>OU026157.1:66950344-69468621 GCA_907269105.1 Volucella inanis | reverse complement strand
TATATCACCGTTCCAAGGAGTGAACTAACTGTTGAAGAAGTCTCAACTGCAGAGAGGTTTCTCTGTGGTCAATCCCAGCAGGAAGCATTTAACGGAGTATTTTCTTCCCTCGAGAAGAATAATTGTGTTTTTAAAAACAGCTTCATAGTTGGACTTGCATCATTTTTGGATCCAGACCACTTGCCTTCCAGTCAATACAAGACATCAATCAAATAGGAAACTAATTGTGTAAAACCACCATCAATGAGATTCGCCAAAGCTACTAGATTCCAGGTATCCGGTCAGTACTTAAACGCATTTAGCACAATTTTTATATATGCAAACTTGCTGGAGTCAAACCTGGCATTCCATCAATGAGACAGCTGTTAAAGAATCGATTGACACTGTTCCTTCGCCAATTTACACACACCAGTTTAGATTACTTTGGCTCTTTGTAAACCTTAATTAGTCGCAGAACAGAGAAACGATGGATGGCATTGTTCACCTACCTTATCAACTGATGCCTTCATTCTCTGCCTGAGAAATTTTATTAATCATCGTGGTATTCCAGTGCGAATCAGCAGTGATAACATAACTAATTTTATTGGAGCACAGAAGAAACTTACACCTGAATCGACATTATTCGACACCAACTAAATTTAGAAGGAGATGATTAGCAAAGGTATAGAGTGGAAACATATTTGTCCTTTTAGTCCTAGCAAAGGTTATGATGCAATCGGCCAAGAAGAGACACCACGAGTAGAGACGTTACGAAGCGTTCTAATCGAAGCTGAAAAATTGTTAACTTTCGGCCGTTGGGAGAGCTATCATTGGATTGGGAAGAGGACGAACCACTGACTTCCAATCACTTTCTAATCGGATGCTCTAACTCTAGCCAGACGCCATATCTTAAAGTTACCCCCGTCTGTTGTCAGAAGTAGTGGAGAATTGCGCAACAGCTAAAGGACCGATTTTGAAAGCGTTGGATCCACGAATATTTACCAATGCTGACAAAACGGAGTAAGTGGATTGGATATATTCTTTCTCTCGAAACCGGTAACTTAGTTATAGACTGTGATGACAGCCAACCTAGGAACAAATGGCAGTGGGGAAAGGTTGTTCGAGTTTCCCCAGCAAAGCACGGACAAGTGAGGGTGGTTGACATCAAAACTTCCCAATTTTTACATTTTACAGCCGCATGATTTCGCTACATGTAAACACAAAAAAAATATTTCTTTTCTCTCAATCTCAAATCTAAGGTCCAACACAAACTTCGTCTCGGGTCAATTATCCAAAGGTCTTCATTAGCTAGTCGGTGCTCACATTGGAAACTGCCAGTGAGACCAACATGGTCCTATTTCTTGCTCTCATCTTCCAGATAACCACAGCGAAGTGGTGTCTAAACATCATGATACTTCGCTCATTCCCAATTAGTTTAAATGGTTCCAAGTAGCCGGAAATATAAATAGATCTATGGCTTCTTAGTGGATCTACTTGGTGGAGTGAAAAGTAACCTCCTTGTCTGCCAGAATGCGTTCATATTTAGGCAGACATGCCAAATTTCAGTGCAATACTGTCTTGAGTTTTGTTTTGACAGCTGATTGTTGTTGACGTGTTTGGCATCATGTTGCGATTTTCGTTCTCTCATAACGGCAAAAGAAACAAAAGAAAAGTTGGATAAATATTATGGGGCTAATGCTACGTCAGATTATACCGTCAAATATTGGTTTCGAGAGTTTCGTGGTGGCCGCAACTCCACTACTGATCAAGTCCGCAGCGGCAGGACGTCCGATGCGGTTACAAAGGACAATGTCAAAAAAATACATGAAATGGTGTTGGCTAACCGGAAAGTGAAGGTGCGCGAGCTAGCAGATACCAAAAAGATTAGTATTGAGCGCACACCCCATATTTTGGACATATTTTGAAAAAGTTATCCTGCCGCTGGGTGCGCGCATACTCACCCCTGACCAAAAAAACGAACGTGAGAGCACTTCGAAAGAGTGTTTGGACTTGCTGATGCGGAATCGGGCGGACTTTTGGCGTCGATTGGTAACTGTTGAACACCAGATAACAGAATGAGTGCCCGGCAATGGACTGAAGCGGGCACGAGTGCTCCGAAGCGGCCGAGGGAGGCTCGATGGGTCGGAAAGATTATGGCGTCGGTTTTCTGGGATTGTCATGGCATACTCTTCGTGGACTACCTCGAAAAAGGAAAAACTATCAACAGCGAATATTGCTGTGCATTATTGGAGCGATTGAAGACCTCAAAAGATGGCTCATCAATAAAAAATTAAGCTCACGCGAGGAAATCATCGACGCCACGGAGGCGTCCTTTCGGAAAATTACTTTTCAGACGGGATCAAGAAGTTGGAAAATCGCTAGAATAAGTGTATCAAACTAAAAGGGGACTATATTGAATAAAATAAAAAAAAAATATTTAAAAAATAAATTTGTTTTCATTCCCAAGAAGGTTACTTTTCACCCCACCTAGTATTCTGCTCTAAGTGGGCTTCTATTTTCTTCCATAAAACTACTCTTAACCAAAATGCATCTAAACTGCGCGAGGACAACAGAATTAGAGATAATGACACTGCTAAAATCAGTAATTTATTAACACTTAAAAATAGGAAACCAGTTATAAATAGAAGGACATTAGCACGAATCCTCATCAGACCTATTTTGTTCTATATTACAGGCGTATGCGGATAATAATTCTATTCCAATTAGGTACTATACGTACAATTAATCTCTGTAACTATTTTTCACTCAATTAAACGTGACTTTTATGGTATGGGAAACGATAACTTCTGCAAATCACCAATGAATGTAGTTATTTATTTGATAGGCTTTCCGATGATGTACAATTAAAAATGTCATTACCTACTCACTTCAAGCTCGGAGTTTCATTTCACTTTTTATAGTGGCATAAAGGTTGACCTATGGACGCTCTAGATTATCTCAGATGACTTAAGTTGATGACTTAACCTGTATCCTACATCGGGTATAAATCTGTACATATGTACAACAAGTAAGGTGCTGCTTGATGTTTTGTACATATTTTTGAAACTGACAATGCACTAGTTCAGTCGATGTCTAATGAAAATGATTTATCAATGGCAATTAGTCATGACGACCATAATTGATATCAAATTAACAGCTGAAAAGATAAGTGGGATATCATGATCAATACACATTGCAACAGAAGAATGCTTTGCAACACGAATGATAAGCGTCTGACGATTTGATGTAATAATAAATTTAGAACGTACTTTGTTGATTGCATCTTACTACATCTGAGAGATAAATAAATGTTTCGTCAATCGAACCAATCAATTTGGGTTAATTAAAATTGTGAAGGGCTACCAAAGATCACGTGGATCTTGGCAAACATTCAAGATTTTTAATGAGGAGGGGAAATGAGAATTTCTTAAAAGAAATAAGAAACTTGTTGGTCACAGAGACCATTTTTTTGACTGACAGTCGCACACTGTGGCAAAAAGCCATAAAAACTGCCGAAAAATAAAAAAAATAAAAGTGATTCTGTGAAAACTCTATTACATGACTTAGATAGGATACTAGTAACTACACTTTTTTGCGATACTTAAATGACCCGTTACAAAACCTGTTCGTTATAAGAGTGAAGCGTAGTTTGCGTTTTGTGGTTGACCTATGCAGTAGTGATTCGGGTGCATTTTTAGAGTAGTTTTACTCTAAAATACATTTTTTGTTAGTGTTAATATATAGGGTTTTCCAATAGTGTTTTCCAATAGGGACCTGACAGCTTTGAATTTATTTTGTGAACGCACTCTTTCACTAATCATCAAACTGTCACTGTCAATTTATTCAGTAAACTCAACATATTTATCAATGTAAAGTACACTAACGAGCAACGTCTGCAAACGTTCTCCGATTGGGTTCTGGAGAAGATGATGAATTTTATCGCAAAATCATCTTCAGTGACGAAGCTCATTTTTAGCTCAATGGGTTCGTCAATAAGCAAAATACGCGTTATTTGTCAGGTGAAAACCCACATGTGCTTCATGAATCACCACTTCATCCACAAAAACAAAAAATAACTGTTTGGTGTGGTTTGCATGCCGGCGGCGTTATTGGGCCATATTTTTTCGTCGACGATAACGATCGTCACGTTACTGTGAATGGTCAGTGTTATCGCGCCATGATCACCGATTAGTTTTGGCCTGAATTGTAAGATGTGGACTTGGACTACATGTGGTTTCAACAGGATGGTACCACAAGCCACACAGCACACGCTACAATCGATTTATTGAAGAGTAAGTATGATGAGCGTGTTATCTCAAGACATGGGCCAGTCGATTGGCCGCCTCGTTCGTGCGATTTAACGCCGCTTGACTATTTTCTGTGGGGCTACGTTAAGTCATTGGTTTATGCCAACACGCCGACGACGTTGGAAGAGCTCAGAGCCAACATTGAACGCGAAATTTATGTGTGATCGAGTCGTTGAAAATTGGGTCCAACGAACCGACCGCTGCAAACGTGCCCACGATGGCC
The DNA here is from genome assembly GCA_907269105.1 of Volucella inanis. Classification (NCBI taxonomy): domain Eukaryota; kingdom Metazoa; phylum Arthropoda; class Insecta; order Diptera; family Syrphidae; genus Volucella; species Volucella inanis. Next base: position 69,464,112 of record OU026157.1, on the reverse strand, counting down.
ATATCGACGAAGTCGAGTTCCTTTCATAAATGTTTTGATTGTACTTCAAGCCAATAATAAAGTTTTTGAAATATCTCAAATGGTTTGCCTTTTATTTAAAAAAAAAGTTGTCAAGTCAAGCGATGGAGGCTTCAACTTTAGGTATGTTACTATATTTTAGAAGGTTTTTTTTTTTCGTTATCATCATAATTTAATGTGGCCAAGATAAATTAATATTTGCAATCAAATAATATGAAGTTAATAAAAAAAGGACATTTTGTTTAGTTTCTTAACTAAACTATGGTTGTTATATAGAAAAAATCTTTATTGAATGGGCTCGGTAAAACAATAACAAATATGTTACTATTATTCAAAATAAGTTATTTCGTTTCAGGAACTTCTCATACACTATTATTTATTACAAGGCAAGAACTTGTATATAATGCAAAATTCTGGGGAGAGTAGTTTCGAGTAACAATATATATATTTGATTAAAGAGCTAGAAAAACGAACAGATTGACAGGCCAATAATCTCAGACAGAAATTGAGTAGTTTTAAGTTTCAATATAGGCCAAGTAGGATAAATAGAGGAGAATAGAAGGAAAAATTTAAAAAACATAATAAAGAGTGGCTTCTGACATCACTCTTTCCCATGCGTTGTGTCAAAAGCTAAACGCGACTGACCGGTTATTTCATTTGAAAATTTCTTGGAAAATAGTAAACGTGCTGAAACCAAGCAACTGCGTGAAGTAACTTCAACCCCAGAATTAGCTTTCACTACTGCATGAATTTACGAGCTGAAGGTCATACACAAGCTTCGAAACTTTTAAAAGATATTTCTAAATATCTTTAATATGCTTAGTGTTATCAAGAAGCTTACCAAAAAACCTTAAATCCACAATATCCATTGTCAGCTGAAGATGCACTGTCCGTCCTGATAGATACTAAACTTTCCTGTGAAAGGTATGATGTGATAAGAAGTGCTCCAGAAAAATTTCTATCTTACAAATTAATACAGGAAGCTAAAAGGCTCTGCTACCCAGCAGAGATTACTGCAAATGAATCGGGTGCTTTCGTTAGATTGCAATCTCGATTAGATCATACGATAATGCGTTTATGTCAAACATTGGATGCTGGTTTCAATACCCTAAAAGGTGACCAACTTGAGAAAATGTGCCTTATCTCTAAATGAGGATTTGATGGGTCGTCAGGATATAGCTCTTACAAACAAGCCTTTCAAGACTTTGAAGCTAGTGATTCAGCTATTTTTATCATATGTCTTGTACCGCTTCGATTAATGGCTAAAGATGTAATTATATGGCAAAACCCAAGTCCTGCATCTACAAGGTATTGTAGGCCAATAAGTATTGAATTTCGGAAGGAATCTATTGATGTGTGTATTCAGGAAAACAGAAAAATAGAAAATCAGATATCAAATCTTCAAGAAAGCAATATTAATATTGATGCAAACACATTAAAAATTCGTCATGAATTAATTTTATCAATGGTAGACGGGAAGGTGTCTACCTTCTTACAGAAACTACCTCAACAATGAAAGGCTTTTTGTGTGGTGTAACATCAAAAGAATTTAATAAAATAGATGAAATGGTTTCAAGGGAAGTGAACACAGAAAATTTGAGATTTGGGCTTTCTGTTTTGCATGGTTGGATTCGATTCTTCAAATGTCTATTACATTTGGCATACAAGCTGCCTATAGTAAAATGGGGAATTCGTGGGACCAAGACAAACAAATCGTTTCAGAAAATAAAGCTCGGATACAGAAAGAGTTTAGAGAAAAATTTGGCCTTATTGTAGTCAAACCAAAACCCGGTTTTGGCAATAGCAACGATGAAAACACCGCCAGACGTTTTTTCCAAAATCTGAGTTGTCCGCAAAAATTACAAATACAACATGGGCTGAAACGTTTCTAAGAGAGGGCACCACTTGATTTTAATCCATGCCATTTTCAGTCAGTACCAACCTTCAAAAGATACGTGTGTAAATTTGACAGCTTTCGGACGATTAGTTCTCGAGATATAGCGTTGTAAGTGAAGCAACTTTTGTTATTGTGAAATAAAATGGATTCAAAGCAATTTCGTGTGTTGATTTATCATTGCTTTTTGATGGGAAAAAATGCAGCCGATGCAAAGAAATGGCTCGATAAGTGTTACCCGGACTCTGCACCAGCCGAACGAACCATTCGCAAGTGGATTAAAAAATTTAAAAGTGATCATACAAGCACCGAAGATGATGCATGCAGTGGACGTCCAAAAGAGGCTGTTTCAGATGAAAACGTCAAAAAAGTAAACAAAATGATTACGAATGACCGTAAAGTGAAGTTGATCGAGATAGCTGAGGCTCTGAAGATATCAAAAGAGCGTGTTGGATATATCATACACGAATATTTGGACATGCAAAAGCTTCGTTTAAAGTGGGTGTCGCGTTTGCTCACAGTCGATCAAAAACAACAACGTGTTGATGATTCAGAGGAGTGTCTAAAGCTGTTCAACCGCAATAAAACCGAATTTTTGCGTCGGTATGTGAGAGTTGATAAAACTTGGCTCCATCACTTCACACCAGAGTCAAGTCGGCAGTCAGCTGAGTGGCGAGCAGGCGACGAAACTCGTCCAAAACGACCAGAAACTCAACAGTCGGCTGGCAAGGTTATGGCATCCGTATTTTGGGATACACATGGAATAATTTTCATCGACTATCTCCAAAAGGGGCAGACGAGCGTTTGAAGGACGAACACGCAGAAAAACGGCCGCATTTGAAGAAAAAGAAAGTGCTGTTTCATCAAGACAATGCACCGTGTCACAAGCCGATGAAAACGATGGAAAAATTGAATGAATTCGGCTACGAATTGCTTCCCCATCCACCGTATTCTCCAGATTTGGCCCCCAGCGACTATTTCCTGTTCGCAGACCTCAAAAGAATGCTCGCTGGAAAGGGATTTAAGACCGATGAAACAGAGGCTTATTTTGAGGCTAAACCGAAATCGTACTACAAAACTGGTATCGAATGATTGAAAAATCATTTCAATCAGTGTATCGCCCTCGAAGACAACTATATTCATAAATAAAGTTGAATTTTGCAAAAATTTTGTGTTTTACTATAAAACGGCACTGACTTTTCAGCCCATGTGTTATAGACATTAACTTAATAAAAAAGTTTCACATTATTTTGATCACGATATCAAGTGGATTTGATCCAGAAAAGTACAGAAACTGCCAGTATTTTGTGTCTTTATAATCATGGTACAACATGCCACCTACTTTGCATAAGTATTTGATTCACGGCCCGGAAATAATAGCCTTTGCACTTCTTCCTATCGAACAATTAATGGAGGAATCAGAGGAGACAAGAAACAGGGACTTTAAGCGCTACAGAGAGCATACTTCCAGAAAATGTAGCAGAGAAAAATCTAACAGGGATATTTAAAAATTTTTTTTTTACTGAGCTCTGATCCAGTTATCACCAGTAAGAAAAAGCCTGTCAAAAGTAAAGTTAAAAATATTCCCAGAGAATCATTCTTAATGTTAAAAGTTATATTTTTAAATAAATCAGATGATAATGCAACAGTTGATGATGATGAAGATGATGGTGCTTTATTGTATCTTCAATAATTAACTGTTTTGAACATTATAAGTATTGATGAAGTGAGCAGCTCTTATAATTGTTATATTGAGCACTACCCGATGAATTCAGTGCGTATTATATGACATATGTACAATGCAAAAGTTCTCTTTAAGTAAATAACATTCTTTGATATGTTTATTTGATTTTTCAAGAATAAAAATAATGTTCCTTACCAAAATTTTTATTTTTTTGATTAATATATTGTATTTGCCTATGAAAACATTCGATCCACTTCAGAAGGTCTACCATTTCTGGTTTATTTGATGGCAGGTATGAGGTTACCCTGCCCCAGTGTGAGTCGATTAAAATGTCATCAGTTAGCATTGGTAAGTGTTTCCAAATGCTAATTTTACTATGAACCTTATGAAACAATGCACAGCGATATAGTTTGGCAGTCTGGAAGCTCCCATGTTCTTCTTACTCCGACCTCTTTGATTCGCGTGTGCAAGTAGAATCCAATTTTTCACAGCAATATTACTGGCATTCTCTGACACGTGGAATCCACCAAACACGTAGGCTAAGGGAAATCGAACTAAGGCAGCTGTTTTAGTACTTACTAGTTAGTAAGTGAGATCTTCGCACACACCGCTAGGTTTGAAATTGCCTGGATACAAACCTGTATCATTAATTTACTCTCAGCGCGGTCTATTCATTTACGTATCTTCTTAGTGATGTAGGATACCAAACTGCACCATAATGTAATTTCTGTTCCAATCCAGAATTCAACTTTGTGTGGTTAAAATTCCATGGCCATTAGCAAATTATCCACTGTTGCTTACAGACATCCCCAAACGCGACAGCATTTCGACTTTTAACGAGTTTGACGAGCTGTCTGATTCTATTCAAAGATTTGTATCTCTGTATTCTCATACTGAATTCGTTATTACGGGTGATCTTAATATAAAAAAATCTGGGTGGCTTCGAAGGATGGTGTGTTGAGATCTTCGTTGCGGAAAAAAATTTGACGCAGCTTGTAAATGAGCCCACGAAAATAACGGATGTTCATAGTCAGACTGACAAAACCCTGGACTTGTTTTTAACTTCTCACTGTGATAAGTATACCGCTGATGTGCTTTTCCCTCCAGGCTCGTCAGACAATTGCGTTGCATCAGCTAATTTTCCGTACACCGACCACAGATTTAGGGAAAAGATTTCTAAAAGAACCGTATGGCAATACGAAAAAGCCTATTGAAGCTTTCTTAACAGTTTCTTTAGGAAGTTTAACTGGTCGTTATGTTTCCAGCTGCTGATATGACCACATATACTATTCCCTTTACAATGAGATCCTTTATCCCTCATCGGACGAAGAGTTTTAAACCGAAAGAAAAGGTATGGTACGACACGAACTGTTAAGAACAGGGTTAGAGAAATGTCTTTCAAGACCAAAGGAAAACCGAAAAAAGTTTAAACGAGCCAGGAATGACTGCAACGATTTTCTTAAGAGCGTGAAATTTCAATACGACCAAAAGTTGAGGCAAAATATATTACAATATTAGAAATTCTGCCTCATTCTCTATCGTAACGCTCATTTACAATGGCATTCCAGATGTCAGCTCAGCAAGGCTTGCTGCACACTTTGCGATCAGCTTAACACTAGCAGATTGTGCTTTGTCTCCGCCTACGTTGAATCTTCAATGAAGCATAAACACTTTTGCACTCGTGTAGCAAGAGTTCGTAAGATCTAAATATTCACAAATCCGCTCGTTCTGGTTGTTATATCCTCTTCTTCTGAAGAGGTGTTTCTCCTTGCCGTCTCTAAAAAAGGCGAATCTTCTTCTATCTCCTCGTACAGACCAATTGCACTTATGTCCCTTCCTTCTAAGGTCATGGAAACGCTGATAAATCTTCAGCTTAGAAATATCTCGAAAAATTGTTCATTGGCCAAAACTGGATTGTTTAAAGCTGGATTCTAATTAAAGAACAGACCTTAGATGGGCTGGTGGGCCAACGTGTCTAGCGACTAAAAATATCTGGCCACTGCTGGATCTGAGTCGCTCTAAGGGTCTGATCCTTCCAAACATGAAACAGGTGCAAGAAGGCTTGCAAACGATTTCCGTAGAAGATGAAATAGCGAGGAAGAAGAGGAGACAATCCTTCACTCTTTCTGTTCTTGCCAAGCTCTCTCCCAGAGAAGTAAACTCCACTTAGGAGCTTTCTTCTACAATGACTTAAACGATCCAAAGAATATGGAAGGTAACAGCCTCCTGCAGACAGAGTCGTTTTGAAATTGTTGTTAACAACATAATTTCCATGCCATCAGAAGTATACACTGGACATCGAAGGTGTCGTATCACCGTTTGAGTGGTGTCTTCCAACACATGTGTAACCAGACTATGAAGGTGACTAGTTTATGCTTAATGGTTTATGTTTAATAGTTGATTAGTTGGTAAACCATAGTACAAGGTGTTTCTTTGTTGTGAGACCCCCCACCAAAGGTAAGAATCACATCTCATAAAATTTACTTTATTTGTCATAAAGTTTTGGTTCTTCGAATCCAACGAAAAGCACACAAATTTACATTATTAGTACACCTACTTTAGAGCGTTAATAGGGCTACAAACACTGTTAAATTCAAGATAACCCTTGCCAGGGCTAAAAACACTGGTAGTGCACCAATCAAACTTTAGTGCAAGTGATACTAAAGATCTTAAATGAAGGAAATGGATATCTACGTTGCCGTTGCTAGGCAAATGGTCTTAGCGAAACAGCTAGAACAGGCTCAAATCAACTTTGGAAAAGACAGTGAAGTTCGGAAAACACAGTGCTATACCATAAAGAAGAACGAATAAAGAGATTTGATGAAAATTGGGCTGCATTTAAACCAGACACTCCTTACATACAGAGCGATACATTTCAATTACTAAAATCAATTTATAAACAGTTGAGAGTTATATTAGAATATATTCATCGACTAGAGTTAGAATAAGTCGAAGCAGTTAAAGAGAAACCTCGCCATCTAGATACGAATCTCAACAATAAGAGATAAAAATTGCAGCAATTATGAGGAGCATAGATTCTTTCGAATAAACATCCAAAAACTACTCCAAAGAAGTTCATGCGTCAGCAAAGTTTTAACAAAGTTGCATGAAGAATTCCTCTCCAACGCAACAACTGAAGATTATAAGACTCCATATCTAACGGAATACAGGTATGAAGGGGTGGAAGAAGACATATAAGCAACTGTCGGATAAATCAGTGGCTAAGAATTCATTATCTAATTTAGTCGTTCGACTTCCTCAACGTAAAATCCCTTTATTCAAAGGCATCTATTTAGATGTTATTTTGTGAAATCTTTACAACAATAATGCATAACAAAGTCACGCTTGGTATCACTGAGAAGATGGATTACTTGAAAACGCATTTAAAAGGCGAACCACTGCAACCTACCCAAAACTTCACAACAGTATGACAACGAAAGGAAAGATAGGTGTTCTAAACAAGCCACCAGCAAAGCCGATCTACAAGAAGTCATTTAAAGGCCGTTCTAGATGCAAACAAAGGTCATACGGCTCCCGAAAACATGGGATTTGATTTGAGACTGAACTGGATCAATCATAGTTCACCTAATTGTAAAAGCACCATATTCGGATGGCAAAAATCTGTTTGAGCAAGGCGTAAAGAAGCCAAATAAGGTACGAACGCAAGAAGAACTTTTCAAGTTTCTTAGAAGAAGATACCAAACATTAGAGGGATTATCTCTGAAACGATCGCATAAGGACGACAATAAGAACTGTGTAAGATATAATTATATAGCAGCAAAGTCCAGTTGCATATTTTGCAAGAGTGATCACAACATCTATTCTTGTAACAAGTTTATGAATTGGACGCCAAGGGAAAGATGTGAGAAAGTCAAACAGGCCAAGATACGATTATGCACGAATTGTGTAAGACATGACAGAATCACAAGAAAACCACGTGCTTAAGTTTGCGGACATGTAAGCAATGTAATAAAAAGCACCGTACATTACTTTACCAAGATAATTACGCTGAAAGAGGCAGAATGATTCCATCCATCCATCCCAATTCAATCACAATCTTTTCAAACTCATAATGGTCATCAAAGCCAAAGTGTGCTACTTGCTACAGCCATCGTTATTGGTACCAACATTGATGGACACCGCAGGGAATTGAGGGCTCTCATAGATCCAGGATCCCAAGCGACACTTATTACAGAACAAGAACAACAAGAACCGAAATAGAAGTTCTACGCTGAAATCAGTGGGTTAGGGGCAATGGATGCTGGCATAAAAATAAGGTAAAATTCTCAATTGAACCAAGATTCAGATCGGATTTCAAACTAATGCCAGATAGAAACAACATCGATAAGATTCCTAATCAACTCAAAAATCTTTAATAAGCTCATACAACATTTCTCATTCCTGGACCCATTGATATGAAATTAGGAGCCGATGTGTATGGGAACATGATTCTCAATGGCATTAAGAAAGGTTTGAAAGGTTCCTCTGTGGCTCAGAAATCGCATTTAGGATAGTTCATAACATGCCGTATATCACAAAAAACCCACCATGGAGAACCCGACGATAGATACACTGTAAGCATGCCCTTCAATCAGGAATTTGGATGCATCAAGAGATAGAGCTGTAGTTTGGTTGAGATTGGAATATATAAAATTCATAGACGGATTCGTGGAATTGGTGCATATGGCCGAGATTACTAAAACAAACCCCCAAGACAAAAACACATATTATATGCCGCATCATGTAGTTTAAAAACCAGACAGCACTACTACTAAGTTACGCGTAGTGCTTGAAACATCATCAAAATCGTCAACAGGTGTCAGTCACAACCAATTGATGCATATTGGTTTAAGATTACAAGAAGACTTAACGACAATTATTTTACTCGATCGATTCCTTGATAAACCATAGTCCAAAGTCTTTGTTTATTGTGAGACCCCCCACCAGAGGTAAGGCTCACATCGCATAAAATTCACTTTATTTATCAAAGTAGACATATAACCTTATTTTTAGTTTTATTTGTTTTATTTAAGAGTAGAAAAAAATATTCCCTAATCTGAAGCTCCGTAACTTCGGAGTTAATGATGGCTTTATGAATGTCTACTTTCAGATGACACGATGCCTATTGCCACATCTTAGTTCTTCAAGACCATTTATTTCATTTTATCCCTCACATAATAATGGGCTTCAAACATTCTCCATTATATTGATTCCAATCTGTCACATACGAGTGCATATAATTATAATAAAATATTTCTTACCTTTAGCTATATCAGGAACTGAGTAATTTAAATCGTGAAATTGCAAATTAACGGCTGGCCAACTAGGTAGATACTTTAATCCACTGCCTTCATTTAGGTTTTGTGATTCTATACTTATCTCGTTCAAATCTGAATTCGATATACTCCGATGGGAGCAACAGTTAGTGGAGTTATTTTTCTTATGTGTTGTGGCGGATTTATCCATTGTAGTAAAGCACGAGTATATCTGGCTATCTTTGTATCTCTATCCAATATTCACAGTGTTGAGAAATATTCTCTAATCATTTTATCCCAGCAGCAGTCTGTAAAAAAAGATAATATACCGATGGCATTACGACATTTTGTAAATTCATATTTAAGGTGCTTAATGGATGAAGTCTTTTGATTGCGTTTGTATGTAACCTTATCCCGGATGCCTAGAGTAAAAGTGGGTTAACATCGACAATTACTCAAGAAATTTTTTTTTTTTTTACCAAGAAATGATGTTAATCACGTTATAGGCATAAACTGCATACAGACGATGCAACAGATTATGATTTCGATCCCTATGTTGGGTGTAGATACATCACCTCTTGTGGCTGTGGTTAAAGATATTTTAGTTTTCTACTGTTCCACTTACCAGAACCACAAGAGGTTTATTACTTTTCGCAGGTACAATATTTAAGTTGTTTTGTGTTTCTATGTAAGATTAAGATTATTGAGCGGTTTTATGATCTTGAAAGTGTTTACTCTTTAAGATGTAAGTATGATCCACTTGACAGCTTTTTATCACATTAAGGTTTGCAATTAATTCGATAAGAAATTGATTGTTTTAATACACCGAAATACGGATTTACTGGTTTTGCCATCTACTCTATCCCATCTACCTTATCCAACAAGTTAGTCTAAAAAAAAGGAAAACTCGTGAAGGGTGCACTGGTAATGGGACTGGAAATCTAAATAACTTATTAAAAGACAGTTCAGTCTTATTTATACAAGACTGTTCTTGTATTGACATCAATATTGTTCGACAAATCTTTAAAAGATTCTTTTTAATCGCTTTTGAATTTAACTTAATTTCGCATATTTCTGTCCTATTCTATCTAAGGCAGAAGGATGAAAATATTACTTAGCACAGACAGTGATTCTAATTCCTCTTTCTCTACCCCTATTGGCTTCCGTTTAGTCCTTATTAATAAAATAAGCAAGTCCGATGAAGACGAAGATTAAGTATCTCCTACTTAGTGCGTTGTACGCCTTGCTTAGTGAGAAGGGACCTAAGATTTTTCGCCTACTACAAACAAAGATTGCACTTTCGGAGGTCTTTAACTACTACTTAGTTTTTTTTTGTGCATGGGGAGGGGAGCGTGAAGAGAGATAGAGGAGAAATCCTGCATAAGGATAGGGTATAGACTTACGGTAGTGTGAGACTCGTGCGATGGTTGGTTCGAATTAAATTTATATTCACTAAAACCTTCCTCTTATCGCAAGGAACCTTGTCCTACAGTTTAAAAGGCGCCCACCGCAAATATACCGAGGTGTACCGTGGTCTTTTATCGGTGGGCATCTAATCAGACCTCTCATACTGACTGTCCATATCGGTATTCGACCTTGCTGGCAGTGGAGTCAAATATACAAACAGTCAGCGTAGCCTGGCTCCGTATCAACCATATCTACGCGTAAAGAGACGCAAGCCCGTTCACTCCTCACCCTTTTTCCGTTATTAACGATTAGTGGTAAGACGCCAACGACTGTCGTTGCTGATGCCGCCTTATGCAAATGAAGAACATGTGCCTTGCGGTATCCTCTACGGGTTCAGCACCGACCGGTATGAGTCAGTGTGTCCATCTGCCCATAACTTCTATATTCCATTTCTGTTACCAGCACGCCAATGTTCTGTTTCTTCTGTTGGTATCTTGTTCGGACTCCGTGGATAGAAGTTTATTTCTGCGTTGCCGAGCCAGTAACACGACGGGCACGGTTCTTGCGGGAGACCGTGCGGTAGGCGAAAAGCGATCGGACGCGTTGTAACGATGTATGCCGCTATCTGAGATACCATCTCAACAGCTCATTCGCCTACACCTCTACGTCGTACAGTAATATATTTAGAATCGGCGACCGGCGCTAGTACCCGTTTTTTGCTATATTTGTGGCCTTATCAACCGTCCTGCCTACATGCTCCCCAAAGGTATACAGTCAAGGTTTTATCAAAAACACCTGGCGTGAGACTCAATTTCACTGGATGCCCTGTCCATCCATGGCAGCAAGGATACGCCTTGCATCGTCTGTCGCCTTCCTGAGTATCAATTCGGAACTATCTTGGAGGTTTTTTAACTTAATTAAGTTGAGGTCGATCTAAAACCTCTTGCTGATCTTAGGATCACAGCACCCAGTACTTATTTGCAACTCTACAATGGGTCAACCAAAAAATAAGACCCTTCCCGCGATTTGGGTTTAAACCACATCCACCATGACGCTTCAACAACGGGGCCTACCTCTACAAGTCAGGCCCGGACCAAGATCCAGGGGGTACCAGTGGTCCTGCCGTCAACAAGACCTATGACTGACCGCTTGTAACTGGTCAAATCGTATCGGTGGTGTCATCTGAAGACCGTTACGATAAGACAAGTACTTTGCGCTGCCCTCGCTTTTAATTAGACAACGTTATTGGTGGGCGAAGCCTTGATAATTGGGAGGGGGCCTGCTCCCCAAAGGTATGAAAGTCCTGAGTCGAACCACATTCCAAGATAGCGAAGTACCGGCCTCGCGCGGATTACTGCACCCGCGACATTTGCACTCCCCATCGTACACGAGGTCCCAGAGACCGGGGTAAGCTGGACGTCACCCGCTTTTCTTTTTGCCCTTCCGACGTATCGTACCGGAGTACTCGATCCTGGAGAGAGCTATATATCATCTTTCTAAGGTAGCCCACCTCAGGGCCTTTCGGATGTTAGCTCATATTGCCGAGTTTAATGACATTTACATCAAGCGGACCTCGCGAAACCCATACTGATTATTAGAAAGATTGCAGCACTCTATTTTCCTGGCTTGTAATATCTTTCCCAAGATTTTCCCGGGGTTGTCTATCATACAAAGTTCTATCGCAAATTATGGTATGCCATACAATGGAATCCACTTGTTCCAACAGGCAGACGAGTTTAGAAGGAATCACGAATACTGGGGCTAAGCTGGTACCTTGTACTATGCCGCAGAACTGAAAACACGACGGCGAGCAGGTGCTTTTGACGCTTTTGCCCCATGGGTGAATGTTAGTTTATTTTTTAAAATAACTTGCATTGTTGATATTTTATTGTATCCGTTATAGCGGATCCCGCGTTTCGTTTCAGACTTGAACCACATGTTATGAAATCTCTGCTGGCGTTGATCGTATTGAAGTAGAATACCATTGTCGCTTCTTGTGTGAATATTTGGACCAACGAGAGGGTCAGATGCATGCTAGTCAAATTACCTTTGGTATTCCTCGAATATTAAGTAAGTGCAAAAATATTACTTAGTCTCCCAACCCACTCACCAGTGACTGTTGAGTCCGCAAAACATGCGCGTTCAATGTTATCTCCCTCACTAACCTCATCTTGCTAGTTTTTGATCAGCTCCAATTTAAACTTGAAAACTTTTTACTATATATCTTTTACCTTGAATCTATATCTTTTACTCTTTCACGGATATGATAGAAATGTAGTCTCATCCCAGTAGTACTCGTATGTTAACTACCTGAATTCTTGTTCACTTAAAGTAAAATCAACTTCAAACAAAAATACCAGATACGAGAACAATATGAAACATCTTTTTACTTTTACTAATTAGTAAGCCTTTGACTTCCTTCATGTCTTGCACTTTTATGTCATGTTTTCGTAATGTAATTTTAGAATCTGAAATACTCGTATGCCTGTTGTCAAACGTGTTTGTTACACATATTATTGCCACATATGAATTGCGAAAAGATGAAACTATGCTCCTGTCCATTTTTCGAGCATTTGTCGCCATAGAAATAGACATAATTTTGACGTCACTGCGAGTTATTACAACAAAGGAAATTTTACTTTGAAGAAACGATTGTTAATGACATTGGTGATCAATTTATCGATACATAATCGTATGCTCACATGATAATTTTTTCATCATTTCAGGTATCCGACAACTTTTTACTTCTGTGTCAGGTGTTAACAATTGAATCTGACAAATTCCAACAGGTTTACCCTATCAACATCCTTAATGCGATCATTCAAGGCTGAGGTTGTTGGCATTCTGATCTTGAACTCAAGATTTGATGTGCAGTCCCGATCTTCCTGATCTGGTAGTTAGGTATCTTGTTTTTTTATTGTGAATTAAAGGTCATAAATTTTCTCTTGGTCTGCGCATGCATAAGCATTCTACATTAGCCAATTCCTTGAGCATTTCAATTCGCATGACTATCAAAATCAACAATCTCTTGGGGTAGATGGAGAGCCAGAGGAAGTCCATAATTGCCAATTTAGTATGCATATGTATGGTATGTATTTATGTATATTTGTAGACTCATGGATAGCAACCTTATAATGGTATTATACCAATTATAAGGCAAAGGGTCTTGCAGTTCATAAAATAAACTTCTGCATGATCACCGGTCATGGGCAAAACAAAAGTTCCCGACGATAGTGTGACTGTTAAAACGTCTTCAGCAAATGTTCCCTGTATCTGCAGTCGTATCCGTAGTCATTTGCATTTTTATTATTCACCATTTGAAGTAAAAGTAAAAGTAACGGCTTTGTGCTACTAATTGCTATGTAATATACGTGATCATTACTTCCATTCGCGTGTGACTTGTGACAAAAGAATTTTTTTATTTTATTTTGAAATGACAAGTCTTGATGTTTTTAGAGCGATGCGAAGCCTATAGAGTAGTATTTATGTACGGTCACGCGAGATTTATACGTGCCCGGAATTTATACTTCGGTTCGATGCCGGTTTGTTGAGCAGGTGTGGCAGCTATGTTATAGATTTTTTAATCAATGAACGTGGAATCAGTGGAATACGTGAGAGTTAAAATAGACATTCGGGTACTTGGGTTACATTAATCGTTTCAGATATGCCTCATTCGTGGATCGGAACTATCTGTACTTTGTTTGAACATTACATTCGCATAGTTGTCAATTTTGATTTTTCGTTGAAGTAAATGAAATACATATATTACTACTCAAACAAAGTTTTTCCTTCACTAAAAAAACACGACATGGGTGCTTATGTAGCCTACTCTAGGCAATAAACTTTTCTTACTTTTTAGAGTTGTTTAAATTTTGTTGAAATCGGAAACGTTTCCCAAAAATCCGTCAAACGAGCACAAAAGAGATTTTCTTTTTTTATTTTTAAAACTAAATCCGCGAACAGATGGGAGTACCATCTGGAGATAGCCTTTGAGCAGTCAATCCAATTCTGGGTATATACTATTCCCAAAAGAAGTGAGAAGCATAAAAGGACGGCTATTATGATACAAAGAATTCGAGGTTATTTTTTTTTTTGCCGTCATGTAAGAAATAAAACCATTCCATGAAGAATCGTGGAATGTAAGGGGTGATTCATTGTGAGGTTTGGTTTTCAATAGGCTTTTTTTGAAAGATCACGTGTGACTCCTATGAAACTGGAACTTACTGTGCGCACAACCAATTTGCTGAAACCACTATAGCAAATTCCATTCGCAAATTTGAGTCCCAGTTAACATTAGTGGATGAAACTCGACCTGTTACACCACATCCAGCATGTAGCGAAGAGACTATAGGAGCTGTAGCTAAGAGTGTACTCGAAGACCATGACGAATCGATTCTTCGTCGTTCTTAGAAGCTTTGCTTGGCATATTCCACAACTTGGCGTATTTTACGTGAGCGTACAAAATTTTTTCATTCAGAGAATTGTATCCCTGTATCCTCATACTGAAATCGTTATAACGGGCGATTTTAATATACAAATTCTAGGTGGCTTCGACATTCTGGTCAGATAACACCCAAAGGACGGTATGTTGAGATATTTGCTGCGGAAAACAACTTAACTTAGCTTGTAAATGAGCCCACGCGAAAACCAGACGTTGATAGCTATACCGCCAATACTCTGGACTTAATTTTAACTTCTCACCCCGATAAGTACACCGTTGATATGCTCTCCCCTCTAAGCCCATCGGACTATTCTGTCATATGAGCTGATTTTTCGTACACCGAACACACAGTTAGAGAAAAGATTCCTAAAAGAAACGTATAATTATGGAATTGCCAGAACGCCAAATGGAGCGAACTTAACACTTTATTTAAGAGTTTTAAGTGGTCGTTATGTTTTCTCGATAACGACGTGTATGCCGCTGCTGATATGATCACAGACACTATTTTCTTTGGAATGAGATTCTTTATCCCTCATCAGCTTAAGAGAATCTGACCAAAAAAAAAAAGGCATCGTATGACTCAACCTGTAAAGAGGCTGCCCGGATTAGAAAAAAGTTGCTTCGGTCCTTTAAGACCAAAACGAGCCAGTAATGACTGGAACGTCTTTGTTAAGCATGTAAAATTTAGTAGTAAAAAATGTTGGTCAAAAATATTAAAAATTATGCCTCATACTCCATCCCAACGCTTATTTACAATGACATTCCATCAGTTAGCTCCTTAGATAAGGCCAATCTGCTTGCTGCACACTTTGTGACCAGTATGATCCACCATGTCTTGAAGTTCCACTCTAGCTGATATTTTCGTATTGTAATTTCGTAATTCTCTGGAACTTCCTCTTTTTTTTTTTTGGAATACTTATAATTCTGAAGGATGGACGAACATCTACGTTATGTTTTCTCAAGGAACTTCTTAAAATCTTCCTTTTGACAGACCCAAATTCATACACAAAGCCAATGCATCCTCACTATCGTACTCAATATTATCCATTTGTGGAGCAAAAATGCTTTCTATAATTCTATAATTCTGTTAACACGCAGTGGACTTGCGCCAGAAACTGCCTTGATTACATCAGCTTTCATCTTTACATGATCATTTATTGCTAATGCATTAGAAAGATCTCTAGTGATTATGTGTTTTCGGTAGAGTTTATTAATTCTCTCATTCCACTTTCTTCGTAGACTCACTCTCTCCTTGTGTTCTTGTTCCCATGGTGAATGTGTTCCTTTTGCCGAAAAGAGAGTTGTGTTCATTACTTCGTTCATTTGGGAGAGCTAAGAAGGTAGATTATGTGGGAGTTGGTTTAAATAACACATAAGCTAAAAAGTCAGTGCCGTTTTATAGTGAAACACAAAATTTTTGCAAAATTCAACTTTATTTATCAATATAGTTGCCTTCGAGGGCGATACACTGATTGAAACGATTTTTCAATCTTTCGATACCAGTTTTGTAGTACGATTTCGGTTTAGCCTCAAAAAAGGCCTATGTTTCGGCGATTACTTCTTCATCGGTCTTAAATCTCTTTCCGGCGAGCATTCTTTTGAGGTCTGCGAACAGGAAATAGTCGCTGAGGGCCAAATCTGGAGAATACGGTGGGTGGGGAAGCAATTCGTAGCCGAATGCATTCAATTTTGCCATCGTTTTCATCGACTTGTGGCACGGTGCATTGTCTTGATGAAACAGCGTTTTCTTTTTCTTTAAATGCGGCCGTTTTTCTGCGATTTCGTCCTTCAAACACTCCAACAACGCAATGTAATAGTCGCTGTTGATAGTCCCTGCCCCTTTTGGAGATAGTCGATGAAAATGATTCCATGTGTATCCTAAAATACGGATGCCATAAACTTGCCAGCCGACTGTTGAGTTTTTGGTCGTTTCAGACGAGGTTCGTCGCCTGCTCGCGACTCAGCTGACTGCTGACTTGACTCTGGTGGGAAATGATGGAGCTAAGTTTAATCCATTGTCACATACCGATGCAAAAATTCGGCTTTATTGCGGTAGAACAGCTTTAAACACTCCTCTGAATCATCAACACGTTGTTGTTTTTGGTCAACTGTGAGCAAACGTGGCACCCGCTTTGAACAGAGCTTTCGCATGTCCAAATATTCGTGTATGATATATTCAACACGCTCTTTTGATATCTTCAGAGCCTCAGCTATCTCGATCAACTTCACTTTACGGTCATTCGTAAATATTTTGTGAACTTTTTTGATGTTTTCATCTGAAACAGCCTTTTTTGGACGTCCACTGCGTGCATCATCTTCGGTGATTGTATGACCATTTTTAAATTTTTCAATCCACTTGCGAATGGTTCGTTCGGCTGGTGCAGGGTCCGGGTAAAACTTATCAAACCATTTCTTTGCATCGGCTGCATTTTTACCCATCAAAAAGCAATGATATATCAACACACGAAGATGCTTTGAATCCATTTTTTTTTTTTTCACAATAACAAAAGTTGCTTCACTCACAACGCTATATCTCGAGAACTAATAGTCCGACAGCTGTCAAATTTATACACGTATCTTTTGAAGGTTGGTACTAACTGAAATGGTATGGATTTAATTCTAAGAGAGGAAACGGCACAGCCCATGTATTATAAGTTTGGGTAGGAACCTACATTTGAGTGATAAAAATTAGAGTGGGAAATAAAGAAAGACTAAAAGAAATGAAAAACAGGAGATTAAGAACAAAGGTAAAAAAGATAACAAATTAAGAAGTTCAATGACATTTAGCAGAATAGAAAAGTCAGCTGATCGTCTTTCGACGTAAGCCAGCTGTGGGCTAGTTGGTGTCAAAAGATTACGAGGGCTGTTTGTTGAATCCTCGGATTAGAAATGAAAACGCAACTTTTTTAGGTTTTGACAATTAATTTTTTAATATTGTATAATCCCCTTTCAACTCGATACACTTTTTCTAGCGGCGCCGTAACCTTTTTAATCCCTCCGTAAAGTAGGGAGGTTTGGGCACACAAAGAAGTCACAGAAAGCCAAATCTGGAGAATACGGAGGATGGGTGAGCAATTCAACCAATTTGGCTGTGGCGACTGTGGAGGTGTGAGCCGGTGCGTTATCGTGGTGGAAGAGCACTTTAACTTCGCCAAATGTAGTCGTTTTTTCTTCAAATCAGCATTGATTTGGCGTTGAATGCTCCTGTGATTGTTTTTCAATTCTTTAAATAGTCAACGTAGATCACACCTCCTTTGGGTAAAACCCATTGTTTCGATTGTTCTTTGCTCTCTGATGTGTACCAATGAATCCATGTATTATCAACGGTCACGAAACGCCGCAGAATCTCCTCCGGATTTCGATAAACCCATTGTATACATATATTGTAGAGAAATAATTAAATCATTTGGTAGTTTAAAGTAAAGTTTTATATTTCTTTTTTATTGGCAAACCCGTTTGTAAGTGTTGAATGACGTACAGTAGTCTGCAAAACATTTGCAATTTTTTTTCAAATACAATAACATCCTTTACTAATTGCTTTAAAGAAAGAATTCTAATGAAATTTTCAATCACAAGTATTACTTACTATTTAATACTTAAAAGGAAACAAAGACATTTAAAATATGTGTTCTTGATACTAAAGAAACGAGTTTATTCATTTTAAGGCTGTGCAAAACATATGCAAGTTTTTTTTGTTCATCAATATTTGGTCCAAAAGCCATTGTTTCTTATAACTTCTGCACACCTTTTCGACATGGAAGCAATAAGGGAGTTTGTTAACTCACTGAGAATTTTTTTCCACTCATCCTTTGAAGATTTATCAAAGACCTTTTGCGAAGTAAACCGTTGCCCCTTTGACCGCTGTTTTAGGATTCCCCATAAGTTTTCGATTGGGTTTAAGTCGGGGGACTGTGGAAGCCAATCCAAAACATTTACTCCTCGAGCCCCTAAAAACTCTTTAACGAACTTTGAGGTGTGCTTCGGGTCGTTGTCTTGTTGAAACCTCTATAACAACGGCAACTCTTCCTCAGCGTATGGAAGCATGACTGTGTCTAGGATGTCCTTATACACAAAGCGATCCATTATTCCAGTTATTTGGTGTAAGGGACCTCATGCTTGAGCCGAGAAGCATCCCCAAACCATAACGGAACCGCCCCTATGCTTCAAAGTAGCGCGGATGTTTTCCCGATTTAACCGTGTCCCTGGCTTTCGGCGAACGTTACCAATACCATCGGTAGATAAGATATTAAATTTGCTCTCATCGCTAAATAAAACGGTTCTCCACTTTGTCAGGGACCAAGTTGAATATTTATGCGCAAATTGAAGTGTAAATAATAGGAAATTAGAAGCAGTTTTTTATCAAACAAAGAGACTACCTTTTTTGATGGTATTTCAAGGTTAACAGAGGCTTCTTAGCAGCTCGGTATGCCCTCAAATTGCTGTCTATTGCACGTCTACGAACCGTGCTTGCATCAATTGACAAGTTGAGGTCCTTAACGATTGCAGTTGAAGACCGGAAACGGTCTTGCCGGATAATGTTGATAATTTTTTTATCAGTTCGCATGTCGGTTTTTCAGAGACGACCAACAAAATGAAGCGTTGCAATTGATAAGTTTTGTCGGAACTTTGTAACTATCCGGGAAACGTGGATTCGTGAATTTTTTGTTTTGCACAGCTACATATTTGGCAAGCTAACTTTTTTCCCTGGAATAACTAAACTAACTGTACTTTTTTCCGTTTTTATTGCTGAGACCTAAGAGTGTACTGTCAGTAACGGATTTATCTTTAAATTCTTACATATTATGCTTCTTTGTATAGTTAATCAAACAAAACGTCAAGAGAAAAAAAAAACTTGCAAATGTTTTGCACACTACTGTATATCACCTGTCATTTGTCATTCTCGAAAATGGTTATGGTCATGGTCAGACTTGTTTGAGAGAAAGGTTAGTTTTGTTTTGATTTTTTTATAATTTATTTTAACGAAGGTGATAAATAATATGTTACACCTGTTAAAATAATGTGTGGCTTTGTAAAATAAGCTTTATTTCATGCCAAAGTTGTTACTTTTTTTCTTATGCGTGTGTTTTTGATGGTGTACGATATATCGGACGCTTAACATGGCGGACTTGACGGCGGTGGTGTTTGCTTTATTTTAGAGGTTGAAGGTGCATGAAATTTTATCAGCTTTAGAGTGCGGAGATATTTATGAGAATACGGACAGCGTTATATAAAATAAAACATTAGATTATTTTTTTTTTGCGTGGTTGGAACCTCTTTCTTTATCAGAGTCGAAATTACAACTGAATTTAAATCTAACTAATAGTTATAATTAAACCTATGGAATTTATATGAATATTTGCAATTGCAGATTGTTATTGTTAACTTACATATTGAACCACCTATAGAACAAAGCGGACAGGCAATGGATGAGGACAGTGACAAGTCAGAAGATGAACATGATGGCAACCTAATTCACTTGGGACGGACATTACTTCAAAATGGATGTGTGATGCTATGCCGTCTACATCTTTAAGTCTCCCATCATCGCATATTGAAGCTTCGCAGGTCAATTCATCGCGTGAAGAAAGAGACGATGAAGATAACGAACCTAAAAGCCCGTAAGAATCTTAAAAAAAAGTCTCGGGCCAAAAAGGAAAGGACAAATTTGTGGAAAAAACAATTACCTAACTTTTCATGTCCAGAAATTAGCACACATTCATCTTCAAAAGAAAGTCAAAGATGTAAAAAAATTTGGTTAATCAAACAAATCTTTACTCCGGCCAGAAAAATAAACTAATTATGGTTACTGAAGATGAAATATATGTTATTTTGGGAGTTTTGTTTTTTTCGTTTATGCCAAGTTACCATGTAAAAGCTTGTACTTCTCTAAAATTAACGATGTGCCAAAAATTCATGCAGAAAGTAAAAAGATGTAAAACTAACATAGATTTGAAAAAATACTTCAAAATTTACACTTGAATGATAAAAAAAATTTATCGGCTTTCTCTGATACTCTTTATAAGTTGTGACCGCTACTAGATAGTCTAAATGAATCTTTACGAAAACACTACGGGCTGGACGAGCATTATAGCGTCGATAAAAGTATGATTTCATTTCAAAATTGGGCCATCACCAGTTATATGGTGGCTTTTCGTGTTTAAACCGGAAAAAGTACGGAAAAGAAAGATCTTGGGTTAAGCGGGAAGTAGTTCTCAATCTTATAGTACTAGGAAAGTTGCCAGCCAAAAGTGGTATAAAAACATATTTCGACAACTTTTTCACATCGTTGCCGTTGATGAGACATTTGAAAGAGTAAAGATATGTATTATGCGAATGGCACTATATGGGCCAAACCTGTTGGTAATTGTCCGCTGGAAAACATCAATCAGTTCAAGCGAGAACAACGAAAGTACAGCGATTACATCAGGCTGTCGCAAATCTTCGCACAATAATGCGAATTAAAAAATGGTGGTGGCCAATTTTTGTCTACTTTTTAAATGTCTCAGTGGTGAACAGCTGGTAACTTCTAAGAAAGAATAGTTGCTATAATGAGACGACATCATTACTTGCATTTAGAAGGGATGTTGCTCAAAGCTTACTTGTCTCATATGGAACTCCACCGCAATTAAATTTCAATTCAAAAACAGAAGTCTTTTATAGTACTTTTATAGTAAATGTGCAAATATAGGCAGTGAGTTCCACAATCTGGAAGTATGAACAAAGAGATATTCATAAGAGGGCGAGATAAGATTGAAAGTTCTAGGTGACAGAACAAATTTAAATTTTTCAAATAAATCCGGTGGTGATTGTTTATGTTTTAATTTATGTAAAAACACACAGCATCTTATTGTCCAAAAATTAGAAAATAAACATCCAAGGACTTATGGTAAATAGTTAAATGGCCGTATTTTCTTACTCCAAAGACACATCGAACCATATCGTTAAAAGCGACAAGTAATTTGTTCTGGCAGAGAGAATCTAGTTTACAGTAGATAACTATGGTATAATCAAAAATCGGCAAAAGAACGGACTTTATCAACCTCAGTTTGGTGGTAAGAGGTGGAAAACAGCCAGAGTTTTCGCAGTCCTGCATATACACGCGCTATAATTAAGTTAACATGATCAGTAGCAAAAAGAGACCGATTTACTTTATATCCAAGACTCACCACGGTGTCAGAGAAGATTAGCCTTGTGTAGTTGAGAAAAATAGGTGGTAAATCTTCGACATTGTAAAATTTTTTTGAAATTAAAATTGAAATTAAATTATCTGACTCTTTTTTGGATTAAGAATCAGACCATTGTCTTGAGACCATTTTACAATGGAAGACAAGTCCGAATTAAATCTATCCACCAGATCTTCCACCAGGCGTCATCGGCATACATATGTACATATATATTTCGACACAGAAAAAACTTCAATAAGTTTTAACGATATTGTGATAACTAGAAGTTGAAGATCAACTTTCAGAAGTCGGAAAACGTGTGCACTCGTCGATGGTCTGATATAGTTATATATAGGGTTTCCTAATAACGACCTGACAACTTTTTTTTTTAAATAAAAGGCAAACCATTTGAGATATTTCAAAAACTTTATTATTTGCTTGAAGTAAAATCAAAACATTTATGAATGGAACTCGACTTCGTTCATATGGCCACCGCGGGCACGTTTGCAGCGGTCGATTCGTTGGACACAATTTTCAACGACTCGGGCACACATTTCGGCCGAAACAGCCGCTATTTCGCGTTCAATGTTGGCTCTGAGCCCTTCCAACGTCGTCGGCGTGTTGGCATAAGCCAATGACTTAACGTAGCCCCACAGAATATAGTCAAGCGGCGTTAAATCGCACGAACGAGGCGGCCAATCGACTGGCCCATGTCTTGATAACACGCTCACCATACTTACTCTTTAATAAATCGATTGTAGCGTACAAGTCCATATCTTCCAATTCGGGCCAAAAATAATCGGTGATCATGGCGCGATAGCACTGACCATTCACAGTAACGTGACGATCGTTATCGACAACGAAAAAATATGGCCCAATAATGCCGCCGGCATGCAAACCGCACCAAACAGTTATTTTTTGTGGATAAAGTGGTGATTCACGAAACCATTGAGCCAAAAATGAGCTTCGTCACTGAAGATGATTTTGCGATGAAATTCATCATCTTGGCTCATCTTCCCCAGAACCCAATTGGAGAACGTACGTCGCTTTCAATGGTCCATCGGCTTCAATTCTTGAGTCAGCTTAATCTTGTGGATGTAAACCAAGATCCTTACGCAAAATATGCCATAATGTGGTCTGAGCGACTGATTTGGATCGTTTGCTACGGACGTCTGAACGGCAGCGATATTTTCGACACTTCGACCAACCCGTTGTCTCACTGACACGACAACATCACACAACGAATATGTAGACTCAAATTTTTGCACTAAACTTGTGATTGTGAAAATTGGAGTTAACGCTCTTAAAGTTGCAGTCACCGACTCCGAATATTTGTAGAATTTTTTTATAATTTGCAGACGTTGCTCGTTAGTGTACTTTACCATGATGAAAATGTTGAGCTTACTGAATAAACTGACAGTAACAGTTTTATGATTAGTCAAAGAATGCGTTCACAAATTAAATTCAAATTTGTCAGGTCCCTATTGGAAAATCCTATATAAGAGGTACATGGAATAGATGAAGGCTTCCTGAATTCTGATGTTAAGTGCCAAGAAAAATAGATGCGCAATCGACAGAACCTAAGATCTCTGCATTCTTTAAGGGTACTCAAATTAAATTAAGGCGGTTTAGACAGATCCCTACCTCTAAGGGTTGTTATATAGTAGACCTCGACGAGGAAACTGAAGGAAATGATGATGAATGTTCTCATTCATGAACTTTTTGAAAGGGGAAGCACGCTTGGTTGATTTACTCAAGCAAAGGGCGAACAAAGGTAATGTGGAGCTGAATGCTCTCAATTCGAGATACATGAACTTGTTGAAAGGGACACCACGCTTGGCTAGCATACTCGAAAAGGGGGCGAACAAAAGTGATGTATTCGTGATCTGGTCACGTATGGGTTGCAGAGTTCTTTAGACCACCTTTTAACGAAGTCAAGTGATGGCTTGGAAATAGGTGGGAAAACTATTTCGATCTATTTGAAGGAGGCCAGAGTCATGTTGTGAGGAAGATCGTTAACAGTTAGGATGAAGAGAAGTGGACCTAGGTGACTACCATGAGAAACACCTGACTTGGCCAAGAAAGGAGTCGATAGGACATACCTGAAACGGACACTATAAAAACGATTATCCAGGTAAGAAGATAATCATTTTTGCAAAATGGGTTCAAAACCCAGGACGGACCATTTGAACAGGATTAGTTTATGAGATATCTTATCAAAAGCTTTACTGAAATCAGTTGCGTCAACTTTTTTACCATTTTCTAAGGTTGAAAGAACAGAGAACACGAATTCGAAGAGGTTAGTGGTAGTTGATTTACCTTTCAGAAAGCCGTGTTGATTAGGGGAAATAACAGATTTGCACTGGTAGCTTAAGGGTTCGTACAAAATGCTTTCGAGGAGTTTGGGTGTATATGAAAGTTACGCTATGGAGCGGTAATTAGTGACTTCACTCTTTAATCCCTTTTTGTGTATCGATGTTATGAAAGAAGACTTGAATATCTGTGGAAATTCACCTTGAGAAAGCGTAAACCGAAATAGATTTAAAAGGGGTGGGAAAGTGTTGAGGAACACTTTTTAAGAAATATGGGTGGAAGGGCTTCTGGGCCCGGTAAGTATCCATCATTAAGTTGTTGTAATTTTTTTTTTTCTGTTACTTTATGATCAACGATTTTGAGAAATATAGGGGGGGGGGGGGGCAATGGGGAAGTTAAGTAATTATTTGAAAGAAGAGGGATCCGGTACAATCGACAAAGGATTGCTTATAGTAAAAAGAGTAGCAAAAAAGTTAGCTTTGTGGATGTGCATCGGTTGAAAATATGTTTTCGTATGAGAGGAATGGAGAAAAACCGTCAGATTTTTTTTTTGTAGTTAACGATTGCACACTATCAAGGTAGCGCTGGTAGAGAACGTTATAAAGCTGGGCGATATGATGGTATAACCCGAGGTAGTTGGAATAGTTAGCAAAAGAATTGGGTCGAAGGAAAACTGCCCATAACTTGTTTCTCTTGCTAAGTAAGGAGCGAAGTCTATGATTATACCACTGGGGACAGAAAAAAAAGAATTGAATAACTCTCTGGAGAAAATAGAGAGAGCACCGTTATGGGACTATTGCCGAAATCAAAAGGACACTTACTAAGATATGCGTTAATATTTCGGAAATTCGCTTTGTGAAAGTCGTAAGAAGAGGCAGCTGCAGATAGGCTGCGAGATAGGGGAGTTTATAGGGTCAGTGGTGAAAATAAGGTCTAATTGCCTATCCATATAGTTGAAGACTCCATTAACGATTCATCACCTGATTGAGTCCTGTGCAATTGACGTAGATTGAAATCGCCAAATGCGATGATATCATCGGGAGCATTAGATGAGTAAATTACTTGATCAACTTCATCGATAACGAGTTGGTAGCATTAGATGGGTTGTGTCGGTTGGATGTGAAAACACATTACGGACCTGAATTGGAGTCCTATCTTTATTGAAACGTATTCAAGCCTTGATGAAGTAGAAACAGCGATTGGAGAAGAGCTAAGGACATTGTGGATGGTCTTGACAAGGTGAAACACCTTTTGAATGGATAAGATCGTCGTCTCGAAAAACATTAAAACAAGAGGTGAATAGTTTCTAATTATTTATATTGGGAATTAGATTAGTTTTAGTCAGAACGTACGATAGAGGTCCCAGACCAAGGCGGTCTGGCGGCCTGACCAAGACACGGCGGTAGTTGTTTGAAAATATCACTGTATTGGAAAGTACGTAGTCTATAAAGCATATGTTTTAAGTTTGAAAGCGCCACGTTGTTTAGTATTTGTTTGGCAGCCATCAATATTGAACGTTGTCAATGAATTTGTGAAAATTGAGAAAATTGGTCATCGTTATGTGATACAGACTCTGGGTGTGTCTGCTCCTTCGTTTACAACAGTAAGATTTTGGGTTGTTGAGTTTAAACGAGGCTGTACGAGCTGCTAAGACGAGCATCGCAGTGATCGACCAAATGAGGTGACAACTTCAGAAATGGTGAAGAAAATCCACAAAGCGGTACTGGGTGATCGTCGACTGGCATCGTCGTAGGCATTTCAAAAAGTGCGGTACATCGCATATTATTTGAAAATTTGGACATGAGAAAGCTGTGTGCAAGATAGGTGCCGCGTTTACTCACACTCGAGCAAAAACAGTGTCGTGAAGATGTTTCAATTGAGTGTTTAGCGAATTTTCACAGCAACAAAGCAGAATTTTCGTGCCGTTGCATAACAATTTACACCCGAAACAAAAGAACAGTCAAAACAATGGATTCAAAAGGGAGAACCGGCTATAAAGAAGGCGAAGACCGTTTCATCTGCAGGCAAGGTCATGGCGTCGATTTTTTGAGATGCGCTTGGGATAACTTTCATTGACTATATTGAACTATTAACGGCCAGTATTATGCGAACTTATTGCAATGTTTGAGTAAAGAAATCAAACAAAAACGGCCGCGTTTGGCTTAGAAGAAAGTGTTGTTTCATTAAGACAATGTACCAGCTCACAAATCCGTTATTTCAATGGCCAAAATTAATGAATTAAAGTTTGGATTGCTACCTTATGCACCCTATTCGTTAGATTTAGCCCCCACGGATTATTTTCTGTTCCTAAACTTGAAAAAATGGCTCAGTGGTCAAAGATTTTCCAACGATGAAGAAGTGATGTCGGCAGTTAATGGCTATTTTGAGGAGTAAGACAGTTCTTATTAAAGAAAGGGTATCGAACTTTTTGAACATCGCTGGGAAAAGTGCGTAGAGCTGAAAGGCGATTATGTTGAAAAATAAATAAATCTTTTTCCAAAACTTTTGTGTTTTCTTTGTTAGGTCGGGTACTTCTGTGACCGCCCTCTTAGACTTCAGTCCTCTTACATTTTGATACTAGACGGTAAGAGGAGGAGAGAAGAGGGCGTAGGAGTGGATGATTGAAACACTGTTGTCGCTGTCAGCTCTACTCAGTTGAAGGTGTGAGATCCTTTTTGAGTGTACATATTTACCAAAAGCAGCAAGGTCGTCTGAGACTGTTTGGGGAGACATATTGAAAATTTCGTGGAACTTGATATATAAGTTCCTCAGACTTGTAAGGTCAGTAGGGAGACCTTCCTGATGTATGGAGACCATGACGGTGGTTTCAGTTTTTCCCGCATTGCAAACTGAATCGGATTTGTTCTGCAGATACACTAGAAGAAGAAGTATATTATTGTACGTCTATTTTTGGGTTAAAAATTGGTTGAGTTATTTTAACTGCAGAAGGCAGAAGGGGGTCAAGATTTTGAAGGCGAAGCAGCGGTAATTGCAGGGGTATTAGATACATTTTCGGATGAGGAATTTATAATATGGGAACAAATGAAATTAGGATATTAAGCTCCGGTTTTGAGATCGAAGTTTGGGAAATAGTTGCTAGTGGAGGCATGTGCAGAGGGGTAAGGTATTTCAGAGGAGACAGTGTGAGAGGTTGGGGTTAATTTGAAAGAGACGCGTTGACACGGGGGCTTTGGTGGAACGGTGCACCTGGTAAGATTAGTTTTATCCTGTTTCTTGACACGTGTGTCGATCTATTTACAGATAGGCATCATTCCAATGTTAAAATTAGCACCAGCAGGGTTTTTAAATAACCATTCATATCTAGCAGAAAGGTCGAATTTAAAGTTTCGATCACCCTTGTGGTGAGATGGTAGAAATATTTTAAATTGACTGATGGTGTTACCGTATTTGTTTGCTAAGAATTTCGTGATCTGAAAAATAGAAAAAATCCTCTGTGTTTATATTAATATCACCAATAATCATTAATGTTTTTTTCTATCATTTACATCTAAATTTTGGACTAAATCATTAATGAAATTGTTTGCGTTAAGTCCAGGAGGTCGGTATAATGCAATTATATTATCCTCTTCTATTGATATTGAATGGAATGCATTCGTAAGATATGTAGGTCTCTTCAGTTCATATGAACGCGATATTGTCTTTTAAGTATACCATAATACCACCTCTTTCTCTTTGTATTATATTCAATGGTCCGCTAATTTTAATGCTTATGGTCAATTAAATTTGTTAATAAGATTTCGGCCATAAAAATGGTAAAAATATAAAAATTCGTAAATGTTTAAGCTGATTTCAATTTTTGATTTCAATTCAATTAAAATTGATTTTTGGTTTTATAAATATTTCTCAATATCTTCAACGATAATGGTTAATTCAATTGTAATTATGCGCATGTCATCATGACAACTTTGTATCTAAGATGAAGATATAAGCTTGTTCACCTCCAACTGTGTATGTAACTATCAGATCTCTCAGAATTACTTTCCTCAATTAGATGACCTTGATGTATAAATTAGAAATCGTTTGTACGAGTATTTAAATAAAGTACTTTGCTTTAAGTTCACATGATTGAACTCGTAGGTGTAGTGGATCAACTTCAGGGTCATGAAAAAATTCCAAACACCTACGAGCAAATACTTGATTTGTGGTGACAATTCCACCACATGATGCACTCAATCTGATTGCAATTATCTGTTTCCAATTACAGCAAGTACGGGTATCTAGCAGATAGAATTGTCATTACCAATTAGAGATGGCTTGCTCTTCCGCATTTTCTCTATAATAATCTGTAATTATGGGTATTTTTAAAGAAGACAGATTTCAATTGGAAATAATTATCTCAGAAACGTTCTTTGGTTACATTTCTGAGAAATATTGACAGGAATTTTTGTCGTGAATCACAAAGAGTTTCAGGATAGAATATCTATTTATTCACTTGCAGATAATGATTGGTCATTAAATCATTCATAGATGGTCGTGTCATCATCACTTTTTGTCCGAGTAGATACAACAACAGAAACACTATAGTTGAAAATAAACACAATGCGCAGAAATAGATTCCGATGTTTGGCATACCATAAGCAAGCATTTGAGTTTTTGGCGAGAAAAAAAAAGAAGAGCAATAATGATGCACTGATTAATTTTTTGCAGCAAAACATTTTTGAATACCAAAATTAAATAAATAAAAAATATGAATAATGGTTCTAAGAGTTTTGTAAACCAGTATGGCGTCTTGCATCTAAGAGTATGTTTGGAAGCAAATCCAGGAGTTTTAGATAAATATAATACAATTACCACTTAACAGGTAGTTCTACAAATTGGGTCTTTTTTTGTTGCTATTCCATTTCAGTACTTAATAGTCTGAACAGTGATCAGTTTAGTTCAGATGATAGTGCTGAATTTCTTTCTCGCTTTTACTTCATTTTACCAAGTGCTTATGCCTTTCATTGAAATGAGAGTGAGGAAGAAATACTCATTTTTATTGAACAGGATATAGATTTGATTTTGAGATCACACCAATATGTAATTTGATTTTTAAAATTCTTCCCGAGATATAAAATCTAGTCCAATGTCCTATGGAGAATGCTGTAAGAAAGAAGATTCTCTTTGTTTCAGATCTCTTTCCAGTTCGTACGCATTTCGTAAATTCGAGGAAATTTCAAGCCATAATATCCCACACTCGTACTTGTCATCATGTAAAATGGTCATGGCAAAAACCATGAATTTTTTTCCCACAATTCCGGACGATTTTTTCGTATTGCTTTTCGCAAACGGTGCATAATTTCAAGGTAATACTCCTTATTGACCGTGCTTTTTTTGGGCGATTCGGCTTCAGTTTCGACGTCATAATCATATACCCATGGTTCGTCAGGATTATCATTGAAGTCATTCAAGAGCTCCTGAGCGATGCTCATGTCACGGTTCTTCTAATTAAAATTGACGAGTTTCGGAAAAAACTTCGTTGACACGCGTCTCAGTGCCAAAACATCCGAAATAATTACATAATACATCAACGGCCTCGCCACACTGAAAGCATAGGATCCCCTTAAACACGGGACACACCGCAAATTATCGGGGTTGTTCCAAATTCCAATATATCAAAAGAGTAAATCTGTCTTCGCAGCAGAAAGTGGAAGTTAAAGGTCCACCCGTGCATAAACAAACTCCAGCCGTTACTTCCCATGTTACCCATGTTACGTCCAAATGGCGGCAGGTAGGGGAAATACGGTACAGCAAGCGAAGGTTGCTTCTCAGGTCCCAGTGCCTAGAGCACCGGAACCAGCTTCTGATATGCTAGCTATCTTGCTCTCTATCCAGGGTAAGATAGCTCAGCTTCAACGTCATATGTATAACTGAACAGACCGCGCGGGATTATCAAATATACATATATAATATATATGCTGCTGCCTGGCCTAACGCACCTTTTGTCGTAATGGGTTCGTACATGGGAGAGCAGACCCCGAAGGTTCTTGCAGTGAATGTTAATTCACTGATTAAGTTCGCACTATTTAAGTTGCTCGAAGACCAAACCCCTGATGTGCTTTTGGTTAGCGAAACTAAGCTTACCAAAAGACACAAAATGAGGCACAGAAAATATGAAGTGGTACTAAGGAACCATTCAAGCAGGAGGCGTTGCAATCTTTGTAAAAAAAAGGAATACCCTTTAAAAGAGTATACAGTCGTGTAGTACACATTTTCCAGGTGCTGGAAGCATGCATCGTGTATATCCCTCTCCGTAGTGGAAAGCGGTTGTACATGGTGTCTGTCTATGCACCTAAGGCTACTTAATCCACCCTATTCATCTCAGAGCTTGAGACACTTTTTCGATCCCTGATGTTAGAATTGGAAGACAATTATTGGGGAAATAATATACCAAATACTAGAGGGAACGTACTATTCAATTGGTGGGGTCAGCGCAGTATAATGTATCGACTCGGCCTTAAGGCGACGGATATTCCGTCGTTTCCCAGACACGAGTTCTATTTGAATCTCCTGCTGTTCGACTCACGAATACAACTGACTTGCACTAACCAACAAACTACAAACTTTCTACGCACTTTCGTGCATGATAGTGACCATTGCGGTCTCAGCACCGAAATAACTGTTCCCAACGAAACTGCGGAATTGGAAGAGTTTGTTCAAAAGCATTCCTACAATTATAGTAGTGTGCGTTGGACACACTTCTCAAGAATACTGACAAGATCACTCTCCTCGAATTCGCTCTATCCACCGTCCAACAGAAATCTGTCAAACGAGGAGATTGATAAGTATTGTATCTAAGCCTAATGGATGAGACAATCAAACAAACAATGGACAAAACTATACCTCGGTATTAACACACTGACAACGAAGACTTATTCCGCTAAAAACCTTGTACAGACAGTTTTCTGACAGACATAACCCGGAGATTATGACACTGAAGTCGTTGATTAAAAACCTCCAAACATTATTAAAGGAAAATTACAGAAATTCTATAAATTTGTATTGGAACAATAGAACTCGGGCTGTAAACACCAGCAACCCGAATATGTTCCCGACAATAAATAAAATATTTCGGAGGAAAAATCAAAACGACCTTCCATGTCTAAAAATCGCCCGAACAACGAACAAATACTTGTAGCAGCAGGCATAGATCCAGGTGAGGCCGTTGATGAAGACGACTTCTTTGTGATCGAGGATCCGCAGGAGAAGGTAGAGGCTATTGGAGCAACTTTCCAAGAAGTGTACAATGCGAATGAAACCATTGGCCCGAACCACGATCTGGAGAATCGAGTCCTTGTGCACAACTTCTACATTCGAAATGAAATAGTGAATTGGCGATTCGAGAGCTCGGATTTCACCCAGTTCAGCGACGAGAATATGGCAAATAATGTCATCACCAATGAAAGGTTACTACCACCGTTCATTTCGAAGGAAGAGCTCCAAACGGTCTTCGAATCGCTTAGAAGTAAGAAATCGGTGGGAACCGATGAAATACCGAACATTGTACTTCGACATCTCCCACTAGAGGCGGTGAGCATTTATACCACTCTGTTTAATAATGCAATGAATAATGCCCATTATCCAGCGCATTGGAAAACTGCGGTGGTACATTATATCTCCAAAAGGGATAAAGATACTTCCAATCCGGCGAATCTCCGTTCGATCAGTCTTCTACCAAACATCAGTAAGGTTTTCGAAAAGGTGATCAATAGAGTCCTGACTAAGTGGGTTGAGGACAAAAATATGGTTCCGGATAATCACAATAATAATAATGTGCACTGGTGCCTACCTGATTGACTTTGAAAAAGCCTTCGATGGTTAGAGGGACTCTTCTTCAACCTGAACAGGCTATGCATTAGTAAACCACTTCTGTATATTCATTACAACATGTTAACAGATAGACAGTTCATCGTGAAAAATGGCGATGTGACTTCTGCTAGAACATTTTACATTTAAAACGGTCTGCAACAGGCGGTAAATTTGCCGATCCTATTCAACATTTACACAGGTGATCTGATAGGTTCACTTCACCATGCCATAGCGTACGCAGATGAGTTAATCGAGTACAGGTCAGGTCTAAAGATTGAGGTCATTAATATACTTTTGCAAACGTGACTTCGACAAAATTAAACGATATTGCGATGACTGGAAGTTGAAAATCAACTTTCAGAAGTCGGAAACCATTTTGTTTAGGACGCCTTTGTCTGGAGCCTCTAGGGATACCAGAAAGAGTTTTCGAAAGTTTTCGATCGTGGGGCAGCACGGGCAGCCACTTCCTTGTCGAAATGTAGTCAGATACCTTGGGATCTGGCTAGATCCATATATATATTTTAACAAACATATAGATGTTGCTCTGGCCAGAGCCAGAGGTGCTTTTGGCCTTACAAAGAGACACCATCGATGCGAGGGTGAAGGTGATCTGCTATATGGCCCTTATCAGGCCTATACTTGTATTTGGATGCCCCGTGTGGTTCAATGTGAGAGCAAGTTTATTGGAAAAGATTCGGGTGTTTGAGTTGTCTTAGGACTTGTCTTCGCTTATACAGAACACCAGAATCTGATTACATAAAATTATATCCTAATGAGGTCTTTTACAATAGAGCGAACCTAATAAGAGTCGACAACTTCGTTATTAAGTTGACTCGAGGGCACATTGCGAGAGCAATGAACTCATCGAACAACCTGATCTCCGGGACTTTCTACCCTAATTATATGTATCATGAGAGAATTCGCTTTGACGGTTTTGTTCCTCCAGAAGCATTCCTCTACCTCGATATTAAAGGTCTGATCCAGGACAGATCCAGGCGGTGCTGCTAATCTACCACGTCGCTCGAACAGCTGCGGACAGGCGACCCAACTACGACAGAGACGTCACACACGGCAGTGCGGGATTTTGCTCAGCAGCACCAGCAATTTTGGTGGCTGGTTGAGGGAGAGGAAGCTTCGTTGACGAATTCCTCAAGTGCTGCGTAGCTTCTTTATATGAAGCAAAGTGGGTCAGAATAATTTTTTAGTCATGGCCGACTTACACAGTTTTAGGGTGGAATTAAGTTAGATTTAAGAAAAAAAAAAAAAAAAAATCAAG
Organism: Volucella inanis; assembly: GCA_907269105.1. NCBI lineage: Eukaryota > Metazoa > Arthropoda > Insecta > Diptera > Syrphidae > Volucella > Volucella inanis. Next base: position 69,430,852 of record OU026157.1, on the reverse strand, counting down.
AAATTAAAAAAGAAAACAAAAAGATATATATATTAAGTATATATATATTATGTATATATATATAGTATTTGTGTATATATTAGGTATTAGATGTAAGTAGGTTAAGTATATTAAGATTTATTTTTAGGTAGTTTGTAAGTTTTAGTTTTAAGTTTTATACTATAACAAAAATGGTCCATTTAAGTTTTTCCTTAAATTATTTTCTTAGTTTTAGTTGTAAATATGTAAATAAGAATAGACTGTAAGATACGTCGAAGTACATAGTTTAAGTGTTAGGTTTAACTTAGAGTGCCCGCATATGGCCAGTAAGTTAGATTAAGATAATTTTAAGTTATTAAGCTAATTTTTAAGCATTTTTTGTCTAACATGTAAGAATTAATGAATTAAGTAAATAAAAATGCATTTAAACTGTAATTGTAACTGCATCGGTTCCCACTAGATCACCGAAATCAAGCAGTGTTGTTGACAAAACGCGCCACATGGGCATAGTACCCCGGCGTTAAGTCCCGGACCCCACAAATTAATTTGTATCGTTCCCTTGATAATAATAATAATAATTGCATAACACGAGCCGACCGATATGCCAACATCCTCATGAAGTGCTCTAATTTTTTCCGACGATCTTGGAAGAGCTTGTATCATAGCTTGTCAACATAGCAAGTGTTATAGAACACTTGATTCCGTTTTTTACACCAAATTTGATGCTAAATCTTTTCTCCATTTTTTATAATAATTGAAAATCGCCGAGCTCACCAAAGCACGTTTAACTTTTCTTTCTGTCGAAAACAAACGAAGTATGCTATATATGTACTTGCTTACTGTTGGCATTTCTCTGTGTCATTCGGCTTACAATAGCTACTCATTGATGAAGTGTTTGAATTACTAAATGTTGAACGATTTTAAAACTTTTAAAGTAATAAAGAGTTTTTTTTTTCTTCAGAGTAACGAAAGTGATAAAAAGAGTAAACGTGCTAGTCACGAGGTGGCAAAAATTGTTTGGGGACTTATATTATGCCATTAACTACCCATTTATAATCGTAAAAGCAAATTAAGGTAATAAGTTTTGAGAACCTACATACATTTGCTAATTTGTATCTCATTGTATATAGATCATCAAGAGATTTATGTAGAACTATTTAATGTGTAAAGTTTGATGTTCTCGTAAATTTCCAAATGATTGTGCATTAAAATCAATAGCTTGTTAGTGGTTTACGTATTTGGAAGACTACCTTTTTGTAGCCCGAACTGTCATCCTGCTGGAACCACATATTGTTCGGATCATTGCCGTCTGTATTTTCGAAGAAATAGTCACTTGCTGTGGTCCAGTAACGTTGGCCATTGACTGCACGTTAAGCCAGAAGTAAGCTTTATCACTAAGCGTGATTTTTCGAGAGATATATGGGTCGAATTTAAACCTCTCAAAAGTCCAAACCACAGACATCTATGTTTGTTTCGTGACTTTTGTTCCTACAAATTTTCGTAAAACTTTTTAACATAGTACACGGAAAAAAAGAAATTGTTGTCGCATTGTCTTAAAGTAATGACAGCACTGTTTTGAAGTTATATCTTTTGGAAGATCTGTCAGTCAAAGGAATACTTTGTATTATCAAGGTAAGACTGTAACTCTGAAGGGAGATGCCCAGCATATTGATGTTCAGTGACTAAATCTCTATTGCTTTGTTAATTTAACCTATACTGCATATTCGTATGTGTTAATAATGGTTTATTCACCCTGCTTAATGGAATCGCAGTTTAATTAAATTTTTAAGGAATTTTCACTCAACAAACGCATGTATATGCTAATATACAAATATAAACTTGCCTTATATTTTTATGAAGTCAAATACCTCAAAAAAGTAGTCATTGCTCTATACGTAGTCATAAGCTGCACATGAATTTTTGAGAATAAATTACCATTATGCTGGTCTAAAAAGACTATCTTCCTATACAGGGTGTTCTACACAATGTGTCAAAGACTTTAAGGGGAGATCCGTTTGCATATTTTGAGAAAAAAATGCAAAGGTTGTAAAGCCTTACGCTGTCGTTTTTACCTCTAATTGAAAATAACATTTTTCAATATGACACATTTACGTATATGTTGTATCGTCAAACTCATTAAATGAGTACTTTAATTGTTGCAAAGTAAATATTACCCTAAAAGTAATACTTAGAAAAGTGTACCTATGGTCGTATTTAGAAACAAAAGAAAAGCCAGGTAAGTCAGTAGTATAAGACTTTGCCAACCTTGACTCTGCTATGAAGTCTGTCAACACCACCCCAGCAGAAATAAAACAATTAATCACTCCGGCCAATCGCTGTTTCTTTGGGTAGTAATAAGGTTCTATTCTGAATAACTAAAGAGACTCCAAATCAGACCTTAGTCGTCCCAGTTGTGCTTTATGGTGCAAAAATATGGACCCTATCGAAAGCGAATGAAGATATTCTCAATCGTTTCGGGAGAAAAATCCTTCGAAAATATTCGAAATGACGAACTATACGAGCTGTACAGCGACATCGGCCTATTCAGAAACCTAAGCTTCAGTCAGTGAGAGAGTCGGTTAGAACATGTAGAATGAATGGACACTAATAGTCATGTCCGCAAAGTCTTCGAGTCTAACCCAAGGAGGGACGACGCTGTAGTTGGCTCGCACAAGTAGTATGGGGCCTCAACCAACTTGGAGGCAGTAAGCTAAAGATCGGACTAACTGCAGAGGCTTTAATTTAAGGCACAGTAATTAAGTAGTTTCCATGATACGACCCAACTTTCTGAAATGGGTAAGACGTTAAATTAAAAATTGTTAAACATTTTGAAGAAAAAATACAAATATTGATTGCAAATTTTTATTTTTGTGTTTTTCGTCAAACCTTGTAGTTCGTCTTTAAAAAGTTCTAAGAATCTCCATTCTTTCCTATTTTTTTAGGAATTTCGCAGCTCTGTTATTAGTCATATGATTTATGATTGCTATTATTGATGGGTAAACATTTTTTTTTTGACCTTTCAAGCTCTCTATTTTCTAGCCATTATAACTTGCAAACATTTAAGAACAATGTACACTGGTACCTCTCTTTTCTTCCTCCTTAATTTTCCTTTGGTTTAAAGGGTATAATAAGCCCTTGCTCCTCACAAATAAAAGTTATTCAAGTCAAATCCGGAGACCCTGGAGGTCAATATTCCACCATATCCATAAATTTTCATACACTTGATCTAACCACTCTCTAACTATGAGACTTGGTCATAGTGTGCTAGGCGATATGCTGCAGGTAAGCAATGCAGTGGTATATCAAGTAATAGTTTTGGTAATTCGTTTACCAAAAATTCCAACGAAAGCAAAAAATGTTGGAAAATACATCAATTTTCAAATTGTATCATTAGTTTTCAATTAGTCCACCTTTGGCGCGAATAATGACCTTGAGATGTCTGAAGAAAGATGTGGTCCAAACTTTGGTATTTTTTAGTGCCAATCTTCGCCAGACAGAGAAATTCAACAAATTTGCATCCGGAGAGTTTGCAATCCATTGTGTCGAAGAAATGAAGTGTGGAACATTGTTTTTTAACCAATTTTGGTTGACGCGCGCTTTGTGAGACGGTGCCGAGTCTTGTTGAAATGTCCACGGTCTCCGACCGAAATGATTGTTTGCCCAAGGCTTCAATACTGCCTCTAAGACAGTTTCACAGTATAGGATCGCATTAATTTTGACGCCACGGTCCAAAAATATGAACGGAGAGCGACCATCGGCGCTTATGACGGCCCAAACCATCACCATCGATGGCCGTCCGAAGGTGTAAATTTTCGAAGGACCTCTCTGGCAAGTTAACTCTGTTATTTTGTTTGTTGACATATTGCTCGATAACAAATGGCGACTCATCGGAAAAAACCAAATTCGTCAACTCACCACTTTCGTGCGAGCGTAGCAACTCCTTCGCTCTTTCGACTCTCACTTTTTTTCTGTTGCGGTGTAAGATCGTGTGCTTTTTAGAACTTCAATAGCTTTAGCATTAGCTCATTTTTCAGTATGTGTTGCATATGTTCCAAAGATATGTTGACCTCACGAGCCATTTTTCTTCCACTTCGACGCGGACTTCGCTCAATTCGAGCCTTCACTTTCCGAACCATTTCTGCCGATGCTGCTGTTTTTTTATGACCACCTCCATGGCCTTTTGCAACGCTGCCAGTATCACGATAACGAGTTATATTTCGAGACACAAATGATTTATTCACGTTGAGGTGCTGGAGGGCTCTAACGATAGCTACTTGTGGTTTTCTAACCAAACATAAAGCAATCGCACTATCACGTTTGAATTCCATTGCGGATAAAAATTTTTCAACACAACTGAGACGCAAATCGTTTAAAAGGCTTATAAATAATAAAATTATCTGTCATGTTTCATAATTTGAGCTCACAGTAATAAACGGTTTGGAAATTATAGCAGTCTGAAGTTTTTTGCAGTTCGAGTCAGTCAGGGGAAATTCAAATTAAGCCTTGGTGGAAGCCGATAGCGTTCGATCCGAGCTTGTTACTCAATATGCATGCTCACATATGATTGCTCAGACACGTAGTTTGGCATTCTTTTTATATTATTTCAACAGATATCTACTTAATGTTTTCTTTTTAAAAGAAGATGAGTCACACCTGTCTTAATGAAAGATCACGGAAACGGCTCTCGAAGAGGTAGAGCGAACCCTTGGAAAAGTCCATACACAACAAAGAATAAAGAAATAACGTGCACAATGAAGCTACTCATAAATCTACGATAGATGCCCAGCTCTATCAATCGATAGTCAATGGATAGTCTCCATGGTCAGAACAAAAATTATTTAGACGACACTAGGTAACAGTCACTTAACCAAATTCGCCCATAGAGAAACGCCACAGGACGGGTTATTTTTTCTCTACTCTGGCTAATAGTTATGAATAAAATGTTAGCAAGGCTCGACAAAGAACGTGGTGATATACATAAGTGTTAGGCAAGCTAAACACCTGGGCAGCAAGTTGTTACTTTGGTGTCAACCCGAGGAAAACTTAACCGATGCTATTCAGTAGTAAATTCTAATAATCTGATTTTACCCATCGCTGTCTAAGTGGTCAACCTCTCAGACTATCCTCTAGCGCTTAGTATCTGGGTATCACGTTTGACTCAAAACTTAACTGGAAGCAAGCCATCGCACACAAAGTAAGGAAGGTATGTGTCGCCTGCTATGATTGAAGAAAAAATGTTGGAAAGATGACCTTGTGGATAAACACAGCAGTAATTCATCCAACGGGTCACGGAAACGGTGGTCCGCGTTGAGCAAAGGTTATAATCTCATGAGGCTAAAAAGTCTCCGAAGAACAACCAGTATAGGCACGACGAGCGCATCAAGATTGAGTTTAACTATGCGGATTTTGAAGGTGTCTTTCAGACGAAACTACTATCAATCCAAAAGGTTTGCACGGAAGTGAAACAGTGTACAAACAAAACATTATTATTCTTATTAAGTTGCTATAAAAGCTACCGACTCGGCTACCATATGCTTCAAACTGGTGTAGGATTACTGTAATGAGTTTGCTTCATGCTTCAGGGTAAAGGGTGATATAAAAGGAAACGAGCGTGCAGATGAACTGCACAAAACTGAGCAGAACAAAGATCTACTTAAAAGAACTTGCCAAATGTCGCCAGAATCACGGCGAAATCACGCGGCATTGGCTAATTGAAGACTATGCGGCCAAACTAAGTATTCCTTTTAACCATCACTGCCACGGTTGTGGGAACGAAAATGTGAAGGAAACACTCTGTTATTTCCTCTGCACTAAGTGCACTAAATCAATTACAGGGATACGAGATCTAATCCGTTTTGTTAACTCCACACACTGGATCTAGGCACCAACTGTCTCACATGCTCAACAACACTCATCGTCAACTACGTGACTCGAGTTGTGGTAACAAAAAGGCACTTTTTTTTTTTTGACTTTAGAAAATGTGCATTGTCTAGCCGAGGTGGTATATTTTCCCTTCTATTTGATTTACATTGCACAGTTATAAACTTATATTACTGAAAAAAAAACCGTTGTTTTGCAAATAGTTAATTACAATATATAGGGCTGTTGTAAAAGAAAAACTCTAATTTTTAAGGTTTTTAGTTGAACAAGTTGGTTTGTATCTTGAGAACTTGAACTTGAGATGAACTGACCTAAGGCTTTTTGTTTGCAGGTACTAAGCGCACGTTTCAAAGTTAATAAGATGTTTTCCAGAAAAAAAAGATGACAAAATAAAAATTATATATTTAAAAAAAAAATCACTTTTGATCTTCAATAACTTTTGGCGCATTAATTTAGGTTTTTCTTAAAACATCACCAAATCGTAGGGTTTTTCTCAAAATTTTTTTAAGTAAATTAACAAAGTCTTCGACACATTATCCTTAACACCCTGTATAGAATCGCCTGAAATTGCTAAAGTGAATTTACTGATTCAAATAACATAAATATCTAAGTGTTCAAAGGCTGCTGAAAGCAAAAAGATACAACCTAACAACTTTTTGGATTTAAAATCAACTTTTGTATAATACTTTTTTTTTTGTCTTTTTTTTCAATTCAAAGAATCGTTTTGTGAATTAAATCAGCGATTTGCTTGATTCGGAATTAAGAATGTAATTAGATTCAATTTCGCGAGTAATCAATAGCATGACCAGCCTAACCGGTGCATTATTTGATGTACGGAGCTGACTGTAAATATGTGTGCTGAAATAAATTAAAAATAAAAAAATTGCTTTTGTCGAATATCGTTCGATAAGTGCTTTTAAATAAAAAACAAAACTCTGCAGAAAGGTGATTTTCCGATCCATTATGTCTGTCGTCTTGAACTTTGACTTGAAAATCCGCTGAGTTAAGCATTCGTACGATGTCGCCGAGGTTAGGTGTTTTTTTTTTTTTTTTTTGATATTTATACAATATCCGTACCAAGTACATATATAGGTAATAGGGAATTTTGATTTTGTTTTCGATTTATCGTCTAATACTCGGTATAGCATAGATGGTAAGACTCATACTTTGTAGAGATTGCATTTTGGTTAAAAGAACTAAACGCTCTTAAAATGCCTAGAAATGTATAAGATTTTTAGTAAAGTTGTATGAAGCTCAAACATCTTGATCTCATTGTTTATTTCGCTCCATAGTTGGCATTAAACATTTAATGGGGACGCTCAATAAAAAATGTGTAATTTGACGTGTTGCTATTGATCAACTTACGTTGTTTTAGTTAATTAAAAAAAAATAATAATAATAAAAATTAGTGTCAGACTGCGTCGGAAAGTGAACGCCATAACATGTGACTTATGAGCCAATATACTACCACGTGAGTCGCGGGCACCTACTTTCTGAGACAGGAGTGTTAAACTTCATTGCCTTGCTAAATCAACTCATCCATACCTGATCTCAAGTTAATGTTGAAGGAACATTCCTTCAGGAATGAAGGAACGCGCTGAGAATAACCTATCCCAACCATGTGTATACGGAGTCTCAGTATGCAAATATAACTAAGCACTCGAACTCGCGCAGCACAGCTGGTTAAATTTAAGTGCATACGTATGTTCTAGATAAAGCACAATATGTGCCTTTTAGATGATTAGTGCTCAAGGGGACTAGCTCTCAAGATAGAGATGTGGGCTATGTTTATTCAAAAAGATTTCCTTCTTTCCTATCCTAGCGTTAAAATTGCCATCCTTAGAACATTGCTAATATGTCCTATTGAGAAGCTCCAGAACTATAGGGTTTTCAAATAGGGACTTGACAACTTTGAATTTAATTTGTAAACGCACTCTTTTACTAATCATCAAACAGTCACTGTCAATTTATTCAGTAAACTCAACATTTTCATCATGGTAAAGTACACTAACGAGCAACGTCTGCAAATTATAAAATTTTTTTACAGATATTCGGAGTCGGTGACTGCAACTTTAAGAGCGTTAATTCCAATTTTCGGTCGTAATTTTCGCCCTAGTAGACAGGCAATAACAAGTTTAGTGCAAAAATTTGAGTCTACATATTCGTTGTGTGATGTTGCCGTGTCAGTGAGACAACGGGTTGGTCGAAGTGTCAAAAATATCGCTGCCGTTCAGACGTCCGTAGCAAATGATCCAAATCAATCAATTCCACCGCGTTCTCAAGAATTGGTCATCGCTCAGACCACATAATGGCGTATTTTGCGTAAGGATCTTGGCTTACACCCATACAAGATCAAGCTGACTCAAGAATTGAAGCCGATGGACCATTTGAAGCGACGTACGTTCTCCGATTGGGTTCTGGAGAAAATGTGCCAAGATGATGAATTTTATCGCAAAATCATCTTCAGTGACGAAGCTCATTTTTGGCTCAATGGGTTCGTCAATAAGCAAAATATGCGTTATTTGTCGGGTGAAAACCCACATGTGCTTCATGAATCACCACTTCATCCACAAAAAATAACTGTTTGGTGCGGTTTGGGCTACGTTAAGTCATTGGTTTATACCAACACGCTGACGACGTTGGAAGAGTTCAGAGCTAAGATTGAATGCGAAATAGCGGCCGTTTCGGCCGAAATGTGTGGCCAAGTCGTTGAAAATTGGGTTCAACAAATCGACCGCTGCAAACGTGCCCGCGGTGGCCATATGAACGAAGTCGAGTTCCATTCATAAATGTGTTGATTTTACTTCAAGCAAATAATAAAGTTTTTGAAATATCTCAAATGGTTTGCCTTTTATTTAAAAAAAATATTGTCAAGTCGTTATTAGAAAACCCTATACAAAGCGTTTGAAACCAGTGAAATAGTTTGAATAACGAATTTAGCTGACCTCTTAGGTCAGCTATCAAAGGAGCACACGTAGCAACCGGTTCATTTTGGGGGATCGGATGATCGAGACCGTCATATTCCAGGAATAAAAAAAAACAGAAGCCGATAAAATTGCCGTTAATAAGCATATTAAAAGTTTCCCAGTGATGAAGTCCCATTTCTGTAAAAAATCGTCGCGTATCTAGATTTTCATGGCACGCATGCACGAAATGATTACGTAAACAGAAAAGCAGTTAGTCTAACCACGAATACGTATAGGAGAATTTTTTCGAAGGAGTACAATTTGTCAAATCAAAAAGATCTGTGCGCTGTTTGCATAAAATTCTTTTCTGCCAAAAATGGTAACAAACAGGAACTGGAAGCTGAATATTCTATCCACAAAGAACGAGAAGCTAATGATAAGGAACTAGCTGTCCGAGAACAGTCATTTGTAACTGACACTTTTGCACTTCAAAGCGGGCTTCAAACAAGTGACGTTTCACCTATGTATTGTTGCCGAAAGATCTTTGGTTATAATCTCACGACTTATGAGGGTGCTTCACCATTGTTATACCTGGAGGGAGATTAATGGAAAAAGAGGTAGTGCTGAAATTGGGTCATGTCAGCTAGAACACACCAAATCAGTTTCTTTGTTTTCGGACACTTGTGGTGAACAAGACCACAACCAGAATATTGCTTCTATTTAACTGTCCTGTTCACAAGAAAATTCGAAACACATGCAAGAGTTAGAACAAAAGTTTCTTGAATCGTCCACTGTTTACACAATGTATGACTGGCTAAATATATTTCATCCTGCTTACTCCAAAAGAGAAAAATAGCCAATACAAAGATACTAAGTTAAGGTTTAATGACCTACTTAACATTTCAACACTAGCCAAAGTAACGCTTAAAAATGTTAAAAATAAATTAGAAAGCTCTAAAAATTGCAAAGATTACAAAGGTACCTTGCAAGATAGATACGACTAACATAGCCCATATGCAACTATAATTGCCAGTGCAAGAGAAAAGCCTAAAAATGCTAAATAGAAACACTTCGAATTGAGCCACTGCCAATATCGTCCCAAAAAAAGGAGACTTGTTGCGTTTGTGTAAAGGACGAGTATTTTCTGAAGAATTTCATGAAAGATACAGATAGCTTGCAGTATCCACCCTTTTATTTACAGACCCGATTCCTGAGGAGCAGTTAAAAGAAGCAACGAGACGAGAGTGTCTCCAACTTTACTTCGGGAAGGTCCATAATTTGAATTCCGCAATTTTTGTAATTAACATTTGAATTACCTTAATTTTTGTCTAAAGCTTTAAGGTTCGAGATTGAATTGGTGTAATATTTTTTATTGAAATATATAAAAAAGTTTATTTTTCCTGAACAAATAAATTATTATTTTTTTTTAATCAGTGTAAGGATTTAGATAATAAAAATGTTAAAACGAATATCATAGGTTAAGTTAGGTTACATAGAAGTATGATACATAGGCCATCTCACAGACATCAGGCATCAAAACGGGCCCATCGCGATCTCTGTTTAACCAGTTGAATTTATATTCAAATGGCAATAACCTAAACAATCTCCCTGGTGATACACCCCATTTCACTGCAAAGGCCAGGAAGGCCTTTGAAGTCAGTGTCGTATATTTTCTCCAAGTTTTCGAAAAAGGATTTCTCTAAAAATTTCCTTCGACTACACTATATTGCTTTGTATTCATACAATATGTGTGTTATGTCCTCAACTGCTTGCAGATCACCGCAGAATCTGCAAATATCCGTATCTAACAACTTGAGTCTCTTTGCGTGTTTCCGCGGGAGATAGTATCCTGTCAGGATTCTTATTGCTATCCTAAGCTTATCCCTGTTTAATTTTATTAGTTTTTTTGCCATCACAATTCGTCTAGAGAGACTTGAAGACCCTGTGTCTTTCAAGACATGATCACCTTAGTTTGGTAGTCTTTATCATTTTTTCCTCAGTATTGGCTCTTACTATTCAAAGGGGTGGTTTGATGTTAGCAACCTCACTATAATCAAGAGACTCTCTTTTTCTTGCAAGCTCGATCACTGCGCGACAGCCTCAGACTACATACCATATATCAGAATTTATATTGGTCGATTCCATTGCCTTAAGTGCGGCATGGCTATCGGTCTAGATAGCGATATTTCTTTCGGATACCGATCTTATCTGCATTAGCTCAGCTGCCCTGACACTGCAAGACACTGCTTGCGTCCGATAGATTTATAGACACTCTTAATGCAATTTCATTCGACTTGTTCATTGCATTTTTTTCACAGTCCTCCCTCTCCAGATATTTTACATCCTACGCGATGTCGAGGTCGACCAAGAATGGAATTTCATCCGTTAGAATTGGATGAAAAGTTTTCATGTTTTTTCTTCCAAAGAAAGCTCCCTAAATCCATTTCTTTCTATTTCACGCTTTCCAACCTAACCAATTCCAAAACATTTTATTTGTCAATAGTTAGGTTTCTACATTTGAATCCTAAGACCGTTCAATTACAGGTATTTTTGAACCTTTAAAATCAATTACCAAGTTCAAATATTCAAAACCAATGGACTTAGGGAATTCCCAGCGAACAACGACATGTTTTTTTTTTTTTTTTTTTGAATATAAACGAAACCCAAAAATAAATAAACTATTCCAAATCGAATACGCCAAGCGCTAGGCTACTTAAGATTAGATGGAGGTGCCCCTATACCTCAGGGCAGTTAGACATTTTAATTTCCTCCCTTGACCATGAGTAATTTTTGTTCTTTAAATCGTGAGCCATAATAATAAAAGTATCACAGAATTTTTATTTGTACATGATTTACAAAAATAATAAAATAATAAAAAAAGCCGACGAAAAATTGCACAATGTGAGATTTTGAAATTGAATTACTGTAAATATTGATACAATACTTACAATACAATACAATACTTGGACTTGAATTTATTTATCAGCAAAGCTGCGGTATTACACCAGAACACCCGATAAAGGTTTCTTTTATTGTCTGAAGTTGAAAGTGACTCTAACGGTAATTGTAAAAAGAAACATTCAAGTATTTGACTGTGTAGTCGGGTTTGCTTTGTGTTGTGGTATGATGACAAGTATTGCGACCAGATAGCGAAACAAAAAATCTTTGAATTAATTCCGTATTTACTTTGATTTCATTTATTTGTATTAATTTGCTTGCAACAGATGTTATGCACGTCCACTCAGATCGGCAGCTGGAGCAAAAAAAGGCAGATTCACATAGAAAAGATGTCTGATTGAGCAAAGTTAAGAAAAAATGGCTGATAAAAAGAGACGATATCTATACGTGAAAAAGAAATCTGGAGGAAAATCATTTTTTAACTGAAAAACTAGGTTGAGTGATTTGAGTAGACTCGAATGAATGGGATACATTATACTGGCCTACGTCGTCATAGTACTCACAACCCTATACGAAAGAGATTAAAATTGACGACCCTAGCAAACGTTTAAAAGACAACAACCTTCGGATTTGCACAAGGAATGTTCGTACACTTAACAGGTTACTTGCAACCTTGCCAGGTTGGGAAAGTAGGACACTTTTGGTAGGACAGTTGTTAGGCATAACCCACACGACAACGCGTCTATCAACGAACTTGAGCTTATTGACGGCTATAAGACGGTTTCGTCTTCTCAACAAACATAACAAAACACGGCAGTCTCCGGATTATGAGATAATAAATCAAATTGATCATTTTGCTATAGACGTAATGCATTCCTCCAGTATACTTGACATCCGAATGTTCCAGGCAGCAATTGTAAGAGGCCGCTAGAATCTTCGCCGAACACTTATCTCGAAATTTCTCAACAACCCAACATCAAGTACCGAAGATCAGTGGAAACGCTGCCAACGTGCTGTCTGATAGCATCTTATGTTCCGGATTTCAACGTTGACGTTTCGTTGCTCCATACTTTACCCATGTATCCTTACTGCTACTGCCCCGCCTGTAAGGTTAGCTAAATTTGAGGACCTTAGAACCATTTTAAATCTCGGTCTATATATCTTGGTTTATATCTTGGCCCGGTAGTGAGGCATTTGAGTGGTGCAAATCTCAGCTTAAACTTAAGCCTCTATTTGTTGTTGGACCGAATTTTTTGACGACAGCCCATGCTAACTTTAAATCTCCCTTAGTCATAGCAATTTTTTTGGCGGTTCTGCACAAAGCCTATATTTTTTGAACTTTCGAACTTTGGTACTATGCAGTACATAGATGTCGGGAGTTGAGTTTGTGGAGTCAGAAAACGCTGATGCAATTGTTAACATTTGCCTGAAGGGCTGACATATGGTTGCCTACAGATGGCGCTATCATCTGCGAAAAGAAATCATTATCCATGATCCTTCCATCAATGACGTTGTCTTAAAAAAGCGGGGGCTGAGCAAATACTGGTCTTAGGTTAGGTTTTTCTGAACTTAACTCTCTGAAAGTTGCAACGTTTTAACAAGTCACAAGGTGCCGGTTGGTGGCAGGAACACCGGTAGACCATACCAGAATTTAAATCACAGTACCTGGGAGTTATCAGCCCTCCGGACTTTGGTTCAGGACAATGGGGATGAATTCTGGGGCAAACTGTATAAAATTTGCACGAATACCAAAAAGACCGCTGGTATCGAGGGCATTCGCGTCAATAACACTTTGTTTCTACATGGAGTTAATGCCTTGTTTGGCGAGTTCTTCTCCAGAGAGAAATGTGTTGGATCTCCTTCCTTAATGAGCCCCCGGTTCCTCCTGATCTAATCCCTGCCGAAATTGGGTACGGTGAGCATAGAACCATCTCGAAGGCAGGCCATTTCCGAGTATTTGCATTTACAGAAAGATATTGCACGAAGCTATTTCCCTTCAAATTGGAAGGCGGCGAGCGTTGTTGTACTATTGAAGTCTCCCGCTAAGGCTAGGTCTGATCCTAGAATGTATCGGGGTATCAGTCTGCTTCTAGTGCTTAGTAAAGTACTAGAAAGGGTTATGGTAGAAAGACTCTCAGATAGGACAGCCGAGTTGGTCCTCTCTATCCAATTTGGCTTCAAAAAAGGCAGAGGAGATGAGAACGTATAGTTTTTTTTTTTTGTTAAAGACTGCATCCAGAATAGCAGTGCCCAGCATTTTGTAAGCGTCTTTATCGATCTTTAGAATGCCAGGAAATCGGCTAATGGAAAAGCTATTTCTCTTCTCAAAGTAAAATTAGCGCAGATGTAGAGCAGGGTTGCCCTTAAGGATCCATTTGTGGTCCATTTGTATGAAACTTTATGAAAGATAAACTCCTGTGGCAATTGTCAGACCACTACAGCTATCGCGCACACGCGAATTCTTAATTTTTTTTTTTAAACAACAAAACACTTAAGAGGGTACGACTTATCTTCTGGAAGGTCAGTTTCGCATTGAACTTGAATAGAGCAACGTGTATTCTACATCGTCATCTGCAGAAACAGATGAGTTTGTCAGTGGTGCCAAACCCAGATACTATTCTACACAGTTCGTCTCTATAAATGCTGTCATAGGGCCTTAATATCCAGGTAGTATGTATCGATTTGGAGCTCATGGGTTGTTGTGTGAATATTTGGTCAATGGTGCATTTTCCTGGCCTGAAGTCACACTGATATGGACCAATTAGGTAGTTGCGAACGGATTCAGACGCTCACACAACACGGCAGAGGGAATCTTGTAGGCGATGTTAAGAAGACTGACGCCTCTGTAGTTGGCGTATTTCGGAGGGTCTCCTTTCTTGAGGTTCTATTTATCGGACATACTTGTCTTATTTGACGTTGCTCTTCTGCTCATAAAGCTTGTAAGCAGCTCTAGTCCTTGTATGCATCTCTGCGTTGTGTAACTTGGTTGCTTGTATGCATATATAGTATACTTGCCTACACTTGTCGTCAAACCAGGTGTATTGTTGTGGTGGCCGAGTGAAATCCAGCACATCTCAGGCGGCATCTCTGATGGCTTTTTTGTAATACTACAACTGGTCTTCAATATTTGATGCTGGCGGCATAGTACTTCTTAGGATTTGGCGATCTCTAGCTATTATAGCCATTTGATGTTTAACTTCCTCTGAATGTTCTGGATATCCGCAACCAACCATAAATTAGCTAAAACAAGGTAATGGTCCAAGTTGATGTTGATCCCTCGGAATATTCGGACATCCGTAACACTGGAGGAGTGACTTGCGTCGATCGCAATGTGGTTAATCTAGCTGACAGTGGATATGTCAGGAGATCTCCAAATCCATTTCTGAATTTCGGGATGCGGGAACCATGTAGAAGTGGTGTCGTGCGCGCTATACTTTCCGGTGGTACGACCAAAGATGCCCCATTTTCCTAGCTTTGAATTAAAATTGCTAGGGCTCTGGTCATATATCTTATTCAACAGATCGTAGAAGCTGCATTTGGTGTCTCCCGTCTCTGTGGGGGTTTGCGTTTATATAATGCTGGCAAATTTAGCCTCAATACGAATTGTTACGAAGCGCTTGCTTACAGGCCGGAAACTACTTCTTGACTAAGTTTGCTTTCAACAACAAATCTGCATCCAAACAGGTGCTGTTTTTACCGTCGATAACAATCGTTGTAGTGTAGTCGCAGTTTTTCATCCTCTATTAGTTCAACCAATTCCATCGTATTTCTTGAACTCCGCTGGTTGTTTGATTGCACCTGGCCTTTAAGTTACTTAATATTTCACATATAGTTCCGAAGTTCGATGTTCTTATTTCGGTTGCAGGGGTTTTCAACACTAAATCCGTCCCTATCAGAGGCTTGTTGTTTCTTCATTCCTTAAGGGCCAGTTCCTTTATGTACAGATACCCCTAGAACGAGGCGTATGTTAGCCCGGAGCCAGTAACTCATTCGGAGATGTGAGTGCTGTGTTTAGTCCATTGAGGACGCTATCCGCTTTCAGTGCCTACTCTATGTCTACAGCACTCAAACAATTAGTCAAGCAATACAGGGCATTAATGTCAAAGAACATTTATCAGTCAAAACAGACAACCTCTAAATAATAGCGCTTGTTTGAGACTGTTTAATAGGTATGAACTTGGGGCCCCTCATCGACTGGTGATTCTCATTGGTAGACACTGTTGGATTATAGACTTAGATTAGGTGCAAATAAGGGCGATCAAACATAGCACTCACGTCAGATGTCTTGAACAGATGTGTCCAATTAACCTGCCTCTGTGGGTAACCGGTGCAACGATAGTGTTTTTGACAACGTAGCTGAAAATCATTTTGAGGGTAAAAAAGTAGGGTTCGCAGTCTTGGTTCGCAGGTTGATAAATCAAAAGCATGGACCCAGAATTCTGTAAAAAAAATTTTTGATAATTTACAGGACTTAAAGTTCCTTAACGTAGTGGACTCTGCTCTTCCAAAAAAAAAGACGATGGTACACTAATATTTTTTTCAGTATCACAACTTTGCCTATGAGCCTGAGTGGCGCCAATTTTTCAGAGGGCCTGTCAAATTAAGCGCACCTAGGATACCAAATATGACTTGCACTTTCATGGTGAACGTTCCCTTTTTCGGTCAGAAACCTTAAGGATAGAAAAAAGGTTTCCTTCGCATTTAAAGTAGCACGAAGAAGACAAAAACGAATAGTGACTCAACTTTTTCTAAAATTTTTTTTAACTGCATCATGATGTATCCACCCAAATATTTAATATCACTTGATTCAGAAATCAGAAAAGTGTTGATGATTTGAAATACGTCAAAACTATAGCATCTACGCTGTAGACCCTCTTTGTCTTATGTACGAGTATTTCTTGGATGGTTTCCAAAAATGTCTTAAACAAAGAAATTTTTATTTTTCAATTAAATTCAAAAAGTTTACACACTGTTCTGCGTAAACAAAGGATCTGACAGATTTAAAGTATCAAACAGCTGCTTATTGCATTTTTTATGACAAAAAGGATCGACAAAAAAGATCAGAATCAAAACTGTTACCATTTGAACAAGAATTTGTTCGTTGTTGTCTTTTGTCAAATATTCAAAAAGTATTTGAAGAACTTGTGTACTCTTATTTTGAGTGAGTTTAACAATATTGCCATGTCCCACAGCCAAAAGTGAATACGTTTCAGAGTGCTATATTTAGGTATATTCTTAGAAAATCTCATTAAACACAGATGAACGGAGAAATCTAAACAAAAGCCAAATTGTGTGTAATGGGGGTGGGTATCTATAAACATGATCTGAGTTATATAGAATTTTGTTTTATCTCAGTTGCACTTCCGTTGGAAAATAAAACAGAAAACGTTCAAAACAAACCCAATTCTGTTTTTGTGTTGCGCGTTTCGAGTAGGAGTTGTTTCTATTTATATCACCCGCACATACCGAATGTTTTTATTTCTTTTTATCTATCTAAAATAAAACACAAAACGATAATGCTCTTATGCCTTATCTAGTTTTGAAACTTTAAGCTTTCAAGAAATCAACACAATACCAACATTCAATATCCAAATATCTAAAATTTATTTCACTAGTTCGTCAAAAGTCCAAGCTCAAGTTCAGGCAAACTGGGCTGACATCCAAGGGGTGGAATTGGAATAATTGAATTGCTTTGTTTTACGAGAATAGTCGGTCTTTAATTGAATTAAAATTAAATCACTCTGTTCCCTTTTTTTAAATTTTTTCTATTTAATTTGGAAACTTACATCGACGTTGTCGTCATCGGTCCTACTAGAGATACGAGTAACCAAATTTGGGCGACAACTTCTTTCCATTCACTAAAGTCCCAGGTCCGGCCAGCGGGCAATACTCGCACTTGAAGAAATTCTTAAATTGAAGTCAATTGCAGTGAATAATTAAATTAGCTGAAGTAGACACTCGTTTGAGATTGATTTCAAATTGTTTGTTATACACAGAGAACTCACAGATACAGGGGTTTTTTATTTGGATTTAATTTACACGAATGCAGATACAAGTACACTGTGCCCGCAAGAGATGTGCGAAAGAATTGATGCAAAACGTCACTGCAATTCTATTTCATTGGGTCCACTTAGCACTTTTTAAGATTTTTCGAATTGTTTACATTCGTACGAGTGATTCGTAATTCATAATTCGAATTTCGAAATTAACATGTCGATTGTATTGTAGTTTCACTTGAAATTTATTTGTTAAAGAATTTCTAATAAAATGTATCGCGCCGACAGAATTTAAGTGTGGTGCGTCTAACCGCGACTGTCGAGAACTAATCGAAACGTTGAGTTCAAAAATGCTTTTAAGTTCGACGCGCACCAGTCGTATGATTTCTTTTTTTCTTTTCTGTGTTTCTTCAAAAAAAAATATGTACTGAGTGTAAGTGCGGTTTGGAGCACCGGGAATTGGGGCTTCACAGTTTCAGTGCAGTTAATGAGGGAGTAATATTGTATAACATTATGGAATACTCTGATAGTGCCACCCCAAAGGGCTGATTTGCTGCTGAGTGTAAATTGAGTCAGATTGTCGCTTTGGGTGCTGATGAACCACTCAGATTTCTTTCTTTGCATTTACTACGTACAGTGGTGGTAAAAAGGATGATTACTTATGGAATTAAGAAACTGGGTAGGTGAGCTTTTTTACTTGAAACATTGAATTGAATTGAAGATGAGAAAATAATGTTTTTCTTATTTTATGAACGCCGGGGCGTTGTGTGTCAAAAATGAGCACTCAGTAGAACTAGCCCATTGTAATCCTTGTAATAAAATCTTTCAGCCTTACCAGTACCAGCACCCACCTTGTCAACATCGAGTACCTGAAGTCTGATGCGAGCATGAGCGGACTTGTAAAGAGGTAGAGCTTCGTGGTGTCGTCATAACTTTCACAGTTAATGTCGCAGAATTTTGTATCATTTATTTTCAATACATTTAAGTGCTTGACAAAAGTGTAGCGCTCCATCACGATGCCAGTAAGCGACCTGCAATCTTTCCCTTTGAGAGGCAGCAGGAAGGCCGCTGACCTCTTAGACACCTAGGGACTCTGAAAAACTCTTATCTGTGTGATCATTTCCCGCGATCTGCGTGACTGCGTTCAATGAAGTCTTGCTTTCTCGTACTACATCGGAAGTCGAATGAGGTTTCAACAAGACTACATGCGAAACTTGGCTGTCGCTTTGCCCCCTTCACCGGTTCTTTACAATATAGTTCATTGCAATCAGGATTGCGTATGTCTCCGCTTGAAAGCAGTAGCATGTTTTCCTAACGAGGAATGAAATCTAACGTTGTTGTCCTCCAGAAAGACACCTGCACTACATCCAACATCGGTTTTGGAGCCATCCTTTTTTGGCTAAGATTCTAGCCGAATCTAGTCTTTGGTATAGGTAAAGTTGATGTCGTAGTTTTTTACACCAGGACTTCTGGTGCCGTTGTATCAGATGGTATATCCAAAAGACTACAGTTAAAAGTCAACCTTGTGCGCCAGGTCATCCAAGCTTAAGTGTATGTTGTACCAAAGACCACTTATTTTTAAACGGAAGATGGCTTTGAGAGTACAGCCCATGGTATGAATATCAAAGAGAGTGAGATTCATCAATGCATATAGATCAGACCCAAACGTACTAGGGAAAACTTCCATGCAGTCGAGACAAACCGCTCTTTGGATTCTGGGAAAAGCAGCAATGAGGTATTGCCGTGAGAGATTTTTCCACCAGACAAAGGTTATAATTGTCCCCAAGATTTGCCGACTGACATTTGCACTGCCAGAAGGCCTACTGCATATTAGAGGCTTTTGACGTAGCATGTTTAGTCCATATAAATCTGTTATCCAGGATAACACCCAAATACTTAGCTTCTGTGGAGAATTAAATGGTGAACCAATTGTGGATCACTTCTAGGGCTGCCTGCGCTTTAGAGCAGACAGTCGCTAGACACGATCTAGCAGACAGTAAAGCTATATTATCCATGTATGCTTGTACATAGACGTCAGAACTATTGAGTGCATTAAGTATTGAGTCGACCAACATACACCCTAGCAGTGAAGACAGCACGCCGCCTTGTGGCCAAGCTCTGTTTATCCCTGCCATTACATATAAGCCACAGTCAGACCATTTCTTATACCTACAAGACTAGCTATTCGTCTAGGTTGTGTTGTCCAACGGAGTTACACATGACGTTTTATTGTCGAAAGCACCCTCAAGATCGTTGAGAATGCCCCTGGCGTATACTTTCTTGTCGAGTGCGCCTTCAACTCTACCTATCGGATTCTGATTCGCACACGAAAACAGAAAGAGAATGCATTTGCCAGGTCTCGACCATTCTCCCAACGCTTTTCAACATGAAGGATGTCAGACTTATAGGTCTGAAGCTCTTAGCGAGTTCTCCTTTCCGATTTTCGGTATAAAGGCTACTTTCACTGTTCGCCAGGGTTTTGGTATATATACCAGTGCCAGGCTAAAGATTTACCAGCAACTGATCTATACCTTTTTGTAATATACCAAGGTATATGTCATCGGTGCCAGGCACCTTGAAGCCATTCAACGAAGCAGCTACATAGTTAATAGCCTCATCTGCCAATACAACCGATGAGATACACCAGCTACGACGTTTTGTGTTATTCATCTCACTAGTAGCTTCGCTGATAGGAGTTGGTTCTGATTATGTTACTTGGGAAATGAGCGCCAAGCATGAAACAGAGGATCGATTTTTTCGACTCATTGTAGGTGGTAGGTTGATCTTCCCCTTTTGAAGACTTTGAACAGCCTAAGGTCTTTACATGAGGTACTCTTTGAAACCGGAATTAGCGTCTTTAATTCTTTTTAAGATTTAAAGATGCCAGTCTTCCTCAAAATTAGTCTTAAGTGACCAGTCTAGATGTTTTCTGGTTCCTTTACAAAAAAAAGTTTCCAGCGGGTGATTCCTTTTTTTTTCTCCGTTACCGCTGGAGGATTTAGGCCCTTAGAAATCGCGCCTTCGATAACACCTGCTATTTAGATGGTAGTTTTTCAGAGTGTGAATATTCTGGAGTCCATTCCTCCGTTTCGGTTTCCTAGTCTATTCTGATGGAGTTTAAGGGATCTAGATAGAGCTTCTCAGTTCACATTACCTATAACTACAAGGAATAGCAATGCTGTAAGATATCTTACCATTGTATAGGACATGACATGAGTATACGAGTACTTGTTGCTGCTGTTGCTTAAGTGGCTAAGCACTACTGAAAACGCTTAGTTACGCCATCATTTTCACAGCAATCCAGTGGTCGTCAATGCTCTAAGCAGCGAAGGCTCTCCTTATTTCTGCATTTGTAGCAAGGTGATCCTTTAATTGTTGGCGCACTTGAAGATCCTGGTATCTAAGGCAAGGTGGACCGGTTGTCCTAAAAGATCTAATAAGAAGATGTAATGTAGTTAACATTAGATTGTGATTCTTCTATATTTCCATGTCTGCTGCAGATTTTTTATACGGACATCTTGGATGCAATTTCTGGAACTTCGAAGTCGAGGCCCAGCTAATTTTATGACTAATTGTGGACAAATTGTGGACCATGCGGTTGATCTTAAAACCCCCCTTTAGCTGTTGTTATTTCTATCGTTACTAATCTTTACGACCTTACGTTGAAATCTCTCATCACGATCGCGATACCTCTGTAAGGGGTTAATTTGATGTGCTCGCTATAGAAATCGTAATCTTCGTCCACGTAGTTTGTTTATGAGTCTTCATTTGTTTTCTTGTGTGGACAGATTTCCTATTACCAATGAAGGCCTTGACGTTTTAGAATCCAATCGTTGTCCGTAGTCCATAGCCAATACCCACCAACAAGGTATCCGTCCGTGTCCGAGGAGAATGTTGCATTTCGAAGCATTGAACGGTTACTTCCCGCTAGGTCACAGATCAACCAATATTTGGCCTATTTCATATGGACGGAGAAGACTTACAATTCTTCCTCTTCCGAGGAAAACTTTCAGCAGACGCCACGTGATAGTATTTCAGTAGGACTTGCTTGTGCTGTAGGTGTTCGCTACAGAAGCATCATCTCCTTTTTTAGGGAATTAGTGTTCATTGACCAATGCTGTTTCTACGAGGCCAATTAGTTGTTTGCGATTCCCCCGCAGTGAAATATTGTGTTTCCAAATGTGTGGAAATATTTTCAATTCATTAGGTGGTGTTCTCTATGTCTAGAGCTCGATAATGGGGATCAGTTTCTGTGGCCATGCTATCTAAACACGCCAGCTTGACACTTATACAGGTATTTGTTTGCTCGTTTCTCTATCTCTACTTTCTTCTACCCCTACGATATCTGTGGAATGTCTGAGAATACGATAAATCTGTTATTCTTTGCTCAGAATAAGGTGAGCCACCATGAACCACCACTGCTTAACAACTTCTGAATTCTTTTTCTAATGTGAAGCATATGTCCTTGTTAAAAACTTCATCATGAAGACAACAAAAGCGTTGAAAAGTCCAGCCGTCACTTATATGACTGATACCTAGTTTTCCAAAGCCTTTTAGTAAAATTGAGGCGGATGGATGCCTAACCAGTGAAGGGAAACTTTTCTTATTCCACTCTATAAAGGCAAAGGCGACACGAGAAATTGTAACAACTTCTGACTAATGTCGGATACTATAAAAATATATGTACTCGTACGTGAAAAAAAATATAGACAGTCGACAGCGTAATATGATTAAGCCCCATGTTAGTCAATGCTGCTTTGATATACCATATGACGCGATTCAAAGTTTAGCGTTATAAATGGAGAAACGCTTTTAGAAAGATCTGTATGTCATTTTCATCTATTTGGACGAAACGATTGCTAGAGTTTCCAGGTGCAGAATCGCATAATGTATGGAGATCGCTAAGGTTTCGAAATAAGCGCGATAAGAATACATTACTCTGAATAGCTCATCTTTATAGTTCCTGTCATATGCAGCTTTAAAATTGATGAATAGGTGGTGTGTATCGACTGTGTAGCTCATGGATTTCTTCCAAGATCTGCCATAGTGTGAATAGTTGGTCGATGGTGGACTCTACTGGCCTTAAATAACACTTATATGAACGAACGGCTTCAGGCGTTCACACAATACAGCGGAACGAATCTTATAGGCGATGTTAATAAGATTGATGCCTCGGACTGAACAATTTTCTATAAAAGAAAACGTTCTTGATGTACACTTGAAATATGCGTATAATAAATTGAATTCAATTGAATTGTTCCCTTCATCGGGCGCACTTTAGTCCAACCTTATTTTAAAGATGAGTTTATGTATGCTCCTTCCATTGCATTGCCTTGCATTGCCGAGAAAAATTTTAATGCCATAGCTAGGACACTCTTGTAGGTCTTGTCTAAGTACTCGTAGTACGATTAGCTATTTTTCTGCTCTGTGGGGGTGTGCGCGCTTATAAGGCTTATGTTGGGAAATTTAGCCTTAATACGGATTATTACGCAGTGCTCGTTCACATGCCGGAAGCTCAAGGCTTCTTGCCTAGGTCTGCCTCTAAACACAAATCCACGTTCCTTTTTCCGTCAACAATCGCCGTAATAAAGGTCCCAGTTTTTCATCCTCTTTTTGTTCGGCCCATCCCATTCCATGGATGGCAGTAACATCGGCTTCGCAGCAGTCTAGCGCCTCCACGAATAGGACCGAAGTTCGTTATCCTTTTTTCGTCTGCAGGGGTTGTCAACGTATAATCCAAAGCATGTTGTTGCTTCATGACTGTATATTTATTTTTCATGGCACATCCCTGAACGAGTGGTCGGTTAGATCGAAGCCAGTATCCCGCTTGGAGGTATGAGTGCTGTCGTTGCTATATCCACGATTACGCTTAAACGAACAAAAATATAAAGCGGGAATAACCGGCGAATTCAAAGTTAAAGGCATTGTACAAGTCTGTTGATTTGTTAATGTTGTGCAAGATTTTCCATTGAAGCAGCACGTTAATGAATCCGCAACGAAGTCTCATCTTCTCGTATATGATATCATAAGCAACTATACGATTCTTGTTAATTGTTAATCTTGATAAAAGTCAGTCAGAATCAGTAGTATAATATATATATATTGTAGTAGTATGATATTTTCCAAACCCGCGAATCCAACTCCTGAACTCTATTTGGAAGCAGTTGTCGTGTTAAAATGTTGGAAATTTAACCACCAAGGATATTGCGATGTCGATGTCGCATAAAAAATGCCGGTTTTATTTAAATGTTTGTTCAACACATCAGTTGTGTATCCGACAAATGAAAATGTTACGAACGTCAGAGGGTGTAACATACAACTTGGTCTGTTTTGTGTTACGCCCGTTGACAGAAGTCTCCCCATTAAAAAAAAACGCTTATTTGACAAATTTCAGGCTGAACCATGTTTAGTCGGGGAAAACTCTAAGTCCAAAAAGCAATAAAGACACAAGTTCCAGCCGAGGTTTGAAGAGGAGGCGGAGAGAAAAGTCGTACGAAGAAGGTTATTCAAAGTAGAGAGGCTCGCAGAACAGTTCTAAAGACTGCATATATAGCCGGTTTCATAAGTGGTGCGGTAGCCATGCAGATACGGAAAAGAAAATAAAGCACTAGATGTAATTATACGCAAAATACGACTTTTTACGTGAAAATAAATTTTTTCGAAGTCTTCGAAATATCCCTCAAATATCCCCGGTTTGCCAAACTTATAAGCGCGAGTGCTGAGCAGAAGACAAAAATAGCAGCACGATAAGCTTGACTGCGGATGAATTCCCCAATGAAACCATGACTCAAATAAAGCAAATATGACCTTATCCGGGCTATGATGCGAAGGAATCCTTAATGGATCACCGACAGCACTCATACCTCCAAGCGGGATACTGGCTTCGGTCTAACCGACCACTCGTTCAGGGATGTGCCATGAAAAAAAAATATACAGTCATGAAGCAACAACATGCTTTGGATTATACGTTGACAACCCCTGCAGACGAAAAAAGGATAACGAACTTCGGTCCTATTCGTGAAGGCGCTAGACTGCTGCGAAGCCGATGTTACTGCCATCCATGGAATGGGATGGGCCGAACAAAAAGAGGATGAAAAACTGGGACCTTTATTACGGCGATTGTTGACGGAAAAAGGAACGTGGATTTGTGTTTAGAGGCAGACCTAGGCAAGAAGCCTTGAGCATCCGGCATGTGAACGAGCACTGCGTAATAATCCGTATTAAGGCTAAATTTTCTAACATAAGCTTTATAAGCGCGCACACCTCCACACAGCAGAAAAATAACTAATCGTACTAGGAGTACTTAGACAAGACCTACAAGAGTGCAGGGCAATGCAATGGAAGGAGCATACACCAACTCATCTTTAAAATAAGGTTGGACTAAAGTGCGCCCGATGAAGGGAACAATTCAATTCAATTCAATTTATTATAAGCATATTTCAAGTGTACATCAAGAGCGTTTTCTTTTATAGAAAATTGTTCGGTCCGAGGCATCAGTCTTATTAACATCGCCTATAAGATTCGTTCCGCCGTATTGTGTGAACGCCTGAAGCCGTTCGTTCTCAATTTGATTGGTCCATATAAGTGTTATTTAAGGCCAGTAGAGTCCACCATCGACCAAATATTCACACTATGGCAGATCTTGAAAGAAATCCATGAGCTACACAGTCGATACACACCACCTATTCATCAATTTTAAAGCTGCATATGACAGGAACTATAAAGATGAGCTATTCAGTTTAGTCTAGTCTAGTTTTGGCATCCCTGCGAAACTCGTAGAACTTATCAAGACTTTGATGTAAAAAAACAGACATGGCAATGCGCTGTCATGCAAATTCTTTAACATCATTCTGGGAAGAATAATGCAAAGCTCATGCGCATTTTTTTCAAAATTCCTTCCAATAACTCGCATACGCCGATGCTATTGACGTGATTAAAAGAAATCAGTGAAAAATAAGTGGCGATTTCATAGAAACAGCGAAGATGGGTTTAAAAGTCAATGAGCGCAGGTACAAAAATATGCTGCCAAAGAGAAAGGACACCCAATACATACGAGTACGTCTCCGACAGACGGGCACTTTTGACAAACATAACTTTGAGGTAGTTGAGGACTTTGTCTACTTTGGCTCCGCTATCAAATCGGACAACAACACTTGCGCTGAGATCAAACGAAGAATAACTCTCTTTTTCTAATCGCTGTTTCTTTGAACTATGAAGGCAATTAACTAGAATAACAAAATTGTCCCTACATAAGATCTTAATAATCCCAGTCCTGCTCTATGGCGGAGCTCTATACTCCGGTTCGAAAAAATCTTAGAATTCACCAACTGGATACCCATGTTAGTTGAAGGCCAAGACCACCTCATACTATAGTACCACCTTAAGTTAGCAAGTAAGTATTTAGCTAAAACACGTACAAAAATAGTTGTATTCGTAACTTGTATGAGTAAGTACCTGTGTATCGGTATGAAGTCAACGTTTTTTCGTGAAAATAAAACACTAATTTTTAACCTGAAAGTAAAAAACATTTTATTCAAAGTATTGGCCATTGCTAGCTACACATTTTTCCCATCTTTCAAGCAATTTATGGATTCCGCGCCAATAAAACTATTCGTCTTGCTGCTCAGCTAATGCGTGTCCCGTCGATGAAAACAAATGGTGAATACGGCGGGTAGGGTAGCAGCTCCCAGCCAATTGCTTTGGTTGTATCCTAAACAAGTTTTGCTTTGTGCGCAGGTGCATTGTCATGGAGCAAAATTACTTTGCCGTGTCTTCTGGCCCATTCTGGTCATTTTTCGATCAATGCATGTTTCAAGTTGATCATTTGTTGTCGGTAGCGATTTGTATTAAAGGTTTCACCAGGTTTTATGAGCTCGTGGTACACCACACCTTTCTGTTCCCGCAGACACACAGCATTGTCTTCTTGCCGAATCGATCTGGTTTTGTAGTCGAAGTTGATGGTTGTCTCGGAATAACGATGATTTTTTCCGTTTAGGATTCTGAAAATAAATCTATTTTTCATCATTTCCAGACTTTTGGATCTTTCCCATAGCTTTTAAACGGTCAGAAATTGTTGTGCAACATTTAACATTTCTACCATTTGTTTATGAAGTGTCATCTTCTTCCAATACTGTTTGCAATTCGGCGTCTTCAAACTTTTTTGGTGGTCTCCCACGTTCTTCATTTCTCACATCAAAATCGTTATCTATGAACCGTTGAAACCAAACTTTTGCAAGTTGCTTCTGATAGAGCACGATCACCATATGCCTCGACAAGCATTCGATGCGACTTTGCAGCACTTTTCTTCAAATGAAAACAAAAAATGAATGCTTTCCGCAAGTCATCAAAGTGTCAGTGACATTTTTAACACCATGAAAAAATATGATGTTGTTTGCTTAATGACTTGTTGTATACTGAATATGTTTGACAGGTGTCATAGCAACCAAACAGCAAAAAATTAAGGTCCGTTCACAATAAATGTTCCCCATCGAGACATTTGTATCTTGACGCTCACTTTATATCGGTACACCTGGTATATATTTTTGTTTCTGTTATTAAGTTACTAGGGAGATTATGAAACGAAATTTGGGATTGTACTTTTGTTCGGTCATAAATTTTGTGTGCTGCCAACTTTCTTGATCTTTAAGATTATTCGGCATCAGATAGCAATCATTAAGCGAATGTTTTCACCCTGGACGACCTGTGATCATAGAGGATTTTTCAGTTCAATAAGCATGTGGCTTAGGCTCAAATAAATAAAGGGTGATTCATCGTGAGGTTTGATTTTTAAAAGTTTTTTTTTTGACAGATCACGCGTGACTCCTGTCAAACTGCTTTGTCACTTTTGTTCAGTATCGTTCGGCAAGTCATCGTAGAAAGACTTACACCACAACAGTGTCTCCAAATTGTTCAGCTGTATTACGAAAATCAGCGTTCTGTGAGAAATATTTTTCTTGCGATTCGAGGAACTTGCGGTGCGCATAACCAACCTGCTGAAACCACTATTGCCAATACCATTCGCAAATTTGAGTCACAGTTTACATTAGTGGATGATACTTGACCGGTAACACCACATCCAGCACATAGTGAAGAGACTATAGCAGCTGTAGCTGAGAGTGTACGTGAAGACCGTGACGAATCGATTCGTCGTCGTTCTCAGTAGCTTTGCTTGGCATATTCGACAACTTGGCATATTTAACGTGAGGATCTCGGCCTAAAAGCGTACAAAATTCAACTTGTGCAAGAATTAAAGCAAGGTGACTTGAATTCGCGTCATATTTTCAGTGAATGGGCTCTGAAAAAACTTAATGAAAATCCGGTGTCTTATCGTAAAATTTTGTTCAGTAATTGCCGTATTAAGGTTGATGAGCAACCCGAAGAGTACCAAGAGCTATCATTAAAAACAACGGTATGGTGTAGTTTATAGGCTGGTGGAATTATTGAAGCAAATCAGAATGTTACCGTCAATTGGTAACTATTATCGCGCCATGTTAACGGACTATGTGCTTCCTAAAATTCAAGCACATGGGTTGTGTGAGCTTTGGTTTCAACAAGACAGCGCCAGGAGCCATACAGCGCGTGAAATAATGGACTTGTTGAAAATCATTTTGGTGAGCATTGAATTTCACGTTTTGCTACGGTAAATTGGCCGCCTAGATCGTACGATATCACAGCTTTGGACTATTTTGTCTGGGAATATTTAAGGTTTCAGGTCTTCAGAAATAAGCCAGCTATGGTAGACGCTTTGGAAGCCAACATTACCCGTGTTATCCGCGAGATACCAGTCGCCTTGTTTGAACGAGTCGCCCAAAATTGGACCTTCCGATTGGACAACCTCAAACGTAGTCGTGGCCAACATTTACATGGTATCATTACAATCTCTTCATCGACGCTTATCCTAAAAATTTTGATGACGTTATCTAATCACTTGAAAATCTACAAGTATTAAGAGTAAAACCGGCGAAAATCTCAGGTCAGGGCTAATCATGGAGAAAGACTGAAGGCTGAAGAAAGCAGCGCACTAATCGCTCGGAAACCACAGCGAGAACCAAGTAAGTATCACCAAAATAAAAAAAAGCGCCTAGGTAAGTGTTTTGCACGCTTCCAGTACGGACATTGGAAATCTAACTGTCTGAACAGAAATAAGTTAACACCATAGAATAGAAATAAATTACGAATACTAAGAATCGAATAACAAATGCACTAGTTTACGCTACAGTTAGTTTTAATGTTTTTCCATAGGGATTGGTTAAGCAAGCTTACAGAACTATAGTACGCAGTATTGATTACTATAAGTAATTGTAGCAAAATCAAGGCGTATGGAAAGGGCGAAATTAGTATCTCAGCGTTTAACTGTCGTCGTTCGTTGCAACCGCTTATACAAAATGTTATTTAAGATTCGACAACAAGAGGAGGAACTTTCTGCATGTTATTCTTTGAGGGCTGAACCGATTCGAACTTGGCCCAATGTGGCCCAATGCAAACTTTTTCGGTTGGTGTCATGTACTTTATTAAAGAGAAATCAGATGCCTGTGCGATGATTGAGCAGTATCTTAGATTTGGGTCAAAGTTTGATCATACGATTAAAATGAAAATTCTCAGAATTTGGGACACTTCTTCAAGGAAATGGAATCACTAACCAAACCACGATTCCCTATAAACCGGATCAAAATGGTATGGCTGAAAGGGACATGCGATTTGTAGTTGAAACTGCTAGAATAAAATATTCCTAAAGAAAAAAAAAAAAAAACCTTTGATAAAAAATCTACACCTGGGGTTTAATCCAGAGAACATTAAAGGTATGAATATATGGATTAAACCAAACCTAGGTTTCAAGAGATGTTTTGCTATTTATTCAGTCGTTCACATTGATTCGGAACTAACTCGTTTTTCAAAGTAATTTAGTTTTATGAAAGCAAATAATGAATCCTCTTCTAAGGAGGGAGACTTTGGTTCAGCACATAAAAGTGATGAGGAAAAGAAGAGAAGCGTACAAGTCCAAAGGAAGGTTTGAAGCAAGTAAGAGCGAAAGAAAATGTAAAGAAACATGCAAGATCGACAACATATCGGCATAAGCTTCATAGTCATTCTCAGAGTAGCGAATGGTTGAATTCCGGAATGTATGTAAATATTCGTGAAGGCTATGAATTTATTTGTAGGAGCTGGGAACCAGCAACATATAGGGGAGCTGAGAATTGAAAAAAAAACTAAAAAAAAAAAAATGGAAGCTCATACACAAAATGGAACATGATGTTTCGCTAATGGATTGATTATTATCAAGATTATTAAAAATAAGTGGGTTTACAAGGCTGAGTTATTATCTGACAACGCAATTGATCGGTACAAAGATCCGATTGTTGCTCAGGGCTTTATTCAAAAGAGGGTATCGATTATGATGAAACCTTTAGTCCAGTTGCAAAGCTCACATCAGTTCGCACCTTATTTGCTATCGCAGCCAGCAAATATTTAGATCTTTAGCAATTTGACGTAAGAGCTGCATTCCTCGATGGTGCTCTTAAAGAGGAAATCTTCATGGATCAACTGTAAGGGTACAATAATCTGGATTTGGCTAAGTTTGCAAATTGAATAAAAGATTTTATGGCTTGAAACAAGCATCCAAGTGCTAGAATTCTACTTTTACAAATTTGCTAACCCGTTTTAGTTTTCAAGTTTGCAGGCTAACTAACCTTTGTGTATTTGTACTTCAACGTATTAGCAGAAAAATTTTTTCTGGCTCTGTAAATTGACGACAGGTTGATTGCTTCGGAAAATGTTCTTGATGTGAAAGATACTATGAACTATTTGAATAAACATTTTGAAGTTAAACTGATGAAAGCGAGCGGTTACCTTTGGTTTCAACCTTGTTCGTCAGTCGAATTACATCGAACGCGTACTTCGTAAGTTCAATATGTTGGAGACATACCCAGTTACAATACCACGTGAGCCTGGAATAAAGTCAGTTGTTTCGAAACAAAGTTTGCCTTTAGTTACAAAACTTCCATTCCGTGAAGCTGTGGGTAGCCTCATGTATTTGGCAATAGCAACCACAGCTGACATTCGATATCAGTATGACTAGCAAGCCAGTTTCTAAACAATTCAACCCAAACATCATGTCAAAGCTGTTGAACGTATCTTCAAATAATTTAAACATGGCAAACCTTTTTCTCTTTATAGTTATGTC
Source organism: Volucella inanis (assembly GCA_907269105.1). Lineage (NCBI taxonomy): Eukaryota > Metazoa > Arthropoda > Insecta > Diptera > Syrphidae > Volucella > Volucella inanis. Next base: position 69,400,013 of record OU026157.1, on the reverse strand, counting down.
TATCTCAGGGTGACTGGCTCGAACTGCAACTTTTTAAAATGCTTTAATTTTTTTATTTTTTGATAAATTTTATTGTGCCACAGCAAAAAATGTTGGAAAATTAATAAATGTTCAAATTGTATCAGTAGCTTTCAATATGTCCACCTTTGGCGCGAATAATGGTCCTGAGACGGCCGAAGAAAGCATCGCACGCTGCACGCAAGTGGCTCTGCGGTATTTTGGCCCATTCCCGCCGAAGTGCTTGTTTGAGGTGGTCCAAACTTCGGTATTTTTTAGTGCCAACCTTCGCCTTCAAAATACCCCAGACAGAGAAGTCCAACGGATTTACATCCGGAGAATTTGCAATCCATTGTGTCGAAAAAATGAAGTGTGGAACATTGTTTTTTAACCAAGACGCTGCGGAGTCTTGTTGAAATGTCCACGTTCTCCGACCGAAATGATTGTTTGCCCAAGGCTTCAATACTGTCTCTTAGATAGTTTCATGGTGTACGATGGCATTAATTTTGACGCCACGGTCCAAAAATACGAGCGGAGAACGACCATCTGCGGTATGGCGGCCCAAACCATCACCATCGGTGGTTTTTGCTTTCTGGTAGCCGTCCGAAGGTGTAAATTTTCGAAGGACCTCTCTGGCAAGTAAACTCGGTTATTTTGTTTGTTGACATGTTACTCGAAAACAAATGGCGACTCATCGGAAAAAACCAAATTCTGCAACTCACCACTTTCGTGAAGCGTAGCAACTCCTTCGCTCTTTCGACTCTAACTTTTTTCTGGTGCGGTGTAAGATCGTGTGCTTTTTGGAACTTCAATGGCTTGAGCCCAAGCTTATTATTCAGTATGTGTTGCATCCGTTCCAACGATATGTTGAGCTCAAGAGCCATTTTTTCACTTCGATGCGGATTTCGCTCAATTCGAGCCTTTACTTTCCGAATCATTTCTGCTGATGTTGCTATTTTTTTACGACCACCTCCATGGCGTTTTGCAACGCTGCCAGTATTATGTTAACGAGCTGTGGTTCGAGACACAAATGATTTATACAAGATCTACTTGAACACCAACACTTTACATCGTCAATCAGAGCGCTCTTAAGCTCAATAAGAATCCAGAATATCACGCAAGAACGAAACATTGATGCCCGAGAAATGGTTGCAAGAGTAGAAGGATCACAGATCCACGTGGCATTAAAATTGGCCAATAGACCTAAGTGTTTTGCTTTTGCCAACAGTCACTTTTACCTAACCTAACCTAGTCGGTTACTATTTTTTTACACACTTTCGATCCTATCTCGTATAATATATTTTGTACGCTTCCGTTTGCAACTTCAAGCAACCGGCCCGGTATCCGGTATTTCATCCATTCATTTCGTGGCGCATGTTATATCGATTTTATGATGAAGTTTCTATGTTAGTTCGAAACTTAAGTCCATCATCATGCTGGTGCTCTAGCTTGCGATAAGTATTTTATTTGTTCCGGAGCTCTAACAAAAATATTTATAATGAATTTATACCTTTTTCGCAACCAGTAGTAGCCCGAATGCTCACACAAAATTCCTTAGATATTAACGAGCCTGTAGCTCATATTACGTGTCTGAGTGCCTGAATACGATTTGCCACCGCGGAAAATATAAACAAAAAAGGAAACCTAATGTTGGCAGTTATACTGTGCTAAATTTTCGGTAACACCGAACGCATAAACGTTCTTAATTCAGTATATCAAAAAAGATTGATTTAGGGATTCAAGAACGATGATGATATGAAGCTTAGCTACAAGATACCACTGGTTCAATCAGATTACTACATTGGTTCGAGCGTCCAGGTTTTGTTAAAAAGAATTTTTATTTTAAAGGATAAAAGTAGATAAGGAGCCAGGTAATCTGATGTCTAAAACTTTTGTATCAGGTGATATCATTTAGACGTATATTCGGTTTTTGGGGAGTTGTTTACCCAAGATATAATTACAAGTAATATTCGAATTATGGTATGATTAGGAATCTCGGTTAAATCAGGCGACTCCACCCTTAGACCACTTACTGTTTGTTTCGATTGTAAATGGTGTTGATCATCATTGTCATTAGTCGCTATTTCAATAAGTTAGAACAAGGTGGCACATATGTAGGCATTCTGGACTTAAAACTCATTCGCCATGTAACATACATATGAGGGGCAACCGGACTTATGATCTGGCGGAACAGTGATTTAGTAAAGTCTTGCCAGCAACGATCGTAAAGTCAATCGAAATTTGTGAGCAAAATTGAAAAATTAGCAAACCTTTTACTGAATTGCAGTTACATGTCCGTCATAAGTATCAACGTGACAGGCAGCTGTCAGTTACAGCCTTCTACACTTAATTTGATAAGCTTATAGTCATATTTGGATGAGATAATAATATTTCCATTAATTAAAACGTAAGTAAACACGACCTCCTTTGATTGAAAATATCGATAAGGCACAATGAATATGAAATATTATAATTTGAACAACAATTTCACATAATAAATTGCACAGTAACCATTTCCAATGCAAGTACAAAGTGCATATATTTACAAGGAAAATTAGTACTTTAGTGTAATACTCGTACAATGGAGTCTCTTTCAAGAAATTGCCAAGTTGCTGATGCAACTTAACATACGGAGAAACGTGAGCTCTCAGTAGAGCTCGTCGTGACTATTATACGTTATATGTATTTATTTATTTTCTTTAAATAACCTATAAAGTTTATAGTAAGCAAGGTAAACAGAAATTATTTAACTTGATTCAAAATTGGCAGGAATTTATAATCCCGTCATTTCAGTTTGTCGCCTCTAAGCAACTTTGTTCGTCAACGAGTAATTTATCTATAAAATATCTGCTTATGAAAGATCCCTTGACTCTGGTACCCCCTTCTACATAAAATCCCAATTTTAATTCATTTAATACCGCACGTGACTTCGTTTAAGATCCACACATCCAAGCAACGGAGCATAATTGGATACATACGAGTATTACAAAACTAGGAGGGGGCACTCGAGATCCCTCACACCATGTGGTTGGAATAGAGGATTTAGAAAGTATATACGAAAAAGTACCGAGATTTGATAGTGCGTATAAGTGATATTTGTGGTTAAGACGAAGAGTGAAACTTCTACTTGAAGAAGATCGAAGATTGAAGACGATCACATGTGAATTTGTTCAGAAGTAAGTGGCTTACTTACTCCATTCTCTCCCGTAGTATCACTTCTAGATTGTGTATCAATGTGCGTATTACAATACGCACTTCAGAGATTTACAATGTCAAGGCAATCTGAAATTTAAAACTCACATTTATTTAACGCTTCCTTCACTCAAATGTTGTTAACATCACTCAAAAGGGAGTAATTGCAAAATTCATTCTCTCTTCTCTTGACAGCTTTAGTTGCTGAGTGATCAACCACGTGCTGCGTTACTATGCTTGTAAACATTAATCAATTTGTGGAATATTCAGTGTTGCCTGATGGGTTATTTGGGGGCAGTTTAAGTGAGCGTTTTGAATATATATATATTTTTTTTACGTGTAGCAGACAATGATTTGTGAACAACGAAGTCCACTAATGCATACAATTTTTGGGTAATACAAAACCTCACTACCGCCTAGAGGGGTGATATTAAGTATGCCCTGACTTTCTATTAAACTAACGCACAGTATTTGTGCTGTGGCATATGTATGTCATACAACAAGGGTGATAAGGGCAAAATAAAATACGTACCTACATTCGAGCATATGTTTGTGTGTACTAAACCCATGAGAAAAGTAAACGAATGTAATGAAATGTGTTAACAAATGCATCAACAAGGTTTTTCATTCGATGCGCCCAATTAGTTTTTTTGAATAGAAAAAGTCGTGTGTTTAGGGTTTCGATGGATTTTTTTTTTTTGGGTTTTAATATAATAAAATATCCTATAGGGACCAAATTTTCCGTGAATGTTCGCCTTCAAGTAGTGTACAGTTTCCAGCGTGTATGCTTGGACTAGAGACTTAGTGTACGAGGGCTGTTTGATGAGTACCCGGATTGGAAAATAGGTGCCAAAACAAAACTAAGCGTCGGTTAGTCAACAAACTTTGACAGGCCGGTTTGTAGAATCATATAAATGATGGTATATTCATTTTGGGTCAGTAGAGCCACCTATCTTCCAATCTGGGTACGATCACCGACTTATTCTTGAATAAGTCCTCTGTAAGGTGTTCGAGAAAATTATAAGTAAACAAATGAAAACCCTCCTTTGACTAAATAATTTAATAACCCAACACCAATCTGAATTTAGAGCAAAGCTCAAATGCATAACTGCCTTACTAAAAATTACTGACGAGATCTGTTCTGCTATTGAGATATGATGTCACTTGTTGTATTCCTGGTGTTCTCAAAAGCATTCGGTTTATGAAATTTCTTTTATACAAATTGAAAAATCAACTCGGTTTTGATAGTAAAGGTTATCAACTTGTGGCATCATATCTTAGTAATTGCAACCAAGCTGTCTTTCATTGTAATGAAAAATCTGCGAGTCTGCCGATAAAATCTAGAGTGCCCCAAGAATCTGCCCTTGGCCCTCTTTTGTTTATGATGTTCATAAATGATATTTATAAAAAAATAATTCCCTGCGATTATCATATCTATGTGGATGATGTGCAGTTAATTAAGGAAGTACAGTGTCTTTTAGTACAGAAAATCTAAACGCAAGCCTCAGACCATTTCATGGTCTCAAAAAAACTGTTTAATTGTCTTAGCCTTAACTCCTCAAAGATCAAGATACTGTTGATAAATAGTAACAATCGGGAAATTGTAAATTTGCCTCTTTTTATTAATAATGACTTCACTGAGCCTGTTGCAAAAATAATTTTTTTGGGAATATACTTCAACAAATGGTTGGTTTACGAGGTGTGTTCAAAAAGTAAGGTGAATTTTAAAATTTCGCGGCCAACGTACTCGAACATTCGATTATCGATTTTTTTTTCTGTGTTAGTTGTATATGTTGTCCCGAACATATATGTATCAACAGTTTCAAGTGTATAGCATACCCCACTTAGTCTGTTTTTGACAAATGTTGGGTTGTACCACATGAAATGTGGTATTCAGAAATAAATAATAAGAGGTTTTCGAGTGAACATCTGTGCCAGAACGTTAAATTTTCTTTTTTTATAAAATAAAATGGTACGTGTGAGAATTTTAGGGTTCGTTACAAGTACCGTCTTTTTTTTAGGAGTTATTTACCATGCTATCGGTGGTTCAAATTGGAACCATCTTCCTTTACGAATTCAAAATAAGACATAATGCGTTATTGGCAATGAAAACATTAATGACGCATTTGAGGATGTAGCGGTAAGCGGACGCACTATACGACGTTTGTTTGGACAGATCCGTTCGGGAGATTTCAGCCTCGAAAATGAGTCACGTGAGAAGCCGGAGACATCAGTTGACGACGATGTTTTAACAGCAACAATGGATACGGACCCAATTAATTTAGTGCAGGAAATGGCGCCTGGAAATCTGCTCATCGCCAACATTAAGTAACCAAACTGAACTGTTTTTGCACCGAATAGTCGCCTGCGATGAAAAGTGGATACTGTATGATAATCGTAAAACATCTGTGCAGAGGTTGGATGCAGATAAAAATCAAAACACACCCTCAAGCCCGATCTTATGGTGAAAATTTGGTTCACATCAAAAGGACCAATTCACTTTTCATTTCTTCAACCAGGACATTGGATGTAGTACAACCCATTAGAAAGGCTTAACGTGTTTAGGTGTGCTCGGCGATTTTCAATTACGGGCGTCCCCAGAAGTACCCGGCCTGACCAAGTCATGGCGGTAGTTGTTTGAAAATATCACTGTATTGGAAAGTACGCAGTCTATAAAACATATGTTTCAAGCCAGCAATAGTGAACGTTTTCAGAGAATTTGTGAAAATGGAGAAAATTGGTCATCGTAATGTGATACAATACTTTTATTTGAAATGCCTCAGCCCAACAAATATACAATAAAAGCTGAACTGGATTCTACTCTGGGTCTGCTCCTTCGTTTACAACAGTAAAATTTTGGGTTTCTAAGTTAAAACGTACGAGCTGCCAAGACGATCATCGAAGTGGTCGACCAAATGAGGTGACGACTCCAGGAATGGTGAAGAAAATCCACAAAGCAGTACTGGTTGATTGTCGACTGAAAGTGTGCGAGCTATCAGACATTGTAGGCAATTCAAAAAGTGCGGTACATCGCATATTATTTGAAAATTTGGAAATGAGAAAGCTGTGTGCAAGATGGGTGCCGCGTATCGGACTTTTTGAACATCGTTGGGAAAAGTATATAGAGCTGAAAGGCGATTATGTTGAAAAATAAATAAATTTTTTTCCAAAATTTTTGTGTTTTCTTTTTTTTTTTTGTTGGGTCGGGTACTTCTGGGACCGCCATGCTTTTATAAAAAATAGAGCAAGGAATTTGCTTCAAATTTTGTGTAAAAAATGGAATCAAGTGCTTTACAACATTTGAAATGTTGACAGTGGCAGTCAGTAAAAAAATGTCTACAAGTGGTACAAGCTCTTTCAAGATATGGCCGAGAAGATGCCAATGACGAACCTCGCTCTGGATGTCCCAGCACATCAACAAAAGATGATAATGTTAAAACTTTGAAGAAAATTGTTTTGAAATATCATCGAATTACCATAAGAGAAGTTACTGAGGATGTTGGAATATCGGCCGGCTCGTGTCATGCAACTTTTCCAGATGTTTTGGGCATGAGACGTGTGTCAGCGAAGTTTATTCCGAAACTTCTTACTTTTGAGTTCTTTGACTTTGACGTCAATGACGATTCTGACTTGCTTAAAAGAGTCAAAACTGGTAACGAACTATGGGTATATGGTTATAACGTCGAAATCAAAGCCCAATCGTCCCAATGGAAGCACTTAGGAGAGCCAAGACCGAAAAAAATACGCCAAGTTCGATTAAACAATTCATAGCTTTTGCATCACGGTAATGCACCTGCTCATTCTTCGTTGCATGTGAGAGATTTTTTGGCCAAAAACAATACGACAATCATTCCTCAGCCACCATATTCACCGGATGCACCCCAAACTGAAGAGATATATGAAAGGATGGCGATTTGCAGCGATTAAGGAAATAAAAATGGCATCTCTGGATGATCTCAAGGCCTATACCAAAAAGTGCTTATGAGAAGTGCTTCGAGGATTGGAAAAAGCGTTGGCACAAGTGTTTTATATTTGAGGGGTGTTACTTTGAAGGTGAAAACATTAATACTGATGAATAAATAAATATTTTTTTATAAAAATAAAAAATCACCTTACTTTTGGAACACACCTCGTATGCATAGATCCTAAAATGGTAGACTTCCTCTTGGGTCAGCAAGGCAAATGGTGATTTTTTTCCAATTTGGTTTTTCAGTGCTCCATTTTTGACATCTCGCGTGCGATTCGTGTTATATGTTAAAGTTTTGTATGCTAGGTTAGCATTGCCATTTCATTATGAATAGACCTAATGTCGAATAATGCTTATTAATTATTGATTTTTATTATCAAAATTCGTGCTCGGTGAAAAATGTTTTTCGCGCACTTCAACCATTTTACGGTCGTCATAATTGATCTACTGAGCAAACAATTCCAGTCATTGTGACCAATTGCACCATTTTCACGATATTGGGCAACAATCGTAAAGTGCGTACAGAGGAAAATATTGCTGCCGTATCCGTCAGTATTAATGAAAACAGTGATTTGTCCATTCATCGCCGTTCGTAGTAATTGGCATTGTGTAATTCGATTACGTGAAAGATTTTATGCAAGGGTCTTGGTCTAAGACCTTACCAAATACATCTCGTGCAAGAAATGAACCCGAGTGGCCTGCCACAGCGTCATGCTGCAAAAAGATCTGTTCTTTTATAGAAAAATTGTCTTCAGCGATGAAACTCATTTCTGATTGAATGGGTATGCTTCAACTACGGTATTTGGTTTGATGAGCAACTTCTGGCAATACGAGAGCTGCCAAAGCACCTGGAAAAATGCACGGTTTATTACAGTTTATGGTGATAAATGTTCCACTAGTGTCATATACCATAATATTGCCTCCTTTGCATATTAATATTAAATTTGCATTTTCAATAGGCTTTTTTTGACAGATCACGCGTGACTCTTATCAAACTTCTTTGTCATTTTTGTTCAGTATCGTTTGGCAAGTCATCATGGAAAGACTCACACCATAACATCGTCTGCAAATTGTTCAGGTGTATTACGAAAATCAGCGTTCTGTGAGAAATGTTTTTCGTGCGATTCGAGGAACCTACGGTGCGCATAATAGATCTACTGAAACCACTATTGCCAATACCATTGGTAAATTTGAGTGACAGTTTACATTAATGGGTGATATTCGACCCATTAGACCACATCGAGCAAGTAGTGAAGAGACTATAGCAGCTGTACCTGAGAGTGTACGCGAAGATCATGAAGAATCGATTCGTCGTCGTTCTTAGCAGCTTTGCTTGGCGTATTCGACAATTTGGCGTATTTTACGTGAGGATCTCGGCCTGAAAGCGTACAAAATTCAACTTGTGCATGAATTGAAACCAGGCGACTTGAATTTGCGTCATATTTTCAGTGAATGGGCTCAGGAAAAACTCAATGAAAATCCAGTGTTTTATCGTGAAATTTTGTTCAGTGATGAAGCTCATTTCTGGCTCAATGGATATTTGGGCTGATGAGCTACACGAAGAGTACCAAGAGCTACCATTACATCCATTAAAAACAACGGTATGGTGTGGCTTATGGGCTGGTGGAATCATTGGTCCATATTTCTTCAAAAATGAGGCAAATCAGAAAGTTACCGTCAATGGTAACCATTATCGCGCCATGTTAACTTACTATGTGCTTCCTAAAATTCAAGCACATGGTCTCGGTGAGTTGTGGTTTCCACAAGTTGAGAAATCATTTTGGTGAGCACTTAATTTCACGTTTTGCTACGGTAAATTGGCCGTCTAGATCGTGCGACATCATACCTTTGGACTATTTTCTCTGGGAATATGTAAGTTCTCAGATCTTCAGGAATAAACCAGCTGCTGACGCTTTGGAAGCCAACATTACTCGTGTTATCCTCGAGATACCAGTTTCTATGCTTCAACGAGTCGCCCAAAATTGGACCTTCCGAATGGACCACTCAGAGGTAGTCGTGGCGAACATTTACCTGATATCAATTTTAAAAATATTTTATTCAATATACTCTTCTTTTAGTTTGATACACTTATTCCAGCGATTTTCCAACTTCTTGCTCCCGTCCGAAAAGTAATTTTCCGGGAGATCTGCAAAATACTCCTCCGTGGTGTCGATGATTTTTTCGCGTGAGCTGAATTTTTTATTGATGAGCCATATTTTGAAGTTTGGGAAGAGATAATAGTACAAGGGAGCCAAATCAGACAAATACGGTGGATGCGACAGCAATTTGAGCTGTAAGTCATTGATTTTAGCCGTGGTTGCGATGCTTTTGTGCGCCGGTGCATTGTCTTGCAAAAATAAAATTTTTTTTTCGCTTCATGTGAGGCCGTTTTGCAGCGATTTCGGTCTTCAATCGCTCCAATAATGCACAGTAATACTCGCTGTTGATGGTTTTTCCTTTTTTGAGGTAGTCCACGAAGAATATGCCATGACAATCCCAGAAAACCGACGACATAACATTTCCGATCCATCGATCCTCCCTCGGCCGCTTCGGAGTACTCGTGCCGGCTTCGCGTTCGTGTTTTTGGTCAGGAGTGAGTATGGGCGGCACCCAGCATCAGGATAAGTTTTTTATATGCAGAATATTGCCCAAAATATGGCGTGTGCGCTCAGTACTAACCTTTGTGGTATCTGCTAGCTCGCGCACCTTCACTTTCCGGTCAGTCAACACCATTTCATGTATTTTTTTGACATTGTTCTCTGTAACCGCATCGGAGGGCCTGCCGCTGCGGACTTGATCGGTAGTGGAGTTGCGGCCACCGAGAAACTCTCGAAACCAATATTTGACGGTGTAATCTGACGGAGCATTAGCCCCATAATATTTATCCAATTTTTCTTTTGTTTCCTTTCCGTTTTGCCTTTCAAGAAATAATGTTTTTTGAGAGAACGAAAATCGTTTTTGTCCATACTCAACATGATGCCAAACACGTCAACAACAATCATCTGTCAAAACAAAACTAAGGACAGTATCGCACTGAAATTTGGCATGTCTGCTCAAATATGAACGGTCAAGGAAGTTACTTTTCACCCCACCTAGTATAATCCTCAAATCAAAAAATTAATGATTCAAATTTCACCAATTGCATGATGGTTGAGAAAAATCGTTCGTTTGGTTAGTGAAAAAATGTCGGCCGACGGCAATACAGTATGCAATTAATGATGCACTTTTAGTAACTTGTATGCAACATGAGCATTAGACTTCATTTCCCTTTCAGTCATTTGAATCGTAAACTTGAAAATCTGGGTGATTTAACCAAAGAGCAAGGAAAACGATTCCATCAGGACATTCGCACCAAGTAAGAGCGATATCAGGGTCACTGGAATGCAAATAAAATGACTGATTATTGCTGGAGCACTCAGTGTGTGTAGTGTTTTATGTAAGGAAGTTGCTTAAAAGAAAATTTTATTTAAATTTATTTTGAGTAATGAAATATTTCAGCTTGAAAGCTGGGATGTTTTTTATAAAAATGTCTGCCTTTCATATCATATCTTAATACGATGTATGGAGCTGCGATTGGAAAAGTTACTTCAAATTTGAAATCAGCGAGTTAAATACATTTATGATTGAGTATAAAATTCCATGCAACAAAACCACAATTTACTTTAATTTAAAAGGGTTTTCTAAACAAAACAAAATCCTTCAAGGAAAGAACCTGTTGTCTATGTTTCGACGAAACTTGTCATGCGATTAGATACAGGACAATAGCAAAAGTTAGGTTCAATTACAATTCAATTCTTTATTTTCTTTAATATTAAAATTTATCAGCGGAAAATTAACATACTTTCAAAGCGTTTACTTCTCAAATCCCATTTCAATGATTTCGTAAATAGATGGATCAAAGTATACCCCTTCTACGGCAGCACCTCTTATAATTTGATTCAGCTTTAATCTACTTTACACAAACCATGTATTTGTTTAAGAATTACCAAACAAACAAACAAAAAATTTTCACATTAAAGGCTAATTAGATTGAAGGTTGTTTTCTCCGCGAAAGAACTATTTTTGGTTTGACGCGAAATTACATTCGACCGACAACAGTTTGCCAGTTACATTAAACAACAACGTTCTCCTCGGTATCTTGGGACTTGGCGCTAGGAGAACAATACAATTCTAAGTGTAATGAACTTTAACTAAACAAAGCAATCGTGCTCGTTTGTATGTGTACAATGTACATTGTACATAGATACCAATGGTCACGAAACCAGATAAAGAATTTGCGCAAAACGAAGAAATAGCACAGAGCTAGCAAAATGCGAGTAACCATCATGCAAAGTAGATACGAGTAAAACTCAAGTTTACCCTAACCGATTGTAAACAGTTCCATTGTGATCGTCCTACTGGAGAGCAACGAATGTTTCTACACAAACAAGTTTACAAAAAAACTGACAGTTTAAAGAAGGGGACGTACGGGTACATACAAAATAGAAATGAGATTAGTATAGCTATACCTAGAATTTTCCAGTATCTGCGCAACACTTATTGCGTACTACGAATAACAGCAAAAAAAAAAAAAAACATTGAAGATTGCAATTTTTTTCACCCCACTGTATTCGTTGTTGCTGCGTCATTTTTTTGCTCCTGACCTAGCCAAGTCACACTTGAGCGGAAAAATGTGCCGGTTAACACGATTCTTTTGCGTGACGTCAAAATTGTTTTATTTGCTACTCGTAGTCGTACTCGTAGCAGTTACAAGTTCAACAGTCGTTGTGGACTGTTTACTGTCGACAAACACTCAGGTTTGTAAACATTTTTAGACAACTGTAAGCTGTGTTGATAACTGACAGAATTATAGGTATGTTGGAGTCGTTTTTTTTGCAACTTTACGTTCTGTTTGCTATTTGAATTGAGTGGGTGCTTATTCGTGCGGATAATGAACGAGTGTAGCCAACACATTGTAGGAATCAGTACTCAGTAATCATTTGGCGCAAGAAGTCTAGATAAAAATGCGGAACTCTGAACAACATACATATCGTACATATCATTGTCAAATTGAATTTTGAATAACAATGGAACAGAGAACAAATTAAAAATAACTGATAAGGGCTGAAAAAAATTGCAAATGCATTTGTAACAGGAGACGAATTTCAAGTTTCATGATAAGATTAAGCACATTGCATGCTGATAATGGCGTTGAATCACATTTTCAAAGTCATGTATTTGAATTTCTAGTTTGAAAACATACAAATACGCTCTAGAGTGACTTCAAACGGGTACACGTAGTAGTCTTATGTTAACTGACAATCACTCAGTGATTTTTAATTAAATTGAAAATACAACAAGATTGAGGGACAAATTTTAGCAGAAGAAGCTGGAAGGAATCTGTTAATGTTTTTCTAATACTCATGTCTTGCAGCCTACAGTTCTAGTTAGAGCTAACTTATTGAACGCCCTACAGAGAAACTACAGGAACAGGTGCACCGTAGCTTTTTTATCTAAAATATTTTATTCAATGAAAACACTTCACTTCTAAAGCTTTCAAAATTTCCTCGGATAACTATTTTGCTGAAGCTTGGAAAAAATTAACCTTTTCCACCTATGACTATCCATGGACTCCTCAATGCAATGTTGTTGCCGATGATTTCTAGGACCTTTGTCTACGGTACTATAACTTCTCACTTCTCTTTTGGTTTCCCATGTTCAAGAGGTCTAATTCTCGGATTCCGAATACTAACGGGTGGTGTGAGTTTTTTTTCTTTTTTATGAACCCTGCTTTCCATTCGGCCATAATGACAAAATTTAACAAATTATGATGAGGAGGTTTCAAAGAAGTTGTAAGAGCAATAACTGACTTACCACGGTGGTGGTAAGACCCAAACTTACATATGGCGCACTAGTATAGTGGAAAGCAAACAAACAAGAAAACGGTTTACGGAAGATTAGCGGCAGTCCAAAGAATGTCTTCCATAGAAATTACAAGTGCGCTCCATACCACCCCTATGGCAACATTGGATAACTTTCTGCAACTAACACTTCTTGATTTACAGATCAAAAACTTGCTGGCAACAGTGCGATACGACTCAGTAATTTGGGTTACTTCAAAAGCAGTAATTTTGGACACGTCTAGGACGGAATTGCCAAGCAATTCAATTCTAACGGATAAAATTCCTTCCTTAGTCGATTTCGACATTCCGTATGATATAATATATCCGGAAATGGAGGACTGGAAAAAAATGCAATAAACAGATCAAATGAAATTCTCAGAATGTTCCAAAACAGAGGAAGAAACAGGTTCTGTTATTTTCTCAGAAGACCCAGAACTAAGAGTGTCTATAAGACTACCGGACGCAAGTAGTGTCTTCCAATCAGAGTTTCTGGCGGTCCTCAGGGCGGCTGAGCTAATGCTGATAAGATTGGTATCCGAAAGAGATATCGCTATCTACATCGATAGCAAGGCCGCACTTAAAGCAATGGAATCGACCAACATCAATTCTGATATAGTCTGTGGCTCACAGTACTCAAGGTATTAGCAATGGGAACCGGGTGAGACCGTGCTGTGTCCTAGGCCACTGCGGTATAAAGAAAATCGAACAAGTGGATGAGGTTGAAAGAAGAGGAGGTCTACTGGACAGTAGTGAGGTTTCCAACATCGAATCACCCATCTGTATAGTAAGGGGCACTATCGCGGAAAAAATCGTGAGGGACACAGGGTATCCACGGGATTTAATAAAACTAAATAGGTATAGGCTTAGGACAATAATACTAATCCTGATAGGAAACTGTCTGCCGTGGACAGAAACTCAAAAAGATACGGATATGTGCAGATTCTGCGGTGATTTGCAATCTGTTGAGGTCATAACACACATACTGTGTGAATGCGAAGCAATATCGCGAAGTCGAAGAAAATGTTTAGGAAAATACTTTTTCGAAAACCCAAAGGAAATAAACAGCACGAATTTCAATTCTGATATAGTCTGTGGCTCACAGTACTCAAGGCATCAGGTAATGGGAACCGGGTGAGACCGTGCTGGGTGCTAGGCCACTGCGATATAAAGGGAATCGAAGAAGTGGACGAGCTTGAAAGAAGAGATTTACGACAGTAGTGAGGTTTCCAACATCGAATCACCCATCTGTATAGTGAGGGGCACTATTGCGAACAAAATCCTTAAGACTGGCAACATAACTTGGTCAAGTCGTGAAGGACACTAGGTATTTACGGGATTTAATAAAACTAAATAGGTATAGGCTTAGGACAATAATAGGAATCCTGATAGGAAACTGTCTCCTGCGGACAGAAACTCAGAAAGATACAGATATGTGCAGATTCTGCGGTGATTTGCAATCTGTTGAGGTCATAACACACATACTGTGTGAATGCGAAGCAATATCGCGAAGTCGAAGAAAATGTTTAGGAAAATACTTTTTCGAAAACCCAAAGGAAATAAACAGCACGAATTTCAATTCTGATATAGTCTGTGGCTCACAGCACTCAAGGCATTAGGTAATGGGAACCGGGTGAGATTGTGATGGGTGCTAGGCCACTGCGGTATAAAGGGAATCAAACATGCGGATGAGGTTGAAAGAAGAGGAGGTCTACTCGACAGTAGTGAGGTTTCCAACATCGAATCACCCATCTGTATAGTAAGGGGCACTATCGCGGAAAAAATCGTGAAGCACACAGGGCATCCACGGGATTTAATAAAACTAAATAGGTATAGGCTTAGGACAATAATAGGAATCCTGATAGGAAACTGTCTCTGGACAGAAACTCAAAAAGATACGGATATGTGCAGATTCTGCGGTGATTTGCAATCTGTTGAGGTCATAACACACATACTGTGTGAATGCGAAGCAATATCACGAAGTCGAAGAAAATGTTTAGGAAAATACTTTTTCGAAAACCCAAAGCAAATAGACAGCACGAATTTCAAAGTTCTTCTTGACATTTGCAAAGAAATTAAATGTTTCACCAGAGAGAATGAATATAAATTTAACTAGTGCCACAAGCATCGCTATAGGCTTTTGCTGCCTAGTGTTTGCGTGATAACATATCCATCACACCCCTATTTATTCTAACCAAGTATTTGACTATCTTGCGCTTTGTACTTGACATCGATGATGTGTGATAGCATATGCTAAATTTTTAAATCAAAAATACCTTAAGCCTACTAGATAAAAACGATCCAAAGTCAAAAACAACAGAAACGATTTTCCTCAAATTTCAAAAACTCGAACGCAAACTGCATTCTCTTTTACTGAGAATACCAGTACTCGTAAATGGTTTGGATACTATTATAAAAACAATATCAGGAAACACAGACGGAGACGACGATTCACAACTAAATAAAGAACTTGTATTGTTAAGAACCAACCAAGTCTCATATGCGAAAGAATCAAATAATCAGATCAAAACTAACCAACAGTTTGTATACAGATCCAACAACATAACTGAACACATAAGCAAATAACAAAATAAACTTTTTCAAGACAACATTAACACTAAAATTAACACAGAGGGAGAAATTTAAAAGCATATGCAATACATTCATAGACTCGACTTTAATATTGATTTACTGAATAACCTCTTAACAAACATTGCAGAGGCAATTTCACTTGCACAACCTAACATAATATCAAAACATATTCTAGTCCATACAGAATTTAACGCAATTGTTCAATTTGTAAAACAACAAACTGTTAACATAATTTCAGACCAACAAACTAATGAATTTCTCAAACTAAAAGCATTTTACAATAATTGCGATATAATTTTTAGCACCGAAGTTCCAATTTTGAGCAACAATACATACTCTTATAACATTTACTATCCCAATTAGTCCCAAACAAACAGTTTAATAAAATTTTTAACCTTATTCAAGGCAACAAAAAATGCTTAAATGCTATCTTCAAGTAACTTAACAGTCTTTTACTAAATCACTGGCCCCACACTCTAAATTCTTACATATGTATATGTCTTTCGACTTTATTTAGATTTTATTTATTAATTTTTTTTTTCTATACTTAAGGCTAAAAAAAATAATTGTTGACAAAAACTTGTGTCCATATAATTTATTATTTTTTATAAAAATTTAAGATCTAACTTAAAATAAACCTTAGTCTACCTACCCTTTATACACAATACACACATACCTACACACCTAGACATCATACACAATAATATACACTATGTTATACATGTATTACACCCTGTCTGACTCGAACTACAACCAACTTCAGACTGCTATAATTTCCAAACCGTTCATGATAGTGAGCTCAAATTTTGACACGTGACAGATAATTTTATTATTTACAAGAGTTTTAAACGATTATCGTCTCAGTTGTGTTGAAAAATTGCTTTATATTTGGCTGGAAAACCACAAGTAGCTATCGTTAGAGGCCTCCAGCACCTCAACGTGAATAAATCATTTGTGTCTCGAACCATTGCACGTTACCGTGATACTGGCAGTGAAGGCTCAAATTGAGCGAAATCCGTGCCGAAGTGGAAGAAAAATGGCTCGTGAGCTCAACATATCGCTAGAACGGATGCAACACATACTGAAAAATGAACCATTGAAGTTCCAAAAAACACACGATCTTACACCGCAACAGAAAAAAGTTAGAGTCTAAAGAGCGAAGGAATTGCTACGCTTGCACGAAAGTGGTGAGTTGCCGAATTTGGTTTTTTCCGATGAGTCGCCATTTGTTTTCGAGTAATATGACAACAAACAAAACGACCTAGTTTACTTGCCACAGTAGTCCTTCGAAAATGTACACCTTCGGACGGCCACCAGAAAGCAAAAATTAACCGATGGTGATTGTTTGGGCCGCCATAACTACCGTATTTTTGGACAGTGACGTCAAAATGTCGGAGACCGTGGACATATCAACAAGACTCGGCATCATCTCATAAAGCGCGCGTCAACCAAGATTTGTTAAAAAACAATGTTCCACACTTCATTTCTTCGAGTCAGTCAGGGTGTAGTATAATATATATCAATATATATATATATATATTTCTTAAATGCTAACCTGAATCTACGTACGCTGGTCATCGCTATTTAGAGATAAAATAGATTGGTCAGCTCTGCCTCATTAGTGAGGCTGGTCCCTAATTGACGAAAATGACGACGAAACATCTTCGCCATAATTCAACCACCAGAAATGCTGGTGTTGCCGAACGACATCCCTCTTATTGCATTTTCCTCCACCCTACTGAACGACGTCTCTGTTGTAGTTGAGTCGGCAGTCCGCAGCTGCCCGAATGACATGAAAGATTAACTGGACCGCTGATCTATCTTGGATCAAACCTATCTGATCTTGATAGAGGAATGCTTCCGGTGGAACCAAACTCTCGTGGTAAAGGTAATTGGGGTAGTAAGCCCCAGATATTAGATTATTCGTCGAGGACATTGCCCTTGCAATGTGCCTTCAAATCAATTACGAAGTTGTTCACTCGTATTATGTAGATTCGCCCTATTATAAAGGACCTCATTAGGATAAAAAAAAATTGTACCCCGACTCTGGTGTTCTTTAGAAGCGATGGCAAGCCCTCTCATATAAACGAATCTTTTCCATTCAGCTTGCTGGTACATTGAACCACAGGGAACTCCCAAATACCGGTCTGATAAGGGCCATGTAGCAGATTACCTTTAACCTCTTATCGAGTTAGCTTTTATAAAACAGTCTCTTTGCAAAGGCAAAAGCGCCTGCAGCTTTTGTCAGAGCAGCATCTACATTTTTGTCAAAATACCGAAACTGATCTAGCCAGATCCCAAGGTATCTGACTACCTTTCGACAGGCAAGAGGTTGTCCAAGTTGTCCAATGATCAAGAACTTTCGCCAATTATTTCTGGTATTCCTAGAGGCTCCAGACAACGGCGCCCAAAAGAAAATGTTTCTGACTTCTGAAAGTTGATTTTTACTTCCAGTCATCGCAAAATTATCTTATCGAAGTCACGCCGGAAGAGAGAATTAATGACTTCGATTATTGGACTTGTTCTGTATGCAGATCGTCTGCGTACGCTTGTATAAATGTTGAATAGGATTGGCGATATGACCGCGCCTTTGCTGAAGACCATTTTTAATTTGAAATATTCTAACAGAAGTCACATCACCATTTTTCACGATTAGCAGTTAGTTAGTATAGGGTTTTCTAATAGGGACTTGACAATTTTAACACTCTTTCACTAATCACCAAACTCTCACTGTCAATTTATTTAGTAAACTCAACATTAAGTAAAGCAAAGTACACTAACGAGCAACGACTGCAAATTATAAAAATTTTCTGCAGATACTCGAAGTCGGTGACTGAAACCTTAAGAGCGTTAACTCCCATTTTCGGTCGAAATTCTCACCCTAGTAGACAGGCAATAACAAGTTTATAACGAAAATATCGTTGCCGTTCAGACGTCCGTAGCAAACGATCCAAATCAGCCAATTCCACGGCGTTCTCAAGAATTGAGCATCGCGTATGGCGTATTTTGGGTAAGGATATTGGTTTACACCCATACAAGATCAAGCTGACTCAAGAATTGAAGCCGATGGACCATTTGAAGCGACGTACGTTTTCCACTTTGGTTCTTGAGAAGATGTGCCAAGATGATGAATTTCATCGCAAAATCATCTTCAGTGACGAAGCTCATTTTTGGCTCAATGAGTTCGTCAATAAGCAAAATATGCGTTATATCGGGTGAAAACCCACATGTGCCTCATGAATCACCACTTCATCCACAAAAAATAACTGTTTGGTGCGGTTTGCATGCCGGCGGCGTTATTGGGCCATATTTTTTCGTTGACGATAACGATCGTCACGTTACTGTGAATGGTCAGCGTTATCGCGCCATGATCACCGATTATTTTTAGCCCGAATTGGAAGATATGGACTTGGACGACATGTGGTTTCAACAGGATGGTGCCACAAGCCACACAGCACACGCTACAATCGATTTATTGAAGAGTAAGCATGGTGAGTGTGTTATCTCAAGACATGGGCCAGTCGATTGGCCGCCTCGTTCGTGCGATTTAACGCCGCTTGACTATTTTCTGTGGGGCTACGTTAAGTCATTGGTTTATGCCAACACGCCGACGACGTTGGAAGAGCTCAGAGCCAACATTGAACGCGAAATAGTGGCCGTTTAGGCCGAAATATGTGGTCGAGTCGTTGAAAATTGGGTCCAGCGAATTGACCGCTGCAAACGTGCCCGCGGTGGCCATATGAACAAAGTCGTTTCCATTCATAAATGTTTTGATTGTACTTCAAGCCAATTATAAAGTTTTTAAAATATCTCAAATGGTTTGCCTTTTATTTAAAAAAAAAAACTTGTCAAGTCGTTATTAGAAAACCCTATATATTATAAAGAATTTACAAGAGTAGTTTACTGATCCCCAGCCTAGTCAGCCTATAGAAAAGACCCTCTAACCATACGGTGTTGAAGGCCTTCTCCAAGTTTTTTTGGTTTTTGCTTTATTCCATTAGATATCGGATACCGGTTCTGACGCGGCATGTGAGATATCATGTCCCGCCTTTAAGCCCATCAAACACCTTACTGATATTCGGAAGGAGACTTATCGACTGGAGATTCGCCGGATTGGATACATCCTTTCACATTTTGCCACCGCCGTTTTCCAATGCACTGAATAATGGGCATTATTAAACAGGGTGGTGTAAATGTCCAACGCTTCTAGAGGAAGATGTCGAAGCACGGTGTTTGGATTACCATCGGTCGCCACTGATTTGCTGCCTCTGATTGTGTAGAAGATCTCATGCAGTTCTTCCGTCGAAATGAACAGGAGTAGGTCACCCACTCTGGCAATGCCATTATTTGCCAATGTAGAATTTGTGTACCAATACGCCATTGTCCAGGTCATAATAAGGACCAATGATATCAGTGGTCTTGTATTCTTCCTGAAAAGTCGATCAAAAATAAATCGTCATTATCAGCGGCCTCATTTAGATCAATGTCTGCTATTACGAGGAATCGTTCGTTGTCTGTTGTCCGGGCTATTTTAAGACACTGAAGGTCGTTTTGATTTTTTATCCGAAATAGTTTATTTATGTGCGAGAACATATTCGGGTTGTTGGTGTTTACAGCCCGAACCTTGTTTTTCCAATACAAACTTCTAGAAATTCTGTAACTCTCTGTTATTAACGTTTGAAGATTTTTAATCGACGACTTCAGTGTCCTAATTTGCGGGTCTTGTTTGTCAGCTAGCTGTCTGTACAAGTCTGTACTTTTCTGTCGGTGAAGTGCGTCAATAGAAGAATTGCGGAACAGGTCTTCGTAAGTCGTACGTTGATATCGCGGTATTATAGTGTCCATAGTTTGTTTAATTGTCTCGTCCATTCGTTTTAGGTACTTATCGAACTCCTCGTTTGACAAATTCCTACTGAACGGTTGGTGGAGCATGTTCGAGGTAAGTGCTCTTGTCAAGGTTGCGGAGTAGCGTGTCCTTCGAGTCTTACTGTAGTTCTAAGAATATTTGGACAAAATCCACCAATTCCGCAATTTCGTTGAGAACTGTAATTTCGGTGCAAAAACCGCAATGGGCGCAGACAGTTTAGCGTTTGTAAATTCGTACCTGTCAGTCGTATACATTCGTCGTTTAGTAGTAGATCCAAATAAGACCCGCCTCTGGGAAACGACGTGTTATCCATAGTTTTAAGACCGAGACTGTTTATGACATCCCCGCCGATTATTAAATAATTCTCCGCCGATTCCAGCCTCAGAAATCGAAAAAACGTGTCGATCTCTGTAATACATAAAGTGGATTGTGAAGCCTCATGTGCATAAACAGAGGCATAGTACAGTTGCTTTTCACTGCGGAGCGGAATGTAAAGGACGACTGCCTCCAACACTTGGAACCTGCGCAACACTCTCTGGTACACTCTGTGAAATTTTATATCTTGTTTAATGAAGATCGCGATACCGCCTCCACGTTTGGATCTGGACCGGTTTCTTCTTCTAACAATATAATTATTGTACTCCAATTTGTGCTTATCGGTTAGCTTGGTTTCGCTAAGGAAAAGTACATCAGGAATTTGGTCTCGTAGCAATTTAAACATCGCGGTTCTTCGTTCAATCCTAATCAGTGAGTTAACATTCACCGCAAGGACCTTCAACGTTTGCTCCACCAACAACATGCGAACTTCCAACATACAGAATCACGGGAACCAATCTTATTCACTTTCAAGATTGTACCTTCTTGGATAATATCATCATCTACCGATCAACAGCAGTTACACGATGATGACCGATGAATAGATATCTTCATCCGCTTTTGAGAAAGCCCACACTTCAGAGCCTTAAAGTAGGACTGGGATGGTCAAGGTTTTATATAGTTTTTCTTAGCTTTTCAGGATAGGGCTTTATGACCCAATTGTCCCCTTAGCTCAAGGAAACAGCAATTAGCAAGAGTGATTTTCGTTGTCGTTGGCAGAAAGGGTATAAATGGTAATTCATCGTGAGGTTTGATTTATAATATAAAATAAAATACATAAATTTTAAAGTGAACTTAAAATTTTTATTATCGGTTTAAAGAACAATTCATAGCATTCACTTTTCGACAATGATATCATGTAAGTGTTGTGATCCATTTGGAAGGTTTAATTTGGGCGACTCGTTCGAGCATAGCGGCTGGTATCTCGCGGATAACACGAATAATGTTGGCTCCAAAGCATCAATGGTAGCTGGCTTATTCCTGAAGACCTAAGGCTTTACATATCCTCTGAGAAAATAGTCCAAAGGTGTGATATCGCACGATCTAGGCGGCCAATTTACCGTAGCAAAACGTGAAATAAAGTGCTCACCAAAATGATTTCTTAACAAGTCCATTGTTTCAGGCGCTGTATGGCTCGTAGCGCCGTCTTGTTGAAACCAGAGCTTTCAGGAAGTACATAGTCCGTTAACATGGCTCGATAACGGTTACCATTGACGGTAACATTCTGATTTGCATCATTTTTGAAGAAATATGGACCAATTTTAATGGATGTAATAGTAGCTTTTGATACTCTTCGGGTTGCTCATCAGCCCAAAAACGGCAATTTTGTTTATTAACGTATCTATTGAGCCAGAAATGGGCTTCATAACTGAACAGAATTTCACGATAAATTCAAAATTAAAGTCGCCTGGCTTTAATTCTTGCACAAGTTGAATTTTTAACGCTTTTAGTTGTCGAATACTCCAAGCCAAGCTGCTGAGAACAACGACGAATCGATTCGTCACGGTCTTCGCGTACAGTCTTAGCTACAGCTGCTAAAGTCTTTTTACTCGAGTATCATCCACTAATGTAAACTGGGACTTAAATTTGCGAATGGTATAATCAGTAGGTCGATTATGCGCACTGTAAGTTCCTCGAAGCGCACGAAAAACATTTCTCACAGAACGCTAATTTTCGTAATACAGCTGATCAATTTGGAGATGCTGTTGTGGTGTGAGTCTTCGGTTAAGTCGTTACCGACTTTGATGGAGCAGAGAGTGTTCTAAAACATAATTCTGCACAGACGGACGACTTTGGCAGGGATGCACAGATTCTGTCTGACAACGGTACGTTGAGATTCTTTGTCGTTATAGACTGCAGACTGCAGAAAGAGTTGTTCCATTTTCTCAACACCGACTGTGACTCTACTACAAGGATTACTTTTCTGTCTCTACAGGCTTCTGTATGGGCCTTCTTGCATTCTGTTATTCCAACCTCTCTACTTTTGCCGATGTTATTCCCGTCTCTTTTGCTCGTAAAGATCATGAGCGGATTTCGTCCTTCGTTGCAACGCCGCTTTGTATGTTCCTTGTTTAGCTGCATGTGCTTGTCGGCATGCATCATCAAATCAGGGACTTCTTGGTAGTGATCGGATAATAACAGCACATCAGCTGCTGCGTCTTTGACAGTATGATTCGTGATACGCGTTCGGCGAAGAATATGGCGGTGTCTTGCGACTACACCTTTTCCATGTTGTATCTTCTCAGAGTAGTTTTTCTTTATTGTGGCGACACTCTTTGCGTTTTATTGTGATATTGCATCTGGCTGCGAATTTCATAAGTAATAAGCCAGTATTATGCTACTGGTCAAGTTTGCGCTAGCCATTTTAGCCTGCATGAGTAAATCTGGAACTACCATTGGGATTTAAAGCAATCATTTCGCCACGAATTTAATTGATGGGCTGTTTGCTGGTAAATCCAAGTTATAGGATAGTCAGCAGTTTCCCGATCAATCACCGCGCAGGCGCTATCATAAAATAGAAAAAGCTGAAGGATCTAATGAACATAGTCCAGTCATTTTAAGCCCCAATCTGCGGAAAAATTGATATCGTGCCGGCTAAAAAACTTAGAAAGGTCAAAAGGTCATGAAAATCAGTTTTTCGAAAATATCTCGCGACCTATTGCTCGGAGGTCAATAGAGGTCATCATAAAAATTGTTTGTCGTAAAATTAACCGTTTTCGGAGTAGAGCGCTGAGAAAGCGACTACATTATGACGATGCACTCGTTACCTCACCACCTTCGAGGTATAATGCAAGGTTGGTTTTTTTTTACATAGTTTCCACCGTAGGCATGATATGTAATGAGAGTTCTTTTTTTTTTTTTGAGAGTGAATAATTTTTTATTTGAATACTGAAAAATACAGAAAAAATAAACTTTAGTATATAATTTTTTTTTTTTTGTCAGATCTTCAGTTTCTATATCATTATCAGTTGCTGACAAAATCCACATTTGCCGCCATAACCTTTTGTACAATAACAAAAGATTGTGTTCAGTAGATCATCGGGTGCTGGTGGTAATAAAGTTGTTATTGGCTGTAGTATATTATTTTTTAACTCCCAACCTCTTTGTTCTGGATCAATTTCTCTTCCTAGCCAGGTTTGTATTTGTTAGTACACTCGATAAGCATTCTGTTGAGCTGCTGAAGAAGTGGGTGGTAATAATGGAAATTTCAAAGCTGTGCTTTGTCTTGTTAGTTAAGCAAAGCTACAGTATCTGTAATTATCTATCAAATGTTCCGATTTTGGAGCGCCGTACATTGCTAGAAGAAAATGTATTCCAGCATTGACAATGACATCTGGAGAGCAATTTTCTTGTTGGCATATATATGCAGAATTGTTAAAATCGGGTTTTTTTCCAAACATTTTCATGTCTTTCATTTTTCCTTTCCCAAAAGTATTGAAGTTGTAACACATCCGGTCATGGCATGTAGAAACAGAATATTTCTATTGCAATGTGGATACTTGTTGTGGCTATCAGTCGAGTATATTTTAGTTTCAACATTGTTTTGTTTTGTTTGTTTCAACAAAATGATCGTGGACGCATTACACTCATTATAGCATGGGTTATGGTTGTAGATTTTGCTTCAATTTTTTTTGTATGGCCTTTTTTATTCTTCACAATTAATTCATACAAAAAATGTGTTAAAGTCTTAGGAATTTCATCATTAATACTATCTAAAATTCGACTTGGTGGTGGATAAGAGTCGTAAATAATGTTCATCACAATGGTTTTGTTTTTTTTTTTTCTTCTTACCACGAGTTAGTCAAAATATTAGTTGCAGTATCTCGAAAGCAAATTATTGTTAAAGATTTACTTTTCGTGGTAATTACAGTATTATTCCTATATCGAGCAATAAAAATTTCTTATTATTGTTTTATCGTCTGGAACGTAATCTTTCATCACATCTTTCAACTCAGCCAATGTGAATTGACAATCTTCATTATTTTCTATGGAATGGAAAACATTCTTCATGGCAATTCTAATATTTTCATCCAATGGACGGCCTGCGTCACTCTTTCCGCTGACCAACAAAAAATTGGAAAGACATTTATCAGGATACTTAGCTTCGACAGATACATAGTCATACTCAAAATTCACACGCTCCTTTACACTTCTTCTATATTTATCACCGTGCCCCTCTGCAGCTTTTAATACTGTGTCCTTAAATGTAGAAGTACTCACTTCTTTAATAACTTTTCTTTTTCTCTCAATTCAAACATAATTTTTTTAAATCAAAAGAGCTGATTCTTTTTTTACGCGGAGATTTTGATGTACTCGGTTCTTCTTGGTGTCGTTTAAAAGCCGCAATACTCAAATTGTTCGTATAATTTTTACGACAATTACTATGAACATTCACAAAAGTCACAGTATTTAAATGTTAAATATTACCATTACTTCTAGCGATATTAGCATTTTTTAATGTTTGTTGATCACGCCTAGCTTCTACTACATCACCATCCCATAAAAATTCATTGCATATAAAACATGTATCACTCATTATGAAAACTGTTCAAGAGCATGAAACTACTAAAATAACGTCTCTAACACTCAAGAAATATTTTTCAACTGAGCTAAACACAGTCCTACAATAAAATACGGAATATATGCCAGTGGAGGTCGTTTGTATAATATAGGGTTTTCTAATAACGACTTGACAAGTTTTTTTTTAAATAAAAGGCAAACCATTTGAGACATTTCCAAAGCTTTATTATTGGCTTGAAGTACAATCAAAATAATTATGAATGGAAACGACTTTGTTCATATGGCCACCGCGGGCATGTTTGCAGCGGCCAATTCGTTGGACCCAATTTTCAACGACTCGACCACACATTTCGACCTAAACGGCCGCTATTTCGCGTTCAATGTTGGCTCTGAGCTCCTCCATCATCGTCGGCGTGTTGGCATAAACCAATGACTTAGCACATCCCCACAGAAAATAGTCAAGCGGCGTTAAATCGCACGAACGAGGTGGCCAATCGACTGACCTATCTCTTGAGATAACACGCTCACCATGCTTACTCTTCAATAAATCGATTGTAGCGTGTGCTGTGTGGCTTGTGGCATCATAATGTTGAAACCACATGTCATCCAAGTCCATATCTTCCAATTCGGGCCAAAAATAATCGGTGATCATGGCGCTATAACGCTGACCATTCACAGTAACGTGACGATCGTTATCGTAGACGAACAAATATGGCCCAATAACGCCGCCGACATGCAAACCGCACCAAACAGTTATTTTTTGTGGATGAAGTGGTGATTCATGAAGCACATGTGGATTTTCATCCGACCAATAACGCATATTTTACTTATTGATGAACCAATTGTGCCAAAAATTAGCTTCGCCACTGAAGATGATTTTGCGATTAAATTCATTATCTTGGCGCATCTTCTCCAGAAACCAATTGGAGAACGTACGTCGCTTCAAATGGTCCATCGGCTTCAATTCTTGAGTCAGCTTGATCTTGTATGGGTGTAAACCAAGATCCTTACGCAAAATAAGCCATAATGTGGTCTGAGCGATGCCCGATTCTTGAGAACGCCGTGGAATTAACTGATTTGGATAGTTTGCTACAGACGTCTGAACAGCAGCGATATTTTCGACACTTCGACCAAACCGTTGTCTCACTGACACGGCAACATCACACAACGAATATGTAGACTCAAATTTTTGCACTAAACTTGTTATTGCCTGTCTACTAGGGTGAGAATTTCAACCGAAAATTTATAATTTGCAGACGTTGCTCGTTAGTGTACTTTACTTAATGTTGAGTTTACTGAATAAATTGACAGTGACAGTTTGGTGATTAGTGAAAGAGTGCGTTCACAAATTAAATTCAAAGTTGTCAAGTCCCTATTGGAAAACCCTATATAAGTATATTCTTCACAAAACAACAAAGTATCAGATAGAAGTTTTAAAAACACTTAAAAACATGAATAACGACAATAGAGTTTACGACTTGATTTACGGTATACAATACCGTTTGTGAGTGCATTCTAGTCACTTTCTCAGCGCTCTATTCCGAAAACCTTTAATTTTACAGACATGCAAGAGGCATTTCTAGATAATTTCACGACAAACAATTTTTATAATAATGACCTCCGAGCAATAGGTCGCAAGGTATTTGCGAAAAACTGATTTTCGTGTCCTTTTGAACTTTGGTATATATTTTAATTCGTGCGGTTTTTTTTTCAAAATTTGAACGTTTATTTAAAAAAAACATGTACAATAGTATTATTCAAAGTATTGCCCATCTGAAGCTATGACCTTTTCCCATCTTTCTGGCCATTTGTGGATCCCATCCACAATCAAGCCATGAATCAAGCCAATATTTGATATTCTGCTTTAAAGTGAACCGTATGCCAGTGAGGACGTTCTGCATCGACCAGAACAAATGGTAGTCAGAAGGGGCAAGTTCTGGGCTATAAGGCGAGTGGGGTAAGACTTCCCATCCACTGTTTTCCAAAAAGTTCTTAACCGGAATAGCAACGTGGGGCCGAGCGTTGTCATGATGGAAAATTATTGCCTCGTGTCTGGTCGCATATTC
Source organism: Volucella inanis (assembly GCA_907269105.1). Classification (NCBI taxonomy): domain Eukaryota; kingdom Metazoa; phylum Arthropoda; class Insecta; order Diptera; family Syrphidae; genus Volucella; species Volucella inanis. The sequence continues at coordinate 69,372,557 of OU026157.1, read as the reverse complement.
CGGGCATTTTTCGGCTACTGCTCCTTCAAACATATTAATTGTGTTCGGTAGCGTTGTCCATTGATGGTTTTAACGGTTTTAGCAGCTCATAATACAGCACACCCATCTGATCCCACCAAATACAGAGCATTACCTTCGCGCCATGGATATTCGGCTTTGCCGTTGATTTGGCGCTCAGCTAGCGCATGTTCACCATAAACACGATACGATGACTTTCGGCAACAGTTTTCTTCATATTAAAGTAATGAAGAATAACTCCCCGGAAAAACACTTTTTCAGGTACAAAGTTCGACATATTTGAGTGAAAAAAAAAATTATTGTTGTTTACGCTTCAAATGAATGACATATACTGAAATGACGTTCAATGGCAGTAGCTTTCCAACGCATGTTCCAATGGAATAATACAAGTTACGCTATCTCTTAGCAAACCGCACGAATAATAACTTTCTTAGCCGGTACGATATCAATGTCGATTTTTCACATTTTCACAATAACGCCGTAATAAAGCTGTATACAAAAATTCAGCTCACTAGGAATTTTTCCGCAGATAAAACCTAAAATGACTGCACTAAATAATCACAAGTACGAGGAACATACTTTGGATATTGATAGGCGTCTGACAAAAGCCATCTGTCATGTACCTTATTTAAAAACACGGGATACATGTCAAATTGTAAGGGCTGCCTTAAGTTCTAATATACAAGTAAAGTTAATCTGACTGGGTAGGTTAAGGTCCTTGCGCTTAATGTTTATTTATTGATAAGGATCGAACACAATGTTAAAGCTGCTAAAAGACTGCTGCTAAATATTTGGTAAGCAAAACTGAGTTTTCCCAAAAGCACAAAACCATATAATAAAGTTAGAAGAAACAGATCCAATTCCACACAACAAGGTGGTCGGACGATTTTCAAACTACGTTTACGATTTAAAACAGGTGAAATAAAGACATGAGATTTGTCCCATCAGTTAGGAGTAAAAACAGCCACTACCTCCTTGTCAATACTTTGGTTGGGTCGGCGATATTAGCTTTCCATTTACAGCGACTTCAGGGATCTGTATTGTCGTGGGTGTGATAAAAGGTGTTCCATTAGCACTATGATATTAAGTAGATTCATTTGTAGATAGCACAAGTTGCTTCGCAGGGTGATACTAGCAATCTTTTCCCTAGATAGGACATCACAAAATGCCACTTACCGAAATTAACTTACCCATGCTGGGGGAAACATGGGTCTGTTACTAGTCTGGCTAAAACTGTACGTAAAATTCGCGCGTATTACCATATAATTTTTTATTTTTAATTGGTTTAAAAAATGTATAGTAAATTTCTTTGCCAAAAAGTTAATTCCCGCAATTTAAGTATAGTATGTAATTACATACTGCAAACCGATGATTAATTGGAATTAATGTAAGATTAAAACGAAATGTTAATTCTGCTCATTTTAGTATTTAAGGTGTCGACTTTAGTGCATCTATTTCATATATTAGAATCAGTTTGAAGATCAAGTCAAAATGGATAAAATTACATTTGTAGTCAGTCTCATTGCAAAAGTGTTCCTTTTAGCGGTAAGCCACTGTACATGTAGATATTTTAAAATATTTTTTAATTGCGCTCAAATTTTAGAACTTGGCAAGAGCCCTAGAGGTATCCTTAGGTGGTGTTAACATCAGTCTTCCTATTAACGTACATTAGTAGGTTAAAAGCTTTTGCAATAAAAATGTATAAGATCAGCTTGTAAAACACGTTTTTTACTTGTTCGTAAAATAGGATTTAGTGTCCTTTTTGTCGAATAGTACAATAATTTTGTAATTCAAAATATAATTATGTTTATTGGCTTATTAGCTACACATGGTCTAAAGAATATCCCCTTAGTTTAACTTTTCAGAATTCATTCGTCTCTTAGAGTCAAGGGTCTAGGGAATTCTCATTCTAAATTGGAAATTGGTAAATAATAGTTATTATGCTATTGGCTATGACAAAACAATTCCACGGACACAGGCGAATAATTTTTTAAAAATCTTTGACTATCATATGCTCCACAACTCATAAAAAAGAGGACACGAGCTTCCTACGACTAAAGGCATAAATCATGCGGAGCAAAATTAACGATTTCGAATGAGTGAAATCAGGCGATGACCATTGGCCAGTCTAACTCTATTTTGCCACACCATTAAGAAGATCTTTGGGTCTGATGCAATGCTTACACATGAACGAACATCGAACGAGTACGAAAAGGAAAATTTCTAGAGTCAACTATAACCTGACGGAAAGATGAAGATCATAATGGGATATCTCAACTCTAATGTGAAATACGATGAATCATTTTTTAAACTCAAGGTCTCATCTGATAGGGAACAAATAAAGAAGCTGATTAATCATGTGTTCTAGGTACTTGACTATCAGCAGACACCTGAAGATGTCACTCCTTGAAGAAGGGAAACTCACTTAAGTTTAAATTGCAACAGTCCTAGCTTTACTTCTTCCCTACCAAAATCAGATGTGAATTAGCTCAGGAGATAGAATGAATACTTCGCTAAGCATTAAATCACAATCCCAAATGGGAAAATACAAGATTTCCAAAAACAGAAATACAGAGATTACGAGAGCTGTTTGATGAATACCCTGATTAAAAAGGACAACGCAACTTTTTGACAATTTATTTTTCCTTTTAACTCGATACAGTTTTCCCAAGGGTGCTGAAACTTTTCTAACCCCTCCGTATAGCACGACTTTTGCAAAATACTCCTCTGCGGCGGCGATGAATCCATCGTTCGAGTCGTACATCTTTCTGGCGAGCGATCCTTTAAGGTTTGGGAACAAAAAGAAGTAGCAGAAAGCCAAATTCAGGGAATATGGAGGATGGGAAAGCAATTCGTAGTACATTTTAAACAATTTGGCTGTGGCGACTGTTGAGGTGTGAGCCGGTGCGTTATCGTGGTGGAAGAGCACTTTTTTCTTCCCCAAATGTGGTCGGTTTTTCTTCAAATAAGAGTTGAAATGGCAAAATAAATCGACGTAGTATGCTCCAGTGATTGTTTTTTCCTTCTCCAAATAGTCAAGGTGGATCACACTTCGTGCGTCTTCACCTTCTTTGGAGCAAATTCACCAGGTAAAACCCATTGTTTGGATTGTTTTTGGTCTCTGGTGTGTACCAATGAATCTATGGCTCATCGAAGGTCACAAAACGACGGAGAAACGCCTCCGGAATTTAATGAAACATGGCCAATCACGTCCTCCTAAAAGTGGTCTCACGATTGCGCTTGTTCTCCAGTGTGAGAAAACGCGGCACCCATCGCGCGGACAGCTTTCTCATGCCCAAAATCTCGTGCAGGATATGGCTAACGCATTCAGTTGAAATGCCTGCTTTCTTAGCCAACTCGCGCATTTTCACTCGGCGGTCCGCCAACACGAGATCATGAATTTTGTTCACGGTTTCATCTGTAGTAACTGTTTTTGGGCCACCGGAGTGCGGTTCATCAAAAACCGACGTGCGGCCACGGCGAAACTCTGCGAACCGTTTCTTAATTTCAAAAAGTATATAGCAAGGCTACTCATAGTTAGCACATGTGAATTCTTTTTCTATAACAGGATCAAATAATATCTGGTTTCAACTCTCTATGCCGAGAAAGTAGCTTTTCTCTTTGGATCTGCTTGTACCAATCATGTCGAGTACAGATTTCGCTTTTTTTGTTTAACAGACTTCAAGAACACTTTAAAAAGTTTGATTTGGCAACTTATATGAAGAGTCTTGGAAAAGAGTTACAAAGGGGTAATTACTTTATTACTTAAGGTAAGACTGCAGTCCGGCGTGGACCTGGGCCCTAATCAATAATTGTCTCCAGCCAGCTTGATCTTTAGCTAGCTGTCTCCCCTTCAACTTGTGTGCACCACCTAAGTCGCAGTCTTCTTCTACTGCGCTGTCCCTCGGGAGCGGCTTCGAAGAATTTTCGTACCAGAATATTGGGGCTTATCGGCTCTTCACTCTTCTGGCTGAGTTGATGTCGCTGTACAGCCCGTATAGTTCTCCTGCTCCAAACACCGTCTCTGCACAGACGGTAATAGGACGAAAATCACCCGAAGAATTTTCCTCTCAAAGCAACCAAAAGAATTTTCACCCATTTTAGATGAAATCCATGCCTCTGCGCCATAGGAGAGGACTGAGATTTTTAAGATCTTATATATGGTCATTTTTGTTGTCCGAGAGAGGGATTTACTAGTCAATTTTGGGTTCTCAGCCCAAGGAAGCAGTTAATAGCAAGAGTTATTATTTTTTTAATTTCAGCGCTCTTGTCGTTGTCTGAATTGATGGCGGAGCCTAGGTACACAAAGTCGTCAACTACCTCAATATTATATCTGTCGAGGGCGAAATTCTGTCTTAGAGGTATGAGTTGGGTGTCATTTCTTGTTGACAGCATATATTAGGCTCTTGTTCTCATTGATCGTTAAACCCATCTTCGCCGCTTCTGTCTTAATACTCGTAAAAGGGCCGCTGACCTCACGCTGCTTTCGTCCGATTATCTCAATACAATCGGCGTCTGCGAGTAATTAGACGGACTTTTTAAAGGTTATGCCTCTCATGTTGGCGCCTGAATTTTGCACCATTTTTTCAAGAGCTATGTCAAAGAAATCGCGTGACAGCGCATCGGCTTATCTAAATCCTTTTTTGATATCAAAAGTTTCGGTGAGTTCCTTGCCGATCTTGAAAGAGCAGTGCGCATTCCCTATTGTCATTCTGCACAAATGGACGAGTTTGACAGGGATACCAAAACTAGGCATTGCACTGTACAGCTGGTTTCTGTCTCTATAGATGTATTAAATAGTGTGAATTTTTTGGTCGATGGTGGATTTTTTGGCCTAAAATCCACACTGATATGGAGCAATCAGATTTTTGACAAACGGCTTCAGGCGTTCACACAATACTGCAGATAAGGTCTTGTAGGCGATATTAAGAAGACAGATGCCTTTGTAGTTTGCACAGTTCAGAGGATCTCCTATCTTAAGGATCGGACACACAATGCTGCGGTTCCATTCATCGGGCGCACTTTCGTCTGACCATATTTTATAAAGGAATTGGTGTATGCTTCTTACCAAGTCATTGCCTGCCGCTTTAAGGAGCTTGGCAGTTAGGCGTCTGCTTCAGAAGCTTTGTTGAACTTATGCTGGATATGACTACCTTCACTTCATCCAGGTCGGGTAGACAGAATTGTTGTCTACATCGCCCAGGTTGAAAAATTTATTCTCAAGTGATTAGTTATTAATTCAAAAAAAATTATTTTTTTGGTAACTTATTTATGGACGTTTTTAAAGGCTTAGAGACGAAATACTTGTATGTGTGTCAGTGTATGTCAACATTTTTTAAATTCTTTATATTGCTTTCTAATGCAGATTTGAAAAGTTCAGTTAAGAAGCTGTTGCAGTTCATGATTTTTAATTTACCCCTGACTTTTTCGCAGATCATTTTTACGGCGAAAAAAGTAGCAGTCAAGCTTAAAGCGGAATAACTATTCTAATGGGAAGTAAGTCATGCAATAGAACAGAATCTACCTATCCGGACAGGCAGCCACTATGTATATAGAATAGTCAAGGAGGATTTGAAAATGTGTAAATTGAGTTGGAGAAAGCCAACTCGGTTGAATTGTATTACCAATCTTAAGCGGCGGAGTTTCGTATGGAGAAAAATGTGTGAGCGGAAAATAAAATTTTTGTAAAATATGACAAATGTATCACGAGTTGATGAAAAGTGGGCGCTTGCAATTTAAGTCAGGCTTTTATTAACACTAAGCTCTAAGTGATTATGTTAAGATCAACTTGAATTAATAGGGAGTTCAGAGGAGTCTATTCCTATTTTAATCTATAAGTCAGATTCCTTTAGAAGAAGCTTGACGTCGCACTGTGGGGCAAAATAGCCAAAAAGTTGGCAATAAATCAAAAATTGAAATTCTCTCTCTGGGTCCGTTTGTTTTACTTTCGAGTACTTAACACATGGGCTGAAAAGTCCGTTCCGTTTCTAAGAGAACTATATACATACCATTTTCAGTTAGTACTGAGTACGTATCAAAAGATACGTGTATAAATTTGACAGCTGTCGGACGATTAGTTCTCGAGATATAGCGTTGTGAGTGAAGAAACTTTTGTTATTGTGAAAAAACATGGATTCAAAGCAATTTCGTGTGTTGATTTATCATTGCTTTTCGATGGGAAAAAATGCAGCCGATGCAAAGAAATGGCTTGATAAGTGTTACCCGGAATCTGCACCAGCCGAACGAACCATTCGCAAGTGGATTGAAAAATTTAAAAATGGTCATACAAGCACCGAAGATGATGCACGCAGTGGACGTCCAAAATAGGCTGTTTCAGATGAAAACATCAAAAAAATCCACAAAATGATTACGAATGACCGTAAAGTGAAGTTGATCGAGATAGCTGAGGCTCTGAAGATATCAAAAGAACGTGTTGGATATATCATACACGAAAATTTGGACATGCGAAAGCTCTGTTCAAAGTGGGTGCCGCGTTTGCTCACAGTCGACCAAAAACAACAACGTTTTGATAATTCAGAGGAGTGTTTAAAGCTGTTCAACCGCAATAAAGCCGAATTTTTGCGTCGGTATGTGACAATGGATGAAACTTGGCTCCATCACTTCACACCAGAGTCAAGTCGGCAGTCAGCTGAGTGGCGAGCAGGCGACGAACCTCGTAGAAAACGACCAAAAACTCAACAGTTGGCTGGCAAGGTTATGGCATCCGTATTTTGGGATACACATGGACTATCAACAGCGACTATTACATTGCGTTGTTGGAGCGTTTGAAGGACGAAATCTCAGAAAAACGGCCGCATTTAAAGAAAAAGAAAACGCTGTTTCATCAAAACAATACACCGTGTCACAAGTCGATGAAAACGATGCCAAAATTGAATGAATTCGGCTACGAATTGCTTCCCCACACACCGTAATCTCCAGATTTGGCCCCCAGCGACTATTTCCTGTTCGCAGACCTTAAAAGAATGTTTGCCGGAAAGAGATTTAAGACCGATGAAGTAGTAATCGCCGAAACAGAGGCCTATTTTAAGGCTAAACCGAAATCGTACTACAAAACTGGTATCGAAAGATTGAAAAATTGTTTCAATCAGTGTATCGCCCTCGAAGGCAACTATATTGATAAATAAAGTAGAATTTTGCAAAAATTTTGTGTTTTGTTGTACTATTAAACTGCACTTACTTTTCAGCCCATGTGTTAAATATCACACTCATCACAAGCTGTCCTATGCCGTTTTCTTAGTCGCATACCATGAAAAATGCATCAGTACCAGCGATACATGCTCACTTATAGCAAGTGACTAGTTAAATGAAAGTTTGTAGTATTTTTTGTGTCTAAAAATTTTCTGAAAACTTGAAGATTGTTAAAATTTTTAGTATGGACCCATCAAACTCAGGTATGTGTTAAGCTAAATTTAAATTACGGTAACTTTCATCGTGCCAGTGAAATTAATTATGTTCCAAAGCCGTCCAAGCTTTAGTTTTTTTATTCTTTTGATTGTTTATATGGTGTACATTGATAAACATTTAAAATTGGGTGTTACTTTTTGCAACTCTTGTTGCACGATTTTTAAAAAAAATGTACTTTCTGAAAAAAATATTGGGTCTATAACTTCTATATTCGTGCGGTTTGCTAAGAGATGGCGTAACTTGTATTATTCCATTGTTATTATTCCATTGGAACATGTGTTGGAAAGCTCTTGTCATTGTACGTCATTTTAGTATATGTCATTCATTTGAAGCGTAAACAACAATAATTTTTTTTCACTCAAATATGTCGAACTTTGTGCCTGAAAATGTGTTTTTGCGGAGAGTTCTTCTTCATTACTTTAATATGAAGAAAACTGCTGCCGAAAGTCATCGTATTTTGGTGGAAGTTTATGTTGAACATTCGCTAGCTGAGCGAACGTACCAAAAGTGGTTTGGACGATTTAAAAATGGTGATTTTGGCTTCGAAGACGATGAACGTCCTGGGCAGCCAAAAAAATTTGAAGATGAAGAACTGGAAGCATCACTCTATGAAGATTGTTACCAAACGCAAGAAGAGTTCGCAGAATCTTTGGGTGTCACTTAAGCAGCCATTTAATTCTGGAAGGAAGTTCGGTTCCACATTAACTCAAGCCAAGAGACGTCGAAAGGCGGTTTTGCATGTCCGATATGCTGCTGTAACACCACAAAAGGAAGTCATTTTTGCATCGGATTGTTACTGGTGGTGAAAAATGGATCCATTACGACAACCTTAAGCGCAAAAAATCATATGTGAAACCCGACCAACCAGCCAAATCAACGGCAAAGCCGAATATCCATGGTGCCAAGGTAATGCTCTGTATTTGGTGGGATCAGATGGGTGTGCTGTATTATGAGCTACTAAAACCGAGTGAAACCATCAATGGACAACGCTACCGAACACAATTAATCCGTTTGAAGAGAGCAGTAGCCGAAAAATGCCCGGAATATGCGACCAGACACGAGGCAATAATTTTCCATCATGACAACGCTCGGCCCCACGTTGCTATTCCGGTTAAGAACTATTTGGAAAACAGTGGATGGGAAGTCTTACCCCACCTGCTTTATAGCCCAGACCTTGCCCCTTCTGACTACCATTTGTTCCGGTCCATGCAGAACGCCCTCACTGAAATACGCTTCACATCAGAGCAGAATATCAAAAATTGGCTTGATTTATTCTTGGCTGCCAAGCCGGCGCAGTTCTTTTTGGATGGGATCCACAAATTGCCAGAAAGATGGGAAAAAGTCATAGCTTAGCTTAGGAGTTTTATTGTAGTTTTAATGAAATGATTTAAACTTTAGAGATTACCTCCAACACTCTATTTATTACTCGAATGGAGCTTTTTAATATAATGAGATCCGCTGAACATACTGAAATGCTACAGCAATTTACATTTTTAACGGAAGAACTAAAAAATCAAACACGAAATTTTAATAATGAAAGCTTAATTAAATTACTATCTCATTTTAAATCACAATATAAATCCCGTTAGGCTAAAGCACATACACGACTAGATTTGTTTTTAAAAACAAATAGTACTTAGCTTGAGACTTCTATTTCATTTATTCGTTGTCTTGATCAAAAGCGTGGTCGACTAAGTACTCCTTTCGAAGGAAAAGTCAGAAATTGCGAGAATCCACACCAGTTGCCGTATAAAATTATGCTACTCATATGCGTTTGAGAGCGGAAGGACAGATAAATGCTTCCAAAGTTCTAAAAGAAATTAAAAGTACCACCCCTGATAGAGCAAAGAAATATAGAAGCACTTATAAAAAGTCGTTGGAAACAAATTCTTTGAAGATGTCAGGTATAGATGCGCTTGCAGTTGCGGTTGAAGCCCAATTACCTCGGCATCAATATAATATAATTAGAATGAGTGCACCAGAAAAATTTACTTCTTATAAGATTATTCAAGCCGCATAGCAAGAATCCTATCCCCCTTCCGAACATATTGCAATTACCACAACTTCGGTAGATGTCACTCTGCAAGCCTTACTTGAACACACTATTCAGCGTTTGTTGCAATCACAAAAAGATGTCATTCTCTTACTAAAAAATAAAGAATTGGATAAACTGTGCTTGTTTGCAAAGTGGAGGTTTGACGGAAGTTCGGGACATAGTTCCTACAAACAGGCTTTTCATGGTTTTGAAGCATCTGATTGGTCTGTCTTCATAACCTCTGTTGTTCCACTTCGACTAACCTGTAATGCAAAAATTGTATAGCAAAATCCGCGACCGGCTTCTACAAGATACTGCAGGCCTTTAAAAATCGAGTTCGTAAAAGAGTCAACAGAAAAATCCATTGTAGAAAAGAACAGAGTAGATCAGCAAATAAAAAACTTGCAAAAGATAGCAGCGCTGATTGAGGGAAGATCGCTGCTTGTTATTCATAACTTAGTTTTTACTATGATTGACGGTAAAGTGTGCAATGCATTTACGGAGACGTCATCAACACAAAAATGCTATTTGTGTGGCGCAACTTCTAAACTGTTCAATTATATAGAGGATATGATTGCACGAAAAGTTGAAACCGAGAACTTGGAGTTTGGCTTATCCGTTCTTCATGGCTGGATACGATTTTTCGAAAATTAACTACATTTGTCTTATAAATTACCTCTCAGAAAGTGGCAACCTCGAAGGGATAATGACAAAGCCATTGTTGCGGATCCAAAAAAATTTCAAAGATAGATGTGGCCTGATAGTAGACAAACCAAAGCCCAGATTTGGTAATTTTAATGATGTAAATACAGCCAGATGTTTTTTTCAAAATCCAGAAACTTCTACAGACAAAACCAAAGTTGATGTACATCTGATTAAAAAGATGCACATTATTATGGTAGCTGTATCTAATGGCTTTGAAATTGATGTCAAGAAGTTCAGGAAATTTTCGCATGATACAGCCCAGATATTATATTGAGAAGTATTCCTGGTATAACATGTCACCCACGAGCCACAATCATTTCATTCATGGACCAGAAATATTATCTCAAGCTTTATTACCAATTGACCAACGGACAGAAGAAGCCCAAGAAGCACGAAACAAGGACTTAAAAAAATATCGAGAACATCATTCGCGAAAATCTAGTCGTGAAAAAACTAATATAGATATTTTTAACTCTTTTTTAATAAGTTCCGATCCAATAATCACCAGCAAGAGGAAACTATCCAACAAAAAACATCAACACCTACCCAAGGAAGCATTTTATTTACTTAAAGCTTCGCCAGTCCAAGAAAGCAGTGATGATGACGAAGATGACAATAGTGAAGATGAACATGAAGATTCCGTTACAGATTATATTTAATAATAATAATATATATGCATATACAAAGATAATAATAAATCGATTTTATACTATGCTATGACTTTAATAACCCAATAATCGCTTATGGCTGTTCCATGTCGAGTGGGATTGGTATTCTCACACCATACCATTGCCACCGCCATGCGATGGTAAAAAAAAACTCATCTATGACTGCTGATTATGTCGTCAGCGTTTAGGAATTCTTCTGCTTGTTTTTACCTAGTGGAGAGGCACGGCCCGTCAACAGGAGAGGATGTTTCCAAGAAGTAATTAGCATCGGTAAAGTCTTGGCGGAGCAGGAACATGTTGTTGATCTAATAATATTGAACATTCGGGGTGGTTTCCATATCATTAGTGTTCGTTAAGAGATAGTAAACTAGCTTGTTACTGTCAAATACTGTTATCTTTGTCTAGCACATGAGTAATATAGAATTAAATAGATAAAAATGAATTTAAAAAGTGACAAACGATTGTTTCAATACATAGTGATGGCAAACAGAATATACAGTTGGAACTTAGACTAATGGGCAATAATTGAATCTTTAAGACTTCTTGTCTTAAGACTTTTAATTTTATTAGTCGCACCTGTAATTATTTTATTTAATATTAACTTACAAAGTAATAATAATATTAGTAATAACAGCGGCCCATCTTACGGAGGTCTGCAATTAGGTTAGTCCCCGTAATTAAGTTAATTATTAATATGATCAGATATTTATCTCAATTTAATGTCAAAAAGTAACGAATGCAAACTTTAGTATTTAAGGTCCCAGTTGAATAGAGTCTACATCAATCCATAAAGCAAACCAAAATGTATAGGATAGTCGCAATTATTGTAAGCCTTTTCATGTGGGTGGTAAGAAATTTACATATGTATCCATTTTCTTAAATAAAAAACCGTTTTTATTTTATACTTTAGAATCCTTCAGCTGCTCTTGATGTTGGCTTGGGGGTAATCAATATCAGTTTGCCTATAGTGGCCAGATTATAGTTTTTCAACATATGGTATTACCTTCAAATAAAATGGCAATATGATGCAATTGAAAATTTAAAATTTAGTTTTATGTTTAAAGTTACAAAATTTCTTTCTGTTGGTCCTAAAAAAAAACGGATACACTTTCAGATGCTTTTAAATTGTGTTTATTTGACGACACATTTGTATTAAAAGAGTGATTTTGTAGACTGTTGACTGGTGATATACATATTAAAAGGTAAGGGATTTACATCATACATATGTAGCTACGGTTCAGACGATCTTTAATTTCACCCCTCAAAAAAAAAAAAAAAAAAAAAAACTTTAAGTGTAAAACCAGAGATAGTATGCTAAACAGGCTAACTGGCTGAAGTAAAATTCAAGACCAAGTACAGCTACACCGAAGTGAGAAAGTTGATGAGTACATAAGCGATTCTTAATTCAGTAGAATGAACACATCTTTAAAAAGCAGGTTACTTATACAGAGTGCCTTAAAAAAAAATTAACATAAATAAAAATTCGGGTTTACAATAACAATCCCAAAACACTTATAGAAAGTCCATATATGAGCAAGTATATTTGGGGTACAACAATTCCTCAAAGACTAAGACCGGTTAGTTTGCAAAAAGCGCAAAATGAATCATATCAAATTTAGAGGCGATGTTGCGATTTACCTTAGAAAATGCTTACCAATAGACATGTAATGTGAAGTTCAAGGTCCTGGATATATGCATCGTAGTACTAAGCGGTTGTAGGGTAGAAGGAAGCGGTTTCGTCACACTAGTGTTTCGGTGCCACCTTAATATTTGTCTCGGATATAAATCCGAAAATTATTCACCTCCGATTTTCTTCCAAAAAATTCTATTATATAGACTCTCTAGTACATCAGAAATAAAATTCCAAAACAGTTTTTGGCGTACTCTACTGGAAAGGACTAAAAGTATATTTTAAGTTTGAAAATACTGGAAAAAAACAAGTATATGGTAATCCCTGCACTTTTTGAAGATACTATATAATTAATTTTTGAAAAATCTGTTTATGATTTTGGGGGAAAAATATGTATCTTTAAAAAAATATGTAGGTGGCGTTAGATGAGCAATTCCAGCAAAAGGGTCAAATAAGAGGTGCTGGTGAAATCAGTCGCCGTAAATATTATCAGGATTGGATTGTAGAAGGAATCTAGACATTATGGTTAATGGAAAATCTTCTCGATGGTGGTTCGCTTCGCGGGGTAAAGGACTATCAACTTCTTTTCGCTTCGCTTAGTGTATGTAAAAACCTGTCTGGCATGCTCCTATATCTTACAGGTACGTGGGTGGACTGCTTCACGGGAAATAGGACTTTCAATTCCCTTTCCGCAGGATTTAGCCGCTCATACGACTTCGTCGCTCCGCTAAGTGTTTGTCAATAACTGTCTAGTAGGCGCCTATGTTTTACAGGTATATGAGTAGACTGCTTCTCGGGCAAAATTGATTTTAACTGTCTTTCCGCAGGGTTTAGTCGCGCACGCGGCTTCGTCGCTCCGCTAAGAGTACATATACCAACATCTGACTAGCAACCGTTTGTACGTTCAACACACCACCAAATGGTGATCATCGGGTTTTAATTGTAATAGAAACTAGGCATAGGAATTTTCATTAGAAATAGTAAACCAGTGATATCACACAACATTTCTTCCGGAAATTTTCTATAGCAAAACCTCGAAATTCCTGAAAAAATACTAATCAAACTTACGAATTTATATAGAGAGCCCGTCCCCATTACAAGTGAAATCTTAAATGATATTCGAATAATTAACAACAATCATCATCTTATCTTGAGAGATTTAAATGTCAATAACATATTATAGGGGTCAAACACCACCAATAGGATAGGTACACTTTTTGAAAACTTTGCTAGTGATCATAACCTGGTAATTCTAAATGATGGATCGTCCGCACTTTTTAACAGAAAAAACACTTTCTTTGCTGTGAACGTTACATTCGCATCTGAGGACCTGGCTCCTCTTCTTCATTGGGAGGTACTACCCTATGCGGAAAGTAGATACCACATATCAATTATGATTCGCGCACAGCAAAGGAAACCTCTAAAAAAACGGTTTATACGATCTAAAAAACCTTCGGCTAAGTGGAACCTCTTTAATAGGACAACACATCTTCTGTTCACAACTCTCCCTGTGTCTACACCAATCAAGAAGCAGCCATGATAAAAAAAAAAAACAATCAAAACCATGTCAATGGTAAAAAAAATCCCAGTATGGATCAGCAAGGACATTGTATCTTTGGTTTAAACTAAAAACGTTGTCTGGAAGAAAGTCTGAAGATATCCAACAACAAAAAGCTGCATAGTCCATAGAAAAGCTTGTGCAAATGTCAAACAAGAGTGTTTAATAGCGAAAAGTTCATCGTGGGAAAAAATTTATTTGTGAATTCAATGGATCCAGCACTGGAATCAAAAACTCTATAGAGCAGAATTAAATCTCTGAGATCTGCAAAGTCCACTCAAAACTTCCCGTATATGTTTCTAGAAAGCTCATTAGAAAATGATCCAGAAAAAAAAAAGACAAAAAGACTTGACAACTTTGAATTTAATTTGTGAACGCACTCTTTCACTAATCATCAAACTGTCACTGTCAATTTATTCCATTAACTCACAACATTTTCATCATGGTAAAGTACACTAACGAGCAACGACTGCAAATTATAAAAAATTTTCTACAGATATTCAGAGTCGGTGACTGCAATTTTAGGAGCGTTAACTCCAATTTTCGGTCGAAATTCTCACCCTAGTAGACAGGCAATAACAAGTTTGGTGCAAAAATTTGAGTCTACATATTCGTTGTGTGATGTTGCCGTGTCAGTGAGACAACAGGTTGGTCGAAGTGTCGAAAATATCGCTGCTGTTCAGACGTCCGTAGCAAACGATCCAAATCAATCAATTCCACGGCGTTCTCAAGAATTGGGTATCGCTCAGACCACATTATGGCATATTTTGTGTAAGGATCTTGGTTTACACCCATACAAGACCAAGCTGACTCAAAAATTTACGCCGATGGACCATGATGAATTTCATTTAAAATCATCTTCAGTGACGAAGCTCATTTTTGGCTCAATGGGTTCGTCAATAAGCAAAATATGCGTTATTGGTCAGGTGAAAACCCACATCATCCACAAAAAATAACTGTTTGGTGCGGTTTGCATTCCGGCGGCGTTATTGGGCCATATTTTTTAGTCGACGATAACGATCGTCACGTTACTGTGAATGGTCAGAGTTATCGCGCCATGATCACCAATTATTTTTAGCCCGAATTGTAAGATATGGACTTGGACGACGTGTGGTTTCAACAGGATGGTGCCACAAGCCACACAGCACACGCTACAATCGATTTATTGAAGAGTAAGTATGGTGAACGTGTTATCTCAAGACATGGGCCAGTCGATTGGCCGCCTCGTACGTACGATTTAATGCCGCTTGACTATTTTCTGTGGGGATACGTTAAGTCATTGGTTTATGCCAAAACGCCGACGACGTTGGAAGAGCTCAGAGCCAACATTGAACGCGAAATTTATGTGTGATCGAGTCGTTGAAAATTGGGTCCAACGAATCGATTGCTGCAAATGTGCCATATGAACGAAGTCGAGTTGCATTCATAAATGTTTTGATTGTACTTCAAGCCAATAATAAAGT
This sequence comes from Volucella inanis, assembly GCA_907269105.1. Classification (NCBI taxonomy): domain Eukaryota; kingdom Metazoa; phylum Arthropoda; class Insecta; order Diptera; family Syrphidae; genus Volucella; species Volucella inanis. The sequence continues at coordinate 69,357,055 of OU026157.1, read as the reverse complement.
TTTTGAAATATCTCAAATGGTTTGCCTTTTATTTAAAAAAAAAAAGTTGTCAAGTCGTTATTAGAAAACCCTATATAGTGCAAATAGCACCTATCTAGGTAACATTATAATTAAGAAACGGCTTAGCGAACTTAAAGGAACCACCGCAGGAGATGACAAAATCGCATATAGTATGGTAAAATTAGCTGCTGATAGTTTTAAGAACCGATTTTGTTCTTTATTGTATATAACAACATCTTTTAGTATATTTTTTTATGATTTTAGACCGAATAGGGAAGTCCAATCGCTAATTCATCTCATGGAACCTGAATTAGCAAACAATCTCTCATCTTGTAGACACAGCATTGTCATGTCATCCGACCTCGATCATTTTATAACTTTTGCTATTACTGGACAATTACATGAATGGGGAATTCCAGAGCTCATTTTAAAGGTTATCAAATCATTTTTGTCGAGAAAAAACGTTAAAACTGTAAAAAAAAAAAAGCAGCTTTTTCAACCAAAACACGGTCTAGATTTCGTTAGCGTCTATGTAGATAACATCTTCTTGGTAGCTTCTAGAGATCCATCAAAGGTTAACGCCCTTTTAAAATCTGTGGACACTAAAATTTACTTTTGGGCCCAAACAACTGGTACGATTGTTCCACTCTCCAAGATAGATGCACTTCACCTTTGTCGGAAAAGGAAATGTTTGACAAGCCATCTTGTTCTACGTAACACAATAGATAGAAGAGATAGTTAAGCAGTCCACAGTCAGCTCCAATTTTTGCTTACAGAATTCTTTGTGATAAACCCGCAGAAGATCAACCAAAACCTGCATCGATCAAGAAAATAGGAAAAGAGGCCGGCTGTAGGTACTAAATTTTCGACTGTTTCCGATTGCTTTTAAATGTTATAAACCGCGAGGTTGTTTCAAAAACTTTGTGCTGCGATAAAAAAATGAAAATAGCGACAACTAATAACAATTATTAACAATAATAACAAAGGGCGTGGGCAAGTACAGCGGAAACAGCGAAACCGATAAAGAACGTCTGAGTTAGACCCTGAACATTACAAAAACGAGACGAAAAGAGCCGTAGCAAGGGCACGTGCGATACCACTAAAAGTATTTTATCGCGAATAACAGGAGGTTCCTCACAAATTACCAGCAAGCATCAAGGTGAATCGAGCTGAAATTTGAAAGATTGCGGTACCATGAGGAACAAGCTCGGAGGAGATTTTATCGCCGAAATATGATATATTTAACACGAACAGGGACCCCTGCTAACAAAGTTTGCAATAGTTGGAAAGGGCAGACGGGTAGATTTTACGGAAACTTAAGTTATTGAAGGTTTAAATGACTTCGCGATTTTGTTCAGTAAAATGATGAGAGGCAATAGGATGCGTAGCCAATGGAGGGAGAGTTTCTGTGTTCCAACATAACATATGTATAGGGTGAATCATCGTGAGGTTTGATTTTCAATAGGTTTTTTTTGACAGATCACGCGTGACTCCTATCAAACTGCTTTGTTATTTTTGCTTAGTATCGTTTGGCAAGTTATCGTGGAAAGACTCACACCACAACAGCGTCTCCAAATTGTTCAGCTGTATTACGAAAATCAGTGTTCTGTGATAAATGTTTTTCGTGCGATTCGAGGAACTTACGGTGCGCATAATCGACCTACTGTAACCACTACTGCCAATACCATTCGAAAATTTGAGTCTCAGTTTACATTAGTGGTTGATACTCGACCGGTTTGACCACATCCAGCACGTAGTGAAGAGGCTATAGCAGCTGTAGCTGAGAGTGTACGCGAAGACCGTGAAGTTAACTTTCAAATTTATGTATTTCATTTTACATAATAAATTAAACCTCACGATGAATCACCCTATATAAAGGATTGATGAAACTTATGCCATATTCTATAAAAATGTACTAGAGATTTCTAAACAGTCGACATCGCATTGTTATTGAATTCTATGGTAATGACGCTTCATTGAAAGTAGGTCGACATATCATATGACGCTATTCAATAGATAATGATGGAGAAGCATCGAGAGGTAGGACAGTTTAAAAAAGGCAGTCAATAGAGTTAGTAGAGATCTACCATGGGGCTTCAAAATATCAAAATGTACCCGAGACTTACATAGGAATGAAACGCGATATATATGATGAAGAGCGGGAATAACCGAAAAAATCAAAAATGAAACTTGACCTAGTAGTACAAGTACATTCACCAATATCAGATTCGAAGGGTGAAGGTTTTGAAGCCTATCTAATACATCAGCTATTCTATTGGTCATGATACCCAATCGCAGTGCAACTCCACATTGAGCAGACCGATCATTTCCATAGCCATAAAATGGTTGAACACCAGCCATGGCACGCTACATCCTATGTTGAACCATGGGAGCTTCAATCGGCCTTGCCCTCCGCACTATCTGGGTATAATCACAGACACCATGACATTGCTACAAGGGAGCTTCTTCACACAGGTCAGGCTGGAACATGAAAACATGCGTTCGAGGGACTCCTGACTTTCTCGTGGTACCAAAATTAGTTTCAGTCGAGCTTCGCAACCGTGATGTTGCGTTTAACGTTTCAAACGTTTGTAAAAGTTTCCACCCGCTAACTATTTATGTCGTCTAGGACGGAAAATCTCATTTGCAAAGATACACACTCATATCCCATCTAGATTGCCATCTAGACAGGGCAAATTCAAAAAGCAGGACCTTACACTTACTAGAAGACAAATTTCTACGTCTATGGAGGAGACACAATCAACATCATTGAACTGAAGTCCCTTTCTAACCCTGGACATATCATATCCAAGTCAGTGGGAGGAACTTCAAACAATAACTGCAGTGCATCCGTCAAGACCATACGACATACTGATAAGAAGCCAAGCAATGCAACTCTTCGGTCAGCTAAAAAATCCAATGATGACCCACTTTAGACGTTACCTTATTATGCCAAGCCGATGCCCCAAATGTTTCTCAAGCAAAACAAAGGCCATCGTAGAGAATACGAACGGCACGTCAGATGAGTTCCTAGTCAGACTGTAGAACGCGACATACTCGGCCAGCAACACTCAGCAGTCGTTCTCTTAACCGGATGAGGTGAGGAATGAAAATTATCCACGCACCCATCGTTATCCCGTTAGCCGTGTTGTGGGAAACCGAAGGTTTGCTTTCAATGAGCCGTAAAGCAGCACTGACACCTAGGCGTTCGTACCCTTCCGGTGACAATTGGCAGCACCGTCGCTTATATTCTTTCAAGTTCAGCACGAGACTGACCTTCCAGAAGGGAAGTCGTATCCTCTTGAGTGTTAAGTTGATTAAAAATAAAAATTCTTGTGTGCGTAATAGCTGCAGTGGCTGAAATTTGCCATAGGAGCGGATCTATCACAAGGTTCTATATAAATGGACAACAGATGGAACCTGGAGTGGAATCAAACTCTTTATCTGTGCTAATTGAGAAGATCCTACAAAAGCACGCCTACCAGAAAAATAGCTTTCCATAAGTCGATTTCTTAGCAGTCCGACTCACGTAACCTGGTCTGAATTTAAATTATCAAAAAAAAAATCCAATAAAGACGCCTTCAACATGCTGGGCACTACTATTCTTGACACAGTTTTTAACAAAAAAAATCATACCTCCTCAACTCCTTTGCGCTCTTTGAAGCTAAATTGCATAGAACGGACCGCTTCGGCTGTCCTATCTGGGAGTCTTTCCAGTACTTTACCAAGCACCAGAAGTAATGTGATGCCCTGATATAATGTAGGACCTATACCTCGCCTTATTAGGAGACTTTAGTAGTACAACCACATTCGCCGCCTTCAAATTTAAAGAGAAATAGCTTCGAGCTATACATTTCCTGTATATGCAAATGGGCTCGCAGATAGCTTCGTGACAACCATGCTCAAATTCGGCAGCCGTTAGTTAAGGGGAACCGGGGGCTTATCAAGGAAGGAACTCAGGTGATCTCTCTATGTGGACAGCAAAGTGTTATTGACATGGATGCCCTCGGTATTAGAAATCTTTTTGGTAATCCTGCAAATTTTATACAGTTTGCCCCAGAGTTCATCCCCATTGTCCTAAACCGAAGTCCGGAAGGCTGATAACACCCAGGTACTCTGATTTAAGTTCTGTTATGGACTACCGGTGTTGCTGCCACCAACCGGGACCTTGTGACTTATTAAAACGTAACAACTTTCAGAGAGTTAAGTTCAGAAAAATGTTACGATAAGACCAGTATTTGCTCAGCCACCGCTTTTTTTTTAGAAAACGTCATTGATTGAAAAAACACAGATAATTGGGCGGGGCCCTGTAGCACACTAAGATAGTAACCAAAGTCCGTTTTGAATGTCATACAAGATTTTGTATTAAAGCAGCACAGTTCGAAACGACTTTATTTCTTTTCGCAGATGATAGCGGTATCTGTAGCAACCATGTGTCAGTCTTTCAGGCAAATGTCACTTAAATTGAAGTCTTCCTCTACTGCGTTGTCCCTTCGGGTTGAGTTTGAAGAAGAATTGGTTTCTATTCGCTCTACATATCCTAGCCATCTTAGACGACTGATGCGAAGTTCTCCGACTAGGTCGATATCGCTGTACAGCTCGTATAGTTCCTTGTTAAATCTCTTACTCTGAAGCCCGTCAACGTAAACGGGGCCGAGTATTTTTCAAAGGATTTTTCTTTTTAAATGACTGAGGATATCTTTATCCACTTTGGTTAGAGTTCATGTTTCTGCGCCATAAAGTAGGACTGTGATAATCAAGGTATTCTGTAGAGCCTCCTTAGTTTATAAAGGGTCTTAGTACTTGTTTTCTTAGCACAAAGAAATTGCAAGAGTGATTCTTTGTTCTATTTCTACTGGGGTGTTGTTGACAGAATTCATAGCAGATCCAAGGTAGATAAAGTCCTTTACTACCTCAAAATTACAACTGTCGACGATTGACATTATGTCTTATTCATCGATGTTGGCTGTCTCTTCTTGTTGTCAACAATCATTATATATTATACCAGCGAACTTACTGGTGAAAGATTGTTGAGTTCTCCCAATTTTGTGGATATCATCGGCGTACGCTAGTACCTCCATAGTTCACCTGATGTTAAAGAAGTTAAGATGACAGCACGTCATCTTTTCCAAAACCTTTTTTGACATCAAATATCTCGGTTAAATCGTTGTCGACCTAGACAGAGTAGCGAGCGTTCTCAATATTAATTCTGCACAGACGGACAGGTTTGGCAGGGACCCAAGCTAAGCATAGCTCCATGAAGCTCCTCTCTATAAATACTGTCCAATGCGACCTTAAAATCGATGAAAAGATGGTGAGTATCGATTTGGAATAAAAAAAAGTATGCTTTCTATACTGATATTTAATACCGCCTCAAAGCCAATAAACCTAAGTCCGTTTCTAGAAGTGTTGTCGTGTAGGCTATGCCTATCAACTGTCCTACCAAAGATGTCCTGCTTTCCCAACATGGCCTAGTACGATGATAGCAGTCATCTGCTAATTTTTCGGTTGCACGTGATCTGTTAGTGTCCGAACATTCCTCGCGCAATTCCGAAGGTTGTTGTCTTTTAAACGTTTGCTAGGGTCGTCAATTTTATTCTTTTCCGTATAGGGTTGTGAGTACTATGACGACGTAGGCCAGTATAATGCTACAGCCCGGGCATGCCCTTTCTGTTTCTAGGTTAGTCGCATATATTTTAATCGTTAACAAGATATCCCATTCATTCGAGTCTACTCAAATCACTCAACCTAGTCATCATACTACGATATACGTAATACAAAGCAAACCCGACTACACAGTCGAATATTTGAATGTTTCTTTTTACAATTACCGTTAGAGTCACTTTAAACTTCAGACAATAAAAGAAATCTTTACCGGGTATTCTGGTGAAATACCGCAGTCTTGCTGATAAATAAAGGCAAGTCCAAGTATCATCAAATTTTTCAATTAGCTTAGCACTTTATAAAAATCTCACATTGTGCAATTTTTCGTCTATTTTTTTTTTTTATTATTTTCGTAAATCGTGTACAAATAAAAATTCTGTGAGACTCTTATTATTATGGCTCACGACTTAAAGAACAAAAACAAAAATTTATACACTTAATAGTTAAGCAATAAATTACTCATGGTCAGGGGAGGAAATTAAAATGGCAAAATGTCTAGCTGACCTGACGTAGAGGGGCACTTCCAAATAATCTTAGGTAGCCTTGTGCTTGGGGTATTCGATTTGAAGTAGCTTACTATTTTTCCAAAAAAAAGTCATATCGTCGTCATTTGCTGGAAACTCCCAAAGTCCATTGGTTTCGAATATTTACATTTGTGCTTGGTAATCGATTTCAAAGGTCCAAAAATGGCTGTAATTGAACAATCTTGGGATTCGAATGTAGGAATCTAAAAATTGTTTAAAAACTGGTTAGCCTGGAAAGCGTAAAATCGAAGAAAATGTACTTATGGAGTTTTCTTTGGAAGAAACAACATAAAAACTATGATATTCATTTTGCCAGGCAATCCAATTTTAACGGATGAAATTCCTTTCTTGGTATCCGGAGAGGAAGGACTGTAAAAAAAATGTAATGAACAGATGGAATGAAATTGCAATTTTCACAGAAAACAGAGGAAGGAACAGGTTCTGATATCTTCTCAAAAGACCCAGAACTAAGAGTGCTTATAAGGCTACCGGACGCCAGCAGTGTCTTCTAATCAAAGGTTTTGGCTGTCCTCAGGGCGGCTGAGCTAATGCAAATGAGATCGGTATCCGAAAGAAATATCGCTATCTACACCGATAGCCAGGCCGCACTCAAGGCAATGGAATCGATCAATATCAATTCTGATATATGTGGTCTGTGGCTGTCGCACAGTGCTCAAGGCATTATGCAGTCAGAACCGGATGAGACCGTGCTGGATGCCAGGATACTGCGGTATAAAGGAAAATGAACAAGCGGATGAGCTTGCAAGAAGAGCAGGGTTACTTGTAACTGTAATATCCATTATGCGTACTTTCGGTGCTGCGTATGGTCTACTGGCTTCAAATGTTGTGTCAACTGAAAACGTATAGGCATGCAAATGCAAATCTTTAGTCAAAATTCGCTGTAAACTGTTTTGAAAAAGTCTCTATGGCGAATCGAGTTGAAAAGATTCTGGACAACACCCTCATTAACTGCTGCAATGTTTACCTTAGAACGAGCTATTGGAACACTGTACGTCGAGAAAGTGCATTATGGTGACCGGAAAATCCACGACATTTTCGAACCGTCTCCGCAAGTATCACATCATTACGGTAGTGGATTTTCGTAATTTCTATGCGTTTTGTGTTCATGTAATTCTTCACGACTGTAGCCTAGTGACTGCTTCTGATGAAAAACAAAAAATCTCTTACAAAAATGACGACATCATAATCGTACAAAATTTGGTTACTCTAGTAATATGATTGTACTAGATTAATATGTAGAAGTCACCACTCACTTTTCCCACACAATTAATTGTCCAGGACATTAAAAGGCAGCGAAATTTTGACAGCTGAGTCAACTTTTCACAAATTTCCACAAACAGTGTGGACACCACGAAACAATTTCGTTTCGCTTCAGGTGCATACTAGGCTTAAACCTTAATGACCACACATTACAGCTGCCAAGCACTACGGCTATATGCTTAGAAGCATTTAACGCGTTTTTATCGAAATGGATGGCGGACAGCTAATATCCGGGTCGGGTTATCCAATCAGCATAAATCTTTGTGTATTTTATTTATGGGCGACAATTTTTTCTTTTTTGTTAACTGAGGCGCACTGTTACAGAAAGAAGATTTATAATTTTACAATGAAATTACTTTTATTTGTTCCAGATTATGCAATTCCGAGAACAAATGCCCGCAATTTGAACCAATTTTTTTTTTAGTCTGAGTGAGTGCCTTTATCGCATTGTCGATATGGACAAGGAAACTAAAATAAATCTTATTTTTTGCAAAGTTCAAATTTAGTTTTATCATTCCCAATTTTTTACTCTAGACGGATATACTCGCATATATTCGAACTTCTAGAACTTTGTAAACAGCACAAGTTCCTTGAAATTGAAACTGCTATGTTGCCCATAAAATTCACAATCTAGTAGTTTGCTGTCAAGCGTCATATCCAACATCTCCTAAAGCAATGATGAAAACGATACTCGACCAAGCCGGTTGGCTCCTCATCCTTTTTCTATAAATTCCATGCCACTGCACCATAGTGGAAACTGAGACGATAAATGTTTAACAGAGCGCTGTTTTGGTTGTTCAAGTGAGCAATCAGCTACGTAATTGCCTTTAAAGTCAGAAAAAGAGAACAGGGATTAACAGGAGTTATTTTTCAAATAATCTTTAAGATGGTGTCACTGTGTATGTTAGCTGCGTGGGACAGGGCCAAGTCTTTGAAACTATAAAGTTATATCTGCTTATTGTGACAATCGTCGATGTCGTGTGTCATTTCTTGACAAATGCTAATGCCTTATTATCAGCTCGCCGTATTCTGCGGATAATGTCTATTTTAACCGCATAAGCAAGTAGTTATGTATATACACTTTTGAAAGAGTGTGCCTCTGGTGTTGGGTTGCGAGTTTACCGAAATACTCTCAAGTACGATACTTAAGAAATCGATGCTGATCTCTGATGAGGGACTGACACCTTTATAGTTGGAGGAGACTGTACGGTCTCCTTTCTTCATAATCAAGCAAATATTGATGTTGCTCCATGTGTCTGGCATGCTATTGTCTAACCATATCTTATACATCAGCTTTTTGGACTTAAGTCCTTCGCTCTTCGCTCAGAAAACCCTTGAATGGTTGAACCATCTTCCGGGTTCAACGGAGGATGTGCTGATGCGTTTTCATACCAAGAGCTCTGGACTCGACACTTAGAAGATGGAGACAGTTGTTCTTATGTTGTGGGCATATATAAAGCTTCTGTCGAAACCATTAAGTCTAGGTGGGACTCATGCCCCTTTCTGCAACTTGTAAGGGTTATTTTCCACTTTATTTCCAAATGAGTATGGATAGGAGGCGACCATCTCAGTACACATTTATTCTGTGTACTTAAATCAAACTTCCACAAGCCTACTACTGCATCTCTATATAGGAGGCTTTCCGCGTTGAATACAAAACCTCACATAATATCCATAAAGGAACCATGGTTGTAGAATAAACGCATCTGTGGATTCGGATGTTCAAAGGGTTTCACACCACTACATGACAAGGAATCCGAAAGACCGAGAACTTGTCTTTATGTGCCAAATTCAATCTCACCATGTCAGCTAATGTTATATCAGCTAATTCCTCAGGCATACAACACAAAGTTGAAGAATAGATTCCTAAAGGAACTGTATGATAATACGAGTAGGCCAAATGGTGCGGACTTAACAGCTTCGTTAGGAATTTATCTAGGGCAAAAAGACATTGTATTGCAAAGGTAAAAACAATTGCTCGTCGATCGTCCAAATCATTAGGAACTCTGCCTCTTCCTTCATCCCAACGCTCATTTACATGACATTCCAGCTGTCAGTTCTTTGGACAAGGCCAAAATGCTTGCTGCACATTTTGTGGCTATCTCAACACTTCCAGATTGTGCTTCAAAGACGAATCCGTTTTCGCACACGTGTACGAGTAGTAGCAAGAGTAATTAAAAATCTTAATATATACAAATCCCCTGGTCTAGATGGTATCTTCCCTTCTTCTGAAGAGGTGTTCTTCTTCGCTGGCAAAACCACTCGGCAATTTTTTTTTTTGTCTATCAATACTACCCTTTAGGATTCCTTCCGAAAAGATAGAAATCAGCATTGTCCATCCCGTCCCTAAAAAAGGCGAATCTTCTTCCCTCTCTTCCTATAGACCTATTGCACATACATCCTTTCTTTCCAAGGCAATGGAAAAGCTGATAAAGCATGGTAGTCGCACTTTATATTTCTAAGGCATTTGACAGAGTTTGGCATTAGGCTCTTTTGTCGAAAATGCGTGCTTTTGGGATCGATGACTCTCTTCTTCAATGGATTAGAAACTACCTTTGGAACGTTTAATTCTAGTTTTCTTGGATGGTTTCAAGTCTGATATTCACAAAATAAATGCTGGTATGCTCCAGGGCTCTGTTCTGTCTCTGACAGAACATGCTTCCAAAACACAAAGCTGTCTGCCGTCATTAAAGCGAAATCTAAACACACAGCCAATATCCATGAATGGCACTTGCATCGTCGAAGCCGAAAAACGTTTCATTCTGGGTAAGGGTGTCAATAACAACATATTTTATGTAGCCAAAAATCCTGCGAAATGTCAAGGTTTCGTCAAGCGATGTAAGAAATATTATTCCCCTTTTGATCTGACCCCAAAATACAAGGCATTCATCCCCCGAAAATTGAAGTACAATGCCAAAACCTTTTCAGGTGCTCCTAAAATATATCTGTACCTGCTAGATAAGATTCAAAACCGCGCTTTTAAATTTATAGGTAATACTAATATCAGTCAGTTATTTGACACCGCTGAACACTGACATTAGACATTAGGAGACATTACTGCCACATTTTGTTTTATCGCTATTTCCACCACCAATGCTCCATTAAAATCGCCAATATCATTCAGCCCCTTCAAACCTTCAACCCTAACGACCGTTTCGCTATAAATGCTCTAGAATATCGTTTTTAAACCATACAACTCGCTTATGTAATGCCCTCTCGAGCTTTATATCTCCTGGTTGTTATAACTTGCAAACATTTAAGAACAACGCACATCGGTACCTCTCTTTTTTTTCTCGTCCGCACTCTGTACAAATATTTTAAGGGTACACAATTCGAAAACTTCTAATAGGTCACTTAAGACAAATTTATAGAAAGATTAGAATCTTTACAAATCAAAGCAAAAAAATTTCCGATGTAGAAGAGCGATTCTTACAAAGCTTTTTCCAAAAATATCGAAACTATCGGTGAAACCAATAGGCTGGGTAAAGTCCTAAAAAGCAGAAGATTAACCAGGCTGAAGCCACTTTGAAAATCTGACGGTGCCTATACTGAGTCGAAAGCAGAGAATCTCCGTTTTATGCTAGAGGTTCATTTCCCAGGTAACCTAATTACATAGATCCAGCTCACAAGCAGCTCCTATTAACGAGGGGTTCTTTCGACAACGCAAAATTTTACGGCATGTGTAATTCGGCCAGACAACAAGGCGTGCGTAGACAAATCACTAGTTTTGTGGATAAAAGCGATGCTGCTGAATATGTAGGACACTGATAATGGATGCTGACTGCCACCAATTTGTGATGGCGAGGATAAACAGAGGTTGCCCGCAAGGCAGCGTTCTGTCTCCATTGCTGTAGTGCATGTTGGTCGACTCACTCCTCAACGTTTTCAGTAAGAACAAGCATACGTAGATGATGTAACTATACTGACTATTGAATCGTGTTGAGTGTCTTTCTGCTCCAAAGCGCAGGCAGCCCTAGATGTGATCGACGATTGCTAAACTAAAAATGGCGTTTAAGTCAACCGTTTCAAAACTGAGGTTGTTCTCTTTACGAGAAGGGGGAAGCTGTCTGGTCTAACTCATCTAGTGCTTAAGGGCATCATCATTCAATTTTTCTAAGAAGCTAAGTATTTGGGTGTCATCTTGGATAGCAAACTTCTGTGAAGTAAAACATGTTACATCGAAAGCCTTTAAGGCGCTATCGGTCTTTTGACAGTAAAAAGGAAGACATGGGGCCTATCACCGATAACGATCCTGTGGATATATTTACATGGCTATGATGAGGCCAATTATGCCCTATGCGTCAGTTGTTTAGTTGAAAACGTTTATACGAGAATACGTTATTTCTGCTTTTACCAGATTCCATTCTCGGTTGCATGGGGACCCTAACAAGCTGAGACCGCTCTAGTTGCATTGATAGATCTGCTTTCCCTTGATATTCATATGATGGTCTGCACCCTCAAACCCATCTTGCGTTTAAACAGAAGTGGTCCTTGGTACACCACTCACTGGAACTTTGATTACCTTTTGCCATATGTCGCAATGGCACCAGAACTCTTCTGCTGCAAAAAAGTACGAAATTGACTTTCCCTGTTCTCGCCATTGGTTTCGGCTAGAATCTCAGTCAGGAAAGGATTGTAGTCGGGTCTTCGAGGATGGCTCAAAAACTGATATACGATGCGGCGCTAGTGTTTTCTGGAGGACGAAAACACTAGATATCACTCCTCGTAAGAAAAACTATCTGTCTTCCAAAGGGGAGACATACGCAATCCTAATAGTAATGAATTATATTATGGAGAATCGGTGGAGTGGGTGAAGTATTTGCATCTGTAGCAAAACCCAATCTGCACTCTTCTAGGACTTCAAACCTAATTCAAGAAGGCAAGACTTCACTGAGTGCAGTCGGAAGGCTGAGTTCACTGAGTTTTCTCTGGATCCCAGGTCATAATCGGATCACGGGGAATGAAATCGCCGATGAATTTCCTGTAAGTATTTGGCGTTGACGTGTTGGATGATAGTGCTGAAGCGCTTATTCATCTTTTTTTAAAATACTAAGATAATCCACTAAAATGAACTTATAAGGAGTACAGTGTCTGAGTGTTCGGAAAAAAAATCCTCAATTCATCGAGGTCGGATGGAGGTAATTGTTGGCCATCATCATCCGGGTTGACTGCTTTTTACTGCCTGACAGCGGAATATTAAACGTCGTTTAAAAGTCAGCACAAACGTTCTCCCGTATCCTCAACCCGGATTGTAAATCTGCCAATAACTTCCCCTATTCGTCCTTGTAGCCTTCCGTTCGTATTTTATTCTTTTTACCTCCTGGTAAAATTTAACAATGTCTCTTGCTAGTACTTCTTGTGCTCTTTTTTCTTGCTTTTGAAAAGATTGTGCTCTTATTCACTTTTTTGCTCTCAAAGCTTACTTAACAGCACCGGACTATATGTTTTGTGTTGCTTTGCATGCGCCAGCAGTGCAACTTCACACATCAGGGGACAAATCTTTGATGAGTCGTTTGCACCTTTGCCATGGGTTTTCAGATTGCAGTCTTTCGACGCCCAACTCGTCAAAATATTTCCTTAGCAATATTAGGGATTTCCGCATTGGTACCACAGCCGGTGAAATCCGAGTCAATGCTGGCTCCTTGGCACGATCAAACATCCTGAATACTGGAAACTGTATTTGTACGAATGGATTTGCATACCCCATAATTTGAAATTAGAGATTTTCATAATTTGTATTTCAATATATGGATTTTATTGACTGACTTTGAGATATATTTTTTTTTGTGGCATTTTTTTAATAAGCTAATTAAGTTGATAATATCATTTTGCTGTTCGTAACAGTTATCTGGGGTCGATTTAGTTCTCAGAATAGGTGAGTCCCCGCAATTAACTCAATTATTCGCATTAAGCGATGCTAAACTCCTAAAAATATCGAAATGTGCGGTATCGGAAATTTTGTATTTAAGCCGTTCAATTTCTCTATCGGGGATAGAGTGATTTCAAAAAGTAAACCATCATGAACAGGGTTTCGAATATAGTCGCTGTAATTGTAGGCCTTTTACTTTTGGCGGTAAGGCTTTGCAATTGTAAAATATATTTTATTTATATTTTTATTAAATTTATTAAAATACTTTAGAAGGCTACCTCAGCTCTTGATATCGGTCTTGGAGTCATCAATATAAGTCTTCCTATTGGTGTAAAATTGTAAGGCAAATAATTTGTTTATTACATTTAATAAAGATGGAATAACTGCAGTTGAGTTATTTTTAAACATTTTATCCTTGCTTTCTGATTTTATGCCAGACAATCCTTATTAATATTTTGTAAAAGGGAGGTTATCTGTTACCTTATCTCCTTATTTTTCACCGCTGTTCTCCGCAAAACAAACTATTGGTCAAGTTAGTATTACAAGGACTTACTGATATGCGTTACCTGGTTTGCGTCAGGATTAAAATTAAACTCTGTTGAAGATTAATTACACGATTAAAATTATCATCGTCGTCCTTGAGTAGCGTGGCTCGAAGCTAAAGAGAAAACTTTTACATTCTATGCTTTTTCATTCGCCCTTTTCAGCTAATCCACAGTTGTCAGCTTTTTATAGAAAACATTGATTCGGTACTTTATACTTTAGATTCCGGAGATGTTGTTTTATAGTACTCGTAGGTATATAAGTTTTGAAAAACTGATTCCGATCTCTTTTAACTAATCTTGATAGACTACTTGATCTTGTCCTTTGATGTTTATAACTTTCTCGTAACAGCAAACCACCCGCATAAAAGAAAATCACAGAAATCAAAAATCTGTTCACTGTTTTGTATACTAAAACTCATCGAAAGTATAGCCAACGATTTGATGTTATTTAATTGGAAGCCTATCTTCTCTCCACATCAAGACAGATTTTTTTAAGTGCAGATCTACAACAGCTGCCTTAATGTAATTTGTGTGTAATACACTTCGTCATTTGGAAAAAGAAATCGATGTTACTGCTACTGATTTTGGTAAATGTATTGGGTATGTAATTTAATTCGTGCGGTTTCTTTTTTTTTTTAAATTTGAACGTTTATTTAAGAAAAACATGTACAATAGTATTATTCAAAGCATTACCCATCTGAAGCTATGACTTTTTCTCATCTTTCTGGCAATATGTGGATCCCATCCCAAAAGAACTGCGCCGGCTTGGCAGCCAGGAATGAATCAAGCCAATTTTTGATATTCTGCTCTGATGTGAACCGTATTTCAGTGAGGGCATTCTACATCGACCGGAACAAATGGTAGTCAGAAGGGGCAAGTTCTGGGCTATAAGTCGAGTGGGGTAAGACTTCCCATCCACTGTTTTCCAAAAATTTCTAAACCGGAATAGCAACGTGGGGCCGAGCGTTGTCATGATGGAAAATTATTGCCTCGTGTCTGGTCGCATATTCCGGGCGTTTTTCGGCTACTGCTCTCTTCAAATTGATTAATTGTGTTCGGTATCGTTGTCCATTGATGGTTTCACCCGGTTTTAGCAGCTCATAATACAGCACACCCATCTGATCCCAGTAAATACAGAGCATTACCTTCGCGCCATGGAAATTCGGCTTTGCCGTTGATTTGACTGGTTGGCCAGGTTTTACATATGATTTTTTGCGTTTGGGGTTGTCGTAATGGATCCATTTTTCATCACCAGTAACAATCCGATGCAAAAATGACTTCCTTTTGTGGCGTTCCAGCAATATTTCGGACAAGGAAAACCGCCTTTCGACGTCTCTCGGCTTGAGTTCATGAGTAACCCAATTTCCTTGCTTTTGAATATAACCAGCTGCTCTTAAACGTTTTGAAATGGCTGCTTGAGTGACACCCAAAGATTCTACAAGCTCTTTTTGTGTTTGGTAACAATCTTCATAGAGTAATGTTTCCAGTTCTTCATTTTTAAACTTTTTTGGCTGCCCAGGACGTTTATCGTCTTCCAAGCCAAAATCACCACTTTTAAACCGTGCAAACCACTTTCGGCACGTTCGCTCAGCTAGCGCATGTTCACCATAAACTTCCACCAAAATACGATGACTTTCGGCAGCAGTTTTCTTCATATTAAAGTAATGAAGAAGAACTCCCCGCAAAAACACTTTTTCAGGCACAAAGTTCGACATATTTGAGTGAAAAAAAAATTATTGTTGTTTACGCTTCAAATGAATGACATATACTGAAATGACGTACAATGACAGTAGCTTTCCAACGCATGTTCCAATGGAATAATACAAGTTACGCCATATCTCAGCAAGTGATAGACCCAATAGGTTGTAATAGACACATACTATGTACCGAGTATGGAAAATTTTCGCTTTCAACGATACAAGTGGCATTCATGGGCAATGGCTGGGTGTTTGCATTTTGAATAAACAACAGCAGACAGCATTGTATTTTGGAAGCCTTAAATTTCATTCGGTTAGGGGTTCCCCATTCAGTGATAGTGTTTATAACGGAATTTAGTGAGCTTACGCTGCCGTTCTCGTTCTACAACCGAAAAGCAGGGACGTCACCCCTGGAACGAATATCTAAAGCAGAGAGTACTGTCGTTAGCAAAGGAATATATTGCATTAGAAGTTGCAGACAAGATCATTAATGAAGATGAAAAAGATTGTTGGAGACAAAACGGAACCCTGGGGAAAACCAGCATTTATTTGGTGGATATAAGACTTGAAACCATCTAAAACAACTTAAATGTAACGTTCCGATTCCGAAAGGTAATTTCTAATTTATTGTAGAAGAGAGTCATCGATCTCAAATGCACGCATTTTCGACAAAAGACCCTATTGCCAAACTCTGTCAAATGCCTTAGAAATATAAAGTGCAACTACCATGCTTTTGCCAGATTGATGTACGCTTTGGATTCGCTTGTCGGCGAGACATGCCATCAAATTACCAGTGGACCTGTTGCTACGAAAACCATACTGCCGGTCATTGATAAGTTTTCTTTTTTCGAGATATTTCATGAGCTGACGGTTTATCAGCGTTTCCATGACCTTGGAAAGAATTGACGTACATCTAATGGATCTGTAGGAGTAAAAAGAAGAAGATTCGCCTTTTTTAGGGACGGACAGGAAAAATGCTGGTTTTCATCTGCTCGGAAAAAGTCCTAAAGCTTAGACAGTGTTTTTGCCAACGTGGTTTCTTCAGAAGAATGGGAGATATACCATCTGGACCAACGGATTTGTGAATTTTAAGATCTTTAAGTATTGTTGCTACTACATTAGTGCGAAAGTAAATTCGCCCCATTGAATATTCGACGCACTCAAGTGTAGTCGAAGACAAAGTACAATCTGAAAGTGTTCAGCTGGCCGCAAAGTGTGCAGCACGTAGATTGGCCTTGTCCAAAGAGCTTACATCTGGAATGTCATTGCAAATGAGCGTTGGGATGGGACAGTTTTTTTTAATCCTGTCAGCCTCTTTACAGCTCGCGTCGTACCATGCCTTTTCATTTTTCTACCTCTAAAAACCTCAACGACGAACTGGAAAAGTACAATGGATCACGAATATGAAACTGCGTTCGACAGGAAGAGATAAAGTAAAGTGAAAGTTGCTGCAGGGACAGACTCTGGGAAAAAAGAAAATGTTCCTGAAATATTTATATTAACTACTGACGAAGATAGTCTCTCCCTTGAACCGTTTATTGGGCTCTGGTGCTAACGATGCAACATGTTTTTGACAGGAGGATTACAAGAGCTTCTCCGATGAAGTTGGTTGGTATTAAGGGGGAGCGATTTGGAGTCAAGGGATGGTGAGATTTTTCGTTAACCATGAGGAATTTTTTCATTATTTCGCTGGAGTCCCAAAGACCTTAGAGGTCGATTTCTTATTGAAGCATTAGTGTTACTTCGATTTTGAGGAAATAACAATAGAAATAAGCGGCAAACCGTATCTATTTTGAAGTAGAGGAGAAAAACTCCGTCGTCAAATCTCTTAGCGGGTTTTTAAATTTATGCTAGCGCTTCACTGTTTTGCAGTGGATTGCGTGCTTATCTATACTTAATTGTCTTAATAAAAAAATCACTGCCTACCGATGGCTTACATAACTCTACTGTTTCCTTAAGTTTCATCTTGTAAGTGGAACTCTTTGCCTAAAAAGATAAAATACAAATCTGATCTTGTTTCTGCTGCTGTTGTTGTTTCTGCAGGTAGTGTTGTTGAAGTTGCTTTTGTTGCTTGTGTTGATTCCGGTGTTGTTGCTATTTCTGCTCTTGTTGCTTTTCTCTTGTTGTTGCTGTGTGGGTGTTTGTTGACGTTTTTGTTATTTTTGCTCTGTCTTGGACTGCTGTTTCTCATTTGAACTTAATTGTTGTTGCCTTGATTCTGTCTGTTCGATTTCTCTCTCCTTTCTTGTTTTTTTTTTTTTTTTTTTTTTGTAACGACTCTGAACCGCAGCTCTTTTAAGATGCTGTTGAGTGCATTTACTTCATCCTCTTCGTTTTCTGACTCCGAGACTTCCAGCAATGCGAAGGTGTTGCCACCTGCCATATAGTGGCTTTCACCTCAATCAGACACGTATAGACACGTAACGTGAGATGCACAGAGAAAAATGTTGATCCCCAGAGAAGACATATCTCTATCAAAAGAGTGTTGGAGTAGAATGTGAGTATCATTAAGCTATAACTAATTTGTGACATCGTTCTTCAAGAACCCCAAGGACCCATTTTTTTACGAATGAACTGTAATTCTTGGTCGCCCAAATACGCTCGTTACCCGTAAAGGTATATGGTATATGCACATAAATGGAACCTAGTTTTCGTGCCCATATTAATAACAACATCAAAGTCACACTGGGATGGCACAAGGAATTCTTACACCTTACGTTACAAAACCATTTAACCTTGACTTCATTAGGCCAATTCTGGAGTATACAAGCCTGGTTTGATCTCCCTTTTTTTTGCAAGCCGCTTTATGCGCATTAAGGCAGCTCGCTGTAAATTTATACGTTTGCATTACAAGCTCTGCAACGAAATGTTGTTAGCGTGTTCCTTATTCATCAATTGCTTACTACGTGTGGCCTAATACTGGACGCATATTGCTCTAAATGACATCCCTTAGCTCCAACCCATATAAACTTAGATTTGTATTCATTTTTTATCTTCATTTTCACTGGACCGATTAGGAAAAAGGATTGTTGATAGTTGAGGTTATTGAACTCCGTCCATCAGCATCAGCTGCTGGTAATTCTTAAAAGAATTTCTACTGTTAACCTGGCACTGCCACACATACTGAAGGCCTTGAGAACAGTGAGAGCAGCCTTTATACTAAAAATGGGAAAAGTTGATTACACGCTCCTCAAAAACTACATACCTATAAGTCCATCATGTTGAAGAGCAAGGATAGTATGATCGGGCTTTATGTGCCCAAAACTGCTTTGCGACTGCATTCTCTAAAATGCAACTCGCCTACCAATGCGGAAAAGTCTGCGAAAGTGCGCTTCAAAATCTGATGGGCAATGCTTATAAATTCGACTCTGATTGCGAAAGCTGACTAAGCTGCTATGTTGCATATTAGTAGACTCGCTGCTTAACGCTCTTAATAGCTCTGACATCTATGCTCAGGCATGTGCATATGATGTAGCTGCACTATCTATTGCGTTGTGGACAGTGACTCTCTGCTCTAAGGCGCAGACAGCCCTAGAAGTGATTGACGATTGGTGCATCTAGAAGTGATTGACGATTGGTGCACTAGAAATGGGCTTCAGTTAATCCTATAAAAATGTAGGTTCTCTTTACGAAAAAGAGGAAACTAACTTCTCTGACTCATCTAGTGCTCAAAGGTATGAGTATCATCCAGGATAAAAAACTTTCATGGAGAAAACATGTTTTGTTTTTATAATTAGAGCGCGCTTATGTAATGCTGTACACAGCGGGGGCGAAGTAAATTTAGGGAGGAAGGAAAAAGGGGTATCATTGCTAGTTGTTCTTATTTATTTATTTTATTTTTATATACCTTTATGACATTTTATATTTTGTGTACTTCAAGTTTAAAAATAGTGCTTCAATGAGCTTAATTATGAATATAAAGCAAATTACAATAATATAGGGTTTTCTAATAACGACTTGACAACTTTTTTTTAAATAAAAGGCAAACCATTTCAGATATTTCAACACAAAACATTTATTTACAATCAAAACATTTATGAATGGAACTCGATTTCGTTCATATGGCCACCGCGGACACGTTTGCAGCGGTCGATTCGTTCGACCCAATTTTCAATGACTCGGCCGAAACGGCCGCTATTTCGCGTTCAATGTTGGCTCTGAGCTCTTCCAATGTCGTCGGCGTGTTGGCATAAACCAATGACTTAACGTAGCCCCACAGAAAATAGTCAAGCATCGTTACATCGCGCGATGGAGGCGGCCAATCGACTGGCCCATGTCTTGAGATAACACGCTCACCATACTTACTCTTTAATAAATCGATTGTAGCGTGTGCTGTGTGGCTTGTGGCACCATTTTGTTAAAATCACATGTCGTTCAAGTTCACATCTTCTTATTCGGGCCAAAAATAATCGGTGATCATGGCGCGATAACGCTGACCATTCACAGTAACGTTCAAGTCCACATCTTCTAATTCGGGCCAAAAATAATCGGTGATCATGGCGCGATAACGCTGACCATTCACAGTAACGTAACAATCGCTATCGAAAAAATATGGCCCAATAACGCCGCCGGCATGCAAACCGCACAAATGAGCTTCGTCACTGAAGATGATTTTGCGATGAAATTCATCATCTTGGCGCATCTTCTCGAGAATCCAATCGGAGATCGTACGTCGCTTCAAATGGTCCATCGGCTTCAATTCTTGAGTAAACCAAAATCCTCACGCAAAATACGCCATAATGTGGTCTGAGCGATGCCCAATTCTTGAGAACGTCGTGGAATTGACTGATTTGGATCGTTTGCTACGGACATCTGAACGGCAGCGATATTTTCGACACTTCAACCAACCCGTTGTCTCACTGACAAGGCAACATCACACAACGAATATGTAGACTCAAATTTTTGTACTAAACTTGCTATTGCCTGTCTACTAGAGCGAGAATTACGACCAAAAAATTAGAGTTAACGCTTTTAAAGTTGCAGTCACCGACTGCAAATATCTGTAGAATATTTTTATAATTTGCAGACTTTTTCGTTAGTGTCCTTTGTCATGATGAAAATGTTGTGAGTTAATGGAATAAATTGACAGTGACAGTTTGATGATTAGTGAAAGAGTGCGTTCACAAATTAAATTCAAAGTTGTCAAGTCCCTATTGGAAAACTATGAAAATCTTAATGCTGCTATACAATTCAAATTTAATATGTAAATTGGATGTAAGATAAAGAACAAGAGATAAAAAAAAACGAAGAAGATCCTCTTTTATACAAGGATGTCAGCATTAAAATCAATACTCAGAAGCCAATGCTTTACAGATTTTCGAAACCCTCCAGAAGATGTAATTGTTCTGATTGATTTTGGAAGTTTATTAAAAATACGACAGGGCGACAGCGAATAAAAATTGGAGAAGGCACATATACAACATTCAAATGATTTTAACGTAAATTATGATTAGAAATAAGCCTGCTATTTAAATTTCCAGACTTGGAAAAGGACATTTTTAAAATTTTAAAACAATACAAGTGACGGACTGCCAGAATTTTCATATCCTAAAACAATGGGATAGTGGTATGTCTACTTTATTTTTCTTCTTTTTATAACATTTTTCTGCAGAATTAAGAGCGGTTGAATTCTGCTATTATAAGCACCTAACCCATGTTGAAGTCTTGAGTTAAATATGCCATAGTACATTGTTTTCAATAATTTCCAAGAACAAAACTTAGAAAATTTTTTTAAGAGTGCAACGAACATATTTGTTTGAAGATTCAATGTGGCTTACAAAACTCATTTTAGAATCAATGTTAAGTCCGAGGTACTCAAATTCATCTACTTTTTCGATTAAAAAAACAATGTTTGCTGCAATTAAGAACGCTACAAAATAGTTTGAGAAGTAGAGGAGAAACCACATAACCAGATTCTACATGGAAGTGGCAATCTGAATTGACACTTATTGGGATGGAGAGATTAGAAAACATAAGTTTTGTTTTGGAGCTTATGTTTAAATTATGATCAGCGAACCATATCCTTAATAAACTTAGATCCCAGTTAATATTAGATAGTAAATTTAAAGTGCTGCTAGAGCCATCAAAACAGCCTACTTCATCTGTGAAATCCGTTAGACTGCCTTTAAAATTGAAAACTGAACAGAGAGTTGATATAAATAAGAAAAAGTAAGAATGCTAACACTGAACCCTGAGTTACTCCCAAATTGAAAAAACCGGATTTCGCTTCTCGTTTCATCAATCTTGAAGCTTTGAGATCAATTTAAGAGGTAAGTTCTGAACCCAGATTTTTCAAGTTTTTTTTTTTTTTTAACAAATGCGTTGCTCAACAGATACATAACAGTCGTGATCTCTTTTCGGACCATCTCGTTTAAACAAAGTTAAATTGATTCAGGTAAAAAGTGTCACGGCATATACAATAGGTATTTTTCTTTTAAGTTCGGATCATAATATTTTGTATTGGGATCATAATAGCTTGAAGTTATTGGGGTGATTGTAGCACTTGATTCTAATTATATTTTTAATTTTAACTTTCTTTAAGAGTTAAATATTGATCTTATATAAGTATAAGTACAGTCTGCATAGTATGCAGAGGCATCACTTTGCTGGTAAGCATCATCGCATAACTCATAAGAAAGAATAGATTTGAGCTTAGTTAAATTAATTTTTGTTGGAACTGTTTTTGTTTTGTTGTTGTCGTGTTTTCAGTTGCAGCCCTGTCATAGAGTGATCTATTATTTTAGGGTCAAATGGTAAATTAGCACATCGTATATGAATATGTTCCAAACATGTTTCCGGCACAATAATAGAAGGTCCTTTTAAAAAAGACGTAATGCCATGCAATGCCAGAGGGCTCGAAATAGTATCACATATCTTTAATAAATCGCAAAACCGCCTAATTTTAACCAGCCTGGTGTTTTTGTTCGTTTCGTGACGTATTCAATTTTAGTCTTAAGTTGTCGGCTGTTTAATTGTGAACTTAATTAATACTTTACTTCAGTATTTTGTATTTCCAGTGCACTTTTAATTGTTAAAAAACATCCTGGTCAAAGGTTATACCTGAAGATTTTCCACTTTGACCATAAGACAATGAAAGACGTTTTGTTTGAGTTTTTTTTATTACGAAAATCAAAAGAAAAAGTTGCGAATTCCACACAAATAAAATAATTTAGGTATTTATATAGAAATTAAGAAAAAAAACTTATTTTTCGGATACATGTAGAATAGTAATAGGAAAAAACAACGACTGAACAAGATATAAAACCTAAAAGATATTACTTCAAAATTAAATTTTAAATTACAAATAAGATTATCAGAAAGTTTTTTAAAAAGCTTTTAAGGGAAAATTAACAAGAAAATTACTAAAAATGTATGAACAATTTAAAATGGATTTTTGATGAGGTCTTCTAGGGATGAAGGGCTCAAGAGCTCTGCCAATGTTTCGATGTTTGTCCCACTTTGAGACTCTGTTTGAAATATAGTGCCGATGTAAGAAGGACTTCCTTTAAGCTCTTCAACGCTTATTCCCTTTCCAGGTGCAACTCTAACCTGGCTCCTTTTTTTTTCTTCCCGGTGAGTCTTCTTTACCATATCTCATTTCTTTTAACAAATCTACAAGGCAGGATGATAAATTTCTAGCTGTTTCTTTTAGATGTTCTTCCCTAGGCATTCTTGTCATCACTTGTTGAGGATTAAAATGGAAAATTCCACACTTCTTGAAGCCAAATATTAAATTCGTTGACAAACATTTTCGTTCAAGGACTCTTCTTCTTCACTAGTTCTTTAATCATTTTGGGAAACTTATCTTTAGCTAACACTTGCGAAGTTCTTGATTTGTTTACTTTCCACTTCATTAAAATGGTTTTCTTAGAAGACGGTTATTGAAAGTGTGTTGAATTTGGAGGAAAACAAGCAAACCTGATTTTGTTTTGTACTGCAACTTCAACTACATCTACAGAAAATTGACTGGAAATTTTATCTCCCAATAGAACGACTTCCCCATCCACATTTTTCGTACATGGTATGAAGTGATTAATAAACCAATCTTTAAGAATTGTAACATCAAGCCAGCCCGACTTGCTTCTATTATATTTTGTGTTTTTTGGCACACCCTTCATCTACATATTGTTCCCATAATTGTTCCGATTTATAGACAACATAAGCTGCCGAGCCACTAAACATAACCGATATACTGGTCTTCGAGCTGTCCATTAATCTTTCTGTGTAGTTGCAAACTTTAAAAAAAAAAAACATTTTTGGGAACCGGGATCATCTAATAAATTACATAGTTTCATCGTAGTCAATTATATGTACAGTGACTCAACTTTTTGATCACATGATTAGCAGAATACAAGGCTTTTGTTCGTAAGTTCAACGAAATTTTGAAAAAAAAAAAATAAAATAATATTATAATTCAGTTTGAAAAATAATGGGTACCAAATTCATCTTTTAATATTATTTAATACAACAAAAGTAAAAATATTGCATTTGATCAATTTGTTGACTTTACGAAACTGTTCTTACTTAGTACTTCGTATGGCCTCCTTTTGCTTTGAGGACAACTTTTATTCTTCTTGGCATATTTTCTATTAACTTTTTACATTGACATGCGGTAATATTTGGCCAAGCAGTTTAAGTGCGGTGCCATAATTCATGCAAATCCGGACAATCTCCAAGCAACACAAAAATGTTCGATCAGATTGCGGCCTGGATATTGTGGTGGCCAATCATGTATTTGAAATTGCTGATTTTGCAGGCACGCTTTTGTAATTTTCGCTGTGAGTTTCGGATCATTATCTTGCTGGAAGGCAACGTCCGACAATCTTTATGCCATTTTTTTTTTTTAACTAGTAAGGAGTCCGTCTTCGCGAATGGTGATGTAATGAGTGGCATTCATGCGACCCACCACTCTAATGCATTCACCAATACCTTCTATGCACATGCATCACTAAATCATAGGATGTCCTCCTCCAAATTTGAATGTTGTTTTGATATGGTGATCGCTGATTGGTTCACCAGATCCATTGGCGACCATCGGACGCAAGATGGCTTAGTTTTGTTTCATCCGACCAAATTACCCTTGCCCAACAATAACCCTTATATTTCTGGCGAAATTGTAGCCTTAATTTCTTATGGCGGTCAGGCAATAGGGGCTTTTTAGTTTTAGTGCATCCATGAAAACCATTTCTGCGCAAAATTGTTCGTACAGCCCCAGTTGTTATATTAATTCCATCGTTTTTGTTAAATGCCTTATTAATCTAGACAAAATTTTCATATACTCCATATTTAATCTGCCACACAATATGCCTTTGTATATTTGAATTTTAAAATTGGTTTCCTTCCAGACTTATTTTTTTCAGCGTCAGGCTTCAAATTTTTGCGTATTTTGGATACAACTCCCACTGAAACTCCACATTTTCGAGAAATTTCTTGATGAGTTGTCTTGGAAACAATTTTCCTTTCCACTTCCTTAATTTTGGAGATACCAAGTTCCGTCATCTACCACCAAATTTAAAACAATTATTTTAATTGTTTAAACTAAAATTTAAATGTACCTTATGTTAAATGAACACTTGGCCAAACTTTGTAGTCACAATATGCAACTGCGACATGATTAACAAATTGATCACATGCGTGTTCTAACATTTAAATTGTTTTAAATGTTTTTTTTATTTTATTTAATATAGTCCCCTTTCATAATAGTTTGATAAAGTTATTCCAGCGATTTTCCAACTTCCTGATCCCCTTCGAAAAGTAATTTTCCGGAAGGTCTGCAAAATACTCCTCGGTGTCGATGATTTCCTCGCGTGAGCTAAATTTTTTATTGATGAGTCATCTTTTGAGGTTTGGGAAGAGATAATATTCCGAGGGACTCAAGCCGGGCGAATACGGTGGATGCGACAGCAATTAGAGCCGTAAGTCATTAATTTTAGCCGTGGTCGCGATGCTCTTGTGCGCCGGTGCATTGTCTTGAAAAAAACAAATTTTTTTTTTCGCTTCATGTGAGGCCGTTTTGCAGCGATTTCGGCCTTCAATCGCTCCAATAATGCACAGTAATACTCGCTGTTGATAGTTTTTCCTTTTTCGAGGTAGACCACGAAGAGTATGCCATGACAATCCCAGAAAACCGACGCCATAACCTTTCCGACCCATCGAGCCTCCCTCGGCCGCTTCGGAGCACTCGTGCCGGCTTCAGTTCATTGCCGGGCACTCATTCTCTTCTCAACAGTTACCAATCGACGCCAAAAGTATGCCCGATTCCACATCAGCAAGTCCAAACACTTTTTTGATCAGGAGTGAGTATGCGCGGCACACAGCGGCAGGATAACTTTTTCATATTCAGAATATTGCCCAAAATATGGCGTGTGCGCTCAGTACTAATTTTTGTGGTATCTGCTAGCTCGCGCACCTTCACTTTCCGGTCAGCCAACACCATTTCATGTATTTTTTTGACATTGTCCTCTGTAACCGCATCGGTGGGCCTGCCGCTGTGGACTTGATCGGTAGTGGAGATGCGGCCACCACGAAACTTTCGAAACCAATATTTGACAGTGTAATCTAATGTAGCATTAGCCCCATAATACTTATCCAGCTTTTCATTTGTTTCCTACGCCGTTTTGCCTCTCAAAAAATAATGTTTTATGAGAGAACGAAAATCGTTTTTGTACGTACTCAACATGATGCCAAACATGTCAACAATAATCAGCTGTCAAAACAAAACTTAGGCATGTTTGCCTAAATATGAACGGACTTCAGGGCAACATAACCTTATTTCCAGTAGCAGTGCATTCTGCCGGCCAAGGAGGTTACTTTTCACCCCACCGTATTTTGAGTAAAAATTAAGTTGCTCTAGCTGTTAAACTTGAAGAGTTACAACTAAAAATTATACTTTGCTCTGATCATGTGATCAAAAAGTTGAGTAAAGCTAAAATATATGTATATTATATATAATAATATATATTATTAAAATATTCTCCTATAAATGTTCTTGCTAACTTTGCCTTTTATGTTTTAAAGTTTTGACACATTCGCTGGCTAAGAAGTGCATTATTTCTTTGAAGAACCTTCCTAGCCAATCTTTACGCAACAGATTTTGTTTTTATTGTTTTCTCACGTTTATTCAGATAGTTGGTCGCTACTTTTTGAACTTCTATCACATTTAAAAGAAAGCCCCATTCGCTTGTGGTTAGTATAGCTTGAACTAAGAGTTTTTCTTCAGCATCTGTAAAAATGCAAGGCCTTCCAAACGCCTCACCATGCCTTTGATGCATCGTATTGATAAGGGTTTCCTTCGCAATACCGAAATGCTGAGTGCACTTTGTAATAGACATTTCTTTTCTTTTAACTATTTGTAATGCTTCCTCCATTTTGTAACCAGGTGTACTTTTGTAATGCCTATGAGGAGCCTGCCTTTGCTTGGATATTTTAACCTATTTGTATGGAAAGAAAAAGATCAAAAAGGTCAAAGTAATACTGTCGGTCAAAGTTAAGTTTTACGAATATGCAACATTTGGCAAGTGACTTTTTCTTATTTATATAAAATCCTACGACTGCCAAAATAATCAATCTTAAGAGAGAAAATATTAGTCTACATACAGTGGCCCAAACAAGTATACATACCCCCCTAAAAATTCACCTATTCAACTTTAGAGACATTTTAATGAAAAATAAAAGATATAGTTGAATTTTTGAATTCTCTTCAATAAATACTCGTAACACACGTTTTTTTACTTCGTTTGGGAAAAATTACTAACAGTTAGAAAAAAAAAAATTGGAAAAAATATTTTTCGATCACAAAAAAGTATACATACTCAGCATTTATAGTTCAAAAAGATAAATTTAAATTTAATTAAAATAACAACCAGATGTTGTTTATTTTACTTCTTGCTAGTATTTCTCGGGGCCTCTCCCACTTTCAAGAACAGCTTGAAGCCGATTTTTCATTGAAAGAACCAGCTTTCTTGTAGCATCTGTTGAGATTTTAGACCATTCTTCGGAAAGAGCATTTTTCAGATCTACTTTCATTCTTATCTCCCTTTTTCTAATTTGATTATCTAGCTGTTCCCAAAGATGGTCAATTGGGTTTAATTCGGTGGACTAGGGAGGGGAATGCAGTTGCTTAGGCACA
The DNA here is from genome assembly GCA_907269105.1 of Volucella inanis. Taxonomy (NCBI): domain Eukaryota; kingdom Metazoa; phylum Arthropoda; class Insecta; order Diptera; family Syrphidae; genus Volucella; species Volucella inanis. The sequence continues at coordinate 69,329,348 of OU026157.1, read as the reverse complement.
TTGTAGAGAAGCACAGCTGTACAACTTCTGCAGCATGATTTGGGTCGTTATCTTGAGATAACAATAATTTCGTTGCAGAAGCTTCTAAATTAACTTTAAGAATCTGTATATACATAAAGCGATCCATGTTCCCCTCAATAAAAGGTTATTTATTCACTCCAGTCCCCGACATGCCCCCCGACACCATTACCGAACCTCCTCGTTTTACGGTTAACAGAAGATTCTTTGGGAATAGTTCCACACTTTTCTTTCTTCAAACTCTGACTCTGCCATCACTTCCGAACAAATTGAACTTGCTTTCGTCACTAAACATCGCGTTTAGCCAAAAAAAATTTTTCGCAAAATCAAGACGTTTTTCCATGTTTTTTTGTAGGAACACGACTGTGATAGTCGATATTTCTTAACCCTAAGCGGATTGTTTCTGGGTGGACCGATACTTGATGTTCATTTTCGACTGTATTTGCAATATCCACCGCAGTTATTTTCGAGTTCTTTCGCACAAAATTTAAAATTTGCCTCCTTCTGCGGCTATGGTATTTATTTTAGGTGACCGTCCACTTCTTGGTTTGCTTAAGAGAGAATTATATCTTTGAGTATTTCTCAATACTCGTCCAGTTTGAACTGTCGATTTGGATCTATCCCCGATTTCCGCCACTTGCTTTAAAGATTTACCTTCATTTTTAAATCTTACAATTTGTTCTCGCATTTCCAAACAAATTTCCTTTGATATCCTGGGCATTTTCAAAATCACAATATCACAACCTTCTCAAAATACAGTAACACAGCCATATCAAATCAATAACTATCAACTTATGAGATAAAAAACTGATCACAATTAAAAAGTTATTAGGGGGTAGACGTGGTGTAATGGCATTGGCATACATTCCTCAAGCAGAGGGTCGCGGGTTCGAATCCCGTGCGAGGCAATTATCTGAAAAAGTCTTTTCGTAGAATTTGCATGTAGTTATATGAGAATCCCGTCGGCGTCAACTCTGACATGAAGGTATAACACTGATGTTGGAGTGGTTGCTGGCTGGGCTAAATGTAACGAACTAACATACTAGCACGTACTGAGACCCACTGGTTGAGGATGCAACTTGCTCATCCCGTCCAGTTTGACAACCAGCTCTGGGAAAAATATCGAAACCTAATACACCTGAGTTTCAAACTACTACATCACCCGCCCACGCCCTGGAGAAAACCAGTAAAAGGGTATTAATATCCCCTTGGAGACCGCGTGGGATTATAAAAAAAAAAAAAAGTAACTTATTTTCTAAAAAACTAATGGCGTATGTATGATTTTTTGTGATGGTTTTGTGCCTTGCCACACAAGCGTGGGATTGAAGGCATGCCATTGAACGAAGTGGCTACACACACAAAAAAGCGTCATTGGAATGAAAGAATTTTTGACAGATAGATTAACAGTGAAAACTGAAACAAACCTTCTGAACATTTGCATTCCGAAGAGTTGGTAGGTCAATTCAGAATTTTCTGGTTTGCAGCAATTATTTGTGAAATTCAAAATGAGCGATAACGAAGAAAATATATTGGCAGCGACAGGAATACTGTTTGCAACCGCTGGTATATTGTTTTATGCGACTGAAAACGAAAATAAAACAACAAATGAGGAAAGAAAAAGGAGAGAATGGGTTAAAGCCTGGAGATTCAGAAGAGGTGCATTCAGATTTCTTTATGACGTTTAGATGATAAAGATGCTTATAGGCGGTACCTGAGAATGGACAAAAACTGTTAAAATTTTGGATTGTGTCAAGCCACTACTAACTAAGCAAACGATTAACATGAGAGATACAATTCCACCAGAAGAAGGGTTGGCTTTAATACTACGATTTATGGCAACGGGTGAAACATATAGAAGTTGGACTACCAGACAAGGCTGTCGCCCTCATATATTGGAGTTTTCATCCTTCATTGTTGCGATGCTATTTACTCATGTCTGAAGGGAGAGTACTTAAAAGTTTGAAAATTTTTATTTCAAATTTTACTTTCAGTTCATGTATTTCTCGCTTCAGTTCCCAGACAGCTTTGCAGAATGGGAATAAATAGCAGCGAATTTTTTTAATAGATGGCAATTTCCCTTGTTTATTGGTGCAGTGGATGGCAAGCACATCGCTTTTAGAGCATCCAAATATTACGGTTCCTTATACTACAACTACAAGGGATTCATTCATTGATCACTGTATAATGGGTGATGACGCTCTTCCTTTGGGAAGAAGCTTACTGAAGCCATATCCACATTCTTCTACGGAATGCAGCAATCAAATATTTAATTTTCGACTAAGCCATGCAAGGCAATGTATAGAACATTCCTTTGGAATGTTTGGAAATAAGTTTGGGGTTTTGCAGACAACTTTACATATGTGGCCGGAAAAGTGAAGTCTATATATACATAATTTTTTGATTGAAAACAGTATCCCATACTTGACTTCAATAAATGCAGGTCCGAGTCCATATAAACCCAAGCAAATGCAAGCTACAACTCAAAATTAATTTGCAGCATAATTCACAGAAGAAGGATAACTCCCATGAAAGAATCTATACCTGTAAAATATGTAATCATTTTCGTACGAAATAAAATTCAAATTATTTTTTATTTTCCGAACTAGCAGATTATATGAAATCGGATTTATTAAAGACATCTTAAATCGAAGATTTAATTGAAGCTGAAGACTTTGCAGCCTCGTCATCGGTATTCTGCGACAAAAGGCGGGTTCTGAAGTTCTTCACAGATTCTACGCTAAGTATTTCGAGTCCTTGTCTTCTGTTTGATTTTAATGTCAGTGCAATGGTTTTCTCGATTACCCTTCGTTTTTCCTTCAAGGAACCGCTTGGGGTTGTCGTAATGGATCCATTTTTCATCACCAATAACAATTCGATGTAAAAATGACTTCCTTTAGTGGCGTTCCAGCAGCATTTCGGACATACAAAACCGCCTTTCGACGTCTCTCGGCTTGAGTTCATGTGGAACCCAATTTCCTTGCTTTTGAATATATCCAGCTGCTTTTAAACGTTTTGAAATGGCTGCTTGAGTGACACACAAAGATTCTGCGAGCTCTTCTTGTGTTTGGCAACAATCTTCATAGAGTAATGCTTCCAGTTCTTTATCTTCAAACTTTTTTGGCTGCCCAGGACGTTCTTCGTCTTCCAAGTCAAAATCACCACTTTTAAATCGTACAAACCATTTTTGGCACGTTCGCTCAGCTAGCGCATGTTCAGCATAAACTTTCACCAAAATACGATGACTTTCGGCAGCGGTTTTCTTCATATTAAAGTAATGAAGAAGAACTCCCCGCAAAAACACTTTTTCAAGCCCAAAGTTCGACATCTTTAAGTGAAAAAAAATTATTGTTGTTTACGCTTCAAATGAATGACATATACTGAAATGACGTACAATGACAGTAGCTTTCCAACGCATGTTCCAATGGAATAATACAAGTTACGCCATCTCTTAGCAAACCGCACAAAATTAAGTTATAGACCCAATAAGTTAACTCACCGGTAAAAAGGAAATATTTGATGTTCCGCATATATCGTCCCTGCTTTCATTCTAAAAACGAAGTTCATCGTAGCACCAAAATTTCGGCTCGTACACTTTATTGGTACCAGCACCACTTCTCTTGGAACTAATAACTCGTCCATTTTCCTTTTGATACTGAGTTTTTAAGGTTTTCAGCTTCGGTTTAACGTCCTTCATTTTCGTTGCGGGTCGACAGGCTTTTAATTTTTCAGCAATTTCCATTAAATTTGTACTTCTTTTCACACGATTCTTATACCCAATCCACATTACAAAATTAATACAGATTTGGATACTGTATGATCTGATGATTTTTGGAGTATTTTTGGTGCAATCAACTTTTCTCTTTCCAACTTACTAAAAATCTATTTGTTACGCCAGACATGTCCTTCAATCCCATGCTTGTGTGGCCAAGCATTTAGAGATTTTCTGCTCTCTTGAAAATGTACGGTTATTTTATCAAAAAGCAAAGAGAGAATATAACAATGGTTAGTATTTTAAATCATACCTTGCGATTTTATAACATAATTATGGTCTAAAATTCTACCATTTTAAGGGGTATGTATATTGATTTGGGCCACTGTAACTGTAATTAATTGCACTCAAAAAAATTAATAAAAACACAAATATCGAAACCTCTTTGAAGAGCTCAAATCACTACGTCTTACTTGCACTATGTTAATTTACGGTTACATTTTTTTCAAGTATTTTCACCTCTTGAACTAAAAACCGAATTTAGCTGATAAAGCATCCTTTCAATCTATACTAAATTGTGTTGAAATTACTCACATGTAGATGCCGCTGTTTTAAAAATAAAAGATTTCTGATTATGGTCAAAGTAATCACTTCTGGTTAAAGTAAGGCGGTTTTATTAAATTGATGCTTATATTCCCCAAAACAATCAAGTTCTTAGATTTAAGGTTTTTAATAAACAAGAAAATTCTTCCACATACGAGACAACATTGAACATGTTCAATCTATAAACACACAAAAAATACATCTTCAACATAAATTATCTCCTAAGAAACCTTTAATAGGTGTATCCGCGCTATTGAAGTCGACATGTTTTACTTTACTTACTACGTACATTTCTCTAACAAAACACCTAACACCGCCTGCAGCATAGTTTTCACTAGCGTTTGCAAAAAAATTAAATCCTGTCGTTAATTTCGTATACCTCGACATTAGAATCCTTAAAGAGTGATACAGGTGGGTCACAAGAGAAGAAAAATTCTCTCTTAAGCTTCTAATATTTTGGTGCGAAACAAATAATTTATTCTTACAGTAAGTGATAGTATTAAAACATTTTCACAATTTGTACTACTGCGATCGAGGATTGAAAAGTCATCGTTCATAATGTTACCTATACTCATTTACAAAAGAGTAAATAAGCAATTTCAACGCACATAAAAGTGCAAGATCATTACAAGATATTATACAGATGACTTCTCCACCCACTTCCTTTCACACAAGAATTTGATTGTTTTTAAATCACACAAATTTGTAGTTCTTCTGTTCTCTTATGTTTTTAGTCTGCATAAAAGAGCTTGATTGTATAGGGTTTTCCAATAGGGACTTGACAACTTTGAATTTAATTTGTGAACGCACTCTTTCACTAATCATCAAACTGTCACTGTCAATTTATTCAGTAAACTCAACATTTTCATCATAATAAAAAGTTTAGTGCAAAAATTGGAGTCTACATATTCGTTGTGTAATGTTGCCGTGTCAGTGAGACAATGCGTTTGTCGAAGTGTCGAAAATATCGCTGCCGTTTAGACGTCCGATCAAGCTGACTCAAGAATTGAAGCCGATGGACCATTTGAAGCGACGTACGTTTTCCGATTAGGTTCTGGAGAAGATGTGCCAAGATGATGAATTTCATCGCAAAATCATCTTCAGTGACGAAGTTCATTTTTGGCCAATGGGTTCGTCAATAAGCAAAATATGCGTTATTGGTCGGGTGAAAACCCACATGTGCTTCATGAATCACCACTTCATCCACAAAAAATAACTGTTTGGTGCGGTTTGCATGCCGGCTGCGTTATTGGGCCATATTTTTTAGTCGACGATAACTATCGTCACGTTACTGTGAACGGTCAGCGTTATTGCGCCATGATCACCGATTATTTTTGACCCGAATTGGAAGATATGGACATGGACGACATGTAGTTTCAACAGAATGGTGCCACAAGCCACACAGCACACGCTACAATCGATTTATTGAAGAGTAAGTATGGTGAGTGTGTTATTTCAAGACATGGGCCAGTCGATTGGCCGCCTCGTTCGTGCGATTTAACGCCGCTTAACTATTTTCTGTGGGGCTACGTTAAGTCATTGGTTTATGCCAACACGCCGACGACGTTGAAAGAGCTCAGAGCCGTGAACGTGAAATAGCGGCCGTTTCAGCCGAAATGTGTTGCCGAGTCGTTGAAAATTGGGTCCAACGAATCGACCGCTGCAAACGTGCCCGCGGTGGCCATATGAACGAAGTCGAGTCCCATTCATGTTTTGATTGTACTTCAAGGAAAAAATAAAGTTTTTGAAATATCTCAAATGGTTTGCCTTATATTTAAATAAAAAGTTGTCAAGTCGTTATTAGAAAACTCTATGCTTAATAGGTGCATCGTTGATCACCACCTATACATGGAATAACCACCGCGTGGCGTTCCCATTGTTCCGATTTGAGCTCTGTATTTGTTTCTGTTAAGTTGATACATCTGTTGTTGACATTCCCTTTAAATCTTAGCGTCATAGCTTGACATTTGCAAAAGTAACGTAGCCAAGAGTATATCTATCTCTGTGTGTGTTGGCGATTTTTTACAATTTTAGAAATGGATTAAAATTTGCAACAGCGAACTTGTATTAAATTTTGCGTAAAAAACGGGTTTAATGGTGTGCGAACGTTGGAAATGTTGGAAAAGTGTTTCGGCAACGATTCTTTAAAGAAAATGGTTGTTTACCAGTGGCACGAGCGGTTCAAAAGTGGTCGTGAGTCAATCGAAGATGATGAACGCAGTGGCTGACCATCAACATCGAAAACCGACAAAAACATTGACGAAGTAAAAGAAATTATGGTCAATAACCGAAAATTAACCATTGAACATTGCCTATGGATCCATTCAAGACATGTTGGTTAATAATTTGGATTTCCGTCGTGTAGCAGCAAAGTTGGTGCCAAAAGATTTCAATTTCATGCAAAAAAGAAACCGTGTTGACGTCGCAAAAGAGATGATTTGCGAGGCTGAATCCGATCCCACATTCATCAAAACGATCATTACTGGAGACAAGACGTGCGTTTATGAGTACGACACGCGATCCAGAAATCAGGCAAGTGAATGGCGTTCACCAAATGAGCCGAGACAAAAAAAAAAAGCACGTCGTTTTCAGTCAAAAAAGAAGGCAAAGCTCACGGTTTTAATAATTACAACGGTGAAGTGTATCATAAATTTTTGGCAGAAGGCCGGACAGTAAACAAAGAGTAAACAAGCGTTATAAGACGTTTACGTGAAGCAATTCGTCGAAAGAGACCAAAATTGTGGGCAGAAAATACGTGGGTTTTGCACCATGATAACGCATCGTCGCACAGTGCCATCAGTACTCGTAATTTTTTGACGAAAAATACAACAAATACCATTTGGCTCCCTGTGACTTCTTTCTGTTCAATCGAGTTTAAAAAAAAAAATATTACAGGGAACGCGTTTCAGCAGCCAAGAGGAATTAATAGAAAAATCGCAGGAAGCACTGGTGGACATACTGAAAATCGAATATAAAAAGTGTTTCGAGGATTGGATCAAGCGCTGGCATAAGTGTGTTGCAGTCGATGGGGATTACTTTGAAGGGGCAATATAGATTTAGATGAATAAACTTGTATTTTTAATTTTTTGAATAAATTCCGGGTATTTATACGATGCCACTGTATGTCGACGGTGCCACTGTTGCGTCCGCTGCTGTGTTCGCCTTTGTTGTTTCGCCCACTCTCAATTATACCACCTACACTATGTTACAGTTGAGAGTCCTTTTTTTCTTTGCCTTTTCCCTCATTATTTTCTGTTTATAGGAGTTGAGAGATCAGAGAATCTAACACAGATGACAGGTTGAAAAGTAGCGTTTTTTTCTCCTCTGCCTTACACCCTTTTAACATAAAATCTCTCAATTTTATCATGAGGAACATCTATTGACAATGCACATTGCGAAATTTGCTTACCTTTGTCAATTGCATTGTTGTCGCTGAAGTTTGGCACACTTGGGGGTGGCCGTTTTGTAGAGGTATATGCATAGACTCCTCAAGCAGAGGGTCACGGGTTCGAACCCTGTGCAAAGCAATTCTTAGAAAAAGTCTTTTCATAGAATTTTTATGTAGTTGTATGAAAATCCCATCGGCGTCAACTCTGACATGAAGGCATAACACTGATGTTGGAATTGTTGCTGGCTGGGCTAAAATAAGACCCACTGGTTGAGGATACACTGGCTCGTCCCGTCCAGTTTGATAACCATCTCTGGGAAAAAATATCGAAACCTAATACAACCTAGTTTAAAATTACTACACCACTCGCCCGCGCCTTGGAGAAAAGCCAGTAAAAGGGTATTCATATCCTCTTGGTGCGCGCGCGGGATTATAAAAAAAAAAACACCAACAATTTCAATGAAATCGCTTAAATTTTTGTTGTTGTTACCAGTTTAATTTGTTTTCTAATTTATTTTGCTTTCAGCTCTGCATTTTCTGTCCGTAGTTCGTTAAGCGATATTAAAAATTGAGAATTTGTTTCCTCCAACTTGGAAAGTTTCAGATAAATCATTTGGAGTATGTATTCGTTTCCGCCATCGTCTTGTTGTGCATCCGAATTGGCTACTTCAGTTGGACCAATATTCCTAGGTGTTTGATTTTTAAGCGTTAGAGTAAGGCTTTGCATTTTTAATTTTAGTTTCATATTGTTTGTTGCTGTTTCCTATCACCATAGACCATAGACGCATAAACCTTCGCCTAGGCACATCACATTTTTTTTTTTTTTTTTTTTACAAAGTAATTATAAAATTTCAATAGATTTCAAAGTTTTTTTTTTTCAAAAATGCATTTTGTAAAGAAAAAGATTAATGGCATTTCATTCTATAGCCATTTAAGACTAGTGGCGAATGATCCTTACAAAAAAAATCTAATTATGTTACTAGTGTGGGGTAAAACGCAAAAATTTTATAATATAAGATTGATATAATAATTTAAGTAATTAAATTAAATTAAAATCAATAAGCGAAAAAAATAATTGTTTGTAGTTTTTCTAAACAATACTAACAAGCAGGTTTTTGACTTCAGAGTTATCTATTTTGAAAAAACATTTCTTTAATTTGCTTAGGAAGGTGTTATTAAAAAGCTTAGGAGCTGTGATGGTAAAAAAATTCGAATAGTGAGTCTTTGGATGTTGGCACATTAACAAGAGCTTTAGAATTGACTCTTTAATTGTATACATTAGATCTCATCGTGGATGTGAAACCACTACGGATGCAGAAAATTTTAAGAACTTTATTCACAAAAATATGTTTAAGTGGTAAGATATGGAGATCCTGAAAGAGAGGCTGTTGACAAGTCTTCCTTTGTTGCAAATTATTTTTAAATCTGCTGCATGTGCCTACCACTTTACGGTCTTGTCAATTATAACTCCTAAATATTTGAAGCTATCGACGGATTCAGGGGGAATCTGTTATAAAATTTTTTCTCCCACATGTGTGTAAGCACATGCTAAATTTTTCACATGCAGAAAGTAAACTTTATAATCAATCAGTTCTACATTTGAAAGACTGTAACCCATAATCTTTGTTTTTTCACTTATAAGAAGTTCATGCTTTGCAAATCATTGTCTTAAAATTTGTAGATCCCTTTGTAGTTTTATTACGGATTCAAACAAATTTTTGCTTGTGTATGTAAAAGCTAACATATGTCATCCACAAAAGTCGTAATATTACTACAAAAATTTTGTTTGAATATGGATTTTACATAAATAAGAAATAACAATGGCCCCAGGACTGAACCTTGTGGTACACCAATGACCATTTTCATTTCCTCACTATAAATGTTGTCCAATTTAATTCCTTGAGACCTTTTACCTAGGTATGAAGTAAGCCAATCGTAGATTGCACCTTCAAATCCAGCTTTATAGTCTGTTTAGCAAGATGTTGTTGTTGTTGACAAATGCATTGGTCATGTCTAAAAATAACGCTAAAGTTTTTTGATTGCTATTAAAACCTGAATATAATTCCACCACTTTATTTCAAGATTGCATCTTCGGTTGACATACCTTCCCAAAATCCGAATTGTTTTTCACTTGAAAAACCCAGTTTTATTTAAGAATGACCCAAAGCGGGATTTCATTAACTTTTCAAACAATTAAGAAAAGGTTGGGAGAAGGGAAATTGGTCAACCATATATTGGCTCGCTTTCGGTTTCCTTTTTTAAACAAACAAATGGCTTCTGCAATTTTTAGTGATTTGGGGAAAATATGAAAGAAACCCATGCAATCACTGCAAGATAGTTTCGAGGAACAAATTCCTTCGATTTTTTTTTGTTTCGAGCAAAAATGTTATGTATGTATGTTAAATGTGTGCAAGTTATAACAATCAAGAAATAGAGAGCTCGACAGGGCATTCCATTAACGAGTTGTACTGCTTAGGAACAACTAAGGTTTGAAGGTTTGAATGGGCGGAATGATATTGGCGATTTCAGTTGAGCACTGGTGGTGGAAATAGCGATAAAACAAAGTGAGACAGGAAACTAAATAGTCTAAAGATGTGGCGCCGAAAACCTCCAAATCATTGTCGGCCTTCTAGCAGAATAAAGGAGCTTTCGGCAAGACAAGAGACTTGTCGCCAGGGTAGATCGTCTGGATCTAAATATTTATATTTATAATTTATAAATGGAATAAGCTGAAAAGTAAAACAACATTGTATTTTTCTTGTTTACATATATTTTACCTACAAAAAACAATTTCTCCATTTAACAATATGCACGTATAAAAATAAAAAGAATTTGACACATTCTCTATTGCAAACTCACATAAATATCAATGATACATATGCATACTTATGGCTACATATTAGCATGTATGTATGCGTGTAAATTTTCTACATCGGCAAGCAAAGTCAAAAGGACTTCTGCAACAAATTTTTGCTCGTATTTTCAGTTGCAAAGCTTTTTTTTTTTTAAATAATTTGTTCGTGTATACAAAACCAGCCTTGTTGTTGTTGGTTTAGTATTAAATTTTATGACATAAGTGTTTCAATTGATCCTTGTTTTTGCTTTTGATTTTTTTTTTTTTTTTTAATTTTTCTATAAATAACTTTATATTCTTATAACCTATTATTTTATCTTTTTTTATTTTTTTTTTTATAATTTTTCATTGTTTTGTAAATGTCGTATTTGAATTTTTATTCAATTACAATAATTTTATTCCATTTGCATTTGTATATAGTATCTTTGTGTACAGCCCTTTGCGCCAAAAATTTGCAAAGTTATAGTTTAACTTACAAACTAAGATAAAATTAGAAAAAAAAAAAAAAACAAAAATGGGGGGAAAAGAGGTAAACTAAAGCCAAAACAAAATATTTATCGTGCGGTCTTCAATTTCCACCTCAAGAAGAAGTACGCTGAGATTCGCAGCACAACGAATATGACAACTAGAGCGATAACATCAAGCCTGTACTTGGAATCCATCATATCGAGCTCCTCTAAGGTGGTAATTGGCGACTTGAAATGGCAGTAGGTTTGATGGCATTTGAGCTTTTCACGGCCATAGCCATAAGTTGCTAAGGCCGTGCCCTCAAAACCATAACGAATGTAAGAAAGATAGGTCATCCATCGCAGGTACACCGGTATTGCATCGAAGGAGACAAAGAATCCAGAGAATAGCAGGAACGGCACAGACATCACAGGAGCTAAGAAAACGCCATTTTGTACGTTCATGGCGGCACCAACAACAAGACCAACACTTTGCGCTACGAAGGATATTAAAAGGCAGGCACCCAAGAACATTGAGAATCGCCACAGCTCCCAAGGTTGTGAAGTGAAGTAGTACACTGTAGATACGTATATCATACAGAAAATTGCCTGCAAATACAAACGAATAGTATGAATTTGATTTCCACATGAAAAATATGAAATGTGGCTCACCTGAAATGGTAAGTCGGAGACTGTGATTGCTAGATAATACGATTTGAGCGAATACCATCGATTAAAATTCTCTTTCAGCAGCACAGGCATCTCCAGAGGGACTGCAAGAAAAGAACAAACAAATGTTAATGCACAACAAATTATGAAACAAGGCGAGTCAAAAATAAAATATTATAAAATAATTTAAAGGGACCTAGATGCAGTCAGAATTGTATTGGATTGCCATCGGGGAATTATTTTAATCACGTTTACGACATGACGTTTTAATCATTCAACTTCCATTAATCTTATAAACCAAAAAATGTATTCTGCAAACAAAAGTGCCGGGCGGCTATGACAACGAGAATAAAGGATTTATAACAACAAAAATTACTAACAACGAATTACTATATATTTCCGAATGCTACAAAGCAGATATAACCGCTTTTCCCATGTTAAAAGAATTATAATCTCCTAGGCTCGTGGGACAATTATGTACACCTATCACACAGTCAGTAAAAAAATTGCTAAAAGAATCGTATGGAAATGCGAGAAAGTAAATTGAACGGACTCAAACGTTTTGTTTTCTCGACAACGACGTGGATTTCGCTGTAGATACTATAACAAAACCTATTCTATTTGGAATGGAATCCTTTATTACTCAATGTATGCAGAGTATTAAACCAAAAAAAGGTCAAAGGACTTTCCAGGCCAATCTGCTTTCAAGATGTGCCATCCAAAAGTAAAAGTGACGGCAATTGACATTGTTAAACATTTTCGTAATATCAGATTCTGCAGTTCCAAGTTTAAACGCAATATGGTTTAAAGGTGTGTACTCTCAACTTTAACCAAAGCGAAATATGGTGAGAACATTTTTTTTTAACATATGCAAACACACCGTTAATCGGGGATTAACCCCTCCGTATAGTACGACTTTTGTTGGCCTACAAAATACTCCTCCGCGACGATGACTTCTTTGTTCGACCCGTAATTCTTTCCGTCGAGCGATCTTTTAATATTTGAAGACAAAAAGAAGTCGCAAGGAGCGTATTCCAGAGAATACGGAGGATAGGGAACCAATTCCTAGTGCAATTCGATCAATTTGGCTGTGGCGACTGCGAAGGTGTGAGCCTGTGCATTATCGTGGTGGAAGAGCAGTTTTTTCTTCGCCAAATGTGGTCGTTTTTTCTTCAAATCCGCGTTGAATTGGCCCAATACATCGACGTAATATGCTCCTGTGATTGTTTTTCCCTTCTCCAAATAGTCAACGTGGATCACACCCCACGCGTCCCAAAAACTGTGGCCACCAAATTGCCAGCCCAAGGAACGGCCTTTGCCTTCTTTGGAGCAAGTTCACCCGATAAAACACATTGTTTCGGTTGTTCTTTGGTCTCTGGTGTGTACCATGTTTCATTGATGGTCACAAAACGACGCAGAAACTCCTCCGGATTTCGATTAAACAGGGTTAAGCACGTCTTTGATATGGTAGAATATGGCTAACGCGTTCAGTTGAGATGCTTGCTATATAATCTAACTCGCAAATTTTCAATAGGCTGTCCGCCAATACGAGAGCATGGTTTCCTCGGTGGTAACCGTTTTTGGGCCACCCGGGAGCGGTTTATTAAAAACCGACGTGCGGCCACAGCGAAACTTTGCGAACCAATAGTAAACTTTTGTACGGGAAGGTGAATAGGTCCCATACACACCATCGAGAATGAGATAGATTTTCTCGTACGTTTTGCCACTCAAAAACAAGAATAGGATCACGTAGCGAGACTGCTTTTTTTCCATGGACTCAAAAAATATTAACACGAAGTTTTGAAATGGAAGTCAAAACAAAACTAAGCGTCGAATTGTCACTAAATTTTGATAGGCGGGCTAAAAGAGGTTATACTAAATGAAGGTATACTCATTTTGACTCAGTAGCGCCACCTATCTTCCAATCCGGGTACTCATCAAACAGCCCTCTTACAAGTCCGCTTGAACTACCTTCAATAAAGGATTGCGAGAACCGACAAAAACTGCCAGAAATCTCGCGTCTCCAAAAAGTTCTCTTAAACGACTCTTTAAACAGTTTAGGTTTGTTACAAAAAGATGGTACGTTCACAGCTAGTCTAGAGTAAACTCTGAAAATGCTAGTTAAGGTCAATTTCCCAGATTCGACCCCCATAAACAATATGCAACATATCAATTCTGAAGCCACAAACTTAACCTACAACAACATAATTAAAAGTTTATCTGGAAATATGTTGAACAGTGTTCAAAGAGGATATTGACCATCCCACTAGAGCCATGCTCGTAAGCCCGATATCTGTTTAAGCCGTCAAAGAGGTGTTCTCTCACAGCTCTTGTGGACATTAGTCATTGATAACTAACTAGTAAAACTTAGTAATTTGGGCTATCAACCAATAGAATATGCCGACGACTTAGTCATAATAGTAAGGGTAAATACCCTAAAGACGTTTGTTACAAGATGCAGATTGCTCTAAGCAAAGTAAACGACTGGTGTGTTGAAGAAAATCTCTCAATCAACTTCGGTAAAGTTATACTTGTTCCCTCGTAAAAGAAATCCAACCACTGACCAGATCACAAATATCGGCACAGTAATTGTGTACTTCAACGAAGTAAAATATCGTGGTATGCTTCTCGATAAAAAACTAAATTGGAAACAAGGTGGGGCAAAAGTAATGTCAGAATGTGAATGTGCCATAATTTTTGCAAATGGCATCGAGTATCATTCTGCTTTGACATTTATGTGATAGAGAATTATTTGACAACATGCAGTGAAGCGATATACACCTGAAGAATGCGGAATTATTTTTACTGCTTATTTCACCAATTTCCGGTCTGTTGTCTTCACTCAGAGTGAATTTCGTCGTCCTGCACCGTGTGCGTGAAGAATTAAGCGTTTGACTAAGCGATGTCACAAGTGACCGGAACCGTATTGCTCGTTCAACAGAAAATATCATTGCTGTGGCCGAGGACGTCGTAGAGAGTCCACAAACACCGGCAAGACAACGATGCACACAATTCGGCATCAGCAGACGTTCGTTGTGTCGAATTTTGGTGAAAGATCTGAAGATATTTCCTTATAAAATGCAAACCGTTCACCAATTGCTGCCTGCTGACCGTCAAGTGAGGTTAAATTACTACTAAGCTCTGTTAAATCTGATGCAAAATGACTTCGTGTCCAAAATCATAATGAGTGACATATTTCCACTTAAGTGGTTATGTGAAGAGGCAAAATTTGCGTTTTTGGAATCCACATGAAATCCACGAAGAGCCAGTGCATCCCCTCAAAGTAACTGTTTGGTGAGGCGTCTGCTGTGGAAAAGTGATTAGACCTTAATTTTTGGGGACGCCAACGGCACCACTGTAACCGTATTTTGTGAGCATTGCAGACAAACATTATATCAGTTTTTTTTTTGCCTTAAGTTGCTGAATTGGGTCTTGAGCAATATTGGTTCCAGCAGGACGGAACAACGGCTCACACAGCTCGGGAAACGGTGGAGATTTTGAATCACCAACCTTGCCCGAAAGACATTCATTTTTTCAATTAACAAAAATTAAGTAAGTAGTTGACTAGAATGAACAACAAGCCAACTTCCACTAAGAATTTAGTTTCCCAATTAAATGTTGGATGCCACCCATGGAGCGAAATAGCCACTGAATCAAAACATTTTTCTTTTCTCTCTATCTCATTCTCCAGAAAACTTTACACATGCTAAGCCATTATGAGTGTACTCGTACCCACTTGGGAGTTAAGTTCTTTAAAAAAAATTCTCCAAATATGACGATGCCAGACTTCTGTTTTGAGGCTTTTTGAAATCTCGTGTTTACCACAACAAACAACAAACCTTGCAAAGTCCTGAAAACTAGCATTGAAGTTATTCACCAATTTGGGACCAAATGTTTCGCGAATAAGAATTCAAAATGCCGTAAAAGGAGCACAAATGTGCATCAACTCAGGAGGTAGTCATATTTTCAACTTGATGTTATCAGTTTCAAACCTTTTAGCAAACTTTTCATGTAAAACCGAGCCCAATTTTTTTTTTCATTTCTAATAAAATGGCAGCCAATTCGCATTATGACATCCCTTCTGCCCAACCTTGTAAAGTTACCAAAGCCACTTAAGCCATGTGGGCTTGCCGTCGTATTTATGGGGATTAACCACAAAGGCCACCCATTGAATAAATACAATGATGATACGACAAATCATTACATACTCGTCAGTAGTATGGTGGAACAAAACAAAAGATAAATCTGTCGTACAAAACCTGCAGTAGCTAGAAGAACTTCCATGCCTCGGCATCACCGGAGGAATGCGCACATGTCCCACAGCAGATATAGAGGCCTTTAGTGGTTTAACGCCATTCGAAGGGAGTGAAGGGTGTCCGCATCCATATACTAATGGACAGTTAAGCAGCCAAAAAGAACAAAGTAAAACTTTGGTGAGTCACATAAGTATTGTCGGAAATGAAATAACCGACGAACTGGCTAGAAACTGTTCGGCTGATCCTTTTATCTGCCCTAAGCCGTTTTCTAATATCCAGAATTCAGCAATTAACTCAGCAATAAAGAGTTGCCAGAACAAAATGTGTATTCCTGTTTGGAAAAACATTCCATGGCTTCGTCAGGCTAAAATAACGATCAAACCCTTTCACAAAAAATCAAAAGAATCCCTGCATCCCAAAAGGGGTGATATCAGCAGTGTGGTTGGATTTCTAACCAGGCAGTGCCACCTTCTGTATCATCTATGGTACACAAAACAGGTCTTATTAAGAAAACTGAATGTTGTCTTTGCATGGAATACGCTTAGAGACACTTCCTTAGATACTCTCAATTTCATCAAAAAATTTGAGCCTCTCTTGGCTTCTTAATATTGATTTATGATACAGAAGATCTTTAAAATCGCAGTGCCCCCTTAATTGGCTTATCTGACCCATTGATATGATTCGATCAAAGCCAGTGCTTTGATGACTCGAGAAAACTTATAGGGAAGTATCGAGTTATGGCGTATTCACTATTATAGATCCAGGGCAAAACACGATAGCATGTAGTTTGAAGTTTATGCATTCCTTGTGCAAACGTATACACCAAATCAATCAAATTAGCGATCGAGTTGGAATACGACTTGGTTCAAAGCTATTTATTGTAATAAACGATATGAGGAGACATAGCGGTAGCGTGGAATTTTGCATATAATCTTAGCCGAACGGCGCTAAGATCTTAAAAAATAAACCGCACTGTTATGAAAGCATTGGTCAGGACAATTTAAAGAGTTTAAGTACACTAATGCAATGTTAAAAGTACATTATTTTTTAATAACATATCAGGTTTCTTATTGAAGAAGCACGTACGAGTGGATAAATCCGGTAAAGTCTCTTCAGGTTCTTAGACATTTTTAATGGGATAAAGACTGTAAAATACTGCAAATTTGAATTACTGAGTTATTGTCAACGAGTTGGACTCAATCAACAGCAAACGGTTTGGGTATTGGCGATGGCGATATCCTTAATCGAGTTAGTGTGAGGTAAAATGCCGCAAAAAATCAGCAGAATAACCTTAAAACCTTGCTTTATCTGACACTCATGTGTCCACTTTTAGAGTATATTTCGCTATTCCAGGCGGTAGCAATATATTCATGTTGATTTGTCGATGAGTTTGATAAAACCATTCAAGAGGTCACAATAGCCGCAATGATAAGCTTAGAAGACCAGTGAAGCCATTGCTTCACTGCGATGAAGTGCTAAGGTTCACTTCTTACACTAACAAGGAAATCTTTTTTAATCGTGAATATGTCAAATTTAGATTAAATAAATGCTAATGATGTGCTTCTGCAAAAGGATTCGAGAAATACTTTTCAGCTCAAATACGAGAAAAGAAATCACTTATGTTATTCGAAGAAAAAGCGTGCAAAACGGCGCAAAAAGAGATCTAGAATCTTAATCATAGTAAGCATGTTCTGCCAATGATTCGCTATTCTTATTGGAGCTAAAAAAACACAAACACTACACCACAAGTATGTGAAAAGACTATATTTGTGGATTGCCAAAGTACGATGTAAATTTGCATTGCCAAACTAGATGAAAATCAGTTGCCGCTCGATGCCGAATACCCAGATATTATGAAAAATTGCCTAAACAAGCGTACTTTAGGTGACATCGTAAAGTGCATGTAATACATGGGCTGAAAAGTCTAAGAGAGGGCACCAATTGAATTAAATCCATACCATTCATTTAGTTAGTACCAACCTTCAAAAGATACGTGTATAAATTTGACAGCTGTCGGACGATTAGTTCTCGAGATATAGCGTTGTGAGAGAAGCAACTTTTGTTATTGTGAAAAAAATGGATTCAAAACTATTTCGTGTTGATTTATCATTGCAGTAAAAATGCAGCCGATGCAAAGAAATGGTTTGATAAGTGTTACCCGGACTCTGCACCAACCGAAGGAACCATTCGCAAGTGAATTGAAAAATTTAAAAGTGGTCATACAAGCACCGAAGATGATGCATGCAGTGGACGTCCAAAAGAGGCTGTTTCACATGAAAACATCAAAAAAGTCCACAAAATGATAACGAATGACCGTAAAGTGAAGTTGATGGAAATAGCTGAGGCTCTAAAGATATCAAAAGAGCGTGTTGGATATATCATACACGAATATTTGGACATGCGAAAGCTCTGTTCAAAGTGGGTGCCGCGTTTGCTTACAGTCGATCAAAAACAACAACGTGTTGATGATTCAGAGGAGTGTTTAAAGCTGTTCAACCGCAATAAAGCCGAATTTTCGCGTCGGTATGTGACAATGGATGAAACTTTGCTCTGTCACTTCACACCAGAGTCAAGTCGGCAGTCAGCTGAGTGGCGAGCAGGTGACGAACCTCGTCCAAACCGACCAAAAAAACAACAGTCGGCTGGCAAGGTTATGGCATCCGTATTTTGGGATGCACATGGAATAATTTTCATCGGCTATTTCCAGAAGGGCCAGACTATCAACAGCGACTATTACATTGCGTTGTTGGAGCGTTTGAAGGATGAAATCGCAGAAAAACGGCCGCATTTGAACAAAAAGAAAGTGCTGTTTCATCAAGACATTTCACTGTGTCACAAGTCGATGAAAACGATGGCAAAATTGAATAAATTCGACTACGAATTGCTTCCCCACCTACCGTATTCTCCAGATTTGTTAGTTAATCAATTAAGCTCCATTTTGACGAAGTGTCACCAGACGCAATCACTTTAAATTACATTACAAGCCAACAAAACAAAAAGATTGTTGTCTCAAAGTACTTAATGTCTACGTATTGTGAAGTAAGATACAATGAAATGAAAAGCAATATCTAGGCCCTAGACACTTTCATACACCGTAGGATAGTAGTAGATTCCCGTAGAACGGAATATATTTCGACGTGCTTCTTCACCCTGTATGTCTTTTAGTCAGGCAGGTAATACAGATAAATACTTACATGATAGAATAGTTATTGTCATCGAAGTGTACATCAGAAACAGCATATTGAAGAATAAAAATCCAAGATTACTCAGCACTTTAGCTCCATCATTGCCAATGTCATAGTAGAGAGCACCAATTAGGAAACCAACCAGTAAATGAGCAAACAATCGAAGGTACATAAGAGTCTATCGGAAAACATGGTTAAATTAATAAGACTTCCAATAAAAGTCAAACACAAAAAACAACAACAACTCACCCAATCACGATAACTGAAAAGCAATGTTCGTTTCAAGACCACCCAAAACTGATGAGCCTGTGATGTTGGATATCGTTCGGGTGAAGCAATTTCCTCTGTCAACAATGCTGTTGTGACACCCTCATTCTTCTCTACATCAATCACGGAATCACCTTTCTCATTAACTTGCAGTATATTTGGCAGTATAGGCGTTGTTGCAGATAGAATTGGTGTACCAGACACTGACACAGTGTCAGAATCCTTAGCCAAATCATTAACTAAATTTCCACTAAGCAGTTGATTGTTTAACGTTATATTATCCACAAATTTTGAGCAGGTTGCATTTTGAGCATCATTTTTATCAAGCATAGCTTTCAGATTATGCACCTTGACAAGATCGTTGCGCGCTTTAATGCCAGCAAAATCAGCGGCTGTACGTATGTCACGTCTACCATTATCAATGGCACTCACCAAGTTATCATGATTTTCACCATGTTCACCGCAGGCGATTTCAATTACATAACTAGCCGGATTGTGATAGCTTGGACAATCGAGTCCAAGTGTTCCTAGAAATGGGACAAGCTGTTTTGTAGTACCTTGGTAAATACATTGTCCATCGGATAGCGTATAAAGTTGGTCAAACATTTCGAAGAGACGAGCTGAAGGTTGATGAATGGTGCAGATAATTGTGCGTCCACCAGCTGCTAACATTTTGAGTAAATGTATACATTGGAAACATGTTGAACTATCCAGTCCGGATGTTGGTTCATCGAAAAACATAATCGGTGGGTTGCTGACCAATTCGAGTGCGATCGATAAACGTTTCTTCTGTCCACCTGATAAGTTTCGGGTGAAAGTGTTGCGATGTTCACTCAAACTGAGGGTCAAAAGGATGTCATCGATCTGAAAAAGAAAAAAATGAATTAGAAAATGGTCTTCGTGATGTGGCATACAAAAAGTGAGTCTATAGTAAGAAGTCTCAAACAATTGATATGTATTGCAATGTGTGGCAAAAAATCATCAAACTTAATTATAACTAGTGATAAACCCTCCATTTAAAGTTAAAACAAGCATGTCTTTCTAGTCACGCACCACTTAGAATCTGAATTCTGAATTACGATGTCCAACGTTGTGAGATCTCAACAACTATATTGGGTTATTGGAGTTTTTAGTTAAATTGATGGCAAAACATTCTCTTCATTGGTTTGGGAGTTTCAGTGTCGCGCCTTGACTGAAAGGTGGGCTTCCTATCATACAAATCATTCGGAACTATTCCTTGTTGGCTGTTTTTCTGCGTGACCGTGTGGTGTCCGTTTTTCATGTTAGCCTTTCTAGGGTTATGTTAAAGAAAAAGCACGCGGGGCAACAAAGATGGCGAATGGTGTCTGTGTTTGTGTTGTACGTGACTCTGAGACGGTCAATAACTTTACCGGATTGGAATTCGAACAAGGATCAAAGCATAGACATTAGTTTGGTCGTGCATTTGACACTTTTTTAAGCCGCACTTTCAAGACCCGATTGATAACGTTTCGTAGGGTTCAAGACAGGTGTTGGTCTATTTATTTTTAATTTGTGTACATGTGTTTGATGTATCCTCCTCTATGTTTAAACCCGGGACTTTGCTTGAATTTACTGAAACTTTTAAGTGTATGCGCTTCAGTGATAATGGGCCTGCAGTACCAGCACCAACCATATCAGCGCCGAGTACATGCAGCTTGATGTAGGCTGGACACTCACAGAGTTAGGGCCCATATGTGTCGTCATCACTATTGAGAGATATCAGGAAAGCTGTTGATCTCTTAGATATATGGGGAAGAATCCGTTTGGTCTGCCGGCAACATGAAGAGTTATGCCATATGCAGTTTTGCTCATATGGGACACAGCAGTTAATTAAAGCTCTATACAAGAACGCTTCTTACTCTCCGTAAGATAGCTTTGAGAGTGCAGCCCATGACATGAGGGAGTTTCATCAATGCGTCTAGAGCAGAGCCAAGCGTGCCAGAAAAAGCTACCATGCAACTGAAACAGAACCTTCTTTGAAGTCTGGTGAAAGCAGCAGTGACGTATATTCCTTTAACCTTGTTTTTCCATACAACTGACACATAGGGTGTAATTGGGCTTATCATAAAGTGTAGATCGAAAGGAAACTCCTCGGTGACAAGCCTCATATTTTGCCGAAAGCCCAATTATAATGCCAGAATTTCAGACTTTCGACTTAACATGTTTAGTCCAAAGAAAAATGACACTCAAATGCTTAGCTTTTTTCGAAAATCGAATTCCTTTAAACACTAAATGAGTCAAACCTATCAGCTTCCTCGTTCTCGTAAAGAGAACAACTTATTTCTAATCCATCGTCTAATCCGTCTAGGGCTGCCAACGCATTACGGCAGATAGTTTTGGTTCAACAGGCAATACCACCACATCATCTCCATGTGCTTAACCATAGACGTTGCATCTATGGAGATTATTAAGCACTGAGTCAACTTGCACCATAGCAAGACCCAGAAATCAGCAGCGTATTCACCAGCATTGCTTTTATCTACGAAACTAGTGATTTTTCTTGTCGAGTGCGCCCACCAGGTTTTGAAAGGTACTCTCGTAGCATTCGCAAAACTGTTTTGCGCACATAGATCAGGTGTTGATTGCACACCTTTCAACTATTAGCTAGGCTTTTCAATGATGATAATGCCATCAGGCTGTACAGAAATCATTGAAAGGTGCACCCATGAATGTATGCTGATTGATAGTAATTGTCCTCTTCTGTTGCAATCTAGATCTGTCCAAATTTATGTAGACATTACCCATTTATCATGGATGTTCCGTCTTTCGTTTGCCTCCAAAACTACTTTCTTTTTCAGTTTAAATTTCACTGATGCGAGGAAATGTGATGTCAAGATGTCATGTGTTGTACCCGCTGTAGGCAGTCTTAAAGCTGCATTGACACTACCTTCTGCGACGCACGTACTACAATGATAGGCATTTAAGTAAACTAAGAGATACTGATGCGCTTCAAACGAGTCAGTGTAGGCGCTTTAAGAGTTCTATCAATGTCTCAAAAATTGCTCGATACCTATCTATCTGATAAAGTAGACCTACAAGAACTGTACTCGTAAAAACTTCACGTAAAATTGAATAAAATTCATTGCCAATAACAAAAAATGAACAACGTTCAGTAACTTCAAAGTTTGAGTGCCCAATCGGATGTACGAGTATTAAAAAAAATGCATGAAACGCTTGCGATAATTATAACGTGGGTTTTTGAGTTTTCACCTGACACCTGCAACCCAATGCAAGGTTTTTTCTTCTGCATTTTCTAGATACTGAATCAAACTTTTAATGAAAAGTACTGTCATGCTACTCTTTGAAGTTTTCAACGAGGCGAACACATTTTTGAGGTAGACACGTTTCTGGTACGTGCGTCGTACACTATTCATGCTGTGCAAAATTCTAATTCCAACTTACCATGGCATTCTTCTCCGCTTTGGTGAATTTTTTGCTGAGCTTCAGGTTTGTGGCCACTGTCATTGCTTCCTGGACGGTTAAATTTGAATGCAACTGGTTGTCTTGCATGATGTACGCTGAGAGTTTACGAAATACGCTTAGGTTACGTTCACGTCCATTCATTGTTATTGTACCGTCAGTGACATTCGTTCTGGAAGGTTAAATGAGTTAATAAATCAGTAATTGTTTAAATGGAATTGTTTTAAATGTTATATATGATACGATGATGATACGTAAAGCTAGAAATTCATTACTATTGTTCAGTTATTATGGTGGCTAAATACAAAAGAGTGGCAGGCAGCAATACATAACCTTCTTGAGAACCATTCATATGGATTAGTAAGCTTTGACTTTGTGGTTCATGGATAGCTGGTTAAAGATTTTCGTATGAGTTGACTTAAATATATTTCAATGTGAGGAGCAATGTTTGGAAACCCTAGATGTTCCTCACATATTCCTGTTTTTAACAAATCGATGATCGAAAAATTAATCTCCCTGAGATTTGGAAATTTTATCAGGAGATAAAAAGGAAGAAGTCTGCACAATGTCCAAAGAACATCGCACTTAAGACGCAGTTTTTGCTTAAAATGTGAGAGAAACACGTCTGCGGACTGTTAAACGGCAAAAACGGCTAAAATACCGCTGTATCACACGATGTGTGGATTCAATCCAAATGAAGTCCATACACAAAGCAAAGTGAAGATAGCTATATCCAAAAATTGATGTAGAAAAATTTTCAGGATCTTACGGTTTAGACGTCGTGATTTTAAAAAATGAAGGAAATAATCTGCTTTGGAGAATGTACCAAAAACTGCAAAGGTCAGTGCAGTTTAAGACCTTCCAACTACACCATCAACAAAATCGTCACTGTGCGGCAGATCTAGAAGAAGACCTGAGAATACTTAATCTATATTCACCACCTCTTCATCGATCTTATCATTGCAAACGTCAGCCTCTAGAGAGACGAACTATACAGACGCATGTCTGGTCTTGGCATCCTGTTGAGGGACAGCAGGAAAGCCGCTGACTTCTTAAAGACGTTGGGTAGGATTCGTTCGGTCTGCCTGCAAGCTTCGAAGCCGTGACAGACCGTTCTTTAAAGTCTGGTAAAAGCAGCAGTGACGTATTTTCGTAAGAGCTTATTCCCTTAGACAACTGACGGATAGAATATAATAAGCTTTACCACAACCGTGTAGATCCAGATAACTATTCTCGGTGACAGATTCCATGCCTTGAAGTAATATATTTAGTTCATAGGAATTTATTTATCAGGATGACACTGAAATATTAAGCTTCTTTGAAGAATTGGTAGTGATGGCATAAGGCACAAAACGAATCAGAGCAGTCAGTTTCCTCGTTCCTGTCAAGAGAACAAACTCATTTTTGAGAGGGTTGACTGGAAGCCCCTCAAGTGAGCCTCAAGCATGAGACTCAGAGTCCCTGTCTTCGACTCAGTATATCATAGGTATAGTGGTTTCAGCCGGCATGATCTTTCCCTTTTGAAGACTTTGACCAGCCTATTGGTTTCACTAACAGTTTCGATCTTTACGAAGACGTTCAGTCTGGGTTCCACCAAGGGACTGGAGATCTGCAGGGTTACTTTATAGATGGGCATGTCATTTCAAAACACTTGGTGAGGGTGCCGTTCATGTTATGAACAACTTCCTTAAACTTTTTCTTTGTCCTGAGCTTAGGAGAAGCACAATTAGACTTGCGGAACTCCTCCATAAATTGCGTTCAATTAATTTTTTGTGGATTCCTGCGCAACAGGGTTGCATTCTAGTCTGTATTCGAGGTACCTATGGTTTGACATGGAGATTTTCGGTGGTACTTTCCAGCCAGTAATCTCCTTAGCATACCTGTTGGATAAAGTTGAGTCGATTATTTGCTGTCTTACTCTCGTAACAAAAGTTAGCTGACAACCAGGTCAAACGATAATATGGAATCCAGGAGATGATCCCCGCTCACGTTGCATTGCAATGAATTTTAGTATGACATAAAACGTATAAATAAAGAATGTATGTGTTAAGAAGACATTGACCACTAAAGCCCTACATCGAAGAGTACACTATACAAGAGTCCCATCATCTGTTGTTTCGATCCATAACCTTATTGCAGCTGCAGTGTGAATGTGGACATATCGAGGATTGGGCTCTAAGCTTGTTCGTTTTCAATCCACGTAGGCTTCTAAAGAACAAATGTGATCGGCAGTTGCATTGTGAGTGAAGCCTTAGGCTATTCAATAGAATATCAAACCGCAGGTTATTCAATTAAGCCGAATCTTATTAAGGGAAATTCTATTATCTCCTGGATAAATCCTATGGAACCCGTGATATGACGCAAAACTCAGGAATTTAAGTGGCAAAATAATTTTTTGTCAGATTGATTGGAAAGCACAAAAACATAAAACAGACAGCGGCCTTTAACTTGTTTACTCAACATCAACTACTAACACGGTGATAAGTAGCACCAGGTACCCGAAACTACTAAGCAGCTGAGTGAAAGACGCCTTACTGTGTAATCGCCCTTCATTGAGTTCAATACCTACACCACTTTAGGTTGTGAGTAAGCCATAAAAAGATGGTTGCAAATACCGGAATGAGGTGATGGAGGACGTACACCCTAAGCACGACCAGAGCAAGCAATAAGGCATACTAGGGTCTAGATATCTAGCAATAGGGTGCTAGCCATGTGGCCATGTATCCACGCAATGTTTCACGCCTTGAAGCAAAATGCCGCGAAAAGCTGAATGTACCTTTGGCTCCTTGCGGCATTTTGTTACAAGTTTACACTTAGAATCACACCTATACTTCTCAAGAAATTATCAATTTGAAAGAACTAGTCATTTCTAAGATCACTGTGCAAAAGAGACCATTTCTAGCGTCTACATTTAGATCAGGACATCTAGATTTCGGAATTACTGCTATATTTCAAAGTGAAAATAAGGCCTCCTTAAGAAGATGAATATGCCCGTTTATCCAAAAAACAAAAAACAAAAAACAACTCCTGCCTAAAGTAATGCAGAACAGACCGAAGTGATTTTTAGGTCTAAAGAATGAAACTATCTTTCGTCATCTTCAAACTCTGGCTCTGATTATGGGAAGATATGTCAACTTATATGAAATTATTCATCTGTCAGTCTTGATAAAAATCTAAAGCAAAAACTTTCACACCGGCATAAGCTTCCAAGATCACATCAATTTGCACAAGTCATTCCGTCTGCTTTATTTGCTTTCAACATACAACTTCACATTATGCATAGTTTGATTATCTCGCTAAAAATTTCCTATTCTCACTTGCCATTTTAAATGTATCTATCAACCGAATGCTAAATTTTTGAATACATACGGCGGACAATGACAATTTAAAGTATAAAGGCCGTTCAAGACGCAAAGATGCATCGAAAAGAAAAGCAGCGTCATTTTCTTTATTCGCTGTAATAACTTCAATCTTTATTGTTAAGTATGTTATCTCGTACACGTATCTTTTCTTCTAGATGCCATGAATAAACCAGCAGCAGTTGAATGTAATCTCAAAGTGCGCATTTAATTCAACCTTTTCCTTTCAAGCGCAATTTATGACAACAAACTGTCATTGTACTTGTATTGAATGTGACACATGACAGATACTGTGGTAGTATGATAGATATGAAATATGTAGGAACACTTAATCCGAACAGATAGATACTTTCGTGCAACAGCTGAACACGACTCGGAAAGTATACCAATTATGAGTGCCTTCAGCCCAGTTGGACTCGCCAATATTTTGCATGATTCGACTGTAATTATTTATTGATAGATTGATGCCAGATATACTCGTACTCGTATAACGTGATACGAATATCTGCAGAGCTAATTACTTTCTCAGTGCCATTGTCGACCTTTGATTTGTGCTGATGATATACGACTACAACTGATGAGCCGTTGCTTTGTGCACAAGATTCGAATACAAATACTCTCATTTTAATTATGGATTCGGACAAGATTAAACAATTTTTGCGTTACAAATTGCGGAAAAGGCAGTTGGCAGTCATTCAAAAGATTCAAGTCAACTCTGACGTATGAGTGATTATCTTTCATATTTTCTAATTTTTTTGACTTCTTTGAACGTCGCTCATCCAGTTTTCGTTTAAAACTGACCTTCAGCCCACGTTAATCTCTTCAAAAACAGACCAAAAAACAGGTGGCAAAAATGTTTGTATCTGTAAATTTGTAAGTGTACCGGACTTAAGCTTAAGACTTAAGCAGCTTCTTAACGTATGTACGTAGAAGGAATTAAACCAGTTTCACAGTGCTTGTTACTTGAAATATATCCCCGATCATTCTCAAGTAACCATATTTGCTCAAAGTCGTCATGTTAATTTTATTAACCAATCAGATGACAGTACATCACCGGTGAAGTGTCAACAAGTTGTCAGATTGTGTGGAAAGGGAGAACGTTCTGGAACGTATTTAATTCTTTCTAACGATGGAACAGTGAAAATGGTTCTTAAGCAGATCATGGTTGACTTGAATTCTTAGATTTTCCGAAAATAGATTACGAATTTATATTTTTGAAGAACTTTGCATTATTCGACGAAGGCTGTATAGAATGTAAGCCACTGATACGAGTAAGTTTACATGCTCTGGACGTGAGTCGGTTCGCATTTCTTTGTTCTGGAGTTCATGTATCCATCGTGTTTACATTGAAAAGTCACAATGTACTCATCCATTGACCTAGAAACAGTAGAGTTCTGTTTCATTCAAAAGAGAAAAGCTGATAAAACATTGTAAGTACGAAGAATAAAACAGTTCTGTCATGTGTCAGTGGTGGCATATGCTAGAAACAAAGTCGATTTTATCAAATTTATAATTGAATTGGAGGGGTTGAAGTCCAGGGCATTATCGCGAATATGTTTATTAGACAGCAAGCAATGTGATTAATAATACAAAGAATATTGTTGGAATGGAACGTAGTTGTAAAGTGTAAAGGTCGGCCATTGTATGAGAATTGTAAACAGCGGTTAGGAAAAACACTGTTGATAAGAGCTAACCCTTCAAAATTGACGTAGGTATATCTTGTTGACAGTTGACAACAAATTAAATAAAATGCAATAAAGTGTTTACTACTAGTATACGAATATCTATGAGAACATCGGGGTTAAAGCAATTGATAAGTATTCATATCGATGTCTAATAAAACATGTTTTCAATTATTATCGTATTATACGCTTTCACTGCTTCGTAAGTGCTGATCTTTTTAATTATTAGAGATAAAGTGTGGCGGAAGATCAAGAATTGCCAATTGACACATACTGATACCACTCAATTTCTTCTTGAGGATAGTCAAGCCAGAGGTGATACCAATTTAAGCGGTTTTGGTTGTGACGTTGTATTGGTAGAACGCCTAAAGGTCTATTCACAGCTGCGAATATTCGTAATTTTGACATTGCATTCGCACCTACTTTTTCATTTAGTAGTAGCGACCTTTAAATACAAATTGTCATTCGTTTTGAACAGTATAATTTTCAGGTTAAATTTACGCAATAGTTTTGGTCGTGCGAATGCAGATTGGGTTCCACATTTGTGGAATGCGAGTAAAATTTGATAGTTCATAGAAACCATTTGCTTATTCTATTAACTATATACATAGAATTAAGCGATCGTTTATTTCTTCGCAAAAACTTTTTTTATTAATCCATAGATAAATTAAGTTTTGTGTTTTTAGAATAATAAAATTGTCGTTAGCCTATCTTTAAATGTACTAAAAATGATTCGCTGAGCTGTGAATGGACCTTAACAAAAAAAACTTGCACAATCGCATCCTCACCATTCTCTTGTGACGCCACAAGACGAAAAGCTGTGATATGGAAAACGCAACTCCTAGTTGAAGTGTACTACGCAGCTAAGCAACTCTGCTCTGGAAATCCACCAACCTCTAGGAGGTAATACTTTTGAGATTTTCATGTCACAGAAACTGACGCGCGCCAGCATCTGAATTCCGAAGCAACTCCGGAACTTAGAGATAGTTTATGCGTTTTCATACCTGAAACCACGAAATCGACACTAAAAAGTGGATAATCTTTTCTCACAGAGAGAGCTAACATCGGTGTTCTTTGAGCTTAGACAAAGCTTCTATAACAACCATTAAGTCTAGGTATGACTCTCGTCAATTGAAAATCAACGTTTTT
The DNA here is from genome assembly GCA_907269105.1 of Volucella inanis. Lineage (NCBI taxonomy): Eukaryota > Metazoa > Arthropoda > Insecta > Diptera > Syrphidae > Volucella > Volucella inanis. The sequence goes on along the minus strand of OU026157.1, from coordinate 69,300,322 downwards.
ACAAAAGTAAGAAAGCAGATCATAGATATATAGAATTCAGAATCAGGCGTGACGTCTCGGCCTTGTTGCAGAGGTAGAATCTAGAAGAAATGAAACAGAAGATAGAGGAACTTATTTAGAATCTGAAAAGTTCTGAAAATGTTCCTGTATATCGCCCGAAGGAGGGACTACGGTTTCAACGATATAGTTTACTTTGGGGCAAAACTTAAATAGGAGCAAAAAAACGTCAGAAGTTAATTTGAATTTTGAAGAGTGGTTATAAAAAAAAAGTTAAAATTCACAAAAAGGATCAAATCAGTCAGGCTGGAAATACTTAGAAGATTTGATGGTATCTTTATTGTCTATCTCATGCTTGAAACTTATTTCGTTCGTAGTTTAAACAGAACCGACTCACTACCAGCGTCTATGTATCACTGAAGCTGTAAGTGAGCGGCGTAACACGACTCGTCGTAGCTATTTATCTGTCATTGTTTCCAGTGATGGCTTCAAGTCGCTTTTTTGAGATGGAATATATCCAACTATCTCACACAAAGGTATTGACCAGCTGCTGGCAGTTCTGAAAATAATTTTCGAATACACCATTTGTCCAAGACGGAACATGCCTGCTAACACTGAAGATCCTATACGACTGCGCTTCAAAATATGGTAGGTAGAGTTGAAAGCTCACTCAATATAGAGCAGTGTGCGTTGAAAATGTTCATCGAATGTGACGCCATGTGTAACTCAGTCAGATAACACGGCCTAAAGGAATCACAAGCTTTTTGGGTAAGCGATGCTGGTGAAAAGGTCCTTCATTAGAGGTTGACCGCTGTACATATAAAATATCGGGAAGGATAATGCCTAGCGAATATCTGGTATGGCGCAAAGAATCCGTAAATGTGGTTGATGAATGGTGCATAGTGAATGGGCTTCCAGTTAATCCTTTCAAAATAAGGTTGGTCTTTTTACAAAAAAAAAAAAAGAGAAGCTGACTGGTCTAACTAATCTGCTGAAAGTCATCACTATCACCTGGATAACAACTTTATTTGGCTAAACGTCTCACGTGAAAAACCTCCAAAGGGTTGTCAGCATTCTGATAGTACAAAAAAGTTTCCGGGAAAGCATGGGGGTTGTCACCGAGGAACGTTCTATCGATCGACATAAGACCAATTATTGGGTTGTTCAATAAGTTCTGCGGTTTTTTTCTTAGAAGTGGTGTTTATCATATTTTTGTTGTTAAAATATTTACATATGTATACCGTTATGATCGGGAACGTTGTAAATGCTTAATATATATATATATTTTTTAAATGGAGGATAAGAAAGTGCATTTCGAAATTTTTTTTCTTTAAAAAAGGTTTCAAAGCGGCGGATATAAGCGCTGACCCTTGTCAGCGTTTATTTGCACGCTTTCGTTCTGCTTTCTGCTTGACGTCCAGTCAACCCACCACAGACAACATTCAAATCTTGGCTACAGTTACCGTTGACAGGCATTCGATGACACGTCAGATCGCTCAGTGGTTTAATATCGCCCATACAACCGTTTCGCAGAGACTGAAAAACCTTGGAATGTCGAAAAAGGTGGATAATTGGGCTCCTCACGAACTTAGTGAATGAAACTTTATGGATCGCATAATGCTCTATGAGTTCTTGTTGAGATGGAACCGCTTGAAAGTTTCCTGAAAAGAGTATTTACGGGAGATGAAAAATGGGTGGTTTAAAACAACATTCGGCATAAGAGGTCATGGTGCGCTCCTGGTGAAACACTGCAATCGGTCGGCAAATAAGATTTGCATTCCAAATGGTTATGTTGAGCATTTAGTGGAACTGGCGAGGTGTCCTTTGCTTCGAATTGTTTCCTCTTAATTAAACAATAAATACCAATAAATATTGCTCTCAGCTCAATATATTAAAGCAGGCAGTGGAAAAAAAAACGGATAAAGTTGGCGAACAGGAATGGCGTTGTTTTTCATCATGACAACGCCAGACCACACACAGCTTTAGTAACAAAAAAAAAAACTGAGTTCATTTGGTTGGGAAGTTGTGCAGCACCCATCGTACTCTCCAGACCATATGTCTTCTGACTGCCATGACATACCATGAACAAAACTTCCATCTGCCTTCCAAGTGAAGATATAGGCAAAACGAATTGCAGTTGTCAATATTGTAAGAAAGAGGCAAATTATATGCTTCTGTAGCGACAGTTAAGCTCTGCTTAAGGCCTTGCTGATCTTTCTCATTTAAAAGGTCACGGTAAATGAAAGAAATCCATGAACTTCATAGGGTTTTTCAGAGCCGAAACCAACATTAGGACTATTTGCGCATTTTGTTGATGCTTCAATTGAAAGGAGGACTTCGCGTAAGCATAACCATAAATAGCATGACTTTCCACTCCAGGATGTCGGCAGACCCAACAAATGCTTCCTCAGGGGTCAGCGACTTTCCTTCTGGCCCTCAGTAGGAACGACTTTAGGCCAATTGCAGATGTCTTAAGGTTGCACCAAGCTCTAGTTAAGCTCTCTCTCACTGTGAGATTGATGCCGACACTACGGATCATTGTCGCTGTGAGTGTTCTGTTTACGGTCGATTCAGGATGCAAGTATTGTGCGTTGAAGCGGGGGTGCTACCGCTTATTCATCTTTCTACGAAAGACTACACAATTCTAGCAAAAGAGACACACAACTAGTACGAGTACAATGGACTAGTTCTTTGTCTCTTCGGGCATTCTTTGTCGTACACTATCATATCCATAATGAAAATTAAACAAAATTCAGATTTTAAAAGAAAATCAAATCCTTCAAGAAATGTTTTGAATCTAAGTCGAACGGTTCTGCTCTCCACTTTAGGTTGCACAAATTGTATCTGGGGAAAAGTTCGTGGTGTTTTCTTAGTAAAATTAAATAGGTTAAATGAATGTGTATAAATTAATTTGTTTAAAGCAAATATGCATTATTATTAATGCTAATGTTTCGTAATTTTAATGGTAAAGTCATGATGGAATCGTTGAGGAACATTTGTTTTTTACACAGGCTTGTTTCGAAGCCAGCTTAATCCCATTAAGAGAGTTCAATATGGTCAAGGGGTGCTAATACAATTTTTATGGAAGATAACACCTTTCTTCTCATTTTGTCCAATTCGGGCCATTTTCTTTCAATTGCCTGGAGTAATCTATCGAGTTGTTCACAACAAAGTTAAGAATTAACCGTTTAACCATTTGTAAGTACCTCATGGTGGATTATCTGCGATGTGAATTCTAACTTCGCTGGTGACACCATTCTTTGCTAATCATCTTTAGTCGTACGTGCATAATAATGCCCTAGCTTCGTACCAATATCGACAGACCTGTTATCCCCGTATTGCTCGTATACTTCAAGAATTTCATCGGATTTTTTGGTGATTGGACAAACAGAGCGTTTGACATCAAAATTGCCAGAGCTAGCGGTTAAAACATTTTCGCTCTGCGGATTCTGATAGAGTTCCTTCAACGTAAGGAGGATAAATTTGTTTACAAGCGTGCGTAGCGTTCTTTCCCTTGTCGTATTATATTGTAAATTGTAGCGCAATTTCTCTGCATTCTTATGCACGTGTAATTAAATCTAAACCGTCACGTCCACAGTTGTCAACGTATCAGTTTTTCTTGAATTATTTGGATTTCAACTCATCTATCATCAAAAACGTCACGAAATTCTTCCCAGACCCACATTTCTTCAGAGTGTTTCTGGTTCATTATCAAAATTCATAATTGTACTACGTGCTTCAACATCATTAAATGCATCCGGAAAATAATCATGTCACCTTATTCTAAACCAGAGCAAGACCTCATTCTTTGTTTTTTTTTTTAATAGTTTTCTGAATCAATGTTGAAACCTCTTAGATTCTAGGAGACTTATTTTTTTATGACATAATATATAATTCATGAAACTCGTAAGTTTAATGTGTGCATTATTCTTTTCAAGTTCAAATTCAAAAGAACTTTTTTTTTCATTTTTATGACGCACTATAAAATCCATATATCTCTCTTGATGGTCATAACCGATAAAAATTTACCCCAGAGATTGTCTCAAAGGTTTGTTCTTGGTTATTTACGATAACCATGAATGGTGTTTATAAGTAAGTGAGTTTCATGGCAAAATATTGTATTATACAACAACTCTAGTCGTATTCGGAACGATTCACTCTTTCTACAAAATTTGAACAAATAAGCATAAATCAATTTATTTTCTACCGTCTTATGAGTATCTATCACTGAATTTTAACCACTGCACATGACAAATCTGCATAATTTGAGCACATTCGTTCAAACTATGTATAATCGTATAACCCCCGATCATTCTGCTCTTCGAAACCGCTTTTATTAATCGTTCTATAGAGCTTAAAAGTTATTTTCTTTGTTTGGGCTTCTATAATATTACTAATTTTTTTTATAAAAAAAAGAAGAAATATCACTGGGATAATCCGCGATTTCATCATCTTTCAGAGTTGAAATTCCCTGATGTTATTAATTTTTATTTTTTTTGAATTTTTATTAAATTTAGCTTCTTACAAGCAGACTTTGAACGCTATTAAAAAAGTGTTTAAGCAAATTTTTTTTAATGATAACCTCAGTTAATGTTACAATGTTACGTGCAAACTAATGTGCAGCCAACTTCAAGCCGTAATCTTGGTTAATTATGAAACCCATAACTTATAATTTAATTACATTGCGTAATGAGTAGGCAGATTTTAAATTTTCTATCCGCTTTGAAGGAAATATGTCTACTTACACGTGTTCATAATTACAGGCAGATCCATATGTACTCGCAATGGGGTACATACGATTGATGTACCGTGATTTAAATTACTGACTACTGAAACAGATACAGAGATTCAGAGCGAAATTGAGATTAAGATTGAAACTGACACTGATTGCTTATGCAATGGCATGAATAAAGCTGTATGAGCGGCAGGTATGAGTAATAAAAGTACTTTTAATCATTGACACTATTAACCTGGCAATTAATTTAAATGTTCTTGTCATGTTTTTAATAATTCTTTGAGTTTTTCTGTTCATTTTTTTCCTTTTATATGATCGTAAACAATTGAATAGCTTTTTTTGAAAGGTCTTACAGATTGAACAAAACTAAGTTATTAACTCTCAGTAAGTTAAGACTCATGCAACATTTAATAACTTTACAAGGAAGCCTTATATGAGCGTCTCGGATGTATTTGAAACAGTGAATTAATTATACAGTCCACAGGTCAACAAGGCAACCTTTCAGTAACCCTAGATGTCTGTGTTGACCTAATGCAATCAAAAGCAAACAAAAACTATGTAACATCGTCATTAATCGTCAGAGACTTCACCGAAATACCAATAAATAGAATTGAAGTTAACGTCCTATGTTCAAAAACCGGAATCACAAAGCTCCAGGAAAACAAGATGTACAGAAAGTGGTGTTGCGAGAAATGACAAAAACTGCACGATTGAAGATATAAGGTTTTCCAATGGGGACGTGACAACTTTGAATTTAATTTGTGAACGCACTCTTTCACTAATCATCAAACTGTCACTGTCAATTTATTCAGTAAACTCAACATTTTCATCATGGTAAAGTACACTAACGAGCTCCGTTCTCCGATTGCGCCAAGATTGGCTCAATAGGTTCGTCAATAAGCAAAATATGCGTTATTGGTCGGGTGAAAACCCAGGCCATGGGCCAGTCGATTGGCCGCCTCGTTTGTGCGATTTAACGCCGCTTGACTATTTTCTGTGGGGCTACGTTAAGTAATTGGCTTATGCCAATACGCCGACGACGTTGGAAGAGCTCAGAGCCAACATTGAACGCGAAATAGCGGCCATCTCGACCGAAATGTGTGGCCGAGTCGTTGAAAATTGGGTCCAACGAATCGACCGCTGCAAACGTGCCCGCGGTGACCATATGAACGAAGTCGAGTTCCATTCATAAATGTGTTGATTTTACTTCAAGCCAATAATAAAGTTTTTAAAATATCTCAAATGGTTTGCCTTTTATTTAAAAAAAAAGTTGTCAAGTCGTTATTAGAAAACCCTACATTAAAACCTCTTTTCCGAGAACATTTTTTTTTTCTGTTGTTAAAGGTTACTATCTATTTAGAAGTCAGAGGCTGCCAGTATAAATTACAAATGAGCAGTGTACATCAAAAATGCCACCTCGTTGATAGATTCCAATTATTGAAACTTAAATGAAAAGAAACGTATTTTTCTTCATATACGTTTTCCAACCCTATTTACTTCCAAACTATCACTCAAATACCAAGCATTGGTCTAAAAGTGCACTCACAACACTTGACACCTGCTACATCCCGGATGTAGCGTCCCATCTAGTTTGGCTATAAGCATGTATTTCTTAGTTCCCACATTCAATTGATTTGTTTTATTTTTATTTTAATTATAAAATAGTATTTTAGCTGATCCATTTTTACAAATAAAGTCACTTTTCACAAATCAAGCAATCACAAATCAAGATCAAAAGAGATCTGTTTTGTGACCACGACGTGATCTTGCCTTCCCCCACCAGTTGCAAATTACTTTCTTTAAAACTAAAATAAATATATGAGTTGCCAGGGCATCAAACACTGGTACCACCAAGAAGCAACCGCCGGAATCTATTCCATCACATCATCAGTTTTAAGAATAAAACTGTGTTTCGTGTATCATAGCCAGGCAAAAGGCTGTAGCAGAGGAGCTAAAGAGTAAGCCAACAGATGGCTGTCAATTACTGTCATTTACTGAATTCAATGTGGTAGATCCTTTTGACAGATATCATAAAATCATTGGCAATTTTAGTCATGGAGTCGTTTACCACGTAGCAAAGCATTTTTGTTATTCAATCGTATTACAAAAATGGGCAACCTGTAAAAGTTACATTTCGTAAAATTTGTGATCTTTTCCGATGAAGCCCATTTTTGGATGGATGAGTAAGTAAATAATTAATTTTGTAGCTTCTGGGGACCGGAAAACCCAATGAATTTTAAAAAAAAAGTCACTCTATGGTGTGGATTATGGCTTGGCGCCATCATTGGCCTGTGTTTTTTCGAAGACCGGCCGGAGAGATATTCACTGTGAATGGAGAACGTTACCGCAACATGTTGATCGGCTATTTTATTTTTCCCCAAAATTGAATGAATTGGGCCTGGACGATCTTTGGTTTCAAAAGTGCTACCGAACTATTTCGGTTAGAGAAGTTGATTGACCTCCAAGGTCATGCGATTTGACACCTATAGATATCTTCCTGTGGGGTTATTTGAAGAGTAAGGTCTATGCCAATAATTCGAATAACCCGGCGACAATTTAGGATCACAAACATAACATCCAAACTGAAATTGATCTACTTATTCTTCAAAAAGTCATCGATAATTTTGACCTTCGGTTGCGCTTGCAACAGAAGCTGTGGAGGTCACATAACGATGTTGTGTTACATTCATAATTGCCATAGACCGAACTTTATTAATCAACAATGCAACGCTCTATTGCATGAATTTCAGCCTGAAATACGGAACTGCTTCAATCCATGCTGGCATGTATGGATGTTTTAGTGCGAGGACCGTATACTCCGGCTCAAGATCCTTCATTTGTTTTGGAGCCATCTGTGTACCACACATGTGAGTCCTTGGCAAATACAGTTGAAACTCGATTATCCGGGATCCGATTAACCGGGACACTCAATTAACCGGGATTCACTCTATTATCCGTAACAGAAACAAAACCAAACAAATTCGTTGGCTAGCGGAATTCTTGTATCTATTGGGTTGCATTGTTCAAATATGCACAGAAAACTTTTTTATATTATCTTTCAACTTGTATTCCATATCGTTTGTGGTTGATAGTAACTAATGGCATACCTGCTTTCAATATTAATTAATGAACACTGCAAAAACAATGTGCCGATGCAAATGTTAGTAAAAAATTTAAGTTAGGGGCACAAACAGCTTATGACATCTTAAAAAAATTAAAAAAAAAATTTTGAAAGATCGACAAAGCAATTTATGGATGGTTTTAGCAAGAAAGATTTAACGGCGTTCCGGTTACAGGGCAGATGATTATAGAAAAAACGAAATTCTTTCATACCAAGTTTAACATAGCCTCTGACTGTGTGTACTCACAAGGCTGGCTGGGAAGATTCAAAAACCGAATTTATGCATTGAAATTCCCAGGAGAAAAAGAATCTACTGACTACGAAAGTGCCACGTTCTTTATAAAAGCTTTTTTCGATCTTATAAAAAAAGAAAATTGAATAAATCAGTATATGGGACCAGTCTTTTTTGGAAGTGTTTGCCACAAAACACAGTACTGGTTTGCTCCAACGCTGCAGGTACTCATAAATGCAAGTTGATGGTTATTGGTAAGAGTGCTCGAACAAGGATTTTAAAAAACGCCAGTAATCTTCCAGTGATCTACAAAGCCAATAAGCGAGTACGGGTAACTCAAGAACTATTTCTTGAATGGTTTAATAAACACTTTGTTCCAGAAGTAAAAGACCACTTGGAAAAAGGGAATCTTGACAAGAATTCAAAAGTTTTATTGCTCTTGGATAACTGTCCAGCTCACCCAGATGTGAACGATTTTAAGAGTCCTAATATTATTGTGAGATACATTCCACCAAACTGGACTTCATTGATCTAGCCAATGGACCAGGGCGTGATTCGTAGTCTGAAATGTCATTACCGGAACGAGATATTTCGAAAGCTAGTGACTTCAGAAAATCGGCACCAGTTTTCCAAGTTACTCAACATAAAAACTGCTTTGGATATGGTCTATTTGTTTATGGGCTACTAGTTTGGAATTGGATTCATCTTCCGCGATGAACATGTAGGCATATATCATTGTTTCTTTTATAAGTTCAAGATGAAGTGGTGGGATGTTTAGGATAACTTCAAGCGCAATTGTTGGATTTACCATTGTAGAACTTTGTGTTGCTTTATACCACCAAACGGCTGCTGCATACGTGATAATAGGTCTCGTAATTGCCGTGTACAACCATAGTGTTATTTCGGGATTAAGTCCCCAGTTTTTTCCAGCCTTATCAATAGTCTTAGAAATATGAAGGTTCCACGTAAGTTTTTTATCCACTGTGATTCCTAGATATTTTACTTTCGTTGAAAACTGTTGTTTTACCGAAGATAGTGGCATTTCTAAGTCTTTCTCCTTCGTCTCTTGGTGAATTTAACAATGTTGCTTTTCTTGGGATTGGCTTTGAGGCCTACTTTGGTGAGGCCTACATTAAGCCGTCTGGACGCAATTCAAGATTGTGTCTTTTGATTAAGATAGCTATGTCGTCTACATATCCTTGGACATAACCATCATTGCTGAGTATAATCAGTAGTTCATTAACTACGATGAACCATAGTGGAGTGATAGTACTCCTCCCTGTGGACATCCTTTGTGTTTATTTCTGCCCAATCAGGTTTTTATTGTTTTATCCTCTTGCATGCAGGTGGTGTTGTCAACTCGCATGTTTTGAATGTCTGTATGTATACATCTGGGAGAATTCTGTGTTGTCAAATGTGGCTTCTAGAGGGTGATTCATCGTGAGGTTTGATTTATAATATAAAAAAAAAACACATAAATTTGAAAGTGAACTTAAAATTTTTATTATCAGTTAAATCAATTCATGGCATTTACTTTTTGAAAATAATATCATGTAAAAGTTGGCCACGACTACGTCTGAGGTGGTCCATTCGGAAGGTCCAATTTTGGGCGACTCGTTCGAGCATAGCGACTGGTATCTCTAACACGAGTAATGTTGGCTTCCAAAGCGTCAATTGTAGCTGGCTTATTCTTGAAAACCTGAGACTTTATATATCACCAGAGAAAATAGTCCGAAGGTGTGATATCGCACGATCTAGGTGGCCAATTTACCGTAGCAAAACGTGAAATTAAGTGCTCACCAAAATGATTTCTTAACAAGTCCATTGTTTCTTGTTTCACTCGTTGAATGGCTCGTAGCGCCGTCTTGTTGGAACCAGAGCTCACCGAGACTATGTGCTTGAATCGACGGTAACTTTCTGATTTGCTTCATTTTTGAAGAAATATGGACCAATGATTCCACCAGCCCAAAAACCACACCATACCGTTGTTTTTAATGGATGTATCTTCGGGTTGATCATCAGCCCAAATACGGCAATTTTGTTTATTTACGTATCCATTGAGCCAAAAATAGGCTTCATCACTCAACAAAATTTCACGATAAAACACCGGATTTTCATTGTGTTTTTCCAGAGCCCATTCACTGAAAATATGACGCAAATTCAAGTCGCCTGACTTCAATTCTTGCACAAGTTGAATTTTTTACGCTTTCAGGCCGAGATCCTCGCGTAAAATACGTTAAGCCAAGCTGCTAAGAACGACGACGAATCGATTCGTCACGGTCTTCGCGTACACTCTCAGCTACAGCTGCTATAGTCTTTTCACTACGTGCTGGATGTGGTCTAACCGGTCGAGTATCATCCACTAATGTAAACTGGGACTCAAATTTACGAATGGTATTGGCGAAAGTGGATTCAGTAGGTCAATTATGTGCACGCAGGAAAAACATTTCTCACGGAATGTTGATTTTCGTAATACAGCGAAACAATTTGAAGACGCTGTTGTTGTGTGAGTCTTTTTATTATGACTTGCCAAACGATACTGAACAAAAATGACAAAGTAGTTTGTCACGCGTGATCTTTCAAAAAAAATCTATTGAAAATCGTGAACCTCACGATGAATCACCCTATATATCGAGGAAGCAACCGACCTCTTCTTCTTTATCTCTTTCACAAAACGACCTGTTTTGACTTTATTCCTAAACGAGTTATTTCGGGTTTTGGTGTTTTGAACTGGTCACCAAGAATGCGATTTATATTTATTTTTGAGGGGCCATGCAAAAGATCGAATATTCGTCAAGTTATGACCGAGTTATTTCGCAATATGAGTCGAAAGGTTATCGACACCATGGAGAGCATTCGAATGATGTTATAGTCCATTCATAATGGCAAGATCAAAATAATATATTGAACTAAGAATGTCATCGAAACGTAAATCATAAATATGTTTTATTTATATTTACTTTCGGCACCACAAAATGGATGACTCTGTATTTACTTTTTTATTGATTTGGGTTGGTGTATTTCCCCTAGATTTTCCGTGACCACGATTACTTAACTCCCTCGATGGCAAATGAATCCAGTGAAACAACAGAGCGGTGCTGCATATGTATATGATCCAGAAATGCTCTAGGAGCAAAACAGCTAAAATGAACACCAGGTATCAAGGTATGTAACTGCAAGAATCCGGTTCAAAATTTGGTTAGGAGCATGCATCATTTCATCTGCAAAATATTGTCAAACAAACGTATTCCCAATAAACGGACAAAATTCTTTCCCACTTTTTAAGTAAGGAGACCCTTTAGCTTCGTAAATTATTGAGATATAAGTATACTCAAAGTCGCCTACAAGAGACTATTTTCAATAACTCGATTAGTTTAGCGGTTTTAAGCCAGAACAGTTCACTACACACAATATTTTCGAAGCATGGCAGAATTTAGAAGGATGGATTTCATGTCGACTCATACTATGTACCTTTTGCGATCTATTTAAAATCTTGAAAACAATGTCTAAAACTCACATCCCAACTTCAGCGACACAATCTTTAAAGAGCCAGTAAACTTACTCACTTGAGTCGATAATGTTGTCATGTTAGTAAGATAAGTAACAGAAGCCATAATTGATTCAGACGGAACAAAAATGAAAATTCCGACAAAACATAATTTTCGACAGATAAGACTTCTTTGACGTGGTAAGGGACTTTACAAATATAGGCTTCGCTCCTAATTCCGAAAAATACACCAATACTAAGATCAAACTAAGAATAATCCTCATGAACTTTTTGAAGAAAGCACAATCACAGAGCAGAACTACAGTGAATTATTGGACCGATTAGATAAAAAATTAACAGACACACAACCCCGTTTGGAAAAGAAAAAACTATCATTCCACCACGATAACGCACCAGCTCACTCATCCGTGGACAAATTGCATGACTTACAGTGCGAATTGCTGCCACATTTTTTGCACTCGTTTGACCTGGTACCCTGAGAGTTTCTTTGCTGCCAAACATCAAAACCGGGCTCGCAGGAAAAAAATTCAGTTCGTGTGAGGAGGCCATCGGCGAGGTAAAATCATATTTTGAAGAGAAGACTAAGTTGAATCGTCTATGGTATTTTTCCTGATGACGGGATGTTGGGGTTCATCGCCGTTATACAGTCTGCAGAAAAAGTCGTTCCATATTCTCACCACCGACTGTGATTAGACTACAAAGTTTTCTTCATCTCTAAAGCTTTCTGTACGGGTGTCCTTTTCTTGACACGTTCTTTTTACCTGTTTTTAAAACTTTTTTAGGTTATTTTTGAAGTACAACCTTTCAATATTTTCGATCTCGAGCTTCTTTTGCTCTTTTTTTTGCTGGAGAAGCCGATGTTCTTTCTGTCTCTTCCGATCTTGTCCTTTGTGGCAGCGCCACTTTATATATATGCTTCTTGTCTAGCTACACGAACTTGCCGGAATTTTTCTTGGTCGTGGTCGGGTGAAACCCAGCACGTCAGTTGAGGCGTCTCTGATGGCACGTTGGCAACGTGTATCAAGTACTGGTCTTCAGTACTTGATAATGATGGCAAAGGAGCTGTTGAGAACTTTCGAGATACGTGTTCGGCGAAAATTTTGGCGGTCTCTTGCGATTGCAGCTTTGTCGTGGCGCTAGGAAAATCCGTATTCTACCTTGTCTACAACAATGGTACACTCGACACATAGTTTAAATGGAAGTAGAATTAAAGCAATTCGAATTAAAGAATTCGAAAACAAATACAGAAAAAATGTACTGGTTACTTGGAAAATATTCCAAGCTTACCATCAAGAACAAGCTGCTGTTATACAAGAACGTGCAGAAAGCGGTGTGGACCTACGTAATACAACTCTGCGAATATACCAAGAAAAAAAATGTTAAGGTCCACAAATATTGGGCGCAAAGGAAATCTGTTGCGCTGCGTGTCGGCCTAGCGCGATAAAAAGACACCTTCCAAATTTAAATTAGTTTCAGCAACAAACACATTGATTCAGATGAGAAGTATTTTTAGCGAGTAAAAATCTCACACTACTATGAGCAAGCGCTGGCGATCTGTCTATGGAAGATTTTCCCCTTCTCTTGACGAAATAAAAAAATCGAAAGCACAAAAATCGTTTTCGAAAATATCGAATAAATTTTTCGACTTCCCTAAAAGGGTATAAACCCTTTACTGCTTTCAGCAGTGCGGTAAGCTTTTATTAGCAACGCAACGACTCCACACCGAAGGATCACACGTTTTGCTTCTGATAGTTCTGATGGTTTTTCATATTAAGATTTGGACTTAACAGAACTCATAAGTTCTTGTATTCGCGAATCATTAGGCTCTAATCTCATTGATTTCAAATCAGTCTGGCACTGCTTCAATACACTACAAGATCTTTTCCACAAGAATAAGTAAAACTTTTGTAATATCCCGAATTTAGCAATTATCTTAGCAATAAAGAGTTGACAGACCAAAATGTGTATATCCTATTAGCTTCGCCAGTTTAAAAGAACCATCAAATCACAAAAAATCTAAATAATACCTATCAGAAGACTGGTTGGATTTCTATCCGGTCATTGCCACCTTCGATATCACTTACACAAAATAGGTCTTATTCAGAAAATTGAATGTCGTCTTTGCATGGAAGATGACGAAACATTTTATGGAATACATTTTATGGGAATGCATGGTCTTAAACTGACGACACTTCCTCAGAGAAATTTTGATCCCTGGGGAATTCTCAAAATATCCACCAGAAAGATTCTCAATTTCATCAAAAGAGCGGCTCGCAATTGGCAAATCAGATCTCCTGAAAACTAAATTTTCCGTAAAGCGAATATCTACAGCTCCCATTTCTATCTTAGACCGGCCCAGATAAGCGCACATGTTCCACAACTTGCGGCACACAGCTAGCCACACATGATATGAATCCCAATTATGATTTTAAACCCGAAAGGAAAACGATGTTATCTTCATACACAACCGCAGGTTTTTTACTATTTGGCCTGTCATTGATGTATTTTACAAAGAGGTTAGTTGAAAAATTAAGGTGACTTTATATTTTTATTTAAAATTTATTTATTTATCAATATTAATGTTGTCCTCTTCAAAGTAATCCCTCTCAGATACAATACACTTGTACCAACGCTTTTTCAAATCCTCGAAGCCACTCCAGCAATGCCAGTCCTGGCTTTCCTGAGTGCTTCCATTGGGACGATTGGGCTTTGGTTTCGACGTCATAACTATATACCCATAATTTGTCACCAGTTATAGTCCTTTTGATCCAATGCTCATACGACAGTTCTTCTGATCAAAACAAACTTCGCTGACACATGTCTCAAGCTCAAAACATCAGAAAAAATTGCATGACACGAGCCGACCGATATGCCAACATCCACAGCTACTTCTTTTATGGTGATTCGACGATTTTCTAAAACAATTTTCTTTACAGCTCCGACGTTATCATGTTTTGTTGATGTGCTGGGGTGTCCAGAGCGAGGTTCGTCATTGGCATCTTCTCGGTCACCTTGGAAGAGCTTGCCCCATTTGCTCTTACTTATAGCAGACTCACCGTATGCCACTGTCAACATTTCAAGTGTTTAAGAGCACTTGATACCATTTTTTACACAAAAATTTGACGCAAATTCTTTGCTCCATTTTTTATCATAATTTAAAATCGCCGAACACACCAAAACACGTCTAACTTTTCTATCTGTCAAAAACAAATTAAGTATGCTATATACTTGAAACGGTGGACATATGTTCGGGACATGTGTACAAACACAGCAAAAAAATCTTTAATTGAATATACTTACGTTGCTTGCGAAATTTCAAAAGTCACTCACACCTCGTACAGAGTAAATAGGAGCGTACGCAGAACGCAACTTTGCTTCAAACCTACTCATATTTGAATTCATCATTCATGCTGTTTTGCTGTCATATGTACATTGCCTTCAAAACATTGATGACTCTACTAAACATTTCGATTTAGTACAGAGCTTGTACTAGTAAGCTTGTGCTGGCTTTTGTAAATTAATAAGCAAAAATATTGAAAAGCCAGATTGAAATTTCGAAGAATCTTTGCATTAGATACTTACTAAATTTTTCCTTCAAACAAAAGCATACCGAACAGCTTTGTCATTTTCACTGTGTCATTAGTAGAGTAGAGTAGGGTAGAGTTCACTGAACAAAACAAAGCTGAGATGTTTGGATTAAGAACGAGATCTATTTATGATTTGGGTTCGATAATCAGGAAGGATACTCCCCAAGCAATCAAATATTTGCAGCTGAAAATTCTACTCAGATTTTGCGACATACAACCGGTTTTTGCAGGGTAATTTTTCATTATCATTTTAACTGCTTGTTACGGCATTACTATTTGAAATTCTTTGGAATAGCCATTATCTTTTATAAGCTACGGCTATTACTTTCAAAGAAGAATGTCATTAATTGATTTGCAAATAAAAATAACCTAATCAATATTCATAGTTTATTGAGAAAACTTACTTATAGCCTGATAGAATATTAAGCAGGGTACTCTTTCCAGCCCCTGATGGTCCCATAATAGCGGTAAGTTCGCCCGAACGTAATCTTCCGCTGACATCTTTCAGAATTTTCTTCGTTCCTGTAAACAAAAGAATAACATAAACGTAATTAGATAACAAGATCTACTCTCTTTTATAAGGAAATGATTAATTTCATTTTCTATCCATATTTAATTAAAAAAAAAAAAAAAAGATTAGCAACCAATTTTCTAAAAATAGAAAACTTTAGAAACTCTAAAGAAACTCGATAGAAACTCAAACTATGCATTTAAATATGATACGAGTAGGTAGTATCTGGCTAAAAAAATTGACAAGAGAAAAAGAAAGAAACAGACTGCAAATAAACTGACATTTAATTGGCATTTCATCTGACATAAGGTTAACTGATGAATGCCTAAGGCACCAGAACACGGTAAGTTGCATTGTTGAGTTGAACTGTGGGTCAGGTCAGTTCAAAAAGGCAATGAATCAGATTGGTTAAACTTATATCCTCATAATATCTAAGTTTCATTGAGACTATGCATTGTAAAGATGAAATATCTTAAATGGAAAATTTTATTTATTTAAAGCATTTCTGCGCATATTTAATTTTAAACAATGAATAGGGAGATTGTTCCTAGTAGCGCACAGCGTGAATAAAGAATTGACGGCTGATATTTAAAAAGTTGTATCTAGGAGGTACATATTAAATTAAGGGTTCTGTGAGAGTGGATAAACTTTTGTGAACAAGTAACTTAGTGTTCTTGAGTAAATAATCTTATGCAATGCAATAACCGTTTGATATTTTAAAAGTATATCCAATGAGCACCCAGCTATTTGCTTGGTAAATGCAGATATATGATCATACCTTTCCATATTAAATATATATCTGGCACAGTTGTTGAAAGCATTATTTATTTTTCTCAAGGATGTGGAATCTAAGTTTGCAAAGATTTCGCATGATAATATCGATATGATGCCACAAGTTGACACGCTTTACTATCAAAAGCAAATTGATTTTTTAATTTGTATAACAGGACGTCATGATTTACGGAATCAAATACTTTTGAGAAGTCCAGGAATACCACAAGTGACATCATATCTCTATCAATGGCAGAACGGATGTCGTCAGTAATTTTTAGTAAAGCAGTTGTGTAGATGTGCATTCGATTTAATAGAAAAAATAGCCTAACTTACAGTTGTCTCATCAACATATTGAAATGAAAAAGAACGCAGTGTTTCTTGTTCTGTCAAAAAAGGAAAACTCATTATTCTTTGGTAAACTTCTTATTAAGTTAATATTGCTATAAAGTCAATATTGCTACAATCAGATTCACTTCTGGTAATGCCGATTTGCCGAATAGATTTCCAAAACGCTTATCTTGATTTATTGCAGTTAAACTTACGAGTAGTTTGATTGAAACAATTCTATTTGTAATGCTTCTTTACAAAAAAAAAAAAAGACATTTCCACTTAAATACGACTTGAAGAACTGAAGAAATAATAAATAAATTTTTTCAAAATTTGAACGTTTATTTAAGAAAAACATGTACAATGTTATTCAAAGTATTGCCCATCTAAAGCTATGACTTTTTCCCATCTTTCTGGCAATTTGTGGATCCCAACCCAAAAGAATTGCGCCGGCTTGGCAGGCAAGAATGAATCAAGCCAATTTTTCATATTCTGCTCTGATGTGAACCGTATTTCAGTGAGGGCGTTCTGCATCGACCGAAACAAATGGTAGTCAGAAGGGGCAAGGTCTTTGCTATAAAGCGGGTGGGGTAAGACTTCCTATCCACTGTTTTCCAAATAGTTCTTAACCGGAATAGCAACGTGGGGCCGAGTGTTGTCATGATGGAAAGTTATTGTCTTCTGTCTGGGCGCATATTCCGGGCGTTTTTCGGCTACTGCTCTCTTCAAACGGATTAATTGTGTTCGCTAGCGTTGTTCATTGATGGTTTCACCCGGTTTTAGAAGCTCATAATGCAGCACACCCATCTGATCCTACCAAATACAGAGCATTACCTTCGCGCAATGGATATTCGGCTTTGCCATTGATTTGGCTGGTTGATCGGCTTTCACATATGAATTTTTATGCTTGGGGTTGTCGTAATAGATCCATTTTTCATCACCAGTAACAATCCGATACAAAAATGACTTCCTTTTTTGGCGTTCCAGCAGTATTTCGACATGCAAAACCGCCTTTCAACGTCTCTCAGCTTGAGTTCATGTGGAACCCAATTTCCTTGCTTTTGAATATATCCAGCTGCTTTTAAACGTTTTGAGATGGCTGCTTGAGTGACACCCAAAGATTCTGCGAGCTCTTCTTGTGTTTGGCAACAATCTTCATAAAGTAATGCTTCAAGTTCTTCATCTTCAAACTTTTTTGGCTGCCCAGGACGTTCATCGTCTTCCAAGCCAAAATCACCACTTTTAAATCGTGCCAACCATCATGTTCACCATAAACTTCCACCAAAATACGATGACTTTCGGCAGCAGTTTTCTTCATATTAAAGTAATGAAGAAGAACTCCCCGCAAAAACACTTTTTCAGGCACAAAGTTCGACATATTTGAGTGAAAAAACAAAATTATTGTTGTTTACGCTTCAAATGAATGACATATACTGAAATGACGTACAATGACAGTAGCTTTCCAACGCATAATCCAATTGAATAATACAAGTTACACCATCTCTTAGCAAACCGCATGAATTAAGTTTTAATTTAAATCACTGTCACAGCCAGAAGTGACTTGCAGACTCTTAAAATATCAGCACTCTTATCTAAGTCAACAAATAAAAACAATTACGAGTAGGTATAACGAAGAAAACAAATAACAGTGGTGCTCCGATGACCCTGAAAATAAATTTGAAAACAATTATCATCAGCCAATTTTTTCCGCGTTAGTCGCGATTATTTGAAGAATTTCATCACACACATCGAATAAGGAAGGAGGAATGGGTAAATCTATGATAGTTTCGAATACAAATCGACACATGTGTGAATAAACGGACTGTAAATAATAATAAAAAAAAAAAAAAACTCATGACTGGGTCCAATTGTTTTTTTTTTTTTTTTTTTTTGTAGATACTATGGCTTCCGAATTCGCTGTTTGTTGTTATACTATTTCTCTTCTCGAAGCATAAATCAAAGGGACCTAAACCAAAACCACTTAGCATTCAAAATATAGTATAATACAAGACCAGTATACCTGTTTGTGGGGGTTTGAATCGATTGTTTCGTACCTTTGATCAATCTTCAATTATGCCTAATTATATATTCTAAGACTGTCTCGCTACCGCTACAACCGGCGACGGTGGTATAAAATTCCGCCAACCATACATTGGTGATAGTACGATACCCTGAGAAGCCCCTCTTAAGGTTTGCGTCCGTCTAGATAATCGTAAATACAAACATAATAGTATACATAAGCGATACAATTTTTTGTCGTGATTTTGATTTCACTTCGATTTTCGTTTGGCGGAAATCGAAGACTATCATAGTTGTCGGTCTTCAGTTTGTCTTCAATATCGTAACTACAGTCGCTTCACCGCTTTAATATAGCGTCATCGTCACTGTTGATGACACAATGTGAGGTAAACAATCTTAAGACTACGTTCTGCGGCGGCATGAGACATTTTTGTCGTCTGGTATTTTGCTCCCTACTATGGAAGTCAAGAGCGGGTGTAGAGTTTCATTCCTCTACATAACTACTCGTATTTTTAGGGCTGCTCTCAATATACATATGTATTACTTATAAGGTATTGCTGATAGTTTTGCGTGCAACTTTGTCACATGAATGCATTAATCAATGAAGGCCACCAAGTTAAAGGTTAATGACCAACGACTCTAGATTGGTTTGTGATTCAAACACGACAGTTGTGGGTTTTGTAGTTGTTGCTGAGATTGTTTTTGTTTTTTTTTTTTTTTTTTGTTTTAGATCTTGCACAATCCGCATGAATAAAATTATGATAAAGGTTAACAAAGTCGCATAGGGTATGAAGTTTTATGGGCAGAACGTGGACGCACAAAGCCAAATTGTTCGCTTTTAATGAGCACTGTTGACGAGTTGTTTATGTTTTGTGGCTGGAAACATTTATATTAAGCAACCGGCGAATGATCACTGGTTAATTAAATTGTTTGTAAGAAATGGATGATTAAGGTAGGACAATACAAGTTGAATGAGATTTTTGGAGTTTACTACAAATGGATGGATAGTTTGGAAGTTTATTAAGTATGGAGGAAGGTTATTTCGTTCTTAAGTAACATTGACCTGGGCAATAATAATTTTTAATGTTATCTCCGCTAACTTTGGAGGTCGTCTGTAGTTTGAACACGACGAAGTTTGTGAACTTGAAATACGTGTGTTGGAAGACAGTCAGCATTTGTCCACCGTATAACGTATGATTGGCTTTCATAAGAGTAAAATGGAAAGGTTGGATCTCTGAAGTTCGTCCAAGAACTTCTTATTTTTACTTCTGCTTTAATAAACAGAAGGACAGAGCATATACCCGATCAAAAGAAGTTCCTGAACTTACTTTGAAAGTCGGGCCAAGTGGAAGATTTCGATGGAGCTCGCAAGGTAGAAAAGAATGAACCCAATTTTATAGTGACAGAGTACTTGTTACAAGCCTCAATCCTTTAACCAAAGGCCATAGTCAGTTAAAGATGGCATGATTTGATTCACTCGACATCCCAATATTGAGTTGTTCAAGCGTGTATACATTCGCATCCGTACTATCTACGTCTTCCTTAAAGCACTTATAGATGCCGTAATTAGTTTTGTGGAGAATATTACCATAACCTTATGTTAATTACTGTGAATGGTTTTTTCCATTTTCGAAATACAATCTCTAGAAAACCTGACGTAACGGATCAATTTAAAGGTCAGATTCAGCTAGTCAAAAACCTTCGCAGAATTTAAAGCTGGTTTCTGAATAAAAATACTTGCGCAGTAGGCAAGAACGTCAGATAAGGGCCGATATACTATTTACGATTCATTCAAATTAAGTACATAGTTTACGAGCAGATAAACAGTTGGCTGTGAAACACCCCGTATAATGAGAGTATAAAAATCTACAAAACAGTGTGCCTATGTATATGCTAGGGCGAGTACTCCCGGCGACAAAAGCAGCGCTTGTATGGATGTGGATTTTTCTTGATTTTTCCACGTGAAAACGAGTACTTCAAGGCACTAAATTTTCCAACATCAGTCTAGTATTTATCCCCGTTCTGTTGTACTGCGCAGGCACATGGACACTCTCAACAGCGGATTAGAGCTTTCTTCGTGCATTTGAGTGAAAAATTCTTCTCATGATATTTGGTTCCATCTGCGTTGGCGGGATTTGGAGGTGAAGATATGGCCCAAATACAAGTTTCTTATTAAAAATAAAACAAAATTAACAAAAATTAATTACTTGCGGTACGTTATGGCTTTATTGGAAAGAGTGAACTTTCTCATATGGAATATGATTTTGTTCATGTAGTTGCCTCGGCTAGCTTCGGAGCAGCACATCCAGTCAAACCAGTATACCAAGATCTTGTTGACCATGTCTGGTTCTACAATATCTCAAGAATGGTTTGGGCAATATTCGCTTTAAGGACTTAAATCGTTTATGGATTGTCCGCATATCATCAATTTTTAAGTACATTCTACAAAAAAAAGTCAAACAGGATCTAGTCGCAAATAAAATCTGAGGCGGCCAATTGACAACACAATTGTTTAAAAGGCTGTGTGGCATGGCGCATCATCGTGCTAAAACCAAAGATCGTCCAAGTCTATGTCTTCAATTTTTGCCCACAAAAATTTGGTAATCATGCGCTCACCGTTGACCGAAATGTCGTTTCCAGCAGCATTTTCGAAATGCAATCATGTCACTCTCTGCTTCTCGGCAATCACGTGAGGATTCTTTAATCACAAGAAAATCCGTCTCATCAGAAAAAATTATTTTTCGGCAAATTTCGACGTCGAATTCAAGCTACTGTGAAACCCAAACTGAGAAGCGATAACGAAGCGGATTTTGCGAAAGGTGTGCATTCAATTATTGAGATAATTGGGATTTGTAAGGGAATAAACCAACATCTTTTGTAAAAAATTTCAATTTTGAAGTGTTGAAGTACATGTTACTGGTTTGAGTTGCACATTCTCGGCTACAGCATCCACATTCTCGTCGATACGTACCGTACGATGACGGGGACCGTGAGTGTTGTTCACAAGCCAGCCAGTCTCACGAACTTTTTACACAAACCTGCGTATGGCAGGCGAGGTGAGTGCTTTATTTGAGAAATCATATGACATAAAATAAATTTGTTTTTGGACTACCCATTATATGTACATATCGTCTGTACAACGCTTGCTTGATTCCATCCCAGTAAAGCAATGCAGCTTATTGAACGTGGCGCACGCAGTTTTGTGGGGACCTCAACAGTCTTGAAATACGTAACTGAAGGTATTTTGCTAGAAATTGAACTGGCTGCAGAGGGATGTTGGTTTAGGCCCAGGACCGCCTGTCTGTAAGATGCCATCAAAAGTAGGTAAGTCACCATTAATTCTAAGACCCTTAAAAATATATACTCTCCCCTCGCTGCCATATTGCGATTAACGCAAGGTAATATAGTGGATGTCCGAACATCTGAGGGATAAACACTCCAAACAAACACAATACCTCCAAACTTACGTTCAGGTTATCCACAATTCGTGTGGGGGTTTAGACAAATCCAAGCGCAATAGTACGTGGCAGTTCCGTATTCCAAATTTGAAGATAGGATGCGATCATTCTAAACACAAGAAAAGACTGTAAAGAAGTTGTAAATTGGAAGGTTGCAGGTTTTCTACGAATGAGTGCCCCTTAATCTCTCGAATAAACCTTTACTGCCAGAATTAAGTGCAGTAAAGTGACAGTGAGATGAGTGACAGCGTTGCGAAAACATTATTGGCAATGCGCGTCAAATGCGCTGGAAATATCTCGAAAAAGATGCCATTTAGCAGGTGCAACAAAACAGAAGCGTAAACCGCTTTAACAGCAGCTGGGAAGAAGGATTAATACTGGTCACAAAATACTAGAAAGTTGTTTTCTCAAAAAGAAAAGAAAAGGAGCATCGGGAGAGACAACACCAACTGAACAAGAAGACGGGCCCAAATAGAATGGAAATTTTTTGCAAAACTCACAAAATAACACCAGACATTTCCAACAATATTGACGTAGTCTTACGTAAGAACCAAGCGTGATGCCAGTAACAGGATGCCTGCAAAACCAGAAATTCAACACAGATATGGTAATCGGAACCGATATAATTTTCAAGTTGTTAAAGATTTCGTTTTTCTAGGATTAGTTTTTAATTCTGACAGCAAAATCAGTTTAGAGATCAAATGCACACAATTCTTACCAATAGCTGTTTCTTTGGGTAAAGAAGGCAGCTGAGTACCAAATCCATCTCTCGAGTATATAAAGTGGCATCATGTTAGACCCTTATCATCCCAGTCCTGCTCTATTTCACAGAACCATGGACTGTGTCGGAAATGGATTAAGCCAGGTAATCGATTAATTTACGGTCCTTAATATCGTAGCAGGTACTTGTACACATATTGCGTTGAGCTGTTCAAGTCGCGGGCCAATCAACTTATCTTAGGGTGTTCTGCCAAATAAACAAGGATTGAGCAAGATGATCCCACGGTCTTAGAGTCAAAAACAGCAGAATTAGATTACTCAAGTTTGTTAGCTACAAACGCTTTGTAGATTCTGCTGCATCAAATATCGGTCAACATAAAAAAAAAACACGACCGCCTACCTGAAATAATGATCCCAAGATTCCGGAACTATGTACAAACTTCCCCCACCTCAAACCTTAAAGGTATCAAGTGGTATACGATGGATCAAAAATAGACTGGTATATTTGGGCTAAACACCAGAATTTCGCAACGAGCGTATTTCAAGTGGAAATACATGCCAGTCAGGTGTACGAAAATCTTATGCTTGACAGGAGTAAAGGCTGTCACCATCCATAAACTAACGGACAGTCAAGCAGCTAAATCAATCTTAAACTGCTTCAATACAATACAAGATCTCTCCCACAAAAACAAAGTAAAACTTTGACTAGTACTGGCTACAAGCGGTTCGTCTGATCTTTTCATCGGCCCTAAGCCGTTCTGTAAAATCCAGAATTCAGCAATTAACTCAATTGGTACATCAAATTCTTCTAAAAAAAGAAGGCAATATAAAGTTTGTAGTAATTGTTGCTGTGAACGATGGACAAGTTATTTGAAGATTCTGCGAAATAACATGAAGTTCTCTGACATAACTTTCATTACAACCTTAAAGTAAGCATGACTTTGAATCTAGCAGTTCTTTTTTTTTTTAAAAAAGTATCTATTTTGAATTACATGCGGGAAGGTACATTCTTCACAGCCGAAATTTCATGACATTTGGACGAATAAAAGCGGAGTTATTGCGTCTGAAATGTCAGTATGTTTTGTGACATCGGTACAAAAATGATTGATGACCAAAATTGCTCAGAACTCAATATTCGAAGGAAACCATCAAAGAAGCCAATAAGAAAAAAAAAGCCCCTTTATAACATTGTGACTGGTGAAGAAACGTGGTGTTTTTAATATGATCCAGAAACCAAGTGTCAACGTGCCAAGTGGAAGGCGCCGAGCGCGCCAATGCCCAAAAAATCTTGTTGGGAGAAGTCAAAAGTGAAGAAAATGTTGATTTGCTTTATGATTCGAAGAGTATTAACCACAAAGATTTCTTTCCACCGTTCCAAATAGTTAATGCACAATTAATGTTTTGAAGCGTTCAGCCAGAATATTGCATTTGTTGCACGATAATACGCCATTTCATCCATAGACACTTGTGACCGTGTCAATCACTGCTTGTATTTGCTTCAAAGGAAAGACGAGGTATGTTCGTATGGTCATACAACTAAGTAAATTGAAGACGTCAACCAACGAATTTCAAAATCAAAACATCAAAACACCATCACAAGGTTGTTATCTGGAAAGCCTTCATATTTGCTTGCGTAGGCGACAAATTCTGGACTTTTAAGAACTGAAAGCTATTTACTTTTGAAAGAAAGTTCACTAGGAAGACAACACTCATTTCAATAAGAAAACGATTCTTCTAAGACGATGAGCTTGCGTCATTTTTGATTGAATCAATATGTTGCTGGTGACCTTTCTAAGTGATTGCATAACCATAAAAATATTGTTATGAAATGACTTAATATTGCAAAAATATTTCGATTGTTTTGTATTCGGATGAAACCTAAACATCAGTGGACTATGGATTCCTTTCAACTACTTTGATAAGAGAATATGTTTACGAATATGTATATTATTCCGCACGTGTTTTCACTTATTTATTAATGAGTTATTATGTTCAAGTTCGACTATGGGCTTAGGAATGACTTAGTTGATAAACATAAGCATGCCACAATGATAAGAAACAAATCCCAACATGAGCTGATTCAAAATGGCAAGATATTACGAACCGGCAATCAGCTAGTGGTTTTATGACTTATTCAAATCAACGACCTTGCTATGTGAGCGACCCTTCAATGTCTACGTTTTTCAATTGACAAAGAAAGTGTAAGGACTCGAAGTAAACATCTTTTTCTTTATACAGATAACACACACAATGCTCGGAAAGGCCCATTATTCTTTCGGTTCATACAACGAAACGAACTTATTGAAAATTCCAACAGCAAGGAAATCCCCTCGTAAGGAAAAGTGGTGATATTATTATTTTATTGTAAAGTACAAACTCTAAAGTTTGTAATGAAATACAATATCTGGTAAATGTCCGCCTCAGCTATGCCTACAAATATTAATTCATTTGATGAAATATTTTTATCACGTTTTCGCACAATTTTGCATACTGCATGACTCGGTGGAGCATTTGCGTTGTCTTTATCTGTAAATTTCCCTAAAAAAAAAAAGCTTAATAGTGTTAAATCGTCCGATCTAGGCAGCCAATTGAAGTCTTCATTTCGAGAAATTACAATTTCATTAAATTTGTCATGCAATAGAGCCATTGTTTCACCACCTGTGTGGCATGTGTCATCAATTTCAGGCCAAAAATACCAGCCGACATCGTGCTGTAACGCAATCCATTTACTGAAACGGTCGCACCAGCATCATTTTAGAAAAAAATATGACCCTGGCGGTATCATTGTCAGCTCAAAACCGTATTAAACTGTGATTCATTGTGGATGGAGAGGTTGTTCTACTATGTCTGTTGGGTTTTCGGAGCTCAGGTAATGGAAATGAGCCTCATCACTCAGAACAATTTTTTGTAAAAAATCATGAATTTGTTCATTAATTTCCAGCACGCAATCAGCGAAAGTAAGAAGTTGTGCGTGGTCTGCTGGCCAAGATCTTCCTCTGATCGTCTCGAAATGAATACATCTTTTTTTTCATACTCTTAGTTTTCAGTCATACTCTCAGTTACGGCGACAATATTTTAAGCTTACCTTGCCGGAAGAACACGAGCTGGATTTTTCGCGTCACTCACCTGTCCAAGCCATTCAAATGTATCAATTACATTCACTATAGCTGTGCAAGAAAGTGCTTGATGACGACCAAAAGCAGTACAAACTTTACGAAAACATTTCCACGATATTTTCACCGTTTTTGTAGTCAAATTTCACTATTTTAACACATTGTACAAGTACCTATCGATCAATATGTAATAACCTTCTAGTTTTTACTTATTAAAAGTCATTGCAATTATAATTAAATATTGGCAGTTTAATAATGGTGCAAAATTTAAAATAACACCTCTTATTGGAATTTATGAAAAATAAAGCCAACTCATATGCGCTTATCACTTTTTCAGAATAGAAAGAGCGCTGCCGATGACTAAGCTGGACTTTCTTCGACTTTAGTCTGCGTTGCGCCATTGTAATTCATCGGGCTGAACATAGAGCCATGTCATTTGAATTTCACAAAAATCTTGGAAAAATAGATGTTGATTGATCAGTCTTTCAGCAGCCAAAAAATAAATATCCAAATGTCATATGCTGCAGCAGCGTTGCTAATCTTCCGTCAAAAATTTATCAATAACGTACGAAAATGTTGACATTTCCTACTTGACTTGGAGTTTTGAAATTTCTTCACTTATACTTGTAGAGCTACTACAGCAAATTATAACACTCTGTTGCACGGGTAGTAACGACGGAAAGATGCTCTAGAATCACCCCAAGTATCGTAGTCGTACGGATACCAAAAGATTGACGGTATTTCTTATGTATCCCTATTTGGCGATCTGCATTTCGATTGATAGGGAAACTAATGACTGCTCAAAACTTGGATTTGAGTCAGTAGACCAACAATCAAGTTCATGATGTAATGCTTACTTTACATCCTAGTAGTAGTAAAGTATAGACAACCTGGGTAAGCAGTCTGCGTTACTGAAAAATGCCCGCCATGAATCAAATGATGACAACTTTTGACTATTGTACTCGGAGTAAGAGTAGATTATGAAAGGTGAGGACGTTACCTGTCTTAGGAAGCGAAGGATCTTAAAATACCAGGTTCCTTCAATTGCAACGAGAGTTCCTTCTATATAACTTGGAGATATTGGGAGTGGGAGAAGTAAGATGGTAATACTGTACTACTCTACTCGAGCAAGCTCTCCCGTAGTCCCCGTGAATCCGGATTGGGTCTGCTGCTAACACCAATAGTATGCAGAAGCTTAATTTCCTGGTCCAGAATATCACCAGAATGTCTAAGTATAACATCGACCAGTTAAATAATCCATGAATTGTTTTTCCATAATTTCGGACGGTTTTTTGTATTTCTTATCGCAAATGGCACATAATTTCAAGGTAATACTCCTTATTGACCGTACGACCTTGAGGTTAAAACTCCTGATACACTACGACATGGTAATAAAAAAAATTATCAAAACTTTAACATCTAATCGAACTTGGCGCGCTTTTTTTGGACTTTGGTTTTGTCGTCATACTAGGTGGGGTGAAAAGTAACCTCCTTGGGAATTAAAAAAAAAAATTTTTTAAATGTTTTTTTAATTTATTCAATATAGTCCCCTTTTAGTTTGATACACTTATTCCAGCGATTTTCCAGCTTCTTGATCCCGTCCGAAAAGTAATTTTCCGGAAGATCTGCAAAATACTCCTCCGTGGCGTCGATGATTTCCTCGTGTGAGCTGAATTTTTTATTGATGCGCCATCTTTTGAGGTTTGGGAAGATAATAGTCCGTGTAGCCGTATTTTATCCGTGGTTGCGAAACACGCTTCATGTGAGGCCGTTTTGCAGCGATTTCGGCTTTACTTGCTCCAATAATGCACAGTAATACTCGCTGTTAATGGTTTTTCCTTTTTCGAGGTAGTCCACGAAGAGTATGCCATGACAATCTCAGAAAACCGACGCATCGAACCGCTTCGGAGCACTCGTGCCGGTTTCAGTCCATTGCCGGGCATTCATTCTGTTCTCTGGTGTGTAATAGTGGATCCAAGTTTCATCAACAGTTACCAATCGACGCCAAAAGTCCATCCGATTCCGCATCAGCAAGTCCAAACACTCTTTCGAAGTGCTCTCGCGTTCGTGTCTTTGGTCAGGAGTGAGTATGCGCGGTACACAGCGGCAGGATAACTTTTTCATATGCAGAATATTGCCCAAAATTTGGCGTGTGCGCTCAGTACTAATCTTTGTGGTATCTGCTAGCTCGCGCACCTTCACTTTCCGGTCAGCTAACACCATTTCATGTATTATTTTGACATTGTCCTCTGTAACCGCATCGGAGGGCCTGTCGCTACGGACTTGATCGGTAGTGGAGTTGCGGCCACCACAAAACTCTCGAAACCAATATTTGACGGTGTAATCTGACGGAGCATTAGCCCCATGATATTTATCTAACTTTTCTTTTGTTTCCTTCGCCGTTTTGCCTCTCAAAATATAATGTTTTATGAGAGAACGAAAATCGTTTTTGTCCACACTCAACATGATGCACAACACGTCAACAACAATCAGCTGTCAAAACAAAACTAAAGACAGTATCGCACTGAAATTTGACATGTCTGCCTAAATATGAACGGACCATAACCTTTTTTGTAGTAGCAGCGCATTCTGGCGGTCAAGGAGGTTACTTTTCACCCCATCTAGTAACCATACTCCTTGATCAATAAGTTTCCGCTGTGTAGCGCTCCCATTGTTCCGATTTGAGTTATGTTTTTTTTTATTAAGTTGGTACATCTGTTGTTGACATTCTCTCTAAATCTACGCGTCAGCTTGACATTTGCAAAAGTAACGTAGCCATCTATCTCTGTGTGTGTTGGCGATTTTTTACAATTTTAGAAATGGATTAAAATTTGCAACAACGAATTTGTAATAAATTTTGCGTAAATAACTGAATTAATGGTGCGCGAACGTTGGAAATGTTGGAAAAGTGTTTCGGCAACTATTCTCTAAAGAAAACGGTCGTTTACCAGTGGCACGAGCGGTTCAAAAGTGGTCGTGAGTCAATCGAAGATGATGAACGCAGTGGCAGACCATCGACATCGAAAACCGACGAAAGCATTGATAAAGTAAAAGAAATGTTGGTCAATAACCGCAAATTAACCATCAGAGAGATAGAGGAGGACTTGAACATTGCCTATGGATCCGTCCAAGACATTTAGGTTAATGATTTGAGTTTCCGTCGTGTAGCAATAAAGTTGGTGCCAAAAGACCTCAATTTCATGCAAAAAAGAGACCGTGTTGACGTTGCAAAAGGTATGATTTGCGAGGCTGAATCCGACTCCACATTCATCAAAAGGATCATTACTGGAGACGAGACGTCTGTTTATGTGAATGACGTTCACCAAATGAGCCGAGACCAAAAAAACACGTCGTTTTCAGTCAAAAAAGAAGAAGAAGAATGCTCACGGTTTTCATCGATTACAACGGTGTAATAGTAGCATCATAAATTTTTGCCAGAAGGCCAGACAGTAAACAAAGAGTATTACTTGGGCGTTATGAGACGTTTGCCTGAAGCAATTCGCCAAAAGAGACCAGAATTGTGGGCATGATTTTGCACCATGATAACGCACCGTCGTACAATGCGATCACTATTCGTAATTTTTTGACGAAAAAGCAACAAATACCATCCAACAGCCACTAAATTCACCTGATTTGGCTCCATGTGACTTCTTTCTGCTCAATCGAGTTAAAAACCCACTACGGGGAACGCGTTTCAGAACCGAAAGGAAGTAATGGAAAAATCGCAGTAAGCACTGATGGACAAACCGAAAACCGGATATAAGAAATGTTTCGAGGATTGGATCAAGCGCTGGCATAAGTGTTTTGCAGTCGATGGGGAATATGGATTTAGATAAATAAACTTGTATTTTTAATTTTCTGAATAAATTTTCGATGACAGCTTCGACGTTATTATCTTTTGTTGATGTGGTGGGGCTTCCAGGGCGACGTTCATCATTGGCATCTTCTCGGCCATCTTGTAAGAGCTTGCACCACTTGTTAAACATTTTTTTTTTTACTTAGAGCAGACTTGCTGTATGGCACTCTGTCAACATTTCAAGTGATTAAGGGCACTTGATTCAATTTTTTACACAAAATTTTATGCAAATTATTTGCTCCATTTTTTATTATAATTGAAAACCGCCGAGCAAACCAAAACACGTCTAACCATTCTATTTGTAAAAAAACAAACTAAATATGCTATTAGTACTTGAAACTGTGAACATATGTTCAGGACATGTGTACCAATACAGCAAAAAAAGAAAAATAAATAAAAAATTGATAATCGAATGTACGTTGCCCGCAAAACTTCAAAAGTCTCCCTACTTTTTGGACACACCTCGTATATCTTCAATATAAAAACACGATTCCTTCTGTGACAGAACCAAATCCCAAAATAGAATCAGTATTATGTTGATTATAAACACAAAATTAGCAACGTAGAATAGTCATTGTTAACTTATCTCATTATTTGAGCTCATCTAAAACTGAATTTTCTTCTGTTTTTCTATTACGGTCGTAATTTCAAAGCTGATGATCAGAATGTATATTATAACAATTAATTGTCGAGGAAAATAGCCATTCAAGATCTTCCTACCTTCATATGCAAACATACTTGTACATTCCTAATCTACCTCAGCTCTAGATTACACTCCAGCAAAGGGGGTAAAGTTATTGTAGTTAGAATAATGTCATACCAAACACAAGTACGAGTATACGAGTATAATATACTTAAGTGGAGCAGAATGACTTATCAGATGATTTTGCAAGTGTCTGTTAGAGGAAAGGGAAGAAAAGCTTCCTACCCACTATCACCTTTGTCCTCCTTCACAATCAGTATGTACGACGTACGTATTTCAAGCAACGTCTGGTTTATCAACAGTTTTGTCATTCTGTGTCTTGACTTTAATTACTTCCAGCAGAGACAAAGGCATTGTTGCTTGCAATTAATGAAAACACTAACCTCAATCGTTTCAGGTTAAGCTGGTTCTGACATTTTTCTCTCATTTTAAATATTTAATTTATTTTTTTATTTTTATTTATTTATTTTGTTTTTTGCCGTTTTATTAGACACTTACATTCGAATATTCGAAAGTACTGTGCTTGCGATAAACGCAGCGCGCACATACGTGCCCAGAGTACAAATGAGCTACCGAAGTATCTATAAGCCAGTGTGGCACGGATTGCTTTAAGTTGCAAAGCTTGCAAATTAATTAATGTTTTGAAATTGAAAACCCGAGTACTGTGACGAACTTGACCCCTGTCGGCGGTCAAAAAAAAAAAAAAACACGAATAATGAAAATAAATTTATGAGTTTCGATTAACTATGAAAAAAGGGCTCACGTAGTTAGAATTTCAAAAGTTTCGCTTTAGCTTTTGATTCCGGATTATGGCTTTAAAAAATTTTCGAGGGGAATTGAAAAATAAAAAAAAAAGTTATATTATTCGGCTTTAACGGATGTCAGATGATGTGCTAATCGTGTTGCTGCCCCGTTTGGGAAGTCAGGGATTGAAAAATAGCAAAGTCATCAAAAAGCGAAAGAGTTGCGCGTAAGTATGAAGACATTGTGCTTTCAGGGACAATAATTTAACTGTGCCGTTTGCGAACGTTGAAACTTACTGCTTATACATTCGTACATGTCGAATTGCAAACCATTTTCAGGTACTTTTTTCGGTAAGTGGGATAATGTTTTGATTGCATATGCAGATACGTATGAAAATAATCTAGTGATTTGAGCAATCTGTGCAAAACGGTAAGCTATCGCTCCCGAAATAGTGAAGATATTTCTGATTGACATCGTAAGCAGATAGGGAGTATGTTAGGTGTTAATTACAGTGCCCAAGTCTTCGTCTTATCCAGTCTTGGATTGTCGGAATTAATTTAAATGTCCATCTGCCTTTTTTTGTATACCCGTAAGTCAAACGGATCTGCCAAATACAAATTGACGCTGCCTTTTCTTCATTTCTAATCATGTTGATGCTGCGTTGTACTATCTATTTTTATATACCATATATTCTGAGCATCTCGTCTGCAAGGATGTCAATGCGGAGAAATCCAGCTATAACAATGGCAAATTCGTCTGATACTCTTCAAAAACGCTAATTGTCCTAAACGTGTCCCGTATGTTGACTATATGTAGTCTCCTTTTACTGCTTCGTTCTTAGTGCCTCAATCCAGACTGGGACGCTATATAGAAGAATTGATGTAAAGTAGAATTCTTCTACTCTATTCAGGTCGACTGATATTAGGCAATATATATACTCGTATTTAACCCAAGTTCTTTTTGTGCTGTAGTTTGTTATACAACATAAATCTAAGGAACTTAATTGTTTCTTATGGATTTTGAATTGGAAAATTCAATGGTTTCCTGACCTTTTATGAAGCAGCTTTTAAAATTGGCCAGCTCCAATCCGGCTTCATATGGGGCTGATTCCACTTCATGAATCTGTTTGGCTACTTTAACGATGGCAATTTCATCGGCGAATCCAGTTATCGTTACTCTCCTTACATTATATACCATAACAATGGCCCCAGGGTCGATGACGGTGGGACCTCCGCATTGACTTTGTAATTTTCTACGCCTTTAACAGAATTGTACCTCAGCTTCCTGTTGTTCAAATAGTTCGTCATTATCCTCAGCAAATAGTGCGGTTTGTCCATCCTAGAAAGTGTCCTTCTAATGGATAATCAGCTCATATCAATATAAGAGGCATATTGGGCGATAAGAAAATGCTTTTCCAGGGGATTTCTTTCCTTTTGAGAGTAGAAAGTTCCTTCTTCTAGACTTTTGCATTGTTGCTACGAAGAAGTCCGGCCTTTCTTGACAGCTTCCTTTATTGGTTTATTTGGGATACCGTCAGGTCCAGGGGCTTTGCTGTCACTTATCTTGCCGTATGCCCTTAGCAACAAGGAATCCCATGGATTTATATGGACTTCTTTGCAGAGACTTTTGTAGCATGTGATTTCTCTTTCTCTGATGGTTCTAGTTAGGTTGCCACTCGCTAGTCTAAGAGTGTCCAGCCGTTGTTGAAAGTCTGGTATCCTTCTTACACGCCGAACTTTCCGCTAAGCCTGTGAGCATTTTACCCGGAGTTCCTTTATATCATCGTTCCACCATTAACACAGGCGTTACTGCTGTTTTATTTTTTAGGCATTGATGCGTCGCACGCTGCTTTGATGATAAATATGAGATGAGACGCACGGGTTTCCACTCTTTCATATAGGGTCAAATCTTCGAAAGAATTGCTATCAAAAGATCTGTTATTCCTTTTTGGCCCCGTAAGTTTTGAAGGATGGACCGGTTTCATTTAATTGATCTCTTTAAATATCGCCTGATGGTCGCTATAATATTATTTCTAACTGACCCTTCACTAACCCTAACAAGGCTTCTTCCAACAATGACGTTGTCTTATAAAAAGCGGGGGCAAAACAATTACTGGTCTTATCGCAACGTTTTTCTGAACTTAACGTCTCTGATGGTCATAGGTTGTGTTGGTTTCAGGACCATCTGGCTGAATGGTTTCAGGACCAATGGCTACCAGAAGTTAAATAAAGTTACCGTAGGAGTCAGGAGCCCCCGAACTATTTTCCGGGCCTGACTTGAAAAAGTAGGCCACCACGGTGGCTGTGGTTTAAACCTAAAATCGCAAGTTTCGATCCGATGTAGAATTGCAATAAGTACAGGGTGCTATGATTCTAAAACCAGCAAGAGGTTTTAGATCGACGCTGATTTTAACACAAGTTCTGCTTTTGTATCAATGAATTGGCTGAGTGATGGCAACGCATATCCATGCTCCCTTGAATATTTAGGCATTCACTGCAATTAAGGCTTAGTATTCAGAAGTTCACTCAAAACACACGGGACATTCTGACCCTCCACTTGATCGTACCTAGAATAGAGTTGCTCGCTAAGGTGATTTTGACGATTTAGCCAACTGCCGCTTTCCTATAAGTGTGGCTCTACCCACATTAACGACACTTATTGTTAGGTTGTTAGTGAGGCTGCTGCCCCATTCTGTACCATATGCATTAAAGCCGCCTCCTATAACCAGTGGGGATCTGTGGAGCGCTTCCGCAGTCAGATTGTCCAACATCAATTGGTATTCACTAGCCGTGAAGCTGGATCTTGCATAGCAGCTGTAAAAATGGACCACTTTTATTTTAGCTTGCAAAATCTTACTTCTTGAAAGTTATAGCGTCCACATGTTCAAATCGCTGTCTGTTTTGCCTTGTCACAGATCCACTTAATTTTTTGAGTGAGACATTTATGGGGCTCGCTGATTATGATGACGTCTGCTGTTTTTGTCCTTTGTCGCTGATACTATGATATCTTGGGTTCAGGTTAATTTATTTTATCCTCATAATATTTTGCTTGTAATAGCTCTCCGTCTATTCTTCTCGTAAGGTTATTGTGTCTGCTTGCTCACTTTAAGTTGATTGATGCTCGATACCTAAAGCGAGGTTTTCCTGAGCTATGTTGTCCCAACGGTTTGGAATCGAAGTCTCTTCGGGTAGGACTGTTAATGTCAATTCGACGGAACGCAATGCTCACTAACGTCCAATGATATCATCGCCTATGTTTGCTAATATAAATTATTTTATCCCATAGAGCAGGACTGCAATTATATACGAGTAGAGTCTCCTTAATATTTCTTGAAAAGCACAGATTATTCAACTGCCTTCTTGGCAAGTGTAATTCTTCGTTTAATTTTCAATGGAATCCGAGTATCACTATGTGCCTCATCTTATTAAGACCATTTATAACAGTCAGCTTTACCCTGATTTACAACTGAACCTATTTTTGATGCTTCTGTTCCAATACATGCAAGCACACCAGGTCCGCACTGTTAATCGTCAATCAGAATGTACATTTATTTAAATGCCAAGAGGACAGTCAAGATCTTTTGCACTTAAAGACTGGTGCTTCTTAAGTTGAAGCAGTTCAGAAGGTCTCCTTTTTTGTGCTTCCAGTAAACTTCATTCATTAGGAATACTTTCATCTGACCAAATTATGTAAGTTTATGCTCTATACGAAGTATTTCCCACTCCTTTAAAATTTTTGGAGGTAGGTTTTTCGCTCTAAAAACCATTTAAAAACTCGTAGAAGCATATTTTTAATGAAATCGTTTTAACTTCTCTGTGAGAGTGATTTCATATCAGGTTGATGTTGACGAATTTAGCCTTGATGCTGTTTCTTATAAGGCGTTCGCTCAGCTGACTAAGGCCACTTCTCTTCCCTGTACCTTCCACCGTGGTATAAACCAGAGTTTTACAATGTTTGGCCTATCCCACCGTACTTTCTGAACGGCTGTGATACTTTCTTTATAGCATAGTTGATCTTTATCCGTTTTGCAGGGACTATGTTCGACGCTTATTTGCTTCGCAGCCATATTTCGA
Organism: Volucella inanis; assembly: GCA_907269105.1. Taxonomy (NCBI): domain Eukaryota; kingdom Metazoa; phylum Arthropoda; class Insecta; order Diptera; family Syrphidae; genus Volucella; species Volucella inanis. The sequence continues at coordinate 69,264,844 of OU026157.1, read as the reverse complement.
GTAATAAGGCCAACGCACAACTTCAAATCTGGAGGCCAAGTATTTTTTGGAACACCTAGGGCAAAAGCTATTAGATAAACCGGAGCTTATAACAAATTTCGGTGACATGATAGCTGACATTAGCCTGTTTACAATTCATCACAATTTCTCAGTACTCCGGCTGGAAAATTAGAAAATTTTCTTTGACCTCAGCACCACATACAGCAATGTAGAAACATAATAACTGCGGAAGATTTTTGAAGGAATACCATACGATTGCAAACTTGGGCCGTCACTTTTTGAATTGTTTTTATTCTAATACTTCGTATTACCTCATGTTTGCAGAAGCAAAATACGATTATAGAAAACTAGAATCAATATTTAATATTAGACAAAATCGACACAGGCCGATTAGACGTGCGTATATATGTATTTGTATGAAGACCCTGTGAGGTAAAATTCTTGTATGCTATGAATCGAAGTATTTCGATATCGCTTCTAAATCGCGTACTTAAAAAAGATTTTTTCCTTCTCTGAAGTTGATTCTGATGCAGTCTTAGCTAAGGCGAATGCCTGGAAAGTTTTGATTTCTTCGATTGTAACTGGAAATTAACCGTCGATGAGAACCTTTACTACGTACGTTGGTAACCCTAAAGTAAGTTCAAGAGTTGAACAGTTCTCTTAAGAGCCTTTTCTTAAAAGCTTTTTGCCGACCTCATTCTCTGTAAAGCTTTTATCACGAATGTCCTAGACAAGACGCAGTGCAAAAGCCAAATATAAATTCTTTTTTTAACAGATTCTTTAGCCGTGAAGGTGAGCAGGTCGAGGTTTTGAATACATGACCAGATAGACGGTTGAAAAATACAGTTTTTAAAACAAACCTGATACCGGACATTTTCGGGACACTAAAGCTGTTGGAGTGTTTGATGATGAGAAAATTTTCTGTCACTACCCCTTCTGCACGATTCAAGTAAACATTAAGATTTGACAATTTTCTAGAAAATATTAAGGACCTGATATGCAAATTGGTTTTAGTAATGTACACATTCTTCGGAATATTAGAAACTATATCCATCCTGCCTCCGCTTTGTGGTTTAGTGACTGTGACTTCTCTTGGGAGGAGCACTTAGTACACCTGCTTCGGATAAACTATCTTTTTCGTACTGGGTTAGACGATCTTAGCACTCTATTGACAAGTTATCAAAGCGAGTACCAACATAAATGATGAATGGTTCACAATTACCAATTTCATGACAAGCAAAAAGTGTTTCCAATCTTACGGCTCCAAAGTCCATAATAACAGCCGTAAACTCTTGAAGTGCGAATACGGAGAATCATAGCTCATTAGGGCTCACTTTGATCTAGTTCCGATTTAAACCTGGAGTGCGCGCATTCTTTTTCGCTGCTGAGATGTACGAGTATTCGACATCCTAGGGCCTTTCGCTTCTTCACTATCAATGTAAAGTTGTTTTCTAAAAGCAATAATTCTATTTTCCTTGCCATGTTTTGTTTAACAATATTCTTAAATTCCTGACGGTGTAAACGTGTTTCATGGAACCCATACATCTATTCTACATCAGCTTCGGACGTGCATAAGACCTTTTTTATTTTTAAAAAAGCGATTTTCTGTCAGATGATCGAATTGGTTTTCTACTGTATGTCATACGATACTAGTACTGATTCACTGGTGTCAAAACCGTTCAGCTTATTTTATACCAGTTAAACTCCGATTTGACAGTTCCAACAGAATCTGTTGGTAGAGGCGCTATCTAGGTTAAGAAATATGCTCACTATCCGAAAACCAATTATTGTTCAGAGTACACATATGTGATCGCCATGGATCTATAATACCGGAAAATAAGTCTGTAAAATAAGACTTAGAATTTGCTGAAACTTCAAAAGACAAAACTGCCATCCTTTTTTAGAATTCTAATGTGAATCTAATGGTGTAAAATTGGCAATGATATTTCTACTTCCCTTTTATTAATCCACGGCTTCCTTATTCCAAAATTATAATCCCAATATCTAAATTCATTCGCAAATATGCAATGCCTACTATTTCCATGCATCTATGTACAGTATTTTCCATGGTGTCAAGACCAGCCAGACAAGTAGCAAAACTATTTAGCAAGCATGCTTTATGACTCTTAACCTCCTTACTCAGAATATCATTGCAATGCATCCGGAAACTCACTCATGGTACGTATTTAATTTGTAACAACTTTCATAATTATGTGACTTTCATACATCTGACAAGTAACATCGCATTATAGTTTTTTGACCTTGTTGCCACTAAAGCATTTGCTGGAAATTTGAGGCAAAAAACAAAACTCAGTCTTAGCGGACACTATCGTAAAACTTTCATCATTGGATCCATACCCGCACAAACAACATTGACCCACATTTTTACGAAACAAACAAACAGGATTAACAAGTAGTTTGTCACATTTCTCTTGTAGGCCCACCAGTTCCTCCTATGTCACCACAAAGCCACTGCAACGTCACGGCAAAAATCACATTGCACAACCCCGCCACACTGTCATAATTTTTCACTTGATCAATTTTAGTCTGCCTACTCAGCGTGGTTTAATTTTCGCCACGCAAAAAACTACTATCGGTGCAAACCAATTTAAAGGTTATTAACCCTGACGTTCCGAAAATACACTCCACAATTACCTACATATCAACGTGCTGATGCTACACAAAAAAAAAGTGCACATTGAGGTGTTGTGAACCCAATACGAATTCTGAAACAGGAAGCTCTGGATAATGTTCATTTAAGAGGCGTGGGGAAATGTTTACAACCAAAAGCGGTTACATTAATTTATTTGTAATTGGTATACCCATTAGTTGCCAAGTTCATAAACATTTATCATCTCTACTTTATCGAAGATGAAGAGTGTGGTTTCTCTGGATAAATAACGCAATGTCCAGAATAGTTATTGCCAATACTCGTATTAAGGTCAATGTACAAACGAACATCACGAAGGACAAGAAGGAAGATAAAGATAGTTTCACAGCATAACTGGAATATGAGCACTCATCTGAAATCAGGTTTGCATGGTGTTTAGGTGGAATTGATGCAGCGGATAAGTCATACGAGCTGACTGTGGAATGATCATCAAACCGATGACTAGGATCGAGCACAGAGGAGACCTTTGAGTTGGGGCCATGTAAGGCGATTATGGATTGACGCATTAAATCAGTGCTCGACGTGTGATGTTATCTTAATCAAAAAATAGAGTAAAAATGTCATATTTTTAGCATAAAGAATTATTTTTCAGTTCAACTACATACATATGTATATTGCATGAACGAGAGTGCGTCAATATGGTTCTTGAACTTGATGCATCCATTAAAACGTCGGACGTCAATTGTCGGCACTAGTTGCTGAAGGCTAGACTTCTATGTATTAGTTTACGTATAAAGGATATATAAGATTGACATAGACTGAAGGTACATAATTCAATGTCAAGTTTTTTGAAGGGAGGACATCTGACTAGACTTCAAAGAACTTATTTCAAAAATAATTCTTCGTAGGTAAACTGCTAAAGGTTTCGGTTTCGTACTGCCCATATGGTAAACTTTTACTTTTTTCTAAAATGCTGACAAATTGACAACAAAGACCTCCACGAGTTTTTTAAGAACACGCTGAGCTCCGCTTGTCCCTCCAGATTGAGGGTTGTGCCGCTGAAGTATCTGGTGGGCCATGGAAAAAATCTTTATTTACGAAGCAATAACAATACTCAAATATGGACGGATCTACTGTTGACAACGGACTTCAGATCTGTGGAATATTAGGTCTCTTAATAGGCAACATGCAGCCGAACAACCAACGGATTCCTCCAAGAAATGCTATGGGATGGGCCATATCAACCAGATTGACCATATTGCTATCGACGTGAAACAATTCTCCCGTCCGAGCGTTCCCAAGGATTAATATCGTCTCGGACCCCTACCTTGTTGTATCCAAGGAACGGCTGCGGATATCCTGAACATCGCAGAGACAAACATGTACTGTGAGGAACTTTGACGTCAGGCGGCTACAATCGCAAGAGATCGCAAATCCTTTTCCGTTTGATTCTCCTTAAATCTATTAAAAAGTTCTATGCCGCCAGCATCAAGTACTGAAGACCAGTTGCTATATTGCCAAAAAGCTGATATACTGGGTTTCACTCGATCACCACAACGAAACCCCTGGTTTAAGAAAAACAGGAGAGCCGAGTACCGGTTTCCCAGGAAGAAAAAGAAGGAGCACCAAAAGCACGCGGTCGAGGAAATTGAGAAATACTACTCCAGGAATAAGATTTAGAATTTTTTTTCCAAAAAGTAAACAAAATATGCCACGAACACTAGCCTGTAGAGACGAACAAGGAAACATAGTAGTAGAGTCGCAGTCGATATAGAGTATTGGAAAAGAACAATTCAGTAAACTGTATAACGGCGATGACGAACTAAATACCGCTGTCAGACAGAATAAGCTTTTCAACTTGGTTGATATAGATCAACAATCCACTCTACCCGACCTGGATGAAGGGAAGATAACCATCTAAATTGCAGTGCAACAAAGCTGCTGGAGCGCACAACCTGACTGCTGAGCTCTTCGAAGCGGCAAACAATGACTCGGTAAGGAGTATAGACAAACTGATCTGTGCAAAATGGTCGAACGAAAGTGTGCCCGATGAATGGAACATCAGAATTGTTTGTTCCATCCTCAAGAAAGGATACGCCCTAAACTGCTCCAACTATAGAGACATCAGTCTTCTTAACATCGATTACAAGATCCTATCTGCCGTATTGTGTGAACGTCAAAAGCCGTTCATCAACAACATTAGTCCGGCAAAGTATTAACACTATGGCAGATCTTCAAAAAATAAAACAAAAACCCATGAGCTCTATAGTAAGTCGATACACACCAACTACCCATCGATTTTATGGCCACCTATATCAGCATCTTTAGAGACGAGATATACAGAGTAATGTTTAGTTTTAGCATTTTTGCTAAACTCATTCGGATGCACAAGGCGATGCACTGTCATGTGATTTATTTACGTCATTCTTAAAAAAATAATGCAAAACACACGTGCAAACACATGAATCACAATCTTTCAAAAGTCTGTCTCACCTACGACGATAATATTAACATAATCGGAAGAAAGCAGCGTAATGTCAGCGCTTTTGTGAGTATTGAGGTGGAAGCGGCGAAGATAGGTTTAACGGTCAATGTGGGCAAAACAAAATGTATTCACCATCGAGAGGAAAGATTTTTTTGAAAGATGACAAGAAAGATAGATTATTCGGAAGACTATTGGTATTTATCGAAAAGCGAAAACTCTTAAAACTCGCAGAAATTCGTGTCACTACAACACTTATACAATCAAGACGAGAGAAGCAAAATATAAGACGAGATAAAAATAAGAAGCAGCTAATAGAACCGTCTACTAAATCACTAAAGGACTGACAGTTTTCTGATTCATGACGGCTTCTGTTAAAGGCCTTTGAAATCTCTGCTCATTTCGGATAAGAATTAAGAAGTTGTCCGAAGAAACTTATTCCCGCATATCAATCACCTCAATCACCAAATCACCCAGTAACATTTTCAGAGCAGCTGTATAGGCTCATAAAAAAGATTTGGTAATCGCAAAAAAAAAAAAAAAAAAAACCGGATGATGGAAGCAAGGCTTAATCGTTAATATAGCAAGTTGAAAGCGCGCAAGATCACCTTGAAAACTCTGACATCAACCAAGTCATCACTAAGCAATATGTTGAATATCAATCACCGCTTCTTCTTTTGTGTAGTTCCTACAGAATAAAAGCGAATTGACCATGGCAAAAATGGAAAAATTGGTGAGAGTTGATCATATCGCCAAAACCGCACATAATGAAGTGGAGAACAAAAAAAGCTTATGTAAGAGATAAATGAAAAAAACGGAAGTATTTCTGCTAAATATCCACTACTTCAGTGTGCGTCTGTTGTAGGTGGAGACCATATTTAGATCCTTGAGAATCTCGAATTAATTTTAGGTATAGATCAAAAATAAATGAATTGTTAACGCGACAATCTGGTGTGGACCAGGACCTAGTCTCTTCCAATCAATGTGTTTTTTGCTATTTGATTTAATGCAGAGGGAGTGGGCATTTACAATTCTTTGCCCACTTCGAAACTCGGGGCAGTGAGAGACATATTTCATACACACATCAGTACATGTAAGTCGATATCGATCGAACGATCAATGCATATAATCCACGCATATCGCATGCATTTTTTTTAGAGATATTTTTCTAGTCACAAGGATTATTAGATTGCAAAAACTCATAATTTTTCAGACCCAAAAGTCAAAAAGCATCAACAAGACATCGTTTCTTATCAAAGACGTCAGTTTTACAGAAAGCATCAATCAATGATTGATAAATCTTCCAATAGGGATTAGCGCACTGTCATTGTTAATATTTCTTTGATACTCGTATTTATAATTAGCGTGATTTGACAAGTCCGGATGCACGCTTCCGTATAAATTAAAATTGATTTGAAAATCGGTCTTTACTTCGTGAAACGTATAGAAGATAAAGTGATTTTTTTGGTCCCTATAATTGACCAACTGAGGTCATTAGTCGTCGTGTTGTGGATAAACTTCGTACCGCATGTGCTTGTGAAACCAACATCGCGTCAACGTAAGATGCGTACAAATGTAGCTATAGCCGTTGTGAGTAAGGGTGTTGCGGGAGATTCGAAATGAGTTGAGACGGGGATTCGCAGCTTAAACTCTTGACCAGACGTTATATCCCGATTTATACTTTGCAAGTTATAGTGACTAGGAAATAAAGAGCTCGGCAGGGTATTTCGCAAGCGAGTTGTTCGGCTTACGAACGAATCATGATATTTTCGAGTATGTCCGAAAGTGGGCTTCAGGGTATACTGATGAGCATTGACAGTGAGACGGGTGTTATGGTTAAAAATTTGAAGGGGAGGAATGCTATGGAACACTGGTGGTAGAAAAAGTCGTAAAACAAGATGAGACATTAGACGTTACGTCCTAATTCAAAGGTGTCAACTAAATGACTGATATAAGTATCACCTACTCGTTTCTGTTTTTTCGCACGGTTTTGGATACTATTTAGCAAGTGCAAAGAGGTCTTAGGAGCACTTAACCAGATGTGAGCATTTTACTCCAATTTGGGCGGATATACACTTGTCGTCATAAAAACCGCACCATCTAATGAGTTCTCAAAAAATGCCTAATTACATCAGATCGTAAAGGTTTTTCCCATACTAATGTAGGGTATTCCTCATAGCGGAGGTAAAAAAAATTAATTTGAATTGAGTTGTGACGGTGACAAGTAAAAAAAAAGTGATATGTCTGGTAAATATCATCAACTGACTCGGGACGAAAAAGTTCAAATATTGACTTTAGTCGAAGAAGCGCTTGGCTATCGTGAGATTGCGGTTAAAATAGGATGCTGTCATTCAACTATCGTACGACTGATGAAGAAAAAAGAAAATCTGGATCCACTGGAAAAGGAAAAAGGCTCGGGGCGAAACCGTAAAACAACCCAGAAGACGGACAATCTATTACAACGGATTAGCATGAAAGACCGCTTTAAAAGTGCTGTCCGTATAAGAGCAGAGCTGAGTGAATTTCATCAAGTTGATCTAAGCGCCGAAACCATACGCCGGCGGCTATGGGATATAGGTTTATATAGAAGAAGACCAGCGAAAAAACCTCTTCTAACCACAAAAATGAAAAAAGCTCGCTTGACGTGGCAAAAAAGTACGAAGATTGGACGCAGGATGATTGGCGATGTGTGATATGGTCCGATCAAAGTAAATTTAATTTGTTGTGTGCCGACAGGTGAAAGGTTCAAGGACGAGTGCATAGTCAAAATAGTGATGTTTTTTCAAAGGGATGTTTTTCGTTTTACGTTTTGGGCCCTTTGCATTTTGTTAATGGAACTATGAACACTCAAAAGTATGGAGAAATAGTAAAGGAGTTTTTGGTACCAGCAATTGAACAGCATCATTCGTACACTGACAAGTGCATTTTTCAAGATGATTCTGCAACTTGCAACCGCTCCAAATCCGTAAGTAAAGTGTTATAAATGAACTTCTAGATGTCTACTTTATAAATAATAAACAGACAAGTAACTAGAGTCTTTCAATAATTTTCAGCTCAAGACAACGTTTGATGAACTCGGTATTACCAGACTAGACTAGCCAGCTAATTCAACCGATTTAAACCCAATCAAACACTTGTGGCATGTTATGAATCATAAGGTGGCTGAACATAAACCAGAGAGTAAAAAAAAGCTAAATGAAGTTCTGGAACATGTATGGAATACTGAAATTTCAAGGGATATTACTGAACTTCTACTAAACTCGATGCCGTCTAGATTAAAAGCGGTTATAACCGCCAAAGGAGGAGCAACTCGGTATTGATAATTTTTTGGTAAAAGTGGCATATATAAACATCTTATATACACATACATAAAAAATGTATCGTTTGATTTTGTTAACCAATGACTGTATTAAAATATTTTAAAAAATAAGAAAATTAACTGGTTTTTCTTTCTTTGTTAATATCTTTTTTCAAACATTTAATAAACAGATGGAAATTAGATAGTAATACTTATAAACTACTGCGGAGTACTCAACAAAAATTTCATTTAATTATAAAAATTATTATCGTAGTTATTAACAATTTTTCAATCATTTTGATATGGCGCGGTTTTTATGACCGCAAGTGTATGTATGTTATGCCTCATATAGTGTGATTCATCGTGAGGTTTGATTTTCAATAGGCTTTTTTTTGACAGATCACGCGTGACTTCTATCAAACTGCTTTGTCATTTTTGTTCAATATCGTTTGACAAGTCATCATGGAAATACTCACACCACAATAGCGTCTCCAAATTGTTCAGCTGTATTACGAAAATCAGCGTTCTGTAAGAAATATTTTTTGTGCTAACTATTGCCAATACCATTCGCAAATTTGAGTCCCAGTTTACATTAGTCGACAACTTGGAGTATTTTACGTGAGGATCTTGGCCTAAAAGCGTACAAAATTCAACTTCTGCAAGAGTTGAAGCCAGGCGACTTGAATTTGAGTAATATTTTCAGTAATTCGGCTTTGGAAAAACTCAATGAGAATCCACTTTTTTATCGTGAAATTTTGTTCAGTAATGAAGCCCATTTCTGGCTTGATGGATATGTTAATAAACAAAATTGCCGTATTTGGGCTAATGCGCAACCCGAAGAGTACCAAGAGCTACTATTACATCCATTAAAAGCAACGATATGGTGTAGTTTATGGGCTGGTGGAATCATTGGTCCATATTTCTTCAAAAATGAGGCAAATCAGAATGTTACCTTCAATTGGTAACCATTATCGCGCCATGTTAACGGACTATATACTTCCTGAAATTTAAGCACATGGAACAAGCCAGCTACGATTGACGCTTTGGAAGCCAACATTACTCGTGTAATATTATTATCAAACCTCACAATTAATCACCCTTTACATCATGCGTGAGGATGCTTTGAATCAGTATCGCAGAAACATCACAAACATTAAGCCAACAGAAGCAAAGATCAAAGAGATTCCACATAGTGAACCCTTCCCATCATCTCCAGATATTTCGTGATAAGACCAGCTAAAAACACTTCTTCGATACAAAAACTTGCAAACACTCGACAAACACCACCAACTCCAAACATTCCCAGCCAATCGCAAGAAAGTCCTGAAGAAGAAAAACAAATCCCAAATCCAGCAACTTTCCTTCGACGATCACCGAGAAATGTCAAACCGCCGAATCAATTGACATATTAAAAGAATATATATCTCTATCTCTGTCTGACAACAAGGGAAATGAGAACAATCCTGTATTTATTAATCTATTACATTTTTCATTATTGTCTAATCTATTACTTATACAACTGAATTGTATGTTATGTTGAAGCACGAATCAATAAAACATCATTCCATTGGTTCTAAAATAAACTTGCTGCTCGCAGTATGTACAGCAACGGCAGTGGCCGAGAGCAAGCAACAGTACTATAGCTCGCACTATAGTTTACATATATATATATGTACCTTTTTCACCAATTCACCGCACCACACCGCTCCATTAAATATTTTTATTAATATTTTTTTTTGCACTCGCGCGCGTGGAGATTTTTGGTTGGCAAAAAAATTGTGCACGTATTGCAACTTTTCTTGCGAATCTTGCAAGAAATCAACGTTGGATGTTAAAAAGAGACTTTTGGGAGAGGTTAACATAAAATTAGACAAAACTGTTGAGATAGCGCTTGCCATAGTGTTCTCTAAAGGTAAAATGTGCTATAGATATGCAAGGAAGATGGAAACTGTAGGTACCTATTGTACATAAAAAAAAGTCGCGGTAGTTTAAATCTTCAAGGTACTATACCAGAACGACAAGCAACTCCTCAACGAAGGAAAATAAATTTGATTCGTACTGGTGCGATGACAGTAGTCACATGGTAAACAAGTGGCGACCAAAGAATCTGTACTGTAAGTTTTTTCAGATGAAGAGGCAGGGAAGGCAGTTTGCATGAAATCTTTGAAAGAGTTAAATACATTAGACTTAGCAGAAACATTAGAAGAGACTTTTTTTTAACAAATTATTGAGGTTAGAATTGACGGGAAGCCAACTTAAATGAAACTGAGTACTGGAACGGCAGTCTGAATAATGAACTTTGACACCATTAGAAAGAACTGACCGAACGCAAAGCTGATTCCTACAGGGGTTTTATTAAAAACTTACAACAGAGATGTTTTTTCGGTCCCAAGTTGAAGTTCAGTACGATAAGCAGAAAGCTAAATGCTTCATATGCCTGGTAAGACGAAATATCGATACGATAGTGTGGTGTAGAATTTACAATAATGACAGAAGACAAAACTAAAACCATTATCCAAACGTTTCCTTAGGGATTTTGCTGCTCTCTTTCAGATAAAGATCGAGAATATTCCGCACGTAAAATGCATTTTAAGACTTCATGAGAAAGATACTCCAACTTTTATCAAATTACGAGGGAAAGATTGATCGGCTAAAAAGAGATGGCATCATTGCAAGAACTTCGCATTCAGATAGGGGAACACCCATAGTGTCAGTCATCAGAAGTACGCCTTCGATTAGAAAGTTACATTGAACAACTTCACGATAACTACTCAATTCCAAGGGTTGAGAATCTCTATCATAAGCTGAAAGATAAATAAGTTTTATTTTGTTTTCGTTATGTATAAAGTCTATTTACACCTGACGGTTACGGACGAGTGTGCCCTTCTACAAATAAGAAGTTCCACTAACAGAACATTAGGAGTGAATGACATTATGATAATTATACTGACAGGTTTAACCCCTTAATAAAGCTACAGAAAGATGTACACTCTTGCTTGATAAGTCGCGTTAATTCAATCTTCACCTGAATAAGCAAAAGCATAAGATTTTCGAACAAACAATTACCAGAGAATGTTTACACAAGACACGTGAAAAGATAAAACCCTTAACTAACCTTACAAAACTTAGACAAGATTTATTCCGGAAGTTAATACAAGACTTCATCATCTGTACAAGTTACTCAAAAAAAGCCGAATTTATATGGACATCTGTCTGTTAGAAGTCATTCGAACAGCTGAAAGGGGAAATAACAAAACGTTTTCATACTTTAGACGAAAGGCTTCCTTAAATGTTGGCGACGGATTTTTCACCTTTTGGTGAATGTAGAAAACAATGGAGAACGACCCATAATTTTTGCATCACGAAGTTTGTCAAAGGCAGAAACAAACTGCAGTCAATTTGACAAGGAAGCAACACCTATACTTTGGGGACTGAACAAATTACTGGTATGGCAGGGAACTTACGCTGAGTACAGGCAACAAGCCACTTACATCAATATTCAGACCTCAGCGTTTATTACATTATCCCCATATCCTAAGCGGATTCAAATACAGAAATTCAAAAGACTACACTAACATAGATTTTTTTAACAGGCATCCAGCAAATAAAGGAGTTCAAATTAGCTCAGTCCCGTCACATTTGAGCAGATACGGAAAGAACTCAAGCGGGATAAGGAGCCGTCATCTTTTTATTCAATTGCAAATCGGAGGAATTCTTAAGATACGCCATACGTTTTGTTGAAAAGTGAACGCATGTTGCAGGATGGATTTGTTTACAGCGGAATTAGAATTATCGTACCATCTACGCTTCGAGAACAGGTACTAAGCCAACTACACCCTGAGCGCGTGGGTAATATAAAGATGATGAAAGTACTAGCTAGAAGCTATTAGCATGGAATTGATTGGGATATTAAAGAATTGACAAACTCGGGGGTTTGCCAAGGTTCTTAATGAGATAGTTGTGCACCCATGGCAAATTTCACTTCTACCATGGCAATGGATTTAATATAGGGTTTTCTTATAACGACTTGACAACTTCTTTTTTTTAAATATTGGGTCTATAACTTAATGTGCGGTTTGCTGAGATATGACATAACTTATATTATTTCATAGTTATTATTCCATTGGAACATGCGTTGGAAAACTACTCTCATTGTACGTCATTTCAGTATATGTCATTCATTTGAAGCGTAAACAACAATATTTTTTTCACTCAAATATGTCGAACTTTGTGCCTGAAAAAGTGTTTTTGCGGGGAATTCTTCTTCATTACTAAAAACTGCTCCCGAAAGTCATCGTATTTTGGTGGAAGTTTATGGTGAACATGCGCTAGCTGAGCGAACGTACCAAAAGTGGTTTGCACGGTTTAAAAGTGGTGATTTTGGCTTGGAAGACGATAAACGTCCTGGGCAGCCAAAAAAGTTTTAAAATGAAGAACTGGAAACATTACTCTATGAAGATTGTTACCAAACACAAAAAGAGCTTGCAGAATCTTTGGGTGTCACTCAAGCAGCCATTTCAAAACGTTTAAGTGCAGCTGGTTATATTCAAAAGCAAGGAAATTGGGTTACTCATGAACTCAAGCCGAGAGACGTCGAAAGGTGGTTTCCTTGTCCGAAATATTGCTGGAACGCCACAAAAGGAAGTCATTATTGCATCGGATTGTTACTGGTGATAAAAAATATACAACCACAAGCGCAAAAAATCATATGTGAAACCCGGCCAACCTGTCAAATCAACGGCAAAACCGAATATCCATGGCGCGAAGGTAATGCTCCGTATTTGGTGGGATCAGATGGGTGTGCTGTATTATGAGCTGCTTAAACCGGGTGAAACTATCAATGGACAACGCTACCGAACACAATTAATCCGTTTGAAGAGAGCAGTAGCCGAAAAACGCCCGGAATATGCGACCAGACACGAGGCAATAATTTTTCATCATGACAACGCTCGGCCCCACCTTGCTATTCCGGTTAAGAACTCTTTGGAAAACAGTGGATGGGAAGTCTTACCCCACCCGCCTTATAGGCCAGACCTTGCCCCTTCTGACTACCATTTGTTACGGTCCATGCAGAACGCTCTCACTGAAATACGGTTCACATCAGAGCAGAATATCAAAAATTGGCTTGATTCGTTCCTGGCTGCCAAGCCGGCGCAGTTCTTTTGGGATGGGATCCACAAATTGCTAGAAAGATGGGAAAAAGTCATAGCTTCAGATAGGTAATACTTTGAATAATACTATTGTACATGTTTTTCTTAAATAAACGCTCAAATTTTGGAAAAAAAACCGCACGAATTAAAATATATACCCAATAAAAAGCGAATTATTTGAGATATTTCAAAAACTTTATTATTGGTTTGAAGTACAATCAAAAAATTTATGAATGGAACTCGACTTCGTTCATATGGCCACCGCGGGCACGTTTGCAGCAGTCGATTCGTTGGACCCAATTTTCAACGACTCGGCCACACACTTCGGAGGAAACGGCAGCTTTTTCGCGTTCAATGTTGGTTCTGAGCTCTTCCAACGTCGTCGGCGTGTTGGCATAAATCAATGACTTAACGTAGCCCCACAGAAAATAGTCAAGCGGCGTTAAATCGCACGAACGAGGCGGCCAATCGACTGGCCCATGTCTTGAGATAACACGCTCACCATATGCCACATACATGGCTTGTGGCACCATCCTGTTGAAACCACATGTCATCCAAGTCTATATCTTCCAATTCGGGCCAAAAATAATCGGTAATCATGGTGCGATAACGCTGACCATTCACAGTAACGTGACGATCGTTATCGTCGACGAAAAAATATGGGCCAATAACGCCGCCGGCATGCAAACCGCAACCAGCAGTTATTTTTTGTGGATAAAGTGGTGATTCATGAAGCACATGTGGGTTTTCACCCGAACCCATTGAGCCAAAAATGAGCTTCGTCAGTGAAGATGATTTAACGATGAAATTCATCATCTTGGCGCATCTTCTCCAGAACCCAATCGGAGAATGTAGCTCGTTAGTGTACCTTAATATGATGAAAATGTTGAGTTTACTGAATAAATTGACAGTGACAGTTTGATGATTAGTGAAAGAGTGCGTTCACAAATTAAATTCAAAGTTGTCAAGTTCCTATTGGGAAACCCTATACATGTGGATTTTGTTGGACCGTTCTTGAACAGTTACTTTTTGATCATTGTCGATGCAAAAACCAAATGGTTAGAGCATCAATACAAGTACTCCTGCTCATATCCACTTTCGCTCACTCAGTTCGTTTAGTTGTCGACTGTACTTTACAGTAAGCAATCTATATACTCGTATATGTCAGCGTACGTTGACGACTTTCTAATTGCAAGCTCTAAAAATCAAACATTGATTTTGTTGATAAAGGAGAGATAGATTCCTTCCTCGTGATGCAAAATAAACAGGAGGCAGCTGCTAAAACAATTTATTCGTGACGTGCTTCAAATATATAACACTTGTACTATTTAATGAAACAACAAAAATTTGTACGCCTATTGATCCAGTCAATAAATTTAAATTATATCTAGACTGCTCCTTATTGCCAAACAAGTTCTCAGATACCTATGTAATACCATCAACCTAAAACTTAAACTGTTTACAGGAAAACATACAGCGAGTGTATGCTACCGCTGACCGGGCAGGTAGCTGCGACGACAGGCGATCATAGACGAGCTTGGTTTTCTATCTGGTGGGAGCAGCAGTAATGTGAGAGTCACGAAAACAACAGTAGATTGCGCTAAGCAATACAGGGTCGAATATATGATCTTATCATGGGCAACGGAAGATAAATCAATCAACTAAGTTATTTGTTAACAATTCATCAACTCATCAACTGGAAAAAAAAACCTTATGTACCTGAAACGCTAGAAGCAAGTATATAGAAAAACGTGTTCATTATGCCGGCAAGTATTCCAGAAGCAGCTGATTGACTGAAAATACTTTCCAACTGAAGAGTTTCTTAATTATGCTTAGGTAAGGATAGCAACTCCTTGTCATACTATTAAATGAATCAATGCATATTTAAATACTTTGACTATATTTGTACGTGACACAAATGCATATGTACTTGAATTATGTACCATACATATGGATCAGTAAGTGTGCTACTTTCTTCATTTTTCTCAACAAGTGAAAATTACCATACAAACACTAATTTCTAAATAAAACAAAAACAACTTTTCAACAATTTGTTTGCATCAGCTCAAACATATGTAAAGTTATTACTACAGCAACAGAAAAAAAAAATAAAGAAAACGCACAAAAAATAACGAAAGAACCACAAAAGAGAGTGCAGAAAACCGATAAAAAATTGTGGACAATCCATTTTGACATCCCCCTTCACCCCGCACCCGTTTTAAAAAAATAATTTAGGAAATCAGCAGCGAAAAATGAGTAGCATAAATCGGGACTACTTGTATATAATTCCAGAAGGATGGCACTACGAGTATGTGTTAAATTTCTCACGAAAGCATTGACTTACTTTGAACTGAATTCGTGCAATCTGATGCAGCTTCATTATATTTTTTAAGACCTACGGAGGAATTCTGAAGAAGTGTTCAAAGCATAATGTCGTTAAACGTTGTTTATAATGAATAATACGAACTCAATTATTGCCGATGTTGTTAGAAAAGAAAGTTCTTTAGCTCTTAAAAGAGCTTAGAACATTTGAGAAGTTACACGGAAGCTACATCCCATAATCAAGAAAAACAGAATCTATTAGGGCAGCCTTAGGCACCACAAAGAGTATAAAAGAGGAGTAGACCCTGGCCTCTTCGTCAGACCAGAAGCAGCAATTTTCTTCATACGTGCTGAAACTAGGCAGCTTTGTGTTTTTAAGCTCTTATTTCAACTGCCAGGTATAAACTGGCCAATTTAAAAACTGTCTGCATCTCATATCATGTCAATAACATAAAACAAATTGGAGGCATGTGTGGCGATTGATCGGGAAACTGCTGGGTGTCGTATAACTTGGATTGGGCCAGCAGCGCAACATAGCGAAGTGCTTGCCTTAACTCCCAATGGCGGTCCCCAGGAACAGCAGAGTGAACCCTTACTTGTTCAGGTGAAAACGGTCAATAATATTATACTGGCCTACGCCATCATAGGGCTCACAACCCTATACGGAAGAGATTAAAATATGTGACGAACTTGTCGACCCTAGCAAGCGTTTAAAGAACAATGACCTTCGGATCTGCACGGATTTGCCATATGCGGCAGACTTAGGCAAGAAGTCTTGAGCTTCCGATACGTGACCCAGCGTCTTATGACAATCCTCATCAAGGCTAAATTGTGCCTAATATGTGCCCTACGGAAAACAAAAAAGACGCCATCAACGAATGTTTGTACGAGCTCCTTAAGATAGCATTTCAGCAATGTTCGAAGTATGACATTCGCCAAAATAGGAAAGGAGGACATCTTTGGTAAGACAGTTGGTACGCATAGCCTAAATGACACCACGCCTGGGAACATACTTATTTTTATTTATTTTTTTTTTAAAGAACTTAGCACTCAAGTGGGTATGATTACTCTTATGGGACAGAGAGAGGAAGGAAGGGAGACTAGATTATTAGTGTAAGTTGACTTGAAAAAAAGTCTTTAGGTTACGGCGGAAATTGGAAATTGGTCATCGTTATGTGATACAATACTTTTATTTGAAAGGCCCCAGCCCAACCAATATAAAAGCTGAACTGAATCCTACTCTGGGTGAGTCTGCTCCTTCGTTTACAATAGCAAAATTTTGGGGTCCTGAGTTTAAACGAGGCCGTACGAGCTGCCAAGACGAGCATCGTAGTGGTCGACCAAATGATATGGCGACTCCAAAAATGGTGAAGAAAATCCACAAAGCGGTACTGAATGATCGTAGACATTGTAGGCATTTCAAAAAGTGCGGTACATCGCATATTATTTGAAAATTTGGACATGAGAAAACTGTGTGCAAGATGGGTGCCACGTTTGCTCACACTCGAGCAAAAACAGTGTCATGAAGATGTTTCAATTGAGTGTTTAGAGAAGTTTGAATTGCTACCTCATGCACCCTATTCGCCAGATTTAGCCCCGTCGAATTATTTTCTGTTCCCAAACTTGAAAAAATGGCACAGTGTGCAAATATTTTTCAACGATGAAGAAGTGATGGTGGCAGTTAATTAGGAGCAAGACAGTTCTTATTATAAAAAGGGTATCGAACTTTTTGAACATCGCTGGGAAAAGTGTATAGAGGCGATTATGTTAAAAAATAAATAAAGTTTTTTCAAAAATTTTTGTGTTTTCTTTGTTGGGTCGGGTACTTCCGGGATCGCCCAGATACGATATAACGTATCTCGTATAACGTAGAAAAGCTGCAACCGCAAGACACCGCTAGAATCTTCGCCGAAAGTGTATCATGAAATTTCTACACAACCCCTATCCCGCTGGCAACAAGTTTCGAATACTTGTGGCAACGCTGCCAACGTTCTATCAGAAATGCCGCAACTGATGTGCTGGGTTTCACCCAAACACGACCAAGAAATGTCTGGCAAGCAAGGATGAGAGCCGAAGAGACAGGAAAAACATTGGCTTGGTAAAAAGAGCACGAGAAGAGCGCGATCGAAGATATTGAAAGGTTGTACTCCAGAAATAACATACAAAAGTTTTAGTAACAGGTAAAAAGAAAAGGAGACTACTACTACTACGGATAGTCACAGTCGGTGATGAGAATATGAAACAACTTTTTTGGCAGACTGTTTGGTATATCGGCGACGAACCTCAACATCCCACCGTCAGGAAGAATATATTGGGTCTATAACCTTTGCTAAGAGATGGCGTAACTTGTATTATTCTGTTGTTATTATTCCATTGAAACATGCGTTGGAAAGCTACTGTCATTGTACGTCATTTCAGTATATGTCATTCATTTGAAGCGTAAACAACAATAAATTTTTTTTCACTCAAATATGTCGAACTTTGTGCGGGGAGTTCTTCTTCATTACTTCAATATGAAGAAAAATGCTGCCGAAAGTCATCGTATTTTGGTGGAAGTTTATGGTGAATATGCGCTAGCTGAGCGAACGTTCCAAAAGTGGTTTGCACGATTTAAAAGTGGTGATTTTGGCTTGGAAGACGAAGAACGTCTTTCAAGATGAAGATGAAGAACTGGAAGCATTACTCTATGAAGCTTGCAGAATCTTTGGGTGTCACTCAAGCAGCCATTTTAAAACGTTTAAAAGCAGCTGGATATATTCAAAAGCAAGGAAATTGGGTTCCACATGAACTCAAGCCGAGAGACGTCGAAAGGCGGTTTTTCATGTCCGAAATGCTGCTGGAACGCCACAAAAGGAAGTCATTTTTCCATCGGATTGTTACTGGTGATGAAAAATGGATCCATTACGACAAACCCAAGCGCAAAAAATCATATGTGAAACCCCGCCAACCAGCCAAATCAACGGCAAAGCCGAATTTCCATGGCGCGAAGGTAATGCTCTGTATTTGGTGGGATCAGATGGGTGTGCTGTATTATGAGCTGCTAAAACCGGGTGAAACTATCAATGGACAACGCTACCGAAGACACTTAATCCGTTTGAAGAGAGCAGTAGCCGAAAAACGCCCGGAATATGCGACCAGACACGAGGCAATAATTTTCCATCATGACAACGCTCGGCCGCACGTTGCTATTCCGGTTAAGAACTATTTGGAAAACAGTGGATGGGAAGTCTTACCCCACCCGCCTTATAGCCCAGACCTTGCCCTTCTGACTACCATTTGTTCCAGTCGAAGCAGAACGCCCTCACTGAAATACGATTCACATCAGAGCAGAATATCAAAAATTGGCTTGATACATTCTTGGCTGCCAAGCCGGCGCAGTTCTTTTGGGATGGGATCCACAAATTGCCAGAAAGATGGGAAAATAACATAGCTTCAGATAGGCAATACTTTGAATAATACTATTGTACATGTTTTTCTTAAATAAACGTTCAAATTTTGAATAATTATATACCCTATACAATTCAACTTAAACAATGATAGCCAAAACTACCCTCCACATGACTAAAACGAAGTAAAAATGGTAATATCTAGCATGCATCAACTCATTTCACCGATCTGGTCAGAAGAGTGTATGTCTGATGAACCATGATGATGATGATGAGCCGTGTCTAGCTTTGGTATCCCTGTTAAGCTCGTCCATCAGCTTGAGAACGCTCGCTGCTCCCTAAAGTTCGGTAACGACTTAACCGAGATCTTTAGTGTCAACAAAAATTTTTGACAAGGTGACGCGCTGTCATTTGAATACTTTAACATGACACGACAGAATTGTACGGAACTCACCAGTGAACATTGGCATCATCTTTCAAAAGTATGTGCAACTCGAAAAACTCAGCAGGTTGTCACCGGTACGTTAACTAGTATAAAAACGGAAGCTGCCAAAATTGGTTTAGGAGCGAATGATGGCACACAACATCGACGAAGGAGAAGAAAATTTAAAGACGAGCTATGCGAGCTGTACAGTGACATCGATGTAGTCAAAAAACTACCAATCAGTCGCTTGAAATGGCTAGGGCATGTACTATAGAGCAAACGGACATCAATGCTCCGGTGCGCAGAGTCTTCAAATCTAACCTGAATCTACAATGCAGTAGAGAGAGACCTCACCTTAGGTGGCGCGCATAAGTAAAAGGAGACCTCAGCCAATTTGGATTGCGCAATCTGGAAGCAGTTAGCTAAAGACTGGGCGTACTTGAGAGGCTTGTTAGTTGCGGCTCAGGTCCAACCCAAACTGCTGATACCTATGTAATTTAGTAAATACAATACAATAATATAAAAGAATTAGTAAATGTCAACACTTTTATGATAGATCCTTAAGATTAACTTTAGTTTCCATATGCGTATATGGATGCTACTGTCATTTTCGATAATCTATTTCGATTATCTTAACGTCAATCACAACTTATA
This sequence comes from Volucella inanis, assembly GCA_907269105.1. Taxonomy (NCBI): domain Eukaryota; kingdom Metazoa; phylum Arthropoda; class Insecta; order Diptera; family Syrphidae; genus Volucella; species Volucella inanis. The sequence goes on along the minus strand of OU026157.1, from coordinate 69,244,517 downwards.
CTTAGCATAGGTACAATGTAATGCAGGTCCTAGTTTTGTATATTTATTTATTTTTTTTTTTTTTTGTTGATTTCTGCAATTTCATTGCAGTGGGACCACCTCATTTAGCTATCATGTTTTGGCACATCAAATGTAATGGATATCTACCCCTATCCAGGGGAAGCAAATGTCAGATTCAATTTCACTGACAAAACGTCATAATGACATGATCATTGACATTTCACGTTTAATTTGACAGCTGTGATTTAAATAATTTTTAGCACAATGATTAGACAAAGATCTAGACAAATTTCTTAACCTTCCTATCCGTTTTGAGACAGCATGATATCATGCAGATCTAGAGCTAGTTACATATAACAACCTATAGTTCCGTGCTATTTAATTAATTTAATGATAAGTCACTGGTTTCTCAATAACCGATTATAAAACCAACTAGCATTTATAAGCAGATTTATGGTATTTCCCGTTGGTGGATGAGTAAACCTGGTCAATTTCCTTCGCAATGCATTTTAATCAGTACTCAGATTAGAACTCAATCAATTGGACAATAATTGTGTTAGATCGCCTAAGGAATCTTGATTAAGCTCATGGAAAAAAAAAAGAGATTAAGATGCTAAAAATCCTTTTGTGTTCAAGTTCGCGTTAATCGTATTATTACGAACATACGAACGCCATAGAACTCTGAAAGCTAAGCACGTGAACAAACGTTGCTTAATCATCCGGCTGGTGAACGAGTTTGTAGGTATCTAATTTAGAATGCAAAACACTTTCCTACCATAAATTGTTGTCTGAATAAAAATGAAGGGAGACACGTTATTTCTTTTGAAATGACGTCACTGCATACATTTCACTAGACGTCAGCAAATCATTATTTATATAGCGTCGCAAATAAAAATGATGGTGAGGGCAATGGTGGGAATGATTGCAGAACACAAAAGTTAACGTAAAGAAGACATTTGAATGGATGGAATAAAAATCCGGCAGCAAAATTTGACGTACTCGTATCTATTGTACTTCAGGTCGACATTTGAAGAACCTTTTGGGCTGGATTGAATCGATTGTAATCTGTATTCCCGATGTTGTCGACCCTAGTTTAGAATGAGCTAGGACGCATTGAGTTAAAATTGCATTGGTTTGAAATTTGCGTGAGAACCTATAGTAGCTAGCATGCATAAAAAATGCCAAATTATAAACTATTGACCCTAAAAGCCGAATAATTATAGCCGCACATAGCGTCCAGATCAACTGGATCAATGTTTCGAGTCTATAATAGAACGCAACAATTTTGTCTGTTATGAAACGTTCTGTAGAGCAAAACTTACCTAAAAACTCCCCAGAAATACAATAAGTAGATTGTCCTTTCTCTAAGAAGTCAACTGGCCAAGGCCAGAATATGGTCGGACGAACGTAAGCACAAGAAAGGAAGCTGAACTGAAATGTGCCAACTACAAATGCATCAGTCTTCTTAACATAGCCCACAAGATTCTCTCCGCCCTACATTGTGAATGCCTGAAACACTTCGTCAACAACTTCATTCGTCCATATCAATGTGGCTTTAGGCCAGGAAAGTGCACCATCGACTAAATATTCAAACTACGGCAGAAGTTGGAAAAGACCAATGAGCGTCAAATCGATACACAAAACTTATACAGAGCTATGCTTAGTTTTGGCATCCCTGCCAAGTTCGTTCGTTTGTGCAGGATGACTATGGAGAATACAGGCTGCTCCATCAAAATTGACAAAGAATTCAGCGAGAATAAAATAATAGTGCAAAACTCACGCGCCAACACAAAATGCACAGTCTTTCAAAAGTCCGTCCAATTACTCCGATACGCCGTTGATACTGACATAATCGGAAGAAAGTAGTGTTCTGTCAGTTGCGCTTTGGCGAATATTGAGACAGAAAGCGAAATCAAGTATACGCTGTCAACAAGAAAAGACACCCAACTCCTACGTTTCGAACGTCACTCTCGTCAGATATATGAGTAACTTTGAGGTAGTTAACGACTTCGTCAAGCTAGGCTCCGCTATCAATTCAGGCAACGACACTAGTGCTGAGATCAAAAGAAGAATAACTCTTCTCAATCGCTGCTTCTTTGGGTTTAGAAGGCAATTGACTAGCAAATCCCTCCCTCGAACAATAGTCTCAGTCCTGCCTTATGGCGCAGAGGCATGGACTTTATCAGAAATGGATGAGGGTGCTTTTGAATGCCTTGAAAGGAAAATTTTTTTAGGTAATAATTCGACCCCGTCTGCATAGACGGTGAACCGTACGAGCTGCACAGCGACATCGACTTAGCCAGAACAGTAAAGATCCAAAGACTGAGGTGGCTGGTTCATGCAGATCAAATGGACACTAATGCTTCGGTCCAAGAAATCTTCGAATCTGCCATCGAGGAATAACGCAATAGAGCTAGACTACGACTCAGGTGATGCACGCAGGTGGAAACTAGAGGCATCTGACTAAAAATCAAGCTGTCTGAAGGTGTGTGATGATTGTAGCCCAAGTCAACCCGGACTTGGGTAAGACAGCAAGGAGTTTTTCAAAAACAGAAACGGTTTTTCAAAAGTTTTTCAAATGATTTTTGTTCTGTTTGCATTATTGGAAATTAAATAAGAAAATACAACAATGAGCTGCATGGGTATGACACGTTGAGCGAATAAACACCAACGATACAGTTTATGAAACTTCTCAGAGGGAAATTGAGGTAAAATATGTGGAACTGGAAGCGGCTTTCACAATATCGCGCAAAATGGGGCGAGCCTTTGGTTGGGATTCACATTTGTGGCGGACGGAAGCGCCACATTAAAAAAGAATTGAGTAGATCGAAACACATTTTTTTCATTAGTGAGCTTTATTTCTCTTCATCAAACATTTTTAAACTCTCAGCCTTAAAAATTTGTAGCATCGGGGGGGTCTGTTTTACAAATAAGCATACATTGAGGAAAATAAGATTTCAACGACATGCAGATAAGGTTTTACATCCTCAGATGTCGCCATCTCTAAAGCGAAATTTTATTGCATCTGTCCTTCGGATTCATTAAAGTGTACCCGGATTGAAATATAGTTAGCGCTACTGAGCCAAAATAAGTGTACCATCGTTTAGAATAACCCGTTAAAATTTGGTGACAATCCTACGCTTAGTTTTGTTGTGACACCCATCTAATTAGTGTTTTTTGCGACCATGGAAAAAGAGTAGTATCGCTCCGTGACCCGATCCTTGATTTTAAGTGGCAAAACCTGCGACGAAATTGAGCTCATTCTGGGATCAATTCACCTTCGTCATGGCCGCACGTACGTTCTTGATGGACCGCGCGCAGGTGGCCTAAAACCGGTTACCACAGAAGAAACCGTAGACAAAATCCTTGATCTCGTATTGGCGGATCGCCGAATAAAAATGAAAGCGCAGTCATGAGTCCACTTCAAAGACGTTCTTGGCTTTGTTTAATAGAAATCTGGAGGATGTTCTGTGTCGTTTTGTGACTGTCAATGAGACGTGGATCGTGGATTCATTAGTACACAGCAGAGACCAAAGAACAATCGAAAAAATGGGTTTTACCCAGTGAACGTACTCAAAAAAAAGCGAACACAGTGCCTTCGGCCAGAAAAGTGATGACCACCGTTTTTTTTTTTTTTTTTTTGATACGCGGGGTGTGATCTACGTTGTTCTACGTCGATTTATAGGGTCGATTCAACGCCGATTTAAAGAAAAAACCACCACATTTGGCGAAGAAAAACGTGCTTTTCCACCACGATAACGCACTGGCTCACACCTCCGAAGTCGCCACAGCCAAATTGGTCGAATTGCACTACGAATTACTCTTCCATTCTCCGTATTCTGCGGATTTTGCTCCCTGTGACTTCTTTTTGTTGCCAAACCATAAAAGATCGCTTGCCAGAAAGAAAAACGGGTCGAACGAGGAAGTCATCGAACCCGCGGAGGTGTATTTTGCAGGCCAACAAAAGTCGTACTATACGGAGGGATTAAAAAAGTTGAAAGGATTGCGTTGCATTTATCAAACAGCCCTCGTACATCAAGGTTAGGTTAGGTTAAGTTATAGTGGCGGTTGGAAAACCAACCCACTTATCCTATTGGCCCGTTGTGCTGCCACGTGGATCTATGATCCCCTCACTCGTGGAACCAATTTGAGCTTACGATGAACCGCAGGAGACTGTTAACGTCTGTATATTTTAGATCGTTTAAGTCGTTGTAGAAGAGGGCTCCTAGGTTGAGTTTTCTTCTCTGGGAGAGAGCTAGACATGTATAGAGAAGGTGAAGGATTATCTCCTCTTCCTCCTCGTCCATGCAGCTTCTACAGAAATCGTTTGCAAAAGCGCCAAGCCTTCTTGCACGTTGCCTATAAGGCAGTGTTCAGTTATGACACATATAATAGCGCTAAGATGTTTGCTATTTAAAACAATCAGATTCTTAGAGCGATTCAGATCTAGCTTTGGCCAGATCTGTTTAGTCGCTAGACATGTTGGCCCACCGGTCCATCTAAGGTCTGTTTTTTTATTAGCATCCAGTTTAAATAATAATTTGCGTTTGGTATACTTATGTTGCCCTTTTCCGATGGAATTGGTAAAGTGGTTCCAATTTTGGCGAGTTTGTAGGCCCTAAAATCCCCTGGAATGTCTCTGTGGCCCGGCACCTAACAAATGTGAAGGTTTAAATGCTCTGCCATCTCCGTAAGAGATGATCAGCATTCAAGGGCGGTTTTAGAATTCAATGAGACCGAGTCCAGGGACTTGATAGCTGCCTGACTATCCGAAAAGATGCAGATATCCTTCGCAGATATCACGTTTTTCTTCAGCCAGGACAGAGCTTCTTTAATCGCTAAAAATTCCGCCTGGAAGACGGAAGGAGAGACTTAAATTTATGTGCATCAAACATTCCAAAATTTACTAAAGGACAATTGATCTGTAGGATGAAATGTGTTGCAAAAGTATTGTATTCTATTGTACAATATAAGCATTGCGCCGTCCGAACTTCATTCGTAACTTACTCTTGTATATACCAGGTGTACCGGTATGAAGTGAGTGATTTTTTGTGAAAATAGAACACTAATTTTTAATGGGAAAGAAAAAATATTTTATCTAAAGTATTGGCCATTGCTAGCTACACATTTTTCCCATCTTTCAGAAATTTTATTGATTCTACGCTAATAAAACTGTTCGTCTTTTGAAGCAAACCAAAAAGTCACCCAGTTTTTAACTTCCTCGTAGGATTCGAAGTGCTGCTCAGCTAATGCGTGTCCCATCGATGAAAACAAATAATAGTCGGATGGAGCCAAGTCTGGTAAACTCGGCGGGCGTCAATGCAATATTCTCCGCAATAGCGAAACTCAAAATGATAATTTTAAACTCTAATTTGCTGAATCATAAAAACAAAACCTGCACACAACAATCAGAAGTAAAGAAACCGTGTCCCTACTCATGGCTTCATGGTAAAAACCTTTTCGAGACGGTAACGAGTTTCACTTCAAATGACGTTGATAGACATCTACAATTTCCGTCCCAAAAGATGTTTTAGATTGTTTTGATAAATCTCGATACGCGTCAGAACATTGAGTACGTACAATTAAAAACGTTACAATACCAAAAAGATGACTATCACAATTTTAAATCATTTCGTGACCACTTAATTGTAATTAGCATCATTCCAAAACTAATTAACATAAATTCATCTAAAAGAGAAGTATCCATAATCACTAGACTTAAATGAAATTGGAAAATAAATTACGTTCTTAAATTGTTGCGAGACTACAAATCAAAGAGCTTTAATGCACCTGACAAACTGAGAAATTGAAATTTTAGCAAGCAGTTACTTTCAGTAGAACGATAAAGTATAAGTATCTTTGAGCTCTGAAAGTCACATAAGTTAATTATTCGGCACTTTGTAGTCAGGACTACATACATAAATCATGCATTATTCTATGGAAACCACCTTTAACCTTTGAGGTTTTTTTTTTTGTTTGTTTGCTTTCAATAAAGCAAACCACATACGTGGTTCTCACTATATAAATGTAAATAGATACTCGTAATCATTTTCAAGCTTTAAAAATTCAAATGACGAACTCAACCTGATGAACAGATTTTATGAACAAAACAATGTTCAAGGTAGCGATTAGTTGAAATTCTTTTTATTACCAACTCAGTGTGAGGTGGAAGGCGTTTGGACATTAAGTAGACTACCATTTCCAAGGACATTTTACAGCGTTTCAATTAATTTTTTTTTTTTTTTTTTTTTTGCTGTATGAGTTTTTCTTGTACTTAAATGGAACCCCAACTTGCCAATTTGTCGCTTTTGTAGTGTAATCTTATCAGAGGTAAGTAGGTATAGTCATACACTGTGACATCATAACAACTGACGCACATTACATAATCTGGCCAGTAAATGATTATTTGATGTAATAATTTGGGAAAAGTTGAATAGATGCAAGTTGATCTCAAGTACCAATCATCAATCGAACCGAGCTATCATTCTGCTCCATGATCAGCATAGTCTGACAACTCATTATGAGTCAAAAAGGTTCACTCCTGAACAAAGTTTCGCTGATCTAACTTTAGAACAGTTACAAGTTATTATATTCTATCGTTGCAACTGTGAGGCTCAATTTTGGTTAGTCATAACTTAGATCGTTATTCTTACCTTCTCAGTCTCAATACGCCGATGCAATTCCAACTCACATACCTACAATATCGAGAAGCGAGAAGAAAGTTAAAAAAAGCCATTAAGTCTAACAAACCGTTATGACCAACGCAATATCGACGTGTTGTGTTAAGTTTACAAAATGTTATCAACTGCTAATATGCTTGGTGTTGTAACAATATCCAAACTATAGTCTATCAAGAATCACTTCCGTACTGTAGATCAATTATCTACATACATAAATCTGCACGGTTTAATGAACGATAATTTAACCACCACTAAACTAATTGACCTAACCGACCTTATCTGCCATACTGTGTGAACGTCTGAAAAGCTTCGTAATTACCCTGATTGGCCCCTATCAGTTTGGTTTCAGACCAGGAACGCCCACAATCGACCAAATCTTCACACTCCGGCAGATTCCGTAAAAAACTCATAAAGTCCAAATCGGTACTCACCAGCTTTGTATTGATTTTAGGGCCGCATATGACAGCATTTATAGAAACGAACTATATATCATAGTCATGTCTAGTTTTGGCATTTATGCCAATCTCGCCCGTCTGTGCAGATTGACGATTGAGAGCGCTCGCTACTAAATCAAAGTCAAAAAATGTTTTAGACAGGGTGAAAGAATTTTGCAGAACTCACAAACGAACACTGGAGGCACAGTCTTTCAAAAGTCTGTGCAACTACTAAAGTTGTTGGGAGAATTCTAAGACAAAATCAAGTTTATTCTTTCAACAAAAAGGGACATCACAATCGACAGCTATAATTTTGAGGTAGTAGTCTATCTCGGTTCTGCTTCAAATTCTGCCAACAACACCTAAGCAGAAATGAAACGAAGAAACACTCTTGTTAATTGCTATTTCTTTGAGCTTAAAAGGCAATTGAGTAGTAAGGCCTTATTGCGTAAAACTAAGGAGATTCTATGTAACACCTTATTCATCCCAGTCCTACATGGACTCTATCGAAAGTGGATAAAGATTTCCTTAGTCGTTTCGAGAGAAAAATCCTTAAAAAATATCGTTGACTTTGGAGGAGAAGATTCAATGACAATGCATACGAGCTATACAGTCGCCTGAGATGGCTACAAAATCTAGAGCGAATGTACTCACCGCAGAATCTTTAAATCTAACCCGAATCTACAACGCAGTAGAGCAAGACCTTACCTTAAGTGGCGCGAAAAAGTAGAACTGGACCTCAACCAAGTTGGAGTGCGCAACTGAAGGCAGTTAGGTAAAGACCGGGTTAACTGAAGAGGCTTATTAGTTGAAGCTCAGGTTCATCCCGAATTGTAGCGTCGCTTAAATAAGTAAGTAACAAGTAAGTAACCTAATTGAGTTCGTTTCTAGTCATGTAGAATACGAAAACGAAGTTGATCCAATTGCAACCGATTTTAGCAAAGCATTTGACAACATTTCTCACTGACTAAACTTGCCCTCTATCGCAAATAATGGAATGGATTAAACCCTTTTTAGATGGCGGATGAGTACAGAATCATTTACAGATCGTCGATATCCAACCTCATTAAAACACCATCCGGTACACCTCAGTATAGCGATCTCGGACCAATCAACTTTATTCGAATGACAAACTATATAAATCTAAACGAAACAAATTCTAAGCTTCTTCTTTTGCATATGATATGAGGATCACCAGAATCGTATCACCGCCTTTTGAAATTCAATGCTTGCAAGAAGACTTAAAAAAGTTTTCGGTATAAGGCAGGCCAAACGTTTTAGAGCATCTTATGAAAATAACTAAATCTAATTAGTTTGCATTCTCTAAAAAACTACATGAAGTCGCTGATGTATATTTTTATTCAGAAATTACTGACTTAAAATATTAACTACCCGGTCTTATGCAAAATATATCACTCACCTCCAATTCCTGCAGTTAAAGATCCGTGTCCCTCCTTCAAATTCAACCGCACCACACCAATTACGGTCGTATTGTAAATCCGGGCCAATAATAGTTAGGATAGACCTTTTATTCATTTGTAAAAACAATAGTAATCTGGGTACTCAAAGTGTTCAAGAAAGTGCCTCTAAAACCATCATAGTAAGCGAAGAACTATTTGAAGCTATTGTAGAAATTAAACGACAGAAAGGTATTGGGACTGAAAGGTATTTAAAGCTTTTTTTTATCGAACTAAACACGGGCAACGTCGGTAAAATGTGAGTAAGTAAGTGAAAAGTAACAGTGATTCCGACGTAAGAATTAATCTTAAGCAGCCTTCTGTTGATGCAATTTTGCATTATCGTTATTCGCAGAATCAATTGTTTACTTTGTGGATGACTTTGATGTGGTGATTGTGGCAAATTGTGAAACAATTTCAAACTATGTTAATTATACCGCAACATTTTGAATTTTATTTAAAAATGATCCCGAAATGCTGCGAATTACATGTCAAGAAAAGATGAAAACTAACCTACTGTTGGCAAGGTGCCAGTCTGCATACTTTGCGAATCTACCCACATGCAACTTGTCAATCGGACTTTAATTTTGTGACATTTGACATATTCCGATAATTTTCTGTGCGATTGTGTGCCGATAAATTAGAAACAATTAATGTATTGGAAGACAGCAGAATTTGCATATATTAACTGCGCCGGCTCCCCTTGCCATTGCCTCAATTTGAAATGACAAAAATTGTGTATACATATCTGGATTAAATAGGTACAGTCAAAAAGCTATGCACATATTTATATGGATTTATTAAATCACTGGCACTTTTATCCTTGACCTATGCGCTGACAATACAAAAAACAATGCACGATGTTAAGCAAATGATATTTATGTATGTTCTGTTGCCTTAAAAAAGTTCGACAGGTACACCATTCGGTTGATTTATTAAGAAATCAGTAATTTTTTATGAAATACGATTTGAATTGTATTTTTATCGAGAGAAGAAGAGTTGCCATTGATCGTGAAAAACAATATCAGCCAAATGACCTCCACAGTTTAATTGACAATGCCGAATGGTGTTATATCGCGTAATTTCGGCGGCCAATCACCATTTTGAGAAATGATACGGTCACAAAAGTATTCTCGCAAAAAGGTAATGATTTCGTCACTTATGTATGTGGCACTTATCTCCACTTTGTTAAAAATTATACCTCCGATATCTGGCAATAAAAATGCATTGATCATGCTTCGATATAGCAATCTATTTACGGTGACAGCTACACCTGCTTCATTTTCTAAGAAATAAGGTCCTATGATGATGGTCCTTGTCCAAAAACCGCTTATTAAAATAAAGTAAAAGACTATTTACTGGAAAACTCTGTATTAGCTAACTAAACAATCTTTCGAAGCTTCTTTATAGACTGCGAATAGTCCGCGTGCGAATTTCGTTAAATTTGACATAAGATTTGTGATACGCAACGAACTACGTGTTGGAAAATGAAAAGCGACGAAAGATATGATCACATACTCGTACTCACTATTTAATGCATCGTAGAGAGCTGATGATCAATTATGGGGCATCTCTTAGTTGAATTAAGAATCACAACTCCATCGTGATCAGCGATTTTAGGAGTTTCATCAAAGCTAGCGAATGATGCCGAATTATTTGATCCCTGTAGATCGTTTCCTATTAATACTTGGACTTCATAGTCATGAGTTAGAATAAGATCTGACCATCCTATTGATGCTACTACTCTTAATCTTAGTCATTGCTGAGTAAGTTTGGCAATTTTCCAACCGCTCTTCGTGTGTTCAATGATCAACGTCATTTCACTAGGAATCAGATGATTAATGCAAATGCCTCTGAGTTGTCAATTCTGTCTTTAGATATCTTTTGCTTATAAAGAAAGAGCTCCTGTCTTATTTTTGAAAAATAAAGATCGATAATGATGAAAGTGTGAAGACCACACAAACAATTGCACTCATGGGTGAATTTGAGTCTCCTCACCCCAGATACGGCAAAATTGCTCGTTCAAAAGCCCATTAAGCCAAAAGTCAGCTTCGTAACTGAACACCGATTTTTTTTAATGAAAATAAGGGTCCACTGTAAGCCGCGATGTCCCGTCGCAAGTTATGGCCTTGTGGTTTTAGTTCCTGCATCAGCCGAAACCGGTGTAGACTGAGAAATTCTCCACAAAGTGAACAAAAAAAAAGGCCAACTACTGTGATCTACACCGAATTGACTATTCCGGATATTCCGCCACACTTTCACTCACAGCAGCTATAGTTTTTTCTCTAATGTCCATATTGACATGTTGTTGGCTATGCCTTATGTGACGATCTCAGTTCACTAATTATGGCAAAGGACTGGGATATCTATTAGTCGAAAAAAAAACACCCAATAATTAATTACCAAATTAAATTTCATGAATTTTATAAAAAAATATAGCATCTATGATGTAATTTTTAAGAAGTTAGCATTGATCACGATCATAGACACTAGTGATCGAACATTATTCCTATCAACTTTTGAACATTTTCATAAAATATGAAGATCTAATTTATGCAAAAAAAAAAAAAAAAAATTATGTGGGGACCAGTTTCACGATCAATATTGTTCTTATGAAATAAAAAAAGGCATATGGCAACTCTTTACCGAGTTCCACTTATAGAACATCCAGCAACAAGTATTATTTTCATTGTTCTGTTCTTTCTGCTCTCTATGTTCACTGTTTTGTTCCTTTCTTTTAACTCTGTTTTTGCAACAACAACAAAATCTGTTGTGTTATCAATAAAGAAACGAGTGATCGTGATTCGTGTTCGTGTGTAAATGTAAATAAGAAAAAAAGTATCTACGGACTACAACAAAATTTCCACAACAATTTACACATTTATTATTATTTTTCTTTTTTTTGATAGTGAAAACTACAATATATTGTGATTTTTTTTATTTAATAAAAATAGTACTTACTGCTAGTGCCAGCTTCTTTTACTCCGTATGACACATTGTGGAAGCCCAGCTCGACAGCCGGACGCTTTGGCAGGTGTTGCAGTGTTTTCGGTTGAGCTGGAACAATTTGTACCTTGGCCGCTGCATTCCTATTATCGTTCAATAAGTTATTAGTTACATTATTATCGTTCTCCACCATTTTGATGAATTTTTTTTTTCCAAAAATTTTCTTTCAAAAAAACTGTTTTCAAAAAATTTTATTTTTTCTCATTAAAAAATAAAGCACAACAAGAAAAGTCGAAAAGGAACAAAAACAAAAACAGAAATAATAACAAATTGGAAGTTCTCAGATCATAGTAGGAGAAATTTACGATCACTTTTTTGTATCCCCTTCTATCTTCTGATGATCGTGTATCTTTTACTTCTTTTTCTCCAATTAGAACAGTGTATTCGTATGTAAACCGCGGACGGATTAGACAAAAAAAAACTCCGTAAATTAAAAAAACAGGCACAACGATCAGTATTTTTTCGAGAACACCCCTATGCACTTGATTTTTGTGTTATGCAAATTTTTGCGTTCTCGGGAATAGGTTTCAAAACGAACAATTAACTCCTTATGTTTCTAGGGTCGATGTGCGTTCTAATTAGAAAGTTTCAGAACTACACCACGATCCAACTCTCACTCATCAACACCACGATCGCGACTGAATTAAATTTTCAATTGCCGACCGAACCTGCTGAAAGTATTCTCTGTAGGTGATCGCGTTTGCCTTTGCGATCTTTGCCAGTTTAAGATTGTACGACTACGATCAACGATTGTATTGTAGCTGTGACGTTTGTACTAAAAATCACAGCTGAGTTCAACTAAATTCATAAAATACTCACACACTTAAATCGGTCAAAGCAGAAAGAGGTAGTCGGTACTCGGTGTCCGAACTTTGAATAGAAAAGGGGAAACTCTGATAAGGTTTTAGTACTTCACAGATTCGAATCAAACAAAGTGAGTGGGATACGAAACGCATACATACTCGGAGAGCTGAAATGCGCAGAAACAAAAACAAAATCGACTCAACTGGGGAATTGTGTTTTGATTCAGCTCTGAAAAATTGTCAAGAGGGGAATTATAAAATACGTGATAATCTATCATACGTTATTAGATTTGTAGAATCCTATTAACTTCTAAATTAATAATGTATACTTGCATCTAAGAGGCAATATTTTTACAATTTTTTGCTGCTCTTGCACGAGTGTGGGTGAGATTTAAAAAAATTGATCTGTTTTGATAGCAGACCGCACGTTCGTGTTAAACAAATAAATAACAAATAACACGCCTTAGTATTATGGTAAAGCGCTAAAATTTGCATGTTTCTCAAATATATTTAATCGCTCGAGTAGGTATTAATATCTAAACATACTTGAAAACAAATATCAATGTTTTTTTTTTACCCTTTTTTTGCTTTGTTAATTCTGAACATCTCTGTGGTATGTACAATATTATGTTCAAAAAGTAAAAGTTGTCCCCTTCAAAGCAATCCCCCTTAGATATAATACACTTGTGTCAACGTTTTCTTCAATCCTCGAAGCACTTCTCATGAACTCATCCAGCGATGTCACTTTTATTTCCTCAATCGTTGCAAATATCCGTCCTATCAAAGATCACACTAAAACACGTCTAACCTTTTAATCTGTCAAAAACAAATTAAGTATGCTATGTATATACTTGAAACTGTGAACATATGTTCGGAACATATGTAATTGATTGTACGTTGCCCGCGAATTTTCAAAAGTCACCTAACTTTTTGAACATACCTTTTTTCGTAAAGAATTAACAATTTTTCGATTTCAAAGATCTAAGTGCTATTCATGGATAACGGCTGGGTGTTTGGATTTCGCTTTAACGACAACAAGCAGCATTGTTTTTTGGAAGCATTGAATTTCTCTCTGCTGATAGTTCCCCATTTGGCTATGCTGTTAATATTTAATGAGCTTAACATACGCTGCCGTTCAGGTTTTACAGTCGACAAACAGGGGCATGAGTCCGGGAACGAATATGAAAAGCAGAGAGTAGTGTCGTCAGAAAACGAATATGTTGGATTATTGATGATAATTAAAAACAGTATCGGAGACAGAACGGAACTCTGAGGCACACCAGCATTTTTGTAGTGAATATCAGACTTGAAAACATCCAAGACAGTTTGAATTGAACATTCTGAAAGGTAGTTTCTAATCAATTGAAGAAGAGAGTCGTTTATCTCGAATGCACGCATGTTCGACAAAAGAGCCCGATGCCAAATTTTGTCAAATGACTTACAAATATCAAGTGCAACTGTTTTGCTTTCGCCAGATTGATGTACACTTAGGTTCCTCTTTTAAGTGAGATATGCCATTAACACCAGTGGACCTGTTGGAAAGTTTTAAGGTTTTGAGATATTTCATGAGCTGATGGTTTATCAGCATTTCCATGACCTTTTAAAGAAAGGACGTATGTGCAATGGGTCTTTTTTAGGTATGGTCTCGACAAATGCTGTTTTCCATCCTAAAGAAAAGTATTGATGAAAAAGCTTACGCAGTAATTTATCCGGCGTGGCCTCTTCAGAAGAATTTGAGATATACTATCCGAACCAACTAAGTACTCTTGCTAATACTACAATATAGTACTACTGCTACTAAAGTGGATTCGTCCCATTGAAGAATCGACGCACTCAAGTGTAAGCGGAGACAAAGAACAGTTTGGAAGTATTGATCTGACCGCAAAGTGTTCAGCAAGCAGATTGGCCTTGTCTAAAGAGCTTACAGCTAGTTTGTCATTGTAAATGAGCGTCCGGATGTAGGATAAGGCAGAATTTCTGATTTTTTTGACGAACGAGCAAAAACTTCTACTACCTTTGTATTTTAAGTATTTTTTGCTTTAATTTTTGGTCATATTGAAATTTTGCACACTTAAGAAAGACGTTGAAGTCATTCCTGGCTCGTTTGGACCTTTTTCTGTTTTCTTCTGTCGAGTTGATCTTGTAGGACCGAAAAAACTTTTCTCTAACCCTAGCAGTCTCGTAGAAAACAGGCGTCGCCCTCATTTTCGTTAGGAGCACGGACACATATTAGGCTTATGTTAGCGAATTTAACCTTGATGCGGATTGTCATAAGTATAGTAGTTCGTTCACATTTCGGAAGCTCAAGACTTCTTGCCTAAGTCTGCCGCATATGGCAAATTCGCATCCGAATAAGCCCTATAACACTCAAAGGTCGATGGTAATTACTCGATTGCACGTGGCCTGTTAAGGGTCCGAATATTCTACGTGCAGATCCGAAAGTCATTGTCCTTAAAGTGTTTGATACGGTCGTCAAAAGTCAGTGCATTTTATCCGAGGCCATTTTTTGGTTCATTTCTTCCTTCCATATAAGGTTGGAAGCCCTATGATGGCGTTGATCAGTATAATGCTAGTGGCTCTGCATGCCCTTCCCATTTTAGTCCGCATGAGTGGACCACCACTGGAAGGTAAGGCGAGCACTTCGCTACAAACTTGATTGTTGCTCTTCTGGGCCTATTCAAGTTATAGTACAGTCAGCAGCTTCCTGATCAACCGGTCCCGTGGTGCATCAGCTGCCTTATAATTGATTTCAATGTACACCTCGTAAGATTTGATGCTTTACTTGTATTTTTGCTTTAAAGTTCTCCAAAGCTTTGAACTCGTCAAGTATTTTCTTCAAAATGACCACAAATATCTCCATCCGTCGTCTCTCACTTCTATGCTTCTGGACCTAGAGCATGGTTAGGGTGATAAATTTCTTATAAAAATATCAAATGAGATATAAAACAGCGTTTGACCGGAATTACCTCAAGTATGTGGTTAAAGAAGCCACTTGAAAGCATATCAATTTGCCTAAGCAAATTTTGCACATTCTGATGAATTTGACAGGGAAAAAACTAGTTTTGTTTCTGAACAGCTCCTCTCTACAGATAAGGCGAAATCACTCACATCAGTGGTGACTTCTTGAAATCGATATCACTGGTCTTCAGTGTTTGATGTAGGTAGCGCTGATGGAATCACGCAAGTTAAAAATTCATGTTGCATGTTGCGGATGCAGCGGTTCAACATTAAATATCCAAATAATATTTTTTTCATTTCTGAGATATCCGTAGACGAACCTTCGCCACAATAAGATAATAATCCGACTCCATATTGGAAGATAGGAATTTTCGGACATCGATGAAACTTAAGGACTGCCTTGCGTTTATTGCAATGCCTTAAAAGTATAGAAGAGGGAATATAACATAATTGTGCGAATAGCCGTAAAATTATAATAGTTCGGCTTTTTTTTTTTACTTTTTCCAATTTATCAAAATAACTAAGTTTTCATTGCATGCATTACCATTTTGAAGATGGCGGGGCAATAAAAGAGGAATGCTTCATATCAGAAATGATTGAGGTTTGTGCTCTTATCTTTAGTCTCTTGGCAAACCTGTCATGAATCTAGATTTCGTGATAACTTTTATTAGTTATTAGAAGTAATTTCTTGATGTGGTTTTTTGAGTCTGAAAGTGTCAAGCCCAGAATAATAAAAAATTGTCATAGTATCCTAAATGTGTGATAACCTCCTGCTAACTCTTGACAGCTTCAAGGTGAAATTCAAGAGACATGAAGGTCAAACCCTCTGAAAAATGTTCCCTATCTGAGTTTCAAGAGAAAAGGAGAGTTTTACATAGTTCTTCAATGCCAGAATGATCGCAATAGATGACTGCGAAATTTTACCGAAGGAAAAGTAAGAAATGGAATTGAGTAAAAGCACATATGACGTTGATTTATAGGAATCTGGTTGCCATGAAGCCGCTACGACACAGCTAATTGCACAACGTGCTAAGCCCCAATTTAAGAATCATGTATCTGCAGAGCTTAATAGAGGTGACTAATGCCAAAACAGTACCATGTGCCGTGCAGTAAAAATCATTGAATAGTATGTATGCTTCTGTTCCAATGCGGCACATATACGATATAACAGTAAATATATTTCAGGGATTCACATGACGTCTACAAGAACGTCAAGCTACACACAATTGTTACCAGTTGGTCAACTGGATAAAACTTTGATAACTAGAACTCTAAACAGCGACCAGTTTAATCAAGATACATCTGATTCTAATAGGAAGCTCTCTGTGACTTTCGCTTCTACCCGTATGTACACCAGAACAGGAGTGATATCACCTTCGGAACATGGACCAATATTTATTAACAAAGGAAATATTATTTCATTCCAGTATACTATTTTCTTTTTACTGTTTTCTTACCAGTTGAGCTTCAGCTTCTATTCATTCATACCATAAATAGAATGACCTAAACTTTTTGTAAATTTCTAAGGGTCATATAAAAAGTCTCCGTGGTTTTTTGTCACTAGATGGTGTTGGTTTCCATTTATCTGGAAACATTTTTTGTGAAGACAGCTGTGTAGTTCGTTGCTCGTGTTAAAAGTTATAGTAATTGGAATATGAGGGAAATATCTGAAGAAATACACTATGCGATGCTTTTTTACCATATAAAGGGAAAAACGCGGCAAAAACATGCCGAAAAATTTGTGTAGTTTACCATGAGAATGCTGTGAGTGAACGCCGGACCCAGGAGTGGTTTGTTTGATTCAGTTCCGGAAATGTCGATGCACCTCGCACTGGTCGGCCTGTCACGGAATAAGTCGATGAAATTTTGCAACTGATGGAGCAGGACCTACACGGAAGCTGTCTAGAGATAGTGAAGGTACTAAACATCAACCGTATGATAGTTTGGAATCATCTAAAACGAGCCGACTACTCAAAGAAGCTCGATGTTGGGGTGTCACATGAATTATCGCAAAGAAATTTAATTGACCGAATAACCATCAGTGAAACGTTGCTGAAACATAACGAAACGGAATCATTTTTGAAGTGAATGCGATGAAAAATGGATTAAATACGAGAATATCCAACGCATACGATCATGGTCAAAAACCGGTGATCGACCACAAACGACTTCAAAGCCTGGATTGACGGTAAACAAGGTTATATTGAGTATTTGGTGGGATTGGAAGGCAATTGTCTATTATGAGCTGCTAGAACGTGGTAAAATGGTCAATTCGATCCTCTACTGTGTACAACTCGACCGTTTGAATGTAGCTTTGAAGAAAGAGCGTCCAGAATTGGCCAACAGAAAGGGAGTTGTCTTTCATCATGACAATTCTAGGCGACACACATCTTTGATGACCCGGAAAAAAATTGACGGAGCTTGGTTGGGAAATTTTGATGCATAAACCCTATAGCCCGGATCTTTCACCCTCTGATTACCATTAGTTTCTTTGCAAAACTCTATTGACCGAAGAGCCGCTGAAAATCACTTGGCCAAGTTTTTTGCTGATAAACCACAGAAGTTCTACACCGATGGGATTATGTAGCTACCCGGTAAATAGCAAAAGGTCATAGATAATAATGACCAATATGTTCTTGAAATTGATTTTGAAGAAAGAATAAATTTTTCAAAAATGTACCAAAAAACCGCGGAAACTTTTTATTTGACCAATATAAATCTTTCAAAATAATCAAAAGTTGTTGCTCCAACATTCCAAGTAGTCGCTTTGATAGCTTAAGAAGTTTTTAACAAATATTTTCGACGTATATAATTACCCAACAGTCTAAGATATGATAACAGTTTATTACTATCGACATTCGTAGCAGACCTTGCCCATGTTATCATGTCATATTTAAAGTGCTAAGTAAATACACGATAAGTTTTGACACGCGAAGAAAAAAATTTTAAATAAGAAAATTGCTGATACGAACCTTAAACTCAGATAAATCTTAATCGTTCATGATAACTTCATGGTTTCTAAAGACTATTATTTTTTGTTTTTGAAGAAACCTGCTACACAGCAGCTTTTAGTCCACCTCGCTTCCTGGCACGGTACTTTAATTTCCAGAGCAACCAGCTTACCTATTTGTCGGGCCTGGTGGAGATTTTAGTGGCCGAATCGAATCTGTTGGATCGTTTCTTAAAGTATTCCGAGTTTTGATATTGAAAACCTTTTTATGTGTGACTTTGACATCACAGAAAATATAGTGAGATGAGCCTTAAATTAAAAATGGGCACTTTAGTGGTACGCGCAGAAGAACGTACTGTAAAAGGTATGGGATATTTTTGCAGCATTAACCAATATCTAGGAAATACGATGGAAAGGATCGGATATACATAATTGAACAAATTTCGATATTTATTACAGCAAAAGACTGTCCTAAGTATGGTGTCGAAATCATATTCGAGGACCTCAATGCCAAAATCGGTAAGAAAAACACCTCTGGTGGGGGTACAGACTCCATGACAACAGATAACAGCTTCTGGGTAATCGGTTTTGCCGCAACCCGTATTACGGTGATAGATAGCACTGGGTTTCCAAGACTAAGAATGGCATTCACCATATAATTTAACCATCAATTAGATCGATCAGGTGCCAAGAAATGCGAGGCACGCATACAAGATTCAGAATGTGGAAACATTCAGCGAGCAAACCTCGACTGTGACCACTTCTTTGTTGTAGACAAATTTAGAGCTTGATTCAATAAGAAGCATTACCACGACTGGAGTAGTCAGACCTGACAAAAAGCGTCTCAGCCAGAGAGTTGCACACCACCGAAAAGCACCCATGGTATGATGATGAGTGCGTGCGACGAAAAAAGTTGATAGAAAATGTACGCCTACCAGTGCTTTTGCGAGAATAAGAGCTATGAAGGAAAAATATCGTGCCAGAAGAAAAGGGCTAATATTTACGCCCAACTGAAGGATATTGAAGAGTCCCAAGATAGGAAAAATATCAGGATGATTTCCAGGAAAATTAAACAGTTGACAGCTGGCTTCAAGCTCGGAACGCAGGGAACTCGGAACCGGGAACTATATTAACACATGACCACTTTTAAATTTTTCAATCCACTTGCGAATGTTTCGTTCGGCTTGTGCAGAGTCCGGGTAACACTTATCAAGCCATTTCTTTGCATCGGCTGCATTTTTTTCCATCAAAAAGCAATAATAAATCAACACACGAAATTGCTTTGAATCCATTTTTTTTTCACAATAACAAAAGTTGCTTCACTCACAACGCAACTGGATTTAATTCAAGTGGTGCCCTCTCTTAGAAACGGCACGGACTTTTCCATGTATTAAATAAAGGGTGACCAGAAGAGCCATAGAAAAAAAAATGTAAACAAAACAACAATGGTGTGAGATATAAAATTGATTCTGGGTTTATTTTGAAGTTTCATTCATGCCATTATGCGTGCAAATATCACATCATTCTAATGGCCGCTCCGGCTTCACTAGCAATACTTCAAGCGGTTGATCCAATTTTTGATGACTCGGTCCAATTTATGTGACATTATTCCAGTAATGGCGTGCCGAAAGTTGACCTCGAGCTCATCCAAAATGGTTGGCTAGTTAGCGTAGACTTAGGACTTAACGTAACCCAAGTGATGACCCAGTCGCCAAATTTCTACTTCACAACTTTGAGCGTTGCGCTGCTTGTATGGCATGTAGCGCCGTCTTGTTCTAATCACGGATCGGACATACATATAGATGTTGTCGAGCTCTGACCTGACTATATTTTCTTCATTTCGAATCAATCTCGGTCTAGTTGGAGGCTAACAAACATCCAAAAGAGTGTACTCACGATCAAACTTTTCCACGGTGCTACTTATGGTTAGTTAACTCTATCAATTCTTGGAGTCTGTGGTTCGGGGTTAGATTCAGATGCTAACAGCCCTTAACAGCTCGTATAGAAGTCAGAAATATCTTACTAATCTCTACGGTCGTTTACACCATGTATAAGAGTGTGCTGTTATTTAAACCCAAATCGTTAATTAACGGCAACATGAATTCCTTGATCATTCTACGATGGCAGTAGTAAGTACAGTAAATTTTTAGTTCCGACATTCATTAAGTTCGGACGTGCTCGCTCCCCAAAATTATTTCCATTTAGTTTTTTTCTGCCAAATTTTCAATAATTCGCACAAGCTATTTCTCGGTAATCAGCTTTTCTTTTGTTTTGCTGACTCGATTTGTTCACTTCCTTTAAATCGATTAAAAATTCCTAAAGTGAAATGAACCACTAACCCAATTCTCATTCACCGGCTTTTGGGTTTTTTTTTTTTTTGTTTTCGTTTAACATTTTAAATTTTTAACTGACCTACCTTAAATAATTCATCATCATCATGTCAGAATTATGTGGATGTGCACGTTGCCCCCTAACAAATGATCCAAATGCTGTTATGGTTATCTGCAGTGGTCTTTGTAGCAAGTCGTTTCATGCTCTTACAGACTCACATCCTCTTACAGAACAAAAGTGGTTCAACGCAGGTTTTTACGATTTGCTTTACATGGTCCTGAGATGGTAGCAAAAACTTACCACCATACACTGATCGGCTGAAACTTATAAATTTACAATAAATACAACAAATTTACAAAGTTGCAAAGTTATATAGTTCGTTTTGCCCTTTTTTACTTCAACTTCTTAGGTCTGTGCCACCTTTCAGGCTCAATATTCACAGAACGAATTACGGGCATCTAGAGCCAATGTCTTGAATGCTTCCTGAAGTTAGTGATATTCTGCCCCTCTTCGACAATCACCTCAACAAATTCTCCCTCAAGAACATTCTTATTTCCACCTTTGCCTCACGTCCTAACTTTCCTTAACCTCTCGCACCCTTTAGTTTTTATCTTTAGTCTTATCTTTCCTCCGTAACCATCTCACCAAACACTAACTTTGAAAGCATAATTATAGATTTTCGAACCCCCAAAGCGATGATACCACATATTCGCATAGGTGAAACTATGCTGCGTGAGATTAAGTCTATGTAATTCAGATTTAAGAAGGCTTTGTTGTTATTAACATGTGATTGACAGTCTGTAGCGAATATTTGCACTCTTGCTCTTTGGCATCTACATCCGCAAAATCGATATTCTTGCCGGAACAGAGAACTCAGATAAAAAACTAGTCCATGGTACTCTTTGTAAGTTCCTTTTAATGGAATCTCTCAGACTATCGAAGAAAGATGGGTAAGAGCTTCAGCAATAAAGTGCCTGCAGTACCAGCACCCAACTCGTCACAGCCAAGTATTGTACCTGGAGCCTGATGCGAACATAAGATATTCATAGAAATAATGCTCTACGGTGGCGTAAACACTTTCACAGTAAGCGTCGCAGAATGTTATATCTTACGCCTAACACATTTAAGTGCTTAGCAAAAGTATAGTGCCCCCTCACGACGAAAATAAGCAACATGAGGGAAAGCAGGAAAACCGTTAGCTTCTTAGAGACGTCGAAAAGTATTCGTTTGGTCTGCCTGCAAACCTGATGAGTCATATGATCTGCAGTTGTGCCCATATGAAGCCCAACTATCAATGGAAGCCTTAACCCTAACGCGGGCACACCTAATGTAGGTAAGTGTCCAGAAAAACTCCCCTCCGAAGTTTGCCTAATAACTGTATCGGCGATTTCATTTCCTGTGATCCTATTGTGAACTGGGACGCAGACAAGACTCAGTGAATTCAAGACTCAGAATTTTGACTGCGTTCAATGATATTTTGCATTCTCGAACTATTTTGAAAGTCGTTAGGGGGTTCAGCAAGGCTCTAAGCACAGCTTAGCTGTCGTTACAGTTGCAAATGCTTCGACATCTCCACAGGTTCTTCACAATATAGTTCATTCTAGTAAAACAAACGCGCTTTTGTCCTCCAGAAAGACGTCCGCGCCGCATCCTATATTAGTTTTGGAGCCATCCGTGAAGACCTGTCTTCACTCCTTTGTAGCCTTTTCGGCTCAGATTCTAGCCAAAACTATTTCTGAGCACAGGGAAAGTCGATTTCGTATTGTTTTTTTGCAGCAAAGGTTCTGGTGTCATTACGTCATATGTTATGTCCATAAGACCAGAGTCAAAAGACAGCCGGCGGGCAAAGTCATTAAATCTCTAGTGCGTGGTGTTGCGCGAAAGACCATTTTTTTTTTCAATAGGAGATGACTTTGAGAATGCAGCCCATGTTATGAATACAAGGGGCGGGAGATTCATCAATCTCGGAGCTATAGAAAGTCCCCATGCAGCCAAGGCATCTGGTAAAATCAGCAATGACGTATTTTCGTGAAAACTAATTCTACCATACAACCGACGCATTATAATAGTCGTGTAGATCCAGAGAACCCTTCGCGGTGACAGACCCCATGTCTTACCGACAGCTGCTCTGTAATGCCAGTAGTAACTTGTTTAGTCCATAGAATTTTGTTATAAAGGATGCCTTTAAGCACTAGATGAGTCAGGCTAGTCAGCTTACTTCTTCTCGTAAAGAGAACAACCTCAGTTTTGAAATAATTGACTGAAAGCCCATCTCTGGCGCAACAATCGTCGGTCAACACGTCTACGGCTACCTGCGACAACAGACAGTATAGCTACATATTGAGCGCGTTAGGCAGTAAGACGAACTACATGCATCACATCAGTTGAGACAGAATGTCGTCTTGCGGATAGCCCTCGTTGACCCCCGCCACATTATATTGCTCACAGCCAGTATCCGTAATTAATGTTCTATTCACCAGCACTGGTTTTATTCACAAAGCTAGTAATTGTCTATCTACACCGTGTTGTCTTGACGAGTTATGCATACCGTCAAAAGTTGCATCGTCGAATATGGATAAAAATGTCCAGCGCATCTTCCTTCTTGTCGAGTGCGCCTTCAATTCTGCCTACCAGATTTTCAAGCGCAGTCAGACAAGGGATCGATTCACAAAGCAGTTTTGCACACATGGATCTCGAGCATTTTCTCCATGTTCTTCAACATGAAGGAAGTCAGACTTATAGGTGCTTATAAGTGCTTGAAGCCATCAAAGGAAACATCATATATAATTTCCTCATCCGTCACAACCGATGAGATGTACCAACTACGGTGTATTTTGTTATTCAGCTTACTAGCAGCTTCGTTCATAAGAGCTGGCTGTGACCTTATTCTGATAAGGTTATCAAGGAAGTAAGTCTCAGCCATTTTACACTTTTAAGGACTTCGACCAGCCGATAGAAGAAGCACTTTTCGAAATCCAAACTATCATCTTATATTCTTTTTGCCTAGATCTGTAAAGATTCCAGTCTTCCTTTGATTGAGGCTTAAGTGAGCTGTTTAGAAGTTTTCTAGTTTCTTTACGAAGTGGCTACAGATCTGTATTCCACCAAGAAACAGGCGACCTGTAGGATTGCTTTCTAGCTGGACATTTCATTTCAAAACACTGAGGTTTAGGTTCTTAACAACTTCCTCTTGCTTTTGTTTTGTCCTGAGGTTAGACTTGTCGAGCTTCTTCTAAAATCCAGTTGATATTTCGAGGATACCTCTCTCTCCTCTTCAACAAGGTCGAGTTATCGCCTCCAATTCTGAATTCGATGTACCTCTGGCCTGACATGATGACCTTCGTTAGTATTTCCCAGCCCATAATCTTCTTAGCGTACCTGTTGGATAACGTTAAGTCGATTATTTTCTGTTTTACTCTCGCAACAAAAATTAGCTTAAAGCCAACATTTTTGAAAACCCGGCCAGACGGTAGTTTGAATTACAGTATTTAATGAGTTCGTCTACCGCCTTCAGTGATGACGGTAAAAACGAATCATCGGGAAAATGACCAGATGGAATGACGAATTTGTGCCATCCTCCATTTGTTTAGAAACTTATGACTGCAGCAAATAATCTTGGTTGCAAAATTGCTCAGGTTAAGATGGTGAGAGTGAGTTCGGTACATAATGACAAGTCCTCGAACTTCCCGATTGCCCGTCATATACTATATTCGTGTGAAGCCACTTAAACATCCGGAATCACAGATGTATTTATTCCACACCCGTGGTTCCTGTATGGATATTATGTTAAGTTGTGTATTAAACACGAAAAGCCTCCTACATAGGGATGAAGAAGCAGGCTTGGAATGTTAAAGGTTGATCTGAGTGCATGAAACAAATGAGTACTGGAGCGGTCTCCTGCTCACTCATTTTGCAACAGAGTGGAAATTAATCTTTATACGATGCAGCTAAGGACGTGAGTCATACCAATTTTTAGTGGTCTCGACAGAAGCTTGGTAAAGTCCACATTAAGAGAAGAAACGTCCTTATTTTCGAGAGAGTAGATTTTCCACTTTTCAGTGTCGAGTTCAGGTTTCTGGATATGAAGATGCATCAGCACATTACCGCGGAACCCAGAATATAGCGAGCGTTAGTATGGGCTTGGTACTGTGGATCCAACGTCTTATTGTTTTTTGGCCTGTTTAGTCGAGGACCTGGGAAATCATGTATATATAAGGAACCACATCGGCCTATCACCCAAACCTTACACCATAAGGTTACCAAGATTTAGATTTTGTATCAATCAATTAAGAGAAAACTCTGCCAGTAATAGCGGCGCATAAAGTAAATAACAAAGCAATATAGGAAGACCTCAACTAAAATCAAAAGGTCACAACAAAAGCATTATCAGCCAAACAAGGCGCTTTGCTAGTCAGCTTTCGTGATGATTCCGACCAAGAATAAGGAATTATAATATTTATGTTCAAAAATAACTCCAAAGTAGGTTCATGTTTATTGAGATCGTCCCTTTATAAATGTAACAAACACATTGTTTGCCTTACAATTTCGCTACAATAGGGAGACTTATATTGATTATTCCCAGACCGACGTCAAGGGCTGATACAGCATTCTGAAATATTTTATTAAATTTATTCAAAATACGAGAAACATATATTTTACATTCTAACTTCTTACCGACCAAAGAAAGAGGCCTACAACTACGGCGATTACATTTGCTACACTATTCATTTCGGTTTGCTTTATGAAATGACTCTATCTCAAATAGCGAAATCGAACGGCTTAAATACGAAATTTTTTTAACTTTACAAGTTAAGTATCGGTTGAAGTGAATAATTGAGTTAATTACGGGGAATCACTTTTTTGAAAAGTTAAATTAATTACTGATCACTGTTACGAAAAGCAGAGTGATATTATCACCTAAGTTAATTTATTTAAAAAAATAGGGCCGTAAAAAAATACAATGTACTAGTATATCGCTTGAATGGTAGGTCAAATCTATATATTGAGAAGAGAAGACTTTGATTTTTATAATTTTTATAGGGTTTTTAAAAATAGGTTTAAAAATCTTTTCAACTCCTAGTCAAATAATTAAGCATGTATCTGAGTCTATCAATTAAAGAAGTCAAATATTTTCTTTAACTATGAACTTTTCTTAGGAAAGTAACTCCATTTTGGCAAGGGCTGGGATGGGGTGTATGTATACGAGGTGTGTTCAAAAAGTAAAGTTGTAATTATTGGAAATCTCCTCCTTTAATAGGTCCTTTACTTTTGGGAACAGGAAAAATCGCATATGTCCAAATCTGGTCAATATGGGGCTGAGACATGAATGTCGTGCTGTTTTTAGCTAAAAAATCTCTCAGAAGTAATGATTAATGAGCAGGTGCATTATTGTGATGCAAAAGACATGAATTGTTTTCCTACGATTTCGGAGATTTTTTTCGTATTGCATCTCGCAAACGGCACGTTACTTCAAGGTACGACCTTGAGGTAAAAACTCCTGATGCACTACGACACGGTAATAAAAAAAAAAAAACAGTGATCAAAACTTTGACCTTGGCATCCTTTTTTCGGCTCTCCTGGGTACTTCCGATGGGACGATTGTGCTTAGGTTTCGATGTAGCAACCATATACTCATGATTCGTCACCAGTTATGACCATCACTGCTCATGCGACGATTCTTCTGATCAAAATTAAGAAGTTTCGGAACATACTTCGCTTCCACAAGTCTCATGCTCAAAACATCCGAAAAAATTGCATGACACGAGCCGACCAATATGCCAACATCCTTAGCAACTTCTCTTATGGTAGGTAATTCGACGATTTTCCAAAACAAACTTCTTCACGTACATACTCGTATAAGCATATCATTCTTATAAGATTTGAAATTGAAATAAAATACACATAACTTGAATCGGCTACGGTTTAGACGTCTTCATCATGCAGCTCCAAATTTCGACAATTTTTCAACTATTTAGATCCGTATCTGACAAATAATGCACCCGATTTTGGCTTTCAAAGCTGGAGTTGTTGTTAGCCTGTTCGGACACACCAACGACTTTAAATACAAAACCAGTATCAAATCACACTATGTTGTCATCAAACACTTCCATCAATAAGTCGATATAGCATGTAGCACCATCCTCTGATCAAATATCTTGCAGAACATGTTCACGTACTTTTGGAAACAAAAAATTGTCGATCATGGTCCTCTACCGGGCGCTATTAAAGGTGAGATTCCCATTTGCTTCATTCTTGAAGAAGTACGGCTCAATGATGCTACCAGCCCATAAACAGCACCAAGCTTAAAATTTCCCTCACTAGAAATTGAACAATTTTGCTTATTAACAAAACCATTCAAACAAAAATGAGCCACCATGCAAGCGACGATGATGAATCTTGTAAGCGAGTGAGTGGATCTTCACTTACTTACACAAAGTCGATGAACACAGGCCAAGTTCTTGCGCATCATGACGAATCAATGACATAAAACCCCGACCCATAAAACCCGTCGATCCGATGCTCCATCGTTTTAAGCTGACAGATAGATAGAATAAACGCATTCTTATGGAATGTAGCCCATAACTACATGTATGAACTTTGACGGATAATAGTCTTTCACACTGCATCGAAAACAGAAGTTTTCCAATTAATTTTTTAGTTTTTGAAACTCTTTACCAAAACTAGGTTTTATCAAAAACTCCTCAATACCAACTCACAATTGTGAGGTTGTTGAAGCAGACACACCTTTTAAAATATTCAGCAAAACAGCTAACAGAGTAGTTGTTAAAACCAAATGGCAGAACTTTAAATTGCAATTAATTCTGATTGTCGTTCATGGTAATTTTTTTTTTCTCAATAAATAATGTTAACATCATGTTAAACAAAATAAAAAAAATTTTTTCAACAGAGTATGGAGGAAAAAAAGAAACAAAAGGTGTACTGCCAGAAAAAACACGATGCCTAAAATGAGCTGATAAGCACCTCTCGGGAGAGTGCAATCTAAGTAAGCGGTTTCCGTCAAATACACGGGAAGCTACCCAGCGAATTGTCGAGGTTTCGAAATCGGCAAAAAACGTTAAAAAAGACGCGATATGGAACAGATCTTAACATAGGAAGCAAACGGCCTTTTGCAAAAAATCGACGAACTAGAAGTATTCCTACAGAAAAACAATGTTGATATACGGGTATGCCTGATTTCGGAAAACCACTTCAAAAAGGGACTTGGACCCAAAACTTACGATTACAGAAATTATCCCGCGGTTTGCACTTCTAAAAATGCGAGAAGAGGATCCTACCTTTACATCAAAGAACTGCATTAAGCACTCCGAGAACACAGAAACAGAACTAGACTCTATGCAAATAAGTTCAATTTCCACAAAAGTAAATTATTAAGATTATTAGTTATTTCCCTCCGCGAAACAGGCTGATACAGGACGACCTCGTTCGCTTTTTTGACTCAATTGGGTTAAATTTACCATCGTTGTGAATTTTAACGCGAGAAACACTTTTTGGGGTTCACGGTACAATTAAAGGCAGACTAATGTACAAAGTGGATATGAAACGTGGTGTAGATTTTTTTTTTAGACGGGATAGCAAAAGATTTGTCTAACCGACAGAAATAAAACGCTTGACAACGTCGATTTCTTCCTCGCAAAAGGGTTCCCCAAATACCTCACCTACCTAGAAGAATGTTATGATCTCTGCTCAGCAGCAGTAATTTTGAAGATGGGCGGAAATCTAGCGGAAAGTAGAAGAAATGTTAAGTTTAACTAATAACAAAACGAGCTGGGACGGTTTTAGAAAAGACTGCAAAGAAAATGTAGCTTTTAAAGTATCGCTTAAAATGCCGTGTTTCGAAAAAGAAGACGAAATTGAAAGATTTGCAGAAGCTAATCAGGGCGCTGGGTAGAACAACACCTCTTTCTTAAAAGAAGGATTACAAAGTGCAAAACAACATACCCACTCCAAATAGAAGAGCAACAATCGCACTCGCCGCCGAATAAAACCTATCTGAGCCACTTATCTAACAAATTTAAATCTGTGCTGCAAGATTTTAAAAATAGTGAGACTTCTGCTTATCTTAAAGCGTTGAGCGCCGATTAGAGTTCAAACTACCCGCTGTGGCAATCGTGAAGCCTATAGAAAGACCCGTCATGCACTCGTCGCCAATAAGAAAAGATTAGGACGATTGGGAAAAAGGAGGCTAAGAGAAAGCGGATCTATTTGCCGAGCACTTATAATAAGCCGATTGACAGACAGCCAATACTGAACCTGATAATTTTAAAATAAAAATCGTTTCACTGTCTGAGCTTCGGCAGAAAGTAGGAAAACTGACAAATAACAAGGCTCCAACCAATAATTGCTGAAAGGCGATTGATCCTGGATCATCAATTCGAATGAAAAATGAAATTGAAAAAGCAGTAAAAGACAAAAAAAAAAAAAAAAAATGTTTTCTCGACGTATCTCGATAAGTTATAAGAATGCCGGAGTTATACCGGAAAGAATGTATAGAATACTGGAATCTTACCTTGAAAACAGACTCTTTCATGTTAGATACCGGAATGACTACTCGGAATGCAAAGAAACTCACCCAGGTGTACCGCAAGGAAACGTTCTCGGTCCGATCCTGTTCTTGCTTTCCACAAAAGACATACCTCAAGATGAAGAGATAATCATAGCTACGCTTGCGGGAAGACTATCCTCGCCACGAATAAGACAGTTGAATCATCTACAGGAAATCTCAAATGAACTTTAGAAAAAAATATGCGAAGACCTGGCACATTGTTATTAACAATACCAAGTCAACGCATGTAAATATTACGTACAGAAAGGTAAAACGAGGCAAAAGGACTAGGAACGAATCCAATCATAACTGACTCATCAGACTGAAAACAAAGAAACTATCAACCTTTGAACAAAGCGTAAGATGTAAGAACAAAGAAAGATTTTATTCATAGCATTGAAAACCAAATTGGGCACTTAATTGAATTAGAAAGTGCAAGATGTAGAAATGAAGAAACATCAGGTGATTCATCATTGACAGATCACGCGTGACTCCTATCAAACTGCTTTGTTGTTTTTGTTCAGTATCATTTGGCAAGTCATCATGAAAAGACTCACACCACAACAGCGTCTCCAAATTGTTCAGCTGTATTACGAATATCAGCGTTCTGTGAGAAATGTTTTTCGTGCGATTCGAGGACTTTACGGTGCGCATAATCGACTTACTGAAACCACTATTGCCAATACCATTCGCAAATTTGAGTCCCAATTTACATTACTGGATGACACTCGACCGGTTAGACAACATCTAGCACGTAGTGAAAAGATTATAGCAGCTGTAGCTGAGAACGTACGCGAAGACAGTGACGAATCGATTCGCCGTCATTTTCAGCAGCTTGACTTGGCGTATTCGACAACTTGGCGTATTTTACGTGAGGCTCTTGGCCTTAAAGCGTATAGAATTCAACTTGTGCAAAAACTAAATCCAGGCGACTTGAATTTGCGTCATATTCAGTGAATGGGCTCTGGAAAAACTCAATGAAAATGCGGTTCTTTATCGTGAAATTTTGTTCAGTGATGAAGCCCATTTCTGGCTCAATGGATACGGTAATAAATGAAATTGTCGTATTTGGGCTGATGAACAACCCGAAGGGTACCAAGAGCTACCATTACATCCATTAAAAACAACGGTATAGTGTAGTTTATGGGCTGGTGGAATCATTGATCTATATTTCTTCAAAAATGAGGCAAATCAGAATGTTACCTTCAATGGTAACCGTTATCGCGCCATGTTAACGGACTATGTGCTTCCTATAGTTTCAACAAGACGGCGCTACGAGCCATACAGCGCGTGAAACAATGGACTTGTTGAGAAATTGGCCGCCTAGATGGTGCGATTTCACACCTTTGGACTATTTCCTCTGGGGATATGTAAAGTCTAAGGTCTTCAGGAATAAGCCGCTTCGGAAGCTAACATTACTCGTGTTATCCGTTTGATACCAGTCGCCCAAATTTGGACCTTCCGAATGGACCACCTCAGACGTAGTCGTAGCCAACATTTACATGACATCATGACATCAGCAAAGTTGTGAATTTGAAAATTCGAACGTTCGTTTACTGAATTAAATTGTTTTCGGTGTTATGTAACATAAGGAAATAGTGCTATCCGGTTGTGTTACCTACGCTCCGTCATTGATTTTGGAGTATACAGCAATGGTAGAGACTAAGTTCAAGCAACAGCACTCTGTATACACAGTTCAGGAGGATTATACCCCTGTAGTTGGCCCTAGAATATTCATTCTTTAGGGCCAGACAGATGATGCATAGATTCCGTTCATCGAGCCAGCATTTCTTCATTTAGATGTTGCAGATGAGCCTGCGTATGCTTCTTAAAAGACCATCCATCCTTCCTTTACTATGTTTTGGTAGGCCAAAATGAATTTACTGGTCTTCATTCGAGTTTGATATTGCATTCTATCTGAGTTAGTATATTCGTCATAATTCTAAATTCTTCGCAAATATTGCATCACTATGCTCGTAGAGGTATGCTTGCAGTTGTGGTCTTAACATGTCTGTTTTCTGTTTTGACAAATCTCCATCGACTTTTATAGTAGAATCTTACAATCGATTCTTTTGCTTCGGTGAAGTTTGAACAAAAATAGGTCTCATCCCAACTCTTGCCTTCACATTCATCATTGAACTATCTGTGTCTTGCATTTACGCATTGTGAAACCTACCATATTAGTGTGGACATTTGTGATGGCCTTCTAGCACTGGTTTTCCGCACTTCGTGTTTGTGATAGGGGATATTGTGAGTGTTGAGAGAAACTTTACTGAAAAAGGCTCTGTCGATCTATGGTAATTGCAACCGTCCGACGTCAAATCTTTGCATATATTCCCGGCGTTGTTCTGGCCCTGTTATCCATATTCGTACATTCTCTTCTATTGGGTTGTAATCATCTCGGAGTGTGCAGGTGGCTGCGATAGTTGATGAGTGTCTTCTTATGTTTTCCTAAAGAGACCATCATGTGCCCTTGATGATGATAAAGGAAATGCTTATTATTTCGATGACGATTGTCAGTCCACTTTCAAAATCACTACAAAAAGGGGCTCTTTTCTGTACCAGAATTGAGGTTTTTTATGTTGAAATATTGCTCGAAGGTTTTCTATAAAAAGGTAAAAAAAAGGTAAAAGCCTTTTTTGAAAGCGTCGTCTATCTCTTCGGTTGGGGAATGCGCACATTTGAGGCTAGTGCTGGTTAAGAGGCTCAAATATTCCGGAAATCAAAAATCCTGGAAGCTTCGTGCGTCGACAACATAGAGATAAATCGGACTTCAGTTTCGCATTTAAGTCACCGAGAGTGCTTTAAACACCATGATCATTGCATTATTAGCATAACTCCTCCAGAATCGAGAAGTTACTTTTGGCCTTTCACCTCCATAGTTGTATAAACAAATAAAATTAAGTTGGCGCATAAAACGTAAAAACAAACTGCTAAAAGATGATAGTTCATATGTAGAACGGTAAGTTCACGTAAAAATAAGTATCGATTTCGTTTTATCTTTATGTAAAGCTGTTGCCACAAAAGAACAAAACAACTCTTACAACTAATTAGAAGTCAGATTCGAGTGACCACAGGTTTTGACACAGGACACTGTAGTATAAAGAACGTGGAAACTGCAGAACATATACTATGTGACTGCAATGGTCTAACCAAAACACGTCTACGTTACCTAGGTAAATTCTACCAAAGATGTAGCCGCCTTCCTAACAAACTGCGGCAACATGGATAAATGGAGGATATCACAATAGGCCTACCACACCACCTCCCATAATAATCTAAACTAATTTCATCTTACCATATACGTATGATCTTTTGTAAGACTTTCGATAAGTACGAAATAGGTCTGTATTCCATTGTTTAGCAATCCGCTCTGTCTTGATTTGGGATTGGTTTAACTTGTTCCCAAGCACTCGAAAAAATAGATTTCGTCGTAATATTTTTGTAGAAGATCATATTTTATTATGGGGAGAATGTATGACAATACAATTTTGATAAAAAGAGGATAAATACTGTCGATACAGCCTTGGATTTGCTTTTTAGTGTAGCTTTAACAAAGTTGGGTTGCTCCACTCTACAGAATTCAAATGGGCTAGCAAGTGAAGTTTGGTTGTCTTGTAGATGACGCGACGGCCCAAATTCGTTTGAACCTTGTTTTTTACCTTTTATTTTAGGTTACATCCAAAAATTGATTTTTTAAAAACTTTTAGTCAGAAGCCTGTAAACAAAACGTTTAGTGTAATAACATTTACTTTATTCTGTAACAACCGAAAACTAACAAAGTACTCTGCAATTCTAAATCGTTTTCACATTTTGTATAAGTAAGTCTTTGTATGATGATTTGCTGAACAATACTGAATAATAAAATGATGGTATCACATATCAGAGCTACTATCAGCTAACTTAACAAATACCCTGGGTATTTCATCCAACGCTTCTCCCAAACCGATGAAAACAATATGCATATCTTTTAAAGAGTCGCAAACTTTTCCCATCATGGTCCGTATGCTTTGAATAGCGTCATCTGTGGACCTTCATTCCACAAATCTACATTGACTGAATCTCGTGCGAGGCAATTCTATGAAAAAGTCTTTTCATTTGTATGTGTGTAGTTATATGAAAATCCCGTCGGCGTCAACTCTGACATAAAGGCATAACACTGATGTTGAGTGGTTGATGGCTGGGCTAAATTTAACGAACTAACAACAAATAGCACGTACAAGGACCCACCGGCTGAGGATGCACTGGGTTCAGTTTGTCAACCACCTCTGGGGAAAATATCAAAACCTAATACACCTGAGTTTCAAACTACAACACCATCCGCCCACGCCCTGGAGAAAAGCCAGTAAAAGTGTATTCATATCCCCTTGGTGCGCGCGTGGGATTATAAAAAAAAAAATCTATCGGTAGTATTTGCAATTTCTTTATATACAAGAAAGCTCTCCTTCCTGGGTTAACATCTGATCGCGTCTCATTAATTTATTGAACAAAATCAGCAGCCATTTAAATCCAATGTTTCCGGTACGACTGCAGGCCCCCGTGTTCTTATTTTAAATTTCGTGGCGACAACCAAGGGATTGGTAATTCTCACGAAGTAAGATACGCAATACGAAGCCTGTTTGATGAGTACCCGGCTTGGAAGATAGGTGGCGCTACTAAACCAAAATTTGGTGACAATCCGACGCTTGGTTTTGACACCCATTTCAAAACATTGTGTTAGTGTTTTTTGCGACCATGCAACAAGGGCAGTATCGCTCCGTAATCCGATCCTTGATTTTGAGTGGCAAAACCTTCGGGGAAATCAAGCCCATTCTCGATGGTGTGTATGGGACCCATTCACCTTCCCGTACAACCGTTGACCATTGGTTCGCAGAGTTTCGCCGTGGCCGCACTTCGGTTTCTGTGGAACCGAGCCCAGGTGGCCCAAAAACCGTTACCGAGGAAACCGTGGACAAAATCCATGATCTCGTATTGGCGGATCGCCGAATGAAAATTCGCGAGTTGGCTGAGATAGCAGGCGCCTACCCTGCACGAGATTCTGGGCATAATAAAGCTATCCGTGCGATGGTTGCCGCCTTTGTTCAAACCGGAGAACAAGCGCAATCGTAAGACCACTTTAAAGACGTGCTAGCTCCTTTTTAATCAAAATCCGGAGGAGTTTCTGCGTCGTTTCGTGACCGTCGATAGTACCAGAGACCAAAGAATAATCGAAACAATGAGTTTTACCCGGTGAACGTGCTCCACGTTGACTATTTGGAGAAGGGGAGAGGCAATCGCAGGAGCATACTACGTCGATTTATTGGGTCGATTCAACGTCGATTTGAAGAAAAAGCGACTACATTTGGTGAAGAAAAAAATGCTCTTCCACCACGCCACAGCCAAATTGGTCGAATTGCACTATGAATTGCTCCCTCATCCTCTGTATTCTCCGGAGTTGGCTCCCTGCGACTTCTTTTTGTTCCCAAATTTTTAAAGGATCGGTCGTCGGAAAGTAGTACGCGGACGAGTATTTTGCAGGCCAACAGAAATCGTACTATACGGAGGGGTTAAAAAAGTTTGTTGCACCGCTGGGAAAAGTGTATCGAGTTGAAAGGAGATTATATTGAAAAATAAATTTTTAAAACTTAAAAAAGCTGCGTTGTCATTTCTTATCCGAGTTTTCATCAAACAGCCTCGTACTGCAAAATCGGTGCCCTTCGTTAGCGCCTATCACTGCTCGTCTTCAGTTCGTCGATTGCATCACTTACGAATTTTTCCTTCGTTGTGACATTCAGTCGTTAATTTTAGATACACTTACGATTTTATCTACTAGCTCCGCTATTTCTCTGTTCCCTAATAATTTATTCTGTATGTTTTTGTATTACAAAAAGTGAGCCTTGGTTACGAAATTTCGCAAATTGATTTCTTGAACGTGTATTATATAAATTGTATCTATGCTGACCTCTTCGCCCCAAGATCCCTCTTTTGCTATGCAAAAGAAGTACCCGGCGGGGTAGTCCATTCATATAAATTCATTTTCATGCTTCAACTTTATCTTAATCGAAATTTTTAGTTAGAATATATTGCAGGACATGTAATTACATTGAGCTGAGCCGAAGATAATCGGAATGTATGCGATTAATTTTTCAAATATCTAAACAACGGTTTCCATAAGTGGAATAGAAGCCGATTAACTGCTGAACAATAAACTCATAACTTTTTTCCGGTCAGTAAATTAAAAGGATTTACAAATCAAGACTGCAATACAAGCTTGGAACTAGTTTCACAATTAAAAATCCAATCATGTGGCACGCAAAAGTAAAACTAGCTTACAAAATTACCAGCAAAAAAAAGTCCAAGGCAACTAACGGTACGACTACACCAATGAATGCAATTACGAAACTAATTCGTCGATACTCAGCCACGTATTCAGCCCAAGGACACATGAAATTGCTACATTCTTCTGCTGCAGCTTACAAGCAGATGCAGTCAAGTCATGAGGTTTAGTCTATCTGTTAACTTGACAAACTAGATACTCATATTAGCAAGATAATTGCAGCATTAAGCTACTGCAATAGCTCCAAAGATCACCATCTAAAGCCATATAGCACTTCTACCAGATAGGTGATCAGCATCATACCGGTATGACTGCTTTTATCTTCCAGCATGCAGTATCTGCTTCTGTGATTTTGAGGTTAATTACAACATTGCGGCCAACTACACTTGATGACAGAAATCTTTGTGCATGACGAACAGATATTCGTACTTTACTATAGTATGTGCACATTGCACTTGCACGTGCTGAATTTATGGTAACCCAATCAGATAGATCGACGGATCATAGAGGACATAAATAATTGTCTCCGTAAGGAAAAATTTTCCCAGTGTCAAGACCCATTGGACGAAATCGATGTACATATCTGTATTGCACCAACAATTTTCAAATAGAATTTGAAACCCCTCTTATCAATTGGCAAAGTAGCTGATTAGACAAAAAAGATATGCAGAACCTTGTTCTGTTATCTGACACTGATAGCTACAACTTTGTGTGACAGAAAATATTAAAAAAAAATTCTTCTCTATTAGACTGACTATTTTTGACATATCCGTCAATCTGGTTCCAGAATTTTTTTTCACTCAATTTCTATGTGTTCAGAAAGTGACTAATTTGTCGTCAATGTTTCTTTTGTCCTACATTTCTCTCATAATCTGACATTTATACTGCAACGTCCGTCAGGCCTATTCATACTTCTTTGTGATTAGACGTTGGACTTTGGCACTTTTAGCTGCTATCTTACCGTTAGTGACCACTAATAAAACACAAAAGTGCTTATCGTTGAGAGCAATATCAATAAATGTGACAAGGATACAAATGTTTTATTCGAATAAAAGTATTTCAAAACTTCTGACGATATAGCTTATCTTATCGTTGTAAGTACGAATAGTGTTGGAAGCTTTTTGTTTAAATGAAATTTTATTTTCTCTCAAACTTGTTACAGTTGATGAGGTATACAATTTTAGCACAAAGCTTGGGCGGGTTATATGTACGATTACGACAATGTTGGTTTCGACTTTGTTGTCGGCCTGATTAAGTAGTAATTATTGACAATTTTACGACACTACCTTTGGACTATTGCAGAGATTTCAAAAATACGAATTGAACTTTTGAAAATGAATGAAAACTATGCGCTTCTGATGCGTCATGGGGGAGTCATGAGAAAAGATCAATGCAATTCGTGATTGACATATTGATAATAATTAAATGCAAATAATTTTCTATTTAACTGATTAGATCATGTTTGAATTGTTTTATACGGCAATGACAGATCTCTTCTTTGTTCAGATTGACTTAATCGAATGCACTTCGATTTTGTGGTTTTACGGGGAAACCAGTTGATTAAAACGTGGGGGCATCTCGCCGGGTTTAAGCTATTTATAATGCTTTTATGAAATGTGAAACAGTGACAATTAAATAAATGTAGTTTGTAGTCTAATCATTGATTCTTGCTGCGTCACTTGAAAAATTTACCAGAAAATACAAACTAAAGCTGATGAGTTAAAAACCGAGTTAGTACTAGAAGCGGATGGCAATCCGAGATTGGTTTGATGATGA
This sequence comes from Volucella inanis, assembly GCA_907269105.1. Taxonomy (NCBI): domain Eukaryota; kingdom Metazoa; phylum Arthropoda; class Insecta; order Diptera; family Syrphidae; genus Volucella; species Volucella inanis. Next base: position 69,207,243 of record OU026157.1, on the reverse strand, counting down.
TAACAGAGCTATGGAGAGATAAGGAGTCCATTCGGACTCGACTTATAAGTTTAAGCGTGAGTACTAAGCAGCAGACAAAAATTGCAGCATTATAAACGGGACATTGGATGAATTCCCCAGGTGGAATCAAAGGTGAAATAAAGCAAATAAGACCTCAGCTAGGGTACACCAACAAACGAAGAGTATTCAAAAAGTAAGGTCCATTCGTTTATCGATTTTTTTGTACTGTGTTGGTACACATGTCCCGAACATATGTTTAAAGTTTCAAGTAACTAGTAACTAGCATACATAGTTTGTTTTTGGCAGATAGATAGGTTTGACAAGTCTTGGCGTGCTCATCGATATTCAATTAATATAAAAAATTGAGCAAGAAATTTGCACAAAATTTTGTGTAAAAAATGGAATCAAGTGCTCTAATTTAAAAAAAAAAAAATGTTTACAAGTGGTACAAGCTCTTTCAAGATGGGCGAGAAGATGCCAATTACGAACCTTGCTCAGAGCGCCCCAAAACATCAACAAAAGATGATTACGTCGAAGCTGTGAAGAAAATTGTTTTGGAAAATTATCGAATTAACATAAGAGAAGTTGCTGAGGAGGTTGGCATATCGATCGGCTCGTGTTATGCAATTGCTGACTTGTGTCAGCGAAGTTTTTTCTGAAACTTCTTAAGTTTGATCAGAAGAACCGTCAATGATGATTCTGACTTGTTAAAAAAGGGTCATAACTGGTAACCAATCATGGGTATATGGTTATGACGTCAAAACAAAGTCTAATCGTCTCAATGGAAGCACCCAGGAGAGCCAAGACCGAAAAAGGCACACCAAGTTAGATCAAATGTCAAAGCTTTGATCACTGCTGTTTTCCATTACCGTGGCATAGTGCATCAGGAATTTTTACCTCAAGGTCGAACGGTCAATAAGGAGTATTACCTTGAAGTTATGCGTATTCCACCGGAATTGTGGAAAAACAATTCATGGCTTCTTTGTCACGATAATGCACCTGCTCATTCATCGTTGCTTGTGTTTTTTGGCCCGAAAACAAAACGACAATCATGCCTCAACCACCATATTCACCACATTTGGCCCCAAGCGACTTTTTCCTGTTCCCAAAACTGAAAAGACCTTTTAAAGGAAGGAGAATGGAAGGAGATTTGCAACGATTGAGGAAATAAAAACGACATCGCTAGAAGATCCCAGGCTATACCAAAAAATATTTATGAGATGTGCTTCAAGGATTGGAAAAAGCGTTGGCACAAGCTTAGGCTGGTAAGGATTTTCGAGACTAAGTCAAGGTGTCTTGGAAAGAGATGGTAGCGGATGAAACAAACCAAATTACGAAGCAACAATAAGCCTCAAATATTGATTGATCTGCTGTTGACAAACGCAGCAAACGAAACAAGAAGAACGAACTTCGAACGCACGTGAAATTTTAGGACCCTTAATAGGCCACGTGCGCGAACAGCAATTGGAGACCCTGGACTGCTGCAAAATAGATGTTACCACCATCCAAGAAATGCGATAGGATGGGCCGGACAAGAAGGATAGAAAACTGCCAAAACTACGGCAATGACTATCGACGGCAAAAGCAACGTCTATTTGAATGTGGATTTGTTGTTTAAGGCAAACATAGGTAAGAAGTCTTGAGTTTCCGCCACGTTAATGAGTTCCTAGTAACAAGCCGTATTAAGGCTTTATTCTCCAACATTAGCTTTATATGCTCAGACGCCTCCACAGAGAAGAAATATGACGATATCAACGACAGTTTCTACGAGCTCTTACGGAAAGTACCTTAGCTATGATAATAAAATTGTCCTCGACAACTTTAATGCAGAGCTAAGAAAAGAGGGTATCTTTGATAGTTCCGTCGGAAGCTATAGACCGCACGACACCACCTTCAATAACGGACTTAAACTTACCATCATTACGGCGGAGCGAAATATAGTATTGTAAAGGTTTCAAGATTTCAAGATTTACTTTATTCCCATTTCATAATAACAATTCATACAAATCTGTTTAATAAAGAACTTTTTTACAGATAAATGTATTATTAATAAATTAAATATTACTTCAAACAAATTCTGGGTATGATTGATATGTCGTATCGAGTCCCACATCTCGATATTTACAAATGGGCTTGTAGAACTCCTACTCAATCAACCGTCAACCAGATTGACCACATTGCGATTGACACAAGGCCCTCCTCCAGTATTATGGATGCCCGAACGTCCCGAGGGCCAACATCAACTCGCAAACATCGCAAAGGTTAGCTAATACTGTAAGAAAGTTTGACGTCGGAAGGCAATCAATCGCAAAAAATCGTCAGATCCTTTTCCGATCGAGTCTTCCATAATCTGTTAAGAGGTCCTATGCCGCCAGCATCAAGCATTGAAGACCAGTGGCAACATTGCCAAAAAGCGCTTATAGAGGCTGGGTTTCACTATGCCACCGCAACGAAGCCTCTGGCTTGACGACGAGTGCTAGCCAGCATACGAAATTAAGTAGGATGCATACAAAGTGGCGCTGCATAGAAGACAAGAGCTGCAGCTGCCGAAGAAACGCACACCGGCTTTCCAAGAGGATTCCTACCCTTATTTATGGCTGTGAAATTTACTATTGCTGTAATTATATTAGCAAAGAAAGCTTACTGTCGCTTTTAACAACACAATTCGGTATAATTTAGATTACGAAATAGGGATCACGTATCTAGATATTCGTCGTGTCTATATAATTTTAGTTTTGACAAGTTTCTACAATTTCGCATTCTCACTTTGCTGAACAGCATCCTTCCTACTCATGAACCCATCAACGTGTTTCAGAAAATCCAAATGACAGCCTCAAATAGACTACCACAAATAATTCATCCTAACATCAGAGCGTCAATTTTTAATTTTTGCCATCCGGTTATGAAACTCTGCCTCGTGTCATTAGATGTGAACAAAACCAAACCAGTATCGCGAATTTTTTTTAGTACCACAGGCTATAAACTAAATTAATAAAAGATAAAAAGAACATAGATTATAAGATTTGATTAACTTAATATGAATAAGAACGCAAATAAATAAATAAATCTTGGTGAAGATGTTTTCCGGCGCAAACACATCAGCACACCGTCCTTCGGGTGCCGTCGGTCCACAATATCTAAGGCACGCAGAATTGCCTACATACATATATTGAAATCGCATGAAATAATGATCTCAGAATAGCGCATGAAACTCGTTAAGAGGCGAGTTGCTTTCCAGTTTGGCGCTTTCGTAAGCAAAGCAGTAGTGGATAATACGAGTATGTTTAAGAGGTGTAACATTCCTTCACACGGGGTTGAATTCCGGTTCCGAACTGAGATCACATTATTCCGGAGTTTGGTAAGCTATATAACTGCGCATGACCTCAACACCTGTTATGCACATGGACGTACGCAGAGATGCATATTATTGCCCAGTCATTACATTCAATAAATACAAAAAAAACGCAAACACTGCGATGCTTAGCAAAGTTGTGAATTTGAAAATTCTAACGTTCGTTTGCCGAATCAAATTGTTTTCGGTGTTATGTAACATAAGGAAATAGTGCTATTCGGCTGTGTTACCTACGCTCCGTCATTGATTTTGGCGTATACAGCAACGGTAGGGACTAAGTTCAAGCAACAGCACTATTCTGTATGCACAGTTCAGGAGGATTATACCCTTGTAGTTGTAGTTGGCCCTAGAATATCCATTATTTATTGCCAGACAGATGATGCACAGATTCCATTCATCGAGTCAGCATTTCTTCATTTCGATGTTGCAGATGAGCCTGCGTTTGCTTCTTAACAGACCATCCATAGGTTTGAAAAGCTTGGCGGTCAAAGTATCGTCACATACAGATTAGACAGATTTGAGTTTGGATATTCCTTTCTTTACTATGTTTTGGTAGGCCAAAATGAATTTTCTGGTCTTCATTCGAGTTCAATGTTGCGTTCTATCTGAGTTAGTATATTCGTCATAATTCAAAATTCTTCGCAAATATTGCATCACTATGCTCGTAGAGGTATGCTTGCAGTTGTGGTCTTAACATGTCTGTTTTCTGTTCTGACAAATCTCCATCGACTTTTATAGTAGAATCTTACAATCGATTCTTTTGCTTCGATGAAGTTTGAACAATAATAGGTCTTATCACAACTCTTGCCTTCACATTCATCATTGAACTATCTGTGTCTTGCATTCACGCATTGTGAAACCTAGCATATTAGTGTGGACATTTGTGATGGCCTTCTAGCACTGGTTTTCCGCACTTCGTGTTCGTGATAGGGGATATTGTGAGAGTTGAGAGAAACTTGACTGAAAAAGGCTCTGTAGATCTATGGTAATTGCAACCGTCCGATGTCAAATCTTTGCACAGTATATTCCCGGCGTTGTTCTGGCCTCGTTATCCTTATTCGTACATTCTCTTCTATTGGGTAGTGATCATCTCGGAGTGTGCAGGTGTCTACGATAACTGATGAGTGTCTTCTTATATTATGTGCCCTTGATGAAATGCTTCTTATTATTTCGAGGACGATTGTCAGTCCACTTTCCAAATCACTATAAAAAGGGGCCCTTTTTTGTACCAGAATCGAAGTCACTTCATTAAGATTTTTATGTTGAAATATTGCCCGAAGGTCTTTTCTAGAAGTTCGTAGAATCCTTTTTTGAAAGCGGCGTCTATCTCCTAGATTAGGGAATGAGCACCTTAGAGGCTAGTGCTGGTTGACTGCTGCTAATATTTGGTTAAGGTTGAACGGTGTGGGAGGTTGAGAGGCTCAAATGTTCCAGAAATCAGAAATCAGAAATCCTGGAAGCGTCGTGCGTCAACAACAAAGAAGTGAATCTGAAACATCAGTTTCGCATTTAAGTCACCGAGAATGCTTTTAACATCATGCATTACTAATATATCTCCGGTAGAAGCTGGTAGAAGTTACTTTTGGGATTTCAACTCCATATTGGTATAAATGAATAGAATTATGTTGGCGCATAAAACGTAAAGTTTTCGGTAAGACCCTTTTCGGTATTGGTTAACCGAACCCTGATCTGGTGATACTACCAAAAGTCAGGGGACACATCGTGGAACTCTCGTCCTATTGGCTGTTTTCCATAGATTATGCTGTTCAATCGAAGCAGCAGGTGACTTTAAGAAAAATATTGTTTCTAAAAATCATAATTGGTAGATGTCACCTGCACGATAACACACATAACACAAAAGGGAATAAATGGAAATGCCGGAAAAAAACAGCGCTTAAAATCTCCGCACTAGAATATCGATAAAAAAAGAAAATATTTCATTCAACTAACACTAGCAATATATTGCGTATTTCCTTAGTTGTATGATTGTAGCACCATGTCAACGAAGAGATAACAAATAACTGGTGGCGTGCCAGAAGATTCAGTTTAAGGGTATCCGCTTTTTAATGTAAAAAAATTGAATCTTTCCATATTCCGAGATTGGCTCCTTCAGATGCGCAGACGAGGTCTGTCGTATCCTGATATATCGGCTCTGTGGGGGCGGACAGCCCTTTCATATTACTGTAAGAACCAAATACCTAAGGTGAACAAAGCGAACAAAACAAAAGAAAACAAAACTACTTACACTAATAACAAAAATGAGAAAAACAACTCTCCCACACTAAAACGACCTGACCTAACAAAACATCAGAACCTGGAACTAGACACAGACTCAAACCCTGTCAACCTGACACTTGGCGATACCATTGAGGACACCTCTTTTTTCAGGCAGCCAACAAGATAGATTTTGAGACTGAAAAAGAACTGATAGACTCAGACTCGGATTCGGACTCGGACGTGACTAGAGTGAAGAACTTAACTCAGAAACTAGCCGAAACTAAAAGTCTAAGCAAAATAAAGTGCAAAGCTTCCCAAAGATAACTGAGTAAGATGACGAATCTCTCGACGAAGAAGATCGTGTGCTGATCCGAAGACATAACAAAACGGTAAAGTCGTACAAACGTCTGATAGTGCATAAAACTCGAGAACTTGATTCGTCTGAACAAAAAGACATAGGAAAAACAAACCTCATCGCTCAAAAATAGACCAAAGCCGAAGAAGCTGCCAAATCCACATCAACGACTCCTTAAAAGGCTCAGGAACAAAACAAGTCACTCAAGGAACTCACCGCAAACTTTCAAAAGCCCGATGGAAAAATTTAACAGGAGGACGAGGACAACTTTCGAAAGAGTATGATGGACAACGTTGCAACCAGCTGCTCGAATGAATTTGTTTTTATTGCAACGGGCTGCCAAAACGCGATTAAGGTGATTGGCTGCAGAAATGAAGTATAAAATATCTGAAATTCCTCAACAAGGCCATCTCCACAGCTGGAGAATTCTAAAAGGGGGTCTCATTGACAATTATTACCAAAAGCGAACTTCCTCTTTGCCATCACATAAAATGATGGGTTTCCTCCTGAAACTCACTAAATAGCCAGCATCATGAAACTAATCGCGATACAAAACTAATACTTCACTGTAAAAGAGTGGAAAGACCCACTCTTTTCCATGAAGGAAAAGATCTGCTATTTGAGTAGACAGGCAGATTGTGCAGATCTTAAAGGAAAAGTCGGTCATTATAAAGGCAAAACTCCCCGATGGTAGCAAGAGCAACAAATTAACTTGTACCACTGTAAAGCTGCAACTTTTAGTCTGATGGTTTTTATGTCTGACGCGAACATTGACATGGCTTTAAGCCAAGAACCATGGTTCTTAAAAACAAAGTACAAGTCCAGATTCTATTGAAAAGATACAGGTAAAATCAAAAGTTGAATTCTATCCAAAAAATTCCTTAATATCTTCTTATTGTTTAGACTCAGCGATGGAGATACAGTACCAGCAAGCTTACAAAACAAAATGGATAATATCATTATAGTCTCGCCTTACATACAACACATAGATCATTCACCAACACCCGTTGTTGAACGTGTGACGTACGCCAAATCAAGAAAGGCTAGTTTGGTAATCGAAAAAAAAAAAAAACAGAGAAGAGATTCCCGACTTAACAACCACAAACATGTATGCTCAAACATATGGTATGTCAATAACTAGAGAATATCTACTTAGGAATCCTTCTAGGATCACCTTAGAATTATCTTCACTATAGACAGTGACCCGGCCAAACAAAACAAATTGTGATATCCTAGGAAAACTAACTGGACGGTCTCTGCCCTAGATCTACAAACCTAAGCAAAGCCTTCTTTAAGAAGTGAAGATGATTGTATCAAATTTGGGTTTGAATTCAACTCCTACACAAGAAACATAAGAATGGACAAGAAACAATCTTGCCCTTTTTTTTGCGAAGCGATAAAAAGCACCAACAAATCAGCTAGGTTTAGGAAAGTCCTATCCAAAGATTCAATAGCCCCGGGGTATCTGAAAGACTTCAATGCAGTATGGACAGGAAATAGCCGGAAATCACTATTACTTCTTACGGAAACTCACAACTCTCAACGAGCTCTTAATATCTGGCCTGATCACAGAGAATAAAATCAAATGGGAGTTCAAATCGTTCAAGTGGCCATCACAAAACGCTCTTCTACACGAGTACATCATACCTTTATCTTTATCGGTTGTCGTAATTTAGGCTTTCATTTCAAAGCAGAACGATCTAATCACTCCCTCGTTTCTGTTAAAAACGCTGGAGAGAATTCTAGATTAACATATAAGACAACAAACAAGCCTATGCGGTTCTCAATATTTAAAGAATAATCAATAGAGATTGCACTACACGCGGTTGTAGCTATCATAGAAAAAAATGTGCACTACCAAGAGTAGATCACGGCCGCCTTACTAGATATCGAAGAAGCTTTTAATAATATGCGCACCGGATGTAAAACAACGGCCTTGGACAAGCTCCATGCAGAAATAACGATAGGACAATGGATTCAGAACATGCTACAATTCAGTATTTAAGACAAACACAGTCATGAAAACGGTTGCAAGAGGAACTCCACAAGCAGGAGTCTAGCACGCCAACGATATAGTCAGCGAACTATTGGAGTCGGCCTTGAACACACTCTCAAAATGGACAACACAAAACGGTTTATTTAGAAAGGTAGAAAATGTTAATTTTTTAGTTAAGGATACAATCTTCATCCGAAGCTAAATATGAAGGAATCATCCAAACAGTAAGCTGGAAGCGTAACATGGAAGAAAGAATGTTGGGCACGAAGACCATGTACGAGTATAATAATTGGATGTATAGGGTGATTCATCATGAGATTTGATTTATAATGTAAAATAAAACACATAAATTTGAAAGTGAACTTAAATTTTTTATTATCGGATAAAAGAACAATTCAAGGCATTTACTTTTTAAAAATGATATAATGTAAATGTTGGCCACAACTACGTCTGAGGTGGTCCATTCGGAAGGTCCAATTTTAAGCGACTCGTGTGAACATAACGATTGGTATCTCGCGGATAACACGAGTAATGTTGGCTTCCAAAGCGTCAATCGTAGCTGGCTTATTCCTGAAGATCTGAGGCTTTACATATCCTCAGAGAAAATAGTCCAAAAGTGTGATATCGCACGATCTAGGCGGCCAATTTACCGTAGAAAAAAATGAAATTAAGTTCTCACCAAAATGATTTCTCAACAAGTCCATTGTATGGCTCGTAGCGCCGTCTTGTTGAAATTATAGCTCACCGACACCAGGTGTTTGAATTTCATTAAGCACATATTCCGTTAACATGGCGCGATAACGGTTACCATTGACGGTAACATTCTGATTTGCCTCATTTTTAAAGAAATATGGACCAATGATTCCACCAGCCCATAAACCACACCATACCGTTGTTTTTAATGGAAGTAATGATAGCTTTTGGTACTCTTCGGGTTGCTCATCAGCCCAAATACGGCAATTTTGTTTATTAACGTATCCATTGAGCCAGAAATGGGCCTCGTCACTGAACAAAATTTCACGAGAAAGGACCGCATTTTCATTGAGTTTTTCCAGAGCCCATTCACTGAAAATATGACGCAAATTCAAGTCGCCTGGATTTTGTTTTTATACAAGTTGAATTCTATACACTTTAAGGCCGAGAACCTCAATAAAATACTCCAAGTTGTCGAATACGCCAAGTCAAGCTGCTGAGAATGATGCAGAATCGATTCGTCACGGTCTTCGCGTACGTTCTCAGCTACAGCTGATATAATCTTTTCACTACGTGCTAGATGTGGTCTAACCGGTCGAGTGTCATCCAGTAATGTAAATTCGGACTCAAATTTGCGAATGGTATTGGCAATAGTGGTTTCAGTCGGTCGATTATGCGCACCGTAAAGTCCTCGAATCGCACGAAAAACATTTCTCACAGAACGCTGATTTTAGTAATACAGCTGAACAATTTGGAGATGCTGTTGTGGTGTATGTCTTTCCATGATGACTTGCCAAACGATACTGAACATAAATGACAAAGCAGTTTGGGCCTATTGAAAATCAAACCTCACGATGAACCACCCTATACATGACCATAGTTAGACCTATTCTTATCTGTGGTGCGCTGGTATGGTGAAAAGCCGCGAAAAGGACCTGGTTATCTCAAAACAATCAACACGTTTAAATACTAGTGTTTGTAGTAAGGTAGTGAAGTAGTGTAGTGAAGTAATGCTTAACCAACTTCCTTTATGCGAATTTCTTGAATGTCCGGCTTTCAAATCGATAGAGGAACAAAAATGTCGTCAAACTCTAAGTATAGGTAGAGTCTGCAAATCTCAACGAGCGGATATGTGATGGGTACCGGACACACAAAAGTGAAAGAGAATAAGAAAGCACATGCACTAGCAAGGAGTAACAAACACAACGACATAAATATAATGATTAAACTTATAACCATAGAATGATCCAACAAAGCATGGATTTCTAGGAGTGACTGTGTCATCTCACACTCCCTTTGGCCAAACCTAGATAGCGGGAGAACATTTATCATTCTCGGACTCAACAAAGAAGATAGTCATATCGCTGCAGGTGTCCTTACTGGTCACTGCTGTATAAGCAGAATGGCCAGCAGAAAAGGTAGCCTTTTCAAGATTGTCGCACTTACTATTCCACTGTGTTAACCTCCAAATACGGTTTGCCAAAAACATGTGGTACAGACTTTTTTGGAGAACATGAAGACATCAACAAAGTAAAACTGATAGATCTCTACACCGCAGCGTCCTCCTACCCAACATAATCTTACTCAGTTATGTCTACATAAACCTTAAGCATTGTGCGATAGCAAGTGACTATTTCAAAATTGATAATACCATGTTGCATTCCACTCAAGGGTGTGTCGCTATAAAATCGGCACACATTCGTACAAATATTGTTCATAAATGTCCATTGATCATACAAGTAGTGAAGCAATATTACGTCTTACACTACTTCCGTCACATGGCAAATATCTTTTACTAAATGGGTCGAATCAAATCCATGTTTTCAGTTATTGTTTTCCAATCCTAGCTATATATACGATACTTTGTGGTCGTGAACCATCTCATTACATGTCCATAATTTATGGCAATTTCTTTTTCATTTATGGATTCTCAAAAACCAACTGAAAGTGTTACTTCTTTAAATCGAAGCTCGTTATCGATTTTTGCTTGGTATCTTACGACTCTAAGTCTCCTTTCCAAGTTTTCTCCTTCTACTATTATTAACAATTCGATACAATCATAAGTACATATATAATAGTATATGTGTTTCGTGGTTAACTTTGGTCATCATCATTTTGTGCCACCTAATCATTTGGCAAAATTAAAGTGTTCGTGCAAAACCATATTATATGGTCTTTGCTTTAAGTAACATATGTCGAATTTCGAAGCTCTATCTAAGACTATAAAACTTGTAGTAGAAGTTAAAAATGTGCAACTTCTAACTACCCGACCTCAAACTCCAATTAGGAACCCATTGAACGAGTATCGACATACCGAACGGTTCACTCGTTTTGCAATCGATTGCAAAGCTTTAGATGGGTCGACAATACCAGTTCTTGTCGAGGTATCTGAATAAATTGCGAAAATAATTTATAATTTATTAAAATCAATTAAATTCAGGCGAATGGAGTTTGTGAACTGTACACGTGCTTAATTTCCCTCTGCAATCGTATAAAATTACTTAATGAGGTTTTTATGTACTCAGTCTGCAATCTAGTGCTTGTTTAAGGAATATGCATACGTACATAAGTATGTACGTAGCATTGACTTAAAATTAAATGAAAATGACCAAAGGGAAATTCATTTAATTCCTAGAAAAAGGAAGCACACATATGAGCATTCGTATGCATCCATTCTGACAATTAACTGAATTTGTTTTACACCCTAGAGATTTCAACTTAGTCCTTTAGGTTTAAGTATCTCTTGATGGATTAAATGTCCCTGAAATTGATTATGACGAAGAGTTCATACACATTAATTGTTTATAAAGCATCCGTACCTACAATAACAGGTAGGTGCAAGTATCATTGGATTTGTATGTACCTTGATGGCCATAAATTTATCTTATCGGTTCGAGTTGGCTATGAGTATCTTAATTAAATTAATAACGACGTGCCCCATTAGGGACTATTTTTGCTTTCTAATAAGTACTTTCCACCAGGGAGTGACTCATGTGGGTAAATAGTTTCTTCCAATGTTATTACTGCAACCAAAATTAAATGCAGTAGAATGCGCAGCATGCTTTTAGAGGCATACTTAGGCTAAATGCTATAGAGTTACACTTTCGTCTATGGATATTGAAATACTCAAAGTCCGCTATCACACAGAACGAAATACTTCAATAGGGCGTTAGAAGCCAAAATTTCCGTTCTGTCAAACAAAATAAAAAGAGTTTAGTAGGGTCTAAGCTCTTACAACACCAAGAATTTCGTAACACAAACACTATAAATGTCAGATGCTTCAGATGTACAAATGGAAATATAGCCACTGTGAGCGAAATTAAATTCGGTGCCGATCGCAACAGTTTGGCATTTGTCCATCCACTTTGTTTGGAATTTTACGAAAGGGTTTTAGTCTGCACCCGCATTTGATCCAGCTGATGCAGAAACTAAATCCATGAAATTATGGTTTGTGACAGGAGTTCGAATCGTGCTCGAAAGCCGCTTGGCGTCAGCGCTTATTTTTATCGAAAAATCATTGTCTTGGACTTGACTCATTTTGGCTAAATTATTGTTTCTGTAATGAGGCAAACATTGATTGAATGAAATTGAGGCGGACAACAATATGTGGCCCATTAAGAAATAGATTTTTTTATTATGCCAGCACTAAAAACTCAGCAAGGAACTAGTCCATTGTAATCATTGCATGTTCCTAAAAATTACTCCGTCTTTTTCAGAAAGATTAGTAAGCGCTACAGTACCAGCAGTGACTGCGTGGGTGCTGTGTACCTACAGTTTGATCAAAGCGTAGGCCCCACACTCACAGAAATAGGACCCCCGACGTCATCATCGTGTTGTTGTGTAACTTATGCCCGGCATATTTAAGTGTTTAGCTAAAACGCCATTTAGCAATCTGCAAAATTTACTCTTGGCATCAAACTTGTCGAGTTACCTACTTCCTTCCCTTTTTCATTGGTCTGAATCAAGTTGTCATACGACCTATACCAAGAATCAACTTGGCTACGGGACAGAGCTCCATATATGCTGGCCTTTTCTGTATACAGCAGATTTTTGCATTATTACCAATGAATAATATCTCAAAAATAACAAAACCCGAGGCCGTTACGCCTTTACTACCGGGCGGTAATACGGTGATTACAGCGAATATCGGCAAGGACCTTTAATAGACAAACGCAACGATCCAAAATACAAACAAGGAGTGGCAGGAATGTGGTAGGCCACTTCGTACCACTTTCTCCGTGTATGGCGGGTCAGGGAATTCCTGCTGCTAAAAAAAGAGCAATCAAAGGCTTAACCGCGTCAGCAAACATCCTCCCAGGCGCTGAAACCCTGTACGCACAATCAACACCCTCAGTATCATTCTGAAAGTTGATAGAACTACGGACATGAAGAGCAAAACAGAGTGGCCAATAACCTCCTTAAAGACAGATTGCCAACTGCTTTCAAAATGCTAAAAGACTACGGAAATCTTTACAAAAAGGCCCAAAATATTGAGTCTTTAACTGTCTATAACTCTATATTCGTGCGGTTTGCTAAGAGATGGCGTAAATTGTATTATCCCATTGTTATTATTCCATTGGAACATGCGTTGGAAAGCTACTGTCATTGTACGTCATTTAAGTATATGTCATTCATTTGAAGCGTAAACAATAATATTTTTTTTTTTTCACTCAAATATGTGGAATTTTGTGCCTGAAAAAGTGTTTTTGCGGGGAGTTCTTCTTCATTACTTTAATGTGAAAAAAACTGCTGCCGGAAGTCATCGTATTTTGGTGAAAGTTTATGGTAAACATGCGCTAGCTGAGCGAACGTGCCAAAAGTGGTTTGCACGATTTAAAAGTGGTGAATTTGGCTTGGAAGACGATGAACGTCCTGGGCAGCCAAAAAGGTTTGAAGATGAAGAACTGGAAGCATTACTCAATTAAGATTGTTGCCAAACACAAGAAGAGCTCGCAAAATCTTTGGGTGTCATTCAAGCAGCCATTTCAAAACGTTTAAAAGCAGCTGGATATATTCAAAAGCAAGGAAATTGGGTTCCACATGAACTCAAGCCGAGAGACGTCGAAATGCGGTTTTGCATGTCCGAAATGCTGCTGGAACGCTACAAAAGAAAGTCATTTCTGCATCGGATTGTTACTGGTGATGAAAAATGGATCTATTACGACAACCCCAAGCGCAAAAAATCATATGTGAAACCCGGCCAAACAGCCAAATCAACGGAAAAGCCGAATATCCATAGCGCGAAGGTAATGCTCTGTATTTGGTGGGATAAGATGGGTGTGCTGTATTATGAGCTGCTAAAACCGGGTGAAACCATCAATGGACAACGCTACCGAACACAGTTAATCCATTTGAAGAGAGCAGTAGCCGAAAAACGCCCGGAATATGCGACCAGACACGAGGCAATAATTTTCCATCATGAAAACGCTCGGCCGCACGTTGCTATTCCGGTTAAGAACTATTTAGAAAACAGTGGATGGGAAGTCTTACCCCACCCGCCTTATAGCCCAGACCTTGCCCCTTCTGACTACCATTTGTTCCGGTCGATGCAGAACGCCCTCACTGAAATACGGTTCATATCAGAGCAGAATATCAAAAATTGGCTTGATTCATTCTTGGCTGCCAAGCCGGCGCAGTTCTTTTGGGATGGAATACACAAATTGCCAAAAAGATGGGAAAATGTCATAGCTTCAGATGGGCAATACTTTAAATAATACTTTTGTACATGTTTTTCTTAAATAAACGTTCAAATTTAAAAAAAAAAAAAAACCGCACGAATTAAAATATATACCCAATAAAGAACGCCAGAACCTGTCCGAGGCCTTCCAATGTCACATCTCTGAAGTCTTTAAACGATGACAGATCAAAACAACGTCAACAGCACCTGAACGGTGGCAGTTGCACAAACTTAAACTTTCGGGCAACTTCTTGACCATCATGCGGAAAAACCCCGAACCACCTTCCATCACAGGTGGTTAGTATCTAGTAAGGAAAACTCTATCTACAAATTCATATAAACATGGTAGTGAATATTCAGTTCTATACAATTTCAGGATCGTTTCGTAATTTTCTGAATCAGAAGATCTTTTAATTCAACAATAACTTCCTAAGCCAACAACAACTGAGCAATAGACGAGCTTTGGAGTGAAGGAAAATCATACAGTCTTTTCAAAGGAAGACATCAGATTATCGATTGCGAATGACTCCTCCAACTTCAAGACACAGTCATCATTTTATAGCCTGACGTGGAGTTGAGTGTAAAATATTTTTCCTTCTAAATTAAAAAAAAAAAAAAAAAAAAAATGCTTCACAATTCAGAACTGTAAGAAATGCAAAACTCATCATTGTGCACCATTAAGACAATATCAGCCGCCTACTCTTACTCCATTTAGGTCTGTAAATGCAATTCTTCATCTTATTGAGATACATTTTTTACAAGTCTTCATAGATGCTAATACATATCCACATCATATACTAGTACGAGTATGCAAATTATATCTGTAAATACGCGTTTCATGTGCATTGCTCCATGAAATTGGCATTGCATAGTGGAGCGATTTGTTTTCGCCAAAGTAGTCACATAACTCATTAGAAACGACACATATTTGTACTCGAATTTGTATGTTGATACCACTGAAATGCATGCATTACTGTCTTTCAGAGTCTGATGTCACGCCGCACTTGATTCACTCTGGATACAAAAATGAGCAGTATGACATTTCGAAACAATAATCCATTTGTAGGATTTGTATCTGGTGTTTAAATATTTAAAGGCGTGCTATATCGTGTTGATATCTAATGCCAATCTAAATGCCGGGTAAACATTTGAGCCACACACCATGAAAAGTACGTAACTTTTGGAAAGACTTTTAAAAGCACAAAAAGTAAATAGGTCATATAAAAAGTCTCCGCGGTTTTTTGGTACATTTTTGAAAACAAATTTCTTTATTCAAAATCTATTTCAATCAAGTATATATTGGTCATTATTATCTATGACCTTTTGCTATTTACCGGGTAGCTACATAATCCCATCGGTGTAGAACTTCTGTGGTTTATCAGCAAAAAACTTGGCCAAGTGATTTTCAGCGGCTCTTAGGTCAATAGAGTTTTGCAAAGAAACTAATGGTAATCAGAGGGTGCAAGGTCCCGGCTATACGGTGGATGCATCAAAATTTCCCAACCAAGCTCCGTCAATTTTTTTCCGGGTCATCAAAGATGTGTGTGGCCTAGAATTGTCATGATGAAAGACAACTCCCTTTCTGTTGGCCAATTCTGGACGCTCTTTCTTCAAAGCTACATTCAAACGTTCGAGTTGTACACAGTAGAGGATCGAATTGACCGTTTTGCCACGTTCTAGCAGCTCATAATAGACAATTTCCTTCCAATCACACCAAACCCTCAACATAACCTTGTTTGCCGTCAATCCAGGCTTTAAAGTCGTTTGTGATCGGTCAAGGGTCTTCGACCATGATCGCTTGCGTTGGATATTCTCGTATATAATCCATTTTTCATCGTACGTTACTTATCAGCAGCGTTTCACTGAGGGTTATTTGGTCAATTAAACTTTTTTTGCGTTAATTCATGTGGCACCCAAACATTAAGTTTCTTTGAGTAGCCTGCTTATTTTAGATGATTCTAAACTGTCATACGGTTAATGTTTAGTGCTGGTTTTGCTCTATCAAGTGCAAAATTTTATCGACTATTCCAGTGACAGGCCGACCAGTGTAACGTTCACCTTTTATATCGAAATTTCCGGAACCACTCTTGGGCCCGTCATTCACTTACAGCATTATTACCGTAAACTGTACAAATTTCTCGGCATGTAAACATGGTGTATTTCTTCAGCTATTTCACTTATATTCAAATCAGTATAACTTTTAACACGAGCAAGGAATTACACAGCTGTCTTCACAAAAAATGTAGCCTGACATGTCACTTTTCAAACACGTGTTCATTTGATACAATTAGATAAGTGTTTCCAGATAAATGGACACCAACACCATCTAGTGACACAAATCCTATGTAACATATAAGCAGGTCTCTGCGATTTCGGAAATAGGTTTCATTTAACGCATGTTATCAACATTAAATTTCGAAAGAATGGGTAGTTAGGTACATAGGAATGGCACACGTGCCAGGTGTAATCTGGACCTGAATGATCCACAGCAATAGAGTGAAGCAGTTGAAAATAAGGCTTTGGCATTTTAACATTATAATTATGTAGCTGTTCCTTATAAAGGGTGACCAGATAAGAACGAAAGGGAAAAAAATTTACATGAAACAACAACGGAGTGAGATATAAAATGGAATATCACATCATTCAAATCGCCGCCTCGGCTTCACTGGCAGTGTTTTTAAGCGATCGGCCCAATTTTTGATGACTCGGTCCGTATTATTCTGTGATTACCGTATTGAATTTTGACTTCAGACCAAGGACTTAACGCAGCCCCAGAGAAAATAATCGCGTGGGTCAAATCGCATTCATAACTTCGAGCGTTGCGTCGCTTGTATGGTATGTAGTGCCGTCTTATTGGAACCACCGCTCAAATATATCGATTTTATCGAGGTCCAGCCACAGAAAATCGGTTAAAATCGATCTATATCTGAGACCATTAACGATAATGGTGTCTTTTTCCTTATTTCGGAAGAAATAAGGTCCGATGATGCTGCCATGCCATAAACCGCACCAAACTATCAATCTTTGTGGATGCGTTGATGCTTGGCAGAACACTTGTAGACCGTGTTCGCCCCAATAAGGGCGATTATGCTTGTTGACACAGCCGCTGAGCTAAAAATGGACCTTGTCCGACAAGATGAATTTGTGGCCAAAATCCGAATCTCTGGGCAAAATTTCCAGCGCCCAATTAGCGAACTCAAGCTTATGGTCGTCAGTCTTCAATACTTCCGTCAGCACAATCTTATACGGATGTAGGCCCAAATTCAACCGAAAAATAAGCCGGGTTGACTCTCTTGTGATGCCCAATTTAGCTGATCGGGGCCGAATCGTCATTACGGCGCTTATGTTTTCTTCATTTAAAACTAATCTCTGCCTGGCTGATGGTTTAAGATTCGAAAGAGTGTACTCACGCTACAACTTTTTCATTGTGGAATTTTGCTTTTTTTTCCATGGCGCGGGGGGGGGTGGTGTTGTAGTTTAAAACTCAGGTGTATTAAGTTTCGATATTGTTCCCAGTGGTGGTTGTCAAACTGAAGCCAGTGCATCCTCAACCAGTGGGTCTTAGTACGTGCTAGTTGTTAGTTCGTTACATTTAGCCCAGCCAGCAACCACTCCAACATCAGTGTTATGCCTTCATGTCAGAGTTGATGCCGACGGGATTTTCATATAACTACATACAAATTCTATGAAAAGACTTTTTCAGAGAATTGCCTCGCACGGGATTCGATCCCGCTACTCTTTGCTTGAGGAGTCTACACCACGGCCACCCCTGCATAATGATGGCCTGCACACTGAAACCAGAGGTCATATCGACCTCTCGACGAAATTCTTTATTTATGGCAAACCTCACCGAATATTTTGACAACGCAACTTTTTTAGGTTTTGACAATTTATTTTTCAATATAATCCCCTTTCAACTCGATATACTGCAGCGGTGCTGCAACTTTTCTAACCCCTTAGTATAGTACGATTTTTATTGGCCTGAAAATACTCCTCCACTTTTAAAGTTTGGGAACAAAAAGAAGTCGCAGGGAGCCAAATCCGGAGAATACGGAGGTTGGGGAGCAATTCGTCCAATTTGGCTATGGCGACTCCGGAAGTGTGAGCCGCTGCTTTATTGTGGTAGAAGAGCAATTTTTTCTTCGCCAAATTTGGTCGTTTTTTCTTGAAATTGACGTTGAATCAGCCCAAAAAATCAACGTAGTATGCTTCTGTGATTATTTTTCCCTTCTCCAAATATTCAACGTGGATCACACCTCGCGCGTCCCAAAAACCGGTGGCCATCACCTTTCCGGCCGAAGGCACGGTCTTCACTTACTTTGGGGCGTGTTCACCGGGTAAAACCCATTGTTTCGATTGTTCTTTGGTCTCTGGTGTATACCAATGAATGCATGTCTCATCGAAACGACGCATAAACTCCTCCGGATTAAACAGGGTCAAACACGTTTTTAAAGTGGTCTCACGATTGCGCTTGTTTTCTGGTGTGAGCAATCGCGGCACCCATCACGGGGACAGCTTTCTCATGCCCAAAATCTCGTGCGGGATATGGCTTACGAGTTTAGTTGAGATGCCTGCTATCTCAGCCAACTCGCGAATTTTCACTCAGCGTTCGTGAATAGGAGACCATGGATTTTGTCCACGGTTTCTTTTTTTGTAACCGTTTTTGTGCCACCTGGGCGCGCTTCATCAAAAACCGACGTGCGGCCACGGCCAAACTCTGCGAACCAATGGTAAATGGTTGTACGGGAAGGTAAATGGGTCCCATTCACATAATCGAGAATGGGCTTTATTTCCTCACAGGTTTTGCCACTCGTGAACAAGGATCGAATCACGGACCGATACTGCTCTTTTTCCATGGTCGCAAGAAACACTAACACGATATTTTGAAATGGGTGTCAAAACAAAACAAAGCGTCGGATTGAAAGAGGTTACATTAAATGAACTAAAATAATTAATTACAAATGAATTAAATGAGCTTATTTTGGCACAGTCGCGCCACTTATTCAATCTCTTCCAATCTGGGTACTCATCAAACAGCCCTCGTAACAATTGGTAAAACTATCATTGTTATCTGGTCACCCGTTACGATGTTCTCAAAAAGGTGCGATTAAAAAATCAGGCTCAGAATGTGAACGTGATACCCAATTATTATTTTAAAATTAATAAAGTTTAACATTTGACGGTATGTCTAAACTAACTTGTTTCTTGTGTAGCCTACTCAACCTTGAAGAAGCAAGGGCACTTCGATTGGTAAAAGGTGAGCCAACAGATGATGTGGATGTTGATTGTCAATAACTGTCATTTACTGAATTCAATGCGGTAGATCTTTTTTAAAAGATGTCATACAATCTTTGGCATTTTTAGTTATGGAGTCGTTTACCACGTAACAAAGCATTTTTGTTTTTCAATCTTATTGCGAACATAATCTTATTACGTAAATAATCAAAATTGTCGTTTCTGGGGGCCGGAAAATCCATACAAGACTCACGAAAAACCAATGCATCCCAAAAAAGTCACTGTATGGTGCGGGTTATGGCTTGGCGGCATCAATGTTTCGTACTTTCTCAAAGATAAGGCTGAAGAAACAGTTACAGTGAATGGAGAAAGTTACCGCACATGCTGACCGCCTTTTTTTTTTTTATTATTATTATTTTTTTTTCCTAAAATTGAATGAATTAGATCTGGTTGATTTTTGGTTTAAAAAGTGGTTTCAACCGTGCACACAAGCCATCAATCAATTAATTTATTGCGTACGAAATTTGAAGATCGCATTATTTCGATTAGAGAACAGGTTGTCCCTCCAACCACTTCACTCCAACGACGTTGGCCCTTCTAGGATGTTGTACAATTATCAGTCCCAGCACTATCAACGCTATGCAAAGCTATGCTTTCATGGATCCTGCTTCATTTTGTGCGCATCTGTAGGCTTTGTAAATATTCCGACGAGCATATTGTCCAAAATGTTTGCGTAACCCATTGCATTCGCTAGCATCTTGGCACCTAAACAGACAGGTGATCGTCTTTCACATTGTTTTCTACAATTGCCTACTAAAAAATGACCAGGATAAGAAAGGTGTTCTCGTTAGGATCAGAATATAAGGGTGTAAGGGGATGCGAATTTAATATATATGAAGTGCATTAAATTCAGCAGAGGTAGGGAAGATCAGATGCAAAAATCTTTTCATGCGTCCCAGATACCTCGCATGTGTGGAGATTTAGGTGGTATCGTCTACCACTCGATTCCATTTCATATTTAAAATGGGTACATTGTTTTGTCATTTCTTAAATAGCTGATAAAGTTCATGAAGCTTACTGATTGCTCCAATAAAATTAAATACATTGTCGCTATGGGTGGTTGGGCATAATCCACATCGGCCTGCAAGGCGCATAATCGCGGCAATAAAAGATGAACACCGAAACTTATCATGAATGGGCCACAAAAATCAATACCAACTGTTAAAAGTGGTCCTGCTGGCAGTACTCTCGACAAGAGTAAATCTCGCATGAGATGTTAAAGAGGTTTGGGTTTACAAAGAGAGCACAGAATGCATTTGCGGAAAGTTTTTTTTAGTCAGTATCCTCCCATTTATTGCCCAAAATTGTTGACGAACATCAGCTAAAAGATTTTGAGGACTTAGGTAACCATGTTTAATCTAAAGAACCTTGTTATTCAGAATGACACTCAAATACTTTGCTCCGTCAGAGAAACAGATGGTGATCCATTTGAGTCCAGATAAGTCGGACCAGACAGCTTTATCCTTTTCATAAAAAGAACAATCCTAGTTTTGAGAAAATTGATTAAAACCCTATTCGTCGGTCTGTCTGCTCTAAGACACAGATAGATCAAAACATGATCTAATAGTCAGTACAGCTACGTCATTTGAATATGATTGAGCAAAGACTATGAAGAGCGTTAAGCACCATGCACCATAGGAATAGAGACAGCACGAGACATGTTATCAAAAGCTACGTTGCCGAAAACACCGGTAATTTGGTAAAAAATTCCCAGCGCATGTTACTTCTTGTCAAGTTCGTCTTAAATTCTCAAATATTGCAGGGCAAGATCTTCCACGTTGGTAGACATCTTAAACAGAGGATGCATTCGAAAAGCAGTTTTGCGGAAATGACGCTCGACTATTCTTTCAATGGCTTCAAGATTAAGGAGGTACATCTAAAGCTTTTGACGAGCATTTAAGTGTTTTTATCGATTTCCATAAATCCAATCCACTGTTCGCTAGGATTGCGGTATGTATGACAGTGCCAGGCTAGCTATGAAGATTTTCATCAAAGTTACCAGCAGCTGGTGTATATGTTTTTGTACCATAACTGGATGTATATCACCAATGCCAGGCGACATGAATATTTCAAAGGAAATAACAGTGTATGTAATGGCTTTATCTCTCACCACACCGATGCAAGATACCAGCCATTGCATGTTGGGTTAATCAGTTCACTTGCAGTTTCGTTGATAGGAGCTGGTTCTTATGAGGATACCTGTCTCTGCTTCAGGCTCATCAGAATGGTCTTTCCATACTACTATAGTTGATTTGCCCATATTGAGGACTGTGAAGTGCCTTCTGGCTACGCTAAACATTGCGATCTGTTTGCACAAGCCTGTATATCTATATACCCATGAACAGAGAAACCATAAGGAACAAGAACTATGTATTTTATTTTTCACACAAAAACTTGTTACACATCTGCAGTTTAAGTATTTACACTCTCCTAAATCTTTGCTGTACATCTAAATGGTGTGTAAAAATTCACACAAGAAGTAATTTTGATAGAAAATCACCAGGCGCAACTAAGGTCTAGGTCAATAGATGGTTCCAGCAGTAAATACTGGTTGATTTTGAGATATCCAAAACTTCATGACTGAAGCTTACACATGTGGTAAGCAAACGGTTTTGACAAATTAGTGATTTTGTTTTGGTGTAATATACTTTTGTTTGTGTGAAAATGTCTGATTTTGTGTCAAATAATCGTCATTTGCGGGAAGTGTTGATTTTCTTTTTGCATTCGAAGAAAACGGCGGCTGAAGCGCATCGAGAGTTCCTAAGAGTTTACGGAGATGCTGCTCTAAGTCAAACAACTTACCGTGATTTCGATATTGATGACCGTCCGCGTAAAGGAAGGCCAACATCCTTCGAAGACGCTGAATTGGAGGCATTGCTCAAGTTAGCCACCAAGCCATTTCCAAGCAATTTCATGTGTTGGGAATGATTCAAAAACAAGGCACTTGGATTTCTTATGATTTGAAAACATGGGACTTTGAGCGTGGTTTTTTCGCCTGTGAACAACTGCGCGAGCGGCAAAAAAGGAACGGTTTTCTTCATCGCATCGTGACTGGTGATGAAAAATGTATTCATTACAACAACTAAAAGAGAAGAAAATCATGAGGACTCCCCATTCATGCATCTACGTCGTCTGCTCGGCCGAATATTCACACTGCGAAGGTTATGCTGTGTATTTGGTGGTACCAGATAGGTGTTATTATTACGAACAGTTGAAACAGAACGAAACTAGCACTGGGGAATGGTATCGACTTCAATTGTTGTAATTGAGCCGAGCACTGAAAATGTAATTCTACAGCATAACAACGCTCAGCCTCAAGTTGCCAAAACCGTTAAAATCTACCTGGAAACGATCAAATGGGAAGTCCTACCTCGCCCGCCATTATCCCCAGATATTGCACCGTCCGATTATTACTTGTTCCATTCGATGATACATGGTTTCACTGATTAGTAGTTCCGCTCATATAAATACTGTCTTGGCACCACACGTTCACGTCCAAATCCAATTTCGGCACAAAAAAAAAAATATATCATGTTGTGATAGCGAGCACCATTTAATTGTTATTGTCTGACCAGCCCCATTTTCAATGAAGAATGGTTCTAAGATGAATTCAGCCCAAAGACTTGTTTCTCAATAAACACTCGTGAATTTTCTGAACCCCAAATTCGACAATTTTGACGATTACAAAAAGCCATAAAATGGGTGATTTTGTTTTGAAAACCAGCGTCCACTTGTTGCTGTTCCATAATCCATTCAACAAACTCCCTTCGCTGTACATGGTCATTAGGCTTCAGTTCTTGAAGCAATTTCATTTTGTATGCATGAAGATGCAAATCTTTCATGAGAATACGTTGTAGAGAGGTTCCGGAATTGTCCTATTTTTGACCAACGTGCCAAATTGATGTTGGTGAACTCTCAGCAACACTCCTACGAACTACATCAATGCTTTGATGAAGGACGGCCAGAGTGTACAAGATCTCTAATTGATACAGTCTGTCTGCATTTTTGAATTAACTCTTCACAGTTGATGATGTTAAATCACTAGTCCGACCATATTTTGTACGAAAACTGCGAACCTTCATTATTTTTAAAATATTGCTCAATAATGAAAACGCGTTGTTCTTTCACGTAGCGCTCCTGTTTTAAGAACCCTGAACCCTTTACTTCCCCTAAGTATTTGCAATTCAATTACCAGATCTAATTAAATCCACTTAAGTCAAACAACCTACAAATACTTGCAAGAAACAAGTTTTTTTCTCTGTAAAACCTTCACATCTAGACCTCTACCTTTATGTAGTTACAGTTACATCTTCAACTCTGCCCCGACAAGTACGACTATGATAATAATGATAGTCTACGAGCTTATGTTTTAGTATTTTTACTTCCTTGTATATTTTCTACATTTTTTTTTTATTTTTTTTTTTTTTTACCATAAATGGGCATTTCATGTTCATTGCATCACAAAGTAGTAAATCATTTTTCATCGCGCCATGACGCAGCAAGCGGAAGACAGTCGATACATTTGCCGGTTGGCTAGTTATTTGGTTGCCTGGTTGTTTTGAATTACAAAACCACCGCCAGTACCACAAAAAAGAAAAAAACAAAAAGCATCATGCCCGAATCGTAGCTTTAGTTAATATTCCATAATATGAAATAGGAAAAAGAAAAGAAAGTACGAGTATCTTTAGGTAGAAATGTATGGGTATTCAACCATTTATTTCAGCTAGTATTCATGCAGTTCAAATGACCGTCATATTTGTCGGAAGTTTAATTACGCTTTACCATCGAATACCTATTTATAATATTTTATTATTTTATCACTGTTTTAAGCGATACTGTTTATCGGTTTGTTTATGCAACACACAAACATTGTATCATAGAAGGCCGCCTTCGAAAGGCAAAGTTCAAGATTAAAGTCCTCGTAGCGTTTGGCATACGTAACGTATCAGCATAATAGCGAACTGGTTTTATTTGAACGGGTTGTCACCTTTACCGGAGAACGATGTTGTTGTTTAACATCCACTTGACTACTTGCGGTTGTAACTAATGACAATTATTTGTTTCATCCAAGTTCAATGGAGATATTAAAGCCCATGAAGATAGATTAAATCTCACATATGTAGACACGTGTAGGTACTGATTGTTTGTTTATTTATCTAATAAAACCAAAAATTATAGTTAAGACTGTACATAGTTCGGATTAAAATAACACAAACATGGTGTGAATTCAGGAAGTCCATTCAATCATGAGTCCGTTGTATATTAATTTAGATAGTTTCGAGTGGATTATCATCCTACTTCACAATTAATCAATTTTTTGATATACATATTGATAAGACCTATATGGTATATACTACATTATAAAAGTAGATAACTGTTATCTAAATATTTGCTATTTTTCTCCGTTTTCGCCTTTTAATTTATTAGCAGTTTTTATCGCAAGAAGTGAAAACAAATTTAGTGCGATTTTTGCGTCAGTAGATAGTTAAATCAGATTATCTGATCTATTAACTTGCTTATTTAGATTTCGCCACAGTCGGAATGGGCTTGTGCTTTCAACAAAAATGCACACTCTTAGTTGGTCGACTAGTCCGCGTCACCTTAGACGAGGTATTCTTCCATTGCGTTGTCCCTTTTAGTTGGAATTAATATTCCAGCAACCTTAGGCAACTGAAAGGCCTACTGGTTGATGTAATACTCATAAAATTTGCTGTCATAATCCAAAGCACATCAACGTTGAAGACGATTAAAAGTATCTTCATTCGCCGTCGCTAACCTTCATACTTCTGCGCCATGAAGCAGCGCCGAGGTTCTTGTATAAAACCTCCTTCCTCGTGCTGCAAAAATTAAGTAAGCACTGAGAGATGTCAACTTGACCACTGTTTTCACTATTTCTACAATTGATCTTATTTTACATGCAAGCGGTATTAATCGGGTACTGGTCGATGTCCAGCCAGACTCGATTCGCCAAACTTATAAGCGCGAGTGCACTTACCAACAGACAAAAAGAGCGGCACTATAAACGGGACATCGGATTAATTCGCCAAATGGAATCAACGGTGAAGTAAAATCCTGGGAAAAAAAAACAAACAAAACCAGCTCAGGCCAGTAAGGATTTCTGAGACTACGTTAGAGTCTTGGAAAAGAGATGTTGGAGGATGAGACATTAATGGACCAACGGCAGCCTTCACGTTCCCGAACAAGTTACTGACTTCGGTTTAACGGGCCTCCCAGAGGCGTCTCCGTCCTGATAATATGGTGGGATTCATCATGAGGTTTGATTTTAATGTAAAATAAAACACAAATTTGAAAGTGAACTTAAAATTTTTATTACACCCTGCCTGACTCGAACTGCAACTTTTTTATTTTTTGATAAATTTTATTGTGCCAAAGCAAAAAATGTTGGAAAAAAACATAAATTTTCAAATTGCATCAGAAGTTTTCAATGTGTCCACCTTTGGCGAGAATAATGGCCTTGAGACGGTCGAAGAAAGCATGGCACGCTGCACGCAAGTGGCTCTGCAGTATTTTGGCCCATTCAAGGCGAAGTGCTTGTTTGAGGTGGTCCAAACTTTGGGATTTTTTAGTGCCAACCTTCGCCTTCAAAATACCACAGACAGAAAAATCCAACGGATTTGCAATCCATTGTGTCTAAGAAATGAAGTGTGGAACATTGTTTTTTAACCAATCTTGGTTATCTTGTTGAAACGTCCACGGACTCCGACCGAAATGATTGTTTGCCCTTGACTTCAATACTGCTTCTATGATAGTTTCACGGTATACGATTGCATTAATTTTGACGCCACGGTCCAAAAATACGAGCGGAGATATGTTGAGCTCACGAGCCATTTTTCTTTCACTTCGACGCGGACTTCGCTCAATCCGAGCCTTCACTTTCCGAACCATTTTTGCCGATGTTGCTGTTTTTTTATGAACACCTTCATGGCGTTTTGCAACGCTGTCAGTATCACGGTAACGACCTATGGTTCGATACACAAGTGATTTATTCACGTTGAGGTGCTGGAGGGCTTTAACGATAGCTACTTGTGGGTTTCCAGCCAAATATAAAGCAATCACACTATCACGTTTGAATTTTTCAACACAACTGAAACGCTAATCGTTTAAAAGGCTTGTAAATAATAAAATTATCTGTCATGTGTCAAAATTTAAGCTCACTGTCTTGAAGGGTTTGGAAGTTATATGTAGCAGTCTAAAATTGGTTGCAGTTCGAGTCAGGCAGGGTGTAAATGTTATGTAAATGTTGGCCACGACTACGTCTGAGGTGGTCCATTCGGAAGATCAACTTTGGGCGACTCGTTCGAGCATAGCGACTGGTATCTCGCGGATTACACCAGCAATGTTGGCTTCCAAACCGTCAATCGTAGCTGGCATGAAACTTTACATATCCAGAGAGAAAATAGTCCAAAGGTGTGATACCGCACGATCTAGGCGGCCAATTTACCGTAGCAAAACGTGAAATTAAGTGATCACCAAAATGATTTCTCAACAAGTCCATTGTTTCACGCGATAAATCACCCTATAGAACTGGCCATCCAGCTTGGAGGTTTTGCCGACGGGGTAACTGCCCGCCATGGAAAAAATCTATATGCAGTAACGATGCAAAAACAAGCCTCTGATATGGACTTTCTACTGGTGACAACCATTATAAACGAGGACAACGAACTTCGGGTCTGTACGTTAAATTGGGTCCGTTAATAAGCCACGTGTAGAAGAAAAACTAGCAGAAGCCCTGAACTGCTGCACATTAGATGTTACCGCTATCAAAAAAATGCAATGAAATGGGTCGAACAGAAAAGAGGATGGAAATTGACATTTACTACAGCGATTGTCATCAACGGTAAAAGAAGCGACTATTTGGAAGCGGATTCTTCGTAAGAGGCAGACTTAGGAAAGAAGTTTTAAGTTTCTGGCATATTAACGAGCGCTTCGTAACAATACGTATTAGCCTTATATGCACGCACGCCCCTACAGAGGAGAAGGATCACGAAACCAAAGATAGCTTTTCAGAGCTCTTGGACAAGACATACGAGCAGTGTCTTAGCTATGACATTTAAATTGTACACGGTGATGTAAGTGCAAAGATAGGAAAAAAGGTATCTTTGGTAGCACTGTTGGAAAGTATAGCCTTCACGACACCACTTCTGATAACGGATTCATGCGACGGGGCGAAACATAGCTAGCATGCGATGCCCGCGTCTCGAAATATTGCGATCGACGCAAGGCACTTTTCCCGTATTATTGATGTCCGAAAGTTCCGAGGTTCTAACGTCAAGTCGGACCGTTGCCGTTGTATCAAAAAGAAAAGAAGGAGCATGATAGCACACGGTGGAGGAAATTGAGATATGCTACTCCAGGAATGAGATTCGGAAGTTTTACTAAATGTTACAAAAAAAAACATGCCACGTACACAAAGCCCGAACCAAAGCCTGTAGAAACGAACAAGGAAACACAGTAGAAGAGTTATAGTCAATGCTGAGGATTTGAAGAAATCATTCCTGTTGACTGTGTAACAGCGATAACGAACCAAATACCGCTGTCAGTCAAAATGAACCTTTCAATCTGGATGATATAGACCAACAATTCCGTTCACCCGACTCGGATGAAGAGAAGATAGCCATATCTTCACCTGCCGTGCTACTCAAAGGAGTAAACGATGACAAACAACTCATCTGTACAAAATGGTCGAACGAAAGTATAGTATGTCCGATAAATGAGACATCAGCATTGTTTGTCCGATCCTCAAGAAAGGGGACCCTGCAAACTGTGCCAACCACAGAGGCATCGCCTACTATACATGGTCGGCGTGAACGCCTGAAGAACAAAAAAAAAAAATAATAATAAGCATGGTTTGAGAGGTATCTTCTGATGATTTTCGGAAAAGCTTGCATAAACGCTGAGTGGAGGAGAAGATATAACCATGAACTCTACCGACTACCGACAACAGCGCGTTGACTTAGCCAGAAGAATGAATGTCAAGTGGCTGGGTCATGTAAAGCAGATGGAGATTAATGCTCCGGTCTGAAAAGTCTTCGAATCCGCCACCGAATGACAGAGCAGTAGAGCAAGACCGTGACTCAAGTGGTGCACGTAAGAGGAAGGAGATCACAATCAACTTAGCATGTGAAACTGGAATTCAAGAAACCACATCGCACCACATAACTTTGTCCAGGCCCTTATTTTCTTCGCCATATTTGTTTTTGTAGGTTTCGGTAAGTTTGCTCCCGACGTCATGCCTGCCGTTTTACATTTTGCAGTAGTGATCTGTGCTGTGTCCGTACTTCTAAATTTCTTTGCTCACCACCACAGGTTACTATTCGGCTTTTGATGGTTTGATACGATCCGCTTGGTAAGACTTTCAAACATAGTTCCTGAAGAAGCACTGCACCATTTCGCTCAATCAAGCGGTGCACATGCTTTTTTTGTTCTTCAAGAGAGTTCTTCCTTTCGCAGGTGAGTTGTTCTGGTACATGTGCTTGTCTACATTCTTCATAAAATCAGGATTTCATATGGCCATCAGTTGCTGTGTTTGAGAATACTTCTGGGTATCGATGTCGCCGATCTTCAGCACTTAATATAAGTTGTAACCAGGTAGACGATTGCGCAGACGTGCCTAAGTTGCAACTGTGTAATGATGCATATTTATGTAAAATACTTGAGAATTGCCTTACGTCGGTTACTATATGATCGACTGGACTATGGTTTCTCCATGATCCTTTGTCAGATAACCGTGTTTTACAAAATTAATCTGCCAAAGTCCGTTTCCAGGCGTGCTATCATGTTAACCATGCTTTCCGATCGTACTACCAAAAATGTTGCCTAATTTCGACCTAAAAGGCACATAGAACCATTTTAGCATCTGCTTACAATTATTTTTGTTTTTTTCCTCGATAATGTTACTTAAGTAGAAGCCATGGTCGTCCAAATATACGACTTGAGGCATGTGGCGAAATCATTTATTCATGATCTATAGGTTCTATTTCTGATGTTAATATTTCTTTGCTAAGTTTTAATGTTGTAAGCAAAGTACAAGCGCTTGAAGCGACAATAAAGCTTGGCAACGATATGGACGAAGCTAATTTTGCAATCATTCCTGCTAAGCAGGGTGAAAGATAGTCTCCAAATAATTTCTGAAGCTAAAAGGGTCTAAAATGGGAAACAAGCCTACGAATATAGCAGGTGACTCCCGTAAGAAACCGGTCATTATTACTTCATTTGATGCCTCTGAGAGAGCTGTCAATTCCTAATATAAAGGCTCAGAATAAAACAATGCCAACGGAATTATTGACTTTGCGGAAATCGGAATTGAATGTGGACTGGATAAATAGAGGAGGACTCGTTTCCAAGTAAACGCTTGATCCGAGGGTACTTTTACATGCTACTGGCCTATTCAATTTTTATCAAATCTTTTTGTCCACCTTCATCTGACAAAACCAGATTTTGTTTGTTAGTTCACCTACGAACTTAGAGACAAAATATTTTCACCTCGATAAAATTTTATGTGTGTGCCTGGCTTTTTTTTTTCTGTCGCGTAAGTTGCAAGTGTTTACAAATCCAATAGTTTTCTGACATCGATAGACGAATCTGATATAGGAGAATTTTTAGAGAGACATACGTTACTTGGCACATTTTCTAGGTAAGAAAACGATGAAATGACTAGAACTTAACATATACCATAGTACCATAGTGTCAAATACCAGTAGCTCGATTTGCCGCGCTGAAAAAGACCAAATCACTAGAATTATTCTTTACTTGATCTCAGCACTTTAGGTGTTGTCGCAGTAAATAGCATAGCCTAGGTATATGAAATACCATCTTGATCAAAAAGTTCCTGGCGCTCCCATTGTTCCGATTTGAGTTCTGTTTTTTTTTCGTTAAGTTGGTACATCTATTATTGACATTCCCTCCAAATCTTAGCGTCATAGCTTGACATTTGCAAAAGTTACGTAACGAAGAGAACATCTATCTCTGTGTGTGTTGGCGATTTTTTTTACAATTTTAGAAATGGATTTAAATTTGCAAGACCGAACTTGTATTAAAATTTTAAAATTTTCGTAAAAAAACGGATTTAATGGTACGCGAACGTTGGAAATGTTGAAAAAGTGTTTCGGCAACGATTCTCTAAAGAAAACGGTCGTTTACTAGTGGCACGAGCGGTTCAAAAGTGGCCGTGAGTCAATCGAAGATGATGAACGCAATGGCAGACCATCGATATCGAAAACCGACGAAAACATTGATGAAGTAAAAGAATTGTTGGTCAATAACCGCAAATTAACCATCAGAGAGAGGAAGACTTGAACATTTTCTATGGATCCGTCCAAGACATTTTAGTTAATGATTTGGGTTTAAGTCGTGTAGCAGCAAAGTTGGTGCCAAAAGACCTTAATTTCATGCAAACCGCGAGACTGAATTTAATCCAGACATCAGGCAAGTGAATGGCGTTCACCAAATGAGCCGAGACAAAAAAAAAATCACGTCGTTTTCTTTCAAAAAAGAAGGCAATGTTCACGGTTTTCATGGATTACAACGGTGAAGTGCATCATGAATTTTTGCCAGAAGGCCAGACAGTAAATAAAGAGTATTATTTGGGCGCTATGAGACGTTTGCGTGAAGAAATTCGCCGAAAGAGAACAGAATTGTAGGCAGAAAACTCGTGGATTTTTCACCATGATAACGCACCGTCTCACAGTGCCATCATCAATCGTAATTTTTTTTGGCGAAAAATGCAACAAATATTATCCAACAGCCACCAAATTCAACTGATTTGGCTCCCTGTGAGTTCTTTCTGTTCAATCGAGTTAAAAAACCACTACGGGGAACGCGTTTCAGCAGCCGAGAGGAAGTAATGGAAAAATCGCAGGATGCACTGATGGATTGGATCAAGCGCTGATATAAGTGTGTTGCAGTCGATGGGGACTACTTTGAAGGGGACAATATAGATTTAGATGAAAAAACTTGATGGTATGTATCTATGTACCTTAAAGTAATATAAATATGTTTGAAGTGTTCAACGACGTCATTGACTTTGTTTTGCCCTCGTTGACCGCATCTTATCTACTTGCAGAGTGATATTCACGAACATCACGTTGTGTGCTTCTGTTTTGAGAAATGAAAATAGCGGTGTAGATACGTCAAATCTGACATCAACATCGTAAAGTTTGATATTTTTATAGGTAAACATGCTCAGAACGTTTTGCCATACGAGTGCTGTTTGCGTTTTTTATGTCTAAGCTATAAAATGGAATTAAATCGTGAACATTTTCGCGCGATGATTTTTTATGATTTTCGACGATTTCGATTGCAGAATTCAATTGTGGTAGTCGTTCGTTCTAGGAGTAATTTCGTGAAGGTCATCCAAAATCGGTTATTGTGTCAGAAAACATCAATGCTTAACACTCAAGAAGTTACGACTACGCTTAAAATGCCGGAGCACGGGTTAAATTTGTGAAAAGATTGAGCAGGGTGAGAGAAGTAAAACGTTTGGGCTCAGTTCTTATTTCAATGCATGGGTGGCATGCAACATTTAATGAGGAGACTAAATAATAAATGTAATTTGGCTTGTTGTTGTATTCTAGGCAGCCACTCATCTCACGTGATTTTAGTTGCCTGAAAAAAAGAATGTCTTTCGGGGGCGTTTGGGATTGAACACAGAACCGTCAGATTTGGATGCCAATACACTATCACTTGAGACACGATCACACATGCTGTGCGGGAACTGATATAACAAGATTTATCGTGAAGAATTGCTTTGTCAGTAGTTCCACTCGCATACATTTAATATTGCATAAGCATTTGGCGGTCAAAAAGTTTTCTTCCCGTTTCATCCCGCATAATTTAACAATCGCTCAAAAAAAAAAAAATCGTGCGCGATTGGTCCAAACAAAGGTTGAAAAAATTCGATCGCGGTGCTTTAAAAGACGTCTCGTCACGATCTTATGACAGCCTGAAATTAAACAGCAGTCGTTTTCATGAGTCTTCCAAGACGGCCCAAATGCAACTAAAGTTGTTCGCGCATCCCAATAGGGACACAACAGCTAATTTTTCGAAATCGTCATCATCCTTTCGGCGGGTAATGGCAAACCTCCGAAAGTCAAATTCTGCCTATGAAAAAGCTTCTCAGGAGAGCCGTTCGGAACCGGCAATAAAACAGCATAAATCAGCATAAAACGATCAATTTGAAATGATACACCACCATTTATTTTTCAGTGGTCTTTGGGGGAAATAAGTAAAAGCAACCGACGAACACGGATCATTTTCCACCACAACAATACGAGCTCTCTTAGATCGGCTCAAACAAGTGACTTTTTGAGCGCTTAAAACATCGAATTGATGGTTCATGCAAATACAGCCCTTCTTTGGCACCCAATGACTTCTTTTCATCCCCGCACAACAAAATTAAATTGCTAGGTCAACGTTTTTCGGCGGCTGAACGTTAATACGTTTAAAACGGATGTTTTAGAACTATCTCGTTCAGAGTGCAATAAGTGCTTCCAAAATTGGTTTAATTATACTTCAAAACTTAAGTATAAAATAATATCGTTAACGAATGAGTGTTAGAGAACAGAAGCTAAATTATGTAAGAGCGGGAGTTTTTTTTTCAGGAATAACGTAATGCATAATATGAAGTCGCCTTGCTTTTTTTTGGTACCAAGATCTTGGTAAGGTAATTCCCGTCCTTGATAAAGCAGCGTGCATTTTACACAATCAGACAAGTTTGTCAAGAATGCCAAAAGTAAACAGAGCTCAATCCAACTCTCTGTCGTAATATAAAAATAGTATCTACGGTCCACTTCCTGGCCTAATGTTACACCGACATGGAGCAATCAGGTTGTTGACAAAAGGCTCAGCGGATATGATAAATTTTATAGTTAGCGCAGTTTAAAGGCCTCTTTCTTAAGGATCAAGCAAATAAATAATGATTAGGTTCCATTACACCGGGCATATTTTCATTCAACAATATTTTACAGATGAGTTTGTGTATGTTCCTTGTTAAGTTATTGCCCCACTGCTTTAAATAGGCGGCCAGCTACAGCAAATTTGTTGGGCTTAAGATTAGATATATCGGCTTTAATGCGTCCAGGTCAAGTGGACGCGTTTGCTGATTATTATCAAAATTTTAATCATATGGTATATTCGGCTCTGACTGTGGTCCTACGGTTACGTTTCCTTGATTGTTCCGAATTTGGCATTGTAGCCGTAATATGTTCTTATTGTCCTTCAGTAAGATTTCCGAACCTCATTTTTGCTATATTTCCTCGGCTGTGCACAACTTATGCTCCTCACCTTCCTTTTAAAAAGACCGTGTTCATCCCGGCAGTTTGGCTTTTAGAGGTCACGAGCAACGAAAATCGTGTAATGGCTGATATTCTTCGTCATCGACGGCTGCTTCCATGGCTTTTTGACAGCGTTAACATTGATACCGTATGTTGGACTAGGGATGCTCGATTGGCAAGCTTTTGTTGTGTTTTGTTATTCGAGGTATCCACAACTCAGTCCCAGTAGAGTGGTCTGAGTCAATTTTTGCTCCGATGTAAAAAATCTGGTAGAGTCAAAGACTCCTTGTAAATACTGGATTCCAAGATAATTTTAACGTCAACTTAGACACTGCATATACATATGTATGTACGTCCATATTTTCTGCGGCGACATGCGCATATGTAAGATTGAAGTAAAAATTAGGCCTTGTAACGGATTGTCAAAAGTCGAAAACTTAATGCCCAATTCTAGATTTAATGGCAAATCCGCAGTTTTTCATCCACTTCTTACTTGATCTAACCTATTGCCGGATGGCGGTTATATCTGCTCTGCAGCAATCTAGGCCTTTTAAAGGACCAAATACTCCACGCGCTGATTCGAAGTTAATTTCACTTATTTTGTTTACATGGATTGTAAATCTGTCCTTCTGTGAGGCTTTTAATTCTTTCGCAGCAGTGGTGTTTCTACGCAATTGGGCCGTTAATCCTACGCACAACCCTCAACCTGGAGGGCGAGGTGCTTTATATCACACCTTAGAGAGCTGCCGTTCACCTATTTAAGGTTTACCTGCCAGCATTCTGACTAGTCCAACTTTGAAGTATTGGGTCTATAACTTGCGCTTTGCTAAGAGATGGCGTAACTTGTATTATTCCATTGTTATTATTCCATTGGAACATGCGTTT
Organism: Volucella inanis; assembly: GCA_907269105.1. Lineage (NCBI taxonomy): Eukaryota > Metazoa > Arthropoda > Insecta > Diptera > Syrphidae > Volucella > Volucella inanis. Next base: position 69,172,482 of record OU026157.1, on the reverse strand, counting down.
GAAAGCTACTGTCATTGTACGTCATTTCAGTATATGTCATTCATTTGAAGCGTAAACAGCAATAATTTTTTTTTCACTCAAATATGTCGAACTTCGTGCCTGAAAAACTGTTTTTGCGGGGAGTTCTTCTTTATTACTTTAATACGAAGAAAACTGCTGCCGAAAGTCATCGTATTTTGGTGGAAGTTTATGGTAAACATGCGCTAGCTGAGCGAACGTGCCAAAAGTGGTTTGCACGATTTAAAAGTGGTGAATTTGGCTTGGAAGACGATGCAGCCAAAAAAGTTTGAAGAAGAAGAACTGGAAGCATTACTCAATGAAGATTGTTCCCAAAGACAAGAAGAGCTCGCAGAATCTTTGGGTGTCACTCAAGCAGCCATCTCAAAACGTTTAAAAGCAGCTGGATATATGCAAAGGCAAGGAAATTGCGTTCCACATGAACTCAAGCCGAGAGACGTCGAAAGGCGGTTTTGTATGTCCGAAATGCTGCTGGAATGCCACAAAAGGAAGTCATTTTTGCATCAGACTGTTACTGGTGATGAAAAATGGATCAATTTCGACAACCGCAAGCACAAAAAATCATATGTGAAACCTGGCCAACCAGCCAAATCAACGGCAAAGCCGAATATCCATGGCGCGAAGGTAATGCTCTGTATTTGGTAGGATCAGATGGGTGTGCTGTATTATGAGCTGCTAAAACCGGGTGAATCTATCAATGGACAACGCAACCGAACACAATTAATCAGTTTGAAGGGAGCAGTAGCCGAAAAACGACCGGAGTATGCGAGCAGACACGAGGCAATAATTTTCCATCATGACAACGCTCGGCCCCACGTTGCTATACCGGTTACGAACTATTTGGAAAACAGTGGATAGGAAGTCTTACCCCACCCGCCTTATGGCCCAGACCTTGCCCCTTCTGACTACCATTTGTTCCGGTCGATGCAGAACGTCCTCACTAAAATACGGTTCACATCAGAGCAGAATATCAAAAATTGCGGCGCAGTTCTTTTGAGATGGGATCCACAAATTGCCAGAAAGATGGGAAAAAGTCATAGCTTCAGATGGGCAATACTTTGAATAATACTATTGTACATGACTGAAATTTTGAAAAAAAAAAAAGCTGCACGAGTTAAAATATATACCCAATAGCTCAAGCCAAGTATCTTCCACGCAAACTGTAGACGCCAGTGTGGACACAATCACAAGATTTTATCCTTCGTAGATCTTCCTTCTGAGGCTCAGATATATTCCTGACAAAGTGTAGTAATATTGGCATTTTCTTCTTGGTCAACACTCGCGTTTATAGCTTTTTAGGAAGGTGGCTACAGATGAAAGTAAAATAAGCACATGTGATATGTAGGCATAGTGGCACCAATGGGCAGCGCCATGTTTACGTCGTTAATCGCCGACCTTCATTTTCGCATTGGGTTTTGTGACGATGTTAATACTATTAGTTAACCCAATTCAATGAACTGATTATGTTTAGACTTTTTATTAGAGCCTCCTTTGGAAAATTATATGTGTAGAACCACCATAGCGATCAGAATCGTCTACCTCAATTCAAAAAATTGACAGTTTTTAGTAACAGGGTACGAAAATGTAAAAACAAAAAAACAAAAAAATATTAAAATCATGTCGAGCTAATAGTGACTTAAATCGCTTTCTTCTTTTCCTGTTGTGTTGCATTGCAGTTAACAAATAAAAATTTTACATGATAGTTAAATTTAAAATAGCCCTTTACGTTGTGATGCACATTGCACAATAAATATCCAATGTCACGCAGCCGTTATCTTTTGAAATAAATTCCCGCCATTTTCACGAACATTTTGGTATTGTGCGACATGGATCACAGTACGTAGCTAAAGGCATTTTGACAAGTAGGTACCTAGATTAAAACGGTGCTTACCCATCATCGGAGTCAAGTAGGTTCACAACATAAATGTCACATTCCATTACTCGGCCAGATTATACAACACGATGAAACAAAAATAAAAATAGAAAAATAAATACCGAAACTGAAGCCGAAAAAGGAAAATAATCGTAGCGAAACAAGTGAACGAAAACACTGCAAAAACTTTCAACAAAAAGCCTACGCGCAAAATATAATCAACAAGCCACGAACAGTAAACAGTCTAAATACACAAATTCCTGTTATTCATTGCGTATTCCGTAAGTATCCTTTTTATCTCTTGCAGATGGCTGTGTGTTGTAGCTTTGGTATACAAAACACTAGTTTCCTCGTTATTACGGTCAGGGACGATGTGAAAAGCACTAATTGCGAAAGATAGCGAATACGGAGGCGGAAGCAATAGATTAAAAATGCGAGGGATACTGTCAATAGGGAAAACGGCAAAAAAAAAAAATAAATAAAATAAAATAAATGGAAACAAAAAGAAGAAAGGAGATCAGGTGAAACACCTTGTTACTCGCGTTGGTTCTGTTCGTTCAGTCACGAGAAACTATCATCTAGCGCTACGTATGCAAAAAAGAAAACGCTGTGGCTCCACCTTCCGCGAATACCGTTTCCAAACTAACTGCGTATGCTAGCAATAACAGTTAAATAACTGTTGAACTGCAGAATGCGTCTTCGTGTCGTAATTGTGGTGGTTTATTTTGTTGCATGCAACAAATGGCGAAGACGACAATTATGTTTTAAGTTTGAAAGCGTCTGTTTGAGACTGAACCTGAACTATGTGAATTTTTCGAAGAGGGTAGGAATTGGCAGACGCATTCATTAATACATCCAACCGTGAAATACACACATATGAGTAAACCATACAGCAAGCGATAAATCATTTGGTTTTTCATCATTTAAAAGCTCAAGTGCAGACACAGCGAGTTGTGTTCAAATGTTTTCTACTTTGCGAAATTTATGTTGAAGTTTTTCATTTCTGAAAGTAAAATAATTTTGCATTTTAGAAGTGCAGTGGAGGCCGTAGCTTAAGAGATGAGTGAAATGCTTGAGCGACACTAAGTATACGAACAATTATTTGACTAATGACATCACCGCCAGCTAGCATTGCCCCGCAAGAATCCAATTTTATATGGAAAGGGAATAGGGGTGCGTTCATGTTACTTGGAAAGATATGACAATACGTATTGTACATATATTGCATATTAAGGGAGCCACACGGCGAAAATTGTGACGCAAGTGTATAGACTTCAGTATAAACAGAGCCAAGGAAACTTTGAATGACGTAAGATGGCTATAACATCAATTCTGAAGCCAAGTCCTGAGAAAGAATGCGATAAGCGAACGTGAATGAGTCGCCACGATGTTATCAGAAAAAAATTTGTGATAAATTTTAAAAAATTTGATTTCCTTATCTTTGTAACACATGGGCTGAAAAGTCCGTTTTATATCGTGTTTATATTTTAATTCGTGCGGTTTTTTTTTTAAATTTGAACCTTTATTTAAGAAAAACATGTACAATAGTATTATTTAAAGTATTGCCCACCTGAAGCTATGACTTTTTCCCATCTTTCTGGCAATTTGTGGATCCCATCCCAAAAGAACTGCGCCGACTTGGCAGCCAAGAATGAATAAAGCCAATTTTTGATATTCTGCTCTGATGTGAACCGTATTTCAGTGAGGACGTTCTGCATCGACCGGAACAAATGGTAGTCAGAAAGGGCAAGGTCTGGGCTGTAAGGCGGGTGAGGTAAGCCTTCCCATCCACTGTTTTCCAAGTAGTTCTTAACCGGAATAGCAACGTGGGGCCGAGCGTTGTCATGATTTAAAATTATTGCCTCGTTTTTCGGCTACTGCTCTCTTCAAACAGATTAATTGTGTTCGGTTGCGTTGTCCATTGATAGATTCACCCGGTTTTAGCAGCTCATACAGCACACCTATCTGATCCCACCAAATACAGAGCATTACCTTCGCGTCATAGATATTCGGCTTTGCCGTTGATTTGGCTGGTTGGCCAGGTTTTACATTTGACTTTTTGCGCTTGGGGTTGTCGTAATGGATCCATTTTTCATCACCCGTAACAATCCGATCCAAAAACTACTTCCTTTTGTGGCGTTCCAGCAGCATTTCGGACATGCAAAACCGCCTTTCGACGTCTCTCGGCTTGAGTTCATGTGGAACGCATTCCCTTGCTTTTGAATATATCCAGCTGCTTTTAAACGTTTTGAAATGGCTGCTTGAGTACCCAAAGATTCTGTGAGCTCTTCTTTTGTTTGGCAACAATCGTCATAGAGTAATGCTTCCAGTTCTTCATCTTCAAACTTTTTTGGCTGCCCAGGACGTTCATCGTCTTCCAAGCTAAAATCACCACTTTTAAATCATGCAAACCACTTTTGGCACGTTCGTTCAACCAGCGCATGTTCACCATAAGCTTCTACCAAAATACGATGACTTTCGGCAGCAGTTTTCTTCATGAAGAAGAACTCCCCGCAAAAACAGTTTTTCAGGCACAAAGTTTGACATATTTGAGTGAAAAAAAAAAATATTGTTGTTTACTCTTCAAATGAATGACATATACTTAAATGACGTACAATGACATTAGCTTTCCAACACATGTTCCAATGGAATAATAACAATGCAATAATACAATTCGACTTTATTTATCAATACAGTTGCCTTCGAAGGTGATACACTGATTGAAACGTTTTTTCAATCTTTCGATACCAGTTTTGTAGTGCGATTTCGGTTTAGCCTCAAAAAAGGCCTCTGTTTCGGCGATTACTTCTTCAACGGTCTTAAATCTCTTTCCGGCGAGGTCTGCGAACAGGAAATAGTCGCTGGGGGCCATATCTGGAGAATACGGTGGGTGGGGAAGCAATTCGTAGCCGAATTCAATTTTGCCATCGTTTTCATCAACTTGTGACATGGTGCATTGTCTTGATAAAACAGCACTTTCTTTTTCTTCAAATTCGGCCGTTTTTCTGTGATTTCGTCCTTCAAACGCTCCAACAACGCAATGTAATAGTCGCTATTGATAGTCTGGCCCTTGCGAATGGTTCGTTTGGCTGGTGCAGAGTCTGGGTAACACTGATCAAGCCATTTCTTTGCATCGGCTGCATTTTTTCCCATCAAAGAGCAATGATAAATCAACACACAAAATTGCTTTGAATCCATTTTTTTCACAATAACAAAAGTTGCTTCATTCACAACGCTATATCTCGAGAACTAATCGTCCGACAGCTGTCAAATTTATACACGTATCTTTTGAAGGTTGGTACTAACTGAAAATGGTATGGATTTGATTCAAGTGGTGCCCTCTCGTAGAAACGGCACGGCACAGCAAATGTATTATATTTTAGCATACAAATTTCAAATAAAAGTAAGCACGATCTGCACATCATTGGGAAATGAATAATTACCATAAATAGGTAGGTACTCGTAGTTGATTCGTACTTAACCTAAAACAGACTCTTACTTTGCTGGTTCAACGAATAGTTTTATTTGACTAGCTGAAAAAGCAGAAAAAACAACTACAAAAAGCGGGAAGAAATCAAGGTGACAGATCTCTTACTCATTGGTAATTTGGTAAGAACGCTTCACCGGCCTTGAACTAATCGAGGATTAAGTTCGATCATTATATATCGACGTCGCCTTTGAAGGCTAAGAAGAGTAGTGATATCTTGACAATGAGCCGTGTCAATGTTTTGTCTGCAGTTCTTAACGTAACGATACAAACTCTACCATCAGCGCCAAGATAAACCTCAAGAATTTCTCCCACTCTTCACTTGCTTGGTGAAAGCTTGTTTTCTCCAAGGATCGCAAGATCTCCCTAGGTGATATTTGGAAGCGTCTTTGTTTACTTAGCTCGCTTGTGGAGTTGCTGCAAATATTCATTACGCTATCTCTTCCAGAAATTCTAACGCAGCAGGGTTTGAGCGGTTTGCCTATAAGAAAATGGCCAGGCGTCAGGAGTTGAAGATCAATAGATGCAAGCCATAATGCCCTCGATTGCCGTTAGAAGAGTCAAAAACTCCTCGAATGTTAATAAATGTTTATGCAAAGTCCGTCGCAGGTAAAACTTTACAGGTTTGATGGCGGCTTCCCAATATCCGCCATGCCAATCCATTGTCATCTCGTAAATTTATAAGCTCCTTTTCGGCTCGAACAAAATTTGTTCCGTTGTCGCTGTACAAATCTCTACAGGACTCCTTTGAGGTGTTTTTTGTTTTTTCAAAACAGCTATGAAGGTGCTTAATAATTCTAGGTGCCTAGCACCATTCAACATGGACTTGAAAACACGTCTCTTTCATAAGCGAAAGAGTCGCCAAGTCTGCAGCAAGGTCTTGGAAATGCGTTCATCAACTGCTGTTGAGAAACGTTCTGATATCTAAGGCACTTGACACGAGATCTAAAAATCTTCCTTAGTAAATTCCGATAAATAAATTGTGATGAGTATCACTGCAGATCAGTCTTGCGACAGCTGGTAAACGAATAGGATGCTTTTCATCCAGGTACAACGGTGCATTTCGAAGCCTCCTACCCACACGAAGAAATCCACTCTCGTCCATAAATGGTTTCAACTTTAAGAGCTTGCTTTCTCTTTTAAGAGTAGATATTCTTTGTGGTGAGTTGACGAATATCAACTTCGAAAAAAACATGTCTGCGTGGCGTTTAACCAAAAGTGAAATGCATCGTTAATTTCATCGAGGCCAAGAAACCCACTAGAATGACTTGAAATATGCGATTCTCCTTTGCGAGTTGCGATTCGACGACAAATGTTATTTATGAATCTGTATATAAATGGAATAACATGTTTCAGTGTAGATATACCCGTAGAACAATACTTATCAACAAGATCCCTCATTTGATGCGGATTTGAGGTGTTAACCAGAAAGAAATTATTGGCATTCGGTGTCTGATCTGTAGAAGTAATAAAAAGTTTTTACGACGGTCAGGCTTCGGGGTCTTGAGACAGCCACGGGGGTCCTTTACACTATAAGCTGCATTCTTTTTGCTCCTGTGATGGCAATTCGTGAGAAGCGCAACCGGCCGGATTTTGTGAAGATGGAACGTGTAACCATCGTATGGTTATGCCGGTATAACCACTTGTAACATATTTGAGCGATTAGTACCATCTACTGGGTTGTTAATGAAGCCAAGCTATTATTACAAATGAGTCGGCCCATCCGTAGACGTTACGAATGCACAGGTCGAGTGCTTTTCTGACATGCATAATCAGTTTTGCTAACAAATCGACGGAAAATAATTTCTGGCGCGGTAATGATATCAACTCAATGGGAGCTACCCTGGTTTTTGCAGCAAAGGGAGGAACAAGAATACCTTTAGCATCTAAAGTTCTAGCGTAGATCAAAAATTGCGGTGCATCAGAAAAATCATGGAGATCCGTGACTACGGCCGTATCACCAACTCCTATCCTCCTCGGTATTTCAATAGCTACTAAGCTTGGTAAGTTCGCACGATAGTCAAATCTTGGGAATTAATTTCGTTGCGGCAAGCAATCTCAACGGTAAGTAAGATGTGAAATATTTAAAACATGAACCTGCCAGATGTACGCAAAAACATCAGAATATGAATGCCATTGAAGTCCTAACGTTCTCACACTTGGTTAAGTTAAAGATTGATTTGATTTCAAGACGTTCGGCGGAAATAGAATCAATAGATGCAGTTGAGTTCGATGAGTATTTACGAAGATAGAAATTGCCACGTTTTAAGACACTGTTAATTGCAATTTGTAACCGTCATATGTTTTAGGTTTGTTTCCCAGGTAAGCAGCACACAACCAGTTTATCTAGTGCTTAAAGGTATTACCATCCAATTCTTGAAAGATGATAAGCATAAAGGTTTCATCCTGGTAACAAATTTCTATGTACTTAACATGTTACGTCGAAAGCTTCTATGGCGCTGTCGGCCTTCTGGCAGTGCAAAGGGCCTGCCACCAAAAAAGGTCCTCTGGATCTACACGTCTATGATAGGGCCAATTATATCCTATACATCGGTTGTCTGGCTCTCACGAAAGTGCGTCATTTTAACAGACTTCAAAGAACAGTTTTTCTCGGATGCATGGGGGCTTTCCCCTGCGTTTCTGGCTCAGCTCTATACGCATTAATAAACCTTTCTCCCCCTGAGAATAGAGATTCTATATTCATAGATACAGAGAAAGGAATGTAGTCGGTTCATCACGAATAGCTCCATAACATATCTAGGATGTGGCGCTGGTATCTTTCTGGAAGGCGACCACGTTAGGAAAACTTGTATCTATCTTCAAAGCGGAGATATACGGAATCCTGATAACAACATCATTTGCATCTTTACCAGGCAGAAGGAGGAGGGATTTTCAGGACCCGAATCTACGTTAGGCTAGCATGCGTGCTTGGTTAGGGCTTCCAAACAGTTGGGTCTCACATGAACGCAACTCCAGGTGGCATGGCACTCCAGGTTGCAGGCAGACCCAACGCACGCCTCTAAGAGGTCAACTGCAACTGCAGATTGCTTACTGGCGTCGTGAAGATGCCCTACACTTTTGCTAAGTACTTAAATGTGATGGACATAAGTGATACTGTGACGATTGTTGTGAAACTGATAATGACACCGCGGAGCATTAAATCTGTGAATGTCCGGCTTTCGCTCGCATCAGGCTGCAGGTACTTGGCATTGACGAGTTGGGTGCTGGTACTGTAGACACTTTATCACTGAAACGCTTACTCATCATTCTTCAAAAAACTGAAAGATTCCAGTAAGAGGAACTTACAAGGAGTACAATGGATTATTTCTTTGTCTGAGTGCTCTCTCCCGACAGAAAAACATAGAAAAAGAAAAATTAAAAAATTGCATAAGCACACAACGCAAGCGCAAATTTGAACTCTGCGGAATTCGCAGGTTTGGCATAAATTGACACTGATGAACAAGTTTCGCCATCAATCAATCGTCATATCTTCTCCACCTCCTGTATCTTTACCGAGAGAGACTTATGACTTCTAAAAGTTTTGAAGCCTCTCCAAAGTCAAGTATCCAAATAATCACTTTTAAGAGAATCCATAGTTCAGTATAGTAAATCTCTGATGCTTTAATATTCGTAATTTTAATCAAAGTGCCGTCAAATTGAAAACCCGGCCTAACCGGTTAATATGCTTGAGAATGCATAATCAAACGCAACCAAAAGAAACCGAACGATTTTAGAACAAACATTTTCTGGCAATAAAAATGCATAAATTTCGCAAAGTAATAGGCTAAGACTCTGGTAACAAAAACACGAATGGGGTCAGTAACCCCTTTTATATCCCTTTAGATGGTGTCATCTACCTCATTAGTTCCACACTACTAGACTCCAACCAAATTATTGGTTTATTGCAACATGCAAAAGCTTCCGATTTGCAGCAAGACAGCTTTTTAACATTCGAAAAACTTGCAATTATTGTACAATCAGTAAACGTATGTAAGTATCTGTTCGGTCAAGTAAGACGCTGTGCGCTGTCACTTGTAAATATATAGATGCTTACGTATGTACATATTTATTGTATCATATTTACATGACATGCGCAGTTGTGCATATTTCTAGTTGCATCTTAGCTATCTCAAATCTCCATCGAACTGCAACTGGTTTTGTTGTGAGTTAAAAACGGCAATGGCATGTGAATGAGGTAGAATGTGAAGAGATAAGGTAGGTGGGGGCGCGATATAAAGATGAAGCCTAGTATAAGTGCAATTTGATAATAATTAGTAGGAGTTACATGTAAGATCTGGACTTGCCTTGAATTTTCAATGGAACTTAGTTTTGTATTGGAACGTCAGTGATACGAAACGAACTTCAAGTTCACTATTCCAAGGGAAAATCGGTTGCTACAAGTTGGACTACATCGAAATGGAAGGAGCTGCGCAGCGTTCGTAGAAAACCCTGTTACCTACTAACTTGATCTCCTTACGAAGATTTGATATAAGGACGACCTAAACCAGTTACAGGGATATCATGGTCTTGCAAATAAGACACACCACCTTGATAAAAAAAAAAAAAAAACGGAATAACCACCGATTTGACTTCTGTTTTTTTTTTTTTTTGTTAAGTTTGTACACCTGTTGTTGACATTCCCTCTAAATCTTAGCGTCATAGCTTGACATTTGCAAAAGTTACGTAGCCAAGAGTACATCTATATTTGTGTGTATTGACGATTTTTTACAATTTTAGAACTTGTGTTAATTTTGGAAATTGGAAAAGTGTTTCGGCAACGATTCTCGCAGAACGCAGCGGCATCGAAAACCGACGAAAACATTGATGAAGTAACAGAAATGTTGGTCAACAACCGCAAATTAACCATCAGAGAGATAGCGGTGGACTTGAACATTGCCTATGCATCCGTCCAAGATATTTTAGTTTATGATTTGGGTTTCCGTTGTGTAGCAGCAAAGTTGGTGCCAAAAGACCTCAATTTCTTACAAAAAAGAGACCGTGTTGACGTCACAAAAGAGATGTTTTGCGAGGCTGAATCCGATTCCACATTCATCAAAAGGATCATTACTGGAGACGAGACGTGGGTTTATGAGTACGACACGCAATCCAGACATCAGGCAAGTGAATGACGTTCACCAAATGAGCCGAGACCAAAAAAACACGTCGTTTTCAGTCAAAAAAGAAGACAATGCTTACGGTTTTAATAGATTACTAGGGTGTAGTGCATCATTAATTTTTGCCAGAAGGCCAGACAGTAAACAAAGAGTATTATTTGGGCAACTTGCCGAAAGAGACCAGAATTGTGGGGAGAAAAGTCGTGGATTTTGCACCATTATAACGCACCGTCGCACAGTAATTTTTTGGCGAAAAATGCAATAAATACCATCCAACAGCCATCGAATTCACCTGATTTGGCTCCCTGTGGCTTTCTGTTCAATCGGGTTACAAAATCAGTACGGGGAACGCGTTTCAGCAGCCGAGAGGAAGTATGTGCAATGATAAGAAGAATCTTAGTTGTGCCCAACTATCTACATAGACCGGAAACTACAAGGCAAATTTAAGGATTTCGAATGGAACCTGCAAATTTTGGGTCCCAATCGTTCTGATCAAGTACGAAACTTTGAATCAAAAGTCTTTCTGGAAGTTTGCCAATATCTGGGAATAAGGAAGACAATGGCAACGCCCCTACACCCTTAAATTGATGGGATAGTAGAACGATTTAATTTGACATTGAAGGAGCATCTGTCTAAGATCATCGGCATCAGCCAGCGGAACGGGGACAGTAACATAACTCTCTTCTTAATGGCCTACCGAAACGCATTCCATAGACATACACTATCCGAAATCCGAGTGAAATGAAATTCTTATCCCACCTACGGAGCCTTAGGAGGTTATTTACACTTAGTGGATGACTTGCGCAGCAGGATTCGTAAATTGCACGTACAACACAAAAACAAAATCTCCCAGCTTCAATTAAGGAGACCTGGTGTTGCTGTGGTTATACAACTGCGTAAGAAAGGCAAATCACCAAAATTATAACAAGATTGGGAAGGTCCAGAAAAGTTGATAACTTGCATTAATGACTTTGTCTACCGCATCCAGGGTGGGGATCGGGAGAAAATGAAAATAGTCCATGTGGATAGAATGTATCATTTCAACGGAACAATGAGTGACGAAGTTGTTCGGGACGAACGATTTTAGGGAAGGCACAGTGTGATAACCACCTAAAATGTGAACAGCGTCATATATATTCAAATAGCAAAAAATTCCCATATGTGAAGAGCAGAAGACTCAACCAATGGAGAATGGAAAGAAATGAAACGCTGGATAGTACAGAACGTTCTCGAAAGATGTCAGGTTAGTATATGTAAATATCAGTTTTCCACAAGAAGTTCGAGTCAGTTCTAAAGCGGAATTTGAAATATTTATTTTCTTTATTATTCGCTTTTACTGCTTAGGCTAACGATATTGGTATTTTCATATTAAGAGTCAACATTTTTTTTTTTTTCTTAAGACTTGTACTTTCTTGTGCTTAGGCCAACAGAATTTTTGTGGAAATTAAGGTAAAATAAAATTATTTATTGGGTATATAATTATTTTCGTGCGTTTTTTTTTCAAAATTTGAACGTTTATTTAAGAAAAACATGTACAATAGTTTATTCAAAGCATTGCCTATCTGAAGTTATGACTTTTTCCCATCTTTCTGGCAATCTGTGGATCCCATTCCAAAAGAACTACGCCGGCTTGGCAGGTTATAATGAATCAAGCCAATTTTTGATATTCTGCTCTGATGTGAACCGTATTTCACTGGGGGCGTTCTGCATCGACCGGAACAAATGGTAGTCAGAAGGGGAAAGGTCTGGACTATAAGGCGGGTGGGGTAAGACTTCCCATCCACTGTTTTCCAAATAGTTCTTAACCGGAATAGCAACGTGCTATATATACTGCTCTCTTTAAACGAATTAATTGTATTCGGTAGCGTTGTCCATTGATGGTTTCACACGGTTTTAGCAGCTCATAATACAGCACACCCATCTGATCCCACCAAATACAGAGCATTACCTTCGCGCTATGGATATTCGGCTTTTCCGTTGATTTGGCTGTTTGTCCGGGTTTCACATATGATTTTTTGCGCTTGGGGTTGTCGTAATGGATCCATTTTTCATCACCAGTAACAATCCGATGCAGAAATGACTTTCTTTTGTAGCGTTCCAGCAGCATTTCGGACATGCAAAACCGTCTTTCGACGTCTCTCGTCTTGAGTTCATGTGGAACCCAATTTCCTTGCTTTTCAATATATCCAGCTGCTTTTAAACGTTTTGAAATGGCTGCTTGAGTGACACCCAAAGATTCTGCGAGCTCTTCTTGTGTTTGGCAACAATCTTCATAGAGTAGTGCTTCCAGTTCTTCATCTTCAAACTTTTTTGGCTGCCCAGGACGTTCCTCGTCTTCCAAGCCAAAATCACCACTTTTAAATCGTGCAAACCACTTTTAGCACGTTCGCTCAGCTAGCACATGTTCACCATAAACTTCCACCAAAATACGATGACTTTCGGCACAAAGTTCAAAAAATTGTTGTTGTTTGCGCTTCAAATGAATGACATATACTGAAATGACGGTCAATGACAGTAGCTTTCCAACGCATGTTCCAATGGAATAATACAAGTTACGAAATCTCTTAGCAAACCGCACGAGTTATAAGTTATAGACCCAATAAGTTCAGTCTTGTTATTCAATCGACCCAAGCTTTTTTACTGCCTAATGTGAGACTGAATTAGTCGATTGAATATAAGATAAAAAAACATAAAAATTCTAAGTAGTAGAATTTACACGAATAGTGATATTATTTCATAGATCGCAGCTGTAGCAGTCAGTGATATAAAATACTTTTAGGTGGCATAATAGATGCTTAGAATACAATCTTTATGCAAATGAAACTTCGATGTAAATTTTATAAATAAATTATTTATTTTGTATATATGTATGCAGATTATATAATATTATTATTTTTTTATAATCATAGTAAATAATAATTAATTACAATGGTTTTTGTCTTTTTTTAAATCTAATTATGATCCTAAGTTTCGTTAATCACTAAGCCGTTAAAGATAATCGCATGCTGCACAATTTTTTTTAAATATTTTTTCTTTCTTTTTTAATAAAATTAAATCATGTTGTGTGTGTGTATATATAAAATAAAACACAATATGAATTTTATAATTAAACTGGATTTAGCAATTATTAAGAGTATTGAATAAATTCTTAACAATACGAGTAAGAAAATTATCATATAATAAATAACTAAGTGCTAATTAAATTAGTTGTTATTAAATTTATTGTTAAATTATGAAAATATTTTAATTTTTTATAATTAATATTATCACATATCACAAAATGTTGTTCGGTTTCTCATGGGGTTTTTGAAGATTTTTATTTTTCATTTTTCTTTTTCTATGAATTGAATTTTCTTTTAGGAAAATGTTGGAGTACAACGAAATTGTTGAAATGTTTTTGGATTGATTTTTTTATTGTTATAAAATTTTCTTAAGAATTATCTTAATTAATTAAAGAGTTGATATTAATACACAATTTGAATGACTATTGTTATTTATGTTGTTGATAGTTATACATATAAAAGTTTAGTGATATTATGATTTTGTTTTTTTTAACTTTTGGGTTAGTTGTTGGTTTTTTTTTTTTTAAATGTTCCTACTGATTACTGTGATTGTGATTAATAATTTGAGACTTTATTTAAATGTTCTGTTTGTTTAAGGAATTGCTATTAATGAACTTGCCTTTTTACCTACTTTTTCTATTTCTTTTCTATTCGTTTGCTTTATTATTATTTGTCAATGATTATGTTTTATTTTATTAACATTTCTATTTAAGATGCATGCTTTTAAAAAATGGTTTTAATTTTATATTAGAAAGAAATCTTCATTCCGTTTATTTTAAGTTTAATTCGGTTTCTCGTACTTCTATTTGGGAATAAATAAAATTTAAATTTTATTTGAAAAGATAAGTTTTTTTTTTGTATTTAAAATTTGAGTTCGTTTTGATTGACTATTTTGTAATTTTTAGTTTTCTATAAAGGTGTAACTAAAACCGGCTTCATTTATTAGGATTTTCTTACATAACTGATTTGTTTAATCTATTTAATCTATTTATTCATTTTATTTTATTTTGTTTTATCGTATTTCTAACAACTCGAAATAATTTCATGCCTTAACATTTAATTATAAACTAAATTTTTATATGTTTTTAATCACAAATAAAATATTATTATTATCTGGTTAATTTTAATTGAATTAACATAATTGCTTGAACACATTTGTAATGAGTTTTATTGTGTATTTGAATTTATTTTCCTAATCTTGTATTTAAAAGGATTTTTTAACTTAATTCAAAAAAAAAAAATATTTCTCATTTATTAATATGTTCTTGTTCAATTAAACAGAAAAATATTTTTTATTTATTTTTATTAAAATATACCTACAAGTCTATTCGGTTACTATTTTAATCCTTATAAAGTAAATATTGAGTTTTTAAAGCTATGATATCATGAAAAGAAAAACATTGAATACAACTTAAAAGGAAAAATTTGTATAAATGAAGTAAAAGTAACCATATAAACAATTAACAACTAAATGTTGTCCTTCAAAATTATGGATTTGGGATTCAGAAAGTTGGGAACAACGTAACAGGAACATAACTCTGGTAGAGTTCGGTAAACAAACAAAGGAACGATTGTATACTCGTATGTTGTAGAAGTAAAGGTTTTGTCCTTTCAGATCTTTGGGCTCATAGATGATAATGCTCATAGATATGTATTGTGATAGCCACTTAAAATCATATTTCAAGAGCAGAAGATTTCTGTATTTGAATTGCAGAAGACTCAATAATGGAGTCTGGAGAATGGAAAGTTTTAGCGAATACTCTGGAAAACTGGAAAGTTGTATGGAAAGCTGGATAGTACGAAAGATGTCAGACGAGGATAAAAATCAGCATCACAGAAAAGGTGCAAGTTAGTTCTAAAGTGGAATTAAAAATGTGAATCACGAGTAGTGATTAAGTGGTTTAAGTAAAAGAAAAAAAAAGTTAAAGTTATTGAGAAAAGCAGTTGGATTTTAAATTGTAACTGTATGAAATGATTTGTACCCACGAACATTGTACAGCACCTATGGTATGTCAGTGATGAAGAGATATTTGCCTCGATCAACTCAACACACACGAAATGTCTGTTATACGTGCAAATTCGATACAAGGTCTCATATTTCTTGCCCCTACGTCTCGCTCAGGAGTGATAGAAGTTAGGAAAAAGACACAAGATTAAGACTGAGGCTTTGCGCAAGCTAAACCTGATGTCAGAAATTAACCCCTCTACACGCTTAAAGAATTCGGATAACCATTGACCTATATCGAACTCAGATATGAAGCTTTTTCGGAATTTTAGACCCGAAATGTACATCTCACATCGGTTAAGAGAGAAGAAATTAAAACGGTAACTGGTCACGGTCCATTTCTGCTGGAGTAATTTAGTGCCTGACCCAAAAAAATTTGATGTGGATGGTCCGACCCAGTGTTTTACTCGGGACTAACATCACATTAACGCCTATTTTGACCCTAAATTCTTCCTTTCACAATTATTATAGTCTACAAATGAATCGACAAATCATTACCGTAACAAAAGCACAGGCCTTTGAATTCAAAATTAACTCTATATTAGAAGCACAGATTGGTAGCTACCGAAAATAAAGGGTGTTTTTGTTTTAGAAGTTTGGTTTTTAAACTGGCAACACTGATACATGGGCCGTTTTTAAGAGAGGGCACCACTTGAATTACATCCACACCATTTTCAGTTAGTACCAACCTTCAAAAGATACGTGTATAAATTTGACAGCTGTCGGATGATTAGTTCTCGAGATATAGCGTTGTGAGTGAAGCAACTTTTGTTATTGTGAAAAAAAAAATGGATTCAAAGCAATTTCTTGTGTTGATTTATCATTGCTTCTTGATGGGAAAAAATGCAGCCGATGCAAAGACTTGATAAGTGTTACCCGGACTCTGCACCAGCCGAGCGAACCATTCGCAAGTGGATTGAAAAATTTAAAATTGGTCATACAAGCACCGAAGATGATGCACGCAGTGGACGTCCAAAATAGGCTGTTTCAGATGAAAACATCAAAAAAGTCCACAAAATGATTACGAATGACCGTAAAGTGAAGTTGATCGAGATAGCTGAGGCTCTGAAGATATCAAAAGAACGTGTTGGATATCTCATACACGAATATTTGGACATGCGAAAGCTCTGTTCAAAGTGGGTTCCGCGTTTGCTCAGAGTCGAACAAAAACAACAACGTGTTGAAGATTCAGAGGACTGTTTAAAGCTGTTCAACAGCAATAAAGCCGAATTTTTGCGTCGGTATGTGACAATGGATGAAACTTGGCTCCATCACTTCACACCAGAGTTAAGTCGGCAGTCAGCTGAGTGGCTGACCTCGTCCAAAACGACCAAAAACTCAACAGTCTGCTGGCAAGGTTATGGCATCCGTATTTTGGGATACACATTGAATAATTTTCATCGACTATCTCCAAAAGGGCCAGACTATCAACAGCGACTATTACATTGCGTTGTTGGAGCGTTTGAAGGACGAAATCGCAGAAAAACGGCTTCATTTGAAGAAAGGGAAAGTGCACCGATGGCAAAATTGAATGAATTCGGCTACGAATTCCTTCCCCACCCACCGAATTCTCCAGATTTGGCCCCCAGCGACTATTTCCTGTTCGCATACCTCAAAAAAATGCTCGCGGGAAAGAGATTTAAGACCGATAAAGAAGTAATCGCCGAAACAGAGGCCTATTTGAGGCTAAACCTAAATCGTACTGTTATCGAAAGATTGAAAAATCGTTTCAATCAGTGTATCGCCCTTGAAGGCAACTATATTGATAAATAAAGTTGAATTTTGCAAAAATTTTGTGTTTTACTATAAAACGGCACTGACTTTTCAGCCCATGGTTATTTCTATATATTGTCAATTTAACAGTTGAAAGTTGATTTGCTGTTAGTACGTTTTGTCATTTTACGATGAATAAATTAACTCTAGAACAACGCGTGTAAATTGTGCAAACTTATTTTGAAAACCATAATTCGGTTCACCAAACTTATCGTATGTTACGTCCATTTTACGGTCGACATAATCGTCCATTTAAGCTAGTTATTCGGAACACGATGAATCGTTTTCGCACCACGTATGCTCTAGTGTATTGCCGTTGTAGAGCGCAGTGTTGAGGAGAATCCGAATAAGTCGATTCGACATCGTGCACAATAATTGGAGCTATACCCATCCACTTTGTGGAAGATTTTACGGAAAAATTTTTACTTAAAAGTTTATAAGATCCAGCTTGTGACCATTATACGCATCGTAGGTTCGGTGAATGGGCCGAAAACATGATTCAGCTTGATCCTGATTTTGTGCTTTGATGAGGCCCATTTTTGATTAAACGGATACGTAAGCAAGCAAAATTACTGAATTTGAAGTGGAGAATACCCAGAAGCCTTTGTCGAGACGCCCTTACAAACATTAAAACTCACTGTTTCGTGTGCTTTATGGACTGGTTGAATCATCGGCCCATATTTCTTCAATAGAGAGCGCTATAGAAACATGATTTCTAATTTCTTCGTTGACTGGGATTGTCGTGACAGAGCTTTGGTGTCAACAAGATGGCGCAACATGCCACACTGGGCGCTACGCCATCAATTTATTACGGGAAACATTTGCTGAGCGCATAATTTCTCGTAATGCACCCGTGAACTGGCCCTCACGATCCTGTGATCTCACACCGTTAGTTTACTTTTTTGGGGATATGTGAAGTCATTAGAATATGCCGATAAACCAGAGACGTTGGTTTATCGTTGGAGGATTTGCTGATATACGGCCCCAGTTGCTCTTCATTTGAACTACTCGTAGCTGTGGCGCGCATATCCCCGATATTATGTAGTATTTAAGCACTAATGGCATAAAATTGTCTATTAAATAAAGTTAATATCATATACATTTGTATTAGCTTCAAGTGTTTCATTTCATATTGAATTTTTACACCTCTAAAAAAAAAACACTCTTTCATAAAAGGACCTTCATTCGACATCGTATCTCTCTTTCATCGTTAGTTAAAGTATCGAATTAACAAACTCAATGTGGTTGATTTCGTCCAACACTAAAGTGAATCAGGAATTGTAATTTCAAAAACTGATTTTGAAACTGAAACCATTGATAGGGAAACACAAAAAAGCCAAAGAAAACTCACATAGCAAGACGATCATTCACGTTTTTGAGAAAATTAGGGATGCTGAAGTACTGCTATCGCAACAAATCCCCTCCAACTACTTAAGGAATTTGAATGACACTCGTATGTGACTAGTAAGGAGCTCGGCGAAATAACTCCTGCTGATTTACGAGTATGTGAATTTATTTAGAGTCAAAAAGCTCTAGTCCGCGCAGTGTTATGGAAAATTTTTTTTATTATAGTGAGCATCTCGGGCCAAAAAACTGTTATTCAGCGGGCTGTGTACGTAAACAATCCACTGCTCCAGCGCGTGCGATGAACATATAAGAGACCTGAGGTTAAGGGTATTTGGTAAAGGACACAGATGTAATTTGGAAATATAAAAGGCCACATTTTTCTACTTGGAATTTGTGTAAGAAAAAACTGAAAATCCTTATAGGACTGCAACTAAACTAGTTTGCAAAAACAGGTCTGATGAAAGCAGCGAAAGATGAGACAACTATTTCTATTGAAAAGGGAAAAAATGGAATTATGGTAGCAGGCGACGATTCGTGGAGAAAACGTGGGTTTACGTCCTTGTTTGGCTTAGTGACTCTTATTGGCAATTATAGTGCAAAAATCATAGGCTGTGCAGTGAAAACAAAATACTGTAAGGCGTGCGAGTACTGGAAAAAAAAAGAACACACCAAAGAATATACGGAACGGGCACACAATCATAAAGATAAGTGCAATGTGAAAAATGGAGGTCGATGCAGTTGTTAAGATGTTTCAGCGATCCGAAGCTTTGCACCAGGTGACGGTGATTCTAAGACTTTTAAAGTCATTACTGATGCTAAGCCCTATGAGAACGGCACAGTACTCAAGAAAGAGTGTATAAATTACGTTCAAAAGTTGAACGGGAAAATTGACGGGAAAACTAATAGACGAAGTTTCTTTTTATTATGGATTAACCATTCGTATTTGGGCTACACTCGATCATAAATTATCTACTGATGCAAAACAGCAGCACGATAAATGTCCGATCGAAGAGGATTCATGTTGCTCATGGCAAAAGGCTAAAGCTTAAAGCTTCAAATAGTTTGTGTGATTACAAACAAAGGCCAACTCTTCCAATTGAAGTGTATGTAGCTATCAAGCAAGTCTACGAACAATTGACCAGAGACGATCTTCTTAGTCGATGCATTGGCGGTTATACTCAAACTGTAATAACATTTTAATTCGACTGCGTGGGTATTGGTCCCAAAATCTATTTTTAGTGGTAAAACTGTGTTGGATATAGCTATAGATATTGCAGCTTGTATGTACAATGACTACTTTGCTTCAATTTTGCACATAATGAGGGCGATAGATTTAGAAATTGGCTCGAACAGCTACGAAACGTGCTTAGAGATTGACAAAGAGTGCATAAAGCTTGCAGAAAAATCGCTGTCTGAAGCTGCAAAAGAGTGGAGGATCGCTTAAAATCCAATAGAAAAGAAATGGAAGAGTAGGACACTAATCCAGAAGGCCAAATTTATGATGAAGGCATCGCGGATTAAAGGTATTGCAAAATTTTTCATGTCTTGCTATAACTTGAAATTTTAAACGCTCTCATCTCGAAACTACATTTCTCAAATTGGCCAGACAATTTTCAACCAATTCACTTCAAATCTTAATAACAGATTTTTGAAAATGTATTGTCTAAATAAGTGCATGGGATTTTTTTTTTTTTTTATATGGCATAGCTCATTTTTTATTAAAAATTTTCTGGCGATTTTTCTGCGAGATTTGCAAGTTTGACTTTAGAAGTGCGCCATTCGGCCAAAAATCAATGTACCCAAAAAAGTCCTTAGTAACTCTCTAATTGTTGTTATGTACAATAAAAAAATTTAGTGACTCATCATAATTCAAAATTTACAGGAGCTGTTGGTACGGCCGTAGACCCTTCCATAAAAGAGAGGTCATCTAAGAAATGCTGAACAGCTGAACAGCTGAAATCCCTATAAAAATTATTTTTTACAGTTAATCATATGTACAATAAACTTCTGCTTTTGTAAACTCAATTTATTTTATATTTTTCCTGAAAAAATAGTCACAGAAAAGCCTACTTTTACGGCCTTTAGAGTGGCCCAACTTCTTAATGATTTTTTCGACAGAATAGTTTTATTTATTTATTAATTTATTTATTTACTTTTTACAGGCAAAATAAGTTGTATTTAGTCTCAAGACCTTCAAGAAGCCAACTGAATCTCATCTAGTAGATGTCGAATATTCAGGCCAATCAAAAGTATCATAATTATTCGAAACAAATGTGGAACCGTCCATAATCACTAGCTCATAACATCTTCTTTAAGCCTTCGTATAGCATCTATCAAAAGGAGTTGGTCAAATTTTCTAAAAACTTTTAAATGCAAATTCGACAGGTTTTTAGCGTATGTTCATGAGAACATACTCGTACATATATATGTACGGGCAGACTAGTCAATTTTTGGTATTGGGAAAATGCAGATAAGTTATGTATATGTACCATATTCCTTTTAGTACATAGATATATGGTAATTACTGAAAGGTAATGGATTATGAATTATTAGTACTAAAATAGAGTATCTGTATGGTTGAACTTCGGAAGCGACAAACACAACTCCAGACATCTTTTTAAAAAAGTTAGATAACCATTTTACTTAGGGTCCGCCGTTAACCACAAAAGAATTTGCAGTGACGATATCACACACGGAGTCAGCATACGGTGGCTTAAATGGCGTCAAAATGTTGCTTAAACTTAAGGATTTTTTATATATATAATAGTCATTCGTCCAACTTAACTATGCGCATCACAATGTTGCACAATGTACGAAAAATATGAAGGAAAAATGAAAGTGATAGAAATGAAAATATTACGAATGTCAGCGGTAACAAAACGTGATTTTATAAGAAGCAGGAGCATCAGCAGAAGTTTCCTCATTAAGAAATCAATAGTAAAATAACTTCATGCTGAACAAATCAACTTTTTTTTAGCCATGTTCAAGTTGGTCTTACTACTGAGGTGATCCACAATAAAGTGGCCTGTAGAATGGTTCAAGGGCCGAAAATGTTTCCAACCCTACTAGCGGCACAGTAGCAATGCAGATACGTGGGAGAAACAACATTCAACATTACATGCTATTATACGCGTTATATACATATTTCAACTTTTAATAAAAGTAAAAGAATAAAAATAAATTAACACCGGCTTAAGACATGAAGCGTTTTTTTAGCTTTGTAAAAAAGTAATGTGGATAACGAGCCCTGTACCGTGACTAGAGGCGATATACCAATGAGCTACCTAAGAAGGCGAAAGAAACCAGAAATTGAAGAACCATTTGCTGCATTACTTAGCATATTATTGTTGTTCCCAGTTCCAAACAACACCCAATGTAAAGACTAAATGGGAACTTCAGACTTTTGTAGCTTTTACGCATTTCTTTACACTTGGGGGATGACATTAAACCACTTTGTCGGCAATGATATCGGGGTCATCGAGCCACCCAACTTTTCAGAGACCGAATCTACTCTCAGATCTCTTAATAGCATTAAAGCAGTTGGCAATGATGACATCCCTGACGGGTTTTAAATGTTGCGCCAAATTCTTGTACATCGCTCGAAATTCTTCGTTTACTGATGAATAAAATACAGAAATGGTTAGAAATTTATTTATTTATTTATTTATTTTTTTTTGAATTGATAAGGGATT
Organism: Volucella inanis; assembly: GCA_907269105.1. Lineage (NCBI taxonomy): Eukaryota > Metazoa > Arthropoda > Insecta > Diptera > Syrphidae > Volucella > Volucella inanis. Next base: position 69,150,111 of record OU026157.1, on the reverse strand, counting down.
AACAGTATGATTAACCGTGCTCTGCACCGGTTAGCCCTGCATATTAATACTTTATAAATTGTAAAAATTTCTCAGTCTCAGGTCTTCGCTAAATCTACTTTTCATTGACTGTAATAAAACTTTTGACAGTTTCAACTGCTATATCTTCCGTAGTAAAGGTGGGTAACAACTTAACAACTTCTAGGTGGGTTCTAACTTTGTAAAATCGCATATACTTCTTCGTGTGTTATTGAATGCATTCTTTGCTCATTTGCTGATCGTCATTTCATTTGCGTTAAAAAACTTCATGCCACTGCAAAAAAGAAATATGCATTCAGCTAAATCTAAGATTAGATTTTCCAAAGGAAGATTTATTTATTTTTATTCAATTTATATTACACTTGCGTTCATAAAAACCGCACCACCTAATGAGTTCTCAAAAAATGCCTTATTACATCAGATCGTAAGGGTTTTTCTCATACATAAGGGTATTCCCCATAGCCGAGTTCGGCCTCGAATTGCAAAAAAAAAAATCAGTTTGAATTGAGTTGTGACGGTGACAAGTAAAAAAAGGTAAAATGTCTGGTAAATATCATCAACTGACTCGAGATGAAAAAGTTCAAATATTGACTTTAGTCGAAGAAGCGCTTGGCTATCGTGAGATTGCGGTTAAAATAGGATGCTGTCAATCAACTATCGTACGACTGATGAAGAAAAAAGAAAATTTGGATCCACTGGAAAGGGAAAAAGGCTCGGGACGAAACCGTAAAACAACCCAGAAGACGGACAATCTATTACAACGGATTAGCATGAAAGATCGCTTTAAAAATACTGTCCGTATAAGAGCAGAGCTGAGTGATCATCAAGTTGATCTAAGCGCCGAAACCATACGCCGACGTCTACGGGAGATAGGTTTATATGGAAGATGACCAGCGAAAAAACCTCTCCTAACCACAAAAATGAAAAAAGCTCGGTTGACGTGCCCAAAAAAGTACGAAGATTGGACGCAGGATGATTGGCGATATGTGATATGGTCCGATGAAAGTAAATTTAATTTGTTGTGTGCCGACAATTTGCCATACGTACGACGGTCAGCAGGTGAAAGGTTCAAGGACAAGTGCATAGTCAAAATAGATACGTTTTGGGCCCTTTGCATTTTGTTAATGGAACTATGAACGCTCAACAGTATGGAGAAGTAGTAAGGGAGTTTTTGGTACCAGCACTTGAACAGCATCATTCGTATACTGACAAGTGCATTTTTCAAGATGATTCTGCACCTTGCAACCGCTCCAAATCCGTAAGTAAAGTGTTATAAATGAACTTCTAGATGTCTACTTTATAAATAATAAACAGACAAGTAACTAGAGTCTTTCAATAATTTTCAGCTCAAAATAACGTTTGTAATGAAACGTAAGGTGGCTGAACATAAACCAGAGAGTAAAAAAAAGCTAAATGAAGTTCTGGAACATGTATGGAATACTGAAATTTAAAGGGATATTACTGAACTTCTAGTAAACTCGATGCCTTCTAAAATAAAAGCGGTTATAATCGCCAAAGGAGGAGCAACTCGGTATTGATAATTTTTTGGTAAAAGTGACATATCTAAACATCTTATATACACATACATAAAAAATGTATCGTTTGATTTTGTTAACCAATGACTGTATTAAAATATTTTAAAAAAATAAGAAAATTAACTGGTTTTTCTTTCTTTGTTAATATCTTTTTTCAAACATTCAATAAATAGATGGAAATTAGATAGAAATACTTATGAATTACTGCGGAGTACTCAACAAAAATTTCATTTCATTGTAAAAATTATAATCGTAGTTATTAACAATTTTTCAATCATTTTGATATGGTGCGGTTTTTATGACCGCAAGTGTATTTCAATAGTTCTTACATCTTTCCATTTCAAAAACACACAAAGCTATTCCGCTCTAAGTCTGCATGAGTATGACCGATGACGATATTATGTTATCGTTTATGAACACAAAAGTAATTCAGTTTGACTAAGCTAGTTCTGCAGAAAATCTGCATTATTTAATGCAACTAATGCAGTTCTTTATTAGTATGACGTTGAGAAAAACACCCTGACTTTAAGATATACACATTGGTTAGACTGGTGCATTGAGTTTGCATCCATTACCGCTGTTTTTTCTGATGTTTATCGGCAAAGACTTCCGAGAGCATTGAAAAAAGGCAACGACATTATTGTATGATAGTAAAATGTTGAATGCAAATCTATGTGATTTCACACAAGATTATAGATCCCCACAGAATGATAGAACAATTTGGGAGCTGAAGTAAGTAAAGTTACGATTAGGTTTAAGGTTCATGCTAGAAAAAGCAAAGAGCCTAAGCACACTCGATGAAGGAGTTGAGTTTAACACAAAGAGGATTCTTGCGCTTTTGAATGCGGACGCCAATAGATGGTATGTAGTTGATTGATTAACTTTGGCGTATGAAGCCTTAATGGAGCAACGGCAACGCTCACATCCCCGAACTGGTTACTGGCTTCTGCCTAACTAACCCCTGGCCTTAGGGCTGTCAATAATGGAGCTAGCTCTCCAGGTTAGAAGTTGTGTCGCCAGGTTAACTGCTCGGCTATGGAAAAAAAAATTACGAAGCAACAACAAGCCTTAGATACAGATTGATCTACAATTATGCAACCGAAATAATGACAACAGAAATAGGATCTGCATGTGGACTTTTAGGTCCCTTAATATGACACATGCAGCCGAACAACTAGTTTAGGTTCTGGACTGCTACAAAGCAGATATTAACGCCAGACAAGAAATGCGATGCGATGGGGCGGACGGAAAGAGGATCTACTACAGCAATTGTTATCGACGGCAACAGTTACGCCCATTTGGATGTGGATTTGTTGTCAGAGGCAAACTTAGGCAGGAAGTCTTGCGTTACCGGTATGCAAGCGCCTATAAATAATCCTTATTAAAGCTAAACTTACAAATATGAGTCTTAAGTGCGCGCATGATCCCCCAGAGGAGAAAGATGACGACACAAAGGATAGATTCTATGATCTCTTGAACAAGGCTTACGAATAGCAAGGCATCCTTGGTAGCACCAGTGGAAAGAATAGCCTAAACGACACAGTCTCCGATGGCTTCAACTTCGCAACGGTTGTCAGGGCGAAATATTGTCGGAGCTAGCACGTGGTTCTAAGATCTCGTTATTCAATAAAGGATTTGGAGATCTCCTGATTAATCAACCGTCAACCAGATTGACCACATTACGATCGACACATGGAACTTCACTAGTATTATGAACCTTCCGAGGGGCCAACATCGACTCGGACCATTACCTTGTTGTAGCGGTATGGTTGCGGATATCCCGAACATCGCAAAAACAAGCTAGGGCTTTGAGGAAGTTTAACGTCAGATGGCTACACTCGTCAGAAAGCACCAAATCCTTTTCCTATCGAGTCTACCAAAAAGCCATCAGAGATGCCGCTTTTTATGTGCTACGTTTCACTCGGTCACCACAACGAGACCCTTGGTTCGACGACGAGTGCCGGCAAGCACATGCAGTTTAGCAAGAGGCATACAAAACGGCGGCATTTAGAAGGACTAGAGCCGCTCACGAGTTGTACGAGACGAACACTGGCTTCTCATGAGGAAAAAGAAGAAGCATCAGAAACGTGCGATCGAGGAATTTGAGAGGTGCTACTCCGGGAATGAGGTGCTGAAGTTTAACCAACTCACCAACTAGTCTGTAGAATATGGTAAAACAAAAGTATGCACTATGAATGGAAGCTCAGCATTGTTCGACCGATCGTCAAGAAAAAAGACCTCCTGAACTGCACAATGCGATTCGCTATCACATAATTTCGTTACCATCGCTCTTGAATGAATAGTGCAAAACACGTCGACATAATCAGAAGAAAGCAGAGTGGATTCAGTGACGCTTTCGCAAGTGTTGTGGCGGAAGCGACGAAGATCGGTTTAAAGGCCAATGAGAGGGCTAAGTATGTGTTATCAATAAGAAAGGACACTCAACACCGATAAGGTAATCACAATCAATTGGCCGCCTCGTGTGTGAGATTTTACTAATTCATACTCTGTTCTTTGGGGTTTCACTATGTCCTTGGTCTATCTTAGTAACCTAGAAGGTTTATGCAGCTTGGAAGCGAACATTCGGGTTGAGATTGCTAGAATATCAGTCGAATTTTTTTTTGTTTTTGTTTTTTTGGAGAAGGGGATGGAGAGGGAAAGAAAGATGTGTAGGTTTAGTAGTTATTTCGCCCCATTGGTGGCATCTAACATTTAATGGGGAGATTAAATGTTGGATGTCATGTGTCTTTCGAGCGAAGTTGGGACCCGAACATTGAACCTTCCGATTTGGAAGCCAGTCCACTACCACTTAAGCCTACCACTACCTACGAAAGTCATGTGAAAAAGTTATGGAGAATTGGGTCCAACGCATCCACGCATGCAAGCAATTCCATCTCAAAGTATCAACTTTATCAATTTCAATCTATTTTAGTAAATGGCATAACAAGGGATCAACTGTTTTACTACAGATAAAGTGTTCGAGTTGATCAAATATAAAATTCTTTGGTAGTGGACTTCAAAATAAAAATCAAAAAATAATAATAAAATTGTACTGCAAAGAATATCACTGCAAAACAGAGATTAAAATTACTTAAATAGAAATATTTAATAAAATCAAAAATAAACAAATCAAAAATAAAACAAATAACAGAATTTATAAAAAGAAGCTAAATATTTTATTTAATTCCAAATTATAAGCAATATAACATCCATATATCCATATACTAATATTTAAATTTACTATCCCGCCAATAAAAAATCACTAAATAAAGTAAATTTATAAGTAACTTAAAATTTAATCAAAATGTTAAATAGTAGTTTTAATTTGCATTTATTATTTTATTTTTAATTAATATCAATGAAAGCATATCACCAAATAAAATAACATTTATAAAAATTATGAAATTTTAGATGTACTCGTACACGTATATAAAAAAAATTAGAAAAATAAAAACTAAAAATCGCTACTTAATCATATTGAACAGCATTGTACAGACATAAAGTTTTGTTCATTTTTATTTTATAGGAAAAATAAAAATAAAATCAATACTGTACTATCACATAAATTAAAATAAAACTTTGAAAAAGCCCGTTTTTAATCTCGATACGTTACGCAAACAGAAAACAAAAATTAAAAGTAAATTTAAAAAATGCTCATGCTGAATTTCGTTTTTAAGAGGTGTTCGATATGCTTGAATATGATGCTTTAGAGCAACGTCTGTTTGCAGACAACAAGTAGACAGGGTGGTAATATTGGGGTCTCTTCAAAGAAAAAAGCTTCGATACATACAAGGATTTTCAGTGTTATTGGCAGTACTGATGACGATGAGAATGATAACAGTTTTCTCGTATTTTCACATATATGGACAGCCTATCCAGTTGTTTATAAGCATAAGGGAATTTATCGTTTTATAATGTTCCTAAATCGAAATATTTAAAATGGAATTTCTCAAGATATAGTGCGATTGCCTTGAACTTGGCAGAAAAAACGCAGCCAACCATGACGCGTGAGTTGCATCACTTGTGTGTGAATAACATTTTTATGTTTCGAATCATTACTCGTGACAATGATACACGTTTTCGAGGTAGTCCTGGAAAAGACAGCAACATCATCAGTCATTGTGCGAAATATAAAGGCTCATATTCAAAGAAATCCATGGCAGTGCGCAGCAAAATTTTTTAAATATCTTAACGTTTCTGACTCAAATATACCGTGCGTGCTAAAAAATGAACTTAAATTGTACAAAAAGTACATCGGCACAAATAGAAATTCACCTTCAAAGATCAAAAGCATTGCACGCAACCGGTATTGTGAAGAATTTTGTAATTAAAAAAAAAAAGGTTATATTCAACAATATGTAAACAAATAAAATGCAAGTGTATAGTTGCAGAACAAAACATTCAGAATAAGTGCCTGCTTCGGTGATGATTTGAGCTACTGTAATTACTTACGGAAGTTTGTTGTTCGTTTTGATCGATCAAAGCGTTAAAGGTTATCAGGTGTTGTATCAGAAAAAGGTCCTCAATCATGCATAATCCCTTCGTACTCAAAAAATTCGGTGCCACCTACATGACTCTAAAACAACAATTTTACTATAATTATGTAGTTCAGCAGCCGGTTCAATATTTAACAGACTTGAATCCGATGGACATCCATTTAACTAACGCTAAGGTGTGAACAAAAATATATCAAAGAGTGGAAACAATGAGGTTAAAGCTTCGTCGAGATTGGTCACGAATACGGTCACATTGGGGCAGCCTTCATGAAAATGTTTAATATTTTCGAACGTAAAGAACAACATTATTTTGAATTGGTAAAATTTAATTTAATAGACCCTGTAGGGTAAGGTACACATGCGAACTCTAGAAATTGAATCAATAGATGAATGCATTATGTTATGTTAAATATCAGTCAATGACATTATCTGAGCGTATAACTGTAAGATGTCTTACAATTGTGATCAACGGTTTTCTGGGAATGTTGAAGAAGATCGAATTTCGTAGGGAGGTTTTAAGTCTCCTTGGAGAAGATTCCTCAAGAATTCTTGATTGCATCAGAAAAGTAATCAAAGGCCAGGAAAACTGGACGCAGATCGCTACTTCAGAATAAAATACTGGTTCACACGGAATATGGCTTAAAAAAAATAAGCAACCCCTCTAGTCAGAATCTGACACCATCTGGAAACTGCATGACTGGGATTAAAGAGGGTCGAAGGCAATTGTGTGTTAGGCAAAGAAGCCGGTATCTTAATCTTAAACAGTTCCTAATATATTTATGTATGTAGGTTTTTCCAAGGACCATAACGTCCAAGCTTAATGTTAACTTGATCAACGATACAACGACTGCAGATTAGGAAATAAGAACCTATACGACAGCGGCGGCGGTGATGGAGAAAAAGACAAAGAACCAGACGAGTTCTACCAGTCTTATTTCGTGTAAAAAGGACCAGATGGAGCATATTAGATAACGACAACGACCTTGACTGAACTGATTATATTGCCAGTCAATTTTTGCCGTTAAATTAAATTACAGTCTAATTTAAGAACAAGAAAAGTTCGGTCCGGGATTTAACGCCGGGGTACTATGCCCATGTGGCGCGTTTTTTCAACAGCACGGAGTTCCCATGTGGTCGCCCACCTACGTACTTACCGCGCCCAACACTGCTTGATATCGGTGATCTAGTGGGAACCGATGCTTTCAGTGTGGCGAGGCCATTGACGTGTTCACACATTTTAAGGGTCTGAACCCCTTGAGCGCACGCTGATATAAGTAATAAGGAAACCACATATAAGGAAACAAATACTTTCAAGATATGAATATGCTCTTGGACCGGAATATGCTCTTTATCTTCCAGGATACCTCCACAGCTCGATTTCATACTCTGCTTGCCATTCAACATAGACAGTTTGATCCTTACAAGAAACATCATTTGAGTACCATCGAGAGCATGTATTAGCGGGGGAATAATATGCTTCTCCACGATACGTGAAGCGATCGGAATGATCGAGCGGTTGTCATATTTAAAATTGTTTGAAATTGCAGGAAACCATCGTCTAAATTTCCTCTTTTCGAAATCATATAGAGTTAAAAGTTCAACGTAAACCCTCCATCTGTTCATCTATTCAAAAGATACGGAGTATGGAAATCTATTACCGTCTGATCTTACATTTAAGATCCTCAAAAAGGAGTTTAGATGTAAATTTAAATGGTTTATAGATGGGACAATCTAGAAGATTCCCATCTCTTAAAAGAACACATAATAGGGAATACATTGCCTGCGATTTGCCTACTATTATCATATCGATGGCATCGGTTACCCTGTTGAGATATTCAAGAGGTAGTCGATCCTGTCTTGATATATTCCAATAAGATTCATTCCATTATCAAATGTCTGATTACATTTACAAGAAAGACCAGGAACTTCTATCAACCCGAGAAAAGTATTAGAGTTTCTCAGACAAACCAATGAGGTTGGTCTAAAGGACACAGATCTGACAATTGGGTTGAAGAAAAAAGAGAAGGTTTTTTTTTTTTGCTCAGATGACTTGGGAATAAAAAGAAATATTCACAGAATATTTGGTCGAAAATAATGTAATCAAACGACTATGATCAAAAAATGCAAAAAAACACAAGTGGACAGGATAGTCAAGACTATTTTGTTCTCCAAGACCCATGAATTCTTCTCAAAATTTATCATCTCTCTCTCATCTAGAGGTTGAACCCACCTGCTGAAGGTAGTGGGTAATAAGGTTGTGAATAGATACTAAGATCAAAGAATATGTTTAGCCGGTCAAGCACGTGGATTGGAAGGTCTTAGGCAAAAAGGATGGAGGTAAAGACATTCGCGCAGGGGGCAACTAAGTAATATGTACACAATATTCAGTGAATCCCTAAAAGCAAGAACATTGATCCGTGCTTTCCTAGATTCATAAGTGAATTCCAATCGTCGACTTATTTTGGACTTACAGACCGAACATATTTAAGAGCCAATTCAGAACTAAAGAAGATGAAGTCGTTGTCAAGAGATGCTCTCGGTTAGTCAGTGGCTGGAGTATTATGCAGTCTGTAAACAGCCATTACCTCATGCGCATCAGTTAATAGCTATGGTTCCTCCAGGGATGGGTCTTCCGGAGGACAGTAGAGGTCCATAGTACCCTTACTTAGGTTTATCCACCAGTGAAAACGCGAGTCCGATTCAGTTTTGGGATAAAAATACTGACGAAAGCTTCATCACAAAAGGGGGATCTTATGATCGGTTCACTGATCCGGTTATCAATCTCAGACACTTATACCATTGAATCTTGAAAGTTTTACGTGCAGATTGAACGCGATACAATTGCAGGATTCAAAAGTCTTAGTAGAATTTCTTCAGAAGGAAATATTGCTTCAGAATAAAAATATCCACAGACAATTTCTAGTTATTTGGTAACAAAAACTATGACTTTATGTATCCCCCGATCTCATATTTATGACTTCCATTTATCGTGCAGATCTTGGTTAATGCCCAAAGAAAAACCTTTATTAGATTCATGGAAGATATTTTCGTTCTGGGACATCAGCATCACTCCATGGATGAAAGAGTCAATCAGTGTAAACATACCGGAGGGAGATTGGAGCAAGGTGACTCATGTAAGTATTATAGGACTATTCCCTATCATTGCGGAGGCCGATGGATTTTTGGATTTTTGTACTAAACCAGACTTAGAGATGAACTCTATCCATAGAAGAATCTTTTATAAAATTAATAGCTCAGAAGCGATTATTATGGCTTGTTATATTGGCCAAGTGAATAAGATCATAGAAACACACAGACTTTTTATCATTCACAGAAGCCAAGCAGGTGTTGCATAGTCATAGATTTTCTCCATCGAATCCATTAAATAATAGTGACATATTTTATTTATCTTATACCTTTATTTATCTTATACCTTTTCGGCCTGGATTAATACGTGTCTGTCTCAAATATCACCCCTGTGGATCGTTGCTGATTTTGTCTGATTTGATCACAATCATCACTACCAGAACTCAAAATGAGAGCTAAGATTCTAGCAGTGACCATTACGCAATTATAATGGATCTCCATAGTCTTACATGATCTCGAAACACTCGGTCTTAAACTAGCAAGACGAAGTGGAACGTGAACACCTTAGATGCGGAGCTCTTATAGCAATCGTTGAAGCTATAGTTGAAGGGAGATCAGCGAACGAGATCGTACATCATGTAACGCAACAACTGCATGCTGCCTGCGATATATCAATGGCTCGAACGGAGTCACAAAACCACCGACGTCCGACGTATTGGTGGAACGACGACATTAAGGAACTTCGGTCAGCCTAAGAGCACGAAGAAAATACCAACGGTCTAGACGCGATACGGATAGACATTTGATATTGAGGACAGCGTATTTGCGTATATGCGGCACGCGCCGCACTCAAATCCGCCATTAAGTCTAGTAAAAGACAGTGCTTCAAGGATCTTTGTACGCAATTGAACGAAAATGTATGGGGTAAAGCGTACAATATTGTAACCACGAAGCTCAAAACGCCTTAAAAACCGGCACCAGCTTGCCCGCGATTACTCAGCAGAATCGTAGAAACTCCGTTCCCCCCTCAACATGATGGAGCTCTACTAAGCGAGATTCGAGAACTACGCGAACACATTCCTGCCGTAGAAACCGATGAACCTACCGCGTCAATCGAGAGGGTAAAGGATCGGAAAGTTTTTGGTCCAGACGGTATACCAAATAGGGCTTTAAAAATAGCGATGAAGGCTCCCCTAGACGTTTTCGTTAGCATGTATAATGCATGCTTAAGCGAGGAATATTTCCAGAACAATGGAAATAGCAACCGTTGGTAATATTACCGAAAGGAAATTAACCACCGGAGGAGCCCTCATCTTACCGGCCGCTCTGTATACTCGACACAATGGGCAAACTATTAGAGCGAATTATATGCAACAGACTACAGCCTATCATTGAAGCCAATGATGGACTAGCGGAATATCAGTACGGCTTTAGAAGGGGCCAATCGACAATCGAGTGATTACCGATAAGTTGCTCCTTTACGACTCCGACGACGGGACACAATTTTATAAAATTACCGGAGGAGTGCCCCAAGAATCAGTTTTAGGTTTTTTACTGTGGAATGTGATGCATGACGACATTCTACGTCTCCTAGTCCCCAGGGAAGCCTCCATTATAGGTTTCGCAGACCACATTGCTGTTATAGTCATGGCGAAACGACTTGAAGAAATCGATAAAAAAAACTGGCTACGAGATATGAGTTTAGACCTCGCGGAACATAAAACGGAATCCGTTCTCATTACGAGTAGAAGGGTGCTAGAGACGATAACGATAAAAGTAGGAGGGCACACAATTATTTCCAGCAGCCCGAAGCAAGGCAAACGACTAATGCTTGCGAGAGTTGTAGCCTCCACACAGCTGTATAGGGCACAAATACGGTCTGACGTCGCGAATTAAAAGACACACATGAAGGGAATAAAATCTGTGTACAGATTATGTGCTGGCAGTGCATTTCGATCGGTATCCCACGATGCGATATTGGTACTATCCTCTATGGTACCAACCGATATCCTAGCTTTAGAAGCTAAGCGACTTCATGAAAATCGTATGTAAATCGCGCCATCCATAAATCATGCAAAGAAATGGAACAAAAATGAGATGGACGTAACGACTAATACCAAGGATTGAAAGTTGGGTAAAACGAAAACACGGCAAACTGAATTACTATTTTACACAGTTCTTGACGGATCACGGTTGTTTCCGGGAATATCTATTCAAGCGAAACCGTGATTCGAGTCCGTCCTGTCCTCGCTGTGTAAACGCGGTACAAAACGTGGAGCACGTCTTCTTCGAATGTGCTCGGTATGCAAACGAAAGAGCTATATTGTATGAAGAATTTGGTGAATGGCCAACACCAGAAAACATAGTTTAATATATGTTGAAATCCGAAGATCTTTGCGCTGCTGTGAACCATGCAGCAGGACGAATAATGTGCGATCTATGGTATTTAGAACACCTCGTGACGAAGCAAAAAGCTCAAATTCATCCCTCGCGAAGAAATACTTGGCGGTAGTTCCGTGGGGGAATAAACGGAAAGATATCCCGGGAGGTGGTTTTAGTCAGTAAGAATCTGACACTACCAATGGACGTCGGACCATTGGTGCCTATGCAAGGTTTCCACCTTCCCACGCTAATAAAAAGAGCATTATCTCTGTAAGTGGCCTTCTTATATGTACTCGCATTAAGTTGTAGATATTTGATGCTCATGTGGTGTGCTCTGGTACTGTAGGCACTTTAAGCGTTCTGTTCTGAGTGACAGGAGCAAGAGCTTTTTGAAAAAGAATTACATTCGAGTAATAAGGGGCGAAGCCTTGCTACGGTAAAGTACCATGTGATTTTGATAATTTTAATTTTTCTGCATTCTGACTAAAACCTTCATTTCAACTACACCTTATGAGCTAAATCCGATTTTAAAGAATATCATAGAGCGTGTTGTAATAATGTAAATAAATCACTTTTCCCTATCACTTAACACACTACTCGACAAAATTATGAGCGGTTTGCTTTTAACCTAGACAATTCTGCCTTTAACAGTGTGATTGAATAAATGAATTAAAAATGTCTTAAGGACATTTCGAACACCCCCAGGAATAAAAATACAAATCATCTATTCGTCATAATGTATAAGTGGTAATCGAAAATCATTTTAAAATTAAAAAAAAAAAATAATTAACATATTGATATAATATATCATTATATTATTCTCAGTTTAGATAGCAGTGTTTTAGATTTGTTTTCTTAAAAATAACTGATGTTTCCTTTTCGTATTCAGCTATTTTTTTTTTTTTGTAGATCCTATCTTATTTAACTTACAATACTTAACTTTTTTTTCGTTTCAAAACAAATTCGACATTAACTTAACCTAGGGTTGATTAATTAATCTCTTCATTTTTAAAAAATATCTAAAACTATAATCATAATATCCTTTTACACATTTTTATTCTCGATTGTTCTAAAATGTTCACTTTAGTGGCAAAACAAATCTCTGGGTTTTACCTTAAAATTTAATTGGAAATGCTATGAATTGAGATTTTTTTCAATTGAATTACTACATTTACATAGTTTTTTTAAATTTTTTTTTTCAATTTTTACTTTTTATTGTAATTTAATTTATCTAATCAGTTTTCGTTTCAGTTTTACTTGCTTGTTTGAATTTTTTTTTTTTCTTTCCATTACAATGAAATTCTAGATGCAAGGACGGAAGCTTAGTTTTAGTTTGTTTGTGTTTATTTATTTATTTAATTTCTCATTTTTATTTTTTTATTAAGAAAGGGTAGGGATTTTTGTTTGCATCAATTTCTTTTCCTCCCTTCCTTTTAAATTTAAAGATTTTTTTAAAGATTTTTTCATTCACATGATCTTAGAACTAAAACAAAATAATAAGTGTTGAACAATTTTTATATGCAAATGTGTGTATAATGTTTATGTGTGTTCGCTTCCTTATCTTGCTCTAAAAAAAAAAACGAAATACAGGATTTTTTTTTTTTTTGGTTTCTGATCAACTTGGGGAACTTGTCTATTTTTCCTATTTTGTGGTTTCTTTTTATTTTTAACGTTTAATGGCAAGATTGTTACGGAAAGTAATGAGTATATGGGTGCATTTAAAAGTAAAGGTACCTAAGGTCCTTGACTCACAGTTAAAGGCAAAGGATTCTGTATTTTTATTTTTTTTTAGTTACATTGATGTATTGTAGATATGGATTCGATAGGCAATGTTTCAATTCAAGTAGTACAGAGTATGGTAATCACAACTGCCGACACCATTTTATTTTGACGAAATACTAATTCTCTTTGCTTCTCAACAACAATATTTAGTATATTAGCATGTGTTTAACAGCGAAGATGCTGATGAGACAATGAAGAAAAACCTGCCTACAAAATATGTGTTTTGCATTGCAATTGATCGAGAAGCTTCTCTATCAAATGCTTGGTCGCGGCCGGTAGGAAGTGTAGTACCTTTTGACTAAGGAATAATTACACGGTGACAATTTTTTTAAATTGTAAACACGACGCTTCATTATTAGATTAAGGCGTTTCAGAGTGCGAATTCCTGCAACTCCGACAAGGGTTTACTCGCTATACTTAGGTTGAACATTTTGGGCATAAGCGAAGAAAGATGACTAGAATCTATTTTTGAAAACAGCAACAATTACGACAACGAAAGTCTTAAGTATATTATCCAAAATAGCTGCAATAAAAATTTACTGATGAAATGTCGCTTGGCATAGAGATAACACGTTGAAATACAGGAGCTACTGTAAAATAAGTTAGGTATTAACCAAGAGATAAGCTACCTCTAATCAAATTTACCATTTCGCCATTAGTCAATTCGTTAAAAGCAGTCTGTTGGGCATACAAAATAAATGAAGACCAGAGGCTTCATCGGAAAACCACGATGGAACCAGATTACCATCATATGAAAGCCACTTTCTACTGTCTACTCACTGATGAGATTCGAAGATCTCAAAACAAAAACTAAGAAGCCCTAATTTCAATTTGACAGACAAACAGAATCGTCTAAGCACATACAACTACGAGATTACATTTGGAGAGGTGCGTAAACAGGTAAAACCCTGCCACCATCCAAAACATTCTAATTCTGCGAAAACTGTTTTTACATTCGGTATTCAAGTTTACGTACCTGAAAATTAATTGATGAACTAAACCTTCTAAAATACAATATTACAGAGAGTTTCGGACAGACACAACAGCAGAACTATTCAAATTATCACCGAAAAGCCGTCAAGTAATCCCAAGTAAACCCAAGGAAAGCCTTAGACGATTCTTAACCATAACTCTTTTCACTGGCTATATGTACACAAATCAATTTAAAATTCACAAAATAACAAAACGAATCAAAACCTTTAACAAAGATGAGAAATGTAACACGATCAGAGTAAAAAAAAAAAAAACAAAACAATGAAGTAATAGAACTTGACCCCATGCTCGCAGAAGAAAAAACAAAAACAACGTCCGAAGTTTGGACCCATTTGTGGATATACCTTGCGATGCCCCAAGCTTTCCTAAATAGCAGAGGAAGAGTTAAGCTTTAAAAGAAAAGGAATCGTATGTAGTGCAAAAATTAAAGATGTTTCGATGTGTTGCCTGCTCTAACTGAGATGGTAGTTGAAATATCATATTCCTGAAGCGAAAAAAATGGTTTGTAGCACACACTCGATGACGAACAAGATATTGACAGTCTCAATAGACAGTTTATTTGGATTGCAGGGAAGGCATAACCGATGTATCAATAGGTGTTTTAATTTTTTTCATTTTTTTACCTATCATACATATGATGTGTCTACATCGTTGTCTCGTCACAAGTTGTAAAGAGAGTTTCAGCGATATACTATACTTCTAAGCAGTTTATCGACAGAAAACGACGAAATCGGATAGATGTTAACAATCTTAACAAACTTCCAATAATTGGAAGTGGAAGAAGCTAGATTCGGCGAGGCACCCTCACTCGGTAGAGACAAAATTTATCATCCTCTGTACAAACTTGTCGAACAGATAACGCATTCCTGAAGAATTTGTAAAGAAAATGTTTATTAGTGTCATGGGTGCATTATCTCGACTAATGGTGGGATGACATACATCTGGCATTTTCTGGATTCATGGACTAAAGACAGAGCTCTTGTTTAAAAGAAGTATCAAAAATAAAGTGGCAAGATTGGGAATCGCAAAACCAAAAAATTATCAACACTAAAGATGCTTAGTCGACTTATTTCAACAATTGACATGAATTTAACGCATTTATTTCAACATATATCACCTTGGAGAAAAGTATGAGGTAAATCCGTTACGGTATTCTCGTGAAGCGTTTTGTATAACGTTTTGTAACGATTGTATAACTCATTCTTTTCTAATATGTATAACTAACTTCCCAAAAGGTAGGGAGTGTTGTGATTAGTTAAAAGGGGAATATGGAACTCAAAAAAGCAGAGCACCTGCAAGAACTATGATTTTCAATGACGAGACCGTTTATGCAACTGAGTAAATTTATTACTCAAGAGGAGTAAACATGCGAAACCATATTGATTGTTTTCTGATATGATCTTGCTTTCTTTCTTTTGCGATAAGATTTTCCTCGTTATTCGAAGATCATCACACAAATTGTGCCATGTATCAATGTGCTACTTAACTATTGTTTGTACTGTAGAAATTTCCTCGCATTATATTGTAATGTGAACAAGAAATATATTCCCATAGCTTGGTAGTATTTCAGTTGGTGTAAGCTTCGAGATTCAAGTTGAATTCAAGGTTTCGGCTTATTTCTTCCTTCTTTTTCTTCGGATGTGTTTTTTTTTTTTAGCGTTGAATCTACTTGATTTTCCATGGAAAATATTGATTTTATAAAACACCAACGATCATATAAGAACTGGGACTATGGACCTCATAGTAAGGGCACAATCTAGTGCCCATGTGGCTTTAAATGATAAAAGTCTAAACTCGAGCTCGACTTCATTGAAACAAATTTGTTATGTTACTTAATTCCCACTCAATAAATATTTAGGGGCTGTTTACTGTGAAAGGTATACAAATCCCAAACACTTACACCTTACTTACTTACTATTAATGCATATCCTGGTGAAGATGTACTACTTGAATCAGTAACTAAACCCATCGTTGAATCCACTTAACTTCTATTTTTACAAAGTTTCATTGGCAAAAGGCCGTTCTAATGCTTTTTAAATGTTGAATGTTCTGACATCGATTTGTTTTAATTTGTTTTCTTTCTTTTATACAAATTTTAATCTTAAAAAATATTTTTTTGTTTTTTTTTTTTTTTTTTTGCATTTTTGCAATAAACCCCTGTATGACCACCAGTATGAATTAAACAAAGAGGAAAACCTTGAAGTCTTGATATTTAAGGAATTGCTTCACTTCTATTCGTTTTTCTGATCAATTTATGATAACTGCAACAATTTCTTTTCTTATTCTGATTGCAAAACTAAAATCCCTGCCTTAAAAAAATCTTTTGGCCAACTTAAATTTGAAATAAAACCGATTTTCTTTTAATTTTTCAAAAAATTAGAACCCAATTGATCGCAGACAGTCGTACAAGGGTCGTCTTAGTAAAAAAGAAAAATTTTCTATTTAAAAAGAAAAAATCCTACAGTGCACTTTTCGAAAGTGTTATATATATGTATAAATTATTATTACAGTTGAAGATATCTCCTTATTTCTAATGAATTTTATGTTGTTTTCTTTTTCTTAATAAATGACACCGAATGGAACGAGTAATCTTAACGTATGGAGTGTAATTTCCATCGTAGTACAAAATATGCAATAATGCGTAACGCAATGAATATACTAATTAAAGCAACACTATCAACCCAGAATTCAGCGTTATCCATTGACATTTCTTCGAGGAATTTCTTTGGACTTCGAAAATGACAATACATCTCGGAGCATTGCAGTTTAGCACGATCCATGCCGTAGATGGATACCATGGCACCTAAAATAGAAGAGTTGGTCAAATAATACGATAAGGATGTATTTTGAAGTTAATCTTACCTTCGAATCCGTACCGCACGTAACTGACATACGTGACCCACTGCAAGTAACCAGGTATAGTGTCGAAATTGACAAAGAAACCCGAAAATAAAATCGTTGGTATTGTTGTAACTGGGCCAAGGAATACGCCGGCTTCAATATTTAAGCCAGCACCAATGAGTAGACCAAGACTTTGGGCTACCAGTGACGTTAGCACACAAATGAACACAAACATTGTGATGCGTTGTAATTCCATTGGTTGAGATGTTAAATAATAGACAACAATCACATACACACTTGAAAAAATGATCTGTAAAGAAAATAAAATTACTATATTGCTATGTGTTTAACTGGTTGGGTACTGGATTAATAGGGTAGGCACTGAGAGGTGTCAAATTGGCGACGCCCCAGTATTGTACTAATTTTACCTCCAAGTGGGAACCAATAGGTTCTGCTCGATGACCATTTAGACTATAGGAGTGCTGACCAGCAGATAAAAGCACTATTTACGGGAAAGCGGGTGAATTCCTCAGATGGAATCAGCGATGAAATAAAGCAAACAACACTTTATTCGGGCTACTCCAACTTATTTGGAGCTTAGACCGGTAAGGATTTTTGAGACTAAGTTAGAGTTTTGGAATAGAGATGGTGGTGGATGAGCCCTTAATGGACCGACAGTAGCGTTCACATGCCCGAACGGGTTACTGGGTTCGGTCTAACCGACAAGAAGTACTTACAATGAAGCTAGCCCTCTAGGTTGGGGTTTGTGTCGCCGCAGTAAATGCTGCTACATGGAAAAGAAAGTTAAGTTACGATCTACTGTTGACAACCCCAGCAAAAAAAAAAAAAAAAAGGAAAATGAACTTCGGAGCAGTACGTGGAATGTTAGATGCCTTAATAGGTAACGTGCAGTCAAACAACTAGTGGTGGCCCTGAACTGCTGCAAAGAATGGGTCGGATAAAAAGAGGATGAAAACTGCAACATTTACGAGCACAGAGGCAATGTTAGGTACAGTTAGGGGCAGAATTAGGCAAGAAGTCTTGAGTTTCTTGCATGTGAACGAACGCCTCGTAATAATCCGTATTAAAGCTTAATTTGCCAACATTAGCCTTATATGCGCGCTCACCCCACAGAGGAGCAAGGTAACAACATCGAACAAAGCTTTTACGAGCTCTTGGACAAGACCTACGTGCAGTTTCCTAGCTATGACACAAAAATTGTTTTCGACGATTTTAATGCAAAGCTGGGGAAAAGAGAGGGCATCTTTGGTAGTATTGTCGGAAAGTATAGCGGAAAGTGAGAAAGTTCGATGTTGGACGGCTACAATCGCAAGAGCTTTTTTTTAAGAGGTCCTATGCCGCCAGCACCAAGTATTGAAGACCAGTGGCAACATTGCCTAAAAGCTAAGCTGGGTTTCACCCTGCCGCCAAACGAAACCCCTGGTTTCACGACGAATGGACATAATACATAATACGTGAAAAGTCCATGCCGTTTCTAAGAGAGGGCACCACTTGAATTAAATCCATACCATTTTCAGTTAGTACCAACCTTCAAAAGATACGTGTATAAATTTGACAGCTGTCGGATGATTAGTTCTCGAGATATAGCGTTGTTACACAATACGTTGTTATTGTGAAAAAAAAAATGGATTCAATGCAATTTCGTGTGTTGATTTATCAATGCTTTTTGATGGGAAAAAATACAGCCGATGCAAAGAAATGGCTTGATTAGTGTTACCCGGACTCTGTTACCAGCCGAACGAACCATTTGCAAGTGGGTTGAAAAATTTAAAAGTGGTCATACAAGCACCGAATGATGCAGGCTGTTTCAGATGAAAACATCAAAATAGTCCACAAAATGATTACGAATGACCGTAAAGTGAAGTTCATCGCAAAAACTGAGGCTCTGAAGATATTAAAAGAGCGTTGTTGGATATATCATACACGAATATTTGGACATGCAAAATCTCTGTTCAAAGTGGGTGCCGCGTTTGCTCACAGTCGACCAAAAACAACAAAGTGTTGATGATTCAGAGGAGTGTTTAAAGCTGTTCAACCGCAATAAAGCCGAATTTTTGCGTCGGTGTGTAACAATGGATGAAACTTGGCTCCATCACTTCACACCAGAGTCAAGTCGGCAGTCAGCTGACTGGCGAGCAGGCGACGAACCTCGTCCAAAACGACCAAAAACTCAACAGTCGGCTGGTAAGGTTATGGCATCCGTATTTTGGGATACACATGGAATAATTTTCATCCACTATCTCCAAAAGGGGCAGACTATCAACAGACAATATTACATTGCGTTGTTGGAGTGTTTGAAGGACGAAATCGCAGGAAAACGGCCGCATTTGAAGAAAAAGAAAGTGCTGTTTCATCAAGACAATGCAACGTGTCACAAGTCGATGAAAACGATGGCAAAATTGAATGAATTCGGCTAGGAATTGCTTCCCCACCCACCGTATTCTCCAGATTTGGCCCCCAGTGACTATTTCCTGTTTAC
Organism: Volucella inanis; assembly: GCA_907269105.1. Lineage (NCBI taxonomy): Eukaryota > Metazoa > Arthropoda > Insecta > Diptera > Syrphidae > Volucella > Volucella inanis. The sequence continues at coordinate 69,130,477 of OU026157.1, read as the reverse complement.
AGACCTCAAAAGAATGCTCGCCAGAAAGAGATTTAAGACCGATGAAGAAGTAATCGCCGAAACAGAGGCCTATTTTGAGGCTAAACTGAAATCGTACTACAAAACTGGCATCGAAAGATTGGAAAATTGTTTCAAGATCTTATAGTATCTGGCGTATTGTGTCAACAACCTGGTTGGTTTATATCAGTGCGATCTTAGGCTAGAAAAGTTCACTCCATCAAGGTCGGTAAAGAACTCAACTCAGAGCTTTGATATCAAAAAAGGATTTAGACAAGGCCATGCAGTCTCATCGGGTTTCTTTAACATCATTCACCAGTGTTTTCAGATTTCAAAAAACAGCGTAATTGTATAAAATTTCATTGAAAACTTTCACGAGAATAAGGTGACTGTTAATTAGCGAAATACGTTATAATGTTACGAGAGTTTTTGACCCCACAATAACGATAATTTGAAGGATGTGGATGCAAAAAAAAGGAACGACATGCCATACACCTAATGTGAGTTTGCAGTTGGCAAAGTATCTCTAAACAAATTGATTTATCGCCAGAGGTGCCTTAGTCTTAGTCCTACCGATTTTGTCTTGTGGAGATACTTGAAAAGTCGGGTTAATAATAAACCAGGAACAGTATCTTAACAATAATAGTCGGTTGCATAAGTGCTAACGACGAGACAGTACTCACCTCATATTCAAACACTTTAATACCTAAGGTGAGCCTGAGGCGCATTTGCATTTAATGAGACTAAACTTAATGTATGGTATAGATATAGATTGTGGGGATTCCAAGTCTGGAGTCTACCTGTGATGTGTGAGAAAAGTCAGATATACATTCATGCATACTAACGCCACACAGGTGAAAGGAGAATAGTGCGAAAGAACGACAGCATAAAGGTGAACGTACATAATATATACCCCGTCGGATACTTATATACATCATACGCAGCGGAAAAGTGGTCTCGTGGCGAGTAGAAATCTTCGTGACAGAGCTCAAAATTTTTCGGAGGCGGAGGTGCCTTTACTGAGCCAAAATGAGTGACCTTTTTTTTAGCACACCTGTTAAAATTTGGTGACAATCCGACGCTTAGTTTTGTTTGGACACCCATTTCAAAACATCGTGTTAGTGTTCCGTACGTCCATAGAAAAAGAGCAGTATCGCTCCGTGATCCGGTTCTTGTTTTTGAGTAGTAAGACCTGCGAGAAAATCAAGCCCATTCTCGATAGTGTGTATTGGATCAATTCACTTTCCCGTACAACTCTTTACCATTGGTTCGCAGAGTTTCGCCGTGGCCGCACGTCGGTTTTTGATGACTAATCCGGGTATACATCAAACAGCCCTCGTATGCGTTCAAGTAGCCGAGTGCCGAAATGTTGGAAAAAGATGCCGCAAAATACAAACGAAGACGTGCAAAACAAATTATTACGAAGCGGAACAAATTTACTATAGATTTGTCAATATTTTGGTAGCAGAATTCCTAGATAAGGTCGTAAGTAATCAAAAATTAGCCACCAACGGATAGCTCTAAAATACCTAAAAAGAGGTCTCTAAACAGGCGACAAGCAATGGAAGAAGTGCACCGTCGAACACGGGCCAACAACCTAATATTTTTAAGAAAGTGCCGCATTCGGAAACTTTGACAAACGATTTTATTGCTAAAATGTATTGAACACGGGCAGGAACACCCTCTTGCAATACTTTAGTGCGTAACCTATGGAAGAATTACCGTGCATTGTCATTCCCTCAGTCGCCGTGTGCGAAGAGGTAATGGCAGATTTTATGAAAGTAGAAGTTATCTAGGCACTAAAAAAATGCCGCTGAAATATGGGGAGGTATGGATTGAAATAGCTCGCAATTTTGTTCGATAAAATGATGAGAGGCGATCGGATGCCTAACCGGTCGAGAGAGAGCTTTGTTGTTCCACTGTATAAAGGCAAAGGCGATACGAAAAATTGTAACAACAACCGGATAAGTAAAACTAATGCTAAATACTATGAAAATCTACAAGAGAAATCTAGACAGTCGACAACGCAATATAATAAAATTTTATGGCAGCCAATGTGGTTTTGTGGTAGGTAGGTTGACATATGACACACAGTTTATGGTTAATGGAAAAGAAACATCGTGACGGTTTGAAATATCTGCATGTTGTTTTCATCAATTTGGGAAAATCGTTCGATAGAGTTGGCAAATATCTATGGATGGTGATGAGATCTGAGAAGATACCGGAATGGCCAGAGAATTTGAAGCTTCATTTTTAGTATACTAAGGTACTGTGTACAAATTCCATTTTTCTCTAAAGTGTGCACGATTTTGTAAAGAATAAGCACATAAATGGGTTCGAAACGACTTCTCCTTTTCTCATCTATATCTGCGGGTGTGATAAAACGTGATCGCATTCGCGGAAGTCTTCACAATGTGAATTCGACAATTAATAAAAGAGTCATGGTGACAGTATCTTATATTTTATAAAATCTTAATATCCCCATGAAAACAGAAGTGGGGAATTTAATAACACAAATGCTGCCATACCACAAAGCTACGTTCTTGGTGTTAGGCTTTTACTTTCGTACGCAGACATGAAATATTTATGAGGTTTGTTAATAGAAGGTCAAATTCATTTCGGAGTAAGTATTACTCGCGTTGGCCTTGATAATTGAGGCGGATATCCGTCGTTTCTTGTCTTTTAAAAGCAACGAATTAACTGAAACACAAAATTGATGTAAGCTCTTCTTCTTTTAGAAAATTGGTAATAGATACGTGTTAAGTGCAATGAACTCGAATTTCTGTGGCTCACTCAAATAAACTAAAAACAAAAGCGATCATCTTAAAGGAAAATAACAACACGCATACTTAGAAGCATCAACTCTTCAGAATGCACACAAAACAAGATAAATGACAACAATTTGAAAAGAGAGTATAGTTATGAGCATCAGCAAGGTCATTTAGAGGTAAATCACAAGCAGAATTGTTAAGGTTTCCCTCCAGAATGTAATGAAAATCCTAAAAGATAAAGCTGAAACCCATTCAAAATGGAAAACGATTAATGTTCTGCTGGCAAATGGAAAGGGTTGAGCAAAAAACAAAAAATTACAAATCACTTACCTGAAATGGCAGATCGGCTAGTGTCTTGGCGAAGTAGAAAGCCTTCAACGAATACCAATAATTAAGATGCTCCCTCACAAATACAGACATTTCCGTTGGAACTGTAAGCAAAGCAAAAAAAATTCTCCTTATTACCCATGTGTACCATGTGTACCAAGACTTACATGTCAAAATCGTTGGCATCATTGCTGTGAACATTGTGAATAATGTTGTGAAAAATATACATCCAGCATTGCTCATCACTTTGGATGCTTCATTGCCTACGTCATAGTAGATCATACCAATAATAGCACCGACAATAACATGCGAAGCTAGCCGCATATGTGTTAACATTTTATCTCGCATTATAGTTACAAATGATCTCTTCAATAGTATCCAGAACTGTGTCCAGCCACTGGTTGGGAAGCCTGATTTATTGGGCAGAGTGACAACACTCTCATGTGAATCTAGCAGTGATGTTGTGCAACCGGGTCCTGTTGGTGCTTTAGACGACATACTACTATCGTCTCCATTGGCGGTGGTGTTAGTGGTTGGCATGTTAATAACAGTGCATTCAGACTGTTGCTCATTTGGTTGTTGTTGTTGTTGTTGTTGTTGCTGCTGTTGTTGCTGTTGTTGTGATTGTGACTGTAAGTCCAGTTTCGGTGGTTTGAGTTCGCATAGACCATCATTACCATTTGTATTTGTGTTGCCTTTTAAAAGATCATTTGCAATAGTCTTATTATTCACCAAATCAATGGCATACTCCTTCTGACTGTATTTCTTGCATTTGCCATTCTTAACAGCTAATACGAGTTTATGTACAGCTTCACCATATTCGCCACAAGCTACTTCCATTACATAATCAGCAGGATTGTGATAGCTAGGGCATTCATAGCCTAGCGATCCTAAAAATGGTACCAAGCCACGCACCTTACCTTCATAGATACTTTGACCTTCGGCCAACATGTACAGATGATCGAATTTTTCAAATAATCTAGCACTTGGCTGATGTATGGTACAGACTATGGTTCGTCCTCCTCGTGCCAATGACTTGAGCAATGAGATTAATTGGAAGCACGTCGAGCTGTCGAGTCCTGAAGTTGGTTCGTCAAAGAACATTACTGGCGGATTATTGACCAATTCTAAAGCAATGGAAAGTCTCTTTCGTTGTCCACCGGAGAGGTTATACGTTTTCGTATTTGCTGATTCGGTGAGACCAATCGTATCAAGAATTTCATCTACAACGACTTTCTTAGCCTGACGATCCATGTCTTTGCCGAGTTTAAGATTCGCCGATACCATCATAGCTTCTTTGACTGTTAAATTGGCTATAAGAACGTCATCCTGCATGATGTAGCATGAAAGTTTGCGAAATCTGCGAAGATTACGTTCCTTGCCATTGATAAGCACTGATCCGCTCAATTGAGAAGTCCTAAAAAAAAAAAAAAAATAAATAAAAGAGCGTTAGAAGAAACTATCTAAAAATCCTTACATTTAACATCTTTAAATGTCGAAAAATCATGAAATGTAAAAGATATTCATACTTGTCTTCTTAATAATGAGATACTTAATGGATTTCTCATTGATGGCGAATCAACGTGGTGATACAATTCATCTATCACTGTACATAAATCCATTAATTTAACTTTCAATTTATTCTCATGTCATGAAGATGGATGGTATTCATCTATCAGATAGCTTAAACCATCACGATTCACACCTCTTCATCACGCGACAGAAATTAATTACCAATTTACCAATTCATTTGTTAATCACCCACAGAATGGGTTGCAAAGTGCATAAGAATTGTAACATGTGGACGTTGTCTTGAGGAGCCAAAGACGAGTAATTTAAATTTTAACATTCCCCGCTAAGTACAATCATTTTTACCATTCCGATGTTGGAATTTGAACATTTTTTGTTCTTATTTTGCTTCCACGACGTATTTGAGTTTTCAGAAGGTACAAAGACATAACAAAGCAACGAGTCTACTGATCTTTGACCGAATTTGATTGTATTTCCAATTTAAATAGCCAACGTACTTGGATACATGTTACGTGAAGGCGAAAATTAATTCAAAAAAATTCTTAAAGAATTTTTCGAATTGTGTTACTCTGTCAAATTATTTTGATATGACTGGCATTTGATTAATAATTTTCTGGATTCGTGAGTGATATTAAAAAATGCGTGTACCGAATTGACCCTCCACATCTCGTTTACTTACAATACATACTTGGAAGATGTTAATATATATTGTAGCTTGGGGTGAATCAAGATCAATTCGCCCAGTCCTAAGCTTCCGCAGTAGGGTGAAAGATTCTGTATTAGAAATAGAAAAGCTAGGACTATCATATATAGCAAAGAACTACACCCTACATTATATCCATTACTTCCGACCGAATATAGAGGGAAATAATTCGTGTCAAGTAATCATTCCCATAAGATATTTGACACTATGTTATGTTAGGAAGGTTCAATAGAATATACCCGAAGTAGACATCTCTGTCGATCTCCAACATCCAAATTGAATACCTTCGGGAAAGGGAATCCGTCTGTTAATCAGGACTCAGCAAAAGATAAATGCTACGAAATAGAGAACAACGAAGTTCCAGCTTAACTCAACAAAAGGGAGCGACTTTATCAAGAGCTTAAAAACTAAGTTGATTCTCCTTAAATCCACCGTGTATTGATAGAAAACAAGGAAAAACCAAACCGTCCAATAGAATACCTCACGGATGAAGAAGAACATAATCCTAAAACCAATCCCGTTTTCAAGAAAAGACCTAGCAAAAAACGTAAGACAGGTTCTTTTCCCAAAGTCTTACAATCATAAGATGAAGACAAGTCCACCGTAACAAACAAGGCAAAAGTCCAAGCAAAACCTCGGTTTCCGGAATGGTACGTAAACTTCTCGAAAACACCCTGGAAACGAAGTACAAAATACTTTCTCTGCGGAACAACGTGTGGAAAATTAACGCCGATAATTTAGACAACTACCGCGCATTATCTCTAAGGCATAACACTGAGGAAATTCAATGATATATTTATGAAAATAAGTTCGAAAAACCGCTGCGACTCTTCGCTAGGGGACTTCAGCCGTCGTGCAAAAAGAAGACGTAATAGAAGACGTGCAAGCATAAGGTCTATGCGTCAATTACACGGGAAATCACCCAGCGAATTACCGAGGTTGCGAAATTGCTTAAAAACTTCAAAAGAGGCAGAAGACTCTCGTGGAACCCGGACCGAATGCTGAGAATGAGGAAACCGGTAAAGGAAAAAAAAAACTTCACAAAAGAACGTCGTCCGATCAAGTGCCACTGAAAAAGCGAGATCATACGCTCAAGTCGTTTCGTACGAACATAATTTGAGTTTAATTTTAAAATTTAATTTAATTTTTATTTTTTTATTTATTATTATTATTATTATTATTATTTATAATTTTTCTTTTTTATATTCGTAATCAGTTATGGTCCTTAAGACCCTGTTCTAAAGTGTCTGTATCCGTTTTTCGTTCGATATTGTAGCTATTCCCCAAATCTGGATTGCGTAGCTCCAAGTCGGTACAATGGTGGCCTCGTATACCTTCCTTTTACATCGCAGCAGTAGTTTTGAATCGCGGCATAGCGTCCAGTTAAGCCGTGCAAGCTTGAACCTGAAATTTGAAAGAGTTTCCATAATATGCGATTTGAAGGTCGGTCGACCAGATATTTGGCTTCTTGATCTAGCTGCAGCGACATATTATTGACCCGAACTGGAGGCACCTCCCCCATGCGTAAGGTGTAGCAGACTTTTTGCAGTTGTGGGGATTCAGCTTAATGTTCCACCTGTGAATTCAGTTCACAAGCAGGTTGAGATACGTCTGTACACCGTCAGTTGCCCTATTCTCACATGGACCCGAATAAAAAAAGCAGATGACATCTGCGTATGATGCGAGTAGTGCCTTTTCTCCAGGGATGGTCGTGATGGCTTCTCCAGGACATCTTTGGTAAGACAGTTGGTAAGTATAGCCTACATGATACCACATCTGGGAACGGACTGGGAACATGGCGATCCCCAGATCATGAAACACTACAAAAAAATTAATCACATTACGATCGAAGAAGAAAATATGTTCACCCCACCAGAAAGAAGAAAGGATAGCAATATCTAAGCGGAAATCAACTAAAGCAGTTGGACCTGACAGCTTACAGACCGAGGTATTCAAAGCTAATGGAAATGACTTTGTGGAAAACATGCAACAACTCATTTTCAAGATATGGTCAATGGAATGCCAGTATCGTCTTCTCGATTCACAAAAAGGAAGCACAACCATTACAGAACAGGAATGTTAACAGTCGACCAAATCTTCACACTTCAGCCGATCCTGGAAAAACTCAAGAAGTCTAAACCTGTACTACCATCTTTTCATCGATTTTAAGGACGCATATAACAATATTTACAGAGATGAACAAGAGCTATGTCTAGTTTTGGTATTCCTGCCAAACTCGTCCGAACGTACAGAATGACGGTTAAAAATGCTTGCTACTTCATCTAGGTCGCAGAACCTTTGCTATCAAAAGAGGTTCCAGACAAAGTGATATCATGCTTGAAAGAATTGTGCGGAACTTACAAGTGAATATTGGAGGCTCAATCTTTCAAAAATCTATGCAACTATTAGCGTTCGCCGATGATATCGACATAATTTTGCGTAAAAAACGGATTTAATGGTGCGCGAACGTTGGAAATGTTGGAAAAGTGTTTCGGCAACGATTCTCTAAAGAAAACGGTCGTTTACCAGTGGCACGAGCGGTTCAAAAGTTGTCGTGAGTCAATCGAAAATTAATAAACGCAGTGGCAGACCATCGACATCGAAAACTGACGAAAACATTGATGAAGTAAGAGAAACGTTGGTCAATAACCGCAAATTAACCATCAGAGAGATAGCGGAGGACTTGAACATTGCCTATGGATCCGTCCAAGACATTTTGGTTAATGATTTGGGTTTCCGTTGTGTAGCAGTAAAGTTGGTTCCAAAAGACCTCAATTTCATGCAAAAAAGAGACTGTGTTAACGTCGCAAAAGAGATGATTTGCGAGGCTGAATCCGATCCCACATTCATCAAAAGGATCATTACTGGAGACGAGACGTGGGTTTATGAGTACGAAACGCAATCCAGATATCAGGCAAATGAGCCGAGATAAAAAAACCACGTCGTTTTCAGTCAAAAAAGAAGGCATTGCTAACGGTTTCTATGGATTACAAGGGTAATTTTTGGGCGAAAAATGCAACAAATAACATCCAACAGCCACCGAATTCAACTGATTTGGCTCCCTGTGAGTTCTTACTGTTCAATCGAGTTAAAAAACCACTACGGGGAACGCGTTTCAGCAGCCGAGAGGAAGTAATGGAAGAATCGCAGGAAGCACTGATGGACATACCGAAAACCGAATATAAAAAATGTTTCAAGGATTGGATCAAGCGCTGGCATAAGTGTGTTGCAGTCGATGGGGATTACTATATAGATTAAGATGAATAAACTTTTATTTTAAATTTTCTGAATAAATTCAGATGGTGGTATATTCGATTATTGCTATCTTGGTACACATGTCCCCAACATATTTACAATCAATGATGACCCTAACTTGCTCAATAACTGGTGCCGAATCATGGGAACATGGTTATGACGTCGAAACCAAAGCCCAATCGTCCCAATGGAAGCACCCAGAATCAGAAGTGCTTTGAGGATTCAAAAAAATATTAACACAAGTGCATTTTATATCTGAGAGAATTACTTTGAAGGTGGCAAAATCAATATTGATGAATAAATAAATATTTTTTTTTTTTTATAAAAATATAAAGTTACCTTACTTTTTGAACACACCTCGTATATGCTGTCAACAAGAAGACACACAACATCGACGAATTGGATAGAATCTTATTGTCAACAGCTATTATTTCGAGGTAGTAAAGGACTTTGTCTACCTTGGCTCTGCTAGAAATTCTGCCAACAACACCTCTTGTCAATCGCTATATTTTCTTAAGACTAAAAAGGTCAAGGTCAAGACCATATCTTGAAAAACTAAGGAGATTCTGATCATTCCAGTCCCACTTTGTTACACTTAAGCATGAACTCTTTCGAAATCGGATGAAGATAAAATTTTAGGTCTATTTTGACGGGTTTTTGGAAAAGATTATTCAACAGCGAACTATACTACGAGCTCTACAGAAACATCAACAGCATCAGACGCCTGAGATGGCTTGGACATGAAGAGCGAATGGACACCTATGTTTCGGCCCGCAGAGTTTTCGAAATTCCTGCCTGGGATATACTGCTCCCGTCAACTACCATATGTCAATAAACTGCTGCCTAATTTTAAGACAGATATAATAGATTCACCACAACATAAATGAGACCAAGCAGCAGTGCCAACAAAGGTTTCCTAGACTCCGGGGTGAGTCTCAACCAACAAGTCTCCATCCAGCTAGACCTTTACCTTTAACCCGGAAAAATAAGAATGTAGAAACAAATATTCAGTAGTTTAACCAAAGTAACTTCGGTAACTGCACCGTGATACATTTTTCGAACATTCTAGTAAGAAAATGGGTTATAGTGAGATATTTTTTTGCCCATGTTGAGCCTGAAAGTACACGGGGTAGATGATAATAGGGAAAGTACTACATAGGTATGTTTTCATTCAAAATGACCAGCGATGCGCGGACAATGTGGACATCACGGGTCACTATGAGAGAAAATTAGAGGTTTTCACAAAAATTGATGTACAGAAGAAACGAGTTGATCTGAAATTTAGTTAGGAAAAAACTAAATATAGGTTCGACGTAAGCATGAACTTCACGGATTTAGCCCTTGTGGGAGTTTGAAGAAGACTACGATACTGCTACGTACAGCGAGAAACCACACACTCATTTTCGATCCCAAACGATTCTTTCAGTTCACTAAAAGTAAATCGAATAAGTATCCATCATCACAGAATTTTCTTGATAAATCATCGGGTGGTCTGCAAATCATTGCAAATCTATTCGCAATTTTCTTTAGCCAAGCCATCCATTCCCAAAAGCCAGATCAATCTTACTTTTCCTATCTAATAGCTGTCCACAAAAAACTTTGGAATTTGTGTTTATAACTTAAGAGCAAGTTTAATACAAAATAAAATAATAAATCTCAAAGATGATTATTCTTCAGACCCAGATGATGTTCCTTCTTTATTTTTAAAGAAATGTGAAATGTACCCAGCCCAACCTATTACAGCTCTCTTTCAGCTTTCTATCACCCACGGATTGTTTCCCACAACCTGAAAAATTCTTTTATTATTCCTTTGCATAGGAAAGGTCAAAAAGATGATATTTCTAACTATCGCCCAATTGTTAAGCTGTTCTGCATGCCTAAACTTTTTGAGATCATTATTTATGACAAAATGCTCTTCCACTGTAAATCTATTGCTCCCAAAAGGTAGATCTTCAATCACGTATCTAACGGAATTTGTATCAAGCACTTTATGTGCACTAGAATTTGGAAATGAAATTGACGTGATTGCCACCGATTTCATCAAAGCCCTTAATAGAATTTCTTATGATATAATCCTTCTAAAATTAAAGGCTCTTGATTTCCCAATAAACTTGACAAAATGGGTTCAGTCCTATTTAAATGAACGACTTTACTAAGTTCTATTTAGGTACATGGTTTCTGATCCAATCAAAGCCTCCTCAGGTGTCCCTCAAGGCAGCCACTTTGGTCCCTTATTATTTAATATTTATTCTGACCATTAACGATGTTGATTGCATCCTTAAAAATTCATACATATCTGTTTACGCCGATGATATGAAAATCTTTAGATATACGAGTACATCGTCTTCCTCAGACAGCTTAACACTGCAGGAAGGTTTAGACAGATTTTCTACTTGGTGGCAGAAGAATTTCCTTGAGCTTAACGTCAATAACTGTCAGGCTATAACTTACATCCTAAAGCACCCTCATACTTCACCTTGCTTCTATTTAATCTTTAATCTGCCTTTTCCCTTTGATTCATTAAGCGCTGGTCTAAGGAGTTTTCTAATCCTTATGTTACCAAATCCTCTTACATGAACTTCGTTAGGCCTTTTCTTGAATATGTTAGCCAAGTTTAGTAACCCTAGAACAGATCTCACATTCTCCGGATAGAGGTTTTCACTGGCCACATAAAGCAAATCGTAAAAACCTGCGTTGAAGCGCTTCTATCTCTGATAGGCTGTAAATTTAGAACCACTTTCCGTAGGCCGAAAAGTCGCTGATATTCTCTTTATTCATCAAATTTTAATTGGTAATATTGATTGCCCTTCTTTACTTTAACTTATTTCTCTTAACACAAAACCACGCGATCTTAGTTCTGTGCCACTTTTCCGGCTCAATCTGCACAGAGCGAATTATGGGCAGATGTCTAGAATCCTTCGTGAAGTTACCGATATTCTGCCTCTATTCGACTTCCACTTCAGCAAATTCTCGCTCAGGAACATTCTTATTTCCACCTAAGACTCACGTCCTAACTTTCTTTAACCGCTCCCACCCTTTAGTTTTTATCTTTAGTTTAAAATGGATTTGTTATGCTTCAAATAAGCCTTAATAACTCTGTCTGGCCTTGACTTGGGTATTAAATCAAAATCAAAATTGTGTACAAGGAACAAGTGCAAAGGCTAAAACATGCCGACTAAATTGGCTCACCTAAATCGAGCGAAAGCGAAATAATGCTTAACAAAGTTGGCATGGAAAACAGGACCTACGATCAGAGATCAGAGCGCTTAAACTCAACTACTGAAAAACTTTCTGACTTAGCAGTCACATGAGCACCTAGTCAATTAGAAAAGAGAACGAACTATGGGTCATTCTATTGATCATAGGTTAAAAGAAGAATTTCAACAGTTTAAATCGAGATGGTGGTGGTGTTACATGTTGTGACTTATTCACCTATCATATAACTGTCACATAGAACTTACGGCAAAGCCATGTATGAAATTGTTTCTGTGATATGTAGAAGAAAAAATTACCATGGGGCATGCTTCCTGCGTGTTATTTTATGAAGTTAACATGTTTTTGGAAGGCTTTTCGGAAGATCATGGAAGATTTGTAAAGCTTATAACTTTGGCTGTGATGCAGGCACCATCATATCTCAGAAAGCAGAGCCACCTGAAAACTTGTTTATACCTACAACTAAGAAAAGGTAAACAGAGATTAAAGTCTTACCAATAAGCCAAGTAGAGCGATATACTAGTTCGTGGTTTATTAAAAAAAAAATACTGTAAATTGATCAGTATACAACCAACAACGTTTATATAAAATTTGTACTTCACGAACATCCGTTCCGTTCTAGTCTCGAATAAGGCGATCTGGCATCCCGAAGTAAAGGGTGGCAAAGCCTACTGTCGGATTAAAATCTGCTCTATGAACGAACAACAAAATGCTTTAGCAGAATGAGAAGCCTTAAGTATTAAAACAAAATGATAAACTAAACACCCCATCAACATTCTGCATTTTCTGACTTCAGTACTAGCATGTATTGAAAGGGATTTTTGCTTTCAACATTATTTTTATTTAATTTTCATCGATCGAGACATCCTTTCCTGTTCAAAGCTTCCTTCACAACCAACAATTTACGAAAGATTCAAAAACCACCTTAAAAGATGCTTTAGAAGCATCTGTTTTGAAACTTAGTCATCAGGTAATACTACCGAGCATTTCATTGAATTGCTAGAGACTCCTTCCAAGATTCCTGTGATTCGGATAGGACAAGGACAAGATTAGCAGGTCAATTGAGGTCCGGTCCTTCCTCACAGTGCCATATGCGGCTATCCGGAAGCCGCAAACAGTTTCAATGATACCCATATCTTCGGCGAACCTTTTGATACCTTTTCTTTTCTCATCAAACCATTAACAAAACCCTCGTGAAACGTACTTGCTGGTTTGGCATGGTGAAGTTATTAAATTCGATGGCTATTACGCCTGAGCTCTGTGTTCAATCTTCCCGCGATACACTGAAAAAACCGAGAAACACATATTTTAAATATTAAATCACTTTTGCCAGGCAATGGCAAATGCCTATGAAGACAAATACCTTTCCTTCGCGGTTCCGAGTTAACTAACAACCGTAAGTCTCACTCCCTGTACACAAAATGAAAAAAAAAAAAAGTAATGAAGTAGTGAACTGGACTGCCACACTACACTGCTAGCCGAACAATTTACTTAAATTCTTGAAAAGAGAGTACACCTCATTTGATCCTTTCTTAGCGTTTCATCTTGAATTCAGTGACGAAATTACCGAAATTTCGTATATAAAAAGAAAATTAATTTGCGAAGAACCTATCCTAAAAAGCTCCCTCTTTTACTGGCCAAATCATGAACGAATATTCGCTCTAGCAAACTGTTACTGCAGAGTTAACATGCTGACACTAAAAACTTTAATTATGCAAAACTCTTTAGAGAATCTTTTTACAAAATCCAATTTTTTCACTTTCATAACCTATAAGGAAAATGAAAAGAAAAAAACAATCATTAAACTTACTTGTATCCGGCTAAAATATTCATAAGTGTGCTCTTGCCTGCACCTGATGGCCCCATTATTGCTGTCAGCTCACCATTTCGGAATTTTCCAGTGACTCCTTTGAGAATTGTTTTAAATCCTCGTCGTCTGCCTTCCGACACCGAATATGAAATATCGACAAATTCTATCTCAACCGGTGGTCTCTGTGGTAAGTGGGTCAGAGTTACAGTTCCTTTTTTCAGACCATTCGGACTGTTGTTGTGTACCTTGGGGGCAAGTATATGATTCCCGGAAATGCTGCCATTGCAGAGGTTGTTCTGTGAACTGAAACGATAAAGAATACAAAAATGAATTTCAACTGAATCTGGAGTAGGACATTCAACGAAAAGAACAAAAATCAAAACGAAATCATATACACAACTACTAGTACTCATGTGTACTTGTATAGAGGTAGGTAGAAAATTGACATACTTTGTACGTGAATGCAGATGTCCTGTATTCAGATATCCAGCTTTGGTTAATTTCGCATTCATAAAGGCTAATTTATTTGAACAAGTGCTGCCACTGCATGGGAATTCGTTGTCACAATCGCCAGAAACAGAAGCACCAGTACCAGCACCAGCAGTGCAACCACTTGAACCGCATCCAGTAACATCGTTAACTACGGCACCTTCGTAGGCTGAATTGCGAAAACCACACATTCCCCCCAAACTGTGAAAGCTTTCCAAAGGGTTCTTGTAAATATTCACCACTAAATTGCTGCCGCTACAGCTGCTGTCACATCGTTGCATGTTTTGGTTTGATGCTTGCATTGCCATGGATCGTAATGAGGACGACATGCCTACTGTTGCTGACACCGATGCAGCGGTATAGCCAATATCCTCCAGGCTGCTACACCCTGACATACTTTTCATTTTCCACGTAAGGACTTCGTATGCTTTCGTTTACACTTAAAATTAAAGTTGAAATTAAAATTCACTCAAAAAATTACTATCTGATGCACATCTCCTGCATGCGAGAGCCACAGCGAGGAAGGATACGAGTATATTCGTAGGGTAGGTACGCGTTTTATCTTTCAAGTTAAATTGCAAACTATTAACCGCGTAACCGCATCATTTAAAACGTACCTCCATCACTCGACTGAGTTGTACGGTTCGACTGTTTCGAAAAGACTATGCGACTATGTGCGAGAATGGTCGAAATACCCCCACCCATGGCCATGTGCATGCGGCGATGATCGACATTTGATTCGGGACGACAGTAGTTGAATAAACTTCTTCTTGTCGCATACCAATATTGAGTTCCATGGAATGTGCTACGAAAACGTCCAATTGATTCAATTAAAAGTTCAACTGAGTGTGAGAAGAGATACTCGTACATTCAAACAAAAATAAAACTACGCTAAACTGAGCATCTGAAAACTTTAATTGATTCGAACTGAGCCGAAATATTGGAGGAGCTGAGTTTGAAATACAATTTACAGTGCGATGAAATCGATTTGAAATTTTTTAATTGGCCAGAGGGGAAGAAAACACATATTGTGTCCTTGTGCGTAAATTTTAAACAGCTGAATGGTGAGGTCAAAACGTCAAAGTCTTGTGTTTGCAACTTTTTGTTCGAACCTATCCCAATGGAGAGAAACAAATGGCTGACAAACGAGTCTGGTGTGGTGAATTTAGAAGACAATGTTGAGTTTAGGAAAACATAACACATTCTTTTAAAAATTCAAATGTCAAACAGATATAGAGATAGAGATATGGTTTTGTAAGACGTTTGTCAATTTGACATCTGATGAGTTAATTGAATTGCTAAGCGTAAATTTGGTTTCTTTTTTATCATTAAAACGTCAGTGAAAATAAATTAGATAGATTAGACTAGATAGATAGATCAAAATGTTTTTAAAAAATAAAAATGTCATAATATGTATAGGGTTTTCTAATAACGACTTTTTTTTTAAATAAAAGGCAAACCATTTGAGATATTTCAAAAACTTTATTATTGGCTTGAAGTACAATCAAAACATTTCTGAATGGAACTCTACTTCGTTCATATGGCCACCGCGGGCACGTTTACAGCGGTCGATTCGTTGGACCCAATTTTTAACGACCTGGCCACATATTTCGGCCGAAACGGCCGCTATTTTGCGTTTAATGTTGGCTCTGAGCTCTTCCAACGTCGTCGGCGTGTTGGCATAAACCAATGACTTAACGTAGCCCCACAGAAAATAGTCAAGCGGCGTTAAATCGCACGAACGAGGCGGCCAATCGACTGGCCCATGTCTTGAGATAACACGCTCACCATACTTACTCTTCAATAAATCGATTGTAGCGTGCGCTGTGTAAATTGTGGCACCATCCTGTTGAAACCACATGTCGTCCAAATTCATATCTTCCAATTCGGGCCAAAAATAATCGGTGATCATGGCGCGATAACGCTGACCATTCACAGTAACGTGACGATCGTTATCGTCGACGAAAAAATATGGCCCAATAGCGCCGTCGGCATGCAAACCGCACCAAACAGTTATTTTTTGTTGATGAAGTGGTGATTCATGAAGCACATGTGAGTTTTCACCCAACCAATAACGCATATTTTGCTTATTGACGAACCTATTGAGCCAAAAATGAGCTTCGTCACTGAAGATGGTTTTGCGATGAAATTCATTGTCTTGGCGCATCTTCTCCAGAACCCAATCGGAGAACGTACGTCGCTTCAAATGGTCCATCGGCTTCAATTCTTGAGTCAGCTTGATCTTGTATGGCTGTAAACCAAGATCCTTACGCAAAATATGCCATAATGTGGTCTGAGCGATGCCCAATTCTTGAGAACGCCGTGGAATTGACTGATTTGGATCGTTTTCTACGGACGTCTGAACGGCAGCGATATTTTCGACACTTCGACCAACCCGTTGTCTCACTAATATTGCACCATCACACAACGAATATGTAGACTCAAATTTTTGCACTAAACTTGTTATTGCCTGTCTACTAGGGCGAGAATTACGACCGAAAATTGGAGTTAACGCTCTTAAAGTTGCAGTCACCGACTCCGAATATCTGTAGAAAATTTTTATAACTTGCAGTGTACTTTACCATGATGAAAATGTTGACAGTGACAGTTTGATGATTAGTAAAAGAGTGCGTTCAGAAATTAAACTCAAAGTTGTCAAGTCCCTATTGAAAAACCCTATATAAGAGTCGATGTAATTGTAAAAGAAAGGCGCATTTATCCCGTGTTTGGCGTTTTAGACTAACCAAAGCAATTTGTTTCTTAAAAATGGGAAAAATCAATGCAAAGTTCAAATCTAATATTTTCTACTCCTCACATCTCAAGTATCAAGAGATAGAGATTATCAGAAGGAATAAAGTCTAAGGGAGGGCAAATAAGACAACTTCAGTGCAAGATTGTTACTTCAAGCTCCAAAGCCGTCGACATTGGTTTAAGACTTATTTTAATGGACCAATGGCAACGCTCACATCCCTGAACGGGTAACTGGCTTCGGTCTAACAGACCCCTCGTGCTAGGTTTCTCTATAACGTTACTGCCAGATTAGGGGCTGTACCGCCGATGTAACTGCCTGGCCATGGAAAAAAAAAAACAATAGTTACGAAGCAACAAGAAACCTTGGATACGGACAGATCTAATGTTAACAACCCCTGCAAACGAAATAAGGACAACGAACCTCGGATCTGTATGTGGAAAGGTAGGTCCGGTTATAGGCAACGGGCAGCCGAAAAACTAGTGGAGACCCTGAACTGCTGTAAAACAGATATTACCCCCATCCAAGAAATGACTAGGATGGGGGTGGACAAAAAGAAGATAAAAAACTGCGACATTTACCACTTGTTATTGGCGGCGAAAGCAGCGCCTATTTGAATTCGGATTTACTGTTAGAGGCACACTTAGGCAAGAAGTCTTGAATATCTGGTAACAATCCGTATTAAGGCTTAATTTACCAACATTGGTCTTACATGCGCACACGACGCCACACACGAGAAAGATGACGACGCCATAGATAGCTGTTACGAGCTCAGTGTCCTAGATATGACATTGGCGATTTTAATGCAAATCTAGGAAGAGAAGAAATCTTTGGTAGTACTGTCGGAAGATATAGTCTGCACGACCACATCCGAAAACGAATTCAGGCTAATTGACTTTGCCGCGGAGCGAAACATTGTCGTAACTAGCACGCGGTTCCCACATTTCGATATTCACAAGGGGACTTGGGGAACTACTGATCTATCAACCGTTAACATTGCGATCAACGCAAAGCACTTCTCTAGTATTATGGATGTCCGAACCTTCCGATGGGTCAATATCGATTCGGACTATTATCTTGTTGCACCCAAGATGTGGTTGCGGATATCCCGAACATCGCAAAAACAAGCCAATACTGTGAGGAAGTTTGCCGTCTATCTTATATTCTTAGGAGGTCTTACGAAGCCAGAATCAAGCCCAGTGGAAACATTACCAAAAAGCAATCAAAGACGTCGCCTCTGATGTGGTGGGTTTCACCCGGCCACCACAACGAAATCCCTGTTTTGACGACGAATGCCGGCAGACACATGCAGCTAAGTAAGGGGTATATAAAGCAGCGCTGCATAGAAGGACTAGAGATGCGGTTAACATTATTCTTGAAAGTATAGTACTCACGCCCCAACATAAGTAGCACAATATTCAGAAAAAATCAGAAAAAAGCAGCGCGATGTTAGTGACGCTTACGCGAGTATTGAAGTGTAAACGGCGAAGACACCCAACACTGTCGCCTTAAACAGAACGTCACGCTCGATATGTATAACTTTGAGGCAGTCAAGGACTTTGTCTACCTAGGCTCCACTATCTATTCAGATAACAAACACCAGCCCTGAGATCAAACGAAGAATAACTCCTGCTATTCGCTGCCTCTTTGGGCTAAGAAAGCAATTGTCTAGCAAAGACCTCTCTCGAACAACAAAAATGACTCTATACCTATAAGAACACAAGACCATCCACTGATCCAAGCCCTGATCCACCCTAGACTGTAAGACCACAAGGAGAAAGGAGAGAGTAAATATAGGATGATTCATCGCGAGGTTTGATTTATAATGTAAAATAAAACACTTAAATTTGAAAGTGAACTTACAATTTTTATTAGCGGTTAAAAGAACCATTTATGGCATTTACTTTTTGAAAATGATATCATGTAAATGTTGGCCATGACTACGTCTGAGGTAGTCCATTCGGAAGGTTCAATTTTGAGCGACTTGTTCGAGCATAGCGACTGATATCTCGCGAATAACAAGAGTAATGTTGGCTTCCAAAGCGCCAATCGTAGCTGGCTTATTTCTCAAGACCTGAGACTTTATATATCTCCAGAGAAAATAGTCCAAAGGAGTGATATCGCGCGATCTAGGCGGCCAATTTACCGTATCAAAATGTGAAATTAAATGCTCACTAAAATGATTTCTCAACAAGTCCATTGTTTCGAGCGCTGTATGCCTCGTAGGGCCGTCTTGTTGAAACCAGAGCTCACCGATGCCATGTGCTTGAATTTCAGGAAGCACATAGTCTGTTAACATGGCGTGATAACGATTACTATTGACGGTAACATTCTGAATTGCCTCATTTTTGAAGAAATATGGACCAATGATTCCACCAGCCCATAAACCACACCATACCGTTATTTCTAATGGATGTAATGGTAGCTCTTGGTACTCTTCGGGTTGTTCATCAGCCCAAATACGGCAATTTTGTTTATTAACGTATCCATTGAGCCAGAAATGGGCTTCATCACTGAACAAAATTTCACGATAAAACACCGGATTTTCATTGAGTTTTTCCAGAACCCATTCACTGAAAATGTGACGCAAATTCAAGTCGCCTAGCTTCAATTCTTGCACAAGTTGAATTTTGTATGCTTTTAGGGCGAGATCCTCACATAAAATACACCAAGTTCTCGAATACGCCAAGCCAAGCTGCTGAGAACGACGACGAATCGATTCGTCTTGGTCTTCGCGTACACTCTCAGCTACAGCTGATAAAGTCACTTCACTACGTGCTGGATGTGGTTTAGCCGGTCGAGTATAAGCCACTAATAAAAACTGGGACTCAAAGTTGCGAATGGTATTGGCAATAGTAGTTTCAGTAAGTCCCCCGAATCGCACGAAAAACATTTCTCACCGAATCCTGATTTTCGTAATACAGTTGAACAATTTGGAGACGCTGTTGTATTTGAAGCCTTTTCATAATGATTTGCCAAACGATACTGAACAAAAACAACGAAGCAGTTTGATAGGAGTCACGCGTTATCTGTCAAAGAACGCCTATTGAAAATCAAACCTCACGATGAATCTTCGTATGTTTGTTAGTTTAATTAATTTATTTTGTGAAAATCGCAGGACGTCAGTACATGTTTGCGCGTAGTTATCTGATACATAGGAAAGGTATTTGTCCACATCAGCAGGTACTTTTCATCCAGGGTTAACTTTTAGAACTGACTCAAGACATGAATTTAGGAGAAAAACACATTTTATGCTGTCTGCAGTCGTTCAAGAAGTACGACTACTGCGCAAAATGAGAATGAAAAACTTCGACCTTGAGTCTTTCGCTTTCGGCTTGTAACCCCGGTTATAATAAAGGATGACCATATTAGAACGATAGGAAACAAATTTAAATAAATCAACAACGGTGTGAGATATAAAATTGATTCTGGTTTTATTTTGAAGCTACGTTCATGCCATTATTTGTGGAATTACTTTGGCTTCGCTGGCAGTTCTTCAAGCGGTCGGTCAAATTTTTGATTACTCAGTCCAATATGTGCGGCATTATTTCAGCAATACCATGTCGAATGTTAGTCTGGAACTCGTCCAGAGTGGTTGGCTGTTAGGGTAGACTAGGGACTTGACATAGCCCCAGAGAAAACAATCGAGTGGTATCAAATCGCATGATCAAATCGCCAAATTTCTCTTTCACAACTTCGAGCGTTGCGTCGCTTGTATGGTATGTAGGGCCATCTTGTTAAACCTACAGTTCGGATATATCGATGTTGTCGAGCTCTGACTACAGAAAGTCTTCCTCATTTCGAAACAAATAAGGTCCGATGAACGCGCCATGCCATAAAGCCCATCAAACTATCTATCTTTTGGATGCATTGATGTTTGGCCGAATACTTGTGAGTTGTGTTAACCTCAATAAGAGCAATTGTTGACGATATTATTTTTTAATATTTTCCGCACGTTCGGCAAGCATAAAACGACTCATGTCATCATGACAACCTTACTGAATATTTTGACAGCTCGATGTCATTGGTAACTTTGGCAGCTGCTGAAACATAGCAATTGGAAAAACTATCATTGCTATCTAACCACCCCATATACGATATATATATATGAGCTCATGCCGCCACAAAAAATAAAGATGATTTTGTCAAAGAATACTTCTACAGGCTCTTCGACATACGAGTAATGTTCTAAAAAAGTAGGTCTTCGGTTATTTTAATGTTAAGTTAGGAAAAAAGAAAAATTTTAGGAAGACATACTCAGGAGAGGAATACCTCTGACGTCAAACCGCCAAAGAAATAAAATTAGGAAATTTGACGACGACCGATTGGCATTTAATGTCTTTCAAGCCATATCGATCTAGCGCAGAAAACAGGGGTTTTATAGTGATAGTCGGATGAAAGATATTACATCAGAAACGACATCCCTAATGTCGCTACTAGTCTTCAGCGATTATAATGGGTGTTCTGTTTCTGGGATACTAGCATTCGCCAATACAATAAGGTAATGTGGTTTTAGTCGATCTTGGCTCTTTGAAACGTTTAAACATCCAGAACCCTAGAACCATTTTGTGTCAATCGCAATGTGGACAATCTGGTTCGGAACAAAATAGGCGTCACTTTTGATCGATATATGTTAACATTCCCCGTAGGAGATGCCACATCCTAGTGAATTTCGCAATGTAGCGATTTAGAGTCACAGCCATAGGGCGTTCTCTGTTTTTCGTTTGCTGGTGTAAGTTAATTCATATCTGATGCAGTAAACCCGAAGGTGTACGTAACTCTCAAATATTGGCAAATATTTCTGGGCAAAGTTTGGATTTATTTGGAGGGCGGATTAAACAGAATTCGACAAGATGAAGATGCTAAGGCACATAATACAAAAGACGTACGAATTACCATGAAATGTACGTCACGCTCTTGCTACTGTAAGTGGATTTCACAAGAAATATCACTGACATATCATTTTTAAACTCCCAAAACTGTGTGATCTCAGGGGTCAGAAATGGATTAACTTAGATTCAGAACAACCTATTATGTTGTTTGACATTAAGCTCTTTGTATCCCAGTCGTAATGAAACGACATACAGCAAAAGTAAAAAACAAAAATAATTTTTCTACTACTTGTATTCCACTTCTCAGTACATACTCTATGCCCAAGGCAGTGTATTCCATTGTATGAGTTCTCCGAAGCAACCTTGTAGTAGCTTAACCCTCCATAATACGAGTACATGACAATAAACATAAAAATAAACACATGAGTATATTTTGCTTTTCTTTACCAAAGTCAAGAGGAAATCCGTTTGTTTCTTGATGTGATATTTAAAAACAGAAAAAAATACACTCCCCAGAAAGTGCTCACCATAAAGAATGTCCATACGAATGTGGAGAAAGAAAACAAAATGTATTCGTAAACTACAAGTACTCGTACGCATTTTAAGTTAATTTACAGAAATCGCAAGTTCTCTACACTCTCCATCCGTGGGATAGTGATTTTTATAAAAAAACGAATCCACGAATTGACCTTGACATTATTTTTCCAAATTAATTTCATTTCGAGTAATGAACTAAACTTGTTGACACGAAATTATGAAATCCGAAATACGAACATCCGTATCACGCGAAGCCATGTTAAGTGGGATGAGCCTGGGAATACTTTTTCTATATTCGTACTAAAGGATGAGGTCCTCAAGGAGGTAGCTGTTTTTTGTTTGTTACTACCAAAAGCCTAATTACGACTTTTATTTCAGAATATGACAAGAGTATGAGTATTTTGTGTGGCGGTGTTGACAAACATTAAAAGAAATATAAGTTTCACGTGTTCTGAAGTAACTCCTTATAGATGTTTTGCTTGCGAAAAGCAGTCTTCGTTATCATTTATATAGGGTGTCCCCTAAATCGTCAAGGATAGGAGATGATTCTTGGGTATATTCCAAAAAAAAAAAAAATGGTCTGTTAGCACTAATCGTAGAAACTTCGTTTAAGACTTTATTTTTAGAAGAAATACTAGCTTGTATGACTTCGTTTAAATAAGGTTTATGCCTTGTTTAAGTCTTCTGATATCCATTTTCTAAGCCTGTTCTATTTTTCTTTCCCATGCTTAAGGTCACTTTTCTGCAGAAAATGCCTAATTAATACAACGTTTTACCATTTTTTCTTATGAACGTAACAATTATAAAAAAAAAATCATCAACAAGTTTGCAGAAAAACCCACTGATTTTATGATACTTGAGAAAACCTGCAGCAGTTAACATAGGTCAGGGTACACCAATGTAAGCCTTTTCTTAAATCTTCGATGAATGATGTCAACATTGGAGATAGACCCTTACTGTAGAACGATTTTTTTCTTAGAATATACCCAAGAATCATCTCCCAAATTATTCTTGACGAATTAGGGGACACCCTGTAGAGTAGTAAGAGTATCATCAAAACAGAGTTTCATCTTTCTAATATGATGAAATGGGTTTTCAGTCTCTACTCTGAATTGACGTTTTAATGTGACAATGACACTGATTGAATTTTGTTTTTTTTAGCTTTGACATGTGACATTCAATTCGCTTGGTTTGAAATTCAGGTATAGCTCGAGAAGATTAAATCGAGGAAACAAAGGGGCGAATGGAAGTGTCTTTCCTGAAATTGTTCGAAATTGGAAATTGAGTGCACTGTCGTGAAATAAATCTTAAGTGTTCTATTTGTCATCAAATTTTTGAAGACATATACAAGTATGTCGAAAGACCTTGAAAAAATTACGAAGGAGTTCCAAATTGAACTCACAAGCTCCAGATGGACTCAGGACGCAAACAATAGCCTTTATAGGAATGAGTGGCGTAAAATTATGTCAACTTTTGGCATCACTACTAAGTCTGTGAAGGATGATGATTAAAAATGTGCACAACCTTTCAAAATAGCCCCAAAACCAGGTGACATGGGTTTATAGGAGAATGAGGATAAAACAAATCATGTACCGCAAAAAAAAAAAAAAAAAAACAAACAAACAGACGACTTGATTGACTAGACAAGGGCAGAATGTCACAATTATGAGTATTATCTACCATGTCGAATTTGCCTTTTCACGTAACGTCGCAAATTGTTCAATTGCAAGAACAAAAAAGGAAACCTTATAGATTATGTTTGCAGACTCTTAAACGGTGATGACGAACAACATCCCACTTTCAAACAGAGTTAACCATACAAACTGGACGCAGACGGACAACATTTCAACTTCATCAAGATGAAGTAAGGACAGCAATTTCATAGCTTAAGTCTAACAAAGCTGTTGGACTCAATTGCTTAATTGCCGAGCTGTTTAAATTTTCAGGTAATGACTAGATACGGAGCAAACATCAACTCATCTTTAAAAGCAGGGTCGACGTATGCCAAACAAATGGAACCTAGGCGTTGTTTGTCTGATCTTAAAAAAGTGATATCCCCTAAACTGCGCCAAATACGAGGGTGTGTCAATAAGTCACTGAAAAATAAAACAAATGGCCTTGCCACCACATATCCAACACTTTGCTTGTCAAGAAGCATCTTTCAAAAGAAACGCACCCAAATTTTTAGAGAGATTTGTCAAATAGTTTTGTTGTGACATCATTTGAAACAGATGCCTACAAGAGACGGAACAGACACATCGACTGGAAACAGTGGTAGGTTTAGTTAAGTTTAGTGCGGTCATACTAGCACGAGAGACGCCGTAAGTTCTGATCGCCAAATTAAGGCCACCGCACCAAAAATTATCAAGAAAATCTACAGTATGATATTGGGCATTCGGCGAGTGAAGATGCGCGAACTCGACAAGGACATATCACATGAATCAGTGATTTCAGTTTTGCAAAAATATTTGAGTATAATAAAGCTATCCGCTAGATGGGTGCCGCGCTTGCTCACAATTGACAACAAACGCAATCGCTTAATAACTTCAAAGTTTCATAGCCGTGGATGAAAAATAGATTCATCACAACACACCAGAGATCAAGAAACAGTAGAGACAGTGCACTTCTTCTGGTGACAAGAAGGCCAAGGTGCGTTTGTCAGGCAACAAAGTCATGACGATATTTGTTTGGAGTGGGCGCGGTTTCATTCACATCGATCACCTTGAAAAGTATAAAAAGATCATCGGCCTTTCATGCAGAGCTCGATCGATTCAACGCCGATCTGAAGCAAAAACGACCGCATTTCTCGAGGAAGAATACCATATAAAATCCTTTCTGCCCTTTGTCTTTGAAAAAAAAAACCTTAAATTTCAAATCTAAACACACCACTTCTTAATTGATTTCAAAAATGCATATGACAGTGTCTACCATATAACGACGAAGTAAACAGCGCCACGTCTAATTGGTATCCTTATCAAACTCATTCGACTCTGCAGAATGACGATGGAGGATTTACGCTAGTCTGTCAAGTTCGCTAATGACAAGTCCGAGAGCTTTAATGTCAGAAAAGGACTTTTACAAGGCGGTGCGTTGTAAAGTCAACTCCTGAGACACCAGTTAGACATCAGTTAGTCGCATCGGCAGATGACATTGATATGGTCGGAACCGCGCTTCGATAGTAATTGTCCGTTCCGTTTGTATCAATGGAGAATGGAGGAGACTGCATAGGCTGTACAGCCATAAATTAGGAAAGCTTAGATAACCCGGCTTAGATGACTAGATCACCTGGAACGCATGGCCAGTAGCTCCGCGGCCTGGAAAATTTTCGACTCTAACTCAGAAGGGTTGTAGAGAATGATCTTATCTAAGGTAGCGCACACAAGTGGAAGTGGACATAAGCCAATTTTGTGTGTGCAAAAGGTCACGCCAGCTGGAGTGGAATATTAGCTGATGCCTCTGCCCACCTCGGACAGTGCACACGAGAATACATAAAAAAAAAGTGGACGTAGCTCTCCGTAGTGTAGTGCTCAAAACCCTACCACTGCAAAGCATTCACTTTGGGGGCGTTTCTGATGAAGTAGCATCCAACCTACTTTGCTAAGTTTACCTCTAATATAAACTTCATTTGGAAATATGATTTCCGGAAAAACAGGTTATAGAAGGACACTTCAAGCCGTAAATAATTGGGTCAGTACTCGAGATCTGAGAAGCCCTTAGAAATAGAGATCGCTCCCTTCATCCTTCATTGAATCTTGCAAGGATAGGTAAAGCCGCATTAACTTTTTCGAGTTTAGCACGCTATATTGGAGTAATTCCAGATTCCAAACTAAATTGGAAAGAAAACATTGCTGATCTGATTAAAAATGCGTATGTAGCCTTCTATGATGCATGCAGACGAACACTTGAGGCTTTAAACCTCCAGTATGTTATCCTAGCTATATATGGCTGTCGTAAGATCCATTTAAACATATGGCTCGATAGTCTGGAAGAGGCCGTATTTTTTTGACTGAAAGATCTACAAAGAATTGATAGGATATCGGCCTACATTAGCATAAAATACAGCTACTGCAGGAACTAAAACCACAAGGACATGGCTTGCGAAAAGTGTTCGTGGATTGGCCTTTTGACCAGCTTGAAATCAACTCTTATCGAAAAATCGTGTATAGTGACGAGGCTTTTTTTTTGCCTAATTTATTTGTCGTATCCAATCCAAAGGAGACTCATAAGACTCAATTAAATCCAAAAAATGAACTTTTTGATTTGCTCTTTACTTTAGTGCCATAATCGATTGTTATTTTCTCAGAAATGAAGCTGTAGCACGAGATACAGTCCAGTCCAGGGTTCAGTGATTATGTCTTCGAAAAAAAAGACCCCAATTGCCAAATTGTTCAGAAAACCATTGCCTTACTGAGGACTTCATTCAACGACAAAATTTTATAACGGAAACGTAAAAGTATCGAGAATCCTCGATAGAGCTAAATGGAAGACTCAGATGGTCATCAATATTCAATACCGTGAATATTCCAAGCAATGAAAGAGCAAGCGAATTTGAAAGCAAGTGGTCAACTTTGTCCATCTGTGTGAAGAAGAAATATGCACAATCATCTATATGAGCAGGGGCAAATTAGTTATAGAGCACACATTTTGAACATTAAAACTTCCATCTGCAGCATAAGAACATTGCTAGAACATCATGCTGGATATCTACAGATTACTGAACTTCTTAATACGCCACTATATGTATGATTAATGCAAGGCACACAATTTGCTAATTGTAAATATCTAAAGCACGCTACGTCTCTAGGAGGATAGGAGAAAACACCAAGTTTTTTCATTACGCGTTCAAGTTCCTCTCTGCTTGTCCTCAACATCTGAATTGTTTAATTCCTAAATTCCTTTGCCTAAAATCTGTTTCGGCATCTAATATACTTGTCTGTCGGTGACGGGATTTTTGCTTATCACCTCCCTCTTTGCATGGATATTTCTACTCGTCGGGACTAAAATTTGAACATTTTATGTACACAAAATATTTGCAGCTTTCGAGAGACAGTATAGTTAGCTTTCATGTAATATATGTCATCGATAGAGGAGTACTGATTTGATGAAAATGGAGCTCAGGCGTGCCTGTGATACCCAGATAAAGAAAGCTCTCAGAAAGCTCTCTTAGCTTTCTGCTAATGTTGAACAGAACGTTACAGTTGCAAATGCTAGGGCCCGTTCATTTTGTCTCTGGTTGTCAGTTCCTAAATTTAAAACTTCTAATTCTAATGGAGATCAACATGACAAAGAAGGCAAATGTTATCAAATAGCCAATCCGGATAAATATTCATTGCCCACAAGGACTAGACGATGTAGTGTATTTTACAAACAGCTTTCCACTTCCGTGACTGTAATCCCTTATCAAGAGTTTAAATGTAGTAATGACGGTGCCAGTCTTGGTTCACTGAAGTCATCCATAATAATCGTGATATCCTGTACACGCATATAACAATTATGTTCGATGTCACGTATTCGACATCTAATCCAAATGGGCGATCTACCGAGAAATCGGTGAAGCAGCACTATGTGTGGCCACATATGAATAGAGATTTTGCAAGATGGGCAAAATTCTGCCTGCAGTGCCAAAGCAGTAAAGTTCATCGTTACGTAAATAATATTCCACAGCGCATTGAGATTCTCAGTGAGCGTTTTAGGCATATTTACACTGATGTACTCGTAATGGTCATGTCGCTATCAAAAGGATACAGATATTGTCTCGCGCTCAATGATCGCTTTAGTCATTGGCAAAGGTTATACCCTGGGGCATTTCTGATGACCCCACCACTGACGTTTACAATTCGAATCGAGATTTTTCGGCTCACTAGCAATATGCAATCGTACTCGGAGTACAGCTTATCATCCAGAATCAAATAAATTAATCGAACGTTGGCACATATGCCTGAAGTCAGTGATCATGTGCAACAGATCCGGTGATTGAACCGTCATTTTACCCGTAATACTCTTAGAACTCCGCAACATTTTATAAGAAGATCTAAAAGCCACTGAGATATTATATTTAGGTACACTTCGCCTACCAGGTGAATTAAATATTAACAAAGAACTTAATCTCAACCCACAGGCATACAGTACGTTCAGCAATAGAAGGGTCCTCGCTCACAAAACACTTCACACTTTTTCGGATGTCTTTATATGCGTCGCCGAATTAAACAAGCCACTGCAGCAGCTTTAATGCTTACCATTCGAAGTCCACGACCGACAGTCGGATTATATTTTTGTCATTTACGTTTATGGAAAGCCTTCAACTATTAGCATTGAACGCTTGAGGCCTGTTTTCATCGAAAACTACCAAGATCAATCAACAAGACTTTAAGTCACTCAATTATCTATTCAGTGAAAGAGAAAGTTTAGTTTGTTCATCATCTTTGAAACTCGAGACAGTCAGGGTAAAATACTGCAACGACACTAATTCTAACACTTTGATCGTTCGTAGCATTTTAAAAATTAACGACAATTATTTCTTAACCTCGGACGAGTGTGATTCTCTAAAAGTTCTTTGAAAGTAAGATAAAATGAAAGCAAACTGTTATATACGAGATGTGTTTAAAAATGTTAGGTTACTTTATGTTTTTATAAAAAAAATATTTATTTATTTATCAATCTAATGTTGTCCCCTTTAAAGTAATCCCCTTCAGATATAATACACTTTTGCCAACGCTTTTTTTCGAAGCCCTCCTCACAAGCACTTTTTGGTATAGCCTTGATCTCTTTCAGCGATGCCGTTTTTATTTCCTCAATCGTTGCAAATCTCCGTCCTTTTGGGAACAGGAAAAATTCGCATGGCCAAATCCGGTGAATATGGTGGCTTAAGCATTATTGTCATATTGTTTTTGGCCAAAAAAGAGCTTCTTGGTGATGCTTATGCGACGGTTCTTTTCAACAAAATTAAGAACTTTTGGAACAAACTTCTCTGACACACGTCTTATTCCCATAACATTCGAAAAAATTGCATGATACGAGCCAACCGATAAGCCAACGAGGTTTTTTATTGGCATCTTCTCGGCCATCGACTTGAACCACTTATAAACATTTTTTTTACTTAGACCAGACTCACCGTATGCCACTGTCAACATTTTTTGACACTTGACTTTGGAGCACTTGACTCCATTTTTTACATAAAATTTGATGCAAATTCTTTGCTCCATTTTTTTTATAATAATTGAAAATCGCCGAGCACACCAATTCACCTCTAACCTTTCTATCTGTCAAAAACATATGTATCAATACAGCAAAAAAAAAAAAAAAACAATAAACGTGGTATTGCGGTAGATCGTGCTTCATAACAATATCAACCACATATATGTTGTTAGGGTCGCCATCTATGTGTCAATTTTGGGACTTTTCGAACAACCTGTTAGCTGCAGACAGCAGTTAGCTGGATGTAAAACCTGTCCAATTCGGTTTAGGTATTGAACTGAAACTTGATTACTTATTGCAGATTCGTCAGGTTTTAAATAAGCCTTGATGCTTCATTCATCTTTTTGTTGGAAGTTCAATACTTCTAGAACGCATCCTTTAAAGACAGTGATCCAATGGGATCACTTCGGCAGTTTCAAATCATGGTTTTATTCAACGAATAGTTTTATTGGTTCTTTTCTGATTTTGTCCCAGTTATGATGAGATAGTTTCTCTACAAATATCGAGCCTATTCTATCTTTGGCCATAATGATAAGCCTTCTGATACTGTATTATTGCTTTATGAAGTGTCCTTTAGACTTAAAATATGAGTCTACCTAAGGTTTTCTTAGATTTCTTCGATGGTTCATTTTCCATAGTTTTTTTGTTTAAGTACCTTATATAACGAACATTTTCCCGAAAATAAATACTTAGGGATGGTAATACTACTTCCGCTATAGTTCAATAAATACAAGTATTCTTTATTAAAAGGCTCGCGTAAATTTAGAAGCAGCGAATTCATCCGATACAAAACTATAAGTAGATCCTTCTATTCCTTCATTACGAACAGATTGTCTGCTGTTTCCAGAATACAGTAACACGTATTCTATATTCATGTCTTTTAAAATATGTATACATGTTTATGTTTGCTACTCGTTAACAACTTTCGATTGCTACAATCGACTTCGTCTTATCATATCATGCGATGGCCTAGCGCAAAACTTCAGCTTGGAAATATCCTTGAACTTTAATCTGCCCGACGTCGACATCCCTTCATATTGTACTTTTAGACATCTTCCTTTTATTAACATAACATATACGTACAATTAAGTAGAAGTACGAATAGATTCATGAGTTACTAAGTCCATTTCCTTCAGATACATGTGTTTTGTACACATTGGTTTAGACACGCAAACCTGCAGCAGCTGTCTGTTTACTAATGATAACTTGATAGGATAAGATGGAATGGGTCTCTTCTCAGCATGCATTAAGACCAGTTGTAGATCAATTATGATACGACTTGAAGAGTGTGGAAAGATGAAGATGGGTTATCTCTACAGAGCAGAGATTTAATCAAAAGCGTTAGCTGCCATGAGCATTCACACCAAGGCGGGTGTTCCGGTTAAAAGTTCGAATGAACGCAATGCTACCAGCAACTTCGATGGAGTATTGATGGTGAAAAAAGCGATAAAACAAGACAAGACAGGAGACATTACGCTAGTATTCGAGGGTGTCAATCGACTGAATGATATTATTGTAGCATCACCTATAAGGTTCATCTCACGTTTTTGAATCCTATCTAGCAGTTGCAGAGATGCTATAGGAGCACCTGACAATATTTGAGCTTTGTACTCCAACTTTGGATGGATGAATGTCTTATATATTGAGGCCACATCAGAGGGGTGAAGTGTTTCTGATATAAGTTGTGACATCAACCCAGACATTTAGCATAAATTTTGATGACATCAACTATGGTATGTGATCACTCCGACGTAGGTTGTCATTGACAAACATACCGAGAATGAAAAGTTTTTCGGTTTCGACGATGCAAGCACCAGTTATGGATAATGGCTGGGTATTCAAATTTCGCTTTAATGACAACAGTCAAAATTGTGATTTGGAAGTGTTAAATTTTACTCTGCTGATAATTCCCCAATTGATTATGCTATTAATATCGGATTTTAATGAGCTTAGCCTAACCAGACATCCCCTTTCTGCAGCCGAAAAGCAGGGACATGAGTCCGGGAATGAATATGAAAAGCAGGGAAAACTGTTGTCAATAAAGTAATATGTTGAGTTAGAAGTAGAAGATAAGAGCTCATTAATGAAAGTTAAAAAGAATGGTTGAGACAAAACGGAGCCCTGGGGCACACCAGTATTTATTTTGTGAATATCAGACTTAAGCGTTCCGGAAGGTAATTTCTAATCGATTGAAGAAGAAATTTGTGTCTTTCGACACAACAACTTGATACCAAACTCTGTCAAATTCCTCTGAAATATCAAGCGCAACTATCTTGCATTCGCCAGATTGATGTACGTTTTGATTCAACTTTGACAACTGCCATCGAATCACCAATGGACCTGTTGCTATGAAAATCGTACTCCCGGTTATTGAAAAATTTTCGTGTTTCAAGATATTTCATGAGCTGCCGGTTTACCAGCGTTTCCATAACCTTGCAAAGAAGAGACGTAAGTACGACGGGTCTGTCTGGAAGAGAAAGAGGAGAAGATTCACCTTTTTTTAGGGATGGGCTGGACAAATGCTATTTTCCATCTACTCGGAGAGGGTCCTAAAGAGTAGAATTAATGAAAAAATTTACACAGTGGTTTTGCCAGCGTGGAAAAACACCTCATCAGAACAACGGGAGATAACCATCTGGACAAAATCATAAATTGGAAGTGTTGAGTTGGTCGTAAAGTGTACAGCAAGCAGATTGACCTTGTCGAAAGAACTAACATGGGCTTAAAATTAAGTACAATTTGGAAAGCTGACGTTATAGAGATTCGTTGGTTTTTAACGCATCTGTGATGCTTATGTAGACTATAGCCCGTTAAGTTTTTTTTCTAACAAGTTAGGGTTAGTCTTTTTTGTTTAGCACAGGCAACCAGACGTCTCAATTAAGATCAATCTACTGACGGTGGTGTAATACCAGTGCATAACGTTGGCTTGTAAATCCCATTTTGAGGCTATAGGCTTCTTTCCCAGCTGGAAGACAATTAGAGTTTTTTTAATTCGCGTTCCAACAATTTCTCTCCACCTCAGTTTGTTATCTACAATAGAATAAGACCTAGAGACCCGGTACCCTCTCCGAAACTGAGAGATATGCTTTACTTTTTCATTGTTTTTGTGAAGGAAATCAGTTCTGTTCTCTGACAACTATAAGCCATCCACTACTTGTTCAAGAGTATAGTTTGCTTAAAGCATATTGGAGAATGCATAGAGTATTTGCTAACACATACTAGTCAATATTATTACATAACATTTGCCTGAGTAACTACCCATAAGGAGAGTAGAAAGTGGACACCCCTTTTGTATGATTTCCTTCCTGTACAATGGGAAGAATTTTAAATGAATTCAATCCAATTTTTTACATTTGGATCTAACTGTTTATGGAAAAATGGTCTTGAGGCGTTTCTTTACTAATAAAACGGATATCTTCGGAATAAATTCGCCACCAATCAATGTCTATAAGGATCCTAAGAATACACATTCACGTACTAGACGACGTTGGGTGCGTAATTGCTTGATAATAGTAACTTTAGCAACATTTCACAGAAATCTGACTTCGACCGTTTCTTCTTTTGTTCAATTTACAAGCTCATAGGCTATCTTACCACAGCTAGTGCAAGATTTCTAATTAATTTAACCATTCACGACACCATGACATTTTTGGTTTTAAGGTACAAAATTTGTCTCACCTTACTTATTTGCCAAAAGCTAAGCCTTTATTGTTAGGCAATGAGTAGTTGTCTGGTATTTAACTATTTCCCTGAGAAAGTTGACCCAAAGTACTATCATTTTTCCCATCATCAGTTGGCCTTTCAATTTGCTTGATCTTTGGACTGTTGGGGCATTCTTAAAGATGGCCAGATAGGATGGTGAAAGTGGTGCGCAGCCGTTGACTACTAGCCAAGATTTAAGTTCAATCCCCACTCCATACACCAAAAAAGATAAAAATTATAAAAATCATCCTTTCGTCAGGCAATGGCACTCATTCGAAAGTAAATATTTCTGTCTGTCTTTCCTCCTCGCATCCGCCTATCGGACTCGACAAAAAAACCATAGGTTTGGAGTGGAGGGACTAGATCTTGGACCACACTATTCTGTTGTGCTTTAAGTTTATTTTTATTCATTAAGAATGGATGCCTTGCTTCTGGCTCAGATTACTAACCTTGATCTTGTCGTCGACCTTTAATAAATGCCTCGATTTCAATATATAGTATGTACATAATAGATGTGCTGTAGTCTATTAGAGAAATTTTGCTTTTCTATTGGGGTAGTTTAGTAGTACTCTAGTCTAGTACTGGGTAGTAATCAACTGTCAAACATTATGTTCTTAGTTTAAGTAACTGTGCCATTAGACACTTTCAATCATTTGTGTACATTTCTGTTGCAGATTTATACGAAACGTTTCTAGACTTTCAATTAGCATTGCTGGGGACCTTATTTTCAACATAGAATTCACATAGAGAATCTTAAGCTGAATGCTACGACGATTTTCCAAGCTTTAATGCAATATTGTTTGTTTAAAGTGACCTGAACACGTTGACAGGAATCAGATGCAGAACGGTTCTAAAACGCACTTGTCATATAGATATCTAGTGCAGTCTACCAATATTACCGTATACAATATGTGGATATTCATCTGAAGTCCCAACCTCGAACCTAAAGTTTCAGTACACAGGCAAACAGCCATAGTTGATATTATTCGAGTGCTTTTTTTTTAATAATACCGCGCGCGCACCAAGGGGATATGAATACCCTTTTACTGGCTTTTCTCCAGGGTGCGGGCGGATGTAGTTTGAAACTCAAGTGTGTTTGGTTTTGATATTTTTCCCAGAGGTGGTTGTCAAACTAAACGGGACGAGCCAATGCATCCTCAACCAGTGGGTCTGTCTTATTGCGTGCTAGTTGTTAGTTCGTTACATTTAGCCCAGAAGGCAACCACTCCAACATCAGTGTTATGCCTTCATGTAGAGTTGACGCCGACTGGATTTCCATATAACTATAGGGTTTTCCAATAGGGAATTGACAACTTTGAATTTAATTTGTGAACGCACTCTTTCACTAATCATCAAACTGTCACTGTCAATTTATTCAGTAAACTCAACATTTTCATCATGGTAAAGTACACTAACGAGCAACGTCTGCAAATTATAGAAAAATTTCTACAGATATTCGGAGTCGCAAAATCATCTTCAGTGACGAAGCTCATTTTTGGCTCAATGGGTTCGTCAATAGGCAAAATATGCGTTATTGGTCGGGTGAAAACCCACATGTGCTTCATGAATCACCACTTCATCAACAAAAATAACTGTTTGGTGCGGTTTACATGCCAACGGCGTTATTGGGCCATATTTTTTCGTCGACGACAACGATCGTCACGTTACTGTGAATGGTCAGCGTTATCGCGTCATGATCACCGATTATTTTTGGCCCGAATTGGAAGATATGGACTTAGACGACATGTGGTTTCAACAGGATGGTGCCACAAGCCACATAGCACACGCTACAATCGATTTATTGAAGAGTAAGTATGGTGAGCGTGTTATCTGAAGACATGGGCCAGTCGATTGGCCGCCTCGTTCGTGCGATTTAACACCGCTTGACTATTTTCTGTGGGGCTACGTTAAGTCATTGGTTTATGCCAAGACGCCGACGACGTTGGAAGCGCTCAGAGCCAACATTGAACGCGAAATGTGTGGCCGAGTTTAAAAATTGGGTCCAAAGAATCAACCGCTGCAAAAGTGCCCGCGGTGGCCATTTGAACGAAGTCGAGTTCCATTCATAAATGTTTTGCCTTTTATTTAAGAAAAAAGTTGTCAAGTCGTTATTAGAAAACCCTATACATACAAATTCTATGAAAAATTTTGTTCAGAGAATTGCCTTGCACGTTATTCGAACCCGCGACCCTCTGCTTGAGGAATCTATGCATATACCACTACACCACGGCTACCTTGTACCATACATTTTCAGTTAGGCTGCTGGCAAAGACTATTTTGAGATGGTGGTAAACAAATGCCAGGAACCTGACCCTGTTTTAAGGTCCTCAAATATTCTTATAAAGACCACGAGCTCCACTTTTAATTGGTTTCTATAGCAATTTTCTTTGCGAGCCCTTCTAAACCTACTAAAAGCAGTAAGCATACCTCTAGCTTTCTTGATCTAGTGATCTAGTGATCCCTCTGTTTCGTTGCAATTAGCATATCTAGATCCCGATAGCATCTGTTTACGTTGCTGACTTTTTAAATTTAATTTCAAGTCACCTCCTTTATGAAGTGAAACGGACAGTTTAGGTTAATTATAGTATTTACTCCTTTATACCATAAATACCATATTTAACTGAGTACAAAGCCCTCAAGTTTACGTTTTGCAATTCTTTGTTTTTAATTCACACTTTTCTTAAGGAATGTTTTGCAGGACAAAATGATTTTAAGCCCGGTTCACCGTTTTCAAAAACTTTTTTTTTTTATCATATAAAATAAAAATTCAAAAAAAGCTTCAGAATCACCCTGTATACATCTGTCTACAAACAGTTAAAACCAATGAACAACTCTCCACTTCCCAGTGAGCTTTGAATAGAAAAATGAATTTAAGAAGTTCACCCGCATCTGACTGTTCACTGTTCTCGCTCATGCGCTTGAACAAACTCAATCAGCTGAGCAAGAGTGAATAAAATAGATACAGCCAAATAAACACAGGCAGACAGAAGGAGATACAAATATAAACAACAAAGAACCAGGAAAAGAAGACAAAGAAGCCAAACAATTTCATGTAGCAACATGTTGCTGAAAATGTTACTAATACCGGAATTGGAAAGTGGAAGGTTGCATGGCAATTACGAAATTTGCTTTCATCTTCAATTCGTCTTCCAATGTCGGTGCACTTGCACCTAAAATTAACAGTGCCCTAGCGTGCGTTGAATGATATTGCACCAGCTCAAGTATATCGTGGAGTGGGGTCTTGCTACCACAACCAAACAAAGGCGAAGTAGTAATGGCCCAAGAAACAAAGACCAAATTCGAAATCGTGCACAAAGAGGTATCCGTATTGTATGCAAGAAACACAATAAAATGAACGAAAATCGTAAATAAGAAAAAGGCAGACAGAAAAGAAGCAGTGAGTCAGAGCCGAGCACGTTTTGAGTAATTGTGTTCGAACGAGAGCCATTTTCTCGTGATTTCGCATTTTATTGAACTAATGGACGGGAAACTTTAAAAAGAAATGGATGACGGAATCTATTACAGCACGGCAACATCTCTCGTATTATATACTCGACAAGAAAGCATCCGGACAAAGCGACGCTGATCAGAATGTCATGGTTGACAGCTGAAGCTTTGTAGGCGGAAGAAAGTTCATCCACCTCGGAGTCAGAGTACATGTTATGCGTTCATGACGTTTAAAGGCAGGTCGGTGCTATCGACTTCGGTGACATAGGCTATGTACATATGCATGTTGAAAAATTGGCAATGGGTGTGGGAAAGTTGGATTGCCTGAATGCACTCATTGCTTATTTTTATTGTGAAACCGTTGTACATACAGTATTGGACAAAATTAACGCGTCTTCTAAAGTTAATATTTTGTTGCGAATCCTTTCGCCTTTATGACACTCATACCTACATCTTTTTGGCATAGAGTTACTAAGGCTGTCTATCGCACTCATAGGCACCCTTTGGCATGCATCCTTCACTGGTCACCTCTTGACAATCTCCTACAAGTTCTGGGTTAAGGTCAGCAGACTGCATAGGCCAATCCAGAGACTCGATTTTATTGACATCAAACCAGGTTTTGACAATTTTGCTGGTATGTTGGAACATCTAATTTAATGGAATTTGTTCGTAAGCGTAAGGCAACATAACTGTTTTTAAGTTTTTAACTGTTTAAATATTTAAAACGATGCGTAATAGCATTTATTCTATAGATTAACCCTATCCCATAGACGCATCACCAGACGAACACATTTCCTCCAGGGAATTTGACTGTTAGGATGCAATATTTCGGATCCATTATTTTTCCTTCCAGTCTTCGTATTCTGGTGCTATCATCTAAATTTTTTTTCTTGTATTTGGATACAGTAGAGAAAAGAACCATTTTCCATTTTACAATTGTCCATTTAAGATATGTGCAATCGCTTATCTTTTATTGTAGTTCTTCTCGGAAATATAGGGCTTTCGTGATGGGTGGCTATTCTATAGCCCTTCTCCGAATCGTCCTAGCAAACACTGGCAAGGGGAAATCCTGTATAATTTGGTTCGAAATGTATGGATCCATTACAATTGCTCTTATTATTAGACAGTCTACCCTTGCATTTGTTTTGCGAAGTCTTCCTGGTATTACCGGTTGTCTCATACTTCCGTATCAGTCGCGATATACCACCTTGATCAAAATTTCGGAATTTATTCAGAAAATTAAAAATACAAGTTCATTAATCTAAATCTATATTGCCCCCTTTAAAGTAGTCCCCATCCCCATCATTACTTGCTCTCGGCTGCTGAAACGCGTTCCCCGTAGTGGCCTTTCAGCTCTATACACTTTTCCCAGTGATGTTCAAAAAGTTCGATATCCTTTTTATAATAAGGACTGGTCAACGGCCTCGTCACACTGAAAGCATCGGTTCCCACTAGATCACAGAGATCAAGCAGTGTTGGAAGCGGTAGGTACGTAGATGGGGGACCACATGGGAATCTTAACAGTGGCTTCAGTGCTGCAGTATTAAGACACATCATCATACCTGCGGCCAGTGCTTGCAAATTTATGCGAGGATATGTATGTTCGACATTTCCAGATGTTGCCATCACGCTATTAGCATTCGTCACAGGTGGTTATGCCTAACACATTTAGGTGCTTAGCAGAAGTGCAATGTGTCGTTAAGAAGTATAAAGACTTCCTTCGTTTAGTTTACCTCAAAAAATTATACCCCCAACGGTTGCGATCATAAAGGATCCAACTGTCAGTAGAAACCTAAGCCGAGAATATATGTTTGAGGCAATCCGGAGTCCCCCTCAAAGCTAACTCTAGCAAATCAATTGTCGATTTCATGATTCCTGTGACCTGGGTCCAAAGCAAGTCCATATTCACCTTTCCGATTAAGTTTACGGAAACCTACGTGTTTGAACTAAGCTTAGATATGTTGAAAGGTGTTAGGAAAGCCTTAAGCGCAGCTTAGTTATCGCTACAGAAGCAAATACTTCCTCACTAACTCAAGGTGAAAGAAAATCAGGGAGAATTGAAAGAGGGGTACCGATGAACGTTGGTTTTAAATGTTTGAAGGTTATAATGACTAGGAAATAAAGGTCTAGGCAGGACATTCCAAAAGCGAGTTGTAAGGCTTACAAACGAATCACGATATTAAACAGTATTTCCAGAAAGTGTGCTTGAGGGTATACTGATGAGCATTCATAGTAAGACGGGTGTTACGGTTAAAAGTTTTAAGGGGACGGAATGCTACTGGTGATTGCAATGGTCAACTGGTGGTGGAAATAGCGATAAAAAAGAGTGAGACACGAGACATTATGCCGGTGTTCGAGGGTATCCATTGTCTTTGTTATATTAGTATCACCTACGAGTTTTATCGCACGCTTTTGAATCCTATATAGCAGGTGCAGATATGTTTTGGGCGCACCCAACCAGATGTGTGCATTATATTCGAATTTTGGTTGGATAAATGCCTTATATATTGAAGCCAGATCAGAGGAGGTCTAATATTTCTTACATCGTTTGAGAAATCCTAGACATTTCGCAACATTTTTGACAACACCAAATATGTCATGGTCAATCCAACGTAAGTTGAGTGACACACATACTGAGAATGGAAAACTCATGAACAGATAGAATAGGATTATGAAGCCTTTTAGTACTAGATGCATTATCCCCATCAGCTTCTTCTTTCTCGTGTGTCTCGTGTGTGGGGGTGGCCGTGGTGTAGTGGTGTATGCATACACTCCTCAAGCAGAAGGTCGCGGGTTCGAATTGCGTGCGAGGCAATTTTGTGAAAAAGTCTTTTCGTAGAATTTGCATATAGTTATATGAGAATCTCGACGGCGTCAACTCTGACATGAAGGCATAACACTGATGTTGGAGTGTTTGATGTTGATGGGAAAAATATCGAAACCTTACACACCTGAGTTTCAAACTACTACACCACCCGCCCGCGCACTGGAGAAAACCAATAAAAGGGTATTCAATAAGAAGAGACCAACCTCAGTATCGAGAGGTTTTACTTAAAAACGATTTCTCATGCTGGGCGTAATCTTCTGTCAAGTGTAGAGATGGCTGCACATTAAATCAAACAGTCGCTGGACATGATTCGAACGGTGGTGCAGCTTCATCATTTGCATACGCTGTAGCGCAGAGTTTAGAACTGTAAGATAGATAACCAAAGT
Source organism: Volucella inanis (assembly GCA_907269105.1). Classification (NCBI taxonomy): domain Eukaryota; kingdom Metazoa; phylum Arthropoda; class Insecta; order Diptera; family Syrphidae; genus Volucella; species Volucella inanis. The sequence continues at coordinate 69,090,708 of OU026157.1, read as the reverse complement.
TCTGCCGCATTGACTGATCGAGTTACACATGCTCTTAAAAGTTGCCAATGTCAACGAAAACGCACAATGCGTACAGTGACAGAGATAAATCCACTAGATTTTGTAGCGTAATTTTACACGATCTCCCGCATTGGCATTCAAATTTTGAATCTGTCAGAATATGACTGCCATTTTTACCAACTTTCGGAATGAAGCTCATCTTCATCCGGATTCGTTTTGAAACGGAAAAACTCTTGAAAATCAATATTCACATCTTCTCGATCATCAACTCTCTTCTATATATTATGCTATGGAATCTAGTTCTCACCAAACCAGAAACACAGGATTTAGTTGAGCAAACACCGACAGACGCACTTCAGTTAGCCGTATCACTCTTCTTTTAAACACGCATCTGTATCGACCAAAACAGAATTGGCCATTTTCAAAAGAAAAATCAACATAACCAACATCCATCAAAGTACAATTCAATGACACCTCCCATTCAGAGTGTGAGGTACCTAAGCTTCGTCCTGAACAGTAAACTAAGGTGGAAAGAAAATTTTGCAAAGCGAAATTAAAAGGTTCGAGTTACAATCTACTCTTCCAAGAGAGCTGTGGGCTCAAGGTGTGGTCAATAACCCAAAATCATGCGCTAGGTGTATATCATGGTTGTAGTCTGCAGTAGAAAGACAGACATATATATCAACCTGTAAGAAAAGAAAATATAACAAAATGCCTTTATAAACATCACTGGCGCGTTAAGAACCTCTTCAACAGCGACTCCGTAAACTTTGCTCCATTTGCTACTTATAACCTTGTTCAGAACGCAGATTGCAATCAACTCCGGCGGCGTTGCAACGAAGGACAAAAGCCGTTAGTGAGCTCGAGGAGAAGAAAAGGTTAAAACATCGGATTCTCCAGAAGAAAAAAAGAGCAAGAGAAGCGCATGATCGAAGATATTGAGAAGAAAACCCTTACAGAAGCCTGTAGAGATAAGAAAGGAAATCTTGGAAAACATTTTCTACGGACTGTATAACGTCAAAGAAGCCCAACATTCTGTCGTCAGGCACAACATATCGTTCAACTTAGACGATGATAGCCAAAACTTCCGTCAACCTGACCAAAATGAAGCAAGGAGATCAATATCTATGGTAAAATACAACAAAACAGCTGGACCTGAAGGTTTACTGGCCGAGGTATTCAAAGCTAATGGAAGAGACTTTATGGAGAATATGCACCAACTCATTTACAATGAAGACATACAGAGGAATATATGTCTGATATATGGAATCTCAGCCATTCCCTTTGGCCAATCCACAATGAACGAGACCCCTTCAACTGCACCAACTATAGAGGTATATACCCTTCATCAACAAACTAATTGGCCTCTATCAGTGCAGTTTCAGACCAGGAAGGTCAACAATTGTCCAAATCTTCACACTCCGGCAGATCCTGAAAAAAAACCCAAATCTTTTCTTCGTATTTGAAACCGCATATGATAGAATTTATATATACGAGCTATATAGAGCCATGTCCTTATTGGCATCCCTGCCAAACTCGTCCCTCTGTGCAGAATGACGATCACGAGATCACGAGACTGACTTAACCAAGATCTTTAATGTAAAAAAAAATTTTACACAAGATGACGCGCTATCATGTAACTTCTGAGACATCATACTTGAAAGAATTGTGCAGAACTCACAAGAACTCACAATCTTTAAAAAGCTGTGTAACTACTAGCGTTCGCCAATGATATCGACATAATTGGGAGAACGGAGCGGGCTGATACCATTGTGTTCGCTAGTATTGACACAGAAGCTGCCAAAATGGGTTTAGCGGTAAATGAGGTCAAAGCTAAGTATTTCTTATCAACAAGAAGGGACTCACAACATCGGCGAATTGGACAGAACGTCACCAACGACACCTCAGCAAAATCGAAGAATCACTCTTGCCAATTGCTGTTTCTTTGGGCTAAGAAGGCAAGGCCCTATCTTGATCATAAAGCACCCACTTTATTTTGCTGAAGCATGGACTCTGTCGAAAGGGAATGAAGATATCCTCAGTTATTTCGAGAGAAAAATCCTATGAAATCAACTAACTTGGAGTTCGAAATTGGACGCAGTTAGCTAAAGACCGGTCTAATTGGAGAGGCTTGTTAGTTGAGGCCCAGGTTCACTCCGAACTGTAGCACCACCTGAGTACCATAAGTAAGTAAGAAAGTGACTTCAAAGAGGAACGATTGGAGACCAAAGTCTACTTAAATCTTCACAGAAGGCTCTAAGACAGTCGAAGACATTAGTATAGGGGTCTTGTCTAAGAACCTTCGCATACAAAATCCTTCAGTCTTCTCGTATACTGTACCGTTTTTCAAGTCAAAATCTCAGCTTTTCGTTTGGCCGCTCCTTGACAGTAAAGCAGCGATCAGATCCCTTACTAGAACTTCGAAAAATATATACAAGGGGGTTTAGAAACGGCCTAGATGACTGAGCAGCATAAAATCACATACTACTGGGTTATGCGACATTCGGGCATATTAGAGGCCTGAGTCGTTGATGGGCTCATGAAACAGAATTAACAAATACTGCCCCCATCTAGGTTATCATGAAAAACTGACACAGGAATCGTTGAAAAGTCAGCGCACTCAATTATTTACCTTGACAGTAAAAGACTCCTAAGGATTCCGTTGTACGACACCGACTCTCATCACACGCCTTGGGGTAGTATAATACTCATACTCACATCAATAAAATGGTGTTAGAGAGTAAGATGATTTTCGAGCGCACTACGGCTTTGAAGCGTTCGTTCGCAAAATCAGCAATTTCTTAAAAATAAACATCAAATTCCACAAAGTTGATTTCAGTTGAGTTCTACAGCACGACAAACGAGTATATTGAAACTACCACATATCGTAAGGACTGCAACAGTCTTATTCAAGTTATTGAATTAATTATAAAAGTTTCGTGCGTTAGATTATGCGAGAAGCCTCGAAAACATTCCACTGTGCTTATTATTCAGATATTTAAACATTCATACGATTACTAATTGTTTTCGTTAGACGTCACGAATACACTTAAACTTGACTTTTTGACTTTTAGCCCCAGACACAGAAATGGGATTGCTTAAGAATTCTCAGATGGATAGGGACTGAGAAAAATACAATAGTTTCGCAAGACTTTTTTCATTCTTGTCAATTCATTTACAAAAAAATAAAATAAAATGAAAACGGAAACATTTGTGTATGATTTGAATGCGTAATGTCACTGAAAAAAAAAAAAAAAAAACAAATTAATAAATAAAAAATAAATAATGGGAATCATTAGTGCAATAACATGGTGACATCATGGGGTGGGTATATTAGCTGATAAATGAGAAGCGTGCATACTAACGACAGTAGTTAATCACTAGGATTTAATGGAAAAAAATTAGATATAAATATGACAGAGTTTACTACTTAATGAAATACAATAATTAAGGCCAAGGGAGAACATTTCAACACTAATTTTGCTGTAAGAAGTATATTGTAGTAATGGATCAATTTATGAGATTCTCATTTTTTTATTGTAGAAACCTGTAGACAGAAATTTAAATCAAGAAAGACTGTAGTAGAGCTTTGGGATGACAAATTGTGATCATCTATAATAGTTAACAAGGCTAATCTTCAACATAGACGTTAACATATCGCCTTAGATACGGAAGGTATCTTCAACAGCGCACATATATAGGGTTTTCCAATTTAATTTGTGAACGCACTCTTTCACTAATCATCAAACTGTCACTGTCAATTTATTCAGTAAACTGAACATTTTCATCATGGTAAAGTACACTAACGAGCAAATTATAAAAATTTTCTACAGATATTCGGAGTCGGTAACTGCAACTTTAAGAGCGTTAACTCCAATTTTCGGTCGTAATTCTCGCCCTAGTAGACAGGCAACAACAAGTTTAGTGCAAAAATTTGAGTCTACATATTCGTTGTGTGATGTTGCTGTGTCAGTGAGACAACGGGTTGGTCGAAGTGTCGAAAATATCGCTGCCGTTCAGACGTCCGTAGCAAACGATCCAAATCAGTCAATTCCACGGCGTTTTAAAGAATTGAGCATCGCTCAGACCACATTATGGCGTATTTTGCGTAAGGATCTTAGTTTACACCCATACAAGATCAAGCTGATTCAAGAATTGAAGCCGATGGACCATTTGAAGCGACGTACGTTCTCCGATTGGGTTCTGGAGAAGATGCGCCAAGATGATGAATTTCATCGCATAATCATTTTCAGTGACGAAGCTCATTTTTGGCTCAATGGGTTCGTCAATAAGCAAAATATGCGTTATTGTTCGGGTGAAAACCCACATGTGCCTCATGAATCACCACTTCATCCACAAAAAATAACTGTTTGGTGCGGTTCGCATGCTGGCGGCGTTATTGGGCCATATTTTTTTAGTCGACGATAACGATCGTCACGGAACTGTGAATGGTCCGCGTTATCGCGCCATGATCACCGATTATTTTTGGCCCGAATTGGAAGATATGGACTAGGACGACATGTGGTTTCAACAGGATGGTGCCACAAGCCACACAGAACACGCTACAATCGATTTATTGAAGAGTAAGTATGGTCTCAAGACATGGGCCAGTCGATTGGCCGCCTCGTTCGTGCGATTTAACGCCGCTTGACTATTTTCTGTGGGGCTACGTTAAGTCATTGGTTTATGCCAACACGCCGACGACGTTGGAAGAGCTCAGAGCCAAAATTGAACGCGAAATAGCGTCCGTTTCGGCCGAAATGTGTGGCCGAGTCGTTCAAAATTCATAAATGTTTTGATTGTACTTTAAGCTAATAATAAAGTTTTTGAAATATCTCAAATGGTTTGCCTTTTATTTAAAAAAAAAGTTGTCAAGTCGTTATTAGATTTTCAATCGAAAATCGAACGTGATGATGATGACGGGGATGATGATACGTGTATTGAACTCCGGCGTTATAAAATGTTGCAATTTTTTATAGGTCCGCTTTTAAATGTAATGTCATTAAAAGGAATGCAATGCCCGCTGGTGTAGAAATTTTGTTTGTTGCAATCTCTGACCACCATCAGAAATGTCTTATTGGACGTGGTTATGTACCACACTGTAATGTTTTTCTTTGTAAATTCGAGGTCAAGGTGTCTGTATTAACCTCATCTTATCAAAATGTTTTTATTAAACGGCGATTTCAATAAAAACTTATTAAATAATGAAAGTCTACGGTAGAATTTTCCATCCGGTAATTTCTTTACCAAACCTGTCTTACTTTTGTAACAAATGTCAGTTGGGAGCCGATATTGTTGACAACAAGGTCAGATGAAAGTATGTGGTCTAGGAAATGACTTTCTTATTTTCTTAAAGTATTCCAAGCATTGGCAACGCAGCATATTATTAGATCTACTTTCCTGTAATTGCAAAATTTGAATGTCAGAGACTTTGGTGGTGGCGATAGTACCAGATCATAGGGAATAAACTGACGCGGTGGCGAATTTATGCCATCCTGAATGTAAGGTGGGGTTACTGACACATATTAAATGAAGCACGTTGGTAGAAACTAGAAACAGTTCCCAGTCATTCAGCCATTTGCGAGTAATAAAACAAAAACGAAACCATCAACAAAAAAAGTTATTTTTCGTACCAACTGGCTTAGATGTCAGTTAATTTATGACCAAATTAACTAGGCCAAGAGCAAAGGACATCCCCTTACAATATCATTTTGGTTAACCTATTTCATAATGACTCATTCTGATTTTTGCTACAAATTTTTACAAAAAAAAACTAAAATGGTGAAAATCACTTCATAAGGACATTTTTAATTACCTCCATCGTCTTGTAAAATCGACGTTAAATTAAAAATTCATTTCAGAACGCGTATATCTGATATTATTGCCGATGATATATGTACGAGTATTATTTATTTTGAAACGAAAAATTAAAAATATTTTCTACAAAAATGGCACAATGGCACAATGGCACAATGGAACATGGAACCGACCCCTAAAGGGATGGGATGTTATTAATGGCTCACAAGAGGCAAAGAACCGAATTTCGATATTGTGATTAAATTACATCTACGCACGCAAAGGGATCACTCTATCATACACCATTGTCCTACTTGTACCCGTACAATGTGTCGATTTTTTATGTTAAGGACAAAAAATCAGGTTTAAGTAGGAAATTGGTTTGACATTTCGATTTAAAATATCTTTCTGAATGCCATCCGTTTTAATTGATTTTTTTTTTTTTTTTTTTTTTTTTAATATTTATGAGATAATCTTGTAGCCGACACGATGGTCTCGGTTATTTTTTCCTATTCAAAGGGAGTTCTAGGAATGGCAATAAGAGTTCGAGTTCGTGTAGTATAAATCTGGAAGTGGAATCGAAGTGGTCTCTATACATAGATATACGACGATCGGCTGCTCTTTATTAAAGAATACTTGACATTGATACAAGTCATTATTTTATTAAACAAGGGACGCTTTTTGTTCAAGAAGTCGTTGTTGCGCATAACCAAACCTTCAACATAAATGCCGAGACCAGAAATGGCTCGCATAATCCAGACAAAGTCGGACCGAGATGGCCCCAATACCTCTTTTGACCGAGCTTATGGAGCGAAGGCCATGTGAATATATCCTACCTTCGTATACATACTCACAGTCTGGATATTAATGTGCCCCAACCAGCATGGATTTGCTACTTTTTGAATTTGCCAATCAATTGTAAACCTACTCTTTGTTTTGTACTAAATCTCTTTCGAACAATTTAAATTAACTTTAACTTAACTTATGTTCTCTTAGTCAATCTTGCATTTTTTTTTGCTGTCATCTTCGTAATTCACTGCTGCTTGCATTTTAACTAATCTCTGTCTTTTTGATGTCGAACCACCAAGCAAAATAGTCGTAGCAGCGGCAGATCACTGGAGAATCTAACTATAAATTTACAATAAAAGAAAGAAAATAAATTTACAAATAAACTAATTTAATAAAAATAATATACATTCCAGATCACATTAAAAAAAAACAGGTTGTTTCAACAAAAGGTGTAGTAATTGTAAGGCCTATAAATCCAAATCGTTGAAAGTTATTACGAAAACCCACATTCGATTGTGGAAATGATGCGAACAATTAATGGCAATTATTTAATCATATGCCTTCCGATGTGACCCTTGGGTACCCATATCCCGATAGTCGGGTACCCCATAGCTTGAATTCCCAGGTACCCGCGAGTATCCGTGTACGTGGGTAATTGTTGAGATGGGTATTACCCGGATAAAATCAAAAGCAATACTTTCGAAACGTTTGTGCGCAACATAATCAACAAATTCCAAGAGAAAGGCTCAGTACAAGATATGAAAACACCAAAACGTGTTCGCCTTAAGCATCTAATGAACAATATCGCAGAAATTCTCAGGAGCTTGTCCTCTCCACAGCCACAATGCACCGAATTTTGACGAATCTTTAACATAAGAACTGAAGCCGGCCGACTATCAGCAGCGCCGTACGTTCTATGATTGAGCTCTTTTTCATTCATTTTTGCATGGATAAGGTCAATTTTTCGTTACGTCAATAAATCTGCCGCATCTTGGGCACCGGAAATACAGGAGTGATTCAGGAGATGCCAATGCACCCAGAACGAGTAACTGTTTGGTGTGGTTTACGGACCGGAGTAAAGTCTGTACTGCCATGTTTTTTTTTTTTTTTTTGAGAATGAGGCCGGAAAAGCCATTACGGTTAATGGAGAGCGCTACCAAATAATCTTTTGTGGCCGGAACACAAGGATATGGATATACACGACCTATGTATATTTACAACAGGATGGTGTTAAACTACCTTGATCAAAAAAACGGTATAACCATCGTGTGGCGCTCCTATTGTTCCGATTTGAGTTCTGTTTTTTTTTTTTGTTAAGTTGATACATCTGTTGTTGACATTCCCTCTAAATCTTAGCGTACAAGAGTACATCTATCTCTGTGTATGTTGGCGATTTTTTACAATCTTAGAAATGGATTTAAATATGCAACAACGAATTTGTATTAAATTTTGCGTAAAAAACGGATTTAATGATGCGCCAATGTTGGAAATGTTGGAAAAGTGTTTCAACAACGGTTCTCTAAAGAAAACGGTCGTTTACCAGTGCCACGAGTGGTCGTGAGTCAATCGAAGAACATCGACATCGAAAACCGACGAAAACATTGATGAAGTAAAAGAAATGTTGGTGAACAACCGAAAATTAACCATCAGAGAGATAGCGGAGGACTTGAACATTTTCTATGGATCCGTCCAAGATATTTTGATTAATGATTTGGGTTTCCGTCGTGTAGCAGCAAAATTGGTGCCAAAAGACCTTTTTTTTTTATTCATTCTTTATTCTCAAGACTCCATGTAATAGAATAGTTAGAGACACTTCTATATTTCATAAAAATAGCGATAAGTGCCCCATTATTTAAATTAATTCAGTGTGGGGTGACACTGAGGCATATGTTAAATATTCATGAAATTGAAATCAAAACAATTTTATTAGAGATGAAAAAGAATCAAATTTAAACTTAAGGGAGACGACAAACCGAAAGTAGATAACAATTGTGGTTATACAGTTATTAAGATGCTTTAAAAAGTTGTATTAGCTTAAGCGAAGAAGCGCAACAGAATTTCGATTTCATTATGATCAAAAGCCAAACTTTTACTTCACCTTTAAACTTTTTTAATGTTCTAATGATTCGAATGTCATTGGGAAGTGAATTGAAGTCTAACTTAATTCGTGCGGTTTGGTAAGAGATGGCGTAACTTGTATTATTCGATTGGAACATGCGTTGGAAAGCTACTATCATTGTATGTCATTTCAGTATATGTCATTCATTTGAAGCGTAAACAACAATAATTTTTTTTTTCACTCAAATATGTCGAACTTTGTCGAACTTCTTCATTACTTTAATATGAAGAAAACTGCTGCTGAAAGTCATCGTATTTTGGTGGAAGTTTATAGTGAACATGCGCTAGCTGAGCGTACGCGCCAAAAGTGCTTTGCACGATTTAAATGTGGTGATTTTGGCTTGGAAGATGATGAGCGTCCTAGGCAGCCAAAAAAGTTTGAAGATGAAGAACTGGAAGCATTACTCTATGAAGATTGTTGCCAAACACAAGAAGAGCTCGCAGAATCTTTGGGTGTCACTCAAGCAGCCATTTCAAAACGTTTAAATGCAGCTGGATATATTCAAAAGCAAGGAAATTGGGTTCCACATGAACTCAAGCCGAGAGACGTTGAAAGACGGTTTTGCATGTCCGAAATGCTGCTGGAACTCCACAAAAGGAAGTCATTTTTGCATCGGATTGTTACTGGTGTTGAAAAATGGATCCATTACGGCAACCCCAAGCGCAAAAAATCATATGTGAAACCCGGCCAACCAGCCAAATCAACGGTAAAGCCGAATATCCATGGCGCGAAAGTAATGCTCTGTATTTGGTGGGATCAGATGGGTGTGCTGTATTATGAGCTGCAAAAACCGGGTGAAACCATCAATGGACAACGCTACCGAACACAATTAATCCGTTTGAAGAGAGCAGTAGAAGAAAAACGCCCGGAATATGCGACCAGACATGAGGCAATAATTTTCATGACAACGCTCGGCCCCACGTTGCTATTCCGGTCAAGAACTATTTAGAAAACAGTGGATGGGAAGTCTTACCCTACCCGCCTTATAGCCCAGACCTTGCCTCTTCTGACTACCATTTGTTCAGGTCGATGCAGAACGCCCTTACTGAAATACGGTTCACATCAGAGCAGAATATCAAAAATTTATTTGATTCATTCTTGGCTGCCAAGTCGGCGCAGTTCTTTTGGGATGGGATCCACAAATTGCCAGAAAAATTGGAAAAAGTCATAGCTTCAGATGGGCAATACTTTGAATAATACTATTGTACATGTTTTTCTTCAATAAACGTTCAAATCTTGAAAAAAAAACCGCACGAAAATAATTATATACCCAATAGAAGTACGAAAATGTGGGATGCTGACTAGGGAACTGGTATTGCTTCGAAGGTTGTAGGTTTAATATATGGGACTTTGCAAGTAACCACCTCTAATAAAAAAAGTTTTGAGAATTTTGTAGTAATACAAATGTCTTAAAGGCAGAATGTTTAGTTTATTAAAAAGGGCTAAGGTATTAACTAATCGAGACGCATAACATATTTTTTTACAACGTATTTTTGTAGAACAGTTAGTTGTTGGATTTTGTTAGCAGTACTACCACCCCAGCAGTTAATACGATATTGTAATCTAAAGTGGAAGATACCAAAATAGATATTTTTTAACAATCTCGTAGAGCAGTACTTATTTAGTCGATAGAAGCTTCGCAAAGTGGATAGCAGGTATTGCCTTAAGATATAAATGTGATCGCACCAATTCAGATTTTGATCAATTATAACACCTAAGTACTTATAGTTCTTAACTATTTCAATATTGAAGCAGTTAACACTACAACCAAACTCTTCATTGTATAAGATGTTATAGCCACAGTTACATAGGTTGAATATGTTACAGTTAATTGCATGGAACACAATGTTAATTTTCGGGGACACTTTATCGGTAAGGCTAAAGAACATGAGCTTTGTCTTACTGCTTACTATTAACTTGTGTTGCGCAAACCAGAATCTTAACAAGTGGATATCTTGTTTGATTTCAGCAACCAGGTCAAAGCGATTACTAGAGCCATACGCAAACTTAAAGTCATCAGCAAAAGCCTTTAGCTTACCGACAAATGGAAGGTTGAAGATTGTATTGACATATTAAAGAAACAGTAAGTTTCCAAAAGTTACCCCGATTTTTACTTTTTGCAATCTGTTCTCAAAATACGATGTAAACCAATCTGCAATAGCCTCGAAAACCTACCCGATACAATTTACCCAAAAGAATTTTGTGATCTACCATATCAAAGGCTTTTGTTATGTCTACAAAAAGTCCTGCGCACGATTTTTTCTCATCAATCCCCTTGTAAATATATTGGCAAAAGTCCAAAAGGGCGTCTTCGGTGGAATGGGTTTTCTCTAAAATTAAATTGATTTTCACTTAAGAAGTTAATCTTTTTGAGATATTTCACAACTCTATAATTCACGACTTTCTCAAAAATTTTGGATATCACAGAGAGCAAAGAAATAGGTCTATGATTCATTTTGTCTTTTCTATTACCCTTTTTGAAAATAGGAATCACATTGGCTTTTTTTACCAGTTCAGGAAGGGTTCCTGTAAAAATGCTTAAATTAAAAAGATGAGCTAAAACATCTATCACGTTAAATGCGATTTTTTTTTTAATACTGAACTAGAAATACCATCTTCACCGCTAGAATTAGAAGTTTTGAGAGAATTAATTGTTTTTAGTAGTTCATATCCCGAAATGGGCTTGAAAACGAAGCTGTTTCTGGAAAATGAGCTGTCTAAAAGTTGAGTTTCTTGGCAAGCTCTACAGGACGTAGAAGGATCACATAAAGAAAACGTCTGCGCAACCGAGATAAAGTATTGATTAAACTTTTTTCGATTAGTTATGCAGCTCACGCCTTCCCATTCCTTTCTTAGGTTCCCTTGTGCACTCCTTACTTAATTTTTTGACACAAATGTGTATAACGACTTTTTAAGAAAAGATTAAGTGGGTGTTTGTAGGTTTTACTACGTAGCTTGTGTTTCAACTTAATTTGTTTGAGAAGTTAATCATTTATCCAAGGTTTGAGTTTAACTACTGATTTACATTGGTCTATAGAAACGCTAGAGCTATTTATGTGTTTTTTTAGAGTTTTTAAAAACATTTCATAGGCTAGGGAGGCATTTACTTCGGTATATACATCATACCAGTTTTCTCTCAATAGTTTTCTCTTAACATAGTTAACTTTTGTCAATTTTTTGTTAGCAGAGTTAGAAATAGTGTTGCTTTTTAAGAAATTAAAGATTAACCCTGTCATATTAGGTGGAGTGAAAAGTAACCTCCTTGACCGCCAGAATACGCTGCTACTGCAAAAAAGGTTATGGTGCCTCAAAGTTCGTTCATATTTAGGCAGGCATGCCAAATTTCAGTCCGATACTGTCATTAGTTTTGTTTTGACAGCTGACTGTTTTCGACGTATTAGGCATCATGTTGAGTATGGACAAAAACGATTTTCGTTCTCTCATAACACATTATTTTTTGAGAGGCAAAACGGCAAAGGAAACAAAAGCAAAGTTGGATAAATATTATGCGGCTAATGCTCCGTCAGATAACGCCGTCAAATATTGGTTTCGAGACTTTCGTGGTGTCCGCAACTCCACTACCGATCAAGTCCTCAGCGGCAGGCCCTCCGATGCGGTTACAGAGGACAAATAAAAAAAAATACATGAAATGGTGTGGGCTGACCGGAAAGTGAAGGTGTATAAAGATTAGTACTGAGTGCACACGCCATATTTTGGGCAATATTCTGCATATGAAACAAAATATCCTGCCGCTGGGTGACCAAATACACGAACGCGAGAGCACTTCGAAAGAGTGTTTGGACTTGCTGATGCGGAATCGGGCGGACTTTTGGCGTCGATTGGTAACTGTTGAACACCAGAGAACAGAATGAGTGCCCGGCAATGGACTAAAGCCGGCACGAGTGCTCCGAAGCGGCCGAAGGAGGCTCGATGGGTCGGAAAGGTTATGGCGTCGGTTTTCTTTAATTGTCATGGCATACTTTTCGTGGACTACCTCGAAAAAGGAAAAACCATCAACAGCGAGTATAACTGTGCATTATTGGAGCGATTAAAGGCCGAAATCGCTGCAAAACGGCCTCACATGAAGCGAAAAAAAGTGTTGTTTTTGCAAGACAATGCACCGGCGCACAAGAGCATCGCAACCATGGCTAAAATCAATGACTTACGGCTCCAATTGCTGTCGTATCCACCGTATTCGCCCGATTTGGCTCCCTCGGACTATTATCTCTTCCCAAACCTAAAAAGATGGCTCATCAATAAAAAATTCAGCTCACGCGAGGAAATCATCGACGCCACGCAGGAGTATTTTGCAGACCTTCTGGAAAATTATTGTCATTGAAAATCAATGACTTACGGCTCCAATTGCTGTCGTATCCACCGTATTCGCCCGATTTGGCTCCCTCGGACTATTATCTCTTCCCAAACCTAAAAAGATGGCTCATCAATAAAAAATTCAGCTCACGCGAGGAAATCATCGACGCCACGCAGGAGTATTTTGCAGACCTTCTGGAAAATTATTGGGTCCATAACTTTACTAATAGATGGCGTAACTTGTATTATTCAATTGGAACATGCGTTGGAAAGCTACTATCATTGTATGTCATATCAGTATATGTCATTCATTTGAAGCGTAAACAACAATAATTTTTTTTTTCACTCAAATATGTCGAACTTTGTGCATGAAAAAGTGTTTTTGCGGGGAGTTCTTCTTCATTACTTTAATATGAAGAAAACTGCTGCCAAAAGTCGTCGTATTTTGGTAGAAGTTTATGGTGAACATGCGCTAGCCGGGCGAACGTGCCAAAAGTGGTTTGCACGATTTAAAAGTGGTGATTTTTGCTTGGAAGACGATGAACGTCCTGGGCAGCCAAAAAAGCTTGAAGATGAAGAACTGGAAGCATTACTCTATGAAGATTGTTACCAAGCACAAGAAGAGCTCGCAGAATCTTAAGGTGTCACTCAAGCAGCCATTTCAAAACGTTTAAAAGCAGCTGGATAATGGATATATTCAAAAGCAAGGAAATTGGGTTCCACATGAACTCAAGCCGAGAGACATCGAAAGGCGGTTTTGCATGTCCGAAATGCTGCTGGAACTCCACAAAAGGAAGTCATTTTTGCATCGGATTGTTACTGGTGATAAAAAATGGATCCATTACGACAACCCCAAGCGCAAAAAATCATATGTGAAACCCGGCCAACCAGCCAAATCAACGGCAAAGCCGAATATCCATGGCACGAAGGTAATGCTTTGTATTTGGTGGGATCAGATGGGTGTGCTGTATTATGAGCTGCTAAAACCGGGTGAAACTATCAATGGACAACGCTACCGAACACAATTAATCCGTTTGAAGAGAGCAGTAGCCGAAATTTCCGCCCGGAATATGCGACCAGACACGAGGCAATAATTTTCATGACAACGCTCGGCCCCACATTGCTATTCCGGTTAAGAACTATTTGGAAAACAGTGGATGGGAAGTCTTACCCCACCCGCCCTATAGCCCAGACCTTGCCCCTTCTGACTGCCATTTGTTCGGGTCGATGCAGAACGCCCTCACTAAAATACGGTTCACATCAGAGCAGAATATCAAAAATTGGCTTGATTCATTCTTGGCGGCCAAGCCGGCGCAGTTCTTCTGGGATGGGATCCTTTTCAAAAGAACTTATCCAAATCTATGACACGAATATAATGTCAGGTAACTTCATAAAACCTTCGAGATTAGATACTAATGAATCAAAATTCTGTCGCAGGCTTCTTATGTTTTAATGAACTATATAAACAGGTTTATCTTCCTTGCGACTACAAAAGAGAATATCATGACAATTTTTTATGGTTTTAGTGGTAAAGTCATTATTGAGGCTATCATTTACAAACATAAAAATTAGTCTTCAATTACTGCTAGATCATCAAAAGATCTTATAACAACGACTTTACATTTTCAGCCTTTTTCAACAAAATGTTTGATTTACTGAACCATAAATATTTGTATTTTTTTTTTCTATTTTAAATTTTTTTGCCTCCATGAATAAGGCCCTAGTGAACAATATTTTGTGAAGTAGTCGTTAATAAATAAACTATTATTGCTGCCATCACCAAACAATGTAGTATTTAGACTTTTTTTTTACTGATCGTTTGCTTCTCATGATCATTTGCTTTGCATCGATCGACGACAGGTGAACGCATATAACATTTCCTCTATTTGCTGATTTACGCTTTACGTAACATTTTTCAATTTCATCAGCAGATATAGAGACATTAAACGCGACATCAAAGATTTTTTGCAAGCTGTCTGCTGGATTAATAGAATTTACCTCGGGCATACCAACTATTTCGATTACTCTCTCCATCTGTTTTTGTTCACCCCAATTCAATTTGCTCTCCAGTGTTATGAATCTTGTTCTCAGTGTTGCATTTACTTCTTTCAGCTGCTGAACTGTATGGAGAAATTCTGTTTAAATTTTTCAAATTGAGAATCTCTTCGTACAGTGATTGAAGGGCTATTGAACTCCCAACTTTACCCACTGACACTGTACTTTTACAGATTGCCTGCTAGTTGACGCCGATATAATGCTTGGAGGTATTATTGCTGCTGTTGTTTGTCTAGGTTCAGGTATTGTTTGCTACTTTGCAGATCCAGCACCTTTTTGTTGTTGTTTAAGTTATGAGGAGACTGAAACTGCATTGGGCTTAGCAAAAGGTATTTGCTGTAGCGATTTACGTCGAAGAGATGTACACTTATCACAGCGAAACTTGTTGGTTGGTAGATGTCATAAAGTCTATATCGGATTGGTGATTATCAACACATGCACCATGAAAGAAACATTTGCAGTCAAGGCAATCTATTTTGAAGGGATCACTTCGATCGATTTTTTTCACTGCAACTTGAACAATTCATGGTAAGAAAGATTAAATATGTAACTTGTATTACTCGAGAACTTAATGAAATACAGAAGCGCGCACCCCATGACACTAAAGATTACACGTCCGCTCTGATGGAGCTCACTCACCTCAATTTCATGCAAAAAAGAGACCGCGTTAATGTCGTAAAAAAGATGATTTGCGAGGTTGAATTCGATCCCACATTCATCAAAAGAATCATTACTGGAGACGAGACGTGGGTTTATGAGTGCGACACGCAATCCAGACATCAGACAAGTGAATGGCATTCACCAAATGAGCCGAGACCAAAAAAACCACGTCGTTTTCTTTCAAAAAAGAAGGCAATGCTCACGGTTTTCATGGATTACAACGGTGTAGTGCATCATGAATTTTTGCCACAAGGCCAAACAGTAAACAAAGAGTAATATTTGAGCGTTGTTATCCAACAGCCACCGAATTCAGCTGATTTGGCTCCCTGTGACTTCTTTCTGTTCAAATCAATTAAAAAAACACTACAGGGAACGTGTTCCAGCAGCCAAGAGCAAGTAATGGAAAAATCGCAGGAAGCACTAATGAACATACTGAAAACCGAATATAAAAACGTTTCGCGGATTGGATCAAGCGCCGGCATAAGTGTGTTGCAGTCGATGGGGATTACTTTGAAGGGGGCAATATAGATTTAGGTGAATACACTTGTACTTTTAATTTTTTTATTTTTTTTATAAAACCGCGCGCGCACCAAGGGGATATGAATACCCTTTTACTGGCTTTTTTTCCAGGGCGCGGGCGGGTGGTGTAGTAGTTTGAAACTCAGGTGCATTAGGTTTTGATATTTTTCCCAGAGGTGGTTGTCAAACTGGACAGGACGAGCTAGTACATCCTCAACCAGTGGGTCTTAAGTACGTGCTAGTTAGTTCGTCTCATTTTAGCCCAGCCAGCAACATTTCCAACATCAGTGTTATGCCTTCATGTCAGAGTTGACGCCGACGGGATTTTCATATAACTACAAGCAAATTCTACGAAAAGACTTTTTCAGAGAATTGCTTCGCACGGGATTCGAACCTGCGACCATCTGCTTGAGGAGTCTATGCATATACCACTACACCTCGGCCACCCCTTTTGTACTGTACTGTATTTTAATTGCCGTTGTATGCCATATTTGTCGTGAAACAATCGACTTCTTGCGCATGAAGTTTTCTGGGCGCGTAATTTCACTTTTCGGAGACACTCATTGAACCATATTAAAAGCAAGGTCTACACAAACCATCCGCAAAAAGTTCTAACTTTGAAAGCGAACATTGAAGCTGCCATCAAGCCTCTATTATGTGAAAGAACAATAGAAAGTTTAAAAAAAAAGATGAGGATCTGCCAGCCGAGCTGAAATAATCATTTGAAAGCTATTGTATTCCATAAGGAATCCCCATATGCCTTCTATATAAATCAATAAAAGTTTCAGTAATATCTTAACAATTGTTCGTTTCCTAAACCTCTTGTTGAAACACCCTTTATATTGATACTAAATATTTCATTCAAGAGATTCATGCTGGTTTTTATAATCCTTATATCGTAGCTGTTGCCTGGCTATGAGCGTAGATACCGGCGATATTATACTTAGTTGTTTCAACCTGGATAATGGCAGTTAATGAGACTTCCAAAACACTGCGTTCATCCTTTATCCTGGAGAGGCTAATAGCTCCTAAGATCTCGATTTAATTATATGATTATCTCCACAATAAAGCAGCCTTTAAATCATGTGATCCGTTTTTGAGAAAATTTAATATAGTCGCTCAAAAAAAGGGTATGCGGACAAAACCAAAGGACATAGGTAAAAGCCGATTTTAGTGCCATTGTTGCAATATAAATCCAGCGGAATGGGAGTGAGCATAAAATCCAATGATGCTATAGGGATTGTCGGAAATGATCTCAAAATTACAATTACAATTACGATTCAGGGTTTATTTTCTGGATTCTGGCGAGGTACAGTTTATAATCTAAAATCATACCTTGAAATTTTATTAGTCTAGATAGTTCAAACTCAGTTTCTCCAAGTTTCGAAGGCTATGGTTGATATGTCGGTGGTCAGCCTTAACTTTCGAGAAGTTGTCTTATATGCCTTTGTGTATAGTTGAGCCTTTCGCTTAGAACCAATAATACCTCTTAACGACTTTGGAAAACTATCCTATCTGAGACATGGAACTGGAACTGGGGTTAATTAGTCAAAGATGGATATAGGGAATGTCGTTGATATTTTTTCTAAATTGAAAAAATAATGCAGAGCATAAAAACAGGATTTCACCCTATGTGATGACGGTCAATAACTGTGCTATAAAAGCTATCATTATCACCGAAATAAGATCGATGACACGAGCGCTGTCGTAAAGAACTTAAGGCTCTTTGGGCCCAGTATAATGGTTAGCTCTGTTATGTCCGTGGTCACAGAGGAGTGGTAGGAAACGAATATGTGTACGAGCTAGGTCGCAATAGATCTATCACTAACTCAGAACTGGTGACTAATGTATCAAGTTTAAGACTGCAAGTAAAACATAGGTACAAATCAATGTCATATAACTTACATGGTATCTCTTACACAGTATAACTGCCCAAGCACAGGTGTAAGGAATAAGTCGAAGTTCAGTGGACCCAAGTTTAAAATATACCTTTCGCCCGAAAAGCTGGACAACTTTCCTTTGAAGTGGCTGCTGTCATGGAGGATATGTGACACAGTATCGAACAACTTTTATCGGATTTTATCTATTTTACTTTTCTCATATGGCGCGCTTTTCACTTTGATGATTCATATTAACATTTACTTGTTCTTTGATGGAGCTAATGATACATCAATTCTTACTCATGTAAATTTGACCCACAAACGTCTAGAAGTAACTTTCAAATTTTTGGTGTAGCAACATTTTTCACCCTCAACTCTTACTCATGCAGGATAAAATCACAAGGACATGCCCGCCCAATATCACTATACTGACGTAGGGCTCACAAGTCTATACGGAAAAGATTAAAATATGTGACGAACTAAGTAATGGCCTCGGATACAAATGGACTCACTGTTGACGACCCTAGTAAACGTTTAAAGGACAATAACGTTCGAATTTGCACGTGAAATGTCCGGACCCTTAACAAGCCACGTGCAGCCAAACTATTTGCAAAGTCCCTTGTCTGCTACTAGATAGATATCACCGCCATCCAGGAAGTGCGATTGGATGGGACGAACATTAGGACTTATGCAAGAAGTCTCGAGCTTCCGACACGTGAACAAGTTTTTAAAATTCGCTTACGTTAGCCTACTATTAGCCTACGACGCTACCAAAGATTTTTTCTACGAGCTCCTCGACAATCAATATATATGCAACGTCCTAAGTACTATATGAAATTAAAATCGTACTAAGGTCAACATACTTCATGTTGGCTGGAGTGCACTTTACCTTTCCGAACTGTTTCAGCGGAGTTTTAATAATTTTTGTAGTGAATTGTAAAAACTGCATTGCGTTGTGGAAGCGTTTCATATATCGTTCCACATTCACTAATGGCGCAGATTTTACTTGTCAAATAGAAGACCGTTCAAGAAAAAATCTTTTCCTCGAAAGCCCTGTACATAATATATATCTGGGCATTTTTGTTGGTGATCCGAAGTCAAGCAATGAGAGGCTTATCAGCCTCTGTGTTACGCTCTTTAAATTCCAATTCTAACAGCATTACCAATTGGGGAATCATCAATAGAGTGGGATTTAATTCATTCAAAACTCAATGCTGTCTGCTGTTATTAAAGCGAAATCTAAATACCCAGTCTCGATATGTGTATCAGTGACAATAGTCAGTTGGAATGACCACATATTCGATGTCACCAAAAATGCTCCGAAATATCTAGGTTTCCTTAAGCGATTAAGAAATATTTCACCCCCTCTGACCAGGCCTCAATATATAAGGCATCCATCCAACCAAAATCCGAGTACAATTCTCACATGTGGTCAAGCGATCTTAAAACATCTCTGCATCTACTGGTAGGATTCAAAGCTCATAGGTGATACTAATATCTGTCAGTCAATTGACACCCTAGAACACCGAAGTAATGTCTGCTGCCTTACATTGTTTTATCTCTATTTCTATTATCAGTGCTCCATAGAAATCGCCAGTTGCATTCCGCTCCTTTAAACCTTCAACCGTAAAGCCCATCTCGCTATGAATGCTCATCAGTATACCCTCAAGCACATTTTCAGACGTATTATGAAATATCGTGAATCGTTCCTAAGACGTACAACTCGCTTATGGAATTCCCTGCCGAGATCTCTATTTTCTATTCCTTATAACTTGCAAACATTTAAGATCAATGTACATCGGTATTTATCTTTTTTTCACCCCTGATTTTCCTTCGTCGCGCTGTGTACAAACATTTTCAGTGTAACTTAGATCCCTTGATCTATTTAGTAAAAAAAAAAAAAAAAAAAAAAAAAACAAAATCTATTCTCTCTTATGTACTCGTAAACATACAGACTATTGACGTGGATCCCCATGGATTTAGAAAGTTTCGAACATATCGCATAATGGTCAGCCGAATGGTAGCTTTTCGACGTCAGTTATATAATACCATCATATGCTGCATGCGATGACAAGCCTAAGGGACATTTTCCCTTCAATTCGGACAATATCATCAAGAGTGCCCTTTCGTTTAAGGATTCTACCAACAACTTTCCATAAAGGAATATGAAGATGAGACAAAAAGCCACAGGAGATACTTTATATTCATATTTATATACATATTCAACTACTTGGACGGCTTTTCCATTATTTCGTCGTTTTAATTTTCCTTTCGGGTGCAGATTCTCAAAGGAAATTGTGAAGGGCCACATTAAAAAAGAAATCCCCACTGAACGTATTGCACCCTACCCATTTAAAAAGAATTTTTAAAAATGAAAACATTAATGAAAGTCGAAAGCTTTCCAACTGTACTAAGAATATAAGCCGGAAATTGTTTTAAAGAACAAAAAGACGACAAAAAATATGAATTTGAAAGCATTAAATCATTTCCATCATCACATCCCATTTTTCCTTATCAAACGCTCTACCACTTTTTTACCACTTTGACCCAATAAAAAATAGTTCTTAGCCCCTACTGTAAGTTTTAACCATCAGTACGGAACCAACCTAAAGCCACTATCAGATCAAACGTAATTACCCCAATTAAAAACTGGAATAATTGCTTTAATAATAGGGACTGCACTTAAAAATGAATTTCAATCGCGTGACTTCCACACAGGGATTCATACGGATACTCCTCGTATCCATCCACCTGGTAAAACATATTTCATGTATCTGCAATCAGTTTTCAATCCCGCGCAATACTTTATAAACGTCAAAAACACAGTCAAGGACGAATTTCAGTTTCAACGAAAAAAATCAATTCTCATAAATCTCCAAAGAAAAAAAGAATTGAAACTAAAACAACGGTAACTGCTCGTAAAATCCAACAAACACATCAAATCCTTTATCATCATCATCACAGAGGTGATTGCGAGCTTAAAAACTTTCAACTGTCTCATATCACAACAACACTGCGGTGCTGTGAGTACACTTGTACGGATACTTGTTAGCGGATGCCGACATTCGTCATTTGACGTAAAGTATTGGCAAACTACAAAAACCGCAAAAAAAAAAACAACATAAAAACTGCAAACACTGCTGACGGTGGGAGCACTTCCGCGGCAAAATTCCTCTATATGTCCTTGCTGCTAAGTAACAGTAAAATGAAAAAAAAATCAAAAACTTAACGTATCCGCTTATGGTATTCGTACTGTATCCGAACACTTCACTATGCAATGCATAAACTAAGTGCAAGCCGGTATGACGTGCATTCATTCACATTCGACGGAGACGCGTTAAACTTACGTAAGGCGAAATGTTTAAACGGATTGATGTAAAGAAAAACGAACAAAAAAAATTTTTTTTTATTAATTATTTACTATGCCACTAGTTTGTACGTAGACGCGTGAAATCTAGGGACTGCGGTTCCGAGGGCTCTAAACCTAACGACACCGGCACAGCACACGGCACAGAATTGTGGCAATTTTTTTATTTTTATTTTTTTTAATTCTGTTAGTACGAGTTATGTTGTACAACCGACTGCAGACTAAACGAACAGAAATCGCTTATCCACGTTCCAACCACTACTAACCAGGCAAATCAACTCCGGAACGTTTTAGAATTAATTTTTCTTTTTTTCTGATGTTGTTGTGCTTTTTTTTAGCCTTTACGACGACGCGCCGCGCCATTGCTGTTCCAAACAAATCGAAAAGGGATTGAAATGGGCCACGAGTTGGTAGATGGCTTTAAGCATGATTTCTAGTGTGTACCAGGGGTTGTAGGCGGTCAGGGTTGCCGTTCAAAAGTATGTAAAAGTGCTCCAAAAGTTGCAACAAAATCGATACTTCTCAAATCGTACGGCGAAAACGACGGAAGCGCTTAGGAATATCCCTTGGAAAGTAGCAATTGTCCTGTCAGTAATAGGGCTATTTTGCATTTTGGAGAGGGATTTGTGGTAAAAATTCTACCCACTCATACTCGAATGTTTATAGCGGCTGAGCCAATTTTAAAGGTTTAAGTTTAACTCTGATTGAATATCAATAATTCAATGTGATATCAATCCAAGAGACATCAAAAATTAGTGGGAACTATCGAACCCTTTTTCAAAGAAAAATGTAATCGAGTATAAAACAAGATCAGCCCTAAACAGAGATAGGTGTACTAGGACATGTCAGATCTGTAATAAGGCCTTATTTGGGGTATGGAAATTGCACCTTTCGCTCCATCAGAAGTCGACTAGTCGAATGATATTCACTTTTACGTACATACATGATCAGATCTCAAAACCTCTTTCTGTTTTCTGCAAAGGGCATAAAGCTAGGTAACAAAAAAATGGGCACATGGAGGGTGGGTTGATACTTTATGATCTCTAGTAAGAGTTCTTTAGAAGGAGGACTTTTAAAGAATGAATATCCTCGGAATAATTAAACAGTCCAGGCAAGATAGTTTATTTTGAGAGGTACAAATATCGCCCCTGAATACTTTCTGGTCCCGATCCGATTCAAAGTTAGATTGCCCAATAAAAAAACGCTCCGAAATGGTCAAAACAAGAGCTTAATGTTGGAATCCTCACAACGTGTAGAATATCAAGAGACAAAAATAACGGCCTAACCAGGAAACCCTTTGGTATGCCACTGCCCTCCACAAATATCAAAGAAAAATATATGAGCTACCACACAATTATCAAAGAAGCAGCCAAAAACCAGCCAAAATCGAGCTCTAAATTACCCCCTCTCTGTTTAAGTCCTCGTTGAGATAAGTAAGTCCCGTGATAAGATTTACGAATAGAAGCCACTGTTTATCATCACAACGTAATGATCTAACATTTTTGGTTTGGCAAATGTTGAACTGTAGCTTGTCGCATGTTAAGTGCCTCGTTCTGATCAGAGCATCAGCTTTTTCATTTGGAGCAATGGTACCACTACCACCTACATCTAATATAACAACTTTCCGGTGATTTCTTAACAATTTTTAAACTTGCGTTTCATATGTCCAGCTATATATAAATAGCAGCTTTGAGAATGATAATTCCTAATTTTTAAAGAGAGCTGGTTTTGCTAGAAACAACTCGGCATTACTACCATCTTTGAAACGAGGCCTTACTAAATTTCAGTTTGATTCATGCGAAAATTTGGATTTGGAATCAATTTGTTTGAAATTGTTTGATGTTGAATTGAAAAAGAGCAATTTCGATCCGTAATTCGTTTTTTTTTTTTTAATTATTTTTGGATGAAAGAACATGGAAAGGGATTAAAGCGAAATTGGATGCTGCCTATGGGGATTCTTCACATATATTTTTAATGAGTACCCAAACTGCCCGGCAGACATGATTATTGAGAAAATCGTTGAAAAGGTCCGAGACAAGGTTCTTGTTGAACACCGAACAAAAGTGGACAAAATAACAGAGCCGTAGGCGTATTGAATGGCAAGCTGCATTTTACGTGGTATTTGGAGCTCTTTAAGCGAAACCAGCGGAAACCAAACCACCAGGCGAAACTGCTCCGAAAAAGGTAAAGAAGGTGCCATCGTCAGAAAAGTTCATGGCTACTATGATAATTTTTGGGATTCAAAGACAATAATCCTCATGGACTTTTTAAAGAAAAGAAACACGATCACAAGATAGTTATTAGACGGATTTGATAAGAAATTGACATAGCCATGACCCCATTTTGCAAAAAGAAAAGTACATTAGCTCATTTATTCGGAATCATTGTGGGCGAATCGCATGACTTATGGTACAAATTCCTACAAATTCCAAATGGTATTGAGTGCAAAGTTTCTATCCTCCAAATATTATATTGCATTCCAATGCAAAACCCTTGTCTTAAAAAATGGAAACATAACAAGTTTCTATAATCACTCCAGTTATCTCTATACTGATACATTCCAGGCTCTTAGAATTATTAAGCGTCATACCTTAGGTGTGCTCATAAATATTGTATATAATTTTAGGGCCTATGTTGCAAATTTATGAAACCTAATGCTAGACCTAGAGTAATACCTTTGTATTTGACATTCATTCATCCAACTGGTTGATGAGCAAGTAGACGGTTTTTGAACGATTGAATTTCACAGTACTATATTGTCACTACTACACCCCGACTCACTCGAACTGCAACCAACTTTAGACTGCTATAATTTCCAAACCGTTCATTACTGTGAGCTCAAATTTTGACACATGACAGATAATTTTATTATTTACAAGGCTTTTAAACGATTTGCGTTTCAGTTGTGTTGAAAAATTTTTATCCGCGAAGGAATTCAAACGTGATAGTGTGATTGCTTTATATTGGGCTGGAAAACCACAAGTACCTATCGTAAGAGCCCTCCAGCACCTCAACGTGAATAAATTATTTGTGTGTCGAACCATAGCTCGTTACCGTGATACTGGCAGCGTTGCAAAACACCATGAAGGTGGTCATAAAAAAACAGCAACGTCAGCAGAAATGGTTCGGAAACTGAAGACTCGAATTGAGCGAAATCCGCATCGAAGTAGAAGAAATGTGGCTCGTGAGCTCAACATATCGTTGGAACGGATGCAACACATACTGAAAAATGAATTTGGGCTCAAGCCATTGAAGTTCCAAAAAGCACACGATCTTACACCGCAACAGAAAAAAGATAATGTCGAAAGAACGAAGTAGTTGCTACTCTTGCACGAAAGTGGTGAGTTTCCGAATTTGTTTTTTTCCGATGAGTCGCCATTTGTTATAGAGCAGCATGTCAACAAACAAAATGACCGAGTTTACTCGCCAGAGGTCCTTCGAAAATTTACACCTTCGGACGGCCACCAGAAAGCAGGCAGCACCGACGGTGACGGTTTGGGCCGCCATAACCGCCGTTGGTCGCTCTCCGCTCGTATTTTGGGCCGTGGCGTCAAAATTAATGCGATCGTATACCGTGAAACTGTTTTAGAGACAGGCAAACAATCATTTCGGTCCGAGGCCGTGGACATTTCAACAAGACTCGGCACCGTCTCACAAAGCGCGGGTCAACCAAGATTGGTTAAAACACAATGTTCCACACTTCAATTCTTCGACACAATGGATTGCAAATTCTCCGGATGCAAATTCGTTGGATTTCTCTGTCTGGGGTATTTTGAAGGCGAAGGTTGGCACTAAAAAATACCACAGTTTGGACCACCTCAAACAAGCACTTCACCGGGAATGGGTCAAAATACCGCAGAGCCACTTGCGTGCAGCGTGTGATGCTTTCTTCGGCCGTCTCAGGGCCATTATTCGCGTCAAAGGTGGACATATTGAAAACTACTGATACAATTTGAAAATTAATGTATTTTCCAAAATTGTTTGCTTTGGCACAATAAAATAAAATTATAAATAAAAAAATTATAGCATTTTAAAAAGTTGCAGTTCGAGTCAGCCACCCTGTATATTGTATTGTTTATATACAGTAGAAATATTAAGTCACCCTATTTTTTGAACACACCTCGTATGTTCCTCGTACGTCCCTACTGGGAAGCAACCCATGCTGATGGACGAAGCCTGACTAGCCTGACGAAGACACCAAATGTTCTAAAACAAGGTTCCGTTATCTAGATTTGGTGTATGTCTGCAAAATCTTCCTGGTGAAATTCGTTCATTTTTCCGTAGAATATTTTAGAAAAGTGGGTCCACATTTCGAGAGTTCATCGACTACTTCGTTTTCTTCTATGTTTCTCAGCCAGAAACCTTAATTGCAGATGAACGAAAGAAGCTACATTTTGCTTGACAGGGTACCTGAATGGCGATTGTAAAGGAAACTGCTAAGTGAATTATAACTTGGATTGGTCCAGCAGCGCAACAATCAAGTTCGTAGCGAAGTGCTTGTCTTACTTCCCAATAGTAGTCCCCGGTAACTGAAGGACTAAATGAAAAGGGCGTACACGGCCAGTAGCATTAAACTGGCCTACGCTGTCATGGGCTTACAACCCTATACGGAAAAGATTTAAATATGTGAAAAACAAATGGCCTCGGACAAAAATGGACTCACAGCAACCTTTGGATTTGCACCTGGAACATCCGGTGACTTAACAGTGCACGTGCAGCCAAACAATAAGCAGAGAGGAAGTGCGATGGGATGAGTCGGAGATAAGGAGTATGAAAAACTGTGATATAGTATGTATATGGTATATGATTGCTATAGGGAAAAGAAACAATGCTTAGTAGGATGCGAGTTCGCCCTTTGCGACAGACTTAGGTAAGTTTGAAACTTGAGTTTCATTTCCTGAGAGAGCATCTTATGACAGGAAGTCTCTTGTGTTTTACGTGGACATCTGTCATAAAAGCCTTATCCCACAGGATGCCCATACATCCATGAGAGCAAGAATACGAATTGCCATCCCTATTTGCTACAGAAAATATACCATAGTAGTATTTGTGTTGGAGACACATGTTCCACCCTTGGTATGGGGCGAAGCGAATCCCAAATCTCTTGCTGATCTTAGGGTGACATTTAAGGGGTTAAGAAGACAACGTCATTGATGAGCGAAGCCTTGATAATTGGGCGGGGGCCCAGCATCTTATGACAACCTGCATTAAGGCTAAATTCGCTAACATATGTTTTATATGGGCCCTTATCCCTATCACACACCTCTAAGAGGGACGACGCCATAAAATAATGTTTCTACGATCTCGTCCACAAGACACATAAGTAATGTCTGAAGTATGACGTTCAAATTGTACTAAGAGATTTGCTACCGGCAGGCAGAATAGACCATTCAAATTAAATTATGATAGCCGAAACTTTCGTTCACCTTACCAGAGCAAAGTAAGAAAAGTAATACCTAAGTTAAAGTTTAACAAATTAGATGGATCTGACGGCTTACCGGCTGAGGTATTTAAAGCTGCTGCAAATAACTTTGTAAAGAGCGTGCACCAATTCATCTTCAAGGTCTGGTCAGAAGACTGTTTGCCT
This sequence comes from Volucella inanis, assembly GCA_907269105.1. NCBI lineage: Eukaryota > Metazoa > Arthropoda > Insecta > Diptera > Syrphidae > Volucella > Volucella inanis. Next base: position 69,063,625 of record OU026157.1, on the reverse strand, counting down.
AATAAATGGAATCTCAACACCGTGTGCCCGATCCACAAGAAAGAAGACGCATACATGATCATGGCAGATAAGATTGTGTGAACATCTGACACGTTTCGCTAACAAACTGATTGGTCCCTACTAGTGCGGCTTCAGACCAGGAAAGCCCATAATCTACCAAATCTTCACACTCCGGGAAATACTGGAAACAATTTAAGAAGTCCAAATCGATACCCACTACCTTTTCATCGATTTTAAAGCCGCATATGATAGCATATACAGAGATTAGATAAATAGAGCTCGGCATTCCTGCCAAACACGTCCGTTTGTGCAGAACGACGATTGAAAACGCGAGACCGACTTACCTTTGAAAGAATTGTGCGGAGTATAGAGCGGTAAATGTGATCAAAACCATGTACACACTGTCGTCAACAAGGAACACATGAATTGGACAGAACATCATAACCGACAGCTATAATTTCGAGGTGGTTAATGACTTTTTTAAGCTTGGCTCTGCTATGAATTCTGCCAAAAACACCTCAGCCGGAATAAAACGAAGGATCACTCTTGCCAATCGCTGTTTTTTGCTTTAAAAAGACAATTGAGACCTTATAGAATTATAAGAAATCATGGACCTTATCGAAGACGGATGAAGATATCCTCATTCGTTTCGAGACAAAAACCTTCGGAAAATATTCAGTCCGTTTTGCATTGACGGGCTCTTCCAAAGCCCAAAGATACAACCACGATTTTTACGAGCTGTCCAGCGACATCGATCTTGTCACAAAACACGAAGAGCGAATGGAAACCTATGCTCCTTCCCGTAGATTCTTCGAATCTAACTCGTACTAGCAGTACAGAAAGATCCCACCTTAGGTGGCACGCACAAGTTGAAAGGGACCTTAACCGACTTGGAGTGCGCAACTAGAGGCAGTTAGCTAAAGACCAGATTCCGGTATACTCCGAACTCTAGCGGCGCCTAAGTAAATAAGTAAGGATTTGCTTATGAGTACCTTTCACGTTTCCCTGATTGCCAGAGCTTCTGCTTGGAAGACGATCGATGAATTGGGAGGAATGCCTATGTTCTTTGAATTCTTTCTCAACAGTGATTCAAATTTCTAGTAGATCGAAACTTTACCGAAAAACATTTTTCGTTCGTGTGTTTTGCAGTCAGCTTGATTTGGCATACACTGCTAAGTAGTTAGTATGGGTCTTTATCTGTTGCTCTTACGGGCCAATAGGAAAATCTTTTAAGTCTTAAATAAATGATGTATAACGATTAAAACGATTTAAAACTTAAAATAAAAGGATATTGAGAAATATATTGAGCGCTTCAAACAGACATGACGCGACCGTAGACAAGGCATGAGAAAAGTTCTAAAACTCTACCAAAAACTATATACCCAGCGTAGGAATAATCTCATGAGCTCGGGCTTCAAATTTTCTTTATCTAGAGTTTCCCGTATACTTTCATCAGTCACTAATACCTCCGAGAGGACCTCAGCCAAAACGCACCATATTCAGAAAAATGATGAAAGATCGCGTCGAGTTTTTAAAAGGTCGGAAGTTGGCATTAGAATTTCCATGAAACTGAGCTGTAAGTACAATACTTCCAAGGCATTGGAAAGTTTCAATGAAAGACATCACATTTTAGATATCTTGAATGAATCCGAAATTGAGTACAAATTTAACTCCGAATTTAATTCGAAGTTTTTGTAAATATCAAAAACACACGGCTTCCAGCTAAAACCTGTAGAGTCCATAAGAGATCTTATCAGTGAGTTAGGGTGTGAACGGATACGTTCTAACTTTTTTTGAAGAAGCTTTATTTGGTAGTTCATGAGTGGTGTAACCTGAGTTGCTTCATAAATAGTTTTGTTAGAGAACCATATTTTTATTCGGGTTTTCTAAACATTCCGCAGCAAAACCTCAGTGCTTTTCTCTCAAAGACCTCCATTTCTTTGGCTACAGTGGGTGAGATAGTAAACCAAGTAGAAAAACCGTATGTCAGAATTGGTCTTATAAGAGTTTTGTACATTATAATCTTAGTTTTCCCTATCATGTGTTTAGAATTAAGTAATGGTTTAAGTATTCCTGTGACCATTTTTGCTTTATTAACTACAGCCCTTCCATGCTTGTTAAAGAGAAATCTGTTCTGGAAATGTATTCCCAGATAATTTCTTTCAAAACGTAATGGAATTGGGAAATCATTTATTCTTAATGACAAATCTTTGTTTTCTTCAACTGCACGATAATGTTCCTTTCCGCTGGCATTTCTAAAACACGTGAGGCCACATTTTAAAGTAATTTTCCAGAAGTGGAAGCTTTGCTTTAATTTTGTTAAAAGCTAAGTTCGGTCGTAAGTCGCTGGCTAATGTAGTGGTATCATCAGCGTAAGAAAGTGATCCAGGACTTTCCGTAATTGGGTCCGAAAGAGGGAAATCCTGAAGATAAATATTAAATAATGATAGTCCGAGTATGAATCCTTGAGGTACGCCTGATTTCAGCATGAGAGGTTCTGTGTGTTCGAATCCTGTATATATTGAGGTTGTTCTATTTGATAAAAAACGTAACCACTTTGATGTATCAGCCTCGATGTTTTGAGGCAACAAAACAAAGGGTTGAATAGTAAAAAATATGACAAAAAGTGGCCAGGGCTACGGCAACTCTGTAAACGACCAACATCGTATACATGCACTGCCTGTTTGCCCCTCTTTTATTCAACTATGAGTATTAAGGATATAATAACAAAATCGATTTCTTTTTTCTATCCCTTTTTTTAGTCAGTTTCATTCTCCATTCTTAGTCCTTTCATTAGGACAGAGGAGTGCCGGTTTTGTATTGTACTTTGTTTTACTCTTTTTTATTTAAACGTCCTACCCTATCTGTACTCCTCAAAAAAAAAAAAAAAAAAAAAAAAAAAAAAAAAAAAAAAAGGGGGTAGGTGTAAGTGGTGTATAGTTATTTTCGTCCTTAAAGTCCCCACGAAAGACTTCAAGTTTTAATAAGTTGACTTATACGAAAGTGATTGTCCAGCTCTAGACGTATTTGTAGGGGGTAGTTGTGGCATGACCAACACCTGATCACTATTGTCGTTGTGGTAGTTGTCCTCATCATCAAAAACCTTTTCGGGTATCAGCGTATCATTGAAACTGATCGGGTTGAATGGGTTTTTGTTTTTTAGTGGAGGGATGAGTAGATGGAAGTAGTGACGATATGTTGAATAGATTTTTTCTATTTCTATCGCTGGGTAATGTGTTGAATGTGTACGAATCAAGCAGGGGGGTTGATAGTGTAGTGAAACGAATGGTGGGAATAGTCTCTTCTCTAAGAACATTTTTTGTGTAAAGGTCAATGTAAAGCAACACCCAGTAAAAACGTAGGATGTTGGAACGTTTCAATATGCATCCGTGTATGTGCTATCGATAGGTAGAGGAGCACACTTATTTCTATTTCCGCAATTTGAAGGTAAATTCTTTGACATTGATGTCTCTGGGGATTTTATTGAAACGTAATGGGAGACGAAGTGGCGCTATTGTGCATTTCGTGACATCAACCCAGTAACTCACATCGTTTAAAGGGGTGAGCGCTGGATGTTCGATGTGTCTGTTGTACGAGTTTATGAGTTATGGATGAAATTGATTAGGCTTTGAAGAAATATAGTTTTGTTGTGGGAATTGTTTAAAGGTCATTCCAATTTCGGTGTTAATCTGTTTAGTGGTTAGTTATTCAGATATTTTGAGACGAGTTTTGGGTATCACATTATCTGTTTGACAAAGTGATTGACGGATTACTAGATTAGCTTTGAATTCACCTTAATCAGTGTCATATAAGAAGTCGAGTTTAGACAGCGGTCTTTGACTGCTCATGAAATATTAACTAAGTATAGTGGCAGAAGTTACTTACGGTGATAATAATCATACGAGTATCATGGTGTAATGTGAATCTAAAGCTTTTTTGACTTTTTTGCATCTTGACATCTGTCATGGGAATATCATTTCAATAAAAAAGAATTTGTTCAACAGTTAATTACCTTTCTTTGTCAATTTGCTGCTTTCGGTAACTATGTGCACTCAAAAAGGATCTCACACCTTCAACGGAGTAGAGCTGACGACGACAAATTTTTTCTTCTTAACGCGTTACCATTACGTGTTTCAACCATCTACTCCTACGCCCTCTCGAAATAACATTCATTTTGCCTTCCACCTTCCACTATCAAAACGTAAGAGGACTGCGATCTAAAACCCGTGTTTTCTTGCGCCAACCTCACGCTCTCCTATTTGAGGTATACTCTCTGACTGAAATTAGTCTAGTTCCCAATGTAAAGCATCAGGAATTATACCCACTTGACAAACCAAACCAATAGCTACCAACTCGCTATCGATTTAATTGATCAAATAATTAACTTATCTGATCTCCTCGATGATATCATCGTATTTGACGGTTTCATCCTACCTTAACTGTTCTAGACTCAATTGATAATGAATCTTCCACTCACCACTTCTTCTTTCTCTTTTCCAGAATTCTGCAACCCATAAGTGATCAGATTTGCCCCCTTCTCGAGTATGCTAGCCAAAGGTGGTGTCCCTTTAAACGAATTCATGTATCCCGAATTGAGAGCATCCAGCGTCGTTTTCTTCGATTTGCTCTTCGGAGTCTACCTTGAGACGGTTCTATAATCTTACCTCCCTATCCAGACTGACTTAAACTCATTAACCTGAACACCCTTGAGGAACGAAGTGGGGCAACAGACATTTTTTTCGTTCACCTACTCCTCCCAGGCTCCGTTGATTGCATTTCTCTTCACAACTATATTATCTTTTACGCCAACTCTCCAAATCTACGTTGTCTCCGTCTCTTTTATCTACCAATCCACCGCACCATATATAAGTCTAAAGAACCAATCTCCCATATGCTTAAGGTAAACTCCAACATTTCCGTTTTCGATTTTCCTTCAAACTCGATCTACCTCACCATCTCTAGCTTTAAGCCCTAGTGATAGTGAAGTTTTCGAATGAACGTTTCTGTAATCAGGTCCTTGTAGCTTTCGGTTGCAGCTATGACGAATCTGGTAAGCAGGCCTTTAAAGTAGATGCCTAACTTTCTGTAAACTTTTTTAAGACATTTAACATTCATCGGTAGTGCAATCCGCTGGTCTAGGATGCCGTGTAAGAAAACGTTTGTGATTAGGTGAATATTCAATGCATCACCCCTAACTGAAGACCTCATTCTGGTCATTGGATTTCGCTTCGTCAATTGAGTGAAATTTTGGCATTTTTCGCCTGAATGCCGTAGGAATTGTGTAGATATTGGGCGGCATCAACTTGCCTTGAAATAGAACCCATCGAATATTGTTTTCTCACCATATAGACTCAACTTGGTAAACTAATAACCGTGAATGCTGAACAAAAAAGCCCTATAAGCAAGTAAACGGATGAACATCCAAGATACAATTATCGGTGATGTCAAAACTTCCACAATGAATGCGACGCCTTATCTGGGCTATATTCAAATATTCGAAGATCAAGCGGATAAGGACTTTTATGATTACACCAAGGGCTTGACAAAGGGATAGCGTTTGAACCTTTTATTACCTTACAGCAGCCCCTACCTCTCCAATGTAGGTTACTCACATTGGTTCCGACTCCACGTTCCAAGGTTTTTCTTGAAAGGCTTAAGATCTTACCAATAAATAACAGCTTTTGGCTAAGTAATTTTGGGCAGCAAGTAATACGGTAATAAGTATCAATAGGCTACAAAAACTACAGACTCTATTTGCTTCTCTCCAGATTGTAGAATCGCCACCTAAATTCAGCGTATGCTTTTGGGGCATGCATCTAGTATTGTGAATGTGCATATTTTCAGATCAATAGATGACAACCATTATTAAGTAGCAGCTAAATTCTGAGTCCAATGAAAATTAATTTGCAAATGGTTCAAAAACATAGACTTCACGATCGGCAGGGTAGAGACTCTTCACCATGAACTTACTTTTTATTGATGGCAAGACCCACTGAGTTCAGTATCACAACATCATAAATATTATGATTCTTGCAAACAATGTCATGAGATGACACAACAAAATGAGGTGCATATCTTGAAGCCCTACAACGTAAGTCAAGAGCATCGTGGAATGAGTATAATATAAAAACCATACAAAGGAAATAGTCCCTCGAAAAGCTGAAGAACATTAAGTCCACCGGTTTTGATATTTAACCAGGTGTTAACACAGATGCCTTTATATTCAAAAATCTTTCCAGCTACTGTGATACGAAGATGGTACCGACACCGGCGTTAACATCGGTAGCTTCCAGAGTGCTTTCGATGTTTTTACAAAATAGGCGAAAAAAGTTGGTTTTAGAGTAAACGAGGACTAAAGGCGACGAATGTCGCCTTCGTGGAGAACTGCTCTACGTATAGCAAGACAACTAAGAAGGAAAAAATGTTTGCTCTACAAAAACAACGGTCCTGAAAATCGTGCTACATTGGGAGTGTTTTTTGTGGCATTTACTTTTTGAAAATGAAATCATGTAAATGTTGGCCATGACTACTTCTGAGGTGGTCCATTCGGAAGGTTCAATTTTAGGCGACTCGTTCGAGTATATCTCGTGGATAATACGATTAATGTTGGCTTCCAAAGCGTCAATCGTAGTTGGCTTATTCCTGAAGACCTGAGACTTTACATATCCCCAGAGAGAAAAGTCCAAAGGTGTGATATCGCACGATCTAGGCGCCCAATTTACCGTAGCAAAGCGTGAAATTAAGTGCTCAACAAAATGATTTCTCAACAAGTTCATTGTTTTACGCACTGTATGGCTCGTAGCGTCGTCTTGTTGAAGCCAGAGCTCATCGACACCATGTGCTTGAATTTCAGGAAGCACATAGTACGTTAACATGACGGTAACATTCTGATTTGCCTCATTTTTGAAGAAATATGGACCAATGATTCTACCAGCCCATAAACCACACCATACCGTTGTTTTTAATAGATGTAATAGCAGCTTTTGGTTGCTCATCAGCCCAAATACGGCAATTTTCTTTATTAACGTATCCATTGAGCCAGAAATGGGCTTCATCACTGAACAAAATTTCACGATAAAACACCGGAATTTCATTGAGTTTTTCCAGAGCCCATTCACTGCAAATATAACGCAAATTCAAGTGGCCTGGCTTCAATTCTTGCACAAGTTGAATTTTGTACGCTTATAGGCTGAGATCCTCACATAAAATACGCCAAGTTGTCGAATACGCCAAGTCAAACTGCTGAGAACGACAAAAATCGATTCGTCATGGTCTTCGCTTACACTCTCAGCTACGGCTGCTATAGTCTCTTCACTACGTGCTGGATGCGGTCTAACTAGTCCAGTATCATCCACTAATGTTAACTGGGACTCAAATTTGCAAATTTTATTGGAAATAGTGGTTTCAGTAGGACGATTATGCGCACCGTAAGTTCCCCGAATCGCACGAAAAACATTTCTCACCGAACGCTCATTTTTATAATACAGCTAAACAATTTGGAGACGCTGTTGTGGTGTGAGTCTTTCCATCTGACTGTACTTGACGAATGAAAGTAGAAGTCCGTTGCCAAAAAGTGTGAAAGATATATTTGAAGTAATATGGTACCAATATGGAAGAACCAAAAAAGGAACTAACAATATGCAATTTAGTTCAATTCTTGCGGTACGGTAGAAAATATAGTTTGACTATCGTTTGTAAGATTTATGGTTGTGCTGTAAATTTTATTCGTTCATTCTTTTTTTTTGTATAGTTAGGCCGCGCTCAAAGGGTGTTCGTAACCTTAAGGTGTTTGTACACAGCTCGGACGAAGTAAAATTAGAGAGGGAAAAAAGAAAAATTCCAATGCAAGTTGATTTTAAATGTTTGCAAGCTGTAATGACTACGAAATAAAGAGTTCGGCCAGTAATTTCACAAGTACGTTGTAAGGCGTAAGAAAGTATCACGATATTTCAGAGTACGCTGAAAACGGGCTGAGGATAAACTGATGAGCACTCGTAGCTAGACGGGTGTTACAGCTGAAGGTTTGAAGGGGCAGAATGCAATGTTCCATAGGAGAACTGCTGGTTAAAATAGCGATAGCACAATTTTAGGCAGGAGATATTACGTCAATGTTCAAGGGGGTCAATTAATTGTTTTATCGGTCTTGAATTCTATCTAGCAGATGCAGAGATGTTGAAGGAGCACCTGACCAGATGTGGGCATTGTACTGCAATTTGGAAGTTAATAAATCAATAAATAAAGGGATAAATTCCTTTTATCAGGTTGGCAACAAAGTACTTGCCGATTTTTTCATATAAATTAAACACTTCTGGTTATTTCGTTATTCCACGTTCGTAGAGCAACTGATCTTTATCATCATCATCATTGAAAGTTTTACCATCTAAACAGTTTTGCAGCTATCGAAATAAATGGTAATCTGATGGAGCAAGGTCAGTGGTATATGGTGCTTGTAACATTAATTTCCAACCAAGATCCAATGATTTTTGGCGAGTGACCAAAAATAGCTGTATATTTCATTTATCCAGTTGTCGACAGTATAAATCCGAACTGACCGTTTTATTCCTTGAAAGTAGCTCAAAATACACCATACCTTTCTAATTCCACCAAATTGAGAGCAAAATCTTCTTTTGGTTGGTATCATATTCCGAAGTGGATTGTGCTGACTCTTCAAGCCTGGACGACGATCGTTTTTGATTGACGTTACTGTAAACAATCCATTTTTTATCGCCAGTGATACGTTTCAAAAAAAGGGTCGGATCCATTGTGTTTAAAATGTGAATCGCAAGCGTTGATGCGCTTCGTTAAATGAATTTCTTTCAAATCATGTGGAACCAAAATATCAAGCTTTTTAACGAGTTTCATACGTTTTATGTGACACATTTGACTTTTTGCTATCTCTCGTGTAGTTACATCACGATCATCTCATCTGGTCGACTTGGTGGTTGTTCATCTTTCAGTGAAAAATCTCCGGAACGAAATTTGTGTAACTTTTTAGCAGCTTGTGCTGCGTTTTTTCTTTTATGGATATAAAAAAGTGCAAAATGACGAAAATGTTCATTTTTGCACTCCAAATTAAAATTGTCACAAAAATAAAAATAAATTTCACAAAGTTACGCGCAATTTGCTTCTAAAGTAAAGTAAGACTGATCTCTAACAAATGTCAAAAGAAAAGAAAACATGTCATTGAAAGAAGTCATTAAAAAAAAAACCACCAAAGACATTTATGTGTAAAATCAGCAATTACTTAGTTGGCAATCCAATATATTAAGGGCAGATAAGAGTGAGGAAAGTACATCCTAAATCGGTTAAGGAAATCTAGACTTTTCGCAGTATTTATGGTGACATCGAATATGTGATCATTCCAACGTAAATTGTCATTGACCCACAGATATCAAAGTATTTTTTAAGCATTAAATTCCACTCTGCTCATGGTTCTCCAATTAGTTATGGTGTTAATATAAAAATTAAAAAAAAAAAAATCATTAACTAGGATGTAGCATTACTAAAAGATTGAGTATCTAGATCGATGATCATGTTGTACAAGCGGAAAACACAACACCGTTGTATCACTAACCTGCATATGAAAATATGCCTATAGCATCTTCAATTTTAAAAAAGTTTTACAAATAACTATGGCCAAGAAAATATTTCAGTAAAAAATGGCGAATATTTTTAAATGCACTCTACACGTAGTACTAAACTGGCAACGAAATGGAACTGTCCAAGGACACGAATGACCTCCCTCAAGGGTCTCTCTTTTTGGTATTTCGTACAATTTAAGCAAAACCAATAAGAATTACAGAAAAAGTACAGATAGAGCATTGGACTGCAAAGTGGAAGCCTGAAAACAATAACGAGCCGAAAGAGTTTATCTACATATAACCCGAAGAAGAAATGAAAACTAGATGTTGTAAATAGGTAGAAACCTTTCATTTTTAATGAGTTTGTTTACTTGCAATTGCCATTTATCAATGAGTGTAAGGACCAACTAATCTAAGGAGCGATTATAACCTAATGAATGGATCATCTGAAGTCACTCTTGTTTATCAAAAAAGAAGAAAGAAGAAGAAAGTTGATCACATCTAAAAGAAAAATTCACTACTATATAATCTTTTTCCATATTTTATTAAATATCTCAATGTAGTGATTATTTAAAAACTATAAAAAGAATATCAAAAGCCGTGGGTATACTTAAAAATAGAAAACTACAAAAATACCTTCAAACAAATTGAAAAGAAATAAAACACGCACAAGTGCTCATTTGACATTTTACGTATACGCTACGCCATTGAATGTTCGTTCCTATGGAAGTATCTAAAATCGATAAGGATAATGGATACATTATCTAAAAACAGACCCTGTTTCCAGCCTGTTTCCCTACCAAAAAAGTAAGAAAAAAAAAAAAAAAAAAAAAAAAAAGGAAAATAACTCTCACACATGAGTTTGTTTATGATGATGATGATGGGGCAACCACCCAGAACCAGGATGGGAAGAACCATTGATTGACATTGCTAAACTAAGTGATGTCCTCGTAGATCTGAATGTCCTCATAATGACATTTTTTCTGCAACGTCATTCACTTTCCGTTTGAAAGAGCTTTTAAAGGACATATTCATACACTTGTCGCTGTCAAGTAAGTTTTCTTTTTTGTCCTCTCCATTTCTGAATTATCCTCGATCACAAGGTTACTGACTTATCTCTCCAAGTGCCACAAGTCGAGAGGGGGAAATGGAGTACATTAAGCACACATAAGTTATGGATCAATTAAATTCTAAGCCTGGCAAGGAGAACCCGATAAGTTCGTAGCCTCTGTTTACACACTAAATGGGATTTCACACATGATCTAACTAATAATGCCATTCATCAAGTTACGAGTATCATGCGTGTGTAGGTTCGTTAAAAAGTCGAGTCGAATAGTTAAAAAGACCGATATCGGTAAATGCATTAGCAAATAGAATTCTCCAATTCTGCTACTGGGACGCATGGCTACATCTAGGCGCACAACAGTACAAGAGGTTATCTTGGAATATGGTCAGTGGTACCACGTTTCACCATCATGATGGTCAACAGCGTATGAACTGCATTTTATAAATGAAAAGCAAAATGAGTGCAATGAACAAATGAAAAAGACTCACAATCAACTAAATCCGTAGTCCAGAAACTGTGTCTCTTCTCGACACCTAGGGCCTGATAAGAACCAAGCTCTATCTCATCAGTGAAACTTTTTTTACGCGCCTAGTTCACATGCTGAATTGGCGAGAAATATTAAAGCAACGATACATATTGGGTTCCGTGTCCAGAGTTACCAAGCCAGTATTAACAACTGTCGGCATCTGCGGGTAATATCAGACAGATTTACTTGTGTAATACGTAGCAAAAAGTAAACTAGAGGGAAGGGAAGCAGGAAGTGAGACTGAACCGAGCGTGATGAAAGTCGATATGATTCTTGTAAGCCCGCGAGAGGATTCTGGACATATGCACGTTAATACCATAATTGATGCCGTTAGAATAAAGACATACAAAATAGAATGGAACGATCGATATTGTCCTTAAAAAGTATTACACAAAGAGGACGTTCTCAAATTGACGGCCGCTTTAAAGTGATTCAAAGCTTTCAATTTTAATTTATTGTTATTATTATATTTAATATTGTATTGTTATTTATTTTTATTATTATTCTCATACAATTTATACATATTAAAAACTATAAATAACTTATAACTACTTCAAAAATTAATTATTTGAAACAGATGAGAAAAAATGTGACATTCAATGTTACCTATTAAAAGAAAAACAGTGTCGAATGCCACATCAGTCAAATTTACAATTACACCCTGACTGACTCGAACTGCAACCAACTTCAGACTGCTATAATTTCCAATTTCAAATTTTGACACGTGACAGATAATTTTATTATTTACAAGCCTTTTAAACGATTTGCGTCTCAGTTGTGTTAAAAAAAAAACATTTATCCGCGATGGAATTCAAACGTGATAATGTGATTGCTTTATATAGGGTTTTCCAATAGTTTAACTTGACAACTTTGAATTTAATTTGTGAACGCCTCTTTCACTTATCATCAAACTGTCACTGTCAATTTATTCTGTAAACTCAACATGGTAAAGTACACTAACGAACTACGTTTTCCGATTGGGTTCTGGAGAAGATGCGCCAAGATGATGAATTTCATTGCAAAATCATCTTCAGTGACGAAGCTCATTTTTGGCTCAATGGGTTTGTCAATAAGCAAAATATGCGTTATTGGTCGAGTGAAAACCTACGTGTGCTTCATGAATCACTACTTCATCCACAAAAAATAACTGTTTGGTGCGGTTTGCATGCCGGCGGCGTTATTGGGCCACATTTTTTCGTCGACGATAACGATCGTCACGTTACTGTGAATGGTCAGCGTTATCGCGCCATGATCACCGATTATTTTTGGCCCGAATTCGAAGATATGGACTTGGACAACATGTGGTTTCAACAGGATGGTACCACAAGCCACACATCACACGCTACAATCGATTTATTGAAGAGTAAGTATGGTGAGCGTGTTATCTCAAGACATGGGCCAGTCGATTGACCGCCTTGTTCGTACGATTTAACGCCGCTTGACTATTTTCTGTGGGGCTACGTTAAGTCATTGAATGCGAAATAGGGGCGTCTCAGCCGAAATGTGTGGCTGAGTCGTTGAAAATTGGGTCCAAGGAATCGACCGCTACAAACGTGCCCGCGGTGACCATATGAACAAAGTCGAGTTCCATTCATAAATGTTTTGATTGTACTTCAAGCCAACAATAAAGTTTTTGAAATATCTCAAATGGTTTGCATTTTATTTAAAAAAGAAAAGTTGTCAAGTGGTTATTAAAAAACCTTATATTTGGCTGGAGATCCACAAGTAGCTATCGTTAGAGCCCTCCAGCACCTAAATAAATCATTCGTGTCTCAAACCATGGCAGCGTTGCAATACGCCATGGAGGTGATCACAAAAAAACAGCAACATCGGCAGAAATGGTTCGGAAAGTGAAGGCTCGAATTGAGCAAAATCCGGAAGAAAAATGGCTCGTGAGCTCAACATATCGTTGGAACGGATGCAACACATACTGAAAAATGAGCTTGGGCTGAAGCCATTAAAGTTCCAAAAAACACGATTCAAAACGTTGTTAGTTAAAATCAAAGAGCCAAGATGTCTTAAAAATATAGCCAAATGTCTTGGGGATCTTAACGACTGAGGGAAGCCTATTGAAAAGACGACAAGATGACACAGTATAAACATTACGGTAAGCAGTAGTTCAAAAGACAGGCACATTGACAAAAAGTATTTGATTACCGCGCAGATTAAAGTTATCAAGAATTCCTGATCTAATAAAAAATATTTTCAAAACTTTAAAACAGTACAAGTGCCGTACTGGAAGAATTTTCAAAACACGAAATAATGGAAGGCTATGGTCAAAACAAGGTTTCCTACATGCTTTCTTATGATTAATTTTCGTAAAATGAAAAGGGGTTCAATTTTATTAAAATAATTACCGCCCCAACAGGTAATGCCATATTGCAGTTTGGAATGGAAAATACCATAAAAATAAACTTTAGAAGGTTTGAAGAACAGGCATTGCGTAAATAGTAAAAGTTTCTGAGCGTTGATCGAAAATATTGTTTTAAGCTATCTGTGTGGCTAGCACAGTATAACTTAGAGTCGAAAATAAGTCCTAAATATCTAAACTTATCGACTTTCTCAATTTGGGAGCAGTTATCACTACATGTACTGCTGCTACAGAAATAGTTTGCGGCACTTGGGCACATAGAACCGATAGGGAACTTAAACTTTTGGCATTCGGTTGCATGATAAAACACTTAGGTCATATTTTTTAATGAGCAATTAAAGAACATAACTTTTGTTTTGGAACTTATTTTCAAATCATGTTCAGCAAACCAGATTTTCAGTACATTTAGATCCCAATTTATTTCAGATATCAGGTTACATCATCTGCATACGAAGTAAAAACTGTTTAAAGTCTAACAAAAAAAGGAGTTTATATAAATTAAAAAAGTATGGGACCCAGAACAGAGTCTTGAGGTACGCCCATGTCAATGTCTTGGATATCGCTTCTAACGTCGTGAATTTTAACCCTTTGCGTTCTATTGTTCAAATAAGACCTAAACCAATCCAACATAAAGCATCAAAATCCGGCCTTTTCAACCTTCTTCAACAAGATGTTATTGTTCACCATATCGAAAGCTATCGTTATATCTATAAAGAGACCAGCTGAGAGCTTTTTACTAGCTACGTTACTAAAGAGCCGAGAGCAAAATTCTAAATGAGCATTTTTCCGTGGATTGCCATTTCTGAAAACCAAACTGGGCTACGTACGCACATTAGGAAAATTTACTTTCATGGCATTTACTTAGAACAATAGAACAATATTTAGGAAACAATATACACACCCATATGTGTTAGAACTATCACAAAAATTAATTAAAAAAAAAAAAAGATACGAGTACATGAAAAAGATTCACGGTTAAAGGGAGAAGCTGGTTGCGGCTTTTGATATTCCCCTCATGTGTTGGAGTAGTGAATTCCATAGTCCTCTAGCGTGAACGAAGGAAAGACGTTATGAGTTTAAGTACCTGCATTCGAGTTGAAAATTTTCTTAGTTCTTAGTGATTGCTCAAATTGGATTTGTTAAACAAATACGGTGAGGATTTATTACTAATGACACAGTGTAAGAAAATACAATTTCGCGCATCGAGATACTCTATAGGGGTAGATTTCAGGAAGCTGTTCGAATGTGCAGAAATATGGTCTTATTTGCGGGAGTCCATAAATGTTAATGAGAGAGTTTAGTGAGATGGTAGTCGAAGTGAGGCAGAATATCGTTAACTTCACGAAGCATTCTAGACATTGGCTCCAAGTGTCGTTAATTCGTTCGGTGAAGATTGAGCCAGAAAAGTGGCACAGACCTAAGATTGCGTGGGTTGGTATTAAAAGAAATAAGTCGAAGTAAAGAAGGACAATCGATATTACCAACTAAAATTTCATGAATAAAGAGAATGTCGGCAACTTATCGACGTATAGAAAGGGGTTGTAAATTTATAAGTTTCAGCCGGTCAGTATAAGGTGGTAAGTTTTGGCTATCATCCCAGGGAAGACCACGTAAAGCGAATCGTAAAAACCTGCGTTGAACAGCTTCTATCCGGAGGATGTGTGTTCTGTAGTAGGGGGACCAAACTTGGCTTGCATATTCAAGAAGAGGCCTAACAAAGGTTATGTAAAGAGATTTGGTAACATAAGGATTGGAAAACTCCTTAGACCAGCGCTTGATGAAGCCAAGGGCAGAGTTGGCTTTCTTTATTATGTTATCAATGTGAGAACGGAAATTGAGTTCCTTATCACAGATAATACCTAAATCACGTAACTCATTCACTAAGGGAACAGGCAGATTAAAGATTAGATAGCAGCGAGGTGAAAAAGGGGGCCGCTTACGGGAATACGTTATAGCCTGACACTTATTGACGTTAAGCTCAAGAAAATTCTTCTGACACCAAGTACAAAATCTATCAAGATCTTCCTGCAGTGGTAGGCTGTCTGAGGAAGAGGATATATATCTAAAGATTTTTATATCGTCTGCGTAAACAAATATGTATGAATTTTTAACGTTGCAATCAACATCATTAATGGCCAAAATAAATAGTAAGAGGCCAAGGTGGCTGCCTTGAGGGACACCATTGACCTAAATAAAACATAGTACTCTCTTTGATTTAAATATGATTGAACCCATGTTATAAAGTTTATTTGGAAACAAAGAGCTTTTAATTTCAGAAGGATTATTTCATGTGAAATACTATCAAAGGCTTTGCTGAACTCGGTGCAATCACATCATTCCCAGATTCCAGTGCACATAAAATGCTTGATACGAATTCCGTTAAGTTGGTGGTTGTAGATCTACCTTTGAGAAATCCGTGCTGGTTTTGGGAAACAATAGGTTTACTATGGAAAAGCATTATGTCATAAATAATGCTCTCGAAGAAGATTATCAGGGCCGGCAGAATAATCATCTTTGAGGTTTGATTTGCTCTAAATTTATAGACACAGATTCCAAAGTTGTTTGTGGGCAGCTATGTAAGTAGGAAAAGTAAGAGTGGTCTGGCTCTTTGGAATGGGTGGCGAACGCTTGGCTAAAAAAAATTGCGAAGAGATTTGCTATAATTTGGGGATCGCCCGAGGACCTATCTAGAAAATTCAGAGATGATGGATAGTTATCCGATTTACTTTTAGTTTTGATGAACTGAAAGAATCGCTTGGGGTCGGAAATGAGTGTGTGGTCCATTTGGTGAAAAATAGTTGTCATATAGAGTTTGACAAAGTACAGAGAAATTTATTTGGGCAGACTGGTAGTAATAGAAATCGATGTCGGATCGTGATATTAAGTAAGTACGCCAGAGCTTATTTCTCTTATTACGAAGAGATCGCACCAGGGTGGTGACAATGAGGGATTCTATTTGGGTAAAAAAGGTACAGATTGGGAGAGACATTTGAAAATTTCGGTATAAAAGGATGCGAGAGCATCGTCAACCGCGAGGTTGAGATTATCTTAAAGAAAGTCAAAATTGGCCATACTGAGGAGGTTACTCAGTTTGGCGTAGTTAGCCCTATGAAAATTAAAACTGTAAGAATACTCATAAGAAACGCGATTAAGACCATTGTCATACGCCAACGTAAGTGAAAGACGAGGTTGGTAACTATCCAACTTAGAAAGATGTCTGCTTTTTAAAACGATGCAGTTATCTGTATCAGTGGCGAAGACTAGGTCGAGTTGTCTGCCAATGTTATTGGTGACACCACTTAATTGATACAGACCAGAGTCAGCAAGGCAGTCGATGAAAAGATTTTCTTTATCAGAGGTGGGATTTATTGCAGTAAAGTAGGACTGGTCAGTCTGAGCCCATACAAGATTAGGTAGATTGAAATCACCTAAAAAATATAACTACGTCGTTGGGATCAACAGAATTAAAAATGCTGTCGCTTGCATCAACAGCTAGATGGTAACCTTTCGAATAGGAATTCTAGCGCAAACAAATTCAAAGAATGCAGTGGACGATTTTTTAAAGGGATTAGACTCGAGACGAGAGTGTATAGCCAGAAGTACCCCACGGCCATATAAATTTTCCTCTTTATCTAGACCGTCGTCACGGTGTAAATCAAAAAAATAATTCGTTATTCTAAATATTAGGGTTGAGATTGGTTTCTGTGAGTGCAAAAATTTCGTAGGGCAGAATCTGCGAATTAAGATATATAGCAGATATCTTAGTTCGTAATCCTCTCACATTTTGATAATACAGGACAGATATTTGGGAGGCTTCGGCAAAGAATTAAGTGGTGTGTTAGGAGCGATGGTAGTTTATGAAAATAGACCGTGGTCGCTGGAGGTGCATTATGCGTTTGGAACTTACGTGAGACGCAAAAGAAGAGAGATCATTAGCCACGTCATCAGGAGTCATATCTAATTGCTCATGAAAACGTATAAAAAGTTGCCGCAGATCATTGTGATTAGTGGGAAGGCCTTCTTGCAGAATGGAAACCATTGTATTGGTTTTCGTTATACCATCTATACAGACAGAGTTTGGCTTATCATGTAGGTATGCGAGATATAAACGAACATTATCGTATAGTCTGCGGTCTCGTAGTCTTGAGAGACCATACCGGCCATCTTCTCTTGAATCGATAAGGTGCTTGGTTAACTTTGCCTTTGGAGGAAGTATGGGGTCTAAAAAAGAAGGTGGTGTGGTATTTGGGTGGGACTCTAGCTTCGAAGATGGGGAGGAATTTAGAATATGGGAGCGAATAAAGTTAGGGTATGTCGTTTTTGTTTGAGTGGAATGAGGAGATGTTGTTAGGTTTTTTAAATGACTAAGAGGAGAATCAAAATTAAAAGATACACGTTTGGGAATTGGGTTGGACGGTGTGGAAGAACGTTTTGTGTATACGCGATTAGCAGTATGTGAAGAAGGAGCGAAGAAAGGGAATGTCCCAACTTTAAAACTCCAGTTTGAATCAGGAGCTTGTTTGTTATTCATTGGATTTTTTTTTGTGGAAAGGGTTAGACTCCTGTTTTTTAGGTTTAGTGGGATTTGAATTACTGGACTTAAAGGTAGTATCCTTACGATGTTTGTTGTTTCCTCTATTTGGTTTTAATCTGTCCATGGTTATTCCACCTAGATTGATGACGTCAGAAGCAGGGTTGATGAACATTCATTCATATTTTAATGGGATGCTTATCTTGAGGGTGTTGGTGGAGATCTTACGGCAGTTAATGACTTCAATTTTAAATTTAGATTTGAAGAGACTAGTTAACCTGGCTCGATCGAGATGTGTACCTCTTATTAAAGATTCGGCTTTGTTGGAATTGTTCAACTTTTTGATTCTCTTGTTCCACTCCGAAAGTTTCCATAAGGTGCCTAATCGTGAGATTGTCTGTTCAGGAGTTGGTGTATTTGGATCAATTTCCGGAGCGGGTTGAGGTGGAGGAGATGATGACCCAGGAGTTATTGGTGGTTCAATTATTACAGATTCAAGCATCTCAGGTAGAATCGAGGTGTTGTATGATGCAGTCGGTAGAGCCTGGGATTGCACCGGTATATCGTCGATTTTACTGGAAGATATCCGGATGTGATCAGCAATTTCGTTTAAAAGCGCGCGTGATTCGGTTATCTCGTTGCTTAAATCACTCATTTGGCACATGATGTTTATGAGCAACTGATCATTATTTGGCGGAACGTACTTTGGAGATGAAAATCGAGGGAAGACCGTAGAGAACTTAAAGAGTCTGTTATTGTGGGGATGTACGATTTAATTATAGATTTAACACTATGGGATATACAATTTTTTAAATCTTCACTAATTTCATGTTTATCATTTCGTTTAATTAAATCACTATTTTGAGCCAACTGCATAGATAAATTTCGAGGGAAATTGATAAGTCTTTAACTGTTTTTAAAATGTCATCATATTTGATGAATTGATTTTGAATCGATTTGAATGCATGGTTGTTTTCCGCCGCAAAATTGTTGACCGAATCACTGAGACACTTAATTGCAAGCAAGATGTGGGACGGAGTGATGTCCTTGCACTCATCACAATAGAACAAAAAGTTGCTTTTAAAGTCCATTAAATACGCGATAGATCTCTTACTCAAGCCAATGCATAGGGCGTTTAACAACTTGCAACAAAGACCACTGCAGATCACCATAACAGCATTTGAATCATTTGTTAGGGAGCAATTTGCACTTCCACATAATTCAGACATGATGACGATGAAGTTAGGGTAGGTCAGTTGAAAATTTACGCAAAAGACGATGAATGAGAATTGGGTTAACTTTAATACACAAAGGGCGGTGAATGAGAATTTGGTTATTTGGCACTTTTACTCTGTCTATTGACAATGACCGAGAAATAGCTTATGCAAATTATTGCAAGTTAGGCAGGAACAAATTAAATGAAAATAAATAAGCGGAGCGAAATTTAGGTACGTCTGAACTTAATTAATGACAATCCACGACTTTACCACAAGCACTTTTTGGTATAGCCTTGAGCTCCTTCAGCGGTGTCGTTCTTATTTCCTCAATCGTTACAAATCTCCGTACTTTCATAGGTCTCTTCAGTTTTTGGAACAGGAAAAAGTCGCATGGGGCCGTATAGTTTTTGGCCAAAAAAATCTCTCACAAGCAATAATAAATGATAATTTGACGATTTTCCAAAACAATTTTCTTCACAGTTTCGACGTTATCATCTTTTGTTGATGTGCTGGGGCGTCCGGAGCGAAGTTCGTCATTGGCATCTTCTCGGCCATTTTGGAGGAGCTTGTACCACTTGTAAAGATTTTTTCTATTTAGAGCAGACTCACCGTATGCCATTGTCAACATTTCATATGTTTTAGAGCACTTGATTCTATTTTTTACACAAAATTTGATGCCAAGTCTTTGCTCCATTTTTTTATAATAATTGAAAATCGCCGAGCACACTAGAACACGTCTAATCTTTCTATCTGCGAAAAACGAGCTAAGTATGCTATATACTTGAAACTGTTCGGGTCATGTGTACCAACACAGCAAAAAAAAAAAAAATCCGAAAACCAAATGATGATGACGCTGTGAAATCGTATTAGGTTCAGTTTTCTGCCGATAAATATCAGAAATTCTACGAACGTGGAATTATTAAGTTGTCCGAAAGATAGCAAAAGGTAATCGAACAAAATGGAAAATATAACACTGATTAAAGTTTATTCGTTGTATTTAAAAAATATATTTTATTTATATGAAAAAATCGGCAATTACTTGGTTGCCAACCTGATATTGGTGGATATTGGTGGGCCAAAAGTCTCTTTCATATGTAAACGAATAATAACAGATATAAAACTTGGGATATTTGACATGGAGCACTACATGATCGCACAGTGAACACAAATCGCCGTATTACTAAATAATTTACACCCAACGTGCCTACCGGCACGTTCGAAACCCTCCAACAGCTCCCAGTATTCGTGCAATAATGGCCAAATTTGGGAACGCTGACGACGTAATGCGTATCGGTTGACCTCCTTATGGACGATCGGCAGAAAACATTCAGGTCGTTAGTGAAAGTGTTGCAGCCGATCCTGAAACATCGACACGATGATGTTTAATACAGGTAGGCATATCGCGTGGCAGGATTCGCCGGATTTTAAGTAAAGATCTGCAGCAAAAAAAACCAGTTGGTCCAACAACTTAATCCTGGTGACTCAGAAAAACATTTGGAATACTGCAGAACTGTCCTTAACATCGCCGAATTTTTAGGAAATTTTATGATGAGCGACGAAGCACATTTTCATCTGAGTGGATTTGTAAACAAGCAAAATTGCAGATTTTGGGGCGTAAAGAATACCAAAAATTTTCATCAACGTCCCTTACACTCACTTCGTGTTACTGTTTGGTGTGGAATAACCTCGCGTAAGATTTATGGGCTATATTTCTTTGAAAATGATGTGCGTGCAAACGTTACAGTTAATGGGCATCGCTACAGAACAATGCTCCAGGACTTCTTTTTTCCACTCATGAAAGCAGACAACAATGTTAAGCTCATGTGGTTTCAGCAAGACGGAGCTACCGTTCACGCCGCTCGTGAGACAATGAATTTATAACGCGAAATACTATATTCCCAAATCGCATTATCTCAAAAAACGGTGATATTGAATGGTCACCGCGATCGCCTGATCTGTCGGCTCTAGACATTTTTTAATGTGGTTTCCTAAAGGAAAAGGTTTACATTAGCAAACCACACATTATAGAGGAGCTGAAACTCAACATTCGAGAAGAAATCGCACAAATTACGCCGGCAACACTTTAAAAAGTCATGTAAAGTGCTACCAAAAGAGCCCATGAGTGCCTAAATTCTAATGGCGGCAAGTTAACCGATGTAATTTTTCATACATAATAAAAAATGTCCATGAAATAAACTTTTATTTGTTATTTATTTCATTAGCTTTTATCTTTTCACTCAAAAGTTGTTCAAGACTTACACAGGAAAGGCACTTTTGGCCCAACCGGTACTTCTTTCAATTTTTGAGAAATTTCTGTACTAGCTAGTCCATACTACTTTCCATCTTGCAAAAATATTCGCTTCTAGTTGTCAAAGTGATTCCATTATTTTCCCATTTAATGCGTCTTCTGCTCTTCATATATAGATGGCGCTGTTCACATTTAAGTGAATATCACTATACGTTTAGATCTTTCAGCTTGTCGTCGAAGACGTTTGGCCATTTAGGTTACTCCTAGTAAGTTGTCGAGATTTCCAAAGTTAATATGTATTTTCAACTTACAACTGGCTACTTGTATTTGTGGCTGTTGTGGTAGGGCGAGCTCTGCAATCGAACATATAGGACGGGCCAGATACAGTCAAACGTTCTTGAATACTTCTATTGATAAATGCGCGGAATAAATTAGGCCCGAGAATCGATCCTTGAGATACGCATTGTCTTATTATTTTGAGCTCTGAAAATTTGTCATCAATAATAACCCTTTTTCACCTATTGAAGAGATAACTTCTAATAATCTGGACCGCTCACTCGCTTAAATCAAATTAGTTCTTGGGCTTCCAACATTAGATTTTATGATTGGCTTTTTTTTATAATTCCGCGCGCGCATCAAAGGGATATGAATACCCTTTTACTGGTTTTTCACCAAAAAAAACCTGATTGAAAGGGGTCTAAGAGACGATTAGAAAATAGTATGGTAATATCTCAAAAACCTTAAAAAGGCATGGTAACATGCTAATAAGCCAAACTATGACTTTAGCGATTGTCTTGGAATCGTATTATGCTAATAATTTGAGACCATATAATGTAATATAATATCTTAACAATATCTTCATGAAACGAATAGATACTCCTTCCACACCAGTTGAGTTAGACTTAAAACATATCTAGAATGCAGTCAATAACTTCACTTTCGGAAACTACCTTAAAAAATAACCGCGCTCCTGTTCAGGTCCAGCTATTTCATTCAGATCAAAGTCAGACACATCGGAAAAGATTCCCAAAAAAATTGTTAAGGATAACATAGTTTGTCTTATTAGGAAAACAAATCTGAAGCGAGTTTTTTGCGTGGAAGTGAAGTTCTTAAAATTGAAGAATAATAGTTATAAAGGTTGAGTTTATTGCTGTTTGGTTTTTCAAATGTGTATAGTCATTTCATAATGGAAAGACTTACACCTAAACAATGCTTACAATTTTATTTAATTTTTTTTTTTATCACAAAATGAAGTCCTTACCATTAGCTTACCTTAAGTCGATTAGCGCTGATACTTATTAATTTAAAGTCGAAATGAAGGGAGAGGAAGCCATATAAAAGTCCAAAAGGAAGGTTGGGTTCAGTGCAAAGCAGCTACTGATACATAAAATTCTATAGACGTCAATCAAAAATTCCCAAATTCCTCGAAAAGGTACTTTCCATGATGGTTCGTTAGTAGCTATGAGTTAGGAGAAAGCATTAGATCATATCCCCTTCATTTCACTCAGGTGAACAAATAGCCATTGAACATCTATAATATACCAATGAACCGAAAAATAAACCGCAACTTGTCACCTCGTTTCTGAGGAACTGATAATCCCCATTCGCCTATCGTAGTACCACTACTCAACGCAACAATTTACACTCCACTTAACAGATCCCATAATATCTAGTACATGTAACATCTTGGAAACGACTGTTTGATAGTCTAAAGAGATTTCTAGATTTCTGTCAAAATCTATTAATCGCTCCTTTCGCATTGGAGCCCATGTATAGCAACAGTAGCCTTAGGTTATTGTACATAGGAAACTCCTTATCACACAAACAAGGCAACACACAGGTACAACTTTGTATTCAACCACATCAGAAACCAATTCAGAGGAAACTCAGTCTTTTGTAAAATTGATAAGACCATGCTTCACATCGGGAAAACTCATTTTCCTCCATTGTCGTTCTGCGAAATTATTTTCTCTTTTTTTATTTATTTACTATACTCGTAGCGTCTATCTAAGACGCACATACGAACTTGTGGGCGGAAAAATTCAATTTCGCTTAACAGTGAAGCAACATTGAACGTTATCATGATTGTCACAGATTCTATATTTAAAAGTCCATTTTAAAATATTATTATGTCTACAGCAGGCCATTCATCTTATATCCTTTTTTTTGCGCGATGTATGTGAATTAAAGGTGACTGCTTAAGCGGAATGCTCTACTTTTTAAATAAGTTTTTGCTAAGGTTGGATTTGTGGTCGAGATTTTGTATCAATATTTAAATATTTGCAAAGTTTGTTGTTTAGATTACAGATCTCGCTATAATGCCAACATGACATAGTAGGTAATCGTGAAATTGATTGTTAATCTAAAAACAACTGTTGACAAAACTCAACACATTATACATGTCACAATAATAAAAAAAAAAAATGATTTCAAGTATTTTGAATCTGTGTTTATAGATGGGGCTACTTACTTACATACCGTCACCTAAGGAGATCAACATAGTTTGTGGATTCCAGTTGAAATGGGTACGAACAAGCCAAAGTGAACATTAAAGGTCCTTGCATTGAATGTAAATTCTTTGATTAGGTTCACTGATCAAGCCCTGGCGTGCTTTTGGTAGCATATACTAAAATATACAAGATGCGTTCCAAAGGAAATAGGACTTTTTAAAAATAAGAACAACAAAAACCGATTTATTTTATTCATGGAAGGACTATTCCTATTCAGACTGAATACAGTTTTAGATAGAATGGGTTCTACGTCCCCAAAACGTATTCCTTATTCCATTCCATTTTTCCAAAAAGGTAAAAGCCACACGGTGCTAAATCAGTTGAATATGGAGAGTGATTGACAGCTAAAATAAGATTTGTAGATTGTGTTATCGTGCAACAAACACCTACTTCCGTCTGCGCGATGTTCTGACCGAATATGACGAATACGATGCATCAAACGCTTCAAAACACCAAGATATTATATTAGGTGCGCAACTAAGTTATTTTTTTGATGAAAATGCAACTTTATTGTGAAAAAATGGTTACAAAGGAATCATTCAAAGTTTTGCCCATCATTGCTACAGCTTTTTTCCATCTTCCTGGTAGAGCTCTAAAACCGTTATGGTAAAAGTGTTTATCAGCGGAGCTGCTGATCAGCCAGACCGGGTGCCATAGAACGGGACAAGTAATATTCGGACAGCGCAATATCTGGGGAATATGGCGGGTTGTGACACTTTTACTTTGAGCGTTTCCATGTAAGTTTTAACGGGTTTAGCAATGTAAGGCCGAGCGTTTTCAGGCTGTAGAATCACTTTTTCGTATCTCTGCTCGTATTGTGGCCGTTTTTCGCACAATACTCGGCTCAATCGCATCAATTGAAGTCGATACCGTTCCCCAGTTGGGTTTCAATAGTTCATAATAAATAACACCGACGTTGTTCTACCAAATACAGCATAACCTTCGGAGCGTGAATATTCGGCATAACCAGACAGTCCCTACGACTTTCTTCTCGTTGAGTTTCTGTAATGAATCCATTTTTCTACAGCAGTTGTTGACAGCCCAAAAAACCACACTCAACGTCTCTTGGCTTCAAATTATGAGGAACCCACGTTGCATGTTTTTGAATCATTCCCAACGCATGCAATCGCTTGGAAATGGCTTGGCGGGTAACTCATATTGCTGAAGCAAACTCTTCTTGCATTTGGCATGGATCCTCATCGGGCAGTGCCTCCAATTCAACTTCTTCGAAGGATTTTGGCCTTCATTCACGTGAATAGTCGTCAACATCGAAATCACCGTCTTTAAAGCAGTATCTAGGTAAACTTTTTGGAGCTGTCGATGCGCTTCTTCGAATGAAAGAAGAAAATCAACACTTACCGCAAATGGTGAATATTTGGTACAAAAATAGACATTTTCACACAACCAAAAGTATATGACGCCAAAGCAAAATCACTAATGTGTCAAAACGGTTTGTTAACCATATGTTTAAGCTTAGTTCATAATGTTTTGGATATGTCGAAATCGACCAGCACTTACTGCGGGAGCCTTAGTTGCTACTGGAGAGCTTAGTTGCGCACCTAATAGAATTCTTCATTAACTGTTTGGCCCGATGGGAAGAAGTCTTTTAGACAATGCCCTGGCAATTGTAAAAGCAAATCGACATTGTCTCTACTTTTGACTTCTTCAAGCGAGATTTTTTGGGTTTTGAGACGTCTGGCGTCTTCCACTCGGCACTTTGGCGCTTGCTTTTTGGATCATATTGAACAAACCACGTTTCATCACCAGTCACAATGTTGTAAAGTGAGTGTTTGTCCTCTTCGGCCTCCTTGATGAAATCCTTCAAATGTTAATTTGAGACCAATTTTTGGTCGTCAGTCATATTTGAACGGAGTCAGCATAATTAAATTACAATACTTAGGTACATTCTCTTAACTTCTGCTGGAATTGTATGCCAACAAAAATGGCAAAAAAGAGCAAAAGAAAAATCCTGTCATCTACGGCTTGCCCAAAACTAATAATTTCGATATAGTAATGAGCTTCATCAGACAAAGAATTATTTTTTATTCCCTTCCTCTCTTCCAGGTTTTATACAACACCTTTTTTAGACTGCCCTATTCTATGACGCAGAGTCTTGGACCTTTCCAATAGTGAATGAAGAACCAGTTTGCCTTTTCGAGAGAAAGATACTGCGTGCAATTTTCAGTGCCGTTACATGGCCGAAAAATGAAGGAGGAGATTCAACCACGAATTTTACGGGGTGTACATCGATATCGGTCTAATCAGGTGTCTATGGATTCAACGTGTAAGAAAGCTGTGTCATATTGACCGAATGTACACCACAGCTCCAGCCCAATGAGTCTTTGTTTCTAAGCCTGAAATTTTCATTATAATTTCGTCTCGAACATGTTCTGGCGTTCCTGCTGATGTAGATGGTCCTGAAGGAGTTTTATTGACCATAGACCCTTATCTGAACCCTTGCATCCGCTACCAGATCAGTTCTATGCTCGGGTCATCATTAAATCGTCGAATATTAAAGTGTGAGCAACAAGCGCGACCAGTGATTCATCGCTCTTGCGTAAACGAGAACAAGCAGTGTGCTACCAACAAGGGACTCATAGCAACGATTGAATCCGCAAAATATGCGAGTCGGAAGGTAACTCTAACCTCACGTCGCTACTTTTTGAACAGTTACATTTTTAACTTTTAAATTCGATTAAACTTTTCCTCTTCCGTTTTCCTCCTTTTCGTAGACAACATAAACGGTTTGAACAGAAGACTTAGACAAACATGGTGTTTTTAAAGCAGAAATTTTTGAAATTTACAAATAACTACAGGTTTTATACACATAGAACAAGATATAAAAACTTCTTAAGATCTACCTACATCACTTCCATTACAACTCGAAAAGTAGAAACGATTATGCCTACTTCGAGACACATTTAATAACCACAAAGTGGGCCAGTAACAAAGCTTACCCCAAACACCGCAAAGCGTTTTTTTTTCACGAAATTACGTCATAACCAAAACAAACACGAGTTCCTCTACAGCAGATAAATCCTCCAATTTGCAGGTGCTAACAGCAACACTCTAAGCAATTGAATCTTCCACAATCAGAATTCCTTTCGATCTCAATCGATACTTACAAAAACAAACCTCCCACAGAAGTGGGCTCCTCAGCAATAATTAGAAACTTCAATAGGAAACGTCGAAGGATTAAAGGCAAGGGAAAGAACATCACACTTTAATTAACCTCTTGCCGCCGTCTTTAATTTTCATTGGCAAATCAAGTGCTTTTGCGTAAGTTTAAAGGATAAACTTATTCAATATTTACTGGACGTGTTTTAGTCAGAATAACTGGAAACCAATCCACTTGCTACCTTCGATTCATAAAGTATGCAAACGTCTTTGGGAACCAGTAGACTGTTTCAGGCTTACGCTCCTCTAGTAATTTTTTTAATAAATATTTTAAAAAGGT
Source organism: Volucella inanis (assembly GCA_907269105.1). Lineage (NCBI taxonomy): Eukaryota > Metazoa > Arthropoda > Insecta > Diptera > Syrphidae > Volucella > Volucella inanis. The sequence goes on along the minus strand of OU026157.1, from coordinate 69,036,118 downwards.
AATATCGATTTCTATCGGCACGTTTTACGAATACACTTCCGGTTACGAATCTACTGTTGGGTTGGCTAAGAAACAACCTCGGGACAGGAATGAAACCGATGTTAAGTTCAACTCATGGTTTACCTTAGCCCACAAAAACAATAACCCAAAAGCGTGGGAGTGAAACTTATTTAGTTTTCGTGACCACCTTCAAAGATAGATTCTCATCCCAATGATGTAATAATGATATGAATACGTCTGCCGTTTTGTTTTTATTGCTTTTAACGGTAAAAGAAGCAAGGATATGAATATTTATGATGAGAAATCAGTGAAATTAATTTTATCGTCGTATCGTTTGCTGAACAGATACGAGTAACTTTGACATTTTATCACTTACTCGTAGATACATTGAAGGACATGGCACACAAAGTTGACTATGGTAAGCTCAACTATGGTGGGATGTTTCCGAGAATCTATTCAATAGAGACGAGTAAAATTGAAATCCTTTAGAGGAGAGAGAGAGAGAGGGAGAGTTCAACCCTATGGGTCTTGCACCTAGTGGCACGTAATGCCACAGATGTGAGTTATTTATTTCTCCAAGATTACAGTCACGTCGACATGCGAAATGGTAAATTTCTTTAACAAAAAAGAATGGTGTGGGGGTAATAATACACCTACGAACAGTGACAAGGATACCTTTGGTGTAGTTTTACTTACGAGTTTCTTCTGACAATTTTTCAGAGTCAAATCAGTAAACGAAGAGCAAAGAGCTGAGCTTATTTGTTGGTAGGGCATATCACATGAATACGCAAGGGTACATTGGTGTTAAGTTTCATTGCTAGTATGAATAGATTTTAGTAAGATCAGCTTTCTTAGGGACACGCTCCAAGGGCAATAGGGTTCTATAGGAGGACACTAATATTTTTCTTACAAATTTATGTATATGCATTATAGCGTTAGGAAATTTTTCATCCTTTATGTAGGATTTTAGTTAAGCTGATACTTTTTTTCCGCAGTATGGCTCACTGAGTTACTGTAATAACTGAACTTAATGTAGCTGCACACGAAAATCTAATCCTGGACACTTGGATAACAAAACAGTAAACGACCCAGTAGTCTATAAAGAATCTCCTGTAATTATCTCGATAACAAGCAAAAGTGGCCTAGGAAATGAACGTAACGTAGCGAGCGACAAAAATAAACAAATTTTCTAAGAACCAAGGATCGTAGAATCATTGGGCGTAGTATTCCCAAGATAGAGTAAACGACGATGTCAGACGTAGTATTGTGAAGAAATATGAATTCAAGCGATTAGAACCTTTTCTGATGGAGTCTGTCAAAACCTATCAAAAAGTTCTGTGCTGCCAACATAAACTGTAAAAGACCAGTGAAAATATTGTCAACAAAGTTGATGTGTTAAATTATACCCTACCGCCACAATGAAACTCCTGGTTTGATTAAGAGTGTCGTCAAGCACATGTAGCGAAATAAGAAGCACACAACGCGGTGCTCCAAAAAAAACGAAAGCTGCTTGCGAGCTCTATAAGTAAAAAAAAGACTAGTGGACCACCGGACTAAAAAGAGGTTTGGATAGCGATATCTAAAAAAAGAACATGCCAGGAACACAAATCTCGAATAGAGCGCTGCAGAGATAAAGATGGGAACTTAATAGCAGAGTTACAGTTAGAAGGATTACTTCTGCAGTGACCAACATTCCGAGGTCAGGCAGAACCTTACCATTCAATTTGGACGATCACCGACAACAACTCCGTCCACCGGACCAAAAAGAGGTTTGGATAGCGATATCTAAACTAAAAAGTTATAGGTATGCTGGTGCAGGTAAATTTTCTGTCGAATAATACAAGACCGCAAGGGATGGTAAGAGGTATATAGCTGCTCTTCTGTAAAGTCTAGTTGGATGGAAAAGGGGAGTCTCTTTACATCGTATATAAGATATTATCTCCTGCTTGTATGAACGATTGAACGCAATTTATCAACGATCTGATTAACTCTTATTATTGTAGGAAATCTTAATTGAGAACATTTTAAACATTCTAGCCAAACTGGTCAAGTTGTGCATAGTGACAATGGAGAATTACCACTGCTCCCTAGAGGTCATCAACAATCTTTTCGAGATCCTCGATATCAAAAAAGAATTTAATCAGTGCCAGAGCCACAGCTTTCCAAAAGTTTGTACAACTAAAATTGTTGAAGGCATTAACACCATTGGCAGAACTCAGTGAGCGTTCACAAGTCCTAAAACAAAAGCAGCAAATATGAATTTAGTCGTGAGTGAAGCTAAAACTAAGTACGAGTATATGCAGTCAACAAGAAGATAAACACATCTTGTATGTCATCGGACAGAACATCACAATAGAAAGCTTAAACTTTGAGGTAATCACGGATACTGTATAACTCGGCTCCGCTTATAACTCTGATAAGATGGCAAATGAGTAATAGGGCCTTGTCGAGAAACGCTAAGGAGACTCTACATAAGACCCTAATGATAGAATATTATCTTATAATATAGCAGTTTTAAGTAATAAGTCCCTATTAGCTGAATTTTACAATTTTGTAATTTATATTTTTCAAAAATTTATTTGGGAAATGTTTCAATTTTAACAGAGAATAATTACAAGCTTTTTGAAAATAAGTCCCTAAAATATGAATTTAAGTGGTAGTAGTAGTAGTAGTAGTAGTAGAAGTAGTAGTAGTAGTAATAGTTATAATCTTTATTATTCCATTAATTTCTTTTCTTTGAGATTTACAAAATTTATGATAACATTGGCATTTGCTGTCAGCCAGAAAAGCGATTTGATTTCTTCTTTCGTATTTATTCCCATATTAAATAATACCATTCAAAATAAACATTTCATTAAAAGGTGTTACCTTTACTTCAAAGCTATTCTTAGATACAATGCCCTCCAGTTGTTTCCATTAAGTGCAGCGAGGACTTCTGTAGACGGCAGCGTCTTCTTTCACCAAATTGCTCTTCGTGATTCTTTTAGAATGGGACATACACCCAAGAAGTGGTGAATGTCTTCTCTTGTCCTGAGATTACACGAAGCACTCTCATCATTCCCTTCGTTTTTATGAGGCCTTGCATTTAAATAAAGTATAGCAGCTCTCTTTAAAGTAGTTTCCGTCTCCTAGATTATAGGTAAAAGTGCTATGTTATACGTGCATCTTTGTCGTGATTTCTGCTCAAAGAGAGATCGGCAGGTGGTATCTATTTTTATTAGAAGTTTCTGTAAAGATCGCTTTAGTGAGGCGACATTATCTACAGGGAACGTAGCGCCACGTTCGTGGCATAGATTATCCCATTTTCTAGCAAACTGTAACTTTCGGATAAGAAGTTATTTTGCGTTAACATGTGGTAATCGATAATCAGGGAGTGAAAGTGCTTTTAGGACGTACATAAAGTGCATTTTCATGGTGAATAAGTACAAAGGCGATAAGCCGGTTTCTAGGTGAAGCATGTAATTCGGCGTGTTCACTTGTAGTCTAAATATTTTCTTTATGAAATATCTCAGGAATTTATGTATTGTACTTCTTCGAAAATTTTATACTTCGTACTCAATGCAATATCTTTTTTACTAAGTACTCCTTTCCAACTGCAGTTTATGGCCTTTTTTGCTTCTCTTAAATTTTTAATTTTTTGTTTTATTGTAACTCCAAGGTACTTGTATCCCTTAACTCTCTCAATTTCTTCATTTCACCCCTCGCATAACGTCCAGTTCCATTTCGAAATACCATTATTTGGGTCTTACTTGTATTCACCTGTAAATTCCATAAATTCCACTTACTGCAATAATGTTGTAATTTATTTATCATCAATTGCATCATTGTTGGTATTTCTGCTAGCAATACGATATCAGTCATCGAGGAATAGAGAGAACAGAAGAGGACTTAAGAGGCAGCCTTGCTTTACACCCATGTGTGACTCAAATGATTGTGAACAATTTTTTCCATCCCATACTGCTGTTAACTTTTCACTGTACAGACTTTGTAGGACTTTGAGGAATTTTGTTGACATACCTAAGTTGCGTAATTTGTAGAACAGCGATCTTCTATCAACGGAGTTGAAAGCCGCCTTGAAGTCCACAAAAAACGCGTACAGCGTTTAGTGATACTAGTGAGCGAGAATAAATTGTCTACCGTTGAATATTTGCTCCGAAAGTCCGTTTGAAATTCGCTCAGAATGTTGTTTGCTTCAACCCATGTGGACAATCGATGCAGAATAACTCCCGTGAAATTTTTAAAGGAATGTATCCGAGAGGGAGAGAGAGAGCTACCGGTGGATTCTACTATAGTTTCGCAAAAGATCTAAATATTTTCTGTGAATTCAGGACAATTGAACAGCTTACAGGACAGTAAGCTTACGATTGGATAATAAGATATATTATATGTATATTCCCAACGTATTTTAACAACAAATATTGCAATGATTTGCTGTTATCAAAAGGACATAATTGTAAACGGTGAAGATAGGATGAAAATAGGTCAAATCAGTGATTGACGTCGATATGACGTAAATTTTATTAACCGAAATCCGCTGTTCTTTTTCATGTACGAAAAATGCAGACAATTTACAGACTTAATGTCGTGTGGATAGTGTAGATTTTAAAAAAAAAAAATTAATTATGGAGAATAGTAAGGTCAATGTGGGTTGGAATAGAATAGAATAGAATCCTGTTTATGAATACATATCGGTGAGGAATTGTTGGGGTATTAACAACGTCCCTAATAAGCGCAATAATAAAATTTTGTTTGCAAAATGTGGAGAGAATTACGATACGAGGAACTGGAATAGTTCAAATACAAAATGAAATAATTGTACGAGAGCAAATAGAAACCTAGGCTTACATTAAAGACACTTTACCATACCACTATATAAGGTATTTCTAAATAAACTTGAAACTGAAAGAACCAAAATACTCGTATTCTAGCAACAGACCTCTCTAAAATGCGCTTATTCAAATATACAGAGTCTGATAAGTAATTTAGCTGAATTAAAAGTTCTAACTAAAAGCAATAATTTCAATTTTATAATGTGTTCAGACGTGGACTTTTATAAAATAACTAGATATGATGGTATATCTAGACATATTGGTTGAGTGGTTCTCTATGCCAAGAATGATTCATCTATCTATTGACCTATCTATAAATAAAGATATTTGCTGGCTTGCTACGAAGAATGTGCTAAATTGTCGTGAAGTTACTATTGTTGTGGTTTATAAGCCCCACAGTGCGTCTTATAGATTGGATAGATGGGTTGAATATTGACTTTAATATTGACTGGTTAAAAAACGATATACATACAATAAAAAAAAAAAAAAAAATAGAAAAAGTGTTTATCAGTAATAACTGTAAGCAAATATGGTATTAACTCAACCTTCTCGAGTAACCAGTGTTTCATCTACATTAATAGACTATATGTATTGCAACAAACAATTTAAATATGAAAATGTAATAATAATAAATATTACGGACCATGAAACAATTCTTATTGATACATCCATGAACACAATAATAAAGATAGCAGTGTTTAGATATCAAAAAGATTCCTTTGGTAGACTCTTGACACTAAGTAAAATCAACTGAGATACTAATGTAAACAACGTAGACACAATTGAGTGTAGTGAATAATTTGTGTCAGAAAAAGTAGTGAATCCAAATGACATAAAATAATTTAATAATAACTTAAGAATAATGAAAAATGAAAAGATTCGGTCGTTTAACAGAGCGAAATTAACATATAACGATAGTGACTAGGGACATTTTCAGAGTATTAGAAAAAAATCGTCAGTCCAAAGGTAAAAGTCATTAAGCACATTGCTCTTAAAATCATTAATTAACTGCTTTTTCCTAATAAAAACTACGACATTTCAATTTCAATTCGTTATAATAATATCTTGTAAAATGTACACTAAGATAAATATCTTTTATAGTACTCAGAGCAATTGATTAAATTTCATAAAAATAAAATATTTTTAAAGGTAAAATTTTAATGATAGCCATATCTAACAATTTTACAGATCTTAGAATCAGAACTACAATAAGAAAAACATGTACAATAGTATTATTCAAAGTATTGCCCATCTGAAACTATGGCTTTTTCCCATCTTTCTGGCAATTTGTGGATCCCATCCCAAAAGAACTGCGCCGGCTTGGCAGCCAAGAATGAATCAAGCCAATTTTTGATATTCTGCTCTGATGTGAACAGTATTTTAGTAATGTGGGGTAAGACTTCCCATCCACTGCTTTCCAAATAGTAGGGCCAAGCATTGTCATGATGGAAAATTATTGCCTCGTGTCTGGTCGCATATTCCGGGCGTTTTTCGGCTACTGCTCTCTTCAAACGGATTAATTGTGTTCGGTAGCGATTCACCCGGTTTTAGCAGCTCATAATACAGCACACCCATCTGATCCCACCAAATACAGAGTATTACCTTCGCGCCATGGATATTCGGCTTTGCCGTTGATTTGGCTGGTTGGCCGGGTTTCACATATGATTTTTTGCGCTTGGGGTTGTCGTAATGGATCCATTTTTCATTACCAGTTACAATCCAATGCAAAAATGACTTCTTTTTGTGGCGTTCCAGCAGCATTTCGGACATGCAAAACCGCCTTTCGACGTCTCTCGGCTTGAGTTCATGTGGAACCCAATTTTCTTGCTTTTGAATATATCCAGCTGCGTTTTATATAACGTTTTGAAATGGCTGCTTGAGTGATACCCAAAGATTCTGCGAGCTGTTCTTGTGTTTGGCAAGAATCTTTATAGAGTAATGCTTCCAGTTCTTCATCTTCAAACTTTTTTGGCTGCCCAGGACGTTCATCGTCTTCCAAGCCAAAATCACCACTTTTAAATCGTGCAAACCACTTTTGGCATTTTCGCTGAGCTAGCGCATGTTCACCATAAACTTCCACCAAAATACGATGACTTTCGGCAGCGGTTTTCTTCACATTAAAGTAATGAATAAGAACTCCCCGTAAAAACACTTTTTCAAGCACAAAATTCGACATATTTGAATGAAAAAAAAAAATATTGTTGTTTACGCTTCAAGTGAATGACATATACTGAAATGACGTACAATGACAGTAGCTTTCCAACGCATGTTCCAATCCCAAACTATTTACAGTATGAACCACATTTAATCTATTCCCAGAAAATAAGACATCAGGTAAGGTATTTAGGGCTGGTTTTTTTTTCGAAATTGGAATAACTTGCGACTTATTAGGATTTAGAAGTAATCTATTAGCTTTAGACCAAGAATGAATACTGCATTTAAATGGGTAACGAGTTCAGCAGTGTTTTTAAATGCCTTAGACAAATATAGCTTTACATCTTCAGCATATAGATGTACCGAGGTATGAGAGCAGACAGATAGCAAGTCATTTATGAACAAAGAAAATATTAAAGGGCCAAGGATTGACCCTTGAGGTACACCTGTAGAAGAGCTGAATAACAATCATGAATCGAAACTTTTAGAAATCTATCGGAAAGAAAGCTTCCAAAAAGTCGCAAAAAGTCTCAAAACCGAAGAGATGTTTTAATTTCCAGCAAAGAATATTGTGGTTCACCTTGTTAAAAGCCTTCAAGAAATCAAGCAAGCAAAGAAGGATCGCATCGGGGTATTCTAGTCTATAAATTTAAAAAAATCGTAGACATTCAAGAAAGGCCATTTTTGTGACACGACATCTGCACCGGTCTAACCGGAACAAATGAACAATAGACGGTAGACGTTTCCCGAGTATCTACGTATAAATACCCCCATAAAATCTTTATTGTATTTAAACTATTTTCAATTTTTCTTTTAATTCAAGGCCATAGAAACTTATTTATTCGGAATCTTTTCATCTTAGCACTAGGTGGAGTGAAAAGTAACCTCCTTGGGAATAAAAAAAAAAAAATTTTTTAAATGTTTTTTTTATTTTATTCAATATAGTCCCCTTTAAGTTTGATACACTTATTCTAGAGATTCTCCAACTTCTTGATCCTGTCCGAAAAGTAAATTTCCGGAAGGTCTGCAAAATACTCCTCCGCGGCGTCGATGATTTCCTCGCGTTAACGTAATTTTTTATTAATGAGCCATCTTTTGAGGTTTGGGAAGAGATAATAGTCCGAGGGAGCCAAATCGGGCGATGCATCGATACGGTGGATGCGACAGCAATTGGAGCCGTAAGTCATTGATTTTAGCCACGATTGCGATGCTCTTGTGCGCCGGTGCATTGTCTTGCAAAAACAAAATTTTTTTTCGCTTTATGTGAGGCTGTTTTGCAGCGATTTCGGCCTTCAATCGCTCCAATAATGCACAGTAATACCCGCTGTTGATGGTTTTTCCTTTTTCGGGGTAGCTCACGAAGAGTATGCCATGACAATCCCAGAAAACCGACGCCATAACCTTTCCGACCCATTTAGCCTCCCTCGGCCGCTTCGAAGCACTCATTCTGTTCTTTGATGTTCAACAGTTATCAATCGACGCCAAAAGTCCGCCCGATTCCGCAGCAGCAAGTCCAAACACTCTTTTGAAGTACTCTCGCTTTCGTGTTTTGGTCAGGAGTGAGTATGCGCGGCACCTAACGGCAGGATAACTTTTTCATATGCAGAATATTGCCCAAAATATAGCGTGTGCGCTCAGTATTAATCCTTTTGGTATCTGCTAGCTCGCACCTTCACTTTCCGGTTAGCCAACACTATTTCACTTTTTTTTTTTGACATTGTCCTCTGTAACCGCATCGGAGGGCCTGCCGCAGCGGACTTGATCGGTAGTGGAGTTGCGACCACCACGAAACTCTCGAAACCAATATTTGACGGTGTAATCTGACGGAGCATTATTAGCCCCATAACATTTATTCAACTTTTCTTTTGCTTCCTTCGCCGTTTTGCCTCTCAAAAAATAATGTTTTATGAGAGAACGAAAATCATTCGTTCAGAATTCAGAAACATTCAGAATTCATGCATGAACGAGCATGCAGGAATCACGATTGGCTTAGAAGCTCATGTGATTGAAACCAGACGAAACAAAGTTCGCATCGAGCGCTCTGAACTCCGAGCTTCAGAGGCATCAAAGGAAGCCAACACTGCTTGTCTTTATGAAATAACTTCGGAGCATAAGCATTTTGAAGTAGATGAATGTTTCTTATATGGCGCAGGAATCGTCGATTAAAAATATGTAAGTATACTGTACCGTTCTATGAGTAAATTTCCCGGAATCTTTTCTCAAAACTTTAAACTCATTTTTCTCGAAACTACTTTTTTTGAACCGATTTATTTAAAATTTGCTGTAAATGTTCTTTGAATATTCTTCTATTGGCTCAATCACGCTCAGATTAAAATTTGTAATTTTATTATTTTTAAAAAATTTCGAAATTGTTGCCAACAAAAAATTTTTTTCAAACGACTTTTTCCAAGGTTCGGGCTATAGCAGCATATTTACTTATTTAGAATCCGTTTGGATTTTTTGTTTCAAATGACCAGAACAGTTGAAATTGTGCACGCCAAGACACCCTTTTTTGAAAAACAAACAGCTCCTGATTCCTCTTTTTGAGCTGATGCTTCATTCTGATATAGACATGGAAATTCTAAAGTGGGAGAGAATAGGTTCCCGATATTGTCGAACGTCTTCTGATTTCTAAGTCCACTTAGGTGGGGATGATTAAAAACTGTAATCTCTACAGTTTGGAGCTTTGAAAAAGATATCGAGATTAAGTCGGATATAGCTAAAAGAATCAGTTATGACTCAGATATAAAATTTAAAGATTTTACTGCAAAAATTTTACTCAAAATTTGTAAACACAAAAGAGACAGACTTACCCATGGTTAAGAGCGCCATTTTTTAAGTTGTTTCCAACAAAATCAGTCTGTGCCTTTGCTCCAGTTGATGCCATCGCACTATGTTGATTTGATGTTGGATTTGTGGTAGCTTGGAAGCTAACAGTACTGGCCGCGAGTATCATTGCGCTGTTTGTATTGTCTTTACTGACGAGTGGAAGATTTATCCGCCCGTCATCCATATCTTTATAACTTTTATCCGATTAAGTCGTTTCTTTTCACCTTTTTACTTATATTTTCGAGTAATATTCTCAATGTTTGAATCACAGAGAGAACGGTGGAATCAAAATTGAATATTCTCCCCTCAAATTTGAATTTGTAATTTGAGCGCTTTTTTTCTTATACCATTCTATTCTGACTTTATGTACATGCTTCTAGAAAATTTGTATTCCATACACCGAATTCCAATAAATGATCATGTACGTGTATCTTTAAATTCACTCTCGAATAAAATTGACATCAAACAAGAGATACAGTTGAGTACGAATATTTATGTATTCAAAATTGAGACCGAAACGTAAACGGATGCTTGCAACAGTCACTACGCTTTATTTTGGTGCCATTTTGTAATTCACCTGTAGGTTCAATTGGATCCAAAGGTGTTCTCAACAAAGTCAAATGAGTGCTCCCCAATGTATCTGTAATAAGAAAATGAAAAGATAAAACTGGAATAAGTTGAGATTTTAGCTTAAAGGGAATAATGCATTTATTAAATCTAGCGATGTAGGAACGCTTTACGTCCGTTTTAAAAAATTATTCACGTTTTTCAAAGCGTGACATTGACATTTACATCTAGGAGTATGTTAATTGGTTTTGGTAAACTTCGAAGTCGAATAAATTTTTTATGAAGCAATTTAAAAATATTCTGTAACTATTTGTATTGTTGGCAAAGTAAAAAGTAGAGGCTTGGTCTACCAAGAGTATTGGTCACATGAGAACAAATACTTGTTTATAAGTAATTTGTATCTGCGAATGTTTAAATTAAGTTTTTAAACTTAAATAAATATGATGTTATGTAGAATCATTTCGGAAAGCATAGTCATCATAGAAGTACTTGTTCTCGTACCAAAAATGACCTTTGAAAATTGTCCGTCCTTAATTACTGCGAAATTTGTTGAGAAAAGATTCAGTGTAACTCCAGTGATAATATGTATGCTAGAGGATAAAATTTAACAAAAAACACAACAATAGATTAATTTTCCAAAGCTGCTCCTGCGACTACAGTAGTATACAATAAAAGTTAAAGCTGCTTTCAGGGCGACACACAGTGTGTTATTTCATACATCTAGCGGAACTTTATATGTTTCGTGCTTGAATTTTTTTTGCTTTAAACTATTTATTTAATAATTTGAAACATAATATGATACTTTCATAATATGATTATTTCAAAGAGTTATAGAATGATTACGCTTAAATCTTCACGGATTTTTATATATTTCTTTACCTTTACTATTTTCAAAGACTTATATACTTAAAAAATGCATTTTAAAAAAACATTCAACATATAATTGTTGATATTTTAATTCTTATCCATTTAGTAATCGGATTCAAATTCTTCTTCATCTGATCTGCCTATATCTAAAAGTTCTTTTAGGGGAGCCTTTAAGAGGAAAATACTCTCCAGTGGAAGTGGACTTCTCTTTCTATGCAGCATTGTACTCCGGCTCGATATATAGGGATCCGAGGAAAGTGAAAATCTTTTGAGAACATCTTTATATGAATTTATTTTTGAAAACTTATTACTGAAGTGCTCCCGGATTCGCCTCCGGACAACTGTCCAAGTGGCAATAAGCAAGCTTGAATTATGTTCTTTGAATGCACAAGAAGCTTATGTATGCTTGCAGGCGTGTGGTACCAGGCATAATATTGAAGATATAAGCTATTTGTTCTGTTCACAAAAGTATCAAACTTGTCGGCATTAATTTCAACATCACTTGATATTACTTGTAGTAAAATTCGGAAAAGTTTGATTATATCAATATTAAGACCTGTTATTTCTGCACTTATTTCAGCGTCTCCAAAAATCTTTCGAGCTGTGTTACCATCATTGGTATTCCAAGCTATTTGTTTTGGTATGTCTACCAAAAGTCCCAATTGTTCTCGAATTTTGGATTCCATAATCTTTTTCCTATCTAAGACTTTTTTTTTTCTTCTTCCGATCTTGCTTGCTACTTCTTTATGTCTAATTTGTAAGCAATATGTAATTGTTTTTCATAAGCGATTTTGCAATATTTAAATATTTCTGCGAAGTCGTGGCTTGTTTCAATTCAATTCAAGGTTTTCTTTTATTTAATTTGAAATGAAATTTACTTTTTAAGAATTTTTAATTATTGTAACTAAGTGTTATTTGAGTTGAAAAAATAGTGTTTAATGCTTTTTGTTCTCATTGTGACGTTTTGAATGTTGACGAGTTCTCGAGGTAGTTCGTTCAAAGTTGCTGGAACACTGTTCAGCAGTTGACGTCTACCATAGTTTTTGTAAAATCTGGGTACTTGCAGCAAACCATGGGTACGTCTTCGTGTATTTTCTTTTATGGGTAGGTGTGAAAATATTCATAGACACTATGAACCCAACTAAGTTACCTTATCAAATAGTTTCCGTTTCAAATAACGTTCGCCTGGGGCAGGTAGCTTTCCAGCAAAAGCACATGCTAGTACCTCTATTATATGCGGATAGTCCTTATCGCGCCAGATCGAATGGTCTCATTCTTTGTAATCGACGCACTAAGTTTGTCTCGTCCAGAATTTGGAGTATTTTATTATTACAATGACCATGAAGACGAATACGGAGCTTGCGAGCAAAGTTCATTATTTCGTCCTCGAGGGTAACTATTCCTAAGTCTCTGTGGATATCACTGTTTCTGATATACCATGGGGCGTTCACGATTTGTCTTAGAGCTTTGTTTTGATAGCTTTGAAGAATTTTTCGGTTGCTTGGTTTAGTACAGCCCCAAATTTGTATACCGTACGTCTAAACAGGTTTAAGCACTTGCTTATAGATGAGCAGTTTGTTATGTATGCTTAACTTGGAATGTTTTCCTAGTAGCCTGTACATTTGTCTGAATTTATTTTCAAGTTCATCACGTTTCTTCTTAACATGCGGCTTCCATTTCAGTTTTACATCTAGTGTAATTCTTAGATACTTTGCTTCATTTGTATATGGTATTTGTACCGAGTTAATGAAAATGGGAAGGTTGTTTATTTTCTGGTAAGATTTGGTCTTATTGAGAACAATTTGCCATATCTTTGTCCATTCGTAGATTTTATTCAAAGCCGTTTGTAGCTTTCCAGTAGCTAACTCGACTGAAGTATCTGTAGCTAGTATCGCCGTGTCGTCCGCGAACGTGGCGACTATGGTACCTGATTCTTCCGGTATGTCTCGAGTATAGAGTAAAAATAATACCGGTCCAAGTACACTTTCTTGGGGAACTCCAGCAGCTATCTCTTTAAATTCCGAGTATTCGGTGCCATGTTTAACACGAAAAATTCTGTTTTCCAGGTATGATTTCAGAATCGTATGCAGCTCCCTCGGAAGAACCTGGCTTAGCTTAAAATTTAAGCCTTCGTGCCACACCTTATCGAAGGCTTGAGACACGTCAAGATACACGCTAGAACATATCTTTTTCCCCTCTAAAGGAATTTCATTCGTAATTCTAAAAATTCTAAAAACCTGGTCAATTGTGGAGTGCTTAGTTCCGAATTGATGTTCAGAAATTAGACGTCTCTCTTCAATGATCGGTTGCAAGCGCTTCAATAGGAGTTTTTCAAATATTTTAGATATTATCGGCAGAAGCGATATGGGTCTGTAAGACTTTTTTTCATTTAGAGATTTGCCTGGTTTCGGGACCATTATAAAATCAGCAACTTTTCATTGGCTTGGAACGTTTAATAGTCTTAGAGCGGCATTTATAAGTTGGAGCAGTTTGATCAGGGCTTTCCTTGGCAGCTCCTTTAGAATTTGATCAGTTATTAATTCATAACTTGGGGCTTTGTTATTTTTCAATTTTTTAATTGCTTGGTTAAGTTCTCGTAGCGACACTGTTTTTATTCTTAAATTATCCGGTGCCGTAATTATATAATTAGAGCCTCCTGTTAACACCTGTCCAACAAAAGGCTTAAACGTTTCTTCTAGGTGCTCGGAAAATAGATCCGCCTTCTCTTTATCTTCTTTTGCCTTCTTCTTCTTTTTCTTATGGGAGGAAATTGCATTTGAGGCTTTTTAAGTCCCTTCATGGCTTTCCAGGGGGAGTAATTTGAACTTCTTTCGGCAGTCAGACCTTCGAGATATGTAGAGATATTCTGATTTTTGTAATCTCGTATTGCTTCTTTTAATTTGTTGCATAAGTGATATAAGTATGTTTTATGAGGAGCACAGGATTGTTGCCATCTTTTTCGGGCTCTCCTCTTTTCTCTTAACAGTTCAATTATTTCCGGCGGATATTTTATTTCACTACTTGCTTTCTCTTTTCTTGTTGGAGTTGGAGTGTTGTTCCAGGCAATGTTCTGCAGGACTTTGATGAATCTGTGGACTTCGTCTTCTATTTCGTTTTGTGTTTTTAGCGACACGTTTAGAACAATATGTTCATTGCAATAGTTTCTGAAACCGTTCCAGTTAGTCTTGTTATTAGTTAATCTAGGCGCCACTTCTTTCTTAATTAAGAGTATGCTTAGTGTTAAAATGACTGGTGAGTGATCTGAGGAGAGATCATAACTTTCCTCGATGTTTGTAGAAATTTTGGCTGCTCCCTGATCGGGGGTCTTTGTTATATCCGAAGAACAATATGTTGGTTTTCCTGTCGAGAAAAAGTCAACTTTACAATGCATACCGGCTTCATAGAGTTGTCTGCCTTTCGTTGTATTACATCTTGAGCCCCAGAAGGTATGTTTCGAATTGAAACATATAAAACATAAAAAATTGAACATTATAAAATTCGGTTCGAGTGAATCAAAGATACCTTTAAAGTCACTCTTTTCTAGCTTGCATCGCGGAGGACAATAAATGGATGCAATGTTGTAGTGCAGGTGGTTATATTTTACGCGAACCGAACTTAACTGCATTGCATCGCATTCAATCTTCATATTAATAGAGTGCTCAATACAATCTTTAATGAACAATGTTTGATGGGTGGTATGCATGATAAGTACAGTATCCCTTTAGTTCCACACGAGGTCCTTTCCTCAAGTGAGTTTAAGAAATCAAGCAAATGTCAATATTGGCTTTTTGTAAGAACACTTCCAGTTCGTTGAGTTTTTTAATAAGGCCGTTTGCGTTCCACGTCAATATTTTAAGCACTTGTTTCATATTCATGCTTGAAATCGAGTTTTACGTATTTCTTTCTCGAGATTGCTCAATTTTTCAACTAAAAGTTTATTTGTTCTGCTTTGCTCCTCAAGAGTCATGAGAATTATGGAGAAAACGTGAACCACTGGCGTAACACCGCTTTTTTTATTTCCTTGCGACGCAACTTGTGCATACGTTAGCGCGTCAATCGATGGCGGCTTTTCCTTTGCGTTCTTTTTTTGTATAGCCTTCGACTTTACCACGACGGATTTTCTTTCTTTCACTGCCTGTTCTTTAGCAATATAAGGTTTATTTGTAGTTGCGTTTGAGTTTAGCCGTAAGGATTTTTTTAAGCGTATCGCGCTTTTTTGGAGTCCTTTCGCCACTTCACATCCGCGATAGTTTGCTGGGTACTTTCCTTGGCAATTTTTTGCAAGACGGTGGAAGTTCCTTATTTAAGTTGCACTCTTCTGAGATTGGTTGCTGGCACATTTTACGCAACGCGGTCCTTTTTGGCAGTAAGTCAGCGTATGATTGAAGCCTTGGCAACGCTTACATTGCGCTTACGATAGAATAGTTTTGATACTATAGATATCTTCTTTATTTTCGGACTTATCGAAACTAAGCATAAACAGTGGAAATCCCCGCTTAACCAAGATTTTCTCATCTTCCTCTGTTTTTCTCTTTTCATGATCGAGTACTCGATGATCGAGTATCATCAAAGTACTCCAAAACCAGTGTTATCTTGAAAATTTGATCGTGACCCCGTTGAGTGCTGAAAGCACAGAATTTTGCAGTCTCTGTAACTTTTGAATGTGTGTTTTCGCAGCGTTTCCCCACGCAAATATACCATACCGCAGCATTGACTCCACTAAGGTATAGTAGACTTGTTTCAGAACAGGTACAGTGCCGAAAATGAGCTACCCCAAACAAGGCTTTCTTCAGGTCCATACGCAGCTTTTCAACTTCTTATCCCAGAGAAAGCGACAGTCGGAGATGGGCGTACTTAGATATGCATCGTTTTCGTAGTAGATTCTGTTTGGTGTAATTTTGAAACTAGCTCCTCGAATATGCATCATCTTTGTTTTTTTAACGTTGATCACCAAACCGTTGTCGTGGCACCATCTCACAGCAGCATTAAACTCTTAATGCATCATACTCAAGGCAGATTCTAAGTATCTGTGTCGAACAACAATTGCCGTATCGTCCGCAAAAGCAAAAGCAACGCTCTGTTTGAAAACTCGAAGTAGTTTGTTTGCATATAGTATAAACAGGATTGGACCCAGCTTTGAACTTTGAGGGACACCGTATGTCACATTCTTATTTTCGTTTAAAACGTTTTTGATCATAACGCTTTGCAATCCGTTTCGCAGGTACTCTGCAAACCAGTCCGCTATGAACATTCTTATACCGAGCCTTCCAAGCGCTTTAAGCAGTTTTGCATGGTCTAACGTCTCGAATGCTTTGCTAAAATCTATGAATAAAACTAAGACATGGTGGCCCTTGTTGAAACTCTCGTTAATTCTCTCGAATTCGCCTAACAGTTTGCCTGTACTTTTGTTTCTCTGAAAACCATACTGACATGGGTGATTGATAGAATGCTTTTTTATGAAGCTCTGTAATCTTCTAACAATTACTCGATATCGGTCGATAGTTGGTTAGTTGATTTTTAGCTCTACCCTTATGAATTGGTATAACCATAGCGGTTTTAAGCATTGCCGGAATGGCACTATGACACTTCTCATGTTGTTCATTTCTTTGGGATGCACAACAAATAAAACATCTTTGAGGGGAATCATATTGTGACAAGGCATTGCACACCTTTCCGTCTCCCATAGTCAATAGAAATGCATGCTTGCACTCCATTTGGAGTTTAAAACTAACTTTTGTTGGGATAAGTTTACTTATTTGAACGCGCATTTGATGTTCTTCGATGTTGATGAGTTTTTTATTTTCTAACAAGCCTGCAGTACCTAGTTGAATTCGGCTTTGGGTTTTGGCAGAACACTCTTCGAGAATTTTCAACAAGTAAACGAAGTGGGACAAAAGTTACAGAAAACAAATTCTCGTCACTGTATTGCGCATCATCTATGTTAATTTTATACCAACTTTGTGCTGAACTTCAATCACATCCCCATTTGGATGCGCAAGGATGAAACATTTGAACCTAATGTTGTTAGCAGTTCAGATAAGTAGTTTTGTTTCTTGAAATAAGCTTGAAATTTCACTTCAACAGACACATCAGTTATATTAAATGCTTCTCCTTCAAGGTAGCATTCTTTCTTCGCTTTTTGCATTAAATACAATAATATGCAGGTTATACATTCGCATTCAAGGTTTTAAGCTGCTGGCGCATAATTTTGTACTAAAAAGTACTTAATTTAGTACAAGCGCTTCCTCTGGAGAGACGTTTTTATTTGGCTCATGCTGACTTAGCCTAGCATTTTTAAGGTTGGTAACTCTTGCAGGAGAACTAAGAGCAAGCTCTTTACCCAAATTCGCTGCATCCCTTTTACCAACTGATCTCAAAAACATTTCTGCCGTAACAACAATTTCGCTTGGTGTTCTAGTGCTTACCAATTCATGTATTTTTCGTTTCTGAACTTTGGGTGTACAATCCTCGAACAATTTTGAAGGTCGTCCACGATTCGGTTTCGTACTCGATGTTGGAACTTGATCGTAGAGCTCATCCGGGTATTGAATTTTCAAATTTAATCATTTTTCAATGTCCATTTTGAATCTTTTTATATCTCGGACACTACGATCCCACCTCGCTTAAATTTTGCAATTGTACAATAGCACTCTAGGAATACTGTCCGTGTCCACCTAACTACGGTACACTTTCTTTGAATTTTTCCAAACATCAAAAGTTACTTGATTTTTCATTGTACTATAGGCCTATGCAAAAAAAAAAAAAAAAACTGTATGGGGTGAGCACTCAAGAGCAACAAGTGCAAATGGATTCTGACACAGAACACTTAGGAGAATATTTTAACCACTATTACACAAAAGATACATGTGAATAGATTTTTAAAAGACTTAACAAAGTCACCAAACGCAAAAAAAAAAAACATCAGACATAAGATCTCCAAATAAAAGGAAGATTTCTTCACTTTTTTAATTTCATAAATAATTTTCACTCACCTTGAAAACTTAGAATGCAAATAAACAACGCAAATAACCTTACAACATTAATTTTGTTCAAGTTAAGCTTCTGCCTTTAACTGCTGTGCCGTAATTCAAAGGTTTATGGCAGATATCATTGAGAAATCGGAAATGTATCATGGCCATGTAGAACTTCCAGTTTCCCGGAAAATGGTTTTAACTGATAAGCTTTTGGCAACTTTTATATAGTTGTGTTGTGGTAAAGGAAAAAAATTTTTAACTGGACCAAACTTCTAGATCAAAACGTCACTGGGAAACCAACAAATCATCCTTAAGAATCTACGGAAGTAGACGAGAACCAAGGTCCAATCTAAGGCCTGACGTAGTTTCTGTGAAAGTATCAATAGCCCAAGTGAATTCTTGACACTACTGCAACTTACATAAGTCCAAACTGCCAGGAATTTCTAGTGCTCCTAGGCTTCAGCCCTAAAGACATAGAGCTTCTTCGCGTATTTTTCCCCACAGCGTCAATTTTTTTTTCAGAGATAAAATCCGTTTTAAATTTCAATCGAATTAAAGTAAGGAGTTCTATCTCCTGGTGCGTCCAAGATCTAGCATTTCTTAAATTACAGAAATTAAATTAATTATTTTTTCAACAAATAAAAAAAGCATCACGATTTTGACATTTCCTTAATTTTGCATGTATTTGCAAATAAAATTCCGAATAAGCCCATACACCTGCGCTAAACATTTTAAAGGTACAACAAATTCCATGAGCACGCGCGTAATATAAAAAAAAATAGCAAAAAACCGCAACTCTAGCTTAAGAAAATAAAACCGAACAAGCCTAAATAGACAATTTGGAACGTGGAATCTCACAGTGCATCAACCGGTTTAACTCTCGGTACAATACGCAGAGTAACTATGGTTTTAACACCTAAAGAAGGTAGAAACTCCATGACTCACCAGTGTTTCCTACTTTCTGGTAGAGGCTCCTAAGGAAATCCTCGATTTTTACACCAAATGCAATCTTAATCACAGAAGACTGTGGAATTGACAGCAGGTAAATCGATTGAGAACGCACTACTTCTACTTACGAGCCATTGAAACGTCACATTCATTCAAGGAGTATACAATGGTGATATTCCCTGGTATCGAGGTAGATAACATTGACATGGCAAATCCATTCAAGAACCGGCTATAAATATCCACTTCATTATCAACAGAGAAGTTATTAATTCAACCCAATGGGTGTATCTTTCCTTCATTATGAAATAAAGTTTTTAAGAGCTTGACTTCCAAATAAGACGACACGTGGTACAGACGAGGACACTGCTTATGTGTCAGCAAATACCCACAAACAATCTAAGCCTACTCCAATACGTGGCTTTAAGGTAAATTGGGTCAAAGTGAAGCTTGTCCTCTTAACTCTCAATTTGAATGCCATTCCTCTGAGTTCCTCGAGGAGTGCGAGTTATTTAGACATCATCCCGGACTATAAGGGAGGTGGAATGAAAATGTTGTTGAGCGAAATAGAAAATCTCTACTCATGCAAGAGCGCTGTCGGCTCAGGGTAGGGTCTATACAACATAAGGTTGGGTCTACACCACGATCGTGACATAGGCACCAAACGCATACATTAGAAAGGCAGTTTAACATCAACTTTTAAGAAAAAAAAAAAAAAACGCAACGAGTTTTGGACATAACCCCTTGACCACATAGCAATGATAGTTTTTCCAATTGCCATTGCCATTTTGCCATTTCATCATGAGTTGTTTTACTCTTGCCGAACGTGCGGAAATTATTAAAAAATGTTATCGAAATTCCGGTTCAGTTATAAATATTTGGTCTATAACTTATTCGTGCGGTTTGCTAAGAGATGGCGTAACCTGTATTATTCCATTGGAACATGCGTTGGAAAGCTACTATCATTGTACGTCATTTCAGTATATGTCATTCATTTCAGGCGTAAGCAACAATTTTTTTTTTTCACTTAAATATGTGCCTGTAAAAGTATTTTTGCGGGGAGTTCTTCTTTATTACTTTAATATGAAGAAAACTGCTGCCAAAAGTCGTCGTATTTTGGTAGAAGTTTATGGTGAACATGCGCTAGCTGGGCGAACGTGCCAAAAGTGGTTTGCACGATTTAAAAGTGGTGATTTTGGCTTGGAAGACGATGAACGTCCTGGGCAGCCAAAAAAGCTTGAAGATGAAGAACTGGAAGCATTACTCTATGAAGATTGTTGCCAAACACAAGAAGAGCTCGCAGAATCTTTGATTGTCACTCAAGCAGCCATTTCAAAACGTTTAAAAGCAGCTGGATATATTCAAAAGCAAGGAAATTGGATTCCACATGAACTCAAGCCGAGAGACGTCGAAAGGCGGTTTTGCATGTCCGAAATGCTGCTGGAACGCCACAAAAGGAAATCATTTTTGCATCGGATTGTTACTGAGGATGAAAAATGGATCCATTACGACAACCCCAAGCGCAAAAAATCATATGTAAAACCCGGCCAACCAGCCAAATCAACGACAAAGCTGAAAATCCATGGCTCGAAGGTAATGCTGTGTATTTGGTGGGATCAGATGGGTGTGCTGTATTATGAGCTGCTAAAACCGGGTGAAACCATCAATGATCAACGCTACCGACCACAATTAATCCATTTGAAGAGAGCAGTAGCCGAAAAATGCCCGAAATATGCGACCAGACACGAGGCAATAATTTTCCATCATGACAACGCTCCTCCCCACGTTGCTATTCCGGTTAAGAACTATTTGGATGGGAAGTCTTAACCCGCCCGCCTTATAGCCCAGACCTTTGACCTTTCTGACTACCATTTGTTCCGGTCGATGCAGAACGCCCTCACTGAAATACGGTTCACATCAGAGCAGAATATCAAAAATTGGCTTGTTTTATTCTTGGCTGCCAAGCCGGCGCAGTTCTTTTGGGATGGGATCCACAAATTGCCAGAAAGATGGGAAAAAGTTATAGCTTCAATACTACAATGGGCAATATTTTGAATACTAATACATGGGCTGAAAAGTCCGTGCCGTTGCTAAGAGATGTTACCACTTGCATTAAATCCATACCATTTTTAGTTAGTACCAACCTTTAAAAGATACTTGTATAAATTTGACAGCTGTCGGATGATTAGTTCTCGAGATATAGCGTTGTGAGTAAAGCAACTTTTGTTATTGTGAAAAAAAAAATGGATTCAAAGCAATTTCATGTGTTGATTTATTATTGCTTTTTGATGGCAAAAAATGCAGCCGATGCAAAGAAATGGCTTGATAAGTGTTACCAGGACTCTGCACCAGCCGAAAGAACCATTCGCAAGTGGATTGAAAAATTTAAAAGTGGTCATATAAACACCGAAGATGATGCACACAGTGGACATCCAAAAGAGGCTGTTTCAGATGAAAACATCAAAAAAGTCCACAAAATGATTACGAATGATCGTAAAGTGAAGTTGATCGAGGTAGCTGAGGCTCTGAAGATATTAAAAGGGCGTGTTGGATATATCACAAATATTTAGACATGCGAAAGCTCTGTTCAAAGTGAATGTCGCGTTTGCTCACAGTCGACCAAAAACAACAACGTGTTGATGATTCAGAGGAGTGTTTAAAGCTGTTCTACCGCAATAAAGCCGAATTTTCGCGTCGGTATATGACAATGGATGAAACTTGGCTCCATCACTTCACATCAGAGTCAAGTCGGCAGTCAGCTGAGTGGCGAACCCCGCTAAAAACGACCAAAAACTCAACAGTCGGCTGGCAAGGTTATGGCATCCGTATTTTGGGATACACATGGAATTATTTTCATCGACTATCTGCAAAAGGGGCAGACTATCAACAGCGACTATTACATTGCGTTGTTGGAGCGTTTGAAGGACGAAATCGTAGAAAAACGGCCGCATTTGAAGAAAAAGAAAGTGCTGTTTCATCAAGACAATGCACCGTGTCACAAGTTGATGAAAACGATGGAAAAATTGAATGAATTCGGCTACGAATTGCTTCCCCACCCATCGTATTATCCAGATTTGGCCATCAGTGACTATTTCCTGTTCGCAGACCTCAAAAGAATACTCGCCGGAAAGAGATTTAAGACCGATGAAGAAGTTATCGCCGAAACAGAGGCCTATTTTGACGCTAAACCGAAATCCTACTACAAAAGTGGTATCGAAATCATTTCAATCAGTGTATCGCCCTCGAAGGCAACTATATTGATAAATAAAGTCGAATTTTGCAAACTTTTCAAATTTTGAAAAGTTATATATATAATACGCAACGTGAATATCGTCGTGACGTCGGTCGTCATCATGGCTTCAGTGTGCAGGCAATTCGTCGCACCGTGGAAAAGTTTGAGTGTGAATACACTCTTTTGGATCGTAAGCCATCAATCAAACAGAGATTTCTGCTAAATGAAGAAAACATAGCTGCCGTAGCGGTCAGTATCAACGAAGACCCAGACATATCGATTCGGCGCAAGAGAGTTAACCCGGCTTATTTTGCGGCTGGATTTGGGTCTACATGCATACAAGATTGTGCTGATGCAAGAATTAAGGCCGCACGACCATAGACAACGCCGTGAGTTCGCTAATTGGGTGCTGAAAATGTTGGCCGGAGATCCAGATTTTGGCCAAAAAATTATCTTTTCGGGCGAGGCCCATTTTCGGCTCAGAGGCTATATCAACAAGCAAGATTACCATTATTGGGGTTAACACAATCCACAAGTATTCGGCCAGGCATCAATGCATCTTACATACAAGGATTTATAGTTTGGTGTGGTTTATGGTATGATGGCATCATTGGGCCTTATTTCTTACGAAATATAGAGCGATATTAATCAACTTTGTGTGGTCAGAGATCGACAATATCGATATATGTTATCCGAGCTGTGGTTTTAACAAGACGGCGTTAGATGCCATACAAGCGACGCAATGCTCGAAGTTGTGAAGGAGAAATTTGGCAACTAGGTCATCTGACGGCAAGCGTTCATCAATTGGCTACCGCAATCATGCGATTATTGACTAACAAGTCAATAACTTTGGACAAGCTCTAGGCTAACATTCAACACGCTTTTTTGTTTATTTTCTCC
Organism: Volucella inanis; assembly: GCA_907269105.1. NCBI lineage: Eukaryota > Metazoa > Arthropoda > Insecta > Diptera > Syrphidae > Volucella > Volucella inanis. The sequence continues at coordinate 69,012,821 of OU026157.1, read as the reverse complement.
AATCGGAAGACGTGTTACGGTGAGTGTATTTTTAAAACACCGTTTTAAAGGGAACTTGCAGCTGAGATTCGAAGAATAACATATGAAAACTTATTGGATCATCATCAAGCTCTCGGTCTCACTGACATAGGGACGCATAGTAGAGCGGCCTGTGGAGAAGCACAAAAGCAATGCAGATACGTAAGAGCTAAGTTAAATTAATTTTTATAATCGATTAGTCAATATCAAAGACCTGAATGTCACAGTATTGGCCAACTACAAAAAATATGTCATCAAGGTATTTATGACATGCTTCTAAATGTGAACACGTTACATACATACATATGGTATGTGGTGTGAGCAAGGCACATTGCGAATACCATATACAAAAGTCACTGTCACAAACACGTGAATTTATTTAATTAATTAAACCATACGAATACATTTTTGTCTCGTACATACGAAAACATGTTCTAATATTTTAAAAACAAACGTCTCCTCGTGGTAGATAGATTGCGCGGTGGCTCTTCGGTCTCTCAGAGTGCTGTGCCTAATTAGTGTTTACATACCACTCTCGCTTTTACTTGTCGTATTTAGGTATACTCGGACGCTATGTAAGCACTCGTACCTGCTGCAATCGCTTACCACATGTCGACCTGTGTTTTTATTTTTAGAATTGTTTTCAGGTCTAGGTGCGAGTATGTTTACTTTCTGTTCTCGTACTAGATTCTAAACAATTTCTATAAGGGCTGCTACAGGGGCAGGTGGGCGTACTTGCACTCGAGTGCAAATGCACTCGCAAAATTGCAAAGCACACGTGGAAATGTGCCAATCAGACAAATTGTCGTCAGAGTTGCTTTTTTGTTTAGTTCCTTGTTCTCTTTAGAGTTGTAAAACACCAGGGGAATCGAGGACACATGCAGAGTTCCATAGTTAAAGAGTTCCAGCCGGTACCTCTGCATTTCTACTAAGCCCTAGTAATAGGTTATGCAAATTCCTTTACGTCGGACGTGTCGTAGTCAACTTCGTCGTCTTGAAGGGAAGTAGAAAAAAGACTGCAACGTTTGCAATTCCAAGCCATACATCACTTTTCGCGACATATGGTACTGAAAATGCCACACCATGGAAATCGTATTTCCCTGTGAACCATAATTAAGTGCCGCATGCAGTACATACGAGTATTCGTAGTGCGGAAATTGGTATGGTAGTAGAGGAGGTTTGTGCTTAGTTCATATGCATCTGCTAGTAGTGGGTTATTTCTGAATGTATTCCTTCCTCTGAATTTGTTTAAAATTTGTTCTAAGACTCCTTCGGGAAAGGATTATCAAGCATGTGGATGAAAGAACATGTGCAATTTCGATAATACCCCTCGGACTTGCTTGCAGTCTTTTGACGTAATTTGTGCAGGAGTTTGAAGTAATATCAGGGAAAGGAAATTTCTAGCATTTGACGAAGATACCAGTTGGTGATAGTAGCGGAAGGAAAATAGTTTTCCATGAAAACAGAGAATCAAAAGGCCATAGCTAGACTGTACTTTTTTTTTTATCATCGTTTGAAAACGTATAGGCCAATGCCTTATATTACGGTATAGTAGGCGATAAATTTTCTTTATAATACTAGGAAGCTTCTATTTTTGACTAGAAAATCTAATGACTTCGATTCATATCAATTGGATTATTTAAAGTAAAGTGCATAGTGTAAGGTCAGTATCAGTATCTGGTAAATAGTCGCTGTCGAATTAAAAATAATTTATGACTGCAACTAAATGATAAGAAACTAAACTTACAAGTATACTGCTATTAATAATAGTCAATCGCAGACGATTTAATTGCGTTAACTCTTAAGAGCCACGATGTCCTTTGGTTGTAACATCAAAGCTATAAATGGTAGAAGCTGAACAAATCACTTAATTTTCCGACACCTTCAACATTATCTTCTCCCTTAATGGACCTAATATCTTGAAATCGTTACGAAGCTGGTGCGATGTACGTTTTGGTACTGAAAAAAAAATGGCTTGAAGTATTGGGTCTATAACTTAATTCGGTTTGGTAAGAGATGGCGTAACCTGTATTATTCCATTGGAACATGCGTTGGAAAGCTACTATCATTGTACGTCATTTCAGTATATGTCATTCATTTGAAGCGTAAGCAACAATTTTTTTTTTCCACTCAAATATGTGCCTGAAAAAGTATTTTTGCGGGGAGTTCTTCTTTATTACTTTAATATGAAGAAAACTGCTGCCAAAAGTCGTCGTATTTTGGTAGAAGTTTATGGTGAACATGCGCTAGCTGGGCGAACGTGCCAAAAGTGGTTTGCACGATTTTAAAGTGGTGATTTTGGCTTGGAAGACGATGAACGTCCTGGGCAGCCAAAAAAGCTTAAAGATGAAGAACTGGAAGCATTACTCTATGAAGATTGTTGCCAAACACAAGAAGAGCTCGCAGAATCTTTGATTGTCACTCAAGCAGCCATTTCAAAACGTATAAAAGCAGCTGGATATACAATATTTAAAAGCAAGGAAATTGGATTCCACATGAACTCAAGCCGAGAGACGTCGAAAGGCGGTTTTGCATGTACGAAATGCTGCTGGAACGCCACAAAACGAAGTCATTTTTGCATCGGATTGTTACTGGTGATGAAAAATGAATCCATTACGACAACTCGAAGCGCAAAAAATTATATGTGAAACCCGGCCAACCAGCCAAATCAACGGCAAAGCCGAATATCCATGGCGCAAAGGTAATGCCCTGTATTTGGTGGGATCGGGACCGAACACAATTAATCCGTTTGAAGAGAGCAGTAGCCGAAAAACGCCCGGAATATGTGACCAGACACGAGGCAATAATTTTCCATCTTGACAACGCTCGGCCCCACGTTCCTATTCCGGTCAAGAACTATTTGGAAAACAGTGGATGGGAAGTCTTACTCCACCCGCCTTATAGCCCAGACCTTGCACTTTCTGACTACCATTTATTCCGGTCGATGCAAAACGCCTTCACTGAAATACGGTTCACATCAGAGCGGAATATCAAAAATTGGCTTGATTCATTCTTGGCTGAAAAGGAGGTGCAGTTCTTTTGGGATGGGATCCACAAATTGCCAGAAAGATGGGAAAAAGTCATAGCTTCAGATGGCCAATACTTTGAATAATACTATTGTACTTGTTTTTCTTAAATAAACGTTCAAATTTTGAAAAAAAAACCGCACGAATTAAATAACATACCCAATATTTGATGTGGCTACTTCTTAACTAAACATTGGGTGTCCATTATTCCAAAATAAAGGCTTAATTGAGACTGTAGATGTCTTAGTTTAGAGTTAAGGCCAATTAATCTTGTCATAATCGAATTAACATAGTCTCTTGTATGAGTGGTTGATTTACTATTGATTACTTCTTCAAGATAAAGAAGATAACCTTGTGCTTTGCATTACAGACCCTTCAAAAAAACAAGACCACGTCGGTTAACGACCATTAAACGAACATCCATGCAAACTAAACATACCGAAACCTTGGCAAATAGTGAGAGGAGCTTTTAAACCGAAAATCGAAAAAGGTGACAGACTACACACTTGTAGAGCGCTTCAAGCGTGTTAGCCTGAACTCTCTCATTTTGAAGATCATGCTTTGCGAAAGCATCCCGTGTATAAAATGCATGACGCTTACTAACATGGAGGATCCTGCGAGAGTTCGCTTCAAAATCCGGGTTGCAGAATTGAAGACGCAATTAATACGGATTGGGTATTTTCATCGACATCGAAGGTGCTTCACCACACTAACTTTTGATAGCATATGTAACACGGATAAGCAATACAACCTGGACGATTCACTAGTTTTGTGGATAGGATACTGACTGCGACCAAAATGTGACAGCGTGGGTAAACGCAGGCAGCCCTAGAAGTAATTGACGATTGGTGCACTAGAAATAGACTTTGAAAACTGAACTTCTTCTCTTTACGAGAACGAGGAAGCTGACTAGTCTCATCTAGTGCTTAAAGCCAACACCATCAATTCACTAAAGAAGCTAAGCATTTGGGTGTCATCCTGGACAGCAAACTTCCTTGGACTCAAAATATTATGTTGAAAATCCCTAAGGTGCTGTCAGTTTTCTGGTAGTGCAACGAAACCGTCGGCAAGACATGAAGCTTGTCACCGACAAGGAGTCCTCTGGATCTAAATGGCTATGATAAGGCCAGTTATATCTTATGCATCGGTTGTCTGGTGAAATAAGCTCTCACGGAAATGCGTCACTGCTGCTTTTACCAGGCTTGATATTCATTTTCAAAGCCATCTTCCATTTTAAGAGTAGTGGTATTGGGCGCAACACGCACTGGAGTTTTTATGATCTTACACGGAGACTGTCTTTCGACTCTGGTCTTATGGACATGCATTGTGATGCAATAACACTAGAAGTCCTGTTGCAGAAAATAACAAAATCTACTTTACCCAGAACAGATTTCGGTCAGAATCTGAGCCAAGAAAGGAATAAAGTCGAGTCTTCAGATGTCTTTCTGGAAGACGGCATTGTTAGATTTCACTCCTCGTTATGAAGGAGAGCTATACGCGATCTTGATAGGATGGTACTATATTGAAATGAGTCACAGAAAGCGCGAAGCATTTGCATTTATTGCGATAGACAAGCTTTCAACAGAATCTTCTCAGAATGTTTATTATAATGGGTATAAGTGCCTCTGCATACACAAATGATGTGGTCATAATAGTGCAAGGAAAATATTTAAATATTTAAAGCGACATTATGGAGGTTGCTCTTAAGACAATCAGCACTTGGGCGCAAAGCTGTGGTCTCAATGCCAACCCTTCCAAAGCGGAACTGGTTCTTTTTAATAAAAAGTACCATATACCACAATTCAAACTCCCAAAATTCAATGGAGTGGAATTGACAGCGCGAAGTATCTGGGTGTGATTCTGGACAAACAACTGAATCGGAATCTTAACGTAGCGGGACGAATCAAAAAGGCATAAAATGCTATTTCTATCTGCAAAATAACATTAGGGAAAACTTGGGGCTTAAAACCTGTTATGGTGTACTGGCTGTATCGTTGGTGGTAAGGCCCATGCTTTCATACAGCGCTCTAGTATAGTGGAAAGCAACAAGCAAGAAAATGATTTAAGGAAAATTAGCGGCGGTTCAATGAATGGCTTCCATAGTCATTACAACAGGTGCACTCTGTACCACCCCTACGGCAGCATTGAACACCTTTCTGCGCCTAACACCGCTTGAGTTACATATCAAAAAGCTTGCTTACAACAGCGCAATACGACTTACTAATCTGGGTTACTTCAAGAGCAGTAGTGTTGGACATGGTACGGTCCTAGCGGAGCTACTGCCAAGTAATCCAATTCTAAATTCAATGAAATTCCTTCCTTGGTCGACTTCAACTTTCCGTATGATATAATATAACTTAAGGGGGAGGATTGGCAAGAAAATGTAATAATAATGTCGAAATGTTCGAAAACGAAAAAGGTTCTGCTATGTTCTCAGAAGACCCATAACTAAGAGTGTCTACATATAAGACTACCGGACGCAAGCAGTGGTTCCCAATCAGAGGTCAGCCAGTGTCTTCCTGACTGTGCTCAGGGAGGCTGAGCTGAAAGATATATTGCTATCTACATCGATAGCCAGGCCACACTCAAGGCAATGAAATCAACCAACATCAATCAAGAGCTGTCGCACAGTGCTAAAAAACTATGCCGTTGGAACCGGGCGAGACTGTACTGATCACTGGCTGTTTTAACGCAACCTAAACTAAACTTCTGGAGGCAACTGATTTTAAAATAGCTTCCTTGGCAATTATGTTTACAATTCACGCCCGGTTTCCACTAAAAGCAAACTATGACCAAGGACTACGTAGACTTTGATTGCAGGAAACGGAATTGACAACAGTAATTGATTATCCCTCATTTTGATGATACTTATGATATTCGTAGTGGCTTCTCTACAACTACAAGTAACTCTTTACAATAATACCATTAATCAGAATCCAAAATGTAATAACATCATATTATACAGGTAGTATTATGACCACCATAATATTTTATATTCATTATGGGACTAGATATGGTATACCGTAAAGAACTATTTTATGGTTTTAATTGGCCATAAAAATGTCGTTTTGCACACCCAAAATGGGTAAGTAAATAAAAAAACAAATTTTGAATTTATGACTTGACAATTACTTCTGTTAACTGTTGAAATATTCAGCGTTTCTGAATTCGTATTTATCGACAGTAAAGATGGTTGATCACATTAAGTAATAAGTTCAATAATGATCATGGTTCTGTTTATGGTCAATAAAATAATGAGATCATCGGTTTGTGCATCGATACTATGCTCCTTACTTTAGTTCTCATTAAGGACTAATCTCTAAAAAAAATGTTAATAAAGGGTGATTCATCGTGAGCTTTGATTTATAATGTAAAATAAAACACATTAATTTGAAAGCGAATTTCCAATTTTTATTATCGGTTACAAGAAAAATTCATGGCATTTACTTTTTGAAAAAGATATCATGAAAATGCTGGTCAATACTACGTCTGATGTGGTCCATTCGGAAGGTCCAATTTTGGGCGACTCGTTCTAGAATAGCGACTAGTATCTCGCGGATAACACGAGAAATGTTGGCTTCCAAGACGTCAATCGTAGCTAACTTATTCCTGAAGACCTGAGACTTTACATATCCCCAGAGAAAATATTCCAAAGGTGTGATATCGCACGATCTAGGCGGGAAATTTACCGTAGCAAAACGTGAAATTAAGTACTCACAAAAATAATTTCTCAACAAGTCCATTGTTTCACGCACTGCATGGCTCGTAGGGCCGTCTTCTTAAAACCAGAGATCACCGAGACCATGTGCTTGGGCTTCAGGAAGCACATAGTCCGTTAACATGGCGCGATAACGGTTACCATTGACGGTAGCATTCTGATATGCTTCATTTTTGAAGAAATATGGACCAATGATTCCACCAGTCCATAAACCACACCATACCTTTGTTTTTAATGGATGTAATGGTAGCTCTTGATACTCTTCGGGTTGCTCATCAGCTCAAATACGGAAATTTTGTTCATTAACGTATTCATTGAGCCAGAAATGGGTTTCATTACTGAACAAAATTTCACGATAAAACACCGGATGTTCATTGAGCTTTTCCAGAGCCCATTCACTGAAAATATGACGCAAATTCAAGTTGCCTGACTTCAATTCTTGCACAAGTTGAATTTTGTACAATACGAATATGCCAAGCCAAGTTGCTGAGAACGACGATAAATCGATTCGTCACGGTCTTCGCGTACACTCTCAGCTACAGCTGCTATATTCTCTTCACAACGTGCTGGATGTGGTCTAACTGGTCGAGTCTCATCCACTAATGTAATCTGGGACTCAAATTTGCAAATGGTATTGGCAATAGTGGTTTCAGTAGGTCGATTATGTGCACCGTAAGTTCCTCGAATCGCACGAAAAACATTTCTCACAGAAAGCTGATTTTCGTTGTGGTGTTAATCTTTTCATGATGACTTGCCAAATAATACTAAATAAAAAAAAAAGCAGTTTGATAGGAGTCATACGTGATCTGTCAAAAAAAGCCTATTGAAAATCAAACCTCGCAATGAATCACCCCTTAGATCCACAAGTTCTTTTCACCAAAACAAACATTTGTGCCAGACTAGGTTGAGTCTGAAAAACTTGAAAAATGTGAGTTTCACTCTGAATCCACACAATAAGAACTTGCGGAGAAATCATTTAAATGTATCCATCAAGTGTAAGTGTTCATTATAGTGGAAAACGTAAAATGAGAACAAAATTGTATTCTAATTTTCATTCATGCGAAAAAAAATAGAAGAATTGGTGATAGGCGGGCAACCTAGGCACCATGACCTTGACTTTTTCTACAATAGGCAGAGAATTAAACACATTTCCAATGGCTGGAATTCGTGTGGCGTAATCGCTTCGGAACGACGTCTATTAATAATTTAAAAAATTTTTAAATATAAGATGCAATTTCCTTCCATGAATTCGAGTGAATGAAAAGTGACATGTAGACGGATCCTTACTAACTAATGTGCACGTTGCCATCTCATCGTAATAGTCAATCAATGAATTGGTGTCCTGTCTAGTATTGATTTCTGAAAAACAAGGATTTAAAATTAATGCAGCGATTTATTAATTAATTTATGAAATAGATTTAAGGCCTATAGGACAATAATATGGATGTAACAACCTGTATATCCCAATCACATTCGAAAACCTAACGCAACAGTTAAATAAGGATACCACTTTTTGAATACCGGATATAGGTACGAACCATGACATAAATATTTCAATAGCCATATCAGCAAATGAACTCAGACCATTTTGTCAAATTAATGTATGGATCGTGAAGTTCCTTTTGTTGGTTTCTTCTTTTCTAGATTCTCATTTTGCAAAGAGGATCACTCGAGCGATTTTCTCCCGAAACGGGTCGTTAAGGGAAAGACGTCAAGGTTACGTTCTTTTTTTAACTTACACAGAAGACTATGTAAACAAAGCCCCTAAACGCCTAAAACCTCTACGTGTCCGTGATTCATATTAGAAGTCATCTCTTCTCGAAAGACCACGTATAAAGTTGCCAAATATCAATTAATTGACTTAATACGAATAAGTCCTTCCGCGACCTTGACATTTTGAAGAACCGGATGCTAAATTTTCGTTCGTTTATTGATAACATGCACGTTGTCCTTAAGCAAACTTATATCTTGGCTTTATCAAAAGGTGAGCCAACGAATATTCGAACCTTGTCGTGGGTAGATCTGCGTATCATATTTGTTCTAAGTTTAAGTACGCCAGTCAAGCGTGAATTCGTGTGTCCAGCATTAAGATCGCTCTAAATCCTTTTATTAAATTTAGTATTAAAGGGATCACCTGGAATGACGCTTTTGTTTTACAAACCTATCTATACCGCCCCAACCTTATCAATTTGAGTACTCCTGAAGAATACAGCGAGATAGCAGTCATTCTTTTCATTCTTCTTCCAGGTTCAATCGATTGCATTTCTTTTTTACGACTCTTCCCTTTAAAACTAGATAACAGCGTGTCAATTTATCGAAATACTTTCCCGTCAAAGGTTTCGGCAGTGTCAATACCGACCTTTATAAAACAACTATTCATGATAAAAAAATGTATAAGTTTAACAAGGATTACAAAATAAGTCACGTCTCTATACTCGTATAGATATTGCTCTTTCTATAGTAAAAAAGTATAGATAAACTTTTTGTCCTTTTGCCTTCTCGCAAATCTTACGAACAGTGATTTGTATAGCCTCATTGTTGAGTTCATCGAAATTGAGTTTGAGTTTGATTTTCAGGCCATACAATAAAATCTTCGAACCATGCGAAATTATTTCACCCTACCGCCATTTGGAGCCGGGAAAAATTCTTAAAATTAATCTGGGTTGGGATTTTTAACAATAAGCCCAGCATATCGTGTCTTATAAATTGCTTACAGTGTCGTCAATATTTTTTTATAGTTAACGACTAAAGTGATTACCCTTAAAATGCTTGTGCAAAACGCGTGCAAAGGAAAGTTGGGGAAGAAGAACGTTTTACGTTGGTTTTGAATGTTTGCAGAATATGATGACTAGGAAATAAAGACATCTGCAGGGTATTTCCTATGAGAATTGTACGACTTAAAAAAGAATCACGTTATTTCAGAGTACGTTGGAACCGTTGACGGTAAACCGATATGAATTCATAGCGAGACAGGTGTTACAGTTAAAAATTTAAATGAACGGAATGCTACTGGAAATTTCGTTTGAGCAATGGTGATAGAAATAGCAATAGAATAAGTCAATCTTATAAGTACCAGCCCTACGGTTTCGAATCCTATCAGGCAAAGGAGTGCCTGACCAAATGTGCGCATTGTACTCAAATTTAAGGTCAATACATGCTTTACATACTTATTTTTAAGCCAGTTTAGAGGAGATACATACATACGTTGTAGTATTTCTTACATCGGTTTACAAAACCTAGACGTTTCAACGCATCCTTAGTGACATCGAAAACATTTTATTCCAATCTAAATTGTCTGAAACAGAAAATTATTCAGTTGCGATGATGCATATGCAATTCATTGATGATGGGTGTTTCATCTTTTTCCTGAAGATTATTTGGAAGATTCGATCCGAAAAATGAGTCTTTTATGATTTTGCTGCTTTCGTACCATAGTTGCCTGATACTTGTAGATATTCAGAAAATTCGAATTATGTCTTGTGTCGATCGCAACGTAATTGATCTGGTTGGTAGTTTTTCAATCAAAAATTGAATATTAAAGTGGCGGAATTGCGTGTTAGTGATAGATCTGAAGGTGTACTCTTATAAAGGGCAAACCGTTCACAAACTGCATCCTCTGTTTAATTTGGGGCAAGAAGAGGGTGATTTCGTATCTAAAATCATAATGAGCGACTAAGCCCATTCTCACTTAAGTTTCTGTGGCACGGAGAATCCGGTCACGAAGTGACTGTTTGGTGCGACATTTGCGTGAAAAAATGATTGGCCGTCATTTTTTTGAGAACGCCGACGACTCTACCGTAACCGTAACTGGTGAGCGCTTTTTTTGCCGATTTGAACTGGCCGGCCAGATCGCCAGATGTGACGGCGATAGACTTTTCCTTTTGAAATCTCGCGTTTACCACAATAAAACACAAATTTTGCAAGTCTTGAAAAAAAACACTGAGGAAAAAATCACCAATTGTGGCCAGATATCATTTTTTCAATTCATTATCATGAATTCTACACCTTCAAGTAAATTTTTCGTGAAAAAAAGCCCAAATTTTTTCCTTTCGATGGCAGCCAATTTACATTATAGCATTACTTTTACCTCACCTGACGTTAAAAGCGTATTAGACAATTTCACCGCTAGATTGGGAAAGGGGAACATCTTTGGTAGGACATTTGATAATGTCATCTGGCTTGACTTTGCCGCGGGATGAAACATCACTATGGAAACTCAAATTACATTGATCACATCGCAGTAGAGGTAAGGCATGCCTCCAGTATTCCGGACGTTCGGGCGTTTCGGGAAGCCATCATTGCTTCGGATCACCACTTTCCTAAAGCCAAAGTGAAAATTCGGATTTCCCAAGCCCTACAGCAAAGAAGAACTACTGTGAGAAGATATAACGTAGAAAAGCTACAATCGGATGAGACCGCTAGAATCTTTGCCGAACGCTTATACCGAAATCTCTCAACAATTACTATGTCGTCAGCATCAAGTACCAAAGACCAGTGGCAATGCTGCCAACTGATATGCTGGGTTTCGCGCTGCAACAAAGAACGAAAGCTGCTCGTAAAGTCTACTGGCAGAAAAGATTGGAAGAACATAGACTTCTCCAAAAGAAGCAAACAGAGCTCGAGAAGCGCACTATCGAAGATATTGGAAAGCTGTACTCCAGAAATAACGTACGGAAGTTTCACTAACAGGTAAAAAGTAAGTGTCAAGTTTAAGAAGACTTGTAGAGGAATCTGTTTAGATAAAGAAGTAAACCTTGTTGTAGGGTTATAGTCGGTCCTGAGACTATGGAAAAACTTTCTTAGCAATATCTAAGCTAAGATCCAACAAATCAGCTGGGCTTGATAGCCTACCGGCTGAGGTATTCAAAGCTTCTGGAAGTGACTTTTTGGAAAGCATACACTTACTCATTTCTCAGATGTGGTCAGAAGAGTGTATGCAAGATGAATGGAATCACAGTATCATTTTCCCTGTCTACGAGACAAGAGCATTCGCCAAAAGTTCAAAATCAACTAAATCTTCATACTCCAGCAGATTCTGGAAAAATAATTAAAAAGTCTAAATCGATACCCACCATCTTTTCATCGATTTTGAGGCCGCATATGACAGCATTTATAAAGATGAGCTGTATAGAACCATGTCTAGATTTAGCATCCTTGCCAAACTCGTCCATCTGTGTAAAATGACGCTGACGAAAGAGTATGAAGATATCCTAAAGTCGATTCGAGAGAAAAATCCTTCGAAAAATATTCGGTTCCATCTGACTAGTAACACCGAGCTAGCCAGACAATTGCACATTAGTCGCCTGAGATGGTTGAGACATGTTGAGCGAATGGACACCAATCCGGAGCAATCCTCCAAAGTCTTCGAATCTAACCCGGAGGAACAATGCAGTAAACGAAAACCTCACCTTATACGGCGTGCACACGCACAAGTAGAAGGGCACTTCAACCGATTTGTAGTGCGCACCTGGAGTAATAACTAAAGACTTGCTACCGAAGTGTAACGCTGTAAGTAAGGATGTTGAATGTATTTGATGAAAACTAAAGATGAGTCTTTGAGAAGACATCAAAACCAGTTGTGTTCCCGAAACAGTTCTCATGACCAACAATTACTGAACACTTGCCGTTGGAGAATGGTAGCAATGTTAATTTAACAAATTATTTTCTTTTCAAGGCTCTGATTAAAAAAAACCTCCCACTTATGTAGTATAATCAGTGCTAAGCAGCTTCACCGGAGGTATAATTTTGTCTGATGTTACCACAGGTGGTCCAAAAGCGCACGATATATCTGCGAGCTACAACGTTTACCTAAATAAAGTTAGCTCACCTGCAACATCATCAGGATTCGCAAACTTGCGAAGATCTTTCCAAGACTCTGTATCTTAATAGTCAACTTTCTCTCTAAGTCAATTGTCGTGGTGACATGGACAACTATCTCACTTCTACTGTGGACGCCGACTTAACCAATCCAACGTTAAAAGTCTAAATCAAACCATTTTGTAATATTTTAATTGCTAGTTTGATCTAAAACAGTTATATACAGCTAAATTGAATGTTTTTAAACATTTTGATGACTACAAGTAAAAACTTTGTCATTCCATAAAGGTGTTGGACGAACCACATCCCATAGAAGACAAAAAAAAAAAAAAATTGTCCTAAGGATGACATAAATCCATGAAGAGTTCCCATTTGCATAATTTTAACAAAATATTGTTTACCTAATCCTAAAACTTTTACATCATTTTTAGCGAGTGCAGGGGTCAACAAAGACTTTTTAAAAGAATTCACCCCTTATGAACTCGAAAGAAACTTTTAGAAGAACTCTTGAACCACTTCTTCTACCAAACAAGGGTATTTTAGTGTTTATAGACTTTCTTTCCAAAGCCACCTAAGCGTTAAAATTATAAAGTGACGGATATCCTTAAAAAAAGTTAACCACACACTCGCCCACTATAAGTTTGAACAATAAGCCATTTCGTAAGTTAAAAAAAAAAAAAAAAAGAAAAAAATTCACAAGAAAATACCGAAAACCGCAGCGACAAGCGTTTGTTTCATAGCTAAAATTGTGGCCATGGTGTGTTATGTATATGAAACACGAAACACCCGTGGGAGTTGTTCTCATGAATGTGAATGTGGTCCTGGGAGAATCATCTAACCACCATCGTGATATCTTGGACATTAGAAAAAGTTCATTAAGTTTTACGAGTTCGGGGATTTTTTTTTTATATAGTTTCGGATGATACTATATACAGTAGTGCCTCTACGAATGTTCATAACTTTTAAAAATCGCAATTGAGTGCCATTAAAAACAAGTTCTCCAATTTTTTTTTTTTGCTTTCTACATAAAAAAAAAAAAAAAAACAGAATCTAGGTCAAGATTCATTTTTATGTTCGCAGTACGGATACTTACATCCTCGACATTCGTACATATTCGCACTCTTGTATAAGCTCCCTTGTCATATGTAAGGGAAGAAGCATTTAGTGTTTCACATCTGAAATGATGGGGAAGCAGAATCCCCCGGTCACCCGACTAACCAACCTATGTCATATCATATAGAATTCTATGGTAGTCATTTGGGTGGGCCTCGCAAATTACTTTGATAGCTCCATTTGTCAGCCCATTGCCTATGGTGATGTAGAGATGTTCCAACAGACGTATAGGTAATGCGAGATATTATTGATTTTAGCTATCTATTAATTTGTAATAGGGTGGAAGAGAGATACAGGAAAATGAAAAACTTTCATCAATTTATTTGAAAGAAGATTTGAGTATGCGAAAGGTGGTTGATGGTTGCATTTCTGTTTACACGGACGGGCAGGTGACTCTGATTACATTCAGGTAATTGCCACTTCATTTGAATTAACTGATACTTGTACTACCACAGGATGTGGAAACAAGTGAAACTCTGATTGAATTTTTAATTTATTCTGTGGAAAAAAAAAAATCACTTTCTGAAAGGGTAAGTTTTAATAGAAATGCTAGGAAAACAAGGAATTCTTAGAACTATCATCTGCACTGTTTGCAACTTTTTTTTTTACATATTTGTTATCTCAAATTACAATCTTCTATGCGGAACTGATAACAAGTTTTACCTCATTTCCCCTGTAAAACCCATAATAGCTATTTCATATGATAAATCCTCCTGAAGTTCTTGTTAAATTTGAGGATTTCTTCGATGTATTCGTAACATTTCTTAATCAAATGAAAAACGCTGATATTATTTTAGTCCTTCGACGAATAGATCTGAAGTTCGAGGGCAATCTAAGTTAATTTTCAAACGTATTCACGATGTAAATCAACACTTCACACAGAAGATCAGCAACAAACCATTTACCAACTAAAAGCTTTGTACAAAGAGCTAAACAAAAAATTTGGCTTTCTGGGCGACTAGAATAATGTTGGCCCTTTCCCAGATTTCCGCAGAATGCTTTGCCGAAGCAAGAAACCCCTGGTTCGATGACAAAAATAACAGACAAAAAGAAAATTAATAAATAAATAAAAACAGGGTGGCGCAGCAAAAAAGTACGTGAGGGGTCGTGACCTCTACCAGCAGAAAAGAAAGGAAGAATACAGGTTCTTCAGAAGAAAAATGAAAGGGCACCAGAAGCCCCCGAACGAGGCTTTTGAGAGGTGCTACTAGAAGAATGAAGTTCTAAAGTTTTTCAAAAAATGAAACGCACACAGCTATTAAGCTCGAACAGAAATCTGCAAGGTTAGAGAAGGAAACATCACAGTCGTGCTGAGAATCTGGAATGATTATCTCTATAGACTGTTTAACGGTGATAACGAACAACTCCCACCTTTGAGCAGAATGAAACATTCGAACTGGACGAAAACAGATGACTTTTTCGACCACCAGACCAATGTAAAATTAGAGCGGTTATTTTCAAGGACCCGTTTGTAGCAGCATCGTGATTCGATATGGAGCAAACACCAAGCCATCTCTAATATCTGGTTCGGCGAAATTATGCACCACAAATCGAACCGAAGCATTATTTGTCCGATCCCCTGAACTTAGCCAACTACAGCAGAATAAGTCTTCTCAGGATCACATATGAAATCCAGCCTGCGTAAGACCGTTAGGTAACAGTTTGACTGGCCCTTATCAATGTGGTTTTAAGCCAGGAATGCCAGAGATCAAAATTCTACAATATGGTAGATCTTACAAAAACGTAAGTGTTCAAGATACACACTACCTCTTCATCGATCCCCGCTAAACTCATTCGACTATGTAGGATGAAAAGGAGAATGCACGCTGCTTCACCAAGGTCGGTTATGTCAAAATTGAGACCTTCAATGACAGAAGCAGAGGCAATATCTGCACACGCCATTGACATAATGGAAAGAACCAGTTTTCTTTTAATTGGACCTTTGCGACTATTCAAACAGAAACGCCAAAAATCGGTTTAGCGATCAATGAAGGAAAAACAAAGTATGATATATGCTATCAAGCTTCACGACAGCCCGCTATAACTTTGAGGTAGTCAGGGACTTTTTCTACCTCGGCTCTATTTAAAACTCTTATAACCGGAAATATTATTCATGCAAATAATCGCTCTTGCTTATCGCTGATTCTTTGGGTTAAGAAGGCAATTGAGTAGTAAAATCGTTTCATCGAGCAACCAAAAAGACACTATACAAGACGCTGAACATCCCAGGCCAGCTTTATGGCGCAAAAACGTGAACACTAATGTAAGAGGATGAAAATGCTCTTGGGCGCTGTTAGAAAAAAGTCATTCGGTAACTTTCTGTTTCGTTCGCATCAATAAGAATGGATGAGGCGATTTAACAGTGAACTGTACAGAGATTCTGACCTCGTCAGAAAATCTCGGATAGCCCGGTCACATTGAGCACAAGGACACCAGCGCCCCGGCCCAGAAAACTTTCGACTCCAACCCATAAAACGCAAAAGAACGCGCTAGCTAGGGATCCGTGCTAGCTGAGGCTAATCTATATATCTGTAATTTGGTTAGTTTGATATATACTAAGTTTATTTTCAAATACTAAAGCTCAAGGTGTACGAGGCGTCTAAAACCTTTTCACCATTACATTCCAGGTACGCATTTTATTTCCTCCTATAGGAATTAGCCATAGTTAGCTCCAGATTCGGTTGAAAAAGGAGAAGACAACTCCAGTACTACTACAATTCACCATCAGCTATATTTAAATTTTTATTTTGGACTTATCGGTGCTAATGGTGGATCGAGTAAGTAAGTAGCTGGATGAGTTTCATTGCATAGGGTCTAATCTTATTCGAATGCTGTTTAGTAACTTACCCGGTGACAACCGCCTCCAGTTACACATTCCTATGTTATCTCCCCAAGTTAGAATCGAAGCTACAGCTTCCAGACCGATACAGACCTAAACACACCCAAGAAGTCCACGGCAAAATAAGAATAGAATACTGCGACTATGATAAACTTAAGTAGCCTCGATTCAGGTACGGATTTGGATTCATATAAGAGTTAAATAAGACATTTTTTTAGTTATAGTCCCACGATATTTTTATGAATCGTAGAAGACCACATTACATAACATTCAATATATGTACAATTACAATGAAACGAAAAAGTGAACTCGGTTTGGATAGCAATTTCAAAACCAAAATCAGTAGAGTTGAAGACACAAACTGTCTCATTTTCCAACAAACACCTAGAGTATATTGGGTCTATAACTTTCGTGCGGTTTACTAAGAGATGGCGTAACTTGTATTCTTCCATTGTTATTATTCCATTGGAACATGCGTTGGAAAGCTACTGTCATTGTACGTCATTTCAGTATAGTCATTCATTTGAAGCGTAAACAACAAAAATTTTTCACTCAAATATGTCGAACTTTGTGCCGGAAAAAGTGTTTTTGCGGGGAGAAATCAACGGCAAAGCCGAATATCCATGGCGCGAAGGTAATGCTCTGTATTTGGTGGGATCAGATGGGTGTACTGTATTATGAGCTGCTAAGACGGGGTGAAACCATCAATGGACAACGCAACCGAACACAATTAATCCGTTTGAAATCCGAAAAACGCCCGGAATATGCAACCAGACACGAGGCAATAATTTTCCATCATGACAACGCTCGGCCCCACGTTGCTATTCCGGTTAAGAACTATTTGGAAAACAGTGGATGGGAAGTCTTACCCCACCCGCCTTATAGCCAAGACCTTGCCCCTTCTGACTACCATTTGTTCCGGTCGATGCAGAACGGCCTCACTGAAATACGGTTCACATTAGAGCAGAATATCAGAAATTGGCTTGATTCATTCTTGGCTGCCAAGCCGGCGCAGTTCTTTTGGGATGGGATCCAAAAATTGCCAGAAAGATGTGAAAAAGTCATAGCTTCAGATGGGCAATACTTTGAATAATACTATTGTACATATTTTTCTTAAATAAACGTTCAAATTTTGAAAAAAAAAAAACCGCACGAATTAATATACATACCCAATACATTAACTCATCTGTAAAATATGTTAGGATAAGGGGACTTCCGATTAATGAAAGAAGCATAAGTATTTTCAAGATCGCATACAAGTCCCAATTCCAATCTCCCGTATTGCATGTACATTTGAAAACCTCAAAATTAAGAAAACTATAATCAAACTTTTTACAGAATTGCTTTGATCGTCTTGACAAGGGTTTGTGTTTCAACTAAGGGATCCTAAATCAAGAAAATCCCATGATAATGTCGCATCTCTTCCTTTATACTGTCTTAACGCTTTGTTGCTTTTTATTATATGTAGAAGATACAATAAATTAATACATGCGATATTTATACCTAAGACTAAGAGGTTGATTTCTAAAGTACCAAGAAGTTAATGTCTTTTTTTGTATACTGAATTACGTGTCCCCTTCTGTAGAGATGCAGAATGACATTTCGCATAGTTTTTGGTGACATTAAATATGTGGTCATTCCAATTGACACACATACGAGAATGAACATTTTTTCAGCATCGAAAATGCAAGTACCATTGACGGATAATGGCTGGTGTTTAAATTTCACTTTAAATTCCATTCTGTTCGTTGTTCCTCATTTTACGATGCTGTTCATACGAGAATTTAATGAGCTTAAGAGCTGAAGAGCAGAGACGTGAGTCCGAGAACAAATGTACAAAGCAGAGAGTACTGTCGCCAGCAAAGGAATATGAGTATATTGGATTAAAAGTAGCAGACAAGATAATTGATGAAAATTAAAAACAAGTGTCGGAGACAGAGCGGAGCCCTGAGGTACACTAGAATTTTTTTGTCGATTTAATGACTTGAAACCATCCAAGACAACTCGAATTGAACTATCCGTAAGGTAATTCCTAATCTAAGAAAAGACTAGACGATTTCAACTGCGCCAATTTTCAACAAAGTGCCTGCGGGCAAACCGAATCTAATGCTTTAGAAATATCAAATGCAACCAACTTGCTTTCGCGAGATTGATGTAAGCTTTGTTTCCAGTTTTCGGTCAGACATGCCATCAAATTACCAGTGGACCTGCTGCTATGAAAACCATACTAAGGGTCATTGAGAAGTTTTTTAGTTTCGAGATAATTCATGTGCTAACGGTTTATCAGCATTTCTTTGATTTTACAAAAAAGGGACGTAAGTGTATTGGGTCTGTAGGAAGAAAGAGAAGAAGACTGACATTTTTTTAAGGATCTGCTGAACAAAGAGTGGAAAGAGTCCTAAAAAGTAGGAGTGATAAAAAGGCTTACGCAGAAGAAGGGGAAATATACCATCAGGACTAGCAAATTTGTGGATGTTAAGATCTTTAAGTGCTCTTGCTATAGCTCGAGTGCGAAAATAGATCCGTTCCAATGATGTTTTGACGCACTCGATTGTAGGCACGACCCACTTAAGTCAAGCACAATTTAGTACTAATAAGCTGGCCGCAAAGTATGGAGTAAGCAGATTCTGCTTATCCAAAGAACTGATAGCTTGAGTTTCTAATATTTTTGACGATCGACTTTTTTACTACCTTTGAGACATTGAAGTATTTTTTTCCTCAGTTTTTGGTCGTATTTAAATCTTACGCGCTTAAGACAGACGTTGTAATCATTCCCTGCTCGTTTGATCTTTTTCGGGTTTCCTATATCGTGTTAGACTTGTAGGATGGAAAAAAACATTTCTATAACCCTGTCAGCTTCTGCACAATTCGAGCCGTACCATGCCTTTTCTTTTGGTTTGATACCCTTCATCCAATGAGGGATAAATGATTTCATTCCAATAAGAGTAGTGCCTGCGATCATATCAGAGCGGCATCCACTTCCTTTTCTAGGAAATATAACGACCAGTTAAAATTTGTAAAGGAGGTGTTAAGTCTGCTTCAGTTGGCCTCCAACCTACACCTCTTTACATATTTTTTATGCCGGTTTTGTAGAATTATTTAATCCTATACACACAAATAGTTAGTACGGTACTAATTTTGTTTCCTAACCATTTTTTTGAAACGCAAAAGGTGGAATATTAACTCAACTAACTGACCACCTTTTTTCTGCAAGCAGAAAAAAAACTAGTCAACTGTTCGATTTTATGAAATTTGTCAGTCCTTCGTAACAAGATAGATAAGCGCTTCAGTGATAAATCCTGCACCCGCAACATCAGCAGTGAATAACTTCAGCCTTATGCAAGTGTTGAACAGAGAATTCTCAGCGATGTCGTAAAACAAGCGTCGTAGAAGTTTTGTCCTGCTGGCAATGTTTGGGTTATTTTTACTGTAGATTCTGATACCGCTTGTTTATCTGG
The DNA here is from genome assembly GCA_907269105.1 of Volucella inanis. Lineage (NCBI taxonomy): Eukaryota > Metazoa > Arthropoda > Insecta > Diptera > Syrphidae > Volucella > Volucella inanis. Next base: position 68,992,832 of record OU026157.1, on the reverse strand, counting down.
ACTCCTTGCTATTCTATTCCCCTCTTTTTTTTTACTATACCCCTGGCAGTACTTCTACTCTACTCTTGCTTTCCGCTGCAATCTTTTTTTAATGACTTGTCCGTTTCTTCTTCACTGGACACTCGTCATAATACATCGGGATTATGGTTAATTTTAGCCAGAGAATTAGCCTTTGAATATGTGACATTGCGACCATATATTTTTGCCATCTGTAGTTGGCAACGACATATTGGAGCCTTTCGCCTAAATGCTTTTTGTAGTCTGTGATTGTTTACTACTTTTAATGATTGACATTTGTAGTATCGGTCTGCAATAAGATTGATTAGATTTCTTCTGAATAGTGTAGATCCAGAATGTTCGATACATGCTTTGCATCAGTCGGCATGTGGCCGATTTGAACGGAGATAAGTATTGTATAATAGATTTTGGATTTATTTATCACTTATCAACGGTTAACTCGTGGCTTTGGCAAACTCAGTAAGTTGAAACCGGTTATCTACTGTCGATTCGTCACGACTTTGCTCTATGATCACTTCATGTTTGCGCTAGAAATGTTTTTTATGATTTTAATATCCCAGCGCAAAAAATCCGGTTGAAACCGGTACTGCAACAACGCAAGTTGTAGCTCTGGAGGACGGAACTTAGACGTCACTGGAAAAGTTATCTCTAATAAAATTCAAAACGCCAAAGGGGACGAGACCGGCGCACAAACAAGGACGCTGCTATCACCTCTCTGGTGCTACGACTTAGGAAGGCTGGCAATGACAACAGTTTGAACCTTGCTGAGTGCTAATACTGTGTCTATCAACTGTAGAAGCTAGCCAAAGCAGAGAATGTTTACATTCAAGCAGAGAGCTATGGTATGGAGAACGGAACTCGAGACGGAACGGGACTTTGAGTCCCGAGGCAACTCAGAGAGACGGAAGATGTTCTGGTGCGTCTTCATACCCAGAGCTCAAAACTGAAAAGGGGAAAATTTACTCTAACAGGGAGAGAAAGATCTTTTTGCGAAAAAATCGAAACTATCGGTAACATCAGTAGGCTGGTCAATGCCCACAAATGGGGAAGATCAATCGGGATGGAACCACTCAGAGAATCTGACAGTACCTATACTGAGTCGAAAGCAGAGACTCTCCGTCTCTTTCTCAAGTCTCACTTCCTAGGTAACTTGATCGAAACGAGCTCACAACTAGCTCCTATCAACGAAGCTGATAGTAAGCTGAACGTAGCTGGTACATATCATCGGTTGTGGTGACGGATGAGGACATCAAACATGCTGTTGCTTTCTTTGATGGCTTCAAGTCGCCTGACTTTGATGGTATTTACCCAGTTATGCTACAGAAAGGTATAGACCAGCTGCTGACATATTTGAAGAGATTTTTCACTGCTAGCCTGGCACTGGCATACATACTGGATCTCTGGCGAACAGTGAGAGTGGACTTTATACCGAAAAGCGGAAAGGAGGACTACTCGCTCGCCAAGAGTTTCAGAACTATAAATCTGACCTCATTCAAGCTGACAAACATCGAAAGGATGGTCGAGATCCATGTGCACAAAACCGCCTTGCGAATGCATCCTCTGTCGGCGATGCAACACGCCTACCAACGCGGAAGATCCTGCGACAGACACTCGACAGAAAGAATACCCCTAGGGCATTTTTATCGACGTTGAGGGTGCTTTCGACAACGCAACTTTTGATGGCATGTGCAACTCGGCCACACAACATGGCGTAGACGAATCACTGACCTTGTGGATTAAAGCAATGGCTACCCACAAGGCGGCATTTTTTCTCCAATGCTATGGTGCATGTTGGTCGACTCGCTGATCGCATCAATAGTTTTAACGTCTATGCATAAGTATACGGGGATGATGTAGCTGGACTGTCGATTGGATCGTGTTTAGCAACTGTCTGCTTCAAAGCGCAGGCAGCCCTAGACGTGATCGACGACTGGTGAACTAGTAATTGGCTTTTTGTCAATCGTCTCAAAACTGAGGTTTTTCTCTTTACTTCAGGAGGAAGCTGCCTGATCTGACCCATCTGGTGTTAAAGGCATCACCGTCCAATTCTCCATAACAAACTTCTCTGGACTAAATATGTTACGACGAAAGCATCTAAGGCGATGTCGGCCTTCTGGCAGTGCGGAGAAGCTATCGACAAGACATGGGGTCTGTCACCGAAAAGGTTCCTTTGGATCTTCACGGCTATAATAAGGCCATTTATATCCTACGTTGTCTGGTGGAATAAGCTCTCGCAAAAATATGTAATTGCTGCTTATATCTGGCTTCAACGGTTTGTCTCGGATGCATGGGGTCTTTCACTAGCACTCCTGGCTCCGCTCTAGACGCATTGATGAATCTCCCTCCCCTTGATATTCATATCATGGGCTGCACTCTCAAAGTTACGCACTGGAGCTTCGATGACCTTGCGCACCGGCTGTCTTATAACTCCGCTCTTATGGACATGCCGTCCGATGCAATGACACCAGAACTCCTGTTGCAGAAAAAATACGAAATCGACTTTCCCTGTGCCCAGGACTGGCTTTGGGTTTTTACGGACGGCTCCAAAATATAGGATGTGGTGCTGGTGGACAACAACGTAAGATTTCACTTCACGTAGGAAAGCTTTCATCTGTCTTCCAAGCAAAAGTTTACGTAATGCATCTGCAGTTACAGTCAAGCTGCGCTAAGAGCCTTCCTGAACCCTCTTACGACTTCCAAGCTAGTTCGAGAATGCAAGAGATCATTGAACGCAGTTGGAAGGCTAAATTTAGTGACCCTAGTCTGGGTCCCAGATCACAATGGGATCACGGGAAATGAAGTCGCCAACAAACTTGCCAGCCACGGTTCAGAGGAGAGTTTTCTGTACCCGAATTTAGGTTGGGTTTGCCTGAGTCTTCAATTAAGGCTTCCAGTGATGTAGGCAGACCAAACGAAGTCAGATTGCCTATAGGCGTAAGCAACGCTTAAATATGCTGGGTATAAGTGACGCAACAACTTGCGATGCTTGCTGCGAAATTAATGACAACACCGTGTAGCAGTAGCTCTGTGAATGTCCGGCCTACGCACGCATCAGGCTGCAGGTGCTTGTCTCCGACGTGGTGGGTGCTGGTACTGTAGGCACCTTATCACTGAAGAGCTTACTCATCTTTCTTCGCAAGACTGAAAGTTCTCACTAAAAGGAACTTTACATGGAGTACAATGGACTAGATCTTTGTTTGAGTGCTCTGTTCCGACATTTAAAAAAAAGTCTGTACCCAACTTTCTTTCTTTACTTAAGGTAAAGTGTTTCGCCCATCTGGCAAAACAAAGTGTGGACTGTAACGTCTATAACTTTCTAAAGGTCTAATAGACTATTGATTTAGTCAGATGGCATGTTTTCTGGATGATTGGAATCTGGAAGCATATTTTACTCGACGTCCAAGGAAAAGGGTGAGCTTGGGTGAGGAGATTCAACGATGAACTCTACGAACTAAAAATTTTTGAAATCAAACCATTGCTAATCGGATGTCTTAAATGCAGATAATATCTCGAGCAGAAATCAAGATCAGATATCAATGCTTCGACTCACATAACTTTCAATTCTAGTTCAGATGAGTATCAAAGATAAACCTCGACTTCGGTTTTGTGCACAAACAGAAAGATAACATCAATCAATTTTGAATGTCCAAACTCGAGAGTATCTCTGTTTAGCACAGGATCTAACTTAATTTCTTATAAGCAGTTTCAAAACACAATACTGCCTCCTTTCGCGAAGCCAATCTCTTCAGAAATTTAAACCACTTCCATAGTTCTACTAGCCACCCTTCAAAGGACGAATATCAGTAACAAAGCACATATAAACGATATCTTAGAAGACTTATCTAAAAATATCAAGTCATTGTTTTCTTGCGGCACGTGCTACTGCCAAATTGTATCTAAGCCGAATATTGTATGCTCAGACGCACCTTCCGAAAATTTCCGTCTTTCTAAGGTGAGCATGGATTCTCTAGCTTGGGCAACGCACGAAAATTATTAAAAAAAAAATTCATGAGTGGAATTTTAATCAGTTGCAAATATTTATTTTCTATAAATACAAAGGGGAAGTAGATACGTTCGCATGTTTGTATATTATGCCCATGTGTTTGATAACCAAATTGAACCGGTGGCGCCGACCAAACATCTAAGCATTTCTCATAAGAAACGTTTTTTTTTTTTTTTTTTTTTGGTTTCGAGTCACGGCCTTGGCCACTTTGTTTTGACTAAAAAACAAAAATGCTGATTAAATTAGTTTGTGACTTTTATTGTTGTGGCTTTTGGAGTAATAGGGGAAGTGTTTACTTGAACTTTGCCAGAAAATAAAAATAACTCGCCTTGTATGAGCTGTGGCTGTTGGGTGAGCAATGGAAAATAGCTTTGGCTAATAGGCTACCACTTGTGTGTGTACAGCAAGGGTACAAATATGTCAACTTGAAAACAAACATTAAGACTTTTGACGTTAACTGAACTTTAGTTTGTACGAACTATTTTAATTGGTGGACCATGCTCTTTGAACGCAACCATGATAACGAGCTCAATAAAGTAGAGATTTGGTTCTGTCGTCTCAAACCCGGATGTTTTAGCGCCTCTTGAATAGTTAGTCACAATTTTGGATCACATTATTTCCCTGGTACAGATATTGAAGCCCTCTTTATTAATTGGGTTGTTCAATAAATTCTGCGGTTTCTTTCTTGGAAGTAATGTTTATCGTTTCAGAAAATCTCTGTTTATATGGTTATGAAATTTTTAAATGGATAAGAAAGTGCATAAAAAATTGTCAAAGTGACAAAGGCGCAATGGGAGATTTGCAGCGTTCGTTTACACGCTTTCATTCAAAAAATACACACCTTGCTGATGCGGTTCGCACTGAAAGTCCACCCACCACTGACAACAATCAAATCTTAGCTGCAGTTACCGTTGACAGGCATTTGACGACACGGGAGATCGCTCAGCGGTTTAACATCTCCCATACAACCATTTCGCAGAGACTGAAAAGGCTTGGAATGTCGAAAAATGTGGATGTTTACGTTCCTTACAAGCTCAGTGAAAGAAAAGTTATGGATCGCATAATGGACTATGAGCCTTTGTTGAGATGCAACTCACTTGAGGTTCCTGTTAACAACAACATTCGGCGTAAAGATCGTGGTAAAACACCTCAATCGGTCGGTAAATAAGATTTGCATCCCGAGAAGACAATAAATGCAGTTAAATATTGCTCTTAGCTCGATATTTTGAATTCATTCTTGTACAGTAAGGTTCTAAAAGCAGCTTGGCTGTTGCTACAGATACAAATGCTTTGCCCCTTACACCGCCGGTTCTTCACAATATAGTTCGTTGCCATCGGGATTGCGTATACATGTATCTCCGCTTGGAAGACATACCCAAGTTCTCCTAACGAGAAGTAAAATCTTATGTTGTCGTCCTCCAAAAAGGCACAAGAGTCACATCCTATATCGGTTTTAAAGCCGTCCGTGAAGACCCGACTGCAATCTTCAGCACCTTAGAGGCTTTCGACGTAACATGTTTAGTCCATAAAAGCTTATTATGCAGAATGATACCCGAATAAGTAGCTTCTTTGGAGAATTGGATGGTGATGCACTAGATGAGTCAGACCAGGCAACTTTTTCGTTCTCGTAAAGAGAATAGCCTCAGTTTTGAAAGGTTTCTAATAGCCCATTTCTAGTGCACCAATAGTCGATCATGTTTAGGGCTGCCTGCGATTTCGATAGAAACGGTCCAACAAACATTACCCCCGTCATCACATGTTGGCCACAGTCAGCATCCGCATACAATGTCCTCAACGTCTGCCGAATAGATTCTGAAGCGCACTCTCGTAAGATCTTTTCGGTACTTTCACTGTTCGCCAGAGTTCTGGTATGTTTGCCAGTGCCAGGCCAGCAGTGCAAATTCTCTTCAGAGTTTCCAGCAGCTGATTATTATATGCGTTTTTGTAACATAACTGGGTATATGCCATCGGTGCTAGGCGACTTGAAGCCTTCAAAGGAAGCAAGAGCATGTTTAATGGCCTCATTCGCCACCACAATCAATGAGACATACCAGCTATGGCTTGTTGTGTTATTCGAGTCACTAGCAGCTTTGTTAATAGGAACTGGTTATGAGCTGGTTCTCATTAAGTTACCATGAAAGTCAGCCTCATGCATGAGACAAAGAGACCTTTCGACTCATTATATGTATAGTGGTTTCAGCCTGATTGATCTTCCCATGTCGAGGGAAACCTCACCGGTTTCGGTGACAGTTTCGATCTTCTCGGAAAAGTCTTTATAAGAGGCACTCTTTGATACCGAACGTGTCGTATAAAGAGCCGCAAGAGTCGTCAGAATCAAGTAATCCAGCTGCTCCTTGGTCAGTGTCAGTATTTTTGGAGTATGCTGGTTGGTATCATCAGAATTCGTGCCGCGACTGCAGTCGAAATGACCACTGGTGAATTATAGCTATTGAAAGTATCACCTGGAGTATAATCCTTTAGCGGGGAGGTCACCTCCATACTTTTAACAGTTTTACATCTAGTTTGGACGTCTTTGGCGCTTAGTTCGAAGTCTCACTTGGGCTCTTCAGATCGTAGACTCTTAAGCCGTCCTGCCGCAATAAGAAAGTAAGGCAGAGGATGCATACCCAAATTATTGTAGTATGCATCTACTCGTATCTATTTCGGTATAAAGAGTAATTTTACTGTTCGCTCCGAGTTCATGATCTTGCCAATCTCAAAAATGTTCTCATCATTCCCACGATTGTCATCAGCAGCTTTACTGCAAAACTACCCTATGGTATGGATACAGAATTATAAATTAAAACTTATAAAAAAGGAAACAAAATAAAGTAATAAAGATTTAATTCATTGTACGTTACTCTTAGGCTATAAACCATAATCTACAAACAATAAACAACCAGGCAAACGCCAATGCTATGCCAACTGATTTTTGTTTATATTAAAGTTTGTAAATACTTTAGTACAAAAATAAGAACCAAATCTAAATCTAATCTTTATGCCATCGGTAGCTGGCGACTTAAAGACATCAAAAGAAACAACATTGTATTTAATGGCTCTATCACCACAACCGATGTCAGACGGATTTTGTTACTAAGCTCACATGAAGTCTCAGTGAAAACGGCTAATTGTGTCTCAGCTTGTATTAGGATATATGAAAAGTGAGATATATCCTTTTGGGAACTTTCGCCAGTTTGTTGGTTTGACAGATTGTTTAAAAGACGCACGCTTCGAAATTCAAATTATGTATGTTTGATAGCACAGCGATTGTGTGATGTCATAAAAATTGAATTCCTTCTACGTGACTCATTCAATTCGAAAAAACAGTTACTCAAACGCATCGGGGTCCTTTGAAAGTTGCATATTATTGGTGAAAGCATGCAACACGTCCCAAGCATGAACTCTATAAGCCGTACCAAGACGTGGATGTACATTGAAAGTCGAAAATACGAGATCTTCATTAGTCAGGCTGCATCAAACAAATGCACGCACGTCTCAAGAGATGTAAAACCAGAGAGATTTAAGAATCAGGTTTTGATGTTCTTAAAAAAAAAACTTATTGTTGAAAAATGAAAGCTGCGTGTCTGAGACTATGAAGGCCGAAACGCTACCTTGTCTTAGAGGTCATCTTCAACGAATCGTGAACTCATTAAAATACCGCAGAGCAGCACGGAAATATGTTTTATGAGTTTCATTTCCAGAAGACAATATTGATCCTTTACAGAATACTGATCCTGGTAGTTCTACTATATGGTGTCGAACACTACCCAATAAGCAGAAACACATACAATCCTTTTAGCGTAACATTTGATTCTAGGCATGCAAATACAGAACGCTACCGATACAACAGAGAACCCAGGAAGTTCAAAAAAAAAAAAAATTAATCGACTTAACGAGCTCGTCGCTCGAGCACATGATATATTCGAACGCACAGGTATTGGGTATATAACTTGCGTGCGGTTTGCTAAGAGATGGAGTAACTTGTAATATTCCATTGAAACATGCGTTGGAAAGCTATTGTCATTGTACGTCATTTCAGTATATATCATTCATTTGAAGCGTAAACAACAATAATTTTTTTTTCACTCAAATATGTCGAATTTTGTGCCTGAAAAAGTGTTTTTGCGGGGAGTTCTTCTTCATTACTTTAATATGAAGAAAACTGCTGCCGAAAGTCATCGTATTTTGGTGGAAGTTTATGGTGAACATGCGCTAGCTGAGCGAACGTGCCAAAAGTGGTTTGCACGATTTAAAAGTGGTGATTTTGACTTGGAAGACGATGAACGTCCTTAAAAGCAGTACAGCTGGATATATTCAAAAGCAAGGAAATTGGGTTCCACATGAACTCAAGCCGAGAGACGTCGAAAGGCGGTTTTGCATGTCTAAAATGTCCATTACGACAACCCCAAGCGCAAAAAATCATATGTGAAACCCGGCCAACCAGCCAAATCAACGGCAAAGCCGAATATCCCTGGCGCGAAGGTAATGCTCTGTATTTGGTGGGATCAGATGGGTGTGCTGTATTATGAGCTGCTAAAACCGGGTGAAATCATCAATGGACAACGCTACCGAACACAATTAATCCGTTTGAAGAAAGCAGTAGCCGAAAAACACACGGAATTCGCGACCAAACACGAGGCAATAATTTTCCATCATGACAACGCTCGGCCCCACGTTGCTATTCCGGTTGAGAACTATTTGGAAAACAGTGGATGGGAAGTCTTATCCCACCCGCCTTATAGCCCAGACCTTGCTCCCACTGACAACCATTTGTTCCGGTCGATGCAGAACGCCCTCACTGAAATTCGGTTCACATCAGAGCAGAATATCAAAAATTGGCTTGGTTCATTCTTGGCTGCCAAGCCGGCGCAGTTCTTTTGGGATCCACAAATTGCCAGAAAGATGGGAAAAAGTCATAGCTTCAGATAGCTTTGAATAATACTATTGTACATGTTTTTCTTAAATAAACGTTCAAATTTTGAAAAAAAAACTGCACGAATTAAGTTCAGAAAAGGGTATGCGAACTTTCATGGATTTTTTCATCTCTTAATTCCGATTGATTTTGAATATGGAATCTTGCAGTGATTATGTGTGAATGCAAAAAATAGCAGCTCACGATAAGAAGATGGTGAAGCGTAGATGCGAATCAATGGCAATATTTCGAAAATGCGTGAGATTTCGTTCATTGACAGGACAGGATAATATCCGTCATCATTTTACCAGGAGCAGTTGTAGTAGAAACGGCTCACTAACTCTCACGCACATAATTTTTTTCGTTTAGCTCCACACATTTGTAAAAACGCATAAAATCCAATTTGGTGAGGCTTATCGGTTTAGAGCCAAATTTCGGTGGTCCTAATCACTTCGCCAAGATTACGGGGTGGCCGTGGTGTAGTGGTATATGCATAGACTCCGCAAGCAGAGGGTCGCGGGTTCAAATCCCGTGCAAGGCAATTCTCTGAAAAAGTCTTGTCATAGAATTTGTATGTAGTTATATGAAAATCTTGTCGGCGTTAGCGCTGACATGAAGGCGTAACACTAATGTTGGAGTGGTTGCTGGCTGGGCGCTTAATGTAACGAACTAACAACTAGCACGTACTGAGACCCACTGGTTGAGGATGTACTGGCTGGTCCCGTCCAGTTTGACAACCACCTCTGTGGAAAATATCGAAACCAAACACACCTGAGTTTCAAACTACTACACCACCCGCCCGCGCCCTGGAGAAAACCAGTAAAAATAAAAAAATAAAAAATAAAGGCTCTATTTAAAGTTTATCAGAGATCAATTAAAAGAAGATAACAGTGGAATAAACACAATAAAGAACTCATTCCGTTCTATTAGTAATAATAAATTTGATTGAACTGATCGAATCTGTTAAGTTAGACTGCCAAGTGCGAGCGCACCAAAGACGTATTTGATGGGTCTCCTTTCTCTCGATTAAATTTTTCGTCTTCCATAAAGCGATTAAGCAGTCTTCAAGTCAACCACAGGTTTGATCGTGAAGAAGCTCCTTAATCTTTAATTTACGTACAATTAAACTACAGCAGATACGTGCAAATCTCTCTGTACTTTAAAACGTTTTCACTCCTATGCCAAACGTGTTATCAGTCAGACATAAATACAATTTTTGATTGGTATCATTTACGAGTAAGCAACAATGTGAATGAGGTACAATTTATTGCTAAGGTTAGACACCCTAGATTCTGATACCGAGCACGACGGTTTGTGCTTCTTTTACGATTTTTTTTTTTTTTTTTTTTTTTTTTTTTTTTTTTTTTTGAATTTCGCTTGGAAATCAGTTGAAATGCTCAACTCGACTGTGAGTAATAATTTATTTTAAATTTTATTACAAAAGTTTTACTTCTGGGTTATATGCAAGTAGACGAAAGCCCACAGGATACATTTTTTAGACACGGCAAGGACGGAGCGAAATTAGTTAGAACTTCGAGCTGAGGACCATCCTCTTGATGATGCTTCATGGAAATATCTTTCAAAAAAAAAAAAAAAACACACACGCACACCTTTCGGCAACAAACCCTTCGAACCATCAATCAAGCTGACTATTGCAGAGTGATGGAGAAACTAATTGTACGAGCCTAGAGTCTCAGACATGCAAATATAAATGTACATAGGTAAACGTAGACTCTAAGATGATGTGTTAGAAAAGTCCTCTACGAACATGATGTTTGCCAGTAACGCTTTAAGGAAACTATTGGAAATCAGAAACGTTCTGGCGTGGTATATTGCCAAAAAAGAATATAAAGAGTCAAACAGGAGATACCTCCGATGCCTTCAATTTAGGCATTTAACACAATCGTTCAAAAATTCTCACGTTCCTTTAATTACATAAGTATGTACTCGTATGTACAATACGAAAGATTTTTTATCTGTATTTCTATTTTATCTTCATCAGTTTTAGAATAAGTGACTACCTACGAATGCCAGAATCAGGTTCAGAGATAATCACATATCCAGCGATCGTAACTCTATCTCAGTCGTAATCCGTCAGAGTTGACAATAGTAAACTGGGAACATCTAAATTAACAACAAATATCTAAGTCAGCAACTATTTGATTACATCATTCGTAGGGCAACAGTAAAAGCGAGAACTGGAACGGAATTTATAATCCAGACATCGCAGATATAAGTTTACTTATGCAACCACTCAAGCGACTACTCTATGTCAGCAAAGGGAGCGAAAAAATTAATCGAATCTGCTTTTATTGAGAATCAAGAAGGCAAAGCTAGGAGGGGGCGTATATAATCCCACAAAAGTCATTTACAAGAAGATCAAAAAAAAAAATGTATCTACCAAAACAAAAGGCCTCAGTGCTGGTAAGTCAAATCGAGTTAGGCTATATAGAGCTATAAAGGCCAAGGCAGGACATCCGTCGTCAAACATGTGTACACAACAATGTTTAATCTGAGCGAGCAGCTCATTCACATATAAAGTGAAGAGAACTGTTCCTAAAATGGATCCCTGTGTTACGCCGCTGTTAAGAGGTAGAAAGCCTGATATTTTGTTGTTAGCTACCATGCTCTGATGTCTTTAATTTAAATGGGAAGAAACTAGTATTTCCTATTCCCAACTGAGTTTAAAGTCTTCCCTAAGCTTTCTACAGAGAATTCTATCATTAACTGTGTTGAAAAATCTAAAAAAGTTAAAAATTACACCTCAGCAATAATACAAAGTAAGACCGGACGAGCCTCATGGACTTGGGCCTATAATAAGGATCAATTATTGCCTTCTCTGTACTACCTGAGACCTCTAAGAGTGCATAACCTACATGGCTTTCTCTGTCTGATTTGTAGATTGGCTTTTTTGTGGGACCATTACAAATATATATTGCAATGCCGCATTCGATTAGCCCGAGCCTGTTAAATCGAAAGGTTTCAAAGCCTTTCACCCCATAGATTTCATCCGATACACTTGGATCGAATCAAGTTTCCGAAACGCACACTACATCCACTATCGAATTAACAAAAGGATGCTTTATACCACTTCTTTCAAGCCGACGGAAGAGGACTTTCCACTGCTATTAGTCGATTCTGTAAGCATGGTAGGAAATTGATGGCTTGATATTGTCAAACTGCCTAATATTCCTAGTGATCTGAATCTAGATGCTTTAACAGTGACACAGTTTCCTGTGATGCCTGAGTGTCCTAGAAGCCAACAAAGTGGGATTTTGTGGTGATTAGTCATTGGCTTGAGAGATGCGTGGTTGTCCTTAACCACATAGGAATGTATGAATGTTCGAAATAAGAGATCGCGTATTAAATGTAGGCTGTTATTGGGTATGTTATTTAATTCGTGCGGTTTTTTTTCAAAATTTGAACGTTTATTTAAGAAAAACATGTACAATAGTATTATTCAAAGCTATCTGAAGCTATGACTTTTTCCCATCTTTCTGGCAATTTGTGGATCCCATCCCAAAAGAACTGCGACTTGGCAGCCAAGAATGAATCAATTCAATTTTTGATATTCTGCTCTAATGTGAACCGTATTTCAGTGAGGGCGTTTTGCATCGACCGGAACAAATGGCAGTCAGAAGGGGCAAGGTCTGGGCTATAAGGCGGGTGGGGTAAGACTTTCCATCCACTGTTTTCCAAATAGTTCTTAACCGAAATAGCAACGTGGGGCCGAGCGTTGTCATGATGGAAAATTATTGCCTCGTGTCTGGTCGCATATTCCGGGCGTTTTCCGGCTACTGCTCTCTTCAAACGGATTAATTGTGTTCGGTAGCGATTCACCCGGTTTTAGCAGCTCATAATACAGCACACTCATCTGATCCCACCAAATACAGAGCATTACCTTCGCGCCATGGATATTCGGCTTTGCCGTTGATTTGGCTGGTTGGCCGGGTTTCACATATGATTTTTTGAGCTTGGGGTTGTCGTAATGGATCCCTTTTTCATCACCAGTAACAATCCGATGCAAAAATGACTTTCGGACATGCAAAACCGCCTTTCGACGTTCTCGGCTTGAGTTCATGTGGAACCCAATTTCCTTGTTTTTGAAAATATCCAGCTGCTTTTCAAGTTTTGAAATGGCTGCTTGAGTGACACCCAAAGATTCTGCGAGCTCTTCTTGTGTTTGGCAACAATCTTCATAAAGTAATGCTTCCAGTTCTTCATCTTCAAACTTTTTTGGCTGCCCAAGACGTTCATCGTCTTCCAAGCCAAAATCATCACTTTTAAATCGTGCAAACCACTTTTGGCACGTTCGTTCAGCCAGCGCATGTTCATCATAAACTTCTACCAAAATACGATGACTTTCGGCAGCAGTTTTCTTCATGAAGAAGAACTCCCCGCAAAAACACTTTTTCAGGCACAAAGTTCGACATATTTGAGTGATAAAAAAACTATTGTTGTTTACTCTTCAAATGAATGACATATACTCAAATGACGTACAATGACAGTAGCTTTCCAACGCATGTTCCAATGGAATAATAACAATGAAATAATACAAGTTACGCTATCTGTTAGCAAACCGCACGAATTAAGTTATAGACCCAATAATACCTGAGACTTTAAAAAAACCTCGCGTTTTCCCCACTCGTTTCTTTCTGGACTCATAGTCGAGTTCGACATTGGAGTCCCTTTTAGATAATTGTGGAAGGGCAGGTTAGTATAAGGGCATTTCCTACATGTCCTACCGTGCTGAGTGATTCTCAACCTGCGGGCAGATTTAAGTCTATAGGTAGCAAATGAAACAACATTTCGAGAGCCGAAGTTAGAACAGTTCTCAACGTGCGAGTGGTTATTTTGCAGGTACCTCTAAGTGTAAGTGCGTCTTTCAGTGAAAATTAGTTTCACGACAGCGGTGTGGACCCAGTGCACGACTTAAGGTTGTAAACCACATCTTGAACCAATAGCTCTACAACATTTTCTTTCACCCTCAGTTCAAAATGAAGACATGATACTTAGGACTCCTAGAGAAAATCATGGGCAATAATACTCGCATTGCCCATTAAACTTTAATTGGGCAATAATGGGGTTGTCTTGTGAAGAAAACCAGCTTAATTTAAGGCGACTGGAGTAAAGAATGTATGTAGGTGATTGCCCGACACATGAAAGGTGATGTCGTCAGCATTATTTGACCTGCTTGGTAAGCAAACCATTGAGATTCCATATTAGAGTGGAAACTACACTCGCCTACTGTGGTTCCTTTTTTGTTGAGCGGCGAGTTAAGGTTGCATTTATGATTATACTTTTGAGAATGAAATGTTTATAAAGCTGAAAATCAAGTTATTCATGTCTAGTTCTTGAAGAGTGTTGATAATCGAGGAAGTGTCAATATTGCTGAGAGCCCCTTAACTCCATAAAAGAAAGTGATTTTACAAAGAGTCAGAAGAGGAATGAAGTGCAGTCTGAACCAAATTTCCTTCCAAAAAAGTAGTCAAGGATAAATAGGCTTGCATAACAAGTTTATCCAATTTCTAGTCATCTCCATCCACACTTCTAGTTTTAAATTTGCTAGTTAAGGTTCAATTCCTTTTGTCTGTGACACTTACCGCATGGTGTTATTCTGCTAATTTATTAGGAGGAATTAGAGTCGTTTCTCCCACTTTGATTGACCCGGAAGTATTCTACATAAGGATACAATATGGTGTGTATGGGTTTGAAACCCTGAAAATTCTCGTCAAAACATGAATATCTGGTCAGTGGTGTAATGAAGAACCAGGTTCTTTGTGAATTGTTTTAGAAGACTGCTGATCTGGTGTCTTACTAACAATAGCGCATGGCGTCTTCTTTCTGTAAACCGGACATGCAGTTCTGAAGTTGCGCTCGTCGATTATACTTTTTTGCTTTCTTCTAATACCTTAACGATGATAATCAAATCAAATCTCTTCATTAAATTTATTAAACGATCTTCAGATGATTACAGCTATTCTAATGAAAACTTATGGCTTAGCAAATTCACGCTAAACAATATGTGCCAAAAGAACTCTGATATTTGTAAATTTACTTTGCCCATACATCAATCTATTGATCAACAAAGATATTCCATTCGGCTTTTTGACAGTTAGTTAACAGATCTACAATAAAAAAAAATAGCAAAAACCTGGGTGTGTATCAGCTTGATTTGACTACATACGCGAAGATAAATAAAATTCGGTACACAGGAAGAATTGTTGGAACTGAAAACCTGTTGTGTAATAAGACTGTGTCAAGAAGTTAATAATCGTCTTACCGTGCGATGTCAAAACACAATACAAGTGCCTTACTTATAAAAGTGTCCGCAGACGCGGAAGATATCATCTCAACCCAGGAACCTTGGCTTGTAGAAGGCGTTTTTCGTTGACATCTGAATACGTTCCGTATTACAAGGGTAAGATTAGAACTTGTGTTTTAGTGAAACGTAGCCTATATATATGAGTATATCCTTTTTCCTAATCTCATCGGCCCTTACACGATCAATCATCAATTGACATCAATCATTTTCATGTATTTATGAAAATGCATCTGATTGACGAAAAACAAAGGGTTTTTGATTTTGCATTGTGAGCGTCATGCTGATTGATAATTACTTCATCGTGTTTTTCAACGTGTCGCGAAAGCGGAAACATTTTAGAAAAATGAGGAATGATGAAGAATCTTTGCATAAAGAGCAAGAGCCATGAAAACTTACAAGAACTAAAAATGTTATGTTTGTCGATTGAACGTGTAAGAGTTAGCATCAATCTGCACATGCCAGTCGATCGACCGTGTAAGGGCCGCTTAAAGATGTTCAATATGTTTAGTATAAATCGGATCAAATTTTTGTCAGAAAGGTTGAGGGTTGAAAAGTTATCTTAATAAGATCTCTCAATGTCCTTGAACTTATTTAGTGCTTAACTCATCATTTACATTTAATATGATTCCACCCTTAAATTGATTTCTTCCATTTCTAATAATGTTCGTACTACAACAACAAACTTTTTATTATACATCAGAATGTAGCAAGTTTGAGACAAAATTGTGCGGCTCTTGTCACGCACAATGATTCGTTTTCCTGCATCCCTATTATTATTTTCGTCTCGGAGAATGTATCTTTTGAAAAAAGCAATCACCTTATTCCTGAGTTTGACTTTTTTGCAAATCCTAATGATAATTACGCAGCAGGAGGTGTTGGCTGTTTGGGGAAAAAATGTTACAAGGTAATTGAATTCGTATTTGTAGATTTTGTTTCTGCGGATGTTTTATAAGGTTCTATTGAAACTGACCGTGAAGTGTTTGTCTTTTTATGGGTTTATAGACTACAGATGTTTAATGTCTCGATATTCATCAAGGAATTTTATGTTCTATTGGAAAAGGAATAAGCAAATAACTTATTTGTTGCAAAACAGTTTCGTCATACTTGGCTTTTCCATCATCACACGGCTTAAATAGTTATAAGCGAGCCTACTAGGACAATTTCAGAGAGTTGTTTGGGTCACATTTATGGTCGGTTTGGCAATAATTCGTGAAAATATTATGAGCACTGTATTTTCTATCTTTTGATTACTGATCACTGTATGACGGAACTCCTTATAAGTATCCCCAAGTTCAAATATGAGAAAAGATTTACCAGGTATACCGGTATGAAGTGAAAATACAATAAAACACTAATTTTTAATGGGAAAGTAAAAAACATTTTATTCAAAGTATTTACCATTGCTAGTTACACATTTTTCCCATCTTTCAGGCAATTTATGGATTCCACGCTAATAAAACTATTCGTCTTTTGAAACAAACCAAAAAGTAACCCAATTTTCGACTTCCTCGTAGGATTCGGAGTGCTGTTCAGCTAATGCGTGTATCATCGATGAAAACAATTGATAGTCGGAAGAAGCCAAGTCTGGTGAATACGGCTGGTGGGGTAGCAGCTGCCTGCCAAGTACTTTGGTTATATTCTGAACCAGTTTTGCTTTGTGTGCAAATGCATTGTCATGGAGCAAAATTACCTTGCCGTGTCTTCTAGCCCATTCTGGTCATTTTTCGATCAATGCATGGTTCAAATTAATCAGTTATTATCGGTAGCGATCTGTATTAACGGTTTCAATAGGTTTTAGGAGCTCGTGGTACACCACACCTTTCTGGTCCCACCAGACACACAGCAATGTCTTCTTACCGAATCGGTCTGGTTTTGCAGTCGAAGTTAATAGGATTAACCCATAATTTATTCCGTTTAGGATTCTGAAAATAAATCCATTTTTCATCTCCAGTAACAAGTTCGATGCAAAACTGATTTTTTATCCTGTCTTTGAAGCAAAATTTCACCAACAACAAGTGGTTTTTCGATTTTTCATCTGTCTTTCATTCAACTCATGTGGCACCCATTTTTCAGACTTTTGGATCTTTCCCATAGCTTTTAAAGGTTCAGAAATTTTTTGTTTTGCAACATTTAACATTTCTGCCATTTGTTTCTGACGCGAAGTGTCATCTTCATCATATATTGGTTGCAATTCGGCGTCTTCAAACTTTTGTGGTGGTCTTCCACGTTCTTCATTTCTCACATCAAAATCGTTATCTCTGAACCATTAAAACCATCTTTTGCATGTTGCTTCTGATAGAGCATAATCACCATATGCCTCGACAAGCATTCGATGCGACTTTGCAGCAAGTCATCATTTTCTGGTACAAAATCGACATTTTTAACACGATGAAAAAATATGATGTTGTTTGCTCAATGCCTTGATGTGTACTAAATATTTTTGATAGGTGTCATAGCAACCAAACAAAACAAAAAAAAAAAAAATTAAGGTCCGTTCACAATAAACGTTCCCTATCGAGACATTCGTGTCTTGACGCTCATTTCATACCGGTACGCCTGGTAAATCTCCAAAAGAGTTAATTAAAATTGATTTCAGGAAATTGAAAAGCAGTCTGCTTTTCGAATTTTAGGATAATATTTACAGTTGTTATGATGTTGTTTAGTTGTTATTATTCCGTTCCCTTCAAGAAGATGGAAAATATACTTAAGCCCTGCATCTCTAGAGTTTTATAGAGAAACAATCACTAGTTAGTGTTGCCATTCTATATTTCTTACATTCTTATCAGTTTCTCACCTATGGCTTGCTACATGTCAGATATTTCAAACATCCAAACAATCAGCAGATTGTTAAAGATTAGAAAAAAATAGAAGGTGGAGCAACAGTTATGTCATAATGTGAATTGGCTGCCGTTTTGTTAAAAATTGAAATTATTGAGCTCTGTTTTCACTCTGTAGCTCGTAAAACATATGGCTCCCAACTGGTAATTTCTTCTACAATGTTTCAATGCTTGTTTAATACGCGAGATTCCAAAAAGCCCCAAAGAAAGAAATCTGGCTCCGTCTGATCTGGCGTCCTGGGAGGCCAGTTCAAATCGCCAAAACGGGAGATCACACGGCCTGGAAATTGGTGATTTAACTAGTTACGGGAGTGTCGTTAGCGTCTTTAAAAAAAATTAAGGGTCAATCACTTTTTCACTGCAAATGCCCACCAAACAGTCACTTTGAGGTGATGCAATAGCTCTTCGTGCATTTCATTCGGATTCTGAGTGCCCTAGAAATGCAAATTTTTTTATTTACATAACCACTTAAAAGTAAATGGGCTTCGTCGGTTATTATGATTTAGTTTACGAAATCATCCTCTTCTTGTATCAAGTTTAACAGAGCATAGAAGTAAGTTAACCTCACTTGACGATCAGCAGGCAGCAATTCGTGAACGGTTTGCACTTTATAAAGGAACATCTTCAGGTCTTTCACCAAAGTGGACTCTCTCGGATGTCCTCGGCCACAGCAGTCATATTTCCAGTCGAACGAACACTACGGAGCCGATCACTTCTTGCGAATTTTCTCTAGTGGGCCCAGTTTGCACGAGACGCTCAGCCAAACTCTCAATTGTTCGCGCATATGGTGCAGGACGACGAGGAAAACAACGACGAAAAACTGCAAACGAAGCTGCATTAAAACAGCAGACCAAAAATTGGGCAAATAAGAAATACAATGATTCCGCATCCTTCGGGTGTATATCGTTCCATTGCTTGTTGTCAACTTATTCTTTATTTGTCTACAACGTACCATAAATCTCAACGCACAATACTCTTGACGCTATTTGCAATAAGGATGGCACAGTAAATTTTCGCACGATTTACTTTCTACGGATGTATTTATCGAATATTTCAATAACACAGCCTGTAGTCTACAACCAGATGTAATCAATCCAGGTATTACTCTCTCCATAATTGGTAGCTGTGCTACCAATCTATCGTATAGAAATAGCTTTATTTTAAAGCCTATAACTCCACATGAAGTGTTAAATCTACTTCTAGTGGTTCTGATAGCATATCTAGTCTAGTTTTAATGAGCATTTGCTTTTTCGTTGCGTTGATGTTGATGTTGTACTATTTTTTAAAAAAAAATTCTGTAAGCGAACTGTGCAACTATAGGCCCATCTTACCTCTTCCGATGTTGAGAAAAGTTGTTGCAAAACTAATGGAAACGAGAATACTGATTTTTTTAAACAAAAATATTTTTTTCAGTCCCACTTTTTCAAACCACTCCATTTTTTTGGAGAAACTGAAAAAATATAGTTTTCGCGAATTAATGCTCGAATGATACCTTAAAAACAGGTCACAAAGAGTGAAGACAGACGATGTAAGGAGTATTGTCAAAACTTTCAGTTTAAGTGTGCCTTAAGGCTCGGTTTTGGAACCAGTTTTATTTCTTGTTTACAATAACTTACTTTTCGCAATACCTGGGAAGGGTTTTGGGTAATGGTTTTGCAGATGATATAGGTTTTTCTTTTGCTTTAAATAGTACCTTGGACCTTCCCGCTGTTATTGATTGAGATATGAGAAATTGATTTTCTATTCATGAATTGGTTATACGCATCAGAACTAAAATAATGTACTTCAGCTTGTCCACGATACGAGATCTGTTTGATGAATACCCGGATTAGAAATAACAACGCAATTTTTTTACGTTTTGACAATTTGATATTCAAAGTAATCCCCTTTCAACTCGATACACTTTTCCCGGCGGTGCTGCAACTTTTTTAACCCCTCCGTATAATATAACTTTTGTTGGCCTGCAAAATACTCCTCCGCGAAGGCAATTATCCAAAGAAAACGGATGATGGGGAACCAATTCGTAGTAAAATTCGACCAATTTGGTTGTGGCGACTGCGAAGGTGTTGACGAGGACTTTTTTCTTCGTCAAATGTGGTTGTATTTTCTTCAAATCAGCATTGAATCGGTCCAATAAATCAACGTAGTATGCTCCTGTGATTGTTTTTCCCTTCTTTAAATAGTCAACGTGGACCACACCACACCACCGGCTAAAACCCATTGTTTCGATTGTTTTTTGGTCCGTGGTGTGTACCAATAAATTCATGTCTCATCGATTGTCACGGTACTATGAAGACACTCCTAGGGATTTCGATTAAACAGGATCAATCACGTCTTTGAAATAGTCTTCTCCGCTGAGAGCAAACATAGAATATGGCTAACGCGTTTAGATGGGGCGCCTGCTATTTTAGCCAACTTGCGAATTTTCACTCGAAGGTCCGCCAATACGAGATCGTACATTTTGTCCACGGTTTCCTCTGTAGTAACCGTTTTTGGGCCACCGAAGTGCGGCGACGGCGAACCTCTGCGAGCTAATGGTAAACGGTTGTACGGGAAGGTAAACGGGTCCTATACATACCATCGAAAATGGGCTTGATTTCCTAGATTTTGCCACTCAAAAGCAAGAATCGGATCACGGAGCGATACTGCTCTTTTCCCATGGTCGCAAAAAACACTGACACGATGTTTTGAAAAAGGTGTCAGGGCTAAAGAGGTTATACTAAATGATGGTACATTCATTTTGGCTCAGTGGCGCCACCTATCTTCCAATTCAAATACTCATCAAACGGCCCTCGTAATTTCGACTCGGTATTTTACTTTCATGCACCCGAGTGTTCAAAAACACTTTGACTAATTACTTTTGTAATCACTGCCCTGTTCCCTCTAGTTTATATAGCAGCTTATATTGCGGCAATACGTGTTGAATTTAAATATCTTGGACTCATCATCGAATCAAGGATGAACTTCTCAGAACACATTATATCTTTGGAAAAGTATTTCCAATCCATATTTAGACTTTTCTTCCTGCTACACAATTCTTTATGGAATTTTATATTTAAAACTACAATGGGGAAGCGTATATATCTTAATTTAAATTTTTCAAAACCACATATTACGTATATTGTTCCCAAAAACAGTTTAGATACCCGAGCTTTCCGTTGTTCTTTGACCTGAAAATCCTACCTGTTCGTCTTTGTTTTTTGTTTTGAAGTCAGGTAACCGGCAACGTTTTCGATTAATTCAAATTCTGATATACGAAGAAACTTTTTAAATATGAGCCCTATACCTACTTTTCGCACTACTATTTTCCGCAAGTTTTACTCTATTTTCTCTTCTGTATATCTGAAATGTTTATAAAACTAACTAAGCGTTGGTTTTTCAACTCTAATTACTTTGATACCTGGCAGAATTGATTACTTTTGACATTCGGGTTTAGTTCGTTATAGTTTTTATTTAACACATTCTTTACAACATAAGCAATTCAAATTTTTGAGCTAATTTTTGTTTAATACTACCTTCTGCTTTCCTTTCTTTTTATGTTTATTTATTATTAATAAACAATTTGGTAAAAAGTTTATTTTAAGCCAGTTAGTCCAACATTATTTAAGATTAATCTTGAATTCTTAAAATTGAAGTAGCATTCAAGTATAAAGAACGAGTAAAAGATTAATTTTAGTTTTTCATAAAGTGTGATCAAATTTTGTATATGTACATATACCATAAGTCCGTTTAGCACAATGCTCTATATAGGTAGGTCCATTAAGAAACTGATTTTGTTCTTAAGGACGATGTTAATTTATATGAAATGTTATCAAAAGGTTTGATTTGACATATCTTGAAACATGCGATTGGCTACACCCTCAACGATGAATATCTATTTCGTCAGAGCTCCATTTCATGGCATCTGAACCTGTCTGCAAAATGATGTCAAAATCATGACCTAGAACTTGAAACGACTACAGGTTAGAGTTCAGTAAATTCATTGTTCAGCTTTCTAAAGGAAAGAAGTCACAAGCCAGATACCAGTATCACGACATCATTCTAAAAAACCAATCAAATGGCGTCAAATTTCACACTTTCGTTGGCCAATTTACTGATCCATTTCACGATATAATGTTATCTTTCCATGGAATCAATGATTTCATGGGTGGCATGGCACGTAGCGCCATCCTGCTGAAACCTCATATTTTCGAAGAAATAATCACTTATCGACGGTAAAACAACCTCCGGCCTCATTTTTAAAAAAAAAAAAAACCAAGGACCAATCACCAGCAATCACCAGCCTACATTTGCTTCACTTAACACGATTTTTTCGGCGAAAATATTGGTCAAATTCAAGCTGTTCAAAAGCACAATCCATGAACTCCGGTCCCAAATCATAATCTCGTAGCTTCAGGCTCAGCACCCCTTGGATTTTAAGGGAGAATAGGCCTAGATGTTTTTACGAAATTTACCAATTATTGGATAGACAAAGCCTTCGCCCACACTTTCAGCTACAGCGCTTACAGGTTCCTGCGTTGTTTGGTTTGCGTCATAAAGGGTATATGTGGTATGATCTTTATATACAGCACAATGCTCCTTATTATTATTTTTGAATCATCCCCCGGTTAACTCTTTCAAAGCGGCAACATTGCTCACGAAAATATTCCAACCTAACACAAGCACAATCAGATTGACAATTGCGCGAATAATACAAGCATAACTGCGTCTGTCAACTTTTATAGAAATACGGAAGGAAAGACGCACAACAACCCTGACCTATAGTATAATGTCACACTTCACTTTATGAGGGTGGCGAATTTATATTTCTTTTCAACCTAAGTAGATACTTCGGCGGCGTTGTTCTTTATGAAACAATTGCATGGGTATCTAGATAATTTTCGCAAAGAAATTACGCTGGATACGTGTAAACGACAACTACACACATGAACTTATGCCATTATATCATATGTTTTTGTATGGGCCTAAGGAAATGTTCTTGGGTGGAGAAAAAGCCGTGCGGCATTAGAAAATATCCTTACACCACCCTCTTCTAAGCGTGATTTTTTTTGAAAATTCCTGATAAGCAAAAATTATGGCAATATTCATTTCGTACTCGTATATAGTAACGGCTGAAAATCAAAAAAAAAAAAAAAAAACAGGAAAAAGAGCATTTTGTGAAATAGCCATGATACTGTCTTCCTTTATTTTTTAAGTACATAATCCTTGGAATACCTGAACAGTGTTGGTTTATGGAGGAGGGAATTATGGTTCTATTCTCGAGAACCTGCGTTATAAACACGGGTGTTGTGTATTTCTTGTGGCTGTGAAATCGATTTTGTTCTTTTATTTTTTTTTTTTGTGAAATGCGTACTACTTATTATGCAATGGTGACTTTGTAAATGTGATGAATGAGACTTTTTTTTTTGTTTTTTTCGTAAATAATTCACCCCCGTTTAGGAGGGTGGCTTGTAGCAAGATTTTATGTTTAAGTTGAACTGTACGAGTATGTTATTGTTGTAGGCACTCGTAAAATAATGTATCTAGATACGCGTAGGTAACTACGCTAGCTTTCGTAAGTTAGAACAAAATTTCTTTTCCTTTCCTTTTAAGCAAGGTCGTTTGTTTTTATGGTCGGGTGTCGAATTTTCTCACGATTTACTTACGTTTCTTCAAAAGTGAGAAAGTAAAATAGAAGGGGTATTAAGAATGTACAAGCATACTTCTGAGTTATAAATATGTTAAGAGGGCAACATGAAGTTAGTATTCGTAAGAAAGTTTTTTTTCTCTATTTAATATTGTTCATGAGGAAACAGGAACAGTATTTGCATTACTTAACATATTCTAGGTAATTTCTTAAATTTGTCTTACGGAAAACAGAATATACTTTCGAAATATATAGTTTTGACTTTCCTCTTCCTTTTTTAAAGAGAATGTCTCATACATATGTACATTTTAAAAAAATGGGTAAAATGTCTTGTCTATCGGACTCTAATCGACCTGACCTTTTGTATATTCAAGCACTCTGGTAGGAGAATCCAGGCCTCTGATAGAACTATTTCAAAGTAGAAATGGAACACTTCAGCTTACTTTTCAAAAATTTTTCGTACTACAATCGCCATCTGCTTTCCGCATTTCCCATTTCTCTTGTTTGTAGAGGGATGCCCTGTGAATAATCAGACGCTTCTCACTGTAATCAAAATGTAGTTGTGCCCAATTTCGTTTTACCTCCAAAATCTTTAAATAGGCCGCTTATCTAGAAACATCAAGGTAAGATGAATCTCAGAAAGTTTTTCACCACGTAAAAAAGAGAATCAATTCCTTCTCCGTTCTTACAATTTCTCAAGGAGTTTACCATGAGTACTAATGTCATCAATTATTGTAACTATATTTTGTTATCGTAGATCGTATATTCTAGCGGTTGCATTTGCATTTATCCATATTGGCTCGGCATATGATACAGTTCATTCTACAAATACTTGTTTCCACATCATCAGTAAATTGCTGCATGGGTTCTTAAAGAGAACGGTGGTGTTGACCCTTTCCTTGAAAGTTCATCCACCTTTTGATTGCCCGAAATATCCATATAATCTGGAGTATAGGTTTTCCGTGTTATATTTGAATACCTCATTTAATTGTCTTTCACATATACTCACTAGCCCTAAAATTCAAATTGAAAAGGTCAGTAACAACCTTCCCTGGCTATGGTCACGACTTTAAAAAGCCAATTCTACAGAAAAAGTTAATTTGTTTTGATTCACTTGGCTTCTTCACATCGGTATAGAAGATTCATTCCTATTCAACACTGTTGGGAATTTCGAAGATTATCACTTCTCATCACAATTTTATCTAAGCTCTATGTAAATATGATGTGGCCATGACCATATGAGGCTAATGGCCAAAGTCTAGGCGCAGTTTAAGTCGACGCAATATTTAAGTGGAGATCTAGTGACCCTTGAGTCTCGATGAGTACCTTCTTTCAGATTATCAAGCCATTCGTGAATATATGTCTCATCAATTCAGCACTGGAATAGCCTTTTGAACGCGAGTTTAATCTTGTAATAGAGTCTCATCTTGTGCCAAGTTTCACTGCTTCCTCGGCTGCTTAAGCCAATCTCTTTTTTTTTCCATTAAAAGACTTAAGCTGCTACCGGTTGAGTACTGTGAAAATAGGGTCAGCACTGAGAGGTGTTAACCTGGCGATACTCAGTGTTGTAACTGTTCCTATACATCAATTGTGCTTATCTTACGGCCAAGTGGTAACCATCGGATACTGGTCGCTGTTTATCCGGACTCGACGTGGTAAACTTATAAGCAGCAGATGAATTTCCCATATGGAACCAACAGTGAAGTAAAATCTCGGAACAAACCAAATAAGTCTTTATCCGGGCTACTTCGACATATTTGGAGCTCAGGCCGGTAAGGATTTCCAAGCCTTGGAAAAGAGATAGTAGCGGATGAGCCCTTAATAGATCAACGGCAGCGGTTAAACTCCCAAACCGGTTGCTGGCTTCAATTTAACCGACCCCTAATTCTAGGGGTATCTATAATGAAACTAGCCCGTCCATGGAAAAGAAAGTCAAGTTACGATATACTGTTGACAACCACCACAAACGAAACAAAGACAACGAACTTCGAATCTGCACGTGGGGTGTTAGGTCCCGTAAAAGTCAACGTGTAGCTGAACAACTAGCGGGGGCTCTAGACTGCTGAAAATCACATATCACCGTCATCCAAGAAATGCGGTGAGATATGCTGGAAAAAAAGAGGATGAAAATCTGCGAAATAATCAAGACAAAATGTTTTGAAATACATACGACATATGACCGAGCGCCCCGTAAAAATTCGTGTTAGGGTAAAACTTGCCAACATTAGACGCATATGCGTGCGCGTGCCCACAGAGGAGAAAGATGACGACACCAAAGATGGCTCCTACGAGCTACTGGACGAGACCTACGAGCAGTGCCCTAGCTATGGCATTGAGATTGTCCTTAGCGATTTTATTGCAAAGCTAGAAGAAGAGGGTATCTTTGGTAGTACTATCGGAAAGTATAGCTTGTACGATAAGACCTCCGATAACAGATTCAGACTAATCGACTTTGCCGCGGAGCGAAACATTTTCGTAACTTGTTTCCCACATCTCGATATTCACAAGAAGACTTGCAAAACTCCTGATCAATTAACCGTCAGCCAGATTGATCGCATTGCAATCGACGCAAGGCATTCCCAAAATATAATGGATATCCGAATGTTCAGATTCAGATGGACCATCACTGTTGTAGCCAAGGTAGGTAAGCTTAAACTGTGAGGAAGTTCGACATCGGACAAATAACAATCGCAAGAGATCGCCAAAATAATCTCTTAGGAGGTTTCATGCCCCCAGCACCAAGTATCGAAAACCAGTGGAAACATTGCCAAAAAGCCTGACCAGCACCGGCTTCTTGCGAGGAAAGAACGAGCATGAGAAATTTCGATATAGATAGATTGACATATATGTTATATAGATATATATACATGCCACGGATACAAACCGCGAACCGAAGTCTGCAGAGACAAGCAAGTGAACATCGTAGTACAGCATTTTTGTAGACTGTATAACGGCGATAACGAACCAAATACCGCTGTCAGGCAGAATGAACCTTTCAACTTTTTCGACCGCTTGACCCGGACAAAGTGAGGATAGCTATATCTAAGCTGTTGGAGTGGACCCCTTCCTGCCGAGGTATTCAAAGCGGCAGGCGATGACTTGATAAGCAGCACACCAAGAAAGAAGACCCGCTGAACTCGGCCAACAGAGGCATCAGTCTTCTTAACATCCCTTACAAGATTATATCTGCCGTTTTGTGTAAACGCCTGAAGTCGTTTGTCAACAACCTGATTAAGCCAGAAAAGTCCACCATCGGCCAAATATTCACACTACGGCAGCTCTTGAAAAACCCCATGAACTCCAAGTCGATACACACCACTTATTTATCGATTTTAAGGCCGCGCATGAGAGCATCTATAGAGGCGAACTACCCATTGTGCATCAATGTTTGCTCCATCAATGTCGGTAATTACACCGAGACTTTTCATGTCAAAAATCGATTTTTGTCATGACATTTGTCATGTCATGTGATTTCTGAACATCATTCTTCGAAAAATTGTGCAAAGTCCATCCAATTATTCGCATGCGCTAATGATATTGACATATTCAGAAGAAAGAAGATAGAATTAACGGTCCACGAGAGCAAGACCAAGTATATGCTGTCAACCCGAAAGGACATCCAATACCGACATTTCAGACAAAACGTCACCCTCGACTGATATAACTTTGAGGTAGTGAAGCACTTGGTCTACCTAGGCTCCGTTATTAGTTCAGACAACGACACCAGCTCTGAGATCAAACGAAGAATAACTCTTGCTAATCACTTCTTCTTTGGACTAAGAAGGCAGTTGAGCAGTAAAGCCGTCTCTCGAACAACGAAAGTGACCCTATATAAACCGTTAAACCTTAATAATCCCAGTTCTGCTCTATAGCATACATAAAATAGGGGTACTCTTGTCTGCTTTGAGAAAAATTCAGGTGATTTTCGGTCCCGTCTGCATAGATGGTGAGTGCAGGTGAAGATGCAACGATAAACTGTAAGGGCTGTACGGCGATATCAACTTAGCCAAAAGAGTGAAAATCCAACGACTGAGATGACTGGGTCAGGTAGAAAGGATGAACACAAATGCTCTGGTCCGAAAAGTCTTCAAATCCGCCCCCCGGACATAGCGTAGTAGAGAAAGTAACGTGCGGAATTTGAGGCAACTACCTAAAGATCAAGCTGGCTGGCGACGTTTGTTGGCTGAGGCCCGGACTGTAGTGCTACCTGAAGTAAGTATGTTAGTAAGACTTAAGCTGTTCTTCTCCATTAAAGCAATTTCTACTATAACTTTCTTCGATGCTGGTGTGATTTCCTCCCCAAGACTTTATCATAAATATTTCACGTATGATTTTATTATTTATAAATGATTCAGAGGATTTCTACTCATGGAGCATGAAATATCTTTTTAACGAATCACCTCATGAACTAGTCCTTTCCCATACAAATATGGCGATCGTTTAATAACATTTCTATCCCCTGGTACATGTAGATTGTATTGTTAGTTAAACCATTCAAGACATAGATGAAAAATAAGATGAAGTTGAATTGAAGGATTTACTTTTTCTGAAATAGCTTTATTAGTATAGACACAGCGACCTATTTGGTCTTTTTTGCCGGGGGCCAATAAGACCAGGAACTCCTCAATTTTCCCTTCCTCTATATTAATTTTGTTATCCTCTAAACAGAGTATGCCGAATATGGTGTGGTTGCATAAGTAGACGACGTAAGTCACCATATATCTATATTGCGAACACCCAAAATGTGCACGTCAAGGCAGCGATCAAATTCCTAAATTCAAGCATCAACAACTCGAGGGATGTAAGATTGCCGCGTATATATTAACGAAATAGCCAAACAGTACAGAATCTAAATTTGTCTGGATTTTTAGATTCGCGAACTTAACGGGGATTTAAATTTGAGGCCGGCGTAAATGCCAATAAATCCGTTGTTAAACGTGTTATTGTTCGACTGCAATTCGCAAAAGATCATATGGCCTGGACTTTAGCACGGAGTCAAATTAAGAAGGACTGGTGAATAGTTGTTTTTACAGATGAAAAGAAGTTTATTCTAGATGGACCGGATGGGTATAACTTCTACTTTCATGTTTTACGGAAAGAACAACAGTTTTTAACTCATCATAGCCGAGAGGGTGGAGTAATGGTCTGGGGTGCGATCAGTTATTAGCACAAAAATGACGGGAATTACCTACAAAGGAATATTGGAACCAGCTTTTCCTAAGTTTAGTGAGTTATTTGGAACGTTACCTTGGATTCTGCAACAGGACAACGCACCAATCCATACTGCTCGTGTAGTAAAGACATTTGTTGCAAGTCAAAACGTGGAATTACTTATTTGGCCACCATATTCACCAGACTTGAACATTATAGAAAATGTTTGGGTCAGGCTTACCCGTAAAGTTTACGAAAGAGGAAAGCAGTACAGCGATAAGGAATCACTTCTCAGGGGTTATTAATTAGCTTGGACCGAAATTTCCCTAAATTACATAAAATCATTGTACGACTCACTTCCAGACCGCGTTTATGAGGTAATTTCACAAAAAGGTGGCTATACACACTACTAACTGCTTTATTTAATAATTAGTTTATAATATATACCAAAAAATTCAATAAATAAAAACAAAAAGTGTACATTTTCCTTATTTACTGTCTTTGCCTTTATTTATGTGAACCGATTTTATTGCTTGTATTTTAGACTCTTTTTAAGAAAACCGGGTTATAGTCCCATCACCTTTTACTGTCAAGAGATCTTGTGATTGTTCGGTCTTGTAAAATTCCATATCTATATTCTTCATTTGTTTTTGCATTTAAATCTTTTGTTTTTTGAAAAAAAAAAAAATAATAAGAAAATTGTCTTATTAAAGGGTTGCCTTTATTCAAGTGAACCGGAGTGTATGTAGACTTGAATAGCCTTATGGATCGAAATACAAACGACATCCTCAGCCCACAAATACGAGTATAATGACCGGACATTGTGCTGGGATTAGATAAGACTCGCACACTGATGATGATCTCTGCAGAAGCCGCGAAGAAATCCATTGCGCACACCCTGTACAGCATACTACTTAAATTTTTAAGTCAATTTGTCCGATACCCAAGTTTCAAAAATCGGCGTTAAAAAAGGCAGCTGGACTCAACGATCATTTCATAAAACCCTTCATCTTCCCCGCAAAGGTTTGAAATATAGAATTCTTCTCCGAAGAATGAAGAAAAGAAATGCGTGTCATGCTATCAGAGTTTAGAAAATCAAAAGACATATGTGTGCTTCCTATAAAAATAATACTAGTAGTCAGCAATATCCCCGCAAACATCGTCGGCAATGAACGTGCAGGTTTTCGTTTTGGATCATCCAGCGGTGACCATATTAACACCTTACCGATCATCGTGCAACAAGGCGTCAAGAATTGTATATATTGTACTTCTGTTTCATCGCACTTTCACAATTTCACAATTCTTAACCAGCCACGTTAAAAAAAAAACACACCATTACATTCTAATTTTAACTGCATGTTGTTCTTGAGAACAGGTTCCAAATGAAAAAGAAAAACTGAAATACTGCTGCAATGCAAACGACAAAGATTTAAAATTATAACTACGAGTATTAAAACATGTGCTTACAACATTGTACAATGCAAGTATTGTGTAGCACAGCACGTAGCTTACATTCTATCATAAATATTCGAAGACACCTTAATAGTAAGTGATAACCTTTACTTGTATACATGCGCTTACTAATTTTGAGCAAAGGCAAATTTTGGATATGTTTCCTTAGTTAGTTGCCAGCTTTAGTTTTTTGTTTGCCTGCTCATAACCGATTGCATCCAGTCCAAAAACTTTTAAACTTCGATTCACTTGCAAACAACACTATAATTCTTGTTCACCTTGTTAAAACCAGAAACAATTAAATAAATACGGTGCCCAGCAATCTGCATACTAAAAGTATTTAACGTGACAACGAATACCGGCTTACGAGTAAATATTGTAAACAATCTATTTTTTAGAATTATTGATTTTAGTCTGTTGAAACAGAGCACTCAGAGGAATAGCTTGTCAATTTTACCATTTGTTTCTTCTGTTTCTTTTACTGGAATTACACGGCCTTTCGTAGAAAGATAAGGTGTAGCACTTGCACACATCATATTAGCACCAAGTAGCTGCAGAAGAAAGTGATTCGCGGCTTTGTAATCACTATCACAGGCAGCGTCGCTGGATACAACGTCTCTTAGTATAGTGCACCGTTACGATGCCAGCAAACAGTCTTTAGTCTTTCATACTGAAGGACGACAAGAAACTTGCCCAACTTTTAAGTATTAAAAGGCATTTGCTTAGTCTGCCGGCATCCGAAAGAGTTATGGAACTTGCAGTTACCCACACAAGGAACCCAACTGTCAATGGAAGCTATTATTCAAAACGTAGGCATTTCTAGCTAAGGTTCGGATCCTGAGAAACTCCCCTCTGAGCCGATCTCTCTTCCCGTGATCCCATTGTGGTCTAAAGCCAACAAACTCTGTGTGTTCAACCTCCCAACGAAGTTCAGGGCAGGCTTGCATTCTCGAACTAACTTGGAATTGATGGCAGTGCTTCAGCAAAGTTAGCTCTTTTGCAATTAATTTTGTTTATTTCGTGAACATTTTCTTTTAAATATCCAAAGTAAGACTTCCCATCCACTGTTTTCCAAATAGTTCTTAGCCGGAATAGCAACGTGGGGCAGAGCGTTCTCATGATGGAAAATTATTGCCTCGTGTCTGGTCGCATATTCCGGGACTTTTTCGGCTACTGCTCTCTTCAAACGGATTAATTGTGTTCGGTAGCGTTGTCCATTGACAACGGTTTTTGCAGCTCATAATACAGCACACCCATCTGATCCCACCAAATACAGAGCATTACCTTTACGCCATAGATATTCGGCTTTGCCGTTGATTTGGCTGGTTTTTGAGGTTGGGGTTGTTGTAATTGATCCATTTTTCATCACCAGTAACAATCCGATGCAAAAATGACTTTCTTTTGTGGCGTTCCAGCAGCATTTCGGACATGCAAAACCGCCTTTCGACGTCTCTCGGCTTGAGTTCATGTGGAACTCAATTTCCTTGCTTTTGAATATATCCAGCTGCTTTTAAACGTTTTGAAATGGCTGCTTGAGTGACACCCAAAGATTCTGCGAGTTCTTCTTGTGTTTGGCAACAATCTTCATAGAGTAATGCTTCCAGTTCTTCTTCTTCAAACTTTTTTGGCTGCCCAGGACGTTCATCGTCTTCCAATTTTATATTAAAGTAATGAAGAAGATCTCTCCGCAAAAACACTTTTTCAGGCACAAAGTTCGACATATTTGAGTGAAAAAAATTATTGTTGTTTACGCTTCAAATGAATGACACCTACTGAAATGGCGTACAATGACAGTAGCTTTCCAACGCATATTCCAATGGAATAATAGAAGTTACGCCATCTCTAAGTAAACCGCAATTAAGTTATAGACCCAATACTTTCTTTTTTTGCAGTGTTGCTTTGATTGTTTTGGTTTGTAATTTTAATTGCTCTTCGAATTCAATTTTTATTAAATTTAAAAAATGTCTATAAGACCAGAACAGATGAAAAATTATTCAATGCACTAGATGACGAGCTAGAAATTCCTTCTGGTAGTGAAGATGATTATGGCCTTTTGGGTTTGTACAACAATTTACCTACCTGATGCTTATGAAATTTCTATAAGCAATTATGCAACACTTACCAGTGTTAATAGTGTAGTAAGTTAAAAGAAAAAAAATGCATGTACATATATACATAAATTGGTAGCACTGAACAACGAATAGAAATTGTAAAGTGGTAACACTATATTAGAGTCTGTCAGTAGACAGGGGGCAGTTGTAATTTAGCTTTAGAGTGAAACGGATCGTAAGTCGAATAAAGTGAAACCCAACACAAAAAAAAAAAAATATAAATAACTAAATGAAATAAGAAAGAAAAAGTAAAGCAAAAAGTGCGTGCGCGCGATCGAATACACGAGTGTGCGTGTAATTTATAACGAAATGTTTACATACATATTTATACGACGACTGATCAGTCGATAACGGGACGAGTGTACGGTATCATCGTATCATAGCTGAAGAGGAACGAGCTGAGGCGCGGCTGCGAACGCTAGGGGAGAAGACGTCAGGCAATAGGTTTGAAATGTTACAACGGCTACTTGATGTACCAGCTGCCGAACGGTGTGCATACCCAAGTTGGCTAGCGGATGTGCCGGACGAAGATGATGACAATAGCGATTTGTTCAAGGACAGCATAACACACACTACCGTAACGATTGAGCGATTGAGATCGAAAGAGCCTCTGGGGGCTTGTGGCAACGCTAAGCCAGAGTTCGGACAATACGCGTTGGCTAGAGAGCTTTTGGATGAATTCTCCGGAAATGGGGGAGACTACAAGCAATGGATGGTCCAACTTCGTAACACCAAACGCTCCTACGGGCTAGAGTACCATGAATTAAAAGTGTTAATGATCAACCAACTCCGTTGGTACCATGCAAAGGCGGACCATCCAATGGCGTCAACAGAAGGCATGTTAGCCCACATAAGATCGCTGTTTAATGTTCCGACAAGTCTTTTGGAGCTTCGCAGGCAGTTTGAAGCCAGGAAGTGGTCTTCGGGGGAAATGTTTCGCAACTATTTCCACGACAAAGTGATTTTGACCAGTGAAGTCAACCTAGCGCCTGAAGAGATGATCGAGTGCATCATTGAAGGGATCCCGAACACTCACCTCCGGGCGCAGGCAAGTATTCCTGCTGATGAGAAGGATGATGAAGCGCTGATTAGAGGAGGAATGCTGATCAGAGGGCGCAGCCGAGATGTTACAACTGTAACGCAAGGGGCACCTAGCTGCCGAATGCAGGATGCCGAAGAGAGAGAGAGAGGATAGCCTGCCACATTTGCGCCGAAATGGGGCATTTTGCTGCAGTCTGCCCAAAGAGAAAGCCAGTAATTCATCACCTGTAGTCAGACGATAAGGAAAGATTTGTAAGAAATTTAAAAATTGGTTGTTTTAATTGTAAAAGTAATTATGTATCTTATTTAGAATGCCTAATTGACACAGGGAGCCCCGTTAAACAAACTATCCCAGAAGGACAGTTTTCCTATACCTCTGATCGGTATAGATCGGTTGACCTAAAGAGTGCCTTTTACCATGTTAAGATGTCTGAGGAGAGTATAAGATACACGTCGTTTGTAACCCCAATGGGGCAATACGAGTTTTTGCGTATGTCGTTTGGTCTTAGGAATGCGCCGTCGAAGTTTTAGCGGTTTATCAACAAGGTATCGAAGACATGATAAGAATTTCGGAGATAGCTGTCTATCTGGACGATATTATTATCACAACTGGGAACGTGGCGGAACATCTAGAGATTTTAAACAGGGTTTTAGGTAGACTAGTGGAGAATAGGTTGGACTTAAGAATAGACAAATGTAAGTTTTTATATTCGAGTATTAAGTATTTGGGGTATAGCATTTTGAAAGTGGGTATCAGCTCCGATGAGAGAGGGATGAGCGCGGTCGCAAATTTTCCAGTACCACAGAAATCGAAGTCGGTTCATAGCTTCTTGGGGTTGTGCTCGTATTTTAGGAGGTTTATTAAGGATTTCTCGATACTGGCAAAGCTGCTGTATGATTTAATAAAGAAGTCGGCTGATTTTAAGTTTGAGAAAGAAGAACGAGAGTGTTTTGAATTGCTCAAGAGCAAGCTACTGGAAGTACCGATTTTGTCAATCTATGACCTGAAAGATGAGACAGAACTACACTGTGATGCTTGTTCAATTGGGTTCGGTTCTATACTAATTCAGAAGAAATCGGACGAAAAACTACACCCAGTGTTTTTCATTTTAAAAAGAACTACAGAATACGAGGCTAGATACTACAGTTTCTAGCAGTCTATCGCATGCGGGGAGAGAATGCGACACGTAGATGCACTCAATAGAAGTACGAATATTTTAGTGCTGGAAGGTAACACCTTCGAGCAAAGTCTATTAATTAGTCAGGGGCGGAACAAGATACATAATGGGCTGTTATATCGGAAAGTGAAGAACGGAAGTGGAGCATAGTGTTTCACACTACTATTCGGTGTGAGACAGAAAAATTTGAAAGAAATAGTCGGATTAAGGGAAGAACCCGATTTAAAGGTTAAGAGAGCAGGAGCTGTTCGGAAGCAGGTACAGGTTCAGGAATACAATAAGCAAAAGTATGATGAAGGACGTAAGGCGTGACGTGTTTATAAAGTTGATGACAATGTCATGGTTAGGAATTTTGTCAGTACACCGGGTGCCCCAAGAAAATTGATACCGAAGTTTAAGGGGCCATATAGGGTTGACAGAGTGTTAGGAAACGGGAGACGACTTTCAAGGGCACTTGGGAGGCAGCGATTATGAGACTGCATGTAAGAAAAAAAAAATTGTCGAACCCAAGCCAAAACTAAGGAGTGGAATCGGGGTGAATGCAAGTCAGGATGGTCGAATTGTAGTAAGTTAATAGAAAAAAAATGCATGTACATACATAAATTGGTAGCACTGAACAACGAATAAAAATTGTAAAGTAGTAACACTATATGAGAGCCTGTCAGTAGACAGGGGGCAGTTGTAATTTAGCTTTAGAGTGAAATGGATCGTAAGTTGAATAAAGTGAACCCTTACAATAGTGAAAATAATTTAAGAAGAGCACTTAATTTTTTCGTCCCCGACTACTCTCCAGAATCACCAGCTTCCGCTGTTGTCTTTAAAAAATTGCAAGCAAACATGATATCTTAAGAAATTGCGGGCAGAACTCAAAAACGGCGCTCAGCTGCTTCAGTCAAAACGCTTGAGCCAAAAAAATGCTCTAAGATTAAACTACTAAGACAGAAAAAAAGCAAAGATAAATCGACTTACATCTTTTCCAGAAACAGCAAAAACCGAGCTGCTAGGATTCTTTTAAAAAACTCAACGGCAAGGATTCCACTTCCTGTACATTGAAATATAATAATGTGGTTTTGAAAAAATCAAATTTTGACCGTTCGGATGAAGAATACAAATTTAGCAGTTGCTTTTTATATCTTCTTCGACAATGATATTTTGGATTGCATTTGCCAATAAATCCACAAATACAGGTTGATCCGAGCAAGGCATTTATCTTCAGTTTAGTACTAAGTTTAGAACTAAGAAAACATTTAGGTTCATACCGTCTTATGTTAGTTGCTCCTTTGTCTTCTACACGACAATACAAAAACAAAGCAATTGGAAAAAATTTAGTGAAATATTGCATGACTGCCAAAATGTTTGAATCTATAGAAAGACATATTCATTTCAATCACAACTCAAAGATGGTACTCAGATATCAAAATGGACAAGATAGACTTTACAAGCTGAGGCTAATTTTAAACCATTTAAACAAAAAATTCAGCCAGATCCCGCTTGATGAATCTAGATGTCGAGTAAATGCCAGCCAAACCGCTAGCTAATGGGGCTACAAAATATTCATTTTATGTGGGAATAGTGCAATTGGCTACGAGATTGACCTATACTCAGGATAGAAAATGATTCGGCTGAGCGAGCTCAGTTGAATGAACCTAACTTGGGTGCAAGTGTAAATATTGTTATGAAGCTTACTCGAATGGTGTTCAAGTCTTGAAGAACACAGGGTATCCAAGGCTCTCTGGCCACTTTTTGACGTCAAACTATCTAGAAAGCTAATAAAATTAGATAGAGATAAACTTAGGACAGCAATAGAAATCCTGGCAGGCCACTGTCTCTTGCGGAAACACGTAAAGAGACTCAAGTTGTCAGATATGGATATTTGCAGATTCTGCGGTGATCTGCAAGCAATTGAGGACATAACACACATATTGTGTCTATGCGAGGCAATATCGCGTAGTCGAAGGAAATTTTTAGGGAAATACTTGTTCGAAAACCTGAACAAAATAGACGGTATGGACTTCAAAGACCATCTTGGCTTTGACTGTTTCATCAAGGAGAGTGTTTAGGTTTTTACCACTTGAAGACAAATTTAACTGGTTTCAAAGGGATCCAGAACGGGCCCGGTGGCATATTCATCATACCCCTGTTTAAGCTAATCTAACTTAAACTACACCCGGTAGGAGCACAACAGCAAATTTTTTTGCGGTGGGCAATGGCAAACCTCCGAAAGTTAAATTCTGCCTATGTGAAAACTTCTCAGGAGAGCCGCTCGGAACCGGCAATAAACAGTAGACCCTGCTTCGGAGTGTAAAAATTCGCAAAGTGAGAAACACAAATGAGTGCGAGAGGCTAGGCCTTGGCCCACACCGTCTGTCGCTCCAAAGTATTTATTTATTTTTAGCCCAAACTACTCGAATGGTGTCAAAAATTGCCACTTAAAAATTTATTATGACAATTACTATACAACTCATGGACTTTTAGACGAACTGAAAAAAGACAAATTCATAGCCTGGATTTGACAGATGTCACTAGTGTTCTACGTAGGTACTGAGCGTCTTCGCATGAGATACCAAAACAATGCGTTGATCAGCGCCCTTCAGGTAGTACAAGTACTATCACCAGTACTAGATTCGAAGACGTGTGTGAGGCATAAACTCCTCTTTTGGTGAAGGGACGAGGCCAATCTTAAACCTCCACCATTCTTTGAGTCATATACCCGGTTGAAGTGCAACTCCACATTGGTCAGACTGATTTGGTCCGTAGCCATTAAATAGTTGAACAAGGAATGTAGCGCACTACAGCATATGTTGCTCCATCAAATGTCCAAGAATAGTTAGTCTGCCCTCCCTGCGATATTGGGGTTTAACCTACAGCTACTACGATACTCTTACAAAGGGGCCGACGCCTAGGTCAGGCTGGAACAGAGTTCCAGGGCCCCCTGACCTCCCAAGGTACCAGAGTATAACTTCTGTTCAAACTTTGCGACCTTTCGGTCACTTCCAGTTGCGCACCTAACTGCCCATGACTGTCGGCTTATTGTCTTACCTAATACTATTAATCACCCGCTAACTACCTGTGCCGTCTACGACGGAAAATCTCATTTGCAAGGCTACGAATTCTATCCAATTTCGCTCTGTCAAGGAGAACTCCACTTGCTTCCGATGTCAGCAGCACCATCGTAGGTGATGCCCATAGGTTGCAAATCCCTATCGTCCGAGTAGGCTGGACACACGCAAAGAACATGCATCCAGTCCTCAAGGGAGCTCTGCATTCATAACCTGCAAGCTCGCTAAGGCTTCTCTTATGCAGAAACGCATTTTCAGCTCTGGCAGCTTGCTCATAATCAATACGTCCCGAAGGAAGCAGTAAGTAACCCTACCTTTATCGCTCATGTCCCATCTATATTACCTCTAGACCGGACACATTTGAAAGCAGAAGTTTACATTCCCTACGGGACAAATCTTCCAATCAACAATGGTCAACGGGATCCCCTTCTTGATCTTTTAGGCGATAGCACGTCGTATCACCTCTAAGTCAAGGGGAGGAAACTGCAATGCATCCGTAGATACGATTTTCCAGACCGGTTAGCAGCCAAGTAAGGTCACCCTCTGGCAAGCCAGGATATGCCAACGACCACACTCTAACATTGTCCTTTCATACCACACCGATGCCCCAAATGTTGAAAAATAACAAAAAGGATACTGTTGGTTACTAACAGCAACATTTATCTTTTCTAAATATAAACAAAAAATTCATGCAATTTAGGTTTAATAAAGCGAAAGCATTGTTTGGGTCAGAAATGAGGGTGCATTGCATTTGGTCGGGGTATCTGTTATAGCGAATGTCTTAAAGTTGAGAGAAGCAGTAGTGAGTTTGTCGTTACTTCTTCTCGTCGGTACGTCGGTAGTCTTCTCTTGTTGCGAAGTGCACGTAGTTCTTTGTTATACAAAGGAGGAGATGATGATGGATTTCTGTAGAAGATTTTTTCGTAGAAGATTCACACGACTAAATCAAGAGAGGAGTTTTTATCGAGTATACAACTAAAGTCAACATTATTGAGAAGATTGTTGAAAGGAAATTTCTGAAAGGGTAACAGAATTGTTGATGTCATATGAGAAAATACTAAGCAAGGTGCATCCTTTCCGTTCTAATTTGGATAGAAGAAGTTCACACTCACGGGCAATACAATTTATAGAATCAGATGTAAAGACCAGGTCAAGTTGTCTACTGTTTGAAGTACCATTTATTTGAAAAGAGGATTTCCCTATCTGAAATAGCATTCGACTGAGTCCATAGGAGATGGGAAAGATTAAAATCGTCAATAACTATGATATAAACAAAAGGGAAGTCAACCATATAAGTCGCATGCTGGTAGCCACGTGTTTGTTGGCAGTGAAGAGGTATATATGCCAGTGTCAGGATAGTAAAGAAAATTTTCCTTTGAAGCATAACTGGATACATTAAATCGATGTGTATCGACTTGAAGCCATCGAAAAAAGCAATAACATATTTGATAAACTTATCTGCCGCCATGACCAGCTACGGCGTATGATACTCAGCTTGTTTGCCGCTTCAGCGATAAGAATTGGTTGTGACCTGTTCTTAAGCTGGTCTGAGGCATGAGACAGAGATTCTCAGCTTTTCTGGGTTCCTCTTCTTCCACACAGCCGAGACCTTGCATCCGATTCTGAATTTGATGAACCTATGATCTGACATAGAAATCCTCGGTAGTACTGTTCTGTATTGTTAGATGTCAGTCCCTTAAATTGAAGCAATTCTTTCACGCACAAGGCAGTATTTTGGAGGCGCCTCATGTACATTGTATACAGATTAATTTGATCAAACTTCT
This sequence comes from Volucella inanis, assembly GCA_907269105.1. Taxonomy (NCBI): domain Eukaryota; kingdom Metazoa; phylum Arthropoda; class Insecta; order Diptera; family Syrphidae; genus Volucella; species Volucella inanis. The sequence continues at coordinate 68,953,335 of OU026157.1, read as the reverse complement.
TTCTTTTAGTTTTCTTTTATAGTATCTCGCTATCCCTTGCTATCTCCGTTTATTCCAGACAGATACAACTGTTTTCAAATGCCTTTCGCTCTCTTAAAAAGAATTAATGAATTCACATTTTTTTTTAATCATTTTCAAGGATAATTATGAAAGCAAAATTGCATTCAGAAAAAAAGGCACCCGTTTTATGAATTTATGTACACAGACGGTTTGTTTTATTGAACATTGCATTGCTCATCTAACCAAGTCCACAATGAAGATCTAAATACAAAAAAAAAAAAAAAAAAAAAATGAAAACAAGCTGGTCCGAGGTATCACAAGTTATAGTCAGAAACAATGGACGCACTTGAATGAGGCAAATGTCTGGTTTCATGGATAGTTTAGTTCTTTTTTTCAAAAATTATTCAATTCGGCGAAACCGAAAGTTTTATGCATCTAGCAACTTGTATATGTATATGGTATGTAACTTGATAGATATCCGTATAACTTCTGGTTGCAGAAAGCTGTTTGTTTCGGCACATTAATTAGATAGAAAGCCTAAATGGGTATGGTACAGAGAATATTACAGTGATTTTGTTGGCCTAAAATTAGCTTAATTTATCCAATGATGTAATAACAAAGTTTCGATACACGTTTTTAGTAGAACAGTTTTCTTCTAATTAACCATTTTTTTAGAGCAATTTATGACCGGAAAAAATCGGCTGTAATGGATGACAGACTAATTATGAAACTCATAGCGATTGGGCAGTTCTGACCGTGTGTATAATTAGTTTTGTAAGGGGCACGAATTGTTTTAATCGCGAATTTATCAGAGAGCAGAAACATGAACCACGCAATTATTTCAACCCACAATGAGTTTGCAGCTTACGTACGAACCGAGGTCTTACTCATACATATTATATCTCTTTTAATCTAGTACTACATGAGTTTTAACTTTTTCTATTCTGCTAGGTGCAGACAATTGCTGACCAGTTGGATAGCAGGAAATGCCGAATTTTCACATTTTAATTGCTACAAGAAAAGCTTCAATCGGAAATTGAAAATGTAATTTACGACTTTGCATCATTTAGTTAACACATTACCAACAGACGTTCAATTGAGGCTATGTATAGATGCACCTTCTACAGAAATGATGTTCAGAAGTTCCACTTAAGAAAAAAAAAAAAACAAAACAAAATACGCAAATCTCGAGTAGATACATGCAAAGATAATGATGGGTACGTAAATGTAGAGTCAAAGTCTGTGCTGAAAATTTGGAAGAATTACTCCAGCAGACGGTTTTAGGGTGAAGACGACCAACGCAACAATTTGCGTTAGATATTTACCTTACAGAAGATCTAGGACAAAATCACCACCACCAGTTCATTGGTTCTAAGCCCGCACATGACAGTGTTAAAAGGAACAAATTATATACAACCACGCCAAAAATTTTTATAAAACTGGTGAAAATCACGAGGCAGGCATTTGAAGCAATTCGAGCAAATTCTTCTTCTTTTCTTTTAAAATCGGAGTAGGTTGACTGTACTTCTTATCCGGGTGAAAGTTAATGCTGTACGAATGCCGTTTTCGTAGAAAGTTTGACTTAAAGCTGTCATATCTCATCCATTTTGTGTCAAACCAATTTATGGTATTTTCATATTTTTTTCGAAGTACAAACTTTTCTTAAGCGAACGCACCAAATATAAGAACTGACTATGTTCCATTTCTTTGACGACATCAAAATGTTTTTCTGAGCTAACTTGTCTTATTAGTTGTTCCCAGTCGTGGGGATGATACATTGTACCCCCATTGTTTTCTTCTTCTTTTCGATGAGGGTATGGTCTGAGTCTGCCTTCATGTGAGAGTGTATAGGCAATTAAAATTTATGATCTATCCTATCCAGGGTTTTTGACTGCTGCACGGCTAACATACACAATGCGGTAACGTGACTGTCAGAGTACAGTTATGTAAAATAAGGTTGATCCGATTAACAGTCATGCACAGGGAGATCATACGTCCATAGCTTCAGATAAGGTGTTGAAAGGTATTGTTGCAAATCAAAACAAACAGTTTTTACGTTGGGATTGCACTTTGATTTACTTTTGGGTCATTCCATTTTGAATGACATCCCTTCGATTTGGCTGAAAAGTGCTAGAAATACTCATTGGAGTGGTACGAATCATAAGGCAAAAAAAAGTTTTGCAGAGTTCGATATAGTTTGCGTGTAACGGAATTTCAAAAATTTTCAAAAAATCAAAATTTATGCTTTCTTTCATATTTAAGAAAATCATAACTTTGGCTCTGCTCATCAGAATTTAATAAAATATATTTACCTTGTTGAATTCAGGAAAAGGTGAACATTCAAAGATTTGGAATAGTTTTTATTTTCAAGGACGAAGGATATTCCAGAATATATAGAGAGACATTTCCATTTCAAATTTCAAGATGGGATCTCTATGGGTTTGTCCGAAATAATGTTTTATAAGCGGCTAAAGATTCTGTAATAAATATTTTCATTTAAAAAAAAAGTCACAGTCACAAAGCCTTTGTATTCCAAGGCCTTAAAAACCAAAAAAAAAAAAAAATAAATCATTGTTTATTATCTTTTAAAAGTATATACAGCTGCGGTCAAAAAAATAGCACCATAATCGCATTAAAACTTTAATGAGCAATATTTCTTATTTGATTATTTTTTTTTTTAACATCTCACTGTTGAACCCCGTTATTGGAAATGTGCTCTTTGTTATTTTACTGAAAATTATATACAATGGCAACGGTAGTTTTTCTTATCTACAATTTTGTAACAACACCTCTGTACGCGTGCAGTCAAAATAATAGCACCATCAGAGGATGTCGACTAAGAAATCTTCATTGGTTCTAAGCCCGCACATGACAGTGTTAAAAGGAACAAACTATATACAACCACGCGAAGTTTTGACTATCTCGTCCGCCTGTATATCATGAACTTGTGAAACTTTCGGCCCGGAAAACAGACACCAAGCGCTTTTTCAATTTACATCAAAATATTTTTGACTTACGACAAAACTTTGATTTACTGATTGGCAATATTAAAGCTCTTGTTCATCTCCCTAAATTAATTTTCGTATTTACTAATCCCAATGATATGTATTCTGCCGATAGATTTGGGGGTTTTTGTAAGAAGCTTGAAAGTGCGTAGTAATCAAGTTTTCGATATGATAAATGTGGATGCCATCATTAAAGTCTGTTGCGACATACGAGTACATAATCAGTTATTTTATTTTATTTGCGTTTAAAGACATCATTCTTTATTCCCTTCTTCGTTATTTGAGGGATTCTCGTATTTTTTAGGCTTAAGAATGTTCTGCAAATCTAGTAAACCTTTGCGATTTTAATCTTGATATCTTAGGTTCAGCACTAAAAGCTGAGCATGGTCTTTTTTCTTATGTAATATAAACTACCTGACCAGTACCAGGTACTTGTCTTGATAATGTTTTTGGGCATTCTTCGAAGATTAACATGATCCTTCCTCCTGTCCTGACCATTAAATGATGTAAATATATTTTTTTTTAAAACTTAAACTTTGTAAAACTTATCAAACTTCCCAAGACACTTATTTAAAAATAATTTCTATTTTACACAAAAATAGGCTACGTTATGAAATGTGGGATGATGTCTTTGTATGTATGGGAGTAATAATTGTTAGACGAAAACAATTAGAGTGCTCTCTGAAGCTTTGATTTAGTCACAATCTTTTGAAAAAATAAAACTTAAGGGGTAATTCTAGTCTACAAATTTGCCTTTAAAAGGATTTTTTAAATTTTAAATTATTTTATGAGTTACAGCAATTTTTGTGACGCTCCGGTCTGACCGGAACAAATGATCCTTAAACGCGTTTTCCTCGAAACTACTTTTCAAGAAATTCGGAATCGTTAAAAAAGCATGGCAAAAAAATTTTTTTGACTTGACTTTGGGCTATAATGGAATCCGTTCGGCTTTTTTGTTTCAGATGACCAGAAGTGTTAAAATCATGCACACCTTTTTTTTGGCCTTTGCCAGCTCTTAACTTTGTAAATTTTAAGTTTTTACATAATCTTAAAATATCAATAAACAAATGATAAAAAAAAATATGGTAAAAATACTTTTTGTTTCGTTTATACAGAGCTTCAAAAACCGCCCGAAATGCATGCTTCTAGACTAGAATACCGCCTTAACCCTTAACAGACCGAGTGCGATCACCATGACCGCAGTATGTGGCAACACTACCAATATTTTACTCTTCCAATATTCGATGGTACTCGACCCTACCGGTACCTTCGTAACTCAGCCGATTAGTACGAGGAGCGGACTAAAAGTAGCCGCACGCGTCCTTTGTTTTGAGTTTTTACTGTTTACAAATTTTTAGCGGTCACAGCCTATTGTGTGATTTTATTTAATGAATTCCTTTCTCGGTGTAGTCTACATTTTCCTAACAAAATGGATCATTTTGAACAACAAATACAAGAGTGGCTTACACAAGAGGATAGTGATGGCCTTGCCTTAGATGGCGATGGTGAATATACTGATATTGATCAGGATCTCGAACCAAATCACGTGATTTATGAGTCACACCACTCAGAATCTGAACAAGATGTTACCTCAACTAATGATGAAGATGATCAACCTTTGTCAAATTTTCAATCGAGTCGTAAGCGCTCACGCTAAGCAAGTGAAAGTATTTCCGATAACGAGGAAGTTCGACTGAGGGATAGAAACTATTTTGGCAAAAATAAGTTTCGCTGGTCTTCTGTTCCACCTGCCGCCCGTAGTAGATATACAACTACGAATATGTCCAATTCTTTGAAATAGCCTTGCAACAGAGTCGTCAGCAGAAGACATATGGATTTTTTTTTTCGCGAGTGTGTTCTTGAAAAAATTATAACACGTACCAACAGTCACTTAGAAAAGATGCGAGACAAGTATGAGGACAAAAAATACGTTTATGATTTAGATATGATTGAACTAAAAGCATTATTAGGCATATTGTATTATTCAACGGTGTTCAAAGAAAATCACGCAGATTTCTCAAGTTGTTATAGCTCGGATGGTACTGACCGATGTATTTATCAATGCATTATGGCGAAAAATAGACTGAAAATACTTTTGCTGGCATTACGCTTTGATGAATCTTCAACTCGGCAAAAACGAACGTGAAAATGGTCTCGCAGCTTCAATTTCTGAAATTTTTAATGATTTTATTGGTAATTATCAAGACGTATACGAAATTGGAACTTCAGCTTGTGTTGATGAGATGCTGGTTGCATTCCGCGGCAGATGCAAATTTAAAATGTACATGCCAAAAAAAACCGCAAAATATGGCTTGAAAATTCAGTGAATCAGAGATTCAACAACGGGCCATTTACACAACACCTACATTTATGTGGGTAAAGATTCGGATGGGAAAGACTTACCAGAATAGCACAAACAAGATTAAAAAAACCGACCCAATCTGTTTTGAGACTTGTAGAAAAAATAGAGGGCTCACATCGCAATATTACAGTCGATAATTGGTTTACTTTAATACAGTTAGTGGAAGAGGTGAAGAAAAAAGGTCTTACATTTGTTGGCACTACGAAAAAAAAAATCAAAAAGACATTCCTAAAGAAGTTTTGACATCAAAATCTCGTAAGAAATAAAGTTCCTTGTTTGGATTCACAAACAAATTGACACTAGTATCTTATGTCCCAAAAAAAAAAAATAGATCGGTTATACTCGTGTCAAGCATGCATTTCGATTTAGCAATACCATAGACAATGTGAAGAAAAAACCTACAGTAATAATGTATTATAGCGAGACTAAATATGAGGTTGACTTATTAGATCAAAGATGTTCAAACTACAGCACTGCTCGACTTATTCGTAGATCGCCGATTACAATTTTTTATCATTTGCTGGATATTGCGGGCTCTAATGCATTTATAGTTTATAACTCAGTGCGAGAGGACAAGATAAAAAGACTTCAGTTCATAAAAGATCTCATATTGCGTCTTGTCAAGTAATCAACATCTGACTCGAGATCCTCGCTTAGCTATAAGAAGAGTACCAAACATAGAAGAACCTATACCCGAGGTAGAAGAAAAGCCGGAAACTAGAAAAATATACTATACTCGCAGTCCCCAAAAAAAAAAAAAAAAAAAAACGAAAGACCTATCATATATGTTTTTGTCGCGAAACAAGACTATGAATGACGGTTGTCAATTTTTCATTAGTATTGGGTATGTAATTTAATTCGTGCGGTTTTTCTTCAAAATTTGAACGTTTATTTAAGAAAAGCATGTACAATAGTATTATTCAAAGTATTGCCCATCTGAAGCTATGACTTTTTCCTATCTTTCTGGCAATTTTTGGATCCCATCCCAAAAGAACTGCGCCGGCTTGGCAGCCAAGAATGAATCAAACCAATTTTTGATATTCTGCTCTGATGTGAACCGTATTTCAGTGAGGGCGTTCTGCATCCACCGGAACAAATGGTAGTCAGAAGGGGCAAGGTCTGGGCTATAAAGTGGGTGGGGTAAGACTTCCCATCCACTGTTTTCCAAAAAGTTCTTAACCGTGTCTCGTGCCTCGTGTCTGGTCGCATATTCCGGGCATTTTTCGGCTACTGCTCTCTTCAAACGTATTAATTGTGTTCGGTAGCGTTGTCCATTGATGGTTTCACCCGGTTTTAGCAGCTCATAATACAGCACACCCATCTGATCCCACCAAAAACAGAGCATTACCTTCATATTCGTGGATATTCGGCTTTGCCGTTGATTTCGCTGGTTGGCCGGGTTTCACATATGACTTTTTGCGCTTGGGGTTGTCGTAATGGATCCATTTTTCATCACCAGTAACAATCCGATGCAAAAATGACTTCGTTTTGTGGCGTTCCAACAGCATTTCGGACATGCCAAACCGCCTTTCGACGTCTCTCGGCTTGAGTTCATATGGAACTCAATTCCCTTGCTTTTGAATATATCCAGATACACTTAAACGTTTTGAAATGGCTGCTTGAGTGACAACCAAAGATTCTGCGAGCTCTTCTTTTGTTTGGCAACAATCTTCATAGAGTAATGCTTCCAGTTCTTCATCTTCAAACTTTTTTGGCTGCCCAGGATGTTCATCGTCTTCCAAGCCAAAATCCCTCAGCTAGCGCATGTTCACCATAAACTTCCACCAAAATATGATGACTTTCGGCAGCAGTTTTCTTCATGAAAAAGAACTGTAAAAATATAAATATAGACCGGCATGCAAACCGCACCAAACAGTTATTTTTTGTGGATGAATTGGTGATTCATGAGGGACATGTGGGTTTTCACCCGACCAATAACGCATATTTTGCTTACTGACGAGCCCATTGAGCCAAAAATGAGCTTCGCCGCTGAAGATGATTTTGCGATAAAATTCATCATCTTGACGCATCTTTTCCAAAACCCAATCGGAGAACGTGCGTCGCTTCAAATGGTCCATCGGCTTCAATTCTTCAGTCAGCTTTATCTTGAATGGGTGTAAACCAAGATCCTTACGCAAAATACGCCATAATGTGGTCTGAGCGATGCCCAATTCTTGAGAACGCCGTGGAATTGACTGATTTGGATCGTTTGCTACGGACGTCTGAACGGCAGCGATATTTTCGACACCCGTTGTCTCACTGACACGGCAATATCACACAACGAATATGTAGACTCAAATTTTTGCACTAAACTTATTATTGCCTGTCTACTAAAGCGAGAATTACGACCGAAAATTGGAGTTAACGCTCTTAAAGTTCCAGTCACCGACTCCGAATACCTGTAGAAAATTTTTATAATTTGCAGACGTTGATCGTTAGTGTACTTTACCACGATGAAAATGTTGAATTTACTGAATAAATTGACAGTGACAGTTTGATGATTAGTAAAAGAGTGCGTTCACAAATTAAATTCAAAGTTTTCAAGTCCCTATTGGAAAACCCTATACAAAGAATTATTTAAATCAAATTCATAAATTCACGATCTGTATTATACTTACAAAGTAACAAAATAGTTTTGAATGAGACTTCAATGAGTTATTGCATTAAATTAAAGTTTGAGATGGGGTGGCCATATTAAAACAAATTTAGGGTAATTCATAAAACAATAAAATTCAATAAAAAAGTATTTAATTCAACCAACATGGAAGGAAAACTCAAATCCATTGATTAAATCAAAGAACACAAAGAAATTATCAACGAAAGCTAAATCATAATGTCAGAAGTAATTGATTCTAAGCCAACGTAACTGAAATTGTAAAGCCAATTTTTTAACCTTTTTAAAAATATTCCAGGTGTTGATATTGCCCTAATCGACATTGGAAGTTAATTAAATAGGCGAACTGACAAAATTCATCAACTTTATCGATTAGGAAGCCGTTACCACTGCAGTTAAGAGCACTACAAATAGTGGGAGAAGTAGAACAATGGGTTCAATTGCAGCTGGACAATTTGTATTTTTGACACTCAGGTGCATGAATACGAACATTCACTTCAAAGTTGTGTAACGATGATAATCCAAAAAACATTATTTTTGTTTAAGAGCTAATTACCAACTTGTGATGTACCTTGACGTACATCCAGGTTAAAAACTTTAATTCTGTTCCTTATCTCATTTATCTTCACTCTTTGTGATCTATTTTTAAGATAAGTCTTGAACCAATCAAGCATAAAACCATGAAATCCAGCTTTCATCTAACAAAATAACATGGTTAACCATGTTAAAGGCTTTGGTAATACCAATGAACAAGTCAACTGTACACTTTTTATTATAAAGAGTAGACATTGTTTGTTCACAAAACTGAAGTTAGGCACGGGTAGAATATAAATGGGCCTGCAGTTGCATTATTCAACATAAGCATATTTGAGTGCTTCAGGAAAGACCCCAGCACTCAACGCAACCGTTAAAGATATGAGTTAGAACATCCGCTACAAACCATGCAATTTTTTTTCAGAACCGAACTAATATTCTTTAAACTTCGAATCACTTAACATTTCAAAGGAAGTTATGGGCAAATAAACAAAATTATTCCTTTGAAATGGTTCAGCACACAGAAAAAGTTGAATTGACTGAATTAGATTGTAGATTGCCGGCTATATTTGCGAAATAATCATTAAATGCTTCAGCGATTTGGAATTTGTTTCTGATACGCAAAGAAAAAAAGTTTTTTTGTAAAAGAATATTTGTAAAGGCAAACTGTTTACTATTTTCCATTCATTTCTTAGGTTATCTCCAGCCGAAATAAAACGATTTCGGTAAAAGGTATTACGACAATTTGGAATATCCCTCTTGAGTTCATGGTATCTTTTCATATTTATTTTTTAATTTCAAATTACTAGAGCATCGATAGCACTTAATTCTAAATTTATTTTTGCATTGACTTCATCCGATAAGTCCAAGTTTTTTCTCAATTTTTATTTATTTATTTATTTATTTTTTTTTTTGAGGCAAGAAGGAGGAACAATCAGAAATGTGATTCATAAGGCATATGTGTATCTCTACAGGAATACACGTCATTCCAGAACTCAGAGTGCAACCTGTTCTTCAGTTTCCCAAAATTTATTTAGATAACTTTGTCAAGTGATTTGGAATAACTGCCATTCTTCCTGAGAGAATTTTCTACAAGTAGGCTTGTAGTGATCAATAAATCGAGAATACATGCCTCACAGTCGTTCGATGACACACTTTTGAATCGGCCATTAATGTGATCGAAGCATCTACTATACCTAAGACACAGTCCCAGTAGGTTCGTTAATAAACGCCTCAAGGCTAAATACGTTGAAACAGTTTCACTTCAATCTAAATTATTTATATTTAAATCTCCTACAACAATTAAGTTCTTTAAGTTATATTAGGAGGAGGGGAGGTATTAATTTTTTTTTTTTTTTTTGCATTTTTTTAATTGGAGCAGACGTGACGAAGTTACGAGTATTTTTATAAATTCGCTTATGAACGTTTTACTTGATCAATAATTACGCGGAATAACCAGCGTGCGGCGCTCCCTTTGTTCCGATTCGAGTTCTATTTTTTTTTTTTTTTTTTTTTAAGTTGCTACATCTGTTGTTGACATTCTCTCTAAATCTTAGCGTCATAGCTTGACATTTGCAAAAGTTACGTAGTCAAAGGTTCATCTATCTCTGTGTGTGTTGGCGATTTTTTATAATCTTAGAAATGGATTTAAATTTGCAACAACGAACTTGTATTAAATTTTGCGAAAAAAAAGGATTTAATGGTGCGCGAACGTTGGAAATGTTTGAAAAGTGTTTCGGTCGTTTACTAGTACAAAAGTGGTCGTGAGTCAATCGAAGATGATGAACGCATTGACAGACTATCGACATCGAAAACCGACAAGTACATTGATGAAGTAAAAGAAATGTTGGTCAATAACCGCAAATTAACCATCAGAGAGATAGCGAAGGATTTGAACAATGCCAATGAATCCGTCCATTTTGGTTAATGATTTGGTAAATGCCACTACACTACGGTGTAGTGCATCATGAATTTTTGCCAGAAGGCCAGACAGTAAGCAAAGAGTATTATTTGGGAATTGTGAGCAGAAAACTCGTGGATCTTGCACCATGATAACGCATGATAAGGCAACAAATACCATCCAACAGCCACCGAATTCACCTGATTTGACTCACTGTGACTCTTTCTGTTCAATTGAGTTAAAAAAAACCACTATGGGGAACGCGTTTCAGCAGCCGAGAGGAAGTAATGGAAAAATCGCAGGAAGCACTGATGAACATACCGAAAACCGAACATAACAAATGTTTCGAGAAATCGATCAAGCGTTGGCATAAGTGTGTTGTAGTCGATGGGGATTACTTTGAAGGGGAGAATATGGATTTAGATGAATAAACTTGTATTTTTAATTTTCTGAATAAACTTTTTGATCAAGGTGGTATACCAGATTTTTTAGTGTTCAAAGATTTAAAGCGTTTTCCTCACAACTAACGTTTTCAAAGTCAGTGCCCCACATAACTTCAAAACCACTGCACCGATCCTTTTGAAATTTTGAACACTATTTCTGTACATAATTTACGAGGTAACGCTGGAGAGTTTTTTCAGTTTTTTATTTTACAATAACAAATTAACCGATTTTTTTCGCAAAAAATCGCGTTTTTCCCTTCAAAGTATTCCAAAAAATTGAAAAATTGAATTTTCGAAAAACCCTCCCAGCGTTACCTGGAGAAAACTATTATCTAACGAATGAACTTTGATTTCAGATGATTCAACACTTAGTTATGAAGGCCCCCGCAATTCTACTTTTTTCCGAGACACGTCCGAATAATTGCTGCCATTGCCGTATTTTTTAATATTTTTTCGTGAAAATATTATAAAATATTCCTCGAATGTCATAACTGCGTCGTCACAAAAAATTCACAAAAACATGCCTTTTTTGTACGAATTGACCTTACCTCCTCCTCCCCACCCCCCTTTTAACTAAAAGATCGAAACATTAAACATATGCAGTCTATAGACACATAAAAAAACGAGCACTTCTTCTTTCACTATAATAGAAAAAAATCTACACACATAATTTCTTTAATGTGATAACCTTCTTTTATAAAACACCCAACACCCACTTAACTTAAGCACTTGTTTCAAAATTGTATATCCAAATTTTAGACACAAAAACAACATCTGAAATGAAAGCGAACGAATCAAGGTAAGTGACAAGAGTTGCAAAGTTTTCTCTCAAACAATAGGAACTAAAAACAAAGATATTATCACAGTTGGAACAACTTGAATCTCAAGGGCAGAAAAGTCTTCAATTAGATCATCTATATCCCTCATTTTAATTTTTAAATAAAGATTTAAATAAGAACAAGATCATTAAAAGATCTAGTTGAAGTTACAATACCAACTTCAACCTTTCTCACAAGAATTTGATTGTTCTTATATATACCAACTACCTATATGTTTTATTTAAAATCCTCTTGTTTCATTGCACCTTTGCCTGGGTATTAATTGGTAAGAGAATCCTACAACTCTAGGGTGATTCAGTGTGAGGCTTGATCTTTAATAGGCTTTTTTTGACAGATCACGTGTGACTCCTATCAAATTGCTTTGTCATTTTTGCTCAGTATCGTTTTGCTACGGTATTGGCCGCCTAGGTCGTGCGATATCACTCCTTTGGACTTTTTTCTCTGAGGATATGTAAAGTCTCAGGTCTTCAGCTACAATTGACGCTATGCTCGAACGAGTCGCCCAAAATTAGACCTTCCGAATGGACCACCTCAGACGTAGTTTTGGAAAACATTTACATGATATCATTTTTAAAAAGTGAATGCCATGAATTCTTCTTTTAACTGATAATAAAAATTTTAAGTTCACTTTGAAATTTATGTATTTTATTTTACATTATAAATCAAACCTCACGATGTATCACCCTATATAAGAGATAATATTTTAATTCGGGGGACCGCTAAGTAAATGTAATAAAAATAAAAAGTTCAACTAAAAAAATGATAAAATATGAAATTTAAACAATAATTAGCTACCTGGGGACGTAGGCAAATATGAAAACTACCATATCAAATCGTTGAGTGTATATCCAAATTAATTTACTCCGAAAAATTCACAAAATAAACACAATCATGAGTTAGTTTACTATCATAAAACCACTGCAAGATATAGACTTCGTGAGATAGGTTAATTCATGTATTCATTAATTCATAGTACGTAAAAATATAGCATAAAAAATAAATAAGTAACTCTATTCTTAAACAATGTTAGGTTAATTATAGACGGATTTGTTATCATATTTTATATAATATTAAATTTATAGCATTATATAGACTCCACAATTTAATATTGTTTTTTTATACTTTATTTACTTATAAAATATATTTTTGCTTAAAATATAACTTTTTATATTAAACTTGTAGGTCAATACATATTACTTTTTTACTTTTTAAAAGTTATTTTTGCGTCGAGGGTTTTTTAAATTTTTAATTCAATATTTTTTACTTTATTAATTTGAGCATGATGACTGGAACCTTCGGTGATGAACGATTCTTTTATTTAGGAAGGGTATCGGGACAGAATTATCAAACTATAGACCAAATTTCTTGTTGTCAAGAACACAATTTTAGCCTTTCTTACTCATAAACACTTTTTCAGTGAAAATGTAGTTCAGTTCTAGGGCTGGTCTTTCCACTGAAGACACTCTACGAAATTCTTTAATATTTGTTCTGTTTAATATACAGTTGCGGACATGAAACCCCGAACAGTTAAAAAAAAAAACCCTTTATTGAGTTGTAACATATGGGCTGAAAAGTGCCGTTTCTAGAAGAGGGCACCACTTGAATTAAATCCATAACATTTTCAGTTAGTACCAACCTTCAAAAGATACGTGTATAAATTTGACAGCTGTCGGACGATTAGTTCTCGAGATATAGTGTTGTGAATGAAGCAACTTTTGTTATTGTGAAAAATATGGATTCAAAGCAATTTCATGTGTTGATTTATCATTGCTTTTTGATGGCAAAAAATGCAGCCGATGCAAAGAAATGGCTTGATAAGTGTTACCAGGACTCTGCACCAGCCGAAAGAACCATTCGCAAGTGGATTGAAAAATTTAAAAGTTGTCATACAAACACTGAAGATGATGCCGCAGTGGACGTCCAAAAAAAGGCTGTTTCAGATGAAAACATCAAAAAAGTCCACAAAATGATTACGAATGAAGTTGATCGAGATAGCTGCGGCTCTGAAGATATCAAAAGAGCATGTTGGATATATAATACACGAATATATGGACATGCGAAAGCTCTGTTCAAAGTGGGTGCCGCGTTTGCTCACAGTCGACCAAAAACAATAACGTGTTGATGATTCAGAGGAGTGTTTAAAGCTGTTCAACCGCAATAAAGCCGAATTTTTGCTTCTGTATGTGACAATGGCTGAAACTTGGCTCCATCACTTCACACCAGAGTCAAGTCGGCAGTCAGCTGAGTGGCGAGCAGGCGACCAACCTCGTCCAAAACGACCAAAAACTCAACAGTCGGCTGGCAAGGTTATGGCATCCGTATTTTGGGATACACATGGAATAATTTTCATCGACTATCTCCAAAAGGGGCAGACTATCAACAGCGACTATTACATTGCGTTGTTGGAGCGTTTGAAGGACGAAATCGCAGAAAAACGGCCGCATTTGAAGAAAAAGAAAGTGCTGCTTCATCAAGACAATGCGACGTGTCACAAGTCGATGAAAACGGTGGCAAAATTTAATGAATTCGGCTACGAATTGCTTCCCCGCCGACCGTATTCTCCAGATTTGGCCCCCAGCGACTATTTTTTGTTCGCAGACCTCAAAAGAATGCTCGCCGGAAAGAGATTTAAGACCGATGAAGAAGTAATCGCCGAAACAGAGGCCTATTTCGAGGCTAAACTGAAATCGTACTACAAAGCTGATATCGAAATATTGAAAAATCGTTTCAATTTCAATGTATCGCCCTCGAAGGCAACTATATTGATAAATAAAGTTAAATTTTGCAAAAATTTTGTGTTTTGCTATAAAACGGCGCTGACTTTTCAGCCCATGTGTTATACTTTTAAAAACTTGGGAAATCGCAGGTAGTCTTTTAGGATTTTCCATAAAAAGGTCTTGGTGACATGATTTTACTTCACTTTGACTCTGATAATCGCTATGAAAAAGTATTTAGAATGGAAAATTCCAAGTTACGCCAAAAAAAAAGAAAATCTGTGAAAATATCAAAATATTGGGTCATGTAAAAGACTCCGCGGTTTTTTGTCACTAGATGGTGTTGGCGTCCATTTATCTGAAAACACTCATCTGATTGTGTCAAACAAACACGTGTTTGAAAGGAGACATGTCAGCTTTATTTTTTAAGAATACAGCTGTGTAATTCGTTTCTCGTGTTAAAAATCATACTGAAGGGAATTGTCTATTATGAGCTGCTAGAACGTGGCGAAACGGTCAATTCGATCCTCTACTGTGCACATCTCGACCGTTTGAATGAAGGTTTCAAGAAAGAGCGACCAGAATTGGCCAACAGAAAGGGAGTTGTCTTTCATCATGACAATGCTAGGCCACATACATCTTTGATGACCCGGAACAAATTAACGGAGCTTGGTTGGGAAGTTTTGATGCATGCACCCTCTGGTTACCCTTTGTTTCGGTCTTTGCAAAACTCTCTTGATGGTAAAGCAATTGGCCGACCGAAAAGCCGCTGAAAATCATTTAGTCAAGGTTTTCGGTGATATGCCACAGAAGTTCTACACCGATAGAATTAAGAAGCTACCCGGAAAATGGCAAAAGGTCATAGATAATAATGGCCAATATCTACTTGACTGAAATTGATTTCGAATCTTTTTCAAAAATGTATCAAAAAACCGCGGAGACTTTTTATATGATCCAATATTAACTTTAAAAGTAGGAAAACATAGTGCTCGTGAGATAACTAGGATTCAGAAAATCGTCAGCGGCTGAATTCATCAAAAATACGAGTTAGCTGGCTTCTTTAAAAAGAGGAACAGGTCCAAGTAAAAAAACAACCAACGTTGAATATCGTTTGTTAAAATGAATGAGCCTACAGGACTGATTTAAAAAAGCTGAATCAACTCATGGACTGTAAGATGAAGATTCTAGAATTCGGTTTGTGTGTAAGAAGACCTGCGAAAGGCCGCAAAGGACTGGAAAACGATTCAGTTAAAGATAACCCAACGGTGTAATATGGAGGGTCACGGATGATTTGGCGATGAATGGAACGGCGAAGGCAGAAAAGTATAAACACGTATTGAAAGAGAATTTGTTACCATAACTAGAAGGACACTTTTCGTATTCAGATCAGGCGATTTTTCCATATGATTCTGCATATGGAAATAGGTAAGTTTTAGTTTTATTTTCTTCCCTAAAATGTTGGAAAAACTATCGTTATTATCGTTTTATTATCCTAAAACCTTTACCATTTCAGGTTAAACAATTTCTAAAAAAAAAATGCATTTCGACATTAGAATTACTTGACTCCGACTGAGAACCTTTGCTACATAATAATGGATAGCTTTAAAAATTTTGGTGTAACAATTATCAGAATTTAAATTGGTCCAAACAAATATCTAATTTAAAAGAATATTTACCTTTCATCAACTGCTGCCTCTACAGCCTTAAAAAGTATTGCTCGTTAAAGAATATGAAAATGGTTTACTATGTATGATTCCAATCAAAATTACAATATGGTATATGCAGTTGTGCTGGCGGCGCTTATCACAGCAAACTGCAACCGCTTAGAAAAATTAAAAAATCCGCTATCAAAAGAGTTTGTACAACTTATTGTCTTGCGCATACTATGGATCTTTTTAAGTTCATGAGGATTCTTCCATCCGGCATTTGTTTTACTAAAAGTATTTTAAATGAGAGGCGACTATCTACAATGTCCTATTTCTGAAATACGGAGTCTACGTAGCTACGCTAACTTTGTTGTCAATGTGGCTTCTTGACTTTAACCACAAACAGTAGTAAAAATATCGGTGAGTGAGTGTGCAACCATAAATATTTTTGGCATAAGCCAACACATGAGCAAAACGGTTTAGGCCATATACGAACCGCACAACATTATTAAAAGCAACGTTAAGCTTAGGTCTGGCAAAGGCGCCGGTGCAACAAAAAATTTCGCAGCCATACGTTATCAGAGGAATGAGCACGGCCTTGACCAACATGAGCTTCGTATTTACTGATGTGAAGCTTTGAGATTTGAGATTTGAGATCTCTAAGAAATCCGTATATTTTTCCCACAACTCAGCAAAAGTTGGTCGTCCCAGGTTAATTTTGTATTGAACCAAATACCAAGATTTTTGGCTTTGTTTACAAATTTGATAGGTGCATTACCAAGGTAGACTGAAGGAACGTTGATAAGAGGTGAGACGTTCATCTTTCTTGCAGAAAGTTTTCATCTGCCCAGCAATGAATACGTTTTAGGTCATCATTAAATTTCAAGGTAGCATGATCAATAAGATCATTCTCAAAGCTTAAATAGAGCTGGATATCACCGCCAAACATTTGAAAATTTGAACTTTTAATGCTTCCGGGAAGATCGTTAATAAACATTGCGAAAAGTAGGGGACCTAAAATGGATCCTTGTGGAATACCTACTGAAGTTGCAATATAATCTGAAACAGCATTGCTTACAGGAACAGCTTGTTTTCTTTCAACCAGATAGGACCGTATGAGATTAGGGGCTGATGTAGAGAAATTATAGAAGTTTATCAGTTTTGATACAAACAGCTCATGATCAATGGTGTCAAAGACCTTAGAAAAATCTAGGAGAGCGATAAGGGTGATTTGTTTCATGTCTATTGCAACTCTCACGTCGTCGGATACTTTTAGAAGAGCTGATGTGCAGCTGTGGTGTTTTCGAAACTCTTTCTTGTTGAAGAAAACTTGGTATTTTATGGAATATAACTTTTTCAAATATTTTTGACAAATATGGACCAATATATTCCGTTGACGAGTTGCCTACTGTTTTCTTTTTGGGACTGGGATAATCTTAGTTTGCTTCCAGACACACGGAAAATTGCATCTTGTAATTATATTATTACAAATATATGTTAAAGTTGAAAGTATATAGAGTAATATTAATTTAATAAAAATTCGATGGATATTATCGACAACAACAACGTTAGATTTAATTTTTAACACAGCTCTAGCAACGTCGATTTGTTACACTCGACCAAATATCCAAGTGGCGTTTGGATATTATTTGCATTAAGGCGCAATATCGCTTGGACTTTTGCAAATTCCTTATTTAGTTCGTTAGGATCGACCAGGTCTAACATGTACTTCAGATTACTTCCTGCACCTAATTCTCATAAGTTTGTCCAAAGTGTTTTAGTTAGAAGTTTAAGATCGAAATGCTTAGCATAATAGAGCCGTTTGGCTTATTTAATCTTCAAGTTATCTATGTTACGTAACAATCTATAGCTTATTGTACATAGTATTCGGGAATCCGAAATCGTTTCCATTTTTTGAATTCAGCAACATGCTTGTTTCTTAGCTCAAAAATTTCAGAGGTAAACCACTTGATGTTAGTATATTTGACAGCTTTCCTTTTTAAAAGAACATTTTTATCGAAGAGCTGTAAAACTACGTAATAGAGAAAATCAACTTGGGCATCGACCGATGTTTCAAAAAATTTGCTATGCCAATCAAGGCATATAAGGTCTTGTTCAAATTGCTCCACATTTAGATTTTTAAAGTCCCTGAATGTAAAAACCAATGGCTTGTTACAAGTGACTAGATTAAAAGTGGCAAAAAAGAGGTCATGTCATAAAGAACACTTCCTGATATGTGATCTGATTGTTGAGGAGTACATAAAAGATACTAGCCAATGTTCTGAAACTTTTTTTTTGTGGGAACAGAGCACTCAGACAAAGAACTAATCCATTGTACTCCTTGTAAATACCTTTTAATGAAATCTTTCAGTCTTTCAAAAATAGATAAGTAAGCACTTTAATGATAAAGTGACAACAGTACCTGCACCCACCACATTGAAACCGAGTACTTCCAGCCCGATGCGAACGTAAGCCGGGCATTCATATAGATAGTGTCGGTTGTCGGCTGTGTCATCACTTTCACAGCAGAATCTTGTATCACTCATGCCCAGCACATTTAAGTGCTCAGCAAAAGTATAGTGCCCCGTCACGACGCGAGTAAGCCATTCGTTTGGTATGCTTACAATCTGGGATGTCATGCCATCTGCAGTTGTGATCATATGAAGCCCAACTGTCAATAGAAGCCTTAACCGAGGTCGTAGGACGTCTGACCCTTGCTTGGTAAGTCCATCCGCGATTTCATTTCCCGTGATCCAATTACTTCCAAGTAAAAAGAAAATGCTTTAACTACTCCAAGCAGAATGCGCACCAACAACGAAAAGCATAGCATTGTCTAATCGCTTCACCATAGAAAACGAACCAAATCCGTGAATCAAGCATCCACTGAGTTTGACTTGTATCACCGAAGCAATAACTTTAACAGCAGCTTGGCTCATAACGAATCTGACAATAATCTGCCTTGGCACTATAGTAATGTTTAGTTTAATTTATCGACAAACTTCCCGGATGACAACAGCACCGTCTGCACTGGCGGTATCCTAACGTATGTAAGAGATAATTGATATTTAAATTTACAAACTGACTACCAGATCATATATTTATATGACTACCACAAGGATCACTGCAAACGGTGGAGGACATCCGGAACTCTTCGTACTCAACCTGCCATCTCTCGGTCCGGGACCTTAGAAAATAAGCTGCATAACAGCTTTCTTTCGTTATGTAAAATGGCTTTCACCGAATAAGTTGAAGCCTGTTTCTAATACATGGTTCCTCCGGGAAGGATCCAGATACTCATTTAGGACAAAGCTATCCTATTTAGACGCGTGTCGAAGTGTATTTCACTGTTGACACCCTGAATATGTTAAAGGAGAGATATTTTGCTCTTCCGTTTTGCCTTAAGATCGCAAAGTATGGCTTTGGCTCCATGGTTATAGGATTCATTTCCAAGAAATCGAAGGGGCACTCTAGGTCAAACTATATTTTGTCTCTTTGCAGAAATAGGCACATGATTATCTAGACAAGTCTTTCTTTGATTACAAAATAGACATCCAAATATCTTGTTTTGTTCCACAAATTGTAGTAATGACGCCCGCCAACGACCATAAAAGAGATCTGAAATCAATTTACTTTTCCAGAAAAATCCATATCGAAGACCTAGTATATGTATTAGAGATTTGATAGGTTGATAATACACCACACCTGCATAAAGTTTCATTAACCCACACTCTGCAAAAGCGCGTAAAAAACCCAACAAGATTATAACTTTTCAAGTGGTTCTGTCTCAAAGCAAAAAATTTAACCATTTGTGTAAGAGTAAAAAAAAAATTCTAATTATTAAGATTTATTCTTGCCCATTATTAAGACGCAAATTCGATGTTTTCCTATCTATTTAAAGATAAGAAGGTTATCACCAAAGAGGCATAGATTGCCGTTTCTACGAATTGGTATTCATGTTCAAATTTAGTACTTAATTTTGGCGTAGATGGATTGAAGGAGATTCATATTTTTTTATAAGATACTAATCGAAGTTGTTGACGTTACGTAAAAACTTAGTGCAGAAGGGAGTATCCTGGATTACTTGCTGCATGGACTATGTGTTATTTCACCAACTGTGGGCCATTGGGTATTGCAATTGAGGTCATTTCTGATAGAAAAGCAATCAAAAACATGACAGCGAAGCCGTCGGTCCTGGACATGTACGAGTAGTAGTTATAAAGAGATATTATCTTAGCCATGACCCATGGAAGCTAGATCCTTTCTGTAGCAATATTATTGACAATATGAGGCCAACACACTACTTTATAAAGTAACAGTTGAGTCCCTTCCCATTTGATGACTACTGGGCAGTGTTCGAAATAAAAGATAATCTGGACAAGAAAGCTATCGCTTGTGCAACCTAAGCTGTCAAAAATGTATCTTTATCAGCAGTTATTTTCATCCTATATGCATTGTACATAATGGCTCAATTTCATTAAGTGCCCTGGATCATCTATTTCTTGGAGTCAAATAGTCAAAAAAGACAACAATAGGTATGAGAATTTAAAAATGGCAGAAAGTGAAATTTGACCTGGTAATCCAGTTACTACTGACTTAGATCGCAACTGACCTCATAATCTAACATAATTCACCCAAGTCAAAAAGGTTGGTGACTCATATCATCTGGCCGAAATTTCATTAAATAGAAATCTCTGGCTCATACATTCTTAATTGAGGGATAAGTCGGTTACTGTTTGGGAGTCTAAGGCCTACAAATATGTATATCGTACAAAAAGGTTGAGGGAAGCTATAAAATAAGATGATTTATTAGTATCCCGTGCAATCAAGCTCACTAATATCAAACTATCCACACTAACAAATTCAATAGAAACATATGCTATATAGAGACCAGCTCTGCTACTTCCGTGTAGGGTTAGGTAAGTGTGGCTGTTGGGATTACCAACCCACTTAAGCCTGTTGACCCGATCTATGATTTTATTACTCTCCGAACCAGTTTCTTCTTTCGGATGGACCTGGGCATACACAGAGTAGGTGGAGGACTGTTTTCTCTTCCTTCTCGTCTACGCAAATTCTGCAAAAGTCGCTTGTAAAAACGCCAAGCCTTCTTGCATGCCTTGTCTATAAAACAGTGTCATCTAGTGATGACCCTTATACTAATGCTGAGATGTTTCTTATTTTGACAGATCGAGTACTTAAAACGATTCAAATCCAGCTTCGTGCAGATTTGTTTGATCCCTAAAAATGTTGATCGAACAGTTCACCTAAGGTTGAACTGTTAGCATCCAGCTTTATTATTAGCTTGCACGTAGCGATTGGTATACCGATGCTACCTTTTTCCGGTAGGATAGGTAGATTAGTTCAAATTTTGGCGAGTTCGTCGTCCCCTGAAATATTTCTGTGGCCCGGCACCCAACATACATACGTAGTTGAAAGTTGAACTGCTCTGTCACCTCCCTAAACGATGATTGAAATTCAAGGGCGGTTTTAGAATTTTGTGAGACTGAGCGCAGGGACTTGATAGCGGTCTGACTATCCGAAAAGATTCGAATATCCTTTGCAGATATCAAATTTTTTTTTAGCCAGGAAAGACCTTCTTTAATCGCCAAAATTTTCTGGATTTGGAAGGCGGAAAAAGAGGTTTAGATTAAGCTTATCTGAGAAAATATTGCTACCACCCGCTATCAATCTTGGATCCATCCGTATAGTAATGGATTGACTTGTCGTCCATGAAGGCATCTTTCTCCCGGAAAGATCTAAGATAGATAAAAGTCTTTGTCAAACCAATGCTGAGGCAAAATATACTCGATGTTCTCTGGAAGTAATCCTAGTTTGCTCAGAATATTAGTGTGACCAAATATTTTATTTGTCCATTGTGTAATCGGTGGCTTCGTTAACAGACAATTGCCTGCTAAAAATAACGAAGGTACCAAGTGAAACAGAATATCCAATCCCGCTAAGGGAGTAGAACGTAGGGCTCCACTTATGCGCAGACATGCTGTCTTTTGGACTAAGCTTAGTTTGCCGCAATTGACAGCATGGTCTAAGGTCTTCGACCAGACACCCACCCCGTAAGTGAATACGAGACGTATAGCCCGTGGGTAATGCGAAGCTGATGGCCACATTTGTTTCCAGTGAAATTTTTGCAAGAGAATAAAACACTTTCTTGAATACTAGGTTTCCAGTTTAGTTTCCTGCCAAAAATAAGAACCAAATATTTCGCTGCATAGGAAAAGGCTAAGTTGCAATTGATGGAGACAGGGTCTATTATTGAAATTTTATATTTCCTGGAAAAGAAAACAAGATATATAGCAACGTCATTCGCAAAGGCAACCAACGTTCTACTAATCGCTTCCAGGTATAACAGCAATTCATTGACTGCTACTGACAGGTATGCGTCTGCTAACACATCTTTTAGCAGAAGCCCATCCTGCTAATTAGCAAAAGATTGATCAGCTCCGCAAGTGAGTCACCTACCTCAAAAGTTAACAACGCAGTTATTGTGTTAACGTTATTAAAGGCACTTTATATGTCCAGGAACACGTCTATTGTGTACTATTTCTAATTTACGGATCATTCAATGTGACTAGTCAATGAATGTAGACCCGTTTCCACTGACTTTTCTTTACAACAGGCATGATGAGCCATAGACAAGAGTCGTGTATCAATCAATCAATCTTGATCGTAATATATATGGAAATCAATAACTTGTGCTAGAGTTTTCAGAAGGAAATATGATAGACTTATATAGGTGAGGTCCTTTGGGAGAGAACATGAGAACTTTTCCAGCTTGGGAAAAAACGTTACATTAACTTCTCTTTATAACAAGCGATTGTGGATCATTTCTACGCAGCTCCTTATAATGGATATATAAAGGATGATATCTGAGCATTTTTGTAGCTAGGCAGGTATTAGACTGTCTGGTCCAACAGACTTGTTTAGTTTGAAGCTATGCAGCGCTCAAAGCAACTTGTCTCTTGTAATCAGTCCATGCTTTTAGTTGCGGGAGAAGGAATCCTTCTAAGGCTGTTATCGGCCGTGAATAGAGAATTATCTGAAAAGTGGGTGTCTAGTAGCAGCTTGAGTGATACTCCTATTACTTAAGATCGTTTCAAGTTTTTTGAAACAGTTGAACATCGTGAGACTTGTAGACTATTTTACTTAGCCGCGATGCCTTATAGATTTACATTATTTTGCCAGAGAATGACCTTCAGGATTGTCACTTTGGCTTTCCCAAAGTGAATTCTTTTTTATATATTTTGAAACATTCCTTGTACGAGTCCCAGTCAATTTCTTGTGATTTTTGCTTGTTTAAAAAATTTCCTGCAAACATTTCTAAGCGGTCCCAGTGCAGATGTCCGCCAATGTGCCTTTTCTCTGCCTCTAAGTTGAATAAGGAGACAGGAAACAGCCATTGCCTGACTTAGAGCCAGGGTGAAATCTTTCAACCAAGTAAATTATTTTGAGATACCACACTAACACACATCAGAACTGGCAGGTGAATACAAAAGGAACTAATGACTCTTAAATCAGGAAATATTTTAATGTTCAAAATGTTCAATTTGGTTCTAAAATAACTTCTACCAGAACGACGACACGCAGCTCAAAACATCTTACTGCTCAGAGCAATATTCATCAATAGTTTGATAGAGAAAGGCATGCGAAAATGAAACAATCTATGAACCGTAACCTTTTGGAATCTGTCTGGATATTTCCGGCATACCATGGAAAAAGGATATCTACAAATATAATTTCTTCTTCTTCTTCTTCTTCTTCTTCTCTTCTTCAACATACTACAGTAACGACGCCCTATTGTACAAATTGAATGACGCGTTATGACGTATTAATACTATCTGTTGAATATTCTTTTTATATCTTTCACTGTACGGCTTCTTTTAATAATTCTTAATTAAATATGTAGGTTAAGGTTAAGCCCCGTTTGTCTAAATGTACAAAAGAAAAGCACAACAAAAATAGGTGCGGCACTATTCGGCATACGATGATTATCATCTAATTGCCCACTAGACGTGTCCTAAAATAGCAAAAAGAAAAGAATGTGAGATTTATTCATCGGAGAGTGAGATGACATTTTGGCGTGGCACGTGTAAGAAAATTTAATGCTTGGACAATCATTAGTCATTCTATTTAGAATACAAAAATGTTCCATTGTTGGACTATTTTAATTTCTATCGCAACCTGACACCGTATGAATTAAAATGGACAAATGCCTCAAAATTTAAGGGCTAGCACAACTTGAAAGGAAAAAAAAGACTATCGATTCATGGAAGGGATAGTCTTGTTAGAGCTAGGTGAAAGTCTCACTAAAAAATATCAGAATCAAAAATGCCAAAAATTACAACTAAATGTATGGCAGATTCATAACGACAACGTGGTTGTAACCGGATCATATTTATGAAATGTGGACTGCTAATATACCGGATTTGTCATTTGATGCGCTCTAATCAGTTCTTTAAATAAAAAAAAACCGGCATACCAAATCATTGATTGAAATTTAGTTGAAATATGACTGATGGCATTGACCAGAGATTTAATTTTTTTTTCAAACAAAAGAGTCTAAACTGGCAGAGTCATGAAACGACCACCAAACTTTGTCTTCTATAAGTTGGAAGTAGTACAGTCCTGAAACATATCATCCAAGCCTTTCACTTCCAAACGGTACATTTTTTCATAATTAATGGCTGCTGTTGGAAAAAATTTGGCTATTCGCCTGACCAAATATGGCCAAAGCCATAACGCCTTTAACTAAAAACATGTCATTTCTCTGAGGATGATTTTTCGACAAAAAATCAGATCTTTTTACATCTTCAAAACCAAATCAGGAAAGTTCAACCTGCACGATAGTAACTTGTCCAGCTATCTGGTCAATATTATCACATATGGATGTATTGTCAAGTCTTTTCGGAACAAACGCCACTGCGACGTCGGGGAGATGCACAGCTTGAGAGGGGCTTTTAGAAGCGGCTTGGAGATAATTGCGGTTTTCACTTACCATCACTGACCGTAAATGTTAATAAAAATTTGGATGACTAATAAATACTCTTAAATGGTAGACAATCTGAAGCACAAATATGACATCTGAGTTCAGAGAATCCCTATTGGAAAAATGGGACATGTCAACTTTTTTAATCAAGGTTAACTTGTGAACACATGAGCTAGGCCACCATAATCGTAATTAACATCAAAAGGATCTAACTTGACAACGCAAATGTTAGATAAAAGTACTTCTGTAGCATTACCAATTAGAATGTAATGGCTATTAGATGGTTGGGTGCTGTATAAATAGTGCAGGAACTAAGAGGTATCAACATGGCGATACCCAATGTTGTAACTGTTTCTACACATCAGTTGTGCTTATTTTACCTCTAAGTGAAAACGATGTCCATTGGGACTCGACTTGCCAAACTTATAAACACGAGTGCTAACCAGCATATAAAAATAGCATCACTATACTCGTAGACGGAACAGCAATGAATTTCCAAGATAGAATCAACGGTGAAACGAAGCAGATAGGACCCTATCCGGGTTACTCCGACATATTTGAAACTCAGGGCGGTAAGAATTTTCGAGACTAAGTCAGCGGTCTAACCGACCCCTCATTTTGGGGGTATCTACAATATAATGGACTTGGCCCTACAGGTTAGGGATGGTGCCATCTTTGATGTGCGGATACTACAACGAAACCCCTGGTTTGACGACTAAGCAAGATGCATACAAACCGGCGCTGCGTAGAAGGACTAGACTAGAGACTAGGGGAGAGACGAACACCGGCTTCTTAGGAGGAAAAAGAAGGAGAATGAGAAACGCGTGGTCGAGGAAACTGAAAGATTATACTCCAGAAATGAAGTTCGGAATGGTAAAAAAGCATGCCATGGACACAAACCGTAAACTGAAGCTAGTAAAGACGAACAAGGGAATGTAGTAGTAGAGTCGCAGTCGATGGTGAGGATCTAGAATAAGTATTTTTGTAGACTGTATAACGGTGATGACAAACTAACCACCGCAGTTAGGCAGAGTAAACCTATCGACCTGGATGATGTATACCAACAATTTCGTAAATCCAACCTGGATGAAGTGAGGATAGCCATTACTAAGCTTATGTCCAATAAAGCTGCTGAAGTGGGCCCCTGCCCTAATCGCGCCAGGCGATGATATCGAAGAAAGCTGCGTGATGTCATGATGGCGAAAATGGCTTTAACGGTCCACAAAGGCAAGACCTAGTATATGCTGTCAGACAGTGAGAACACCCAATTCCGTGTGAAGAACAATAGTGAAGAACTTTGTCTACCTAGGCTCCGCTATCAGTTCAGACAACAACCCCAGCGCTAAGATCAAACGAAAAATAATTCTTTCCAATCACTGCTTCTTTGGACTTAGAAGGTAATTGACTAGCAAAGCCCTCTCTCGAACAACATAAGTGTTCTGCGGTACAGAGGCATAGACTGTATCAAAAATGGTTGATGGTGCTCTTAGCTGCTTTGAGAGGAAAATTCTTCGGGTGATTTTAGGTCCCGCTGTAGAGCGGGTGACGCACTAGCACAGCTAGCTAAAGATCAAGCTGGCTGAAGACGCTTGTTGGTTAAGTCACAGGTCAACACCTGTGATAATGATGATAAACTGTACTATCATCCGGTGGAATAGAGATAGATGGGGGCTCTTTGCAGCTTCACCGGTTTGTTTGAATTATAATATTTAACATTTAAGTAATCTGATCATTGTCTGCCAGGATTTGCATGGCTGAACATGATAAGCAGGGGAATAGAGCAACAGTAACATGACTTGATGGTTTTGAGTTGCCCGTCATCGATGGAATATATCCAGATATTCTATATATATTCTAGGTGGGGAAAACTAGTGCCTTAATTTTCTATTCAGAACTTCTCGTTCAGCAAAAATATATTCTGGATTAGAAGGTCATGCCATGGAGGCTTATGTCATTTTTTGCAGCATCGCTCTATATTCACATCTCTTGTTTAACTGCAAGATTTCTTTGATTACCGAGGACTATGTCAACTTCATCTTTCTTTGTGTTAAAATTATCGAAGACAGTCTTTATCATATGTATACCTAAGGCATTGCTTAAACCTATTTTGTAAGAGCTGAAAGTACATCAGGCTAATATTGTATAGTTTAGTCTTTATCTGGATGGCTAGGGATTGGATAACATGCTGGAATCTTAAGACTTCTTATCAAAGTTCTTCTCTCTAATTAAAAAAAAAAAAAAGTGTTAAATAAATATCTAAAGGTGTTGCCATTCTAGTTATTCAAAACCAGACTCATTTCGGATGGTTTTAACAATTATTTTAAAGAAGTCTAAAGACCATAACAAATCACGCCAGGACGAAGACGATCTTAAACCAACTGGAGCCCGGAAATATTGCTTGGGAATGATGCCAGTCAACGAGCAATGAGATCCAAGAGCTCTCAACAAATAATATGATAACTCGATGATGTAGTTTGTAACTGTAGTAAACAAAGTCCATTCACATTTTTACATTTTTCGTCTTTAAACCTAGACAGAACAGTCCACTGTTCTAATCGTATGCTTCTTCACTAGAATTTCTCAGTCTTTCTTCGAACACCCGCTACATTAGGTCTAAGTAGCTGCAACCTGATGCGAGTGCACGCTGAACAAACATGGAGAAAGTGGTCTGCAGCATCGTCATCACTTTCTCTACAGAAATATCACTTATGGCTAGCACGTTTAGGTGCTAATTAAAAGCGTAGTGTTAGATCGCTGTGCCAGTAACCAGTCTACAATCGTTCCCATTGACGGACAAAAGAAAACCCGCTGACCTCTTAAAGACGCCGAAAGTCATCCCTTTAATGTAGCGGGGATTTGAAGTTAGTAAAACTCGATTGTCAATAGAAGCCCTATCTGAAGGCACAGGTAATCCTTACTCATATTGGAGTTCTGAAAAACACTCTTTTGAGTGCATCGGCGATCTCATTTCCCGCAATCCCATTGTGACCTGGGGCTAAAACAAAACTCAGTGAAAAAACTACATTTACACAAGCCTTACATTCTGGAAATATTTTGCGCTTTCAATCTATTCTTCAGTTTATAATTCAGCATGAAGTAGGAGAGAAACTGATAAGAATGTAAGAAATATAAAGTGGCAATACTAACTAGTCATTGTAAAGTGGCCACACTAAGAAAAGAGTCTGCCGGTAGGTAGGAGATCAGTCGTAAGTCAAACACTGTAGAGTACAGACGCCTATAAGCAACCAAATAAAGAGCGTAAATTTTTTTTTTTTAAGGATTGTGTTAGTTTGTTTTATCCGCGATAAGACTAACGGCTAAAGTACGAGTAGTTAAGTATAAAGTTATCATTCTCCAAAAAGAAGCCAGCGCCATATCATACTTAGATCGGTTTTGGATTATATTTCCTTCCTGTCTCAGCTGCTTTCTGCAGCCATTTCTGAGCACATGAGAAGTCAATTTCGTTGCTTCGTAGCAACAGTTTTAGTAAGACCAGAGTCAAAAAACAAAATTCATATCTCATTTTTAAACGGACGATAGCTTCGAAAATGCAGCTCAGGATATAAATGACAGCGAAAGGAAAATTTATTAATTCGTTTAGATCAGAAGTAAGCGAGCTTGGAAATCCTTCGCACAACCGACACAGATCGTTCCTGGAACTCTGGTAAAAACAACTGTGATGTATTTGTGTGAAAGCTTGTCCCACCAGACAACCGACGAATTTATGTTAGCCGCGTGTATCCAAAGCTAAGCACCCTGTTTCCCCATGGCATGATACTACAGACAGTACAACTTCATCATCTGCATATGCTTAACCATAGGTGTTAGAACCCTTTAGAGCGTTTAGAAGAATGTGGCCCAAGATATTAAATAGCAAAATATGCACATTATCTGCTCTTATCTACGACGTGTTGCCCGACTGAAAGTACCCTCAAAGTCGGTGAAAATATTTAGGAGTACCCCTTGCACATTAGCACAATATTAGGGATAAAAATGAAATCGCACCTCTCCTGCAATGCTCGGATTTCTCAGGAAAATTATTATTATAGGATGTACGAGTACATGTATGTACATATGTCATATATATACGAGTATGCCATATGATATGATGTGGAAAGATCACACTATTCTGTGCTTATTAGCACGCACAATTAAGAACTCGTTATCTTCACAAGACAATTGTCAAATGACAAAAATGTAGTGCTGGCCTTATTCTTACGTTTGAGTTTCATTTAGATGCCAACAGGGTGATTTTTAGCAGCCAATAATGGAAATTATTAATTTTTTGTCACAAATCGAAAAGTTTGATATCAAATTTTCTTTAAAAAAAAAAAAAAAAAAAAAAAAACGGAATCATCGTCTTCTTTTTCCATTCATTTTCATCGTGGCCTGTCACCTCAAAGATGAGTTTATTGCCCTATACTACACATAAATTCATAAAAATTCTGAAGAAAATAATGACTCACAAGAACAAGCAGTTAAAAACATCAAAACAATTTTTTTGAGATTACCATAGATACAAGGAATAGATGGAAAGTATTCAGCATACAGATTAATTAATGATTGCCAGAAATGCTAATTTTTTTATTCTCTTGTTTACTTACCTAAAATGTCCACACGTGCTGCCTAAAATTTAAAATACGCTGGTCCAAAACAATGATGGAATAAATAAAATTCACTTTTTTTTTTCTTCTCAAATTTATCACAATTTGCTGCCGGTTACATAAAACACACACTTGTGAAGACGAAAACAAAAAAACATTTCCTGGGATACACTTTCAGACTTTCGGACTTTCAGACAAAATATTTTTTTCTACTTTTGTTATTTTTAGCTTTACGAACTTTTTTGTGTCTTATTTTTTTAATAAGAACATCACACTGGTATTTTCTTGTTTTTTTAAGACGATCCACGGACTGCTAAAAACACTAAAATATACAAGAAAAGGCATTTTCTCTTATTTTTTTATTTTTTTATACAAAAGAAGATACAGCAAAACCAGAGCACATTCAGATACGATTTGATTCCAAGTACTAATGCACTCGCTACATGGAGATTTGAAACATTAAATACGAGTATCTGTAGGTTCAGTTCAAAATTCTGATCCACTCTCCGTCCGATACGGACTTTTCTCCTCTCAATGGCCTATTTGAGGTTGAGATTTAGTTGAAAATTCTACATATACATAGCTTTTCTCTCACAGAAATATTGAATTTATGAATGGAAAAGAAAGAGAGCATAAGCAGAACACCAGAGATGGAAGACATCTCAAGGATATGTCCTGGAAACAGTAGATAATAATTGCCCGTATCTAGGCAACGCGAAACGGATTTTCTTATTTACTTACTTCCCATGCTTTTGATGAATTTCGGCCAAGAGTGGCAAGAGATGTGAGGAGTTATGACCCTTCTCTCTAGCTGGAAAATAGATGACAATTCTCCCGAAATTTTCTAAAAAAAAAAAAAAAAAAAAAAAAAACCTAATTCAAGTTTCAAGACTTGAATAAGTAGGTAGGTACTCTGTAACTAGAGATAACTTTTCTCAATATGAAGACGGATTTTGGAATTTTTGCGGTCAGGGTATAACTTGTTTGCACTTGTGCTCTTATACCCGAAAGAAGAAATGAACGCGATCTTTCTGAAACTGAGAAGATACGCATTTTTGAAACGCAAAAGGAAAATATGACATTTGGAAGGGGATGATGCCTAGAATCTCCATATATATCTAGGTGATACATTTTTCCTTCATTCCTATTATTGTGAATTTAATTATCTGGAAAACTTAACATAAACATTAGGATAACACCGTTTTCAACAAAAAGATACTCGGAAACGCCCTATTTATCACGACACCTGCCTGCAAATTTACACCACAGTTAGGTTTTCCTTCCTGAAACAATTTATTTTCAGTAGACCTGATAGAATCAACAAATTCCAATTGTACTTTCTAAATTTGTTTCGCTATTCAGATTTGATATGTCTGTGTATCTTTCGAGTATCTTTTGTGTATTATTAGGGTCAATCTGTTCATTTTCACTCGGTTTTCATATATTGTCCATTCGTTTCGCACTAATTTAATCAATTCGATTTCATTGCCGCAGCAAATACTTTGATAATCGGCAATTTTTTTGCTCCGAGATTGTCTAATGGAACAATAGAACTGGTTCGTTGCTAACTCCAGATATAGACAGATAGAGGAATAAATTAGTTTTCTAGTTAACAACAACGAATTTGTTGTTAGTTGTTAGAATTTATAATCACAGAACCGAAACTAGCAGTAATTTAACGTAGTTTGTCGTTTTGTTGTTTAGACTGAAGAAAAGGCGAAAAAAAAAACAATAAACAAAAATAGCAACTGAGAATGCGCAGAACAGCATCACCAAATAAAACATCTATGAAGTTATATCTACATAGACCTTAAACATGTGTATCTTCAAAATATTGTGCACATCGGTAGAAGCCATGCGAAATTTGGTTAAAAAAAAAAAAGTTCAAGAAAAAAACTCATCTTCATTTCACAAGACATTTTGGAGACTTTTTTCTGGATTTTGTATTCGTCGGATTATTGAGCAAAAGAGAGACACGAATAAATAGAACAATGTTAGGTAAATTCGAATAATTCGTTGAAGAATAAAAGGAAAAAGAAAAGTGTATCTGAAAACTGGATTTGATTACTGAATAATAGCTTTGCTGTATTTCTTTGATGGTCATTTTAATTTTTTCTGTGACGTTTATTTAAAATTAAATTCAACCTTCTTTGGACTTCAAAAAACAACACATTAATCAACAGCACTTAACAAAAAAACAGAAAATAAGAAAATATTTAGGCACCCGTGTGCGTATTCGTCTATGTTTATGGATACAGAACAAACCACGAACCGCGAACCGCCGATGCGAAACTAAACTGAGAGACTGCTTTTGCTTCAAGTCGCTCGTTTGCAATTCAATTTGAAGTGAACGAATACGAAATGGTTTCTTTCCTAATTTTTTTTTTGTTCTTTTATCGCATTCAAAGTTTTCTGTTTTTTGTTGTTCTATTTGGATTGAATGCGAGGGTGTTTCTTGTTAGAATCTTTTAAGATGATGGATTCTGTCTCTGAACAACCCTTATCTAGTTGTGAGGCAAATATTGTTCACCCTTTTTTATATAAATTTGTTTATTTCACATCTGTTCTAATACAGCTGTGAATGCGATTCATTCAAATACAGTCGAGCTGTCATAGATTCATTTTAATTCATTTTAAATAAATTTGCTGCTGGCAAATTCATTCGTTATTTCATTTGAATCCATAATGTGTAGATACTTTTCGTTTCCTTCTTCGAAAGTGTTGCCGAGGCGTACAGTTGGGAGTAGTGAAAAAAACTATTTGCTCATTTAGTACTAGATACATTCTTAAATCACCCTTGAGTCGTATTTCTCTTAAAAGATTCAAATTCGTTGGAAATGCTGGTTTTATTCAAATAAAATTAAATCAAAACTTAAAGGAGTTAAATAAATTATCATGCCTACAAAACTTTTTCCTTGTTTTTGCCTATTAATTTTTGGGGTCTGAATTTAACTTATAGTGTATCGAGAGTTTCAAAGTAAAGATCCTAGTACATAAGTTCGGGTGCGTTGTTATGAAGCGTCACAGATTGATTGAGGCTCGGGTCTCCCCCAGATTTTTGGATGAACTTATTCTATAACTTAGTTAGGGCAAAGCTCAGTACGAAAAGTGAAATTGCTTTGAGAACATAGAGGGTTCGCTGCGAATCCTAGCAATTTTAGCATCCTGGTCACAGGTTCGTTACAATTGTAATTAGTGCGGTACAATTGCGATGGAAGAGGTATACAGATATGAAGCTACATGGATTGGTATCAATTAATATCATTTGTAGAAGTGACGGACATTCCATAGACCCAGTTAGCAAGTAAAAAACACAACTGTTTCTTCTCGTAAACCAAGACTTCTGATGATGATCGTAGGTACATAAAGCTAAATTATGGAACATTTGCCTGGACGACTCCTTCTGCAGGCTCAGTGAAAGTAGAATAAGTAGGGTGTCTTGTTTAGTTGTTCAATATCGAATCATGCCAATCTTTTTTTTTTCCTTTGATTTTTATACATAAATTTAGCTTGGCTTACTTTATTAATAATTATATTATTAAGAAAGAAAATAAGAAAATACAACAACAAGCCAATTTACTATAATAATTTAGTCTCTCCTATGAATGTTGGATATTATCCATGGAGTGAAATAACCACTGAGCCCAAAACAACTTTCTTTCTCTTTTTCTCTCCCTCTCTGTCCAATTTTTTGGAAAACTTAACATGTGTTCCGGCATTTAAAGAGAAGTCATACCGTCTTGAATGTTGAGTTTTTTTAATACAAAAAAAAAAAAAAAAAAAAAAAAAAAAAAAATTTGCGTACAATAAGAATGTTGTGTGAATAAAAATATTTAGTGCTACAGTTTGCATAAGTGGAGGCCAGTTAACACGATCCAAGCTATTAGGTATTAGGGAATATGATCCACTTAATCAATGCATTGGAACATGTACTGACATCGCACACGCGCAGCTATATTGAGTACATGCACGCGCCGGATGCAACTGCTGTGTCAGCAGTTCGTTTCGGCATATGCGAGGCAGCGACCTTGAAACTCGTGTATTGTGGAGGCAGTCTTTCGACGGTAGATTAACCAATAACTTAAATTTAACTTACTTTAATTTGTACTATTGTATTTAGGGGGGATAAATTTTAATTGTAAAACCGAATATACGTGTTTAATTTACGGAAAAGTTGATCGTCCGATTCTTTTTATTTAATCCTCGCAGAGGAATTCGTTAACTCACATACTTATTTTGTGTTAGCTTATTTACACAAAGAGTTGGTCAGCAGAGCTGCTGGTGAACTCATATAATACTCATACTTAGGCAGGCTAAACATCCTGAGCCGCTATGAACAGACGTCTCAAAACGGTGTAAATTGAGCTTTGGTTCGCTCTTTTTTAGAATGTTATAGTAAACTGTTTGTTTATTTAGACGTTGCACACTCCAAATCGGTTGAGGTCCCCTTTTACTAGTGCGCGCCACCTGAGGTGAAGTCTTCTTATATTAGATCTATATTAGCAGGGTGATTGCCTATGCGGATGGCGTTGCTATAGCCGTCTCAGGTAAGCATCTTAATAATACCAAAGAACTCCTTCAGTTAAATCTTTAAAGATTATCCCTTTGGGCAAGTCGTTATGAATTGGGAGTAAACCCCCATAAAGCTGATCTTGTCCTCTTTTCCAGGAAATAAAAATTCCAATTATAGACCCTCTCTTAATAAACGGTACCAGTTTAGTGTCTTAAAATATCTGGATCTCATATTTGACAGGAAACTAAACTGGAAACCTAACATTTAAGAAAGAACCAAGAAAGCTTCATTAGCTATATTCTCTTGCAAAAATGTCATTGGGAACAAATGGAGCCTTTAACCCTGCATAACCTACCGGCTACGCATCTCGATCATAAGACGGATACAATACGGGGTTGTTGTCTGGAGGACGGCCTTAGACAAAGCAGTCAACTGTAGCAAACTATGCAGAGTCCAAAGAACAGCATGTTCTCCTCCTTGTCTACCAGAATGCGCTGCTACTGCAAAAAAGGTTATGGTGCCTTGAAGTCCGTTCATATTTAGGCAGACATGCCAAATTTCAGTGCGGTACTGTCTTTAGTTTTGTTTTGACAGCTGATTGTTGTTTACGTGATTGACATCATGTTGAGTATGGACAAAAACGGTTTTCGCTCTCTCATAAAACATTATTTTTTGAGAGGCAAAACGGCGAAGGAAACAAAAGAAAAGTTGAATAAATATTGTGGGGCTAATGCTCCGTCAGATTACACTGTCAAATATTGGTTTCGAGAGTTTCGTGGTGGCTGCAACTCCACTACCGATCAAGTCCGCAGCGGCAGGGCCTCCGATGCGGTTACAGAGGACAATGTCAAAAAAAATACATGAAATGGTGTTGGCTGACCGGAAAGTGAGGGTACGCGAGATACCAGATCCCACAAAGATTAGTACTAAGCTCACACGCCATATTTTGGGCAATATTCTGCATATGAAAAAGTTATCCTGCCGCTGTGTGCCGCGCATACTCACTCCTGACCAAAAACACGAACGGGAGAGCACTTCGAAAGAGTGTTTGGACTTGCTGATGCGGAATCGGGCGGACTTTTGGCGTCAATTGGTAATTGTTGAACACCAGAGAACAGAATGAGTGCCCGGCAATGGACCGAAGCCGGCACGAGTGATCCGAAGCTCGAGGAAGGCTCGATGGGTCGGAAAGGTTATGGAGTCGATTTTCTGGGATTGCTATGGCATACTCTTCGTGGACTACCTCGAAAAAGGGAAAACCATCAACAGCGAGTATTACTGTGCATTATTGGAGCGATTGAAGACGGAAATCGCTGCAAAACGGCATCACATGAAGCGAAAAAAAATTCTGTTTTTGCAAGACAATGCACCGGCGCACAAGAGCATTGCAACCATGGCTAAAGTCAATGACTTGCGACTCCAATTGCTGTCGCATCCACCGTATTCGCCCGATTTGGCTCCCTCGGACTATTATCTCTTTCCAAACCTCAAAAGATGGCTCATCAATAAAAATTCAGCTCACGCGAGGAAATCATCGACACCACGGAGGAGTATTTTGCAGACCTTCCGGAAAATTACTTTTCGGAGGATCAAGAAGTTGGAAATTCGCTACAATAAGTAT
The DNA here is from genome assembly GCA_907269105.1 of Volucella inanis. Classification (NCBI taxonomy): domain Eukaryota; kingdom Metazoa; phylum Arthropoda; class Insecta; order Diptera; family Syrphidae; genus Volucella; species Volucella inanis. The sequence continues at coordinate 68,917,542 of OU026157.1, read as the reverse complement.
ATAAAACTAAAAGGTTTTTTATTGAATAAAATAAAAAAAACATTTAAGAATTTTATTTTTTTCATTCCCAAGGAGGTTACTTTTCACCCCACCTAATATGCACAAGTGGAGCTCTAGATGAGAGAACATCATTACACCATACCTGAACAAAGATTTGTATGTCAGCTTCTCCTCTTAATCCTTCTGTGTGGAAGATGCTTTTATGGAGGACAAGTCCATCCATTTCTATACAGATAAATCTAAAACCGATAGCGGGGTTGGTGGAGGTGTTTTCTCGGATAAGCTAAATCTAAGCCTTTCCATCCGTCTTCCAAATTTTTGTTCCAGGCGGAAATTTTGGCGATTAAAATAGCTCTGTCCTGGCTGAAGTAAAATATGATATTTGCAAAGGATACCCGCTTACTCTCGAATAGTCAGTACGCTATCAAGTCCCTGGACTCAGTCTCATTAAATTCTTAAACCACCCTTGAATGACGATTATCTCTTAGGGAGATAGCAGAGCAGTTCAACCTTCACATTTATTGAGTGCCGGGCACCAGAGACATTCCACGGAATTGTAGGGCCGACTGATTCGCCAAAATTGGAACCACTCTTCCTATTCTACCGGAAAGGGGTAGCATAGGTATACCAATCGCTTATAAAAGAGTGGGTTGGTTCCTTCCAACCGCCACTCTTACCTCAGTGACTCAGTTGTGACTGATTCTTGTTGATTGTATGTCTAGTTTGACATCCAACTGTTTTGATTCCTTTTCTTTGTCAACAACCTCTAAAAAGTTGCTTAAATATTTTCTAAAATTGAAAGTTGAAAGAGGCTGAACCAATACTAACATTTCACAAGATTTATATTTTACAGTGGCAGCGGAAGAGTAATGTTCTTTGAGTAAATCTATTCGTTTATTAAATTTATCTCTTTTTCATGTAACATTAACTGAAGCTAAAGAAGTTTGAACACATTTACTAAAGTAAGAAAGTAAATGGCATGAGTAATAAATGGTTGGCTAAGAAAACAAGAATATAAGTTCAAAAGTATTTCAGGGTTGATGTTGTTATCTGATGTTATGTCAGAAATTTTTTTGTTGGTAGTTGTAAAGTTGAAAACCTGAAAGACCTAAGTGACAAGCAATATCTTTTATTGAATTGCTTTGTTAATAAAAAAATATTGCCGCATTTAATATTTGTATACGAAAAAAAAAATACTGTTTGGTGTAGTTGTTATGCTCGAGATGTCATAGAACTTCACTTCTTTTTAGAAGATCCCGCGAGTGGGTTACAGTCAATGGAGCGGTTACTCTGTGTTAACCATTTTTTTTTTATTTTTAGTTTTATTTTTTTTTAGATAAGAACCTTAGAACTAAACAGCTTGGAAGATATCTAACTGGATAGTGGCATTTGCCACACAGCGCGTACCACAATCGATTTATGAAAGACGAAGTCCGGTGATTACCTTATCGCCTGGAATGGTCCTATTAATTAGCCGCCACGCTCGTACGATTTTTGCTCTGTGCCAATAAGCCAGAAACTCTAGAATATTTCATGTGAAATTGATGAAGTAGTGGCCGAATTATGGAAAATTGGGTTCTGTGCATCCAGTTATGTAAACGGAGAACACGTGGAGGACATTTGAACAATACCATATTTCACAACTAATGGTATCAATTACATGTACAAAGAACACACGTCTTTGTCTATGTCGACGAAAATAAGAAAATAAATTATACGACGCGAGATCTGGTGTTTCTAGAAAGAATTTAATTTTTCGCTAAATACAAAAAAGTTGTCTAGATAAAAGAGAAAAAAAAAAACACAAATTGGAATTCGAGCAGAATTAGTGAATTATGCTAAAATTTCCAAACCAGTATGATTCAATCGACGTATATATTGAAAAACTTGTGGAATAACATCGAAATATCATGATTTGGACTTCATTAGTGCTCATCTTTGACATGCTTAAATAGATGTCAAAACATTTCGTTACTAATCGGAGAAACTATTAAACAACACATTATATTTCCACCACAGAAGAAAATCGAGAAAAATTATAAATTATAAAATCTAGCATTTAAAAAGTATCTTTTACGGTATTGGAGAGTCGGTTGCTTAAAAATAACTCATTTTTGAAATTACATTAAAAAAATTACTCTCACATGGGGTTAAAACCAAGCTTGGGATTTGCACTCTAACTAAAACTTCACAAATCTCTAACAGTCGTTAAGGATAGACTACATTTTTCAGGTGCTTAGCAGACATTTTCTTCAAAAACAACACTCTCATCACTCTTAGATGAATAGTCGGAATGAGAAAGCCTTCTTACGATCTATGGCCTTCATACACATTTTGTGGTTTAACTTTAGTTGTATCCGCTTTAATCAATTTTGTTGTCGAGTTGTAGTGGTTGATTGTTGACTAAGAAATCATTTCATGTTAGCGAACTTGCGGTTGCTGTTGATGTCTGAGACTAATTCGAAGTTCACTTAGGACGCCAAATATAATAAGTATTCGCCTAATTTTTTAGGGTAGCTATTGTGGTAGACAATAACTCAATAGCTTTTGCAAGCATTATTGAAGGTAGCATTTGTTCCAGCAGTCCAATATCCGCGAAGGGCTCCAATTGTGGGACCCATATATATAGTGCTGATTAATAGTTAAACACACCGAACTCATTCTGTCCAGATATTAAAAATTTTCATTCTACCATTTTAGCTTAGCCACAAGAAAATATTCAGATTTCTCTATAATAAGCCATTTTTGATGCATCTGTATTTATTCGTTTTGCAAACTCAAAGGAAAAGCTGCCAAGCCACTAGTTAGATTTGAAATAGAAACGAAAGCATCATCTCGAATTTACAGTGATTACCTTACAAAGTACAGAAATAGTACTACGATGTTATAATGGCAACCCTTCCATGCACTCTGTTGCGTTTATGCATACTATGGTAAAAGTCACTCCGAAGCGAATGAATTCGCGAATTACTGTTGGAGACAAAATGAATAAATGAATTTGCAGTTGATAGAAACCAAAACAAAGCAAACCGATAAGAATGTATCTTTTGTTATTTGCACTGAATTTTCCATGGTGAATTCGTGCACTTTGTACGTAATGATTGAAATGATAGGTTGATATACGTCACTGTATGTTTGTATGTCGACTCGGGACTGGGTTGGGAAACATACATAACTGACAATTGGTGGATTGGTCCATACTCATTTTCCGGGCATAAAGGACTAATGTTGCTCAGAAATATGGTATTTTATGGTACAGCTAATTTTCCTATGTTCGTTTGCACGTACATACATATATATTACAATTATAATGTAGGACCTATGAATTTCTACTTTCACCTTCTCTGCAGGTCATTTCTGATTTCATTACCTTATCAATAATTACATTTGAGGCACAACTCGAAAGATACTATGCAGATGCTATTCCTTGGACTTTGCATGCAGTGGTTGACGACTTAAATGGAGCAACGTGTGCTGTCCAGTGTCATTGAGACACAGCTCTGTATAACTTTCTGGTTTAAATTACACTGATATAGACTAAAAGAGGTTAAAACCGTTTGCCGGTTCAGAAGAGGTCTTCGAATTGTTAAGGAAAATGAATGAAACGATCTCTCATTCGTAGAGAAAAAGATGTTTACTACAGCTAAAGCTAAAACAAGCGAGTTTTACCGTACTTCCTGGTGAAGCTCACTCCAAACAGCACACTGAATGGTCTAAGAAATATCAAAAGCCTGGATTACCACTGGGAAAAATTCAAGAGCAGACGGGCCGTCAAATTACGAAATGCAACCTCGTTACGGTAGGTGCAGTAAGAACCACAAGTTCGAGGAAAACGCTCTGGGTAGGGATGGAGTATCTAACAAAACCCATTTTTTGAGCGTCTGATGCAAGAACACGAGAAATACCGTTCTAGACTCTAGTACATGGTGAAGGTTTAACTACCCCCAGTCCGGTCGACCACCAGTTATCACCACCCAAATCACCTACGATAAAATGGCGATATAGAAAACGATTGTTGCTTTTTGGACTTCAGCGACTAGCTGGAAGTTGTGCCTGACATGCTGGCCATCTTCCTCTTTATCCAGAGGTAGATAATTCATCTAAAGAGCAGACTACGCGCGTGGATAATATATAACATACGTGGCTGCCGGGCCTAAAGCACCTTCCGTTATTATAGGTACGATCAAAGTGGAGCGAATCCTGGACGCCCTTAAGTTGAATGTAAATTCGTTGATAAAGGGTTATTCTTTTAGAGGTACCTTTTTTCAAAAATAACAATAAAAAAGTTCAATCTTATCGGGTAATCTTTATTATTATACAAAAGAATCAATCTTTACATTTCTTTTTTAAAGATTATTTCTTTCAAATGTTGAGCCTAAATGCGGCTACTATAGTACATTCTGAAGTTCCAATTTATGATGGCGCGTTCGAGCATTACGCATGGTTTTTGACCAATGTTTCGAGTAATGTTGGCCTCCAATTCCTTAATCGTAGACGTCTTATCTATTAAGACTTTGGACTTTACGTAACTTCAAAGGAAAAAATCTAGAGGTGTGATGTCCCACGATCTAGGTGGCCAATTCACCAGCCGTAAAATTAAGCACTTGGTTTATTGGGCTGTATGGCAAGCGGTGCTGGCTTGTTGAAACCACATGTCGTCGAGATTACGGGCTTCAATTTTATCAAAGACCATATAATACCAAGATACCTATGCTCGCCATATAAAAATAATTTGCGGAAATTTTTGTATTGGGGGTCCTATAAAGCTTTTCAGAATATTTTTGCTCTCAAAAGCTCATTTGTTCTCAGAGCTTTAAAGTATTCGTTTTTTTTTTTATGAAGAACCATAAGCAAAACAATAGAAGGGAGGGGAAAAAGTTCGGCAGAAACTCGTGTTGTTCTTGTTTTTTTGCTTTTGGATTTTCTTGAGTGCGTTTAGGTATGTATGTATTTATGTACATATGTATATGTATAAAAGTAGGTACATAGGTGTATGCACAGCAAGATATGTATTGTCTTGTGGGAATTTCGGTGATGATGCAGTATCTTTTGTTTTTCTTTACACAGGTCGTAATTGTATCGGTACATACTAAGATACCACCTTGATAAAAAAAAAAACCGAAGAACCACCGTGTGGCGTTCCCATTGTTCCGATTCGAGTTCTGTTTTTTTTTTTTTTGTTAAGTTGGTACACCTGTACGTAGCCAAGAGTACATCTATCTCTGTGTGTTGGCGATTTTTTTTACAATTTTAGAAATGGATTTAAATTTGCAACAACGAACTTGTATTAAATGTTACGCAAAAAACGGATTTAATGGTGCGCAAACGTTGGAAATGTTGGAAAAGTGTTTCGGCAACGATTCTCTAAAGAAAACGGTCGTTTACTAGTGGCACGAGCGGTTTATAACGGGTCGTGAGTCAATCGAAGATGATGAACGCAGTGGCAGACCATCAACATCGAAAACCGACGAAAACATTGATGAAGTAAAAGAAATGTTGGTCAATAACCGCAAATTAACCATCAGAGATATAGCGGAAAACTTGAACATTGCCTATGGATCTGTCCAAGACATTTTGGTTAATGATTTGGGTTTTCTCAATTGCATGCCAAAAAAAAGAGACCGTGTTGAATTCGAATCCGATCCCACATTCATCAAAAGGATTATTACTGGAGACGAGACGTGGGTTTATGAGAACGACACGCAATCCAGACATCAGGCAATTGAATGACGTTCACCAAATGAGTGCACCGTCGTACAGTGCCATCATTATTCGTAATTTTTTGAAGAAATATGCAACAAATATCATCCAACAGCTACCGAATTCACTTGATTTTGCTCCCTGTGAATTCTTTCTGTTCAATCTAATTAAAAAACCACTTCACGGAACGCGTTTCAGCAGCCGAGAGGTAGTAAAGGAAAAATCGAAGGAAGAACTGATGGATATACTGAAAACCGAATATAAAAAATGTTTCGAGGATTGGATCAGGCGCTGGCATAAGTGTGTTGCAGTTGATGGCGATTACTTTAAAAATGGCAATATACCGGGTGAGTTTTTTAACTTGAGACATCCAAATTACTCGAAAAATACGCGATATCGCGAAAAATATTTCAGACAAAAGTCACAAGGTTCTGAAGGGGACTTAAGATGGTGACCACGAGTTTGGCCTTGAGCCCCATTTCCAAGGTCAAACGAATGTCACTTTTGATTTTTTAATTGGAACCCCTATTTTTTTTGACAGATTCGTAAGCTGCGTACAAATTACAATTCTTTTACATGAAACACTTTTTTCAAAAAATGCGCCATAAAACTTAAGACATCAAAATTACTCAGACAAAAGACACAAAGTTCTGAAGGGGACATAAGATGGTGACCACGAGTTTGACCTTGAGACCCATTTTCAAGGTCAAAAGAAGGTCACTTTTGATTTTTCAAATGATAATTCCTGATTTTCATTGCTTAGTCGTATTCCTCAATGGGGCACACGAGTTTGTCTCAAAGGTCCTATTCATTCAGTGCTAGATACCACTGCACTGGGACGCCTAAATCATTAATCGGTTTCCAACGTTGTTAGGGTGTTAGAAGGTCGAGATTTGTTTTGAGGAAGTCATTATTGCCTCGAGTGAAGTTAAAACTCAAAGAAATTTCAGATAGAGACAAATTATCCTAAACTTACCTGAGAGTATATGATGTGCACTCTGCCCTTTTTTTCTTCTTGAACGGAACTGTACTTAATTTAGAAGTTCGATATTTGTTTTGAGGAGCTGATTATTATTAGTAACGTTTTCCAGATTAATAATGCAGGCCATTCCAATTCATGAGAAAATTGAAATGATATTGATATATGGAGAAAGTGGAAGGAACATCGATGGTGTTGTTGCTCTTTACGCCCATACGTTTGCCAGACCAGGTACGATCGCGCGCTTCCTTTTATCGGGTCATCCAACAATTCACTGGTGAAGGAAGTGTGCAACCAAAGAAAAGGAATCGATCAGATAGGGTGGCTGCTGAGGACAATGAAATAGCAGTGTTAGCTGCCATTGCACACGATCCTCACATTAGCACTCGCCAAATAAGTCGTGAATCAGGAATTTCTCAAACGACTGTCTGTAAGATATTACATCGGCATAAATACCATCCTTATCATGTTTCAATGCATCAAGAAATTTCTAGTGAGGATTTTCGCAACTGGATTTTCTTTTGTCAATGAGCACTTCAGCAAATTGAACGAGACCCCCTTTACTTCGCCAAGGTGTTATTCTCTGATGAGTCGGCTTTCATCAATCACGGTACGGTCAATCGACATAATATGCATTACTGGCCTACCGAAATCCCTTTTTGGTTGCGACAAGTTGAACGCCAGCACTCTTGGAATTTTAATGTTTGGGCGGGAATTATTGGGGATAAATTAATAGGTCCATATTTTATTGAAGGCAACTTGAATGGCGAAAAGTATGTAAACTTCTTGCGGGACCTTCTTTCAGTATTACTAGAAGAACTGCCATTGGAGTTGCGACGAACAATGTGGTTTCAACATGATGGTTGTCCAGCCCATTATTCCAAGTAGCCCGGGGCGTATTTAACAATGTTTACCATCAACGATGGATAGGAAGAGGGGTCCGAGGCAATGGCCTGCTAGATCACCTGATCTTACGTCACTTGATTTCTTCTTGTGTGACTTCTTAAAAAGTGAGGTTTACAGAAAAAAGCCAACAACACGTGAGGACTTGAAAAGACGAATAGCTGAAGCTTGCTGAAAGATTACGCCAGAAATACTTCTCAGTTCTGTTGGTTAATTTAGAGCGCGGATAGACAAGTGTATTGAAGTGAATGGTCACATTTTCGAGCATTTGTTGAAATAGTCTTGGGAAATAAATGTCGAAATGTGAAGTATTCAATGTCGTGGTCACCATCTTATGTCCCCTTCAGAACCTTGTGACTTTTGTCTGAAAGATTTTTCGCAATATCGCGTATTTTTCGAGTAATTTGAATGTCTCAAGTTAAAAAACTCACCCTGTAGATTTAGATGAATAAACTTGTATTTTTAATTTTCTGAATAAATTCCTATTTTTATTAAATTATATTTACTTACTGCACTTACGTTCTTTTTTTTTCATTCGCCCAAGAGCAATGCTTTCGCAGTACAAATTCAGCAATTTTTATTTTATGCTCAAGTCATAACCTATCGGAGTAAAACCAATCAGGTGTACTTTACTGGCATTTTGCAATGAAATATTAAAATGTGTTTCTTACCAAAGTTAAAGAGTAGATCTGACAGATCACTTAAATTTCCAAAATCTCAATCAGTCTTTGGTAGTACATTGAATACCACGTATCCCAAAAAAATATCTCATCGACAAAAGGTCAATATTGATTTGTGAAACATTATTAAAATTGTCTTCAATAAAATATTCTCGATATATATACCTCGTATAAGTCCATTACAGTATCATCTTCCTTCAAATGTTGTTCGGGTAGCTCATTTAAATGCGTTTGATATTGTTATATTAGGCATTAGGTACAACTAATAGAAATTAAGGCAGTTGCAATATCCGAGGTTGTTGCACTTACCGGGCCACATTTTTTTTTAAATAAAAAATGAGAGTCCAAATGGCTATGTTTCTATAGAGAAAATGGCAATGTGATAATAAACACATTTTTGAAACGAAAACAAATCGTTATTGCTTATCATTAAAAAACTAAAGGTTGGAACGTAATATAGTAAAAATATTATGAGTTTGTTTTTAAGGAAATTGGATATTTTTCACTGAGCTTTTTGGATTCCATATTTTTCAAAACTGCGAACACTTTTATTTTTTGTAGAGTTAAAATGTGTTCTAGCAAAAATTATTCTCTCCGGCCCATTGTAAACATTTGTTAAAGGATCGCACTGCAACTTCTGTTTTAACTTTCAATATAGTGTGGGGGGGGGGGATAGCTTCACCAGCACTTTCATTTGTGCTCTCAATTTTTGGCGGGTCCTCACATTTTGCAGAGGCCTCAATGTTTTCTTGAATCCAATAATTGATTTCTTTATTCGGGATGCTAATGTTGGGAACTATTTCATCAAGCAAATTGGAAACGGATGATATCAATTCTTTTTCCGTCAAGATATTTCTTGATTGTGTAGATAATGGAAGCTCGTCATTCTCATCCCAATTAGACATTAAAATACTCCAACATTTCTTGATATCATAAGGGTCTACTTTTTCCCATGCATTTGCTTGTAAGCAATTTCCATCCCTTAAGTTAAATTCAACAAGAAGTTGCACTAATCGAGGTTAATTCTTTAAAAAAGTTGCACTTAAAGAGTTAAGAGGTGTGAAGACTTTAGTGTTGCGAAAATCGAGGGTTGCGTAAAGCCTTCTTCGCAGTTAGCCAGTGAAGTACTTTGCACTATATTTATTGCAATGATTGTATTAAATTCTACCAAAGAGGAATTATTTTTGTTGCCACCTTTTTCTCGAGCAATGGAAAACAAATTTTCTAAAGGATCTTGGTTGAGCCGCTTAGTTATTACAAAAAAGTTATCGGAATCTGGCTTAAGGTTTTCTTCAACCAGAAGCAATGAACCATTAAGTGATTGCTTCATTCCATCTATGAAGTAACTTGACTTGTTAATAAGAGGCCATCCTTGGATGTATTTTACACGAACCGATGAATCTTGATCGCAAGTAATAGCTCGGACATTTATGCCAATATCGGACAGAATGCTTTTATTTTCTTCTCATCAAAATCTCTAGATAACCCGCTTTTAGATACAAAATAATTTAGCACGTATTTGAAATTATTGATTAATCTCCCGATCATAAAAAAAAAAACAAACTAGTTTTCCAATTTGTTTATTTCTGACAAAACCCAAATCTTCAAAACCATCTACTAAATCCAATTGTGGATTGTATCGTAGTTCCCTGCGTATTGCGATTTCATGAAATATTAATATAACATTTGTCCTATCCCGTTATTTCAAAAGGCAACATGTTTTTCTTAAATCTTCAAATGCAAATTTTTTTGATCCTGGCTGAAGGCATTAATTGTACTTATGTGAGGCAAATTTAGATTCAATTTGTTTCTCACAAATATGGTAAATATGCTGATTGAGATACATAAAATATATTTTGTACGAACCACCTTTCTTTTCCGGTAAATATTTTTGGACGGCTACACAACAGCAATCTACAAAAAATTTTGTTTCGTCACCTATATGGTATTGCAAGACTCAGTATTTATTATATCAGAGTTTTCTTTACTAGTATCACCTGATTCCCTTCTTTTCTTAACCCATATTGATCCCGGAATTCATTCAGAAAATTAAAAATACAAGTTAATTCATCTAAATCTCTATTGCCCCCTTTAAAGTAATCCCCATAGACTGCAACACACTTATGCCAGCGCTTGATCCAGTCCTCGAAACATTCTTATATTCGGTTTTCGGTATGTCCATCAGTGCTTCCTGCGATTTATCCATTACTTCCTCTCGGCTGCTGAAACGCATTCCTCGTAGTGGTTTTTCAACTCGATTGGACAGAAAAAAGTCACAGAAGGATGGTATTTGTTGCATTTTTGGTCAAAAAATTACGAATAATGATGGCACTGTGCGACGGTGCGTTATCACTGGTAAACGACCGTTTTCATAAGAAAATCGTTGCCGAAACGCTTAAATCCGTTTTTTATGCAAAATTTAATACAAGTTCGTTGTTGCAAATTTAAGTCCATTTCTAAAATTGTAAAAAAATTGCCAACACACACGGGGATAGATGTACTCTTGGCTACGTAACTTTTGCAAATGTCAAGCTATGACGCTAAGATTTAAAGGGAGAGTTTGTCACCAAAACTTCAAACAAAAGTTTTGAAGAAATATGGACCGATAATTCCACCAGCCCATATACCACACCAACCCGTTAGTTTGTCTGGATGTAATTGCAGCTCTCGATTTTGTACACACTCCAAATATGGCTATTGATGTAGCCATTAAATCAGAATAGGGCCACATCGCTGAATAAAATGTTGATCAAAAACAATGGATCTTCTTGAAGTTTTTCAAGAACCCAATGACTGAAACGGTGACATTTCGAAGGTCGGTCGGCTTTAGTTCTTGGACGAGTTGAATGATGTATGCTTTTTAATCAAGATCCTCATGTTAAATACGCCAAGCTGTTGCACACGACAAGCCAAGCTGTTGGGAACAGCACCCAATCTATTCATTTCGGTCATTGCGTAGACTCTCCCTTACCGCCGCTATATTTTCTCTAATATGTGCTAGATATTATCTATTTGGTCGCGTATTATAAACTTTTTGATGGCATAGGGAATGGTTTATTCGGTCGACCGATTATGTGAACCATAAGTTGCTCTCAGCGCACGAAACACATTCCTCGTAGAACGCTGATTTTTGTAAAATAGCTGAATAATTTGTAGACGCTGTGCCGGGCTACGTTTTTACATAATGAAATGTCAAACAATACTGAACAAATATACCATATCATAGTGTCGTGATCTCTCATGAGATTCCCGCACGAAAGAGTACTTCTAAAAGAATCACTCTCTACAAATAAAAGGAGGGCTACACTGAATAAGTATCTGTGTTTGTGACGACACCCTTATTTGTGCTGAACCCTTTCACAATTTCCAAGGTAGTTCGCGAATGCATGATTTCGCTTAACACAATTGAAAGTCCAAATTCACTGGATTTTGTTCGGATTCCAGGTCACTGGTATCGCGGGAAATTAAATTTCCGATAAAATTTCTAGGCAAGGATCAGTAAGAGTTTCCCCGCGTTAGCACTGCCAGAGGTTAATGTACCCTTAAAATGTTTGCACACAGCGCGGGCGAAGGAAAATTACGGTGGAAAGAAAGAGAAAAGTACCGATGTACGTTCGTTTTGAATGTTTTAAGATTGTAATGGTCAAGAAATAAAGAGCTCGGCAGAGCATTCCATTAGCGAGATAAGGCTTGGGAAAGAATCACTATATTTCAAGGTATGTTTAAAAGTTGAGACAGGAGACATTTCGTTGATGTTCCAGGTTTTCAATTGACTGATATAAGCATTACCTACCCATGAGTCTTATTGCATTGTTTTGATTCCTATCTAGCAGATGCTAGCAGATGCAGAGAGGTTTTAAAAGCACCTGATCAGATATGAGCATTATACTCCAATACTGCCTTATATGTAATATCCAGACCACATCAGAGGGGGCGAAAAATATTGCTTATGCCGTTTGAAGAAACCTTGATATTTTGCAGAATTTTTGGATACACCAAATACCATATGTTGTCATTGCAACGTAGGTTGTCATTGACACTCATACCGAGAGTGCAAAGTTTTTCGGTTGCAACGATGCAAGTGCCATTCATGGATAATAGCTGGATGTTTGAATTACGCTTTAACGACAGCAGAAAACATTGTGTTTTGGAAGCATTAAATTCCACTCTATTGATTGTTCCCCAATTAGTTTTGCTGTTAATATCAGCTTAAAATACGCAGCCGTTCCCGCTCTACAGCCGAAGATCAGGGACGAGAGTTCGTAAACTTATATGAAAAACAGAGAGTACTGTCATCAACAAAAGAATATATTGGACTAGAAGTAGCAGATAAGAGGTCATTTATGAAGATTAAAAATAGTGTCGGAGACAGAAGAAGTGTCTGTGATCATTTCAGCAGCGGCATCCACGTCGTTATCAAGAAAACGACGATCTTCTCAAATAATTTATTAGTTCTGCTTCAATTGACTTTCTCGTATTGCCATACGGTTCTTTTCGGAATCATTTTTCTAATTGTGTGACGATGAACGAGAAATTAACTCATGTGATAGAGTGGTCCGAGAAGCCTAGAGGAGAAAGTTAATAAAAAGTTGCAGGGTTTTAGTGGTATGAGTATCAACGTCTGGTACTAGCGAGGGCTCATTTAAAGCGGGTCAAGTTGTTTTCCGCAGCAAAGATCTTAACAAAACTCCCCTCAGGTGTTGTCTGTCTAAAAAGTGGAGCCACCCAGAATTGTGTACATTGAAATCGCCCCAATAATGAGTTCAGTATGAGGATGTATAAGGAATACAATTCTTTGTATGCGGTTAGACAGCGCATCAAACCCGTGAAAGGTCGGATTACTGTCCAGTTTGGGACTTCTGTAAATAAAGCAGTAGCGGATACTTTGCTTACAGAGATCAGATTTCAACCACATGAAATTCAATTCCGTATTGGAACAGGGACTACATTGTGGTACAGTTTGTGAAGTTCATTGCTGCCAAAATGGCGAGACTGCGATAAGAAAAAAATAATGGAACTACAATAGTTCGTAGCCAGGTAGCGTCAGATCTGAGACGTATGGACGGGGGATCTACCTGTGTTTTACTATATGCCTAAACAACTGGCCTGAACTTTCAGGTGTGGATGTACGCAGAGAAGTGGTTACTTCTTAGCCCGCATATAATTGCGACACCCACTTTGAATTCCCAAGTCAATATATTTCACAAACACAAAAAACACAAACATAGACGATTCTAAGCTATGTATAGCTGTGGAGTAAAAAGTAAAAAAATTGATTCACCGAATCAAATTGTCGTAGATTTGCGAATTTACGAGTGCACTCGTCGAAGGTAACTCGGCACCCGCCAGCCTACGCTCGCTTCAGGCTGCAGGTACTCATGAGTGATCTGGTGGGTGCTGATATTTACTTCATACACGTGCCGTTTCTAAGAGAGACCATCACTTGAATTAAATCCATATCCATTTTCAGTTAGTACCTACCTTCAAAAGATACGTGTATAAATTTGACAGCTGTCGAACGATTAGTTCTTTAGATTTAGCGTTGTGAGTGAAGCAACTTTTGTTATTGTGAAAAAAAAAATGGATTCAAAGCAATTTCGTGTGTTGATTTATCATTGTTTTTGATGGGAAAAAATGCAGCCGATATAAAGAAATGGCTTGATAAGTGTTACTCGGTCTCTGCACGAGCCGAACGAACCATTCGCAAGTGGATTGAAAAATTTAAAAGTGGTCATACAAGCACCGAAGATGATGTACGCAGTGGACATCCAAAAGAGGCTGTTTCAGATGAAAACATCAAAAAAGTCCACAAAATGATTACGAATGACCGTAAAGTGAAGTTGATCGAGATAGCTGAGGCTCTGAAGATAACAAAAGAGCGTGTTGGATATATCATACCCGAATATTTGGACATGCGAAAGCTCTGTTTAAAGTGGGTGCCGCGTTTGCTCACAGTCGACCAAAAACAACAACGTGTTGACCATTCAGAGGAGTGTTTAAAGCTGTGTGACAAAAACTTGGCTCCATCACTTCACACCAGAGCCAAGTCGGCAGTCAGCTGAGTGGCGAGCAGGCAACGAACCTCGTTCAAAACGACGAAAAATTCAACAGTCGGCTGGCAAGGTTATGGCATCCGTATTTTGGGATACACATGGAATAATTTTCATCGACTATCTCCGAAATGGGCAGACTGTCAACAGCGACTATTACATTGCGTTGTTGGAGAGTTTAAAGGACAATGCACCGTGTCACAAGTCGATAAAAACGATGGCAAAATTGAATGAATTCGGCTACAAATTGGTCCCCACCCACCGTATTCTCCAGATTTGGCCCCCAGCGACTATTTCCTGTTTGCAGACCTCAAAAAAATACCCGCCGGAAGGAGATTTGAGACCGATGAAGAAGTAATCGCCGAAACAGAGGCCTATTTTGAGGCTAAACAGTAATCGTACTTCAAAACTGGTATCGAAATAAAGTTGAATTTTGCAAAAATTTTGTGTTTTACAATAAAACGGCACTGACCTTTCAGCCCATGTGTTACTTTCATATACAAGGTGTGCCAGGTTAGCAGTATAATCCTTTAAGGGCATATTCCTGAAGTTCCGCCGAACAAAAAATTGTATGGGAGGGGGGTGGTTCTATTCTAACTCCATTTCAAGTTACAGCCCATCAATATGCGAGACCTCTAATTTGGAGGTAAGAATTTGATTATTGTAAATAATTTTTTCAAAATGTGTTGTTTTTTTAAAAGGAGGTTTAGCGTAAATTTTTAGGCTGGATTGATGGGAATCACTTTAGTAGGCCCGAACTTTCTTCCACAAACACTTAATTCTCATTACTAACTGGAATTTCTTAGAGAACGATTGCTGGAGCTCCTTGAAGAGGTTCCCCTTGTTCAGAAAAGGGCGATGTTTTTTCTACAAGATAGAACACCGTGTCACAGTAGCAGCGAGGTAACTTTGTTCCTCAACCATACTTTTAACGAACGGTGGAGGGGTCGATTCGGCCTCGGCTCTTGGCCACCCGGATCACCTGACGTGCTATGAAAGAAAAGATTTCTTTAAGAGAAATGTCGAGTCTAGAATCCGTTAATCTGCCATCCAAATGGTTAAACGCGCCCAAAAGTGTATTCAAATGTATGAAAGGCACTTCGAATAATTGGTATAAACATTCCATAAACTGTTCCAAAAAGGTCCTTCTCAGGACAACAAAAAAATATCTAAGAGATTGTATGAGCAATTCGATAGGTACATTTCTTTTTGGGCATTTTTTACTTACAAAAAAATTGTATGGACTGTAACTTGAAATGGAGTTAGAATAGAACGCAACTGCCATACAATGTTTTGTTCGGCAGAGCTTCAGAATTATGCCCTTAAAGGATTATACTGATAAGCTGCGACACCCTGGATGTACCGCGCTACAGTCCGGGCTGAACCTTAAGATCCATAAGACTCTCCAGTTAGCATGATCTAAGATTGAGGTTCTCTATCTATCTAACATGGCCAAACTATCTCAGACGTTAAATCTGACTAGACCGATGCCGCTGTTAAGTCCGTACATTTCGTGGATTAATCATAGATCACATAGTGCATCTTCACTCGAAATGGTCGAATGCTTCCTCATCCGCCATCGAAAATGTTCAAGCCAATGCCATCAGAACCGGGATTGTAAGGGCCTTGAATAAAACCACTTTGGTTTTTTTTACAAAAGTTATTTTGCGCCTGATTTGTACGTTGATGTTGTTGCTACTTGTAACTGCGTAGCCAAAGTAGACGAAGTTGTCCCGAGTTATAACTGCCATTGGTGGAAAATTTTGGCTGTTTTCACCTCAAAACTCAAGTTAGCTTCATTGACTGTTCGCCGTATTCTTCCAACAAAAATTGTGGACACCTAAAAAACATCGCGCTTCTTTTGCAAACCTATGAGTTTTGCGAGATATTTTCTAGAGCGATGTTAAAAAAGTCACATGACAGCGCGTCGCCTTGCCTTAAGACTTAAAGATCTAAACATGGTTGTCTACTCCGT
Source organism: Volucella inanis (assembly GCA_907269105.1). Taxonomy (NCBI): domain Eukaryota; kingdom Metazoa; phylum Arthropoda; class Insecta; order Diptera; family Syrphidae; genus Volucella; species Volucella inanis. The sequence goes on along the minus strand of OU026157.1, from coordinate 68,901,255 downwards.
CTATATGCAAGCTGTCATATGAGGCTTTGAGGTCGACAAATAGAAATTGAAATTTCCGGATCTTTACCAAAAGCTTTCGTAATGCGAATATTTGATCATGCTGACGTTCCATGCATCGAGCATGCTTTCCTCCTGCAAATGAGCTGATGCACATTCTAAATGAGATCATATCCACTTGTTTTAAAGAGCTTTTTAGGCAGTCTAACTGCGCCAGCAGATTTATTATGTTTTAGCTTTGATATTGCTACTTTCACTTCACTTCATGGAATTCTCTGTCGTTTTCGTCTGAATTTTCTGAATTTCGGCGGAATTTTGACCTCATCACTCTTATACCGTCTGCAGAAGTAGCCTTACCATATTCTCTGCATCGACCTCGACTCTAGTACTAACTGTCCATATTCATCTTTGCAGGCTTTAATTCTAGCTTTATACCCCTGGCATGTTCGTTTTGTTATCAGCTAAGACTTTTGAACGTCACTCCATCGTCTCACGGTCTTACTTTTTCTTTCCGATAAGGCTGTGCCCTTCCCTTCTTTTTTGATCCTAGAGCTCACATATGCTTATCTGAGAAACCTATTCAATTGGACGAAAGGTTGCAGCTTTGGGTTTTAGTTGTAGCCTGGATCTCAGTCACAGTCAGAGCCACTTGGTCTTTTTCTCTAGCCTCTGAAGCGCTCAACCCCTAAATGCCACTCAAATTTTTTGTAAAGACTCCTGTTGATATTGTTTGGTGCTAGAGTTCTCGGGCAGTAACAAGCCTTGACATCTAGTATCGTATTTATTGCAAATAAGCTAGGAAAATTAAGGTATTTCAATCAAATCCTTTTAGATTCTGAATTGTACCTTATGTTGTGTATGTTAGTGCCAATGCTCTCCTTCTACAGTAGAGTAATGCTCAAAGGAAATAAACTGAATTTTCTATTTCAAGTAAACAAAGGTTCATCTCGAATGCATTGGTCTGCTGGGAAAATTCCACCATTCCGTTCATACGGCAGCACTTTTGCCACACCATGCCTTCAGGCAAGAGGTAATTTTCTTTTTTTTTGTTCATCGCTAACTAAACTGCTCGTTTAAGTTTGCTTTGTCCCTGTGATTTTCATTTTGCAGTTGACATAGAAAATGCATTCATATCCTGATGCTACTACCCCATGATGGTTTTTGCGTTTAATTTCCTTTTTAACAACGAGGTTATCGCACCGCAGACCGCAGTATCCGGATAAAACTAGAACAACATTTCGCTTTTATGGTACTACTGTCATTCCCATGTTTGTCGTTATTATCATCATCATCCCCATCATCCCCATCATCACCATCATTTAACGTCATTTCCATATGCCAGAAGCTTTACATGTACATATCTACAGAACGACTTTTCACGCTTATGGCATATTGCGCACATACGAGTACATATTATGGTCCTAACCCATTGTCACCCGATTTAAAGTGATTCCAAGCCACAGACAGAAGTAGAAGGTGAACTAAAACTGAAATTTTAGCCCCACATTGTTACATGAGCTACATATCTGGGATACTTGGTATCGTTAACAATAGCATTTCAGCCTAAGTGGATTGACCTATGATCCCATAAATTAATTCGAATCACTACTGCAGTCGTGGAAAGTTTCACTGCCAGCCAATGTAGGTATTAGCATGATACTGCATATAGGATGCACTTTGGAACTGTATGAGATACGAGCATGTCCATACTCGTACTTGTCGCTCGGATTACGAGAATTGTTTCTAAGTATCATCTAATGGTGTTAATTAAATTGATATAAGTGATGTTGGTTGTAGGATATGAGAAGAGAATGTTGGTGTGGAACTGCTGTCAAAATATGTTGACACATGTAACTTACATTCGGAAATTCTCAGTCGTATGACCGCAAACTCACTACATAAGTTTCAGTAAAAGAATACTTAGGGTTGGGTATGTGGAAAGATTATTTCTGTGCTAGTTAGGCAGTCCAATATCACTGCAACTAGGGAACCAGAAACACTTTTCAACAAGGATCTCCAAAAACATCAGCTATTCAAACTGTCAGCGATTGAAGTGCAGTGAAGTGAAGATGACAAACCAAAATTAAGAATAGTGCCATCAAAATACAACAGTGGTTAAAGATGGCCCATGTCGCACAGAGGGGGCCGGCCCCAACGACCAATATTACGTCGTAACCATCAATATCTGAAAAAGCGGGGAATTTCCCGAAAATAGATACAAGGAAACCTTTTTATAAAGACCACAAGACAAGAAAAAAGGGGGCAAATTAACGAAAAAATAAATTTAAAAGCGATGACGATTTGAAGACGTAAGTGACTAACAACGAACTGATGTCAGCTAGGTATATCAGAAAAACTCGTTACAAAATTCAATTGGCTCGGTTGATACAAACTTAGGATGATTACCCTAAGTATCGATTGTATTGGTCACCTTCTTCATAACCCCCTTAACAAGTTCTAAGCTTCAACAAAAATTATTTGTAGTTAAATTGTATTCAGTCAAACTTCTTGCCCCACTTAGCGCTCTGCTCGATCATTTCTCAATAAGAAAGGATATCTGACTCAACGACTCCTACTTGTAGCCTCGTGGCCACCTCTCTCTCCTCATGTGGTATTATAATGGATAATTAACTTGGTCTCAGTGTGGCTTGATCTTCCTAAGACAGTCATCTTAACCGATTGGCTTCTCTCAGAGAGTCTTTCATCCTTTCTGTGCTGGAGGAGGTTTACCTTCTCGTAATATAAAAAAGACCAATTGGATGAGGTTCTGAGTCCCAATTGCATTTGGCTTTAGTGCAACTTGCCCAGGGTTGGTATTCAAACACTTGTCAGCTTTTGGGGATAATTCGGAATTTTTTTTGGTAGTGTAAAAATAGTGGTGTCATTAGATTTGCCCTTTTCTTCTACAGTGCGCTGAGGTTCAAATACTTCCTTTACGATAAAATTATTTGACATAGCTTTCAGTCTATGTAATGAGTAGGAAGCGTAGAGGAAATAAGAATTTTTTACGAATTGTAAATATATATAACTTACGTAGAATCAAATGGTCTTCGATCCCTACCCGGGTAACATAGTAAGGATCAACTACCCTATCTTTGAATGACCAATGGAAGCAGCTGAACAATGGTTGGGAAGGTTCACCCCGGATTAAACGCTATGTATACTCGTAATTTACCTACAATCCATTTTAAATTGCTCGGCTACAGTTTTCAATTGTGTACCGAGAGTTAAAAGGAGAGCTCAATCTTTTAACACGGCATCGACCTAAAATATAGGTTTCTTATATCAGGATGTTGTGCCGAAAATTTTAGGAAGGTACTAAGCAAATTCAGATATTATTGGATCTTGTAAAGAATTATCTTCGCTTCTATTTTAACTAATTCAGGAAGAACACGTTTCCTGGAACACTTAAACACTGCTAGCTGGCAGGTACCTATTCGGGAATTAGTTCCTTTGATCCGGGTCTACCTAAATCATCAGATGTCTTAATGCCATCACATCGAAAATGTACTTTTAACCTCCTGAGCTATTATAATCCCGATATTGGCGAAGAACTGTCCAAGCTTTTTTTTTATTTTTAGTTTTTCTGTTGGAATAGAGCACTCAAACAGAGAACTTACTCTTTCGAAGAAGAAGTATCCGCCAAAGTCAAAGCCCAGTAAGGGGTGATTCATCGTAAAGTTTGATTTTCAATAGGCTTTTTTTGATCGATCACGCGTGACTACTATCAAACTGCTTTATTCTTTTTTGTTCAATATCATTTGAACTAGAACACATTTGAACCATTTGAACAGATCACAATAGCGTCTCCAAATTGTTCAGCTGTATTACGAAAATCAGCGTTCCGCTAGAAGTGTTTTTCGTGCGATTCGAGGAACTTACGGTGCGCGTAATCAACTTGCTGAAACCAATATTGCCAATACCATTCGCAAACTTGAGTCCCAGTTTACATTAGTGGATGGTACTCGACCGGTCATACCACATCCAGCACGTAGTGAAGAGACTATAGCAGCTGTTGCTGAGAGTGTACGCGAAGACGATTCGTCGTAGTTCTCAGCAGCTTGGCTTGGCGTATTCGACAACTTGGAGTATTTTATGTGAGGATCTCGGCCTAAAAGCGTACAAAATTCAGCCTGTGCAAGAATTCAAGCCAGGTGACTTGCGTCATATTTTCAGTGAATGGGCTCTGGAAAAACTCAATGAAAATCCGGTGTTTTATCGTGAAATTTTGTTCAGTGATGAAGCCCATTTCTGGCTCAATGGATAAGTTAATAAACAAAATTGTCGCATTTGGGCTGATGAGTAACACGAATAGTATCAAGAGCTACCATTACATCCATTAAAAACAACGATATGGTGTGGTTTATGGGCTGGCGGATTCATTGGTCCATATTTATTTAAAAATGAGGCAAATCAGAATGTTACCGTCAATGGTAACCGTTTTCGCACCATGTTAACGGACTATGTGCTTCCTTAAATTAAAGCACATGGTCTCGGTGAGCTCTGGTTTCAACAAGACGGCACTACGAGCCATGCAGCGCGTGAAACAATGGACTTGTTGAGAAATCATTTTGGTGAGCACTTAATTTCACGTTTTGTTACATATCACATCTTTGGGCTATTTTCTCTGAGGATATGTAAAGTCTCAAGTCTTCAGGAATAAGCCAGCTATTATCTTATGTCCAGCACATTTAAGTGCTAAGTAAAAATGTAGTGACCCGTCACGACTCCAGTAATCAGCTTGCAGCCTTTCCTACTAAGGAACAGCAGGAAGGACACTGACCTGTTATAGAAGGTAAACATTCGTTTGGTCTACTGGCAACCTGAAGAGCCATGTCATCCGTAGTTGTACTTATACAAAACCAAACTGTCAATGTAAGCTCTAATCGAGGACACAAGCAGACTCGAAGTAGGTTCGGATCCTAAAAGACTTTTGTCTGTGCCTTGCCCCTAGTATATCTCTGCTTGGAAGACAGAGGCAATTTTTTCTAACGAGGAGTGAAATTTAACGATGTCGTCCTTCAGAAGGAGACCAGCGAACTGGCTGAAACCAGTTTTGGGCAAAGGGAAGGTGAATTTCGTATTTTTTCCGCAGACCATAAGACCAGAGTCAAAAAACAGTCCAGGCGCAAGTTTATCAAAGGCCACCATGTTGTATGGTGGTATGTTGTACCCATTTCTCTTTAAATGGAAGATGGTTTTGAGAGTGTAAGCCTATGTCTTCCCGACATCATGCCTGCGCTGCCAGAAGGCCGACAGCGTCTAATATGCTTAGTCCAGAGAAATTTGTTATCCAGGTTGACACCCACATACTTAGCTTCTTTGGAGAATTGGATTAAGGACTAGATAAGTCAGACTAGGCAGTTTCCTAATTATGGTAAAGAAAAAAATTACAGTTTTGAGATGTTTGACTAAATGACCATTTCTAGTGCACCAATTATCGAACACTTCTAGGGTTATCTGTGCTTTAGAGCAGACAGTCACTAGGCCTGTTCCTACAAAATCTGCATGTGCTTTTACATAGACGTCAGAGCTACTGAGCGCGTTGAGCAGTGAATCGACCAACCTGCAGCATACCAGTGGAGACAGTATGGCGCCTTGCCAGAAACCTCTATTTAACCGCGCCATCATATGTTGGCCACAGTCAGCGTCCGCAATCAGTGTACTATTCACCGGCATTGCTCTTACCCACATAACAAGTGATTTACCTATCTACGCCGGTTGTCTGGCCGTTTTACACATGCCGTTTAGAGTTGTGTTGTCGAAAGCACCATCCATGTCGATGAAAATTCTCAGCACGTATTACTTCTTGTCGAGTTCGCCTTTACTAATTGAATATCAGGTTTTGAAGGGCGCTCTTTAGGACCTTCCACATGTTCTTTCCATGAAGTCACACTTGGCGAGCGTATCCTCCTTTTTTCCGATTTTCTGTATAAGGGCTATTCTCAATCTGCCAGTGGCAGCCTAGCAGCAAAGATTCTGTTCAGAGTTATCAACACCTGTCTTTTGAAACATAACTGAGTAAATATATGTCATCGGTGCCAGTGGACTTGAAGCCATCAAGGGAAGCAATAGCATGTTTAAAAGGTTCATCCGTCGCCACAATCGAGGAGATATAGCAGCTACAACGAGTTGTGCTATCCAGCTTACTAGCAGCTTCATTAATAAGAGCTGGTTGTGAGTTGGTTTTGATTAGGTTAACTGGAATTGAGCCTCAAGTATGAGAGTCTCTTCTTTCATCTCGGTGTAGGTGCATTCATATTTTGTGAGTGATTCCAGACTAGTTTCAGAGGCACTCTTCGAAATCCGAATTGACTTCTTATTTCTTATTGCCTCGGTTGCCTCTTCCTCCAAATGAGCCTTGGGAGACTTGTTTCGATATTTTCCGTACGTAGCCACTGCAAATCTACGTTCCATTTGGAGCGATTTTCAAGATGGTTTCCTAGCTGGACATGTCACTTAAAATACATGATAAGATCATCGTTTAGGTTCTGAACAGATTCTTAAACTTTTTGTTTGCTCTGAGTTTACGAAAACCATTATCAGACTTCGCATTCGCCTTTTTAAAGTATGTCCACTTGATATTCCACTGATTCCTACCCTTTTACCGAGTCGAGATTTCGCATTTGATTCTGATTTCAAAATTTGTCATGAGGCATCCGTGCCTATTGGAAGGCGTTCCCTGACGTTTGTAACAAATGTTAGCTAAGAGCCAACTTTCTTAGACACCAGGTCAAGCGATAGTATGAAATCCCAATACAGCCCCAAAAAGTATTCTGAGTATTATCATCACAGCATATAATAAGTCCCATCTACTTGGAATCACAGTATTCAATAAGCTCGGCTGCCGCTTCCGGCGGTCGTGGAATAAGCAGACGCAATATCAATTTTGCGCCATTCTGCGGTAAATGACAAATCTTGGTTTGCAAAATTTCCCAATTATGGGTGGTGAGAATGAGTTCGGCACATAAATTAAAATTGAGTTATCTTTTGTATCTATCACTTTGAATTCGTTTGGATTTTTTCTTAATTTTTGTCTATTATCTGAATTTTGTCTCTGTCGTTGGTGTGGAATCATACTTTTAAAGAGTTGTAAGGTTAATTTTATGTGTTATGAAAATGACTAGTAATAGTTTTAATAGTAATGTTCCACTAGCCTATTATGGAGGCGACAAACTATAATAAAAGATGTTGTATACAGTTTATCTGGTTACAAATTAATGCGTGCAGGCAAATGTTAATCGTGTAGGTGGTGGTTTAGCAATCTATATACGAGACAGCATACATTTTAAACCAGTTGTAAAATCAGACGCGTCATATTTGTTTGAATACTGTTTCATTGATATTCCAAACGGATTCAGCACTTGTTTGCTTGGAATTATTTATCGCCCCATTAAACATATTGACTTTTTCAGGTTAAATTTTGAACTTAAGCGCTTCTTGCCTTTTTACCTAGAAGTGGTCATTTGTGGAGATTCCAACTGTGATTTACTTCAGAAAGATACCTCACTTACAAGACTGCAAATCGTACACATTTTTCATCAAATACTTCTACACTTTTAGATTTATTTTGTATCAATAATATCGGCAACGTTCTGCTTTATTCTCACCTTGAGGCATCTGTATTCTCAAGGCATGATTTATTGTTTGCGACTTTTAAAGTTACTCCACAGGTTAAATTAACAGTCTATAAATAAGGGCACTTTAAGGCTGTTACTGTAAATGCCCTAGGAAATAGTATTCACAAAATCAAATGATTTATTCAATGGCATCACTGGACCGCTGAAAACAAAACTTTCTGGTATGGAAAAAACATCTTGATTTACGGCTGACATACTTAATTCTATTAAACAACGTTTTCGCGTTCCTGAATTATTCTCTACCTTTCGAGCCTTACGAAACAATGTGTGCAAAAAATTAAAAGAAGCAAAACGTAGACTGTATTCAAAACAAAAACATACCATCAAAAGCTTTACGGAAAAATATTCGAGAGCTTGATGTTGGTCGAAAAAGAGAACATTGTTCCCCTGGATGTATGTTCCAACTATTTAAATAAACATTTCACCAAAGTTTAAAGCAGTAGTAATCAAAACACATCACTTGTAGATGAGTCTTTTGAGGTTGTTGACCCTGTGCAAAGCACTGGTAAAGCAAATGAAACCTACGGGGTTGTTGACCCCGGTAGTGGACATTCCTTTCAATTTCAAAGGGTGGATGATGCGGATGTGTTATGTGCTGTACTTAAAATAAAATCATCAGCTACTGGCTTTGATCAAATACATCCACACTTCATCAAAATTCATTAACACTGTAATAACAACGTCTTCTTTTCCATCTCTTTGGTAAGTGGCTAAAGTTATACCTGTCTTTAAAAAACCAGCCACTCGTTCATATCAAGAAGAGTTTAGACCAATCTCACTTTTGTCATTTATGTCAAAGATACTGGAAAAAGTTGTACACAATCAAATTTCATCCTTTTTAAAGAACTCTTAAGTGAAAATCAATCCGGTTTTGGACAAAACCACAGTTGTGTATCCTCTACTCTTAAGATCTCAGACGATATTAGAAATGCTATGGACAATGACTTGGTTTCATTTTTAGTTCTCTTAGATTTTTCGAAGGCATTCGACAAAATTAATCATAAAAGACTCATTAAAAAATTAATACAACAGTTTCTGTTTTCACACACAACTGCAAAACTGATTTTATAATACATTAGTGGAAGAAGCCAAGCTGTTGTTATTGGTAATAAAACGTCCTATCCTTTAAATCTTTCCTGTGGGGTTCCTCAGGGATCCATACTTAGTTCACTCTTATTATTAATGATTTTCCACTCCAATCTGTATACTCTTCAATCGATTTGTATGCTGACGATGCTTAAGTTCGAATAAGCTGCAAGTTAGGCATGATTGAAGATGGTGTTATGAAATTGAACTTGGAATACTTTCACAAAAGTCCAAATGCTTAATTATTTATAAAAATAAACTTGATAATAGTTACTTTCCTGCAGTTTACCATATCTCGGAAACGAACAGATTGAATATGTCGATAAAGCTGTGTATAGACATTCTATTTAATTCTACCCTTACTGGGATGACCATATTCAAACAGTTGTTTTTCACTTTCGAAACAATTTACTCCTCAAAATGTTCGACTTAGGTTGGCAAAAACTTTGATCCTTCCTATGATAACATATGGGTGCCAATTGTTTACTAACCATAACTCAGAAAAGAAAAGAAATCCAACTGTGGCGTTCAATAATATGGTATAACTCCATATGTATACAATCAAGGACGATATGGCCATATTTCAAACTACACAAGTAGCATTCTAGGCTGTAATCTTTACACAGGCTTGTTCAGGGTCCGAACATTACACGTGCAAATTTCCATTTGCGGGGTCGTCAACAATGAATCCGTCCTTATCCGAGGCTATTGTTCGCTTCATTACAAATACTGTTGTTTACGTGGTTGGAGAGTGAACCCCACGCATAAATCCGAACCCTGGAGGGTCAGGCCCTTTTTGAGACCTCTAGAAAAAAAGGGGCCTGACCAAATTAAATTCCGGAGCTAGTAACCCGCTTCGGGCATGTGATTCTACCGTTGGCCCTTATTAAGGGCTCATCCCCCATCAACTCCTTAGCGTTGGAGATCCCTATAGACCTTGTACTCAAAAACAGCGACCTTCCACAGAGGTTAGTTATCCCATCTTCAGTCGAAGTAACAGGCACCCAGCAGTCACCATGTGGAGGTGAGTAGTAGGAGTTGATGGTGTGAGGCTAAAGTAAGAATGTTTGTGTTCTCATGCAATCGCATTCACCAATCCTTTGACCCTCCTGACTGGAGATATGTTAGAGTAAAATAGTCTTTTTAGGAAACCTATCTACAAACTCTTCTCCGAACTTGTCAGCGATAATAGTAGAAAAAGGGGGCACAATATTTCTGTTAATACATCGCAGCCTAGAAAGATATCATCATTTACACAAGATTGGAGCTCGTGTAGCTTACAAGGCATGCAGACACTAAACGGTTTGCAAATCATTGAACTCCACAGCCAGGTGAATGGTAAAATTGTAAAACCTAAATGGCGAAATTAGTTACTTGTGACCTAGTTTTAAATGATTAATGCCACATGTCATATTTATTGCGCCCAAATTTTCGCAATCGTTTTGGTAGCTATAAAAAAAAATTTCAAAAATTCTCTTTGATTTCAACTCACCTCACCTTATATTAAGAAGCTAGGAGTTAAAACCCTATGGAGGTCATATAAATAATTGGAATAATCTGCACACATCCATACATTGCAGAAAAATTGGTGGAACCGATAGAACATGTAAATTCATGTGTCGAAGCTTGTGATTAAATCATCTTCTGATACAGGTAAATACTGTAGCCAGCCAGCTGTGGCAAAGCGTGAAAATACCAATGATATGGTTGAATATGCTCTGGTTCAATATTTCCTGATATCTCTATTGGAATACAAGCCTGACAACGGCAAACAGAAACCAACGTCATGACAATTAAAAATCCAAAAAACAAAATTCGAACCTATTGCCACAGTTGTTTCATTTCAATGGAATGATACTTTTATCAACATTTACGATGTAGCAATTAGCTCCACATTAACAGAAAATAAAGTGTCACATAAATATGTTGGCCCTTTTTCGTAGATTTGCAGCTTGAATTGGCCGGAAGCTGACCTTTATCAGAGCCAAGGTGAGGCAAGATATTTAAAATGTCAATAAAAGTATCTTGTGTGCTATTTTACTCTCTATTCTTGGGTCAGTATATTTGTCGGTTAAAAGTCAGCGGAATAATTGCTGAACTTTATGAATCTACCGATCTCTATAGAGCAACACAAGTTTTTGTTTCGCTCAGACCTAGTTTATAAGAGGAATAGTGTTGCTAATACAGAATTTAAATAAGGCCACTGTTTGAATTTTGTTTTAAGTCTGGAGCTTACCTTCTAAGCTATTACTTCATCTTTTGATCACAACAAGTGAATGATGGGGCGATTAATCATTCACAATTTATTATCATCTTCTTTTTAGACATAGACTGGTAAAGTGAAATTTATTTACAGCTCTCAGAGCTGTGTATGACTTACACAGCTTCTTGTTTTTACACCAAATTTTCCAGCAGCAGAGCTGCCATTTTGCAACTCTATAGCTTATACCCAATTATTTATTTACAGTTGAATGACCACCAAACCACGGGACCCAATGTCGACCGCGTATACTAAATCCTTCAAGTGAAAAAGATTAGTGCGATCGATGCCAAGAAGTATTTCTGCAGGCTTTTAAACGCCGGTCTTAACTTCGCTTTCGGGCAGAACGAACCATTTTATCAGGTCTTCCGCCTTCCCAGCTAGAGCAGGGATCACAAATCGCATATATAGGGTGATTTATCGTAAGGTTTGATTGCTAATAGGCGTTTTTTGACCGATCACGCGTAAGCTCTATCAAACTGCTTCATCATTTTTGTTCAATAGTGTTTGGAAAGTCATCATGAAATGATTTAGACCACAACAGTGTCTCCAAATTGTTGAGCTGTTTTACGAAAATCAGCGTTCCGCTAGAAGTGTTTTTCTTCAGATTCGAGGAACTTACTGTGCACATAATCTATCTACTGAAACCATAATTGCCAATACCATTCGCAAATTTGAGTTCCAGTTTACATTAGTGGGTGATACTCGACTGGTTAGACCACATCCAGCACGTAGTGAAGAGATTCTGGCAGCTGTAGCTGAGAGTGTACACGAAGACCGTCACGAATCGATTCGTCGTCGTTCTCAGCAGCTTGGCTTGGCGTATTCGAAACTTGGCGTAGTTTACGTGAGGATCTCAGCCTAAAAGCGTACAACATTCTACTTGTGCAAGAATTAAAGTCAGGCGATTGCCGTATTTGGGCTGATGAGCAACCCGAAGAGTACCAACAGCTACCATTACATCCATTAAAAACAACGGTATGGTGTGGTTTATGGGCTGGTGGAATCATTGATCCATATTTCTTTAAAAATAAGGGAAATCAGAATGTTACCGTCAATGGTAACAGCTATTGCGCCATGTTAACTGACTATGTGCTTCTGATTTCAACAAGGCGGCTCTACGAGCCATACAGCGCATGAAACAATGGACTTGTTGAGAAATCATTTTGGTGTGCACTTAATTTCACGTTTTGCTACGGTAAGATGGCCGCCTAGATCGTGCGATATCACACCTTTGGACTTTTTTCTCTGAGGATATGTAAAGTATCAGGTCTTCAAAAATAAGACAGCTACGATTGACGCTGTGGAAGCCAACATTACTCGCTAGTTACAGTCGCTATGCTCAACCTCAGACGTAGTTATGGCCAACATTTACATGATATTATTTTCAAAAAGTAAATGCTGTAAATTGTTGAACCGATAATACAAATTTTAAGTTGACTTTCAAATTTATTTGTTTTATTTTACATTATGATTCAAAGTTCACGATGAATCACCCTATGTATGTAAGTTAATGATTTGGTATTGAACATATTGTAACCGCTTCCAAGATTTGGTCGAAAGACAGTATCCCTGATGAACAGAATCTCAGCATCGTTTGCTCTATTCACAAAAACGAAAACAGTCTAAACTGCGCTATATGGAAGCATTAACCTCCTTAACATCGCGTACAACTTCTAGTCTGCTGTATTGTGCGAACGACAAAAATCGGTTTAGCGATCAATGAAGGAAAAACAAAGTAGGTCTATAATTAATTATAATTATAATAATAAGCTTAATTCGTGTGGTTTGCTAAGAGATGGCGTAACTTGTATTATTCCATTGTTATTATTCCATTGGAACATGCGTTGGAAAGCTACTGTCATTGTACGTCATTTCAGTATAGTCATTCATTTGAAGCGTAAACAACAAAAATTTTTCACTCAAATATGTCGAACTATGTGCCTGAAAAAGTGTTTTTGCGGGGAGTTCTTCTTCATTACTTTAATATGAAGAAAACCACTGCCGAAAGTCATCGTATTTTGGTGAAAGTTTATAGTGAACATGCGCTAGCTGAGGGAAGGTGCCAAAAGTGCTTTGCACGATTTAAAAGTGGTGATTTTGGCTTGGAAGACGATGAAACTCCTGGGCAGCCAAAAAAGTTTGAAGGTGAAGAACTGGAAGCATTACTCTATGAAGATTGTTGCCAAATACAAGAAGAGCTCGCACAATCTTTGGGTGTCACTCAAGCAGCCATTTCAAAATGTTTAAAAGCAGCACAGCTGGATATATTTAAATTCAAGGAAATTGGGTTCCACATGAACTCAGCCGAGAGACGTCCAAAGGCGGTTTTGCATGTCCGAAATGCTGCTGGAACGCTACAAAAGGAAGTCATTTTTGCATCGGATTCGGCAAAGCCGAATACCCATGGCGCGAAGGTAATGCTCTGTATTTGGTTGGATCTGATGGGTGTGCTGTATTATGAGCTGCTAAAACCGGGTGAAACCATCAATGGACAACGCTACCGCTCACAATTAATCCGTTTGAAGAGAGCAGTAGCCCAAAAACGCCCGGAATATGCGACCAGACACGAGGCAATAATTTTACATCATGAAAACCCCCGGCCCCACGTTGCTATTCCGGTTAAGAACTATTTGAAAAACAGTGGATGGGAAGTGTTATCCCACCCGCCTTATAGCCCAGACCTTGCCCCTTCTGACTTCCATTTATTCCGGTCGATGCAGAGCGCCCTCACTGAAATACGGTTCACATCAGAGCAGAATATCAAAAATTGGCTTGATTGGCATTCTTGGCTGCCAAGCCGGCGCAGTTCTTTTGGGATGGGATCCCAAAATTGCCAGAAAGATGGGAAAAAGTCATAGCTTCAGATGGGCAATGCTTTGAATAATACTATTGCACATGTTTTTCTTAAATAAACGTTCAAATTTTGAAGAAAAAAAAAACCGCACGAATTAAAATATATACCCAATATTTTTCAGCGATCTATCATTAATTATTTGGACTTAAGGAGTTCACAACTGAGTCACACCACGAGAGAATCTGTGGAAACGCTAGGAAATCAAATTGATATCCACCACCATACTTATTGATTTCAAACTTAAGATAGTTGTGCGGAACTGACAAGCCAGCACAACGTTTAAAGACTAATTATATCAAAAAGTGTATTTGCATAAACTTAAATATGTAAAGCATTGGCAGAACGCAACGATATATCAGCATATTATATAGAAATAGAAGTGAAAAATTGTCCTGCAAATCAATTTTTCTTTATACACCGAGAACAATCATTGGAGATAGACCCTTACAGTAGAACGATTGTTTCTAACAATATACCCAAAAATAGTTTCCCAAAATATCCTTGAGGAATTTGGGGACACCCACTCTATTCCGAATACAAAGGTAAAACAATTGCCGGAAATCTGGCAAAAATTTACGTGCAAAAATAGACGTGTTCACCATTTCCATGAATAGAAACAAGTGCAAGTACACCCCATAAAAAATAACAAAGGCACCACAGCTAAGCCACTGGCCGATTATTCTTCGCCAGGTTTCACAATAGAATTTCGATTACAAATTTGTATTTACTCATATCGCACTCGTAAAAAACATTCAGGAACTTCTTTTAAAGTCTTTATTAGTCTTAATCGTTCCGGCTTTATTTTTAGTATCAGATATGAAATTTTAAAGAAAGAGGTATCCATCCATGAATACTATGTAGTATACCCTAAATAAGATAGATAATAATCTATCATACATTGTATGTAATCACCTAATGATCTTCAGGGGACTTTGGTAGTTGTTTCGTGCAACTATTTAGAACTTTGAAGTGCTTCTGCGGAAGAGCATGCTTTAAAACTAAATCCATATGACAATAACATAATTAGATTAACAACTGCACATCTGAATTGTAGAGCCTTTGTAATCAAAATCCTTCTAATCTAGCTACTAGAAGCTTCCTAATCTTTTCAACTTCTGAGCCGCCTACTTCATATCAGTATCAAGTATGTAAACAAGTATTGTTGTGTGAATTAGCTGGCGGAGAACCTTTAAACTTATCGGACTTATCGCATAAGCCACTTGATGTTAGTTTAACTACCGATTTAAATCACAATTATTATAGTAGTGGATTGATTATTATTATTGAGAGAGAGCCATTTTAGATAAACAACTTTGCGTCAAAGTGATGCCATCTGGAAAATTGTTGCCCCACGTGTGCAAAAATAACAGACAAAAAATTGGCTAAAAAGGAAACGTAAATATTTTGGAATAGACCGAAACCTGTTTGTTGCAGTTAAATTTGCGGACCTATGAACTATACCACAGGCCGCCCTATTTGGGTTCACCTCGTCAGCAGGTTTAAGATTTTGCTGACGTATAAAATAATGAAAAGTATAAGTAAAACACGGAGAACTTATTTAATCTTATTTGTTCTTTTCTTTAGTGAAAGAGGAACTACGAGGAAACCTTTACCACATCCGCACTTTGTGATTTACCAGAAACTTCTACACACAATCAATAGGAAGATGAAGTCAGCATCAAACGGTGCGCTTGCATCTGACAATTCGTTGCAAAGCGTTCTCGTAACGTATAAGTTTTGTTGTCTTCATACATAACTATCCGCATTTTCAAGTAAATTCGTTCTCGGCTTCTTCTAAATTGTTTGTTTCCTTTTCCATTTTATATATTACTTACTAGGTGGAGTGAAAAGTAACCTCTTTGATCGCCAAAATGCGCTGCTACTGCAAAAAGGGTTATGGTGCCTTAAAGTCCGTTCATATTAAGGCAGACATGCCGAATTTCAGTGCGATACTGTCTTTAGTTTTATTTTGACAGCTGATTGTTGTTGGCATCATGTTGAGTGTGGACAAAAACGATTTTCATTCTCTCATAAAACATGATTTTTTGAAAGGCAAAACTGCGAAGAAAAGATGGATAAATATTATGGGGCTAATGCTTCGTCAGATTACACCACTATCGATAAAGTCGGCGGTTACAGAGGACAATGTCAAAAAAATACATGAAATGGTGTTGGTTGACCGGAAAGTGAAGGTGCGCGAGCTAGCATATCCCACAAAGATTAGTACTGAGCTCACACGCCATATTTTGGACAATATTCTGCATATGAAAAAGTTATCCTGCCGCTGTGTGCCGCGCATACTCACTCCTGACGAAAAACACGAACGGGAGAGCACTTCGAAAGAGTGTTTGGACTTGCTGATGCGGAATGGGACGAACTTTTGGCGTCGAATGGTAACTGTTGAACACCAGAGAACTGAATGAGTGCCCGGCTATGGACTGAAGCCGGCACGAGTGCTCCGAAGCAGCCGAGAGAGGCTCGATGGGTCGAAAAGGTTATGGCGTAGGTTTTCTGGGATTGTCATGGCATACTCTTCGTGACTACTACCTCGAAAAAGGAAAACCATCAACAGAGAGTATTATTGTGCATTATTGAAGCGATGTTAGGCCGAAATCACTGCAAAACGGCCTCACATGAATCGAAAAATTTTTTTTGCAAGGCAATGCGCCGGCGCACAAGAGCATCGCAACCATGGCTAAAATCAATGACTTACGGCTCCAATTGCTGCCGCATCCACCGTATTCGCCCGATTTGGCTCACCCGGACTGCTATCTCTTCCCAAACCTCAAAAGATGGCTCATCAATAAAAAATTCAGCTCACGCGAGGAAATCATCGACGCCACGGAGGAGTATTTTGCAAACCTTCCGGAAAATTACTTTTCGGACGGGATCAAGAAGTTGGAAAATCGCTGGAATAAGTGTATGAAACTAAAAGAAGACTTTATTGAATAAAATAAAAAAACATTTGAAAAAATTTTTTTTTAAATTCCCAAGGAGGTTACTTTTCACCCCACCTAGTAATATAGCTTCTATAGAATTCATTTTCAACTCGTTTCCATTGACAAATTTTCAGTAATGGTATGTATAGTACATACGGTTTGTTAACCTTTTTTGTTAAGCTGGATCTTAATATAGTTCTTTGCAGCAACAGTATCCACTAAAAGATTTATTTCCTCCCCTGGCAGTATTCGGCTGACATACGACTAAAAAAATTGATTTCATCTGATATTTCTGCAATTTCATTGCATTTGGTGTTATCATATTTAGTCTCAAAAGTTTCGTTGTCGAAGAATTGCCTTTCATTAGAACAGGTGTAACTATCTAACACTTCATTGTTTACATTAGTGTTTGGGGTAAACTTTTGCTGATTAAAAGGATTTATTATTTGGAGCTTGGGAAGAGTTTGTCTATCAGATTCATAATGTCGCTTGAATGGTCTAGTCTGCTCGTTTGGGGTATCAACAAGTCTTTGGAAATTATTTGGGTTTCGCTCAAGTTTCTGAAAATTATTAAATAATTGAGTTATGCACAGATGGTTGAACATTTTCGGACTTTACATAGATTTTTGGAAATTATTTTGATTTCTGAGATAAGAAATTGTTGGATCCTCTTCCATGAGACTTGCCTTATGTCGTATTAGAACAGGAAAAACTTGTCTGTAATGGGGTGAATAATGTGGGCTGTATTCATCGAGGTTGTAGGATTGTCTAGGCACAACATGATTTCCTCATAAATGCTCATTTCTATTGAACACTTGGCATATCGGTAGGACGGGATGAAAATATAATGTCGCCCATATGTTTTCGCAAGCTTAAGATAAAAATCCTTAAAGCATCTTGCTGATACTTCTGACTTACAAATCAGTTAGAGATTTATTACTCTCATGTTGCATTAAGGTCTTGTTAATAATGAAAATCAATTTCTTTTTTACTTCGTCATAAAACTTATGAATCGACAACAATCGATAGGTTTTTTTATCAGCGTATGTGAAGTTTAATCTTGCGATTATCGCTTTAAAATTGAGAACTGTAGTCGTATTAAACGATGACAAAACTTGATCCGCAGCACCAACAATTTTGTTCCTTATAAGGGATACCGCTTGATAGTGTCTAGAGCTTGCTTCATAGGCTTCGAAAAGTTTGGCCCTGAACTTGGGATTTTCTAATGCCCTAAGTCTAGTCGTAAGTTCATTGATCTTTGCTTCGAATGCTTGCTATAAGCTTAAGCTTCATATAAATTAAGCCTAAGAAAGAGAAATTGAAGCGCTTGTGCTTATAGCAAATTGTTCTTGTTGTCTTTCGTTTCTTTTCATTTTCTTCAATCATAAAGAGTTGGTTTGATGAAGGCAGTAACGTTATTGCTTACGTAAGTATAAGTATATAAAATCTTATATGGCATCCGTTAAAAGGCAACGAACTTCCAACATTGGCTTCGTGTACTTTAACTCTAACATAAAATTCTGCGGCATTTTCCACTGTGCATTTAACTTTCGTTGTTATATAATCGTATATATCAGTTATCATTCTTATATACTCGCACGTCTCAACTACAATATATTTTGAGATTTTAGCGCCGACATTTATATAAAATTTCTACGATCTTGATGGACCCGAAACGCATAAACTTTAAATTGCATTACATGTTGACCTGTCTTCCAAAAGCCCGTGTTGACTGTTATGGAGTTAACTAACATTGAGCTTTAAACAGTCTTCCGTATATTTTAATAGTTTGCAACATTAGTTTCATAGATTGGTAGTTGTTACAGTTTTTGTGTCGCCATTGCCTTTATACACTGAAGAAAGAACGCTGTCACTTCATTGATCCTCTCTCATAATTTATTACTGAACGAAATTGCGAGCTATTTAAAGATAGAATATCCGATTGTCACCCATACCGGGCTCTCAGCCAATTATCAAGGCTTTCGCCATTAATGAAATTGTCAAATAAAAAGCGAGGGTAGAGCCAATTACTGGCCATATTGTAACGATTTTCAGATGACGCCACCAAAGGTTGCTACGGTCATATGCTTAAATGTTTGCAAGGGGTCTGTCGTCTTAAAGCCTTGACGAAAGGCGGCTTGCTCTCTTGGTTGTTGCTCGTACAATACATTCGAATTCTTCGAAAAATGCATTTTGCAAATATCGAATATAAGACTGAGATCAGGCTTATGGGTCTTTAATAGTCGATTCCTTCCATTGTGTAGGGATTTGCTCGGTACGTAAGATACAATTGAATAAGTTGGTAAGACTAGGTATTATTTTCTTAGTTGGTTTAGCTTGTTTTTCTCTATACTTTTAAGCTGTGTTTTCTGATGTACCAGTTCCCTTTGTTGATTCCCGAATCCTATCCATTTTTTGTTGAAGGGCAGAATGCTCTTGTATATAAAAGAAAAACGATCTTTTAATAACGAAAGAATTCAAGATGATTTTATTATTATTTCGCAATAGCGAGCCTGGCCAAGATCCTTTATTTAAAACTCCTTCCACATCGCAGTTACTAGGTTGGTCAGACGTGCTTGACTACTTGACACAAAAAGAATGTCGTTGACGTAAGCGATTAAGATGGTGAATTCCCTTTCGTCCAATTTGAACTAAGAACAAGTGTCGCTAGACGATAGCGGCAGTCCCATTCCTTTCATGCCATTGGCGGCCTGTTTGCCGAAGTCCATACAAGGCTTTCTGTAGTAAGCAAACCTTATTTCTCTGCTCGAGAGTATGCGACATAGCTTCCGCTTTCATTTTCATTTCAGGTGGCTCTGTGTCGCTCTCGACTAATACCTTCAAAGCTTCACAAAGATAATTTGGAGGCTCTATAAAGATCTCTTCATTTAGGTTTCCATTGAGATACGCTGGTACATTATCTAATTGATACTCGGTTAAGCCTCTGCATACAGCTAATGCCATCAACAGCCTAACAGAATCCAATCGCACAACAGGAGCGAAAGAATCGACAAAATCTGCTGCGTGAACCCTCTCGCCACAATTCGTACTTTTCGACGATCTACGGTGCCTACAGGCTTCATATTGTTCTTCATGACGATAAAGCCGGTCGACTATTTTCCATTATTGCTCTTTATCAGACTTCGAACCTCTTCCATGATTGCCTCCATCCATTCAGCAGACTCCTCACTCGTCATGGCGTCGTTCAACGACAGTTCAGCGAAATTGACAACTTCTTCCATCGCTTTCACTTCGTTTATTGCATCATGAAACACGTCTTGATCATCGTTCTGTCTCTCATTCTCGAAAAAATCATTCTCTCTAATCCCATCAGGTTCATTGTTCTGTCTCACACTCTCGAGGAAATAGTCTTCTCTTATTTCATCAGGTTCCAGATTACCATCCAGCCGGGATGCAGATCGAGTGTAGTAGATCTTCCGAAGGATCATGTGTTTTCTGTGGGGTTTTCCTGTATCTTTTATGGTAATGGTTGCTGGTTCGCGCCTCCCCTCATTTGATAACACGACTCCTGTCACTTGACTACCCGCAATCGCGCCTCCCCTGCTTCAGAACGTTTGTCAGCTCACTATACATAGTGACTCTTTTCATTTGAAGCCGCTCTTTCTTTTGAGGTCCCGATGCTTCATTTTCGTTGCCATTCAATTGCACGCTACATCTGCACTGATCATTATTGGGTGTTGCTTTGTTGTTCTCCAAGAATTTTACACCTCGCGCTACGACGGGATCCTTTCTGATTTCCGCGATCCAGATCTGGTAACCTTTTACCTCATCCGAAGACTCTACCATCACCCATTAACGAGACCTTGGTTCGAACTTTCCTTTTGTTGGATTTTTATTCAAGACAAATGTTTCGGCTCCAAATGTTCTTAAGTGTCTCAAATCTGGAACCACTCCCCTCCACGCTTTGAATGGAGTATGACCACTTAGACTCACGGTCGGACAACGATTCCGTATAAAGTTCGCTGTAGCTACCGCTTCAGCTCAAAATCTTCCCGTCAGCTCAGACTGAATCATTAGACACCTGGCCTTCTCTATGAGTGTGCGATTTTTGCGTTCTGAAATGGCATTTTGCTTTTGTGTATGAACAACAGTGAGACGTCTCGTCATTCCATTTTCCTTAAGATAGACATTGAACTCTTTTCCACAATATTCGCTCCCGTTGTCAGACATCAAGCACTTGAACTTACTACTTTTCTGTAATCCAAATCGATTCTTAAACCCTTTGAAGGCTATGAGAACGTCGCTCTTGTTTCGCAGGAACGTTACCCCACACCATCAGCTGTGGTCATCTATTGGGTCTAACACTTCGTACGGTTTGCTAAGAGATGGCGTAACTAGTATGATTCTATTGTTATTATTCCATTGGAACATGCGTTGGAAATCTTCCATCATTGTACATCATTTCAGTATATATCATTCATTTGAAGCCTAAACAACAATAATTTTTTTTCACTCAAATATGTCGAACTTTGTGCTTGAAAAAGTGTTTTTGAGGGGAGTTCTTCTTCATTACTTGAATATGAAGAAAACTGCTGCCGAAAGTCATCGTATTTTGGTGGAAGTTTATGGTGAACATGCGCTAGCTGAGCGAACGTGCCAAAAGTGGTTTGCATGATTTAAAAGAAAGTGGTGATTTTGGCTTGGAAGACGATGAACGTCCTGGGCAGCCAAAAAAGTTTGAAGATGAAGAACTGGAAGCATTACTCTACGAAGGTTGTTGGCAAACACAAGAAGAGCTCGCAGAATCTTTGGGTGTCACTCAAGCAGCCATTTCAAAACGTTTAAAAGCAGCTGGATATATTCAAAAGCAAGGAAATTGGGTTCCACATGAACTCAAGCCGAGAGACGTCGAAAGGCGGTTTTGCATGTCCGAAATGCCTCTAGAACGACACAAAAGGAAGTCATTTTTGCATCGGATTTTTACTGTGATGAAAAATAGATCCATTATGACAACCCCAAGCGCAAAAAATCATATGTGAAACCCGGCCAACCAGCCAAATCAACGGCAAAGCCGAATATCCATAACGTGAAGGTAATGCTCTGTATTTGGTGGGATCAGATGGGTGTGCTGTATTATGAGCTGCTAAAACTGGGTGAAACCATCAATGGATAACGCTACCGAACACAATTAATCCGTTTGAAGAGAGCAGTAGTCGAAAAACGCCCGGAATATGCGACCAGACACGAGGCAATAATTTTCCATCATGACAACGCTCGGCCCCACGTAGCTATTCCGGTTAAGAACTATTTGGAAAACAGTGGATGGGGAGTCTTATCCCACCCGCTTTATAGCCCAGACCTTGCCCCTTCTGACTACCATTTGTTCTGGTCGATGCAGAACGCCCTCACTGAAATACGGTTTATCTAAGAGCAAAATATCAAAAATTGGCTACATTCATTCTTGGCTGCCAAGCCGGCGCAGTTCTTTTGGGATGGGATCCACAAATTGCCAGAAATATGGGAAATACTTTGAATAAAACTATTGTACATGTTTTTCTTAAATAAACGTTCAAATTTTGAAAAAAACCGCACGAATTAAATTAAATATAAAGGTCACGAAGTAACGTGCTCACCCTAGCAGACCTAATTGAGTTTCCATACTTCGAGAAAATACCCGCTGTACTTTTTGATTCAACATTGGCTCTCGCATCGCTTGCCACACATAGCTGCTTCCCATCGACCAGCGTTGGCATTTCAACTTCAAATTTCGCAGCATAGCACATGTGTGATCTGCAACCACTGTCTAAATACTAACGACCATCATCTCGCTTCAGCATGACTCAAAGTGCTTTGTCTGCTTCTTCCTCAACTGACCTCAGCCGATCAGTTTCGTTCGATTCGACCATATAAAAACTTTCAATTTTATCCTCTAGAACGTGATACACATCAGCTGGAATGTTCACATCATCAGTAGCTCTGGCAGATGGCACTCTTGATCGATGATCTTTACTTTGCCTTTCCAGGCAATCCTTCTTGACTAAACATCGCTTGCGCTGCCGTCACCGCTTCTCTTCCAGCCTTCTTTGAATTTCTTGTGACCTCTTCGACACTTCCCATGAGTATTGCGGACCTCAGCTTCCTCTAACATTTTAACTCTTAAAGCGTCTGGCTCCGGAAGGGTGTCTCTCTCCTCAACTGCGCATCGAAAATTATCGAAATTCGGCAGCAAATTTAACAACAACATTATAGTCGCTAAGTCAGGATGAATTTCAATGTCCACGCTTTTCCACATCGTTTCTATCAGTCAACTGGTTAGTAACCAAGCGCTTCAACAAGCTCGCCTCTTCAACTGGCCCCATCGATCGCATCCATCGATGCGAATTCACTTCTGAGTTTATCCCACACACCTTTTGCAGTCTTAATTCTATGTACGGTTGGTAGTTTAGCTGCTCCGATGGCGACTATCAAATCTGACCAAGCATCCAGGTCTCTCTTCTTCCATCGCTGCCGCTGATGCTCCTTCGTCTTTCTTTGCTTCTGGTCTTGCGACTGTACCGATTATGTGTTCCTAGGTACTTCCTTTTGTCATTACAGCCTCAACCAGCATTGGACCATGTTTCACGAGTTAATGGCTTGTGCCATTATGAATGTATATACACTTACGGTCATAAAAACCGCACCACCTAATGAGTTCTCAAAAAATGCCTAATTACATCAGATCGTAAGGGTTTTTCCCACACTAATGAAGGGTATTCCCCATAGCGGAGTTCGTCCTCGTATTCAGTGCAAAAAAATCAGTTTGAATTGAGTTGTGACGGTGACAAGTAAAAAAAGTGAAATGTCTGGTAAATATCATCAACTGACTCGGGACAAAAAAGTTCAAATATTGACTTTAGTCGAAGAAGGGCTTGGCTATCGTGAAATTGCGGTTAAAATAGGATGCTGTCATTCAACTATCGTACAACTGATGAAGAAAAAAGAAAATTTGGATCCACTGGAAACAAAAAAAAGGCTCGGGACGAAAACGTAAAACAACCCAGAAGACGGACAATGTATTACAACGAATTAGCATGAAAGATCGCTTTAAAAGTGCTGTCCGTATAAGAGCAGAGTTGAGTGAATTTCATCAAGTTGATGAAACCAGCGAAAAAACCTCTCCTAACCACAAAAATGAAAAAAGATCGCTTGACGTGGGCAAAAAAGTACGAAAAGTGGAAGTAGGATGATTGGCGATGTGTGATATGGTCCGATAAAAATAAATTTAATTGTGTGCCGACAAAACAGTGAAGTTTCCTCAAAGCTAGATGATTTGGGGATGTTTTTCTTTTTACGTTTTGGGCCCTTTGCACTTTGTTAATGAAACTATGAACGCTCAAAAGTACGGAGAAGTAGTAAGGGAGTTTTTGGTACCAGCAATTGAACAGGATCATTCGTATACTGACAAGTGCATTTTTCAAGATGATTCTGCACCTTGCCACCGTGCCAAGTCTGTAAGTAAAGTGTTATAAATCAACTTCTAGATTTCTACTTTATAAATAATAAACAGACAAGTAACTAGAGTCTTTCAATAATTTTCAGCTCAAGACAACATTTGATGACCTCGGATTTACCAGACTAGACTGGCCAGCCAATACGCCCGATTTAAACCTAATCGAACACTTGTAGCATGTAATGAAACGTAAGGTGGCTGAACATAAACCAGAGAGTAAAAAAAAGCTAAATGAAGTTCTGGAACATGTTTGGAATACTGAAATTTCAAGGGATATTATTGAATTTCTAGTAAACTCGATGCCTTCTAGAATAAAAGCGGTTATAACCGCCAAAGGAGGAGTAACTCGGTATTGATAATTTTTTGGTAAAAGTGCCATATCTAAGCATCTTATATACACATACATAAAAAATGTATCGTTTGATTTTGTTAACCAATGACTGTATTAAAATATTTTAAAAAAATAGAAAATTAACAGGTTTTTCTTTTTTTGTTAATATCTTTTTTCAAACATTCAATAAACAGATGAAAATCAGATAGAAATACTTATAAATTACTGCGGAGTACTCAACAAAAATTTCATTTCATTATAAAAATTATTATCGTAGCTATTAACAATTTTTTAATCATTTTGATATGGTGCGGTTTTTATGACCGCAAGTGTATGTACTGTCACACAACTTTGTAATTTTTCACGCGTAAGCTTCAAAAAAATAGTTTTCACAAGTAAAATTTTTTTTAGACCGTAAAAATTCAATATCTGGGCCCATAACCTGTTAGAGAGCGGTATGCTCTTGTATATAAAAGAAAAACGATCTTTTAATAACGAAAGAATTCAAGATGATTTTATTACTAAACGATACAAAAATTAATTAAAAAGTTAACCTTGATAGCGGACGTGTGAAGAAGTGATTTTGAGTTTTTTTTTAGACATAACAAGATGACATTGATGACTTTACGTTGATGTTAATTTGTAGTATTCTTTGGTTTTGTGATTAATTCTAAATGTTTCTGAGGTTACTCTCAAAGTCAAACGGAGACATTGTTAATAATCGACTTTAGTATATATTTTAATTTGTGCGGTTTTTTTTTCAAAATTTGAACGTTTATTTAAGAAAAACATGTACAATAGTTTTATTCAAAGTATTTCCCATCTGTAGCTATGAATTTTTCCCATCTTTTCGGCAATTTGTGGATCCCATCCCAAAAGAACTACGCCGGTTGGCAGCCAAGAATGAATCAAGCCAATTTTTGATATTCTGCTCTGATGTGAACCGTATTTCAGTGAAGGTGTCCTGCATCGACCCGAACAAATGGTAGTCAGAAGGGGCAAGTTCTGGGCTATAAGACGGGTGGGGTCATACTTCCAATTCACTGTTTTCCAAATAGTTCTTAACCGGAATAGCAACGTGGGGCCGAGCGTTGTTATGATGGAAAATTATTGCCTCGTGTCTAGCCGCATATTCCGGGCGTTTTTCGGAATATACTACTGCTCTCTTCAAACGGATTAATTGTGTTCGGTAGCGTTGTCCATTGATGGTTTCACCCGGTTTTAGCAGCTCATAATACAGCACATCCATCTGATCCCACCAAATACAGAGCATTATTTCGCTGGTTGGCCGGGTTTCAATTATGATTTTTTGCGCTTGCGGTTGTCGTAATGGATTCATTTTTCATCACCAATGCAAAAATGACCTCTTTTTGTGGCGTTCCAGCAGCATTTCGGACATGCAAAACCGCCTTTCGACGTCTCTCGGCTTGAGTTCATGTGGAACCCAATTTCCTTGCTTTTGAATATATCCAGCTGCTTTTAAACGTTTTGAAATGGTTGCTTGAGTAACACCCAAAAATTCTGCGAGCTCTTCTTGTGTGTAGCAACAATCTTCATAGAGTAATGCTTCCAGTTCTTCATCTTCAAACTTTTTTGGCTGCCCAGGACGTTCATCATCTTCCAAGCTAAAATCACGACTTTTAAATCGTGCAAAGCACTTTTGGCACGTTCGCTTAGCTAGCGCATGTTCACCATAAACTTCCACCAAAATACGATGACTTTCGGCAGCAGTTTTCTTCATATTAAAGTAATGAAGAAGAACTCCCCGCAAAAACACCTTTTCAGTGTTTACGCTTCAAATAAATGACATATACTGAAATGACGTACTATGACAGTAGCTTTCCAACGCATGTTCCAATGGAATAATACAAGTTACGCCAAATAGACCATATTTTTTGAGAATAAACTATTTCCTATACAGAGTCGAAATTGCCACAGCCAGGTTGTTGAGTCTTTCATTTCTTTCACTGTAGCCATAGTTTCTCACGTCCTTCTTTCTCTCCTTTTATAGTCAATTTGGCGTTCATGTCACCCATTATTCACAAAAATTCCATTTTGCTTCTTATAATTCCTTTGATGCTGATTCTGTTGGTGCATACACTTGAATTATCAGAAATTTTGAGTCGATGCCAGGACTTAAAACACGATACTGTGGAATTCAGGAACCCCCGAACTTCGATCTGGGCATAACTAAAACGCAGAAATTGTCTTCCAGTTGGTTTTGACTCGATGTACTCGTATATATGTAATAAGTACTGGGTGCTGGGACTCTAAGAACAGCTTGAGGTTAATGGTAGGTCTCGACTCATACCAGCGGTGGAGCTTGTGCCCTCAGCACAGGATCTGTTTGGTATCAAAGTGAATTGACGGAGAGGGATGGTAAGGCACATCCTTTCTCCCATGGATGTACGGGCATTCACTGAACTTAAGCCTACACTGCAGGTTTTCACTTAAAACACATAACACATGTCATCCATACTCAGCCTATTCCGATTTATTTGTTCGTCCTCTGTTTCGCCTGGCCTTTCTCTGGTTTCTTCACAGAAAACACGCCAGCAAACGTCAATGTTGACTTGCTAAAGAAACGATTTTCTGTTTTGGGACTGGTTTCTACAGCTACCGTAAGTTCCTTACTTGCTTAATAAATAGCATATCGGCTGTGGTTTTGATTTTGATAATTTTATATCTCTCTTGCTGAGTCTTTCGTTCAAACACCGTCATACACTATACTCTTAGATCTTCAACGATGTAGGTATTTCCTCTCTAGGTTCGAAGCCTGTTTAAAAGCTCATTGAAGTCACTCACTACTCACTTTCAGTGCGTATATATTTCCATATTCATTTCATTCATTTCATACCTACTTTCTTGTTGTCATATTATATCGGTTTTGAGGTGCCACAATACGTTTTCGGGCTCGAAATTTTTACCCGTCATTGTGTCGATGTTCCAACTTGAGATATGTAATTGATTTCCTAAATGCATCAACTTGTTCGCTCTCGGAAACCGCTGAGCCCTGATGGGAATACATTTATTCACTCCGCCATGATTCGTCCGTTGTGCAGCCATTCTTTCTTATCTCTTCCATTAATTTGGTGCTGGAATGTGTGGATATATAAGTGTTTCTTTATTTTTTTTTTTCAGTCGCACCGGATTTCGGGTAGTTTTTTAAGATGTTAATGCATCTTAGGCTCATCTATGGTATTAAAGTGCCCGAACAATACAATATACAGATAGTAGAACTGCGCCTTAATTCAACCGATGATGCACGACATTCGCACCTAAGGCGACTGATGTATATCAAGTTAATGCTCTTGTTGACTGTAATGTCTCCCACTTCCAAGGAAAACGGGATTAAAAACCATTCGGAAAATTTTTTATCTAAAAATACCTTCTCTAAAGCCTATGCTACTGTGCGTTAAAAGGCCCGGTGTGAGTGCTTCCGACTATTTGCTAGGATCTGCAATATTTTGAACATTTGGTCAGTTATAGACTAACTCCGATTAAGACTGCGCCGACAAGTTTTACCTTTTTTGTATAATTTGCGAACGTGGTCCCTGGAGCAGCATCTCTCCGTTTTCTCAACCATTCGCCTTTCACATTCTTTCTTTTTTCTCCCCAGCAGCTCAATGCTGCTATACGAGTAAAATTTAAATTGAAAAAATAAGCATTAATAATAAGAAAATGTAAAAAAAATATATACAAAGTAACATAAAACGACAGTGCGTTTTAGTCAATTTGACAACTTTACTTTTTAGAAAAGTCTTCCTTTTGGAGATACCCACTTTACTTAGTCAAGAACTAACCTCTTGAGAGGAATTGTAGAACCAGCAAGTGGCTGTGGTGCCCATATGTCTGCATTTATTTTTTCCTCAAATCACTTGCATCATCGGTGGGGACTTGAGGTTTGCTTATTTTATTTGCACTCGTTTTCCCTCCGAAACATCAGAAGTCTGACCATATGATAAATTTGGAAATTATTTAAAATAATTTTAAAACAATGTGGCATGTATGATAGAAACAAGCCATATGTAGTGTATTTCCTGTAACGATTACTTAGGCACAGCTTAAATGAAGGCCTTTTGAAAGCTAGCGTAAGTCGACAAGACCAAAGGTCGTGCTTTTTTCGTACGCTAAAACTATTAAAAGTTATTTTAATTTCTCTTAAAAAAAAAAAAAAAAAAAAAAAAAAACACCGAAGTCGCGAGTTTTCACCTCCGCATCATAATTTTGAGTACGAATAACTTGCTCAAGTCATCAGATTCTTATCTGAGGAAGAAATGCTAATCACTCGCCTCTGACCATAAGAATGGCGGCATCTATGGGGTTTCGTTTATCGAAATAGTGAACTGGCGAATCGAGAACTCGGGTTTCACCCAGTTCAGTGACGAGAATATGGCAAATAATGTCATCGCCAATGAAAGGGAACTTCCCCCGTTCATTTCGAAGGAAGAGCTCCAAATGATCTTCGACACAATCAGAAGAAAGAAATCTGTGGGAATCGATGATATACCAAACATTGTGCTTCGACATCTCCCTCTAGAAGCGGTGGACATTTATACAACCCTGTTTAACAATGCAATGAATAATGCACATTATCCGACGCATTGGAAAACTGCGTTGGTACATCCGATCCCCAAAAGGGATAAGGACACCTCAAATCCGGCGAATCTCCGGTCGATCAGTCTCCTTCCAAACATCAGCAAGGTTTTCGAGAAGGTTATCAATAGGGTTCTGACTAAGTGGGTTGAGGACAAAAATATAGTTCCGGATAATCAATTCGTTTTTAAGGCGGGACGTGATATCTCACATGCCGCGTCTAAGCTGGTATCCGATATCCGATGGAATAAAAGCAAAAACTAATGTACTGGTGCCTTCCTTGTTGACTTGGAGAAGGCCTTCGACACCGTATGGTTAGAGGGGCTCTTCTACAAACTGAACAGGCTGGGCATTAGCAGACCATTGCTGTATATTCTTTTCAATATGCTAACAGATAGACAGTTCATCGTGAAGAATGGCGATGTGACTTCTACTGGAACTTTTTATGTTAAAAACGGTCTCCAACAAGGTGCGGTCAATTCGCCGATTCTTTTCAACATTTACACAAGTGATCTGATAGGTTCACTTCACCATGCCATAGCGTACGCAGACGACATAATCGCGTACAGATCAGGTCCAAAGATTGAGGTCATAAACATACTCTTGCAACGTGACTTCGATAAAATTAAACAATATTGCGACGACTGGAAGTTGAAGATCAACTTTCAGAAGTCGGAAACCATTCTTTTTAGGACGCCTTTGTCTGGGGCCTCTGCGGATACCAGAAAGAATTGGCGAAAGTTTCAGATCGTCGGACAGTACGGTCAACCACTTGCTTGTTGAAATGCAGTCAGATACCTTGGGATCTGGCTGGATCAATATCTGTATTTTAATAAACATATAGATGTTGCTCTGGCCAGAGCCAGAGGAGCTTTTGCCCTTACAAAGAGACTGTTTTATAGCAGACAACTCGATGCGAGGGTAAAGGTGATCTGCTACATGGCCCTTATTCGGCCTATGCTAACATTTGGTTGTCCCGTGTGGTTCAACGTGAGAGCAAGTCTTTCGGAAAAGATTCGGGTGTTTGAGAGGGCTTGCCTTAGGGCTTGTCTTCGCCTTTACAGAACACCAGAGTCTGAGTACATAAAATTCTATCCTAATGAGGTTTTGTACAATAGGGCGAACCTAATAAGAGTGGACAATTTTGTCATTAAGTTGATTCGAAGACACATTGCAAGAGCAATGACCTCGTCGAACAACCTGATCTCTGGGGCTTATTACCCCAATTATATGTATCACGAGAGAGTTCGCCTTGACGGCTTTATTCCACCAGAAGCGTTCTTCTATCTTGATAAGAAAGGCTTGATCCAGGACAGATTAGCGGTGCCGTTAATCTTTCACGTCGCTCAAACAGCTGCGGACAGGCGACTCAACTACGACAGAGATGTCGCACACGGCAGTGCGGAGCGTCTCCGGTTCAGTAGAGCGGTAGGGAGTCGCGACATGAGAGATGTTGCTCGGCAGCACCAACAATTTTGGTGGCTTATTGAAGAAGAGGATGCTTCGTCGTCGAATTCCTCAATTACTAGGTAGCTTCCTCGAGTGAAGCAAAGTTGGCCAGCCTATTAGATTTTAGTAATGGCCGACTTACATAGTCTTAGATAGGATTAAGTTAGATTTAAGAAAAAAAAAAAAATAAAAAAAAATAAAAAAAAATAAAAACAAAAAAATACATATATATATATACATATATTTATATATTAAGTATATATATATTATGTATATATATATATATAATATTTAACTTAATTGCTTATGAGATGTAAGTAGGTTAAGTATATTAAGATTTATTTTAGGTAGTTGGTAAGCTTTAGTTTTAAGTTTTATATTTCAACAAAAAAAAAGTCCATTTACTAAGTTTTTGTTAAAATCTGTTTTCTTAGTTTTAGGCTTAATTAATGCAAATATTAAAATAGGAATAGACTGTAAGATACGTCGAAAGACATAGATTAAGTGTTAGGTTTATCTTAGAGTGCCCGCATGGGGCCAGTAAGTTAGATTAAGATAATTTTAAGTTAATTAAGCTAATTTTTAAGCATTTTTTTTTTTTTTGTTTAGCCTATAAGAATTAATATATAAGAAAATAAAAAATGCATTTAAACTGGGGTTTCGTTTATGGAGTTGATTTGATAAGAGCCGAACAAATAGCAGTTCCTATTGTTTTTTGTGACTTTTTTCTGAAATTGAAAACGTGCCGTCTTCATTTCAATTGGTGATATGACAATTAACATGAGTTACTCGTTTGCCAACGTAAAAACCAAATAATACAATATAGTATGTCAGACAGACTGATTCACAAGACTAGGTTCCTACTTCAAGTGATGACTTTCATGATACTCATATATCACTGCATATTGAGTTTTGTATTATACAGTAGATACATGTGTACACACGTGTATGTAAGTCTACGCTTGTTGTTCTTGAGAAAATAGAACGACTTTGTTAGAGTCTGGAGTCTTTTTCGCTTTTCCTTTGTAGAATGTTCAGGTGCATTATTCATTTATTTTTGAAACTACTTTGTATACAATAAGCGTTTCCATTGAACTGAGGATGAAGGTAAGTTCGAGGTAGGTAACCATTAAGTAATGCATCCAAACAATAGAGTGTCACACGCAACTTGTATATAATATATGTAAATGTAGAGTAGAGTGCATAAGCATGTCTTATTTTATTGTATATTGCAAAACTAAAAAAAATGTAAGCATATACAGGGTATACAGAATAATGTGCCGAAGACATCAAGGGGAGATTCCTTGACATACCATATCTTGAGAAAAAAATCGTACGGCCGGTTGGTCTCAAATCTCGGTAGTTTGTCTTTAATTTGACCGCAACATGTGGTTTTTTGACACTTGCTAATATCAGACTATCATCTGCGTACAAGATCTATCCTAGGATCGATCTTTGAGCCACTCCTGGAAGTAAAAAGAAATAGTCCGAGGACTCATAACCTACGATGACAGAGCTAAACCTATCTTTTAAAAAGCTGAAAATGGTATAATTTAAGCACTTAGGAAACTTTTGACGAATAAGCTTATAAAGTATTCGTAAGTCTTTGTGCCACACAGAGTCAAAGGTTTTTCTAAATCTATAGCAAAACCTTCCGTTTATTAAGTTTTGAATAATTTTATTCTGCAGTACCAGTGAGGCATATTCCCTTGAATGACCTTTTTTGAGACAAATTGGTTACTTGGAACAATGTTGGAGTCCTCGCAGATGAAATTTAACTGCCCTGCTAAATGTCTTTCGAACAGTTTTCCTTTTCTTTAATATCCCTCGCTTTCTTGGACTTAGCTATTGGAAGTATTTTTCCTGTTTTTTTCCAAATTAGAAAAAAATATCTATTATTCAGACAGTGGTTGAGTATAGCAGAGAATAACATGTCAGGAGAACTCAGACATTTATAAAGAATAAATTTTGAGATATTATCTCAACGAACTGACCGTATTTGGGGATGTAAATGCTTGAGCATTGTTGGGATTTATTGCGGTATTTGAAGGCGAAAAGTTTTTCATTGATCTCATTACTGCAAAATGATACCATTTTCCTCAGTTTGATCAGAAGTTGTTTCACATCCATCTGCCCTATGTAGTGGTATTACACTGAGCTTGCCACCTGGCTATTGAAGTTGCCAAAATTTCCACAATTGGCAAGGGTGTAGGCCGAACTAAAACCTCACAGTTGATTGACATTAAATTAAACATTTAATAGCAACAAATTTTAAAGTGTAAATATTGTGATATCTTGAATATGTAATACATGGGCTGAAAAGTCAGTGCCGTTTATAAGAGAGGGCACCACATGAAATCCATACCATTTTTAGTACCAACCTTCAAAAGATACGTGTATAAATTTGACAGCCGTCGGACGATTAGTTCTTGAGATATAGCGTTGTGAGTGAAGCAACTTTTGTTATTGTGAAAAAAAATGGATTCAAAGCAATTTCGTGTGTTGATTTATCATTGCTTTTTGATGGGAAAAAATGCAGCCGATGCAAAGAAATGGCTTGATAAGTGTTACCCGGACTCTGCACAAGCCGAACGAACCATTCGCAAGTGGATTGAAAAATTTAAAAGTGGTCATACAAGCACCGAAGATGATGCACGCAGTGGACGTCCAAAAGAGGCTGTTTCAGATGAAAACATCAAAAAAGTCCACAAAATGATTGTGAATTACCGTAAAGTGAAGTTGATTGAGATAGCTGAGGCTCTGAAGATATCAAAAGAGCGTATTGGATATATCATACACGAATATTTGGATATGCGAAAGCTCTGTTCAAAGTGGGTGCCGCGTTTGCTTACAGTCGACCAAAAACAACAACGTTTTGATGATTCAGAGGAGTGTTTAAAGCTGTTCAACCGCAATAAAGCTGAATTTTTGCGTCGGTATGTGACAATGGATGAAACTTGGCTCCACCACTTCACACCAGAGTCAAATCGGCAGTCAGCTGAGTGGCGAGTAGGCGACGAACCTCGTCCAAAACGATCAAAAACTCAACAGTCGGCTGGCAAGGTTATGGCATCAGTATTTTGGAATACACATGGAAGAATTTTCATCGACTATCAACAGCGACTATTACATTGCGTTGTTGGAGCGTTTGAAGGACGAAATCGCAGAAAAACGGCAGCATTTGAAGAAAAAGGAAGTGCTGTTTCATCAAGACGATGCACCGTGTCACAAGTCGATGAAAACGATACCAAAATTAAATGAATTCGACTACGAATTGCTTCCCCACAAACCGTATTCTCCAGATTTGGCCCCCAGCGACTATTTCCTGTTCGCAGAACTCAAAAGAATGCTCGCCGGAAAGAAATTTAAGACCGATGAAGAAGTAATCACCGAAACAGAGGTCTATTTTGAGGCTAAACCGAAATCGTATTACAAAACTGGTATCGAAAGATTGAAAAATCGTATCAATCAGTGTATCGCCCTCGAAGGCAACTATATTGATAAATAAAATTGAATTTTGCAAAAAATTTGTGTTTTACTATAAAACGGCACTGACTTTTCAGTCCATGTGTTACATATTTAATTAATTTTTGATCTTGTAGCATTAGAAGTTCTCATTTATGATTTTGTTTAGATAAGCTATGGCTGATTCATAATAGGAAACAAGTTTTTTAACATTGTTTTCACAATTGAGGAGTGCTATAGTGTCTTTTTCTTTCGATTTAGTGTCGCTGCCTTAAAAGTATCTTCGTATTTCCTTGAGAATAGGGCATCTGCCAATGAAATGGATAACATCTTCCCTCTCTGATAGGTTACAAAGGCTGCAGTAGATTTTTAGGTCAGGACAATGCAGACTTATGCGATAGTTAAGGCGTATCAGTTCTCCTCTCATCTTAAATAGGGACAAATTTATTTCTTTACTGTTGTTATTGTTGAAGTAGTTCTTATCACACAAATTATGATTTAAGATACTGTATGTAGATCGATGTACTGATGATGTAGCCTTATTGAGACACTCTTCTCTATATTCTTCGTCCACTTTTCCAATGATATTATATAGCACCTCACTGGAGAATCTTCCAGTCCCATCTACTAAGTTGAATTCCGTAATGCGTTACCAGCTTCTCTTAATGTTTATATCACAGGGTTCTCCTTTCAATTGTCCTTCTTGCTAGAATTTTTGGAAGTCTGTCATCAGGCATCTCTAGAACTTTAATGGGGTAATACGCATGCAGTTTCAGTGTTTTGCCGAATATTGGAGATAAACCTGTTTCAATGTTTATCATATAATTGGGCGTTGTACTCGGTATCATTAAAGATTCTTTTTATGAAATATCTTACTAATTTCTCAACGGTTTCGTACTGGATGTATCCCCAAGATTGCCCTGCATAACATACATTATTACTGACTCAGCTACAGCTTGGAACACTTTATATTTCACACATTGGTCGACTAGATTATTTGAAAAACATCTTTTCCAGGTTGCACCTATGGCACTTTTGGCTTTTATTGGTCTATCCTTTAGGTGAGGTTCCATATTTAGATTAAAAGTAATAATCACTCCAAGATACCTGTATTGTTTCACCGTTTCGTTAGGCTGACCGTTAAAATGAAAGTCTCATTTCCATATAATCTACCTCCAGATCACTTTTTAAAAATAATAATTTTTGATTTTTCGAGGTTTCGTAAGATTCCATAATTCCATAATTTCAATTTCCTAAAAATATTTGCTCAACCATTGTTTGTAATGGTCATATTCGAGGATACGAACGTTTCTAGTAAGATACGTCCTCTTGCATTAATGAGCCTGCCTATGAACACTGGAAATCTTTCATGTGCATCTACAAATACGTTTTTTAGGATAACCTGGAATTCATTTATCGTCCAACGTGGCCGCACGTAACAGTTGTAAAAGTTGATTCCGTTTATTTTTGCACGAACGTATTCATCCGCCCGATTACTGGCACCTTGGAAAGTATGTTTTCCACATGTCCAAATTAAGGTATACCTCGATTTAGCGCAGATCCAGATGATCCTGCCGAAGGTTTTGGACGACTGGCCGTTGGTGCCAGGATGTCCTGTGCTGTCTCCTACAGTGGTAAAGATTAAACTGTATGGCTCTCCTAAATATAGAGTTTTCCAATAGAGACCTGACAACTTTGAATTTAATTTGTGAACGCACTCTTTCACTAATCATCAAACTGTCACTGTCAATTTATTCAGTAAACTGAACATTTCCATCATGGTAAAGTACACTAACGAGCGACGTCTGCAAATTATAAAAATTTTCTACAGATATTCGGAGTCGGTAACTGCAACTTTAAGAGCATTAACTCCAATTTTTGGTCGTAATTATCGCCCTAGTAGACAGGCAATAACAAGTTTAGTGCAAAAATTTGAGTCTACATATTCGTTGTGTTATGTTGCCGTGTCAGTGAGACAACGGGTTGGTCGAAGTGTCGAAAAAAGCGCTGCCGTTCAGACGTCCGTAGCAAACGATCCAAATCAGTCAATTCCACGGCGTTCTCAAGAATTGGGCATCGCTCAGACCACATTATGGCGTATTTAGCGTAAGGATCTTGGTTTACAACCATACAAGATCAAGCTGACTCAAGAATTGAAGCTGATGGACCATTTGAAGCGACGTACGTTCTTTGATTGGGTTCTGGAGAAGATGTGCCAAGATGATGAATTACATCACAAAATCATCTTCAGTGACGAAGCTCATTTTTGGCTCAATGTGCTTCATGAATCACCACTTCATCCACAAAAAATAACTGTTTGGTGCGGTTTGCATTTTTTTTTTCGTCGACGATAACGATCGTCACGTTACT
Source organism: Volucella inanis (assembly GCA_907269105.1). NCBI lineage: Eukaryota > Metazoa > Arthropoda > Insecta > Diptera > Syrphidae > Volucella > Volucella inanis. Next base: position 68,864,815 of record OU026157.1, on the reverse strand, counting down.
GTGAATGGTTAGCGTTATCGCGCCATGATCACCGATTATTTTTGGCCCGAATTGGAAAAAATGAACTTGGACGTCATGTGGTTTCAACAGGATGGCGTCACAAGCCACACAGTAGACGCTACAATGGATTTATTGAAGAGTAAGTATGGTGATCGTGCTATCTCATGACATGGGCCAGTCGATTGGCCGCCTCGTTCGTGCGATTTAACGCCGCTTGACTATTTTCTATTGGCTACGTTAAGTCATTGGTTTTTGCCAACACGCCGATGACGTTGGAAGAGGTCAGAGCCAACATTGAACGCGAAATAGCGGCCATTTCGGCTGAAATGTGTGACCGAGTCGTTGAAAATTGGGTCCAATGAATCGACCGCTGCAAAAGTGTCCGCGGTGACCATATGAACGAAGTCGAGTTCCATTCATAAATGTTTTGATTGTACTTTAAGCCAATAATAAAGTTTTTGAAATATCTCAAATGGTTTGCTTATTTAAAAAAAAATTTGTCAAGTCGTTATTAGAAAACCCTGTACGAGACATTTTCTGTTACTGGCCTCCTTGACTCCTTTCTCACATTTTCTACATTGATTTGAGCGATCCATCTGTGTATTATAGTAGAAATATGTAGTTAGAGTTTTGCTTTCCCGGACGCGACAGTTTATACTCCCAATTTTGATTCTGCCTAACTTTAGCATTTTCTGTGCACTGTCTGCAAGCTTAACGTCGCAATTTAGGTGTGTCCATAGGCGTTACTTAGGCTAATTATGTCTGGATTGTATATGCCGTAGAGCTGGTATTACTATCTGGCTGATTCGCAGATCCCCTTCTTCGTTGTCTCCTCGTCAATGTCCTTTACTTCTTGAGTAATGCGGTATGTCAGAGCCCGAATCTCCACATTGCTGCCAAGGGTTTCACCAATTATCTTTTTAAACTGGCCTCTTTTTATTCCTGTCTCCTTAATCTGCATCAGGATATTTTTTTATAGGTTCTTCTATTATTAAGGTCCGCCTTAATTTTCCAGAGTATTTCTGCATAGGAAGGTTGCCCCTTCATTGTTATCACAATCGCGTCGGCTCGAGTTTTCTCTTTGGTAGGCCTTTACATCTTGGCTTGCTTATTCTTTTTGATGACCTTTATCCTGGTTTTGTTGTCATTAATTATGGTCGGTTTTTCGACCTTTGCCTGTTGTTTTTTTTTTTTTGCCCCAAATGATGTGTAATCTTCATAGATACCAGTAGCCTGGGCTACCAGCCTTCGTGTCACCTACTTCTGAGGTTTCTGCAGCTTCTAAGGCTTCTGCCGTAGCTCATTTCGTTGTTGTTATAAAAATACATATTTCCGCCCAATTGTCCTTCGACAGAAAGGTGTGATCGTAAATTAGCGGCGGGCTGGGTAGAGTAGTTCTCCATGCCATGAATTGTGGACAATAATATACTGTATGTTCCGTATCTTCAGCTTTATTTGTGCATTTGGGGAAAGATGGTGAGCTGTCCATGTTTCCATGTTTAAATTCTACTCAGTTATGACTTGTCAATATTACTTTTTATGTCAATCTGCTTTTCGTTGTACTATCCAAGCGAGTTTGCCACTTAGCTATTGACGCTGCCTTTTCTTAAATTTCGATCCTCTTGATTCTATTGGCATTGTGTTGACTTAAGGCTATTCTGGTGTCCAGATAGCAATGATAGTTTTACCAGCATGCCATGTTTCAGCAGCTGTCAAAGTTACTTATAACATCCAGTTTCGAAAAATTCATTTGTTTGACATTTCATTATATACATCGTTTTACGCTTGCCGAACGTGTGGACATTATTGAAAAATATTATCGGTGTTCCGGCACAGTTGTAAATACGCAACATGAATTTCGTTTTGAGGTCGGTCGTCTTCATGGTTTCAGTGTGCAGGCAATTCGTCGCACCGTTGAAAATTTGAGCGGGAGTACACTCTTTTGGATCTTAAGCCACTAACCAGATAGAGATTGGTGAAAAATAAATTTTACAGTTGGACTTGGGTCTACATCCATATAAAATTGTGATAACGCAAGAATTTAAGCCAGACGATCATAGACAATGCCATGAGTTTTCTAATTGGGAGAAATTTAGCGACTGGGTCAACTCACGGCGAGCGTTCATCAATTGACCGCCACTATCATGGAATTGGACACCATTCAATTATTTACTCTGGGGCTACGTCAAGTCCTTAGTCTACCCTAACAAGCCAACCACTTTGAATTAGCTCCAGGCCAACATTCGATACGGTATTGCTGGAATAATATCGCATATATTGGACCGAGTCATCAAAAACTGGACAGATCGCTTGAAGCACTGCTAACGAAGTAGAGGTGGCCATTTGAATGGTGTGCTATTCCATAAATAATGGCATGAATGTAGCTAAAAAATAAAACCGTTGTTATTTGATTTAAGTTTTTTCCTATAGTTCTTATCTGATAACCCTTTATATCCGCAACCTTTCATCTGCAAGACGGGAACCATTCCAGCTATAACAAAGGCGGCCTCGTCTGATATGGCTCGAAAGCCGCTGAATGTCCGTAGTGCGAAGAGTGTGTATATTGATGATAGTCTGCCTTTGGTCTCCGTCTTCCAACAGAATTGATGTGACAACCCAATAGGATTCTTTTTTCGTAATCATGTCCACCAATGTTAGACAGTATGCGCGAGAAAGCTCCCTGCATTTGCGATGCTTTCTTGGTTAAATAGTTCACCTGTGCTTTGAACCGTAATCTGTTTTCCAGCATTACTCTAAGATATTTAACCGCTTCTTTGGACCTGATTATTTGGTTACTAATCTAGAAGTTGACGAACTCTACAGTTTTTCGACTAGTTATGAGGGCAGCTTCTGTTTTATAGTTGACAAGTTCTAGGCTGCTAGCCAATCCTTTATCCAGGTAACCTCAATCATAGGACTCCGTTGTATATGATCTTCCACAATAAGGGAACTCCGGCAGTTACGTTGTAGTGTTTTTAATCTGTATTATATACTTACTTCCTGTTGTTGAGAAAGCTTATCCCTATACGCAGCAAATAATATGGTCCATCCATCCCTGCGAGTGATCTTCTGATGAACGACCAGTTCGTAGAGTCAAAAGCATATTTAACTTTTACTACTGCACAGTACTCCTTTGTGCCGTGGAGCCATATTTCCCGCCTGACGCCTTTTTAAAGTCATGTTGGTAGTCTGAGAGGGGTCCTTTTTCCTCTGACATTACGAGTAATCTATCGCAGATTATCTTCTCGAGGATCTTCACCTTGTTGCCCAATAGCGATAGGACGATGGTTCTCCTAGAGGTTTCCCATCGTCATCTTATTACATACCTGGAGTAGCTCCTGCTAGGTAATTAGTGGAATGTCCACTACACTGACTTCGCTTACGATATTGCACATAGAAGCTGGTACTTGAGGGAAAAGATACTCTACTATGGATTTAAGCATTATTGAACATATAACTGGAGGGATTCTGTAACCCTACAGTTTGGTCATTACCATTCTGTATTCCGAAACCCATGGGTTAATGCCGGCCTCCTTACAGAGGCATTTAAAGTATACGGCTTTACTCTCCTTGACGGCTCTATTAAAATTGCACCCTGTCAGTATCCAAGCATTGTCGGGAGTCTGATCTCCTTCTTGAATGCTGGACTTTGTGTCGGAATTTAGGGCATCTTGCACGGAATGCCTGTATTTCCTCATTTCACCATTAAACACGGTGGTACCTTCCTTCTGTTGTTTCTTCTGGAATGAATGTATTGCAGGCGGTGGTCGTTGTCCGGCCGGTTGGTCCGTATCTGTTTTTTTTATATATTTTTTTGGCCCGTGATAACTCACAAATGAATAGTACTTTTGATTTTAATTTTGGTCAGCTCAAAACTAATGTTAACACGTCTGATGGGGTAATTTTGGATCACTTCTTGCAGTTCTTGTTGATAAGATTCTAAAAAAAATTGCTTGCTTCACAATCAGGTGGAAGGGCGTCTGGGTCAAGGAAAACGTGACGCAGCTTACAATGAATTGAGATCATTCAGAATGAGTTGTAAAGAGCTAAAACACAGTGATAAGATAATACATCGTATACGCCCTATTCCCCCAAGGGGTGACATCGATGTGACTGCACTTATTTGCTAAATTCCATCGGAAAGTCACTCGTTTTCTTCCTTCATCACAGACCACTATAAGTTGATCTTCTGATCAGATTAATTAATTAATAGAGTACTCTGTACTCTACTCTTTCGACGAATTCTAAGATGGATTCGTGCAGTTTTCATCTTTCCGCAAGGTAACAGCCGTAGTAAACCTTTGTTTTGCTTAGGAGATTGCAAAGAAGCTCCTTTAAAAAATATCAAGTCAAATTGATGTCATACCACTTCATACGTGTACAAATCACAAAAGAAAATCATATAAGTTCAAGGTATCTAACTAAATCGTATGGAATCTTTCATTTACTGGCAACGTAATCTGAACTTGTCGTAGGTGAAACAATGACCGATCCAATTGAGATTTAAATGAAAACAACAATTTGTCCTGTCCCGTGCTTTATGAGTTTCAAATACATTCAATCTCTCTTAATCGGTCAGCTCTAGAACACTAGTGTAAGTTTGGTACGAGTGCACTGTAAAATCTTCAACTTCGAACCTATCGAACTATGTAAAACGATTGCAGCTGACATACGCTATGAAAGTACGCACGCAGTTCAAATCAAATCAACATCTACCTCCCTTTGCAGTTGAAAATTGTAAAATCTCTGGTCAACTTGAATGCGAAACGGCGCTCTACGCTGATAGCGTCTGTAGTCGGATTGAGGTTGCTTTGAGTAGAACGTATCCACGTCATCTTCTGCTTCAATGGAGATATCCATAAGTCAAATACGAAATGTTTCAACTTTTTTTTTTAACGGTCAATAATATTTCGTTTTTATTTCCCATGATCAGCTTGCTCGAGGGATTCTTTGTTTAAGATAAGCCCGCCGCGCCGTGCCGCCTGCTGATCACGAGCGGCGATTTATTGTATATACTTGGTCCCATTATGCGGCCAAGGGCAACGTTTATCCCATTGGAGATTGATGAGTAATTAGTTTCAATTCAAACAAGATCGCAATTTGCTTCGATTGTTGATGTAATAATTCATAAATAAGGGGTTAAGATTATAACTAAGTTTTAAAATGTATTTCAGTTGTTGGGTGTAGATTTCTTTACGGTTGGAATACTCAGGTCTCTGTGCAGTAGAGAAGCTTTGTAGAGAAGGGCTTTATTTTCTAGATTTATTGAGCAGATTATAATGCAGATTGTGGAATTTGAGTTTTACTTGGTTACGTTGTTGTGTTTTCTCCAGATAAGGCGTCTGTCGAGGTGGATACCGCGGTACTTCACTACTTTACTTTGTGGTATTATAGTGTTGTTGAGAATGAGAGGTGGGTCTCGTTCACTTCAATTTTCCAAGTATATAACCGCAGTCGCTCTGTATATTGTTAAGGTTATGGGAAGCTGATTTCCGGTCACCGTCGGAGCTTAGTATCAAGGTGACGCCAGTGAAGGTAGAGATGGTTAAGACATTGTCCGTTAGGAGATCTGATGTAAATATGTACATAATATGTATAGGGGTGCCAAGTACACTTCGTTGGAGAACACCAGCTCTTATACAGTGGTCTTTCGATGTGAAAAACTTGTAATTTATCCTGAAATGACGGTTTAGCAGGTACGATTTTAAGAATTTGTGAAAATTCTGTGACAAGAGTTTGTTTATTTTATGGATGACCCTATGGTGCCAAACTTTGCCGAACGCTTGTACAACGTCAAGAAACACAGCCATGCAGTATTGCCTTTAAAGGAAAGCTCTTTCAGTTGTGGACCTGTTTTACCTTGTGATGCTTAGCTCTGAATCCACGTTGTTTCTTCCTTTTCCAAGAACGGAGTTATTTTTCCTGAGTAGTGGTTTCTCGAAGACTTTAAACAACAAGGGCAAAATGAATTGTTGGTCAATAAGACAGTGCAAAAGTAGAGTCCTTGTCGACCTTCGAGATGATGATTATCTTTCAAGGTTGAGAGTTCTAGCATTTTCCCCGTAAAGTGGTCATAACCTTTACTCCATTTTTTAGAGTATGATAGATCTCCTGCGTGCCAATCAATCTGGAAATATTTCATTTTTCAAAACAAGCAGCAAGGTTTTTGGCGCAGTACCCCAAGGGTCAATCCTTGGATCGATACTCTTTTCCCTCTATATTAATGAGCTTCCCGCTCAGATTCACCATAGCTCAATATATTGGTGCTTTTGTATATTTTTGTATTTATATAGTTCGATGAGGCTGTCGCAAAATCTAATGAGAACTTATAAACTATGGTATATTCAACTGGCAAATAAGTAATTTTCTTTGTCTCAACCCAGAAAGACCCAAGGTAATTTCCATCCAAAAGAAAGCCACTATCTATCCACTTATTACGCATATGCAAGATATTAGTATACACTATCTCGCTCACTTTGAATAGTCCCTTCATATGGAAAGAACATATTATTGTGACTCTTGACACTGTTTATACTATATCTACAGCCAGTTCGATGTTGGTTCAGGAGTTGGTTAAGGTCCCCTTCCACTTTGGTGCGCCAACTGAGCAGTAGTCTTCCTTTACTACGCTGTCCGTCAGGGACGGATACGGAGATTTTTCGGACCGGATTATTGGCGTCCATCCGCTCGTCGTTACCCAACCACCTCAGTCGTTGGACTTTCACTCTTCTGGTAAGAATGCAAGTAATTGGATGGATGTTTAAAAGATTGTGCCTCTGATGTTGGCGGGCGAGTTCCGCACAGTTCTTTCAAGAATAATGTTGAAGAAATGTGAATCGCTTTGTCTAAATCCTGTTTTGAGAGTCTCGGCGAGTTGTTAACCGACCTTGATGAAGCAGCGTTCATTATACAGTCTACAAAAATGCCCTTTCCAAATTCTCAGCTTCGAACTGCGACCCTACTACTATCTTTCCTTGTTGGTCCATAGACTTCGGTTCCAAAGTCCGAATTTCTGGAGTAGCATCTTTCACTTTCTTCTACCGCGTGCTTCTCATGCTCCTTCTTTTTCCCCCTGAGGCAATTTTAATGTAAGTAAGTAAGTCTTGTAAAAACTCGTAGAAGCTATCTTAGGTGTCGTCACCTTTCCCCTTTGCGATAACATGCCGGAAACTCAAGACTTCTTGCCTAAGTCTGCCTCTAACGACAACTGCGACTGTTTTTTACCGTCGATGACAATCGCCATACTAGATGTTGCAGTTTCTCATCCTCTTTTTGTCTGGTCTTTTCTTTGGTGGTGGTAACAGTCCAGGGTCTCCTCTTGTTGGTCGGTTGCACGTGGCCTTTTAACGGACCTAACATTCCATGTGCAGATCCGAAGTTCGTTGTCCTTGTTTCGTTTGCAAGGGTTGCCAACAGTATATCCGTCCTTATTCGAGGCTTGTGGCTTCGTTACTTTTCATTTTTTTCTATGGCCGGGCAGTTACTACAAGGCAGAACCCCCAACCTGGAGGATCAGTTCCATTATAGATGTCTCTTAGATGAGGGGTAGATTAGACCTAAGTCAGTAACCTGTTCGGAGATGTGAGTTTTGCCGATGGTGCATTAACGGCTCATCCGCCACCATCTCAATTCCAAGATTCGGTCTGAGCTCTAAATATATGGAATTCATCTGCTGCCCAGTTGATTATGCTGCTATTTTCGTCTGCTGGTCAGCACTCGCGCTTATAAGTTTAGCAAATCAAGTCAAGCTGACACCTCTTAGTGAGTATTCGATTTCTACAGCAAACGACCACCATCAGCGAAGACCGTACTGCCTAACAATAAAAAGTGTGCATGTCCCAAGATATTTGATATGGCCCTATGGATCTTTGTATGTTGGATGTGAAAGTTTTCTTGCCGCACGGGTAAAGTAGTAGATTGGTAAACATGATGAAAATGGAAAAGGTAGCAAAATGGGGAAGTTTTGAGCTGGTTGCAAAATGCTCAGCCATCACATTTGCGTTGTCTAAAGAGCTGAGAGCTAGAATGTCATTGTTGATGAGCTGATATGAGATTGTCATTTTTGACGAACGCCCAAGAATTCCAACTATCTATTTACTTCTTCTGCCTTTGCAGTTGCAGTCGTCCTATTGTAGATCAAAAGAATTTATTCCAATTTTCTACTGGTACCGTAGTTACAGCTCGAGATGAACCACGCTCTTATCTTTACTTTGATACCCTTCATAAGGCGAAGAATGATGCCATTCATACCAAAGAGAATAGTATTTGTGATGACGACCAATTAACATTCTTAAATAAACTGTTATATTTTCTTCAGTGCCTTACAGTGCTTGAGAGATATTTTCTTTAATGGTGTGATCCGAGGAGTTATCTGACATGACACAGTGTTCCCACAGGCATAGAAGGGATAGTGAAGGGATAGATGTGAAGTATTTAACATGGGGTTAACTTCATGCCATAACTACAAGTTGGCTGAAGTTGTCCACTTTCCTGTCCAGAGACACTTGGAATTGTGTCTATTAAAATCGTCCGCAAAACGATTTCAGTATGAAGATACAGGGATATTTCATTTCAAAACCAACTTTTACGAAATTAGTGGATTTGTCAGTGACAAGAGTGGCAGAGTGGTCAACAGGAAACGGTTCGAATGTCACACCCTGGGCAATCCGGTTACAGAAGCACTGCAACACCACCTTCTAAGCTTAGCACAATTATCGCGCTCGCAGTGTTGCAACTTAAAAACAACAAAATTATGCTTCCATCCAACGAAATTTAGTACATACATACATAAGTACTCTTATAGGTACCTACATTGTGTTATAACAAAACTTGTAAACCGAGAAATGTTGCTGCAAAAATAGCCCATTCGATAAAATTTAGAGGACTCAAAAGTAAAAAAACAAAAAAACAAAAATAAAACTGGAACAAACAAACAACAAAACGCCTGACCTGCCGCAATGTGTACTCAAATCGTTGGAAAAAAAATCGCAGCGAAATAGGCGAACAAAGTAGGAAATCGGCTTACTCGTCTCGCCCCGACACACAACTATACGACGCAAATGTCAGATAGTGACATGGTGTGCCAGCTGCAAACCAGTTCATTCACATTACACACATTTCGAGTGCTCGAGCACCCAGAATGCCTGCTCATAAAGACAACAGAAGCCATCAAGATGTACCGGGTACATTTTAAGTACATCCGCACCGAGAATGAACCTAACACTAACCTCCCCGTGCACGCTTTGTATACTGAAGAGTGCGCGTATTCCCAAGAAACGTGGTGTCTAATTGGATAAGCAATACTTTGGCTGCTAAGGCTTGTATAAGTATGACTCATTCAAAAATTGTACCTTGGCCACACTATCCGTTCGAGCAAAGTCTATCGTTCTGATAAAAAGCAATTGCGGAGAAATTCTTAACATCTCATTCAGAGCTCGCAATGGACGGTAGAAAATTGTGAATCTTCGCGTCGCAGCAGCATGCTAATAAGAAAGTGTGACGGTGGGACTCAATGTATCTGAATCGTGGTGCAACATTCAATATTTCTTTGTTTGCGCATGGCTGGGCTACAGTTCATTGTTTACGAATTCACTCGGTCTCAGCAGATTATCTCGTTCTTTGTTCGTGCGATTGAAAAAGATACGATGTTCGTAAGCGAATATGCTCAAGAAAAGGACAGATGAAAGATAGCAGTAGACTTGGAAATGATTTCCAGAAATTTTCGTTTGTTTATTGGTGTAGTGCTCTCAACGGGGGGGTTGTTTAATTTCCCACAGAGGAAATACAATTTATCTTTATTTCAACAAGTTTTACCTTATTCCATAAGACTGCTTGGTATTACTGGTCAATTGGGCTTTTTTTTTTTTTTTTGGCGATTAGGGTAGACGATGACGGGTTTCAACCTAGTGATGAACATGAAACTGTATCAACTCCCTAGTCACGTCATAGCTCTTTTTGTAGGCTTTCTCTTCTTTAATTAACGGTCAAAATATGGACATTCTTTCCGAGGTATTGTTCCGACCAATCATTCATTAAACGTGTATTACTGGGGACAAGACGTGGATTTATGATTGTGACATGCAAATTAGACATCAAGCGAGTGAATGGCGTGTTAAAAATGAGCCCAGACCACATCGTCAAAAAATAAGGCAATTCTCACTACTTTCATGGATTCAAATAGTGTTCTGCATCATAAATTGCTCCCTGAAGTCCAGACTGTCAATAAACAATATAATGTACTTCTCATTCGTGGAAAGAAAATTCGTGGATTTTGCGTCTCATAATGCATAGATTAGTCCTACATTACTTGCCAAAAACAACACAATTACCATCTAGAAGCCACCATATTCATCTGATCTGTCGCCGCGCATTTTTTTCCCTAACCGGCCGATTTAAAACAGTCGGAAAACGCGTTTTTACAGCGGAAAGGCGATAATGAAAGAATCGCCAAAAGCACTGAGGCCATACCAACCGTCGAGTGGGAGAGGTATTTCGAGGGCTTAATCAACAAAGTCACAAGAGCGGTACAGTAAAGGAGAATTGCTTTGAAGGTGACAATATAGACTTAAATAAATAAACTTCTATTTAAAATTTTAAAAACAAATTCCGGGATAAAGACTGTAGTTACATCAAATGCAACTTGATTTTCCAACGCATCTGCTTATGTGGTTCGCTACATTTTCATTCTAGTGTCGCTCTAGAAACAATTATTTTTTGGAACACCTCAAAAGTAAGACCAAGATTTCGCTGTCTAGATTATCTATCTGTTTTCCCTCAACCTCTTCATGGAGCCTTGTTTCTCACCACGATCTCGCCATTTAAGTTCTTTGTAATGAAATTTCTAAAGTAATTCCAGCATTAGAAATTTTGATACGCTTACTGTCCCCATACAATTTACTTTTGACTCCATACAAAAATTGTACTGTTAAGATCTTGGCTGTAGAAAACAATGTTAATGAGTCCACACCAACATATGACGTTTATAGTCATGTCGCCAGCACGATTAACTTCTTTTTACTTCTTACACTTTCGTCTATGTGATCTCCCTTTTAGGATCTTAGACCTCTTTATTGTATATCCCCGATAACGAGATTAATGCCTCTAATGATAAGTACAAATTTATTGGAAATAAGATCCTTTATCCGCCATCGAATAAAAAATATCAAACCAAAACAACAGGCGTGGTGAGCCACGAGCTATAAAGACACTGTGAAAGTTAAATTATTGTTTAAAGTTTGATTAAGCTTTTTTTTAGGTAGCTTTCCGAGTAGATGCATTTTTTCAGTCTTTTATTCCTAAAAAGGCAATCTTCTTCTTTCTTCCCTCACATCCCTTTTTTCCAAGGTCAGGTAAACACTGATGAATTTCGAAACTCCTCAATGACCGAAAGTATCATTGAGTGAAACTGTGGTTCACACCAATCTAGCGAAAGCAAGATAGTTGTGCCTGAAATTTCAAATGCATTTGACAGAGTTTGGCATATGTTTTTTGTTTGTTTTTAAATACACGTATTTAGAATTGATGAATATCTTCTTCAATGGATCAAAAATAACCTATCGTTGAGTTGTCTTGGACGGTTTCGAGTCTGATATTTTCAAAACAAATGTTGGTATGCCCCATGGTTTCGTTCTCTACCACTTTCCTTCTCTACACTTTTTCATTAATCTTCATTAATAATCTCTTGCTTGCTTCTTGTAAATCGAGTACATTTGCTTGCCGACGACTCTAGGAACTTTGTGTCTATTCTCGGCTATAGAACGGGAGCGCCAGCGTATATTAGGCTGAATAAGTTCCGATATTAGCAGCGTAATTAATTAGGAAACTACTTGGAAAATTCAACCAATTTATGCTTATATTGATTTTTGATTTTTTCATTCTCATTAACATTCGTAATACTTTAAATTCTGCCACTATCAAATATGGTATTTACATTTCTTTTACGAGTTGACCATCGTCATTGCGACTTTCTTGATGACTACCGACAGAGCCCAAGTGATTGCATTTGAATTAAAGCCGAACAGAAGCATAAACCTATCAAGGCTGAATGACCAAAGCATTGAAAAACAGCCTGCAAGGACATATATTGTAACATACATCAACCCATTTTCACAATCTAGTCGGATGAAAATAAGCCTGGTGAAAGGAAACGAGGCAATAGTTGCCCAATTCTGAAGAAGGAGGAATACGGACGAAATATTTAAGCAGAAATTAATTTTTCCACAGTTCTTCGACTTTGGCCTAAAAATACAATTGTGTAGTAAGTCGAACAAATTAGTTTAGCTTAGCGGGCTGCAGATAAGCTTTGGTGAAAAAACAACTATTCAGTCGGGAAACTCCTTGTAACTCACATCACGGTCGCTTCGACTTCTCAAAGAACGACTAGAAGATCGACGACGCAGAAGAAACTCAATCAATTCATGATACGTAGCTGGAAACGTTTAGCTTGCTAGGAATAAGGTCCATAGCCCCACCTAATTTAGTTACTTACATGCGTAACAATAAGATTCTATGATCGATTTGTTATAAAGTACCATATATAAAGCATAATGTCAAACCATATCTCAATGTTATCGTTAGCCCTAAAGTGAGAATGTACAGACAGCATGGTAGCACTTTCGGTAACAAGTCAAAATGTTATATAAACCTTATTGCAACACCATATTTTCGACACTTTAAAATTTACAAGCTGACTTGACAGCCATAAGGAAATGTTAAAAACTGTGCTGACTTCAATCTCATTTCAGCATTAATTAAGCTAATTTCAAGCCCAGATTCAATGTCAACGGCCAATCATCTGTTAATAGTTCTTTCTCTAATGAGTTACAATACGATAACTCAGGCTTGTCGGGCCATTGTATCATATCAGCTAATTGCTCATATACTGACCAAACAGTTAGAACAAAAATTTCTAAAGGAACCTTATAGCAATACGAAGAAGTCAGCTGGAGCCGACTTAACAACTTCTTAAGGAATTTTAACTGGTCGTTATGTTTCATCAACAACGACGTTAATGCTGCTTCTTATATGATCACTGACACTATTCTCTTTGGAATGAGGTCATTTATTACTCATCAGATGAAGAGAATCAACTCAAAAGAAAAGTCATGGTACGACTCGAGCTGTAAAGAGGCTTTTAGGGTCAGACAAATGTTTTTTTGGTCATACAGGACCAGCCCGACAGAGGAAAACAGAAAAAAAATTCAAATAATCCAGAAATGACTGCAACATCTTTGTCAAGCGCGTGAAATTTCAATATAACAAAAAACTGAGGCAAAAAATACTACAATGTCCCAAAGGTAGTAAAAATTGTTGGTTGCTTGTCAAAAAATTAGAAATGCTGCCTCATCCTCCATCTCAACGCCCATTTACAATGACATTCATGCTGTCATGCTTGCTGTAGCTCAATACTTTCAAATTGTGGTTTGTCTCCGGCTACACTTGAGTGCGCTTAATCTTCAATGTAGTAACAAGAGTACCGAAAGGCCTTAACATACACAAATCCGCTGGTGCAGATGTCTCTTGCAGATCTCCCCTTCTTCTGGCGAGGTGTTCTTTCATGCTGGCAAAACCAATGCGTACGCTTTTCCATCAATTCTAGTAGGTCGAAATACGAATTTTGGTATGACGGCAGTACGGTTTTCGTAGCAACAGCTCCACTGGTGATTTGATAGCATGTTTTACCGAAAAGTGGAACCAACTTCCACACCAATCTGGTGAAGGCAAAATAGTTGCATTTGATATTTCTGAGGCATTTGAGAGAGTGTGTCATCAAGGTCTTTTGTCGAAAACGCAAGCTTTTTGGGATCGACGAATCTCTCCTTCAGTGGATTGGAAATTACCCTATATAAATTTACAAAATAAATGCTAGTGTGCCCCTGAGCTTCATCCTGTTTCCGACACTCTTTTTAAATTTCATCAATGATCTCTTGTCTGCCACTTCTAATCCAATATATTCCTTTGCTGCAGACAGTACTCTCTGCTTCTTGTATTCTCATATTCATATTGTTCGGCTGTTGAACGGGAACGACAGCTATCAATTCCGATACTAGCAGGATAACTAATTGGGGAACCAACAACAGAATGGAATTGAATGCTTCCAAAACACAATGCTGTTTGCTGTCATTAAAGCGAAATTTTAATGGCCAGCCATTATCCAAGAATGACTCTTGCTTCATTGAAACTGAAAAATTTTCCATTTTGGGTATGTCTATCAACGACAATTTACATTAAAATGACCACATATTCGATGTCGTCAAAAATGCTGCGAAATGTTTAGGTTTCCTCAAGCTATGAAAGAAATAGTTCACCCCCCTCCTGACATGGCTTTTATCATTCCAAAAAAATTCCCACATTTGTCCAGGTGCTCCTAATACCTCTTTGCTCTTGCTAAATAGGATCCAAAATCATGCGATAAAACTCATAGGTGGTTCCGATGTTACATAGTTATTATGCACCCTCAAACATCGATGTAATGTTTTCTTGTTGTATCGTTTTCTTCACCACCAGTGCCCCAGCGAAATTGCCATTAGCATTCCGCCTCTTTTAACCTTAATAAGTATTTTGAAATAACGTGATTCTTTCCTAAGTGGAACAACTCGTTTAGCTTAGGAATGCTCTGCCTAGTTCTTTATTTTCTAACCATTCTAACCTTCAAATATTTAAAACCAAAGTTCATCGGTATCTTCCTTTTCCCTCCCTAACTTCTTCCGCCCACTCTATGTGCAGACTTTTTAAGGGTACATAAGACCCCTTGTGCGCTCGCCAATTATAAAAAAAAACATGTATAATACAATACATGTTTTGAATACTAGTATTTTAAAGATATACGAATTTTTCCATTTTATAACCTACTGGCAGCTCTGTAAAGAATGTGAAATAAAAAAAGCTTTTGTGGTTCCATCAATACTTCTGTTGGTGGGAGTAGAAAAAGTGCACAAGCTTGGCACCACTTTGAAAGTTTGATAATTATTAAAAAGATTGTAAAAGCTAATGTGGAACTAACAAAACGCTTTAAAGCGTTTGGAGCTTATTACTCATAAAGCACTTAAAGAGGTCGAAGAGTTACTATTGCCCCATAGATGGCAGACAACATTTTTTTGTCGAAATACGTGTTTGAATTGAAATTTCTAAAATTTGCTTAAGTTTGCCGAATAAGTTTCTGGGCTTTACTGTAAATTTATAATAAATTGAATCAGAGCAACAGCGGAACGAGTATCGAAAGCCCCTTGATTAGTTCGTGAAGTACGAGGTACGAAGTCCTGTCCTGTCATAAGGAGGTATTTGCATTTTTTTTACAGATTATCCTTACGTGGACTTCTCGACGTCGTGTAAATGTTTGACTATTGATTTTGATTTCTAACGTGCGTATAAACTAGCCTGCCTTGAAGACATTGCTTAGCTATAAGTCTAAGGCTAAACAGTCAGTGAAATTGACTGAGCTTGCGCTAAGCCCAATTGATCGCATATAATGAATATTATACGAGTATGTATCGCAAAATTTGTATTCTTTCAATACGAGTATAAATAACGGATTTGTGAGCTGGTGCATTGTCTTGATGGAACAACACTTTCTTCTTAGCGAAATTCGGCCGTTTTTGCTAGATTTCTTCACTCAAACGTTCCAATAAGTTCGCATAATACTCGCCCTCGATAGTTTTTCCTTTTTCAAGATAGCCAATGAAAATTATCCCACGCGCATCTCAAAAAATCGACGCCATGATCTTGCCTGCAGATGAAACGGTCTTCGCCTTCTTTGGAGCCGGTGCTCTTTATAGAATGTTTTTTTGTCTCGGGTGTAAAGTGATGGACCCATTTTTCATCCACTGTTATGAAACGGCGCAAAAATTTTGCTTTGTTGCTGTGAAACTTCGCTATACACTCAATTGAAACATCTTCACGACACTGTTTTTGCTCAAGTGTGAGCAGATGAGGCACCTATCTTGTACACAGCTTTCTCATGTCCAAATTTACAAAAAATGTGCGATGTACCGCTTTTTTTAAGATGTCTACAATGTCTGCTAGCTCGCCCACTTTCAGTCGACGATCATCCAGTACCGCTTTGTAGATTTTCTTCCACATTTCTGGAGTCGTCACCTCATTCGGTCGACCACTACGATGCTCGTCTTGGCAGCTCGTACGGCCTCTTTTAAACTCAGAAAACAGAAGGAGCAGACTCACCCAGAGTAAGATCCAGTTCAGCTTTTATATTGGTTGGGCTGAGGTCTTTCAAATAAAAGTATTATGTCACATAACGATGACCAATTTTCTCCATTTTCACAAATTCACTGACGACGTTCACTATTGATGGCTGCCAAACAAATACTAAGCAACGTGGCGCTTTTAAACTTAAAACATGTGGTTTAGAGACTACGTACTTTGCAATACAGTGATATTTTTAAACAACTGCCACTATGTCTTGGTCAGGACGAGTACTTCTGGGACCGCCATCGTACTACGGCGATTATTATTGACGGCAAAAACAAGTCCTACTCGGATGCGGATTTTTTGTTGGGGGCAGACTTAGGCAAGAATTCTTGACTTTCCGACATGTCAATGAGCGCCTCGTTACAATCCGTATTAAGGATAAATTTCCCAAAATTAGCTTTATATTCTCGTACATCCTCACAGAGGAGGAGGATTTTAATGCAAATCCTTAGTGGGAGGGTATCTTTTGTGGTACTGTCGGAAAGTATAAGTTAACGCAAGTTACACTGAAAACACAAAAAATAACATCAACAACAGCAATAACAATGACAAAGCAGCATTGATATCAAGCACAGGTGAAAAATTGTAAAATTAGATTAAGTTAGTTCTAAGTTAAATGTGAACCAATAAAGATCTTTAAGATGTTAGCATGCACAACACAACCTCCGATAACGTATTCAGGCTGTACTCCAACCCTTTGTTGGCTCTCTACATTTTAATTATGCCGTGTAAATGTGGATTTAAAGCTGAAAAAACTGGGTCAAAAATCCAATGCGCAGTTTGCAAGGTCTACTAGCTCCTAGCTTGTGTGAATTTACAGCAAAGTAATATTGAAAACATTAAAACAAACAATATTTCGTATCGGAGTAATTCATGTGATCAACGTAGGCGAAAATCAATACATCTACTACCACTTACTCCGCGAAAAGAAAATTTTGTCAGCGCCGTTACTGCGTCGAATGTATCACTCTCTTCATTAGGTACTGTGTTATGTCCCAGTGTTGATAGCAACTTAAATATTCCCAATGGTGCTATCACACTCGATATTCTTTATAACAAAATCACCACCCTTATGGACGAAATCTCCGCTTTCAAGAAAGTTAATTCGAGTGCGCTCGTTAACACCCTGAAAGAAGAAAACAAGTCACTTTCGAATAAGGTAAACAAACTAATACATGGGCTGAAAACACAAAATTTTTGCAAAATTCAGCTTTATTCATCAATATAGTTGCCTTCGAGGACGATACACTGATTGAAATGATTTTTCAATCTCTCGATACAAGTTTTGTAGTATGATTTCGGTTTAGCCTCAAAAAAGGTCTCTGTTTCGGCGATTACTTCTTCATCGGTCTTAAATCTCTTCTTCCGGCGAGCATTCTTTTGAAGTCTGCGAACAGGAATTAATCGCTGGGGGCCAAATCTGGAGAATACGGTCGGTGGGGAAGCAATTCGTAGCCGAATTCATTCAATTTTGCCATCGTTTTCATCGACTTGTGACACGGTGCACTGTCTTGATGAAACAAATGCGGCCGTTTTTCAGCGATTTCGTCCTTCAAATGCTCCCAAAACGAAATGTATAGTCGCTGTTGATAGTCTGCCCCTTTTGGAGATAGTCGATGAAAATTATTCCATGTGTATCCCAAAATACGGATGCCATAACCTTGCCAGCCGACTGTTGAGTTTTTGGTCGTTTTGGACGAGGTTCGTCGCCTGCTCGCCACTCAGCTGACTGCCGACTTGACTCTGGTGTGAAGTGATGGAGCCAAGTTTCATCCATTGTCAGATACCGACGCAAAAATTCGGCTTAATTGCGGTTGAACAGCTTAAAACACTTCTCTGAATCATCAGCACGTTGTTGTTTTTGGTCGACTGCAAGCAAACGCGGCCCCCACTTTGAACAGAGCTTTCGCATGTCCAAATATTCGTGTATGATATATCAAACACGCTCTTTTGATATCTTCAGAGCCGCAGCTATCTCGATCAACTTCATTCGTAATCATTTTGTGGACTTTTTTGATGTTTTCATCTGAAACAGCCTTTTTTTAACGTCCACTGCGGCATCATCTTCAGTGCTTGTATGACCACTTTTAAATTTTTCAATCCACTTGCGAATTGTTCGTTCGGCTTTGCAGAGTGCGGGTAATACTTATTAAGCCATTTCTTTGCATCGGTTGCATTTTTTCTCATCAAAAAGCAGTGATAAATTAACACACGAAATTGTTTTGAATCCATTTTTTTCACAATAACAAAAGTTGCTTCACTCACAACGCTATATCTCAAGAACTAATCGTCCGACAGCTGTCAAATTTATACACGTGTCTTTTGAAAGTTGGTGGTAACTGAAAATGGTATGGATTTAATTCAAGTGGTGTCCTCTCTTAGAAACGGCACGTTTGTATGTATTATATATAGGGTGATTCATCTTGAGGTTTGATTTTTAATAGGCTTTTTTTGACAGATCGCGCATGACTCCTATCAAACTGCTTTATTATTTTTATTCAGTATCGTTTGGCAAATTATCATGAAAAAACTCACATTACAACAGCATCTCAAAATTGTTCAGCTGTATTACGAAAATCAGCGTTCTGTGAGAAATGTTTTTCGTGCTATTCGAGGAATCGGTACTCATAATCGACCTACTGAAACCACTATTGCCAATACCATTCAAAAATTCAAGTCCCAGTTTACATTAGTGGATGACACTCGACCGGTGTGAGAGTGTACGTGACGAATCGATTCGTCGTAGTTCTCAGCAGCTTGGCTTGGCGTATTCGACAACTTGGAGTATTTTATGTGAGGATCTCGGCCTAAAAGCGTACAAAATTCAGCTTGTGCAAGAATTCAAGCCAGGTGACTTGCGTCATATTTTCAGTGAATGGGCTCTGGAAAAACTCAATGAAAATCCGGTGTTTTATCGTGAAATTTTGTTCAGTGATGAAGCCCATTTCTGGCTCAATGGAAACGTTAATAAACAAAATTGCAGTATTTGGGCTGATGAGCAACCGGAAGAGTACCAAGAGCTACCAGAAATTCAAGCACATGGTTTCGGTGAGCTGTGCTTTCAACAAGGCGGCGCTATGAGCCATACAGCGCGGGAAACAATGGACTTGTTGAGAAATTATTTTGGTGAGCACTTTTTCTACGGTGAATTGGCAGCCTAGATCGTGCGATATCACACCTTTGGACTATGTAAAGTCATAGGTCTCTAGGAATAAGTAAGCTACGATTGACGCTTTGGAAGCCAACATTACTCGTGTTTTCCGCGAGATACCAGTCGCTATGCTCAAACGAGTCGGCAGAAATTGGATCTTCTAAATAGACCACCTCAGACGTAGTCGTGGTCAATATTTACATAATATCATTTTCAAGAAGTAAATGCCATGAATTGTTCCTTTAACTAATAATAAAAGTTTTAAGTTTTCTTTCAAATTTATGTGCTTTATTTTACATTATAAATCAAACCTCACGATGAATCACCCTTTACAAATCATTGTAAATTCTTTGCAACAGAAACCTTTGAGGAAATGTATTGATGTTATTGGTGTTCCTAACTTAAACAATCAGAACGCATTGGACTCATGTTTCAAACGGATGGCATAGATGTAAATATTTCTCGTGGTGGCATAAAGTCGTGCTATGTCAAGAAATTTTTCAGAAAGCCGCCGAATAACTCAATCTCTACATGCGCAAAAGCCTCTTGATGTTTTGTGTATTAAATTCAAGACGTTGGAACAGAAGCAGACTGTTATAAAAAAAAATTATTTTTAAGTGCTTTTATAGGTTACTGCGCTATTACGTCTGCAGGTAGACGACACACTTAGGGAATTGATCAGTGTTATGCTAAATAGCAGGATAATCAACTCCAAACTGGGTGGGACTTCTGCTAAAAGATGTATTTAGATTGGTACGCCGCAAGGCGGTGTCATTTCTCCCCTTTTTTGGAACGTAGTGGTAAATGAATTGCTAATATACTCGTACTTGAAAGAAGGAGGGAGCAGGATGATTGCCTATGTGGACGATGTTGCTATAACCGTTTCAGGTAAGCATATTAATCCCATCAAAAAACTCCTTTAGTTAAATCTTAACAGATTAACCTGTTGGGCGGATCGCTGCGACTGCAGCTATTCGCATTAAAGCGACTACATAGTGGACAAATAATATATTTGGTTACGCTAATATTTTTAATGTTTTCGATTACACCTTACCTAAACTTCGGTTTGACAAAGAATTTCATGCGAGCTTTCCCTCTAGATCCTTCTGGGAGGGAGTTGCTTTCTTGGAGGACAAGTCTATCTATTTCTATACAGATGGATCTAAAACCAATAGCGGAGTTGGTGGAGGTGTTTTCTCAGATAATCTAAATCTAAGATTTTCCTTCTGTCTTCCAAATCACTGTAGCGTGTTTCAGGCGGAAATTTTGGCGATTAAAGAATCTCTGTCCTGGCTGAAGAAAAACGTGATATCTGCAAAGGATATCCGCATCTTTTCGGATAGTCAGGCCGTTATCAAGTTTCGGATTTCGGATTCGGTCTCACTAAATTCTAAAACCGCCCTTAAATGCTGATCATCTCTTACGGAGATGGCAGAGCATTTAAACCTTCACCTTTGTTGGGTGCCAGGCCACAGAGACATTCCAGGGAATTGTAGGGACGACGAACTCATCAAAATTGGAATCACTCTACCTATTCCACCGGAAAAGAGCAGCATAAGTATACCAATCGCTACGTGCAAATTATTATTTAAGCTGGATGTTAATAAAAGAACAGACCTTAGATGGACCGGTAGGCCAACATGTCTAGCCAAATTATTTGGCCAAATCTGGATCCGAATCGGTCTAAGAGTCTGATTCTTCTAAGTAGGAAACATCTCAGTGCCATTATAGGTGTCATTACTGGACACTGCCTTATAGGCAACTATTCAAGAAGGACGAGGAAGCAGAAGAGACAATCCCCCACCTTCTCTGTACATGTCCAGCTCTCCCCCAAAGAAGAAAATTCTACCTAGAAGCCTTCTTCTACAATGACATTAGCGATCTAAAAAATACAGACGTTAACAGTCTCCTGCGCTTCATCGTAAGCTCAAATTAGTTCCATGAGTGAGAGGATCATAGATCCACGTGGCAGCACAACGGGCCAATAGGCTTAAGTGGGTTGGTTTTCCAACCGCCACTCTAGCCTTACCTAACCTAAACGTTGCACGAAAAGTGTAAGGTGGTTTTTCTTGAAGAGCTGAAAAAGTAAAAAACTTATTAGTCTTGGGAGATATTAATTTAGATACCCTAAGTGAATATCCGATAGTACATGAATATCTATCCTTTATGTCGGCAGATGGGATGTACTCATGTCTTGATAAACGAACTCGAATTACACACTCTTCTCAAACGTGCAATGATCATACTATATATTGTATTTGGTATCGTTATCCAAATTGTTCGCTTGTCAGTTCGAGCTCAAACTACAAGATTTCTGATCACTTCATCACAGATATGTTTTGAATTTTATCAGCCAAATAAAAAAATCAAATAAAATATCTCACGATAAATCTGTAATTAATTACGATCGACTTATTGCGTGTTTAAGCCACGAAAATTGGACAGCCGTCTACCTTGAAGTAGACCCATCATAATGCAACATAATGCTCACCTTCGTAATCTCTATGAAAAAATCTGCAAAGAAGTTATTGTTGATGTTCACACTTTTAAAGAAAATTATTTCATCAATAAATTTCAATTAGCCAAAGACAATTTTAAAAAAGAAAGGACAATTGTGAACGATCTACTTAACAAAAAAGTATCTCTGAATAACACAACTTGCGTACATTATAATGGAAGGGTCATCTCTGCATCCGTTGAGATGGCTAATGCTTGGCTTGAAGTAAAATCAAAACATTTATGAATGAAACTCGACTTGGTTCATATGGTCACAGCGGGCACGTTTGCAGCGGTCGATTAGTTGCACCCAATTTTCAACGACTCGGCCACACATTTCGGTCGAAAGGCTGCTATTTCGCGTTCAATGTTGGCTCTGAGCTCTTCCAATGTCGTCGGCGTGTTAGCATAAACCAATGACTTAACGTAACCCCACAGAAAATAATCAAGCGAACGAGGCGGCCAATCGACTGGCCCATGTTTTGAGATAACACACTCACCATACTTACTCTTCAATAAATCGATTGTAGCGTGTGCTGTGTGGCTTGTGGCACCATCCTGTTGAAACCACATGTCGTCCAAGTCCATATCTTCCAATTCAGGCCAAAAATAATCCGTGATCATGGCGCGATAACTCTCACCATTCACAGTAACGTGACGATCGTTATCGTCGACGAAAAAATATGGCTCAATAACGCCGCCGGAATGCAAACCGCACCAAACAGTTATATTTTGTGGATAAAGTGGTGATTCATGAAGTACATGTGGGTTTTCACCCGACCAATAACGCATATTTTGCTTATGGGTTTCATTGAGCCAAAATGATGAAATACATCATCTTTGCGCATCTTCTCCAGAACCCAATCGGAGAACGTGCGTCGCTTCAAATGGTTCATCGGCTTCAATTCTTGAGTCAGCTTGATCTTGTATGGGTGTAAACCAAGATCCTTACGCTAAATACGCCAGCGATGCCCAATTCTTGAGAACGCCGTGGAATTGACTGATTTGGATCGTTTGCTACGGACGTCTGATCGGCAGCGGTATTTTCGACACTTCGACCCACCCGTTGTCTCACTGACACGGTAACATCACACAACGAATATGCAGACTCAAATTTTTGCACTAAATTTGTTATTGCCTGTCTACTAGGGCGAGAATTACGACCGAAAATTGGAGTTAACGCTCTTAAAGTTGCAGTCACCGACTCCGAATATCTGTAGAAAATTTTTATAATTTGCAGACGTTGCTCGTTAGTGTACTTTACCATGATGAAAATGTTGAGTTTACTGAATAAACTGACAGTGACAGTTTGATGATTAGTGAAAGAGTGCGTTCACAAATTAAATTCAAAGTTGTCAAGTCCCTATTGGAAAACCCTATATAATAAAAGTATTTACTGTGGTATTTTTCCAGTGTACTTACAAGTTGCTGATGTGGTACCTATCTTTAAAAAGAGAGAAAGGAATTAATTACAGGCCTATCTCTTCTTCCCGCTCTTTCAAAAATTTTTGAGAAAATGATTAAAAGTAGAATCGTCTCATTTTTAGAGTGCTATTCTTTTTTTTTTTTAGCCCAAATCATTGTGGGTTCAGAGCTGGCAGATCAACCAAGGATCAACATACAATTAGTAATCACAATTACGAAAGCCTTAATAACAAAAAGAATACAGCTGCATTTTTTATAGATCAAACTAAAGCATTTGAAACTGTGGACAATATGTTACTATAGTATGTATTAACAAAACTATAAAACGCTGGTTTTAGAGGTTCTATGCTCAATTGGTTTTCTTTGTACCTTAATAACAGGAAACAAGTAGTAAAGTTAGAAAGTAAATTGAGTAATAGCCTGAATATTCATATACAAAGGTGTTCCACAGGGTTCTATGTTGGGTCCAGTTCTATTTTTAATTTATATTCATTCAATCTTTAACTAGCAATTGAAAGGACTACAAGCCTGGTTTGCAGATGGCATAGCTTGTTTGTATTCCAATGCTTCCACCATGGATTTATTTGCAGATATAAATCATGACCTAGAAAAACTTAGACATTGGTTCAGTAATTATAAGCTTGCCATTAGTAATAAAACCAAAATTATGATTTTTAGTCCATCATCTAATATTACTCAACTCTCTAAAATAACTTATCACAGTACAAATTGTAAATATGTGTTGGTTGGTGGTGGTTGGTTGGTTGGTTGGTGGCAAAACTGCCACGAAATGTTTTTAATTTTGAGGGTACCTACATTTAAGTATCTAGGACTTGAGTTTGCTGAAAAATTAAATTAGAGTGCGCATACTTCCTTACTTAGAAAGTATCTGTTAAAAATTACCAGTATAATGTTTCCTCTAAAATTGTTTTTTATTACAGCCTAGTACAATCAAAGGTGCAATATGATCCAGTTTGTTGGGTAGGAACGTATAGCAAGAAAGTTTTTGCTAGTAGTGCAAAAACATTCTAAGAATCATTTGGAGAAAAAAAATCTAGAACACTGTATTTTGCTTTTTTGCAACTCTTTAATACTTCCCCTCAAACATCTTTACTTTTACAAAGTGCCTAAAATATTTTACTTAAGGAGTGGATATTCATTTAATCGTAATTCCACCCACCATGGGCTTCGAAGCAACGGAAGACCTTTCGACCACGTAACACCACTACTTTCTAAATTTTTATACTTCGGTTGCACCAAGAATTTTTAACCTGCTATCGCTAGCTTCACGCTGTAGTAGCAATGCTCTGTCATTTTCTCGAGAGGTAAATAAATGGCTTTTTAATTTTGATTTCAATGATGTAAAAGATCTTATAAGGATAGTACACTAAGAATAATAATTAACACAAAAATCATTCTCTAGTTTTTTTTTTCTGTTTTTTCATCAATCATCCTTTCACCTGACCTGGATGAAGTGAAGATATTCATATACGAGTATAAGAGTTAATCCAAGAAAACTGCTGGAGCAGACTGGTTAAGGGTATATAAAGGGTATATACCAACTCATCTGTAAAATATGGTCAGACGAAAGTACGAATATGCACGATGAATGGAATCTTTGTTTGTCTAGTCCTCGAGAAAGAGACCATCTGAACTGTGCCATATCACAGAGGCATCAGTCTTCTAAACATCGTCTAAAAGAACCTATCTGCTGTATTGTGTGAATGTTTGAAGCCGTTCGCCACCAACCTGATTGGTCCATATCAGTGTGTCTTCAAGCCAGACAAATCCACCATCCACCAAAAATTCAAACTACAGCAAATCTTGGAAACAACCCATGAGCTTCAAATCGATACACACCACCTATATACAGCATTTATTGAGACGAGTTGTACAAAATAATGTAAAGAATCCACTGGCGATGCGCTGTCATACGAATTTTGTAACAGCATTGTTGAGATAGTAGTGCAAAACTCACGCAAAATCTTTCAAAATTCCGTCCAATTACTCGCATTAGCCTATGATATTGACATTTTTTTTCATCTTTCAGTTGCTCAGAGACCACTCAGACAAAGAATATGTTCACTGTACTTTCGAAGAAAAAGGACTTAGCGTTTCAGTGATAAAGTGCCTACAGTACCAACACCCCCTATGTCAACGCAGAGTACCTGCAGCCTGATGAGAGCGTAAGCCGGACATTCACAGAGGTAGTGCTCCACGGTTTCGTTATCACTTTTACACCAAGTCCTGCAAGATATTATATCACTTATGCCCAGTTCATTTAAGTAATTAGCAAAAATGTAGTGCGCCGTCATGTAGTAGTGCCAGTAAGTAGCCTGCAGTGTCTCTTGCTGAGGGACAGCAGGAAGAACACTGACCTCTTAAAGACGTCGGGCAGCATGCGTTTGGTTTGCGGACAACCTGGAGATATTCCATCCACAATTGTGCTCATGTAAAGTCAAACGGTCAATGAAATCTCTAACCGAGGACGCAAGCAGACCTAACGTAGGTTCGGGTCCTTAAAAACTCTGATTTGCGTCTTGCCTAGAAAGTTCATCGGAGATTTAATTTCCCATGATCACATTGTGCTCAGTGTGAGGTCTTGCATCCCCTAAATAGCTTGATAGTCGTTCAGAAATTCCAAAAACGCAGCTTGATTGTCGTTTGCAGTTTCTTGTCATCAGCATTGCGTATATCTCTGATTCGAAGACAGACAAAACTTTTCCTAACGAAGAGTGAAATCTAACCGTGTCGTTCTAAAGAAAGACACCAGCCTTGCATCCTTAATCAGTTTTGGAGCCATCCTTGAAGACCCAACTATATTCCTTTCCTGGCTCAGATTCTAGCAGAAAGCAGTCTTGGGAGCAATGAACGTCGATTTCGTGTTCAGACGAGAATCGGCGGTCAAGGTCATCGAAACTCCAGCGCGTGTTGCACCAAAGACTACTTCTTTTTAAAGGGAAGATCGATTTGATAGTGCATCCCATGATATGAGTTACAAGGGGAGGGAGATCTAATAGTTCATCTAAAGCAGAGCCAGGCGTGCTTCTTTGAAGTGTGATTAAGAAGCAGTTACGTATTTTCATAAGATCTCGTTCCACCAGATAACCGATATCCTATATTATATAATTGGCCTTATCATAGCCGTGCTGATCCAAAGGATCAGGCTTTAAACGCAACATGTTTAGTCTATAGAAGCTATTTCTCCAATATAACACCCAAATACTAAGCTTCTTTGGAGAATTGGATGGTGATGTCTTTAAACACGAGACAAGTCAGACCTCCCTCTTGTAAAGAGATTAACCTCAGTTTTGAGAGGATTGACTGAAAGCCCACTAATTTGTTAACCTCCACCACTATGACAGTGTCCTGTCAAGTTGCTGTTAAAAGTTAAATTGGTAAAAGCACCCTCAACGTCGACAAAAATGCCCAAGGCATATTTCTTCTTATCGAGAGCGCCTTTAATTCCGCATACCAGATTCTAAAGCGCACTCTCGCAAAATCTTGCGCGTTGGTAATTATATCGCAACGCAGTCAGAGGATGTATTTACAGGGCAGTTTCGCGCACATGGATCTCGGCAATTCTCTCCATACTCTTCAACATGAAAATAGTCAGACTCATAGGCCTGAAACTGTAGGTGAGCGTATAGTCCTCTTTTCTGATTTTCGTATATGGGCTACTCTCACTATCCACCAGTGCCAGACTAGCAGTGAAGATTCCCTTCAGAGATACCAGAAGCTGATCTAAACCTTTTTGTAACATAACATCGGTGGCTGGCGACTTGAAGACATCAAACGAAGAAAGAAATTTATTGGCTTCATGTTTCACCACAACCGATGAGATATACCACCTGGGTTGTGTTATTCAGATTATTTGCAGTTTCGTTAAAAGGAGCTGGTTCTAAGTCTCTGCTTTCGATTCAGTATAATTAACATCAGATTTTCTGAGTGGTTCCAGTCTGGTTGATCTTCCTCTTTTGTTGACTTTAACCAGGCTACGAATTTTACCGACAGTTTCGATCTTCTCGCAAAAGTCTTTATATGAGGCACTCTTTGAAATCCGAATAAGCTTCTTCTATCCTTTTTATTCGATTTGCTAATATTAAAATCTTCCTCCAAATTAGTCTTAAGTGACCTGTTTAGAAGTTTTCAGGTTACTTTACGAAGACGCTGCAGATCTGCGTCTACAAGGAACTGGCGGTAGATTGTCGCCTGGTATTAAACGCTTTTGGGGCAAATCCTCAAGAACTCATTTAGTATCGTATCAACCTATCATTCTACACAATCAGATGAGTTTGCGATATGAAAAAAAACTACACAAGACTCTATTTAACTCGCTTCTATAACATAAGTTCTATCATATACTGTCTTGGTGGTGGTGAGTAACGATCTGGACTTCTTAGCTTTTCTTTAAAATCTGCTGTAGTGTTAGTGTTTACCGCGATGTTAAGCCGACTGATGTCTCTTATATGGGGCAGTTTTAAGGATCTCTTTCCTTGCAAAAAAAAGCACAAATGGTTCTGAAGTTCCAGTTATTAAGTATATTCTTTCCCGACCCAATTTTGAAAATGAGATGGTGTAGGCCCTCTACCTAGTCATCCGCGTTGCAAATAGGCCATCCAATTCAGAAGCCTAGTTTTACTTCGGACAAAGTAAAATGTTAATGGTTTTGTGATGGTAGTCGGACTAAACCCAACACATTATTTGCAACATTTTTGACGACGTTTTCCTATCAATGCCATTGATCTGGAGGCGCGTCTTTCATTGATCGCGTGTTGGCGAATTCAGGATCTATGCGGATTGATAATGTATTCGCTCACATGCCGAAAGCCAACGAATTTAAGCCCTTATCTGAACCCATGTAGAAGTTTCTGTAGCATTGCAGAGTGTATCATCCTTCTTTTGTCCATCCCACTGCACTTCCTGGGCGAAGGTGTATAGCTGTCTAGGTCATCTGCAAGTTGTGGCACGTGGACTGTTTAAGGTCCTAACATTCTATTTTCTGAACTAATCCGAATGTATTGGTTGGTAGGTCTACTATCAATTAAATATTCACCCTGCTGCAGATCTTGGAGAAAGTTCTGGAATTTACAATTTATACCCACCATCTCCTGATATTGCTTAGATATGATTTATGCAGAGCCAAATTTTGGAGTACTTGCCAGACTCGTTATATAATGTATGACACGGTGTCTACTTTTTCAAAAGCTTACTTCTTCTCCGCAGTTGTAATAAATTTATCTAAAAACAGTCATTTTTACTTCATTTTTAATGAATGGCATACCCAACGTGTTTGTATGTCGTCTGAATTGTTCTCCTCAATTATGTTGTACTGCTATGAATCAGTACAGTACAGCACAGTACAGTACTCTTGTGATTAAAAAATCTTAGGACCTGCATAGAATCAATTCTTTAGGCTAATTCAAGTATGTGTACTCGCATATGCATTTAAACCGCAAGGTGCAATTAGGCCAAGGACGTATTAAGCACCACGAATTCCAAGGACTTATCTAAACAAGAAAAGCTCCTATTACTGCCATAATCATCTGACCATCATCACCTAGTTGCCCCAAGAATTGACAACTTTAAAATTTATTTCCACATTTCCACATTTCTACATCTATCTCAATTCTTTGGTTATTTCGCATGTCCTCCTATCAATAATTTGTTGAGAGGAAATAAATTTCATTGTGTATCCGATGAGGACCTGCCGCAATTTCTGGTAAAAGAAAAAAAACTTTCTATCAAACATTTTTTCTGCTCCAACTCATAGCTGTGTATAAGACATCAAGTTAAACTGTTCGACAAGTACCTGCATTCAAGGCAAATACATTGCCTGATTGACAATGCGCATGATATGCACAGTGCACACACATGCTCCTGCACCATATAGGAGTACTCGTATCTTATGAGTCAAAGGTAAGGGACATTTCGTTAATGTGAAGGTAAGGTAGTAGCTGACCCTGGTATCGTTTAAAACGACAAATGTTCACAAAGGAAAAATTTCAAAATTCACGAAACCCTTGCTATGATTTATCCTGAACCCTGTTCCTGTACCCAGTTACTTTAAACCTAGAACTCACAAAAAACATTCCGGAATTTATGGCGCACTTTATGGCAATTTGTTGGCGCCCTACCAATCTAATCAGTAATGCGGCTTCTCCAACAACAACTTCTTGCTTACTTCATTTTCCCCCGGCGCCATCTTAATTTGCAAGGTCCCACTGGTTCATCGATTAACGATGGCTTTTTGTTTCGAGCTTATTGGAACAATCCCTTGCCCAAAAAGTAGCCAACTGACAACCAACAACCCACAAAGGGGAATCGTCACACCAGTTCATTTCTCATTTTTAAAAATTGGGCTACTCGTCGCAATGACGCAATAGATGAAATAGACTCAATCCCACTGACACAACAGTTCGTCCTGAATCCGAAAAATAGAAGACGATGAATATCTCATAAATATGCAAAGCAAAGGAATTAAAGGCCGTCATAGGGGGCACAACATACTGCACCGGCCGTCATCAGAAATCATCAACCGGTGTGACGGATACGAATATACCAGGCTGACAACGGCTGGTCTGACCTAACAGGTCTGCGGTTATACGGATACTCTTACCTTCAAATTTGCACATCAACTGGATATAGCCCATCTAGTAGTATTCATAGCTCTAAAGGACTGAGCGAAGGGCTCTAATGGGTGATGGTGTCTATTGAGTAGCGCAACGATACTGTGTCACTTATGTCGTCATTTATTCTCGAAGCGAAGTAAATCAGTAGCAACGGCCAGGGCATTTAGCACATTCAGTTTCTCGTCAACGACCACTAGGATAACGAGGGGACGATGGAGACGACGACGACAACGACAACTTCTAGCCCTTCTAATACCCCGAGCGAATAAAAGGAAGTGGTATGGAATAATGTCATGGCCATCAAAAGCACAATAGCTTAGTGGTTGGGTTGGCTTGGGTACTGCTACTGGCACTGGGTTGCATCAGAAAATGTGGTGGTAGTAGCAGTAGCGGTGGTGGCAGGATTTAAACAATAGCCAAGCCATGATAGCCTTGACTTTTTGCTTGTATACGCTGCTGGTCAGAGAAAGAAAACTGCTTTCAGCGCATTCTTTATGGATAGGTCGCGTGCAGTGTATACGAATATGAAAGTACCGTTGTGCTTGCAGTATGGATGGATACATGTTTAGATACACTACTCATGCAATCGAGTAACAGTCATCTATGTACTGATTCATACTGAGATGTTTAATTTTTTATTTATTTATTTATTGTTATTATTTTTTTTTTTTTTTTTGCTTACCACAGAAGGGATAAAAGGGATATCTTGACGTTTGGATCTGATTGCTGCTAATTGACCTTCGCATCTTAAAATTTACGATTTGATTGGAAAGAGAGAAGGTTGTATCTAATGTGCCATCGTTCGACCCAGGGGACTATCATGGCAATTGGGGATGTTCAGATGTGATTTTGCGCATTGGGGTGAATAATCTGATGTATCTATGAGTACCACTTTGTACTGCTAGTGGCGATTCTGGAGGACTTTCGATGATTCATTTGCGGTGAAAGTTGCAAAAAAATGAAAACCACTGCTACTTGACCTCGGTAATGGTATCTAAAAGTTTGTGATGTGAAGAAATTTGTAGTCTACATATGTACTTACATTCTTGAATGCGCTGCTGACCTTAGTTCATATATACATATACTTAAAACAGTATCAAATTGTTCGTTAATGGGCATCCAAGGTTTTGACCGAGCTGAAGACTTAGAGGATAGTTAGGCAGATACATTTAATGATGCAAAGAGAGCGATAACGATGATCACAATAGATAATTGTATCGGCAAATGGAGGTTTTTCTAAATAATAAAACGAAAATGCCAAAGCTGTAAAGTCCAAAACCAGAAATATGCTATAATGCGGAAGGGAACCTCATAGTAGAAGTACATTTGGTGTTGAGAAGCACTGTAAAGACATCCCACCGTTAGGCAAAATGAACCATTCAGCCTCCACAAAGACAGACAGCTTTTCCGTTCACCCAACCAAGATGAACATAGGACAACAATTTCCTAGTTTAAGTCTAACCAAGCTTCTGCATCAACTTGTCTTAAAGATCTGCTTCAACGAAAGTCTGTCAAACGAATGGAACCTTAGCATTGTTTGTCCGATCCTTAAGAAGGGGAATCCCCAAAACTGCGCCAACTAAAGCAAAATAAGTCTTCTCAACATCGCATGTAAAGTGCTATCTATCATATTACATTAAACCTTCGTCAAAAGTTTGACCGGCACCTAACAGCGTGGTTTT
Source organism: Volucella inanis (assembly GCA_907269105.1). Classification (NCBI taxonomy): domain Eukaryota; kingdom Metazoa; phylum Arthropoda; class Insecta; order Diptera; family Syrphidae; genus Volucella; species Volucella inanis. The sequence continues at coordinate 68,833,226 of OU026157.1, read as the reverse complement.
AAACCAGGAAAATTAAAAAAAAAACATCACGAAATATCTTGGGAAAGACGCGGGAATTCCAAATCGATAAACACCAGCTCTTAATCGATTTCAAAGCCGCATATGATAACACCTGTAGAGACCAACTATACATGTTTAATTTTAGCATCTCTTCGAGGCACATTCAACTGAGCAGAATGACAATGGAGAATGCACACTGCTTCGTTAAGGTAGGTAATGTCAAAACTGGGACATCTAACGTCAGGAAAGGACTTAAATAAGACTCTGCGTTGCCTTGTGAATTTATCTTAATCCTTCTTGAAATAAGTGTCCAAAATTCTGAGTAAGTGCGACTTTATCTAACTCACCACAGCTATTAACTTCGACAATGACACCTGCCATCTCTTGAGCAAGGCACTGATCATTCCAATCCTACTTTACGGCTCAGAAGAGTAAACACTGACGAAAGCGAATTAAAATGCCTTCGAACGGTCCGAGAGAACAGTTTTTTGGGTTATTTTTGATCTCATTTGCATCAATTGAGAATGGAGGAAACATTTTAACAGCGAACTGTACGAGATGTATAGCTAGGCTAGGATGGGTGGTCACCTTAAACTCATGGACGTTAGCGCCCCAGTCTTGAAAGTTTTGCATTCCAATCCAAAGGGACAACGCGGTTGAGAACGATCTCATTCTAGGTGGCGCACACATGTGTAAGGGGACCTCAGTTAACTTTGCAACTGGAGGCAGTTGGAAAAACACCGCGCTACGTGATGAGGGATGTTAGCTGAGACCCTAATCCACCTCGGACTGTTTCGCTGTCTTTGATTGAGGACTGTATCTTCCTTACTTTTGAGTTTACAATAAGACAACATTGTTTGACAATTACAGTCTTCTTATAGAGTTTTTTCTTCAAATCCTCATCTCCTCAATTAATTTTCCTTTTATGCGCTTTAGTTCTGTCATTGATGACAAAGGCGCTTTATATAAAATTTCCGAACGGAACAGAGCTCCCACTGAAGAGCTAGTCTATTGTGCTCCTTGTATATTCCTTTTACAGAAATTTATTAGACTATCCTAGAAAGATGAGTAAACGCTTGACTGATAAAATATCTATAACAACAACAACGAAAGCATCAACGCCGAGTATGATGCGAGTGTCGACCGCACATAGAGAAAGTACTTTGTGGTGTCGATATCACCCTCACAGTAATGCGATTCTTATGCATACTACACATAGATGCTTAGCCAAAGCGCAATTTCCAATTACGATTCCAGTAAGCAGGCTATAATTTTTCCTACTGAGGGACACCGGGAAAGTCGTTGATCTTTTGCAGACGTCGAGAAACATTCGTTTGGTCTGCTGGCAACCATAGACCACAAAGTCATACCATCTGTACTATAGATAAGCTCACATTTTTAATATTTTTTTTAATATTTTTCTAAATATCCTTAGAATGCTTGTTCAAATCACGGCGACGGAAAATTATGAGAAAAGAAAGAGAGATGTTGGTCTTAAATGTTTAAAGGCTGTTATGAGAAGGAAATAAAGAGCTCGGCATAAGCGAGTTGTGCGGCTTGGGTAAAAATTACTATATTTCAGACTACGTTTGCAAGTGGAACTGAGGATAAACTGATAAGCATTCGTAGCGAGACGGGTTTTAGGGTTGAAGTTGTGAAGCGGCGGAATGATACTGGCAATTTCAATGGAACAATGATGGTGAAAATAGCGATAGAACAAATTAAAGCAGGAGAAACCGGTGTTCAAGGATGTCAATTTATTGTGTGGTATAAGCATCACCTATAAGTTTCATCGCACGGTTTTTAATCCTATCTAGCAAGCGCAGAGATGTTTTAGGCGCACCTGTTCAGACGTAAACCTTGTACTCCGATTAAGGGCGGATAAATACCTTATATTTTATATTGGGGCCAAACCAGAGGGGTTGAAGTATTTCTTACCTCGCTTGAGGAAGGTTAGACATTTCGCAGCGTTTTTGATGACATTGAAAATGTTGTCATTGACACATAAACCTAAAATGAAAAGTTTTTCGGTTTTAATAATGCAAGTTCCATTCATGGATAATGGCGAAGTGTTTAAATTTCGCGTTAACCACAGCAGACAGAATTTTGTTTTGGAAGCAATAAATTCCACTCTGTTGAATTTAATAAGCTTAAGATACGCTGTCCCCGTTCTACAGCCAAAGCGCAAGGACGTGAGTTCGGGAACGAATATTAAAAGCGTAGATTACTGTTGTCAGCAAAGGAATATGTTCGATTACAAGTAGCATACATCATTATTGATAAAAATTAAAGATAGTGACGGAGACAGAATGGAGCCCTGAGGTACACAAAGATTCATTTTGTGAATATTAGACTTGAAACCATCTAAGACAACTTGAATTGAACGTTCCGAAAGCTAATTTCTAATCTATTGAAGAAGATCCCAAAAGCACCCATTTTTGACAAAAGAGCTTGATGACAAACTCTGACAAATGCCCTAGAAATATCAAGTGAAACTAAATTGCAGTCGTAGGGTTGATGTACGCTTTGGTTCCACATTTCGGTGAGACATGCCATCAAATCACCAGTAGACCTGTTGCTGTTTCGAAATATTACATGAGCTGACGGTTTATCAGCGTTTCCATTACCTTGGAAATAAGGGACCTAAGCGTAATGAGTCTGTGGGAGGATAGTGAAGAAGATTCGCCTTTCTTAGGGACGGGCTGGGCAAATGCTGTTTTCCATCTGCTCGGATATAGTGATGAAAAAGCCTACGCAGTGGTTTTGCCAGCGTGGAAGAACACCTCCTTAAAAGAAGGAAGGGAGATATACCATCTGGACTAGCGGACTTGTATGCGGATTAGGTGCGAAAATGAATTTGTCCCATTAAAGATTCGACGCATTTAAGTGTAGGTGGACACAAAGCACAATCTATAAGTGTGCAACTGCCCGCAAAGTGTGCAGCAAGCAAATTGGGCTTATCTGAAGAGTTAATGTCGATGTCATTATAAACCAGCATTGGGGTGGAGGATGAGGCAGAATTTCTGATGTTTTTGACGAACAACTAACAACTTTTACTACCTTTGGGATATTGTAGTACTTTTTGCTCAGTTTTCGGTCGTATTGAAATTCCACATGCTTAAGAAAAGTGACTCGTTTGAACTCTATCGAGTTGGGCTTGTAGGACCGAAAAAACATTTCTCTAACCCTGACAGATTCTTCACAGCTCTAGTCGTACTATGCCTTTTCTTTTGGTTTGATACTCATCATCCGATGAGAGATATATGATCTCATTCTAAAGAGAATAGTGTCTGTGATCAAATTAACAGCGTAATCCAGGTCGTTATTGAGGGAACATAAGGACTAGTTTAGATTCCTAAAGAAGCTGTTAAGTCCACTCCAATTGGCTTTCTCGAATTGCCATACGGTTCTTCTAGGAATCTTTTCTTTAACTGTGGTCAGTGGTCCGACAAACTTAGAGGTGAAAGCACATCAACAGTGTACTTATGGTGAGAAGTTAAAAACAAATCAAGAGTATTGGCGGTATGACTATCAACGTCTAGCATTCTCGTGGGCTCATTTATTAACCGGATCAAGGCATTTTCCGCATCGAAGATCTGTTCACATCGTCCTTCGGGTGCTGTGTGTAGGGAGTTTCGGAGCCAACCAGAATTGTGTATTTTGAAAGCCGTTGTAATAAAGATTTCAGTATGAGGATACAAGGATACAATTATTTGAATGAAGTCAGAAAGTGAAGCAAACTCAAGGTCGAATTGCTGCCCAGTTTGGGACTTCTATACATAAATCAGTAGAACCCCTAACCCAGAGAGACCTAACGCGATATCTCATTTTCAGCTCACATTTCTGAGAGTATTAATAGAAGTCTTGCCCTCTTGACCAATTGCAGATCAAACGCTGATCATCAAAAAGTAATATATTGAGTGGAATTCTTCATTCCATTTGCATTTATAGGACTATATTAGGGACAAAATGAAAATGTCAAAATTATTTCGTACGTAAGTAGACCAACCAATAGCTCTTTCCATTTGGGTTGATCTTGTACACCACTTTGGGCGAGGTCCCGTCCAAAATGGACTCGAATACATGTGTTAACTATCGGAGCCGATGAATTTTGAACCTTCCGAGCAAGTATAGCCCATACTCTTTGATGTTAAGTCTTCTTCCCCTAACTACATTGGACTTTTGAAAGATTGTATCTCTTGTGTTAGCGCATTAGTTGTGCATTATTCTTTTAAGAAAGATGGTAAAGAAATTGCATGATAGCGCAAACGAAGGAGTTTGGCAAGGATGCTTAACTTAGACATGGCTCTAAATAGCTCGTCTCTATAAATGCTGTCATATACAGCCTTAAAATCGATGAAAAGATTGTGAGTGTGGATTTCGATTTCTTTCATATCGATTTCTGATATGGGCAAATCAAATTGTTGACGAAGGGTTTAAGAAGTTCAGATAATATGGCAGATAAGATAATGTATACGATATTGAGGAGACTTATGTCTCTATAGTTGGCGCAGTTAAGGAAGGCCCTTTTTTTTGTGAATTGGGTAAACTATCAGGCATACACTGTACTGACCAGATCTGATAAATGAGTTGGTGTGTGCTCGTTTCCAGCACCAGTCGGTACAGCTGTTTTGTTGAATTTTAGATATTGCTATTCTTACCTCGTTCTTGTCAGGTGGACGGAAGTTTTGGCTATCAGCTATCTAATCGTCTACATTATTTCCTTCTTCATTTCTGCAAGCTTTTTTGCCTTGATATATTCTTTTTACCTGTTGGTAAAACTTCCGTAAGGTATTCCTGGATTAAAATCGCCCAATATCTTCGATCGCAAGCTTCTCCACCTATTTTTTCTTCTTCGGGAGAAGGTGATATCCTGTTCTTTCGGGGCAGCACCGCTTTACAGGTTTCTTGTTAAGCGGTATGTACTTACCGGTATTTTTCATCAAACCAGGGATTTCTCATTGGTTTTCGGTACTTGATGCTGGCAGATGCGATTGCATCTTTTCTACGTTATATCTTTTCACAGTAGTTTTTCTCTGTGGTGTCGCTAGTGTTGATTCGAGTCAACGTTAGTTGCCCAGAATTTTCGGACGTCCGAAATGCTGAAGGCATGCCTTACGTCTATTGCAAAATGATCAATTTGATTTGGCGTTTGAGGATCCGGAGAGCACCATGTCCCCTTAATAATATTGAGATGAGGAGACCGTGTGCTTGCTATAGTGATATTTCGACCAGCCGCAAAGTCAATAGGTTTAAGTCCTCTGCCAGACGAGATGTCGTGCTTACCAGCTGTCGAACCAAAGATGTCCTTCTTTCTTATCCTGGCGTCATTATTGTCTAGTACGATTTGAACATAATACCTCGGACATTGCTCATATGTATTTTTAAGGAGCTCGTAGAATCACTCAATGGTTGCCTCGTGCTTGTCCGGAGGACGCAGATTGTAATAAGACGTTCGCTCATGTGTCGGAAGCTCAAAATTTCTAGCATAAGTCTACCGCATATGTCAAATCCGAATCCGAATAAGCGCTGTTTCTTTTCTCTATTGCAATCACCATAGTCTATATCAAAGTTTTTCATCCTTCTTATGTCTGGCCCATCCCATCACACAATGATATCTACGTGATAGCAGTCAAAGGACTTTGCTAATTGTTCATATGCAGCGGACCTGTTAAGGATCCGAACATATTACGTGCAGATCCAATGTTTGCTACGGTCGTCAACAAGGAATCCAATTTTATCCGAGACCATTTGTTGTGAGCCCCACGAACTACTGACCGTTGCCATTTTATTGTGACCCACCACTGGGAATTAATCCAAGCACTTTGCTACAAGCTTGATTGTTGTACTGCTGGCCCAATCCAAGTTATAGGACTCTCAGCAGTCTATCAGTCAATCGCGACAAGGGCCCTCATTCGAGTATGCCGCCTGATGATAGGTGCCACTGAACAGTAAAAAATTATCCAAAGATTTCGAGTTTAGGGGCCATTATATGTATGATAGGTATAAATTATCGCCGTGCTGCAAAAAAAATTAGACTTAAGTGAGCATAGCAGAGAAAAGTACTTTCAAAAGAATCCGCTCACAAAATTTGGCAAAACTCCGAGTTGTTTTTAGCTGATAAGATACAGAGTAGCAGACTTGGATACCAGTTGTATCCAAACCTATAAAATATCAAGCAAAATTGTTAGACATTACATTTACGAACGCTGAAATCATTGTGAAAAAATATGTACATGTTGAGTTTTGATTTAGTATTGACACGTAAGACAATATTCTTTTTTTATTATTTTTATTATTTTAAATAGAAGACGTATCAATGAAATTTTAATGTTGGATTGAAATATAATTGATTGTTGTCACGTCGAATGTTCGCTACCAAGTGATTTAGAATTTCTGGCTTATTGGTGAAAACCAGAGACTTAAATAGTCTAAAAGAAAAGAATTTTAAGGTTGGGGCGACCAATAGTCAAGGCCATTTTTGGTGTTAAACGATCAGTGAACTTTGTATTTAATAAGTTAGTTGTAGCGCGCATTGTGTGGCAAATGGTACTGTCTTATTGAAACCATATAATATATGTATTCCCAAAGCCTTTCAGTTTCATTTTTTTTTTTAAACATGTAGCGGTACCGGTTTCTTTTGAGATTAACTGACTCGTCGGGATCATCTTTCGAGAAGTACGGCCCAGTGACCAAACAGTCAATATTTTTATATACAGTGTCTGCTGTATGACCAAAAATCTGCTTGCCACTGAGGATAATTTTCCGATGGAAAGCCAAATCTTTTTCGATCTTCAAGAGAGCTCAATCAGCGAAAGTTCGACTTGCAGTGCATATGATCATTTGGCTTCAGCTTTTGGCTCAAAATGATCTTATGAGAAAGTATAACCAATTCACTTCGCAAAATATGTCACAGGGACGTCCGAGAGATGCGTAGCTGTTGAGAACAGCATTGAATTCATTAATTGCCGACTTGACTTACTGACTCACAATATTTTCTTCACTTCTGGTATTGCGCTGCCCCACTAGTATTTCAACATTATGGAATGGATAGTCTATTGTTCGCATATCTGGCGTTCGTAGTCGCACGTAGTCGTAACTGGCGCAAACTTTGATTATAAGAATTGGATGGTTGGCAAAGCATTTACTTCTTCATGATTATCATTACAATCTGAAGCACAAGTATGATATTTGTTAAAAGATGGTATGAATGGGTTTAAAGAATCCCTATTGAAAAAATGAGGCGCATCTAATGATGTTACTCTAAAAGTAACTGCCTTGAGAAGCAATCTCTTATCCTGTTAAAATCTGTTTAAAAACCGAATAGGACAAGTTCCAGTTCATCGACCTCCTAAGTAAGAATCGAAGATTCCATCCAATTATCCCTTAACGTTAATCTGCTCTATAGAGGGCAATTATCTTAGACGATCAATGAAGAGTAATCGAGCGATGTCGCTATGCAAGCATTGAATCTAAGCAAGATGTGCTCTACTTTATAATCGTCCATTCTATAAACGACCATTGAGTCTAATCGAAAATTTGGTGTAAAGTGGATATCTGGCCAATGGCAAACTTACCAATTCTATATCCACACCACACGTCTATTATCGGTAATGACTTTTTAGGTACCGTGTTAGTGGTGCAATGAAACATCTGCATCGTAATCAGCTACTTTTTGGGCAGAACACCGTCTCTTGCGGAAGAATTACTATCATCAAGAAGGTCTAGATGCCTGTCACCAGGTTTCTGTTGTTGGCTTTGTAGGAAAATGTCTTCGCTTTCAAGCAATTTGTGAGACAACATATCGCAAAACTTCATGATCTTTTTGTTTTGCTCTTTTTCCAGTATACAGCATTTTTGAGATAACGAACTCTGGATTCATGGGTGGTATGGATCTATAAATTAATCAACGGCAGTGACAGCATCATTTGCGACTTGTTAATTTAGCAGATCAGGATTATAAATATGTTGTTAGAGAGCTACAGTACATACTCGTACTCACATAATATGCATACAGAAACCATGGATGTGGGTAAGCGAATCTGTGGTCCTGGATGCTGTGGCGAGCGATCTGAAAGACAGAGAGCTTCCTTATCCTGCGAATTCATTCAAATCATATAAACTTGAATAGCTCTGAGTGACGGAAAGTATAACGTAATCATTGAGTTGCCCTATTTTTTTTTTTTTTGTATCATTAGCGCGCGCTCAAGGGGTTTTTAGTACTAAATACAGAAGGGCGGCTCCACCCAATAATTTATAAAATTGGGAAAACAGATGAACAAAGAAAAACTGATGGGGAATTTATTTTGATAAAGACATGATATTAGAAGAATGGTTGCATATCAAACCGAACACTGCCATCTTTGATATCAGCTACACAAAATAGGTCTTATTAAGGAAACTGATTGTCATCTTTGCATGGAAGACGGCGAAACTGCGGAACATATTTTGTGTAAGTGCATGGCTGTAAGCAGTTTAAGGACTGAATTAAGATTGAATTCCTGTGGAATCTCTGGGGAATTCCATCAAGGAAACTCTTAATTTCATCAAAAGAGTTGATCTTATCTACGCTTTTTAACACTAATTTTGTGGCACAAAAAATCTTTTAGGTGGCAATGCTCCCGCAATTGGTGGATCAGATTCTTAGAATGTTTTCAAGTTAAAGAGCTCAGTATGTTAAGGCATTCGATAAGTGAGCTGTACGACTTAGGAAAGAATCATGAATCATGAAAGTAGGCTTGAGGGTTTACTGATAAGCATTCAGAGCGAGACTGGTGCTACGGTTAAAAGCTTGAAGGGGCGGAACGCTACTTACAAAATCCAAGCAGCACTGGTGGTAAAAATAGCGATAGAACAAGATGAGGAAGAGACGTTACGTCGGTGTTCAAGCGTGTCAATTGGTTGTGCAATATTGATGTCACCTACGAGGTCTATCGTACGGGTTTGAATTCTATCTTGAATCCTATGCACTTGCTGCGCAGAGATATTTTAGGAGTGCCTAAAAAGATGTGGGTATAGTACTCCAATTTTAGGCGGATAAATGCTTTACATATTAGGCCAGACCAGAGGGATCAGAGGTGGTTAAATATTTCTTACTTCGCTTCTGGCAACCTGAACGTATGCTGTCGTTTCGATTCTACACCCGAAAGGCAAGGACGTGAATTCAGGAACGAATATGAAAAGAGAGAGTTCTCATACTGTCGTTAGCAAAGTAATATATGTTTCGGACTAGGAGTTCAAGACGAGAGATCATAGATGAAGATTAAAATGAGTGAAGAAGATGGAACTGAGAATTAGAGCACACCTGCATTCATTTTGTGAATATTAGACTTGAAACCATCCAAGACAACTCAAATTGAACGTTCCTACAGGTAATTTCTTATCCATTGAATAAAACATTCGTCGATCCCAAATACACAAATTTTCGACAAAAGAGCCTGACGCTAAATTCCAGCAAACGCCTTATAAATAACAAATGCAGCTATCTTGCTTTCGATAGATTGATGAACGCTTTGGTTCCACTTTTCGGTAAGACATGCCATCAAATGATGAGTAGATCTGTTGCTACAAAATTCGTAGCATTGAGACGTTTTCGTGTTTCGAGATATTTCATGAGGTGACGGTCTATCAGCGCTTCCATGACTTTGGAAAGAAGGGACGTAAGTGCAATGGGTCTGTAGGAGAAGAGATTAGAAGATTTGATTTTAGGGATGGGCTGCACAAATTCCTTTTCCATTTGCTCGGTGAGAGTCCTAAAGAGTGGAAATACCCCCGTGGAGAAAATCCTCATCTGTTCAAAAGAAGGGGAGATATAACATATGGATCAGCGGATTTGTGAATGTTAAGATCCTTAAGTACTCTGGCTACTACACGAGTATGGAAGTGGATTCATCCCATTGAAGATTCGATATACTTAAGTGTAGGCGGAGACAAAGCAAAATCTGAAAGTGTTGACTGGATCGCAAAAAGCAGATTGTCCACAGAGCTCGTTAAAGGTGGAATTGCTGTCCAGCTTAGAGCTTCTGCAAATGAAGCAATAGTGGATAATTTGCTTAAGGATATGGACTTTTATCTACATGAAATTGAATTGCGGATTGGAACAGGGATTACATTGTGGTAGGGTTTGGTAAGATGCTTCAATACGCACATAAATGGCGAGACCGCGGTGAGAAAAGGATAATGGAACTAGTTTGTCTGGTCGTGAGTTGGTCAATTTTTTTTCGTTTTTGAAGAAAAGATTGTATTCATTACAATGAATAGTTCATGACATTAATATATGTTAGGAATACAGCATCTGGTATTGAGATTTTTCGCTGTACCAAAGTTTTGAGCAACTATATCACCAATAACGCGCTGAATATTGGCTTTCACGGCCTGAATTGTTTGCAGTTCATCAGCATACTCGTACACCAAAAACCTTATAAACCTCCACAACAAATAATCGGGTAGCGTCAGTTCGCATGATGTCGGTTATCAATTCATTCGTCCATTTCGCTATAAAATGTTGTCGTTAAATCGAGTATTCAGTAAAAAAAATTGTATCGTGGGCAGCAAAGTACGTAGCGGCATCCTGCTGGATCGACATACTGCCTGGATCAATGTCGCCCATAATTTAGAAAAAAAAGATGAATCTAGTCTTGGATAATTTCACTCCAGAAACTCTAATTTCTCGTTAAAAATGATTCCAATCCGTGAACTCCTGCGGCAAGTTCTGGTCTTGTTGCCTTAGTTTCTGCACCAGCTGAATCTGATATGAGTTAAGGTCGGGATCATTGTGAGAAATTTTTCACATAGTGGGTGAACACAGGCTAAACCGAATCGAGAATTTCTGTTCTTCCGTCACACTTTTACTCACAGTGGAACTGAAGACGGATTTTCAGTGTAGGGTTGAGTGATACGGAAGTGTTCTTCTAGTATAAGTCTCTTCAATAAGATTTCGAACAATACTGGACATTAATGTCAAAGAGCTGTCAAAAATGAAAAGATCGTTTGTGGTATACGACAGTTGGCAGATATATTAAACAAACAAAAAAAAAAAAAAAACACTTTTCATATAGGACGCCGACATACCACATTGACCAAAGTTCCCGGAATTCATTCAGAAAATTAAAATACAAGTCTATTCATCTAAATCTATATTGTCTCCTTTATAGTAATCCCCATCGACTGCAACACACTTATACCAACGCTTGATCCAATCCTCGAAACATTTTTTATATTCGGTTTTCGGTATGTCCATCAGTGCTTCTTGCGATTTTTCCAATACTTCCTCTCGAGTGCTGAAACGCGTTCCCTGAAATGGTTTTTTTAACTCGATTGAACAGAAAGAAATCACAAGTCACAGGGAGCCAAATCAAGTAAATTCGGTGGCTGTTGGATGGTATTTGTTGCATTTTTTCATCAAAAAATTACGAATAATGATGGCACTGTGCAACTGTGCGCTATCATGGTGCAAAATCCACGAGTTTTCTGCCCACAATTCTGGTCTCATTCGGCGAATTGCTTTACGCAAACGTCTCGTAACGCCCAAATAATACTCTTTGCTTACTGTCTGGCCTTCTGGCAAAAATTCATGATGCACTACACCGCTGTAATCCATGAAAACCGTGAGCATTGCCTTCTTTTTTGACTGAAAACGACGTGTTTTTTTTTGGTCTCGGCTCATTTGGTGAACGCCATTTACTTGCCTGATGTCTGGATTGCGTGTCGTACTCATAAGCCCACGTCTCATCTCCAGTAATGATCCTTTTGATGAATATGGGATCGGATTCAGCCTCGCAAATCATCTCTTTTGCGACGTCAACACGGTCTATTTGTTGGATGAAATTGGGGTCTTTTGACACCAACTTTGCTGCTACAAAATGTCTTCGACGGATCCAAGACCGCTATCGCTCTGATGGTTAATTTGCAGTTACTGACCAACATTTCTTTTACTTTAGCAATATTTTCGTCGGTTTTCGATGTCGATTGTCTGCCACTACGTTCATCATCTTCGATTGACTCACGACTACTTTTGAACCGCTCGTGCCACTGGTAAACCACCGTTTTCTTTAGAGAATCGTTGCCGAAACACTTTTCCAATATTTCTAACGTTCGTGCACCATTAAATACGTTTTTTACGCAAAATTTAATACAAGTTCGTTATTGCAAATTTAAATCCATGTACTTTTGGCTACGTAACTTTTGCAAATGTCAAGCTCTGACGCTAAGATTTAGAGGGAATGTCAACAACAGATGTACCAACTCAACAAAAAATAAAACTCAAATCGGAACAATGGGAGCTCTACACGGTGGTTATTCCGTGTTGATTAAGGTGGTACACATTTGGCGCTAATGTACGCAATCAGCTCTGGATACCGCATGGTCTCGGTCGATCCGGAGGGTGGCTTGGATCAGATAAACCCTGTTGTTGGTTATTCAATTGTATTTAGTATTAGCGTGTTGAAATTGTGTCGCACAATAACAACTGTTTAAATAAAAAATGTACTGTGTTGATTGATAAAAACTATAAAAAAAACTGTGAAGCCAAAGACCCTTATAAATAAAACAAACTATTCGCTTAGAGTTGTAAAAAAATTATGATTTTATTATTTTGAAATGTCTTCCTTTTACCATATTTTGATTTTTGAAAAATGAGGTATTTATAATATCATGCGATACAACAATATGTGTGTTTATTAAGACATTTGAGTATAAAGGTTTCATTTAATGTTTAATTCATAAATATTCATAAATCTTTTATCAGCTACATACTCCCCGCGGCGCCGTGAACTTTATTTCCAATTATTATACTCGTGTTTCCTGGGTTGTACCGGAACATCCTGTGGCTCGGTGTTCAACTACAACTTCAACGAACGTTCATATGAAAATAAATTTAAATTATTGATATTTGAAAAAAAAAGTGACAGACCACACAGTTACACGTACACTGCGTGACCAGTAGCAATGAACTTATAGCATATAGCATTAGCAGTGGCAAAAAGCAGAAAGCAGAGCAGCTGTTAAATTTTATTTGGCGGACATTTCATAGAAAATATTTTTAGTCAAAATGAGGATTAATTGCAAATGACATTTACCCATAAATGACACTTAAATGACAGCTCTGCCTACTAGTTAGGGACTTAAATAGCTGAATGCTTAGGTTAAATGTATTATTGCTAATTTCGCTTGCATAGTTTTGTCCTCTTCACACTACTTCCTAAGGAAGAGTGCTTGAGTCAATTTTGATGACTGTTCATTGATCAATTGCCTGTAGAAAATCAATGGCTGCCGTTCCGGCGAACAATTATTGCTTAAATTTCACAGTTTAGTGTGGGTATTTGTGAAAATAAATTCCGTAATTTGCTACAGGATGATAATTTATTATTTTTCATTATTAATATATGATATTATAAATTATGTATGAACCGTGGTGATGCGTTCTACTGAGTGATTTATACGCATTTTACCGGTGCTTTTGTTGGTGTCGATTATTTGGTTATTTGTTTTATAGTGTTATACAGTGTTGGCAAAAACTAAAGCACGACATGTTCTCGCGATGGGAAAAACTGAAGAAATTTCAAAAAACGTATGATAATTTTCTAAATTTTATTTTTTTCCAATCAAAATAAAGGGTGATTCATCGTAAGGTTTGATTTATAATGTAAAATAAAGCACATAAATTTGAAAGTGAACTTATTATCGGTTAAGAGAACAATTCATGGCATTCACTTTTTAAAAATAATAATGTGTAAATATTGGAGACGACTACGGCTGAGGTGGTCCATTCGGAAAGTCCAATTTTGGGCGACTCATTCGAGCATAGTGACTAGTATCTCGCGGATAAAACGAGTAATGTTGCCTTCCAAAGCGTCAATCATAGCTGGCTTATTCCTGAAGACTTGAACCCAGAGAAACTAGTCCAAAGGTGTGATATCGTAAGATCTTTACCGTAGCAAAACATTAAATTAAGTGATCACCAAAATGATTTCTGAAGAAGTCCGTTGTTTCACACGGTTACCATTGACGGTAAACTTCTGATTTGACTCATTTTTGAAGAAATATGGACCAATGATTCCACCAGCCCATGAACTACACCATACCGTTACTTTAAATGGAAGTAATGATAGCTCTTGGTACTCTTCGGGTTACTCATCAGCCTAAATACGGCAATTCTGTTTATTAACGTATCTATTGAGCCAGAAATGGGCTTCATCACTGAACAAAATTTCACGATAACACACAACTTGCACAAGTTGAATTTTGTACGTTATAAGGCCAAGATCCTCACGTAAAATACGCCAAGCTGTCAAATACGGTCGCCTCTTACGACAGACATGACTTACTTCGGGTATATGGTATTCTTTCCCTTACCCGAAGGGGTAAAACACTACGATATGCACTCCCAATTTAATGAGATATTGTACGATTCAATCATTGCATCTATATTTCCCATAATTTTGTTCCTATATATTTTTGTAAAATACCGAAGTATTTTTGTTGAAAATGTTTAGAATCGTGTCGCCACTTTTACGATAGGAGCTAAACTCGCCGGAGTTCCAGAGAACACTCTAAGACTACGTACCACGTTTATGATTTTGTCTAGACCGTGTAGTGGGGATCAATGGTTTGATTGATTCCCCTATTGAATAAGGTTTCAGGATTTGTAATTGAATGCACAATATTTCTACATTCCTTAGTGAAAATTTCACCAGTTCTGCATTTTAACAGAGGCATAATCGTTATAATGAGAAGTTTTTTCTGTGTCATTAAAGACAGGTGGACCTAGGATTAAATTCAACATTTTGGAAAAAAAATTTGAAACAGTGTTCTTTTTTTTAATTTATGCTTTTTCACTGTTCCATAATTTCTTATTTTATTTCTTAGTTTAGCAATTCTTTTTCCATAATTCTTGTGCTTTTTTTCTTTGTGTTACTTTAAAGATGAATAAAAAAATTAAGGCTATCTTACGTTATAATAATGGTTCCGTGGAATATCTCACAACACTTGTGAAAGAGCTACGTACCTTTTGTCGTTTTTACAGAAATTATTAAGGCTCCTTAGTATCGTAGTTTGGAATTTTGAAGCCTTTTATTTCACAAGACAAAATCTATATTTCTGACAAGAATATGAAGTCGGGAGTACTTAATTAAACTTCTAGATTACGTAGTAGAACGTCAAAATTTTTTCGTAGGCTTCTAATATGAACACAGTTTTTTTGCCATTAGAATAAGGATAGAAAATTCTATAATAAATACTTTTTGTAGTTTTAATGTTATTTTTTTTGTTTTTTGTAATTCAAAAACGAACTAAAGGGAGGAGTGACGAGAAAGAAAAGAACAAATGAATTTAAAAACGAAAATTGTCAATTTATTAGTTACCCCTTTGCCGGTCTATATCCAAGCAATCGCCACCAACCTTTCGCAACCTACGTACATTTACAAATTTTAAGATTAAGACAACACGAGCGATGTATCGATTGCATGAGTGGTCTGGTGAGTGCTGCTATGTGATCCGTAATTCAACCCAACTGTACTCGTACATGTATCGAATGATCGGTACAAAATTTATAATTAATTTGATATCGCGAGAATCTCAATCGATATACGTATGTAGACTTTTCCTTTGTTTAAAGCAGATTTGTGTATATGTTTCTCATAAAAGAATTACAGGAAGATTACAAGATATATGATAGGTACTAAATAATTGCCGCGCCAACTCTTCCGGATTGCTTACAACCGACTAATAAAGCTGCAAAAAAACAAAATCATTTTCGCTACGGCTCATCTATCCTCACGTCGTTCATTCCGTTCTACCGTAGCGACCACACATTAAGGCCACTCAGCAACATATACCAGGCCCACGCCTTGGCAATCCATGAGAATACGAAACCGATGCCACACGCCGCAACAACGAATGTTAACAGCTTCTTAATGTTTACCAGTTTCTCCTAATTGCATTTATCATACTCCGTGTCGTATTCATCGCTTTTATTTTTCTTATCTGTTTCACTGTCACTGTATGGCTGGCTGTGCACTGCTCCCTTTGTCGATGCTGCTACCCTCTAGAATATGGCGAAGTAAGGGCGGAAACGAACCATGCGAATGAATCAACAAATAAATGTCACATCGGCAGTAGCATGTTACAGTATTTGATTAAACTATTTAACCTACATATCTTGTTTCCTACATGTATATACAGTGAGTCAAAATATATTCTCTCTTTAATTTCTAAACAGTAACGTTGTCGTTTATAAGATCAAGGCTGCCATCGGACAAAATGCTAATTTACAACAGCTGTTAAATTATCAAAAGTTCTTATAGCGACGACATTACAATTTTCAACCTTTCTCATCAAAATTTTGGAGTTGCTAAGCCATAAGTAATTATGTTTAATGCTTCTTAATTTTAATTTTTTTTTTTTTTGCTGCCAAAAATAAAGGTCTAGTGAAAAAGTGATTAGTGAATATATTAGCAACTACCAACTGGAATGAGGCTCACACCTCACTTAATGTTTTGCTTTTACTTTTCACCCTGTGTTGCTCTATACGTTTTGATAATAGTCGTCCTCTTTTCCGGCGAATGCTTCGATAAGATTTTCTAAGCTATAGCATCCATATCTCAAGGGAGAGAATCTTTCTTTTTTTCATGTAAATAATCAAAATATTTGACTCTACCAGGATACCTTAGATGTATATTACTTGATTCCAAGAGAAACGTTTTTTTTTTTTTAACTTTTTGCTAAGAAACCCAGAAGAAGGATCCGCAAGCTAGAGTTTTAACAACTCTTTTGAAAAAGGCGTGGTTAATACGCATAAAGTTAGGCCCACTTTACCTGATTTTCGAGAAAGGAAATCGCTCAAGTCCCGAACACGGAGTTTTCTCTTCAAGATACTGTTGACTATATAGTTGGGTTTAGTATGAATATATGTTTGGCAATTGAATACCAATGATCAATCCCGACGACGCGCACAAATAGAAAGTCACCTTGACCAACATTTTGTACGCAACTATAGGTGGTCTAAGCAAAATCATACTTAATAGGGAGAGTACATTTAAAAGTCCCGGATTATGCGTCAAAAAAAATTTTTAATCTCTTAACCCCAGACAAAACAGACTCTCATCTCAGCTTAGTGTACAGCTTCAGTTCGGTAAACCAACGAAATGGACAATAACACTTCTTGCCTCATCTGTTTCTATTTTCTATTCCATCGATAGACTCACTAGGTCTATCCTCTCCATATACAGCTAACAGACTTTTCTAACTGATTTCCAAACACTTTTTTGTGAATTAAAATTTAGCACTCATGTGCTAACGATCCAGATCTTTCGATTAGATCAACTAAACCATCGATGACAGTGTACGAATATTCACATGCTTTTTCCAAGCTATTTATTAACTCAAAGCGAAATACGACTCCAACTACGGATGTGACTTGGATATAAAGCACCATCGAGATGCACGACATAAGATCATAAAAACGCCCAAAGTGCCTACCAGCCCTAGCCACAAATCCAGACTCAATTGGTTTAATTAAATCCCCAGCTTAAGCATGACATATTTCTTGTAATCAACAAGCTTTCCAAGCTCACTTTTACGACATAAAAAATTTTTATTTGGGGTCGTTGTTATGAATATGCCGGAGCTTCGCTTAGAAGTTTGAGTACAAACATAAGTACACACATGAATTCAGATGTACAGATCCAGAAATAGAAATATCATAATAACAGAAGACAGATACGGATACAATAGAGAGAACCTAGAGTGGTGTGGCTGCGGTTGTTTTCCTTCGCTGTTTCAAATATACAACAGCGTTCGTCATCGTGAGTTGTGAGTTGTTCGTTCGTTTGTGGCGCATAGCGACATTTAATTCACTTCGTAACCTGTTCGGTGTTAGGTGTAGTGACTCAGTTGGTGATATATTAAAATTTTGACGAAACTGATTTAAATTTGCAGAGCCATCATGGATTTGACAACCCCCGGGGGAGGAAACTGACACCAACGGTGAGTAATTACTCAAGAGGTTTTCTTAATTTAACTTTAATAGTCTCATAGTTATACACTTTGTGAGCGTATCTTAGAGTGATTAAGTTACACTTCTCAATCATCACGTAACGTCACGTGTGATCTTTGTGTGTTAGTTGTGTGCTCTATTGCAATTGCAGTTAATTGTCGTCTTAATTGAGTTGGAATTCAAACACATACATGTTGACCACACTTTAAATACGAAACCCACAAATCACTATCGCCTTGAGTGGCACAAGTTCAATGGACTATCGCATTACATACATTTGATACATGAATTGAACTGAACTGAAGAAACTCTGGAAAAAAAGAAAAAATAAATGAACTACTCAATAATAGGTACGCGCCATGGTAACTGCAACTGAAATTGAAACTAAACTGACGCCAGAACCATTGTTTGGATGTATCCGTAGGCTTATTTTCCGTTTATAAAGCACGACCGTGTGCCACAATGATGTAAGCATTAAAAATCGATGAGACGAAGCTTTCAGCATTGTTTGGAAGTTTTAAATATGACGAAAACACACTCTGTACCTAGTGTTACCCCCCTTTTGGAAAGGAATTTCGGACTCCAAGCTTGCGTTTTATGATTCTATTAAACGAACAGAAGGCTGTCTGTGGCTCTGACCTGTGTATCTTTGAAGTGTGCTGTTGTGCTAAGCCCCCCCCCCCACACACAATCAAAGTACACATACATTATTAGCAAAAAATACTTTAATTGCTCGCCATACTGGATACCAGATACAAGGTACTTATACGTCTATCTGTGGTGAAATTTGTTGTTGTTTTTTTTTTAATAATTTTAATAACACTTCTGTCACAAGAAGCCACTGACGAGTAATTTTTTTATGAGTCTACATGTCACATGTCCATTGAATGTCACTTTTGAAATATTTAGTTTCGATAAAGATTCTTCATTTAGATACTGGCTATTGGATTTGTTATCATTTAGATTCAGTAAAGAGGTAGAAAAGTGATATTTCAATTATTTCAGTGCACCCTTGTATGGGAATTTTTTTAGCTACCGTATCTAATGGTGCTAATATGCATTAAGTCCCCCAATAAGTGTGTGCAACACTCTGTATGATAAGTAGTCGGACGACCGTAAGGTTATGAATTAACTGCGAATATGATAGAGTGTGCCTATACATATCACTTCGAGTCATTTTTTGGATGGTGCATTATCGCGGGGCTGCCTTTCACAAAGATTTTGAGTCTCCATTGTCGGCAAGAAAAAGTCGTTAAACCGACTTATGAGAAAGACAAACATGACTCGTGCTAGATGAATGTTGCCCACCATAACTTTCGATTATTGAAAGATAAACCATTGTTGACGCAATATCAATTGAAACCCATTGAACGAAAGGAATCACTCTAAAGGATCATAATAATTGTGTGTGTGCCAATATATCTGAGCTGATTGGAATATACTTATGTACTTCGGTGGCGTTACAGTTCGGGCTGAATCTGCACCTTAACTAATAAGCCACTTAAGTAAGCCCAATCTTAAGCTAACTACCTCTAGTTGTGCACTCCAAGTCGGTTGAGGTCCCCTTCTACTTGTACACGCCACAATGTGTTGTCTCTCTGGGTTTGGTGTCCATTCGATCTATATAATCTTCTGAGGATATCTTCATCTGCTTTCGATAGATTCCATGCTTCAGCGCCATAAACAGGGGCTGGGATAGTAAAGATTGTACATAGTATTGCGGGATAGGATCTTTGTTTGATGCTAAGATTCCATTCACCAAGCATACACTCTTCTGATCAGATCTAAGAAATAAGTTGGTGAACCATATGCTCTCAATAAAGCCACTATCTCGTCCAATAAACCATCAGGTCTTAATGTTGCTTGCACTCAATCACTGCTGTTGTATTACATTGTTGTCATACAGTACGAGCAATGGAATTTTGTTGTTACGCTATTGTTGTATTGTTTCCTATTCGGTAAACCAGCTTTGGGTAACATCGTCGGTGTTTGTGTTTTTTGTGTTTGTTTGTAATAATGGCTCGGGAACTCATAGTGGATGTGTGCAAATACAGGCAAATCCCTCCTCTGCATGTGGTCAGACGCAGAGGAGTAAATACAGCTCAGCTGTTTTGGCACTTAGAGAAACAGAGGTAAATCCTCGCCCACACCTCACACATCACTCAAATCTGAAGCTACCTGGCTACGAACTAATGACATAATTTTTTTCTCATCGCGGTCTTTTACCTTTTTACCTGTGTAGTAATGTAGCTTACAAATTAATGTAATCGCTGTTTCAATCTTAAATTCAATTTCATGCAAATTATCCACTACTGCTTTATTTACAGAAGTTTCAAACTGGACAGCAATTCGACCTACGAGCTCGATGCGCTGTCTGACTCCATACAAAGAATTGGTTCCCTGTATCCTCATATTCAATAAACACAGTGGACACACAGGGTGGACACACAACACCCAAAGGACGATGTATTGTGATCTTCGCTGCGGAAAACAACTTGACCCAGCTTGGAATGAACCCACGCGAATACCAGATGTTGATAGTCATACCGCCAACACCCTTTAAACTACTCACCCTGATAAGTAAATGTGAAAGTCGATGTGATATCCCCTCTAGGCTCTTCGGATCACTGTATCATAACACAGTTAAAGAAAAGATTCCCAAAAGAACCACTTGGCAATATGAAAAAACGAATTGTTGCTTCTTCAGTAGTTTCAACTGGTCGTTTTGTCTCCTCAAAAACCACGTGGGTGAAGCTGCTGATATGATCGCAGACATTGTTCTCTTTAAAATGAGATCCTTTATCCCTCATCGAATCAAGAGTGTCAAGCCAAAGAAAAGGCTTGGGTGCCGTGAAATAACACTAAATTGGTCTTGTTGCGCTTTCAATTAATCAAATCAAACTTCATTTTTAATTCCCAGGTTCTCTCTTTGAAATTGTGAAATAACGCCGACCATTGCTTGTAAAATAAAGCCGAATTCAGAGAGAAGACAAAAGAATTTGCAAAGCCAACTGTACTTGTTAGAAAAACAAGTGAATTTTACCGTAATCAACAGAGTGGAATTTAATACTTCCAAAACACAAGGCTGTCTATTGTCGTTAAATTGAAACCCTAACGCCCAGCCATTATCCATTAATGGCACTGGCATCGTTGAATCGGAAAAATTTCCTATTCTCGGCATGTGTCTCAGTGACGTTGGAATGACCACATTTTCGATCTCGCCAAAAATTCTGCGAGATGTCTGAGTTTCCACAAACGATGTCACCTTCTAGATAGAATTCAAAACCGTGCGATAAAATTTATAGATGATGTAATGCCTCCTGTCTCACTTCTTTCTATCGGTATTTCTACCACAAGTGTTTCATTGAAGCCCGCTTTCGGACGTACATGAAAATATCGTGACTCCTTCCAAGCCGTAAAACTCTCTTATGATCATTATAACCTTCAGACATTCAAAACCAAAATACACCGGTATCTCACTTTCATCGCTCCTTAACATGTACTGTATGCAAACGTTTCAAGAATACACGTTAACCACTTGAGCGCGCGCTGATAAAAACAAACTTGAAGGGCCTATTCTGTCTGTCGTCTGTAGAAAAATTTCTTCTATATTCACAGTACCTACTGTGACTCTACTATAGTACAAGTTTTCTTTCTTCATATCTACAGATTTCTGTACCGGACCTCTTGGCTTATGTGTTCTCTTAACCTGTTGGTAAAACTTCCATACGTTATTTCTGGAGAATAACTTCGCAACATCTTCGATTGCTCGCTTCTCGTGTTCTTTTTTCTTCTTCTAGAAAAGCCGATGTTCTTTCCGCTTCCTTTGCTCGTAGAGCTCACGAGTGGCTCTCGTTCTTCGTTGAGGAGCCAAAAACAACAACAAACGTTTGTTGTTTAGAAGCATGTCCTTAACGGCATTCTTCAATAAACCAGAGATTTATTTGTGGTGTACGGTTGAAACCTAGCACATCAGTTGTAACGTCTCTGATGGCACGTTGGAAGCGCTGCCATTGGTCTTCAATACTTGATTTCGGGATACGTGTTCGGTGAAGATTCTGACGGTCTCTTGCGATTGAAGTTTTTCTACGTTATATCTTCTCACACTAGTTCTTTGTTGTGGATCTTGGGAAATCCGCGGGTGCAACATGGTTATGAGCCAAGTCAGTTTTGGCTGCTTGGAACGTTCGCATGGCCACAATAGTGGAGGGGTGACCTTTTGATTTAGCCGTTTATGAGAGACCGGAGATCGCCATGTCCCCTTTTACATATTAAGATGGGGGCATATTGGTCCTATATAAGCGAATTTAGCCTTGAATTAGATTGCCATAAGACGCTAGCTCATGTCACAATTTTCATCTTTCTTAAGTACGGCCCTTCTTATCGCACTTATTGGATAGCAGTGATATCTGCGTGATAACAGTCAAGGGCCTCTGCTAATTGTTCGGCTGCACGTGGTCTATTAAGTGTCCGAACATTCCACGTGCAGATCCGAAGATCACTGTCTTTTAAACGTTTGCTAGGGTCTTTAACAGTGAATTCATTTTTTATCCGAGGCCACTAGTCTCTTCCGTATAGGGATGTGAGCCCTATGGTATGCTATGATGATGTAGGACAGTATTGTTCTACTGACCGAACTGACGGAGCATGCTCTTGCCTTTTTACCACACAAGAGTAAACCCTTACTTATTTATTCATGCAGCTACCTGAGACCACCGCTTGGAGATAAGGCAAGCACTTCGCTACAAACTTGATTGTTGCGTTGATGGCCCAATTCAAGTTATAGGACAGTCAGCAGTTTCCCGATTAATCGTCGCACAGGTTAATTTCTATATTTTATTTTATATTTTCTCTGAGGAATAAAATACCGGGACTTTGGAGAGTACAGAACAGTATGTGAACCCAAATTTCTAAATGCGTTAAGTTTGTAAAAAAAAAAAAAAAAAAAGATATTTGTCGCCTTATAGTTTCTTTTCGTACTTATATATGTATGGGGATCTAATTCTACTCTGTACTTATTCCACTCTTATTATCAAACCATCATCATGATTAGGTACACTATCTATTTCATCAGATTTATGCAATTTGCCACCGTGCAACAATCGAAATATAAATTTTCTGAATTTGGTTTGCAAACATCCAAACATATATTAAAGCTACGGGTGGAGCATTTGGATGAGCAATAGATTGAGGATTTTCTCAGCGGACGTGTTACCCGTAGATGTCCTTAATCTCGAAGCTCAGACCGATGACAATGCTTTGCACATAGCCAAAAATTATCCCAAGCCACGCAGAGAAAGAGGATTGATCCTGTTATCGGTTTGGAAAGAGTAGATACCATATTTTGTTCAAGATGGAACACAATCATCATCAGTGTTGTTGGTGGAAGCACATAAGCCACAGAAAATACACAAGCAAGGTTTCTAGGCCTATTTGACTTTGTGGTGTGTGGTGAATCCGATGTCGTTAACACTGCATGGATAAAACGGGTTTTATACAGGAGAAGTATGTACCATCTTATCTGATGATATCTTGAGAACCAAATCTACATGACTTTGTTGAGATAAATAGCAATAAATTAGCTCTATTAGGTGAGTATAGATAAAAGATTATTATTCCCGTTTTAATATTTTACATACGGGTAAATATTGAAAGCGATGATTAGTTGAACTTAAAAATTGATGAAAATCTTAGTTATAAAGAAAAATGTCAGGTGCATAAAGTGTATAAATATTCCTAAAAGCGATCTACCAAATAAAAATTTCGAAGTGAAAATTACTCTAAATGATACGGTAACATACAATATTTAATGAACAAAAAAAAATCAAAAAATCAAAAAAATCGTGAGAGTTAAAAAGAAACCAGGAGAGCTTCGTCTGTGCATTGGTTTCCCTTCCCCATAATAAAGATTACCTAGACAGATTGCGTAACGTAATTAACGAAATTTCACTCTGTTAGATTTAAAATTTTTTTTCCATCACCTGAAAACCCTTGAATAGTCCATAAAATATGGTTTACCTCCTTTGTAACACCTGTAGGGCAGTTGAAGTATCCAGCCATGCCTTTTGGGCTTAAGAACGTCACCGGGAAGAAATATTAACTTAATTTTCAATGATCTGATTAACGATGGAAAACTTTTGATATTTATAGACGACTTGCTTATCGCAATGGAATTTTATGACGACCATTCGATGTTCCAGGAAAAGTTTTAGATACAATTAAGAAAAACATACATTTCTATACGAAATGAACTATCTCCAAATGGAATTTATCCCAAAGCAGAAAGTTTTCGCGCTGTACCGCGTATTCGTATATCTACAAATGTTAAAAATGTTCATTCTTTCCTAAAATTATGTTTCTATTTTAGAAGATACGAGAACGATTTTTGGATAATATCCAAACGTTTGTACGACTTGATAAAAAAGGATGTTTCATTTGAATATGGTAAGAAGGAATTGTTAGCTTTTGAGTTCTTTAAACAAAAATTAATATAGGATGATTCATCGTGAGGTTTGATTTATAATGTAAAATGAAACACATAAATTTGAAAGTGAACTTAACATTTTTATTATTAATTAAAAGAAAAATTCATGGCATTTACTTTTTAAAAACGATATTATGTAAATGTTAGCTACTACTATGTATGAGGTGGTCCATTATCAAGGTCCAATTTTGGGCGACTCGTTCGAGCATAGCGAATGATATCTCGCGGATAACACGAGTAATGTTGCCTCCTAAAGCGTCAATATAGCTGGTTTATTCTTGAAGACCTAAGACTTTACATATCCCCAGAGAAAATATTCCAAAGATGTGATATCGCACGATCTAAGGGGCCAATTTACCGTAGCAAAACGTGAAATTAAATGTTCACCTAAATGATTTTTCAACAAGTTCATTGTTTCACGCGCTGTATGGCTCGTAGCACCGTCTTGTTGAAACCAGAGCTCACCGAGACCATGTGCTTGATTTTCAGGAAGCACATAGTCCGTTAACATGGCGCGGTAACGGTTACCATTGACGGTTACATTCTGATTTGCCTCATTTTTGAAGAAATATGAACCAATGATTCCACCAGCCCATAAACCACACCATACCGTTGTTTTTAATGGAGGTGATGGTAGCTGTTTGTAATCGTTGGGTTGCTCATTAGCCCAAATACGGAAATTTTGTTTATTAACGTATCTATTGAGCCAGAAATGGGCTTCATCATTGAACAAAATTTCACGATAAAACACCGGATTTTCATTGAGTTCTTCTAGAGCACATTCACTGAAAATATGACGCAAGTCACCTGGTTTGAATTCTTGCACAAGCTGAATTTTGTACGCTTTTAGGCCGAGATCCTCACGTAAAATACGCCAAGCTGCTGAGAACGACGACGAATCGATTCGGCACGGTCTTCGTGTAAACTCTCAGCTACAGCTGCTATAGTCTCTTCACAACGTGCTGGATGTGGTCTAACCGGTCAAATTTGCGAATGACAATAGTGGTTTCAGTAGGTCGATTATGCACACCGTAAGTTCCTCGAATCGCACGAAAAATATTACTCATAGAACGCTGATTTTCGTAATACAGCTGAACAATTTGGAGACGCTGTTGTAGTGTGAGTCGTTTTATGAAGATTTGCCAAACGATACTGAAAAAAAATAACAAAGCAGTTTGATAGAAGTCACACGTAAAAGAAAGCCTAATAAAAATCAAACCTCACGATGAATCACCCAATATATACTCCAATATTAAGTATCTTTAATCCGATACAGAGATCGATACAGATACAGAGTTGCACTGTGCTGTAAGCAGCCTAGAGTTCGGTAGTGTTTTATTATAATGGGAAGACGATAGATCATTACATCCAACATTTTTCTTCTCTCAACGTGCTACTCCTCCGGAGTGCAGATAACATTCTTACGAATTAGAAATGCTTGCGATTCAGCCATGGTTTCCCTTATGTAATTTATATAAAAAACTGTCTGAAATGTATTCATTTTTCTACACATGTTGGGAAGAGGTGTTCTCCATAATATCCTGAAAGGTCATAAGGAAGGAAGTGGAATCCGAAATTTGAAGAAGCACCTACTTTATTTACTAAAGATGTTTAAAGTTAAACATTTGATATAATTATCTGCGATTCTTTAGCCGTTTATCTGCAGAAGATTATTTAAGCTATTACTTTCAGTATAAGGTGTTGTGAAAACACTTGTTCTCAGTGTATATTATGTATGTACTATATATATATTTAACAAATTTAATTATCTTGTTTGTTTAATTTAATGCGTTTTCAAAGTTTTCGAAAGTCTATGCAGTCAAAAAGACTAAAACAAAAGAAGCAGTAGCGTGTCTGAATTCTTATTTTTTGAATTACAGCAAGCCACTCCGAATGATTGCTGATAGAGGTGGCTGAACTATACCAGAAAACACGTCAACGTTGCTACGAGTTCACCTCAGTGAAAAATTAAATAGAAGTATAAGTCCTATGTTAGCAAAAGAAACTGAAGAAGATGTCGGTGAATGAACAACGTATCTATACATACCAGTTACTTCAACAGTATTTAGACCTGCGTCAATAAGAACTTTTCAGTTCTAAAAGGATTCCACAAAAAGATAGTGGCTATTGAACATTTAATGAGCCAATAGTAGCTCCCATATGCCCGAAAAGTATATAGCCCACATATATATGGGTCCCAGAAAGTATGGTTCTCTTAGTTGGCAGTTGTGCGTTTGGTTGTCTACTCGGCCATGAATTTTTACTGATGTTCTTCTTTTTCCCTTATTAACGCGTATAATTACATCTAATGTTACATATTTCTCCCACGTGTGTGCATTCCTAATATGCAGATTGTGGGGTTAGCTAAGTTTGCGGATCTTAGAACCATTGTTCAGATCACTCTACTTTGGATCACCTCGTTGGTGAGCCTAGATTTTGCTGATGCTTTCGCATTTGAGTGATTCATTTATTTTTTATTCGACCCCTTTTTTGGACGAACTTCGTTGAACATAACAAATCAAGCTCATTTGCTCAGATTGGAGTTTCTCTACTACCGATTTCTTTATATGGAAACTTCAGCAGCGATGTCAGCTGACATGGCTAACATTATAATTTCCGTCGCTGTAATATTTTTCTTTTCGTACAAAGTCCAACATTGGGATGCATATGTTAAAGCTCAATGAACGACTGTCGTATATAACGAACCCTTAAGTTTAGACTACATTTTTTTGTCGCAAGATATGGCGGAGTTCTCGCGCCATTTACGCCAACCCACCACTTTGCACTTTGGCAAAATAACACCTTTTAAATTTATGTCAAGAGTTTGTCGCTTCGGAAAATCGGCAGTACGGTCTCAGTACGATTAATTCGCAACTCGTTATCTTCTAGCGCCTTTCTCCAATTATTAGGTGTAGTTGGCCACGTCGTTGCCTACCATAGCGCCATCATCGGCGACAAAAAGAGAAGTTTTTCCGAACTCGTTGATGCTTCAATAAAACATATTGCACGACATTAAAAAGCATCGGACTTTGTACACCGCCTTAGTGCACTCCAACTTTAACTTGGAATTTTCCGGTTCTTCCCGCTGTGCATTTAAATTTCTTTTTATTATCTTATATAAAGAAAAGAATAATTTCGGATAACGACGGACATACTGTTGATGACCCTGCAAAATGAAGGAGGACATAGATGTTTGGATCTGCACGTGAAATGTTCGAACTGCACGTGCAGTCAAATAAAGCGAAGGCCCTAAAACAGATAGACAAGCATAAGAGAAAGGAACAACATAAGTTCTTCCGAAAAAAAAGAATGCCACAGATTGAGGAAATTAAGGGAAGCTAGTCTCGGAACAATGTTCAGAAATTCTTTCAAAAGGTAAAAAGAACGGGTATCTGCGCAGCGATTGATCCAAAATCTGCTGACTGTCCTACATCAGGAATTCGGATAGCAATGTAACCATCAAGTTCATAATATAGCGGTTACCCTACCTCCTAGTGGTGGTCGCCAGTAATTGCATAAGAACATAAAGATTTACGCTTGCAAGTTAAAGTAGCAAGTGTGTGCTCAAACACAAGCATAGTCATAGGACTCAAAACCCTATGCGAAAGAAACGAATCGGGTAATAACCTTGTACATTGACGGATTCACTGTTGAGAACCCTGACAAATTAAAGGACAATGACCTTTGGATCGGAATATGAAATTAAGGAATGCAAGACGTCAACAGACCGCATGCCGCCGAAGAACTAGCGAAAGGTGATGGAATCGACTTTACAAAGTGAGGATGAAAAGCTGTGATATCTACTATGGAGAATTTTACAGACAACAGGCACGAAAATGACAGCTGTCACAGTGTTTATTCAGATGTGAATTCGCCGTCAGTGGAAGACTTAGAGAATGAATCTTGAGCTTCCGACAATAAGCCTCATAAGCTCATCACGCTACGACAAAGGAGAATAGTGACAAAACATACGAGCAATGCTCTAAATATGACGTGGACATGCTGCTTGTCGATTTAAAGCCCACGTTAGGCAAGGATGGCATCTTGGGTAATGCAATCGGAATGTACCTAAAGCCAGGACACGATTTTCACACTTTAAAATCCATATGGGGACTTGGCTAAGTCCTACTCAATAAACCACTAACCAAATTGATCATATTGTGATAGAAGCAAGGCTCTCCTCGGGTTTTTTTTTTATGTCCAAATGTTTCAAGCAGCTAACATCCAGTCGGTCCAATATTTTTCGAGAGGAGATCCTGGAGACCACCAGGGCCTTTCCTATTGAGTTTTCCTTAACCTCTGTTATCATAAGACTGAAGTTCGAAAGTTTTACCAAATAACAAAACGACCACTCTAAACCTCAAACAGAAATCAATACAGATGGAGAAGGAAACCTCATAAAAGAATTACAGCCAATACTGAGGATCTGAAGAGGTTATGTATGTCAATAAATGAAAACACGACCGCTATCGATTCGGTTTGAACTTCAAATCTCTTTACTCGTATTATTTTAAATTTAACCTATTTATACATTTTGATTTCGTATATACGATTAAGGTCGTATACCTTATCTCTTACAAAGAATTTGAGATAAGTTTACATGCAGTTTAGTGATTGCTCGCCTGCAGCGCACATGCCGCAGATAACGGCGACGTTAACGACGTCGTATATATTTATCTATCTTAAATATGAACATTTGTGCCTTAGATTAGACATCGTAAACATGTCTATCCAATAATTATTTTAAAATTGTGTGGATTGCATATACGTACAATCAATTTTATTTTCAGTTTTAAATAAATTATTTCTGCAGAATGTTAAATAGTGATGACAAACATTATCCCGCAGTCAAAAATGAGAACCATTCAACCTTGACGGAGACGAACAACATTTCCGTGCACCCGACCAAGATCAGGCTAGCAATTTCCAACCTTAAGTTTAACAAAGCTGCTGGACCCGATGACCTAATTGCCGAACTGAGCAGACTGTAGCTGATGACCATAAACTCATTTCCAAGATTTGGTCGGAAGAAAGCATGTTTTATGAAAAGAATCCCAGTATCGCTTTCCCATCTATGAGAAAGGATAGTGTAATCTCTTTATAATCGCTTTCAAGATCTTGTCTGCCATATTGTGTGAAATACTGAATAATCAATCTAATTTTTCAACTGTTAGATTGAGCCTTGTCAATGCCCGAATGTTCCCACGATAATATTCCGTTTTTTTGATTTTAAGACCACAAATGACACCAGCTGTTATACAAGTACACAGCCATGTCTATACCTGAAATCCCTGGCAAGCATGGATATAAGCGAAGGCAGATGAATAAATCGTGGGTAATGTATGCCTCTTTGCGTTGACAAGCTTTGGAGAAAGAGATTTATTAATAACGAACTCTACAAGCTGCACTTCGACATTGCCCGGTTGAGCAATGTTGGGGTAAGTCCCATAAATCCCAGACCGGAGGAACAACGTAATGATAGAGCTCTGGGTCGTGCGCAAAAGTAGATTCGAACTTCTTGGGAAAAAACCTGGGAGTTCTTGTACGGAACCGTAATTATAAAAACTAATCCATTTTAGATTGTTGAACTTATAAATGGTAGAGGACTATGAACGGGATGGAAAAAGCTGTTTTCCATCTATTCAGAATGAGCTCTCATGGGTATCAAGCCTATCCAAGTACTTACACAGTATCTTTGGCATTGTGGTTGAACACCTCGTTGAGTTTCTAGCTATGAAATATTTAACTCACTCTTGTATAGGTGGAGACATGGTAAAGCTGTCAGTTGCTATGTCTTGAAATGTGAATGAACGGTAGTGTGGAAGATAAGGTACAATTTATCCTAATTCAACGAATTACTAACAACATTTACTTGCTTTGTACTAGTAATACATTTTTTAATTTCATGCGTTTAAGAAAGATGTTGCATTCTGTTCACTTTTTCATTTTGGTTCGTTTAAAAGTTTTTCATTTTGTGTCTTTCGGGTTAGTCTTGTAAGACTCAAAAAACAGTTCTCTATGGTATCTTTCCAGCTCGAGTTGTATACCGGTTTTCCTTTTGATTTGATATTATGTATTCCTCTTAAGTATAAGTATGATAAGTATTTGTGATTATATGGCTACCGGAATCTGCGTCGTTATTCATAGAAACAAGGCCAGTTAAAATTCTGAAGAAGATGTTATGTCCATTTCAATTGGAATTCTGACCTTGCCAAGTGGTACATGGTACATGATGACCTTGTTTACCAAGTACAGCAGTGGATGTATGCAGCCAAGTGAGTACTCATGAACCCTAGTTTACTTGCTATATCTACTCTAAATTCCAAAGTCATGACTAACAACATAAAAAAAAAACCAAACACCGAAGTTGGTAAGCAAAATTGTGCAGTAAAAATATATGTTGGCTTACTACATATGTTTTGCTCTTAAAACAATGAGAAACAGTTTACTAACTTGATTTGCACTTACAACCCGCAATCCGTCGGTAGTTACATACACCTATATACTTGAACTCAGAAGAAATGAACTAATAGGGATTACTTTTACCAACAACTGCCTGAAAAAAAAAAAACTGGGAAAAAAATTAACCAACGGTCCCAAAAAAGATGAAGGTGTTGACGCAGACGTACACAGAGAAACTACTAAACTACCTCACTGTTGCCCAAGTATGGACAATAGCATATCCGTATTTGAAGCTTAGATACATGTAGTAGAGCTCTGCTCTAGAGCTTAAAGAAGATATTAAGAAAGAAAGAACTTAAACAGATCTACTACAAACAAGAATATTTATACTCTTCTGACAGCAAATTGGCTCTACTTGCTTAAAGCGCTTTTGACTGGGACTACATTACACTTCTCAAAACACTAGCCAGCACCAATAGAGTCAATTTAATCTGGATTTCCAGGTCAAGAAAAACTGTCCATTATCATTATTATATTATTCTCATAATAAAACCTGGAGTGCCATAGGGCTCCCTTCTGTCTCCGATACTCTTTTTAATCTTCATAAATGTTCCTTTATCTATTACTTTTAATTCTTTTGCTGACGACAGCAGTGAAATTCGTTAAAGCGAAATCCAAACACCCAGCCATTATCCATCAATGGTACTTGCATCGTCGATGATGAAAAACTTTTAATTATCGATATGTGCGTCAATGGCAACCTACGTTGGAATGACCTCATATTTGATGTCGTCAAAAATGGTAGTACAATGCCCACAACTGTTTCGATGCGCCTAAACCTAAATTTTTAATTTCACACTTAAGTGGGTACGAATATGTATACTTATTATGCCTCAGCAAGTGTTTAGTCTTTTGGAAAATTGGACAGAAAGGAAGAAGAAAGATGTTTGGGCTCAGTTGTTATTTCGCTCCATGGATGTCATCCAACATTTAATTGGGAGACTTAATTGTTAGTGGAAGTCGGCTTGTTGTTGTTTTCTAGTCATGAATTAGTTAGAAGATATCACTGCCAGCTCATTTGAAGGCATAATCAAGACCTTACCTGGCCGCAGTGATAAGGGTACATAGCTACACCTCTCCGCATAATTTAATCTAATTCGCGTAAACGTAGTTGTTGCTTTTTTGGAATGACAATGTTTATAGATTTCCACACATAAATCTTTTGAAATGTGAAAATAGCCAGACATCAGAGGGTGCTAAATCTGGTAAATAGGGTGGATGTTGCAACAATTTTTGCTACGGCTTTTCTGATTACAATAATAAACCAGATTGGAGGTAATTCACAAACGAAATTTCTTTTGCATCCCAAAAAAACTGATGCTAACACCTTCCAGGTTTACGCCACTCCTTAGCCCCTTAGTTTTGGTTCAGGATCACGGTATTAGACCCAAGTCTTATACATTGTTACGTCATATTATGCACACACCTTTCTCAAGCACAAAACTTCAGTCAAAATATTGTTCTCGGTTAATCGACGATCTTCCAAAAAAGGGTGTTTTCGTTGTAGTGTCAAACTCTTTAATATGGATTGAATACCAAATCAATCGTCATATTGAGCTGCCAAACTTCATTTGTTTTCAGAATAGTTTGCCATTTCTTCATGGAAATGATAAACGCCACAATAACGATTTTAAATGGTGGAAAATTAATTTCAAATTCTAAGCTCTGGAAATTTTTGAAATTTACGGTAGACAATATCGGTCATCTGAACGTACTATTTATCGAATTATTGAAAAATTTCACAACCAATACACACTATTATATACTCACACACCAACAAGAATGAGAACTGTGTTTCCGAAAGAAAATATCAAGGCTGTACAACCGGAAGGATATGCGTAGAGATCTTTTCCTCGAGGCTTATAAAATCCAATTAATGCAAGAGCCGCGCGACCATTGACTACGTCGGGTAGTTAGTAATTGAGCTATAAATTAACTGGAAGTCAACCCAGTTTTTTTGTACAGTACAATTTCTTCCATTGGTAACCCTCATTTTTGATTAAACGGCCACGTAAACGAGCAGAATTTCCGTATTTGGAGCGAGCACAATCATCAAGGAGTTCATCGGATGTCATTGCATACAAAAAAAGGTAACGGTAGGGAGGTGGACATAGGTATGCCTAAAACTATTTTTAAATATAAAATGGCATGGAATAGTCTTTCGAATGAATTTAATCAATCGTCAACAAGTTAATATTGTTGTGCTTTACTTATATAAAAAGTGTGAACCTCTTAAAAAAAACACTCTATACGACCCATCAACTCATACTAGACATCGGCATAAGGTCAGATAATTTTTTATAAAAAAAAATCATGCAACTCATGCAGTTGTCATTCAACCCCGATAGTGATCGTGTCTTTTTTTAAGATCTAAAGACCGTTTTTTTTTTTCAACCAATAACGCCAAAAATGGAGTTTGATTCGAAAGGCAACCTATCGCCTCAATTTCAAGCCACTCTTTTGAGAATGCAGGTCATAGTCTCACCAAAAGGGTTGCTTTTGTGAAGAGTACAGTATTGTGCTTACACCCAAAATCACTCGACGAATTTTGCATTCGAAACGGCCAAGCATATACATTGTAACAACTTTATTTTTAATCTGAAACTTCATTCTTGTTTCGTAACGAATTGAAATAAAGCTCCGTTCTTGACGAGTGTTCAGACGAATACTCTATTGATCACTCTTTTGCTTCGCTTATAAACAATTTTAAAATTAAGTAATGCCAATGCATGTGTGGCAACATGCATGTTCATCATATGTATTTTAAATGCGGTGTGTGTATGGTGTCCTATTGCTATTGCGTAACTAGTGCAATCAAGTGTGGGAATGATATGTAGTTGATTGACACTTGCTCTAAATATGGGCAAAATAACCAAATAATTCATATTGATGAGAACGAATTGTATTAGAATCACACACAGCACATTTAAGATATAAATATATCCAAATATATTCACCTTCGCTAACTCCTGTGCCTTCGCCAACTAACCGTATGGTAACTAAAATGATGTTCCGCCCGCAGCGTGGGAAATTAACCTTTGTCAGTTTTCTGACGTAGTGTCGTGCGAAGTAGTCTTCCTGATAGCACTACCAACAATTATTCCTCACCTAAGATGATTTTAAAGTCACAATTTTATTATTGCTCATACTTTTGTAAAGTTAAGCTTCGAATATTTCCTGTGAACCTATGCACAACCCTCAACCAGTTCTAGGCTTTTTATAGCCCCTTGGCCGGAATGTATCAGCTATTCCATAGTCAGTAACCCCCTTCTGAATTAGAATTAGATTTAGAACTGCTGTTGACATATTTAGGGTCCATGCACCCGAATCTCTATTTTAACACCAAATACGTTGAAGTAGCCCTTTTTTTAAGTTCGGAACGGACCACTCAGATAAAGAACTAGTCAATTGTACTCCTTGTAGAGTTCCTTTTAATGAAATCTTTCAGTCTTACGAAGAAAGATGAGTAAGCTCTTCAGTGATAAAGTACCTACAGTACCAGCACAATTCGAGCTTAAGCTGGACATTCAAAGAGATCGCAAGATGTTGCGTCACTTATACCCAGCACATTTGAGTGCTTTGCAAAAGTGTAATGTCCCTTCACAACGCCAGTAAGCAACCTGTTGTCTTTCCTGCTGAGAGATAGCAGTAGGTATTATTCGTTTGACCCGCCTCTAAGCTGTGCCATTTACAGTTGTGCTCGTATAAGACCCAACTGTCAATAAAATCATTAACCGAGGAGCAGGCAGACCCAACGTATACTCGGGTCCTGAAAAACTGTCTTCTGAACAGTGTCTGGCAAGATCGTCGTAGGCGATTTCATTTCCCGTGATCCCAGATGATGACTCAGTCAAGTTTCACTGAATTTAGCGTTCAGTGAGCTCTTGCATTCTCGAACTAGCTCGGAAGTCGTAAGAGGGTTCAGCAAGGCTTTAAGCGCAGCTTGGCTGTCGCTGCAGATGCAAATGCTGCGCCCTCCACTGTTTCTCCACAATATAGTACGCTGCCATCAGGATTTCGTAAACTTTTGCTTGGAAGTCAGATGCAAGCTTTCCTAACGTGAAGTGAAATCTAACGTTGTTGTCCTCCAGAAAGACACCAGCGCTACATTCTACATTGGTTTTGGAGCCGCCTGTGAAGTCCCGACTGCATTCATTTCCTGGCTCAGATTCTGGCCGAAGCCAATCCTGGGCACAAGAACAGTCGATCTCGTATTTTTTCCATAACAGGAGTTCTGGTGTCATTGCATCGGACGGCTGTCCATATGAGCGAAGTCATAAGACAGCCAGCTCGCAAGGTCATCGAAGCTCCAGTGCGTGTTGTATTAAAGACCGCTTCTTTCTAATCGGAAGATGGCTTTGAGGGTGCAGCCCATGATATGAATATAAAGGGAAGTGAGATTCATCATGGCGTCCAAGAGTGCTAGGGAAAGCCCCCATGTATCTGAGACAAACCGTTCTTTGGAGTCTGGTGAAAGCAAGTGACAGACCCTATGTCTTGCCGATAGCTCCTCGACTCTGCCAAAAGCAGCCCTTACTTATGTTACCATTGAAACCTCCGTTGATATGAAATCCTCCTTAAGAGCTTCAGTCATTTCTGACAGGGAATTATAATGATTTAATTTTCTTTTGTCTAACATCTGGCCTTATAAGCTTGTCAAGTAACGTGCGGATAAACGAGATAATTACGGAGTGGCTACCACGTTGTTAAATAAGGAAAACTGATATGTAGCCATAATTGCGTCAGGTGGGCGCCACTCAATGCCTACCCAACTGCCCGATCGAATATGAGGACCAACAAAATCGCGTACTGTTCTAAATGTTTCGCGAATTGAAGGTCGGTTCTTTTGGTGATGTATCAAATAATGCTGAACATTCATGTCAAGGAATTGTCAAAAATTACAGCAAGGTTTTAAGGTCATACTTATTGGAAGTTATACTGTTTGGATTATCCATCAATTTCTTCTATACATTTTTGACATTCGGGAGGTAAATTTAAAATCATGTTCTTAATGCTTCTTCAAATTCTGCCAAGTAAACGAACCTACCAAAGAATGAATGTGTCACAATCAATGTTGCCAAATTCAATACCTGCGTCATAGTTAAATATGCTCAAATTTATCTGTTGTTTTTTTTTTTTTTTTTTTTAAATAAAACGCTGCACGAAATTTTGCCAGCGTTCGTAAAGAATTTTTGTTAAATTGACGTCACACGAGCAAATTCCTAAGGTATTGTGAAGTTGTTCTCCTCACATCTGCTTTTTTTCCTAACCTAATTCCGAATTTCAAGAATCAACATACAAAAATAGCAAAACCGAACAAGAACAATGACGCTAAAAAAGTAGAAAAGAAATAAGACAGGCAAAAGAGCGACGATTGTTGAAACTAACCTGAAATAGAGTCAATATCCCTGCGGTCTCGTCAGCAATAAGTGTACTCTGAGGTCGTCGTAAACATTTTTAATCCCACTTCCACTTAAGTACAATTAGCCTTTACAAAGTTTCAAAATTTAATTAAACAAAAACATCATCGGTTCGAAAATTTTTCGACAGATCTATAAATCTATAAATCCGTATCTCATACAAAAATCAAGAATTATCTAAATTTATAGTGCTATTTTAGCAGCTTTTTAATTGCATTCCAACATGTGCGTCTTCGAAGATCAAGAAGAACCGAAAACAAGAAAACAACACACGATTTTCAGTGGTCGTCACGATCCGGCCTAGACCGTCTTCATTCGAAAACAGGTGAGCAAAACGTTTTTGGTTTGGATACGATACGAGAACTTGTACTGTTTTTTCAAAATTGTTTGCCTCAACTCAACCTCATGCTCGAGATCCCAAGTCAAGTTGAACCAAAGGTTCAACAAATGAACGTGAGATGTTTATTTATTTTCGTAATTAGAAAAAAAGTTGTTTTTGCAATGTTTTTTTTCTTGTTTTTTGGTTTTTGTTTTTGAAATTTGCTGTGAGCATAGTGTACTTTTAAAAACCACGGCAAGAGTGAGATCTCAGAAATGGCTGTCTTCAGATTTAAGATTCACACATACGGACGGGGAGCACATAAGGTCGATGGGAACTTATTTTCGGAATACAAATAGACAGACAGACATTTTTTGGCATTGGATGTTGAAAATGCCGCTTGGGGTTGTGTGACATGCCAAAAGGGCACTCGAGAGACTCACATGTTGTCAATTTATAGGCTAAACGTGATTTTCATTCAACTTGAGCATTGTATATCCGTACATGTGGTGCTCTACATTCTGGTTTGTTATTTATTCCTCAGTTTGTCCATTATGAAGTAATGTATGGGAATCGACAAGATATTCACAAACATGACAACTAGGATTGTTGCGGTATTATGCCAAATGACCTATAAACAAGGAACAAGATAGTATGTGCTTTCAACCTACCCGAGAGTTTCTTAAGGGCACTACGTAGATTTAATTTGGAATCCTTTCTTGTTTTCGAGTATCTGAAGACTTTGTGTAAATCACACATGTACGATGTATCTTATGCTGGATTATGTGTGTAATCTTATTTTATTTTTTGTCTTGTTGTTTTTGTTTACATTTTCGCAAACTGAGAATCAATATTTTTTTAGGAACGAATAGAAGGTAATTTGGGAATTTAATTGTTTATTTGCTTTTTTGTATGTTGAACCAAATCAGGCTATAGTAAGCAACGAACCATAAGTTTTTGGAAGTTCATACTAGTGGGTTTGAATTTCTGAGAAACTGAAAAATACACTATCGGGAAAGCTTATGGCTCGGCTATTCGAATTGATAGTGCTCGGCGCATACAATACTTCGCGTGGGGCCCACCGCAAGGTGTTGTTTATGATATATTAATCCGGAAGCAGCCAAATATTCTTATAACTATGAGTATTCGAAGAAGGTAGCCGTGTGCCCTTGAAGACAGACAGAAAGAAAGGTTTTAACCAGGCATCCAGAAGTTTTTGGCAAAATTCGCATAAGCTAAATTGAGTTTTACTATTCCTAACTTGAAACGGAATCATTCTTGCATGTATAATGATTTTAATAGAATGCATAAACTTCTGGGTACATTACAACATCATTAACCACCGAATCAAAGCACAGTACTTGTCGGGTTACGCAAAGGCATAACAGACATTAAGAGAGGAAGTTTTCCATGGCGTCGTCATCATTCCTAAAGCTAATACCGCAGCAAGTTTTGTCAGTTATGCTTAGCACATCCATTTGAATAGTCTACGTCCAAATCTGCAAAAATCAGCAGAAATGCTGCTCACTTTCAGATACTCTCTGGTCATACCACATATGGTTGTGCTTATGAGAAACCAAACTCTCAAAGAAAGCCCTAGATGAGAACGCAGTCAGTCCTAATTTAGATTTAGTTTTTGACCATTTCTTTTCCCAGTTCTGCCTCGCTTTTTTTTTTTTTAATTAGCGCGCGCTCAAGGGATTTGAGTATCCTTAAAACGTTGGTACACAGCTTGGGTGAAGGAAAATCAGAAAGAAAAAAAAAAGAGAAATGCCGATGTACATTGGTCTTAAATGTTTGCAAGTTATAATAGGAAATAGAGAAATCGGTAGGGAATTCCATAAACGAATTGTACGGCTAAGGAACGAATCACGATATTTCGGAGTACGTCCGAAAATAGGCTTAATACTGATGAGCATTCATAGCAAGACGGGTGTTACTATTTAAGGTTTGAAGGGCCAGGGTCCCACTGGCGATATCTGTGGAGCCTAGCATTCTTGAACTAATTTAGGAATAGTGAAAGTGTTCATTAAGGCCTACGTGTTCTCTAAAGACGCAGATGCTTCTCCTGCTCCAGTTGTTTTTACAACATATAGTAGTTTATTGTCAATGAGATTTTGTATGTACTCGTTTAGAATATATAAGGTTACCTCACGATATGGGAAGCATAAGATTGTTGTCTCTCATAAAGATGCAAACACCGAAACTTCGTTATTGGAGTTGAAAGATGATTTCGTATTTTTGTAGCAACGTACCATTGACAGTCAAAAAACAGTGCAAAGTCATCAAGATTCGAGTGCGGGTTGTATTTTCTTAAAGTACGATGGCTTTGGGTGATATAAATATGGAGGGGGAAAGATTCTTCAGTGAGTCCAGAGCACAGCCAAGGGAAAGTGCTAGGGAAAGTTTCCGTGCAGTCAAGACAAATAATTCATATTTTTTAGTTTACTCCATAAAACAACTGATGCATGATATAGAATTGATCTTAACATAGCCATGTAGGTTCAGAGATGGCAATCTCGATGTCCTTTATTAAGAGTTTTGAGAGGATTGACTGAAAGTCCATTTCTAATTCTCCAATCGTCGACTACGTCTGCATCGGCTAGGTCTTTCAACCCGGCAGATATTACTTGAGCATAAGCGTTACATCTTTAAGATCTTCAAGTTGAAACCATCACATATTAACCGCAGTCAGCATTAAGATTTTTCTCTGGAGTATTGTTCTAATCCACATGAGAAGTAATTTGCCTACGTTGTATTGCTTTCAACACCAAGAGGGTTAAAGGCATTACAAGACGTCGTTTTCAATAGACTCATAAGTCACCTTAACCGATAACAGATATGGACGGGTTGCAACGGGTTTTTTTATTACTAACTTCATTTGCATTGACAGTGATAAGCCTGGTTACCACATGTACCAGTAATGACCTTATTGCCTAATAGTATCTATGATAATTTCTCTTATCGATAAAAAAAGAAAAACTTCTAAACTGCGTCAACTATAAAGCCATCTTTCTTAACTAGAACTTGTCTGCCGTATTGTATTGGGTATATATTCTAATTCGTGCGGCTTTTTTTTTTTCAAAATTTGAACGTTTATTTAAAAAAAACATGTACAATAGTATTATTCAATGTATTTCCCATCTTTCTGTCAGTTTGTAGATCCCATCCCAAAAGAACTGCGCCGGCTTGGCAGGCAAGAATGAATCAAGCCAATTTTTGATATTCTGCTCTGATGTGAACCGTATTTCAGTGAGGGTGTTCTGCATCGACCGGAACAAATGGCAGTCAGAAGGGGCAAGATCTGGGCTATAAATCGGGTGGGGTAAGACTTCCCATCTACTGTTTTCCAAATAGTTAGGCCGAGTGTTGTCATGATGGAAAATTATTGCCTCGTGTCTGGTCGCATATTCTGGGCGTTTTTCGGCTACTGCTCTCTTCAAACAGATTAATTGTGTTCGGTAGCGTTGTCCATTGATGGTTTCACCCAGTTTTAGCAGCTCATAATACAGCACACCCATCTGATCCCACCAAATACAGAGCATTATCTTCGCGGCATGGATATTCGGCTTTGCCGTTGATTTTGCTGGTTGGCCGGGTTTCACATATGATTTTTTGCGCTTGGTGTTGTCGTAATGGATCCATTTTTCATCACCAGTAACAATCCGATGCAAAAATGACTTCCTTTTGTGGCGTTCTAGCAGCATTTCGGACATGCAAAACCGCCTTTCGACGTTCTCGGCTTGAGTTCATGTTGAACCTAATTTCCTTGCTTTTGAATATATCCAGCTGCTTTTAAACGTTTTGAAATGGCTGCTTGAGTTACAACCAAAGATTCTGCGAGCTCTTCTTGTATTTGGCAACAATCTTCATAGAGCAATGCTTCCAGTTCTTCATCTTCAAACTTTTTTGGCTGCCCAGGACGTTCAAGCCAAAATCACCACTTTTAAATCATGCAAAGCAATTTTAGCACGTTCGCTCAGCTAGCGCATGTTCACCATAATACGATGACTTTCGGCAGCAGTTTTTTCATATTAAAGTAATGAAGAAGAACTAAGAAATTATTGTTGTTTACGCTTCAAATGAATGATATATACTGAAATGACATACAATGACAGTAGCTTTCCAACGCATGTTCCAATGAAATAATAACAATGGAATAATACAAGTTACGACATCTCTTAGCAAACCGCACGAATAAGCTATACAGAAATTGATCTAGCCAGATCCCAAGGTATCCCTTTCGACAGACAAGAGGCTGTCCGTGTTGTCCAATAGTCGAAAACTTTCGCCAATTTTTTCTGGTGTACCTAGAGGCTTTAGAGAATGGTTTCCGACTTTTGAAAGTTGATTTTCAACTTCTAGTCATCGCAAAATCGTCTTATATTATCGAAGGCACGCTGCAGGAAAGTATTAATGACCTCGATTCTTGGACCTGTTCTGTACGCTATCAAATCGTCTGCGTACGCTATAGTATAGGGAAATGAACCAGTCAAGTCGATTGTATAAATGTTGAATAGGATCGGCGAATTGACCGCGAACTGCTGAACATCATTTTTAATTTGAAATATTCTAACAGAAGTCACATCACCATTTTTCACGATGAACTGTCTGTTGCTTAGCATATTGTAAAGAATGTACAAGAGTTTTTTACTGATCCTCAGCCTATTCAACTTGTAGAAAAGCCTCTCTAACCATACGGTGTCGAAGGCCTTCTCCAAGTCAACAAGGAAGGCACCAGTACATTAGTTTTTGCTTTTATTCCATCGGATATCGGATACCAGCTTAGACGCGGCATGTGAGATATCACGTCCCGCCTTAAAAACGAATTGATTATCCGGAACTATATGTTTGTCCTTAACCCACCTAGTCAGAGCTCTATTTCTCTATCTCTACCTTTTCAAACACCTTACTGATATTCGGAAGGAGACTTATCGACCGGAGATTCGCCGGATAATGTGCATTCTTCATTGCATTATTAAACAGAGTGACATAAATGTCCACCGCTTCTAGAGAAAGATGTCGGAGCACGATGTTCGGAATACCATCGATCCGTGTGGCGACTGCAAAGATGTTTTGTGTAGTCCTTTTTTCTTTAAATCGGCGTTGAATTGGCCCAATAAATCGACGTAGTATGCTTTTGTGATTGTTTTTCTCTTCTTTATATAGTCAACATGGATCCCACATGGATCATATTTGAAGTGGTCTCACGCGACACCCATCACGTGGACAGCAGGATATGGGTAACGCGTTCAGTTGAGATGCCTGTCATTTCAGCCAATTTGCGAATTTTCATTCGACGGTCATGGTTTCATGGTCAGGGTTCCCTCTGTGGTAACCGTTTTGGATCACTTGGACGCGGTTCATCAAAAACCGACGTGTGACCACGGCGAAGAACCAATGTTAAACGGTTGTCCGGGTTGTACGGGTTGTACACACCATCGAGGATAGGTTTGATATCCTTGCAGATTTTGTCGCAAAAAACACTAACACGTTGTTTTGAAATGGGTGTCACAACAAAAATAGTCTTCGGATTGTCACAAAATTTTGACAGCAGGGCTAAAATAGGTTATACTAAATGAGTCCTCGTACGTACTCTAATGACGTTTTAAAAAAATTATGAAAAAATATCAATTAGTTTGAAAGTTATAGATTTTTGACCACCAAATTGATTATTTTTGCTCACTGTGCACCACCAAATTCACAACACTATGCAAATTAAGTCCAAGCCTTAAAATTCATTTAGTTCGGTTATTGTGTATTAATATTTGGTTGAACTTTCTATCAGATATTTTTTTTTAGAATCCTTTACGCACACTTTAGTGTTTGAGTAAAAATACCGCTTTTTGTAGAATAAAGCTCTATCTATGTTTACACAATACGTTACACTTGTACATTCATGAGGAGCGTGATTTCTATGGTATTCAATGTGGTTTGGTGTGGTGTTGCGGGAATTAATAGCAAAGCTGACGCATCAAGGTCGTTTTCTTACTCCCTGCATAAGTCTTGGAACAAAAAATGCAAACGAAGTAAAAGTGCAAAAGACCATACGACTGAGGAGAAGGGATAACTCTTATTTTCGTTGTTGCCAATGTAACATAGCAGAAAAGCGTGCAATGGACACTTTGACAATTCTTATTAGGGTCGAAATAGCGAACAAGTGTTAAAAAAAAAAAAAAAAAAAAACAACCAACCAAGCAAATTCCTTGCGAAAGAAGGAACTAGAAGTACGGTCATACATACATACGAGTAAATAAGTACATGGGCGAGCAAAAGGATATGACCATGTGGGAATACTCAAGTACACATATGATACGAGTAGGATTAATTTATTTGCTCAATAGTGAAGGTTGCGACAAGGTGTACTGACATTCCTAGGAAAAGAAGTGGATTCAGAAATGGAATTTTTATTTTATTTTCATTTGTAAAAGTAATATATTTGCTAATTGTCCTTTATATGGCATATGCGGCAGACTTAGGCAAGAAATGTATGACAATCCGCTCAAGCCTAAGTTCGCTAATAGATAGTTGCAAGCTTTATTGATCAAAACATAACTCTACATGTATAATTGGATAATCTGTGTTTAATATGGTTTGGCCAAAGGCCGTCTACTACTGCTTCATCCATTTCCATTACTTTTACGACATAGTCAAAGTGCATCTGGATGGTGTCTATGAGCAATGGAGATACTGTTGTTTCTAAAGCATATGGTTGGGCAATTGCAAAATCCCGTTTAAAAAAATATCTCAGAAATTTTTCCACTTCTTCAAATGGGCGATAGTTAAAAAATTTTTTTTAATTTTTTTAATTTTTTTAATTTATTTTTGAACTATATTCGACAAATACGTTATTTATGCAGCGGTTTCACACAGAAGAAATGACTCTTTTTGCATCAGTCAGTTTGCATTGAAAGTGTCTTTTCATATTAAGGTTAGCCGTGGCTAAAACCCCTAAGTATTTGTACTCCCGAATTATGTATTGCAACATTTTCTCCTTTGTACTTCCATATTTCGTTGCGTCCCACTTTATCAAATTAATCACATTGCGATCGATGAAAAAAATACCTTCAGTATTTTGGATGTCTGAACCTTTCGGGCTCAGATCATCACATTGTAGCAGCCAAGAATTAAGAACTACTGTGGGAAGGTATAACATAGAAAAGCTGATATCTCAAGGGACCGCCAAAATCCACTTCCGTCGAGGAGACCTAGACAGCATAGCGAGAGCACAACGTATCACCTCCAAGTCAAGGGGAGGCACTCCCAAAAGCATCTGCAATGTATCCGTAGATATGTTTCTGCAAACCGATAAGCAGCCAAGTAAGGCCACTCTCTGGTAGGCCAGGTTATGATGACGACCACACTCTAATATTAACCTTTCTTACCAAGCCGATCGCGATGCCCCAAATGTTGCACAAGCAACAAAAAGGCCACCATACACAGTACGAACGGCACATCTGGCGAGTCCTCAGTTAATCCTTAGAATGCGCCTTACCTGGGCAACAACACTCGGCAGTCGTTTTCTAAGCTCTTCAAAGTGGGGCAGGAAGTTCATCCGCTTACTTATCGTTATGCCAAGATATGGCATTTTCTCACCAGAGAAAAGATTCCTGAAAAAAAAAAAAATAAAATAAAAAATATGGCAGTACGGGAAAGTCAACTGAAGAGAAATTAACAGCTTAACAGCTACATGGATGCCCCTGATGATATGATTACAGACACTTTGCTTTATCCCTCATGAAGAGTATCAGACCGAAGGAAAG
The DNA here is from genome assembly GCA_907269105.1 of Volucella inanis. Classification (NCBI taxonomy): domain Eukaryota; kingdom Metazoa; phylum Arthropoda; class Insecta; order Diptera; family Syrphidae; genus Volucella; species Volucella inanis. Next base: position 68,788,786 of record OU026157.1, on the reverse strand, counting down.
GGCACAACTCGATCTGTAAAGAGGCTGTCAAGGTAAGGAAAATATTTTTCGATCCTAAAAAACCAAACCGAAGAGGAAAGCCGAAAAAAAATTAAAAGAGCCGGGAATGACTGTAACGTCTTTCTTAAGGGTGTAAAATATCAATACGACAAAAAACTGAAGCAAAAAATACTACATACAATATTAGATATTTTGCCTCATCGTTCATCCCAACGTATCGTAAAAAAACATTCCAGCTGTCAGCTCCTAAAACAAGGTTATCTGCTTGCTGCATACTTTGTAGCTAACTCAACACCAGCAGACTGTGCTTTGCCCTCGCCTACACTTGAGTGCGTTAAATCGTCAATGGGACAGATCTACTTTCGCTCTCAATTCACACGCAAATACGCTGGTTCAGATGGTTTATCTCCCCTTTTTCTTAGGAGGTGCTCTTCCATGTTGACAAAACCATAGAGTCAAACCTACACTTTGGCACTATTCCGAGCAAATAGAAGACACGATATGTAAAGCCCATCTCTGAAAAATTATCATCACCCATCACGATTACGTCCCTTTATTCAAAGGTCATGAAAACGCTGATATTTACATTCTGCTTTTCAGAATTGGTCCTTGACTCACCGCCCTGCCCTTCGTATGTTAAGCTCATTAGATTTCGATATAAACAGCACAACCAATTGGGGAACTATCAACGGAGTGGAATTAAATGCTTCCAAAACGCAATGCTTTTGCTTGAATTAAAGCGAAACCTGCATCGTTGTATCGAAAAAACTTTCTATTCTCGGTATGTGTGTAAATGACAGTTTATGTTGAATCGACAACATATTCGATATCGAATTTGTATATACGCCGTGCGATAAAACTTAAAAGTGATACTAATACCACACAATCAATTGACACCCTTGAACACCGACGAAATGTCTTTTGCCTTACTTTATGCTATCGCTATTTTCGCCACCAGTGTTCCATTGAAATGGTTCCAGTAGCATTCCGCACCTTCGAACCTTTAACCGAACAGCCGTCTCCCTATAAATGCTCATCAGCTTACCTCAACCTCACTTTCTGACGTACATTGAAATATCGTGGTTCTTTCCCAAGCCGTACAATTCGTTCATAGAATGCCTTGCAGAGCTCTTTATTTTCTGGTCATTATAACCTTCAAACATTCAAAACCAAAGAACATCTGTGTCTCTCTCTCATTCTAATATGTGCGCACATCTTAAGGGTAACAAAATCCAAATGAGCGCGCGGTAATTATAAAAAAAAAATAAAATACCGTCCAAGGCATGAGCAAAAATAAGAAATATGAAAAACGCTGCAAAAACATGTCGAAAAATTTGTGCAGTTTACAGTGAGAATGCCTTGTTTGTTCGACACCTTTCCGGAAATTTCGATGTAAAAAATTCACATCGCACTGGTCGGCCTGTCACTGAAAAAGTCGATGAAATTTTGCAACTGATGGAGCAAGACCGGCACGGAAGCTGTCTGGAAAAATCGGAGGCACTAAACATCAACCGCATGACAGTTTGGAATAATCTAAAACGAGCAGGCTACTCAAAGAAACTTGATGTTTGGGTCCCACATGAATTAACGCAAAGAAATTTAATTGACCGAATAACCATCAGTTAAACGTTGCTGAAACGTAACGAAATGGAACCATTTTTAAAGCGATTCATTACGAGCTATAAAAAATGGATTAAATACGAGAATATCCAATGCAAACGATCATGGTCAAAGGCCGGTGACCGACCACAAACGATTTCAAAGCCTGGATTGACGACAAACAAGGTTAGGTTGAGTTTTTAGTGGGATTAAAGGGGAATTGTTTGTTGTGAGCTGCTAGAACGTGGCGAAACGGCTAATTCGATCCTCTACTGTGCACAACTCGACCGCTTGAATGAAGGTTTCAAGAAAGACCGACAGAATTGGCCAACAGAAAGGGAATTGTCCTCTATCATGACAATGCTAGGCCACACACATCTTTACTGACCCGGAACTGCATGACGTATGATGCGATTTAAATTTTATGAACAATCAACAACGTAATGTTTCAATATACAGTGGTGGGAAATATCATAAGCGCGATATTAAAATAAAAGTTAAAGTTAGAGTGCATGAAGCCAGTTTACGAATTTAAATGTCGTGAATGACTTTCTTTGAAGCACTAGAGTAACGATTTTCTATAAGCACAGAAAACTCTGATGGAAGTGCAGTAAAAAATTAATCCACCATCAAAATCATATTTTTCTTAGGTTACCAGTTACTGGCGATGACTATCTGTCAACAGAACCGTGTCTCTTCATACACAGTTCATGATACGTCGCAAATTTTTTCGGGAAAACTTTTCTCAGCCGAATTATATCTAAAGGTACTGACATCAACCAGCCCTCATTTAACTACTCCCGATTTTTCCTTTGGGCATTCTTGAAGAAAAAAGTGAATACGAACAAAGCCAATCACAATCCTGATACTGAAGGATAACATTCAAAAAGCAATTACCGTAGTAAGAACAGAAGTCTGCGGGAATGTTGTGAAAAATAAGCCTGAAAGAGTTGACATAAGGTCAAAGATAATCAACAAAATATTAATTATAAAATGTGTTTTATTAAAAAATTATTCTACAAAATATAACAGAAGGAAGAACATGAATCGCACAATGTAAATTGAAGTTCCCGCTGTGAGGAAAATCCAGATGAGACTCACTTAAACTCATAAAAAAGTGCTGATTGATGTGGTATTCAGGGTGAGGACATCATTGTTCCTTATTTTTTCGAAAATAAGTTTTTTTGCAAGGGTTCTTTTTTGCACAGAGTAATCTGTGGCCTGGTACTGGGGGTTCTTCCATGACGTTGTGACATTAAAGCCAATTTTCTTGTCGTAGAGAAATTTCGAACTTATGGTACGATTCTTTATAATGAAATATATGAGACATATTCGACAATCTTTTTATCCTGTTTAGCCGCAGCTTTAAAGCGACGAAGTGGATGAAACAGATGAAATTGTGCAAAATAAACCACAAAAAGTAGATACTCCCCCAATAAAAGTGTTGCAAAAATCCTGTGACTATGTGCACTATGTAATAAACCTATTTAAAATAGGAGACTATTGTATTAAGAAGATGACAGAAAAGAAGACAATTATCAATACTTAACTCATGACGTAAAAAGTGATTATGTGCTCAAGGCTGTTTTATATGGCCTACAGCAAATTGAAATATTGTAGTTTCCTTGAAAAATGAACTCATCAAACTGAACTTAAAGTGCAAAGAAATTAAATGCAATAACAAAACATATAAAGGGTGATTCATCATAAGGTTTAATTTATAATATTAAACAAAACGACTACGTCTAAGGTGGTCCATTCGGAATATCCAATTTTGGACAAACAGTTCGAGCATAGCGACTGGTATCTCGCGGGTAACACGAGTGATGTTGGCTTCCAAAGAGTCAATCATAGCTAGCTTATTCCTGAAGACCTGAGACTTTACATATCCCCAGATAAAATAGTCCAAAGGTGTGATATCACATGATCTAGGCGGCCAATTTACCGTAGCAAAACGTGAAATTAAGTGCTCACCAAAATGATTTCTTAACAAGTCCATTGTTGCACGCGTTGTATGGCTCGTAGTGCCGTCTTTTTGAAACCAGAGCTCACCGAGAATTGAATTACTTGAATTTCAGAAAGCACATAGTCCGTTAACATGGCGCGATAACGGTTACCATTGACGGTAATATTCGGAGTTGCCTCATTTTTGAAGAAATATGGACCAACGATTCCAACAGCCCATAAACAACACCATACCGTTGTTTTTAATGGATGTCATGGTAGCTTTTGGTATTCTTCAGGCTGTTCATCAGCCCAAATACGGCAATTTTGCTATTTACGTATAAATTGAGCCAGAAATGGGCTTCATCACTGAACAAAATTTCACGACAAAACTCCGGATTTTCTTTCAGAGCCCATTCACTAAAAATATGACGCAAATTCAAGTCGCCTGGCTTCAATTTTTGATCCTCACGTAAAATACTCCAAGTTGTCGAATATGCCAAGCCAAGCTTCTGAGAACGACAAACAATCGATTCGTCATGGTCTTCGCGTACACTCTCAGCTACAGCTGCAATAGTCTCTTCACTACGTGCTGAATGTTGTCCAACCGGCCGAGTATTATCCACTAATGTAAACTGGAACTCAAATTTGCGAATGGTATTTGCAATAGTGGTTTCAGTAGGTCGATTATGCGCACCGTAAATTCCTTGAATCGCACGAAAAACATTTCTCACAGAACGCTGATTTTCGTAATACAGCTGAACAATTCGGAGGCGCTGTTGTGGTGTGAATCTTTTCATGATGACTTGCCATACGATACTGAACAAAAATAATAAAGCAGTTTATTAGGAGTCACGCGAGATCTGTCAAAAAAGCCTATGGAAAATCACACCTAACGATGAATCACCCCTTACATTCTACGCTGACACGTTCTACATAGTTTCTTTTGAAAATGGAAGTGTCAAGCTCAATCAACTAAAAAAGAACTTTCGTGCAATATTCCACACACAAGTGACCTGGAGCTCTTATCGAAAGCAACAAAATAAACTGACACAGTGCCGAAACTGTCAGATTTTTGGCCACGGGGAGAGAAACTGTCACATAAAGACCTATTGTGCTAATTGCTGGCTCACGAAACTGAGCAGTGCAACGCAAATATACTCAAATGTGCAAACTGCAAAGAAGAACACAAATCGCGCACGCGCAAGCAGAAATCATTATTTGATCTGAAGAAGAAGCTTACAACAAAGCGAACCGATCTTTTTCACACAACACAATCAAGTTAACAGAAACAACATAATGCCAATATTTCTCTTCTTTATCGGATTTGCCAACTCTCCAAACGAGGGTTGGAGTAATAGGGAGCAAAAGCGTGGGAGCAAAAGGTCTCAACAGAGTTGCCATTGTGCACCAATAGTTTAAGTACCAACAATAGTGAGTTATTCACCATGGAAGAATTAAACTCCCTTGTAATAGAGATGATAAATAAATTAGGTTCATGTAAAACAAAAGTAGAACAATTTAATGCCATCGCACAATTAGCTACTAAGTTTTTGTACAATTATGTCAAGTAATATTACAAATAATAATTTAAATATTATAACATGGGATGCAAGAAGTGTTAAAATTAAACATATTGAACTCATTAGTTCCTTAAACAATAACAATATTGATATTGCGTCAATAACGGAAACATGACTAGATTGCACAATGCATATATCAACGTCAGTATTTAAATGTTATCGTATGGATAGAACAAATAGAAGTGGTGGTGTAGCAATCCTTATAAGGATCAATTCAGCATAAGCTTTCAGGAAGTATACACACACATCTTGTAGAAAATCTGGGTACCGGAAATAGACTGAAAATCTTCTGTCTTTATTTCCCTGGTGGTACTCCTGGAGTTTTAAAGCAGCTTCAGTTAAATACCAATTTGAGCAAACTCTTCAGTTCTGTTGGTGACTTTTTAATTGAAGGTGATCTTAATATCAGGATTGGGGCTGTGTACGTGCTTACTCCTGGGGTAACATTCTGTCTAACCTATTTGCTATGTTGCCTGTTCGTGGTCTGCTTCCGTGCAGTCCTACTTATATTCCAGCTGGTTTTCGTGGTCCTCCATCTGTTATTGATTTTTTTGTTTCTTTTTTGTAGTCCCAGCCAGTAACAATTAATGACCTATCTTCAGATCATAATCCAGTTCTCGGTCGGCTTCCCTGGTCAGGTGAAAAACTCGTGCAATATTTCCAGAACCTGAAACACGCAAATTGGAACATTTTTCGATCCGAAATCAAATCCAAACTTAGAAACGTTCCTACCAGCCTGGAGGAACCTCAGTTTTCCGAACATATTCTTAGTTCCGCCGATAGAAGTGTAGCAAAAGTTGAAAAAAAAAGTTTTGTATGAAACTTCCAGTTCATGTCTTGGAGTTTATTCGTTTGCGTTATATGCACCAAAGGAACTGACAAAGATATAGACATCCCACCTCTCAAAGGCTGGTAAAACACTTCAACTAACTCATAGCGAAGTTTATTTAAACGAAGCGCCATGAAGAGTTGAATAGAAAGATCAATTTTCTAGACAAATCTTCTAAACCTTTCTGGAATATCGTGAAATTTACGAAAAGCAAAAATAGAAATATTCCTACTCTTACAAAAAATGGATGCAACATATCACACTGATCTAGACAAAGCCAATATTTTCTGCCAGAATTTTGCTAAAAACCATTGCGTTTCCCTACATCTAGGGGACACTAATATTAACTCATTTGTACAAAACGCGTTACAAGACTTTAATGCGTTAGCTTTCATAATAAATGCTTGTTTAAAAATTCAATATTTTCCGACTCCTTGAAAAGAAGCAAAAGTAACACCTGTCCTAAAAGCAGGAAAACCTCCTAATGAACCAACTAGCTATAGGCCTATAAGTCTATTGAGTATCATAAGTAAGATCTATGAAAAACTAATAAAGGACAAAGTACTCAAAATCACCGATGAGCAAAATATACTTATAAATGAGCAATTTCGCTTTAGGCGCTTTCATAATACGAACCCCCAAATTCTACGAATTTGCAATAATATTAAGAGGAATCGTGCTATAGGAAAATTAACCGGACTATTAATACTGGATATTGAAAAGGCATTCGATACTGTGTGGCACAATGGCTTATTATATAAAATGATTAGATTCCATTTCCCAACGTATATTTGTAAAGTTGTACAAAGATTTTTGTCCGATCGAAGTAACAAAGTTCATGCCAATAATAGCAATTCATAATTGTGTAATGTATTGGGTATATAACTTATTGGGTGCGGCTTTTTTTTTTCAAAATTTGAACGTTTATTTAAGAAAACCATGTACAATAGTATTATTCAAAGTATTTCCCATTTGAAGCTATGACTTTTTCCCATTTTTCTGGAAATTTGTGGATCCCATCCCATAAGAACTGCGCCGGCTTGGGAGCCAAGAATGAATCAAACCAATTTTTGATATTCTGCTCTGATGTGAACCGTATTTCAGTGAGGGCGTTCTGCATCGACCGGAACAAATGGTAGTCAGAAGGGGCAAGGTCTGGGCTATAAGGCGGGTGGGGTAAGACTTCCCATCCACTGTTTTCCAAATAGTTCTAAGCCGGAATAGCAACGTGGGGACGACCGTTGTCATGATGGAAAATTATTGCATCATGTCTGGTCCCACCTGGTCTGGTCTGATCCCACCAAATACAGAGCATTACCTTCGCGCCATGGATATTCGGCTTTGCCGTTGATTTGGCTGGTTGGCCGGGTTTCACATATGATTTTTTGCGCTTCGAGTTGTCGTAATGGATTCATTTTTCATCACCAGTAACAATCCGATGCAAAACGACTTCCTTTTGTGGCGTTCCAGCAACATCCAAAACCGCCTTTTGACGTCTCACGGCTTGAGTTCATGTTGAACCTAATTTCCTTGCTTTTGAATATATCCAGCTGCTTTTAAACATTTTGAAATGGCTGCTTGAGTTACACCCAAAGATTCTGCGAGCTCTTCTTGTATTTGGCAACAATCTTCATAGAGTAATGCCCCCAGTTCTTCATCTTCAAACTTTTTTGGCTGCCCAGGACGTTCATCGTCTTCCAAGCCAAAATCACCACTTTTAAATCGTGCAAACCACTTTTAGCACGTTCGCTCAGCTAGCGCATGTTCACCATAAACTTCCACCAAAATACGATGACTTTCGGCAGCAGTTTTCTTCATATTAAAGTAATGAAGAAGAACTCCCCGCAAAAACACTTTTTCAGGCACAAAGTTCGACATATTTGAGTGAAAAAAAATTATTGTTGTTTACGCTTCAAATGAATGACATATACTGAAATGACGTACAATGACAAAGGCTTTCCAACGCATGTTCCAATGGAATAATAAAAATGGAATAATATAAGTTACGCCATCTCTTAGCAAACCGCACGAATTAGAGTTATATACGTATTTCGCTGATTTTCCCCATTTACCGGAATGTTGCCTAAATTTGGTCTCAATTATGAGACTAATTTTAAAAAATGCGGCGGAAATAGTTATTCCATGTCTAAACAAATGGAAAATTAAATTTAATGAGGAAAAGATAAATGCTATCTTTTTCACAAGAAAAAGAAAATCTAGTTATCTTCCGTCCGACCAGTACTTGCATGTTTATCTGGACACAAAACTCACTTTTAACGAACACATTACAAAGACTCTCCATAAAACGGGCACTGCAATTAAAATGATGTATCCCTTTATAAATAGGAAATCCTTGATTTCAAATGACAGCAAAATTTTATTACATAAGGTCATTTTCCAGGCAATACTGCTGTACGGCTGTCAAGTATGGGGTGACTGCGCTAAGTGTCAAATAAAAAAAATTACAAATACAGTAAAAAAAGATACTCAAAATGATGCTCAACCTTTCTAGTTATCACTCTACCCGCGATCTACACAGCAAAGCTAATGTTGAATTGATCTCTACTAGGATACATGCACTTACCGAAAGATTTATGGTCAGATGTGATTTATCTGACAATCCACTAGTAAACGAACCTTAACCGACAAGACTTATGTTTTATTTTCTTTTTCTTTTTTGTTACTTATTTTATTTGTTTATTAATGAATTCATTTGTCTATTTATTTATTTATTTTTTGTTTAAATAAAGGGTTTTTGTTCTTTCCATTTGCTTGGAATAATTATTTAAAATTACATTTGATTCTTGAGATGTATATCAAATCTCTGAATTGTAAATTGTACGGTGGCTTGGTTTGTAAACTTATGAACGAAATAAACACGATTGATTGATAATTTTTATCCTAAGATGAATTCGGTGAAAGAATGTACGTCACTTATGTATGTTATTTTGTTACGAGAGTCAGAAATAAATTCCACTCTCTTCGCAGGTAGTGGCGCATACAATTTCGCGGAACTTTTCTTCATACTGCATAACCATAGTCGTGTTTGCCTTAAGTTTAAATTCATTGAGTTCAAGAAAAGAGGATCCAGTCGGCAGGTGAAGCTAGCTCGAAGTTCCAGGTATCCGAAAACACAATATGCGAGTATAATATGTTATGCAGTTCTTTCTTGACTTTTAGCCGACAACAAGGTCAGCAGATTATTTTAGATATTTGTCCGTGAACATATGTCGTAGTGATATTCTGTTTTGAAAGCTGAATATTATTTCATTTCCCTTTGAACAAGCGTACCTATTCATACATATGTGCTTTCTGAAAAACGAAATTAAATCTCTAAACATGAACATGGTCAACATGTTTGACATTTAATGCAAACTGCCACAAGAATCGGTTCACTCTCCTTTTAAGTATTTTTATTCGAGCAATTCCTAGAGGAGTTTATCCGTACCTTTAGTATTACATAGATTGCTTTACGTATGTACAATTTCATTAAGTAAATAAAAAATAGATGTAATGTTGGTAAATTCATCTGTTTAATATGCATGACCTTTACCACTTTATGGTACACTAGGGCGTAATAAAAATTAGGACCGCGTTGTAGTTCTGATGAAGGCAAGTGGGCACTACGAATTGATTGTCGTACGGATACATGTTTGCTTTGTTGTAGTAATTATTGTAGATAAAGGTGAACTTTCTTTATTCGTATTGTGATGTAGGCTCATTTTGTGTTGAAGAGCATTTATTTGTAGGGAACTGGCATTTATGACATTAATAGGAATAGATTTGACCAGTCCTGTCTTGGCAAGATTAACCGAATTTTGTGGAGACTTTTTCTATCGGTTGTCGAACTGGATCCTTATATATGGATGGGTTTATCCAAATGAAAAGTATAAAGGACTCCCAGACGTCAAAATCAGAGACTATGTGCTAAAGAATAAAGAGGAAATGTATCCGAAATATACCCTGAATGAGGAAATTTTAATGCTGGGATTATTCACTTATTTATTGCATGGTAATACGTACACATTGAATAGTTATTTTTTTTACATATTCACTAAAGTAATTGTAACAAACCACTATACATACGTATATTCCTTATATGTTCATATTCTTAGAATTTCTCAAGGTTTTGTAGAAAGAGGAGTAAACGATTTAGCGATTATTCTAACGCAAACTCCAGATTCTGAAAAACTCATTAGCGATCTCATTTTTCTATATTGACTTGCAAAACATACACAAGACATACAATTCAACTTTTCGACTTTTATTAGGGAAGCCCTGCATTTTCGAGTTAACTTGGGAGTGGTGAGAGAGTTAGCCCTTAAGTGAAGTTTGTTTGTCACTACATACACAACCTTCACATTCTAATTCATTGTCATCAATTCTCTAATAAGATATAGTCTGGCGTTCTCTGAAAAAAAAAAACAGCGCGGTATCCTACATCAGTTTTTGAGTCATCTGTAAAGACGCGACTATATTCCTCCCCTAGCTTAAATTCTATTTGAAACCATTCCAACACAGGAAAAGTTGATTTAGTGCTTTCACAGCAGAAGGAGTTCTGGTGTCGTAGCGTCGGACGACATGTCTACCATATAAGACCATAGTCAATAGACAGTCAGCCAGCAAAGTCATCAAAACTCCAATGCGTATACCATGCATATTGTACGAAAGACAACTTCTCTTATTGGGTCTATAACTTAATTCGTGCTAAGAGATGGCGTAACTTGTAGTATTCCATTGGAACATGCGTTGGAAAGCTACTGTCATTGTACGTCATTTCAGTATATGTCATTCATTTGAAGCGTAAACAACAATAATTTTTTTTTCACTTAAATATGTCGAACTTTGTGCCTGAAAAAGTGTTCATTACTTTAATATGAAGAAAACTGCTGCCGAAAGTCATTGTATTTTGTTGGAAGTTTATGGTGAACATGCGCTAGTTGAGCGAACGTGCCAAAAGTGGTTTGCACGATTTAAACGTGGTGATTTTGGCTTGGAAGACGAAGAACTGGAAGCATTACTCTATGAAGATTGTTGCCAAACACAAGAAGAGCTCGCAGAATCTTTGGGTCCTACTCATGCAGCCATTTCAAAACGTTTAAAAGCAGTTGGATATATTCAAAAGCAAGGAAATTGGGTTCCACATGAACTCAAGCCGAGAGACGTCGAAAGGCGGTTTTGCATATCCGAAATGCTGCTGGAACGCCACAAAAGGAAATCATTTTTGCATCGGATTGTTACTGAGGATGAAAAATGGATCCATTAAGACAACCCCAAGCGCAAAAATCATATGTGAAACCCGGCCAACCAGCCAAATCAACGGCAAAGAAGAATATCAATGGCGCGAAGGTAATGCTCTGTATTTGGCTGGATCAGATGGGTGTGCTGTATTATGAGCTGCTAAAACCGGGTGAAACCATCAATGGACAACGCTACCGAACACAATTAATCCGTTTAAAGAGAGCAGTAGCCGAAAAACGCCCGGAATATGCGACCAGACACGAGGCAATAATTTTTCATCATGATAACGCTCGGCCCTACGTTGCTATTCCGGTTAAGAACTATTTGGAAAACAGTGGATGGGAAGTCTTACCCCACCCGCCTTATAACCCAGACCTTGCCCCTTCTGACTACCATTTGTTCCGGTCGATGCAGAACGCCCTCACTGAAATACGGTTCACATCAGAGCAGAATATCAAAAATCGGCTTGATTCATTCTTGGCTGGCAAGCCGGCGCAGTTCTTTTGGAATGGAATCCACAAATTGCCAGAAAAAATGGGAAAAAGTCATAGCTTCAGATGGGCAATACTTTGAATAATACTATTGCACAAGTTTTTTCTTAAATAAACGTTTAAATTTAAAAAAAAAACCGCACGAATTAAAATATATACCCAATAAAATAGAATATGACTTCAAAAGTGCAGCCCCAGATAATCGAGGAGATTATCATCATTAGTTTGTGTAGAGCCAAGCAAGACAGACCATTTTTTGGTGTCTTAGAGCTGCTGTTCCATGTTTCCCATGAAACAACCGATGTATAGAATATAGTTTGTATTATCTTAGCTTCTGGATTCAAAGATCCCTCCTCTCTGATGTTTTTGGCTATACTCCTCCAAAAACTTATAACGGCTGACCAGATAATAATGATGATAATAATAATAATAAATTTTTCCAATTGTTCTTTTTTAGCCGCTTTCAAAGTTACCAATGACATTCAGCTGTCAAAATATTCAGTAAGTTTTGGCATTTTATTGCATGGTATTACACTTGCCGAACGTACGGCAATTATCAAAAAATATTATTGAAATGAGGTTGGTCCATATCATGGCTTCAGTGTGGAGGTAATATGTCGCACCGTGGAAAAGTTTGAGCGTGAATACAGTCTTTTGGATCTTAAGCCACCAACCAGACAGAGTTTGCGTAAAATGCAGAAAGCATAGCCACCGTAACGGCCAGTGTCGAAAAAGATCCAAAAATGTCGATTCATCGCCAATCAGCTGAATTGGGCATCACCAGAGAGTCAACCTGGCTTATTTCGCGATTGGTCTACATCCATATAAGATTGTGCTGACGCAAAAATTGAAGCCGCACGCCCATAGAAAATGGGCTAATTTGGTGCTGAATATATTGGCTGGAGATCTAAATTTTGGCTAAAAAATCATCTGCTCGTATCTGGCCTAGTATTTTTGGCTTAGTGACTATGTGAATAAGCAAAATTCTTTCAAAATGAGGAAGCAAGCACCGTTACCGTCAATGGTCTCAGGTATAGAGTGATGTTAACCGACTTTCTGTGATCAGAGTTCAACACCACCGATATATCCGAGTTGTAGTTTTAACATGACGGTGCTAGATGCCGTACTAGCGACGCAACGCTCAAAGTTGTGAAGGAGAAATTTACTGACTGGGTCATTTCACGGAGATAGTTCATCAATTGGATTATGCGATTTGACACCACTCGATTATTTTCTCTGGGACGTCGAAGGCATAGAAGTACGGATACTACCGAAAAAAAATGTAAGGCAGAGGAGATAATAGCAATAATTCGACCACAGATCTAAAGAAAAACATTAACATTAAGACAACAGTTTCTCACAGCCTTAAGCTGGAAACGGAAGACAATTTCATGGAGTCGCTGGCTTACTCGTATATGGAACCTCTAAGTCTACCATACGCTGATATGCTTACCGAGTTTCTACAGCAATTATTTATTTACTGTTTGACAATTTTGTATTATGACCTAATGAGCACAAAGGTTTTACGTTTTTACATTTTATTCTTTTTTTTGTAGAATTTTTATAATTTACATGTATCTTTTGTGTTAGGCATGCAATGTGCTAAACTTTAATGAACATACATAGATACTCACAGAGAGTTTGAATATAAATATGTCGAATGCCATGGAAAGCAGTCCGTTAAGTGCATGCTGGAATACGGCCCTGACTAAAACTTGTACAATATATACGTGAATGGGTCCAGGAGTGTAAACGATTCAAGATTGTTGCTAAAAAGTCCTGTCTTTTCTTAACCTTCCACCATCGCTGTCAATTTTTTGTCACGCCACCACCGACGTGCGGTCTAAGAGATGACATAGCGACCAACGTGCGCTCTAATAGACCGCAGGTGAACTTTGGACCACCATTACTTACCATTCCGCTGCGGCACGAGCGTAACTGAACTCGAAGGAACTGCGACTTTCAGATCACATAAATGCGCGGAAACAGACGGCAATTCTCATTTTATCATGCTGTTTTTTTTCAGGATATGAGGTATCCTATTGGGATTTTGAAGCAGAAATTTATATACCTGATTGCAGAAGCAATCAATGTCGTACAAAGTATGTTCAAAAAGTAAGGTGACTTTGAAATTTCGCAGGCAACGAACATTCGATTCGATTCGAACAACGATTTCTTTTGCTGTGTTGGTTCATACGTTCCGAATATATGTTTACAGTTTCAAGTATATACCATACTCTGTTTGTTTGTGACAGATAGAAAGGTTTGACGTGTTTTGATGTGCTCGACGATTTTTAATTATTATAAAAAATGGAGCACAGAATTTGCATCAAATTTTGTGTAAAAAATGTGCTTTAAAACACTTAAAATATTGACAGTGGCCTACGATGAGTTGGCTCTTCTAAGATGGCCGAGAAGATGCCAATGACGAACATCGCTCTGGACGTCCAAACACATCAACGAAAGATGATAACGTTGAAGCTATGAAAAAAATTCTTTTGGAAAACCTTCGAATCACTATAAGAGAAGTTGCTGAAGATGTTGGCAAATCGGTTGGCTCATGTCACGCAATTTTTTCTGAAGCTTTGGGCATGAGACGTGTGTCAGCGAAGTTGGTTCCGTAAATTCTTAATTTTGATCAGAAGAAGCTCAGAAGCTCTTTGGCAGCATGCGACCTTTTCCTGTTCCAAAAACTGAAGAGACCTATTAAAGGATGTAGATTTGCAACGATTGAGGAAATAAAAACGACATCGCTGGAAAAGCCCAAGGCTATACCAAAAAGTGCTTATGAGAAGTGCTTCGAGGATTAGAAAAAGCGTTGGCACAAATTAAAATGCTGATAATTTGAATAGCACAGATGTTAGTATCGGGTTTTCCAATAAGGACTTGACAACTTTTTTTTTTAAATAAAAGGCAAACCATTTGAGATATTTGAAAAACTTTATTATTGGCTTGAAGTACAATCAAAGCATTTATGAATGAAACTCGACTTCGTTCATATGGCCACGCGGGCACGTTTGCAGCGGTCGATTCAATGGACCCAATTTTTAACGACTCGGTCACACATTTCGGCCAAAACGGCCGCTACTTCGCGTTCAATGTTGGCTCTAAGCTCTTCCAACGTCATCGGCGTGTTAGAATAAACCAATGACTTAACAGAAAATAGTCAAGCGGGGTTAAATCGCACGAACGAGGCGGCCAATCGACTGGCTCATGTCTTGAGATAACACGCTCACCAAACTTACTCTTCAATAAATCGATTGTAGCACATGCTGTGTGGCTTGTGGCACCATCCTGTTGAAACCACATGTCGTCCAAGTCCATATCTTCTAACTCGGGCCAAAAATAATCGGTGATCATGGCGTGATAACGCTGACCATTCACATTAACGTGCCGATCGTTATCGCCGACGAAAAAATATGGCCCAATAACGCCGCCGGCATGCAAACCGCACCAAACAGTTATTTTTTGCGGATGAAGTGATGATTCGTGAAGCACATGTGGGTTTTCACCCAACCAATAACGCATATTTTGCTTATTGAGCCAAAAATGAGCTTCGTCACTGAAGATGATTTTGCGATGAAATTCATCATCTTGGCGCATCTTCTCCAGAACCCAATCGAAGAACGTACGTCGCTTCAACTGGTCCATCGGCTTCAATTCTTGAGTCAGCTTGATCTTGTATGGGTGTAAACCAAGATCCTTACGCAAAATACGCCATAATGTGGTTTGAGCGATGCCCAATTCTTGAGAACGCCATGGAATTAACTGATTTGGATCGTTTGCTACGGGCGTCTGAACGGAAGCGATATTTTCGACACTTCGACCAACCCGTTGTCTCACTGACACGGCAACATCACACAACGAATATGCAGACTCAAATTTTTGCACTAAACTTGCTATTGCCTGTCTACTAGGGCGAGAATTATGACGGAAAATTGAAGTTAACGCTCTTAAAGTTGCAGTCACCGACTCCAAATATGATGAAAATGTTGAGTTTACTGAATAAATTGACAGTGACAGTTTGATGATAAGAGAAAGAGTGCGTTCACAAATTAAATTCAAAGTTGTCAAGTCCCTATTGGAAAATCCTATATTATTACTTTGTGACAAATCTTTTATTTTTAAATAATGAATAACCTTGACTGCCGACTGTTGAGTTTTTGGTCGTTTTGGACGAGGTTCGTCGATTGCTCGCCACTCAGCTGACTACCGACTTGACTCTGGTGTGAAGTAATGGAGCCAAGTTTCATCCATTGTCACATACCAAGGCAAAAATTCGGCTTTATTGCGGTCATCAGCACGTTGTTGTTTTTGGTCGACTGTAAGCAAACGCGGCACCGACTTTGAAAAGAGTTTTCGCATGTCCAAATATTCGTGTATGATATATCAAACACGCTCTTTTGATATCTTCAGAGCCTCAGCTATCTCGATCAACTTCACTTTACGGTCATTCGTAATCATTTTGTGGACTTTTTTTATGTTTTCATCTGAAACAGTCTCTTTTGGAGTCCACTGCGTGCATCATCTTCGGTGCTTGTAGGATCACTTTTAAATTTTTCAATCCACTTGTGAATGGTTCGTTCGACTGGTGCAGAGTCCGGGTAACACTTATCAAGCCATTTCTTTGCATCGGCTGCATTTTTCCCATCAAAAAGCAATGATAAATCAACACACGAAATTGCTTTGAATCCATTTTTTTTTTTCCACAATAACAAAAGTTGCTTCACTCACAACGCTATATCTCGAGAACTAATCGTCCGACAGCTGTCAAATTTATACACGTATCCTTTGAAGGTTGGTACTAACTGATTTATGGATTTAATTCAAGTGGGGCCCTCTCTTAGAAACGGACTTTTCAGCCCGTTGAAATGATGCAGTAACTGGGCCTACATGCGGCCATCCTGTATTTCATCCGCCTCGGTTGAAGGATCATTTTCGGTGCCACAGCTGTCCGCTTGCCATGGTTTCATAAAGTCACAACTGGTTGTAGTGTTCTTTGGACCTTGATGCGATGCCACTTTCTTGACTGTATAGCTTGTAACCCTCCCTTTTGAGACAACTTCGTAAGGACCCCAAATTGTGTTCTTTTAATTGCTACTAAGTCACCCAATTTATACTCTACTGCAGCCTTTCACTTTCAGTAAAATGTGTGTTGATACTCCTTTTGTATTTGCTGAATTTGCTGCCGGGCGGCAAATCTAGTGATTTCTCTTTCATCATCATACTGCTTGAGAAGCTCGAGCTTCACCATATCCAAAATATCGGTGTTGTCTTTTTTCCGCATTGTGACGCCAAATAAGATTTCAAACGGGGTGCGCTGAATCGATCTTTGCAGTGTGCTGTGCTGTGTACTCTCGGCACAAATTTGTAGCATTTTTCGGGCGAATCGACAAAAAGTCTGCGGAGTATCACACGGTTAGAGCGTTTAGCCTGACCGTTGCCTCTTGGTACGTCTATAGTGATACAAACATGTTCTGCACAAAAATCCTTGAACATTTGAAGGCAAAACGCGCTCTCAAAATGTTGTTGAATTTATTTTATTTTTCGCACAGTTTCTTCGGCTGATATCGTTTTTGTTGGAAATATCCAAATGTATTTCCAAAATCTATGGGTGATTGTAAGAATGTACTTGTACAGCTTTGTCGTCAAGTCCATAGGGCCAATATGGTCAAGAGGAAATGTATCAAACGGCTTTGTCCAATTGATGAAGGAATCCTTCCTGTCTACCAGATTTACGATTCGACAGAATGCATTTGATGCAGTTGGTGAGATATCGCTGCACTTGTTCCTTGAGCTTGGGTATAAAGAATTCTTGAGATATTAGATGCATTGATTTTTGCATAAGATCAAGGCCTGTTCATGTACGCCACAATATAAATCTACTCATACAATTTCCTTTAAAATTTTTTAAAAATCTGGGCAGGCGTTGAGAATTTTTAAATATTTCGAATTTTGGAGTTAACCAATGTCATTTCTACTTCAGCTTTGAATAAGGAAAGATTATTTGTTACACCAATTTTAGTTCAACATTATTTTAATATTTTATTTTCTTTTTTCAGATGTATCTAACTATACCAGCCACCATCAAAACTTGAAACAATCACAAACATTGATCCATGTCATCATCACCAAAAATAATAGCAGCACTATAAATGGCATTTTGGACGGCACGGAAGTTGATTTCATCATAAAACTTCTTGAAGTTAATTTATACTCGTAAATTGTCATCTCTTCTGGTCAGGTCCGAGAAGATTGCGCATGGATCTACCTAAGGGTTTGTCAGCGACAATGGCCATTCTGGGATTGCGTAATGTAAAAAGTTTTTGTTTTTTAAATTCAAAGATAGCTTTACCAATTTCCAAATCATGCGACAACATTATTTCTACAGGGAAGAAATACTTTTGTTGCTTGGGTTGGAATGCGTGACTGTACTTGGTAACTATTGGAGGTCTCGAATAATTTATATCACTCAGTCCTCGATTGGCCATGACCACCGGCGATCTCTTCGGTGGATTCATGCGCAATCTTCATGTATCTGATTAAGTCTCTTTGAACAAAATTGTTAAATTTCACATGAAATAAAAAAATTGTCAAATAGTCTCGTAATTTTTTTATTTTTTAAATTCATTCCGGAAAGAATCTATAAAGGAAGCTGCCAGGAGGAGTACTAATTAATGAAACATCGGTATTAGGACTATCTTCTATGCTCTTACCCTTCTCAAGTCCTGATGATGCATGTCATGTTAACACAGTAACTGACGGATAACTGAGGAGAAATACTTCTATCCATAATGACTACTATCTGTCATCAAACAATTACTTGAATCAAAATGTACGTAATGCATATGTATAAGGATGGAATGCAGTTACTCGTGCACATTTAAACTCAAATTGGATTCATACGTGCTTAATTTTAAATAAGGTAAACTACTAGGTAATCTAATATGAACATAATGTAAATGCTACGTACAACCTATTTAAGAAAAAAATTCACATTACTTCCTACTAGGCCAAAAGTCAAGCCTCCACTTATGTATGTGCAATAGTTTGCTGGAAAAAGTTACAAAAAACAGTTACTGTCAACTGTAACCCACAGCCTGATTGTCGAATAGTAGCTACTGAAACTATTTGAGAAGTTCGCTCAAATTATTTTTGTATGCTTCTGGGCTATTTTTCAATTCTAAATAACTAAAGTGGCTTCCAAAAAACACCGACTTTACTCCATCAACACTTCCTGTATAGAGGAAAACAATTAATCCCACTATAGCAGAACCAAACAGGACATAGGTCATAGCTCAGTTCTTTTTACATAAAAGTCCGTTAGGATTTTAAAGTTCAATACAGCAAAGATAAACTATATCTATGTAAGTAAAGCAAACTGTCTTGTCAACCATACGAGTTCAAATGTGCTACTATGAGCAATAAGAATTATTAAGAACTAGTCAGGATGCTGGAAAAGATATTCTGCCTAAGAGCACCACAATCGACACCAGTCATTCTCAATGATATCCCAGTATCACAGATGTTCGAACATTCACTTGAACCGCTCCCCAGTTACAGTCAAGATAAATCTACGGATATCTAAAACGTCACCACAGCGGAACAATTTTGAGAGGAGATTTAAAAACAAAGTAGGCTGTGATACCGTCATTCAGCAAGAGCATCAAGTATAGGTATGTGTAAGAATTCTAAAGGGAAATAAAGGTTGTTTTCATTCTCAAGGAATCAGGCCCATAAGCCTAACATGGAAAAAGAGCAGTATCGCTCCGTGATCCGATTCATGTTTTTGAGTGGGACAAAAACGGTTACAACAGAGGAAACGCGGGTTGGCTGAGATAGCAGGCATCTCAACTGTACGCGTTAGCCATATCCTCTACAAGATCTTGGGCATGAGAAAGCTACCCGCGCGATGGGGGCCGCGTTTGCTCACACCGAAGAACAAGCGCAATCGTGGGAACACTTTAAAGACATGCTTTGCCCTGTTTAATTAAAACAGGTGTGATCCACGTTGACTATTTGGAGAACGAAAAAACAATCACAGGAACATACTACGTCGATTTATTGGACCGATTCAACTCCAATTTGAAGAAAAAATGACCACATTTGGCGAAGAAAAAGCGCTCTTCCACTAGGATAACGCGCCGACTCACACCTTCGCAGTCGTCACAGTCAAATTAGTCTAATTTCACTACGAATTGCTACCTCATCCTCCGTATTCTCCCGATTTGGCTCCCTGTGACTTCTTTTTGTCTTCAAACCTTACAAAATCGCTTGCCGGAAAGAATTACGGGTCGAACGAAGAAGTCATCGCCGCCGCGGTGGATTAAAAAAGTAGCAGCACCACTGGGAAAAGTGTATCGAGTTGAAAAGGGATTATGTTGAAAAATAAATTGTCAAAACCTAAAGAAGAAAACATTGTCAGTTCTAATCCGGGTATTTATCAAACAGCCCTCGTATTTAGAAGAAAATGGGGACATAACCCCACGACTACCTTATGGATGTACACGGCTATCGTCAGGCCCATCTCAGTCAAAGAGAGCTTAGTATGGTGACAATCGACAAATAAACTATTAACCTTAGGTTAATAACAAAAGTACAGTCGATTGTATGTAAAGGCATGATTCATTCCACCAGAACACGGTATGGAAAATATACTTGGCCTCCTGTTCCTAGATCTATACATGTAAGAACCTGCAGCGAAAAGCGCTGCTCAATCTCAATATTCATTTTTACGGATGGATCAAAGATGGAGACAAGACCGATGCCAGGATCTTCTCTGACCAATTAAATTAACGGTGCTCACGACGCCTGCCGGTCTACAGCAGTGTCTTCAAGTCTGAGATATTGGCTTTATCAGAAACTGCCAAAATTGTGGCAATAGAGGCGACATCCTACGAAGATATTACTATATTTATTGACAGCCAGGTTGCAGCAGTTGTTGGCAGTCCTAACACCAAAAAAAAATTTCTGCGACAAATTCAAAATAAGTTGTTGCTCTGCCAATATTTTGAGTCCTCGTATGACACGGGGCCCAAACAAGATTCAGTAATTTTAGCCTTCCAACTGCGTTCAGTGATACGCAAATGCTTCGCTCCTTCCACAGTTTCTTCACGATATTGTTCGTTGCCGTAAGGATTGCGTACACTCGTATCCCCGCTTGGAGATATCTCCTTCTATCTTCTAATGAGATGGGAAATTTAACGTTGCCCTCCACCAGAAAGATACCAGCGCCACATCCTATATGGGCTTTGCAGCCATCGATTTCGTATTTTTTCTTCAGCAGGAGTTCTGGTGTCATTACATCAGGCGGCATGTCCATAAGACCAGAGACAATTAGAGTCGGCGACCAAAACCATTAATTCTTTAAACAGAAAATGGCTTTGATAGTGAAGCCCATGATATAAATATCAAGGGGAGGAAGATTCATCAAAGCGTCTAGAGCAGAGCCAGGTGTACTAGAGAAAGCCGAGACAGACCGTTTTTTGGATTCTGGTAAAAGCAGCATAAAGGGAACAGTCAGCATACGCAATCAATGTACTTTTCACCAGCTTTGCGTTTATCCACGAAACTAGTGATTCGTCTAAGCCATGTTGTCTGGTTGAGTTACATATGCCGTCAAAAGTTGCGTTGCCGAAAGCACTCTCAACGTCGATGAAAATGCCAAAGTTTTATTCTTTATTGTCGAATTCGCCTTCAATTCTACCTACCAGATTCCGAAGCGTACTCTCGCAAGATTTTCGACGTTGGTTGAGGACGGATTCGAGATCGACTATTCGCTCGATGCTTTTCAACATGAAGAAAATCAGACTTATATTTCTGACGTTCTTGGTAAACTTGTAGTGCTCCTTTCTAATTTACGGTATAAAGGCTACTCACTGCCCACCAGTGCCAGGCTAGCAATGAATTATTTTCAGAGGAACCAGCAGATGATCTATACCTTTTTGTAACATAACTGGGTATATGCCATCGGTGCCAGGCGGCTTAAAGCCATCAAAGGAAGCAAGGGCATGCTGAATGGCCTCATCCGTCTCCACAACCGATGAGATATACCAGCTACAGCATGTTGTATTATCTAGCTCAGTAGCAGCTTCAAAAGCTGGTTGTGAGTTGGTTCAGATTAGGTTACCTAGGAAGTGAACCTTAAGTATGAGATGGAGGGTCTCCGATTTCAACTCAGTTTAGGTACCATCAGATTTTCTGAGTGGTTCCAGCCCGGTTAATCTTTCCCTTTTGAGGACTTTGACCAGCCTTCTGGTTTCACGGACAGTTTCGAACTTCTCGGAAAAGTCTCTATAAGAGGCACTCTTCGAGATCCGAATGAGCTTCTTGTATTTTTTCTGTTTCGATCCGAAAGATTCCAGTCCTTCTCCAAATGAGTGTCAAGCTACCTGTTAAGAAGCTTTCTGGTTTTGTTACGAAGTAAGTGCAGATCTGCGTTCCATCATGGAACGTGCGATAGGGATGTAATAGCATATTCTGAATGTTAAAGGTTTATCTGAGAGCACAAAATACGGTAGATAAGTACCGGGGCAGTCGTTTCTGATCTGAAACAAATTGGAAATTAACCCTTCCAAGGGCCTTGAGTCATAACTGGATTTAATGTTCTCGACAGAAGCTTTGTCTGAGACTATAACAAGAGAATAGCTATCTTTGTTTTCCCGATTCTTTCTCTCCCTTTGAGAGCAAATTTTCCACTTTTCAGTGTTGATCATCAAACGTTTTCCTGAGTTGATGGGGGGATTTTCGGCACAGACTTGTGGCTAGCTCCGTCGTATTCCGTCGCCGCTATGGGAGGGAGGTTTTTTAGGATGCGGGCCAAACGGTCTCAGTGTTGATAGTGAGAACTACAGAGCCATGATCAATAATTTTTTATTCCTCAGTTGGATTCTAGAAGGATGGAGCAACGACGTATACTGCATGAGCCACAACCGACATTTTAAAGCAACGTATCCAAAGGGTCACACATTATGGTCAACCCTGTATATGCAAATTTGCCAAACGATAGTTCTGCTCTCATAACTCACATTTCTGTAAAATACTCGGTCCTAGCAGAGCAAAATTATTAAAATAATTATTCATTCATAATTTGCATGACGCCTTTTTTTTTTTTTTTGTACTCAGTACGCATATAAATAACGGTTGGGAAAATAGTTGACAGTCCGGGAACCAATTGACATGAAATTATACACCTTCATCACCCTTCACTTTCCGCTGAATACACACAATTTCCATTTTCTCTTTAAACAGCTCCTGCTAGAAATGAAAAATGAGAAAGAGTTCTAGAGCTCGAAAGTGCTGCGAAGAGAAATCAGTGGAAAAAAAACGAGCACATGGCATTCATCTCAATTTCATTACCGTAATCCGAATACCGACAATGCAAATGAATGAAGTCAGTGTAGAGTGTATGTATCTCAAATCTCGCATCAGTTCGTTGGCGCTCTCTCATTTACAAAACACATAGATCATTAGCGTTTAATTAATATGGAGTGAGCTTCAATTGCCAGTTGAGTGACGAACTTCATGCATCATTCATTCCATCATTCGAGAGCAAAAGGCATTTGACTAGGTACTCGATGTACAGTCTGCCAGGTTGATTTAGTTTTGTTTCAGTGTTCGCACGAGATGATGAAAAACGATCCGGAATTCAACATAAGATTTGTACGTTTAGTGGAAAAGTATCCGCAACTTTATAACAACAAATTGGACTCGTACTCGAATAAGAAAACGGCAGAGAAAGCTTGGAGGGAAATAGCAGATGCACTGAATGAATCACGTAAGTACACTGGTATTGGAAGCATTTGACTAAGATTTTACTTGCATGCACTTGTCATTGCCATTAGCCAATCATTTAAGTCATTATTCAGCAATTTAGCTTGCTGTTGTAACAGATTTTTTACCAATCGAAAATCTATTTGTTTTGCCTTGATGATGAACCAAGATGATGATTTTCTTCCTCCTAACCTTAATTTCATTAATATTTGACAGTAGGTATTCATGTGCATCAGTGATGCCAATTTATTCAAATAGTTCGTCTATTGTTGTAGGTATTTATGCTAAGTTCGACACATTATTTCTGCTGGTTTTAGATGTTTTATTGTTAACTCCAGCCGAGTAAAAAATGCTTTTTGAATATATTTGCCTTTCTGTACGTCACATCGGTTATAATTCAAAAGCTTCTACATACACACCGGGGGTGCGTTTTTTTTTATTTATTTATTAATATTGAAACTAACATTAATATTATTAATGTATACGAGGGTGGATCAAATTAAAGATAGCCTTTCGGGAAAATAGTTAAATTTGTCGACATAGTCTTCTTTGATTAGAAGGATTTTGAATAGGATTGAGTAGAAGGATTTGTCCAGGTCACCAAAATATGCGTTTGTTTGAGTGACGAATACATCTTTGGAGCTAAAGCTCTATTGGCCGAATAATTTCCTTAGATTTGGAATTAAAATGTGAAACCGATTTAATACGTTGCTCAAACTTTGACAGTAGTCTTTTGACAGACGGAAGCAGTGTAGCTTTTTAAATTTCAACGCGTGGAATTTAAAAATTCACGGACTTTTTGACTCTTCCTTATGTTTAAAACATCAAATGTTTGTAAAATTTTATTGGAAAATTGTTCTGGGCATATTGAGTTTAAGGTCGGCAATAACAACTTGGAACCAAAGTAATGCTTAGAGAGGTTTTGGAACAATCAGCAACATTCGAGGATATTCTACTCAAAAAGTATTTTCCCCTTGTGAAAAGGTAGATACACGTAAGACAAACAGTTTGGATTATCTGTCGAATTATTAAAAGCCACAGTGTTTGGGTTGGATATTAGTATGCACTAACTCATCTCTAAAATTGGTCGGATAAAAGTGCCCATCAAATGAAATCTCAGTAATCACTAAGAAGAAAGACCCTTTAAACTGCATCAACTATAAAATAATAATTCATTTGCTCCTTCTACAAGATTCTAAGGGGTGATTCATCGTGAGGTTTGTTTTAAAATAGGCTTTTTTCTGACAGATCACGCGTGAATCCTATCAAACTGCTTTGTCATTTTTGTTCATTTTCGTTTGGCAAGTCATCATGAAAAGACTCACATCACAACAGCGTCTCCAAATTGTTCAGCTGTATTACGAAAATTAGCGTTCTGTGAGAAATGTTTTTCACACTCCCAGTTGAGTCAAATATTGGATAAATTAGTGGATAATACTCGAACGGTTAGACCATATCCAGCACGTAGTGAAGAAACTGTAGCAGCTGTAGCTGAGAGTGTACACGGAGACCATGACGAATCGGTTCGTCGTCGTCGCTTGGCTTGGCGTATTCGACATCTTGGCGTAGTTTACGTGAGGATCTCGGCTTAAAAGCGTACAAAATTCAACTTGTACAAGAATTGAAGCCAGGCGACTTGAATTTGTTTCATATTTTCAGTGAATGAGCTTTGGAAAAACTCTGTGAAAATCCGGTGTTTTATCGTGAAATTTTGTTCAGTCTATTTCTGGCTTAATGGATACGAAAATAAACAAAATTTTCGTATTTGAGCTGATGAGTAACCCGAAGAATACTAAGAGCTATCATTACATCCATTGAAAAAAACGATGTGGTGTGGTTTATGGGCTCGTGGAATCATTGATCCATATTTCTTCAAAAATGAGACAAATCAGAATGTTACCGTCAATAGTAACTGTTATCGTACCATGTTAACGGACTATGTGCTTCCTGAAATTCAAGCGCATGGTTTCGGTGACGGCGCTTCGAGCCAATACAGCGCGTGAAACATTGGACTTGTTGGGAAATCATTTTGGTGAGCACTTAATTTCACGTTTTTCAACTGTAAATTGGCCGCCTAGATCGTGCGATATCAGGATTATTTTCTCTGGGGATATGTAAAGGCTCAGGTCTTCAGTAATAAGCCAGCTACGATTGACGTTTTAGAAGCTAACATTACTCGTGTAATCTGCGGGAAACCAGTCGCTATGCTCGAACGAGTCGTCAAAAATTGGACCTTGCGAATGGACCACCTCAGATGAAGTCGTGGCCAACATTTACATGATATCATTTTCGAGAAGTAAATGCCATGAGCTGTTCTTTTAACCGATAATAAAAATTTTATGATCACTTTCAAATTGATGTATTTTATTTTACATTATAAATCAAACCTAACGATGAATCACCCTTTATATACCTTACTATTGTAGTGCTTACATCAAATTTCAAAATACATTGAGTTCAAACAAGGCTCTCAGCGAGAGCAGTCCGTTTATCTTAATTATATCCTTATAACATACATTTAATTATGGTACGTGTGGCCAAAAATTATGAGCATTGGCTAACTGGCTGTCTGACAGATACGAGTATTAGAGAACTCCTAATCGGGCTAGAGCTTTGGAGTTTTAAACATAGACAGTGTTGGAAGTGGGAGAAAAATTAACAAAAGTGCAATATGGTTAGTTCTGACACGGTGAAGGTCTAGAATAGGACGACAATTGAAAATCGGTCCTCAACATAATATAATGTCTTTATTACAGATATTATTAAATTACCATTAAGTTTACGAGGGCTGTTTGATGAATCCCGGATTAGAAATGACAACGCAATTTTTTTAGGTTTTGACAATTTATTTTTCGACATAATCCCCTTTTAACTCGATACGCTTTTTTAAACCCTCCGTATAATACGACTGTTGTTGGATTGCAAAATACTCCTCCGCAGTGGCGATGACTTCCTCGTTTGACCTGTACTTCTTTCCGGATAGTGATCTTTTAAGGTTTGGGAACAAAAACAAGTCGCTAGGAGCCAAATCAGGAGAATAGTTAGGATGAGGGAGCAATTCGACCAATTTGGCTAATGCGAATGTGGAGGTGTGAGCCGGTGCGTTATCGTGGTGGAAGAGCATTTTTTTCTTAGCCAAACGTAGTCGTTTTTTTCTTCAAATCGGCGTTAAATTGGTCGAAGGCACGGTATTTGCCTTCTTTGGAGTACGTTCACCTGGTAAAACCCATTGTTTCGATTGTTCGTTGGTCTCTCGCGTGTACCAATGAATCCATGTCTTATCGACGGTCACGAAATGACGCAGAAACTCCTCCGCATTTCGATTAAACAGGACCAAGCATATCTTTAAAGTGGTCTCACTCACGCGGCACCCATCGTGCGAGCAGCTTTCTCATGCCCAGAATATTTTGCAAGCGTTTCCTCTGTGGTAACCGTTTTCGGGCCATCTGGGGGCGGTCTCTCAAAAACCGATTTGCGGCCACGGAGAAACTCTACGAACTAATGGTAAACGATTGTACGGGAAGGTGAATGGGTCCCATATACTCCATCGAGAATGGTTTCAATGCGCAGACAGGTTAATATACATATAACGTTACTCAAAGGTTACGGAGAGTGATGGAGAAACATCGCATCTTGTTTAAACCCCCGCTACAGTCCGAGGTGGATCTGAGTTTCAACCAAAAAGCTTCTCCAGTCAACTCGATGTTAAGGTAGCTGCTTCTAGTTTCTAGTTAAGTTGACTGAGGTTCGTCTGTCTGTAGGGTATCGTCTCGTTGTTTGTCCTAATCCCACATATATATATTATATACAAAATATATATATATAAATGCTGACATATGCGATGAAAAGATGGCGGGTATCGATTTGGACTTCTTGAGTTTTTTTCAGGATCTGGCAGAGTATGAAGATTTGGTCGATTGTGGACTTTCACGGCTTAGAAGAGACTTATCAGGTTCTTGATGAAGGCTTTCTGACGTTCACACAAACGCCAGATATGATCTCGTATGCGGTGTTTAGGAGACTTATACCTCTGAATTTGGATAAGTTGAGGGAAGCCCCTGTTTTTGTCGATTGGGCATACGATGCTGAAATTCCATTCATCAAGAACACAGTTTTCTGACTAGATCTGGGAAATGAGTTAGTGCATACTCTCCACAAAGTCGTTTCCAGCGGCTTTGAATACTTTGGCCGGTAAGCCATCACTTCCAGCTGATTCATTGGATTTTAACTTAAATATTGCTACCGTTACTTCGTTCTATTCAGGAGGGTGGAAGTTTTGGCTGTTGTCGTCTATGTTAAATGATCTATTCTGTCTGACAGCGGTTTGTTGGCTTTCTTCGCCATTATTCAGTTTTTCTCAGCACTGACTGTGACTTTGCAACAAGGTTTCCTTCTTCATCTCTACACATTTCTGTACGAGTTTTCTTACCTTGATACGTTGATTTTAGCTGTTGGTTAAACTTCCATATGTTATTCCTGGAATATAACCTCTCAATATATTCTTTCTCTTCTTTTGGAGAAGTCAGTATTCTTCCTGCTTTGTACTAGTCATGTTAAGCAGCATGTACTTGCCGGCTCTGTTTATTAAACCAGGGGTTTGTGGTGGTCGGGTGAATCATAGTAAATCAGTTGTGATTTGATGGAATGTACTTAAAGCTGGCAAAATAAAAGTTGTTGGGAGATTTCGTGACACGCGTTCGATGAAGATTCGGTCTCTTACGATTGTAGCTTTTCTACGTTATATCTTCTCACAGTAGTCCAGAATAAAATACCGGAGGCATGACTTACGACTATCGCAATATGATCGATTTTTTTAGCGTCCCATGACCCGGAGACCGCCTTGTTCCCTTGTGTATATTGAAATGAGAAAACCGTGTGCTATAGTGATATTTCGTTCTCAGTTATTTTAAGTCTATTTTGGTTAAGAAAATTCTTAGAAACAGTTTATTACAGTCTAGGTTTGAGGTGTTGAGGCAGCACAGATAAGAATAAAACATAAACTTTGCTGGTAGTATAAAAACTATACTTAGAATGGCTTGGAAAGAGGTGAAATAAGCGTAGGTTTCCATTTTATAAAAATACTTTCATTTTGTCTCTAAACATCTGTACATTAACAATGTCTTAAAAATAATTTTCTTAAGAAGAGGGTACTCGTTCCTTCACACAATATGTACTCATCTGCTTTAACATTATTATTCCTTCACTACCCATTTAATTAAGACGTTCTCGAAATATTTTTATTACATTGTTAGATATACCATTTTATTTCTTTACATTCAATTAGTTTTTCTTTTTTAATTTCAGTGTCAAATTGCATGAGCAAATGGGCAACATTAAGAAACAATTTCAATCGATCTCTTCGTGAGAATTACAGAGCAGGATCTGGTACAGAAAGAAAATCATATTACCTTTCCAAACACCTTCAGTTTCTCTTGCCATATTTGAAGGCAAGAAAAGGAATTTTAGACGATCCGGCTCCGGAAAAAAATCAAGATAGTCGAGAAGGAGAATTCAATTTTGATAAAGAAGAAGAATCAGTAGTAAAAGAAGAAACTAACTCACAAAGTGGTACATCTGCATCAGAGATGGAGGATATCGCATTCGAAGAGGAAGCAGTTAGTTTTCAATCAAGATTCCCCGTTTTAAGTACGAATATGTTGAAAAGGAAACGGAAGGCATCGCTTTACAATGCTTCTAAAACAGAAAATAGTAAACATAAACGACCCCAACTCGAACTACTACAGGATTCGGACGCAGATTTCTTTCAGAGTTTACGCCCGTTCCTTGACAAATTAAATGAATCTGACAAAATACGATTCCGTATAAATGTGCTTGAAACTCTACATCAACTTATAGATAATAAAGACAAAAATTAATATTTGATTTAGGTTATTTTTAAGACTCGGATAGTCTGTCCTATTCTAATTATCACTCCATGTGGTATCGAAATCATATACATTCATAAAAAAAGGGCGAAACCAACGATCTTTTCAAAACTGTAAATAAGCGATAACACATTCCTTACTCTTAGGATCACCACTTATTCTTCACTAAGTGGAGGTGGCAAGAAATGACTCTAGATATCATATATAATTGGCCCGAGTCTACCCCGGGCAACTTTATTAAGCTTATTAACAAATCAAAAGGAACTTAAAGCCAAACTTAAAAACCTAACAGAGATATTCTTTACCTAATAGGACACTGTGAAATGGTGGTCGGAGGAAATGTTAAGGGAATGGCATATTGAACAACGCTTTTCTAAGTTCGATTTTGCTGGTATTTAAGTCAAAGAATTCGGCGTAGCTATTTATTATACGCAAAATTCTAGATATTGGTTCGAAATGACCGTAATTGGTGCGGTGAGTTCAGATCAGTAGGAGTAGGTCAGATCCTAGATTACGGGGGTTGGAAGTGAATGCAAAATTTTGCATTATACTCGGCAATCGATGTTTCCAGTCAATAGCTGGTGTATAAAAAGTACATAAGCGACTTCGTGACGTTATTTTAGAGTATGCTTGCTAATTAGTTTAAGCCTTTAGGGTGGTTATACATATGGATTGGCCCAAGATAGATCACAAAGTTCGAAACGGATAAACCTGCGTTGCACTGCCTCAACTCTTTGAATGTGAATTTGTTTATAGGATGGCCAAACTTGGCTAAAATATTCGAGAAGAAATCTTACAAAAGAAATGTACAGGGACCTTGTAACGTAAGGGTTGGAAAATTCTTTTGACCAGCTTTATTTATAATCCTGTCAAAATGTGAGCCGAAATTCAATTCCTAGATCCCGTGCTTTGGTAGTGGAAGAAATAGACAAATGCTGGGCATTTGCTGACATTAAGCTCCAAAAAGTTTTGCTTGCACCATACCGAAAGCCATCTGTTTAAGTCATCTTGCAGGCAATGGGAGTCAGAAGGCAGTGAAATGACTTTGGAAATTCTCATGTCATCAGCGAAAATAGAAAGATTAGAATTCGTTGAGATGAGATTTATATCGTTAGTCGTTAAGATAAAGATGATTGGTCCAAGGTGGTTACCCTGAGGAACGCCAAATGTTGTTTTAATGGGTCGGATATTGAAGATCTGAAGGTTACTCTGTATTCTCAGTCTTTTAACTAGGATTTGGTCCATTTCACAAAATGAGGGGAAAAATCAAGTTTTTTTAGTTTAAAAATGATAAGTTGGTGAGAAATTTTATGGAATTTTATGAAATTGAATCGACTTCATCGCCGTCTTCTAAAGAACAAAGCGTTCTTAAGACAAACTCAGTTAGGTTAGTGGTGGTTGATTTACGCTTCATAAAACCGTGCTGATTTCTGCAGATAGTTGGCCTATAGAATTTAAGCAGTTGTTGATAGACTATGCTTTCGAAAAGTTTAGGTATGCATGAGAGTTTTTCTATTGGCCTACGTCGGCCTTACTTCCCCTTTTTATGAATTGGGATGAGGGGAATACCGAGATGAGTTACACACTCTTTTATTGCAATAGCCGGAAGGTCATCAGGGCTGGACGAAAAATCATCTTTAAATTTGGTAATATTTTCAGATACTAAAGATACCGTTATATTTAGTGAAATGGATGACGGCTCAGAACAGTTTCTCAAAGCTAAAGTAGCTAGGTTCGGGTTCAGCATTGGATTTGTTATAATGACAGGGAAAGAAGTTTCCAATGGTTTTTGGGTCGGCAGAAAATTCACTCGAGGAGGTACTCAAGGTAAAGAGACTCACAAAGTTCAGAAATATCAGATCAAGTTCTTAGGAATTTTTGCAACAAAATGTTTCTGTTATTATGGGGAGATCGCAACTCCTTATTGTGCCAAGGAAGAGCTGACATGCAGTCCTTTCGGAACCTTAATGAAGAAAAAGTTGATAGGACAAGATCAATGTTAGTTGTCTCAGCA
Organism: Volucella inanis; assembly: GCA_907269105.1. NCBI lineage: Eukaryota > Metazoa > Arthropoda > Insecta > Diptera > Syrphidae > Volucella > Volucella inanis. The sequence continues at coordinate 68,757,428 of OU026157.1, read as the reverse complement.
ATAAAGTCAAAGTTTATGTTGATGATGAGGCTTTTAAGTTTGTTAAACCCTATTCTTCGATAGTTAAATGAAAATGAATTTTCCGAATTGACGCATGTATTCCCGTTTTCATATGAGTAAATAATTGACAAGAGAAGATGAAGGCAGTCTATTGTGGATCAGTCGACAATTTGATGATCAGTAGACTTTTCTGAAGTTATCTTTTAAGCCACGTCTTTTAATATATGTGGAGGTAACATTGTGTTGGCAAGAGAACTCCAACTTATGGTAGCTACTGTCCAGTTACCACGATATGACCAAAATGCCTAGGTATAACATATACCAACTAAAAATTGCCTCAGTACGCCAACAACAATTTCGCTTGGAGTGGAAGCAATCAACAACTCACTTCGGACAAAAACATTGGAGCGCTGTGAAAAATGTTTTCTCATCCGGAGCGGAAAATACCATATTGTTGATAGATGGCAGGCACGACATAGCACGTGACTTAGCAATACCTGGAATTGGATTGAGGAACTTAAACTATTTAAAGCTCTTTCTGTCTTGTAGATACCCCAGCATTAGGGAGCAACGAGTTAGGGTCGCTGTTTTTTACTCTCTCACATGGTTACGTACCTATACCAAATACCAAATGACAGCAAGAATGGTGAGGGAGAGAAGTGTCTTTGGTTTGGAGATTAAATATGCCAAAACCAAAATCATCAACCTCGGAACTAGCTCTTAATCTCAAGTTAGCATTGCTGGACAACCGGTAGAGAAAGTAGATCGTTTGCATTATCTTAAGAGTATTGTCTCTACTGAAGGTGGAACCAAACAGGATATTAGCAACCGAATCGGCAACGCAAAGTCTTTGTTTGAAGTGATGTCCATGATATGGCGTAGTCATATAATCAGCTTAAACACCAAGCTACGAATGTTCTGTCCAAATGTTAATTCCGTGCTGTTGAATGGGTGCAGCACTTGGAAGATGACCGCTACTATCATAAAAAAAAAATACAAACTGTTGTTAACAGGTACCTACGGAACATCTTATGGGTTTTCTGTTCTAACATTATCTCTATCGAACATCTATTACAGAGAACGTGTCAGGAAACAATAGGTAGAACCATTCAACGGCGGAAGCAGTAATGGATTGGTCATACACTTCGAAAAGGCCATAGATCCATAGTAAACTAGGCGATGCAATGGTACACGATGCCGTACACGATGGCACGTGGGCGAAGTTGGGACCTACGAGTTGAGTAAAAGTAAGTTTCCCAGCCTGAAGGTTTTGAGAATAGTTGCCCACTTTATCGGAATCGCATGTCAAACACTTACCAACTAGAATGGACCTTACTTTCTTTAGCTGCGTTATTAGGGGAGACAGGCTTAAGAATCAGTGATTCTAGGGTTCTCTAAGAAACGGTGGTGGGACATCAAACTAATCGCTAAACTACGAGTATCAAAAATATAAAATGGTTTAACAGTAAGGAGATGACCAAATAGGACTATACTTCAGGTGGCTGTGACAAAAGGGTCAATCCATCCGTAGTTTTTTTTTAAATTGCGCCCGGATAACGAATCTTGGACGACCCAACAAAAATACTAAATAAACCCCCACCGATTAGGTGGCAGGGCAGTAGAAGTGGAGAAAGAGACGACAGGCTTATGCGCAGCGCAAGGAGTCAACAAATGCTGTTGGTTGAAAGCGCAAGTGCTAAAAGTTTTACTGCGATGACAGTAAATAGAAATGATACCGAAACCGTTCAAGCTCTCAGTGCTGATACTGCATTTTTTTCATCTGTTTCGAACAGGGCCAATGGGACTGAAACTTCTGTTTCTCCCTTTGTCGGTGGACTTTCCTATGCCCCCGACTGTCTGCCCTTGTTTGAGGAGATGATTGGTGTAATAGAAATGGGCATTTGATTAATCCTCTCAAAACTGAGGTTATTATCTTTACAATAAGAAGGAATACGACTGGTTTGACTACTTTGAATTGAACACGCTACGTTCAGTCCTTTCGGCTTAGTGGCAGTATAAAAGAACTCCTCTGCAAGAAAAGGGACTAGTCATCAAGAAGGGTTCACGCTTATGATAAGACTAATTATATGCATCGGATGCCTGGCGGAAGAAAATACGCCAGTGCTGCTTTTACCAGACTTCAAAGAACGATCCGTCTTGGCTGCAAGAGAACTTTCTTTAGTACGTCTCGGATATGCCGTTCAATTCAAGGGCATCAGAACTCCTGGTGCTGCAAAACGATGGCAAGAAAGGCACTAAGTCGGGTTTTCATTGGTGGATTCGGAACTGTTGCTTTTCTTGAGGCAACAGCCTTCGATACCACACCATGTTGAGAAAATTTACGCTTGTATTCTAAGCCGAGATACTCGAAAACACAATCCTGATGGAAATATCTGCGCTTGCAGCAGCAGCTATGCTGCTCTTAGTGCTCTTTAGTATCCAATCTAGTTCGAGAATGCAAGGCTTCTCTGAAGGCAATTGAAAGACCTGTCTTGTTTGGTTAATAATGGGGCCACGGGAAATGAAGTCGCTGATGAACTTTCTAGACAAGCCTCAGAGGAGAGTTTCTTAAGACCCACACCTGGTAAATAGTTCCACTGACAATTAAGTTCCATATGAGCATATACTGCAAATGGCATGACTCTCCAGGTTGTTGGCAGACCAAATGAATTCTCCCCGACCTCTCCAAGAGGTCAGCTTTCCTACTGCTATCCTTCAATAGGAAAACCTTTAGGCTGCTTCCTGACATTATGAAGGTACACCTAAGTATGCTGGGCATAAATAACACAATAACATGCGACTCTAGCTTTAAGAGTAATGACGATACCGCGGAGCGATGTTCTGTAAGCATCAAGCTTCAACTTCTTTAAGTTTAAGCTTTAACCAATTTACAAGCTTTAATTTCCATTTAAAGGAACACACAAGGTAGGGTTAGTTCTTTATCTGAGTTCTCTGCTCTGACAGAAAAGAAACTCCAATATCGAAAATACTGGCAGATATAGTCACCCTGAAGCTATAGGTCCCTATAAATAGATGACCATCAGTTATAGGATGACAATGACGCTCTCTGCTCCATAAAAGTCGGTAATGACACCACCAATAAATATCAAATAAAGGATAACAGAAATGTGAAACGCTATTACACATTGTGCAAAACCAACAGTTCAATACCATAGGCACAATACCACCTTGATCAGAAAGTTCCCGGTGGCATCGCAGTGTAGCGCTCCCATTGTTCCGATTGTTGAGTTCGTACATCTGTTGTTGACATTCCCTCAAAATCTTAGCTCCATAACTTGACATTTGCAAAAGTTACGTACCCAAGAGTACATCTATCATTATGTTTGTCGGCGATTTTTTACAATTTCAAAAATGGATTTAAATTTGCAACAACGAACTTGTATTAAATTTTGCGCAAAAAACGGATTTAATGGTGCGCGAACGTTGGAAATGTTGGAAAAGTGTTTCGGCAAGTGGCACGAGCGGTTCAAAAGTGGTCGTCCTTCAATCGAAGATGATGATGACGCAGTGGCAGACCATCGACATCGAAAACCGATGAAAACATGGATGAAATAAAAGAAAGGTTGGTCAATAACCGCAAGCGTAGGATTTGAACATCCTCCAAGACATTTTGGGTTTCCGTCGAGTAGCAGCAAAGTTGGTGCCAAAAGACCTCAATTTCATACAAAAAAGACCGTGTTGACGTCGCAAAAGAGATGATTTGCGAATCAGTCTGAATCCGTTCGCACATTCATCAAAAGGGTCATCACTGGAGACGAGACGTGGGTTTATGAGTACGACACGCAATCCAGACATTAGGCCAGTTGGCGTTCACCAAATGAGCCGAGACCAAAAAAAAACACGTCGTTTTCAGTCAAAAAAGAAGGCAATGCTCACGGTTTTCATGGATTACAACGGTGTAGTGCATCATGAATTTTTGCCACAAAGCCAGACAGTAAGCAAAGAGTTTTATTTGAGCATTATGAGACGTTTGCGTGAAGCAATTCGCCGAAAGAGACCAGAATTGTGGGCAGAAAACTCGTGGATTTTGCACCATGATAACGAACTGTCGCACAGTGCCATCATTATTCGTAATTTTTTTGACGAAATATACAACAAATACCATCCAACAGCCACCGAATTCACCTGATTTGGCTCCCTGTGACTTCTTTCTGTTCAATCGAGTTAAAAAACTACTTCGGGGAACGCAACAGCCGAGAGGAAGTAATGGAAAAATCGCAGGAAGCACTGATGGACATACCGAAAACCGAATATAAAACATGTTTCGAGGATTGGATCAAGCGCTGGCATAAATGTGTTACAGTCGATGGGAATTACTTTAAAGGGGACAATATAGATTTAGATGAATAAACTTGTATTTTTAATTTTCTAAATAAATTTGATCAAGGTGGTATTTCAAAAGCCTGTGCAATGCGATAAAGAAACACCTCACCTTAGATCACGCGCTCAGGTAGAACTTAGCCAAATTGGTGTGCGCAATGGGAACAAGTAAGCATATTCCTGAGAGGGGCCTACAAACTTCACTAGGTTCTACGGCAGAAAAAAGTGCAATTTGTTCGCAATGAGATTAGTTGACTTGGCAGACGGTGGAACGCGCGGCTATTGTTAGCACATTCATCTCCGATCTGATTTAAAATTTAATAAGTTTCACGAGTCATTAATTAAGTCATTATAGAGTCATTAACTCACATTTCAAAGTAAGGTTAAGCAGAGAAATTTGTAATAAGAGAAGAAGCCTTGTTTTAAAAGCAAAGCAAACAAAAAATATAAACAAAAAAAAGTTAATGAGATATCGCTTACTCGTATGTTGTGTTACGAGTATCATTAGAGGTGATAGCCTGTTCTCATGAAACCTGAAACTAATTCGAGGCCGTATTTTGTAAAGCAATTTCAAAGGAAATAACTTTAACCAACCCGGAAAGGAAAAAAAGTATGATTTACTTTAAAAAAAAAAAAAATTATTTTTAGATTAATTTGACGTATTTTTTGTACTCGAATTTCCATTGGCTATTAGCTTAAATAGAGGAAAGAAGTTTCCAAATTAAGGACACGTTTTTTTCATTATATAGGGGCATGTTACATCGAAGGACATATATATTGGCTTCAATATTCAATAAGATAACTACACATTTGCGTGGCAGATTAACAACTAACTCAAAACGCCTCACAGAGAGACCAAGTGGAATAAGCAAGTGTCAACCTGTTTACGAGTAAATGTGGGAGACTAGAAATCTGCAGGGTGCCACATACCTCCAATGTTTTTCAGCTTTAACGTAAGATTTTTGTTGGCTTCTTAGCTTCTCTTGCGCTTGTACAGGATCAGGTGTAAAACTGCACTGTTTGTCATCGTCTAGTGAGCTACTCAAAAAATTACCTGAAAGAGTAGAAGGAACATTGATCTGTGTGAGGAATAAAGTGTGTTGCTTGGGCAGTGGATCTTGATTCTAGGAGGAAACCACCATTATGCCATTTCCGTTCAGCAAAACACCATTTCCAATTACTTCGAATTCATCCGGCAAAACAATATCTGCCTGTTTCCCTTTCTCCTTATTTCTGACGTCTGAGTCTCTTGCTTCTGCGTCTAAAACATTTGCTCCAATATTTTGAGTACGTGTTCAAAAAGTAAAGTGATATTTTTATATCCTCAATCGTTGCAATTCTCTTCACTTCATAGGTCTATTCAGTTTAGTCTTTTCAGATCACCAGTTTGAGGCAGTTGACGTCATTTAAGAGCTCCTAAGCGATGCTCATGATTCGGAACAAACTTCACTGACATACGTCTCATGCCCAAAACACCGAAAAAAACGGAATGACACGAGTTCTCTTATGGTAATTTGACAAATTTCTAAAACAATTTTATTCCAAAGTCCATTGTCGGCTTTGTTGGATTTTGGATAACCGAGTCTAGCAAAAATTTCCTCTAAAATATGAATGATTGCTTTGGATGTTGTCTTTTTGATGAATTTGATCTCATGGTATCTCGAGTAGATATCGATTGATAAAAACGTAGTCGTGGTTTGGAAGAGAGACCCTCTGGGAAATTGCGCCTATGCATTGGTCTTGACTCAAGGGCACAGTCGCGACAGACTTCTACAAACTTCTCTAAGCCTCTATCAATCAGAGGCCACTAGACTTTAGAGCACAATCTACGTTTCATTGCAGTTACCCCTGGATGGTCTTCATGAGGCAATTCAAGAACACTTGGCCTTAAGCCCGTAGGTATAACATCGCACATAACCGCACCCAAAGCTGAAGGATGCTGAAGGATTCTTTGGATTGTAATTTGAGAGCGTTGGAATCGTTGCTAGTCGCTTCTTTAATTCTTGAAAAAAGTTATCTTGGTTAGACCCCCATGCAAATAATATTTCTTTTTTTGACAATATGCTTAGTGGTTCCGCTTTATCACCCATATCAGTAATGAATTTTCTTTTCAAAGATGCACAAAGGTTTTTTCCGCTTAAACGATTAAACTTGGACCCCGAATCAATTATCAATTTTGAACCACCGATCAGCAATAAACATATATATTTGCAGAACAGCGCAGTGATGCTCACACTCCTCACCGAGAGGGCAAGTGTCAACCTGTATAAATGTGGGAGATTAGACATCTGCAGATTTTCCTATGTCTAACAAGGAGATCATAAACAAGGACAGAATAGCTAGACTGTAAGTGCCGGCAGAGACTTTCAACGAAAAAGATGACAGCGTAAGATACAATACAATCAGAACAACCGCAGAAAACATATTATCAACCGCATCCGTAAAAGCCAAGAGTGTCACCAATCAACACCTTCAAAATGTAGTTACAAAACACAATTCAGTATTTTATTGAAGGGCAGGCCAAAGAAGGTCTCCTCTTTGACACCGAAGGGTAAAAAACTACAAACTATCCTGCTGAAGAGTTTACAACCGTCTACTCCAACAACAGCAAACTGAAACGTCTTAGGAACATCAAAGTCCTAGACTACCAGTTGGACACTGGGAGTATAGTAATAAATAATGTTTGACAACGTGTTTGCTACCTAAAGTTCGGACATGTCGAGTGGAACTGCAAAACGCAAACTTGATATGTAACATGTAAGAAAAACCACAAGTCTGAGGAATGCGATTTTGCAAAAGCCAGCTTTCGTGAGGGTTACATAAGAATACGGAACACGCGCAAACAAACGGGGTTGATCTAAGTTCAAATAGATAAGGAATTTGCAGGTCCTCAACCAAACTCTAGAAGTCACGAAGAGCAAACCTTAAAGGTCCTAGCATTGAATCTAAATTCAATGATGTGGATCGAATGAATAGCTAGTTAGTTAGTGAAACTAAGCTTGAGATTTGGAAAAATTTTCAGCGTTGCTGTCCATAGATTCCACATGCTTAAGGAAACAGTTCACTAAAAACTGGAAGTGTTATGTGCCGAATCGAAACAACTAATAGACACCGAAGGTTGTCAAAAAAATAATTTTAATAGAACACACATAAACGTAAGACTTAAAAAAAAAAACCCAGGGCGACCAATTCTGATCACCAAAAAAAGGAAATTACACAACCAAACGACAGAAATAGGGCCTGTGTGGCGATTGATCGGGAAAATGCTGACTTTTCTATAACTTGTTCAAGTTCGAAAGGAAGTGCTTACCTTACTTCCCAATGGTGGTCCCTTACTCAGGCAGGCCTAAATGTCAAGGGCCAACCAGTAGTTTTATACCGGCCTAAGCCCTCATAGGGCTCAAAACTCTACACCGAAGAGATTAAAATATGTGATGAACCAACTAATAGCCTCAGATAAAAATTAACTCACCCCTGACGACCCAGCAAACGTTTAAAGGAAACGACCTACGTATCTGCGCGTGAAATGTTTTAACCCTTAACAGACACCGTGCAGCCGAATTATTACCATAGGCACTTCACTGCTATCAGGTAGATACCACCGCCACCCAGGAAGTGCATGGGATGGGGCGGGCATAAGGAGGATGAAAAACCGTGATATTCGTATATACTATGGTGAGAAGTATTATGAGTGTCTTATGACAATCAGCATCAAGGCTAAATTCGCTAAAATAAGCGTAATATGCCCCCATGCCTCTGCGGAAGACAAGGACGACGTCACCAAAAAATGTTTCTACGAACTCCTCGACAAGAAATACGAACAATGTAGGAATTGTGACGTCAAAATCATATTATGAGATTTTGATGCCGGGATAGGGAAGGAGGACATCTTTGGTAGCTTACACGACAAAACACGGAACATTACTATAGAAAGCATGGCGGTCTCCGGATCATGAAACGATAAATCAAATTAATCACATTGCGATACAGGTAAGGCATGCCTTCAGTATTCAGGACGTTCGAAACTTCCGACCAGTCAACATTGACTCGGATCCCTACCTTGTTGCAGCAAAGGTGCGAATACGGATTTCCCAAGCGCCACAACAAAAAAGAGCTACTGTGAGAAGATATAACGTAGAAAAGCTGTAATCGGAAGAGACCGCCAGAATCTTCGTCTAACGCGTATCCTGACATTTCCCAACAATTCCTTATGCCACCGTCATCAAGTAACGAAGACCAGTGCAACACTGCCAACAAGCTATCAGAGACACCTCAAATGGTGTGCTGAGCTTCACTCAAGTTTGATGAAGAATGCCGACAAGTGCATGCAGCTAAACAAGAAGCTTACAAAGCGGCCCTGAAAGTTGGGATGAGAGCTGCTTGTAAGCTATACGAGCAGATGAGACGGATTCTTCTAGCTTCTCCAGAAGAAGAAAAAAAAGAAAACTAAAAAAGAAGGCGATCGAAGATATTGATAATTTTACTTCAGGAACTACCAACAGGTAAAAAGAACATGTCAAGGCAAAAAAACCTTTACAGAAGCCTGTAGAGATGAAGAAGAAAGAGGAGAAGCAGAGGAGTCAAAGTCGGTACTGAGAGTTTGAAAAAACTTTTTTTGCAGGCTGTATAACGGCGAAGAAGACCAATATCCCGCCGTCAGGCAGAATAGACCATTACACTCAGACGATGATAGGCAAAACTTCCATCCACTTGGCCAGAAGGAAGTAAGGATAACAAATTCTAAGCTAAAACCTGAAAGCTGGACCTGATGGCCAACCGGCTAAGGTATTCAAAGCTGCCGTAAATGACTTTGGTGGAAGCATGCATCAACTCATCTCTTAGATCTGGTCGGAAGTGTGTATACCTGGTGATAGAATTTCAGAACCGTTTGCTCAATCCACAAAAAAATAGAAACCCTCAGCTAAGCCAAATATAGAGTTGTAAGTCTCCTCTGCATCGGAGAAAAGATCGTATCTGCTATATAATTGTATGTGACCGTCTGAAACGCTTCGACAACAATCTGTGTGGTCCCTATCATGTCTAAGCTCGTCAGTCTTCGCAGAATGACGATTGAGAACGCTCTCTGCTCCGCCAATGTCGGTCATGACTTAACCGAGTCCTTTTATGTTAAAAAAGGTTTTAGACAAGGTAACGCACTGTCATGTAACATCTTTAACATCGTACTTGAAAGAATTTTGTACCATAGAACTCACAATCGAACACCGGAGGCACAATCTATCAAAAGCCAATGACATCAACATAATTGGTATAACGCTATTATTGAGACGGACGCTGCCAAAATGGATTTTTTGGTAAATGGAGGCAAAACCAAGTATATGCTTTCAACAAGAAGGGACATAACGTCACAATCGATAGCTAAAATATTGAGGGTAGTAAGAAACTTTGTCTGCCTTCTGGCAACAACTCAGCAGAAATAAAACGAACCTATCTCGAAAACCTAAGGAGACTCTACATAAGACATTGATCATCCCAGTCTTACTTATGAGACTAAAACATGGACAAGAAAAACGGTCGAAGATTTTCTCAGACGTCACGTTTGCGTTGAAGGGATTTAGAAGAAAAGATTCAACAAGGAACTATACGAGCTGTACAGCGTCATCGACCAAGTCAGAAAATGCCGCGTCAGTCACCTGAAATTAGCGAATGGACCCCAATGCTTCGGCCTCCAAGGGGTCAACGGAGTAGTGGGAGACCTAAACTTAGATAGCGCGCACAGGTAGAAGGGGATCTCAATGTGAGCAACTGCGATGCTTTTGTGCGCCGGTGCATTGTCTTGCAAAAACAAAATTTTTTTTCGCTTCATGTGAGGCCGTTTTGCAGCGATTTCGGCCTTCAATTGCTCCAATAATGCGCAGTAATACTCGCTGTTGATGGTTTATCCTTTTTTGAGGTAGTCCACGAAGAGTTTGCCATGAAAATCTCAGAAAACCAACTCCATAACCTTTCCGACCCATCGAGGCTCCCTCGGCCGCTTCGGAGCACTAGTGCCGGCTTCAGTCCATTGCCTGGCACTTATTCTGTTCTCTGGTGTTCAACAGTTACCAATCGACGCCAAAAGTCCGCCCGATTCCGCATCAGCAAGTATAAACACTCTTTCGCATTCGTGTTTTTGGTCAGAAGTGAGGCACCCAGCGGCAGCATAACTTTTTCATATGCAGAATTTTGCCAAAAATATGGCGTGTGCGCTCAGTACTAATCTTTGTGGTATCTGCTAGCTCGCGCACCTTCACTTTCCGGTCAGCCAACACCATTTCATCTATTTTTTTGACATTGTCCTCTGTAACCGCATTGGAGGGCCTGCCGCTGCGGACTTGATCGGTAGTGGAGTTGCGGCCACCACGAAACTCTCGAAACCAATATTTGACGGTGTAATCTAACGGAGCATTAGCCCCATAATATTTATCCAACTTTTCTTTTGTTCCCTTCGCCGTTTTGCCTCTCAAAAAATAATGTTTTATGAGAGAACGAAAATGTTTTTGTCCATATTCAACATGATGCCAAACACGTCAACAACAATCAGCTGTCAAAACAAAACTAAAGACAGTATTGCACTGAAATTTGACACCTAGTATGTCATATTCTTGTTGAAACCACATATTGTTTACACCATTACCTTGCAATTTCGGCGCAAAAAACTGGATTATCTATGCCAGCGATAGCTAGCAACATTAACTGTTATGCCTGACAAGCTGATATTTCAAAGAAGAATGATTTGATGATGCCTGTGGCTGTAGCTAACAGTAGCTAAAAGTGACACGTTGTTGTTGCATTTGTTTCTCACCAAAATTACTCGTGAATGTTCTGAACCCCAAGTTCGACAATTTAACGATTAACAAACCAATCAAGATAAAATGAGCCTCATCGCTGAAGTTGATTTTGTTTGAAAATTCAGTATCCACTTGTTGTTGTTCCATAATCCATTCAACGAACTTTAGTTCTTCAAACAATTGCATTTTGCGTGCATTAAGATGCAAATCTTTCGCGAAAATACGCTGTAGAGAGCTCTTCGTAATGTCCAGTTCTTAACTACTGTGCCGAATTAATGTAACTAGACTTTCAGCAAAGCTCTTATGAATTGCTTCGATGCTTCAATCCTCCTAATTTTTTGAATTAAATAAAGATCAGGTTTCACTAAGTTCAACGACAAAAATATGGCAAGTAAAGCCATCACCAACAAATAATAACAACACCCTACCGAACTTGCTAACAACGAAGAACACTCGCTAATCCATGAAATTTGGTAATGACTTCGCAAATACTCTTCATGATAAAAAAAAATAATTCAGAAATCTTTTCCGCTTCCGAATTGGCGACATCGACACTATCGGGCTATTAAAACAGGGACATCAAAGATCGTCTTGGTGGGAAACGACTCTAATACAAAGTTGTGGACAAGGAAAAACAGAGTATTATTTACCTTTTTTCCGTCATAAATTTAACAATGGGACAACAGTAGAAATAAACAGATGAATGACTCTTGCCAATCGCCGAAATCCAATAACATAGTTGGATTTTAAAAACTGTCAAAATATGGTGACAATTCGACACTTAGCTTTGTTTTGACACCCATTTCCAAACATTGTGTTAGTGTTTTTTTGCGACCATGGAAAATGAGCAGTATAGCTCCGTGATTCGATTCTTTTTTTTTTTTCAAAACCTGCGAGGAAATCAAGTCAATTCTTGATGGTGTGTATGGGATCCATTCACCTTCCCGTACAACCGTTTGCCATTGGTTCACATAATTTCGCCGTGACCACACGTCGGTTTTTGATAAATCACGCTCAGGTGGCCCAAAAGCGGTTACCACAGAGGAAACTGTGGACACATGATCATGATCACGTATTGGCGCATCGCCGAGTAGAAATTCGCGAGTTGGCTGAGATAGCAGGCCTCTCAACTCTCAATTGAACGCATATGGCTAATGCGTTGTACGAAATTTTAGACATAAAAAAGCTGTCCGCGCGATAGGTGCAGAATCGTGAGACTACTTTAAGGACGTGCTTGGCATTATTTAATCGTTTCATGACCATCAGTGAGACATTGGTATTCATTGGTACACACCAGAGAACAAAGAACAATCGAAACAATATGTTTTACTTGGTGAACGTGCTGTAAAAAAGGTAAAGACCGTGTATTCGGCCGGTAAGCTGTAGGCCACCGTTTTTTGGGACGCGCGAGGTGTGATCCACTTTGGCTATTCGGAGAAGGTAAAAACAATCGCAGGAGCATACTATGTCTATTTATTGAGCCGATTCAGCGACAATTTGAAGATAAAACTACAACATTTTGCGGAAAAAATGCTCTATCACTGCGATAACGCACTGGCTCACACCTCCGCAGTCGCCACAGCCAAACTGCTCGAATTGCACTACAAGTTGCTCTCCCATCCTCCATAATCTCCGGATTTGGCTCCGTGCGACTTCTTTTTGTTCCCAAACCTTAAAAAATCGCTTGTCGGAAAGAAGTACAGGTCGAACGAGGAATTCATCGCCGCCGCGGGGGATTATTTCGCAGGCCAACAAAAGTCGTACTATACGGAAGGGATAAAAAAAATTGCATTACCGCTGGAAAAAATGTATCGAATTGAAACGGGATTATATTGAAAAATAAATTGTCAAAACCTAAAAAAGTTGCGTTGTCATTTCTAATCCGGGTATTCATTAAACAGCCCCGTAGTTTAAATCCTAAAAATGAGCTACTTAAGATGCTCTCTCCCCCTGGCATGTTCCGAAGGAACTTCTACATCAAGAGAAAGGATTTGTTTAAGTACGAGTATTACTCGCTAACAAAGAGGTTGTGCAAACGTACTCGTTTATTATTATGTTGACCTGAACTAATTTAAGCACCAAAGCTAGCTTTTACTGGTTTCTCTATATCGGAAGAAATGTGCTATATACGGCAACTTTTGCCAAGCTGCAATACTAGTTTGGTTACATATGTTTAAACAGACTAATCTATCTTAGAAATTGCAGATATGTATCGAGTTATAGAAATCGAAAGACTCCGTGAAGTACAGCGTTAGCTCTTTCAACTCAGTATGTCATACCTAGTAGATTATAATTTTGATAAGCAAGATTATCAGGTATTCCTTAATATTCTTGCATTCTTTGAAGTTCTGGACTCTGCACAAAATGACTGACAAGTTCACTGCCATAAATAAGGACTGACAGGCTGGTTCTATAAATCTAAGACTTCTCATAGAGATATGTACTCTATTAATGAAGATGTTAGTATGGTTACGTTTATCAAGATTACGTTTTTCACAGATTTTTGATAGTTATGCGATCATTCATTTCGGTGAAGCATGAGTCCTGTGACTCAAAGATTTCTTGTTCAAGTTTGTGTGACGAAGAAAGAGCAATGCTATTATTGTTCATTATCCTCGACGTCTTCAACAAATCGTATCTGTAGGTCTTCCTCTACATAACTGAAATCTGTAAATATCTCCTCCATTAACTCAATTGAGTTCTCCCCGCCTGAGGTGTTGGTAACTATCGCCGACTGTTTCCGATCATCAATCATGAATGCGTCACTTGAAAAAGGTTTTCTTCTAAGAAAATTTGTCGTCAAAGTGTTTTTTCAGACTGAACTACTGAAACGCTATGAACATAGATACGAGTTCACGCCTGCATAGAAGAACAAGTCACAGGCATACAAATACACTTCATACACTGAAGTCGATTTATGCTTCAAATGAGCCTCAATCTGTAAATACTCCTAAAGTGCTCTTCAAGGTGTCATTATTTACAGGGCTCACGAAACGAAATCTATGTATGAAGTAATTTAATCACCCAACTAAACAGACGACGAAAATATTGCAAACATATCTGCGACCTTTTATTTAGAAACGTCATTTATGTTAGCAACATACAATAATATCAATTGCATGGTATAAATCACCATGTGAAAAATGAGGCAACAGGTCAAGCATAAAGCCGTCAACCTGGAATATCTACTTCTATTCGTACAACCCGCGCATCCGAAATGACGCAGAATGACGAAACAAAAGTGAAATCGAAAATCAGTTCTGGAGCGAGACTGACTAATCACACTGCTGAATTATTCGGTCTTTTTGTGTTGGTATGTGATGGAAACATCACCAGCATGGAGTAGATATCAGTGGGTGAAAGAAAAATGGCAGCACTACATAACTTTTTGTCAGATTGCACAGGCATACCAGGCGCACAGGTAATGAGACAAGCTATCACACTGAACAAGAACATCCCACCTCCAAATAGAATGGATGAGTAAGGAATCATCCTGGTACTCGTACATTTGCCATCGTCTTGACGCAGCAAATATGTATGTATGTAATATTAAAAAAAAAAAGCCTCGACAGACACCTTAAGCACCCTCTCCACCGGCAAGACGATGAACTATGCACCGTATCCCATAACCATGTCAGAGTCATTTACATATCTACGAGTACTCCTACAAACATACTCGTATCTATCCGGACTGAATGTACAGTTTGTTGACTATTTGAGGGAATCCTTAATTGGCAAAGGCTTGTACAGAGGGGTGAAGTGTTAAGATCAAAGCGCGCAAGTGCGGGCTGAAAAACTGACTATTCGTTGCCCCTTTTTCGCATGGATTTCTTTGACTCCATGGATAATGGGATACCCAAATCTGATGCTGATACACTCAGCTACGGCTACAGTGGTAGCCAGAAAAGTTCCTCAACTGGATGGATGGATAGAAAGCAAGGCAAGTATTACGAATGCGAAAGCGAGTACTCTCGTATATTGAGGAAGTTAAGTGTGTGTGATGAGCAGCTCTGGCTCTGGAGGAGAAATATATCTGAAATGGATTTTTCTTTTTTGCTTTTGAATCCCACGAAAAGATAAGAGAAGCGAAAATAGGCCGATTGCCTGTAGCGGCAATTGCTGATACAAGTGCCGGCAAGACTGAGGAAGAAGCCATTTGAAGCAGCTTTGACTGTTTTAGTGTTGGTGATGTGCACAAAAATCTCTCGGTGTACAGTACTCGAAAGAATTTTTCGTATCTCATCGAGCTCCACTGCAGGTTTTTTGGCAGCTATGCGCATGACTATAATCGCGGTTGGTTGAGGAAGGACGTTTATCTTTATTTTATGCCTTTTTTTTTAAGTTTAGTAGTCACTGCCTCTACCTTTGCAATTCAGTGTCGCTGTGGTGGGGTTCAAATTGTAGAAGTGTGTGTAATGATTTATTTTTCTCCCTGCATTCATAAGGTGATGAAGAATTTTGCCGGTCTTTAAAAATTTCAACGACGGAAACAACTAAATGAAAGTATTAAAATAATATTAGGATTAGTGGTCTAAATATGAACGCTTGTGGGATACCAACTAAGGTTGGCTTATATTTTTTTTTTTTATATTTCTTTGCTTAAGATAAGCAAGGAAATTTCTGCATTAGATAATATACATAGAAAGTATGCTTCTATCTGCACTCCAAGATTTGGATCTGGCGAACTATACATGAATCAAGTATCCTAACCTGTAAGTTTTTTTTTTTTTTAAACCTACACATCATAAAATTGCTGCTTCATTTGACAATAATGCCTTTATCTGCTGGGTTTCTGGGCACCAACTAAGAAACCTCAAGTTTCCGGCAAGAAAATGCAAGAAATAAGATCCATATATGCAGTGGTCAAGTGCACAAGAGAACGGAACTGGCTTGCGATAAAAAACAAGAGCTTTAGAAAAAAAAGGAGTTGTTGATTCCAGGGATTCAAAACCCCAAGTGAAGTCTCAAAGAAACCCACAAGAAGATTCGTAACTGCTACTACGAATTTGGAAGACACTTCTGCGAATATCAAAGACAGTCAACTCACTGATAATAGCAGCATTGTATATTAGAAAGAAAGGAACAGCTATCCGCGTGGCATTGAGGGCCCTTTCCCCCAAATTACATGTCTGCCAGAAAAGGCATATAACAATGACGCCTTGTAAAAAATATTGGCACCTATTTCTTTAAAGTTTTAACAGAATTCATTTATTTGAGCTTCGCAGTGACGCTGCAATCGGTACAGAAATCCAATGGTTCATCACTCTTGCAAATGGTCTTTTCTTTGAGCCAAGAAGGCATCTGAGTAATAAAATCCTATCGAGAGAGAAAATTGTAACTTTGTATGAGTATCTTATCACCCTCTCAGAGGGCTAAACTTTTACTCAACCAGATTTAGTTGTTCCAAAATAAACCAGTATCGCCCTAGTCAGCAAAATACGTTTGCACTGGATGTCTTTGCCTCAAGAGATTTTCAAATCCAGAGAAACAATGTAACAAAGAAAAACTATTGGAAACCGACATCAACCCAATCAACGTGTGAAACTATTCTCAGATGAGTTTGGATCGATATGAAGAGATCCTTGTCCAAAACAAACTGCATCCAGAAACCATATTTTTTGCAAATAGAGAAGTGGGGCCATCGCGTTTGAAGTTAGAGATTACATTTTCGATGTCTTGCTATTGTCTGGAAGACTTTTGATAATACAGCAATTGGAGTTAAAATCCATTCGTGGTACCAATTTAGGGTTCGATTTTAAGGAATTTACTTAAAAGATACTATGTTCGTCCCAATGACACCTGTGGTCCAAGACGAACGGTATCGAAACAGAATTACTGATCTTTCGTATAATGAATTGAGGTAATTTAACTAAAAAAATACGAGGTTTCGATAGGATGCTACAACACGCCTCACAGCGCTTTATTTGAAGATTTCGCATCGGCAACTAAGATTATGCTTTGACATCTTTCGTAAGTTATGCAAAAAGACGTGTCTATGCCAAGCATACGAAAACACTTGGCCTACATATTTGTAAAACCTGCACTTGCCAATTTATGACCGGAAAAGATTCTGAACTTTATTAAAGAAAACTATCGAAAATTGAAATAGAAAAGCAATTTTGAGCATTTAAATGATGTTAAATTCCATATCTTGAAGTAAGCAGAACTAAAACAAATGAATGCTTAACTTTTTACCTTACATGGCACCACAATTCGCTTTGCGAGTAAGACTAAACCCATAATTATCTCCATCGTAACCAGTTACAGTTACCAGCTTAAAAAGTTGAGTTAAAAGTGAGTTGAACAGCTTTTTTCTTTTCCCCATTCACCGTCTATGCAGACTGGGCCGAAAATCATTACAATACTGTTTCCTTCAAAAAGATTAAAGGCGGCCTCAGTAATTCTGAACTTTATCCACTTCATTGACATAGGGCAGGACTAAGATGTCACTTTAGTTATTAGAATTGCAATTGCCTTCTTAGCTCAAATAAATGGTGATTGACAAGAGTTATTTTTTATTTAGAGCCTAGATAGACTTGAAAATCATATCTGTCTGAGCTGAACTTTGGTTTAAGACTTCTATGTATATCGATATTCTCTCTTGTGGACGACATTTTTGTAATTCATTTTATGACATTTCCAAAGCGATACTCCTGAACACATTCTTAAAATCATGGCGCCTTTTATTGATTTTAATAGAAAATACTTTTTCATCACTTTTTCGTCTGACTACACTTAAGTTTTAAGAAAAACAAGTAAAAACAAATATTTGTCATCGCAAATGGCTTTATTGTCTTTCAAAATACTCTCGCATAGTCGTGCCCAAGTATGCCTCAATTTCATGATAAATCACCTAACGATCTTGCAATATCAGTTTTCCCACGGCATAGGTATTTCCTAGCAAAACAACAAATCTTGGAAGACCTTCACGAAATTTGTCCTGGTGCGAACGACGAACAGGATTAAACCAGGAGAACCAAAGAAACATGGTGCCCGGGATGATGCTTCATTTCCAAAAGTCGAACAGAACTGATCGGCACACTGTAGGTGAGTTAATCCACGTCGAAAATCATACAAAATCATCTCACGAAAATGTTCACGATTTGATTTCATATTTTGGCTGAGATGAATTTTTCAAGTCTCTGTAAAAAAAGCAAATAGCATTCGTTTGATAAAACGCTCTGAGCATGCGTACCATTAAAAACTTTACAATGCTGACGTATCTACACCGGTATTTCCATCAATTTATTCATTTCTCCAAGTTGTTGAATGAACTTTTGAAAATTGTTGCTTAAGCGTTGCTGTGTGAGTCTTAACCCTGCACGGATCTTCAATTTATTTTTCGTCGGTCAGATTAGTATCAAAAATGACCTGCAGGTAAAATCTTAGTTTAGAAGACACGCGACCAACAAATAAGAAAATCGAATGATGCAGTTTTGTCCGCGGTACCTTTGTTATTCTAAAACATAATAATTTACCAATAGGGATCAATAAAAATTAGATAATTAATAATAATTTACGGGACGCGAATATCGTTTATTTGGAAAGAAAAATAAAAAACCGGCAAAAATCAGAAAATGTGACAAAATCAAATAAATTGGCCATTGAAATCGGTCTGCAGCACCTGAAGCAGCACTCACACATGATGTACTAAACTTCTTATGGTGCATCGGACAATTAAAATTGTTGTATTGGGTATATAACTCAATTTGAACGTTTATTTAAGAAAAACATGTACAATAGTATTATTCAAAGTATTGCCCATCTGAAGCTATGACTTTTTCCCATTTTTTCTGGCAATTTGTGGATCCCATCCCAAAAGAACTGCGCCGGCTTGGCAGCCAAGAATGAATCAAGCCAATTTTTGATATTCTGTTCTGATATGAACCGTATTTCAAAGAGGGCGTTCTGCATCGACAGGAACAAATGGTAGTCAGAAGGGGCAAGATCTGGGCTATAAGGCGGGTGGGGTAAGACTTCCCATCTACTGTTTTCCAAATAGTTAGGCCGAGTGTTGTCATGATGGAAAATTATTGCCTCGTGTCTGGTCGCATATTCTGGGCGTTTTTCGGCTACTGCTCTCTTCAAACAGATTAATTGTGTTCGGTAGCGTTGTCCATTGATGGTTTCACCCAGTTTTAGCAGCTCATAATACAGCACACCCATCTGATCCCACCAAATACAGAGCATTATCTTCGCGGCATGGATATTCGGCTTTGCCGTTGATTTTGCTGGTTGGCCGGGTTTCATATATGATTTTTTGCGCTTGAAGTTGTCGTAATGGATCCATTTTTCATCACCAGTAACAATCCGATGCAAAAATGACTTCCTTTTGTGGCGTTCTAGCAGCATTTCGGACATGCAAAACCGCCTTTCGACGTCTCTCGGCTTGAGTTCATGTTAAACCTAATTTCCTTGCTTTTGAATATATCCAGCTGCTTTTAAACGTTTTGAAATGGCTGCTTAAGTTACAACCAAAGATTCTGCGAGCTCTTCTTGTATTTGGCAACAATCTTCATAGAGTAATGCCTCCAGTTCTTCATCTTCAAATTTTTTTGGTTGCCCAGGACGTTTATCGTCTTCCAAGCCAAAATCATCACTTTTAAATCGTGCAAAGCACTTTTAGCACGTTTGCTCAGCTAGCGCATGTTCATCATAAACTTCCACCAAAATACGATGACTTTCGGCAGCTGTTTTCTTCATATTAAAGTATCGAAGAAGAAGTCCCCGCAAAAACACTTTTTCAGGCACAAAGTTCGACATATTTGAGTGAAAAAAAATTATTGTTGTATACGCTTCAAATGAATGACATATACTGAAATGACGTACAATGACAGTAGCTTTCCAACGCATGTTCCAATGGAATAATACAAGTTACACCATCTCTTAGCAAACCGCATGAATTTATAGACCCAATATTTGTTGCTGCATCCACCACGTTTACGTGATTTTGCTTCAATTGTCCGTACATTTACATTACCTAAAGCATATAATCGATTGATATCAGCAGCATTTTTCATTTTCTACACTGAACGAACAAGCTTGCTACCTGCTGTTGTATCCGAATTTGTAGTAGATAATGTACGTGCTCAGTGCAGATACCTATGTCCAACTTGTACGAAATTAATACCACTGGCCACCGTTTTGTTTTTTGTTTGCAGGTAAATGTGCTCATTTTCATGTCGCAAGTATGAACGCCGCATTTTGTAGCATTGTAATCCAATATCATTTGAGGCTTCTTATGGCTTTCGGTACTCATTTCTTTGGAATGATGTACTGTCCATAACAGCTAAACAAATCGATTTTTTGGCGCACAAGAGCACATCGTGATGTAATTGGCTTGGTTAAACAGGAATTCAGAATACATTGTCGACCTCTTCTTTACATCCAACAGCTTTGAAGAAATAAACTCCTTACTTTTGCGAACAGTACCGAGAATGGTCATGTTTTTTTTTTTCAACTATTGTGCTGGGCAATTCCAAAGGTGCGCATACCAACAGGTGTGTCAATGATGTTTGCTGTGATCTCATGAGCTCGACTCTGGATTCGACGGGTATTGTATTTCGCCATCTTTCCATTGGATCAACAGCAGCAACCAACATTTTCTCGTCCAATTCGTTTGCGCTTTCTCCACTGCTACTAGATTCAGTACTTTGGCTGACCACGTAAGCCATTTTGGGCGATTCATTTTCGGCCAAAACTAACTAATTTTATCTTCGCAATATAAGTGACGAATGTAGACTCTTTCAAATGTCACATAAAAATCCATTTACCAAATGCATTCATCAGAGCCATCAGCATGTTTGCGAGCGACAGACTTATTCAAATTTTTTTTTTTAACGAAATAATATCAAAATTTATCCTAGTTCAATGTACGGTTACAAATTATTTAAAGAGCGATATTAAAGAGCTTACATGTACAATATGACAGCACGTCAACTTGCTTAAATACTTTGAAACCATCAAAGGTCTCGCCGAGTTTCTTACCGAACTTTGTGAAGCAGTGTGCATTCTGTACCGTCAACAACAATCGGATGGGCTTGAAAAGGACACGAAAATAATAAAATATGCTGTGTTTTGGCGGATAGATCTTCCAATAGAGATTACTTTCAAACCGAGCTGTCATTTTGACAATTGTTTGGCAGAGAAAAAGACTTACTACAATATATACCAGAATTCAAACTTATTTTGAAAATCGTTCTACACTTAACGAAACGTGTTAAGGATTATGTGAGTTTGTTAATCCTCATAATACATACACCAACTGTTGCTCCTGTTTGTCATGTTGTAAGCAAATTTCGTACCACAAATCTTACACTACGGTATACATTGCGCAAAACCAACAAGGCGTTAACGCTGCCGCGGTGAGCGAAACTGTGACAGAAGGTCCAGATATGTCAATTCAGCATCGATCCATTAATCCAATCCAATCCAATCCAATACTGGCAATAGTAAGACAAATCCAAAATGATCCCACATTCTTATTTACACTCGCAAAAGTGTGGCTTGGCCCTTTTTTTTCAAAATTAAGCTGATGCTCACGGGCATTGCAGACAATGGCCCACATTACAGGATCAGTAATTATTTCTTCGAAAACACGGATGAAATTGATGCGTACGAAATTTGGTTCCATGAAACCATCGACTTGCTGAGAAATTCGATTCAACGACTTTATTGCGAAATGGACCAGTGAATTGGCCCCCGAAAAGATATTGTGATTTGATGCCAGATTAGTTCGTTAGTGTTCGGGTATGTAAAGCTTTTGATATATGCTGATAACCCGCAAGTTATTGAGGTCATAAAGGTCTGTGGGAGTTATTCAGTGAGATATTGGTAATATAGTGCCCCACATTCTCAAAAGCATAGCCCAAATTTTAACTGGAAGGATGCACTTAGTCAAAAACAGCCAATGGCACAACATCCCTAGAGTTGTGTTAAAACACAATGTCATGTACCATTCTTTAGCGATTGAAGGTTTCTGATTCATACTCTGTTCTGTTTCCTTTGCTTAAGAAAAAAGTTATGTCGGTCTTTAAAAAACACAAAAGCTTGTCTGTAGGTCAAACGTGACCTAATATGGAAAGGGGGTGAACACCAATCATTGGCTTCACATTTTATTCGCCATAGCTTGAAGTGTTTTGCAGTAAACCATGGGTTCTCGGACTTACGAGTAGGTCTTGATATGGTTACATGATCCGATTCGGTTCAGAATTATTAATGCTTATCGTCAAAATTAAAGATTTTATTCTGATTCTACAACTACGTTCTTTTGTTGATATCTGCAGACTTCGACTCCGACTTTGTAGCTTCCACTTTTTTACCAGTGGATACGATCGAATCTTATTCTTGCAGGGAGATCTTTTTGTTTCTGCTAAAAAGCCGGTGTGCCGTCTTTTCTTCATACGTTTTAATCAGGGGCTTATGAAATCTACGTTTGCTTTTTGAGGCCAATGTCTTTTTTCTCTCGCACAACCATCAACCAAACAAAAAAACATCAAATCCAAACAACAGTTATCCATGAACTGCACTTATATCGTTGAAACCGAAAAACTTTCAAACCTACGTTGAATAGACCACACATTTAATATCACCAAAAATTTCTTCGAAATGTCTATGCTTCCTCAAACGATGTAAGAACGATCTGGCCTCAATATATTAGGCATTTAAGCGCCCAAAATGGGAGTACAATGCTTACATCTGATCAAGTGCTCCTAAGACTTCTCTACACATCCTCAAGCCCACTTTCGGACGTCCTCTTAAATATCGTGATTCGTTACTAAGCCGTACAAGTTGCATATGAAATGCCCTGCTCTCTATTTTCTTTTTCTGCCACCCTAAGTTTCCATCGCCCGCTCTGTGTGCAAACATTTTAAGCATATTGAGTGCACGCTAATTATAAAAAAAACCCTGGAAGACCAGACTTCTTCCATGACTCCTTGGATAAAAGAGGCCTTATATTTCAGAGTCAGTTAACTGTTTCGAGGATATGAGAGTTGTTTTCAAAAACGTAAGTCAAAAGCAATTTTTTTATTTTTTAAACCAATTTGTGAAAAAATTTCATATTTTTCTATAAAAGTGCACTATGCACTCCAGAGAGGCTTTAGTTAATAAGTAGGTACTCGACAAAGCTATGAATTATATGCATAATATGCAAAAAATAGTTAGCAACACCATGAAATATCAAGAGAAACAGTGGTCAAGCGTGTAAGTTGTAAGTTACTGTTACTGCTGCTAGCATCCTTCTTCATCAGCTACCTAGATTATAACACATGGGCTGAAAAGTCAGTGCCGTTTTATACTAAAACACAACATTTTTGCAAAATTCAATTTTATTTATCAATATAGTTGCCTTCAAGGGCGATACACTGATTGAAATGATTTTTCAATCTTTCTATATCAGTTTTGTAGTACGATTTCGGCTTACCCTCAAAATAGGCCTTTGTTTCGTCGATTACTTCTTCATCGGTCTTAAATATCTTTCCGGCAAGCGTTCTTTTGAGGTCTGCGAACAGGAAATAGTCGCTGGGGGCCAAATCTGGAGAATACGGTGAGTGGGGAAGCAATTCGTAGCCGAATTCATTCAATTTTGCCATCGTTTTCATCAACTTGTAACACGGTGCATTGTCTTGATGAAACAGCACTTTCTTTTTCTTCAAATGCTTCCGTTTTTCTACGATTTCGTCCTCCAAACGCTCCAACAACGCAATGTAATAGTTGCTGTTGATAATCTGCCCCTTTTGGAGATAGTCAATGAAAATTATTCCATGTGTATCCCAAAATACGGATGCCATAACCTTGCCAGCCGACTGTTGAGTTTTTGGTCGTTTTGGACGAGGTTCGTCCCCTGCTCGCCACTCAGCTGACTGCACTTAACTCTGGTGTGAAGTGATGGAGCCAAGTTTCATCCGTTGTCACATACCGATGCAAAAATTCAGCTTTATTGTGGTTGAACAGCTTTAAACACTCCTCTGAATCATCAGCACGTTGTTGTTTTTGGTCGACTGTAAGCAAACGCGGCACCCACTTTGAACAGAGCTTTCGCATGTCCAAATATGACACGAAATTGCTTTGAATCCATTTTTTTTTTTCACAATAACAAAAGTTGCTTCACTCACAACGCTATATCTCGAGAACTAATCGTCCGACAGCTGTCAAATTTATACACGTATCTTTTGAAGGTTGGTACTAACTAAAATTCAAGTGGTGACCTCTCTTAGAAACGGACTTTTCAGCCAATGTATTAGATGATTTAGATTTGGAGTGGTAGACCCCTTAAGCAACATATTCAAATGCTCGCAGTTTACGTAGGGTTCGATTTCTGAAGTCACCACAACAACCATACAACATGGTGGAAATAGTATCACAATCCTGCTATTGTGTTGATTTAATATATTGATTTAAGACTATAATGAATCAGCACTTTAACCATCAGGCCGTCATATGCCAAGAAAGAAATGCCCCTGAAATTCGTAAACATACATACTCGTATAGCTAAACAGTCGCTTCAGCTCAAGATTGTTACGCTCATGATGTGCCGTGCTCAATCTCCAGATCTAAATCTTATTGAAGCGATGAGCCAACATTGAAAAAGACGTTTGGAATATAAAACCAATAAATAACAGGGAGTTGTAAGTGCCAGTGGAGAAGGCTTGGAGATCAATATGCTCCAAATGATGCCATCGTCTTGTTGACTTTATTAAACGGCGTTAATTCAAAAGTTTATTCAAAAATTTCCTGGACTGATTTTATCGAAAAAGGAGCCTTATTTAGCCATCGAAACTATGCTATTTTATTTTTACTTTAGCCACTGTAAAAATCGAAAAACCACAACTTGATTTGAGCGTATTTACTATATTGTGTCACGTTTTTTTAAAATGGAACAAACAGCCGCCTTTAAATTTTGTGTAATATTTTAATATAATTAAATGTTGAAAACTGCGTATACATAAGGAGAAGCAGATAACTCAACAGTATTCAGGGTTCAAAAACGTTAGCAGATCGTTGGAGAACGATCCAGGAGGACAACGCGCCTCTACTTTCAATACGGACGATGAAATTGAACGCATGCGGCCTTCTCTGGTTTTTAATTCAGGTTCCACGGTTAAAATATTATCTGAGTGAAGAAAACATTCACAGCTACTTTCGAAAGCAATACGAATAGTGCTTCTTGCTTAACGATAACGATCATGCGTATTTGTCGTAAACCAGTTTGGTCAAAAAATCAGTTTCGCTGATCAATCACTTAAAATAAACGCACTAAGCTCGAGACTGTAATGAGGGAATAAGGTCGAGCTTTTCAACGAAATGGGATAGAGATGCTGCGAAACATATCAAAAGAAAATTTCTCGACTACTCTACGACAAGTGAAAAGTTTGTATAGAGAAGGCAAGATACTATGTTGAAATTTGAACAAAAAGTTTTTTCTTTAAAATATTTATGTATATTATATAAAGTTTATATGTATGCATTACCTAGCATTACCTAGTTTTTACCGTAATTTTGTTCAGCCGTTACTCATTTTACGCATTCTCAGCTCGTATTTTGGAGACCACAATTCTGAATGCATAGGTTAACACCACCTAAATAAACAATAATGGTCCACGGTCGGCAAACAAAAGACCGATATCTTTCCGTCAGAGCACTAATCATCACTAATCAGTAATCATCACCATCTGTAAGATAAAAAATGCATCGTCTGCGGAAGTGGACCGCAATAAACAAAGAACTGTCGTCATCTTCAACGCCGCTTATTACACAGTGTAGGTAGGTTACTTGTAAGCCAGGGATAATTCAAAAAGACAGTCTTAAGTTATACGTCGTTGAGAGCATATCGAAATTGTTATTCGAAAATAAAGTTTAAAATAAAAACCCTGTCCACTTTATTAACTAAGATTATATTGATTTATAAGATTTATTGTTGCTTCCCTGCATGCATTGAGCTTTGGTTCTTTCCGGCTAAACACGTGCTAAATAGTTTTGTTGAGTTCAATTTTGTTCAAAAATGGCAAATAAAAGGAAGCACATAATGCTAACATTGAAACAAAAATGTGGGATCATTGAGAAACTCGAAAACAGTGTTTGTGTAAGAAAAACATTTTGAGGTAAGGTACACATGCGTTAATTAGAAACTGAGCATTATGTACCTAATTTTGTTTCTGTTTTTTTTTTATAGATTTGTGTCATCAAGTGATGGAAAAATTTTAAAAATAAAAACAACAAAATCTGCGGAATACCCAGAAATGGAGAAGAGGTGACACGAATGGTTTCTTAAACGAAGAAAAAAAAAATGCTATTGTCTCTGAAGACTTGTTGAAAATGAAGTCCAAAATTATTTTCAAAGACGTTTATGGTGCAGAGCGTTCTTTCAATGCAAGCCGAGGATGGATTTTCCTGCTAATTTAGAAGCTGCATCCAAATTTCAGAACAAGTTCTCCCAAAAAGTAAGAGAGTTAGACCTTTCACTGTGCCAGCTTTACAATGCTGATGAGAGCGGCCTATATTGGAAACTTTTGCCAGAGAGAACACTTGTAAGCTCCACGGAAAAAACTGCTCCTGGACGAAAAACAAGCAAAGAGCGTTTCACTTTCCTGGCCTGTACAAATTCAACAGGGTCGCATCAGCTTAAAATGTTTGTGGTTGGCAAATCAAAGAAGCCACGTTCCTTTGGTACAGCGAATTTACCTGTAGATTACGACTCTACTGTAAACGCCTGGATGACATCTACAGCTTTCAAAAAGTGGTTTTTCAACCCATCTGTGCCCCAGGTAAGAAAGTTTATGCGTCTTAATGGGCTGCCGGAAAAAGCATTGCTGTTATTGGATAATGCTCCATGCCACCCACCAGCAAATGATCTTACAACTGAAGGCGGCATGATAACAACATTCATCTTACCACCTAACTGCACGTCACTGATCCAACCCATGGATCAGAATATCATAAGAATTACAAAGCTGAATTACAAAAAAAGTTTGTTATCGCACGTCATGTGCCAAAATGCTGAAATAACCAGTGTTTTGAAAAGCATGACGCTAAAGGACGCAGTTATTTTCTTGGCTAGTGCTTGGGAAGGGCTTTCACAGGAAATTATGGAAAACTGTTGGAAAGTTTTGTTATCCTTCACCGAGTCAGATGAATGGGATCTTGAAGACGATATTCCGCTAGCTCGACTAATGAACCAAGCAAATTATATCCCAACTTCTGGCATAGCAAATTTTGCAGAAACTATCGAAGGTATATCAGGAATTCAAATGACTGATAATGAAATTATAGACTGGATGAACGACAACAACATTCAGTAGAGTACACAGCCATATGGCGAAGAAGAAGAACCAATACTTCAGCAACAAGAGAAGGTTAAGCATGAAGATGCAATAACAGCGTTGACTGTTTCTACAAAATGAGCGTTGGAGAACGAAGCATCTGCTTCTGATATATAAGTCATACAAAACCTTAAAGAAAAGGCTGCAATGCACGGGCAAAAGAAAAAACAAACGCTTGTTACTGATTTCACTCTCCAAACTGTATGAGCTATATTAACACAATCAAATATGTTATGAATTTCTTTTAATTTTTTTTTTAAATTTTTATTATTATTGCAATAAACATGAATTTGATTAAGGTAACTCATAACAGATTTGATCTCCTTGAGATTTGGATAAATGACAAAGTGACGATGTCGTGAAAATACGGGAAAAATTTTAAATCCAATTTAAATTCTATGCCACAACCCTTTAATCAAACGCCTTTGACCTTGTGAAATTCTGACGGTATCACCAGAAAACTGCCCTCTTCGTCATATTTTACCATCTGCATGCAGTTACCACTTCTGTTCCATTACGGCTTACG
Source organism: Volucella inanis (assembly GCA_907269105.1). Taxonomy (NCBI): domain Eukaryota; kingdom Metazoa; phylum Arthropoda; class Insecta; order Diptera; family Syrphidae; genus Volucella; species Volucella inanis. The sequence continues at coordinate 68,729,454 of OU026157.1, read as the reverse complement.
CACTATGCAGCCAAATTATTCCAACTACTGCAACTTCTACCCTACAGAGAGAACATATAGAATATTTTCAAACTACAAGCTAGTCAGCATAGTTTTCCCCTCATTTCCACCCCTTTCACATTTCACGGATACGACTACACAACTACACATGACAAAACTAATGGTAAAGCCAACAGCAAATCTGAAAGCACACATAGTGGTGGTTCAAATAAAACCTCTCCATATATACGAATAGGTATGGATCCACTGTTTATTTGGATGGATTTTTGTATGTACAATGTACAATGTACATATCTACGTCTAATAGAATTCTATTGAATTCAACCGCAAGATATGGTACGAAGCGAATACGAGTATATGCGCCCAACAACAGCTGAAACCATCGCAGCACATGTTCTCGCAGTTCTCACAACTACCAATACCGCCGAGTAGGGGTATCCACTGCGTATTCATATCCGTATTTCATATTCATGTTCATGTTCATGCCCGTGTCCCAATCAAAATAAGAAACAAACTCAGTCCAACTAAGAGAACCAACAACAACTCAACGTGAGCAACCGACAGAAGAAAAAAAGAGAAAAACGCCAAATAAAAAAAAAGTGATGATTTTATGACGAAAAAAGTACACTTTCGCATGAAAACGGTTTGGCCGATTGCTTCGTGCATCATCTGCTCCTTGCCAAACATTTAGTCAGTTCAATTGAAGTCGACGAATCGGTCTCATCCAGCCTTCTAAAGCGCTCTCGAAGGGATATTCTGATTTCTAAAAGTTTCTCAAAAGTAAAAATTAATTAAAAAAGCAGAAAAAATATATCTATCTATTTATCTAGAAACAAAACGCGTTCTCTACTCTCAATCAGTTCGAGACAAGTTTCAGTTTCAAAATTAACAAGTTTTAGAAAAATAAACAAAAAATCCTTTCCTCCCACTTGAGAAGAAAAAAAAAAAAACGAAAAAACATTCTCTGACAATTAACAAAAATTAAAAACAAAAATACGGTTAAAGAACAATTTTTTGAGAATTTCCTCGAGGCGAAGGAAAAATTCCGGATACTCTACGTCGCTGTTCGTTACAAAATTATTCACTCTCTCTCTTAGTCTCTTTATCCTTTTCTCTCACTCTCTGCCTTTATTCTAAACTCCTTTTGTTCTTTGAGTTGAATTGAAAAATTTTCAAATTTTTGCATTTGAGTTTGCTTAAAAAAAAAAAAAAACAAAATTGATTCAGCCTAACACAAACGCATACATATATTCGTATACGTAAAAATCCATCTCTATAGTTTGCTCTGCAGTTTCAAAAACAAAAAAAATAAAAAAAATTGAAATAAAAGACGAAATCCAGAAAGCAGAGACCCACCATCAATCTGTGGTATCTGAATCTCTGATTCATTATCGGCATCCGAATCTGAAACTCTCATCATCAGCTTTTGTTGCTTGCCGCTGCTGCCGCTACTGTTAAAGTCCATCACAATCCCCTTATACAATCGGTGCAACAAACAACCTAATCAAAAATCAAACCGAATTGAATCAAAAAACAAATTAAAATTCTGTTCAAAATTAGTGCACAAGCTGTTTGAATAAAAAGGATCCCTTCCCATCGCTTCCACACCTATTGTGAAAATTTATTTTTAATTTAAAAAAAAAAAAATCATATAACGAAAATTGAAAATAAAAATTAAATAAAAACAACACAAAAAGCCACCAAATTTCATCAGGGGACGGCCGGTGGAGGTGGTTTCGGGGGGCCTCAACGTCTTAGATTTGTGTCCATACCAAACACCAAATCAGCCTGGAGGCTTAAACTTCTGTTGCAACTACCAATCAAGCACACACGGACGGAGCTCTTTTCCATTTAAACATCTTCGAATACGCTCTCGCACGATTTGAATCTTTGGAAAAAAGAAATCTTTTTAAAAAAAATTCTATAAAAAATATATAAATATATATTTTTTGCAAAAAAAAGTTAATAACAAAAAAATATACGAAAAAAACCATCTTTGAGATATAATACGTGTAATTTTTGCGATACTACTACGAATACTACGCCTCCCGTCTCCTCCAAAAGGCCTACCCACTACACTACGAAAACAGAAATTCATTTAAAAAAAAAAATATATATATATATATATATACCCATACATATATATAACAAAATTGTACAATTTTCTTTTTTTTTTCATTACAAATATGTTGTTTCTAATTTACCAAGTGATCATCTGAAAAATATAAATTCAAGAAAAGATTCGAAAAATAAAAGTTTAAAAATATATTATCTGTGATTTTTATCAAAATAAATAAATTTAAAAAATTAAAAATAAAAAATAATTAAAAAAATAAGTTTTAAGTAAAGAAATTGATAAAAAAAAAAAACAAACAAAAAATAAATAAACAACAACAAATCGGTCCGTGGTGCTCGTTTATTCACACATCTGCAAGGTCGTCGGTGGATTTAAATTTTTTGTAAGTAATTCCGAAAGTTCTTGATAACATTTTTAGGAATTATTTCAACTCTTATGGATGTTTTTTTAGAAATTATTATTTTTTTTTTTTTTCAAAATTCTTCTCAAGATTTAACTTCTAGAGGTACGAGAACTCCTTCCAGAAATGTGGAGAAGCGATACGCGTACCATTATGTATGTGGCGCTAAGCCTATGTATCGTTTTCTAACCTCAGATACGCATAGATTGGGAGCAGATTATATCAGAGGCTGGTATTTTGTTGGTGTTCATAGTTTTTGTTGTTACCGACATTCGTCCAATGTTGTATATGTAGACACTTGCACACCTACCTACTAAGAGTTTTGTTCATTTCGAAAAAGTCCTTGTTGTGGGTACAGTCAGTAACAGTCGTGTTTTTTAGTACAGTTGGTCTTCGTTTTTGAAAAGTTTTTTGGTGTTTTTGTTGGTATAGTGTTTGAAATTCTAAGAGAGGCGAGTAGGTATGGCTTTTAAACATAGTCAGTGCTTTCGACTCTCACTCTCATTTCTCTTTGATGGAGGTAAAATGAGGGAATTGTGCAATGAGGTGCAATGTTTTTTTTTCTGGTTCCATTATAGAATCCACATAACTGGATTTTAGGATAATGCAAAGCACATGACTAGTGTATCTATGTACAGTAGTTGTGCAAGAAAAGGGTGTTGCCAGGAGTAATCGATTTTGCGGTTTTCCATGATGGTTCGAATATGGATTTGAGGATTGAAAGTTCAGAATGGAAGTAGTTTGTGTGTGACTACATATTTTCGAAAGGGGATTAACCAGAAACAAAAGCTTTAAGAATTTGCAAAGTTCTATTCTTGAATTTGTCTTATCTAAAAATTAATGTTAGGTATCATACATACAAGTATGTACTTGTTAGTGTGGTTATTTTGTGGTACCACGGCTTTTTCTGCTGATATATGATAAGCTACTCTTAAAAATCGTGTAAGGATGGACTTTTTCAAAGCAATTAAATTGTTTTCTGTGTTTTTTTTTTAAATAATTTGATAAAATATCGGGCAATTGTGCAGAAGTGGGGTTCCACTCCAATTTCAGTGCTAACATGTTGACTTAGGTTGCAAATAGATAATTAGTTTAAAATGATAAAAAAAAACATTTTTCCGATTTTCATACCCTCACGTGACTATGTCGTTCCGCTTATAGGCAGGCGCCTATACTTACAACACACTCATGAATCAAGCCCCCCAAAAGGTGGTCGCGGGCTTAATTGTTAATTACGGAAGATGGATGAATCTACGATTTTTTTTTTTTAACGTTAAGACTTAAAAAAAATCAAAAATTTTTTTAACAATTTTTTTCCTATCAATAATTGTTATTTAAAGCGGCTCACCATAAATTTACTATTTTTAGGTAGCAGAACTTACTCCGATGGTTAAAAACTGGGGGTTTCCGTACAATTACCAAATATCAAAACCATGAAAGAAAAAGAAGGAATTCAAAAATTTACTCAAGACCATCACTCTAAAACTTGGCATTTAAAAAAAAAAAAAAAAAAAGTAAGAGGAGCCACATTTCTAATTGCAGTTTTACTTAAAGAGATTCCGACTTGTGGAATTTGGGATGGCAAGAAACTAAGTAATTTCGTTCTTTGAGTGCCAAATGTACAAAGAATGACCTTCTGCCATTTTTCTGTCAACTTTATGATTTCGTGCTAATAGAACTTCTGGCATTTATTAGCTGGACCAAGTAAGATTTCAGGTCATCATCACTGGTAAAAATTTTACCATTTAAAGAGTTTTGCAAACTTCGATCTTGCTGATCTACTAGATCAGCGCTGTAAGATGGATCTGACATGATTTCTTAACACATTGCTTACTTAGTTAAATGTTTGTGGACCTTTTGATTTAATCAATTACCGTCTCAAGTTAGCGCGGTCTCAAGTTTACTACTTCCATGTGTGCGCTCAAAGCGATTGTGTTCATTTGCTCTACATGCCCTAGTTATCTAAGACGACTATTGTGTACTCTTCTGACCACGTCAATGTCACAAAACAGCTCGTACAGTTCGCCGTTAAAATTTCGCCCCATAAACCCGTCACCGCAAACGTGATCAGAATCACTCGAAGAATTTTTCGTTCAAAAACGAATGGGATGATGAGAATCTTAGGAAGCGGCTCCTTAGTGTTTCTTGATTTTTTTCACACAGCGCGTTTGCAAGTTATAATGAATAGGAAATATAGAGTTCGGCAGGGCATGCCATAAGCGAGTTGTACGGCTTAGGAATGAATCAAGATATTTCATAGTATGTCTGAAAGTAGGCTTGAGGGTATACTGATGAGAATTCATAGCGAGACGGGTGCTATGGTTGAAGGTTGGAGGAGGCAGAATGCAACTGCCGATTTCCATGAAGCACTGGTGGTAGAACTAGCGATAAAAGAAAACGAGACAGAAGATATTGCGTTGGTGTTCAAGGGTGTCAATTAACTGACTGATATTAGTACAACCTATGGGATTTATCGCACGGGTTTGAATCCTATCTAGAACATGCAGAGATGTGGGCATTGTACTCCAATTTTGAATGCCTTATATCAGAGATCATAGATCAGAGGGGGTGAAATACTTCATACATCGCTTGAGGAAACCTAGGCATTTCGCAGCATTTTTGGCGACATCGAAAATGTGGTCATTCTAATGTAGGTTGTCACTGTTTTCGTGTTTCGAGATATTTCATGAGATCATGGTTTACCAGCGCTTCCATGATCTTGGAAAGAACGGACGTAAGTGCAATGAGTATGTTAATGAGGCCTTATTGCTCATTTTTTTTTTTTTTTTTTTTGTTTTTTTGTTTTTTGCCGAAAAAGCAGCGATTTGCAAGAGTATCTCTTTAAAATAGCGTAGCAGAGGTATACAAAGTCCCTGACCACCTTAAAGTTGTAGCTGTCTATTGTGACGTTCACTCCGATTGTCGATGTTATGTGTCTCGTTTTGGAAAATTGTGATTCTTGTGAGTTTCGCAGAATTTTCTCAAGTACGATGTGGAAAAAGTTATCTGACAAGTTTCGATTTGACTGTGTAACAAGGCTATATCTAACTGCGTATAACTGGTCTTCAGAAATGTTGTCATATGAGGCCTTAAAATCGATAAGAAAGTGGTGCGTATCGATTGTGTTTTTGGGTTTTTTTTTTAGGATCTGCCGTAGTGTGAATATTTGGTCGGTAATAGACTGACAGGGGGCAATAATAAAATTAATAGATGGATTCCATTCTTTAGGCATACTTTCTCCTTACCAAATCTTTAGTATAAGTATGTTCTCATTCTTCTGGCTGTCAGTACCGACTGTGACTCTACTATTAAGTTTTCTTATTCATTTCTACAGGACTCTATTTAGGTATTGTTGCGAAAATTGTTCCTGGAGAAGCACCTCTATATTTCCTCTGGAGAAGCTGATGTTCTTCCTTCCTGTTTTGCTCATAAAGCTCACCGACCGCTTCGTAGGCAAGTTGTTTCCCTACATGTATTCTTCTTTAAACTATGGTTATCGTGAAGGTGGTCGACTAAAATCCATCACATCAGGTGCGGCGTTTATAGTAGTTTCTTGGCGTCGTTGGCATTAGATATTGGTCGCATAGGACATTCGAGATATTGAGAATTCTCAATCGGTAAAGGCTTTGGTGTTTTGTTGCGATACATACATACGCATGGCACTTTGCCACGGTGTGTTATCATGGTGCAAAATCCACAAGTTTTCTGCCCACAATTCTGGTCTCTTTCGGCGAATTGCTTCACGCAAACGTCTCAACGCCCAAATAATGCTCTTTGTTTACTGTCTGTCCTGGCAAAAATTCATGATGCCCTACACCGTTGTAATCCGTGAAAACCGTGAGCATTGCCTTCTTTTTTGACTGAAAACAACGTGGTTTTTTCGGTCTCGGTCCAAAATGTGCGGTGTTATTCCGGCAATAGCGTGTCGAATGTTGGCCTCGAGCTCATCCAAAGTAGTGGACTTGACGTAGCACCAGAGAAAATAATCGAGCATTGTCAAACTTGTGAGATGACTCTATCGCCAAATTTCTTTTTTACAACTTCGAGCACTGCATCACTTGTATGACATGTAGCGTCGTCTTGTTGGAAACACAGCTCGGATATATCGAAGTTGAACAGCTTTGAGCACAGAAAGTCGATTATCATCGCTCTATACCTAAGACCATTGATGGTAACGGTGTCTCCATACTTATTTCGAAAAAAATTAGTTCCGATGATGCCGCCATGCTATAAACTGCACCAAAAAGTCAATCTTATGCGGGTTATGCACAATTCTTTCAAGAATCATATGCAAACGCATCGTCTTGTTTAAGTCCTTTTCTCACATTGAAAATTTCGATTTTGTCGTTGTCGTGACAAATAATGTTGAGGTTTCATTCGTCGGGTATACTTAACATAGCAAAACTTATTCGAAGTTAGTAGTTTTAAAAGCAATGTTTTCTTATTTGAGATGCATGCAGAAGGTACATCTTAGCTTTTTTAACAGAATGTATTCAGTTTTGTTTTCTCTATTTTCTAAACCAAATTATATGTCGTCAAAGTATCTCGCAAGCTAGAAGTGTTTGCAAGAAATAGTGACTTAAGATGTCTTTTGCTCTATTGGAGGTATCACATAACACCGTACTTACAGACGCGTATAGATACATTTAATCCTCCATATTTCTCCTAGGTATTCGCATTGCTACCCCGCTTCTGTGAGGTTTGTTTAAATTCGTGGAACTCGGTACCGTGCTATAGGCCGAGAGATTGTTGATGTTTTTGTATTTGAGTGATCCAATTATTTTTTCATCAGTCCTTTTTTCGAAGCTTGGCTAAGACTTGAACCTCTACTGCTTCTTCGACTGGATTTTGTTAGACCCGAGAACATTTGTAACATTTTCATGACAGTCCTTGCAATTCTTCGTTTATATTTCTGGAACATTATTTAAAATTGTGATGCATATTAAAGTTAGACGAACAAAACAAAACTTTAAATTTAAACGACACTCTACGTGTGGCATATATTCATTGCAATTTCCGATAACCACCAAGTTATAGACATCGCCTTAATATTTAAATAGTTTGCACGATGACTACTTCTAAATAGATGTCATGAGTTGAGCTTAAGGGCAGATATTCAGTGTGAGAACTGATTTGTTATCCGTTATCCGCTGTCGTCAGTAAATAGAACTCATTCCGGACTCGTTAATGTGAATTTTTTTACGACATTGAAAACCAACAGATTTTATACTTGTCTTGTTGCATTCTAACTTTCTTTCTTTTGCTATCTTACTATACAACTCGTTTTACGTCTCGGGAAATTTTTGAGATTTGAGCACACTCCATATAAGATTTCAAAAAGTTCCGTATCTTTTAAAGCGTCTCAATGTTTTTCCATCATTATCCAAATATATTTAATTGACTCCCTCGAAGGCGCCATTGCCTTAAGTTGTGCAGCAAGAAAATTTACTCTTCCAGATCAAATTTGAATCTCTTTTATTGCAACCCTTGTAACCCACCTTAGAAATTTTAGCTTGTAGATAAGGTACTTAGTTATGCCAGCATTCCATAAATTGCTGACGCACGGCACTCCGTCGCGAAATGGCAGAACGGGATCAATTTTTCTCCGTTCTAGGATGAGAAAGATGTTCTTGAACTTTAAATCCGGCATAATTTTTTAAAATGTCGAAATGTGGTCCATGGAGTTGGGTTTAAGGGGATAGTATGACAATATAGGAGAAAATCACCAGGCCGAAAACTTTGACAGATTACTAAAGCATATTTATCGCAGAAACTTCTCTTTTCAGTGAATAAGAGTACTTTTACTTCCTTGTAAATAACAAATGGAAATCATGAGGTCACACTACCCAATAGTCTGTTATAACATATCCAGAAGATATGTCGCAGTTCTAGAACACAAGAGCTCATACGAGTTTGTATTCAGAACCTAGAAAACATTTAATACCTTCTAATTCCCTCCGGTGAAATGAAACCTCACAAGTAGTGTCAATATCTGCTTGGACAATTATTATATTTTACTATCAGGGAGAATAAAAACTTGAAATTGTTTTTTATTTCATTTCTAAAACTATTAACACTTCTGCTTGAGTTGTAGCCTGTTTGTGGCCAACGTGGATGATACTCGACCGGTTAGACCACATTCAGCAGGTAGTGAAGAGACTATAGCAGCGAAGACTATGACCAATCGATTGGTCGTCGCTCTCAGCAGCTTGGCTTGGCATATTCAACAACTTGGCGTATTTTACGTGAGGATCTCGGCTTGAAAGCGTACAAAATTCAACGTGTTCAAGAATTGAAGCCAGGCGATTTGAATTTGAGTCATATTTTCAGTGAATGGGCTCTGGAAAAACTCAATGAAAATCCGGTGTTTTATCGTGAAATTTTGTTCAGTGATGAAGCCCATTTCTAGCTCAATAAATACGTTAATAAACAAAATTTCTGTATTTGGGCTGAGCAACCCGAAGAGTACCAAGAGCTACCATTACATACATTAAAAACAACGGTATAGTATGGTTTATGGGCTGGTGGAATCATTGGTCCATATTTCTTAAAAAATGAGGCAAATCCGAATGTTACCGTCAATGGTAACTGTTATCGCGCCATGTTAACGGACTATGTGCTTCCTGAAATTAAAGCACATGGTCTCGGTGAGCTCTGGTTTCAACAAGACGGCGCTACGAGCCATAGAGCACGTGAAACAATGGACTTGTTGAGAAATCATTTTGGTGAGCACTTAATTTTACGTTTTGCTACGGTAAATTCGCCGTCTAGATCGTGAGATATCACACCGTTGGACTATTTTCTTTGAGGATATGTAAAGCCAGCTACGATTGACGCTTTGGAAGCCAACATTACTCGTGTTATCCGTGAGAAATTGGACCTTCCGAATGGACCACCTCATATCTAGTCGTGGCCAACATTTACATGACATAATTTTTAAAAAGTAAATGACATGAATTTTTCTTTTAACCTATGATAAAAATTTTAAGTTCACTTTCAAATTTATGTGTTTTATTTTACATTATAAATCAAACCTCACGATGAATCACCCTATATAAAGTGATTCAACTTTTCGATAACATAATTAGCAGAATAATAGGCTTTTGTTTGTAACTTTTTTATTTGTGCTTATAATTCAACGAAGTTTTGAATAAGAAAATGAAATTATATTATAATTCAGCATAAAGAATAATGAGGACCAAATTCATCTTTTAACATAATTTAATACAACAAAAGTAAAAATAGGGCATTTGATCAATTTGTTGACTTTGCGAAACTGTTTGTACTTAATACTGCGTATGGCCTCCTTTTGCTTTGAGGACCACTTTTATTCTTCTTGGCATGGATTCTTTTAACTTTTTACATTGAATTGCGGTGATATTTTGCCAACCAGCTTAAGTGCGCTGCCATAATTCATGAAAATCCCGACAATCTCCAGGCAAATCCGAAATAGCACGTTTTTACCCAACCCAAAGATGTTCGATCAGATTGACGCCTGGAGATTGTGGTGGCCAATCAAGTATTTGAAATTGCTGATATTGCAGCCACGATTTTGTAATTTTGGCTGTGTGTTTCGAATCATTATCTTGATGGAAGTTAATGTCCGGCAATCTTTATGCCACTTTTCCAAACTTGTAACGAGTCCGTCTTCGCGGATGTTGATGTAATGAGCGGCATTCACGCGACCAATCACTTTAATGTTTTTACGAACCCCTTAGATGCACATGCATCCCTAAATCATAAGATGTCCTCCTCCAAATTTTTATGTTGGTTTGATATGGCGATCGCTGATTGGCTCACCTGGCCTTTTCCAGATCCATTGGCGACCATCGGACACAAGATGGTTTTTGTTTTTTTATCCGATCAAATTGCCCAACAATAACCCTTATATTTTTGGCGAAATTGTAGCCTTAACTTCTTATGGCGGTCAGTCAATAAGGGCTTTTTAATTTTTTTCATCCATGAAAGCCGTTGCTGTGCAAAACAACCTCAGTTGTTACATTAATCCCATCGTCTTGATTTAATTCCTTATTAATCTGGACCACACTTTCATATACTCCATATTTAATCTGCCATACAATACGCCTTTGTATATTTGAATTTCAGATTGTTTTCCTTCCAGACTTATTTTTTTCAGCGTCAGACTTCAGATTTTTTCTTTGAAACAATTGGACTTTCCACTTCCTTAATTTTAGAGATGCCAAGTTCTTTCATCTGCCATCAAATTTAAAACAATAATTTTAATTTTTCAAACTGAAATTTAAATGTACCTTATGTAAGATTTTTATTTTTAACAAAAAACAAAGGAAAACTAAACACTTGACCAAACTGTGTACTAACAATATGCAACTGCGACAGTGTCAACAAATTGATCACATGCGTTGCCTAAGAACTTTTATAGATTCTCACATTAACAATGCGTTTTCGTTTGCTTTTGGTGTGCTGATTAATAATCACTCCATTTATTTTGAACAAAAATAAGGTTGCTCTAACTGTTAAACTTGAAGAGTTACAACTAAAATTTATACTTTGCTCTTATCATGTGATCAAAAAGTTGAGTCACTGTATATATATATTATATATTGTCTCTTAAAAGTCAATGATAGTCGAATTGGCATATGGTTCGTTCATCGACCATAACTTTTCATCTACTAAGAAGGTTTCTATGTACCGTGGAGGAGGACCGTGCTGACCGCCGACGAGTGCACATATGTCAACATAGTGCACTCGTAAGCTTACACTAAGCTACTCATGGCGCTCGTGCTAATGCAGTGCAGTCTCTAAATGAATACAACAACAAAAAAAAAGCATAATGCGCGTGTCCTAACTCTCCCGCCACCGGTCATAGTACTGTTGCTTGCACTTGGTCACTGCTTACACCTACAACAATTTGATTCGGTAAACCAACGTCAGAATTTTCACTTTGCGCCCTTGCTTAGCATCGTCGATATTTGTATTTTCTGTATTTGTTTGTGATTATGACTAAGAAATTCAGGGTTGACCTAGCTAATATACAGATGCCCCCAACTAGACAGCATTTCGACCTTTAATGATTTCGATGCACTGTCTGACTAAATTCAAAGAATTGTATCCCTGTATCCTCATAATGAAATCGTTATTAAGAGCGATTTTAATGTACAGAATTCTGTGTGGCTGCGACATTCTGGACAGACAACATCCGAATGGCTATGTGTTGAGATCTTCTCTGCGGAAAACAACTTGACCCACTTGCAACTGAGCCTGATACAGGTAGTCATACGACTTGAGCTATTGAGAGGCTGTCAGTATTAGAGAAATTTTTTTTCGGTCCTACAAGACCAACCCGACTGAGAAAAACCAAAAAAAGTACAAACGTGACAGGAATGTGGGTAGCCGTGGCTCAACTGGTAGTGTATTGACTTTCCAATCGAACAGTTCGGGGTTCAATACCAGCCTGCACCGAAAGACTTTTTTCAGGTAATTAAAATTTTGTGAGATGAATGGTTGCCTAAATACAACATTAAGTCAATTTAGACTAGTACTTAGAGCGAAATAACCACTGAGCCTAAAAATATTTCCTTCTCTCTCTGTCCCATTTTCCTAAAAAAACGTAAAAACCTGCTCATGCACTTTAAGTGTATTCATACTCACTTGAGTGTTGTTCTTTTAAAAAAAGGAATGACTGCAACGTCTTTCTTAAGCGTGTGAAATTTCAATACGACCAAAAACTAAGGCAAAAGATACTACAATGTCTCAGTGGTAGTAAAAATATTTGGTCGCTTATCAAAAACATTAGAACTTCTGCCTCATCCTCCACACCAACGCTCATTTACAATGACATTTCAGCTGTCAGCTCCTTAGACGAGGGTAGTCTGCTTACCTCAAAGTGTGCCAGTTCAACACTTCCAGATTGTGCTTTGTCCCCGTCTACACTTGTACGTCGAAGTCATGAAAACGCTGATAAGCCGTCAGCTCATGAAATATCTCGAAACGCGAAAACCTGGCATGAAATTGAATATCTCACCGGAAAGTGGAACCAAAGCGTACATCAATGCAGTAAAGGCAAGAAAGTTACACTTTTTTTTATTATTCCGCGCGCGCACCAAGGGGATATGAATACCCTTTAACTGGCTTTTCACCAGGGTGCGGGCGGGGGTGTAGTAGTTTGAAACTCAGGTGTATTAGGTTTCGATATTTTCCCCAGAGGTGGTTGTCAAACTGGAGCCAGTGCATCCTCAACCAGTGGACCTTATTACATGCTAGTTGTTAGTTCGTTACATTTAGCCCAGCCAACTAGCACTCCAACACTAGTGTTATGCCTTCATGTCAGAGTTGACGCCGACGGGATTTTCATATAACTACATACAAATTCCATGAAAAGACTTTTTCAGAGAATTGCCTCGCACGGGATTCGAACCCGTGACCCTCTATGCATATACCACTACACCACGGCCACCTTCTTGATATTTCAAAATTATTTGGCAGAATTTGGCATCAGGCTCTTTTGTCGAAAATGCATGCATTTGGGACTGAAGAATCTCCTCTTCAATGAATTAAAAATTGCCTTTCGAAATGTTCAATTCAAATTTTCTTTGATGGTTTGAAGTCTGATATTCACAAAATAAATGCTGGTATGCCACAGGGCACCTTTCTTTCTCTGACACTGACACATTTCCTTTCCAAAATATTCTGCTTTGCATATTCGTTCCGGGACTCACGTTCTTGCTCTTCGGCTGTAGAACGGGAACGGCAGCGTATATTAGCTTATTAGAGAGTGGAATATAATGTTTTCAAAACACAATGCCGCTTACTGTCGTCGAAATAGAAAAAATTTTCCTTCTCGGTATTACAACTCAGGTTGGAATGACTACATATTCGATATCGCCAAAAATACTTTGAAATGTCTAGGTTTCCTCAAACGATGTAAGAAATACGTTTCACTTTCTGATCTAGCCTCAATATATAAGGCATTCATCCGCCCAAAATTGGAGTACAATGTTTACATTTTATCAAGTGCTCCTAAAATCTCTCTGCACCACCTAAATTGTTCAAAACCGTGAAATAAATATTGAACATCGGCGTACTGTCTCCTGTCTTATGTTTTTCTATCATTCTTTTCATTACCAATCCTCCAATCAATTTGCCAGCACTGTAACCCCCGTCTCGCTTTAAATGTTCATCAGTTAACCCTCAAACCCACTCAAAAAAAATTTTATGATTGTTTCCATAACCGTACAACTCGATTATATGTAGAATGCTCTGCCGTACACTTTATTTCCTACTCATTTTAATATTCAAACATTTAAAATCAACGTGCATAGGTACCCCTACAAACAAAACATAAAAATATAAAAACAAAAAAATTCGGATGGCGAAAAATACGTTGATATTCTCAAGAAAGGGAGAGATCTGTGCCTGTATATGGAAATTTCAGTGCGATTATGATACTACGTAAACTCAAAATAACATGGTTCGAGAAAAATCCCCCCAGGGTTCTCGAGTGACCCCCACTATATCTTAACCCCACTGAACATCTGAAAACTGACGTTTAATGGTGCCATTAATATGCAAAACATAAGCAATTTAGAAGATGTTTACGTTAATGTCGAGACTGCTTACCCTTCGAAGTTCCTCTAAAAGGATATACCGTATATATGTAGGAGCTTTATAGGCAGCATGCAGAGCAATTGTAATGATGTGATTTTAAAAAAAGGTTTGTCTACAAAGTACTGAGCGTGTAGTGAATCTGAATCTTATTTACTTTCCTTATTTCTTTGAAACACATTTAACCTAATTTATTATTTCTTTTTTATTTTAACTTTTTAAATCTTCCAACACCGACTGGATCCAGCAAACGGTTGATCCTTCCTTTTAGCAATACAGTGATTCTAATTCGAAAAAAATCGATATTCTACCAAATTCAGACTGAGCCGTCCATAAAAAAAAAAAAAAAACCGTCAGATACCAAGTTTTACAAACGAAGAGGCAAATCAAATAAAAGAAGCTGCAGTGAACTTTATTAGCTTCGAAAAGTCCTCACTCAAATAAAAGCTACAATATTAGGTCACTCTTTTCAATATCTTACTGTACGATGATACGCAGTATATGCCTCTAGTATTTAATTATATCGAAATTACATTTTCTTGATAGAATACAAAACAACGGCGTTGTTTGATCAACGTACGATGAAATACTATAAATGCTGCCGAGTGAGCATGTGTTGATTGATTTCACGTTAATTTCTCAAATATCTGGTTACGTAAGGTTAGTCGCATCCTATACAAATACATATGTGTATGAGAAAATTGAAGAAAATTCAGGACGCACACTTACAAAATTGTATGGGGTATTTTTTATTTATATTCCGAAGTATAGTATTTCGCAGATAAATGCAATTAAGTATTGTCCATGTAATTTTTCTCGATTGCTATTATTAGGCGTTCGTCAAAAAAAATTTATCATAGAATGCACTTGACATTATCAACCTAACGCTATCGAATTTAATAATATGACAGCGATTATCGATTATCAAAGTATCTAATCTGTGTAAAAACTAGAGTGCCATGTACTTTAAGTGCAATATTTTACTATGAGTGTTTAAGTAGTGAAAGACTGTGGTAATTATTGTGGTAACTTCAGACAAATAAGAAATAAATTTGTCTCGTATCTCCAAAAATTTTAAGAGATCTGAATTTACATCGTTATAATTAGAAAGACTATGAAAGGTAGGTGTATCTTATTTCTGTATCTGTGTCAATTAATATTATTTAAGAAATTATTTTTTATAATAAAACTACACAATTCTCCAAGACAAGCTTTAACATACAAATATAGACAAGAATTTTTATTAAAGATGTTTGCAGAACAGAAAAATTAGCTATGCAGGATGAGTTTTGATTTTTAAACCTCGTTATTGTTGCTTTTTTCGTTTTGCTTGAAAATATCGTTTATTAGTTAGGTCGTACTTGAACATTCCTTTCCAGCTAGACAATTGTTTTCCTATTTGCTTTCAATTTCCCAGGTTGAAGTCCATCTCCACTTACGTACACTACCGTTTTTCCTTGTTCGTAGATTCGATGCTTCAGCCTTCTAAGCATATGAAATTTGACTATTTTTGTTAAGTCTATGTTACAATACGAATCGTAAAAAAAGTAGTTGTCTCGAAAATATCAAGAGCGCCTTGATGCTTTTCAATTGCCTTCTGAGCCCGAAAGAAAAACGATTTGCAAGAGTTTCAGTTCGATTGATCTCTAATGTGGTGCCGTTCTTTATATAGGGTTTTCTTATAACGACTTAACAATTTTTTTTTTTTTAAATAAAAGGCAAACCATTTGAGATATTTCAAAAACTTTATTATTGGCTTAAAGTACAATCAAAACATTAATGAATGGAACTCAACTCGACTTCGTTCATATGGCCATATGGCACGTTTGCAGCGGTCGATTCGTTCGGCCCAATTTTCAACGACTCGGCCACACATTTCAGCCGAAACGGCCGCTACTTCGCGTTAAATGTTGGCTTTGAGCTCTTCCAACATCATCGACGTGTTAGCATAAACCAATGACTTAACGTAGCCCCACAGAAAATAGTCAAGCGGCTTTAAATCGCACGAACGAGGCGGCCAATCGACTGGCCCATGTCTTGAGATAACACGCTCACCATACTTACTCTTCAATAAATCGATTGTAGCGTGTGCTATGTGGCTTGTGGTACCATCCTGTTGAAACCACATGTCCTCCAAGTCCATATCTTCCAATTCGGGCCAAAAATAATCGGTGATCATGGCGCGATAACGGTGACCATTCACAGTAACGTGACGATCGTTATTGTCGACGAAAAAATATGGCCCAATAACGCCGCCTGCATGTAAACCGCACCAAACAGTTATTTTTTGTGGATAAAGGAAGTGGTAATTCATGAAGCACATGTGGGTTTTCACCCGACCAATAACGCATATTTTGCTTATTGGCGAACCCATTGAGCCAAAAATGAGCTTCGTCACTGAAAATGATTTTGCGACTCCGAATATCTGTAGAAAATTTTTATAATTTGCAGACGTTGCTCGTTAATGTACCTTGTACTTTGTCAAGTCCCTATTGGAAAACACTATATTAACTTTGGAACCTAGGTTCGCTGAAGTTGTGTGTCGTTATTCGATTACAGCTTGTATTTCACTTTTCACTCGTCTACCAACTGTGTTCTGCTGAAAATGACTTTGAAGAGATTGTGCCTCTAGTGTCGGCTCTTGCCCTAAATCGCATAGCCTTGTTTGACATTCAAGGTTAAATCAAAACCGACCTTACGGAGCAGTAACCTTTCTTCACCTTTGGCTACAAGGATGCCAAAATGAGACATGGCTTTGAATAATTTTTCCCGGTATACGAGTTGTTCAAAGAGTAAAGTGCACCTGAAATTTCATGGGCAACGTAAATTAGATTACAGATGTTTTTTTTTTTTTTTTGCTGTGTTGGTACATATGTCCCGAACAGTTTCAAGTATATATCATACTTAGTTTTTTTTTTTGATATATAGAAAGGTTAGACGTGTATGGTGTGCTCGGTGATTTTTTATTATTACAATATAAAAAATGGAGCAAAGAATTTGCATCAAATTTTATGTAAAAAATGGAATCAAGTGCTCTAAGACACTTAAGTGACAGTGGTATGCGGTGAGTCTCCTTTCTAGATAAAAAAATGTTTATATGTGGTACAAGCTCTTCCAAGATGGCCCAGAAGATGCTAATGGCAAACCTCGCCCTGGACGCTCCTGCACATTAACAAAAGATGATAACGTCGAAGCTGTGAAAAGAAAAGTTGCTGAGGTTGTTGGCGTATCGTTCGGCTCGTGTCATGCATTTTTTTCGGATGTTTTGGACATGAAACGTGTGTAAGCGAACTTTGTTTCGAAACTTATTAAGTTTGATGAGAATAACCGTCACATGAGCATTGCTCAGGAGCTCTTGAATAACGTCAATGATGACCCTGACTTGGCAAAAGAGTCATAAATGATGACCTGAAGAGACCTATGAAAGGACGGAGATTTGGGAAGATCGAGGATAAAAAAAACGGCATCGCTAAAAAAGCCCAAGTGTGCTATATCTGAGGGGGATTTTCCCCCCTTTAAAGGAGAGAATATTGATATTGATGAATAATTAAATATTTTTTTTTATAAAATATTAATTCACCTTACTTTTTGGACATACCTCGTAGATATATTACAATTATCCCCGAGCTTAAAAAATCTACTTCCTACTTCAGTATCTTAATTTCCCATAATCTACTTCAATTACGAAATTTTTATCCTTTTATTTATTTCCCCAATAGAAAAAAAATTTTCCAATAATACCACAAATAAATTGAGCCTTGTTTAAATGTTGAGAATATAATGTTATGTAAAAAAATAATTGGAAAAGTGAATAATTGTGTGTGTTTACCAAAAACATGCGTCTAAAAAACCAATAAAAAATTCCGCCATTCTATTAATCCATATTTTCATTTAGTAAAGCATCGAAACGAGTTGCGCGGCTATATTAGTAGGGTCACTATTATTAATATTTATAATTGCTTGGCATCGTCTAGTGCAATTTCCACTTTACGCATATTCTTAACTTAGGCCTCTCCAAATTTGCCTCAAGACTCGCAAACTGTGTTACTCTTATTATGGCTTTTTTTCCCCTTACGTTTTTGCTTCATGCAGATAAGATAGGTATCCGAAAGAGATATTCGCTATCTACATCGATAGCCAGGCCGCACTCAAAGCAATGGAATCAACCAACATCAACTCTGATACAGTCAGGGGCTGTCGTACAGTGCTCAAGCCAATATGCAGTAGAACCGGGTAAGACTGTGCTGGGAGCCAGGACACTGTGGTATTAAATGAAATGAATAAGCGGATGAGCTTGCAAGAAGAGGAGGGTTACTCGAAAAAAGCACCCTAAGGTGGTCAAGTCTTTTAAGGACACAGATCGAGGAAGTTACTAAAACAAAACAGGGATAAGTTTATGACAGTAATAGGAATCCTGACAGAAACGGATATTCTGCGGTGATCTGCAAGCTTCACATACTTTGTGAATGCGAGGCAATATCCCCTTGTCGAAGGAAATTTTTAGGGAGAAACTTTTTCGAAAATCCAGAGAAAAAGGACTTCAAAGATCTTCTTGGCTTTGCAGAGAAACCAGGTTTTTCACAAGCGAGATTGTTTAGGTTTTTACTACTTGAAGGCAAATTGAACTGGTTCCACAGAGATCGCGATGGACCCGGTTTGGTGCCTGATGTCTGTGTGATGGCATATCCATCATACCCCTGTTTAACCTAACCGAACCTAGCTTCTTTTCAATATGGCTTTGGGTCAGTAGCAGTTTATATTTGATAATCCTGTTTTTGATGCCAGATTCTGCCAAACGGAGTCGAATTGTGTTGATGAGCTCTTTAATTTCATTTTGTAATGATGTTATACCTCCGCAGTATGGAAATATACCGAGGAAATGAAACAAAAAATTCGTGATCTGCAATTAAATGCAGAAAATGATTTAAATGACTTTTCTGGTCATTTCTTTCTTTCCGTCGATATTGTTAATAAGTTTGTTATATTTCAAATTAAAATCAAAAAAATTAATGCGTTGTATAATACAATATATGTATGTATTACCTAACAAGTGTTAAAAGCAAATATGGTATGTAGTTACTTTCTCAAAATAAACTCCAGTTTTCTTCAATCTGCTTCACTACTTCTACTCCAGAATTTTTTTCAGAAGTGGCATGGCTTGTACCGATGTAGACAGTAATACAGTTAATTGTGCGATTACATCGAATTTCTTGAGAAAAGAGCAAGTTGTTCTGGGTTTGTGGAGCATCATTTGCAATTGAGCTTTCTGTGAATGGAACGCAGACTGGGTTATGTTTTTGTTGTTGTGGGCCTCTGGCACTGATAGTTTCACGTCTGTTGTTCCACCCAATGGAGGAACAATAGACATCAAGAGAAGTTGGATGTTGTTACAATTTGTGTTGTTATTGTGAGTATTGAGCGTTGCGTTTTTGCATATTCCCATTAATCTTCAAAAGCTTTTGATATCTCAGACAATTGATATCATTTGATAGCTGAATTTGTTTATAATTTGTGCACTTGAAAGATTCTGGTGTGGTGCAACCGAACAATATGTTCTGATGTTGCAGTTCCTTTCCCGTGTCTGTACGTCAGACATTTGCGGCATTGAATCAATTGGTCTCTGGTTAGCCTTTGGAAACCCCATTTAACTTGGGTTAAATTCTTCATTCATTCGATATTTCTTAGTTCAGAAATCATTCAACCAAACCAATCAAATGGAAAAAATATTCAAAGGCTCGTTTGTTTTGAATACCAATGAATGGTTTTTTCACTCGAATGAAGTATGGACCATCGTTTGGGTTTCATATTAAGAACGATTTTTTGTACTTTGGACTATCGGAGTTGGAATGTTTTTCATATGAATGAATGATTTTTTTTCACTGGTTTGGACGGTGGACTATCGGCGTTGAATATGTTTGAAATTTATATTAATGTGTGTAATGTATATAAGGTATAAACCCTCCCGCACAGCGTTTGACAAAATGTGGTTGGGATGCATGAATATGAATGAGTGAATACTAATATTCGATAGTTAAAATCGTTCAGTCACTAACTATCGGTAGTCGAATTCATTCGATAGTTTCGATCACTAGTACAAATAGTATGTGAACTTATCGTGAGTGATAACCTTAACATATTTGCATTTAAGACCAAGTCGGTTAGGTTCAATTTATTCTTTTATTTATTTTTATTATTATTATATATTTTTATTTTTATTAATTCAATATTCTCATTTTAACGAAAATTCATTTCACAATTACAATATTAGACTTTACTAACATACATACTTATAGAGAATAGATAGTGACATTTTCTATTGAACATTGCAAATAGGTTTAAATGTCACTTCAAGCAAATTGATTCATTGTGGGGTGTACAACATGATCAGTTTTATTTTATAAAAAATACAATGGATATAATGGAAGTTTAAAAAGCAAAAAAAAAAAAAGAAAGCTGTATGATAGAAAAGAAAAGCTGAAGAAAATGTATGTTTTAAGCAATGAAGTGCAACAAAATTTCAATCTCATTATGATCAAAATCAATTTGGGCAAAGTTCTAATGCATCGTATGTCCTCGATGAATCTATTAAACAATTTGAAAGATACTATGGAATAGAAGTTCCTAAAATTTGTAGTCCAAAAAGCAAGGACTTCCATAGCAGAACTTGTATTGCTTCGCAAGTTGTAGGTGTCATTAATCAGAATTTGCAAATACCCGCATCTAATAAAGGACATTTTTAGGACTTAAAAATAATACAATTGTCTCACAATCTAAATAACTTCATGGTCTAGGAAAAACGGTTAGTATTACAAACTTTTCTAATGGCACACTTTTGTAGAACAATTAATTGTTTAAGGTAAGCCCCCCCCAACAACTTATCTCATATTACATTTTCGAATGAAATATCCAACAATAAATTGTTCTTAACAAAATCATTACTGCAAAACTTCTTAAGGTGGTAAAAACATCTAATGGAGGAAAGCGATACTGTTTTAAATTTGAAATATACTCGGACCAACTAAAATTATGTTCGATTGTAACACCTAGGTATTTATAGTGTCTTACTATTTTCATTTTAAAACAGTTCCTGTTGCAAATGATATTATCATCAAAAGATGCTTTAGAACGTTGTATACCACACGTAGTGCAGAATAAATTGTATTGAGAACAATTGGGAGCATGGAATATAATGTCAATGTCAGAAAAGTCTTGCATGCTTAGATTGAAAAAAAAAAAAATAATTTGTTTTTATTGCTAACCGAACCATAGGCTATTCCAAGATCATCTGCAAATGCCGTAAATTTTCCCACGAATGGGTGAGCAAACAAAAATTTGACGTAAATTAAAAATAAAATAGGACCAAGGGCAGACCCTTAAGGTACACCTAGATTCGTAAGTTTAGAGTCACTTACAATGTTCCCAATGTATGTATTAAATAAATACTTTCCACAAGCTCAAACCTAGCGCAACGGTTACATGTTACAGAGAAGTGACTTGGAAAATTCATTTGCCCTACTGAAAAAAGTAATTATTGAGCTCGTTAGATACTTCTGAAAGCTCATTTGTAATACATATTTCGGTTAAGAATACTGTTTAACACTTTCCATTCCTTTTTAAGGTTGCTCCGAGAAATACTGATTTTTATATGAACGTATCTGTCTCGACATATGCGAATTTTCTTACTTAGTTTTTGGCACAATCGGCTATAGCGCTTTTTTAAAATAGAATTTAATAAATGTTTACAGCATTTCTTACGCAATGAGTGTTTAAATTTAATTTGTGAGACGGTGTTCATTTCTTTTAAGCCAACGAATATCACTTTGAAAGCACGATCACTTTTCATTTCATGTGTAAAAAATTGATATTTGTTTTGTTTTGATAGTCCTGAATTAAACGAGTTATTCCCATCTTCATCTTTGCTAAGGAATCTGAAATTTTTATAGGCATTCATACGTTTATAAATGAAATCACTGTTGTTTTTTTTTTTTTATAACACTTAAACATAATGGCTTAAGATTAACATAAACCACTTGAATAACCTTGTTGCCTTAAAAATGGGAGATATAAGAATAAGCAAAGAGAGTTTTTTTTTTTTTTGAAGAGGAAAACAAATTCAAATAAGATTACACATAATTGGCTCTTTATTTTGATTGAAAAATAATTGTTCATCATTTAAAATTTATTTCAGTACCGTGAGAGGGAATAACGAAGTGTATCAGTCAGTTCGACTTTTAACAATTCTTCCGAACATCTACGGCCGTGTATCGTTTTCCAGAGCTTTAATCGTCGCTGTGTTATCCACACAAACAAACGATTTCACGTTCTCCCAAAGCAAACAACCGAGCAGCATGATTTTGGTGGCTAACTTAGAGGCCCCAATTTTGAAATCATTGGCTCACTAAACTTTGACTTCAACAAATCCATGATATTGGTCGACGTTACCTAAATTTTGAAAAATGCCACCAGCCTACAATTCACAGTGTACAGTATATTTTTGTGGATGTAATGGTGTCTGCAGACTCACTTGCGCATCGTTCTAACTCAAAATACTGCAATTTTGCTTATTAACTTATTGGTTGAATCGAATAATGAAAGTGTGGTTCATCTTGCAATTGGTGGTGAGCCAAAGGTGCGACGCCTGACATGATCCAACTGCTTAAATTTTTGCGTCAATTCAAGTCGGTTGAGGTCCCATTCTACTTGTGAGATGAGATCTACTGCGTTTTCCCTTTTGGTTAGTTCCGAAGAATCTGCTGTATGAAACATTGGTGTCAGTCACTCTTAATATTCTAGCCATCTTAGGCGACTGATGCTCAGTTTTCTGACTAATTCGATGTCGCCGTACAGCTCCTATATTTCGTCGTTGAGTCTTCTCTTTCAAATCCCGTCAATACAAACGGGACCGAATATTTTTCGTAGGATTTTTCACTTGAAACGAGTGAGGATATCTTTATCATAACCGATCAAGGACTTATATAGAGTCTCCTTATTTTTTCGGAATATGGCCTGTATGAATATGACAGTTGAAATAGGTTAAGCACTAACTTCTTTCGCGGTATTTGATTTCCAATTAATTCTATATATTAACTTGTTTAATTCCAAGAAGTTTCGCAACTACATATTTAACAAGACAGCAATTCCGCCAGGACTACAGAGCCACGCTCTACTAGTAGTATGTCAGTAAACTCACCATCACCGGCTTTGTCAACTAGAGGTCTGCAATGAATGTCTTGAAATCCGTTTCAGACCCGTCGTCGCTCAGACGCAGCACTACTTGCTGGTGTAGCTAATATTTTGTAATTTACTTTAAACAAAATAGGAAGCTCTACTTGGTGTAGATGCCACCGCTGCAAAACATTGAAATCTTCATGAAAAGTTACATTTATGCTTTCATAATCGCAAAGTTCATTGCTTACTTTGTCTGCAGAGTTAACAACTGGTGCAGGTCGAATAAAGTCCTTGAACAGCACCTTACCATTCAATAATAAACTATGCAATTCTTCATTTAGCAATTGTTCGGTAGGTTGGACAGTCTGTTCAGATATTTCGTAAGCGTACATTTGCATGATACGCTTACATTTATCTCTAGTCTATATGGAATCCAAATAATTATTTAATTTAGTTTTCAAATTTGAAACTACATCTAAATCTTCCAAATGAATAGAACATTTTTTATAAGCGATGAATATGAACGATTACTAAACAATTACTATGCGGTGTTGCATAGTTCTCTGCCTCTAAGACTCTTGATGTTACTTCAAAAGGTTTTAAAACTTTAGCTATCGCTGATATATGGCTTACATTTATTGTATGTTTACAATATGTAATTCGTTCTTTTCCTCTACTATATTTGAAATTTCGACCCAATTTTTTTCTACATAATGTTTACATATTGTTTCTAATAAATACACTATGTTCCAACGTGTGCATATACTACTTTTTAGGGAGGTTTTAAGATACGAATTTATGCTTGATTTTATGTAATACTTTAGAAGTTTTTTGCACAGATTACAAAAATCAAATATTTGCGAACTTTCCTTAATTGTTTTTTCGATGGCGTTGTGTAATAGGTGATTTATACAAAATATGTTGTCATATGAACCGAAAGCAGCGATCATGTTTGCACATCTGTCCGTTACAATGATTGGCATTTCATATAGGTCGCATTCAAATTCATTCCGGAGATTATTAATTTTGAACTTTATGATGTTTTGAGCTAAAAATTTAACAAGACATTTACTAAAAAGAAATTAAACAGCAAATAACCTGAACATGATTTGCCATTCATTGATTTTAATCCTAGAAGTCTCGTAGTGAATTTTTAATGATAAGTACACATTTCTTCAAAAGCTATTGGTCCAAATATCACAAGTAAGTCCATATCCATTTCTTTTTACACTATTATTTCCGTCTTTTTTGTATTAAAATATTTTTTACTTAAACTTTTGATGTTTCGCGAAACTGTTGCGGTAACAGTTTTTCAATATCAACGTTTTGCCCACTGGTTGATATAAGGAACTGTGTTTTGAACTTCTACAATTTTAAAAGGACGGCAATTTTCGATTGTCCACTGTGTTATGACACCAATGTCCACATCCTTTTTTTCTACTGTGTTTTCACTTTTAAATTTTATTAACAAATAACACCTATGCTTGACTAAATTTGAAGTACACACACAAGCAATTTCTACACGCTACTAAATTTTTTTAATTGGTTAACCATTTCTTTTTTCAATCACACCAAATATGTATATCCTAAACCATACTTCTGCCTCTTTTATTGTTTATTCTTAAATCACCGCTTATTAATTATGTTTTAATGGCCAAATTACTTAATAAACCATGTGCAACTGGTTGAAACCATTGAAAAATCTGAATCGTTCGTTGAATCCTAAAATAAATTTATACATTAGCACTGTCAAAACAAATATTACTAAATCTATGCAAATTTACTTAGTTCGTGAAGATCCATTTTTCTAAATTCTAATGAATTGTTATAATCGTTAAGAAAATAATTTGCATGAACACTGAATTAATGTTAGAGTTACACTACCCACTCACTGCATTCGTTTCACTCAAGACATTCGTTTCATTCAAGACATTCGGTGTACTGTATTAGTGTATTATAGAGAGATTCGTCCTCTATTTCTATTTCAAATTTCAAGTTGGGATCTCTATGGGTTCGGTCGAAATAATATTTTATAGGCGGCTAAATATTCTGTAATAAATATTTTCATTAAAAAAAAAAAGTCACACTGGGGCCTTTGTATCCCAAGGTCTTAAAAAGTAAAAAAAAAATCATTATTCATTATCTTTTAAGAGTATATTTTCCTTTAATTACTCCTTGTCAAACAGATGAAATATGATGAGGTTTTCTTGTTTCCGGCACAATTCTTAAATTAGAAAATCTCTATTCCATCAATAATATAGGACAAATTCATATTCTTTATATTTTCAGTTGCCCAGTTATATAACTGTAAGGGAGTTGTTATGTGCTCCCGATACGGGCTTTGTAGGCTAGCTCTGTTCGTTAGTCCAGTGGTATCTCTGCACTGCATCTTGCACAACAAAACCATAATTTTCGGAAAAGCCCAATAAAACAAGTATGTCCGTTTTCGTTAAGAGAGTTTTGACTTCCTTTATGTACCTGTTTTGTTGATCAGTTATAAAACTATGACGAATGAAAACACCAAGCCGTTTCAAAAAGTTCTGAATGAAATCCTCAGAGTTTTCAATTCTCGCTTCCAATTTTGAGAAGTGAATATGAAGTGATTAATAAAAGCAGTATCAAAGATTCTACTTAATTTAGAATAGTTTGGGCAATTAAAGCACTTGCCCAAGTAACAATTCATATCAGGAGAGTTACGAATTTCCAAATCTAAGCAGGCTCTCCTGTCATTGAGATGCTTATCTTCGTTTTCTATCAGCCTTGATATAGTGCTACCCTCAAACATGAGTTTGATATTTTGATGGGTGGTGCAAACACAAGGAATGAGTTCCTAATGCCCCAGCCAAAGTGCAGTTCTTTGATCTTAACGCGAATTTGGAAAATTCAATCTTAAGATTATTATGAACTTCTTTGAACTTATAATATATCTCCCTAAGGTTAGCCAAAACCAGTCGTTTTTGAATATGTTTTTTCTGATTTTCAATTTAATAAAACAGCAAAACATCTAATTTTTGAAGCTGAGAAAATAAATTTTTGTTACCTTTATAGATACGTAGTCTTTTTTTCCTGGCATTAAACGGCTGATATTGTCTTCACAGTAAAAACTTTCTACCAATTGCTTGATATCAGCATCTAAGCTTTTCCCATAAATTGACGGAACGCTTTAATCTTCTTGAAGTTTTCTAGATTTATTGATCATATAATACATAGGCCGTCCCGTTTCTAAGAGAAGGCACCACTTGAATTAAATCCATACCGTTTTCAGTACCAACCTTCAAAAGATACGTGTATAAATTTGACAGCTATCGGACGATTAGTTCTCGAGATATAGCGTTGTGAGTGAAGCAACTTTTGTTATTGTGAAAAAAAATGGATTCAAAGCAATTTCGTGTGTTGATTTATCATTGCTTTTTGATGGGAAAAAATGCAGCCGATGCAAAGAAATGGCTTGATAAGTGTTACCCTGACTCTGCACCAGCCGAACGAACTATTCGCAAGTGAATTGAAAAATTTAAAAGTGGTCATACAAGCACCGAAGATGATGCACGCAGTGGACGTCCAAAAGAGGCTGTTTCAGATGAAAACATCAAAAAAGTCCACAAAATGATTACGAATGACCGTGAAGTGAAGTTGATCGAGAATATTTGGACATGCGAAAGCTCTGTTTAAAGTGGGTGCCGCGTTTGCTCACAGTCGACCAAAAACAACAATTTTTGCGTCGGTATGTGACAATGGCTGAAACTTGGCTCCATCACTGGCGAGCAGGTGACGAACCTCGTCGAAAACGACCAAAAACTCAACAGTCGGCTGGCAAGGTTATGGCATCCGTATTTTGGGATACACATGGAATAATTTTCATCGACTATCTCCAAAAGGGGCAGACTATCAACAGCAACTATTACATTGCGTTGTTGGAGCGTTTGAAGGACGAAATCGCAGAAAAACGGCCGCATTTAAAGAAAAAGAAAGTGCTGTTTCATCAAGACAATGCACTGTGTTACAAGTCGATGAAAACGATGGCAAAATTGAATGAATTCGGCTACAAATTGCTTCCCCACTCTCAGTATTCTCCAGATTTGACCCCCAGCGACTATTTCCTGTTCGCAGACCTCAAAAGAATGCTCGCTGGAAAGAGATTTTATATCGATGAAGAAGTAATCGCCGAAACACAGGCCTTTTTTGAGGCTAAACCGAAATTGTACTACAAAACTGGTATCAAAAGATTGAAAAATCGTGTATCGCCCTCGAATGCACCTATATTGATAAATTAAGTTGAATTTTGCAAAAATTTTGTTTTACTATAAAACGCCACTAACTTTTCAGCCCATGTGTTAGCTTGTCGATCCTTTAAACTCTTCTATAATTTTGTCGACGCTCCATTCTCTTGAAATTAAAGACAGTAAAACAAGTTTGGTGTCTTTGCTTGTATATGGTTTTCTAATAACGACTTGACAACTTTTTTTTTAAATAAAAGGCAAACCATTTGGGATATTTCAAAAACTTTATTATTGGCTTGAAGTATTGTACAATCAAAACATTTATGAATGAAACTCGACTTCGTTCATATGGCCACCGCGGGCACGTTTGCAGCTGTGTATTCGTTGGACCCAATTTTCAACGTGTCGGCCACACATTTCGGCCGCTATTTCGCGTTCAATGTTGGCTCTGATAAACCAATGACTTAACGTAGCCTCACAGAAAATAGTCAAGCGGCGTTAAATCGCACGAACGAGGCGGCCAATCGACTGGCCCATGTCGTGAGATAACACGCTCACCATACTTACTCTTCAATAAATCGATTGTAGCGTGTGCTGTGTGCCTTGTGGCATTATCCTGTTGAAACCACATGTCCTCCAAGTCCATATCTTCCAATTCGGGCCAAAAGTAACGTAACGATCGTTATCGTCAAAGAAAAAATATGGCCCAATAACGCCGCAGGCATGCAAACCGCACCAAACAGTTATTTTTTGTGGATGAAGTGGTGATTCATGAAGCACATGTGGGTTTTCACTCGACCAATAACGCATATTTTGCTTATTGACGAACCCATTAAGCTAAAAATAAGTTTCGTCACTGAAGATGATTTTGCGATGAAATTCATCATCTTGGCGCATCTTCTCCAGAACCCAATCGGAGAACCTAGCTCGTTAGTGTACTTTACCATGATGAAAATGTTGAGTTTACTGAATAAATTGACACTGACAGTTTGATGATTAGTGAAAGAGTGCGTTTACAAATTAAATTCAAAATTGTCAAGTCCCTATTGGAAAACCCTATAGTTTTATGGAAATTTTCTTTTATTTTATCTACAAAATATTCTTCCTTTCTGGAACTATCTTCATCATTTTCAATAGTAACAGAGAAAACTTTCTCTGCAATTTTCAACATAGACTTTTCCAATTTCAACTGCACATATTTTAAGTTACTAAGTCTTCTCTTGACGAATGTATCGTTTCCAACATACTGTATGCATTCATTAATCAAATTGAATGCAATGTCATTTGTCATTTGTCATAATTTGATCTTCAACCTCTAGCAATAATGGCGTTGTATCAAAATTTCGGAACTGACTCACTTTTTTCCTACACGTAGAGCAAATTTACAACTTTGTGTTCAATTTTAGTTGCATCGTAACCATCCATGGTCGTACAGGCCGCAAATCACGAGCACTGAGTTGATAAGGTGGTAAATCCAGAGGATTGCAGCACGTTTTCCACACAAAAGCACTCATTACAAATTTTTATTACGATACAATCTAAAGTAAATCCTGAGCTCACGACAGATTGACATCAAGTGAGTGCAAATAAATTAAGCCTAACTTCTAAGGATTTTATCCTCGAAAACGGGATATGTGCAGTTACTAGTCATTGAAGAAATAAAAAAAAAACAGCTATGTACTTATGTATGTGCATTCGGGTTATATGTGAGAATGATAAGAGGAGTAACGTAACAAATATTTAGTTTTTTGATTTAGCCGTCTATAAAACATTTTTTTGGCCGAACCAATAGAGATCCCAACTTCAAATTTGAAATGGAAATAGAGGACGAATCTCTATCTCTCTATAATATATATACTTTATTTTTTGAGTTATTTAAGGATATATGTAAAAAGGATATTATGGAATATCCTTCGTCCTTGAAATAAAAATTACTCCAAATTTCACCTTTACCTGAATTCAACGAGGTATATTTTATCAAATTCTGATGAGCTGAGCCAAAGTTATGATTTTTTTAAATATAAAAGAAAGCATAAATTTGATTTTTTTCCAATTTTTGAAGTTCCGTTACACGCAAACGCCTTATGATTCGTACCACTCCAATGAGTATTTCTACCACTTATCAGCCAAATCGGATGGATGTCGTTCAGAACGTCGGTCGATCCTTCATGGAATGACCATATTCGTTTCGTTATCCTGTGATGGAATGTTGTGCAGTCTTTGACTCCTAAGCAGTGGTACCCATTTTTAGGGTATACTAGTTTATATGACTACAGTGAAAAGAGTACACTGAACTACTGTACCTATTAAGAGTATTCAAATGAATGCATTCATGCAGACCTTTATTGTCAACCAATATCAAGCCTGTAGCATTGGAACTCCGTCTTACAAAAAACCTCGAAGAAAGTAATTCCCAGCTAAAGTAAGCGATTGTAGAGACTCAAAAGCAACTAGAAACAACTTAAATCGACCAACCTCGAGGTGCTTAATAATTTACTTGACACCCAGTAAAAGATTGTTGCTGATTTCAACAACCGCTTCGAAGATGTAAACCAATCTATCGCGGCGCTTACAGTACGTGTTGAGGTACTTAAACAGACATCCGAGCCAATTTCTTTTTCTGAGCTTAAGAACGAAATTGATCAATTCGAATGTGACACGTTCTCCACTGATGTCATTTTGCGTGGAGTTCTAACAACGTGTAATAAATTATACACTTCGCTCAACTGCACACCAACACCAGTGCCAAAACAAATCTTTCGCGCAAAAACCAAAACAAATGCGGACTGTCTGCGATCATAATAAAATTTTCATCTGAGATAAAATAAAATTGCTGAGTTGACGGACAACTCTACGTAAAAAAAAAAAAAAAAACAAATTGCTTTGTTTACACAATAATTGTGGGTTGCAATCAGACGTGGAAATTCACCTCACTGAAAGTCTCTCTGCACTGAATCATGCCATATATCAAAGTTCTGTGCTTACCTGAGCATAGCCCAACGAAGAAGCTTTTTTGATCGATTCTATGCCCAATTTGGACTCCCTTGCTGCAATCAGAAACAAGTCTTAATACCATATGATGAATCTTAAGATTGTTTGTAAGCTACACATATCTGCATTTATATTATTGGGTCTATAACTTCGTGCGGTTTGCTAAGAGATGGCGTAACTTGTATTATTCCATTTTTATTATTCTATTGGATGATGCCTTTGGAAAGCTACTGTCATTGACGTCATTTCAGTATATGTCATTCATTTGAAGCGTAAACAACAATAATTTTTTTTTCACTCAAATATGTCGAACTTTGTGCCTGAAAAAGTGTTTTTGCGGGGAGCTCTTCTTCATCACTTTAATATGAAGAAAACTGCTGCCGAAAGTCATCGTATTTTGGTGGAAGTTTATGGTGAACATGCGCTAGCTGAGCGAACGTGGTTTGCACGATTTAAAAGTGGTGATTTTGACTTGACGATGAACGTCCTGGGCAGCCAAAAAAGTTTGAAGATGAGGAACTGGGAGCATTACTCTATGAAGATTGTTGCCAAACATAAGAAGAGCTCGCAGAATTTTTGGGTGTCACTCAAGCAGCCATTTCAAAATATTTAAAAGCAGCTGGATATATTTAAAAACAAAGAAATTGGGTGGATCACTTTCCTGGGCAATGACTTGAATGATATCTTGTGCTTGCTTCTTGATATTATTTTTGAACAGCAAGAGGGGCTAAGGGTGTGTTGTCTCATTAATGCACAAAGTTTAATAGGGAAAATTGATAAATCTAGATATCTGTTTGTTGGTTCCAGTGTTGAGTCTTAGCCCATGCATGGTTAAAATATTATTAGAGCTGACAGAAAAAATAGAATTGCTGGTGTACAATATAACTCTGAATCGACTGCTGAAGTCACCTCCCAATAG
Organism: Volucella inanis; assembly: GCA_907269105.1. NCBI lineage: Eukaryota > Metazoa > Arthropoda > Insecta > Diptera > Syrphidae > Volucella > Volucella inanis. Next base: position 68,698,099 of record OU026157.1, on the reverse strand, counting down.
CCCTTTTGAGTACAAGTTTGTGGAAGTTAAAAAAACGAAATGTATCCTTGGTGTACAGGCCATTCAAATATATTGATTTGACGCCTCTCTTTGACGTATTAGAAATCCATTCATCGTTCTACCTACGTACTACTATTGTCTGTGATGACTTTAATTTTAATATCCTGGATTGTGCGAGTTTGTTTGGTCACTAGACATGTTGATGCAAAAGTTCACCTAAGATTTATTCTTTTATTAGCATCCAACTTTAGTATTAGTTTGCACGTAGCGATTTGAATACCGATGCTACCCTTTGCCGGTAGAATAGGTAAAGTGGTTCCAATTTGGCGTCAACACTGCAATTCCCTGGAATGTCTCTGTACCCCGGTACCCAATATACGTGAAAGTTGAACTCCTCTGTTATCTCCCTAAGAAATGATCGGCCGTCAAAGGCGGCTTTAGAATTTTATGAGATTCGGATATCCCTTGCAGATTTCCGCCTGAAACATGCTACAGTGATTTGGAAAGTTAAAGGAGAGGCTTAGCTTAAGCTTATCTCAGAAAACACCGCTTGACATTTATACCATCATCTTCCTCTCAGGAGGATCTTTAGGAGATGCTTACATGAAAGTCCTGGTCAAATCAATGTTGAAAAGTGAAACAGAATATCCAGTAGCGAGGAGGGAGTAGTACGTAAAGTTCTCCGCATGCACAGACTTGCTGTCCTTTAGAATTTGGTTATGTTTGCTGCAGTTGACTGCATTGTCTAAGGTCGTCTGAAGTGTTGTTGGTAGAATTTATAGTAGAGCCGAGAAGGACAAAGTCTCTTACAACCTCAGTATTAAAGCTGTCGATTGTCTGTCTGTCCCTTCTTGTTGATATGTTGGCAGTTCCTTTTTTAATAGTTATGTCAACTATTATATATCTATGTCATCGACGTACGCTAGTGGCTGCACAGACTTATGAAAGATTCTGCCTCCAGTGTTGATTTTCGAGTTCCGTACAATTCTTTCAAGTATGATCTTAATTCACATGACAGCGTGTCACTTTTTCTCAAAGAACAATATTTCCATATCATCTGAACCCCACTACACTTAAATTGTCGCGTTCTTTTTACCAGTTTGTATAACTTTCACACATTATTCCTGAAGTACAATGTCTGAATGTCCTGGATCGCGCGCTTCTCGTATTCTTTTTTCTTCCTCTGGAGAAGATGATGTTCTTTTTTTTTGGTCGTAGAGCTCATTAGCAGCACTCGTCCTTCATTGCAGTGTTTCTTTGTGCACTTCTTGTTTAGCTGCATGTGCTTGTCAGCATTCTTCATCAAACCCGTGATTTTTTGGTGGTGGTCGAGTGAAAGCCAGTACATCAGTTGCGGCAACTCTAATGACACATTGGCAGTGTTTCCACTGGTTTTCGGTACTTGATGCTGGTGGCATAGAAGTTTTTGAGAAATTTCGGGATCTCTTGCGATTGCAGCTTTTTTACGTTATATTTACTCACAGTAGTTCTTCTTTGTTGTGAAAAATCCACATTCGCACCTTGGCTGCAACAAGGTTGTAGTTCGAGTCAATGTTATCTGGCCGGAATGTGCAGACGTCCAGAAAACTGGAGGCATGCCTAATATCTATCGCAAAATCATCGATTTGATGTAGCGCTTCATGATGCGGAGACTGTCATGTTCCGTGGTGTATATTGATATGAGGAAACCGTGTGATTGCTATAGTAATACTTCGTCCCACCGCAAAGTAGTTAACCCTAAGTCCGTTACCAGACGTGGTGTTGTGTAGACTATGCTTACCAATTGTCCTACCAAAGACGTCCCCCTGTCCTACTCCGGATATTGCTTATATGTCTTGTCGAGGGCATTTTAGGCTTATGTAAGTCAATAAAGTCTTGATGGGGCTTGTCATAAGACGCTCCCTCATGTGTCGAAACCTCAAGACTTCTTTCCTAAGCTTGCCGAATATGGTAATCACCATAGTATACTATATATCTTCTTCAGTTCTTCATCCTCCTTATGTCCGGCCCATCACATCGCACTTTCTAGTGGCGGTGATATCTGCGTTCGGCTGCACATGTCCTGTTGAGTGTGCCGATCAGAAGGTTAAGGCATTATCCTTTCGGAAAATTTTCTGAAGAAAAGCTACTGCGCTGGCCTGTGAAATGATAAATCCGGGTCTGTAGTAAGACTGGCCTCATCTGCGCTGATATTTTTCATGAGATCTTACTACGTTCATTTCTGTTGATGGTAAAATTTCTTGTTGAATTTGTGTGAAATCTACCTACAATTCGACGAAGGGAAAGTTCAGATGGGCCATTATGAAATTAATGATGTGCTCAGTAAGTTTGTGTAACTGTCTGCATAAGTTGTAGATCATTCCCACGTCAGAAAGAAACGAGCACATTTTAGAATGGTGCACAAAATACTATGTATTCTTGGTATGTATCTGTTGTATAGTAATGCGTATCTTTAGTCATATTGGAAGAGTTCACAGAATTTTCTTTAATTTTTTGTTCTTTTTTTTCTACTCATATTCATAAAAACAAATTTCTTAAATTTTTCATCGCATTTTTATTTTTGTTTTGCTTTCCATCATTTTTCTAAATTCATTTTTATTTTTTTGCAGAATTATTGGCTTTACTTCATTCATACATATATTTCACAAGAATATAAATATAATTAAATTAAAGAAATGCGTATAGAACGGGGTAAGATTTTTTTTTCTAACCTAAAGAGCGTTTTTTTATATTTAAATATACATGTTTTATAACTTTATAAAAAGTAAATCACATTACAGTTAAAAATCACAAACATCAATGGCTTTATTCGAATTTAGGTTGTTGTTTAAGTAAATAATAACAATTAATACAGAAATAAAAAATTAAATGACAATATTGGTCTATAATTTGAAATACATAGGACAGTATTAAAAAATTTCGATTCCCCATAGTATCGGACTCCTGTACGCAATTTCTACATTATCATTGTTGACTGGCGTCTGCTGACAGTTATAATAGTACAGCTTATATTTATTAAACGTACCTGTATTGCTACTGCGCCGTTTGTGGGGTTGGCTAAATTTGCGGACCTTGAAACTATTTTCCAGTTCACCCTTTTTCAGATCACCTCGTTAGTGAGGCCAAGAGCTAGTTTTGTGTTTCCGTATTTAAGCCATATATTTATTTTCCTTCCAGTTCTTTTTTTGGAACTCGTCTGAAATTTAAGCCTCTATTTCCCTGTCGAACCGAATTTTGTAGACGACCCACATTGAACATAACAAAATCTGATTGTTCCTTTATACGGTCGGTTTAGGTGAAAATATTAGAAAAAAGCTTCTTTAGTAATTTCAACCGTTCGTTATGTTTCCTCGATAATGACGTGGATGCAGCTGCTGATATGATCACAGACACTATTCTCTTTGGAATGAGATCCTTTATCCTTCATCAGATGAAGAGTATCAAACCAAAAGAAAAGGTGGTAAAGAGGCTGTCAGTATTTATAAAAATAGTTCAAAATGAGTTCAAATGAGCCAGAAATTACTGCAAAGTCCTCCTTAAGCTTCAGAAATTTCAATACGACCAAAAACTGAGGCAAGAAATACCACAATGTCCCAAAGGTAGTAAAAATTCTTGATAATTCTTCAAAAACATTCAAAACCATCCTCCCTCCCAACGTTCATTAACAATGACATTCCAGCTATCAGCTCTTTGAACAAGGCCAATCTGCTTCCTGCACACTTTATGCTTTGTCCCCGCCTACACTTGAGTGCGTCAAATCTTCAATGGGACTAATTCACTTTCGCACTCGTGTAGCATTTTAGGATTACTTAACAATCGTAACATACACAAATCCGCTGGTCCAGATGGTATATGTCCCCTTCTTTTAAAGAGGTGTTCTCTTCCACGCTGGCAAAGCTGCTTCGTAAGCTTTGTCATCAATCCCACTTTTTAGGACTCCTTTGGAATGTGGAATACTCTCTGTCCTCCTACAGACCCATTGTATCTACGTTCCTCCTTTTCAAGGTCATATAGATCTTTCCAATGGATTTAAAATTACATTTCAGAACGTTTAATTCAAGTTGTCTTGGATGGTTTCCAGTCCTATATTGGTGTACTGGTGTGCCCCAGGGCTTCGTTCTATCTTCGACACTCTTTTTAGTTTTCATTAATAATTTCTTGTCTACTACTTCTAATCCAATATATTCCTTTTTGATGACAGTATTTCCTGCTTTTCATATTCGTACCTAGGCTTACGTACCTGCTTTTCGGCTGTAGAACGAGAACGGCAGTGTATGTTTAATTCATTAATTTCTGATATTAACATCAAAACCAACAGGGGAACACTAACAACAGAGTGGAATTTATGCTTCCAAAACTCAATACTGTCTGCTGTCATTAAAGGGAAATTTAAATACCCAGCTAATACCCATGAATGGCACTTACATCGTCAACACCGAAAACCGTTCTATTCTCGGTATGTGTGTCAGTGGCAACACATACTAGCTGTCGTCAGAAATATGTACTGCAAAATGATTAGGTTTTCTTAAGCGATGTAAGATATATTTCACCCCTTTTAATCTGGCCTTAATTTATAATGTCAATTGACACCATTGAATGCCGACGCAATGTCTCCTGTCTCGCTTTGTTTTATCGCTATTTCCACAAATAGTGCTCCATTGAAATCGCCAGTAGCGTTCCGCTCCTTCAACCGTAACACATATCTGGCTATGAATGCTTATCAGTATACCCTTAAGCCCGCTTTCGGACGTACTCTGAATATCGTGATTCGTTCCTAAGTCGTACAACTTTCTTATGGAATGCTTTACTGAGCTCTCTATTTCGTGCTCGTTATAACTTGCAAACATTTAAGAACAATGTACATCGGTACCTGTTCTTTCTTCCTTCGTATACTTCCTTCGCTCGAGAGTACTCAAATAAAAAAATTCATTGAGAAATTCTCAGTAATCTGAATATGTTGGTAGAAAGCTCGTTTGCTCTAGCAGCCTACAGATATGAACAATGATTCGTTGTTTAGATATCTTTATTCAGATCTTTTTTCGATCACAATACTACTGCCATCTATGTGTGATAAGTGCACTTCAAAATACAAAATCTAGAAAATTCATTACATTCACATTCTATGGTATTTTTTTTTTTTTTCTAATGGCAAATAGAATAGCCTTTGCTCGTAGAGTGCGTGAGGATTTTTGTCCCTCTTTGCATCGTCATTTTGTGGGCCTTGTGCGCCTATCATTGCTATTTTGCACTTAGTCATGGCTTAATCGAGAGGTTTTAGCAGACTTTATTACAAAATGATGTAGAAGTTATTTGAGTTTGTAATCATTCGACATCATGCTTGAAGTATTATTCTCTTGTCTTGCGCTTGGGTCTGGAAAGGTTAGGCCATCAAGCAATCTGAGCGATGTGTTTTTATATCAGAAGTCGGGAAGATCTTTTTTTGTCAATATTGAGTTGGCAGGAAAATGTTTGCTTCTTGTGATGATATTTGACCTAGTCGCCTTATAATTGATTAGTCTGAACTCATATTCATTTCAATGGCTGTCGTGTGGCCTATGTTTATGAACTGTCCCGTCAAACACCATACTCTTACCTCACATGACGTGTAAGTGTAATCGCATATTATGCTTATATGTATTATTGAATTAATTCGTTCACATTTATTGAATGTATGTGATATTTGCCTTATAGAAGTCAACTTCTGCTAACTACTCACCTGAATTGGTTTATTAAAGGTTCGAGCATTCGAATTGCCTTACATTTTACAAATCAGTGTTCGACAAGGTAAAATCGGAAAACTGTCAGTTCTCCTCACATAATTTTTTTTTACTGGCTTTTCTCTAGGGCGCGGGCGGGTGGTGTAGTAGTTTGAAACTCAGGTGTATTAGGTTTCGATATTTTTCCCAGAGGTGGTTGTCAAACTGGAGCCAGTGCATCCTCAGCCAGTGGGTCTTAGTACGTGCTAGTTGTTAGTTCGTTACATTTAGCCCAGCCAGCAACCCACTTCAACATCAGTGTTATGCCTTCATGTCAGAGTTGACGCCGACGGGATTTTCATATAACTACATACAAATTCTAAGAAAAGACTTTTTCAGAGAATTGCCTCGCATGGGATTCGAACCCGCTACCCTCTGCTTGAGGGGTCAATGCATATACCACTACACCACGGCCACCACATGATCTCCGCAGTAGGAAAGCTTTTAAAGTGGTTCTCTATGGAATGTGCGAAATGGACGCAAATACATTAAAATGTAAAAAGAACTGCGCCAGCTTGACAGCCAAGAATGAATCAAGCCAATTTTTAATATTCTGGCGTTCTGCATCGACCGGAACAAATGGTAGTCAGAAGGGGCAAGGTCTGGGCTATAATGCGGGTGGGGTAAGACTGCCCATCCACTGTTTTCCAAATAGTTCTTAACCGGAATAGCAACGTGGGGCCGAGCGTTGTCATGATGGAAAATTATTGTCTCGTGTCTGGTCGCATATTCCGGGCGTTTTTCGGCTACTGCTCTCTTCAAACGGATTAATTGTGTTCGGTAGCGTTGTCCATTGATGGTTTCACCCGGTTTTAGCAGCTCATAATACAGCACACCCATTATGAGCATTACCACCAAATACAGAGCATTACCTTCGCGCCATGGATATTCGTCTTTGCCGTTGATTTGGCTGGCTGGCCGGGTTTCACATATGATTTTTTGCGCCAGTAACACCAGTAACAATCGGATGCAAAAATGACTTCCTTTTGTGGCGTTCCAGCCATTTCGGACATGCGAAACCGCCTTTTGACGTCTCTCGGCTTGAGTTCATGTGGAACCCAATTTCCTTGCTTTTGAATATATTCAGCTGCTTTTAAACGTTTTGAAATGGCTGCTTGAGTGACACCCAACGATTCTGCGAGCTCTTCTTGTGTTTGGCAACAATCTTCATAGAGTAATGCTTCCAGTTCTTCATCTTCAAACTTTTTTGGCTGCCCAGGACGTTCATCGTCTTCCAAGCGAAAATCACCACTTTTAAATCGTGCAAACCACTTTTCGCACATTCGCTCAGCTAGCGCATGTTCATCATAAACTTCCACCAAAATACGATGACTTTAGGTAGCAGTTTTCTTCATATTAAAGTAATAAAGAAGAACTCCTTGCAAAACACTTTTTCAAGCACAAAGTTCGACATATTTGAGTGAAAAAAAATTATTGTTGTTTACGCTTCGAATGAATGACATATACTGAAATGACGTACAAGGACAGTAGCTTCCCAACGCATGTTCCAATGGAATACAAGTCACGCCACCTCTTAGCAAACCGCACGAATATAGTTATAGACCCAATACACGGTGACTGCAACTTTAAGAGCGTGAACTTCAATTTTCGGTAGTAATTCTCGCCCTAATAGACAGGCAATAACAAGTTTGGTGCAAAGATTTGAGTATACATATTCGTTGTGTGATGTCGAAAATATCGCTGCCGTTCAGACGTCCGTAGCAAACGATCCAAATCAGTCAATTCCATAGCGTTCTCAAGAACTGGGCATTGCTCAGATCACATAATGTCGTATTTTGCGTAAGGATCTTGGTTTACACCTATACAAGATCAAGCTGATTCAAGAATTGAAGCCGATGGACCATTTTAAGCGACGTACTTTTTCCAATTGGGTTCTGGAGAAGATGTGCCAAGATGATGAATTTCATCGCAATATCATCTTCAGTGACGAAGCTCATTTTTGGCTCAATATGCAAAAATGCATTATTGGTCGGGTGAAAACCCACATGTGCTTCATGAATCACCACTTAATCCACAAAAAATAACTGTTTGCTACGGTTTGCATGCCGGCGGCGTTATTGGGCCATATTTTTTCGTCGACGATAACGATCGTGGATGGTGCCACAAGCCACAGAACACACGCTACAATCGATTAATTGAAGAGTAAGTATGGTGAGCGTGTTATCTCAAGATATGGGCCAGTCGATTGGCCGCCTCGTTTGTGCGATTTAACGCCGCTTGACTATTTTCTGTGGGGCTACGTTAAGTCATTGGTTTATGCCAACACGTCGACGACGTTGGAAGAGCTCAGAGCCAACATTGAACGCGAAATAGCGGCCATTTCGGCCGAAATGTGTAGCCGAGTCGTTGAAAAATGGGTCCAACGAATCGACCGCTTCAAACGTGCCCTCGGTGGTCATATGAACGAAGTCGAGTTCCATTCATAAATGTTTTGATTGTACTTCAAGCCAATTATAAAGTTTTTGAAGTATCTCAAATGGTTTGCCTTTTATTTAAAAAAAAAGTTGTCAAGTCGTTATTAGAAAACCCTATACTATGGTGAACTGGAGTATTCAAAGAAAACTCAAAAGCAAACTGACCCAATGTCACAATTGCCAAATGTTCGGGCATGGTGAGCGAAATTGCAACGTCAAAGCATACTGTGCCAATTGTTCTACTCAACATAAGACTATTTCATAAATCTACGGATTAAATCTGTGTCAATAGAATAAAGTATTCCGAGATGAAACAAAAAACTTTAAAACAAAAACCAAAAGCTCACACAAGTGCTACGCACACACAGAAGTATTTTTCTTTCGCTTCTATATCCGAACTTCCTATGCTGCCTCAGCCGCATCATCTTCGGCAAGACATATGGTAGCACTAGCTCTTACCCTCACTCCTAAGCACAAGCGGTACCACGAAATGTGTGGGAGAAGAAGAATATGATGAGAGCAGCTCTTCAAACAATGCTTCCAGCAAAATTCCAAGCAACATTCTTAATCAGCATTCACTGATCGAGGAACCCAACTCTTTAGCATTGGAAATGATTACAAGTTTATCTACATGTAAATCTAAGGTAGAACAATTTGAAGTTATTGCACATTTAACAACTAAGTTTCTGTAAAGTAATTATAAGTAATATGATAGATAGTTATTTTAAAATTGTTACTTGGAATGCGAGGGGGATTCGAAGCAAAACTTCAAAGTTTCTAAATTTTTTTAAATAACAGCAACATGAATGTTGCTTTGGTGTTTACTGGGACTTGGCTCAAACAAGGTATACATCTACCAACACTTGAACTTAAATGCTACCGTAATGATAGGGTCAATAGGACTGGGGGCGGTGTTGCGATTCTTATAAGAAGATCAATTCAACATTCGCTCTTAACTATTATCAAAACGCGTTATGTTGAGAAGGTGGGGATTGAAATGAAATTAAGGAATCAAAGGTTAGTTTAAGTTTTTTGTGTATATTTTCCGGGTAAAACTGCATTAGACGAGAAAAGAACTTGTTTCAAAAATGATTTGAGAAGACTTTTCACCTAAAACGGTGACTTCCTAATTGGAGAAGATCTAAATTCCAGGCATAGGAATTGGAATTGTGTAAGAGCGTATGCATGGGGAAATTTACATTCTAATTTTCTTGTTATGTTGCCAATCTCTGTTCTGTTTCCTCCTAGTCCAACCTATGTATTTGCCAGCTAGTTCTCGTGGTAGTCCTTCCGTCCTTGATTTATTCGTTACAAATGTGCCTTCTTACATAACAAACCCAATGTCTTTAAATGAACTTAGTTCAGATCACAATCCAGTTTTCTGTCGTCTTCTATGGTCAGGAGAAAAAATAGTGGAATATGTTCAAGATTTAAAAAAACGCCAATTGGACGCGATTTCGTTCAGTAGTTAAATCTAAACTTAGTAATATTCTAATGGATATTGATGGCATTTCAACTAAGGAAGACGTCGATTGTCTTGTAAACGACTTTTCAGAACATGTTCTCAGGTCAGTCGATGAAAGTATACCAAAAGTTCCCAAAAAGAACCACTGCTTAAAGTTACCTTTCCAAACACTGAACCTAATTAAACTAAGCAATATTTGTAGACGTAACTGGCAACGGTATGGAATACCCATATTCAGGCACCAAATGACATACCTGGATAAACAAATAAGCATAAAAATTTCAGAGTTCCGTAACGTACTTGATAAAAACGGAAAACCTTTCTGGAACATTGTCAAATTAGTAAAAAAAAACAAAAGCAGACAAATACCTTTTCTAAAACGCGCTTCGAACACATACTTTACTGATGTCGAAAAAGCCAATGTACTTGCTGTAAACTTTTCCAACAATCATATTGTCTCACAAAACTTAGGTGATGCACACACAGGTTAAATCATCCTTCTTCCATTATTTTTGTTACCTTGGGCCTAGAAAATCAGGAGGACTTGATATGTTAAGAAACATTTATTTAAAGCAACTGCCCTAATCAGGTATAAAATACATAGCATTCATTATAAACGCATGTCTAAAAATGCAATATTTTCCTGATATATGGAAACTTGCAAAAGTGGTACCAGAAATTTATAGACCTATCAGTCTACTAAGCAACCTTAGAAAGGTTTATGAAAAGATAATAAAGGGGAAAATCTTAAAGTTACCAGATGATCATAAATTTTTTCCCAACGAACAGATTGGTTTTAGGCATTATCACAGTACATCCCATCAGGCACTAAGAATATGGAACTGCATTAAAAAAAAATCGGTTAAAAGGAAAATCTACTGGCATGGTTTTGATAGATATTGAAAATTCATTTGACTCTGTTTGGCATGAGGGTTTGATATACAAAATGATACATTTTAACTTTCCTCCATATCTCTGTAAAATATTCCAAAGTTTCCTGTCCAGTCGTCGTTTCAACGTTTGTATTAAAGGTAACATCTCTGACCTAATATACTTTCAATCGGGTGTACCACAAGGCTCAGTTCTTGGCCCATGGCCTTTATAACATTTATACATCTGATATACTAAAGTTACCGCACTGTAATATCATGAGTTCGCTCTTAATATTGAGAGGAATCTCAAAAATGGAATGGAAAATCAAGCTAAACGAAATAGAAACTCAGGCTATTTTGTTCACTCGGAAAGAAAGTCATACTTTCTTGTCAGCTCCCAACTTCAACTAAATGGAAGCTTTATACATAAATTGGGAACCCTCTGTCAGATATCTAGGTATTTACTTAGATACCAAGCTTACATTTAAGGACTATATCACTAAAACTATAAAGAAAATAGTTATTTATAAAAGAAATCACTACTTTCCACTGACAATAAAATTATATTGCACAAAGTAATCTTCCAGGCAAAGATCTACTATTTGGATGCCAAGTATGCAACTTGCCACATAAACAAATTGCAAGTCTCGCAAAATAAGATCTTATAATGATGCTAGATTAACCTTGTCATAACTCAACTCGTGATACTCATGTAAGAGTGAATGTTGAATTGATTATTCTTAGAGTCCTTAAACTTAATAATACGTTCAAAAGAAGATGTAGTTTTGCTGTTTTTTTTTTATAAAGAGAACTTAGTCATTTTTATTTCTTAATTATTTATTTATTTAATAATTTTTTTATTTATTATATACTTATTCATTTTCTGTTTATTTATTCACACTTATTTATGTGTTTATTCATCGTTTATATACATACATATACATAAGTTTATCCCGATATGTATCCCTGTATATGCATATCCTTTTCTTTTTATATTGAAGATTTTGTTTTCGTATTTCCTTCAAAAAATTTTTTTTTTCTTTGATTTGTTTTTTCTCTGCGCATTCCTAATTCAACTAAAAAATAATGTTTCAGTAGAAAGATAAAATGTTAAATCATCAAATCTCTGTAAAATGTGCAATAACAATATTTCTGTAATATACAGGGTGAGTTTTTCAACGTGAGACATCCAAATTACTCGAAAAGTAGGAAGTTTCAGGCAAAAGTCACAAGGTTCTGAAGGGGACATAAGATGGTGACTTCGAGTTTAACCTTGAGACCCATTTCCAAGGTCACTTTTGATTTTTCAAATGATAATTCCTGATTTTCATTACTCAGTCATATTGCTCGTAGGCTTGTCATTTGTTTTTACATACTGCGTTTAGCATAACCCAGAAACAACGACGTGGACGTAGCAGTATTCTGTTTCCTTCGGGGTGATTAATTAGACTAGGTCGCCTTGCCACCCACTGTTGAATCATTGAATTCTTCCCATTTCGACATTTATTTCCCGAGACTATTTCAACAAATGCTCGAAAATGTGACCATTCACTTCAATACACTTGTCTATCCGCGCTCTAAATGAACCAACAGAACTGAGAACTATTTCTGGCATAATCTTCCGGCAAGCTTCAGTTATTCGTCTTTTCATGTCCTCACGTGTTGTTGGCTTTTTTCTGTAAGCCACACTTTTTAAGTAGCCTCACAAGAAGAAATCAAGTGACGTAAGATCAGGTGATCTAGCAGGCCATTGCCTCGGACCCCCTCGTCCGATCCATCGTTGATGGTAAACATAGTTTAATACGCCCCGGGCTACTTGGTAATAATGAACTGGACAACCATCATGTTGAAACCACATTGTTTGTCGTAACTCTAATGGCGGTTCTACTAGTAATACTGGAAGATGGTCCCGCAAGAAGTTTGCATACTTTTCGCCATTCAAGTTGCCTTCCATAAAATATGGACATATTAATTTATCCCCAATAATTCCCGCCCAAACATTAACATTCCAAGGGTGCTGGCGTTCAACTTGTTGCAACCAAAAAGGGTTTTCGGTAGCCCAGTAATGCATATTATGTCGATTGACCGCACCGTGATTGGTGAAAGTCGACTCATCAGAGAATAACACCTTAGCGAAGTAAAAGGAGTCTCGTTCAATTTGCTGAAGTGCTCATTGACAAAAGGAAACCCGGTTCCGAAAATCCTCACTAGAAAGTTTTTCATGCATTGATGATAAGGATTTATGCCTATGTTATATCTTACAGTCAGTCGTTTGAGAAATTCCTGATTCACGACTTATTTGGCGAGTGCTAATGTGAAGATCGTGTGCAACGGCAGCTAACACTGCTATTTCATTGTCCTCAACAGCCACCCTATCTAACCGATTCCTTTTCTTTGGTTGCACACTTCCTTCACCAATGAATTGTTGGATGACCCGATAAAAGGAAGCGCGCGATCGTTTCTGGTCTGGGAAACGTTGGGCGTAAAGAGCAACAGCACCATCGATGTTCCTTCCACTTTCTCCATAAATCAATATCATTTCAATTTTCTCTTATTGTAATTGACATAGCCTGCATTATTAATTTGGAAAACGTTACTAATAATAATCAGTTCCTCAAAACAAATATCGAACTTCTAAATGAAGTACAGTTCCGTTCAAGTTGAAAAAAAGAGCAGTGTGCACATCATATACTCTCAGATAAGCTTAGGACAATTTGTCTCTATCTGAAATTTCTTTGAGTTTTAACTTCACTCGAGGCAATAATGACTTCCTCAAAACAAATCTCGACCTTCTAACACCCTAACAACGTTGGAAACCGATTAATGATTTAGGCGTCCCAGTGCAGTGGTATCTAGCACTGAATGAATAAGACCTTTGAGACAAAGTCGTGTGCCCCATTGAGGAATACGACTGAGCAATGAAAATCAGGAATTAACATTTGAAAAATCAGAAGTGACCTTCATTTGAACTTGAAAATGGGGCTCAAAGTCAAACTCGTGGTCACCATCTTATGTCTCCTTCAGAACCTTGTGACTTTTGTCTGAAACATTTTTCGCGATATCGCGTTTTTTTCGAGTAATTTGGATGTCCCAAGTTAAAAAACTCGCCCGATATATAGGGTTTTCTAATAATGACTTGACAACTTTTTTTTTAAATAACAGACAAACCATTTGAGATATTTCAAAAATTTTATTATTGGCTTAAAGTACAATCAAAACATTTATGAATGGAACTCGACTTCGTTTATATGGCCACCGCGAGCACGTTTGCAGCGGTCGATTCGTTGGACCCAATTTTCAAAGACTCGGCCACAATTTCGGCCTAAACGGCCGCTATTTCGCGTTTAATGTTGGTTTTGAGCTCTTCCAACGTCGTCGGCGTGTTGGCATAAACTAATGACTTAACGTAGCCCCACAGAAAATAGTCAAGCGGCTTTAAATCGCACGAACAAGGCGGCCAATCGACTGGCCCATGTCTTGAGATAACACGCTCACCATACTTACTCTTCAATAAATCGATTGTAGCGTGTGCTGTGTGGCTTGTGGCACCATCCTGTTGAAACCACATGTCCAGTATCAATCCGTAAGTCAGTGCTTTATAAAAAAAATATATTTTTTCTTTGTTGAAGTGGCCAAAATATTGTTAAAATTTAATACTTAAAGAAATTACCTGCTTTATTTGAATGTTTATCAGTAATCATCATGTTTGTGTTCGTGCTTTTGTTATGCATTTTGTGAAGTGTTTTCAAATAAAAGGTTTAATTTTGATTTATTACGAAAACATATATTTTTATGAAAAAAGATTTTAATCAATAGGAAAAGGACTACCATTAATAATGATGGACAATACCAGCCAAATGACTTCTTCTTCTTCTGTTGCTTAAACAGATTCTTTTGATAAAATTGTTAATCCCATTTTCGGCTATTTGCGGCGATAACTTTGAGTCCTATACTGTAATTGGTTCGTAAGCATTGGCATAAATCTTCTCTTTTACATGTGCTAAATAAAAGGACTTGCACTATGTTAACTAGCATGATCTCGGACTATCCCAGCGGCCAATTACGCTCACTGTTTTGAGAAAATGCTCGATCAGAGAACTTTTGTCGCTTTTTTTCTGGCTTCCTTAGTTATTTTACTCGTATAGCCCAGAACAGCGCGTTCTGTTGGGCACTAATATTGCCTGGATGTGGGCTATAGTTGCATCAAGTTCTGGCTATGAATATGCATTTACCATGGTTCGATGGCGGAATCCATTTACGGTAACAAACACATCCGCTTGATTTTCGAAAATATGAGGCCCTTCTGCGAAAAAACCACACCAAATAGTAACAGATTTTGGATTTTTTTTTGCCTAGTGAATGGTGGAAAAGCTAATTACACCGGTCTGCTTCAAGTACTGCTAATACGGCATTCACCCACCAAAGACCACCTCAACTCCATTCATAAACACCACCCACTCCGGAATGCGTTCGCATTACTTCAGAGTGACATCAATTCTTTCCGTTTTGAGGACCAGATTTTTTATATTTATCTTCTTGTGCGGGCTTATTCTATCTTGCCAGTGAGGCTTTCATCAATCTGTTAGAGATATATTTGCGTCTTGCTTTCTGAGTGTGAGCATCTTTTCAATCATGTTTTCTGATTTCGCCGATGCTTTTTTCCACCTCTCGTCATTGAGCTTCCCACCTTCTGCAAAAACTGCACAAACAAAAAAAAATGTGGTTAGAGTCCCTGTACTGGCAGGCTGGAGTCTTTGGTTTATCGATCTTGTGAAAAAGGCGTTGAAATATCCGTGGGTGACGTAACGTCCATTCCATTTAGCCATGCTCTTGATCAGTTTCGCAGTCCATCGTACACTGCTTTCCTAGTTCCAGCGCTTTTCCTACTGCCGTTTCGTGAGCTCTTTGCCTTCTCCTCACTCCTGCGACTACAAAGATGGCTGGTTCCGACACTGTTCGCTACGAGCTTGCCACATGTAGAGCTCCGCGTCTCTACACTGCTGCCATATGCTTCCTGTATTTTTCTTGTCGGAGTGCGTCTGCCCACATCTCGCAACTATATAGAAGAATAGTGGGTGTGATTGATAATGGTAGTCTTTGCTGGCCGAAACAACCCTACCTTTACCCTTAGTCTGCTTAGTGACTTTGCGACCTTCGGCGTTCGTTCCGACATGGACTTTATCTGTTGCCAGAAGGTGAGTTTCGTATTGGTATTCAGTCCATATTTCACTGCTTCCTTGCTTGTTATAACTTTGTTCCTGATTTGGAAGTAAACGAATATCGGAATCCTTTACTTGGTCAGAAGGACTGGCTCAATTTTTTCTGTAGCTAGGCTAAGACCGTATTCACCTATCCTGAGTTCATCGTCTCATAATCCGATTCAGCTTAGTTCGAGCGTTCACCACGTCTTTTGCCGTAATCATTGCTGCGATATTATCTGCGTATCCTACCAGGACGGCATCTTTAGACATCTCCTGCCATCTTGTGAGATATTCCAGAGGTCAGGTCCCGCGGTATCGTAGATCAGCTATCGGCAATTGAAATAGCTCTTCAGTATCCGAAAGAGGTAAACTGGAATGTTAAAAGTATGTTCAAGTG
The DNA here is from genome assembly GCA_907269105.1 of Volucella inanis. Lineage (NCBI taxonomy): Eukaryota > Metazoa > Arthropoda > Insecta > Diptera > Syrphidae > Volucella > Volucella inanis. Next base: position 68,681,973 of record OU026157.1, on the reverse strand, counting down.
TATTTAATATTGGTATCTCTTCGACCGGTTGAGTTGAAGACATTTCGCATATCCAGAGTTGCCAACAATACTTCTTTGAGTAGTGGGTTGGGCGATCCTTTTTTGTCTCGTGGAAAAGTCACCTGATCCTTGTAGTGCATCTTTGAGCTGTGGTTTCAGCATCTTTTTCAGGAGTTTCCTTGTAGTGTCCAGTATGCAAAATGGTCTGTACGCAGATGGGGAATCCGGGTCTCCTTTGCCCTTGTCCCACCAATCGTTGTATCTTCCAAATCCTGAGAAAGACCCCTTCCTCAAGGCAGCTGTTGCACATGTTCAGCAGTAGCTGTAGGCATGCATGGGCAATAGCTCTCAGTACTTCCGTCTGCATACCGTCCGTTCTGGGAGATTTTCTGTTTTGTAGGGTTTTTACCGCTAGACTCAACTCTTCGCTGAAAGCTGGAATTTCCTTTCGTTGGGCCAGAGCCGTGTCCGGGGCCTGACAGGGTGAGTCAGGCTGACTCGCAAGATCTTCAGCATTTGCAGACATATTGAACGTAGATAGGGAATGTATTCGCATGGTAATTTTGTGCACATAACGCTTGTCCAAAACCTTCTTTTTTTTTTTTCATTAACAAGATCAAAGATAAGTCTGAAGCTCTTGGAGAGAGTGTAGTCATCATTTTTGATGTTCATCTTTCACTGCAAAGATTTCGGTATGTCTCCCAGTCTCAGGCTAGCAGTCAAGATGCCCTCTAAAATTGCTAGCAACTGGTCTATGCCTTTTTGTAACAGAACTGGATATATACCATCGTGCCAGGCAACTAGAAACTCCGCCTGTCGATGAAACTTCCAAAGTTATCCTAGGACGATCTTTACGTAATAACGTAGGCATTGCTCGTATGTCTTTCTCTTACGAGAAATATCCTCTGTCGTCAGCTCGGTTCGACAACAGTACGTAACAATATGGTAGAGTAACGTATATTTTGTGCTTAATATTGAAAGTTGTGTCCAAGCGATGCAGTGAGAACCGTATTCATAGACTCGTCATTTCATCTGCCCACCTTTTACCACTTAATCTCAATAAATCCCGTTTTATACTATATATACAACATATACTACTTAGAAATTTGAATTGTGTATAATAGATTTAACTTATACGAAGTGTGTTCAAAAAGTAAAGTAAAAATGTTTAGAGCTGTATAAGCTTTTCCAAAATGGCCGAGAAAAAGCAAAAGATGATAACTTCGAAGCAGTGAAGACTTGCTGTGTCATGCAATTTTTTCAGATGTTTTGGGCATGAGACGTGTGTCAGTTCCGAAGCTTCTTAATTTTATTCAGAAGAACCGTCTCATAACCATCGCTCAGGAGCTCTTGAATGATATCAATGATAATCCTGACTTGCTCAAAAGAGTCATAGCTGGTGACGAATCATAGGTATACCATATGGTTATAAAGTTGAAACCAAATCCCAATCGTCCCTACGGAAACACCCAGGAGAGCCAAAATTGAAAAAAGGAGGCAAGTTCGATCAAATGTCAAAGTTTTGATCACTGATTTTCCGATTACCGTGGCGAAGTAAATCAGGAAGATTTCGCGTACGGTCAATATGAAGTATTGCCTTGAAATTATGCGCCGCTTGCGAGAAGCAATACGAAAAAAACGTCCGGAATTGTGGGAAAACAATTAATGGCTTATGCCTCATGATAATGTACCTGCCTATTCATCATTGCTTGTGAGAGATTTTTTGGCAAAAAATAACACAACAATCATGCCTCAGCCACCATATTGGCCCCATGTGACGTTTTCCTGTTCCCAAAACGGGGAAGACCTATGAAAGGACGAAGATTTGCAACAATTGAGGAACGGCATCGCTGAAAGGCTCAAGGCTATACCAAAAAGTGCTTATGAGAAGCGCTGGTACAAGTGTATTATATCTGATTACTTTGAAGGGGACAACATTAATATTGATGAATAAATAAATATTTTTTTATTAAAAATATTTTTTGAGCATAGCATGTATAAATGTTGTCATGGATCTAAAAAATGATGAGCAAAAAAAGTAGTGATTAATTTGCATGAGTGTTGTGAAGAAGATTTTATAATAAAAAAGAGAATTAAAAAGGAGTATGGTCAAAGCTCTTGCAGGAAAGTACGGAATACAAAAGTCTCAGAGGACTAAGCCTCGTTGATCAGCAAGTCTGATTTCAATTTGCCTTAACCCTTGTGAAAAACCGTTTGAAGGGATTAGACCTGAATAAAAATCAGCAGCTATTTCAAACTTCCATGCAACAAGAGAATCATATAAAAGTACAAATTACCATACAAACACTTATATTTAAAAAAAAAACAATAACTTTCCAAAAATTGGTTTGCATTCGCTCAAACATCCACCTACTACAACGAAACAAACACAAAAGAGAATGCAAGATATGGATAGAAATTGTGGAACATCTATGTTTGACATCCTTTTCCACTTGCCCAGCAAAGAATGAATAGTATAATTCGGGACGAACGAATTCAATGCCCTTTTGATAGATAAGATGCCGAATTTTTTTTTAGAAAATTCTTTTGTCCTGAGAGTTCTGCATATAGAAGTTTTGAGGTATTTGTATCTTAATATTCGCTGACCCAATTCAGTCGTTAAAGGAGTTGTACTTTGTACCAGAAAACGGTATAATGTCTCTTATTTAGAGCTACTGCAGTGCATTGCACTATTCAGTGTCTAAATTTCGAGTTCAAATAGTTTGTGATGTGTGGGTAATTCAATTTGCAAATTGGCATCAATAGTGTGCCTTTGGTTGAAGAATTTCGTTACACAGCATTAGTTACATAAGTTAAAAGTTTCGAAACAAAAGTTCCCAGAGGTACAAATAGTAGGAGTAGTAGACGAACGAAACCACTCTGCAGATACCTAACCTAATATCGTTGGAAACTTATTTGCGCAGACATGTCTCCACGGTCGTATCTGTATTTCGCTTGTAGGGTGGAAAAAAAAAAATTCAAATAATGTTTCATTCCATCCCAGCCAATTTTTTCTGTAGATAGTATAGCTTCAACATATTATTTTCCTTCTTTTTCGTTAACATGGAAACCTCACATAGAAAATCTCTTCACGAAGGAAGTGGTGTAGATGGGTGTAATCTCTGCAAATAGTTCCTATTCTCCCATTCACATCCATTTTTCTTGTATTTAGAATTGGTAAGAACGTTGCCAGACTAGAAGAACTATGCGCAGTAGATCTAAGACCAGTAATACATTATTTTATATGAGTGCTAATGGTACACCGTTTATCAAAGGTACGTCAATGCAGAACAAGAATTGCAGCATTTCCATCCATTTGATTCTTGCTTTGTTTAACTGAAGGATTGGAATCTATGTGCCCAGCTATTTTGACTGCCGAATTCCATGGTTCTGTGGCGTCTTTTTTCTTCAAAAATGATGATGCCTCCAATTATTATCAGTATTCAGTATCGAGCTCAAGGCATAAATCAGAAAAAATCGATTCTTACCAAGTCGGTTCCAAAGGAAACAGGGCTTTTTAAAAATAGGTCGAATGAGCTCATCTACAAAGTGGCAATTAAAGACGCCACTATACAGTCAAAATTTCATGATATTTGGATGAATAGAAGCGGATCTACTACGTCTAAAATGGCAGTATGTTTGCGTCATCTGTACAAAAATGAGCATCGCGCAAAAATTGCTCAGAACTCAAAACTTCATCAAGGAGATCAAAAAGAACAAAAGTTTATTTTACAACATTATGACTGGTGATGAAACGTGATGTTTTCAATATGTTCCAAGTGCTGAGTGAAACGCGCCAGACGAGCCAAAACTCAAAAAAATAAACTGGTTTGGAGAAGTCAAAAGAGAATACGATGTTGATTTGCCTTTTACGATTTCAAGGGTATTGTCCGCAAAGAGTTCGTTCAACAGGGCCAAACAGTTAATGCATATTTTTATCTTGATGCTTTGAAGCGTTTGGTGTATTGTATCCATTATACTCATCTCACTTTTGACCGATTTTTCTGCTAAAAGTCGCCCTTTAACTGTCAATTATTCTTGTATTCGCCTGATTTGGAAAGCGTAGAAGTCATCCGACGTCTTGAATTGACTTCAAATTCGACGATCTAAAACACTTATTTACTTATTCGACATGCTTTTGGATCGTGCAAATCGCTGTATTGAGTCGGAAGGGACTATTTTGAATAAATAAATCGGTTTTGCCATAAAAACTTTTTGCTATTCTTATTTTTAAAAAGTTCTGTTTACGTTTACGGAACTCACCTTGTATATTCAAGATCTGATTGAAATAAAGAATTTCGAATTCCGACAGGACTCCTGTCCAGCAAAAAGAAATAATTGTTCGTGTAAGTTTTTTCTGGACAACTTTCCTCAGAACAAAATCGGAGAAACGACAAATGAATAACTTCGTTGACATAAAGTTCTTGTTAACAATTTTTACTGAAGGTAATATGGAATACCCAAGTTGAAATGCCCTGTGTGTTGTGTTTAAGGTATTCCTTAGCCATGCGGACTATGTATGTGCTGAGCATGCCCGTTGCAACGCAGGTGGATCAATAAGTTTGCTTTAATGTCCGCTTTAAATTCTGGGAAAATATGGAAAAGAGAATCTCGCGTCGCGTTTTTCAACCTCAAACCACATGAGTTTTAACAAAGTGTCATAACAGTGGATGAAACATGAATTTACCACAATACATTAGGGGCCAAGCAGCGGCCTAAAGAGTGGTTGTTTCCGGATGCCACTTCCATCAAGAGAATGCGCAGGTGCACAAGTGTGTAGTCAGTAACAGATAGTTACTATTCCCTGTTTCCAAGTCGTACGAAATTACTCAGCAGAAAGACATTCGGCTCCAATAATACGAGTAAAATTATCACTCAAAGAGACACATATTTCGAGGACTTTGAAAAGTTGGAAAGAATCAAAGAATTAGAAAAAAGTTGGGAGAAATGTGAGCTCATAGGAGACTATGTCGAGAAATAAAGAGTGTTTTACCGAAAAAGCTTTCTTTCATATAAAAAAGTCACAGACTCATAGATCAAATTTCGCTATTAGTAGCTGTGAGACTGGTTTCTTCCACCATCGGTACGAAAAAAACGCCGTCACGTTATCGCTTTCTATTGATTCTGACAACCTATGATGTGAGAAGATAAATCGCAAACTACACCCTGCCTGACTCGAACTACAACCAACTTCAGACTGCTATAATTTCCAAATAGTTCATGACAGTGAGCTCAAATTTTGACACATGACAGATAATTTTATTATTCAAACAATTTGCGGCCCAGTTGTGTTGAAAAAATTTTATCCGCGATGGAATTCAAGTGATTGCTTTATATTTGGCTGGAAAACCACAAGTAGCTATCGTTAGAGCCCTCCAGCAACTCAACGTGAATAAATCATTTGTGTCTCGAACCATAGCTCATTACTGAGATACTGGCAGCAAAAACGTCATGGAGGTGTTCATAAAAAAACAGCAACTTCGGCATAAATTGTTCGGAAAGTGAAGACTCGAATTAAGCGAAATCCGCTTCGAAGAGGAAGAAAAATGGCTCGTGAGCTCAACATATCGTTGTAACGGATGCAACACATACTGAAAAAAAGCACACGATTTTACACCGCAACAGAAAAAAAGGACTTGCTACTCTTGCACGGAAGTGGTAAGTTACCGAATTTGGTGTTTTTCGATGAGTTGCCATTTGTTATCGAGCAATATGTCAACAAACAAAATGACTGAGTTTACTTTCTAAAGAGGTCCTTCGAAAATTTACACCTTTGGACGGCCACCAGAAAGCAGGCAGCACCGATGGTGATGGCTTGGGCCGCCATAACCGCCGATGGTCGCTCTCCACTCGTATTTTTGGACCGTGGCGTCAAAATTAATGCGATCGTATACCGTGAAACTGCCTTAGAGACAGTATTGAAGCCTTGGACAAACAATCATTTCGATCGGAGACCGTGGCCATTTCAACAAGACTCGGCACCGTCTCACAAAGCGCGCTTCAACCAAGATTGGTTAAAAAACAATGTTCCACACTTAATTTCTTCGACACAATGGATTCTCCGGATGCAAATCCGTTAGATTTCTCTGTCTGGGGTGTTTTAAAGGCGAAAGTTGGCACTAAAAAATACCAAAGTTTGAACCACCTCAAACAAGCACTTCGCCGGGGATGGGCCAAAATACCGCAGAGCCACTTGCCGTCTCAAGGCAATTATTTGCCCCAAAGGTGGACATATTGAAAACTACTGATACAATTTGAAAATTGATGTATTTTCCAAAATTTTTTAAAAAAATAAAAAAATTATAGCATTTTAAAAAGTTGCAGTTCGAGTCAGGCAGGTTGTATATATATATATATTTTTTTTCGCTGACACAGATTTACCTTCAACCTAATAAGGCGGGTGAGGTAAGACTTCCCATCCACTGTTTTCCAAATAGTTCTTAACCGGAATAGCAACGTGGGGCCGAGCGTTGTCATGATGGAAAATTATTGCCTCGTGTCTGGTCGCATATTCCGGGCGTTTTTCGAACGAATTAATTGTGTTCGGTAGCGTTGTCCACTGATGGTTTCACCCGGTTTAAGCAGCTCATAATACAGCACACCCATCTGATCCCACCAAATACAGAGCATTACCTTCGCGCCAAGGATATTCGGCTTTGCCGTTGATTTGGCTGGTTGGCCGGGTTTCACATATGATTTTTTGCGCTTGGGGTTGTCGTAATGGATCCATTTTTCATCACCAGTAACAATTCGATGCAAAAATGACTTCTTTTTGTGGCGTTCCAGCAGCATTTCGGACATGCAAAACTGCCTTTCGACGTCTCTCGGCTTGAGATCATGTGGAACCCAATTTCTTTGCTTTTGAATATATCCAGCTGCTTTTAAACGTTTTGAAATGGCTGCTTGAGTGACACCCAAAGATTCTGCGAACTCTTCTTGTATTTGGCAACAATCTTCATAGAGTAATGCTTTAAATTCTTCATCTTCAAACTTTGTTTGACTCTCGGCAGCAGTTTTCTTCATATTAAAGTAATGAAGAAGAACTCCCCACAAAAACACTTTTTCAGGCACAAAGTTCGACATATTTGAGTGAAAAAAAATTATTGTTGTTTACGCTTCGAATGAATGACATATACTGAAATGACATACAACGACAGTAGCTTTCCAGCGCATGTTCCAATGGAATAATAACAATGGAATAATGCAAGTTTCGCCATCTCTTAGCAAGTTATAGACCCAATATTTAACAGCAACGTAACCTTATTCTCGTACCGGAGATATTCTTTATATTCTTCATCTTACCGGGGAAGAGTAATGTTTGGGGCTCTTGTCCTTGGATAATCACAAAATAGTCAACAAAATTGATCATGTTGCGCTCGACACGATCCAAACGTTCTGAGCGGCCACCTTTGACTCGGGCCAGTACTTAGTTGTATACAAGGTGCGTCTACGTAGAATCATTATACATACTGTGAAGATGTATTCGTATCCCTCAAACTATCGTCAGCGACAAAAGGTCCTCAGAAATGCCGCAATTGATTTATTGGATTTCACAAGAAATTACTAAGCACGGGTTTGATGAGTGATGGAGGCAACGAGATGTTGCTAAACAACTAATGTAACTAGGTGTGGAGTGGAGCTGCATATATTCGCAAGAAAAAAAGCGGCTCGTGCGCTCTAGGAACAAAAACAAAAGAAAAAGAGTAAGAATCGGAAAATAGATTAGAAAGGAAATTAAGTACTATGTTAGAATCAAGGTCGAAGCTGAGGGTATGGAAAAACAACTTCCTTTCAGGACCTCAAAATCAAAATACGGAAAAAAATTTCAGATTTTTTGAATTTTTTTTGGCACAAATGTGCCCCTATGATGGCTTAAATAACTTTGTCGTTGCGTTTACTCGTCATAGTTTTAAGTGTTTTCTCTGCTTAAAAAACCACATTGAGTATAGAATATACTTTTCTTAGTTATGGTACAATTCCTATCATTAGTACGAGTATAACAAAGGTGAACTTCACATAAAGGACAACTATTGTTTGTCCGATTTTCTTTCTTTTTATTGGCATCGTTTACACACCTCTTTCTGATGTTTGATTTTTCTATACTGTGAGAATGTAACTGGATTTCAGAGATTTGCTACTACACTTGTTTCTGTAGTGGGAATGGATTTACTGACAGTAAATCCATTTATCAAACTCTGAGCAACGACCTATCTGACCTGCAAATTAGGCAACTAACCTCCTTCATTTGTTTTTGATCGTGCAGCTTAGAATAAATGAGTCAATGGCTACAATTTCAGTTAAGATGTTATGCTTGAGATCGTGAATAGTCGCTGGATTATTGGCATAGACCTTACTCTTCAAATAACACTACCGGAAGAAGTCTAAAAGTATCAAATCGCATGACCTTAAAGGTCAATTAACATCTCCTCTACCCGAATTAACGCGATCTTCATATTTCGTACGCAATAAATTGATTGATTGATGGCTTTTGTGGGCGGTAGCACGATTCTGTTGAAACCAGAGATCGTCCAGATCCAATTCATTCAATTCAATGTAACTGTCTTTACATCCTCATCTTCGAAAAAGTACGGACCAATGATGCCGCCAACCCATAATCCGCACTTCATTGGAAAAGATCAGATTCGATGACAAATTGTCCCGGCAATCCAACATGCAGTTAACAAATCGGCGATGTCGTAGATGGTCCAAAGGCTAGTAATTTGGATTTTATAACAAAGATCAACTTTTAAAATTTGTCGTAAAGTAAAACAAGTGTGGTCCAATTGTTAACTTCGCGGACGAATTGTGGTGCCTGTCTGGTTTTGAACACTTTTGCTCACAGCGATGATCTTTTGGTGTGTACGTGCCGACCGAGTATCTGATATGAAATTTGATCCGATACCGAACCAGTTTCTTTAAAACGCTTCACGATTGCACCAATTCCGGGCTCACTAGGAATTCAGGAATTCTACAAAATGTTGTTTTAACAGATTGCCCATTTTCGTATTAAGATTGAATAACAAAAATGCGTTGTTGCGGTAAACGACTCTGTGACTAAAATTGCCAAAGTTTATATGACATCTGCCAAAAAGATCAACAGATTGAATTTTAGTAAATGACAGCCAACATCCACACCATCTGTCGGCTCAACCTTGATATAGGTCCTATAGGCCATAGAAAATTAGTCAATGTAGCGCATTGTTATCTATCCATTTCACGTATGTTATAACTTGAAAACGTGTGGTGTTAATGTCTTCTCGCTTCAGTTTTTTATCAACTGGTGCAGGTTTCGGCAGACATTTTCGATTAGTTTCGCATGTCTCAATATTCTGACCAATGAGTTTATATTGCAACAAAGATGAATTGAAAAAGTTTTCAATATAAATTTTTCATCCCAACTCTTCGAACTTTTTCGTAAGCTGAAGTACTACTGCCTCACCTAACCCATACTCAGCGCTGAAAGTTTGTTTGCCTGCCTGCATATACTCGTTTATAAATTGAATTGAAACAGGTAACCTGTTGCCGTTTTGTGTATTGCTTCATTATGCCCTTTGAATTTTATCATATGCTTGTCGATAGATTGTTCTTTTGTATAATTGAGGGCCTTTTGAAACGAAGTATTCAAATGTTCCATTACTGGAAAAGTTTGTGTGCTTTGTCATGTGTTTTTATTTGTGTCTCTCACTTCTTCCTTGTTACAGAAATGAAGGTGAGTGCCTATTTCTTCGAATCGTGCCCTTGGCATCATATTTGGTATAAAATGTACAGCCATGTCTGGTAATCTTTCAATACCGTTAAAATATGGTAGCCCATAAATAAATTGATACTAAGAAATGCTCTAATTTCTTCGATTTCAATGGTGGATTCCCGTCTATTTTGATGAGCATATCGTACTGACTCTGATACTACATATAGTTTGAGCCAAAACATAAAAATTAATTGTTGAACAAAAGATGTCAAAAGGAGTCAATGTATCATTTTGAACTTCTTGACAAATTTGCACGTTTCCAAATTCATATTCTACATAACGAAAAGGATTTGGTAGGTAGCAATGTGCTTCGGTGGTGGGTTCTACAGTTCTACAGTTGAATATTCAGGTGACAGTCTTGCTGATTCTTAAAGTTGAAGTGCCGTATCTTGAATTTCGAAATCAAAAACCCCTTGGTCGTCATCATTTCTCAGAAGCCATTGGTCTTTTTTGTCAAACAGTAAAATCATCTTCACCGTTTTTATTGTTACCCATCATCATTTTCTCTGAGTTCGAATAATCCACTTCCCTTACAAAACATAATCTGCAATAAAAAGAGGGTATTTGACAAAAATCACCAGTACAATAAGAAAATTATTCCTCATAAATACAATAGTATCTCTCTACGACCGCAGGGCATGTTCAAAAACTAGTAAATAACAGAAAATATTCATTAGCTTCTTAATTATTTAGTTTTTCTAATTTTTTTTCTCGGGAAACATGTGCTCCCATGGTCAGGCTAAATGAACTATTCAATTTGAACGAAGAAAGCTAAGAATTACATACCCAGGACCAAGAAGATGACGGCAATATCTATACTTTAGTATAAGAATGCGCCACATAGTCAAATCGAGCAGAATAACGATAGGTAAAGGTCAGAAGCAATCTCACTGAGAACTTTAATGTCAAAAACGAATGTCAACAATCTGAAGGGAATCCCTTTCGAAGAGTTCTGACTGACATATAGATGGCGACCCTAAATTTTAATTAGTACCAACCATCAAACGGTATGTGTCAAAATTTGGTGACATTTTAACCATTAATCAAGATACTGAAGTTTTAGTGATGCACCTGTAAATATTCACAAAAACAAGGAAAACAAAATTTATGAAGCAGTGGTACCGTTAAAACTCATGAACGACTTGAAAGGTGTGAGCGCTGCTGTTTGACAATGCGGTGTGTGGCAATGGATGAAACATGGATCCAGTATCCAATCTGAAAACTGATATGGCTCAAATGAATAGGAAACTGTTCGTTCTATAAGGTTTTCTAATAACGACTTGACAACTTTTTTTTTTTAATAAAAAGCAAACCATTTGAGATATTTCAAAAACTTTATTATTGGCTTGAAGTACAATCGAAATATTTATGACTGGAACTCGACTTCGTTCATATGGCCACCGCGAGAACGTTTGCAGCGGTCGATTCGTTAGACCCAATTTTCAACGACTCGGCCATACATTTTGGCCGAAACGGCCGCTATTTCGCGTTCAATGTTGGCTCTGAGCTCTTCCAATGTCGTCCGCGTATTGGCATAAACCAATGACTTAACGTAGCCCCACAGAAAATAGTCAAGCGGCGTTAAATCGCACTAACGAGGCAGCCAATCGACTGGCCCATGTCTTGAGATAACACGCTCTTCAATAAATCGATTGTAGCGTGTGCTGTGTTGCTTGTGGCACCATCCTGTTAAAACCGCATGTCGTCCAAGTCCATATCTTTCCAATTCGGGGCAAAAATAATCGGAGATCATGGCGCGATAACGCTGACCGTTATCGTAGACGAAAAAATATGGCGAATAACGCCGCCGGCATGCAAACCGCGCCAAACAGTTATTTTTTGTGGATGAAGTGCTGATTCATGAAGCATTGGTGGGTTTTCACCCGACCAATAACGCACATTTTGTTTATTGACGAACCCATTGAGCCAAAAATGAGCTTCGTCACTGAAGATGATTTTGCCATGAAATTATCATCTTGGCGCATCTTCTATAGAACCCAATCGGAGAACGTAACTCGTTAGTGTACTTTAACAAGATGAAAGTGTTGAGTTTACTGAATAAATTGACAGTGACAGTTTGATGATTAGTGAAAGAGTGCGTTCACATATTAAATTCAAAGTTGTCAAGTCCCTATTGGAAAACTCTATATAAGAATATAATAGAATAATGTTAGATCGGCCCAGGAATGACTGTATCACTCTAGAAGGAAACTACCATATATTGATGAATAAAATCGAAGTTTTGGTTTATGAGTCTTGGACCTACTAACTTCCGAATTTAGACCATGTCTCTCCAGCTCTCCAGCTAGCGCGGTGTTTTACCAGCTGCCTCCAGTTGCACACATGAAGTTAGCTGAGGTCTTCTTCCACTTGTGTGCGCCACTTAAGATGAGATCGGCCTCTACTGCGTTGTCCTTCTGAGTTGGAATCAATTACTTTTCGGGGTGGAACATTGGTGTTCATGTGCTCAAGGTGACCTCGCTATTTAAGCCGGATTGTACGAGATTGTTGTACAACCCGTACAGTTCGCTATTGAAACGTCTCCCCCAACCGAAATTTATGCAAAGAACTTTTTTTTTCGAAGCACAAGAGAGCATTTTCATCCGCTTTCGTCAGTGCACACGCTTCTGCGCCAAAAGGCAGGATTGGAATGGTATCTTGTATGAGTCTTTTTTTTTTGCTCCAGAGAGGGCTTTAGTACTCAACTGCCTTCTAAGCCCAAAGAAGCAGCGATTGGCAGGAGTTGTCCTTCGCGCTGGTGTCGTTGTCGGATTGCATATGGGAGGAGCCGAGGTGGATAAAGTTTTTTACTACTTCGAAGTTATAACTACATTTCGAGATGTCTTATTTTAGGATTTGATGTTGTATATCCCTCCTTGTTAACAGTATATACAAATGTACTTTGTTTTAACTTCATTAACCACTTAACACATCTTTGTCGCTTCTGTGGACAAAGTAACAATTGTAAAGTTGTAAATAAAAACAAAACTATGTACGAGTATTTGGTATCAAAAAGAGAAATTGCACAACATCCATGTAGCTGACAGAACTTCACAACAGGCAGTTATACCATAATTTTGAGGAAATTAGAGATTTTGTCTGCCAGCGCGGGGCTCGGAAACCTCATCCGAAATCAAACGAATATGTAGTTACACTTGGCATTCAGAGTTTGTTGGGCCTAGAAATTGACTGACGAAAGACTGAGGAGACTATACGAGTATATGACCCTAGTTATCCCAATGAAGCTTTCCTTGGTCGTTTTGATTCTTCCAGTATTTTTTGGTTCTATTTGTGATTACTTTCTTTGGAGAAGAAGATATACATATTCAGCGACGATATCGCGCCAGCCACCTGAGATGGCTAGGACTTGTAAAACGAATGAACATGGTAGCTCCGGCCCAAAATATTTCTATTCTTACCGAAGAAATTATAAAAGGGCGCGGCAATGGTTCGATCGCCTTCCTTGTTGGCAATTTTGATATCACAGATAAGAGACACTTTGGTCGTCCAATCACTTATAAGGCTGATGAAATTCTTAAAAAGAGCCATAGGCATTGACCACAAAACTATCTTGAACTGGATACAAAAACGATATCGATGTATGGGTTCCTCATGAATTAAGCGCGAAAAATAAGATGGACTGAGTTAAAATTTACGCTACGTTGTTGAAACGCTATAAGCTCGAGCAATTTCGAAAGCGTCAATGATTATGGGCAAGGAATGGTGCGTCGTCATAAGTACTTGCGAATTCAGGATTGACAGCGCTACTTATGTCTTGGAACTCGAATAGAATCGTCCACCATGCGGTATTTACAAATTGTCAAATAGATAATTCTCAACTCTACTGTGAAATATTATGCCAGGCAATTGAAAGAAATTGACGTCCGGGTTGTCATGTCATATCATATCTCATATCAGCTAATTTCTCGTTCATGGACCACGCAGTTAGAAAAAAGATTCTAAAAGAACCGTATTGCAATGCGAGATAGCCAATTAAAGCGGACTTAACAGTTTCTTTAGGAATTATAGCTGGTAGTTCAAATGAGCCAAGAATGACTGCAATGCCTTTTTCAAGTGTGTGAAATTCCAATACGGCCACAAACTGAGAAAAAAAATACTACAATGTCCCAAAGGTAGTAAAAATATTTGCTCGTTCATCAAAAATATTGGAAATCTTCCATCCCAGGAATCCAATTTCGCACTCGTGTAGTAGCAGGGGGACCAAAATGTGCACAAATGTCCAGATGGTATATCTCCCGTTCTTCTAAAGACGTGTTCTTTTTTACTGGTAAAACCTGTGCGTAAACTTTAGGGCTCTGTAGGGATCTTTCCGAGCAAATGAAAAACAATATTTGTACAAGCCGTCCCTGAAAAAGGCAAATCTTTTTTTTCTTCCTACAGACCCATTGCCCTTACGTCCATTCTTTCTAAAGTCTTGGGAACTCTGCCAAACCGTCAGCTCATGAAATATCTTGAAGTGCGAAAACTTCGCAATAACCGGTTCGAAGCAACAGGTCTATTGGTGATTTGATGGCATGTCTCACAGAAAAATGGGACCAAGGTGGAATCTGGCGGACGATAGTTTCATTTCATATTTCAAAGTCATTTGACAGAGTTTGGCATCAGGCATTTTTGTCGAAAATTTGTTGTTTTCCGATCGATGACTCTCTTCTTCAATGGCTTACAAATAACCTTTCGTAACGTTAAATTCAAGTTGTCTTGGATGGTTTGCTGGTGTGCCCTGGGGCTCCGTTCTGTCTCCTTAACTCTTTTTAATTTTCATTAATGATCTCTTATCTGGTACTTCTAATGATGACAGTACTCTCTGCTTTTCATATTCGTTCCCAGACTCACGTCCCTGCTCTTCGGCTGCAAAACGAGAACGGCAGCGTATATTAAGCTCATTAAGTTCCGGCATTAACAGCATAACCAATAGAGGAATAACCAACGGAGTGGAATTTAATGATTTGTCAGAAAACCGAAATTTAAATAACCAGCCATTATCCATGAATGGCACTAACGAAACCGAACAACTTTCCATTCTCGGCATGTGTGTCAGTGACAACTTAGATTGGAATGACTACATATTTGGTGCTCCTAAAAACATCTCTGCACATGTTAGATAGGATTCAAAATCTTGCGATAAAACTCATAGGTGATACTAATCTCAGTTAGTCAATTGACACCAATGAACACCGACGTAATGTCTTCTGTCTCACTTTGTTTGATCGCTATATCCACTACCAGTGCTCCATAGAAACGGCCAGCAGAATTCTGCCCCTATAAACTTTCAACCGTAACAGCTGTCTTGCTATGAATTCTTATCAGTATACCCTCAAGCCCACTTTCGGAGGTACTTTGAAATATCGTGATTCGTTCCTAAGCTGTATAACTCGCTTATGGGATCCTGACGAGCTCTCTATTTCCTATTCATTGTAACTTTCAAACATTTAAGACCAATGCATATCGGTATTTCTCTTTTCTTCCTCCCTAAATTTCCTTCGCCCGCGCTTTGAATAAACATTTTAAGGGTACCTTAAATGACATTAGATTACCTGTCAGAAATAATGACAGCTTGGTTGGGAACTTTTGATGCACCCACCGTTCTTTGACCATTGTTCCGGTCTCTATAGAGCTCAAAATAAGTGAAAACCATATGATTCAGTTTTCCAACCCAAAGCCACAGAAGTTCTTCACTGGAGAATCATGAGATTACTCGAAAAATGGCGAAGCATTGTAATAATTATGGACCATATTTGGTTTAAATAAATTCATTTGTTTACTCGTAGAAAACGAAACGAACTCCTTCCCAGACCCAACATTATTGTGGAAGCTTTCCGTGTTTACTGCGCAGTAGATTTGGATTTTTGAAAAAATGCTGTCAATCTGAGCTTATAACAACAGGGTGGCAATGCTGTTCTTGAGAAAGCTATGTACTGTAGTTTCTGTATAAACCTAAGTTAGCTGTAGCTATACGAACTATAATACAAATACAAATTAAATGGAAAAAATTCTATTCGCGTGCAAAAAGGTGTTTGCTAAAATCTAGCTCATGGCATTTAGTTCTATGTATTTTCTATTTACTGTTTTGTATTATACAAGTATCCGTACCTACGAGTACATAGTCGTGGAATAGAATTTCCAAATACAAATTTATTGATTTCTGTTGCCCAGATTTAAAATGAATCACCAACGTCAGTGTTGTACTGCAGCAAAAGTATCTACACACTCGTATGTATGCAGGTACTCACCTCCCGGATAAAGCTGCAACCAGCTAACATCAAAAGGATTTTCAAACGAATAAACGGACGGTTTAAAGGGTAAAAATGGTGAAGAATATGGCAAAGATGGTGAAATCACTTCTACTTCTGCTAAATAATTCTATGTGTCATGCAATGAATTTTCATACTCACTTCCACGTTTTATTCGTTCTGTGTGCTTATGTGTGCATCTTGAATTAAAGCAAAATTAAAAAAAAAAGTACTGAATGCGCTTATCATTAGAAAAGGAAGCAAAATACGGAAAGGGTAAATGATGTTGTAGGCTAATTAAAAATAAAAATGAAAAGGATCCCTCTCATTTATTTTTTTCTTTGCTAATTTTTTTTCTTATTTTTGCAATGTTTCCTCATCATTCCAAATGGTACAATTTACTGTTGCACAAATACATTCTACGAATATTCCAAATAACAGGCTTTGGGGACTGGTTGGGTATTTTTTTCAATTTGAGCCTTGCTGGTTTGTTTGAAGACTGGTTTTATGATTTCAAACGGAGGAAATGATTTATGTGTTACGAGTATGCTCGACTGAAGAACTTTGATGAGTTGATGACACATTTACAAGTGCAACAATTTACTAACCCATGTCATTACAAATGTGCATTCTTTACTCTGAATGAAGACTGCCACAAGTCGAAACACATTAATTTGGAAAAACTATTGTTGAACGATATTTCAATACAGCTTGCTGATGTTTATAAAAATATCACATCAATCTTCTGTACGGCGAATATTCAAACTAGCACTAGTGACCCTTACTTAGTAAAACCAGAATATTCTAATTTTCGAGTTGTGCCAGTCTCTTTCCAAAGTAACGTAGCTATACGGTATGTACTCGTATGTAACATATGTATCCAAGGGGGCATCAAAACAATTTGAAATTTTCTAGTTTCCGTTTATGGGGTAATGTGAAATATTTTGGAATTTAGCCTCCTAGTTCTGATTGAAAAAATGCGCATTGTTTGGAGACGGCCTTGTGAATTAAGGAAAATTTGTAAAAGTACTAAGAAAGGCAATTATGCTAATATTTTAAGGGGTCCCCCAATTTTTTTTTTTAAAGAAAACTACTACATGAAATGTTTTAAAATTTGGAGGATATATTTGTACATAAATAATGAATATACCTAGTCATGCCATAAGTTCTGTTACACAATTTCCAGCGCTTATCGTTCAAAACTTCTTGCGAGAACAGAACTGCATGCACTGATCAGTGAAGAACACTAGTCAGTTTATTAACATGGAGTGGGACGTTAAAGAGAATCGAATCGCATCAATAGCTTTGCATAAGTGTGGAAAGAGTGCTGGCCAAATTTTCGAGTTGCTAAAACCACTCACAATATCGAGAATATTCGTTTATCGGGCATGCCAAGAAGTGGTCGCCCGCGTGTCGTTAGTACGAATGCGTTAGTAAAGGCAGTAAAAAGATCATTTCCAAGGAATTGGATATATCAACCTGATCCATGTCTAGGCTGATTCGAGATTATCAGCATATGAAAGCCTATCGTCGGTTCACGGGTTATCTTCGTACTCTTCAACTAAAAACAAAAATAGGCTGGAAAGATGCAAGCGACTCTTGCAGTGACACGCAGACAATGACCATGTAAACATTCTGTTTACGGATGAGAAAATTTTTACCGTGAAAAAGTTTTCAACAAACAGAATGACAAGATTTATGCCACTTCATCTAAGGAAGCGAAAAAATTTGTTCCAATGGTTCAACGTGGGCATCATCCCGCTTACGTAATGGTTTGGTGGGGGGTCTCTCACCATGGTGTCACATTTCTCCATTTCTGTGAAAAATGTGTAAAAACTGGTGCAAAGTTTTACCAAGAAGATGTGCTAGAGAATGTTGTGGAGGATTTACCCAATACCCTTTGCAATGGATACAGATGGATCTTCCAACAGGACTCTACTCTAGCGCACAAGTGGCTCAGAGTCAATATTCCTGTAGGAATAGTAGGAGTAGGAGAAGATTGACCGTCGGGGAGTCCAGATCTGAATCCACTGGATTATGTTTTGTGGTCAGAAATGGGAAACATAACCTGCAAGACTCCCCATAGAAATTTATAAAGCCTTAAAAAGCATTAACCAAAACAGCGTTCACGATCTGGCAGTGGTTTGAAAAAAAAAGTCGAATTTTGCCCGAAAATTTGATGATTTTTGGCCGACTAAAATTAAATTGTTCATACAATCAAAAAACTTGAGGGTCATTGTATAGAGAAACATGTACATATGTACTTACATATTCGTAAGTAAAAAACAAAATCAAAGCGATCGGATGTTTTGTCTTCGAGTTACAACCGCAGAAAATTTGAAAAATGTAGTTTCGAGATAAAATGACTTTTTTTATTGTTATAAATAGATAAAAATCATACTTGGAGCTAATCTGCTATTTCAGGCCCATATAATTCACCTTCCTTTTCTTCAAAAAGCGCCTTCTGGGCTATTGAAGCTCTTCTTCGAGATGATCGGCCCTCTTTCCAGGTTGCCTGTTGGCGATGCTGCTAATTTTGTTTCATCTTTGCTAGCGACATAATCTCTTGCTGCAGGTCCAACTATCACTCCCATCACATTAAATATTTTTAAAATAGACGTATAACTGTCATTGAATATTGAAGTAGGAAAGAATGTAATTTGATAATTTAATAGTTTTCAGACCACTGTGGATGTGTTTCGGAGCAAAGTGCCAAAGTAAACTATTGTATGTTTCATTATTATACTGCGCATTATTACTCTTACATCTATCAAACAATTCACGCCGAGACAAGTCCTCGAATATTGGCTCCAGAGCTTTTTAAACATTTGGACCAAGTGGGAGATAAAGGTGCTTAAACTTAGTCAAGTTCATTCCTTCAGCTTCCGCGAGGCGATAAGCACATCATCTCTCTGCGCCTTCTGGACAGTTTCCATGGTTTGGATTCATATCAGTCGAACTCAAATGATGAAATGTAGCCCAAGTTGCTTTATACATTTCATCCATATTATCTTGATGTCTCATGATCGTAAGGCCGTTATATAGGGTTGTTCATCGTGAGATTTGATTTTCAATAGGCTTTTTTTTTTGACAGATCACGCGTGACTCCTATCAAACTGCTTTGTCGTTTTTGTTCAGTATCGTTTGGCAAGTCATCATTGAAAGACTCACACCACAACAGCGTCTTCAAATAAGTGGATGATACTCGACCGAAGACCGTAACGGATCGATTCTGTTATTCGAAAACCGTACAAAATTCAAGTTGTGCAAGAATTGAAGCCAGGCGACTTGAATTTGTGTCATATTTTCAGTGAATGCGCTCTAGAAAAACTCAATGAAAATCCGGTGTTTTATCGTGAAATTTTGTTCAGTGATCAAGCCCATTTCTGGCTCAATATATACGTTAATGAACAAAATTTCCGTATTTGGGCTGATTACAAACAGCTACAACGGTATGGTGTGGTTTATGGGCTGGTGGAATCATTGGTTCATATTTCTTCAAAAATGAGGCAAATCAGAATGTTACCGTCAATGGTAACCGTTACCGCGCCATGTTAACGGACTATGTGCTTCCTGAAATTGAAGCACATGGTCTCGGTGAGCTCTAGTTTCAACAGGACGGCGCTACGAGCCATACAGCGCGTGAAACAATGGACTTGTTGAGAAATCATTTTGGTGAGCACTTAATTTCACGTTTTGCTACGGGAAATTGGCCGCTTAGATCGTGCGATATCACACCTTTGGATATGTAAAGTCTCAGGTCGTCAGCTACCATTGACGCTTTGGAAGCCAACATTCCTCGTGTTATCTGCGAGATACGAGTCGCTACGCTCGAACGAGTCGCCCAAAATCGGATCTTCCTAATGGACCACCTCAGACGTAGTCGTGGCCAACATTTACATGATATCATTTCAGAAAAGTAAATGCCACGAATCGTTCTTTTAACCGATCATAAAAGCTTTAAGTTGACTTTCAAATTTATGTGCTTTATTTTACATTATAAATCAAACCTTACAATGAATCACCCTTTACTTTTGAAGTTTATTAATTAAGTTGACAGTTCATTTTAGTGTCGACAATTTTTTTACTATATTTTCCTGTCAGAGTTAATACGCCAAAACGTAAAGTATGACTCCGTTTTTTCCACGTGCGATCTCCCGAAACTGTCAAATTTGTCTCTGAATTTTCTTTCTCTAATGTCTGCTTCTTCTCTTCTTCAACAGGTCTTTCCAAATTTAATTTACAAACTGATTCTTGAAATTCGTGAAACATCCAGTGAAACTTTGATGATAAATCTTATGTGCTAAATCCATCATACAAAAATTGTAATAATTCCGTTTATTCCCATACCCAAAAGGCGTGTTACGGCCACTAAACGTCTATTTATTTCAAATGCATTTTCAATGATAATAGATGGAGTGAAAAGTAACGTCCTTGACCGCCAGAATGCGCTGCTACTTCAAAAAAGGTTATGGTGCCTTGAAGTCCGTTCATATTTGGGCAGACATGCCAAATTTCAGTGCGATACTGTCTTTAGTTTTGTTTTGACAGTTGATTGTTGGTGACCTATTTCGCATCATGTTGAGTAGGGACAAAAACGATTTTCGTTCTCTTATAAAACATTTTTTTTTTGAGAGGCAAAATGGCGAAGAAAACAAAAGAGAACTTAGATAAATATTATGGGACTAATGCTCCGTCAGATTACACTTTGAAATATTAGTTTCGAAAGTTTCGTGGTGGCCGCAACTCCACTACCCATCAAGTTTACAGCGGCAGGCCCTCCGATGCGGGTACAGAGGACAATGTCCAAAAAATACATGAAACGGGGTTAGCTGACCGGAAAGTGAAAGTGCGCGAGCTAGTAGATACCACAAAGATTAGTACTAAGCGCACACGCCATATTTTGGGCAATATTCTGCATATGAAAAAGTTATCCTCCCGCTGGGTGCCGCGCATACTCACTCCTGACCAAAAACACGAACGGGAGATCACTTCGAAAGAGTGTTTGGAGTTGCTGATGCGGAATCGGGCGGACTTTTGGCGTCGATTGGTAACTGTTGAACATCAGAGAACAGAATGAGTGCCCGGCAATGGACTGAAGCCGGCACGAGTGCTCCGAAGCGGCCGAGGGAGGCTCGATGGGTCGGAAAGGTTATGGCGTCGGTTTTCTGGGATTGTCATGGCTTAAAAGGGGTCGAGCCAAAAGAAGGCAAAAGATATGAGACAATTCTAAGAGGATGAAAATTGACGCTGCTTTTTTGCAGCTCCAATGAGTTTTGCATCTCTACTCTGAATTATGTGTGATGGAAGTATATGGCCATTGTTTGTTACGTTTATAGGTCTTTATAGTAACTTTGATAAATATATAAACTTCATACCAATTTGAATGGTTATATTTCGTCTTATTGTTCTTCAGGAACAAGATAATGCAAGTCGCTCTGGTGATGAACCTAGCTATCGACATTGCTTCTCCAGATTTTAGATAGCAAACCGAACGTAGCTTTTGCTTTGCGAATTCTGCTGTCACCATCCAGTGACAGTGACAGTGCCATCATGTCTTGAGGCCACACTTCCTAGATATAGAAATGTGCTGTTCGGTAGAGTTAAGCGAAGCAACGCTGCCGTTATGCTGAACAAATTAAGTGCTTAAGGCCATTTTTTCAGCATTTTGGCACCACTTTGTTTGCTGCCGACTCTTAGTTGTAGTCCAGATACCAATATCTTTTGTAAGAATAGGCAAATGGCATCAGCATAGCCTATATGTTTAAGATATAATATCGTAGTCCATCACTGATTACTACAAAGAATAGCAGTGGAAAAAGAATGCAACCTAATCGTACTCCACTGCGAACTTTAAATTTCAAATTATTCTGACATCTTACCCTTTCGAAAGCATGACATTTACCTACTGCTTTTATAAGAACGACTAGATTTTCTGGTACACCTTTCCTGCACAAGGCTTACTATATAGGGTCCGGATTCAAGCAGACTAAGGCCTATTCGAAATCGATGCATATTAAATGTGGTAGAGATTTATGCTCGATGCATAATGAATGATGATCTACGTACATGGTTTTCAAGTAGTCGGTGCAGGAACACCCAGTTAAAAAACCTGCCTGTTGGATTTTGTGCTGTTTTCACTCTATCCAACATTATTCTAGTTTTAAGTTAACTTAAAATCGGAAAAACACAACTATTAAGCTTCCACCTTTCGCCAGGTTTCCCTCAGATCAGAGATCAGAGATCAGAATCAATAGAACCACTTAAGAACGAAGACATAATTATGTATCTTACACTTATAACAATTAAATTCAAATAACGCGGTGCCATTGATTAGCCCTCAATGTTAAGCTCTTTTTTTTTTCTTTGTTTTTTAAGTGACGTCTAGTCTTTTCACTAGATGTAGCTTGCCTTGGTTACTGGTGCATTGATAAGGTTAAACTGATTTTTCATGCGGTAGCGGGCTTCTTGCAATGTTGGGGCCGCTGCATTCCATGCTTTGAGTTCAACGCGTTCATTGAATAAGCTCCAGATACCTGGTGTCAGTTATTTGCTTTGACATGATTTTTTACCTTCTACCAACAACGTTATCTATTACAGGCGTAGAACCATTTTTCGCAGTGTTTCAGTGGTTGTCGATGCTCTAAAGACTGAAGGTTCCAACTGTTTCTGGTGGTCCTTATCTTTCAGTGCACTTAGTGATCGGTTGGTGTTATACCTGGTAAGTTGGATCTGTTTCTGTTTACAGATGCAGCTTAAAGACGAGTAGTAGTAGAATAGTTGTAGAATACAGTTTTCAAAGCACCGGCTAGTGGTAAAGGGAACGACCATCAGTCTAAAGTTAACCCTTTAGGTCAACAATGTACGTTCAATGACCATGTGGTTGACGTTGATAAAAGTTAACAAACCATTTTTTGTTACGCTGAGTTCCTGTAGTCGAAACACATTTTTTAACTATCTACCTCCACAATAAGATCTACAATCACGATCACAATGACCCCGATCCGATTGGTGGCTGCGCTAATTAGCTGTGCATACCTTTGAATAATGGTTATTCTCCTAATCTTACCCCTGAAATTTGCCGTCAATGTCCTGTCACTATAAGATGACTTAATGAACATAAGGCTGTCATCAATTTTAAGAATAAGTTAGAGCCCTGCCACATATCCATGGGTGGTGAACCTTTTCGATGTCCAGTTTGCTGTGTCCAACGCGTGTTACTCTTTTTCTTTTTTATGGTCGCGTAGGAGACACGATATTCAGTATCTTCCAGCTTCGCAATATCCGAAGAAACTCAGAATAAGTGTATCAAACTAAAAGGGGACTATATTGAATAAAATAAAAAAACATTTAAAATTTTTTTTTTCATTCCCAAGGAGGTTACTTTTCATCCCACCTAGTATTGAAGATTTGCTAACAGAAAATTTAGTGGAAGACGATCCCATGTCAGATAATAAAAAATGAAGTCGGGTTAAAGGTGATGGGGAAGGAGCAATGAAGATAGCAGTTTTTTTTTTATTTATTTTAGTGTACAAGTGAAGATTTTCAAGAAAATATTTTCTTAACATTTAATTTTGCATCATCAATCAGTTTTTTGCAGAGCGATGATGACAGGTGAGAACTCTAAAGATATAGGCTGTTTCAACGAAAGGTGTATGATTCGAAATGTCTATTATTTTACAGCTTATGCATGCAGGGTTGGCATATGGTGACAGATGTCATCTATAAATTTAGAAAATTTACCATGAAACTCTTCACAGAGAAAAAAGAAACCAAGTCTTTGAATTTTATTACGAAAATTCTCGTTTAATCACAAATTTCGCTCTTAATCATGTGCTTTCCAAGAGCGAAATAGAATCGAATAATTCCAAGAGACGGGCTCAGCCGAAAATGTAAAGACGCCGAAACGTGTTCGCCCAAATCATTCAATAGAAAACATATAGCCGCAGTAAAGAAAAATGTCGAGAACAACTCAAATACCTCAATTCGTCATCGTTTTCAGAAGTTTGACCTAGACACAGTCGTACTGCCCCGAATTTTGACAAAAGATTTAGCTTTCCGTCCGTACAAAGTCCAATTGGCCAATCACCAGCAGCGCCGTACGTTCTCGAAATAGATCCTGGAAAACATGCATGGTCACATTGATTTTTGCAAAAAAAAAATCGTTGGCGGCAACGTTAATAAACAAAATTGCCACATCTGGGACACCGAAAATCCTAGAGTGTTTCAGGAGGATGAATAATTTTTTTGTGGAGTTTATTGACCAGAAGTGTCATAGGGCCGTACTTTTTCGAAAATAAGCCCGGAAAAGCCATTACAGACAATGGAGCGCACAACCGAGTCATTATAAACTATGTTTTTGTGGCCGGAGCTTGAGGACGACTTATACTCTCAACAGTATGGTATTATGTGCAATACAAGTCGAAAAAAAAAATAATCAGGTCATTGTGCACGAAGTTTCCTAACTGTGTAATTTCGAGTTTAGAAGACACCCATTAGCCACCAAGACCGCGGGACTTAGACTTTTTTCTTTGTGAGGTCTACTAGGACAAACATCCGCAAACAATTCCAACTCTGAAAGCGAACATTGAATTCACTGTCGCCAAAATTGACCCTCTATTATGTGAAAGAATGATTGATAATGTCGTGAAAAGGATGTGGATTTGCAAGGAGATCGGAGGCTGTCATTTGGAAGATATTGTGTTCCATTAATAATTCCCATGTGTCTACTTTATAAAAGAATACGTAAATATTTTAGATATATCTCAACAATTCAATTCATTAATTTAATTTAATTTTGTTAAACACTCTTGTTGAAACACTCTTTATAAAGGTTACAGCTCCACTCGGGTTTTTTTTCATGAATGATGAGTGGACACACTATACGACTGTCCTCTTACAAAGTTCAATAATATTTTTAAAAAATTCACTAAAACCATCGAATCCCCATCCGCTAATGAGTGCAAGATACTTTTCAAAGGCCAATTCAGTATTGAAACAGTTCAAACAGTTCATGCCACTCAAACCTGTAGAAAGATGATTTAAATTGTGGGGTAGATGCGATGAAAAAACAGATTACTTTTACATATGTGACATCCTTACTTACATAGGTGGCGCTACAGTCCACAGTAAACCTGAGTCTCAACCGACTAGCATGATCTCTCGCCAGATACTTCCAGTTCCGCACTTCAAGTTGGTTGCGGTCACCTTTCACGTGTGTGTGCCGTCTAAGATGCTGCGCCGCCTTTCAGAGTTAAAGAAGTCTAAGACTTCGGGCTAAAGCGATGGTGTCCATTGGCTTAACATAGCCCAACTATTTCAGGAGTTGGGTCCGTAGACGCTTGGCTAGACCGATATCTCTGTATAGCTCATAAAGTTCGTGGTTGAATCTCCTCCTTCATTTCTCGTCGATACAAACGGGACCAAAAATTATACGCAGTAACTTTCTCTCGAAACGTTCAATGCTTATTCATCCACTTTAGACAAGCTACAATCTCCTGCGCCTTAGAAGCAGGATCGGGATGATAGGGATCTTGCGCTAAAAAACAGCGATTGACAAGTGTTATCCTGGGTCGAATTCTTACCCTGATGTCGTTGCTAGTTTTAACCTGCGGAGCCAAGCAATGGTGAAGTTCTGGCTAACCCGCCTATTTTGACCGCATTTGCATCAATACTACCAAAAGCCTCATTGATGAATTGCTATATTCGCCCAATCACATCAATGTCATCTGCATACGAAAGTTATGCGGACTTTAAAAAAAAAAGATCGTGCCCCTTTTGTTGGCAAGGGACTTTTGCACTGTTCTTTCCAGGGCGATTTTTAAAAAGTCACATAACAGTGCGACGCCTTTCTTAACATTGAAGGTCTCGGTTAATTTATTACCGACCTTGATGCAGCCAACATCCTACACTTTCTGACAAGTTTGAGGGGATGTCAAATCTACAGGACTAGTTGCATTATTAAGCTCAGCGGACATCCGATTCCGAATGGTTTATTATGTCTGGCGGGGAGTTTTTAACAACTGTCGCCCAGTCTGCAGAAATAAAGTTTTCATATTCTCAGCACTAACTATATTCATCTTTGTGGCAATTGAATGTTTGTTTTATTCTCTGATGTATCTTTCGAACATCATTCGATGCATGTGCTCTCCTCTTCTCTTCTGCTAGTAGAGCTCACGTCATTCAATTTTCGTTTGTGTGAAAATTCAAATGATTTTTGTACCAATTTCTGCAAAGCAAAAAACTTTATAAAGTCGTTGATTCTGCTCCATAACGCATTGGGTTGGGTCCATTTTGAACATCTTAGTCTCGTTTATCCGCAAAGGGTACCTCAGATCTCTGAAGTTTCTCAATGTAGGTTTATGCGGTTAAATTCTACTGCTTTGTACCTAAGTTTGCCAGTTGTTTGTGTCAGTTGTGTACGAGTATTTTTCAGCAAAATCTGAAAGGAGTTAAATATTAGACGTAATACCTTCTAAAATGTCGAAGTTATGATTTGTACAAGGCTTTAAGAGGAAATCTGACCTACTGAAGCGTAGTTAATTTGTAATCGAGTTATTCATATGGAAAAGGTTTGGCTATTTTCTGTGGTCCTGCTCAGGATTGTTTAGTTCAGATAAACTTGTACCTACATTACACTTCATTACACTAATGTTATATAAATTAGCATGTCTAGTCGTTTATAAATAGGAAATGAAAGGGAAAATACGAACAATCGGTTCCCTTTTTTTTGTGTAGGAGCACTTTTACGAAGAATCATAAGGAGTCGTACATATTCCCTAAGCTGGAAGCACTTAGTCCCAGGGACATTCAAGAACCATTGTATTCGTACCTTTTTGTGGCTGTGTTAAAACCATTTGCTGTGCTATTGGATTTAGCAATTGAAAGCATCGATTACTTAAACGTTCCCAGAAAATATATTTCTTTCTTTTTGTTTAGATGGAAGTTGGGTGAGTACTCGTATATAGTGTAGTGGTAGTAGCTGTGATGTGTCTGGATTTAATGGCGACTCGAATGGCACAGTTCATGTGTTTTGGCCAATAATTCGAAAATTTTCTGCATTGTCATGACTTTTTTGGTTTTCTGAATAAATGTAAGTACTTCACTGAAATTTATCTTTAAATGCGGGATGGCATATGCTAATTAATTTAATGGTTTCTGCGAGAAGTAGATAATGGTTCTATTTTGATATGTGTTAGTATGCCATCCACAGAAATTTGCTATCTATGATAAAAGAAAATATTTTAACAATTTGGTATAACTGGTGTATGTGCATTTATCTCATAAGATGCACAATTCTTTCCTTTACTTTTAGCAATGTCTTCCTTAGAAATGCATGTAATAAGTCGAGGGGTAGCCGGGTCCTTATTTCAGATAAATTCTGAAAAATCCTTGTTTAGGGTTGTTTTCTTTATTATACATTTATTACCTGTGGTAGACAAGTACTTACAATTCCAGATTTAAATTATAGAGCTTGTTACGGCGTATATTGCTACAATGTAATCAAGTGTTGGAAACTGAGAACAAGGTAACACTTTAACAATAATAGTTCTGTAGAGAGTTTAGTCATAGAAAATGAAGCTATATATGGCTACCTGAATAAGATCAGAGAACACTTGTGAAGATCTTTATCTTGCTAATGCTCACTTTTTTAACAAGGTCGATTTAGAAGCTCGTATAATTTTTTGTTATATCTTCTCCTCCGAAGTTTGCCAGCGCAAACGGAATCAAAACTCACTTGCTTCACAGAGAACAACTGGCATAAAAAAACACAGTCTCCTGAGTGTGTTGAAGAAGTCTCATGAGTCTCATGTCAATTGGGGTCTTAAAATCGATGAAAAGATAGTGAATATATGTAGATCTGGACGTTTTGAATTTTCTTTGTGTGAATATTCGGTCAATTGCAGACATAAAAATTAAAGAGGTCAACTGATATGTTGAGGTGTCGATCACCAGGTAAACTTTCATACGAGTACGGCGAGTAGGTCTTATGATTTCACAGCCCTGTTATACTTCTGTTTAGATATTGTTATCTTTGAATTGATGGGGGGTAATGAAATATTGGCTATTATTGCCCATGTTAAAAAGAATTTAGGTGATTCCCGCCGTTTTACAGTCCACAAAATTTTTTTTTTATCCTCATCACCGACTGTAATTCTGTTAATATTTCTGTTTGAGTCTTTTTGGATCGACAAAATTGGATTCCAAACGTTATTCCTGGAGTACAATATCACTCTTTTCCACATTGCTCGCTTTCCGTTTTTCCTCTGGAGGAACCGATGTTCTTACCTTCTCGTTTGCTCGTAGAACGCACGAGCTGGTCTCGTTTTTCTATGTAGCATCGCTTCAATTATGCTGTATCTGCTTGTCTATACCCTTCTTCAAGTCAGAAGTCTCCTGCAGTCTTGATACTTAGTGCTGGCAGCATAGGACCTCTTAAGAGGTTAAGGGAGATTCTTAACATCCCTACATCGAAATTCCTCAGTATTAGCTTACGTTTGCGATGTTCGGGATATCCGCAGTCGCACCTTAGCTACAAGGTAATAGTATGAGTCAAAGTTGGCCCCTCGGAGCGTTCAGACATCCATAATACGGGAGGAGTGCCTTGCGTCGATCGGAATGTGGTCAATCTGGATCAGGAGTTTTCCAAGTCCCCTTGTCAATATTGATATGTGGGAACCGCATGCTAACTATGACAAAGTCGATTAGCCTGAATCCATTATCGGAGATAGCGTCGTGCAGGGTCTAACTTTCGTCAGCACTACCAAAAATGACCTCTCTTCCTAGCTTAAAAGCGAATGGGGTTAATTTTGGTGTCATAGCCAGAAAACTGCTCGTAGCTTGGGTCTTCTCCAAGAGCTCGTAGAAGCCATTTTTTGTGTCATTGGTTTTCTCCTCTATGGAGGCAAGCCCGCATATATGGTAAGTCTAATGTTAGCATATTTCGCCTTAATACGGATTGTTACAAGGCGCTCGGTTACATGCCGAAAACGCAAGACTTATTTCCTAAGTATGCCTCTAACAAATGATTTGTATCCAAATAAGCACTGCTTTTGCCGTCGATAACAATCGCCATAGTAGATTTCGCCTTTTTTCATCTTCCGGCTGCACATGGCATTTTAAGGGACCTAACATTCCATATGCAGATTCGAAGCTCGTTTTCCTTGTTTCGTTTGCAGGGGTTGTCAAGAGTAGATCCGTCTGTGTACGAGGTTTGTTGTTGCATTGTAATACAATACATTTTTTCCATTGCTGGACAGTTACCCCGACTGCACAACCCCCAATCTGGGGGGCCAGTTCCATTTCCCTTGACGAGGGGTTTGTTATACCGAAGTCATTAACACGTTCGGGGTTGTGAGCGCTGCCATTAGTCCATTAAGGGCTCATCCGTCACCTGACTTAGTCTCGGAAATCCTTACCGGCATACGCTCTAAATATTTCGGAATAGCCCGGATAAGGTTTCATTTGTTTTGTTTCGTTTCGTTATTTTAATTCGCCCTTGATTCCATCTGTTAAATTCATCCGCTGTCCCGTTTATAATGCTGCTATTTTTGTCTGCTGATCAGCAT
Source organism: Volucella inanis (assembly GCA_907269105.1). Classification (NCBI taxonomy): domain Eukaryota; kingdom Metazoa; phylum Arthropoda; class Insecta; order Diptera; family Syrphidae; genus Volucella; species Volucella inanis. The sequence goes on along the minus strand of OU026157.1, from coordinate 68,652,406 downwards.
TCCAAGGCAAGTCGAGTCCGAAGGGACATCAACCAGTATCCGATGGTGACCACTTGGAGATAAAATAAGAAAAATTGATGTGTAGAAACAGCTGTAAAACTATGTATCGCCAGGTCGACACCTCTGCACAGCACCTAACTATCAGAGAAGTGAGAATACGGTTTAAAAGTTATCGTTATTGGAAGATCTATCAGTAAACATCCTTTACAACGGGGGAGATCAGTACGGGTGTATGGTATAATACATAATATAATGCATTCTGCCAGTCAGAGGAAAGCTCTAAGGTTCTGGCTGAAGAAGAAGTAAATGTTCAGGTTTTCTTTAACGACACCGATGCCGCGTTCTCGATTCAGATCCATTAATTGAAATCATTTTCTGTAGTCGTTCTAAACATTGAAAGTTCTTAAAGAATTCTAAAAATGATATCATGGCTAGCGTTTCGTTCTTTCTACTGTTGGGAATCTTCGAACCATAGTGCTGACTTAGTATCCAGAAACTTTACCGATGATTTCGATTGAAAGTGGATGAAGCATGTGTTTAAGTATCACTACTATCTTTGTCGTAGTGTTTTGTAAAAAGTTCTACAAATTAAACAAAAACCTAACAAGACTCTTTCAATTTTGTCATATGATCTCATTCGATGGTGAGAATTGGATGCATGTTGAACTTCACAAAATTGGTAATTTATTCTTTGCTTTTTCTTTAACAAAATCATATATTGATTCCTAGCACATCCATAGTCCATCTAGCAATCACTGAATCTCCAAGATGCCTACCACCCTATCTTTTTTTTTTTTTTGGTCCACAATTATGGTTTGTATTCATTCTCTGACTCATAAAAGAATACCATTCCGTAATAACTGTTCCTTTAGACAATAGAAAAGAAATCCTTTTCTGTAGATGCCTTGGTCTGAAAATACGAGTTTGTACAAGGCAAACCCATAGCAATGCTCTTTTGTTTTAGTGCAGCACAATTATGCTATTTCAGACGAGTTTTCACAGTCAGTACTCATCTCTAATTGTTCTCCATATAATGCCTCATTATCCTTATAGTGATGTGAATTTGTATGTTTAATGTCATTGTATCGGTATAATGGTGTCAATACAATGCGAATGATTCAATCTAATTGATACGAACAGATCTATCTCCGACTGTGCGACAATTTTAATTAACAAAGTCAAACGGATCATTGTTGGTAATAATAAAAAATCAATCTCACAGAGACCAATTACCAATTAGCTGGCATCGAATTCAAAATCAGTTTGCATTGAGGTCTATCAATTTATTTACCCAATCTCTCCCATATTCAGCGCCTTCATATGCATGCATACACATGCATATATGGTATTGAAAGGCTTGTCCATGATTTTGATTGACACCGAACTAGATGGAATCCTGGAGAGGATCTGACCTATTGAATTAATTATTGGTTGTGGTTGGTAGTGGTTGTGAAGAAGACTGGTAGTTTTTTAAAGATCCTTTGCAAATAATTTTTGATTTGTAGTATGACACTGAGTGTAGCACAGGATTCCGAGTTACGGAAAGTATATCTTGAATATGCATATCATTATCAAACTCAAGATTGGTAGGTAGGTAGAAGTGGTTGTCTGCTTACATCCTAAAAGAAATACAAGTTAGCGGGTATGCCATTTTGATACCACAACTCACGTGACCTGAATGTAGGAGGTCACTACAGATCCTTCCTGTGAAGTTCAGAAAATTAAAAATGTTGCAGATATTTATGGCAGAAATTTCTGAATTTGCAAAGTGCAGATGCCTGGTTGTAGCTGGTGCCGCGAAGTTACAGTTACAGAGAAAGTGGAATAGGGTTTGATTTTCGTGTAGAGTGTTGCAGCTAAGGCAGTGGAGTTTAAAAGGGATGTCTACCTTGGCAGCTGTGCGAGCAAATTAACCTCTGATCTAATTGCTGTTTCGGTACGAGTTCTGTTGATTAAGTGATTCGTCCTGTTTTAATTGCAGGCGGGCCGGGTCCCCGCCCAATTATCAAAGCTTCGGCCAAAAGTGGGGCCAGAGCAGTGTACTGGTCTTATCATAACGGTTTTCAGTTGACGCCACCGAAGGTTGCTATGATTTGATCAGTTACAAGCTGAAGGTCATAGGTCTTGTTGGTGGCAAGACCACTGGTAGTCCCTACCAGGACTTAAAACACGGTACCATAGGAGTCAAGAGCCTCCCGGATTTCGGTCCGGGCCTGACTTAAAGGGGTAGGCCCCCTTGTGGCAGTGTCATGGTGGCTGTGGTTTAAATCCAAAGTTTCGGGAGTGGTCTTTGACCCAATGTAGAATTCCAATATCTGCGTGTTGTAACCGCAAGATTAGCAAGAGGTCTTAGATCGGCCTCGACCCATACCAAGGGTGGAACTTGTGCCTCCAACAAAAGTGATTCTTTGGTATACTTTCTGTAGCAAATAGCGATAGCAAGGCATATGCTTGCTTCCATAATTGTATAGGCATCCCGTGGACTTAAGTTTGCATAACAGGCGTCCACGTAAACCACTAGAAACAACTGTAGGCGGGCCATATCTGTGTGGATGTGGTAAAGGTTTCTGGTTTGTTCCACCTAGAGTTGGCAATAGGGAGAAAGTGTTGGAAAATTCTACCCTTGATGAGTCCAACAAGGCAGCAAATTGATTCCGCGAGGGAACCATCTAAGGTAGAGCCACATCTAGCTAGCGCGTCGGCTCGCTCATTTCCCTCTTTATTACTGTGGTCGGGAACCCAGAATAGAGTGATATTAAACCGAGTGCTTACCTCGTGATAATTTCCTTGCACAGTTCGACAAGTTTAGAGGACGTTATAAGTGACTGAAACGCTTTGCCGAGAGTCTGGCTATCAATGAAGACTTCTATATAGTTTATGGTAATCGAGCTGAGGCTAAGTATATTGCAGGCCTCTTTAATCTCTTGTACCTCCGCCTAGAAGAAACTCAAAGAGTCTTGAAGGCGGTTCGATTTGTAAACGTTCACCTGCTTCAATGCCACATTCGATCCTGGAGCCCTCGATGAAGATCGATATTTGATATTTCGATAGGGGTTGATTATAGTTTCATTCCTCCGTCCGGAATGTTAACTTGAATAATATTATTAAAATTAAGTTCAGATACCGTGTAGTTAATTAGATCTTAGCCAGTTTCTTTGAGAACAGATCAAAAGGTTTACTATGACCATATGTTTGAGGAACCAGAATCCAGATCCTGTGAGTATGATAGCACTGCTCGAAAGGATGTATTTGATGTGGAGACTTTATGCCGGGCACGATCGTAGCGCCCCTATTCGTTGGACTCTCCTAAATTTTCTGATGTTGCAGGCTTTGCTTAAGACGGGCCGGGCCGTGCCCATAAGTACTATAAGAATGGGACACTCATCCAAAGGACCATATTAAGCTCAAGTTTCCAGCTTTTGCCAAAGGTCATGCTGCAAGTGCTGGAAGTGACGCATGCTGTCCTTACCCTGTGTTCTATTTTTAGTTTTAGTTGAGCTTGGAGATAGGATAAGTGTAAAGTTGTTAGGACGTGGAAGTTTGAAAGTCGTTATTTTGTTCAGTTCAGTTCTACTCGGATTAACGTCAAAACCACAACTTGTGGAAAAGCGCTTAGCTTAATCAGGGCCTTCTCTGTGGGCTTACTAATCACTGAGGGGAACATCCCTGGTACTAAAATAAGCCTGTCATCCACGTACGCAATTGCCTTGATTCCAATGCTGTCGAACTCCGTCAACATATTTTTGATGACCAGGAGCTCGCTCTGTGTGCAGCCATTTTGAGGCTAATAACCCCTTGAGTGGGCGCTAATTTGTATTTAAAAAAAAAATTAAAAAAAAGAAAAGTCGAAACAACTCCCCCCTGCGGGATACCTTTATGTATGGATATGTTGACGGGTATGAATGGATCTGATTCAGTTGCTGAGGAAATTTTCTGTGCCAAGCTTGGCGAGAGGTTTCAGAATGGATTCAGCGTACTAATTATTGAAGGCACCTTCTTAGTCGAGGAAGGTACTGTTTGTAGTGGAAAAATTTCTCATTCGTCTGCCTCATTTCATGCAGGGCTGTCTCCGTGGACTTACCTTTAAGGTAAGTAATTTGAGACTTTTATAGAGGAGGGTTTTGAGTGTGAAGCATTGCAGGCTAATGATTCTAAAACTCTTATCCGGCTAATGGCCTCTTTTGCCGATGAAAACGACTCGAACTCGTCTCCAGCTCGAGAGTATATATATATATAAGACGAAGGCAGCTACTATAGAAGAACTTTCTCCAAATTCTCTTTGCGCATAATCGGTAAAATCTCGTCAAGACCTGGTGAATTGTAGGGGAAAATGGGCCAGCAAATCAGGATACGGGTTGCGTGATCTGTGATGCTTGCACACCAGCACCGCTATATTTGTATTCCGGGAAATGAATGTTCATTAGGGGTTTCAGTGATTCTTCAGTGGAATCTGACGATGTTCTATCAGGTCGCTTGATGAATTTTCTCAGTCTATTTGAATACTGAATACCAGTAATACTTAAGAGTTTTAGTGGAGTAGTAGTACTCTGCCCAAGCCTGTGACTTAGCCTTGCTTAATGCTTTTCCTACAATGACGTACAATGACAGTAGCTTTCCAACGCATGTTCCAATGGAATAATAACAATGAAATAAAACAAGTTACGCCATCTCTTAGCAAACCGCACTAGTTATATACGCAATATATCGGGGAGATCTTTATTCCAGCACAGTGGGAAATGCGAAATTTGACTGAACACAACGTCGAGAAGTCGAATCTTTTTCGAGGGTCCTCACCTTTGCTTCCAGTGCTTCCACCGGACCAGGGTACTCATAAGATTGGGGCTTAAGATTCCAGTCAATTCGTTTGAGATTTCTTAAAGAGAGAGGGGTTTCTACCGAAAGGTTCACATTGAAGAGTATACATCTATGGTCTGTAAAGGACTTAAGATAGGATACTTTCCAGTTATATTACATTTACACACATTGAGATTAGAAGTCGTAAGGAGATCAAATAAAGACACCTCGTTTGTTGATTTCTGTTCTTCCTCATAATGAGTGTCTTGCGTTAGCATCATATCTCAAACCTCAAACCTCAACCTTGATGACCTCCCAATTGCCCATAAGGATGAGAGGGTTCGGAAACTTCAAACATTGAAGAGTGTTTCCGCTGTCTATCTCGTGGCTTTTAGAGACATGTGTGGTCGCGTCTTGGGAACGGTTTTCCTTACCTCCCTTCCGCTAAGGTTGTTTATTGGTGTTCAATATATGTATGTCGGGTATATTCATCAACCACGGATTGGTATTTGAACTTGTCTTCGAAAACTTTCTTATGCATAGCACCCTACGCTTCATTCATAACAAATTTGCTGAGGATGAACGCTATACCTGCTATTCAAATGGTACCAAAGGACTTAACCTTTTTTTAATGGCTTGCGGTCACTTTGGCTGTTCACCTAATCTGCCTTTTCGCTGGTAGCAGAAATGTACGTTTGTTGATTTGGGATACTGCGGCTGGTAGACAGATACAAGCTACACAGATTTGGGTCTTGAGAAACTCCCCTCTGACTCTTACCTATCAAATTCCGACCACCAGATTTTGAAGCGCAATCTCGAAGGGTTTTCCGCGTTGGTAAGCAATAGAGAGCATTCATTCCAAAAGCAGTTTTTGAAACTCAAATTGAAGGAAATCAGACTAATACGATGGCTGTTTGATGAGTACCTGGATTTTAAGACAGGTGGAGCTACTTAACCAAAATAAGTCTACCATCATTCTGTATAGCTCACCTGTCAAAGTTTTCTGACAATCCGACGTTTAATTTTATTTTGACACCCATTTCAAAACATCATGTTAGTGTTTTTGCGACCATCGATCTCCGTGATCCGGTTCTTTTTTTAAGTGAGAAAACTTTCGAGGAAATCGAACCTATTCTTGATAGGTGTATGGGATCCATTTACCTTCCCATACAACCGTTTACCCGCAGAGTTTCGCTGTGTCCGCACGTCGGTTTTTGATGAACCGTGGCCCAAAAACATTTACCAAAGTTGAAACCGGGGACAAAATCCATGATTTTGTATAAGCCGAATAAAAATTTGCGAGGTGGCTGAGATAGCAGGCATCTCAACTGAATGCGTAAGCCATATTCTGTACGAAATTGTGGGCATAAAAAAGCTGTCCGCACCGGAAAACAAGCTCAATCGTAAGACCGCTTCAAAGACATGCTATGTCCTATTTAATCGAAATCCAGAAATTGGTACACACTAGATACCAAAGAACAATCGAAACAATGGGTTTTACCTGGTTAACGTGCTCCAAAGAAGGCAAAGACTGTGCCTTCTGCCGAAAAAGTAATGGCCACCGTTTTTTTTTTTTTTTTTGGAACGCTTGAGGTGTGATTCACGTTGACTATTTAGAAAAGGAGCATAATACGTCAAATTATAGGACTGATTCAACGCCGATTTAAAGAAAAAACGACCACATTTGGCGAAGAAAAAAGTACTCTTCCAACACAATAACGTATCGGCTCAAACACTTCTATTAGCTTTATGTATCATAAGTACTGCCGAACTCCAATCGCTACTGAACAGCTTTGTAGTAATGCATTCTCTTTCCTGATTGTCCACAAGTTTTGTTAACGCCTATGAGATTTGACGCTCCTTTGAGTAAACTGGTGTAGCATTCGGACGTAATTTTAACGTGACTTTGTTATTTGAAATACAACCTATTTCCTTTTCAAATACGCTAGCTTACGGCCTCCTTTACTATTCGATTTTTTTAGAATTATTAAAAAATCTGTTAACTTTTTACTTACCTAAAGAAGTAAGTATCCAAATCGTTTAACTTGATATTGAGGCGGCGAATCCATGTTCTTCCTATTAAAGCTACACAGCCATCTGGAACTATATACGAGAATATATATCCTGGGTATATTGTATACCATAGGTATATAGTTTTGCCATCGGCATCAGCGCCTTATTTTCATTGCTCAAAAAACAAAAAAGGCTATCGTTGTTAAGAAAAATATTGCAGCACTGGCAGTTTATTCGTTCGAAAAGTGACCCATGTTTTCGCGTTCCCATACGAGTTATCGCTATCGTGGAAAAGTAGGACTGCAAGCATTTTTGCTATCCGCGTTAACTCCGATAAATATCATGCGTTGAGTTAGCGCATATAGGTTAAGTTGTTAGTCTAATTTGTACGTACATTGGAAATAAGCGCTGATACCGGTGCCAATAAAGCACGTCTAATGTTTGCTGTAGTTAATTGATTCGATAATTTGAATTCATTGAACTGATGTCGGCGAAAAAATATACAAAATTTATTCAGAGAATTAAAAATACAAGTTTATTTATCTAAATCTTTATTTTCTCCTTCAAATTAATCCCCATCGACTGTAACACACTAATGCCAGCGCTTGCTCCGATCCTCGAAACATTTTTTATATTCGCTTTTCGGTATGTCCATCAGTACTTCCTGCGATTTTTCCATTACTTCCTCTCGGCTGCTGAAACGTGGTCCCCGTAATGGTTTTTTAACTCGGTTGAACAGAAAGAAGTCACAAGGAGCCAAATCAGGTGAATTTGGTGGCTGTTGGATGGTATTTGTTGCATATTTCGTCAAAAAATTACGAATAATGATGGCACTGTGCGACAGTTCGTTATCATGGTGCAAAATCCACGAGTTTTCTGCCCACAATTCTGGTCTCTTTCGGCGAATTGCTTCACGCAAACGTCTCATAATGCTCAAATAAAACTCTTTGCTTACTGTCTGGCTTTGTGGCAAAAATTCATGATGCACTACACCGTTGTAATCCATGAAAACCGTGAGTATTGCCTTCTTTTTTGACTGAAAACGACGGTTTTTTTTTTTTTTTTGGTCTCGGCTCATTTGGTGAACGCCAGCTGGCCTAATGTCTGGATTGCGTGTCGTACTCATAAACCCACGTCTCGTGATGACCCTTTTGATGAATAAGCGAACGGATTCAGACTGATTCGCAAATCATCTCTTTTGCGACGTCAACACGGTCTTTTTTGTATGAAATTGAGGTCTTTTGGCACCAACTTTGCTGCTACTCGACGGAAACCCAAAATGTCTTGAACGGATCCATAAGCAATGTTCAAATCCTCCACTATCTCTCTGATGGTTAATTTGCGGTTATTGACCAACTTTTCCTTTACTTCATCCATGTTTTCATCAGTTTTTGATGTCGATGGTCTGCCACTGCGTTCATCATCTTCGATTAACTCACGACCACTTTTGAACCGCTCGTGCCACTGATAAACGACCGTTTTCTTTTAAGAATCGTTCCCGAAACAACATTCCAACGTTCCCAACACCACGGGAACTTTTTGGTCAATGTGGTATTGGCAAAGTCTACCCTGAATTGCGTAGTCATAATCACAAACAAACAGAAAAAACACAAAAACCAACGATTCTAAGCAAGTCTGCAAAGTGATAATTTTGACGTTGGCTTACCGAATCAAACTGCTGTAGGCGTTATACCCTTAAAATAAGATGAAACAGTGCAGCAACAAAATTCACACTCACAACCCGCTATCCCTCGATTGTTTTTTGGCAAATCATCACGCAAAGACTTAAGCCCGAGCAGCGTTTACATAGTGGAAACTGACTTCAGTAAGAAAAAGTTTTTAAGAAGCGCTACATCAATTTTGTCATCAACATAACTGAGTTATTGAAGAAATTATCCATTATCTTTAGAAATGGACATGTACGATTAGCCTGCTCTCCAGGATTGTGTGCTATGACGATCCTGGACTATTTTCTGTTGGGGTATTTAAAGTCGTTGGTCTAAGTTTACATGTTTAAAAGACAATGGGCTTGCAGCCTAGTAAATTTTCGTTACGTTACGAATTTCCAGTAGAAATAACCTTCAAATCGTCCTGTCCTTTTTGATAGTTCTTTGCCATTTATTTTCAGTCTTCTTGAGAAAATAATCATGAATAGACTTACCCGAAACTTATTTTGAAAATCGGTCTAACACTGGGAGATTGAAGTTGACACTTTTGTTCATCAAAAATCGTGTGGTCCTTACGCTGGTTGCCAACGTTTCAGGACAATGCTGAATGATTATATCTTCGAAAAATGGACGATTTTGACGATACGATATGTTGTTCTAGCATAGCTCTTCGGGCCATATTCGTATTGAAGTCTTGATTCAAACGCCCACAATATCTCGAGGTGGAGCAAGTAATTTTCCACTGAGATGTGTATTGTATATGATGATAAATCTCAAATTACTCAGTCCTTGGAAGCCAATATTTATTGCGTTGTTGGTAGCCCAAAATAAGGCCGACAGGATTCATTTTGTCAAAAAATATGACCGAGAAAGCCTTATTGCTGAAATCGTGAAACAGACTTTACTTTAATATATTCGTTTACCCGACATACAGTAAAGATAAGGGGCCCTGATCCTATCTAAAATTGCTAACTAACTGACATACAATGTGAGTAAATGGCAACAACATGACTCTTGTAATTTCTGGAAATAGTTCACATATGTGGGATGTAGCAGTTGAAATAAGTATAGTTTTTATAACTCAGAACTAAATTCGTTATTATCTTCTTTAAATATTCTCTGATGTAATTTAACTGCAATTTTATTCTAGGGCCTTCCCCTGTACATAGTAACATTTAATGTACTCCAGGGATAACTGATATCGCGCTACCAGATGACATTAAAGTTGACTGTGAATCGTTTCTTCAACTGTCATCCATCTGACGTATAAATGGTGTTTTGATGTTTTTCCAAGAGACTTTTTCACTGACAAATTTATGCTTTTCACTTGAGGCATTTCAAGGACTCTTTAGAAGGTTTTAACGTGATTGTGTTGTGTATCTTGTTTTACTGTATCCATTGTGCGCCATTACGCAAATTTATTACTTTTGATAAGAAAGTTCTCATTATCATCTTACCAGACCATCACTATAGAGAATACAGCAATGAGGAGAAGTATACAAAAGCCATCGCCCTTGACCTTCTGCATTATGTATCACATAATTTCAATCCAATCTCAGCACGACTTTCCTCTTTTAAATTTGATTGATGAATTTTCTATTCAACGAGCATGGACTCTCTGAAATATGCAGTACTCGACCGACGTCGGTCGGTAGATACCATAAACTTTCGACTCTCGAAATACCCAACAACACTTAAATTCAAATATTCTGGACCAAAGTGGCAGAAAAAAACACAAAAAAAAAAAAAAAAAAAAAAACAGCAATGCGCTCATAACCTTAAAAATTTATTTTCATATTGCCTGTTCTAGCGCATCAGAGTTGGACTCTTTGGATACGCCAGCAATCTCAAACCGCTTCAATTTAATAATGAACATCCACCGCCGATGGCCTATTGGGGGTTATTTCGAAAATATGCGAAGAAATGTTTTCCTGTTTACTGTTTCTTACGTCCTGTATCCCATGTCATGTGTCTTGTGTCCACGTCATTGCAAAAGCTAATCCATTAATCATAAAGTGAAAGCCGAAATCACTGCTATCTTTGTGTTCAAGGTTAATTCGTTGATCCTATCGGAAGTATGAAACTAAGATACGTATAAGAAACAGCAAGTTCGTGTGATTTACATATTTTTGCAATAAAGGATATTTGATATCCTACCAAACACAAACAAAAAATGGATTCTGTAAAAAATTGCTATGTCGCGCCTTGCTTCCAAATTATCCTTCTTGTTGAATCATAGCTATTTTTATGTGATTATGACCAACACTGTGGTTAACAAGATGAGTTTTTTTTTTATGTGCGATGCAGGGATAGCAGACTAAATGTCTGATTATCTTGATTATCTCACTGCTGCTTTGTTACCCGGAAAGAATGTATGTACTGGTTTTTGGTTTCCCTCAGTGACCCTATTTTTTGTAAATGTTGCGTCTAGCCTATTATGCTCGAAGTTGGTTTTAATATTATTCGTGTAAATGTAAATCCAAGGAAAACAAACAAACAAAAGATGTCATCGCAAGTAAAACTTTTTTATTGTAAATTTTTAACTCGCAGGATGCTATGAAAAGGATGTGCGCATTATAATGTTATTCGCAAGATTTCTGGTTTCGAAGTTTTCTCATGAACGTAGACAGTTCTTGTCCTGATCATGTGTATTCGTATTTGTCAAAACTCAATATAAAATACTCTTTAATGGACCAGAAACTAGTGTGGCTTCCTAATATTTCTTCTTTTTTTTCCTATTTATAGTTTTAATGCATATAGTTCGTCTGGTGTTATTATTATTATTGGAACTAATTCTTGCTGGGTTCTCTAATTAAGTATATTGCAGAGAGTCGATGACCTCTGTGAGAATAGGTGCTCTACAATAGACCTTAGTATTGTTGGGCATGATTGTGGAGACCTACAGCTCTTCAGCTTATTCACTATAATTCTGTACGCCATGCTCCAAAGGTTTATGTCCACTTTGTTGCACAGGCATTTGAAGCATCTTGCTTTGTTTGCTCTAATCGCGTTTTATAGGTCCTTCTTGCAAGTTGAAATACTATATATCATAGTCTAGTCTCCTTTCAGAACACTACGCCCTCCATCTAGCTTGTAAGCAGTTTGCTCTGCGTGGTTGAATTTGTTGGTTCCACCAGTAGCATGGTGTACCTCTTTTATTGGGTGTTTGCAATGCTTTCATTCAAGGATGCGAATGTTTCTAGTAAGATACATCCTCTTGTTGGTTGTTGCTCAGGCATAATAGTATACGCATATGACCACTGGAGACCTTTCATGTGCATTTGCACTTATTCACTTATCATCCAATTTTGCCGCGAGTAGCATCTGTAGAATTTTATCCTGTTTATTTTTGCACGAACGTATCTATTTGTCTGATCACTGGCATCTTCGAAGGCATGTTTTCCACACGTCCAAAATGCGGCATGCCTTAATTAATCGCAGATTAATCAAACGTTTACTTAAGACAGATGCAGCAACTTGTCGTACATCACACGCGATCATTTTGTTTGTTCACTTATTCGTATCAGCTTCGGCGCTCAAGATTATTTTAAACGTAGAATCCTCCTTATCCTGCATGAAGTTTAAGATAGCTTAACTGTTATTTATATAAAATTAGCGGTCAGCAGGCAATGACTGATGGACGGTTTGTACAATACAATGCTTTGTATACGATCATCTTTAATTCGCTGTAAGGGCCTAATTTTGTGGCTTATCGTATGATTGAACTTTCTTTAATACAACTGCAACAACTAACGAATTGTTTATCAAAAAAATATTTCACGATGACATCAGACGCCATTTGAGAAAATAAGATCACCTTGCGATAGGGTGATTTGTCTTGTGCTATGACAAAGTGAGGGAAATATGAAAAAAATTCCTAAAGAAAATACTTCTTTAAACGTTTAGAGAGAACTGTTTACATAAACTGTACGTAACTACTTAGATACTGCTGGGAAACTTCATAAAGGCTAGAGACCTAACACAACATAGGTACTGAATTAGCTCTTCTATGACAGATTGGACTTTAATGCAACGATTTTATGGTCTATTTACTTGGATTTAGACATGTAAAACTTCCTTGACTTTATCGCTCTTTAAAAAATCACAAGTATCCCTATGGACTTAAACGATGCTAAAACGGTCTTCACGTGGACCTGTGGAGAGAAGAAAAGAAACAACGCGTATTTTTAAATCAAAGCGCGGTAGATGTTGATTGTCAGATCTCTATCGCTGAAGTAAAATGATAGAATCGAATAGATATAAATGGTGGTTAATACGATGATGGTATGTTTTTGCATAAAAGGACTATTGCAAATAGTAGCTCTTGACGTCGCAGCTGTTACAATGTTACTTTGTAAAAAAATTTCCATGACTTTTACGCATATCTCTGCAATATTCTAGCAATTTTCCGTAGAATGTTCGCATCCAAGCCGTCTAATACTCATGGCTTGTTGCACTTTATGAAGCGTCAGAAACTAGAGCTTAGGAGTGAAATGTGGAACGAGTGGGTCATCACAAGGCCATTTCTGGTGATTAGACGATCGTCTTCATTTAGTCGACTGTGGCACGTGCTGTGTGTCCTTGTTGTTGTTTATCCAACAAAAATTGGTTAACATGAAGAAAGCAGTCTTCAACATTATCTCGGCAGATATACGTCTCAATGACACCTCTGTCATTTAAACCACACCAAACAGTCAATTTTTTCGTATAAAATGCCAGCTGTTAGAACACCTTCGGCTGCTCGTTGACCAAATAACTGTGATTATTCATAAAGGTTTTTAGCCAAGAAAGTGCCTCGTCATTGAAGATGATTTTTCGGTAAAAATCGATCTACTTCCGTCTTCAATATAGCTCCATTCAGCGAAAGTTAGACGTGCATGACGGTCATTTGATGTTGTCTCTTGGGTGCGATAGTTGAAGGTTGTGGGTTCGACTCCGGGTCGAATTCTCTTTTTTTTTTTTAATTTAAAAATATATAATTACATATAAGTTGTAAACAACATCACGCGATAGATTCTGGTGAGCGGTCCGCTATGCCAAGAGCGGGACAAGCAGAGAAATCAGGCGATGAATTGGCAACTACTTCCAGCCAACCAGCAGTAGTAGCCGAATCGAAAATAAAGAGAAGGGGAAGCCTAATTTGGTAAAGCGCCTTTCCCTTTCAACTTCAACTGAAAAGCTGCAAGGTGGAGTGGGAGATGTGGCGCACTCAATGGCAACATTAGTAGCTAACAAACGTCCTGGACAAGATTCTGACGACTACCCATACGTCTCAGATAGTGTTGAAGGCGATTATTTGAGAGATAATAGCTTCGCTTCCTTGGCGCCATCCGAATCGAAAGATGAAGACGAAGATACGATATGTATCAAAGGCTAAATTCATTTTTCGATATGGCTACCTTTTGCCTTGATGATACATTGAAGCGGTCCAAGAACGAGCCACACGTTGAGCTGTTTTGATGTGAGCTTGTTTTGTTTTGAGGAACTTCCGGCAAAGAGTTCCATTCTAAGCGTCCGCGCTAACGCTAATCCAGATATCCAATACACTTCGAACACAAAAGTCTATCGGATTTGGATCTGGTGAATTTGTGACCCATTTTTGACCTTAACGAGGTGTTGAACGTTGTTTTTCAGTCATAATTGGCTTTATGCGACGGTGCCGGGATTATAATTATAGTTGAGTGCAACTTTCAAAGGACATTACGGAAGATGACTTTTACGACCTGGTCGTCCAAAGTCTTTATGAACTTTAACTCCGATCGTTTTGTTTGTTTACGACTAAATGAAGCGCAGTCACACTCTTAAGCGAGGAACATGCATCTGCGTCTGCGTCTGCATCTGCTGCTGAAGCAAAGAACTGTCAAAATGTTCATTTATATCTTATATATACCCATAAGAATGTCCACAACATGCATCTGCGTCTGCATCTGCGCTGCTCAAGTTGAAATACAAATTTGACGTTTACTGATTCTTCACGTGTTTGTGGAACTTTACAGTTTAGCATGAAAAAAACTCGAACGCTTTTTTTTTTTTTTTGGTTTTTTGTATATTTTTAATTGTACAATACTCGCACTTTTAAATAATACATTTAATGTTTGCTTATATAAGAGCATCTGTTTTTACTAGATATACCATATGTCTGGGTGAAGGTTTCATCGGTCGACAAAAGGAAAGGTGGGTGAAGGGGGTGAAGATGACCTTGTACAATACTAAAAAAGTGTTTGCGGATGTGGGCAGAAAGATGGTGGCACAATCGGGAACTGGGATAAAAAATAAATCTCCAAATATATAAAATATTTTGAAAGATACAAGATGGGCAAAAGTAATGTCATAATGTGAATTTACTGCCATTCACGAAAAATCTATCTGAATGTGTAAAATTGATGTTATTTAGTTGAAAAAATCGTATCGGTCAGATGACCATTTTCTGAGTTGATGCACATCTGTGCTCGATTTACGGCATTTAGATTTGTTGCTCACAAAACATCCGAACCTAAATTGGTGATTTCTTCTTCAGTGTTGGCTTTCAAGACTTGCAAGGTGTGTGGTTTTTGTGGTACACGCGAAATTTCAAAAAGCCCCGAAGAGAGAAGTTTGGCGTTGTCAGAGATCATGTTGGTGATTCAAAATCTCCATCGCTGCCCGAGCTGTGTGAACGGTTGTTCTCAGTTATGGTGATGCCGTTGGCGTCCCCCAAAAAATAAGGTTCAATTACCTAATTACTGCAAATGCCGCATTTGTCATTTTAAGGGAATGTAATGGCTCTTCGTGCATTTTATGTTGATTCACCGTGTCCAAGAACGCAAATTTTGTTTTTTTTACATAACAACTTAACCGGAAATGGGTTTCGTCGTTTTTTATGATTTTGGATACAAAATCATCCTGGTCTTGTACCAGGTTTAACAGATAATGGTAGTAAATTTACCACACTTGACGGTCAGCAGGCAACAATTGGTGAACAGTTTGCACTTTATAAGGGAACGTCTTCAGGTCTTTCACCAAAACTCGACACAACGTATGTCTGCTGATGCCATACTGTGTTGTTTTTGTCTCGGCGATGTTTGTGGATTCTCTCGGACGTCTTTGGCCATAGCAGTGATATTCACGTTCGAACGAGCAATACGTGTAGGCCACTTCTTGTGACATCTGTAGTGCATCAAATTTGCACTACATGCTCAGCCAAATGCTTAATTGTTCGCGCATATGGTGAATTTGGTGGCTGATGAATGAGCAGGTGCATTATCGTGATGCAAAAGCCATGAATTGTTTTTCCACAATTCCGGACGTTTTGTTCGTATTGCTTCTCACGAACGGCGCATAACTTCAAGGTGATACTCCTTACTGACCGTGCGACCTTGAGGTAAAAACTCCCGATGCATTACGCCACGGTAATCGAAAAAACACTGATCAAAACGTTGAAATTTGATCGAATTTGGCGTGCTTTTTTCGGTCTAGGCTTTCCTGGATGCTCTCATTGGGACGATTGAACTTTGGTTTCGACGTCATAACCATATACCCATGATTCGTCACCAGTTATTACACTTTTGAGAAAGTCAGGATCATCATAGACGTCATTCAAGAGCTCCTAAGCGATGCTCATGCCACGGTTCTTCTGATCAGAATTAAGAAGTTTTGGAACAAACTTTGATGACACACGTCTCATGCCCAAAACATCCGAAAAAAATTGCATGACACGAGTCAAACGGTATTGCTAACATTCTCAGCAACTTCTCTTATGGTAATTCGACGATTTTCCAAATCAATTTTCTTCACAGCTTCGAGCTGTGAGGTTTGTGAGGTTTGTCATTGGCATCTTCTCGGCCATCTTGGAAGAGCTTGTTCCATTTGTTAATATTTTTTTATTTTTTTTGACTCACTCTGTGCCACTGTCAACATTTTAGCTGTTTTAGAGCACTTGATTCCAATCTTTACTCAAAATTTGATGCAAATTCTTTGCTCCATTTTTAAAATAATTAAAAATCGCCAAGCACACCAAAAGACGTTTATCTGTCAAAAACAAATTAAGTATGCTGTACTTTTGAAACTGTGAACATATGTTCGGGACATATGTACCAACACAGCAAAAAAAAAAAACGTAAGTAACCTTACTTTTTGAACACACCTCGTGTATCATATTTTTATGACTAAATTTTAGGCATTCTGAAATTCATACGAATATACGACATCAAAACATCGTATATTGTTGGAATCATTTAGCGCAACTAGTGAAAAGCTCTAAGCTACAATTTATCAGAATATGCAAGAACTGGAACCATAGTCCTATTGTAGTTCTCTGTTTTCGTGCTTCATTACATACCCCAAGCGCAAGCAAAATCATTGAGCATGGGAGGCTTTTTCTGTTGGATTGGATGATTGCTTAAACTACCTACCAGTAGGTTAAACGGGAATTTTTTTCTGCTTCTAAAGTGGCCGGCGTTTTTACTGGTTTCAGAGGCTTCAGAAAAAAAAGACGTAATCCTGTAACCTACTTGTATCTAGTCATGGTCGGAATTGAATAAATTCTGTATTATTTCAATTTCTTTATTCCAAGGCTGAAAGCATTTGTGAAGCTAGCTGTGACTTGGTGAACATGCCATTGAAGTAAAAAACAAAAATGTTATGAGGTCAGAGATTGACATCATTAAAACTTCTAATGCTAAATCCTTCCTTTAATTAAAAGAAATCATCTGAACATACGATATTTGTAAATATTCGCACAAAACCAAAACAAAAACAAAACAAAAACAAAGCAAAAACAATTAATAAGATGCATCCGGTCCGGAAATAATTGTATAAAAAGAAAAACAAATTATTTTTTCCTTTTATTGTTTTGTTTTTATGCCCTAGATTCGTTTTAATCATGGTGTTCTTTATGTTTTCTTTTCTTCTTGATAGAAATGGAAATCATTCCTGAAGGTAAACACTTCCGTTTGGTGCAAGAATCTGAGCTTCCAGAAATTTTGGAGTATTTGGAAAGATATCTACCGGAATCATTAAAGGTATGTCATTCATAATACTTACATCATCAACTTGCTGTTTGAACCATTCCATCAACGTCGTCGTTGTCTTTGTCTATGCATCCTTACAAGGTCATCGTCATCAGCTTTCTATAAAATATCTTGCAAATTGTATTTCCTGCTTTTGATATTCACATTTTTTTTTCTTTTTTTTTCTTCATTTCATTTTTAATGTGTCCTTTGAAAAATTTGTAGAAAATATACGAATACGAATACGAGTAATCCATAAAAGGAAGGAAATTCAATTTCAGTGTTTTTTCCTTAATTTAGTGCTTCTTTCATGTGAGCGAGCACTGTTGCCGTGTATTGATGCAAGTATAACATAGATACTATGATGGTATTCATATGTACGCTCCTCCTTTCTATTGCCCTTGAAAACAGACTTTACTTTCGCTAACTTTGTGCTTTTATTGCGTCAAGGATTCCGAAATGTAAATGGATTTTGTATGCGACATTGATACGGGTAGAGGCACTAGGAGCTCACTTTATCCCCAGCTCTCTAATTTGTACTCCCTATACTCCCTTAGCTGTTAGCTAAGCAAAGGCACGTTTTCGTCTTGTATTTCTGTTCTTTTATTAAATCATTACGTGTTTGGTAGATGCGTAACGTGAGCGTAAAGGTAGATAACATTTTGTTATTGGTACTTTGGCATTACTGTGTTTTTGACAACGCTTGTCTGGATTTCATGGAAATCCGTGTCAGTGTCAACTGATTTTTACTGGGCGATTTGTAATTATTGGCAAGTTGGTGATTGATTTTTTTTCTCTCTGACAAGTAATATGAGTACAAGTTAATTTACTTTTAGACACGCGTGTTTATCCGGATGGGCATGGATATATGTATATACGTACATAGATGTGCAATTACATTTTGACGGCTGAGATTTTTCTTCTCGAAAAGACGTCATCGAAATATGATATTAGTACTTAGACTTGTTTCCGACTGTTGGTAACGTATGGCATTCGTTGTCATCACTTGAAATTCGAATTTTTGATATGGTCTGAGGGGCCACGTCAAATATAACTTTCGCCTAAAACCATGTCGGTCCCAGAAATAACTAAGAAAACACAAAAAAATTGGAAAAATATTAATTTATTGGGTATATAATTATTTTCGTGGGTTTTTTTTTTTTTTAAATTTGAACGTTTATTTAAGAAAACATGTACAATAGTATTATTCAAAGTATTACCCATCTGAAGCTATGACTTTTTCCCATCTTTCTGGCAATTTGTGGATCCCATCCCAAAAGAACTGCGCCAGCTTGGCAGCCAAGAATGAATCAAGCCAATTTTTGATATTCTGGCGTTCTGCATCGACCGGAACAAATGGTAGTCAGAAGGGGCAAGGTCTGGTCTACAGGTGGGGTAAGACTTCCCATCCACTGTTTTCCAAATAGTTCTTAACCGGAATAACAACGTGGGGCCGAGCGTTGTCATGATGGAAAATTATTGCCTCGTGTCTGGTCGCATATTCCGGGCGTTTTTCGGCTACTGCTCTCTTCAAACGGATTAATTGTGTTCGACTTCCTTTTGTGGCATTCCTGCAGCATTTTGGATATGCAAAACCACCTTTCGACGTCTCTCGGTTTGAGTTCATGTGGAACCCAATTTCCTTGCTTTTGAATATATCCAGCTGCTTTTAAACGTTTTGAAATGGCTGCCTGAGTGACACTCAAAGATTCTGCGAGCTCTTCTTGTATTTGGCAACAATCTGCATAGAGTAATGCTTTCAGTTCTTCATCTTCAAACTTTTTTGACTGCCCAGGACGTTGATCGTCTTCCAAGCCAAAATCACCACTTTTAAATCGTGCAAACCACTTTTGGTACGTTCGCTAAGCTAGCGCATGTTCACCATAAACTTCCACCAAAATGCGATGACTTTCGGCAGCAGTTTTCTTCATATTAAAGTAATGAAGAAGAACTCCCCGCAAAAACACTTTTTCAGGCACAAAGTTCGACATATTTCAGTGAAAAAAAAAAATATTGTTGTTTACGCTTCAAATGAATGACATATACTGAAATGACGTACAATGACAGTAGCTTTCCAACGCATGTTCCAATGGAATAATACAAGTTACGCCATCTCTTAGCAAACCGCACGACCCAATAACTACATACAAATTCTATGAAAAGACTTTCTCAGAGAATTGCCTCGCACGGATTCGAACCCACGAGCCTCTGCTTGAGGCCACACCTAACTTTTTCAAATGAAGAAAAGTCATACTGGCGAAATTTAAGAAAAGATCCTTTATCGGACGGTGACTCGAAGGGATAGCGAATTTAACATCCAACTCCAAATAAAACTCGAGTATTGAACTTTATGAACGCTACGCAGCTATGCAACGTTTATTTCTATGCAGAAATGGAGATTAGTTCGCAATTTACAAATACCAAGTATAATTCTTATTTTACTCCTTTCTTTTCTGACCGTCTTACAAAAGACAGATGCACCAAATTCAAGAACTTTGCGCTTAAGGCGAATAACCATAGAGGAAAACAAAGAAAGAGGAAGAGTGAGACTGCGTTTACATTAAGTTAGTTTACACTGGTCGTTCTGCAACAGATCCTCAGTAATTTTCTAAAACAAAAGGTTCTGTTATGACTTGGAAAGCAATTTCACACACATGATGCTAAGATTTGCAATTTACATCATCCAAAATAAAGATTTCCGACTATACGAATGTTCTTCTAGCATTTCTTTTACCATTTCTGGAACAAAGTCGTGAAAGCCGTTGGATTTTTTAGCAAGATAGTGCTCGAATCCACACAAGTGCTGAGGCAATGAAGTGGTTTGATGTAATGGGTTGCCCGGCATATTCTCGAGACGTGAACCCAATTAAGAATCTTTGGACTATATTAGTTCGTCGATTTAAAAATAAAACCGTTAGTTTCAGACACTGGAAAAGGAGGAAAAAATGGATCTTAGCTTAATTATAGCTTTAATTCATTCAATGAATGAAATAATTTTCATTTTAATCTATCGATTAAAATTAAATTAAATTTGTGTCTTATAAATGTGAAGCTATGTATAGGTATATAGTGCGATATTTAAGTGAATTATTTTTAACTAAAGAAATAAAATGTTATCGCTTTATTTTTTGTTTGAAAGACTCGTTATTTTATCATTTTCTAAATATTTTGAATAATAGCGCGCCAATATTTTCAATGCATTCTGTTCTTTACCAGTATCTTGTGAATATGAAACGAACCTTATGTTGCCGTAATACGTTTTCTATGACAGCTTGAAACTTTTAGCCGTCATTGTGCGGGCATTTTAGCTGGCGATACGTAGGATATTTCTTGAAATGCCTTTTTCGTGTTGTTCTCCCCCGGAAACTGTCGTGGCACGAATATTTTTTTTTACCCCCGCCATCGTCCCTTCACTATGCTGAAGAAATGCCCGGCGGGGTGATGTATTCGTGTAAGTTCATTTGTATGATGTCATACTAACTTTCGTCCGTATGTATGTTTAAATACATACTTGTACTCGTATGTTTAAATGTATGAATGTATGAGTATATCAAACTTTTTTTTTTCTTTCTCTTATAGTTTCCAGATGTGGGAACTGGATCACGCTAGATGTTATTGCGTCTCAGGCTTTTCAAAGATGTTAAAATGTCTGAAATGATTCTAATCCGTCGTCATTTGCAACAAGTATGAGTAGGGGGCCAAACTGTGATAATATTCGTTGAGGGGTTAGGCCACCCTAGAGGGCGTAAAAATAGGCTTTTTTGTGATTTTTTTTCAGGAAAAATATAAAATAAATCGAGTTTAGAAAAGTATAGGCTTATTGTACATATTGGTTGTAAAACATATTTTTTTTAGAATAATTTATTTAAAAATGGCGGCTGGACAGCATTTCTCAGATGACTTCTCTTTTATTGAAGAATCTACGTCCGTACCAGCAGCTCCTGCAAATTTTGAATTATGATGAGTTACTAAATTTTGTTATTGTACATAACAATAGCTATAGTAGAGAAGTAAGTATGATTTTTTTGATATATTGATTTTTGGCCAATTGGCGCACTTCCAAAGTCAAACTTTTAGAAATTCGCAAAAAATCGCCAGAACGTTTTCAATAACAAATGAACTGTGTACGTACTCATTTAGACAATATATTTTTTTTAAATATCTAATTGAAATTTGAAGTAAATTGGTTGAAAATTGTTCAAGTTATAGGCGCGGCCAACTTAAGTTATAGAAAGTCATGAACAATTTTGCAATACCTTTAATCCGCGATGCCACCACCTTATAATTGACCTTCTAGATTAGTTTTCTGCTCTTCCATTTCTTTTTTATTAAATTCTAATGCGATCCTCCACTCTTTTGCAGCTTCAGACAGTGATATTTCTACAAGTTTTGTGCGCTCTTTCTCAATCTGCAAGCACATTTCATAGCTGCTCGGGCCGATTTTTAAATTCATCGCTTTAATTATGTGCAGTTTGAAGCAAACTGCAATTTCTATAGTTATTGGGTCTATAACTTAATTCGTGCTAAGTGCTAAGAGATAGCGTAACTTGTATTATTCCATTGGAACATGTGTTGGAAAGCTACTGTCATTGTACGTCATTTCAGTATATGTCATTCATTTGAAGCGTAAACAACAATAATTTTTTTTCACTCAAATATGTCGAACTTTGTGCCTGAAAAAGTGTTTTTGCGGGGAGTTCTTCTTCATTACTTTAATATGAAAAAAACTGCTACCGAAAGTCATCGTATTTTGGTGGAAGTTTATGATGAACATGCGCTAGCTGAGCGAATGTGCCAAAAGTGGTTTGCACGATTTAAAAGTGGTGATTTTCGCTTGGAAGACGATGAACGTCCTGGGCAGCCAAAAAAGTTCGAAGATGAAGAACTGAAAGCATTACTCTATGAAGATTGTTGCCAAACACAAGAAGAGCTCGCAGAATCTTTGGGTGTCACTCAAGCAGCCATTTCAAAACATTTAAAAGCAGCTGGATATATTCAAAAGCAAGGAAATTGGGTTCCACATGAACTCAAGCCGAGAGACGTCGAAAGGCGGTTTTACATGTTCGAAATGCTGCTGGAAAGCCACAAAAGGAAGTCATTTTTGCAACGACAACCCCAAGCGCAAAAAATCATATGTGAAACCCGGCCAACCAGCCAAATCAATGGCAAAGCCGAATATCTATGGCGCGAAGGTAATGCTCTGTATTTGGTGAGATTAGATGGGTGTGCTGTATTATAAGCTGCTTAAACCAGGTGAAACCATCAATAGACAACGCTACCGAACACAATTAATCCGTTTGAAGAGAGTAGTAGCCGAAAAACGCCCGGAATATGCGACCAGACACGAGGCAATAATTTTCCATCATGACAACGCTCGGCCCCACATTGCTATTCCGGTTAAGAACTATTTTGAAAACAGTGGATGGGAAGTCTTACCCCACCCACCTTACGGCACAGACCTTGCCCCTTCTGACTACCATTTGTTGCGGTCGATGCAGAACGCCCTCACTGAAATACGGTTCACATCAGAGCAGAATATCAAAAATTGGCTTGATTCATTCTTGGCTGCCAAGCTTGCACAGTTCTTTTCGGATGGAATCCACGAATTGCCAGAAAGATGGGAAAATGTCATAGCTTTAATTGGGCAATACTTTGAATAATACTATTGTACATGTTTTTTTTTTTTAAATAAACGTTCAAATTTTGAAAAAAAAAAAAACCGCGCGAATTAAAATATATACCAACCTAATATATCCAACATAATTTTACCACTAGAAATGGATTTTGGGGCCAATGCCAATACAGTCGAATTAAAACTTTCATTACAGTATTGAGTATAGCCGCCGAAGCATCGAACAAGAAGATCATCTCTGTCAATTCTTCGTAAACTGGCTTTATAGCTTCATACTCTTCAATTGGAAGAGCTGGCTTATGTATGTACTCAGCCAAACTATTTATAGCGTTAGCCTTTTGCCTAGAACATCATGAATCCTCTCCGATCGGACATTTATCGTGCTTCGGTTTTGCATAAGTAGATAATTTATAATCGAGTATAGAATATATATTATGTTTCATGTTTTCAACTGAATCACAGATTCTACAAATGGCTAATCCATAATAAATAGGGAGTTCGTATATTAGTTTTCCCGTCAATTTGCCTCTTCCATCGATACCTTTTGTATTCGTTTTCAAATTACGTAGGCGCGTATCCATTATCTTTTGAACGTGATCTACGAGTATACACTATTTCTTGAGTACTGTGATATTCTCATAGGGCTTAACATCAGTAATGCCTTTAAAAAGCTTAGAATACCTGTCACACATAGAATGGGTTTATTTTACCTGGTGCAAAGCTTCGGATCACTGAAACATCTCAAAAACTGCATCGACCTCCATTTTTCGGCGGCCTTGTATAGGGTGATTCATCGCTTTTATTTATAATGTAAAATTAAACACACAAATTTGAAAGTGAACATAAAATTCTTATTATTAGTTAAAAGAACAATTCATAGCATTTACTTTTTGACAATAATATCATGTAAATACTGGCCACGACTACATCTGAGGTGGTCCATTCGGAAGGTCCAATTTATAACACGAGTAATGTTGGCTATAATCTCTTCACTACGTGCTGGATGTGGTCTAACCGGTCGAGTACCATCCACTTATGTAAACTGGGACTCAAATTTGCGAATGGTATTGGCAATAGTGGTTTCAGTAGGCCGCGTATGCGCACCGTAAGTTCCTCGAATCGCACGAAAAACATTTTTCACAGAACGCTGATTTTCGTAATACATCTGAACAATTTGGGAACGATGTTGTGGTGTGAGTCCTTCCATGATGACTTGCCAAACGATACTGAACAAAAATGACAAAGGAGTCACTCGTGATATGTCAAAAAAAGCCTATTAAAAATCAAATCTCACGATGACTCATCCTATACTATTCTTTATGCAAGACAAGTACTTCGAGATATTTCCCGGCCATAATATTTTGGGATATCATTTTTGAAGTCCTAAGGGATCATTTTTTTTTGAAAATCCTAGAGTGGCGTGACTCCTTAAGCTGTTGCCGACTTTGGCTATTTTATACACTTCCGGGCTACTTCAGTGTAAATTTAGATACAACAGAGTGAAATATGTTCCGACCTTGCATACCTTAGACCAAATATAGGGTTTTCTATTGTAATAACGACTTGACAACTTTTTTTTTTTTAAATAAAATGCAAACCATTTGAGATATGAGAGATGACTTAACGTTGCCCCACAGAAAATAGTCAAGCGGCGTTAAATCGCCCGAACGAGGCGGCCAATCGACTGGCTCATGTTTTGAGATAACACGCTCACCATAATGACTCTTCAATAAATCGATTGTAGCATGTGCTGTGTGGCCTGTGGCACCATCCTGTTGAAACCACATGTCGTCCAAGTCCATATCTTCCAATTCGGGCCAAAAATAATCGGTGATCCCAGTAACGTGACGATCGTTATCGTCGACGAAAAAATATGGAGCAATAACGCTGCCGGCATGCTAACCGCACCAAATAGTTATTTTTGTGGATGAAGTGGGTTTTTACCCGACCAATAACGCATATTTTGCTTATTGACGAACCCATTAAGCCAAAAATGAGCTTCGTCACTGAAGATGATTTTGCGATGAAATTCATTATCTTGGCGCATCTTCTCCAGAACCCAATCGGAGAACGTGCGTCGCTTCAAATGGTCCATCGGCTTCAATTATTGAGTCAGCTTGATCTTGTATGGGTGTAAATCAAGATCCTTACGCAAAATACGCCATAATGTGGTCTGAGCGATACCCATTTCTTGAGAACGCCGTGGAATTGACTGATTTGGATCGTTTGCTACGGCAGCGATATTTTCGACACTTCGACACCCGTTGTCTAACTGACACGGCAATATCACACAACGAATATGTAGACTCAAATTTTTGCACTAAACTTATTATTGCCTGTCTACTAAAGCGAGAATTACGACCGAAAATTGGAGTTAACGCTCTTAAAGTTGCAGTCACCGACTCCGAATACCTGTAGAAAATTTTTATAATTTGCAGACGTTGATCGCTAGTATACTTTACCATGATGAAAATGTTGAGTTTTCTGAATAAATTGACAGTGACAGTTTAATGATTAGTGAAAGAGTGCGTTCACAAATTAAATTCAAAGTTGTCAAGTCCCTATTGGAAAACCCTATATAAAAATGAGCTATGAGAATCATAAAATCTATGATGACCTCATGCATCATCCAGATAAAAATATTAACGTATCCAAATGACATGAGTTGATATGTGAATTAGTGTATCTATATTCTTCTTTTGACTATCATACATAGCTGACTTTTGAAACCTTGGCTTTCTGACTGCCTGAGAATTGAAATGATTTCAAAAAATATCCACTAGTTTGCTCCGATAAACACCAGATTGCATTAGCTCTCGTATATCCAGACGGGAATTTGTGTTTTTTTGTTTTCTGCCAACAATTGACTTTGCTTAATAATCACCAAAGTATATGGCATAAAGTGTTTAGCAACTATGGTACTCGTACTCGTACGTATTTTGTGATTTTTTCCAACTCTAAGCTATTTTCACATCTTTTTAAGTATTTTTGTTTTTACTATTTTCATTATAATTCATTTATGTATTTCCGACAAGAGGTGGTAGTTCCATGCACAGTTGGTTGTTGTGAGTCACATTTTAATTAAAATCTTACGCCAGAACAAGGACACTAATGCACAAAGTGTCGAGTGACCAAATTAAAACGAAACTCCATCGCTATTATGTGTAGTCGCTTTCATTTCAACAAAACGTACGTACAAACATGTAGAAGCACGAGTATCTACGAGTATATGACTAGTGCAGTCACACGTTGAAGGATACGATTAAAAAAAAAAAAAACAAAAAAAAAAAAACAAAGCTCTCAATATGGGTGAAAAATGTGTCGAGTTAATTTCACACTCACAACTCGCTATTCAACTTTTCTAGGTTTTCCATGCAACGTGAAATGGGGAAAAAACTTTTTACCGCCATTAGATTCCACACGGTCTTACTCGAATGTAGAATAGGCATTCGTGGAATCCTTAAGTGTTTCTATAGCGGAAGGACTCACATTTAAATATATTTTTATGTTGAAATATTTCCAGGTGATGTCGCGTGTCAAGGTTGCCACAATTGGCGCCATCTATACGAATGTGACGACAATAAAGGTCCAAAGACGAACTCATTATGGTGGAAATCGGTTTCTTGTTATTTATTTATTTATTTTTTTTTTTTTTTTTTTTTTCTTGAGAATCCTGCCGTTTTAACCGTCTTCGTAGCTACAAAGGGGTTTATTTACCACCTGTGCTTACTGCTCCACCTTTGCTCTCATTTAATCAGGTTTTGTGAATAAATAAATAAATTTGCATTTAGATTGAGGGCGCTCACGTGTGTAAATGTTTTTTTTTTTTTTTTTATGGAAAACCAAAATTTTCCGTTTTATGCAAAGGACTTGCCGTACAGTTGGGTTTCGGTTTATTGCGTTTTTAAAAGTGGACTTACTTGCTCCATTGACTTCTCAGGGTGCTCTAATTGTTTTCCATTTGCCATTTAACATTATTAAGTAAGACATGGCAAATTGAAAAACAATTTATCATGATCCAGATTTTGTCGATTATTGCTGGCGAGTTTGGTGATAAAATCTTACAAATTTGAATGTTGTCCACATAGAATGAAAGGATTGTCAATAAGTGTTTAAATTAGAAATTTGAAATCTACAACTTCAGTTGTTCTTTAAGGTCTAAAGTCAGTTACCTGGATAAAGTTGTTTGTTTGTAAGATATAAAAGGGGATACCCAAACCTTACTGATGTTGTGGGCGTATTCTGCCACTAGAAGCGTATAGAGACATCTTTCCCAAGACAGTAAGCCAAGTGCCGTCGGTAAAAAAGGTTTCGTTGTTGTTTTCTGTACTCGTCGTTTTCACAATGAAAAGTTTTGCTTTTTACTTAGAAAACTGGCACAGAGACTCTTGAAATGTTGAA
Source organism: Volucella inanis (assembly GCA_907269105.1). NCBI lineage: Eukaryota > Metazoa > Arthropoda > Insecta > Diptera > Syrphidae > Volucella > Volucella inanis. The sequence continues at coordinate 68,624,912 of OU026157.1, read as the reverse complement.
AACGGTCTACAAGAATAATGCTTTTGAGAAAACTCAACTCGCTCTGATCGTGGTTCCAATGCCCAAACCGATGAAAGCGTTAAGAAAATATCGCGAAATCATCCTGGAAGATCGATGACGGACTATTGAAGAAGTTTTTGCGCTGTCTTGGAGTGCTTGGAGTTTGTCTGGCCTCAAGTTGAAGATATGTTCAAGTTAAAGAAGGGTTCAACGAAGAGGATGCCACATCTCGTACAAAACGACCAGTTTTGGCTTTATTGCAAAAAAAAAATTCCCTGGACTAGTTATTTCGGCGTTTTGGTGATGTGAACTGACCACAAAGATCGTGTGATTTGTCGCCGTTAGATTTCTTTTGACGGTTTGAAAACAAATATTCATCAAGTTATGGTCATGTTATTGCCATATGTGTCAAAAAGTCATCCAGAATTACCTTGTCGGAATCAAGTCCTGCAAGAATTTCCATGGAGGACATTTGAATGATGTTATATTGCATTCATAATGGCAAGATCCTAACAATATATAGAAATAAAAATTTGATTACGGCTGGCCTCGACCTCAACTAGTAAACCTCTCTCGTAAGCGTGATGTTAAATCTCCAGCTTCCCATTCCAAGGTCGTTAAGGAACCAATTTACTTGTGTGCGCCACCTGAACCGAGTTCTTCCTCTAGTACTTTATTTCTTTGGATATCTATCGAAGACTCTTTGGGCCGGAATGTTAATATGCATTCGCTCAACATGCTCTAACCATCTTAGGCAAGTGAAGCGCACTTTTTGGACCAGGTCAATTTTGCTGTATAGCTTGTAGAGCTTGCTATTGAGTCTCTTCCTTGAAGAATCTAACATTCAAGGCAACTAACAATATCTTCGTCCGCCTTCGTTCACGTATTGTGGTTTAGATCCATAGAGCAGGACCGACCTGAACGAACGACGAACCCGCATTGACTGCTATTAGCCTTCTTGAACTTCTCGCGTATTTTTCTAGTGTGCGAAACTAGCTTCACTGAAGTCTTTGCTATTTCTCGTTTCAGACGAGACAGTACTTCCGAAATATTGCAAGTCTCTACTGAACTAGTTGTTCAGCTAATGAAGTAGTACCTTGTCTTTGGCGAGTAATTTTAAACAATACGGGATCTGCCTCTTTCCCTCTCAAGTCATGATGACATGTCAAAAAGGTATCTACCATATAAACTCGTAATTCTGTGAGGAAGTAATCCAGAAGTCAGTAATACCTCGTCAACGTAGATTGATATTAGATGTTGGAATTCATCGAGTTTCTTTGTTTCCTGTTGCCAAGGCAGCATGAATCATACATCGTCTCACTTCACTTTGCGCCTTGAATTCCTTAGATAGACATACTCTATGCAGAGTTTCAAAGCTGCCTTTAGAATATTAATTACTTAATTTTCTACCTGATATTGGCAATGTTAGTATATTGGAGTAGTATAGTTAAACTTAAAATGTTTTCTTGTACAACTTTTAAGATTATTTTAACAAAATAAGTGACATTTTCAGGCATAATATAGCTTCTTCAAAGAATTCATATAACTTCTACTTTAACCTCGGTGGTAGAGTCATGCTTGAGTTGCGAAATTTTTCGTTGATTCTATTACAACAGGATAGTAATAGTTATTATCGGCTTCGCCATAAAAATTCTTCACCTGCTGCCGGGACACAAGGAAGGGAATACCACAATGACACACTATTAGCTCCATTCCGAATAGGTGTCAGCGTTTGAAATTTTGTGGAGATGAAACTGAACCAACAAAACAAGTATTTATGATTGGATTGCCCTACGCAATTTAATTTTTTTTTTTCTCCTGTTTGAACAGAGCACTCACGCCAATTACTAGCCCATTCTTCTCCTTACACGATTGTTATCCTTTTCAATGAAATAAGTCAGTTGAAATATAAATATGATAAAGAAACTATGGAATAAATTATGAACACCAAATACCTAGCAGTATATGCAAGAGTAAGCAGGACATTCACCGAGGAAGTGCTCTGCAGAAACCTAATCAAATCTTACAGAATACGTTGCAAATGTTGATATAGCTTAAGCTTATGTTGTGCTGAGTTACAACCCGAATTCCACAGACATTTTACAAGCGTTTGGAAGCATTCGTTTGTTCCGCCAGCACTTTAAAAGTCTTTTGTGACCTACAGTTGTACTCACAACAAAGCCAACAGTCAACAAAAACCTTGACTATGGACGTAGAGAAGCGATCTCAATCCTAACTGTGATCTGGAACTCAATGAACTCAATTTTTCAAAAATATTTGGAGAAGTAGTGCACTCTCGAACTAGTTTGAAAGTAGTTACATGGGTAAGTGAAACTTAAAGCATAGCCTGGCTTTCTCTGTAGGCCCAGATACTTTTATAATTTTTCTCTACATGAAAGCTCATATCTCATATACTAGGTGGGGTGAAAAGTAACCTCATTGGGAATGAAAAAAAATTTTTTAAATGTTTTTTTTATTTTATTCAATATAGTCTCCTTTTAGTTTGATACACTTATTCCAGCGATTTTCCAACTTCTTGGTCCCGTCCAAAAAGTAATTTTCCGGAAGGTCTGCAAAATACTCCTCCGTAGCGTCGATGATTTCCTCGCGTGAGCTGAATTTTTTATTGTTGAGCCATATTTTGAGGTTTGAGAAGAGATAATAGTCCAGAGGGAGCGAATACGGTGGATGCGACAGCAATTGGAGCCGTAAGTCATTGATTGTAGCCGTGGTTGCGATGCTCTTGTGCGCTGGTGCATTGTCTTGCAAAAACAAATTTTTTTTTTCGCTTCATGTGAGGACGTTTTGCAGCGATTTCGGCCTTCAATCGCTCCAATAATGCCCAGTAATACTCGCTGTTGATGGTTTTTCCTTTTTCGAGGTATTCCACGAAGAGTATGCCATAACAATCCCAGAAAACCGACGCCATAACCTTTCCGACTCATCGAGCCTCCCTAGGCCGCTTCGGAGCACTCGTGTCGGCTTCAGTCCATTGCCGGGCACTCATTCTGTTCTCTGCTGTTCAACAGTTACCAACCGACGCCAAAAGTCCGCCCGATTCCGCATCAGCAAGTCCAAACACTCTTTCGAAGTGCTCTCGTGTTCGTGTTTTTGGTCAGGAGTGAGTATGTAGTATATGTGATTATATGTAGGATATTTCAGAATATCTTTGTGGTTTCTGCTAGGTCGCGCACCTTCACTTTCCGGTCAGCTAATCCCACTTCATGTATTTTTTTGACATTGTCCTCTGTAACCGCATCGGAGGGTCTGCCGTTGTGGACTTGATGGGTAGTGGAGTTGCGGCCACCACGAAACTCTCGAAACCAATATTTGTTATCTGACGGAGCATTAACCCCATAATATTTATCCAACTTTTCTTTTGGCATGTCTGCCGAGATATGAACGGCACCATAACCTTTTTTGCAGTAGCAGCGCATTTTGGCCCCTATATGTATGTCTTAGAAGAGATGAAAATTTACCTAACGTGATGTGAAGTCACGAAATATTGTTACCTTAAACAAATACATCAGCGCCACATGTTTGTCAAGTTTTAGAGCCATCCTTGAAGATTTAACTAAAATCCCACTCCAGATCGGATTCTAGAGCAGATGACAGAGTAGGATTATAGAGAGGGGAGGATTATTTACCGCTACGTGTTAAGCAGAGCTATGCTTTTAGTTTAAAGTATATTCCACTAGCCAACTAATGCTTGGATTGAAATAAATTTAATTGGTGTCTTGTGACCTCAAACACTCACCTCAGTTGCTTGCTTGCTAAACAATCTTTAACAAAAAACTGAAAGTAATTTGGTAGTTTTCTAAATGTATGTTCACTCCCAGCAAGTTTTCTATGCAGGATAATACTCACATACTTAACTTTATTTGAAAGACGTATGAGAATTGATAAAATGATGGAATTGAAGCAATAGGTAACTGAATCGGACCAGTCAGCTTCCGTTAGGACTGTTGAGAACGCTAAGAATGTACTTGCACCATTTAAGCGAAGAACTCCTTCTTGCAAATAGCTGCATCATTTTCCAGTAAATCCTATTTAGAGTCATGTACAACTGATCTTCTCATACACCGTTTTACAGCAGAGCAAGATAGATTTCCCTTCTTCCCTCTCTTTCAAAAATGAATTATCAATTGGTCCACATAACATTTCCCACTTGTTTACCATCTTTTTCAAGCAGTCTTATAACGAAAACTCGTTCGTTGCTTTGATCAAGGAAAAGTTCAGCAGTCTTTTCGTCCCAAATATCAAAAATCTTGATGGGGCCATGGAATATTACAATTTTTTCAAGGTCCTTTTTCTTCGATTGGCTTGCCTCAAAAATTGTTTAAAATCAAATGCCAATTGATTACCTTATCACGCAAGAGCAAACCAGTCTCCTCCCTACTTTTATCTTCTCCACGCTCAACCAGTACCGCTAGATCTATCCCTCCGTAGCCTTGGCATTGCAACCAAAAACTAAATCTTCACTCGCATATTGATTAGATCTTTAATTGCAACTCAGCTCTCGGCTTTGTTAAACTATGATCCAAAGAATTTTCGAACCCTTTCTGTACAAGATCCCTGTACATTATCTTTGGCTCATGACATGGCACGCTTAATCAAAAACAGAAACAAGTCAAAAATTGTCTTTACCAACAATGACAGTTAAAAGTTCTGGTATAATCCTTGTTTAAGTATAAAAACTGATGTATACATACTGTTACTGGATAGTTGCAAAGTACTATATAGCTTAATGTTTCAGAATTTATGAGCTTTTTAAAAAAATATGAATTATATATTATTAATTATTTAAATTATAAGTTAAATAAAAAAAAGTTCCTACTTATTTCATTTTATGAGCAAAATTACCGGGTGTACCGGTATAAAATAAGCGTTTTTTTGTGAAAATAAAACTAATTTTTAATGGGACAGTAAAAAACATTTTATTCAAAATATTAGCCATTGCTAGCTACACATTTTTCCCATCTTTCAGGCAATTTATGGATTCCACGCCAATAAAACTGTTCCGTGCAGCCAAGTGCAGGTCCATTGTCATGGAGCAAAATTACCTTGCCGTGTCTTCTGGCCCATTCTGATCGTTTTTTGATCAATGCATGGTTCAAATTGATCATTTGTTGTCGGTAGCGATCTGTATTAACGGTTTCAGATTTCTGGTCCCACAGCATTGTCTTCTTGCCGAATCGATTTGGTTTTGCAGTCGAAGTTGATGGTTGTCCCGGATTAACCCATGATTTTTTCCGTTTAGAATTCTGAAAATAAATCCATTTTTCATCGCTAGTTCCATGCAAAACTGATTTTTTATCGTGTCTTTGAAGCAAAATTTCAAAAGTGGTTTTTCGGTTTTCCATCTGTCTTTCATTGAATTCATGTGGCACCCATTTTTCAGAGTTTTTTATCTTAAACGGTCAAAAATTGTTTTTTGTATAACATTTAACATTTCTGCCATTTGTTTCTGACGCAAAGTGTCATCTTCATTCAATATTGTTTACGATTCGGCGCCTTCAAACTTTTTTGGTGGTCTTCCACGTTCTTCATTTCTCACATCAAAATCGTTATCTCTGAACCGTTGAAACCATATTTTGCATGTTGCTTCTGATAGAGCATGGTCTCCATATGCCTCGACAAGTAATTGATACGACTCTGCAGCAAATGAAAATCAAAAATTAAGGCTTTCCGAATGTCATCATTTTCTGGTACAAAATTCCACATTTTTAACACGATGAAAAGATATGAATTTGTTTGCTCAATGACTTGATGTATACTAAAACTACTAAACAAAAAAAAAAAATTAAGGCCCGTTCACAATAAATGTTCCCTATTCGAGACATTTTTATCTTTACGCTCATACCGGTACACCTGGTACATAGATATCCACTTTTACAAAAGTTTCTCATTTGACGGATATACGAGTATCTTAACCTTTGAATTTTCACTTCCGTCCTTTCAAAAGAATTTTCTTATTATCATCCGTTTTATGAAAAATGAATCCTTTGGCTTTCAGATACCTAAGGGATGTCTTGCTTATCCTAATTTCCAGTTCTTGACGGATTTGTTCCCTAAAGGCGCTCAATGTTACGACTTTCTTGTCAAATTGGTAGAAGGAGTAGATCGTCCTTTTGATGCATTCCAAGTGGATCTAATCCAGTGATCCAGTTCCAATGAGGAATTTTCTTGTAAGATGATTGCACTGTTCCAGTTTGTTGTTGTTATTTTAATATTTTTTATATAGTCCTATGCAAAAAACCAACAAATTCAACTGTTTTCTGTTTGCATGATTGTTTTCATAATTCAAATTTTTGTGGTAAATTTTCAGCGTAAGCACTTTCGCTTGGCGTGTTCAAGGTTTTCCTGGCTTAAAGCAGTCCATTGTATTGTATATAAATTTACTTTTTTCTTACTTCTACTCTTTGCAAAGGTTTTTTAAAATTAGATTAAAAATTCCATTTTTGCGCATTTATACCATATTCGCAAAAAATAGTAAGAATACCTATATAGTACATTTTTTATCTAATCCTTTTCATAAAAAAAAACGAGTGTTTAAATTGAATCCTTTTTTATAACATATATAGGGTGATTCATCGTGAAATTAAGTGCTCACCAAAATGGTTTCTCAACAAGTCTATTGTTTCACGCTCTGTATGGCTCGTAGCGCCGTCTTGTTGATACCAGAGCTCACCGAAACCACGTGTTTCGATATCAGGAAGCACATAGTCCATAAACATGGCGCGATAACGGTTACCATTGACCATTTGAAGAAATATGGACCAATGATTCCACCAGCCCATAAACCACACCATACCGTTGCTTTTAATGGATGTAATGGTAACTCTTGATACTCTTCGCTTTGCTCATCAGCCCAAATACGGCAATTTTATACGTTGGATTAACGTATCCATTGAGATAGAAATGGGTTTCATTACTGAACAAAATTTCACGATAAAACACCGGATTTTCATTGAGTTTTTCCAGAGCCCATTCACTGAAAATATGACGAAAATTCAAGTCGCCTGACTTCAATTCTTGCACAAGTTGAATTTTGTACGCTGTCGAATACGTCAAGCCAAGCTGCTGAGAACGAAGACTAATCGATTTGTCACGGTCTTCGCGTACACTCTCAACTACAGCTGCTATAGTTTTTTCAATACGTGCTGGATGTGGTCTAACCGGTCGAGTATCATCCACTTATTTAAACTGGTACTCAAATTTACGAATGGTATTGGCAATAGTGGTTTCAGTAGATCGATTATGCACACCGTAAGTTCCTCGAATCGCACGAAAAACATTTCTCACAGAACGCTGATTTTCGTAATACAGCTGAACAATTTGGAGGCGCTGTTGTGGTGTGAGTCTTTCCATGATGACTTGCCAAACAACACTGAACAAAAATGACAAAGCAGTTTAAAAGGAGTCACGCGTGATCTGTCAAAAAAAGTCTATTGAAAATCAAACCTCACGTGAATCACCCCTTATAACAACACGATGTACTTATTTTTATTCCGACCGCAACAATTGTCAGAATAGAAAATCACAATAGGACAAAGATTAATAAAAATTCTTTGCTCCATTTTTTATAATAATTGAAAATCGCCGAGCACACCAGAACACATCTAAAGTTTTTAACTGTCAAAAACAAACTAAGTATGCTACATACTTAAAACCGTGAACATATGTTCGGGACATGTTTGCCAATACAGCAAAAAAAAAATCGAAAATCGAATGTACGTTGTCGCGAAATTTTAAAAGTCGCCTTACTGTTTGAACACACCTCGTATCTAGTTTGACCTTGTCTGATATTGCATCGTATATTGAACTTTATATGCATATGGTTCGATTAGGATGTCTTATCTTACACATGGCAATCCCTGATTAAAGTACGAAGAAAGGGAGACGACATGGTTAGGTCAAGTACCTCCTCACTTACAGAATTGTTAAAATGGGTTTATTACTACCCCTATTTCACAGGAGCAGATTTCTCCTAAAAATATAATTTGAAAAAAGCTGAATATTGGCTCATTTGGAACTGACCAATAAAGCAGCCTTCGGGCAAATTCTATTATTCACTCATTATTGTTGAGGCCAAATATCTTGCTCTGAATAGCCCAAGGTTTTTGAATTAGTCCAAGAGCGATGGTCTCTCTACCGCACCATTGGTTAGAGGTATACGGGGCACCTTTCTTTCTCTGCACAATCTTGAGTGTAGCCATCACCGGTTGCTGCTATAAGCAGGGTTCCATTAGAACCTTGTCAAGGAAGTTGCCCTTTGGCCTCACTTTTGTAGGACGAGCTGCGTTTTCTGCCGGTTGATTTCTCGGTAGAGGTACAGGAACTCTACTTTTGGGTCTGTTCATAGCAGCTGGTTCTTGTGTTAATCGGATAGTTGAAAGGAGCTTACGTGCTCTGTCACCCTCAGCTGCAGCCGAGCCGAGCCGTATTAATGGTGTTATTTTGGAGTCTCTTTAATAGATTACTGATTGTGTTTGTGGTAGAGGTAGCTAACTTTTTATCTGAGCTCTTTATAAAGAACTTCAGCTTACCGTTTTACCGCACTTTCAATTACAGAAAAGACAATGTGGACGATATCTTTCTCTTCCACTCTTTGCAGGGCTCTTCAAATTCTGATGTTATGACCTGAATTTTGTGGATCCAAGGACGCGAGAATTTTCTTCGATGCTTTGTGGAAAGAACCCATTTTTCGTATATTATACGAAACTGTGTCGACAGTAGAATTTCCAGTTCGGGCTTTATTTTCTTCTGACGTCGGGGAAGCGGAATCGTCGAATAGAGTTGGTTTGGTCTCTGTGCCGTTGCTTAGCAGTGGTAATCTCTAGAGCACGTTCCCTAGAGCTTGTTTGAAGGCAAGTTTGGTACATATAACTCACCCGATAGCATGCTAATTGTATCTTCGCACAAAGTGGTGAGTCTGAGTCGCTCAGAAGGGACGCATTTCTTTCCTTTCTTCTCATTTCAACATCAGAAGTGCTTTTAAAGAGCTAAAATATTAGTCTCCAAAGTTAAAACTTTTGTTGGATCAATCTTAATTCCGACGAGTAACCGGGGAAAAATAAAATAAGGACCGATGATGCCAAATAGTACACTTTTGTCGGTGTAATTGAGTCTCGAGTCTCTTCTGGAATTGCTTCACTCCAGAAAGCTACCATTGAGCCAAAAATAAGTCTCGTCACTAAAAACGATTTATCGTTGTAGTTGTGGGTGTAAGTGGTGCAGTGGTATATGCATAGACTCCTCAAGTAGAGGTTCGCGGGTTCGAATCCCGTGCGAGGCAATTCTCTGAAAAAGTCTTTTCACGGAATTTGTATGTAGTTCTATGTAAATCCCGTCGGCGACAACTCTGACATGAAGGCATAACACTGATTTTGGAGTGGTCGCTGGCTGGGCTAAATGTAACGAACTAACAACTAGCACGTACTTAAGACCCACTGGTTGAGGATGCACTGGCTCGTCCCATCTCGACAACTACCTCTTGGAAAAATATCGAAACCTAACACCTGAGTTTCAAAACTACTACACCACCCGCCCGAGCTCTGGTGAAAAGCCAGTAAAAAGTAAAAAGTTATTCATATCCCCTTAGTGCGCGCGCGGAATTATAAAAAAAAAAATTATCACGTCCGATAAAGGCCAAACTGCTATGATTGACACAAAGTGACATTTCCGCATCTTACGCTACACAAAGCTGCTTCTGTTCCTTCTGTTCACATATTATGTTGACGCGTAATTGGATTTGCGTTATGTATGAACTGTTTCGCGAATTGAGCAGCGATTGTCAAAACAATTTTGTATAATACAGAAATGTTGTTCTGTTTTAGATCTATTCAATTAACACAGAACATAAATGTCAAAGAACTGTCAAAAATGACAGCACAACGTGAAGATATTCCCTGTTAGAAAATCTACATATCAGTAAAAAAAAACACACCGTTTATCTAGAAAAAGTGTTTCAAGCATAAGATGTCTCTATTGTCGTCTCAGTGAGGTAGCGCTAAATTTATTTAGTGTTTTCAAGGTAGGATTGATTTACGGACTTTGTTCAACTGGTCCTCTGACCAAACCACATTTTAAGTCGTTATAGGAGATATGATTACTCTTCAGTGTCAGACGCTTATACAATATTATTTTTGCTTAAATCTGTAAACATTTCCATCTTCCTCCGATGTAGGTTGATGCATAATATATATTGTTATATGAAGAATGATGGGTTATAGCACTGAGGAGTGCATTAAACAATTATTGGTTCCTATGTATCCCCAGTTAATGAACGATATATGTAAGACTGAAGTTGACAGCTTGCTGACCGGATCGGAAATTTTCTGATTCCATTCTTATAGTTAGGCAAATTTGTAATGAGATTCCTCTCGACACTAGATTTCTGTTTACGTATAGTCTAAAGTGGTCATAAAAACGGATGACTAAACGTAAGTAGTTCCATATATTGTATTGACTTAAGAATACAAAACTCATCGGATTTACTCAGAAAAACAGACAAAGCAACCCAAACTAAACAGTAAAAAAGGTCACGTAAAGAATTCTTGGAGAAAAACAAACGTACTAGAATTAATTCTGGGTATGGTACGAGTACCATATACTCGTATTTGACTTTTATTTTTTATTTTGAGTAACACAGCCTTTATGAGTAACCCAGGGCTCTCATTGGCAATGCCATTGTCATTGTCACTGTCACTGTCACTGTCATTGTCATTGTCATTGCTAGGCACTATGCCCGTATGGTTGTGTTTGTCATTTTACAAATAAAATTGCCTTATGTGTAACACGGTTTTATTTTTCCAAAAATATCTAAATTTTTATTTATTTTTGATGTCACTGTAACAGATTTCGATGTTTTATGCGAGTACGTAGGTGGCTATAAAATGAATTTTATTACCAGCGAACCTAAGCTATCAATTGTTGTAATGATTCTGCAAAATAAGGGTACATTAAAGAACTATCAAGCAAAGCTATTAAATATTCACCATAGCCTAATACATTCAGTTCAGAAAAGAAACAGAAAATAATGTCGTCCTACCCAGACGGCACAATAGGTTGTATTTCAAGGAGTGTACATATCTATGTAGACTATGAGGAGTTTAGTATTTTTTAGTATTTTCATATAAATGTTGTCATGAAAAAGTTATTAAAAAGGTGGGGATGAGACACGTGTTCTTGAAATCCGTGCTAAATAATAATAACCGAATTATGCCTAACTGAAAATTTTGAAGAGATATAAAAAAGTATTGCCAACATTTTCATTTTAATTGAAATGAAACAAAAAACCGGCGCCAGTAGCGCTTTAATAATAGTACGAGTACAAACAAAACATAAACAAGAGAATTTTGAGGGCTATAATTCTAAATACGTTTATAATTCTTAAGACGCATTTTAAAACACAGATTTCGAAAAAAGGGGGACGTTCTCCTTTTACAGGCTCTGCAAGGTTACATTTTGAGCAGTCAGCTAAGATATTTTGTCACCTGTCAAAAAATGTGTTATTAAAATTCACTTCAAAAGTGGAAAAACTTTTACTGAAACAGTTCGAAAAGTTGAAATTTTCTCGGTCGATGTAAAACGCCTTCTTTCCCAACTATTGTTGAATTGGTTCAGAACTTGTAGCTATTGCGAGTGATGAGAAGAACCTACATCGTGGGCGTTGTGTAAGAGTAACAGGAAATATTGCTTCTGTAGCTCAGGTGTGGCCGAAAACCCAGGTTTGTCGATTCTACGTCCGTCTCAGAAAGTGAACATATTAGAAACAATACTCTACCGACTTGGCACATAAAGCCTCTAAAGTAGGTTCAATTGCCACAAGAACTTAATTCTGCCGACTACCATTCTGCCGTATCTTGTCCATTTTCAAGATCTTGTGTAAAAGTAGAATTGCCACATTTAGGGCTTAGAAAATCTAAAAATTGTTGTTGAGATATATAGAGTTTTACAACCTTTTACTGTTGTAAAAGGTGTAAGTTTGTGGCAGTATGCATCATTGGACCTTATTTCTTCGAAAATAAAATGAGTATGGCTATTGCCGTAAATGGAGTATTTTTTAATATTTTTATTTTTTTTTTTTTCCTCTTATCCGATCTCATTTTCTATATTGCGGCGATACTCGTATCTGCCGTAGGTCGTCCGAAAATTCCATGTGTGGGTCCAAACATCGTTGTCATGTTTTCGTTTTGCTGGGTCGTTAACAGTAAATATGTCTTTACTCAAGAGTACTGGCTGCTTCGCGAAAAGTACACATTTTACGCGATCGTACATTTAATCCTATGCGCGAATTGGGGCAAAAGCGCTTAAAGCTATCGTTGACCCATTAAGTGATTATCTACAATCATATTTGTTTTAGGATGGTGAGAGGTCCTGAAAAATGCATAATAAACTTAAAAGTTGTAGAAGTTCCTATTAGGAAACTCTTTCGATAGGTGTCATCACTGGACACTGCCTAATAGACAAGCATGCAAGAAGGCCTGGCGCTTTTACAAACGATTTCTGTAGAAGCTGCGTGGACGAGGACGAAGAGGAGACAATCCTCCACCTTCTCTGTATATGTCAAGCTCTCTCCCCGAGAAGAAAACACCACCTAGGAGCCTTTTTCTACAACGACTTAAACGATCTTAAAAATACGAACGTTAACAGTCTCCTGCGCTTCATCGTAAGCTCAAATTGGTTCCATGAATGAGGGGATCATAGATCCACGTATCAGCACAACGGGCCAATAGGCCTAAGTGGGTAGGTTTTCCAACTGCCAAATTAACCTAACCTAACCTAAATCAAGGAACTCTTATGGCGACTGCCGACGCCATGGTTGATTCAGTCAAACGAATTTATCATCCTTTTGAGGTAAATTCGTTTCTAACAGCACATTATATTTCTGCTATTTTTTCTATTATAAGTTTGACAAGTGATAACCCGTATTTGTATTCATATTTACCTGGATAACGCCAGGTGGACGCGGACAATCAGCCAGACTGGAATTGTTTAGCGAATCTAATTGTAGTCTAACTTAGTCTCATGCTGGAAACGTATTCCTTAGATAAATCAGATCAGAATTGGTGTTTATGTATCCGTTAAAAGCTTTAATTCGCCTTAGGATGATCTAGGGCTTTATATGCAGAAATTCATGATTATTTTGAAGTCCAAACGTGTATCTAACTTCTACGAGGCCATTGTAGAAATAGCTACCTAGCAGGTAAGCTTTGTCCTTCGAAGCATAAATATCATCAATCGTCCAAGCTGGTATAGAAAGATTCATTTTTGGTATTATACTTTCTTACTTACTTAACTTACTTAATGCTTTCAGTTCTTAAGACCAAGAATCCTGGAATCCCAGACTGCTTGATCTTTTAAAACGAAGGTTCGATCTTCTTGCTTGTCTCGAACCTGAGGGCTGAGATTCGAAGAGTGTCTTAGCTAGAGCATTGCTGTCAATACGCTCGATGTGGCCAAGCTAATACAGTCGACGTGCATATCTTGGCTTTTCGGACTACATTCACGTCTTCATACAGCTTGAAGAGTTCGCGATTGTATCTTCTTCACTATTCGCCTTACTCGCAAGTGGAACCATAAATTCGAAGAAAGATTTTTTTTTCTCAAAGGTACTCAGTATTATTTCCCCTTTCCTGCTTATCGTCAAGCACTTGACACCGTATAACAGAACTAGTAGATCTGTCAAAGTCTTGTCAAGGAGCATTTGTATTTCTGAGCAGAAGTTTTGACCCCAGCCATCTTTGTAGACCAAATTAGCAACGGTTTTCTACGGCCGTTCTCCGTTGCATCTCTATTAAGATGTTATTCGTAGAGTTGATGTTATGATGCCAAAGCATGTGCTAAGTTTTTCGGGAAATGGGACAGAAAGAGAAAGAAGAATGTTTGGGCTCAGTGGCTATTTCGCTCCATGGGTGGCATCCAACGTTTAATGGGGAGACAAAATTATTAGTGTTATTCAACTTGTTGTATTCCATGCATCTACTTATCTTACTTAAGATTTTAGTTGCCTGAAAAAAGAATACTTTCGGTCACAGTTGCGATTGAACACCAAACCTTCCGATTGGGAAGCTAATATACCATACTACCACTTCAGCAACGGCCACCCACGTTTCCAAATTTCACAACACACCGGTTGTTTTCACGTATTACGCGGCTTAACTGTAACAGTTTTTTCGGAATCGCGAAAGCAATATCGGCACGTGTCGATAAATGTGTAGCAAAATGGCTTAAGACGTTCACATAGTACTCTGGACATGATGTTACAAGCGACAAAGCAGGGATATGCGTCGGTAGTTGTTACAAGAGATAGGATCGCCTTTTTGACGTTGCACAGTGGTCGATTTAGAATCATTAGCTGGACTAAATTCGGATTTAACTTTTTTATTATGTTTAAAATCATTTCCATGACTTCAGAGGGATGTCGCAATTTGCTTATCTTTGGATCAGAAGACATCAACATATCCAATATTTGTTGCGATTCGGGACATCTAGGTCCCGATATTTAAATAAATAGGTCTAGATAGAATTTTGTTGTTGTTGTTTTTCGTTATTTGGGTGGTAAACTTTAAGCCTACCGGTATTTTTTTTAATAGTAACAACATTCTTTAGTTTACTTATGACTAGCTACGGTTATATTAAATCGGCCACTATCCTATCACTTTCTCTATTTAGGGTCCATTTAGGAGCTGCTGAAAATGTTTCTTAAACACATCACATCACTGTGAGTCGGTGACTAGGTTTCCTTCTCAGTTTCGATGGGCCTGTATTCCTGGTTTGAAGCTGTCTGGCAGTTAATTGGCGTTCTTATAGAACTTGCGATCGTTGTTTCTGCAACGAGACTCTTCGATATCCTTTCTTTCTATGCAGGATTTTTTTTTTTTTTCAATCTGTTATTTCGATACTATTTCCTAGCTGGTCTTGTTATCTGTTGTAGCGCTTGTTCGCTTGCACCTATCATCGTATCACGGGCTTTTTCTTGGAGGTGGCTGGTACCCTAACCTGGTTTCGGTAACTTCCTTTATGATGATGCGACACGGTCCACTTGTCGTTGGCATTTGTGGATGGCGATGTCATAGTGGAGAGCTCCTCGGTTAATTGGCCTTAGTAGTCTCTTAGTAGACCGGGAATGTTAAGACGCTCTTCGTTAATTTCTCGTTTCAGAGTTTTAGTTTCTTTTCATTCGACAGTCAAGCTCTAAATGGGCTATGACCAAAAAGTGGTCAGAGTTGACGTTTACTCCCCCTGAATGAACGCATGTTCAAGATATTCGTATTTGATGCATGTCTATCATCTATTAGCGCATGATTGATTTGGTTTATTTGACCAGCTGGGTGTAGCCATACTTTTTTATCGACATTCTTGTGAGTAAACCTAGTATATAATGTGCTGGTGCAAAATTGACGAGTCAGAAGACGTTTTTTGGTCGTGTGTCGTTGAAGCTGTGCTTTCCGAGTAATCTCATTAAATATTCTCATTCATATCTCATTATCGATTCTGACGTTGAAGTTACCGAGTATGTGTTTGATGAGTATCCCTTCATTAAGGGCGTGGGCACATACTAGGCTAATGTTTTAAAAATCGCAACCAGGCGATGATGTATCGGCTTAAAGTCCATCATTTTCGATCGTAGCCGTTTTCCCACACCGAATCAACATCCTAATATATGCAACCTTTTGTCGTAACTATAATTTGACAATATATATGTATGTCGCAGCTTTAATTGTTTCTGATCCACTCCACCGTATTTCCTGGAGCGCAGTAATGCCTGTTTAGTACTGCGCAAGGACGGTTTCTAGTTTTTGATTTGCTCTAGGAGTATAAAATGTACCTACATTCCAGGAGTAGCCTCTTAAATCATAGTTCATTTTTGTCCCGTTTGCGTCGCCGTTTGAGGGTTAATTAAATCCGAGACCTCCTCTGTCTCTCTCATAACCCCAAATTTCGGTGGTGGGCATATTTATACACCGCCATGGTCCTTATAGGCCTGTTCTCCAAAGGAATCCGAATTGCCCTTATTAGGTGTCCACTAGGTCGTTTAGCCTCACTGAGAACTGTAGACGCCACTACTGATTTAATTTGAAGAATATCTCCACCCAAGCAGATACAAAACTAATTTCAGGCGGATATACCTGAACAGAGAAAATAGATTCAAGTATATTATACTTCTCAAGTTAGTACGAGATTATGTTCACATATCCTCAAGTCATCCAAAACTTTACCTCACCAACCCATAGTCGGCTGACCAACAAAACACTCATCGTCTGACAAATTCAATTACACCATCGACTAATTACGCTCTAATTGAATTTGTGCAACGCCATACATAATTTCAGGGACAAAGCTGGCTAGAGAATTAAAAAAAACTTTCACAAAATTCCACATCATCAAGTTTGCCGCTTAGCTTCCTCGTTGCTAATTTAAAATCGATAACACTACGAAAATTTGTAGTCGTATGCTAATGATGGAATTACTACCACGAGTTAATTGCTGAA
Source organism: Volucella inanis (assembly GCA_907269105.1). NCBI lineage: Eukaryota > Metazoa > Arthropoda > Insecta > Diptera > Syrphidae > Volucella > Volucella inanis. The sequence continues at coordinate 68,608,413 of OU026157.1, read as the reverse complement.
GCCAGTTACGGATAGTTCTGGCCTTCAGTATTTCAGCATTTCAAACATTTTATTAAACATGAACACATACGAGTATGCATGACTTCCTTTAACTGACAAAATCCTTTGAAATCGATAACATATGTACGAGTATGTAACCTGGTAACAAAAATTACTCTATAGTCTTAGTTCCAGTTTTTAAATTTCTATTACAATAGATGAACGTGTTTTTATAATTGTATACTCATTTCCTCGTTCAAATATTTCCATAAAGCGAATGTTTCGTAAAAATGTTTCACAATCTAAATTCATTTCTAAAAAGGCGAATGCAAATCGAACTGGTAGTCTGTAAAAATAGAATATGCTATCACAAAATTTTAGTATTAAAGCAAGTCCAGCAAATTCTTAAGTCGATGTCATCGTTAGTTTCTGGTTACGGTAGGATAAGGAAGGAGGACTCAAGTTAGCTTCGAAGGCAAGGCTGCCTAATAGGCAGCTGCTTAGCCACCATAAGTTTTTTTTCCCAATGTTTACACTACAACGTTACCATTTGCAAAATGCAGTCCTCTCCGTAAAACCTGGTCGAAATACTCGTATATCTTAAACGAACAACTCTAAATGATAAGGAGTCTTGTAAATCCTGAATAAAACCATACTTCTACGTCGGCTAATCTTATTGTGAAATCTTACTGAGATTTATAAGTTTATTGGGTTATTAGGGCGCAATAAATCGATTATAATCAACTAATTGGTAGTGCTAAAAGCCCTTTCCCTCAGGCGTATTTCAGCTTAATACAAATCAACAAAAATATAATACAATTAATCAATTAGAAATTAGAGAATTATCTGAAGGTTATCCATTTGGAACTTGAGTATAAAAAATTAAAAATAGAGAGGGAACAAAGCTAGACAAACTGGACATAATTGACAAAAGAGTTAAGAGGTCTATCACGACCTCACCAGAAACCAGAATGATACAAAAGATAGTAAATTATCTTCAAATATGAAGATTCCGATTGGCAGTTTCAACTTGTTCGGTTGTGGGAATCAGTCTATCAAAGATATACTTATATAAAGAAGTGTTGAAACAACATATATTTGATTCAATCAGGCATGCTTTTACAAAAAAAAATCCTTGTACACCTTATACACCTTACTAAACCGACAAAGTTGTACATCTTCGTTGCCTTGAAATTCAAACGAAGCCTACGAATCTTAAACCATTAAACCCTTCTGATGTTTTTTTTTTTTTTTTTCATTTGAGTGATTCAATTATTCTTCTTTCAGGCATATTTTGAAATCCCAGTTGGACCTCTATTGCTCTTTGGATCAGATTTGGTCACCCTGAAATGTTCACTATCGGGTTTTAAATGTGACGACTTCCGCAAACGCATGTATTTTTTTATTAAGTATGTAAATGTCAGGATGTTCAATGTATGACATTTAAATAGTTCTAGGCGTCCTTTGAAAGCAGGATATCTTTGGTAGCAAAATCGGAAAATATTGCCTACGCGACACCACGTCTGGAAACGGACTTAGGCTACTCAATTTCGCTGCGGGACGTAACGTTACTACAGCAAGAACATGGTTTCCTCACCCCAATATTCACAAGGGAACATGGCTGACACCAGGTCAGCAAACTGTCAACCAGATTGATCATAATGCGATCGACGTAAGGCATTCCTCAAGTATTTAAGATGTCCGAATATGCCGAGCGGCCAACATAGACTCGGACCGCTACCTAGTTGCAGCCAAGGTACGTCTATGAATATCCCAGACGCCACAACAACGGGGAAATATTATGAGGAGGTTTAACGTTGAACAGTTGCAATCGCAACAACCCGCCAAAACCTTTGCCGATCGCATATCCCTCAAAATCTTAAGAAGGCTTTTGCAGCCAGCATCAAGTGCTGAAGACCATCAGAAATGCCGCAACTGACATGCTGGGTTTCAGCCGCATACCACCACTAAACCCCTGATTTGATGAAGAGTGCCAGCAAGCACAAGCAGCAAATCAACATGCTTAGAAAGGGGCGCTGCACAAAAGGACGGGAGCGGCTCGTGAAGAACAGAGGAGGGAAGTTCATCGTGAAGAAAAAGCATGAAAAGCTCGCGATCGAAGAAATAGAGAGGTGCTGCTCTAGGAATAATGTTCGGAAGCTTTACCAAAAGGTTAAAAGAACTTGTCAAGGTAATTATATCCACGGAAACCTCTTGAGATGAACAAGGAAACCTTGTAGCATAGTTACAATCGGTGCGGATATGGAAAATTTATTTCTGCAGACTGCTTAACGGAGAAGACGACACAAATTCTGCTGTCAGGCAGAGCGAACCATCCAAGTCAAGAATTTCGTCCACCCGATCAAAAGGAAGTGAGGATAGCAATATCTAAACTGAAATCGAACAAGGCTGCCGGCAGGATGGCCTACCCGCCCAACTATTTAAAGCAGCAGGAGTTGACTTGGTAGAGAGCATACACCAACTTATTTGGTCGGATGAATGTATGCTGGATGAATGGAACCTCAGCAACGTTTGCCCGGTTTCCAAAAAAATACCTTCTAATCTGCACCAACTATAGATGTATCAGACTCCTAAACATCGCATATAAAATATTGTCTGCCTTAATGTGCGTCCGCTTGAAAACATTTGTCAACGATCTGATTGGACCCTATCAGTACGGTTTTGGGCCTGGTAAGTCCATAATTGATCGAATATTCGAACTACGGAAAATTATGAAGAAAACCCAATAAGTTCAGTTCGATACGCACCACCTTTTTATCGATTTTAAAGCCACATATGACAACATCTACAGAGACGAGCTATACAGAGCCATGTCTAGTGTTGGCATCCCTGCCAAACTCGTCCGCTTGTGCAGAATTATGATTGCGAAAGCTCGCTTCTGCACCAAGGTCAGTAACGACCTAAACGAGACCTTTGATGTCAAAAAAGGATGCAGGCAAGGCGATACGCTGTCATGTGACTTCTTTAACATCATACTTGAAAAAATTGTGCAAAACTCACAAGCCAACACACGGGGTATAATCTTTCAAAAGTCTGTTCAATTGCTTGACACAGCGAGCTGACATTGGTGCAGAATTGTTTTGCCGTTAACGAGGGCAAAACAAAGTAGAAACACGCAACATCGACGAATTGGTCAGAACGTCAGAATTGACAACTATAACTTTGAGATAGTAAGGGACTTTGTCTACCTCGGCTCTGTTATCACATCTGAAAACGATATCTATTCAGAAATCAAACGAAGAATAACGCTTGCCAATCGGTGTTTCTTTGGGCTGAAAAAGCAACTACGTAGTAAGGCCCTCTCACGAACAAGAAAACTCTATATAACACCCTTATGATCCCAGTCTTCTTCTATGGTTCCGAAGCATAGAACCTCTCTAAAGCAGATGAAGATCGTTTTGAGAGAAATATTCTTCGTAAGGTATTTGATCCCGTATGCGTTAACAGGTTCTGGAGGAGACGATTTAATGATGAACTCTACGAGTTGTACAGCGACACCGAGCTGGTCAAAAAATTGCACGTTGGGCGTTTGAGATGGCTGGGACATGTAGAGCAAATGAACACCAACGCTCCAGCTTGCAGAGTCTTCGAATCTAATTCGAAGGGCAACCCAGTAGAGGAAGGCAGTTAGCAAAGACCGCGGTAATTGGAGAAGCTTATTGGATGAGGTTCAGGTCCATCCAGGACTGTAATATAGCGCCGTCTAATTAAAGGACGAGTATGTAGATGTCAAGAGTTGAGCTTCCGGGTTCAAAACAAAGGGAGTGCAAATACTATATTCGATCAAAAAACTACGGATTCTAGTGCCTTTATCCAAGTATTTAGAGCTGGCTGATGGGCAAAGACGCCTTGCTTATGATGGCTCTTTTATCAACGAAAAAAATTTTAATTTCAAATTTTGAACGATATCACGAAGCTACGGGCTTTGCACACGGCTTTGATGGACTCCAACTTAAACATTAAATTCTCCAATTGTTTCCGCTGTCCGTTTTACTTTCATCATCAATCCTGTATCAGTCTTATATAATACGTGCGCTGAAAAGTCCGTGCCGTTTCTAAGAGTGGGCACCACTTGAATTAAATCCATACCATTCAGTTAGTATCAACCTTCAAAAGATACGTGTATAAATTTGACAGCTGTCGGACGATTAGTTCTTAAGATATAGCGTTGTGAGTGAAGCAACTTTTGTTATTGTGAAAAAAAAAAATGGATTCAAAGCAATTTCGTCTGTTGACTTAATTAAAAATGCAGCCGACGCAAAGAAGTGACTTGATAAGTCTTACCCGGACTCTGCACCAGCCGAACGAACCATTCGCAAGTGGATTGAAAAATTTAAAAGTGGTCATACAAGCACCGAATATGATGCACGCAGTGGACGTCCAAAAGAGGCTGATTCAGATGAAAACATCAAAAATGTCCACAAAATGATTACGAATGACCGTAAAGTGAAGTTGGTCGAGATAGCTGAGGCTGTGAAGATATCAAAAGAGCGTGTTGGATATATCATGCACGAATATTTGGACATGCGAAAGCTCTGTTCAAAGTGGGTACCGCGTTTGCTCACAGTCGACTAAAAACAACAACGTGTTGATGATTCAGAGGAGTGTTTAAAGCTGTTCAACCGCAATAAAGCCGAATTTTTGCGTCGATATGTGACAATGGATGAAACTTGGCTCCGTCACTTCACACCAGAGTCAAGTCGGCAGTCAGCTGACTGGCGAGCAGGCGACTAACCTCGTCCAAAACGACCAAAAACTCAACAGCCGGCTGGCAAGGTTATGGCATCCGTATTTTGGGATACACATGCCCTTTTGGCCTGTAAGGGCCAGAAGAGGAGATCGTAGTTAGAAATTCGAGAGGTTGGTCGATTTCAGTGGGTGTCACTTCCTACCTCTTAGAGTGAGAATTTTTGCACTCTCACCTTCGAGTGCATTTGTCGTCTCTTTGCGCCTTGCGTTAGCCCCACGTCTCCGCTTACTCTTCAACTGCCCCTTAGACGGTAGTCCTTCAGAGTGTACCTCTTTTGGAGCCTGTTCCACCTTTTCTGTTCACCGAGACAAGCCGTCAGAAACAGCATCCTGATTAACCACTGGTCTATTTTGATGGACTTTAACCGTAACAAGCAAGTCTTCTCCGGTACTCTCTCCATCGTTCCAACTCAATCTACAAATCGTGTCGTACAAACAACCGCAAACAAACAAACAAACAAAAGTCGTCGAAATAAAGTTATCCAGCAGTTCCTTGGTCAACGCCGAAATCGGCAATGGGTTTTTAAACTACCCCGGCCGCAGTCCAAAAGACCACGCAATTGCGAGTACCGCCTGGAGTATAATCCTTTGCGGTCACCTCCATACTTTCAATCGTTTTACGCCTAGTTTGGAGGTATTTGATACTAAGTTCGACGTCTCACTTGGGTTCTTTGCATAATCTTACGACTGTTGATTCTAAGCCTTCCTGACATGACAAGGCAGTCAAAGAAAGGAAGGACCAACAAACCATACTTCCTCGAAGAACTTAAAATCAACATACGCAACTTTCACTCTTTCAAAAAGTGATGCATCAACCTGCATGGCCGCAAGTGGTGCCGATTCGCCACATATATGTACATACTTGTAAATAAATTGTTAAGTGCCAAATTAAGAAAAAATAAAACAAAAAAAAAAGATTCACTCAATTTTATTTAAATTATTAAAAAAATATGTAGGTACCACAAACAAAATCACTTTTTATATTCGACTTTTCTTTCGCCCCACTGGGTATCTCCAGACGAGAGAACCCCATCACATAAGAAGCTTCGGGTAGTCTCATTAGATTTTACTGCGCCTCATCTAAGGTGTTGAGTACTTGCATACGAATATGAATTTTCCCATTAACCCGAGTCAGCCCAGAATTTTTTTTTTTTCTTGGTTTTTTGCAGAACTATTTTTTAAGTATGTTCTAAAGATTGTAAGAAAGTCAAGTATAATTGTTGAAAGATTGAAAAGATTGAAATACTTTTTTTTGGTTTTTATTGGTTGGCCTTTGTATGAAAGCTTAAAAAGCATTTTATACACATCCCAATATTGCACTTCGAACATACAGTCCTTCCGACAGAAGTGCACATGTCACCTAGACCTCGTCTTATTTTTGCGCAAGGAGGAACAAAGTGATTACTGCCATCGTACCGAAGAGTTTCTTTGCTTGTTTCTTCCCAATTTATTTTACGAGGGCCAACAGCCTTTGGTTTCTCACCAAAATGTTTGCAATAATATATAACAATATTTCGTCTGAAATCTAACTACTACAAATTAGGATGAGCTGAGCGGTGTGCTTGCCATGCGTTGTGTATCGAGACATCTACTAACTAAGTGAAAATACTAATCCACCATTCCTTACCTTTTATTCCAATTCGATATAAGCTCACATTCTGATCCATATGGTCTACACCACACATGTATTTGTTATATTCTCCTATAACGTATGGCCGTGAAACAATAATCTTTTTCTTGTGCTCACTGGAGTACCGTAGAAGTAGACGCGATGCTAACTACAGCATTATCATTCCACTTGGTTAGTACAATGTTTGTTTCCTTCATTTTGAAAGACTTTGTGAAACATCGATGCTGCTTCTTAAGACTCTTCTTATGCTCAATAGAACAACTTATTGTTCGGTTCTTTCTAATTGTTCCTGTTGCAGAATAACCTCGAGACTGCAAATAAGTAAGCAACGAAAAGCCAGTGAATAAATTGTCGAAAAAAAAGGAAAAAGGTAAGTTTTGAATTTCAGGTGAAAAATCGTCTATCATATCTACGCGTGGTGCTGCGCATTTGACGAATCTTTTCTCATAACTTTTTACTGTCTTTGGGTTGTTGCCTTGATATATTTCGAAGTTGATCATGTAGCCTGAAGGCGTGCACAAGGACCAAACTTGGTATCCAAAGCGCAATGGCTTTCCCTTTATGGATTGCTTACAACCATTGCGGCCAAAATAGGAAATCATGCTCTTATCAATAGAAAGGTTTTGTTCTGGATGAAAGTGCTTCAGCATGTTAGCTTTTAGGTGGTCTGTAAGCGGCCGCAATTTCCACATCTTGTCACCATCGTTTACCTTTTTTCCGCTACCCTCAAGATGTAGAAATTGGGAGACTTGCTGGAACCGATTGAATGCACCATCTCGTTTCTCATATCATCATCAGGGTTTTAGAATGACCGGAAGCTGTTTCGACCGTTATATCTGCTAACAATTAAAATTCCAATATACGTTTTTAGTTCAGCGATTATTATTTGAGGATTTGGTTTTCCGAGAAATATTGCATATTTTTCCGATTCATTGACAATATATTCTAAAAGTTCATTGTCAATAAACTTCTCCAACTGGTCATGAGGCTGCAGTTGATTACAATCTTTGTAATTGGTTAAGGGAAAGATTAGGATCCTAGGAACTAACGTATCCTTTACCCACGTATCCTTTACCCACGTAAATGTGTTATCTTTATTCGAGGAAGGAAAGCTTATTTTGGACGTTGTTGCTATCACTTTTCGTAAAGAACTGTGCTTAACTTTCGAAGTCGATGGTTCAGTTGTTGACAATGATGACAGTAAATCGACTTCCAATTTTGAACCTGTATTTGCTAGAATATCTGCCAAAATAGAATCGCTGCATCCTATTGTATCGATAAAATATAGTTTAGTTCATTTATGAAATCAAGCGAATCTTGCGCACTTAACGGTCTACAATTTATAAGAACACAAATATAACCAAAAAAGCAAACAGATAAAAATCATAAAAATAAAAAGATCTATTTCATTTAATCACACATATAAGTAGAAAATTTAAGTATCTATCCACTAAAGGGTCCTCCAACAAGAGGTGTCATTTTACATTTCGCGGAATTGTTGACTGTCAACATACAACTATCAGTCCGATAATTTTTAATAAGTAAAAACTAGTTGACGTAGTAAAAATTTACTACAAAAACGGTGACGATATTGCGGAAACGATTCGTAAGGTTCGTGCTTTTGGTCATCATCAAGCGCTTTCTCGCATAGCTATAGTGAATTTTATCGATAAATTTAAAAATCCCGGACAGGTTGGTGTTGCAAATACTCCAACCCGTGTTCGTTCGGCAAGATCGCCACCGACCGTAGCTGAGAGAGTGACTTAAAACCCCCAGGTATGTCCATTTCGTGACATTCGCAAAAATTGAGCTTATCCGCAACCACTTTAAAAAATAAAAAACCATGGCGACTTCGTATGTGACCATATGGTCACGTTGGGCAGGTTTGGGTTAAGTCGCCTAAGTAGAGTAACGAACTACTGAAAAAAGTTGCCGCATGACACGGTATACAAAATTTTGGATACTAGAATTTAATTATCGTGTTCCTCTTAACGACGAAAGGTAGATACGGATAATGCTTGAGACTTCCAGATATGCTTGCTTACTTAAATACCCACGTATGGGGTGACGTATGCATACCAAATTTTCGGCTATCGGATTTCTTGTATTATGATATTTCAAAATTATATTTGGACAATACCATTGCTTATGAAATCTAGTGAAGGACATGTGACTCATATTGTGTTTGTTAAACAATGGTATAGTCCAAACGAACGACTTGTTCGTACATTTCAGACTATTTATCTATAACTCAACGAATCTTGGCTTCCAATTACTGAAACATGTGAGGATTATCGGCATAGACGCGACTCCCGGATCCTATACCATATTCTCACCGAACATGTCATGATTTTCCACTAGGTGTAGCCTCAAAATTTCTACATTACTAAGTTCAAAGGTTAATTGAATTGTTTTCAGAACACTCTGTGAGTGAAAACAATGTAAATTATTCATAGTTTGTTTGTTGGTTACGATGGCACTACCTCGACAGCTCATCGCAACACATAAAACTTAGTTTTGTCTTCAACACCCACAAGTCGGCAGATGCTTTTATTTCACAACTGAAAGTTCTAAGAAGGGGACGAAGCCGGCATCCTTGAAATGTCCTAGATTTGTGCCAGTAAACCTTCATTGTGGTTTTGATATAGCGAAATTCCTTTTCCGTGAGCTGCATCATTTGCTTGTTGTATCATCATCTTTATTAGGAAATCGTAAGTAATCAAAGTCACCCAGTGGTTTACCATAGATAAAGGGTATTTCCGCCTCTCATCCGCATTTCTTAGAGTGAGGATCCGGCAAAACTAAAATTGTCAATAGCACTGCAGTCGTTAGCTTCTTACCACTTTTCCGAATTTCATTTAAGATGTTTGTAGATAGATTAAGAGTTTATTCCATCACTTTATGGTTTCAAATTTTGTGTATAAATCAGCTGCTGATCCTGATCCTTTCGATTCATCATTTTTGACTACTTTACTCCTGAAAATTTTATCAAATCGCCTTTTTTTCTTTTATATATTCGTAATAATTTTTTATTTTCATTTCTATTTTGATTGCAGTTTCATCAAACAATTAAAACGTACCTGAATGATCGAGTTTGGGACTTCCATTTTTACGTTTCTAAAGAATGGCCAGAAAAACCAATAATTTTACACTTTCCCGGATGCACCCTGACGGTATGAATTCAACCAAAACAGTCAAGATCAAACAATTATTAAAAGAGAATTTTATCTTTATCTTTTATGGAGCAGCCCAACAACAATATTTATCAAAGTTTTGGAATCTTTTGTCCATCGAGCCGCATAGAATGTGTAGATTTGATGCGTACCGAGGATGTGCTGATAGATTGGCAAAAGCCATTGTACCTGAATTTTACGCACAAGGATATTATGAATCGCCTGGATGATTTTTACTCCACATTTGGCATTATGGAACGACTGGAAGGCGATATATATGTTTGTAAGAATATAAATGATGATTTGGAGCTGGAAGAGTAAGTAACCCTATCCCTCGATCTGTTTAAATTTGAATTAACCGACGTTTTTCGCTTTGATTTCAGGTTACCGTCTAATGAGGCTGAAATGCGTCCACTAACCGTGGATGATGTTAAAGGCATTCATGATCTGTATCCGGCCAGTGAGATTGAATGCGTTGAAGTGTTTGAAATATTAGTACGAGTGCTACCCGGTTTGGGTATATTTAGAAAGGATACAAATGAATTGGCTGCATGGATGGTTCATTCATATTACGGCGCAATGTTTTCAATGCAGACACGTCCAAATTATAGGCGAAAAGGGTAAGGATTATAAATGCATTGTAATCGTTGAAAAGGTTGTTGAGATATCTAGGAGTACTCGTGTCAAGTTCCTGTCGTTTAAAGCATTTTAATCCATTTTATTCATTGTTTGCAAGCTCAAGAGTACATCTTTTTTTAATCTTTCCCCCCGATCAGTCCAAAAGTGTGACGGTGATTCCTTAAAAATCAATGTTCTGTAATCAGCTGATCTAAAAGAAAAATTCTTAAATGTGTTCTTTGATGCATAACATGCATAAAGGATTTGACTGTTGATTTGGAATGGCAAGGTGATAATTTACAGAAGAATTTCGGTTGAATAAACGGGTGAGCTACTTCCCCATTACTCGTATCCCTAAAGTCATTATGAACTGGTATGTCATCTATGGTTATCAAATTTCTAATTGCCACAGCCATAGATGGCAAGATTTTACGAATTTATATGCTACCTGTCTATTCGAAACGATTAACACAAATATGACTACCGCTTATTTGTCTTCGCAGAGTTCCATGTTTGTGAAAAATCTGAATATATACTACGGTATCTGGCTGTTGAGTGAAACATTAAGTCGCGTCAACCTACATCCTATTCTTTCAGTCATACGTTGATCACCAGATAACTTCCCCGCGCTCAGTTGTTAATGTTTTCAAAAGAATTATACACAACTTTTACCAATAACTTCTTTATTAACGAAAAATGACTGAGAGTTTAGTTTATATGAATATCGAAAGAAGAAGGATTCATCAGCCCGCCTTCTGCAAAGCTAGGGAAAGTCTTATGCAGCAGACAGAACCGCCCTTCTTAGGAGTATAGTGAAAGCAACTGTGACATAATTAGACAACTCCGCCGAAAAAAAAAAAAAACGGATACGAATGGACTTACCATATTTTTGTAGTGGCGCTCATCCAAAGTTTACTCTTAAAATATGACAAAAACCATGTTCAGTGCTTTGGCATTTTTTTTAACCAACATCTTGAGCCCAAAATAGATAGTTATCCAAAAAACGTTCAGATACTCAACTTCACTCCCAAAGAGGATAGTGAAAGCATGCTGACAGACTGAGCGTTAATATCTATGAAAAAGTCTTTCACATTGTTAAAACGTTGTAGGTCTCCCCTTTACCGTGCATAAAATAACAAGGTTAACAACTAACTGAGTGTAAGAAACTAGGCTTTGATCCACTCCGGATTGTCACGCTAACAATTTATTTATCCTCCCTGTTGAGTGATTTAGTCTAGTTAAGAGCATATGGGATTTAACATTCCCAATCAACCTTTATCTCTGCAAGTTTTTTTTCGGGCGTGGTCCTTATATTATATTTTGTCTTTCCTTCCAGCAAAGCTTTCGAATACCATTTTTGAAGTATCACCTTTCCATGGTCTCGCTCGAGTGTCTTGCCAGCTCTTTTTTTTTTTTTTTGCTAAAGCCGATTCTTCTCCTTCTGCTTTGCTCGTCAAACTTGCTAGTCACTCTCATTCTTTTTTGCAACACTGCCTTAAATGTTTCATCAACGCTGCATTCGTTTGTCTTCATTTCTGATCTACGATAAGTTTGATTGTAGTAATGAGAAGGAAAGCCGCACATAAAATGCGGCAACGCTTATGCCTTACTGGCCATGCCAACACTGGTATTCAGAACTTGATGCTCACACCATTTGTTTCGCGATTGCAAAATTTCAATGTCAAATTTTCTAACATTATTTTTTCGATGTTTTGACATCCGAGGTAGCCGCATTCATAAGTTGGCTACATCTAGGTGGCGTTATGAATCAAATTTATTTCCTCGAAATATTCTGACATCCAGAAATGTAAGGTCTTGCTGATGACGTTGCTTGTATGTGACATTAGTGCATTTCAAACTTGTATCAGGATTGTTCTCTATACCAACTACTATACCAATTCAGTTCCGACAATTTTTTTTTATGGATTTAATATTAGGTGCGCAACTAAGTTATCGCTGTTTTGATAAAAATACAACTTTATTGTGAAAAAATCGTTAGAAATGAATCATTTAAAGTATTACCCATAGCTAGCCTCAACTTTTTCCCATCTTACAGGTTGAGCTCGAATACCGTTATGGTAAAAGTGTCTGTCTTTTGAGGCTATCCAAGAATCAAGTCACTGCTGATCAGCCAGACCATGTGCCATCGAACGGAGCAAGTAATATCTGAGAAATATGGCGGGTAGGGTAGGACTTCCCATTTGAACGTTTCCAGGTAGGTTTTAACGGGTTTGCCAACGTGAGGCCGAGCGTTTTCATGCTTCAAAATCACTTGTTCGTGCTTCTGCTCGCTTTGTGGCCGTTTTTCGCGCAGATCTCGTTAATTTTGTTGAGTTTCAACAGTTCATATCAAATAACACTGACCTGGTCCCACCAAATACAAATCATAATCTTCGCAGTATGAAAACGACGATGTAAAGAAGCGTAACCGGTCAGTCCCCATGGCTTTCTTCTCTTTTGCTGTAATGAATTCATTTTTTATCTCCCGTCACGATGCGATGAAGAAAACCCTTCCATTTTTGCCGCTGAAACACTTGTTCACAGCCGAAAAGACAACGCTCAATGTCTCTTGACTTCAAATCATAAGGAACCCAAGTTTCTTGTTTTTGCATCATTCCCAACGCATGCAATTGCTTGAAAATAGCTTGGCGGGTAACACCTAATGCTAAAGCAAGCTCTTCTTTCGTTTGGCACGCATCCTCATCAAGCAATGCCTCCAATTTATCGTCTTCGAAGGATTTTGGCCTTCCTTCACGCGGACGGTTGTCAACATCGAAATCACCGTCTTTAAAGCGGCAGAACCAATCACGGTGCGTTGTTTCACTTAGAGCAGTATCTCCGTAAAATTTTTGGAGCTCGCGATGCGCTTCAGCCACCGTCTTCGTCGAATAAAAGAAGGAAATCAACACTTTCCGTATATGACGCCAAAACAAAATCACTAATGTGTCAAAACGGTTTGTTTACCATATATCTAAGCTTGGTTCATGACATTTTGGATATGTCAAAATCGACCAGCACTTACTGCTGGAGCTATCTATTGAGATCCTAGTTGCGCACATAATATTTGGTGGCAATTTCGAGTCCAAAAAGTTGGAAAATAAGGAAAAATCGGAAGAAATACCATATGCTGACAGTATCTAGGTTTTCGATCTCTTCACTATTTGCAACCTTCGTGTTGCCTTTGCAAGTCTTTTCAATTATCAATCCTTTGAGATGTATTTTGAGATGTATATCCATTGACATCTAATTTCCAGAGTTACAGCCCTTTTTGATTTCAGAATCATTTTCATGTGCACAGGGAAAACCACTACAATATGTATTTGCAAATGGCTTTAGCTTCTTCATTTAATTTTCGTCTACCAAAACTACACTCTACCTGCATTTCATTACCATCGCAGTTAAGACAGTATGCCTTTCAACACTTGTAACTTGATTGCACCTGTTATTTTGTATGGGTCTACGTCTGCGTATCTATAGTATGGTCTGGCTTCTAAGAAAATTTCGCTGAAGATGAAAATGTATATGTTTACATACCTTATTATTGTGTTCTATAATTACTAGCTTTTACCTTTTATCGTAAATTAATATTTCAATAATGAGATATCGTATGTATAGACTTATTTGTAATAGGGTATGAATTTTGTACAGAACTAGACATTATTTAGATAATAATATTAGATAATAATAGCATAACTACTTGATAACCAGAAACAGAGTCTTGAAGGCATTTATTCGCCCAAAATCCGAATACAATCCTCCCAGCTGGTCAGTTACTCATAAATCCAATTTGTACTTGCTAGATGAGATGCGAAACCGAGGTATGGTTTTAACCTGCAAACATTCAAAACCAACCTACATCGGCATCCCTTTATCTTTCCTTGCTAATTTCCCTTCGCCCGCACTGTGGCAAATATTTTATGGGTAGTGGCTCTGAAGATTTAGGACAAAGAAGAGACAACCATTGACGAGCCTTTTTTTTAGATTTTTTCGGTTGATTTGAAATTTAGCATAAAACACCAGTAACAATCATTTGTCGTTGAAGTTCCTAACTATTTCAATCTGATCAATTTAACGGTTAGCTTAGAATATTTGAAGGATCTGAGGAATATCACATCATCGTCCTTAAAAAGCGAACGGTGTCTAATATTTAGGATGAATAACCTTAAGAAAAGTGTAGATCTTATGGTTTCCTCCCATAAAGTCTGGACAGTTTTACGATCACGTCGTTCCTAGCAATACAGTTTTTCTTTCTTTTTTTCAAATCCTCTCCAAATTATTTAATAAATCAAAATTTCCTTTTTTTTTTCGATTTCAGTTATGGTATCCGCCTTGCTAGGACCCTGACAAAACTTGTTGTCGAACGTGGCTATACTCCATTTGTGGTTATTCGTCCAGAAAACGATGCTTCCCGAAATCTATACACAAAACTGGGCTTTGAGAAAGCATACGAAACGTGCCGCGTCAAAATGACACCACGCGAATCCAATGGCAAGGCACTGGACACCGATGAAAATCAAGTAGTCGACGAAGGCATTGAGGATATGCTAGCTGAAAAGTGTGATATCAGCAACGAAAAGGGATCAAAGGAGAAAGTTACTGACGAAGGAATTGAAGATGATAAATAAGTTTAAAAATTACAATTAAAACAAAAATAAAACACAATAACAAAACAAAAAAAAAATGTTTAAGCTATCAAAAGACAAACAAAAAAAAACTTTTTAAAAACACTTTTTTGATTATTTAGACAAAAAAAAAATGAAATATATATTTTAATATGCTAAAAATTGCTTTTACAAGACATAAAAAAACAACAAAAAACCTAAAAAAAAGAATCTTCTCTACCTTTTTTGTGAATCCTTCCAAGAAAACAAACCATAACAAAATTTACATATACAGAAAAATTATAATTTAAATTATTAAACCAAAAAATGCTATACGAAAACAAAATATTGCTTAAGTTTTGAATATTTAAAGCAACGAGCACAAACAAAAAAAAAAAAAAAAAAAAACAAATCTTTCCATCAAAATTTAAAAAAACAAAACAAAACGGCTCACTTACAGCCACGAAAAATTCACACAAATGCAAACAAAAATTAAAAGAATGTTAATTTTTTTCTAAAAGTTTATAAATTTATTATCAACCTAGAAGTTATTGCAAACAAACACACAGTGATTAATTTCTCAGTTTCTCACGTCAGTTATTTAGTTAAGTTTTCGAATCAAGTAAATAACAGTTCTTCAAGTTCTTATTCATTTTTATTTTCTTAGATTTTGAAAAATTGAAGAATTTGCTTTTTAAGGAAAGGTAGTTAACTTCATCATCATCATCATAGTTTTTTGTATCCCTTTCAGTTGATTATACTATTATACTATAGTCTTACCAGATGGAGGATACCTATTATGTATCTAGGGATGTATCAGTCCATCAGGATGCTCATGTTTAGAATATAAGACGTTTTAACTCTGTATGTAAACACTGTATTGACTGTCGATAGTATTGATCCCACATCAAGTTTAGACTTTCTAATAAAAAAAGAAAAAAGAGTCAAGGGAGATAAACTGTTCATAAAGTCTAATAAATCCAGGAAGATAACTTAGTAACGGTCCTTTCCCTAATCTTGGGAAATCCGTGACTTGAACTTCCACAATTGTTTCGATTGAACTCTGATCGAATGTTAAGTGTAGGGAATATGAACTCTAGAAACCGTCATCACTTATATTCAAATTCTAAGTTTTGCACATTCAATCTCAGTTAAGGGTTAGTAGTTAGCATCCAAGATGGATGATTTTGATTTAACATCATTTAAATCCACAGCTTTTAATCAAATTTGATCCCTGGAAAGCATTCCAGAAATTTGTTTGAAGGACCGCGTTATGCGTCTTCTAATTGTTGACTATAGATTCAGAATGCTCCTAAGCTTGGTCTTATATTATTGTGAGAAGTAAAAACTTGTTGGTTGTGCTCCTGTCTGAAACCTGTGCTCCTCTTATAACGAGGGCAATCTCAATCAAAACCTTTCGTTCTTGGCAATGTTTCTATTCCCGTTTTACCTATTATCTCCAGCATTTATAAGCCAATTACGTTACCAAACTTTAACTAACTTAGTATTATTTTCAGCTTAAAATTATTAAATTTTCATTTAAGATTGCTCAACCCCGCAGACAAATGTTTAAGATATTTCAAAGTGAAAGGAAAGTTGTCCACCATATTTGAATTCAACTCCTGATTAGAAAAATAAATCAGTAAATCGTCTTAAAAAAAACATCTGATATGCAGATCTTTCATCACTTATCAATTTCTTGTAAGTGAATACTTACATTGAAAAGGTTCTCATTCCTTTGATTGATTTGAACTTCAGGCAACCTTAAGCATACACCACTTCCCTATTACCACGCTCTACTTCGTGCTGTTTCGAACATCTCCCAAGAGAGTGAAACATCAACAACAAAATTTGAAACAAAACATGAAACATTCGCATCAAGAAATTTCTTCTTATCAATTAACAATTTATGAAATACCATATGTATACCAGCATCTAAGAAATTTCAAGTTCAAATTTAAGATTACATCGTCGAGCAGTATTAACAACACAATTTTCTATCTTACATTGTTCATAGTGTTTTTTTTATATTGTGTTCAATGCTTGAGTTGTCAAAAAGTTTGTCCGTTACGAAAGCACTAGTTACGTCTGTGTCATAAGTGTCATTCCTTGCAATCCTTTTTTTAAATAATGAAACACTAACATCAGAAAACCCCCAACTAACTTTATCATCCTGCCAAAATGTTGAACCTTGTCAGTTTATAATAACATTTAAACCTATAAGATGTTTAAATACGCACTGCATGAAGTAAGGGTCATAATATAAAACCAATATTACGTTGCCAACTGCAACTATATCAAGATTTTTTTTTTAGAACAAACCATCAAGCACAACCTGATCGTTATTCATCTGTCAAATTTGAATAATGTCAAAGTCATGTCCAATCATCATATGGCGTTTTCCAATGGCACACTAAGAACTTGTTTTGACTATGGTGTCAAAAAGTTTACATGAATTGGCTTAATTTATTTATTGAGTTAAAAAACTATAAAATTGTGAAAGGTAGCAACAACGAAGACGATTGCACTCCCTTATAATACCATAAATTGTTCACTTACATACAGGAAACTCAGGACTTATTTCATAGGTTTGCCTGTGATAATAAATCTGAATGTAAAATTTGCAGATTCAGTAACTTTTCATTTACTTAACAATTAGGTTTAAACTTTTTTGATACATTTTCATATCGACAAAAATCAGTTGAATGGTATCATTAACATTTTAAGGTAACAAACTAAAAATAAAAATAGACAATACCAACTGAACATCCTTGCTGTCAGTATACCATTAGATTTGTTAGTTGTTCAATGCACAAGTGTACACTAGCTTATGTTATTCCTGGATGTCAAGTTTGACATTTTTTGCTCATAGGACACCATTATCAAAAAAGACCAGCTATTTTTACATTCCTGTCATATTTGTGTATTACTTGTTTTATTTGATTAGCAATGGCATTCAAAACATTATTGAGGTTCGAAGTTCACAAATGATTCGATGGTCATTACGCAGAAACTGTTTGTGAGTCAACCGTCAAATTTAAAAAGAATGTGAAGTTTTATCTGTTCTATTCTCTCCGTGAGCAAAAAATCATTTTTTATATAATATTGAAGAATGAAACTTCTGGTATTATTCCGATCAACCTTCAGAACGATCATGTATTTTAAAATTTTGATTTGTGGAACCATTTTCATACATTCAAGTTGAAAGACATAAAACACATTAACTCACACATCAGTTGCTTACCAGTACTGACAATTTGCTGTCATCACAAATCGATCCACTTGTTTCCTAGTAATCATTTTTAACTGTCTACTTGTCATATCTCAAGATATGCACTACAGTTTCATTAGAAGATATTGTTTAAAAAGTTAATGTTTTTCAATTTGGACAGCTTTTCGGATAAATCATGTATTAGTATTGTACATAAGGTGTTTGGTACACCTTGTGGCTTCCAACTTTTAATTATAAGGGTTCCATTTTGCTCTGCGGATACCAATTTATGCTGCCCTCGAAATGTTCCTTTATTGCTTTTAAAATTCTTTGATTTTAATTGTTGTCATACCTTCATAATTAGATGTGTGTACAATGTCAAAATAACCGGGCCAACAGCAGAAACCTGTGGAATGCCATCGGCTATGAATAACCATTTCGTCCTATATTCATTTTTGTATCACAGCTCTCTCTAATAAAGATAGATTATGAATAAATTTACGCTGTCATGCTTCGTGACCACTATGTTCTTCAAAATTGCAATATTAATTACATCCTTAACATCCAGTATTTTAGAACCTTAGATCGATTTTTATATTACTTTTCCAATTGCATAAGTAGTGGATCAAGCTTAACGGAGCTCTTAGTATTGAATTCTGGCACTGAATATTGCTTCTACGAGATACTTTCTCATCGCATGAAGAATACAAAGCAGTTTCGGTGCAACTAACGGAAGACTACTTAATCAAGTAATTTTCATATTTACCTCACAGATCCTGAGAAACAGATCGATAGATTTTGATGTTATCTCACCGAGGCCCTGTCTCTTCCTGTCAACGTACTGTCGAATTCGTACGAAAGGCTATGTTGTCAACGACGTTGAAAAAAATATATTTATGGCATAAACCTAAACTGTTCAATCTATGTGGTCTTCGTTGTAATGTTGAATGCAGTTAATCTCACGTTTTTGAGATTATTATATGCAAATGTATGTATTCAATTCAAGATTCAATGCTTGTGTTCTGAGGAGTCTAACTGGATATTCGTAGCTACTAAGACCATAATACGGCATTTGACTGTTGATTGAATGAGAAAATCGTCATTGAACCAAATTTCACTCACCGAAAATTGCAAACAAAATTAATTCTTTATCTGGAAATTTTAAAAACGAAAACGTTTACTTATTTAAGAACACATTTTTAAACAGGGTTAAGCAAGGTTATGTGGAAAGGTTATAAAAACTAGTAAATGATTTGTAAAAGGGTTTTTTTTTTCATAATTTATTTTTATCCATTGATTCCTCTACAAAGTCAAATATAAAATTAAAAAAATAATATAAACACCTTAAAACCAATACCAAAGTCAATGTAAACAATAAAATAAAAATTAATATAAAAACAATTAAAATAACAGCTAAAAAAAGAATGCAAATAAAACCTCAAGTCATAAGCAACCTAAGGAAGTATTTATTATTGATTAAATGAAATATGAAATTAATATAACATTAAAAATCACAATGTTGCAAAATAAATTCGTTAAAAAGAATTTCGACACAAACTAACGATAAAATAAAATTTACAAAAAATCAATTGTCAACTGCTAGTTACATTGTATAAACAAAAAATAAAATTATTTGTTAAAAATAAGAACAATAAACCACACAAACGCAGCATAAATCAATTACTCATAAGAAAGGATAACAGAATACAAAATAAGCTGAGGCGAAAGAAATTAAATTAAACAAAAAAAAAAACAAAAGAATACAATATATAATAGAAAGAAGAAAAAAAAACTAATAAAGAAGAAATGTAAAAGAAAAAAATACAAACTTTATTTTTGTAGCACATTATATATTTAAAAAAAAAAATAAATAAAAACCAAAAACAAGAAAACTAATAATTTTACTTTACGAAATTTCTTTATCAAAAAAAAACGAAGAAAAATTAAAAACAACAAAAACATAAATCAAAGAACATAAAAAAGTAAATTGTTGAGAAGAAAAATTTGCAGGAGGTTTTTTATTATTTAGTTTTTAATTTTTCTTTTTTAAGTTATTACTTTACTTTCTATTCTTCTTTTTTGTTTCGAATTAATTTATTTTAAATTCTTTATCATATTGTAATCATTATTATATTATTAAAAAACAAAATAATTACCATGTACTTCTATCACATATATTTATATATTATATATACTTACAATGAAATTTAAAATTAAAAAAAAAGAAAAACATTTATAATAATGTATTTAAAATATATATATATATATATATATATATATATATATATATATAAAGAAAGACACAATACTACAGATAAAAATTTAAAAGAATATATGAAACTAAAAGAGAGAGAATAAAAAAATGGGAATACGAGTAATAATAAATCACTGGCTTTTAAATTAAGTTGAAATTAATTTAGCTAGAATTAAACAAATTTTTGAAAAACTGTCAAATAAACAAACAAAACAATTGTAGATTTTCTTCTGACAACAAAAATGTTTGTGTTTTTTTATTTTCAAGAGTTTTCTGTTTGCCTTTCAAATTTCCAGATTTGCCTTTGAGGGGGATTAATTTCCAAATAAGTGGAAATAAGAGATGACTCTCACAATAGTTATCTTTGATATTTACTTACACGTAGGTCAATATTCAAGTTTTTAGGCTACTTATGCATTTTTATGCCCACCGAGCGGGAGCATGTCACAGTTTCGTCAGGTGCTTAACATACATGTCGTTGATCCTTTGGGAATTACTCTGACTGGCTCATGCGACTACTAAAGGATCTCCAGCGAAATATTATCAAGTTTATAACGAAATAAGAAACAAATTCTATATGTATGGTAGTTTATCATGAAGTCAACATATGGAGATGAGCGTATATGAATACACCAGCTCGTCTGAAGCTTCTTTTGCGGAATGCAATTGTGAATAGTAATAATCGTGTCAAGCTTGACGTTTTCCAGGGATAATCAACTGATGCAAACTGGAACATTGACACAATGGCGGACAAAAGAACTAGAAAATGTATTATGGAAGCGTAGTATCCTTTTCAAACCTCATCAAAAACCGAGTTTTCGATAAAAAATTTATAAAATCTCACTGAAGCGTTCACACCGAATACCGGCTAGGTTTTGTTTGAAATGTTTGTATAGGTAAGGACATTTAATTAGATTTTTTTGAAGTAAAACTTCTTATGGCTCGTTGGGCAGTAATTCCAAATTCCGACGAAATGAAAAAGCGACATGAAATGATTCCGAACTCCGATGAAACGAAAAAGCGACATGAAGTAATTTTAGACCCTCTTGCACCCACTAGATGGCTTTCAAAACCACGCTATAATACTTGTAAATGTTCCGCTATATCGGCCTTAATATTTACGGCATTCAACTGCCCAAAATTTGAGTACAATGCACACATCTGATCAGGTGCGGCTATAGGATTCAAAACCGTGCGATTAAACTCGTAGGTGATACTTATATCACCCAGTCAATCAACACCCTCAAACACCGACGAAATGTCGCGTATCTCACTTTGTTTTATCTCCAGTAACATTTTCCCTTCCAACCTTCAACCGTAACATCCGTCTCATCATTGTTTTACCCTCATGCCCACGTTCGGACGTACTCTGAAATATCGTGATTCGTTTCTAAGCCGAACTCATCGCTTGTGGAATGCCCTGCCGAGCTCTCTATTTCCTAGTAACATTCAGACATTTAAAACCAACGTACATCGGTACCTATCTTTCATTGTGTGCAAACGTTTTAAGGGAACTTCAACCCCTTGAGCGCGCGCTACTTAAAAAAAAATCTAGTGAATGCTACAATTCTGATGAAACGAAAAACCTACAGAAAATGGGAGGAGGTAGCGTACGTAGTGAGGCAGCTCGGGTAGAATAATATGTACATGGGAAAGAAATGGAAAAGCGATAAATTCAGAGTAGGGAACAATAACAGAGGGGATAACACGCGTGGTGGGGCACTAACTCAGAGCCATGAGCGGTAAATGGAGTTTACTGAGTGAATGCACAATGTACGAGTTACGTACAACACCACCAGCACAGTCATCATCTTTGTTACCATCATCAAAGTACTTAGGCATTACCCAGACCTAGACAGTCCCTAGACATTACAATACATAACATCAAGAAAAGCATCATCAACACGTAACGCAAAACTTCAGCTAAACAAGAAGATTTGGTTTGGCTTTCGTTTGTTAACGCCAAGAAGATAAGCAGCATAGAGCAGCCCAGCAACAGAATTGACATCGGTTGACCTAATTTGAGAATAGCGGTATTAGTAACGTAAGCAAAACAACATGATTGTTACAGCTAACTCTACTGTGTAGTGTTTTGTATTATTCTAGGTACTATGGTAAGTTACATAGCTTAAGATAAGATAAGGTAGTCATAAATTAGATTTAAGAATTAAAATATTTAAAAAAAAAAAAATTGGGCACTTGTCATAAACGAATGAACGGAAACGATTGTTTAACGTTGTTGTTAACATATCATACGAATGTGTCGCTAATCATTAAAGGTTCTTCGAGAAAGTGATTAAGTTAACTGTGAACTTATGAAACTAGTGTAAATTTGTGAACTGTAACTATTTAAATATCTTTAAACTGTAGGACTGTGAATTTCCCGAAAAATGTGAAAAATAAATAGAACTGCAAAAAAAAAAAAATATTAGTAAATAATAAAAAGTAAGAAATACTGTGGCCTTGAGGAAATAAAACCAGTGTGTAATAGGAACTTGTCTTGAATAGTCTTGTTATTCATATCCAATTAGGTACTACAACTCGTCTCTATACCATCTAACATAAGCCGTATTTTATTATTAACCATGGTATTGTACATATAGATCATTGGTTTGCATGTATTAAAACAAAAACACAGGTTCTTGCTTTTGATCAAGATCAATTGTCATGATCCGAAAATTAGTTCATGGTTTTTCTCACAAGGCTACATTTTCATTTGTGGAAGTTAAAACAACTGTCAATGATTGTCAGGCTCCTATGTCGCTACATTAGAACATGAAATATTGTTGGGAAATATTTCTTATATTCGAATAATTTTTTATTCGACTAATGTGTAGTTAGCGATATAATCGTGAAATGTAAGCTACAAAATATTAATTTATAAGTAAAGGGTAAGCCAACAGATGGTGTGTATGTTGGCTGCCAATTGCTGTCATTTACTGAAATCAATGTGGTTGATCTTTTTGACAGATTTCGGTAACTTTGGTAAGTTTACCACGCAACAACGCATTTTTTGATATTCAATCTTATTACGAAAGAGGGAAATCTGTAAAAATAACATTTCGTAAAATTCGTGAATTTTATAGCCTTTTGAAGAGATTGGTTCGGTATCGGATCAAACTCTATATCAGCGAGCTTGGCTGGCACGTACACGTCAAAACATCACCACTGTGAGCGAAAATGTTCAAAATCAGGCAGGCACCTCAATTCGTCGCCGAAGGCAACAATTGGGCCTCACTTATGGCACACATATAAAATCCAAATTACACAAAAATTGAAGTCTTTAGACCATCTATGATGCCGCCCATTTATTAACTGGATAGGACAATTTGTCATTAAATTTGATAATTTCCGATGAAGCCCATTTTTGGATGGATAGGTACAAAAATAAATAAAATTGTCATCTCTCGTAATCGGAAAAAACATACAAGATTCACGATAGACCAATGAATCTCAAAAAAGTCACGAATTATGGGTTGGCGCCATCAGTGGCCCGTACTTTTTCGTAGATGAGACAGTTACAATGAATGGAGAACGTTACCGCAACATGTTGACCGGCTATTTTTTTTTTTTCAAAATTGAACGAATTGGGTCTGGTCGATCTTTGGTTTCATCAGTATGATGATACCGCCCAGACAAGCCTCCAACCAATCATTTTATTGCGTACGAAATTTGAAGATCGCATTATTTTGGTTTTAGAAGTTGATTGGCCCCCAAGGTCACAAGATTCGGCACCTTTAGACTTCTTTCTGTAGAGTTATTTGAAAAGTAAGGTCTATACAAATAAGCCAGCGACAATTTAGGATCTCAAGCATAACATCTAAACTGAAATTGCGACCATTGACCTACTTGTTCTTCAAAAAGTCATCAATAATTTTGACGTTCGGACGTTCGCTTGTAGCAGAAACTGTTGTGGTCACATAAACGATGTTGTTTTTTATTCATAATTGATTTATTAATCAATAAAATTCTACATTGATATCATCATATATGTATACTTAATTTAATGAAAATTTCCCCACTAGCTGTTAGCTCACCCTTTATAGTATTTTACTCCTTTAAAAAAACGACAGTGTTCATATATGGTTAAGAAAATTTTTGGACTTTTATAAAAAAAAAAACAGGTATACGAGGTGTGTTTATATGGTATATAAGGTGACTTTACATTTTTATAAAAAAATATTTATTTATTCATTAATGTTAATTGAGGTAAAAAATCTTGATGCACTACGCCACGGTAATCGAAAAAAAAAAAAATAGTGATCAAAACTCTGACATTTGATCAAACTTGGCATGTTTTTTTTCAGTCTTGTCTCTCCTGGATGATTCCATTGGCACGACGTATACCCATGATTCGTTACCAGTTATAATCCTTCGTCATTGACGTCATTCAAGAGCTCCTGAGCGATGCTCATGCAACGGTTCTTCTTGTTCCATTTTTTATAATAATTGAAAATCACCGAGCACACCAAAAGACGTCTAACCTTTCTATCTTTTAAAAACAAACTAAGTATGCTATATACTTAAAACTGTGAACATATGGTATATTCGGGATATGTGTACCAACACAGCAAAACAAAAAAAAAAAATTCGATTATCGAATGCACGTTGTCCGTAAAACGTAGGAACAGAGACTCATTCCCATTCCCATATATACAATAGTTATCTTTTAAATGCGCTTACCTTATTTACATATAATGTTATATACTGTGTCTGAATTTAAGTATAAATAGGAAGCTGGAAATAAAAGAAAATACATTTTCTAGAAGAACCTTATTGCATAACCCGATATATGGACCACGACTAATAATAAAACACAGGTATTGTAGTTTACAGTTTTTTATATTTCTGTTACCTGATCCATTCTATCGAACTTCTTGTATAGTGGTGATATCCACTTTCGTAGCGATTTGTGTCTTTCGTTAATTATGTTGCTTGTTCGAGTTTCGAATATTCCAAGTGCATTAGACGAAAACTGTTGTCCGTGTTTTCTTCATTTGCTGAGGTCGTCAGTAGTAAGTCAAATCTTGTCCAAGGTCATAGAGGATCTAACATAGATGGCAAACTTTCCAGATATCGGGAATTCAAAACCCACTTCCCACTAATCACCTCTATTGTGTGACCTTACCTTAGCATGCTCGTGATCAATGGCTATTTCTCTACCATTTTCCACATTTTCCACATTACTTTACAGTGAAGTTTACGTGCAAATCGCTCTCATTTTAGCAAGTTTGCTTGCAATTAGATATCATTTTAGCCATTCTGATGGGTTATAGAGATATACAATGCATTGGTAATTCGCTTACAGTGCGTTTGTGCGAGGGTTAAGAGTTTGCCAAAGTATAAGTAGAGTTTGCCATCAATGTTGGTTCATCTATGACCTAGGCTGTTTATTGCTTCACACCGCATAGAGTTTTACGTAGCCGGGCAGTTCAGCCAACGGCAAAACCTCCAACTGGGAGGCATAAACAAACCGTTAGGTATCAAACTCCACTTATTCTTTTACAATTATTTACACTGCTTACAACCACCCTGTAAAAAAAAAAAAAAAAAAAAAAAAAAAAAAAACATCGCACGCTATTCAAGCCTGTTCGCTGCATGAAGGCAAATTCAACTTGTTTCTATTTCATCAAATTTGGATTGGAGTTGTTGACAAATCCCACGTATTCACAGATAGATATTTACACGATTAAAGGTAATCAGTGGAAGGTCATTTATTAAAGAACCGATATCTAGATTGTTTGCTATCTATGACCCTGTTTAGATGGTCATTTTTGATTACGTAGTGGGCAGTTATATGATGTGTATACACTGAAGCGCTCACTCCTGCACTATTTTGATTAAGTTTAAGATGGGGTAAATGAATTGAAACACCGCATATCTAGTCCAAATACTCATTATTATCGGCGAATTTCACTATTCAACGATGGAACTAATATTGATAAAATGGAATAGGGATGGAATATTTTGGCTGAAAATGTGACTTTCCTATGTTTCTATATTTTCTTTACTCCTTACGAACATACTATCGAAAGAGCAGACTCATAAGTAACCGTCTAAACAGGGTCTATAATAGAACATTTATGCTGGGGGCCAAATCCTTCAGGAGATAATGCTAATATCATATTATGTCGTTAATTGTTAGTTCGCTTGAAGCTTCTCTGTCACCATGTCTATATCATCAACTTAATTAAATGCCAAACAATACTCTTGTAATTTGATATCGAAGTAGCTCAAATGAATTCCTCACTAAATCTATTCCTGACTTCGTCATTGATTACATTTTATAAGTTCTTCCACAAAAACGTGCGTATTCTTCTTATCTGTCTACAAATTTACATTGAAATTAACCCAGGTTTCTTGCACAGGTTCACAATTTGTTTCCAGTTATATCTGCATAGGTTCTTCTCAGCGACCTTCTTTATTAATCAAAGCTTGGAACTAAATATAGCGGAGTCTAGCTTAATTGCATACTAATAATTATTTTCCAATCCTTTCCACAACTTCTTACAGTAAGTAGCAAGTTGAAACCTTATTAAGTCTGTGCTGTAGGTAATAAATTATTTTAATTTCTTCAAAATTCGGTTATAACTGTGCATCCACCTTAACACATCTGTTTCCATTTACTTATCATTCCGAATGCTATTGCGACATTCGCACTAAACTGTCAAATAACTTCGAATATTGCAAATGAGATTTCAATCCCATTAAAAAAAATTCCGTGTAGTCTATTCTGCAAGTTTTACACTTTTAAATCCAAAGAAAACATTTCCTCCAAACCATTTCCAATCGGACGTCGATAAATTACAATTAATAAAAGCCCATTTGCATTTTGTTATCGCGCATTTTCCATATCGATTGAAAGTACAATGTTCACTGATATATTCCAAAATGTACAATTCTAGAGGCAGACGACGACGAAGTGTTCATCCGTAAAAGAGAAATGGTGATGCAGCCGAATGTCAGAAACTTATGACGTCCTCCAAAATAGTGTTGACTAAACATTTATTCCTATTATTTATATTTTTTAATTGTCCATCGTTCGACGTTAGATTGTGAAAAGAGAACACTTTTTGGTTCAGCTACGACAGAAGTATTTCTTTACCTCCTCGTACAATTCGTTTTTTTTTTTTTTTCATTTTTCGTTTACCATTTATTTGATTGTCTAGAAAATAGAAATAGAAAAAAAAAACTAACAGTACGTGACGGCGGCAATAGATTGTGGTATTTGGTGGCTCATTAATCTCCAATAATATCCTCAAGACAGAAGAAAAACAGTTTTTTTTTTTTGAAAGGAGTTATCAAAATTTCGTTGGAAAATGGGAGTTTGCTTGTGCAAGGACAAAGTTGAAGATGGTCGCTTGGAAGTTGAACCACCCAGAGGAGGACACACAGAACCATCGCCACGCGAGAGTGGTCAATGGAGCACATGTGGCTTGGAATCTTATAACAATATGAAATCGGTATCGGAAACTGTGGACAAACTAGTTAACGAGACACTAGATGTTATCGTGACCGTGATTGACAAGTGAGTGAAATGAATAAATAAATCGAATTTTTTTGGATTAACCTAATTTGATTGCCATGGTTTAGAGATAAGTTGACTTTCACTTCAAAATTTTGAAATTAATAGTGCAATCTACTTGTATTGTCTGCGGGAATAACTGCTTTTTGTTATTGGTTAGCACTAAATGTAAACAGAGTAACAGTCATGCGATTTCGTAAGAAGCTCACAATGGTTTTTACAGTTTCCAAATCGGCTTGGTGGGGTGGATTCGATTAGGGAAAAGGTGTATTTGTCATCTCTTTTGTGTTTTAATTTGATTTCTAGGAAACTTGCAATAGGATTGGTTTTCTGATGGAAAATTCTAGAAATGCTCCCATCGTAGTACGTGTCAATAGCGAGACCATATGTTTAAACAATCCACGACTTGTTTTTTCTGATTTGTGCAGTGTTGGGGCTCTGTTCTTACTTACTAATATGCTGCAACTGGCTTGTACGAATGCAAATATATATGTTGTTGAGCATTTGTCTGATAGTCTCTTTGCGAATTCTTAGAAGCCTAATTACATATGTAGGGTAACGTATGGTAGATGATTAAGTAACACCCATGCGGAAGGTTCTAATATTTTAGGTCGATCTGCTTTCAATCCGAAGGTAAAAATTATCCAAATTAGGATTTAATAGAAGTGTGATTGAGTTGTGAGGAATGCTACATTGTTTATTGCCTTGCAAGGGCCAGACATATTATCATCATCAAACCAGAGTTTTAGGATCGAGGATTTGCTGAGGATTCTTCTCTTATCTCCTTTAACTCAGGCCCGTTTTTAAATTCTTATTGCTTTCCCTTCTTATTGATCAACGTTTTTATACAGTCGTTAACATCTGTTCAATCTTTACTGTCGCTGTTATTTCCCTATGTACCTTCCGTACATCGCCTAACACTGCAACGCGTAACGTTAATATGGAAAGCACGACTATCGTGTCAAGCAAGCATATGAGTTAAATTCGCATTTTTTAGTCCCAGAAAACTGCAACCATTTGGCGCCAATTTTAAATACCCCACACTAACTCGGCTTGCAACCTCGTGATCGTCTATCTAAATAAATAAATTATCTACACTTCGGGACGATGACTCCTTTTATAAGGAGCTAGTGAAAAAAACAACGAAACTGTCGGGACCCATCGATAAGTTTCTTCAATAGAGAACCTTGCATGCCTCGGTTAACTTCTTTAATATATCAATTTGCATATAGCCTCGCTATTCATTTTCATTTCGTTTTGATGCCAGTGAAGCATGTCTTTGAGACCCTTTTTCTCAAACAATAACGAGACAAATTGAGTTTGAATCAAAAATCCGTATTTTTTGTGGAATAATGACTTACGGCACTATGTCTTGAACACAAGACGGCTATTTTTGACGGAGTTCGTCCTCTCGATCCTATTTCCGGCCACTCTTTTGAACATTTAAAACTCTATTTGACCAATAGTACGTTAAATATTGGCTTCCAAGGCCTGAATAATTTGCGATTTATCAATATACACCAAATATCTTACATAGCTCTATAAGAAGTAACTGAGTGGGGTCTTATCGCAGGATTACTGTGACCTTAATTGGTCCAGTTTATGATATATTTTTTTTTTCAATCGAACAATCAGTAAGTTAATAGTATCATGGACCGTACTGATAATTGTCCCATAACCTTTGCCACCTTCAAACTCATTTAAAAAATAATAATAAAAAAAAAAATGGAATTGATGATGCCTCCAATGCGTGAACTCTCTGGTTTAGGCTTTAGTTCCTACACCAGGTGGATTTTTTATTTAACGAGATCTTTTGGAAACATTTTCCACAAAATGGTCAGCCAAAGGCCAAACCAAACTGTTGCCTTCAACACTTGCACTCACAGCGGTCATCGTTTTTTCTGTATTGTTGATGAGTTTGCGTCATGTAGAGTGTATGTGGTACGAAATTTTTCCTCAACAACAAGATCAAAAAAATCATCAAATATTCTAATATTCTGTACCTTTCGCGAATTGAAGACCGAATGAAAACTGTTGCTAAAAGCTTTGTTTTCTGATCCACCCTGTGGAGTTCAGAAACAAGTGTGCAATGCCTGGTTCTAGTTAGTGCCGAGCAATCACAGAGAAAGTAGAATAGCGTTTACATTTCGTGTGAGTCGAGTTTAAAAGGAATGCCTGACTTGGCAGCGTTTGAGCCAATCGTCCGGTGATCTGTGCTAATGGCCGTGATTCTTGCTGCTTCGGTGCGAGTTCTGTTGATTAAGGCATTCTTCCGTTGTAGGCGAGCCACATCTGTGTGGATATGGTACAAGTTTGTAGACTGTTCCACCAAGAGTTGGCAATAGAGAGAAAGTTTTGGAGAATTATGCCCTTGATAAGTTCTATCGGGGAGCAAACTGACTCCGCTAGCGTGTCGGCTCTCCCATTCCCTTCTATGTTACTGTGGCCGGGAACCCAGTGGAGAACCGTGGAACCCTGGTACTACTCTAGTTTAGAGGATGAACAAGTGGAGTGGAGCGCTTTGGTGGTAGTCTGGGTGTCAATAAAGATTGCTTTGTTCTTATAGTAATGAAGCTGATGCTAAGTTACTTGCTTCTATGGTCGGTAGTACCCTCGCCTGTGAAGGTCGATAATTGGTATTTCGCTTGAAATAGATTATTGTTCCATTATTTACTTTTCGGAATGAGAACTTAGATATTATTATTAAAATTGCGTTTAGATATCGTGTTATTAGTTGTGACAGGGATCCGGGGATCAGAATCCAGATCCTTTGATTATGATAGTACTACTCGGAACGATGTATTAGAAGGCATGCCCAGAGGGAATATATGGAGGAGCATGTTGAGAGCTTCTGTCGGGCTCGATAGTAGAGCTCCTGTGGAAGAATACTAGCCTTCCTTTGGACTCTCCTTAGTTTTTTAATGTTGCAGGCTTTGTTTAAGACGGGCCTCCACACAAGCGATCCATAAGAACTACGGCAGTGTATATCCAGAGGAACATCCCCACTTACATCAAATATCTTACTGCAGGTGTAAAAAGCGAAGCATGTTTAGTTTCCTTTTCACCTTTTTGTCAAGCATGACGCCAAAGCACCTTGCACAGGAAGATAAAATAAGTGTTTGGATGTTAAGACGTGGATTAAAGACGTGGTGATTAAAAGCATTAGTTTAGTTTAGTCCACAACTTATGGCCCAAGTGCTTAGCTTAGCCAGAGCTCTCTCTGTGAGTCCACTAATCATTGAGGGGAACATCCCTGATATTAAAATTACCAATGTTGTCGAACTCCATCAAGATATTGTAGATAACTCACCTATCCGGGCTACCTCTGTCTACAGATTTGATTATGTGGCTGTTCCCCAATTGTAACTGAATGATTCTGGTTTTTAGCATTGATATGATCCAGTTGCTGACGAAATCTTCTGTGCCAAGCTTGGTGAGAGATTTCAGAATGGATTCAGTGTGCACAACTTTGAAGGCACCTTTTATATCTAGGAACATGGTTAAAGTATATTATAATCATGTTGGGGCTTTGATAGAGATCTTCTGAGGGCGTCCCGGATATACATGTATAGGATACGTTTTAGGGTTTTAAATATGCAAGAATACAAGGCTAATGGATCTAAAATTCTTCACCCATTCATGGCCTCTTGCCGCTTTTACAGATGTAAACGATACGAACTCGTCTCCGGGTAGGGGAATGTAATTGAGTCGAAGAGAGCCACAATAAATGGCCGTTAACCAGGGCACAACTTTCTCCAAGTTTTTTTTGGAGCAAAATTAGTAAAATCCCGTCAAGGCCTAGTAACTTGTAGAGGGGAAGTTCGGTTATTAACGAGTTGATTTCATTCTAGAATACGGATTGCGTGACCTTCACTGCCTGCACACTAGTACCGCTATCTTTGTATTCCGGGAAACGATTGTTTATTAAGAGTTCTAGTGATTCTTCATCGGAATCTGTCCATGAATACTCTCTATTCAGAGTTATTAAATTGGAGATTGAATTGTATGAAACTGATCATACTATTGCTGTTGTCTTTGCTGAATTGATTTTCATCTTGTCGTCGTCGATGATAATGTCAAGATTATCGCCAGTTGGCCTGAAGTGATTTGAAATTTGTGTGTTTTCTCCAAAATATGGTATAAGGTGAAAATTTGGTATATGGTAGATTTTCCATAGCTTATTATTCCTGGTTGTTTATAAAAGGCTTTAGGAGTTCACATAGTAAAGCAGATGGGATCTTGAGAATAATCCTGAGGAGACATACTCGTATACAATTGTGGTTGAAGCATTTCAAAAGATCCCTTTTTGATAATCGAACAAAGAAAGCTGAGTATATATTTATTGAGCATACTTTCGATCGATCATATCTTAGAGACTAGCCATTCTTAAGCAGTATTTCACAGCTCTTCAGGCAGGCTATGAACTCCAGAATCATGCTTGGACTTGTTTAGATATGGCTGTTTTTACATTGAAGAATGCTTTCTACATTACAGCAAGTTTTGATCATCTTTGACTTTAGAAATGCTCTTTCCATATCCAGAGCTCCTACTGCAATCCTAGGATTGAAATCCCCATTCTCCCTCTTTTGTCTTAACAGACTTTCGCTGAAAATTTTTGAACTTCATTCCTTCAATAGCATCTTAATTTTTTCGACAGTACGCTTTTTATGCTCCTTTTTCCTTTTGAGAATCCGCAGTTCGTTCAGTCTTTTCTACTCGTAGAGATGTGGCCATTCGATGTAGCACCGATCTGTATACCTTTTGCCTTGCTGCATGTGTATTCTTACACTTCGAACTAGAAGTTTCGTTGGCGTGGCTGAAACAAACTTACTCACTATATTCGAGGCGACATCTCTGATGATTTTTTGGCAACGATGCCATTGATATTCAGTGTTTATGCTGGCGGCTAAAACTCTTACCGATCAGGCATATCTTGAAGTAAGGTCTATTTCTTCAAAACCGTGTCTGAAAACGTTGTTCTATACCTGACTATTGTCGCAAACGTCCCTACTTTGTTTTTGCTAATAATTTAAGTTTTTTTTTTTTTAGTGAACCGGAACCACCTAGTTCAATGGTTTTGCTACATGTTATAACCGACAAACCATCTGGTTGGATTGAGCTGGTGAAATCTCTTATACGTGTAGTACCCGTAAAACATCCAATGGGTGCGAGTGTAATCGCCCTACTTCTCGATGATAGCCCTCTACCAACAAAGGATTCCGTACTTAAAGTTGCGGATATGATAACACATTCCCTGCGTAGGACCCCACGTCGTGAGCGAAATTTGTGCGTTATACTTGGCTGTTTAGCTGAAAAACTAGCCGGACCTAGTAGTATTGCAATGCTTAATGATACGACACTACAGTACCTGATTGATAATTTAGATGATGGCGTCAACCATGATGTGACTTTGCTATCACTAATAGCTCTAGAGAAATTTGCTCAAACCAGCGAAAACAAAGCCACAATAAAAGTAAGTATTTGCAGATTTTTCCAATGTGTTCACTAACCTATTATTATTTTGTAGAAAAAACTAGCAGACCATCCGAATAATCCGCTTTTGAGACTAGAAAAGCATGCAACTGACAGTGAATATGTACTGCGACAAATTGGTTTTTGTGCCCGATGGTGTTTGGATAACTATTGTGAGTTGTTATTGATCTAAATATCATATGTATTCTTCTTATTTAAGTTTTTTCTTCGTAGTTACTGTTGAAGGAAGACAGTATTCATATGAGACAGTTGACCTAAGTAATATAAATGTTATGCTCAACACGAAAGATGTTAGTGAATACTTGAAGATATCGCCAGATGGTCTTGAGGCACGATGTGATGCATACACATTTGAAAGTGTTCGATGTACATACCAGGTAAAAAAAAAAAAAAAAAAAAAAAAAAAACAAAAACATTGGTTAGATTAAAGTTGGGTTTGATACTCTTAAAAACTCTGCTTATAGCACAAGAATCGTTCATTCTAGTTTATCAGTAAAAGTCACCCAACATTTTTTTTTCAAACCTGCTGATTGGTCTTCAATAATCCTCTGGGTCAGTTGTCCTGTTCTCAATTTCTTTTCAAACACATAACAAAAAGAATCTTAAAATTCGATTTTTCTTTTGTAGCTGCCTTGCTTGCATTCTGCATACCATCAAATCTAATTTTGCGGGGAGGAGTTTTTATACCGATAACAAACCCTAAGAAAAAAAAAAAAAAAAAAGAAAAAAAAAACGACGAATTGCCAGATTTAAAGTATGAAGATATGATTGTTCTCGCATGGGGGCATAGTCAGAACACAATTTAAAAAAAAAAACTTCCTTGAAAGAGCTTACATAAACAGGCTTACAGTTGATGGGCGCACTAAACGTGGATGTATGAGCCGATGGATAGCGGTTTGTGACTGTGTTCGCATACTTATTCTTATTGTTCTAAATACGGATACATAACCCCTACAACAATTTTATTCGGTAAACCAACGTTACAATTTTCACTTCACAACTTTGCTCTAGAACTCAGAGTGTAAATAGCAAATATACGCTATTTGTATTAGAAGTAAACACTTCTCCGCGTACAGGCAGGCTCTTTAAGCACTTTGCGAAACACAGGAAGATCCCCGCACACACCTCTCGGATCTTTAGTTCTGAAACTACCCAAATACGAAATAGTGCCATTATTCTTGCTCAACGCAATCCAGCCGTTTACCTGCGTAGTGATGTAGTTTACCAAATTCAACCACAATGTGATATACATATATCTTAATTAATAACTCATCTCGTGTGGCCAAATTATCATCTACTGCTTTGTTAACAGAAGCACCAAACTGGTTAGCAATTCGACTTCTAATTAATTTCATGCGCTGTCCAGCTTCATACGAAAAACTGTATCCCTGTATCCTGCACACAACCCTGTGTGGCTTCGACATTGTGGACAGACATAGACCAAAGGTTGATGTGTTAAAATCTCCGCTGTGGAAAAGAATTTGATCCCTGATAAGTAAACCATTGGTGTGCTCTCTAATTCAGACTCGTCGGAGTATTGTTTTATATTAAAAAAAAAAAACCCTAAAATAACCGAATAGCAATATGAGAAAGTCAATTGCAGTGGGCTAAACAGTGTTTTAGGAAGCTTACCTCGATAAAAATGTGGATGCCTTTGCTGATAAGATCACAAATCTGGAGAAAAAGCGTGGTAGGACTCGAGCTACCTATACAGAAAACTGTTTCAGTCTTACAAAACCAATCCAACAAAGAAGAACTGAAAAAAGTTCAAGCGAGCCAGAAATGGCTGTAACGCCTCACTTAAAAAAGGGAACTTCACACTCAAGTGGGTAATTAAAATGTAAAAAAAATGTCTAGGTATATGTTGTTTTTTTTTTTTTTGAAAACTGGATAGAGAGAGAAATCCAGGTGTTTGGGCTCAATGATGATTTTCATGCATGGGGATGCCACCCATTTAAAGGGGAGACCAAATTACTTCTGTAGTTGAACTTGTTGTGTTCCTAGCAGGATGGTATTCGAATCTTCCGATTTAAAAGCCAATACACTACCACCTGAGCCACGGCTACCCACTTAAGCGTATGAAATTCCAAAATTACAAAAACAGGAAAAAAATATTACAGCGTCTTAAAGAAAGTGGAAGTTGTTGGTCGTTCTTTAAACATTTTAGAAGCTTTACCTCATCCTTAATAACTGAATTTCAGCTGTTAGTTCTTTAGACAAGCCAAATCTGCTTCACACTTTGCAGCCAGCCTAATGTCCGCATTGTGTCATGGCTGTATTCGAATGGTATATCTCGACTTCTTATGAAGATGTATTCTTCCACACTGCATAAGCTTTTTTATCAATTCTAGTCTTTAAGACTCTTTCCGAGTAGGTGCAAAAGAGTGCTTGTCCATTTTATCCCTACGAAAGGCAAACTTTCTCTTTCCCCCTACAAATACACTGCACTTACGTCCCTTCTTTCCAAGGTTATGAGAACGTAGATAAATCTTCCGCTTACGAAATACTTCGGAACACAATCACAACTTCTCAATGAATGTTTTCGTAGCAAGAGTTCCACTGATGGTTTGATAGTATGTCTCTCTCAATGTGTGCATAAGTCTTCATCAATCTGGGTTAATCAAGATAATTGCACTTGATACAATGGTATTTGACAAACTTTGGCATCAGGTCCTTTTGATGAATCACTTCTTCAATAAGTTGTCTACTAATCCTAATCCAATATATTCCTTTGCTGGTGACACTACTCTATACTTTTTAAATTTGTTCTCGTACTCACGTCCCGGTTTTTCGGATGTAGAACTGGAACTGGAGGTGTGTTAATACACAAATGTTCAAAAAAGTAAGGTGAAAGAAATCTTTTGGAATTTCGCGGGCAACGTACATTCGATTATCGATTTTTTTCTTTTGGTGTGTTAATACAAATGTCCCTAACATGTATTTATAGTTTTGAGTATATAGCATACTTAGTTTGTTTTTGAGAGATAGAAAGGTTAGATGTCTTAGATGGATGTTAGATGTTAGATGGAGCAAGGAATTTGCATTAAATTTTGTGTAAAACTGGAATTAAACACCTGAAATGTTGATAGTGGCATACGGTGAGTCTGCTCTAAGCACAAAAAATATTTACAAGAGGTACATCGGCATATGACTATGACGTCGAAACCAAAGCCTAATCATCTCAATGGAACACCAAGTTCGATCAAATGTTAAAGTTTTGATCACTGTTTTTTTTCGATTACCGTGGCGTAGGTTTTACCTCAAGATCGTATGGTCAATAAGGAGTATTACCTTGAAGTTATGCGCCGTTTGCGAGAATCAATACAAAAAAAACGTCCGGAATTGTGGAAAAATACTATATTCACCGGATTTGGCGCTATGTGACTTCCTTGTTCCCAAAACTGAAGAGACCTATGAAAGGGCGGAGATTTGCAACGATTGAGGAAATAAAAACGACATCACTGGAAGAGCTAAAGGCTATACAAAAAAAAAGTGATTATGAGAAGTGCTTCGAGGATTAGAAAAATCGTTGGTACAAGTGTGTTTACTTGTTTACTTTACAAGTGGGTTTACTTTAAAGGGGACAGCAATAATATTGATGGATAAAATAAATATTTTTTTATAAAAATATAAAGTAAGCTTACTTTTTGAACACACCTTATACACAGCATAACTAATTTGTGAACTACCAACCGTGTGAAATTGTATTCTTCCAATACACAATGCTGTCTATCATCATTAAAGCGTAATTAAAACACCCAACTATGGGGTTTTCTAATAACGACTTGACAACTTTTTTTTAAATAAAAGGCAAACCATTTGAGTTATTTCAAAAACTTTATTATTGGCTTGAAGAACAATTAAAACATTTATGAATGGAACTCGACTCGACTTCGTTCATATGGCCACCGCGGGCACGTTTGCAGCGGTCGATTCGTTGGACCCAATTTTCAACGACTCGGCCACATATTTCGGCCGAAACGCCACTATTTCGCGTTCAGTGTTGGCTCTAAGCTCTTCCAACGTCGTCAGCGTGTTGACATAAACCAATGACTTAATGTAGCCCCACAGAAAATAGTCAAGCGGCGTTAAATCGCACGAACTAGAGCCAAACAACTGGCCCATGTCTTGAGATAACACGCTCACCATACTTACTCTTCAATAAATCGATTGTAGCGTGTGCTGTGTGACTTGTGGCACCAATACAAAAAAAACGTCCGGAATTGTGGAAAAATACTATATTCACCGGATTTGGCGCTATGTGACTTCCTTGTTCCCAAAACTGAAGAGACCTATGAAAGGGCGGAGATTTGCAACGATTGAGGAAATAAAAACGACATCACTGGAAGAGCTAAAGGCTATACAAAAAAAAAGTGATTATGAGAAGTGCTTCGAGGATTAGAAAAATCGTTGGTACAAGTGTGTTTACTTGTTTACTTTACAAGTGGGTTTACTTTAAAGGGGACAGCAATAATATTGATGGATAAAATAAATATTTTTTTATAAAAATATAAAGTAAGCTTACTTTTTGAACACACCTTATACACAGCATAACTAATTTGTGAACTACCAACCGTGTGAAATTGTATTCTTCCAATACACAATGCTGTCTATCATCATTAAAGCGTAATTAAAACACCCAACTATGGGGTTTTCTAATAACGACTTGACAACTTTTTTTTAAATAAAAGGCAAACCATTTGAGTTATTTCAAAAACTTTATTATTGGCTTGAAGAACAATTAAAACATTTATGAATGGAACTCGACTCGACTTCGTTCATATGGCCACCGCGGGCACGTTTGCAGCGGTCGATTCGTTGGACCCAATTTTCAACGACTCGGCCACATATTTCGGCCGAAACGCCACTATTTCGCGTTCAGTGTTGGCTCTAAGCTCTTCCAACGTCGTCAGCGTGTTGACATAAACCAATGACTTAATGTAGCCCCACAGAAAATAGTCAAGCGGCGTTAAATCGCACGAACTAGAGCCAAACAACTGGCCCATGTCTTGAGATAACACGCTCACCATACTTACTCTTCAATAAATCGATTGTAGCGTGTGCTGTGTGACTTGTGGCACCATAATGTTGAAACCACATGTCGTCTAAGTCAATATCTTCCAATTCGGTCCAAAAATAATCGGTGATCATGTCGCGATAACGCTGACCATTCACAGTAACGTGGCGATCGTTATCGTCGACGAAAAATATGGCCCAATAACGCCGCCGGCATGCAAACCGCACCAAATAGTTATTTTTTGTGGATGAAGTGGTGATTCATGAAGCACATGTGGGTTTTCAGCCGACCAATAACGCATATTTTGCTGATTGACGAACCCATTGAGCCAAAATTGAGCTTCGTCACTGAAGATGATTTTGCGATGAAATTCATCATCTTGGCGCATCTTCTCCAAAACCCAATTTGCAGACGTTGCTCGTTAGTATACTTTACCTTATTTAATATATTTTATAAATTGACAGTGACAGTTTGATGATTAGTGAAAGAGTGCGTTCACAAACTAAATTCAAAGTTGTCAAGTCCCTATTGGAAAACCCTATATTACCCATGAATGGCACTTGCTTTGGCGAAACCGTATGTGGGTTTGTGTATCAATAACAACTTACTTGGGATTGACTACATATTCGATGTCGCCAATAATATAACGAAATCATTAAGTTTCCTGAGACGTGTAAGGACTACTTTGCCTCAAACAACATTTGTTGGGACGGTGATAAGGATTGACTCCCTGGTCGTAAAACTTACAGCAGGCAGTATAAGACCGAAACGAAGAAATTGATAAGTTGAGTACGTCCGAATGATATATACAGTAATATGCGAAATTCCATTTATTAAGACCGTTTTATTTGTTTCTCATTTGCTTGTCGCTATCCATGTTCTTGAAATTTTGAAGATTTTCGGTGTGGATCATCGTTTGAAGTTGCTTTTGAAATACGTAATACGGCATACGTAAATATGTTCAAAAATTTAACAAGCGACATTTGAACGTTACTAGTTCTGTTTGACACCACACAGCGCTGCTGGAAATAACTCGTTCTGCCTGCACCACTGTTCTGGGTTCTTTTTAAACAAACCTTAAATATGATGTGATTGAAACTTCTACTATTCTAAACATTATCATTTCTCGAACTTTTATTGCTTACCCGTTATAAGCACTTATTTAATTTAAATACAGAAATTAGTAATGTGCAAATATTGGTCCTTAAGTTTTGGAGCTTTTATCGAAAACGATTGTGATGTTATCTTAAACCCCCTATTTCAAAAATGTTCAATAGTACGCTAGGTGTAGCGTTATGTGAAATATGAAATCGCTTTACTGGGTAACAATACCGTTCTCACTCCCGTATCACTGTAAATCTGTTACTACAAGCCCACAGGCGCCGTAAATTTATATAACGTGTAGTGCCCCCCCTTTTCCTTAATCAAAAATTTGCTGGCTTTTATGCTATTCGTTAGTAAAACTTCGTTTCGCACATGATTTTTGTTTATATTTTTCAGACAACCGTCAATTGCTGGTACTATGAGGTCTTGATTATCACACCGGGCGTCATGCAAATCGGTTGGGCAACGAAAGATTCCAATTTTCTCAGCGACGATGGCTATGGCATCGGTGACGATAAATACTCAATTGCATTTGATGGTTGCAGAAAACTTATTTGGCATAATGCCCAATCGATAGCACATAATCTTCCCGCGTGGCAAAACGGGTCCGTTTTAGGCTGTTTATTAGACCTTAAGGAGCAAGAAGTAATCTTTAGTTTAGATGGACAACAAACCGAATCGTATAAGCACGTATTTAGCAATGCAAAGTAAGAGTTACAAATAAACACTTAGTTATTATAAATTACAAACGAATAATTTGTTTTATTTTTAGGGAAGGATACTTTGCAGCGGCAAGCTTTATGTCCTTTCAACAGTGTCGGTTTAATTTTGGTTTAGAGCCATTTAAATATCCACCCGCAGACAGAGAATATAGCAGTTTCAATGACTGTGCGACGTTAAAATCCCAAGATAAAGTAAATCTGTGAAGCAACCAACAAAGATGGAAGTAGTTTTAATGTTTCATTTTGAATTTCCATTTTTAGATCGTTCTTCCTAGGCATATATTTTTGGAGAAACTACGTAGGCTAAGCGTACGAGATGACTCGTGCACATTATGTTTTGATAAGAAGGCAACAATACGGCTATCACCTTGCAATCACAGGTACTATTTCTTAACTATCTTTTTTATTAATAACAATCATTTTTAAAAGACAATCAATTATTACTACAGTCAATTATGTTATGTGATTTTTCTTAAATAATTTTTCTGTATATTATTGCACAAATTTTATATTTCTTATAAGGCACATATGTATGTATATGTATACAAAGATAATTGGTCAGCAATCTTGAGGCTCATTGGTTCACCACCTCTAGTGGAGCTCTAAAAGCGTCTAAAACGAAATTACCTTGAAACGATGGTAACTAGGATTTAAAAAAAAAAAAAGTGAAATTACATTCAAATGGCTGCACTTTAATACTACCAGCATTACACTTCATTATCAACTGTAAAATGAAACATAGAATGTCATATCATACAGACAAGTTTCCCAAATTAAATATTGATTAACAATTTTCTTTTTTTTTTCCTACAAACAGATGCAATCCTTGGCATATTATCGTTTTTGCCTTTAATCTAAAGAATCATTGTTTGTGGCATTATATAGTAAAAGCAAATTGAGTTCTAAAGACGCCAACGAAAATCTTCTAACATAAACTTATATGAAAATGCTGTATATTTGTTAGTACCTAACAACAATTCAAATTGTTAAAATTGTTTTTATAAAGATAAGCCAGTAATTAACCGATGTTTCTCCTTGTTGTATTTGATACAATCGATGTACGCTTTTGGTTAAGTCGACACTGTCGACGATAAGAACACTAGAAATTCCGAAAAAATAGATTCAGCTATTCCATTAATTTTTTCGTGAGAAAAGGAAAATTTAATGATGGGTTTAGTTCTTTGTATGACATGTCGCATTACCGTTTAAAAATAGAATGTCGTTCACCGTTGTACGTATTTTTTTAATAAATAAGGTTCAAAGAATTGGGATCACTTTCTACGTCAGATCAACGAATATGCCATTAAGTCTCCTCCCAATAGTCTGATTATTTAAGTTTGTGGTTTTCCGATTGAAGGAACTAAATAACTCGTCTTTGGATTAGCGCGGTAACCGCAGATTAATAAGTAATGACGTATGGTAAAATTCAGGTTTCCATTGGCAAGTGTTGCTAGCGAATACAAATACAAGCTGACGTAATCAACAATCAGTTTCGAATATAATTATATTTTCTGTTGGCAACCCTGCGAAAAGAAATAAAAATAATGATTTCGGATTTGCACGTTGAATGCTAGGAAACCAATCCATGCAGCAGAACAATACGTATGGGCATCGTTCGATATATAGTGGCTAAGTAAAAAAGTAAGACCAGTAATGGCAGATAATGCAGTGATTATTAGGCAGATTTGAATGCAAGTTTTTTGTCAGAAGCAGACTTTGGTAAGAAGTCTTCAGAATGTAAGCGATAAAATCAACGTAAATAGTTTTTCCGTGTTCCGATTAGACCTAGGAGCAATATCTTAAAAACGATGTTAAGATCATTTTGGGAGATTTTAGTCAGCCCTTACAACCATATGTACCTAGTCTTGCCATAAGTTCTGTTACAAATATAAAACGATATAAAAAAACCAGTAAACATATTGGATTCAAAATTGTTTCATATATTAGGTCACAGTATTGATTATTAAAAAATTGGATTCACTCGAAATGACTGCCTCTTGCTTTAACAAAAGCTTTTGAACGGTGTGGCCATTGGTCTCTAGCGGCACGTAAAGTTTTCATGGAGATCGTGGCTTATGCTGTTTTTTTTATCTGTTGCTATAAAGCCAGGAATATTAACTCTGAGCCGCTCCTGCGTGGTTTTGGCTTTGTGCGCTGGAGCAGAGTCCTGTTGGAAAATCCATCTGTATCCACTCCACAATACAATTTTCGCTTCCTTAGATGAAGTGGCATAAATTTTGTCATTTTGTTTCTTGAAAACTACTTCCTCGGTAAAAATTTTCTGATCCGTAAACACATCCGCGTGCTACTGCAAAAGCCAGTTGCAGTTGAGGAGTTAGAAGATGACCTGTGGATCGACGATAGGCTTCCATATGCAGATCATCTCAAATTAACCTAGAAATGGATCTAGTTGATATATCCATTTCCTTGGACATAATCTCCGAATTCGTTAACGCACTGCCTTTACTACCGCATTCATACAGACGATACGCATACGACCACTTGTC
Source organism: Volucella inanis (assembly GCA_907269105.1). Taxonomy (NCBI): domain Eukaryota; kingdom Metazoa; phylum Arthropoda; class Insecta; order Diptera; family Syrphidae; genus Volucella; species Volucella inanis. The sequence goes on along the minus strand of OU026157.1, from coordinate 68,565,809 downwards.
CTGTCTTCTTCTCCAGACAATTCGCCGAAGCTAGCATTAGCCCGGTAAACGAATATTCTCGATATTCCGAGTACTCTTTCCGCACTTATGCAATGCTATTACCACGATGCGATTCTCTTTAACGATAAGCGCTGGAAATTGTGTAGCAGAACTTATGGCAGAACTAGATAGCAACGGGCTTAGACTGATCAATGAAACGTCTTACATTCATTTAAAATCAAACGATCTGCAAATCATTTAGCTATCGAGGTTGAATGGCTATAATCGCTTGCGATCGGAATAAATTTTGTCGGAGTTACAGAGATTATGACATAGGTTCAAAGCTCGGACAGAAGCCCTTCTTTCCACAACGGAAAATACGAATTGATGATAGCCATTTGCAAACGCAAGAACAACAAGACAAGTAGCAACAAAGAATTGGATACGGCGCTTGCGCCCATTTGCTTGCAAAATTTTGTTGGGTGAAAGCATGCCCTGAGAAGAATTTCAGTATGATTCGCCTGTTCTGCAAAAAAAAACAAACAAAAAATATACATTTTGGTAGCTATATAATCATCATTTTGCGAAAATATCCGCCAACGATTAAGTCGTTGCTTTCTAGCCTTTAAATTCGTTTCTAACTTGGGCATCTTAGAAAAATTCGTTGGTCTGTTCAAAATAATATTGATTCAGGAGATTACTGAAAATCTACGTAGAGAAACGCAGCAAAAACTAACATACATACAGCCCTGGCCAAAAGTAATTCGCATCCTATAAAATTCTTTATATATTTTAAAAGGTTAAACGAAATCGAAGTAAGCTGATATGACAAATAAATAGTTTTATTAAATATAATCAATATTTGTTTGAGCCACCTTTATAACAGCACTGATGTTCCTAGGCATAGCTTGCAGTACTCTTCTGAAGACACCTATAGGGTTTCCTAGTAACGACTTGACAACTTTTTTTTTTAAATAAAAAAAACTTTATTATTGGCTTGAAGTCGTTTATGGCACCATCCTGTTGAAAACAAATGTCGTCCAAGTCCATATCTTCCAATTCGGCCAAAAATAATCTGTGATCATGGCGCGATAACGCTGACCATTCACAGTAACGTGACGATTGTTATCGTCGACGAAAAAATATGGCCGACGCCGCCGCCGGCATGCAAACCGCACCAAACAGTTATTTTTTGTAGATGAAGTGGTGATCCATGAAGCACATGTGGATTTTCACCCGACCAATAACGCATATTTTTCTTATTGACGAACCCATTGAGCCAAAAATGAGCTTCGTCACTGAAGATGATTTTGCGACTCCGAATATATGTAGTAAATTTTTTATAACTTGCAGACGTTGCTCGTTAGTGTACCTTACCATGATGAAAATGTTGAGTTTACTGAATAAATTGACAGTGACAGTTTGATGATTAATGAAAGAGCGCGTTCACAAATTAAATGCAAAGCTGTCCAGTTCGTATTGGAAATCCCTATATATCAGCCCACTCTAGGTGTAACTCATTTTCAATTATTTATTTCGATGTAATCTGGTGATCTTTGGTCCTACGGTAAAGAATACCCCATAGATGTTCTATTGGGCTCAGATCTGGAGACTGTGCAGGCCACTCTAGCAAGGCTAAGTTGTTGTCTTCAAACCATTTCATAATTAGACCTGATTTGTGTCAGGGTACATTGTCTTGTGGGAATTTGGTGTTTTCCATATTGGTATCCTTGAAAATGTTAAAAAAGGAAGGTTATGCATTTCACCCACATCGCTAGCTGCCGTGCAGCCCTCCCTACTGTTAAGAACGGAGTAATAAGCATTCTGGGTTGTACGCCTCTTCAACTCTTCGTATAGCAAAAGTCATACCAGTGGTGCCAAATATCTGAAAATTTGTGAAAAAACAGTATTTTAAAAATGATAAAATTACCATGAGTACATGAAAATTACTGAAATTTGTTAACATATGTCTAAATCAAAGTTGATCAATAAATGATACGTTCCTTGAAGTTATATTCGTGTGACCACAGTGCATTTAACCAATCTTTTTTTACCCACTCCAAGTGTAAATTCCACTTTTTTCCTGAGAGATATGACTTGTTTTCGCCTCTCTAACTTTAGCTTCTTTAAATCTTTTAAATTTTCTGAAAGTAATACTTTTTCCCAGTGTTCGGGTTCTTCCGAGACGCGAGACACGCGACGTGTCGTGAGGACCAATCTCCTTGTATCGTTTAATTGCGTTTTGCACTGAATACCGTGAACATTTCACTTCCCTTGCGGTTTGGATTTGAATTTTATTTCCTCAAATAAAAACATTTCTCACAGAACGCTGATTTTCGTAATACAGCTGAACAATTTGGAGACGCTATTTTGATGTGAGTCAGATGGCTTGCCAAAGGATATTGAACAAAAATGACAAAGCAGTTTGATAGGAGTCAAAAAAAGCCTATTGAAAATCAAATCTCACGATGAATCACCCCTTACTTGCAAAGCAACTTGCTTAGCGAACTCAATTTCCTCGTTCCCATTATGAGAGTGTTATGTTAGATTTTCAAACTACCTTGAAAGTAGAAAGAAGAAAGCCGAAGGTTTCTTCCACGTTCATTGCTATTAGAATTGCGTATGTCCTCGCTTGGAAGACAAACAAAGAACCGTCATCGGTGACAAGTCCTATGTTTTGCCGAAAGTTCCTTTACACTGCCAATAGGACGACAGCCGCTTTCAGTTTTTCGACGAAACATGCTTAGTCCATAGAAGTTTCTTATCCAGGATGACACCGAAATACTTAGCTTTTTTGAAGCATTGGATGGTGATGCCTTTTAGCAATCGTAAGAGAACAACCTTAGTTTTGAGAAGATTGACTGAAAGCCCATGTCTAGTACACCAATCGTCGATCACAACTAGGGCTGTATGCGCTTTATACAGTCGCTAAACACGATCTAGTTAGTACAGAAATATAATCCCCATATGCTTGTACATAGACGTCAGAACTGTTAAGCGCATGTAGCAGTTAGTCAGCCAACATGCACCAAGGCAGTGGAGACAGAACGACAGGACTCCCAGGACGTACACATTTTTGTCGAGAGCACCTTCAGTTTTCACTATTTTTCAAAACTTATTACTGCAGAATGTTTCGTGTTGATAGGCATGTTGCATCTTAGACAGAGTCCATTCGAAAAACCGTTACAGCGTTCAACAAACTCGGCGCTCTTCAACATAAAGGAAGTCAGGCTGATGGGTCTAAAGCTCAGTTAACTTCTCTTAGGCGTTTAAAAAATTTATAAACTGCATTATTCTGGGTAGTAGAAAGCAAACTGACCATTCGTCAATAAATTTCAAGATATGATCACACATAATTATCTCACATCGGAAAAATATTGCTGTTTCATCACCAAATAATCATATAATATACCTACCGTTTACAATCTCGTATAATGATGCACTAAGTCATAAAATTTAAAATTAATAATACCACGAAAAGGCTTCCCACTGAAGAGAGAATGAATGAAAGGGTGCCTAATACATTTGGCCAAAGCTGTATATATCTATAGATATCTATCCCTTCAAACATTAAATGTAGCATTCCATGGTGTCGCGACATATTAAGTCTATGGTCTGAGTTTGAAACTCAACTAAAATGCATGAGAAATATTCCATTAGGACCCTTTCGACGTGCAACGGAAGTCGAAATCTGTGAAATAGATTCTCACTTTTCGTAGATCGTATACCCAAACTGTCGCATTAATAATTAATTAAGTTATTTATCCAACCTGCCAGTCATTCCATTCCTATAACTTCACATTCTTGTAAGATTTTGTAAATGTCACGCAAAAATATATGATGCAAAGATTTTTGCAGTTACTGCAGATATCTATTAGCCTTGACCTGACAGCTGTTCTAAACAACGTACTATTTATAATAGTTTAAGAAATGCCTTAGATAACAGTTGTTCTGTTATATGTTATTTGATGGGCTAATTTTCTTATATAACCTAAAACGATCACTTAGCTACTCATGTCCTAACCTAAAATTATATGGTTTTAATATTTTTTCTTCCCATTCAATTAGCATATATAATATTGTTTTGAACCACTCCGCACGCATTATTATTTCAACATTATGTGCCCCATTAAACAAGCATGACATACATGAGTTTCATGCCTAATAAGTCAACTCTCTAATATCCTTTTGGGTAACGAATTCAAGCTATCCAAAAATACAAAATAGGCACAGAAAATATGCACTAAAAAACAAGAAGAAACTGACACAAAGACGTACAAGAAGAGGGTGTTAAACGATTATGTATAGGGTGGTCCAAATACAAGTTCCTTTTTAAAAATAAAATTAAATGAACAAAAATTAAGTATTTTCGGCATGTTATGGCTTTATTAGAAAGAGCCTATATTCCCATTAGTTATGGAATACGATTTAATACATGTAGCGCTTCGCAGTAGCGCATCCTCTCAAATCAATTTTCCAAAATCTTGTTGAATATTTCTGGCTGTGGATGCGTTGACTTCTCGACAATCACGTCCGAATTTTCCGATCCCCATATGTGGCAATTGTGTTTGTTAAGATAATCGCCGAAAAGAAAATGCGGCTCGACATGCGCGCGACATCAATTTTGACATTCTGTAAGGCCCAAATTAAGAAGAAATAATAAAGCGAATGGTTGTTTGCCTTCAATTGGTGAGTCAATTGGACTTTGTAAGGGAATAATGCGAGACATGGTAAAACCAGCTATTTTCCTACACAAAGTTTTTCAACTATAGGTTTTTTAGTGTTAGGAGTTTCTTGGACTTGCGTTCTTATTATAGAATAATTCACTTTTATAATTCGCTGTTATTTTCCCTCTTGTACATCATCTAACATTGCAAGTCGTATGCTAAAGTTGGACGAAGAACTGTAGTATATAGTAAGAAATCGTTCCGGGCTTATTAATGAGCTGTTTCAATAGAAAATAGATATAAAAAAATATAAAATATGACCTCCCTTACACAAAATGGCATTGACTGCCATGTAGTTTAACAATACCCCAGCATACCATTTTCATAGTATGCGACATTAGTTATATGGATCGGTTGTTATTGCAGTTTCCCGTGTCGCGTTCGCCATTATACAGTGGCACAAAAGAGGTCTCTCCCCATTGGCTAGGCATTCGATCGCGTTTAGTCATTTCATGGAACAAAATCGCGAAACATTTAAATTTATTATTTTGAATTTTTACTCATGCGATTCAGCTGAAGCGGTAGCTTCCAAAATGTGTTTAGCGGTAAATGAGAGCTAAACCAAGTATATGTTATTAATAAGACCGATGAACATCGAATAACAACTAACGAATAATAAAGGACTTTGTTTACTTTGCGTCTGCATAAATTCTGCTATTCTGAGCTAAGAATGTAATTGATTAGTTAGGTCCTATCCCAAAAAACCAAGGAGACTCAATATTAGACCTTGATCATTCGAGTCTTACTTTATGGCGCAAAAGCGTGCACTCTGTCGAAAATGAATAAAGATATTCTCAGTCGTTTTGAGAGGAAAATCCTTTGGAGAAAAAGATTCAACAACTAATTATACTAGCTGTACCACGACATCGATCTAGTCAGAAAACTCAGTCGCCTGAGATGGCTAGAACATGTAGAACATGTAAAGCACCGGCCAGCAAAGTCTTCGAATCTAACCCGGAGAGACAACGCAGTAAAGCAAGACCTTACCTTAGGTGGCGCGCACAAGTAGCAAGAGAGCTCAACCGACTTGGAGTGCGCAACTGGAGGCGGAAGCTAAAGACCGGACAACTGGTTAGTTGACGCTCACGTTCACCCCAAATTCTAGGGCCTTTTAGGTAAGTAATATAGTTAAATCCGGCCCGATAGCACACTCATTCTTTTCTAATTTAGGTTTTTATAAAATCCCGCCGTTTCCTTTTCTTACGCGACGGCCGAGAGAATAGTACTGCGCGGAAATTCTTGGTTTAATTTTGTTAAATCTATTGCAAATCTCATTTGTCCTCGTTAATAGGGTACCGAAATTGAATCTCTTGTTTGTTTTTTCTTTTGTCATATCGCAATCTTAAAAACGTTAGCTCGACGTCGTGCTCCGCCTTTGCAATTCTTCTATTGGTTATCGTCTGCTTATAGTTGTGGATATTTCTTTTCTAATTCGCTTACCAGTACCTTTACTCCTATCGCACATGCTCTGAGTACCGCCTTTTTGCGCAACGTGCGTAGTCTAATGCCAGACGTATTCGTTTCGCTATTACTTCTGTACTTATACCAAACTTGGAAGGCTTGCCTTTTGTTTCTCACCACAAATTTTGTCTCATAGTTCCACCACCATGTTTCTTTGAATTTTTGTATTCTTCTTTATTTTTCTATATACATTCTTCCTAGTGCTTCATGGTACTTTGAAGCGTCCAGAGCTGAAGTCTTTTTCTGTTTAAGATCTGCCAGTTTGTTCTACAACTGATACCGATTTTCGTCAGTTTTTCTCGAGTTTTCAGGTCTTCCCAATGCAAAAATTTATCATCAATAAAATACTTTTATTATAAAAAAAAATTTATACGAGTGTAATTTGTAATGTAAATATTTTTTTATTTTTTACAGAGGATTCTGCTCAACATGTTGTAAACAACTTCAATACTGTCCAATGTGTCGCGCTGATATTCAGTCGAAAGTACAAGAAGATATAGATAGTCCAATAGTTGAGGATATCATGACGTGATGTAAGGCATCCTTACCACGACCAGCACTACAACCACCAATGCAGTCCTAAAAGTCGGGATCATTTTTTATCCCTCCTGATTTCTCCTGATTTCTCAACTATTCACGTGTGCGTCTGTGTGAGTGTGTGTATTGTTCAAAAAACCCCTATTTATGACGTTTTCCATTGGACGACAAAAACATTCTTTTTGCACTCCGGAGTGAAAGCAACTTTCCGAAAATTTTAGATTTTATGTCAGAATGTACTAACACATATAAACATAAACGTCAAATAGTATTGTGTGTCAAACTAGATTTTTGTTTTCGAGCAATCGACTGTGTTTGGGTAAATTATTTTCAATGTCATCATCAAATTGATTTACAAGCAAATGTAAAAAATAAAAGAAGATGGAAGCAGAAATAATAATTATTTCAATGAAATTGCGAAATAAAAATTTAACATTTAACAATCTCACTAATGCATAAACAATTTTGACAGAAAAATCAGAGGATTTTTTAGTGTCCCATTGCAATCTGGGGCGATTAAATTCCCGAGTGAAACCAATGGAAAACGCCATTACAGATCGAAATATCAAAATGAGAACCACAACACTAAATCAATCTGTCTAACAATATTAATAATTTCTTTTACTCTTCATTTAAAACTTTTAAGAACATTAAGTGGAACTAGAAGCAACTCCTTATTATATTGCCCAAATTATAAAGACTTTCTCTCTCAAATTCGCAAAAATTAAAATATGGAAAAAAACATTAAAGAGATTTATATTTGAAAAAAAGTAAAAAAAACATATTTACATATGACATAAATGAATATATTTATATATTGATATATTTTATCACTTACCACGCACATTCTAAACCAATTCTTTGTTATTACTCGTAAATGTATGCGCGGCACGCCCGCCAAAAGCCTGCTCTAATCCCGCTCTAAGCCTGAGAAAAACATATTTTTAAAAGCAAATAAAAAAAAAAAAACATAGAGATAAGTCTGTTAACTTTTAGTTGCGGTTTTTCTTGTTACTAAAATATTTTAATTGTTATAATTATTTTTTTTTTATATATAATTTAAGTTTGCTCGCGCGTTTTATGCTTTTGTTTTTAGAAGAAAAAAAAAAGGCTTTTGTCAGTGTCATGCGATGACCTTAAATCAAAATATTATATATATATTATAATTTTATAATTATAAAAATTATTTAAAATGCAATTGAGAATGTTTAATAAGATATAATGGTAGAAGAATAAAGATAAACAGAATGGAGTTAAAGTAATAAAATGGAACTAATTAACATGTTAAAGCAACCTGTAACAGAAGAGGACAATGTCTATTTTTTATAAATGTACCTTAAAATAAAATGATACAAAATTGGAAGTGAAAGTAACGAGTTAAGTTAAAGAAAAAACAAAAAAAAGAAAACATCCTTTCTAAGGAGACTGTGTCTGCTGTTAAGACTATTTTTATTATTATTATATTTTTGTTTGTTTACATACATATTTTGAAAAAAAAGAAGGAATAACTTAGAAAGATAACAAAAGAATCAAAACATAAAAATTCAAATCGATCATCATTATATATATGTATATACTTCTTCATAATAAAAAGTGATTTCATATACGAGAAGCGTTGAGTTCTGAATTTTAATATGCGATATTATCGGGTGTAAATGAATGTTTTGTCGCTTTTATCACATGCGTTGCCGATTTTACAGTCCAGGGTGAATCGGGGCTTCAAACAACAACAAGTCTCTCAAGATAGGAAGATCTCTTGCTAGCGGCCTCCAATGCCGCGCTCCAAGTTAATTTGAGTCCCCTTTCAGTCTTGTGCGCCAGCTTAGATGTGGTCATACTCTGTTGCGCCATCCCTTGGGGTTATAGTCGAAGACTATTTGGACTGGAGTTGTGGTATCCATGAATGAGTCATCTCAGACGTTAGATCCGTATACGCCTGAATAGAGTCGTTGTCCGTATAATTCGTGGTATAATCTCCCCTTACACTCCTCGTCAATACACACGGAACCAAAAATCACTGGCAGTTCCTTTCGAAACTGCCTAAACCATTTACATCCGCTTTCGACAAAGCCCAACCTTCAGCCCCAAAGTACAAACCTGGGATGGAAAGGGTGCTGATTAAAGCCAGTTTTATCTTACAAGAGAATGTTCTGTTACTCATTTATTTCCTGAGCCCAAACAGCGATTGGCAGGAGTATTACTCGGTCTGATATCTGCCCTGATGTCGTTTTTAATTTTCTGATGTACATGGATTTTGTTTACTGTCAGACCCATTTTGGCCGTTTCCGGCTTAACACTCCCGAAAACTTAATTGACGCCTCGCTGGTTCATCCATCACTTGCATGTTATTCGCAGTTAATAATGCGGACATAAAACAAATCGTGACTCATTTGTTGGGCTGTGAGTCTTGCACGATTCTTTCTTGGGTGATGTTAAAAAAATCAAACGGCAGCCTTGTCTAAAACCTTTCTTGGCATTAAAGATCTCGGTAAATTTATTACTGACTTTAGCGAAGCAGCAAGAATTTTCCACAGTCATCCTGCACAACTTGACAATTTTGACGTTTCAGACGCTTACGGCATTGAGTATCTTATGAGCGAAGTTAAGGGAATTTATTCCTTTACAGTTGGCGCAGTTATAAGATTCTCATTCTTGTGGATTGGACAAACAGGTGGAATTCTTTGTCATCTTTGTACAGGGTGAATGGTTCATTTTTTTACCTTTATCGCCCTTGTATACTCTGTAGAAGTAGTTTTTCCATGCTCTTACGGACTGTGACTCTACTACTAGTAGGCTGTGGCTCAAGTGGTAGTAGACTGGCTTCCAAATCGAAAAGAATTTGACTAGAAAACAACAAGCCCAACTTTCACTAAGAATTTAGTCTTCCCTTTAAAGTTGGAAGCCACCCATTTAAACAACCACTCATGTTCCAAAAAACTTAACATATACTGAGTCATTATAAGTGTATTCATACCCACTTGAGTGTTAACTTCTTTAAAAAATAAATTAAAGTCTGGCTTTGTAGCCATAGCATGTTCGTTTTATTCTCTGATAAAACGTTCGAATATAATTCCTGCAATATCATCTTTTCATTTCCTCGATATAGTGCTCTTTCTTTTTCTTTCCAAGTAGCATGCGCTCTTTCCTTCTTTTCTGCTCGTAGAACTCACTAGCAGATCTTGTACATCGGCGTAGCGCAGCTTTATATGCTACTTGCGAATCCAACTTTTCGACGTCGAATTTTGGTAGACTTACTTGACTCTGTTATGCTTGTGATCTCCGCATGGCTCCTCGGAAAGTTCGAAAAATCTAAAATGCTGGTAGAGTATCTGGCATCGATCGCAGTATGTTCAATCTGGGTAACGGTTTATTGATCTGGCGATAGCTAAGCCCCTTTATGGATGTCGAGATGTAGGAACCGTGCGCTGGCTTTTAAAAGATTACGCCGCGTTACAAATTCTAAAAACCTTTATTCATTGTAGGACGTGTTTTCCGATAATCTACTCAAAGACGGCTTTTTGCCCAACCCTGCGTTAAGATCTCCTTTGCTGTCATAGTTGGAGCACTGAGAATATAATCGGTCGAGGGAGTCATAAAACTCACCTTTGATGCTGTAAACTGCACTCTTTTTCTGATTTGAGTCTCCTTCAAATAGTAAATCCACATCCAAATAAGCTTTGTCTTTATTCTTTGTAGCAATCGTAGGTTTTTGTAGTTTCTTGGATTGCGGTAACACCTTAATTGTAGCAGTGTACGTAGGGTCACAGAAAATTGCTCCGCAGCAAATGGTGGGTTAGGTGTTTTGATAATCCATGTCCAAAGCCGAAACTCGATGTCTTTGAAACGTTTGTTAGGGTAGTTAACATTATAACTGTTTGTTTCCGAAGCTGTTGGTTGCCCAACTGTTTTTTTTTTTTTTAACTACAAGGGTCATCCAAATACAAACTAGACCGGATAAGGGTCATTCACCCTCACATCCGGCTTACCTTCGTACAAACTAGACCGTATAAGTGTCATACACCCTCACATCCGGTTTACCTTCGAATGCGCAAAAACACCATTGGCTCTGACTAAAGGAATGTCTTTGTGTTTGCTAAAATTCGGATATTGTAGATCCCCATGTGTCTGACGGCAGGTAAGTAATTGCCAGTGTTGCAGTACGGTCGAAAACTTTTGCGAATTCTTTCTGGTATCTAGATGTCCGAGACCAATGTGTCCTAAAAATAATGGTTTCCAACTTCTGAATGTTAACTTTTAACTTCCAGCTATCGTAATCTTAATGTTATCGAAGTCACGTTGCAATGGCATATTAATAACTTAGATCTCGTGATCTGTCGGTATCCCTTTTGAGTATTGGATGCCCCATGGCTGTCTTTCAATGCGCTAGATAATGTTATTAATGAGTGGTGTAGGTGTTCAACGTTTGCAATGGGAGATATCGATGCACAATGTTCAATGTCATCGGTTTAAACTGTTTTCTTACATGATCGCGTAAAGCACGAAGTGTGTCCCTTGTACCCTACTGTAACTTTAGGAATACCATTGAACAAATTCCTCCCATTCCGCAATTTCGTAGTTGAAAAACTCTGCTCGGTATTTGAAAAGATCCTCTCCACACAAATGAAGAAACGTGGTGGCGGGAAGGTGGACGAGAATGAAGTTAAAGAACAAAACAGTAAGCTTTTGAAACGTACACTAAGTACAAAAGAAATAACGAAATTTTCTTGCAAAACAGAGGCGAAAAAAGCAAATAGCCGTGTGAAGCACATGCGAGAGTAATGAAGGCATTCTTTTGGGAATTACAAGAATTACACACAACCTATAAGCAGACGACAAGCAGTGGAAGAAGTGCAGTGTCTTAATTTTGTAGTTGCCTAACCAGTGAAGGGAAAGCTTTCTGGTTATATTGTATAAACGTAAAGGCAACAATAAAAATCGCAATTCACAACCTACCAACTGACTAGCAGAGTTGCAAATTGTAAAGGAGGTTGTTTTACGTAAAAACGAAACTATCACGGGGGCCAAAACGTGCAAGGGATTGAAGAAAACGAAAGGGTAAAGGAACAGAGCAACTAACTTAACTCTTTCATGCATATCTGCGCTTATGTAGGTGATATGCATACTTAATCGCATCGAAGCAAGAATATTTGTGAAGAATTCGCCTACATATAGCGGTTGGAGCTGGAAAATTAACTGCCTGAAAAAATTATTAAATTTTCTCTTAATCATCTCTACTACCATCTATCGTCAAGACATCGAACATTCCACAAAAAAGTGAGCTGTCAAATAATTCCTTTCAAAGAGAAACTCAACAAACGCGGAGGCGGCATGGGTGGTCCTCCGATCACTTTTTTATTTGTTTGATCACTTACACGGCTTCTTATCTGTTTTCTGTTTTCCTTTTTTTTTTCTTTTTTGTTTGTTTTCATTTAAATCGCGCATAACATTTATTTTGTAAATTAAGTAAATTAGTTTAGTTGACTTATTGGTTATATTAAACTAAGTATCGAGTGACTAAAGTAAAACCAAAACAATTCACATCCACATGCACCGGTGAAAAATATCTAATTCAAATCGCGTTCCATTGTTTCCTCACTTAAATGGGCAGGAGCAGCGAGAATTTTTTTAAAAAATACATCACGCACCTCATTAATTATGCACTCGAATTATTTTAGGAATGTGATTAACTAATTGAATTTTTTCGTTTGATGCTTTTGGATTTTTTGGATTTGTTACATTTTGCACTTAAACATTCTTCTTTTGATACTTGGCCTGTTTATTTGTGTACACACAATGAGGTAATCCTTGTTCCTTAGTTCGTACTTTGTGAATTTGCATTTTTTTTTTTGCAGGATCATGCTTGAAATTATGATCATCATCGTCTGCTGGGTAAGGACTGCATTTACTGGTGTGACGTATGATGTAGAATCTTCAACAATGGAACCCATTAATGGGACGAGAAACTTTCGAATATACGGAAAACTTAGCAAGGATGGTATGCCTTGGATTGATGATGAGGTCATTGATATGCGTCGAATCCAGTGTGTTCGTCCGGGACGATGTGAGAAGTTGAAATTTGATACTTGCTTGGGTTCGAAGATTCCGTATGCTTACACAAGTCTCGATCTGACTCATTTTGTCAGTCAGAAGCAGACAGAGGAAAGACTGAACAATTACCAGGCATTGAAACATGTTCCTAGGTGCTGGGCTGTGATACAGGTAAGAATTTAAAAAAGAGTTTATAGAGTTTCACTCAAATTTAATTCGTTTGGCAGCCTTTTTTATGTGCGGTGTTTGTTCCAAAATGTGACAAAATCGATAATCAGGATATGGTGTACCTGCCTGCATTGGAAATGTGTAGAGTCACTTTGAAACCATGCCGAATACTTTACAATACATCTTATTTCCCAGAGTTTCTTAAGTGCAACGAGACGACATTTCCGCCCAAGTGCAATAACGAAGCACGCGACATGAAATTCAATTTGACTGGGACCTGTTTGGAGCCACTAGTGGCAACCGAATCAAGCACTAGCTACTATCCAGGCATCGAGGGATGTGGTGTTCAGTGTAAGGATCCATTGTATACGAATAACGAACACAGTCAGATACACAAACTGATCGCATGGTGTGGAACTATTTGTTTTCTGTCGAATTTGTTCGTGGTGGCCACTTTCTTCGTCGACTGGGAAAATGCAAACAAGTATCCAGCGCTGATTGTATTCTACATTAACTTGTGCTTTTTCATCGCTTGTCTGGGGTAAGCAATTTATAAATTTAGTTTAGGAACAACGTTGCGTAGTGTGTTTACCTGGACGGACTTTTTTCGCGTCGAATGTATATTTCCAGTTTAATCAAACTTATGGGCATCGGCGATAGCTTTGTTTTGGGTTTAAAACAGTTTTTCGGTATCTGTAGGCTAGCAATTAAAGAAAAAGTGCAACCGCAAACGCAGCTTGCATCTTACATCTTTACTTGTAAGTTCGGTTGGGCTTATTTGTTGATAGAGTATTCATCGCCGCAAAGCTTCCGTAAACTTCATGTATGTACATCCATTGTCACGCTTAAGTGGGGCCATTGGGAAGGGATGGGAAAAATTAAGTTGCATTTCTGCTTCCGCTTGTTATCCTTGGATGAATCTAAACCACATTGTTGCACCCGCAAACCTGAAAAGATTTGTGCAGGTCTTAAAGTCGTATTCTCGCAAACCTTAGATTAACAGGACTGTTACATAGGCGCGAGCGTCTGTCTCTTTACATTTTCTGCAGAGGTCGTTGCTAAAGTGTAATTTCATTGCATACGCTTTCAGGAGACTTTGGTGTTAATATTAAAGCTATGGTTACAGTGCATGCGATTTGTGAAGGACTATGGGTAAAGGAACAGTAGCCATTAGGACTTGGGTTTTGCCTTGTCTATCAACAGAATTTTTTTTAGATTTTGATATGTTGAACTCAGACGTTTTCACATGTGGAAAAGCTTTGATTTTGTATCATCAGTTCTGATTGCATGCCTCAGATTGCAAAATGGAGACTGAATAATTTTGGTCCTCCAGCTCCTAGTCAGTGGCAGATTTGCATGCTCGTTATTTACCGTTATACTTATCAGAAATCGCCAGTAGCATTCCGCCCCTTCAAACTTTCAAAAATAACACCCGTCTCGCTATGAATGCTCATCAGTACACCCTCAAACCTATTTTCGGAAGGAATAAGTCGACGTAAGTCGTAAAACTCGCTTATGGAAAGGGCCAAGCTCTCTATTTTCTAGTTATTATAACTTGCCAACATTTAAGACCAATGTACATCGGTACACAGCTCTGTGCAATTTCTTAAAGGTATAATAACCCAATGAGCGTGGGCTCTGTTGCCATATACACAGCAGATCTTCACATTACGCAAAGGGCTTCAGTTCTTCATGAGAGCACTTCACAAATTTTTACTTCATTGCGGCAGCAGCGGTATCCTTGATTTCAATCTATGGTAATATCCACATAGAATATTGCCTTTATTAATTTGATCGACTCTCCTTTACCCAATACCACACAGAAAGACATTGCTGTGATCTGAAAAACTATTTTAGAAAGTCGTATAGCTACAATAATATTCCACCGATGCCATCTATGAATTCTTCAGTATTTGCTAAAGGAAAAAAAAGTACATATAACGATAATTTTTGGGTGATCTGTGATCAAATGAGCACTCCTCCGTAATGGGAACAAACAATATTTAGGTTCGATGTACAATAAACCCGGGCCTCAACCGGACTTCTACCACTAATGTCGATACAAACGGTACCACGTTTGAGGAGCATCACTTTGAGGAGACCACGAAACCACGAGGATCATAATTTTTTTTTTTTTTCGAAACGGCCAAGGACTACTTAATTTATTTTCGACAAGGTCCAAGCCTCTGCGTAGAAGTAGGACCGGAATGATTAGGATGTTGTATAGAACTAGTATCTGTGTTTGATCTGAGCTGATATTGCTGCTTGTAACTGCGGATCTAAGGTAGAGGAAGTCCTTAACTATCTTGAAGTTATAACTGCCAATGGTTACATACATTCTGATCAAACCGTCGATGGTGTGCGTCCATTTCTGACGTCAGACGTTTACCGCCAGGCCCATTTTGGTTGCTTCTGTTTAATACATATGAAAACTTCCAATCAAATGAATTACATCTCTGTATGTAAGTAATTGGGCGGACTTTTATTGACCAGTGAGTTTTGCACTATCTTTTCTAGAACGTTGTTGAAGAAGTCACATTACACCGTATCGACTTATCTAAAACCTTTCTTCTTTTCTCATATGCGGCATTGAAGTCAACAAATAAATTGTAAGTTTCGACCTGATATTTCCGGGCATTTTCCAAGATCTGCCGTTGTGTGAATATTTGATCGATGTTGGACTTTTTAAGCCTGAAACTGCATTGTCACAGACCAACCAGATTGTTCATAAAAGGTTTTAGACGTTCACATAATACGGAAGAATAGATCTTGTATGGGCGATGTTTAAGAGGTTCTTTGCTCTATAGTTAACGCAGTCAAAAGTCTCTCCTTTTATGCAGATCGAACGAACGATGCTGAGATTCCATTTATAAGGTATACTTTTCTGTACATCAGCTTATCTTATATGCTGGTGCATGTTCCCAACTACCTCATCAGTATACACTCCATAGGCAGTGCGTCTTCAGCTTTTATATTGCTACCGTCATTTTGTCTTATTTATGGGGACCGAATTCTCTGTCGTCTTCGTCCAGAGTTTGTTCTGCCTGACAGCAGGATCTTGTCCCTCATCGCCCTTATACAGTCTGCAAAAGTAATCTTTCCTTATTCTCGGCACCAATTACGACTCTACTACCAGCTGTCTAAGCTCATCTTTGCAGGTTTCCATCCTGTAGTATGTTTTTTTTTTTTATTATTATTCTCCGTTTCCCCGATCTCGCTTAATAGTTTAGTTAACACATACATAAACAGATAATATACTATACATTACTTTAGGTCATAAAAGATAAGAATCAGAGGCAAAAAAAAATATGAAAATGTTCTTTGAAATCTAGAGTCTGTGTATAACAGATCGAGGGTTAAATATGTCAAGGCACCGAAAGATTCTATGCTCAACACTATAATGTATTTCAAAAAGGCTGGAGGTTTTTGGTTCCGTACGTCGCATAGAATTTAACGTGTGGCATATAAAAATATAATATTTCTGACAGTACATACAATTCGTAGATGGGGCATACGGAGCTTATAGTTTTACTCATCGGGCAAAGCTACCACTGTATCTCGAGTGATGATTTGGTTGTGCAAGTTTACAGAGGTCGTTCCTCAAGTCAAAAATGCTAGCACACTTATTATTATTCAGTTTTCGAAAACGTAAGTAAGAGTGGTGGTTTCAACTTTGAAAGAAACTCAATTATCACAGTAGAATGTCGTTTTGATAACCAAGATTGGGTCTCACTAATGGGGTGTCCCTGATTGTGTAGAAAAACTGAAGCCACCCAAAGGAGCTTAAAAAACTGATACATTCACCTATTATTTTACTTTATCTCTGTTCTAAATTCAATGAAGACTACACCTAACCCAGTTAGGAGCAGGTGCTCTATTGTTTTAGACTTGTATCTTGGACACATATTTTTCGATATAGTACATAAGTAAGCATATGTCATGCATTATTAACTTGCTTGAGAAAGTACCGATGTATGTAGCCGTTTACTACTCTTATTGGAATGTGATCTGCTTCTGCCAGAGAGTCGTGACCCTCATGAGGACTATTCGGTCGCTGTTCGGACGAAGATAACTCTAGATTGAGAGTAGAGAAGGTAAAACGCTAGCTTACATTGTTTTATTAGTTTGAATGATACATTAGTTGAATTAATTGATTTAATTGTAACCTTGGAAAGTTTCCGACTATGTGACATAACTCCCAAATCGAAAAGAGTTCTGTAATTATAGCGTGATTCATCGTGAGGTTTGATTTATAATGTAAAATAAAACACACAGATTTGAAAGTGAAATTAAAATTTTTACTATCGGTTAAAAGAACAATTCATGGCATTTACTTTTTGAAAATGATATCATGTAAATGTTGGCCACGACTACGTCTGAGGTGGTCCATTCGGAAGACCGATTTTGGGCGACTCCTTCGAGCATAGCGACTGGTATCTCGCGGATAACACGAGTAAGGTTGTCTTCCGAAGCTGGCTTATTTCTGAAGAACTGAGACTTTACATATCCCCAGAGAAAATAGTGATATCGTGTGATAACGCACGATCTAGGCCAATTTACCGCAGCAAAACGTGAAATTAAGTGCTCACCAAAATGATTTCTCAACAAATGATTACACTAGCCCATAAACACCACCATACTGTTGTTTTTAATGGATGTAATGGTAGCTCTTGGTACTCTTCGGGTTGCTCATCAGCCCAAATACGGCAATTTTGTTTATAAACGTATCCATTGAGTCAGAAATGAGCTTCATCACTGAGCAAAATTTCACGATAAAACGCCAGGTTTTCATTAAGTTTTTCCAGAGCCCATCCTCTGAAAATATGACGCAAATTCAAGACGCCTGGCTCAATTCTTGCACAAGTTGAATTTTGTACGCTTTTAGGCTGAAATCCTCGGGTAAAATACGCCAAGTTGTCGAATACGCCAAGCCAAGCAGCTGAGAACGAAGGCGAATCGAATCGTCACGGTCTTCGCGAACACTCTCATCTACAGCTGCTATAGTCTCTTCACTACTTGCTGGATGTAGCTTAACCGGTCGAGTATCTTCCACTAATGTAAACTGGGACTCGAATTTGCGAATGGTATTGGTAATAGTGGTTTCAGTAGGTCTATTATGCGTACCGTAAGTTCCTCGAATCGCACGAAAAACATTTCTCACAGAACGCTGATTTTCGTAATACAGCTGAACAATTTGGAGACGCTGTTGTGGTGTGAGTCTTTCCATGATGACTTGCCAAACGATACTAAACAAAAATGGTAAAGCAGTTTGATAGAAGTCACGCGTGATCTATTGAAAATCAAACCTCACGATGAATCACCTCATAGTTTTGTAACCGAAGATACCTTGGCAGTTGTAGCTTATCAAAGGCATTGATAAGTATGTGCACAATAACAAATATAGCATTTGTTTGGCGATAACTCACTATAGTGGGTGGTTCATTAAAAGCTGCTTTTCGTAGCTTTTTCAAACGGTGGATGTTATATTTTTTGTTAAACAGAATGTCTCCATATGTAAGAATTTGGCTGAAGTCCGTATTATTAATTTATTAACTCACGGTTCCAGCTTACGAATATCTAAGATAATTATTTCTATACTCCTTTGAGTGGACGTGAATTCTCTTCCTGATGTAGTAATTAGTTTCTACAACTAATAACGGCTTCAAACCAAAAACCCGAAAATGCTACATTTCGGTGGATAAGTTTATGCTTATCATCGATATAAATCTTCGTTGCATCTAGTGCTGTTTTTACTGGAAGTCACTATTTGCTCAACAGCGAAAGCCACGTCGGAGAGATCAAGCAGATCTTTCTAAAAAAAATGTACACCAGAACGATTTGCAAATGTTCCGAAATCTAGCCTAATAGACATGACAAATCACTTAGCGTATGTCTTCGATATAAGCTATTCTCCTCCAAAGAACTGATAAAAAGGATCAAAAGCATCGTTATGTCTGACATTCACTGGCTCTACCCCTTGCCGAACTCTTACAAGTCAAATAAAAGGAACATCATCAAGTATTAATATTATTTGCCGGTATTTTTTGCCAAAAGAGCACTTAGTAGCAGCTATTCTCTCATCGGAAATTCAGTTAACATTAAAAGTCCATTCGCAAAACAGTCCAACACATATTTTTCACTATATTCGTATGCTATAAACGTTTAATAAAATAGGAATGAGGATTTCTAGAGAAATATAAGCACGCCCGGCTTTTGATAAGTATGTACAAATGTCCACAAGACCATCCTTTTCATTGGTATTTTAACCGTTATATTTTCATTCCCTCTCTTCACTGAAATAATTTGCAAAATATATATATTTTTTTGTTTCTCTTTTAGCTGGCTTGCACAATTCACACCGGGTGGTCGAGACGACATCGTTTGCAGGAAAGATGGAACACTTCGACATTCTGAACCAACAGCTAGTGAAAATCTCTCCTGCACTGTTGTATTTGTGTTAGTGTATTACTTCTTAATGGCAGCTATGGTTTGGTTCGTCTTCTTAACGTACGCTTGGCATTTGCGTGCAGTCGGAAACGTTCAGGACCGCATCGATAAAAAGGGTTCTTATTTCCACCTTGTTGCTTGGTCTCTACCTCTGGTATTGACAATAACAACCATGGCGCTAAGCGAGGTCGATGGAAATAGCACAGTCGGTATTTGTTTCGTCGGGTATCTGAATCACTCAATTAGAGCTGGTTTATTATTGGGTCCGCTGTGCGGGGTAATACTTGTGGGTGGGTACTTTATAATTCGTGGAATGGTAATGCTGTTTGCATTGAAAAACTTCGCCAATGACATAAAGTCCACGTCGGCCAGCCATAAAATTCATCTAATCATTGTTCGCATGGGATTGTGTGCATTTTTTACTTTGATATTCATTTTGGTTGCTATAGTTTGCCATATCACCGAATTTCGACATTCTGCACTGTGGGCAGAAAGTCTCAAACAATATGTGATGTAAGTACAAACGATAAACCTGTTTAGTCAGAAGAAGTAAACTTGTTTCCTTATAGATGCCGTATAACACAGACATTTAACGATGAATTAATTGTGTGCAAATTAGAACATCGTCCAAGTGTTGCTATTTTGCAACTACACCTGCTCTGTTTGTTCGGTGCTGGTATCGTCATGTCCACGTGGTGTTGGACTCCCTCATCGGTAGATACATGGAAACGCTACATAAGAAAGTGAGTATAAAAATGTGGGTTTAGCACAGAAAATCTTACAAACAATAGCTGGAATTTCAGGAAATGCGGGCGGGAAATTATCGAAGATATAAAAATGCCAAAGCATAAAGTTATCGCTCAGACATGGGCTAAGCGAAAAGAATTCGAAGACAAGGGGCGGCTTTCTATAACACTTTACAATACTCACACCGACCCGGTTGGTCTTAATTTTGATGTGAACGATTTTAATTCGTCTGGGACAAATGAAATAAGTTCCACATGGGCCAATTACCTACCGCAATTTGTAAAGAGGCGATTTGCTATAACCGGAGCCACTACAAACTCATCCAGTCATGGGGGTCCGAGGAAGAGCTCTTTAGATTCGGAAATCAGTTTTAGTGTGCGGCATGTATCAGTAGAATCACGCCGCAACTCAGTTGATTCACAGGTGAAATACAAAAATTTTTAAATCTATTTGACTACTATGTCAACAATTACATCTATTTATAGCTTTCGGTTAAAATAGCAGAAATGAAGACAAAAGTTGCTAGCCGCAGTCGCAACACGAGTAGTCATCACCAAAGTAAGCATGCGAAAAATCGGAGTCGTCGGAAAGACTTCATCGCCGCATCTGGTCGCAAATGCAACACACGACGGGAAAGTAGTACATCAGTTGAAAGTCAGATTATTGCACTCAAGAAAACCACATATCCAAACACAAGTCACAAGTTGGGCCTATTTGCCCATTCAAAAACTAGAAAGAATATGAAACGAAGAAGTGCTACTGCAGGGCTCGATCCTAACGATATTAATCAGTTCTTAGCGAAAAACGGGCAATTTATCTTCGGTCTTCAGTCATCGGATGAGGAGACTTCTCATGCTTCATTCAAAATCCAAGATTCTCGTTTCGATGTGGTTTTGAAACAAGACCTCAGCGATGACAACGACGATGACACCCATGGACCAACGATCGAAGAACTAATTGATAATAACATTCACATCCCTTCGAGTAAGAAGGCGATGAACACCAATCTGGAGAATTTGTTAAAGAATATCCACAAGTCCTCGTCGTGCGATAACAATCGCGTCGATGTAACTAGTCGCACCAGTAGAAACAGTACAAAAAGTCGCGGTAGTCGAAAATCTACTGCGCAAACCTCAAAGCGTAACCGCAACAAAATAAATAAATCAACGAAAAAGGTCGATACGTCCGATCTGGATATATCTGATTTGAATCTCAATCGTTTTCTCCATGAAGAAGAGTATGATGACTCAATGAATTCATATTCTTTAGAATTAGACCTACCAACAGTTATGCACAGTTCTTATTCTGGAATATCGACAGGTAAACCCCACTCGAGAAACAGCAAAACAAGTTGTGATGTTGGCATTCAAGCAAATGCTTACGAAATTGCAACACAAACATTAGCGTCTTTTGATGAAGACGAACTTACCATAACAATGCGGCAATTGAACGCAAAAAATCGCCGAAAGAGCGAAATGACAAATGGCAGTGACGCAGAAACTCATGAGCTCTTGCCAATGATAAAGCACAGAGATGCAACCATCATGAGCGAATCGGAAAAACTTAAAATGCTTCTACTGCCATCGAAGTGAAACAGACTGAAAATAAAACATAAAATACTCTTCCATGCATTATCATGTTCGGAAACATCGAAATTATACACGTTCAATACTCAATTGAAACGACTTGATTATACACATAGTTTAAATCTTATATTAAGATTTTAATTTACTAGGTTATAAGCGTGTGGTCATGTTGTAGATCCACACGCATAATTATGTAAGAAAATCAATAAACGTTTTTTACTTATGGACGTACACAACTTATGGAGTTAATTTATTTAAAACAGTGTTTTAGCATGAAAGGTTAGTATTTTTGCAGTCCACTGGGGTATTGGAATATGCTTGCAACCTTACATATAGATGTTGAGTTGGATTGGATAACAGGAGCCGTTGGAAAAACGAACTCATATGTCACGTGGATCTGTGATCCTCCCATCAATTTGAGCTCCTCCTGATAGGAGGAACTGTTAATGTCTATATGGTATTATCATATTTAAGATCGCTTAAGTCATTGTATGAGAGGGCTGGACATGTGCAGAGAAGGTGGAGGATTGTCTACTCCTCGTCCATGCATCTTCTATAGAATTCATTAGTAAATACGCCAAGCCTTCTGACAGCGCTGAGATGTTCCCTATGTTGAAAGATCATAGATCATAGAGCGACTCCGACTCGGCTTTGACCAAATTTGTTTGGTCGCTAAACATGTTGATCTCCTAGATGGGGTGAAAAGTAACCTCCTTGGGAATGAAAAAAAAAATTTTTTTAAATGTTTTTTTTTTTTATTTTATTCAATATAATCCACTTTTAGTTTGATACACCGACGCCATAACCTTGCCGACCCATCGAACCTCCCTCGGCCGCTTCGGAGCACTCGTGCCGGCTTCAGTCCATTGCCAGGCACTCATTCTTTTCTCTGCTATTCAACAGTTACCAATCGACGCCCGATTCCGTATCAGCAAGTCCAAACACTTTCGAAGTGCTTTCGCGTTCGTGTTTTTGGTCAGGAGTATGCGCGGCACTCAGCGGCAGGATAACTTCTTCATATGCAGAATATTGTCCAAAATATGACGTGTGCGCTCAGTACTTATCTTTGTGGTATATGCTAGCTCGCGCACCTTCACTTTCCGGTCAGCCAACACCATTTCATGTATTTTTTTGACATTGTCCTCTGTAACCGCATCGGAGGGCCTGCCGCTGCGGACTTGATCGGTAGTGTAGTTGCGGCCACCACGAAACTCTCGAAACCAATATTTGACGGTGTAATCTGACGGAGTATTAGCCCCATAATATTTATCCAACTTTTCTTTTGTTTCCTTCGCCGTTTTGCCTCTCAAACAATATTGTTTTATGAGAGAACGAAAATCGTTTTTGTTCATACTCAACAAAACACATCAACTACAATCAGCTGTCAAAACAAAACTAAAGATAGTATCGCACTGAATTGGCATGTCTGCCTAAATATGAACAGACTTCAAGGCACCATAAACTTTTTTGCAGTAGCAGCGCATTCTGGCGGTCAAGGAGTTTACTTTTCACTCCACCTAGTAACAGTATATCTAATGTTTATTCTTTTAGTTTTCACGTAGCGATTGGTATACTGATGCTACCTTTTCCGGTAGGACAGTTAGTTAGAATGGTTTCAATCTTGGCGAGTTCGTCAGTCCTACAATTCACTGGAATATCTATGTGGTACGGTACCCAACATAGGTGAATGTTGAACTGCCCTACCATCTTCCTGAGGGATGATAGGCAATCAATGGCGGTTTAAGAATTTTGTGAAACTGAGTCCAGGTATTTGATAGCGGAAAAGATGTGTATATCATTTGCAGACAGAACTTCTTAATCGCCAAAATTTCCGCTTGGAACACGCTACAGTGCTTTAGAAGGCAAAAAAGGGGCTTAGTTCAAGCATTAATGGTAAAACCCCGCCACCAACCCCGCCGCCAACCCCGCCGCCAACCCCGCTATCAGTCTTTGATCCATGGATGTTAGTAAAACTTTAGAGTCATAAGGCTGTTGAAGATAAATGAAGTCGCGTTTTTCTTTTGTGCGCCATCTGAGGCTGTGTCTTCCTGGCCGAAGCGGTAATATCCTTTCGCTGTGCATGCCTTAGTTATATCAGGCGGCTGATGGGGTAGCTGTCGTTCAAGACAAACAAGGATATCTTCATTCACCTCAGGTTCCCTTAGTGTTCCCTTAGTCAATCGCCTTCTTAAGCCGGAGAAATGGCGATTGGCAAGTATAATTCTTTACTTGATTTCTGATGAGGTGTGATTATTATATACCGAAGTAGAAAAACTTCCTTCAAACTAATATACCTCAAAATTTAAGCTTTCTATTGTGACTAATGGAAAGTTGCGCATTCCTTTTTATTCACAGTATTTGCTTGGTTTTGCACTTATTAACAGCTTAATCTAATTTTGACGCTTCTATTTCAATACATGCAAATGCACCAGAGAAAGGTTGCTGCGTTCTACCAACGATGCTTGTGCTTATATAGCGCATGAGCCAAACTCATCCTCTTATGTAGCGTCGCCTTGTTGCTGTTTTTGCTTTGATATCATGTTGGCATCGATGCCACTGATCTTTAGCATTTGATGGAGGTTGTAAAAGGTCTAACGAGACGTTGAGGTTCTGGAGGTTCTTTGTAAAATCTACATCTCAGTAATTCTGTGGCCACAAGCCATAACCGCCTAAGTCGGTTTTTTGTACATTTAAGGGGAACAGTTTGAAGAATAAATTTGATATTGCAAATCAGAAATCGTTCTTTTAGTATAATTGTTTCACAAAGTTTAAGATACTTTAAGCCTTCGTAAATTGAGTTACAGTTTTATGTCCCAAAATTTCCCATTCCCATTTCCTATTTCCCAATAGTTATTAACAAAAAGAACACTTAAGCTATTATGCCTTATTTAGTTTTGCAAATTCCCAAAATACAAGTCCTTGCGAGTAAAACGAAACACAACAAAACTAACTGAACTTAGGTCGTTTTACTTAGCATATAATTTTAAAAATGTATTTTCCAAGTAGTAAAAAGCATGAAGGTCTAGGTTAATTTATTCTTTCAAATGCAATAATTGTATAAATTAAAGGTTATTAAATTCAGCTCTAGAATCGAAAATAATAAAAAAAAACAACAAAGCATATCGACGTTTAGAATATAGTAAACCATTTTAATTGAAAAGTAATATAGTAGTAAACAATATGTTAATATAAATTTGGAAGTTAAAAGTGTAGCCAGTACTAAAATGAGAGAAAAATACGTTTTTATTCTGAGCTTCAGCAAGATCTAAAGATCTTCTTCGTTATCAGTTTCTGTCAAATCAGGGTGAGTATTCAGTTCATCTATATTGGTGCGAAGGTTTTCGTAGAAAGTATTGATCTCGGGGTTGATGTAATGCTTTAGGAAAACTTAATCTCTTTTCTTCTCCTGCAAGATACACGGAACTTCAGCAATTTTTTTTTAATTTCGCATTCGGGAATAGAGGAAACGCTTCTTTTCCTATCTGTATTATCTTAAAAGGAGCAGCATTATCCAATGATGTTATGTAAAAGATCTTATTAAGACATTTTGTGTAGCATAGCCATCTTACCGTATTCCACATGAATCTTTCACCGTCTTCATTAAAACGTTTCCGAATAAATTTTATTTTGGAGAGGTCAGAAAAATTAAGAAAATCATCCGATATCATTTCTCTAACTTTAATGTTAGGGGCCACCGTGTTAACGGATTGATATCAATCTCTTGGCACTTGGATTTCCACATTTGTTTTCTTTTTTTTTCCTTCAAATAATGCATGGTCGCTGTCATATTCAATGTAGTTTAGATTTTGAGTGTTGATTACCTTAGCCAGAAACATGGTAGCTACAAATGAATTCTTGTTCTGAGCAGTGCACGAATCACTATAACAAGTAATTCGATTTGTATCTGTAGATATCGTGTGTAGAAGTTTATATAGGCAAAACGATATCTCGTTCCCACCCCGACGAGTCACAGACTCATGCCATATAAAACATTAAGCTTTATTGTTTTTTTTTTTTTTTTTTTTAATCATGGGCTGTTAAGGTAAAGGTCCTTAGTTGCCTTTAATAGAAACTGATAGAATCTCTTGGTAAGCATTGCTGTAAATCAAAAGTAAACACCTTCATAACTCTAGAAGCCATGGCTTCTATTTTGTCATCCCTCTTCGCTGCATAAGCCATTCCACCCTTGTCTAAATTCATTGTTTTCTTTTCCATGAAACCATTCTTTTCTTCTTCATTTTGTGATGCTTTAATTTTTAGGACAAATCCATCACAAGTACTACATGTTACTACTTCTGGGATCTTAAATTTAATGCCTCATTTCTTCTTCTTTTTTTGAACAGGTCTTGTTAATTGGAGTGTGCTTACCTCGAAGATCTCTTGAATTACACTATAGGACAGTCTATCTTTTTACGTATAATGATTTAGCGAAACTATTAGTCTCATTGAAACACTGCAAGAAATATTTTCTGCATACATCTATAACGTTACCGTCAAATTCTAGTGTATACTTCATTGTATTTTCACTTTTTTTTTATTTCCTTGACCGCCAGAATGCGCTGTTACTGCAAAAAAGGCTATGGTGCCTTGAAGTCCGTTCATATTTAGGTAGACATGCCAAATTTCTGTGCGATACTGTCTTTAGTTTTGTTTTTACAGCTGATTGTTGTTGACGTGTTTGGCATCATGTTGAGTATGGACAAAAACGATTTTCGTTTTATTTTTTGAGAGGTAAAACGGCGAATGACTCAAAAGAAAATTTGGATAAATATTATGTGGCTAATGCTCTGTCAGATTACACCGTCAAATATTGGTTTCGAGAGTTTCGTGGTGGT
Source organism: Volucella inanis (assembly GCA_907269105.1). Lineage (NCBI taxonomy): Eukaryota > Metazoa > Arthropoda > Insecta > Diptera > Syrphidae > Volucella > Volucella inanis. The sequence continues at coordinate 68,539,274 of OU026157.1, read as the reverse complement.
CGCAACTCCACTGCAGATCAAGTCCGCAGCGGAAGGCCCTCCGATACGGTTACAGAGGACAATGTCAAAAAAATACATGAATTGGTGTTGGCTGACCGGAAAGTGAAGGTGCGCGAGCTAGCAGATACCACAAATTAGTACTGAGCGCACACGCCATATTTTGGGAAAAATTTTGCATATGAAAAAGTTATCCTTCTGCTGGGTGCCGCGCATACTCACTCCTGACCAAAAACGCGAAAGCGAGAGCACACAAGTTTGGACTTGCTGATGCGGAATCGGGCGGTCATTTAGCGTTGATTGGTTACTGTTGATAAAACTTGGATCCACTATAACACACCAGACAATAGAATTAGTGCCCGGAAATGAACTGAAGCAGGCACGAGTGCTCCGAAACGGCCGAGAGAGGCTCTATGGGTCGGAAAGGTTACGGCATCGGTTTTCTGAGATTGTCATGCATTCATGCACCGGCGCACAGGAGTATCGCAACCACGGCTAAAATCAATGACCTATGGCTCCAATTGCTGTCGCATCCACCGTATTCGCCCAATTTGAATCTCTTGGACTATTATCTCTTCCTAAACCTCAAAAGATGGCTCATCAACAAAAAATTCAGCTTAGCTCAGCGAGGAAATCATCGACGCCACGGAGGAGCATTTTGCAGGCCTTCCGGAAAATTACTTTTCGGACGGGATCAAAAAGTTGGAAAATCGCTGCAATAAGTGTATCAAACTAAAAGGGGACTATATTGAATAAAATAAAAAAAAACATTTAAAAAATTTTTTTTTTTCATTCCCAAGGAAATGGGAAATGATCATAAGACCCTAGGGACCAGTTGTGTTCAAAAAGTAATTGAATTTTATCAAACCCAATTTTTTCTTTGCATTTGTTTCTGCACATACCAAACGGGATACATTTTCTTGGCTTAATCTTTTTGCCAGGCATCGTACCATAGGACTTTCCATTATTTCGTAACTTAGACCGATTTTTTTTTTTTTAATTTTTTTTTTTTTGTGATTAGCGCGTTCTCTATTTGAATTCCTAGTCGATTAATTTCTTCATTTTTAAGAGAAGAGTCCATCGAAGGCTGACTACCAGATTAAAATCGCCATTACTTTTAAGTAATTCGGGATCAGAATAACTTGTTTGGGCTTTATTTGGTACATTAGGCTTGTAGGCTTCGTTAATTAATATTTAGAAGCTTTCGGTTGCTTATTATATAGATATTTTAAAGAAAACACATTTATTTACAGTAGAATTTATGTACAATAGAAACGCAATAATTCTTTCCATACGCTTTTGAAGCAATATATATATTTTATTAATTCAGTTACGAATTTTTAATCTGGTCTTTGAAACTTGAAATCAGACTAAATCCGAAGTTTGTAAATATGATATGTGATAAGAGGACTCAATGAATTTTCTATCGTCGAGACGATACTGAAACAGAATCCTTGAAGTCGAATTCCGTCACATAGCACTCGTTCAAGGATGCAGAAGTTCAGCCCTTGAACTAAAATCGAAACAGAAATCAAAAAATTATAAAAAAGAAATGGGAGCTATGTTTTGCATTCCTTAAACTATGAATTGTCATAGTAGATAGCAATAAGATGTCGGTTGTGAAGTAGCTATGGAATGCACTTTGCTATGGAAACTAGTACAAATGTGAACATCGTTCAACGAAATGCCGATTTTTACATATCTGCTGCAAAATAGAAGCTCCTCTATAGACTGCCGTATAAAATCTCTCTTGTCTTCCTACAAGTTTTTTAGCTGTAACTTGGCTTTTTCTTCTCAGTTGACACTGACATTGTCGCGAATTACTCGATTGTTTTAAAACATGACATTTCACCAAATCTAGATTTATTTATGTAGATATATCAATAGTTTTAGATAAATATATTCATTTAAGGCACACATTTTTCAATTGTCAAACTGAAATTAATGTTATATTCGTTAATATGCGAGCTTTCAATATATTCTATTTTTTAACTGTCTTGGATTTCTTTTCTGCTATCAAATATAATACTAGATGGGGTGAAAAGTAACCTCCTTGGGAATGAAAAAAAATTTTTTTTTTCATTTTATTCAGTATAGTCCCCTTTTAGTTTGATACACATATTCTAGCGATTTTCCAACTTCTTGATTCCGTCCGAAAAGTAATTTTCCGGAAGGACTGCAAAATACTCCTCCGTTTCGCCGATGATGGTGGATACGACAGCAATTGGAGCCGTAAGTCATTGATTTTAGCCATGGTTGCGATGCTCTTGTGCGCCGGTGCAAAAACAAAATTTTTTTTCGCTTCATGGCCGTTTTGCAGCGATTTCTGCCTTCAATCGCTCCAATAATGCACAGTAATACTCGCTGTTGATGGTTTTACCTTTTCGAGGTAGTTCACGAAGAGTATGCCATGACAATCCCAGAAAACCGACGCCATAACTTTTCCGACCCATCAAGCCTCCCTCGGCGGCTTCAGAGCACTCATGCCGGCTTCAGTCCATTGCCTGGCACTCATTCTGTTCTCTGGTGTTCAACAGTTACCAATCGACGCCAAAAGTTCGCCCGATTCCGCATCAGCAAGTCCAAACACTCTTTCGAAGTACTCTCGCGTTCGTGTTTTTAGTCAGGAGTGAGTATGCGCGGCACCCAGCGGCAGGATAACTTTTTCTGCTAGCTCGCGCACCTTCACTTTCCGGTCAGCCAACACCATTTCATGTATTTTTTTTTGACATTGTCCTCTGTAACCGCATCGGAGGATCTGCCGCTGCGGACTTGATCGGTAGTGGAGTTGCGGCCACCACGAAACTCTCGAAACCAATATTTGACGGTGTAATCTGACGGAGCATTAGCCCCATAATATTTATCCAACTTTTCTTTTGTTTCCTTCGCCGTTTTGCCTCTCAAAAAATAATGTTTTATGAGAGAACGAAAATCGTTTTTGTCCATACTCAACTCGATGCCAAACACGTCAACAACAATCAGCTGTCGAAATAAAACTAAAGACAGTATCGCACTGAAATTTGGCATGTCTGCCTAAATATGAACGGACTTTAAGGCACCATAACCTTTTTTGCAGTAGCAGGGCATTCTGGCGGTCAAGGAGGTTACTTTTCACTCCACCTACTATTGTAATTAATTTAGGAATAACCGCCTTTAGGGAGTCAACAATTTCATAATACAATATATTGTTGTTTGAATTTAATTTTTTAAATTTGGAAAACGACTTAATTCGAATTTAGCTGCTCGTAAAAAATAATAAAAATAATAATTTTGGAATGACAGCCAGTCGAGTTATGGAAATTAAATAACTAAGTGTGATATGTGCGTGATATCAACCAAACTTACTTTGTTTTTTTGAAACATTCGGCATTCCTCTCAATTAAATTTTTTTATGTCGACTTGGTCTGTTATTCCAAATTACAAATTTAAAAAATAGAAAATGAAGTGCAGCTAAACTAATGTTAGGAAATTAACGTTGTAAAATACATAAATTTACTCGATTTAGGCTTTTATGGAAAAAATTGAAAATGAATATGAGATAAAAGTGACTCAGGCTGTTAGGTTTTTAGTGAATAATATCTTTAATTAGCATGATAAAAATATGAAAAAAAAAATTGTGGTAGTAGAGTAAAGCATGCTTAACGCGATTTCGTCAATAACTCAAATTCGCCCTAACTCGAGCTAAGCGGTTATGGTTTGTAGCCACAAAATTATCAGTTAGTGTGCCGTCTGATATATCCGGCCATCTGTAATACTGGAGGAGTGTCTAACTTCGATCGCAACATGTTTTATGTTCAAATAGCCTCCATATTTATTTGTGAATATTGAGCTGAAGAAACCGTGTGCTTTTGTCTTGTAGCGAAGCCATTCGTTAGACCATCCCTTCCGTACTACCTAGTTTGTACATAGTCTTACTTACTGCCTCTAGTTGCTTAAGACCAAGAGGTCGTTTTACTTGTTCTGACTTACGGGACTGAGCGGCATAGAAATATCTAATGTCTCTTAACTCGTTTGTAGTTAAATCTCCTTCTCCAGAACAAGTCGAAGCTAAGAGAATCAATTTCTTAGATAAAATCTTTCTGCTGCATCGATTGGGAATAATTTCATCTGCTGTTCCCGGATTTGCAAATACGAAGGTTGTTTTTTTATCGATCAACTGATCCAGCCAGCAACGCGTCAATGAAATCAGCCAGAGATTCTGTCTCATGGTCGAAATTCATTCCCTTGTAACCTGATCAGAACTAGCTAGCTTCTATTACCAAAGCTGTAAGTGAAGCTACGTCATAGTAATACTAGAATAGCTTGTAGTGACGGATATGGCAATGTTTTCGCTCTTGCTTCCTTAGATGGCTTAAAGTCGGGTAACATCAATGGCATATATATAGTTATGCTGTAAAGATTAACTACAGGCAACTCTGGAGAGAATTTTTACTTTTCATCCTTAGCGAACAGTGAGAGTAGCCTCGGAAAAAAAGACTACAGCGTCTGACTTCCCCGATATTGAAGTGCATGAAGAGAATGAACGAGTTTTATATGTGGAGAACTACTTTGTGGTCCTGCAAAATCAAAATTTGATTGTCAGAGTTGAAGGCTTTCGCGACAAGAAGAAATACGCGCTGGGCATTTTCATCGTTGCTTTCTAAAACGCAACTTTTGGCGGCATATGTAATTTTGGCAGCAATGTTAGTGAATGGTACCCTGATTGCTAATGTTGACTTAGGCCAACATATGATGGCGGACGTAAACAATGCTTGCCCGCAAGGAGCCGTCCTATCTACACTGCTATGGTCCTCATTAATCGAATCTCTCCGTAACCCTTTCAATAGTTCTGATATCTGTGCTCCAGCATATGAAAATAATTTAGTTGACAATTGGTGCACTAGAAATGCGATATCAGTAAATCAAAACTGCTATTATTCTCTTATAGGCATCACCATTCAATTTTCTAAAGAAGCTAAGTATTTGGGTGTCATCGTGGATAACAAACTTACACGGACTAAAAGTGTCATGTCAAAAACCATTAAGACTCTGTCGGCTCTCTGGCAGAGTAAAGGAGCTTTCGCATAAGACATGTCACAATCTGAATCAACACGGCTATGATAAGACCAATTATATCCTACACATTGGTAGCTTTCACAAAAATACGTCACTGTTGCTTTTACCGGACTGCAAAAAACGGTCTCTCTCGGCTGCAGGGGATTTTTCATAGCACATCTGTTTCTACTCTTGATGATCTATAGAATCTCTCTGCCCTTGATATTCCGTTTTTTTCCTGTTGATTGACTTTTCGTTTAAAAAGAAATACTGTTTTAAGCCTTTCGTACAGAAGTTTTGTTAGTGTTTTGTGGACATGCCGTTTGATGAAATGACTGACACCTGAACTTTATTGCTTTTCCCTGAGCCAGGAAAAGTGTAGTCGGGTCCTCATATATGGATTCATCCTGATGTCTATGAACTTTTATATTATATACCATTAAAAAATCGGTGGAGGGGAGAAGTATTAATGTGCCTAGCCGCACTAAAAGTCTTGCTGAACCCTCTTACCAAACATAAATGCAAGGTTTTCTTGAACGCAGTCGGAATGCTGATTTCAATGAGCCTTGTATGGGTACCAGGACACAATACGATCGCAAGGAACGAGATTATAACAAAATAAATGTGGACTAGAGGAGATCAGAGCCCGCGTTAAAACTGCCTGCGTCATCAGTCAGTCAGGGCTTCCACTGCCAGTTGGGCTTCATGTACATGTGACATGACTTTCCCGACGTTTCTAAGAGATCCGCGACTTTCTTGCTGTCTCCCAGTAGGAAAAACCTTACGCTGTCTACCCGCACCGGGAAATATCGGTAATAAAAAGTCGCAGCCATAGCGAGTAGCAAGAAACTTTACTATTCAACTGTCATTCAGCTCACGTACCCGCAGGTGAACAAGTAGTTGGTTACCACATGCAGCAATGTTTTTGTACGGCCTTTTATTTCATATACTCGTATATATTGGCGCGTGAACTCTTAAAACGTGTGTGCACAGTACGGACAAAGGAAAGTTAGGGAAAAAAGGATTAGAGATACCGATGTACGAGCATTCATAGGCAGACGGGTGTTACGGTTAATTGGATTGCTACCGGCAATTTAAATGGAGTACTGATGGTGAAAGTAACGATAAAACAAGGTGACACAGGAAACATTTCACCGGTCTTTGAGGTTTTATCGCACGAGTTTGAAACTTATCTAGGGGTGCATACAGGTTTTAGGAACACCTGACCAGATGTGGTCATTGTACTGCAATTTAGAGCGGATAAATTACATAAAAAGTCCGGATCCGAAACCTAGACATTTCGCAGCATTTTTGGCAACATCAAATATGTACTCAATCCAACGTAGATTGTTATTGACACAAATGCCAATAACGGAACGTGATTCATGGATAATGGCTGGGTATTTAAATTTCGATTTAACGACAGCAGACAGCATTAAATTCCACATTTAATGGAGAACCTAAATTATTAGTGTAATTTGACTTGTATTTTAAGCAACCATTCAACTCACAAATTTTTAGATGGCTGAAAAAAAAAAAAACAAATAAATAATGTCTCTCGGACGCGGCTGCTATCGAATCTCGAACCCGAACTAGCATTTGAGAATGAAGCAGAATTTTTAATGTTTTTAATTAAAGAATAAAAGTTTTTACTATCTTTTGGACATTATATTTTTTGCCTCAGTTTTTAGTCGTATTCAAATTTTAAATGCTCATGAAAGGCGTTGCGGTCATCGTAAAGAAGAAGCATCGTTACGCCACGATCTAAGTTTTAACAGCCAATCCTTCTCGGTTACTACAAATTAAAACTCCTTTCTTTTTTCAACTAATTGTGTTTTATTTATTAATTTAAAAGAATTGATGTTGAATAAAAGAAAAGTCACAATAAAAAATATAAAATACTTAACATATATAACAAAGAGTTTTAGAGACTCATTGTTAATAAAAATAAGATGAAACTCCCAAACATATCTAGACATTTTACACTAAATACAATTTTTTATTGTAATTAAAATTTTTCTATTTTAATTTCAAACAAGAAATGATTTGGATGATTTTTCCAAAACAGAACAAATTTATCGATAATCTACAATAATAAGCAATTCTCTATATAAGAAATAATTTTCTTTTTTTATTTTGGTTTTAATAAAATGTGTCAATTTGTTTTAAACTTTAATAAATGTTTTACTATTCCGCATCTTAATTTGTCTATACACGGCAGGGTCTCTTAAGAGTTAAGACAACTTCTTTAAGAATAATATTAAAGCTACAAGACTTTACAAACATTATGTGTGTGACTGTTTTTATTATTTTGTTTTTCTTCAAATATGAGGTATTGCATTTTTGGTTTCCTTTTTTTTTCTATCATAATACGAGTATATGTAGGCAAAGAAATAGAATTTGATGGTTTTTGTTTTTGTTATTAAATTTCCCTTACAATAATTGCCTTCTAAAAAATGTAGGCTATAACTACTCAATAGATAGAATTGTTGTTTTTTTTATTATTATTTTTTCTTTTTACCAAAAAAAGAAGAGGGGAAAAATAGTGCACAAACAGTTCGTTAGTCATTTCTGTTCTTTTTTCATTTCGAGTAAATTAAATAGTGTAGTCTTTGATATATGTAAGTAATGGCGAACGAGAAAATGACGATGGAAAACAACTCCAATTCTTACAGCGATTTAAAAATTGACCAATGCACTTGCATATTGTTCCACAAGGTTAATTTAGCTTATAATTGATTTTTTTTTTTTTTTTTTTTTTTTTTTTGATATAAGATAAACATTTCGATTTATAATACCAACTTTAAAAATTGCGAATATCAATAAGATATTTTTTTTTGTTTTGTTTTCTTCTTGAAAACAAGTCGTTTTGCGTTTAAATTTTTCTTTTTTATTCTTATTCGGTGATTCTCTAGTGTTGGGCATTTTTTTTTTTTTTTTACTTGATTTTTCGTTGGGCGAGCTTCAGCTCTTTGGTCCAAACGATGTTGTTAAGAGCTTCCCCGAATAGGTATAGGAATACGGTAAACAGCAAACAAGCACCAAAGAAGACAATTCGTTGTGGGAATTCTAAGATTTCCAGGACAGGATACACCCAGACACCAGTATAGTGTTTGATAACGTGCACCCAGATCAGATAGGCGAACATAAAGGCAACAAGACCAGCCAAGCCCTTGCTTCGCTTAGGATATGTACGAAATGATGTGAACATCTCCAGGATGATGAAAACTACGATGTTTGTGTGCATGATGTGATTTAGCCATCTGAAATGAAAAATAATAATTAGATTCAATTAAAATTTGTTTGACATGATAAGAAAAATGGAAAATATCCAAAATGTCCTGCTTGTTTTCAGCAGTTGATATGGGAAGGACGTAAGTGAAATGCCCCAAATGAAATCAGTCAACAATTCCATTTAGTACGGTAACTGGTAAAACTGTTAATACCACCTTGATCAAAAAACGGATTTTTTTAAGTTGGTACATTTGTTTTTGACATTCACTCTAAATCTTATGGTCATAGCTTGATATTTGTAAAAGTTACGTAGCCAAGAGTACATCTATCTCTGTGTGTGTTGGCGATTTTTTTTACAATTTTAGAAATGGATTTAAATTTGCAACAGCAAACTTGTATTAAATTTTGCGTAAAAAAGGGATTTAATGGTGCGCAAACGTTGGAAATGTTGGAAAAGTGTTTCGGCAACGATTCTCTAACGAAACTGTCGTTTTCCAGTGGCACGAGCGGTTCAAAGGTGGTCGTGAGTCAATCGAAGATGATGAACGCAGTGGCAGACCATCGAAATCGAAAACCGACGAAAACATTGATGAAGTAAAAGAAATGTTGGTCAATAACCGCAAATTAACGATCAGAGAGACAGTAGAGGACTTGAACATTGCCTATGGATCCATCCAAGACATTTTGGTAAATGATTTGGGTTTCCGTCGTGTAGCAGCAAAATTGGTGCTAAAAGACCCCAATTTCGTGCAAAAAAGAGACCGTGTTGACGTCGCAAAGGAGATGATTTGTAAGGCTGAATCCGATCCCACATTCATCAAAAGGATTATTACCGGAGACGAGACGTGGGTCTTTGGGTACAACACGCAATGCAGACATGAGCCGAGACCAAAAAACCACGTCGTTTTCACTCAAAAAAGGAGGCAATGCTCACGGTTTTCATGGATTACAATGGTGTAGTGCATCATGAATTTTTACCAGAAGGCCAGACAGTTAGCAAAGAGTATTATTTGGGCGTTATGAGACGTTTGCGTAAAGCAATTCGCCGATAGAGACCAGAATTGTGGGCAGAAAATTTATGGATTTTGCAACTATGATAACGCACCATCGCACAGCGCCATCATTATTCGTAATTTTTTGACGAAAAATGGAACATATACCATCCAACAGCCACCGAATTCACCTGATTTGGCTCCCTGTGACATCTTTCTGTTCAATCGAGTTTAAAAACCCACTACGGGGAACGCGTTTCACGAGCCGAGAGGAAGTAATGGAAAAATCGCAGGAAGCACTGATAAACATACTGAAAATCGATTATAAAAAAATGTTTCGAGGATTGGATCAAGCGCTGACATAAGTGTGGTGCAGTCGATGGGGATTATTTTAAAGGGAAACTATAGATTTAGATGAATAAACTTGTATTTTTAATTTTTAGAATGAATTCCGGGAACTACTCGGGCATATACATATGTTATAAGGAGAAGACTACTAAAATAAAAAGTTAACAGAGATCGTCGTGGTTGGTGACTTTTACCATGCTTGACAAGTAAACAACGCCAGATTGTGGGCTACAAAATACTCATAAAAGCAGCAGGACGTCTAAAGAGAAATTTCATTTCATCTAATGGTACATATTTTTTCAACATATCTGTATTGCTTGGCTAATTTCCGAACATTTCATCATGGAATATTTTATTATCTATCTTATTGAAATATAAGGCTTACTCTATCGTAACTGGACATCAGATCTTTGTATAAGAATTTTCCAAATTGAAACAAAATATCCAAGTAATAGTCGTAGTCTAAATAGGATAAAGCCGGTTCTTTGTGTATGAGACCGTGTCGATAGACTAAATAAGAATGGAGTCATGGTATCGGTGCTATGTGCACGAAGCGTCGGTGCAATGCCTCATATAAGCAAAAGAAGATCGGCTTCTCCGGAGAAAAAGAATGCAATATGAAAAGCAAGAGATGTACCTACTTGCACATTGGAGAGGTTAATTTCATTGGCAATATTCCAAGTCTGCTTTTGAATCCGTATGAAAGAGGCTTTCACGTTAAATACAAGACCTCACATTATGTCCATAAAAGAAATTTGGATTTGAAATAAGTTCTGTAACCAAAATTTAGCCTCTGGGTTTGTGAAAAAGTAAAATGGAGGGAGGCAAATCCAAAAGCGGATCATTTCAAAAATTAAGCCGCATCCGCGTTAGAGTCAATTTTCAATAATACCGAACACGGTTTCTCCGACAATATCGAAGACATTAATTTGGACAGCATATGGTTTAAGCAGGATGGAGCTACGTTGCACATTGCCCATGAAACCATTAACTTATTAAGCGTTCAATTCGACATTAGTATTATATCGAAAAATGGAACAATAATTTGGGGTGGGGTTGTCACTCAATTATTTCTTGGGGGACTAAGTGAAGTCATTGATGTATATCGATTAACCGCAAGCTAGTCAGGCCTTGGAGAAAAAATTCAGCGTATTATTGTTGAGATGATACCCCAAATACTCGAGAGGCGGCCTAAAACACTTAATCAACGGGATTCGCTTCTTCAAAAGCAGCCAAGGAAGTCAGGTGCCGAACGTCGTGATCGAAACATAATGTCACCGTTCTTCATAAAGAATAAACTCAATTTCTGTCGCTTAAGGATATAGTCCTTATCAGATGTGGTGTGGTAGCTTACACGCACGACGTTATTCTCATGTGTCCAGTAAACGCACAAAGAGGTTTTTTAGCATCCTCGTCATGTCCTTGTCCACAAAGCACAGCTTCTCCTTTTCCAAAGGAAAATCAACTTACTATGTAAACATGCATGTACTCCCACCTAAGCTAAATGGTATCTTCCTGAGTTTCTCGAAGACTAAACTAAGGAAAGTAAGAACATGTTACAGAACGAAACAAAAAAACTCCAATTGGCGTAGTATCAATGTGGTCTAGACCCCACATTGAAGCCTTGTGCTTACATCAGAGCAGTTAAACCTGTGCTGTCTGGAAAAGCATTACCGATGCGATAAATAACTCTCCAACGGCAGTCCCTCAAACTCAGATGTTTTTGGTATACATTGATATTTGCTCCGAGACTGATGCTCATCCTAGAAAAATTTAAATCTGGGGAAGGATGCATTACTCCCAATAAATCCACTTTAGCATAAAAATCATTAGAACATCACTCGCCAAGATGGATACACCATATTACTTGCTGTGTATAGTGACGAGCTATTTCAACAACATGAAGTTAAGATTAAAAACAGATTATATCTTAATGCCGGAGTTCCACAGGTATCGTTCTTAGGGCCCTTATTGCGGAATATCATGTACGACGGAGTCCTGAAGCAGCTGACAGTAATTGGATTCGTCAATGACATGACGTCATGACTGTAGGTAAACAGATTAGTCCAATTGAATCCGCTAAAAACGAAAAACTGTAGAGTTCGCCAACTTCCAGATTCGTAACAAAATAATCTTGGGAAAATGGTGGACAACAGATTAGGGTTCAAGACACACGTGGACTATTTAACAAAGAAAGCATTGCAAATGCAATGAGCTCTTACGCGCATACTGCCTTGCCTGGACACTCAAAAAGGATCCTACTCTCGAGAGTTGCCACATCAGTTCTGTTGCATGCCGTCACAGTCTGGAAGCATGCATTGAAGATGATGAAGACCAAAAGGAGACTTAGGTCGATACACAGACTCTGCGCGTTAGGGACATTCAGCAGCTTTCGAACCATATCAGACGTGGCCTTTCTGAAAGATAGAATGGTTCAGGTCGACATCCTTGCAGATGAAATGTTGAGGATATACATATAACAGAGGACCCTTAAGCCAATAGAATCAATAGCATCAAAATTGAGGAAAAGGCAACGTCAATAACTACGGCAAGCTCGTTGAGATAATACAACGGAAGGCAGATGGACATACAAACTAATCCATGACTTGGTAGAATGCAAACATGGAGACTGCAACTACATCCTTACGTAGTTCCTATCTGGCCACGGTGATTATCGCGAATATATCCCCGTTTTGGGAACGACAGTTCACCATCTTGTCCCGAAAGTCCAAATGAAAATGAAGATACGGAGAAACATGTATTTTTATAGCAATTCTATAAAACAAGCTGCGGAGAATAGAAAGGCTAAGAAAAGCAACAGAAGAAGCCTCAGAATCTGCTGAAACATCAGAAGCAGTTAACACAAAACGAAAGCAAATCAAGCTGCTTATCAGCCCCGCGGGGACAGTGATAAAAGTGTGTAGGGTGTGGTTTAGCTACGTATGCGTATTCGTGGAATCGGGCAATCAGGCTAGCGAATGGTGCATGCTGGTAGCCCGGAAAATTGCTATCTATGAAGATTAAACATCCTTTGGTGTACAAAAAAACAGAAATCATCCGAAATGAATGAGTAGAGACAAGTTATTCTCAGTAGGGCAATCATAATTTCCATAAACGGCTATAAAACTGCTAAAGATCAAGCTTTCAATTTACTTCCACATTGTAGCATCATCCAAGTCTCAACTATTTGTTAGATCATAACTTGGCTCAGCCTGAATACGACGCTAGTGACTAGATCATCATCTTCGAACACCATCAAATGAAGAGTGGTTGAAGACAAGCTTGTGTTATTTAACGAGATATGTAAACAACACAGAATCACACACATGGGTTCCCGGAAAACTTGGAGGTCCCATGGAAATGCACCTGCTGACTCATGAGGACATACACTTATATTGCCCATCCTTCAGAAAATGAGGTATTTACTCACAAATATAGTTATTGGAAGATACGATGATGAATTTGAAATGCAACCTATTGTGAACTCCTGTGCAACTGCCTTGCTTTTCCAAGCATCAAAATGTAATCTCTGACCAATTATCGATTCCGAAATCGAAATGTAAAAAAACTGACCTTAACAAATTTCTCAAGAAATTCGATAGTTCCATGAGTAGAGTAGGACATCGCTCATAACTGACTTAGACCAGTTCTTCAAATGACAACTCGTTGTGTTAATATTTAATTTTCATAATTTTTTCCAGTGATCAGAAAACAATTTTCCATCCGAATCTGTATCTTTTTTTTAAATGTTTTCCTTTTAAAGAACTTAACCTACATAAATAAGCCTTACTCTTGCAAATTGCTGTTGCATTAAACTATAATGATGATGATGATCATGAAAATGACACTTGCAAGGAAAACACTCGCTCTAAGGTGACATACCATATTAGAAGGAACCTAGTTACTCGGACATGCTAAGACATCGGACAGCTTAGACATGTTGCCCTAATAAACAGAAGTTTCTTTGAATCTGTTTCATAGGTACAACCATGTAAAGGACGACCTCGATTTGGATAGGCTTTATTGAGGTCCACGTCTACTCCGGATTTTAACACCACCCAAAGTACATAGAAATAAAGTTAAATCACGGTCTTAGTAATTAACCAACTAAGAAAGTTCCCTAAGCTTTCAGAATATCGCTGAACATTAAACAGATGTGATGCAAGATGCCATCACATTCCCATACCAAAAACGGCGAACGAAACAAAAAAAAAAAAAAAAAAAAAAAAAAAAAAAAAAAAAAACCAAATCGATTCGAACTGAAACAAAAGAATTCACATCGATGCCAAACAAACAGGTAGCAAAGCGCTAACCATATACAAATTCACACTCTGCGCGTTTAATTACACACCAGTTAGCAGTCGTTTATTTCAGTTTTTGATTTGTTATTTGTTGATCGTTCAACCAGTTAATTTCTATGAGCATGTAATGTAAATAGTAACTGCGGCGGTATCACCTTTTGCACGTTATCTGTCTATTCTTTTTTTTTTTATATTCACTCACTTTTATTTGCATGTCAAAGATTAATTGTTACCTCGATTTGCTTTGGTTTTATTTAAATTTAATCACAGGCACTACATTTAATTAAGACTTACCCGGGAAAAACTGCATCTAGAACTTTGGGGAATATAAGTTCACGGTCGATGGCGTATAGTGTCCAAAAACTGATACCAACATTTAAGGCGACTGGGAATGCTAATGCAGCCAAAAGATAATCCTTGACTTTTCTAATAGTGGGCACTTTCTTCGGAGCCACTTCATTTGTTCCAATAAAATCATTGCCCAGACTAATAATAAAGTACACAGCTTGAATTATCTGAAATTAGATAAAACACAAGTCCAAGTCATTAATTGAGTATCGTAGATGATTGTACATAGAGATAATTTTTTATATAAGCTAGGCTATTCTTTAAACTGAAGTATGTTATCTGCCTTTTTTCTTTTGTTAGGTTGTTATGTAACAATGTAATAATTCGTAATCATTATCGTGAATCAATATAATTAATCAGGACAGTATCTATAAGACTTTACCGCATCAAGGAATGTAAGGAAGCGAAATTTCCCGCCGAAGGTGCTGTGCATTCCAACATTTATCTCAGGAAAGTAGATATAAGTGTAGTCATAGTAGATTGCATAGCTGAATTGAACCACACAAATAGCATGCAAAAGTATACGGAGGCTCTTGAAGATTCCTTGATTCCAGGCGTACGTTATCGGGGCATTGTTTGATCTGTTTTTGGCCATTTCAAAATGTGAACGATTTTTTTTCCGATTTAAATTTGGCACTTTATTTTGTGGAATGTATGAAGTGGAACTACGTAAATAACAGAGACGATTAGACAAACTAATGATTTGGGAGAGAAATTGAAATACCAAAATCCACTGCAAGAGGGAAAAAAAAGAAGAAAACACAAAAAACAAATCGATGGATGATATTGAAAGCGAAGCCGCCCGAAAGTAGTTTGGCGTGACAGCTGTTTGTTGATGTCAGTTGAAAAACTAAGCGAAAACGTACTAGATCGAAAATGGGCAGGGATGGTTGTATGCTGAAAAATTTGTTTGATTTGCATGAAATTAGGCTTAAGGAGTGACTGTTTTTAGAATAAAATCATGAGTTATTATGTATTGGCGGTTAGTTTTTAGGTCTCAGTTTAATATCCTATATATAATATATGTACATATATAAACTACGTTGATTTTATTATCACACAGTTTACATGCAGAAATTTAGTGTAATTTATTAGAAATATGGGACACTATCAATTAAAAAGTCTTGAGTTACAAGATTTGTTTGATTTTAAGATTTAACTCAAGAGGTAAATATAAGAATATTTAGATGTTGGTTTGTAAATCAACATAGAAATCTCTATTTTAGTAATAAGGTTTTGTTTAAAAGGAGTGGAGACAAATTCCAAGCAGAAAGCTTTATGATTTGGTTATAATCGGCTATGCGTTAGATTCCACTTGACAATCAAATATGCTTTATCACCTCTGCTGAATACACATAGTAAAATTAACGATTAGCGCTCCATGTCCAACTTTTTCTTTCACCAAATTCTCCATTCTCCATTACCCTCCCTCTGTATTATGTAGATACAAATTTAAATGAGAGTTCACTCAAATAACGGATTTGCAAAGGGGTCCTTCGGAAACCTCTCGATTATAGAGCATTGCCTGTATATACCATTCCTTGTCTCTGCTTTTGGGATTGTGATGGACTTGAAAACAATATTTCCTTGAAATATGCAGGATCTTTTAAGAAGTCTTCAGGGTCATGGCCTTGGTGTTCGCTCTTTCCACTGCTGCTTGAAAGCTGGCTTAAATGATTTTTAACAGCAAACCTAGAACTCATCATCGAATGTGAAGTAAATGCGCATGAAACTGTGTGAAGGAACATTCGCAATAAACAGCGAAGCCCCACTTATGTTGTTTAAAGGTTGGGAGTATCCCTTCTTTTTAGTTCAAACGGCCATCCCTCCGACCCAACATATACATATATCTTTCTATTGATTCTGACAACTACTTCGTTGCACTATTAGATAATGGTGAAGACAGGTGATGCCTGCCACGCCTTAACTATGCAACATTCAGAATCTTGACATTTTCTCTCTTTTAAAGCTATAAAAAGAAAACGACAGTTTATTTATAAACGAGGTGTGTTCAAACAGTGTGTTCAAAAGATAACTCTTTATTTTTATAAAAAAATATCTATCTATTCATCAATATTAATGTACTTCCCTTCAATGTAATCCCCCTCAGATATAATACACTTGCGCCAACGATTTTTCCAATCCTCGAAGTACTTCTCATAAGCACTTTTAGGTATAGCCTTGAGCTCTTCCGTTTTCATTTCCTCAATCGTTGCAAATAACTTGCAAATGACTTCCTTTCGTAAATCTCTTCAGTACAGGAACAGGGAAAACTTATGACCCTTTTGAGCAAGTCATTCAAGAGTTCCTGAGCGATGCTCATGCGACGGTTCTTCTGATCAAAATTTAGAAGTTTCGGAACAAACTTCTCTAACATACGTTTTTTGCTCAAAACGTCCGAAAAAATTGCATGATACGAGCCGACCAGGATGTCAACATCCTCAGCAATTTGTCTTATGGTAATTCGAAGAATTTTTTCAGACGATGATATCATCTTTTGTTGATATGCTGGGGCGTCCAGAGCGAGATTTGTCATTGGCATTTTCCTGGCTATCTTGGAAGAGATTTTACTTTTTACAGTATGCCACTGTCAACATTCAAAGTGTTTTAGAGCACCTGATTTAATTGTTTACACAAAATTTGAAGAAAATTGTTTGCTCCTTATTTTAAATTAATTGAATATTACCGAGCACACCAAAATACGTCTAAACTTTTTATCTATCAAAAACTATGGTATATACTTGAAACAGTATACATATGTTGGGGACATGTGTCCCGACTAACACAACAAAAAAAAAAAAAAAGTCAAATGTCACCTTACTTTTTGATCGCACCTCGTATAGGCTGCTTTACTCACTTTTGGATATCTTTGGTTTTCGTAACGATATTTACTCTCTAAGAAATCCGCACAGACATAACGAACACTAGTACGCTAAAAGATTAACTGGAAGTGAAAACGTCATAAACTATACGTTGCATTAATGCGTTGTCTCCCTCACTATTATTGAAATAAACGCCTTATAAAAGAGCGGTTTATTCCAGAAGTTTACACGGCAGGATGAGTCTTGTCCAAGTTATCACAGCGATCAGACCTTAGATCATAAATAAATTAAACTAGATGTCGAACTCTATTAAACATCTGCAAACCCGGAACTTTCGCATTTTATTTCATATTTTACCTGCGAATATTTAACGTGGTGGAAAAGTGAAAAGAATAGAATATATGGAAAGAAACCTCTTTTTTTTTTGTTTCAAGTGCACAAAAAGGGGATAGTATCAGAATAAAATTAAAAAAAGGACCTTAAAATCATATTTTGAACATATCATTTGAAGATATAAATGGAATGCAACTACTACAATTTTAAAATCAAACTTAAGCTTATATTGTTAATCATTTGTATTAGCATTTTTCACGTTCAGGCACAAACTTTGGACTCTGGACATCAATGAAAAGGATTGTTAATTAAGGGCATTTTTGAAATACAATTTCAATGTTGTTCTTTTAGATAAGTAAAAAAGTGTTAAGTAAAAAAATTAATTAAATAATTAATACTAAAAACTAATAAATTAATATTTTTGACAGTTTTTTTTTTTAGAAAAACATTTGTATATTTCATTGGATTTAAAGGTTTTCCAAAAATTTCCAGAAAGTTTTCTTTTCACACATTATAAAATACAAAAGGAGTGGAATTTTAATGGCCTTTTTGTTAATAAATCCCAGAATAGCCAACTTACAATGTGCAGCAAGACTTTTGATATACAAACTCAATTTAGTTTTTTTCGGAGGGAATTTAGTTTATAATTGTTTTCAACAGATCTGTTTCTTTTCAAGTAATCAATGTTTATTTATACCTCCTTAGAGGTAAAATCAAAAACAGTAATATTTCGTTTAGAAAAAAATATAATGGAAATCAAAACGTTCCGATGTATCCAAAATGAGCACAGCTAAATTGTTGATACCCTTAATGAAAAGTTTATACCTTTATTATGCAGAAAAGAACTTACCTAATATTTTGTTGAGTACCCTTTAAGCATTTTAACTTCTTTAAGCCGATCTGGCATGGAATGCATCCACTTTTACATATATTCACTTGTTATTTCTTATCATTCTACTAAAAATAATGCTTTTAACTAAGGCTTTGATGTAATGACACATTTTTGTAAGATCTTTTCTAAATGATTCCAAGGACGTTCTATTGGGTTAAGATCGGGGCTTTGAGGTGGTGTTAGTTGGAAGTGGGGGACTTTATGTATCAAACATGCGACATGCTTCGGATCACTGTCTCGTTGGGAGTAATTATCTTTCGCGATAACCATTTTTGGTGTACTTTAAAGCAAATTTTTTAAATATACTTCTTTTGTCATGATCTCAATAAATATGACCAAATTATGGATGCCAAAAGTGGACGCTTTACTTGTTTCCTTGTGTTTTTGAATTCAAAGCTTCATTTGGTTGTCTTCAAGCTTTCGAAGGCCTATTTGATCCATAAATGTCAAGTCAATGTCTATTTTAATCTTCTGAAAATAATTCTAGAAGTAAAATCCTTTGTTTTTGTATTTATAAGTAAAGCCTTCTCATTTTTTATTTGCTTCGCTGACGAAAGGTTTCCTTCGAGCAGTATAGCATTTATATACAGATCGTTGTGTCCATCTACGTACTGTGTATGTTGCTTTTGTTGGGCCAATTTGATTTCGTTGACATTTACGACAGTCACGTCAAATTTTAGCATTACAACAGGATCTTTGTGAAATGAAATTTTTGGAAAAAATCGGTCAAACGATAGCGTTACAAAAAAAGACATTTTAAAATTAAAATCGTTGACCGTAGACAATTTTTTCTGAAATTTAGAAATTCATATAAGTTAATTACCATTTGCCGTGTAATTCAGATTTTTTTCTTCATTCTGAGCTAAATGTGTCCAGTCACACCCACATTTTATTAAAAAAGAATTAGTCAATTCTCTGTTGTTCCAAATAGATTTATGAATCACAATATTTTTTTACTTTGTTTATTATTTTGTTTGCTATTGCTATTACCAATATTTTAAATTAAATTTTTCAAAAGGTTTATGTAAAATTATATTTCCACAAATAAAAACAATCAAAATAATAATTTATCCTTATCTATTACTTCTTACGAAAAATTAATACAAGGGTAATTAATATAAGGGCTTGTAAATTATATATTATTATTACTTGAGTTTGCCATCTATTGTATATAGTTCATCTATGTATTGTCCAAGTCCGCACAGCGATGACATGTATTATAGATTTTGCGTTAAATTAAATAAAGTAACTTTTGTTATTCCGAAGGCCTCTGCATTTTTTTTATTTCTTTAAATAATCGTGGCAAACTCAGTACTTACAGCCATCTAAAAGTGAATTGGGGATGACCGTATGTGGAGTTATACGCCTGAACCTATAAGCCCATCCAAATGAAAGCCTACGCATACAAAATAAGATAAAGAATTTTTTGTTGACCTGTCAGCTGAAATATATCCTTAGAATTTCTAGCCAGAGCTCTGTAGAAAATTACATGCGGCGAAAGAATTTCCGCTATAGTATTTACGGTAACGTATAGCCTGGAGAGCACGGTAATTACCAGGTGTACCGGTATGAAATGAGCGTTAAGATACAAATGTCTCGATAGCAAACATTTATTGAAAACGGGCCTTATTTTTTTTTTTTTGGTTGCTATGACACCTGTCAAACATTTAGTTTACATTTTTGGTTTTCATTTGAAGAAAAGTGCTGCAGAGTCGCATCGAATGCTTGTCGAGGCATATGGTGATCATGCTTTATCAGAAGCAACATGTAAAAGATGGTTTCAACGATTCAGAGATAACGATTTGGATGTGAAAAATTAAGATCGTGGAAGACCACTAAAAAAGTTTGAAGACGCCGAATTTCAAACAATATTGGATTAAGATGACACTTTCAGTCAGAAACAAATGGCAGAAATGTTACATGTTGCACAATAAACAATTTCTGGCCGTTTAAAAGCTATTAAAAGATCAATAATCTGAAAAATGAATTGAATGAAAATGCTTCAAAGACACGATAAAAAATCAGTTTTGCATTGAATTGTTACCGGCGATGAAAAATGGATTTATTTTCAGGATCCTAAACGGAAAAAATCAGATCGATTTAGCAAGAAGACAATGTTGTGTGTCTGGTGGGACCAGAAAGGTGTGGTGTACCACAAGCTCCTAAAACCTGGTGAAACCGTTAATACAGATGGTCAATTTGAGCCATGCATTGATTGAAAAAGGACCAGAATAGGCCAGAAGACAATGCAAGGTACCTGCACACAAAGCAAAACTGGTTCAGGATACAACCAAAGCACTTGGCTGGGAGCTGCTACCACACCCGCTATATTCACCAGACTTGGCATCTTCCGACTACCATTTGTTTTCATCGATGGGACACGCATTAGCTGAGCAGCACTTCGAATCCTACGAGGAAGTCGAAAATTGGTTGACTTTTTGGTTTCCTTCAAAAGAAGAACAGTTTTATTGGCGTGGAGTCCATAAATTGCCTGAAAGATGAAAAAAATGTGTAGCTAGCAATGGCCAATACTTTGAATAAAATGTTTTTTACTTTCCTACTAAAAATTAGTGTTTTATTTTCACTTCATACCGGTACACCTGGTGTAATTCTAAAAGGTTTTTGCAAGGCTCAGTCAGGGGCATGCAATAATGGGACTTTTACTTTAGCTACCATAAGATAATAATCTGTCGAACTGGAGTCAAAGAGAAATGATGAGTCGATGCCAATAGTTGGAATATCAGCTCTGCGAGTATACGTACATATGTTTCATGCTTGTTTTAAAAATGGGATGTTTTAAGCTCAGTTAAAACATATTAACACTGTCACGGATGGGCAAATCGTTCAAAAGACCGACTTCAAGGACGCAAAGAATAGTACGTATTGTCTTAAGATCTATAGTTATGTTATTGATATTTGGAAACTCTCCCTCAGAACTATATTATAATACATCAGAAATGCAGCAAATTTTTGAGGCGGTGGGAGGTGCGCTTTATCGTAACTTTAGTGCTCTAACCGATAGTGTATGGGGCATTTAGCTGTTGGGCTATTGTCATTACACGTACATCAATTAACAAACAGATTCAAAAGGGAATTGAAGAAATATCGAAAAATAAAAGAGTGCAAATCGGAATACATGGCCACGACTGAGAACAAATCGGCAGCCAACTCATTAGACGTCATTATCAACTAATGCACATTGTTATATATTTTGATTAACAGATAAAACCCGAACGAAGTTCCATCGAAGGCTGATCCTACCAAACCGTTGCTTTTTGGTTTAGTGGAAAAACTTCATTCAAATCCTTTATCCTCCTGCACCTAACTTAATAATCCTGTTTCTGAAAGCTTTTCTCTATGGTCTCGACCTGTGGATCAAGTTTGCCAAATATTAGTTTACTTTGAGTAAAAAATATGTCATAGGGTACATGGTGACCCGTACGACGGCTACAATCGCAAGATCCTTTTCCGATAGAGTCAACCTTATAAGGTTTTCGCATCGTATCGAAAATCAAATTTTCTCCAAAACTCTCGTAACCTTAATCGAAAACAGAAGTTTTCTCATACATTTTTTAGTTATGGGAAAACTAGTTTTGAATGAAACTTCCTGAAAATCTGATCGCAATTGTAAGGTTATTGAAGCAGACATACTTTATGAAACATTCAGCACATCAGCAAAACAACTGACAGATTGGACAAAACAACAGGTCTGTTCGAAATCTTTTCTATGACGACAAGTGCCGGCAGTTAAGCAAGATGCATACAAAATATCATACAAGCGAGGTCGAGGAAATTCAGAAATTCTAATCCAGGAATGAGATTCGGAAATTTTACCAAAAGACAAAAGAAAAAAAACATGCGACGTAAACACACCCTGAATCGAAGCCTATAGAGATGAATAATGAAATAAACTGTAGACTCGCAGTCGATGCATTTCCGTAGATTGTGTAGTGATGAACCAAATACCGCTGTTAGGCAGAATGAACTTCCAACGTGGAGGACGTAGACCAACAATTTCGTTCACCCGACCTGGAAGAACTGAAGATAAACATATTTAAGCTACTAGCTCCTCAAAACAGCAAGCGATGATTCATGTAAAATATAGTCGGACGAAAGTATGCCCGTTGAATGAAATCTCAGCATTGTTTGTCCGACCCTCAAGAAAGGAGACCCTTTGAACTATAGAAGCATCAGCCTTCTTAACATCTCCCACAAGATAATATCTGCCATATTGCGTGAAGATGTTCGTCAACAATCTGATTGCTGCATATCAGTGTGACTTTAGGCCAGTAAGGTCCAACCTCAACCAAATATTCACACTTTCGCAGATCTTGGGAAAAACCCATGAGCTCCAAATCGATACACACACAATATATATTAATCGATTTTAAGGTCGCGATATGACAGCATCTATAGTCACGAACTTTATAGAGCAATGCTTAGCTTTGGCATCCCTGCCAAACTCGTCCGTTTGTGCAGGATAACGATGGAAAATGTACGCTGATGAATCAAGGTCGGTAAAGAACACACCGAGATCTTTGATATCAAAAAAGGACCTAGAGGCGATGCGGTGTCATGCAATTTCTTTAACATCATTTTTGAAAGAATAGTGAAAAACTTACCTGCCATCACAAGAGGCACAATCCTCCAAAAGTCTCGGATACGCCGATGATATTTGCATAATCGGAAGAAAGCAGCGTGATGTTGGCGTTACTTTCGCGAATATTGAGGCGAAAGTTGCGAGAATGAGTTTACTTTTTAATGAGCGCAAGACCAAGTATATTCTGTCAATAAGAAAGGGCGCCCAACTTCGAAGTTTCGGACAAAATGGACTTAAGTTCTGCTATCAAATTAGACAATGACACCAGCGCTGAGATGAACCGAAGAATTACTCTTGCCAATTGCTGCTTCTTTGGGCTAAGAAGGCAATTGACTAGCAAAACCCTCTCTCGAACAATAAAAATAACCCTGTACAATCCCTTAATAATTCCAGACCTGCTCAATCACGCAGAAGCATAGATCTTATCAAAAATGGATGAGGGCGCACTTGGCTGCTTTAGCAGGAAAATTCTTTGTCTGATTTTCAGTCCTGTCTGCATAGATGGTGAGTGGAGAAGGAGATACAACTATACAGCGACATCGACATAGCTCGAAGAGTAAAGGTCTAACGACTGATATGGCTGTGTTATGTAGAACGAATGGACACCAAATGCTCCGGTCCGAAAAGTGTTCGAATCTGCCCCGAAGTACAGCGCAGAGGGGACCTCATTTAACTTAGCTTTCAAAACTGGAGGAAGCTAGCTTAAGAACCAGCTAGTTGAGGCACAGGTCCATCAATAAGCCACCTTAAAAAAATAAAAAATTGCCTCGACTATAAACCAAGTAATTGTGGATGCCAGAATATTCGATGTAACAAACTAAAAGCTGAGTATTTTCAAATAGAGTTAGATTACCAAAAATCAAACCTCATCTAAAAGTATTTCTTTCCAATTGGAAGTAGATTGAAAATGTTATTCACAAACTAAAAATTACAAAACAATTTTATTATTGTAATTAGGAAGGAACCTTCAAAACATTTCCTCTTCGCTTTGAAATGACAAGCTATTTATAACACTTGAGCTCACCAACTTAATTGCGTCCTTATTTTCCCATTACCGCGGAAACTCTTCTGAAATTCTTTGGATAACCTTCTATGTCAGCATAAGTGTCAACATAAGGACAACAATTTTATGGCAAGTAGTCATCTCTATCCGGATTAATGAATTGAAGACAAACCAACCCTTCAAAACGCACTGGATGACGTACCAAACGTCTAAGCACTCACTCATAATTAATTTTTTTGAAAGACATACGAATAATGTATGCTAGATAAGCGCGCACGTAGTAGCGGTCACCTTGTCGATAACCACCTTGAGTTGTTTTTAGGGATTGTCCATTTACCTTGACTATCGAATTCAATATATCAAGTCGGTGGCCAAACAAATCATTTCCTCGAATAACAAAAAAAAAACAAACACAAAAATAAGTTCCTTGAAATTGAATCAATAGCCGAAGTGGAATAACTTCCACTTCGTTTGCTCTTTATTAAATCACACTGCAGTTACAAACAGTAATACTCTAATATAGTACTAATTACAATCGTCCTTCTATTTCTGTTTCCAAATCGATATCTGTTAAATCCTCTTCGTGCAGCGGGATATCTTCATCAACCACGTCCTGGATAGCTTCCCTATCAAGTGGATTCTCTAGAAACATTGGATTATCAAAGGATGTGCTTGTTCCTTCAGTTCTTTCTGGAAACTCTGCTGATACATTGTATTGTTGCACATCGATGATAACATTTTCCGCTGTATCACCATCTGTTGGTGCTGTGTTATCGAAACGTGCAAAAACGAAAGGGGAGTGAAAGAAATCATACCAGCGGACGTGCATCCATCTCGGTAAGCGAATGAATTCATTTTCTGGAGCAAAATTAACAAAAACCACTGTAAAGAAGGCCAATACACCGAGAAGAGTTACCAGCATGAGTAAGAGTGCTGCACCAAAACCATTTGGATTGTACGGGCGTCCTGATGTAAAGAATTCTTTCTTTTTATTTTGGAAGACATCCCAGCTAACAGTTTCATTGAAGCGATGCATAAATTTCACACTTCTTTCTTCATAGTTGTCCTTGTCCAAAATGACAGCCTGCAAATAGATAGACACTCCTTCATCCACAAAACTCACGTGATAATCAAGTTGTTCCTCCATATCCTGGTCCTTGAGAGAACGTTTAATAATTCGACTCAACTTTTCGGGATATGATGAATCACATTTGTCAACGATCACCTTCAACAGAACCCCACAAATGGGGCAGCAGTGACCGTATGGTAAGATTGGTGTTAAACACTTTAGGTCCTCACATAATCCCTTTACATGATGGCAGACATTGCCTTCAGTTTCCAAAATGATATCCGACTTATGACAACCGCACACCGGTTCGTTGTAGTATTCCACCTTCGTAAGGGATGTATCCTTGAAAATAATTTCACCAAGTTCCGTCTTGAAAAGCTGCTCCAGGTATTCACTTGACACATCGAAACCCGCAAAATTAACCTCACCCACTCGTAAAGTACGGACGTAACTTAAGTCGATCGATATGGCCCCGGTTGCAGGGATTCGTACCGACTCATTGTTGCAGGGGACTCGTTCAATATGTGGCACTGCAGGGTTTTGTGATGAGGTGCTGCTTCCACTGCTACTGCCGGTTGCTTCGTTTGAAATGTCACGCCAGTTATGAGGGTCAAACCAATGTCGAGAGGATACTGCTTTGACTTCTGCCCTTTGGTTGAAATTCTCACATTTGCGACCATTGCTGATTCCACTGGAGAAGGTGATTTTTGAGTTGGGTCGTAGAAGTAGGGCTCCATCTTGAGGTAGCGTTATCCCAGTGGTGTCGATAGTTGACGCAAGTAGAATTGCCGACGAGTATGATTCAGGAAATATGATTTCATCGTGGGAACATGGGAGGTAGCCTGATTGCCAGGTGTTGGCGTTATCGAAATCTGGTTCTTCAATCCATAGTTTTGATGCACTTGTCGAATAAAATATGAAGTTTACAAGTTCTAATGAGATGAAGAGGAATTTGTGTTTATTCATCTTGTCGATGCACGATAGACTGCTAATTAGTGATATACAGTGGGTGTCTGTTTATAATTTCATTTTCTTTTTTTTTTTTTTTTGAAAAAGGGGCGTTAGTGATATTAATTTAAATGATAACAGTTTTAGTGTGAAGAGAGAAATGATTAAATTGTTTTTGAGTTCGGAAAGATTTACTTCTTAGGAAAAAGCAACACGGCCACCTCATTCTGGAGAGGAAGTGCAGTTTCTATGAATGCTAGTTCTTTAGTTTCATCCTCGAATGATGTACATATGTTATTTTGTCTTATTTCAGGTAAACTGTGAACAAATTTATTGATTTTGGAAATTGTTATTGTAAGTATCAATGTATCAATGAACTGCAATAAACTTGATCAAGCTTATTATTATGCAGAAAATTAAAAATACAAGTTTATTCATCTAAATTTACAGGTTGACTGACTCGAACTGCAACTTTTTAAATGCTATTATTTTTTTATTTTTTTGATAAATTTTATTGTGCCAAAGCAAAAAATGTTGGAAAGTACATCAATTTTCAAATTGTTTCAGTAGTTTTCAATATAACCACCTTTGGCTGCACGCAAGTGGCTCTGCGGTATTTTGGCCCATTCCTGGCGAAGTGCTTGTTTGAGGTGGTCCAAACTTTGGTATTTTTTAGTGCCAACCTTCGCCTTCAAAATACCCCAGACGGAGAAATCCAACGGATTTGCATCCGAAAAATTTGCAATCCATTGTGTCTAAGAAATGAAGTATGGAACATTGTTTTTTAAACAATCTTGGTTGACGCGCGCTTTGTGAGACGGTGCCGAGTCTTGTTGAAATGTCCGCGGTCTCCGACCCAAATGACTGTTTGTCCAAGGCTTCAATACTGTCTCTAAGACAGTTTGAAGGTATACGATCGCATTAACTTTGACGCCATGGTCCAAAAAGACGAGCGGAGAGCGATCATCGGCGGTTATGGCGGACCAAACCATCACCGTCGGTGCTGCCTGCTTTCTGGTGGCCGTCCGAAGGTGTAAATTTTCGAAGGACCTCTCTGGCAAGTAAACTCGGTCATTTTGTTTGTTGACATATTGGTCGATAACAAATGGCGACTCATCGAAAAAAACCAAATTCGGCAACTCACCACTTTCGTGCAAGCGTAGCAACTCCTTCGCTCTTTCGACTCTAACTTTTGTCTGTTGGGGTGTAAGATCGTGTGTTTTTTGGAACTTCAATAGCTTGAGCCCAAGCTCATTTTTTAGTATGTGTTGCATCCGTTCCAACGATCTGTTGAACTCACGAACCATTTTCGAGCCTTCACTTTCCGAACCATTTCTGCAGATGCTGCTGTTTTTTTTATGACCACCTCCATGGCGTTTTGCAACGCTGCCATGGTTTGAGACACGAATGATTTATTTAGGTGCTGGAGGGCTCTAACGATAGCTACTTGTGGATCTCCAGTCAAATATAAAGCAATCACATTGTCACGTTTAAATTTCATCGCGGATAATAAATAAACTGAGACGCAAATCGTTTAAAAGGCTTGTAAATAAAAAATTATCTGTCATGTGTCATGTGCTCACAGTAATGAATGTTTTGGAAATTATAGCAGTCTGAGGTTGGTTGCAGTTCGACTCAGTCAGGGTGTATATTGTCCCCTTCAAAGCTTGATCCAATCATCGAATCAATTTTTTATATTCGGTTTCTGGTATGTCCATCAGTGCTTCCTGCGATTTTTCCATTACTTCCTCTCGAGTTTTCTGCCCACAATTCTGGTCTCTTTCGGCGAATTGCTTCAAGCAAAAGTCTCATAATGCCCAACTAATACTACTCTTTGCTTACTGTCTGGTCTTCTGGCAAAAATTCATGATGCACTACACCTTTGTAATCCATGAAAACCGTGAGCATTGCCTTCCTTTTTGACTGAAAATGACGTGGTTTTTTAGTCTCGACTTATTTGGTGAACGCCACTCTGGGTTGCGTGTCGTACTCATGAACCCACGTCTCCTCTCCAGTAATGATCCTTCTGATAAATGTGGGATCGGATTCAACCTCGCAAATCATCTCTTTTGCTACGTCAACGCGGTCTCTTTTTTGCATGAAATTCTCACCAACTTTGCTGCTAGAAAATGTCTCGTGCCACTGGTAAATGACTGTTTTCTTTAGAGAATCGTTGCCAAAACACTTTTCCAACATTTCTAACGTTCGCGCACCATTAAATCCGTTTCTTTACCCAAAATTTAAGTTCGTTGTTGCAAATTTAAATCCATTTCTAAAATTGTAAAAAATCACCAACACACACAGAGATAGATGTACTCTTGGCTACGTAAATATCAAGCTATGCCGCTAAGATTTAGAGGGAATGTCAACAACAGATGTACCAACTTAACAAAAAAAAAAAAAAAAAAAAAAAACAGAACTCAAATCAGAACAATGGGAGCGCCACACGATGGTTATTTTTGATCAAGGATGCCTCTTTAAAAGCATCAACTTCTAGGGACGCACCTGCGCTCCCTGAAGCAGAAACTGTCGATCCGATGGAAGGAATTGAATTCGTCCCTTCTAAGCAACTCATACTAAGACACTTTGTATGAAAACACAATTAGCATGCTATCAGATGAGTTATGTATACCGTCCGTTAGCACGAAAGTACCCTCAGGTTCTGTGAACAGGTACATGAACCTAAACATTTAATTAAGACCTTCGGATAAGGAAAGGTTCAAACAAGGTTTGAAATGAGGTGACTCTAGAGAACATTCTCTATAGATTGCCACTGCCAAAACCAAAAACAACTGCATAGAAGGCAAACAAACCCGATCCGACGACTCCATTCCCTAGACGTCGAAAGCAAAGAGAATCCGAACAGGAAATGCTACAGTCGACAAGGTTGCATATACCAATTTATTCGGCCGAGTCAGGCTGAGTGTAATCCCGTAAGACATCAATCTCAACCCCCTTAGTATTGAGCGAATGACTCAAATATAGGAGGGAGCTATCAATGTTTCGATTGAGCTTCGAGACGAAGAGGTGAAACCGTCTTTTGACAGCTCTGCTAACAGGGCTGCCTGCGTCGTGTTTGCCAACTGCGAATTGGCTGAGGAGTAATTTCTCTAAAATCAAGGAG
Source organism: Volucella inanis (assembly GCA_907269105.1). Lineage (NCBI taxonomy): Eukaryota > Metazoa > Arthropoda > Insecta > Diptera > Syrphidae > Volucella > Volucella inanis. The sequence continues at coordinate 68,510,229 of OU026157.1, read as the reverse complement.
AAATGCCATCTAAACCTGATGTTAATGCAGAAGGATTCATTTCCGAAACAACAAATCATTGGCCTAACTGGCGAGAAAATAATGGCGTTCTTGGATGCAGAAAACTTAGGCTTTAACTCCAGAACCTGTAAAGTCCTGCAAAGAGTGGAAGAGAAGGATTTCATCCACATGGTCTTTGCTGTAAATCACAGTGCGGTGAAACGGCTAAGAGATCATGTCTAGTAAAGTTTCGGTAAGCTGAGACCCATTATAAAGAACTCACCAGCAGTCTGTCGAAGAAATTACTGAACACCACCGTCAATACTACTGCAGTTAAGAGTGATAGAGCACATTAGCTCCCCTCAACGAGCCGGTCAACACAAAAATAGACCCAAAAGCAGAGTTCCTGTACCTCTACCGAGGAGTCAAGCGGCAGAAAACGCAGGTCTTCCGGAGAGAGTGTGGCTTAAGGGCCACTCCCATGGCGAGGTTCCCATACTGCAGAAAAGCGATAACAAACCGAACCGCATACGGAGTAACAAACCCACTTTTATTAATTCTGTAAAAGAGGAGGTACTTGACCTCACTATCTCGTCTCTTGAAAAGTGAGTACCATGTTAGAACCGTCAACTTGAATAGATGTATAAAATGGTGAGAGCATTTTTTTTTTTTTTTTTAATCCAAACACAACAGTAATTGGGACCTATACAAGTCCGTTTTAATCAACTTCTATAAAGAATTGAAAAAGGAGAAAAAATTGTGAGAACCTGAAAAAACTGCCGGAAATCTCGCGTCTACATAAAATTCTCACAAAAAACTCTTCAAATAGCTTAGGTCTGTCGCAAAAGGAAAATGGTGGTTTCACAGTTAGTCGAGAGCAAACTCTTAAAATGTTACTAAAGATTCATTTCCCAAACTCACCATAAACTCATTTAAACCATATAAGACACCTGGATCAAACGGATTCTTCCCATCACTGATTCAAAAAGTTCTGACCCAAATTCTTCCCTCACTAACCGCCATATTTAGGTATAGTTTCAACTGGGGATACAACCCACCAGCCTGGAGGGAAGGAAACGCAGTTAAACCTAGTGAACTACCTTAAACTTATCGGCCACTAAGTTTTCCATCAGTTTTTCTGAAAACTATGGAAAGACTTATCGATTTACACACCAGAGACCTTATTAATAGAAATTCTCATTCAGGAAACTGTCGTCTTTGTATGGAAAACGACAAAACTACGGAACACTTTTTATGTGAATGTATGACTCTAACTACAAAGGCTTTTTTTTCAAGTGGACGAAAAGCGGTCAAAATTGCCAATTTGGTCGATAAAAATAAATTGAGTCGTGATTTTTCCCGATGATAGTTGTCTATCATGTTTTAATGCAAACCTCTCTTTCTGCAGATATATTGTACTTACGTCCCTTCTTTCCAAGATCATAAAAGCTCTGGAAAATCATTTACTCTGAAATATCTCGAAATGGCCAGCAGTATGGTTTAAGAAGCAACATGTTTACATCAATTTTGCGAAAGCAAGATAGTTGTACTTTATATTTCTTAGGCATTTGACAAAGTTTGGCATCAGGCTCTTTTGTTGAAAATACGTGCCTTTGGGATCGACAACTCTCTTCTTGGCATTTGTACCTTTTCTTCTTTTCTCCTTAATTTTCCTTCGGGGCACATTCAAAATTCTTGAGTTGTGGCCTAGACTTAGTAAAAAAAAAATAGGCTAAACTTACCCGGAAAAATAATCCTGGTGGTTACTTAACCGGGAAATGTTTCGCCAGGCGCTTCTGACTCATCAACAACATATCCCCCTTGTTGAAGAGCATGGTAGGAATAATTGAACTTCATGACTTTAAGATTGCTCTACAAATAAATACTCTGTGTAAGATGTAAGATGCCCACCAAACTAGAACACTTTGTGAGACTGCGTTTCAAAATGCGTTAGATGGATTTAAACGCGTTTAATTAGCATTTTCATCGTTATTTGGTGTGTTGTTTGACGGCACGTGTAAGCCAAACAAAAAATACAGTTGGATTGAAGTAACGCTATGAAATAGGCGTTCTCTTTATTACTTCCATTATGGATATGGATCGACGCTCTGCTTGTCAACAGTTCTAAATTCTACTTTCAGGTATCCCTACATACATACAAATGTATTCAGATTCTGCTCCCGCCGCATAATGCATGTGTACTCACTGCTTTAAAACGGAGATGGCGTTAAATGTGTTCGACGATTTATGAATACGTTTGAAATGGATTTTCAGTAAATCCTCTCAAATTTGAGGTCATCCACTCCAGCAGATTGGTGTAGTCCATGAATGGTACTTTCCTAAATATTTATGTCATGGTCTAGATCCCCATATCCTTGTTAGAAATACGAAGTACATGTGGGACTGAAGTTTTAATGAACTTGCGTTGCGCTCATGACAGGTCACTGACTCTGGTATTGTAGATTTGCGGTCTTAAGCCTATTTAGTTGGTGCAAAAATACACCAGCTCCAGCTAAAATCTGGGTCGTGGTTCATAGTCAGGGATGTTACTCAAACCAAGGAAAACCTTGATAAACACTATGGGGGATCTATGTACCATCAATTTCAATGCTTATCACATAGCTTTGTGGTTTTGAATGATAACTTGGGTATGAGAAAGCTATCCGCAATTGACCACAAATCAAGAAGATACACCAGATCAAATTGAAAATCAAGCAGCAGTCGAAATAATGATATTCCCCGAGCAAATCCGCCGAATAAAGTCAACGTCATGGCTACAGTTTATTTTTATTTTTATTTATTTTTTTTTTTTTTTGCCAGATGCACACGGACCAAATGAATTTGTGAAGGTGACGAAAACATGGTACTAATAAAAACATTCCTTTTTCAGTGTTAGGATTCAATAGCATGCAAGTAATAACTGGTGATATGGTGGATGCTGGCATCCTTTTACGAAAGACTATGAAACTTTATTTAAATTGAAAACATAGGAGAAGAATAGTCTAGTTTATTGTAAAATGGTCTGTTCCGTCAGAAAAACAAAATCTCAAACTTTTCGCTGAAGAGCAGTGAAAGAATGTTAAACGAAAAAACACAATTGTATTCAAAAGTTTCTTACTCTCTTAGTTAACATGGGTCAAGCTGCAATGGCCTTTGATATACGATCTCATTGTATGGACTGAGTGGCTGATGCAAGGGAATCTGTAATGACGAAGCACACGCGCGTCCGATTGACTGTAGGAGCGCATAAATCTGATATTGGACACCAAAACGCGACGAGTCAACTGTGGGACAATATTTCTCGGTCAGCAGATTGAACTGAACGTTGTGAGGAGGATAATAATAATATTATTATTAGAAAATTACAGAGCTTCTGTATGTTTGTATTGGAACAATAAAATTCGCTTTGTAAACACCAACAACCCGAATATGTTCCCGCAAATAAATAAAATATTTCGGAGGAAAGATCAAAACTACCTTTCATGTCTTAAAATCGCCCTAACGACACAAAATGAACGCATACTTTCAACAACAGTCATAGACCCAAATGTCTATCAATCAATCAATAGCCTGTTGATGATGACAACTTCTTTGTGATCGAGGATCCGCAGGAGAATGTCGAAGCTATAGGAGCGACTTTCCAGGAAGTGTACAAGACGCATAACACCATTGGGCCGAACCACGACCTGGAAAATTGAGTCCTTGTGCACAATTTTTACCTTCGAAATGAAATAGTGAACTGGCGAATCGAGAACTCGGAATTCACCCAGTTCAGTGACGAAAATATGGCAAATAATTACATCGCCAATGAAAGAGAACAACCACCGTTTATTTCGAAGGAAGAGCTTCAAATGATCATCGACACAATTAGAAGTAAGAAATTAGTGGGAACCGATGGAATACCGAACATTGTTTTTCGATATCTCCCACTAGAAGCGGTGGACATTTATACCACCTTGTTTAACATTGAAAAACTGCGTTGGTACATCCCATTCCCAAAAGGGGAAAAGACACCTTCAATCTGGGGAAACTCTGATCGATCAGTCTCCTTCCAAAAACCATTAAGTTTTTTGAAAGAGTAATCAATAGAGTCCTGACTACCATAAGTGAGTTGAGGACAAAAATATAATTCCACATAATCATAATCACTGGACATTAGTAAACCACAGCTGTATATTTTTTTCAATATGCTCACAGGTAGACAGTTCATCGTGAAGAATGGCGATGTGACTTCTACTGGTACATTTCACATTAAAAACGGTCTGCAACAAGGTGCGGTCAATTCGCCGATCCTTTTCAACATTTACACAAGTGATCTGATAGGTTCACTTCACCATGCTATAATGTACGCAGATAACTTAATCGCGTACAGATCAGGTCCAAAGATTGAGGTTATAAACATTCTTTTGCAACGTGACGATTGGAAGTTGAAGATCAACTTTCAAAAGACAGAAACCGTTCTTTTTAGCAAGCTTTTGTCTGGGGCCTCTGCGAATACCAGAAAGAATTGGCGAAAATTTCAGGTCGTGGGACAACATGGGCAACCACTTGCTTGTGGAAATGTAGTCAGCTAAATCAATATCTGTATTTTTACAAACATATACGTGTTGCTCTGGCCAGAGTCAAATGTGTTTTTGGCCTTACAAAGAGACTGCTTTAAATCAGCCAACTTGATGCGAGTGTGATGGTGATCTGCTACATGACTCTCATTCGGTCTGTGCTTATATTTGAACGTACCGTGGGTAAATGTAAGAGTAAGTTTATTGTAAAACATTGCGGTTTGAGAGGGGTTGTCTTTGTTTATACAGATCACCAGAGTCTGAAAACAATAGGTTGAACCAAATAAGAGTGGACAATTTTGTTATTAAGTTGATTCGAAGGCACATTGCAAGAGCAATGACCTCGTCGAATAACCTGATCTCCGGAGTTTACTACCCCAATTATTTGTATCACCAGAAGCGTTCCTACACCTAGACAAAAAAGGTCTGATCTGTTCAGCAGTACCAACAATTTTGGTGGCTTGTTGAAAAAGAGGAATCTACGTCGTCGATTTCCACTAGTGCAGGATAGCTCCATTAGGTAGTAGAGTTGGTCAGCCTAATTTTTTAGCCGTGACCGGCTTATATAGCTTTAGGTAGGTTTAAGGTAGCTGTTAAGAATAAAAAAAATTATAAAACCAAAAAAAAGACAAAAATATAAAAAAATACAAAAAATAATAAAAAATATAAAATACAAAAAAAAAATAAAAAAATAAAAATAAAAAAATAAAAACAACAGAGGTGAGTAACCTTCACTTCTCCTTGTGTTAACACAAAAAAAATGAGGAATAATACCTGTGCAATATGCAATAAGATAGTTTAAGTAGGCTAAATAGATTAAGATTTATTTTAGTTAGTTTAATTTTTTTGGTCTTAAGTTTTATATTATAAAAAAACTAAGTTTTTAAATTAAATAAAATGTTTTTCTTATAAATATCTGTACGGAAGGTCGAAAGACATAATTTCATTGTTAGGTTTAACTTGGAGTGTCCGCATAGGCCCAGCAAGTTAGAATAAGATAGTTTTTAAGTTATTTAAGCTAATTTTTAAGCGTTTTTTTGTTTAGCATATAAGAATTAATTAATTGAACCAAATAAAAATGCATCGAAAATGAAAAAATGAAATGTTGTGAGGTGGCATGAAACTAAAAAGGTGGATTGAGTGTCAGTCTTTCGGCGGATATCAATTAGAACGTATCTATTAATAAAATTTTTATTGTAGCTTACGTGTTATTTTATTTTTATTTTATTTTACAATCAAACAATTAGGGAGAGGTGGTTTTTTTTGTTATCACACAAGTGATAAACTTTAACTCCTTTAGTTATAGTATATTCAATAACAATTGCTTATTTACAAACTTTGACTTGATGCTATTCATTTATTATTCGTAACCTCAGAGTATTATTTAAATTTTAACTTGAAATCAATGTGTGATATAAAATAAGTGAATTAAAGTCCCCCTTTTCTAGAATTTTTATAATAACCCGATATAAAACAGATGGCTAAAGAATTGAAAGAAAGGAATCCAACAATTGTACAATAACCAGATGCAAGAAACGAAATGAATGTTTTTAAAAACAATCTGTTCTTTGCTATTAAAAAGATATCCGCGATAAATCATAACCGAGCTGTCGAGTGACACATTTTCTTTATCTGCTACGGTAAAACATCAATATTTGTACAAAAATAAAATATCACATCAGCCAGACATAGGATTTCCCCATTTTCAGCTCTTGGTGTGAATTCTTTATTTATTTATTTATTTATTTTTTATGATTCTGTGGCAATACGTCTCCGTGATAAATATTTTAAGCTTTTATATGAAAAGATTTGTCCATGAACGATAGATACGTATATTAGTATTTTCGCTAATTTTTGAATGGCGTTTTCAATTGGTTCCGATCCGGCGGTTGGGCACTTTGAACTCCACTAGACAACTTAAAACTTTTTTTGACTTTGAAGTCAAACATAGTCGATTGCTCGAAAACAAAAATCTGGTTTGAAACACAAAACTATTCAACGTTTATATTTATATGTGTTTGTACGTCCTGACATAAAATCCAGAAACTAAATGTTGCTTGTGAAATGAAAACCAGAAGTAAGGTTTAGCTTTTGAAAAAAGGAAAAGAGTGCCAACGGAACAGTTTTATGTAATTTTTGTTTCTCCGGTGTTCAAAAAGAAGGCTTCTGTCGGCCAATCAAAAACAAAATCACAATCATAAAGAAAATGTGCCTAGGAAAAGACAAAGAGTTAATTGACATACACAAGTCTGTGCCGTTTCTAAAAGAGGGCACCAATTGAATTAAATCCATACCATTTTCAGTTAGCACCAACCTTGACAGCTGTCGGGCGATTAGTTCTCGAGATATAGTGTTGTGAGTGAAGCAACTTTTGTTATTATGAAAAAAAAAAATGGATTCAAAGCAATTTCGTGTGTTGATTTATCATTGCTTTTTGATGGGAAAAATTGGAGCCGTTGTAAAGAAATGGCTTGATAAGTGTTACCCGGACTCTGCACCCGCCAAACGAAACATTCGCAAGTGGATTGAAAAATTTAAAAGTGGCCATACAAGCACCGAAGATGATACACGCAGTGGACGTCCAAAAGAGGCTGTTTCAGATGAAAACATCAAAAAAGTCCACAAAATGATTACGAATGACCGTAAAGTGAAGTTAATCGAGATAGCTGAGGCTCTGAAGATATCAAAAAAGAGTGTTGGATATATCATACAAGAATATTTGGACATGCGAAAGCTCTGTTCAAAGTGGATTCCGCGTTTGATCACAGTCGACCACAACAACTTGTTGATTATTCAGAGGAGTGTTTAAAGCTGTTCAACTACAATAAAACCGAATTTTTGCGTCGGTATGTGACAATGGATGAAACTTGGCTCCATCACTTCACACCAGGCGAGCAGGCGACGAACCTCGTCCAAAACGACCAAAAACTCAACAGTCGGCTGGCAAGGTTATGACATCCGTATTTTGGGATACACATGGAATAATTTTCATCGACTATCTCCAAAAGGGGCAGACTATCAATAGCGACTATTACATTGCGTTATTGTAGTGTTTGAAGGACGATATCGCAGAAAAACGGCCGCATTTGAAGGAAAAGAAAGTGCTGTTTCAACAAGACAATGCACCGTGTCACAAGTCGATGAAAACGATGGCAAAATTGAATGAATTCGGCTACGAATTGCTTCCCCACCCACCGTATTCTTCAGATTTAACCCCCAGCGACTATTTCCTGTTGGCAGACTTCAAAAGAATGCTCGCCGGAAAGAGATTTAAGACCGATGGAGAAGTAATTCCCAAAGCAGAGTCCTATTTTGAGGCTAAACCGAAATCGTACTACAAAACTGGTATTAAAAGATTGAAAAATCGTTTCAATCAGTGTATTGCCCTCGAAGGCAACTATATTGATAAATGAAGTTGAATTTTGCAAAAAATTTGTGTTTTACTATAAAACGGCACTGACTTTTCAGCCCATGTGTTAGACGTGTATAGATAAACTAGTTGCTGAGATCCACTGAAGAGTGCAACAGAAGAACAGTTCTAATTGCTCAAATTTTTTTTTGAACGTAGGTTGAACGAGCAAAATATCATATTCGCCTATGTAATTAAAAAAATCGTAAAAAATCAGTTTATTATCGAAACGCTGTAAGATATTATATTAATTTGAAAATAACTTTTATATAACCATTATATGTATATGGTATTGTATAACTGATCAACTGACCAAGAGTTTGTCTTACTTCAAACATATTTTCCTAATCGATGGAGTTAGCGAAATCAATGTTAGATGGTCAGTTTGAGCTGCTGTAATATTACTTATATTAGGAAAAATTTAGTGAGATAAGGAGTAATACTTAAAAAGCGCTACTATCCCAAAGTCATCTAGTCACTGATGACCATTACCTTCTAGACAAGTATGTTCTTAAACAAGTCTTGCAAAGTAAGAAGACCTTAAATAAATCCCTCGCACTTGCAATTCTTTGATTGAACTCGGGGAATATGTATTTGTACAATGGATACGCGAAGTTAAATATCAGACTTCCATTGCAAAACACTTGAAGTGGAGTAGTAATGAGTGCACTGGCTTCTCATTGATAGTCTTTCAGAAACCAGAGCCTTCTATAGAAATGCTTGGATTAGACATTCTGGAGACTTAAAAGGATAAACTGCAGTCTTTTAGACAGAAATTATTGGTTAAATTTGTTCGCTCGCAAGATTACGATGCGTGACAAGTTTAAATTTTTTTCGTGTAACATTAGTAAAATAAGGTATTCCTTTATCAATTGTGAATTCTATCTGAGGATAAAACAATGATTACCTTGTAAAACTTCCCGTTTCCATGTTATGGATACGAGAAAATATGTTTTTTATGATTTTTTTTTTTCTGAAAAGGTGTTATATTTTATAAAAACAAAAAGTATAGGTGCATTTAGTGGCAACATTTAAGTTTGTAATGGCAATAATGATTTGTAAAAATATCTGGTGTTGTCCTGCAGGAGGATCTCCTAAAGGTCCTCCAAAAAAGGTGTTCGGCGTTGATCACGATATCTCCGGTTTAGTTCATCTGAAATCAAAAAACCTGAAAGATTATTTTAGTGGATAAATAAAACTAGGTACCTATTGGAGGAATAATTGAAGTTTTGATATTTGACGAAATGGCGGGTTCGTAAAAAAAAATCGAATTTTCGACCAATAATTGCCATGTTAAATTGTTAAAAAAAAATAGAAATAATTATCCGAAATTTTATTCCTTCGATCAATACTTGAGGAATATATCTGGAAAGGTTTTAAGAAAACTTTCAGACCGATCAGTTCAGTTATTTTTTAGAAATCTTGATCACTTGATCTTGAAATTTTCAGGGAATATACAGGGAATACAAAAAAAAAAAAAAAATTCTAAAAATTCTAACTGCGTATAGCTCCTTCAAAATTCAAAAAGGAAAACTCATTTAATTCATTCTAAAACATAAATATTTGTAATTCTTATTTATTATAAAACATGTATTCTATGATTCAGCTTTTATGGTACATTTGTGATTTGTTGAATCTTCTCGCATCAAAGACCAACAGTAATCCCCTAACATAATCCCCGACCTCGATAATGTTCTTCGATTTTTCTTATATCCTGGTGAAAGCGTTCTCTTTGTTCGTCATTCACCGCTCCAGGGTTTTTTGGAAAAAAATCAAAATGTGAATGCAAGAAATGTATTTCCAATGATATTCTGTAGCAACCTAAATTCTTATATGTTTTTATCAATTTTGAGAACAACATTTTAGAATTGTGGGCTTGATGATTTCCTAAAAACCCGTTTATTACAGCTTTCAATGGCATTCAAGCTGCTTATTTCTTTGTATTTAGTTTAAATTCAAAATTGACTGTAAAGGTATATTTCCAACAAATATACCTTCTTCAAATTTGACAACACTTATTTTAGAGAACACAGATTTAAAATGTAAAAAGCCTTCACCAGTTTTTTCCAAAGCTTTTACGAAATTCTTCAATAAACCCAGCTTTATGGTATGTGTAAAGGATGTGAATATTTGACATTTGATTGTCCAGCAACAAATTTTGATTTCATCAGCTCATCTTTAACCAAGTAGTGTTTCTCTGTAGCTCGACTGTTCCACATACGCAAAAAGTAGCAATACTTTGTAAAGCCACCGTGTAATCCTAGCAACAAGACTATCACTTATAAGTCAGTACAAACTTTCCTGTTTGAGTCTCTATTAAGTTAGATATACTTTGTCTAGTATCGCATGTTTCTTTTAAAGCGATTGATGGAGGGATATTTGCTACCATTATTTAGAAAAACTGCTTTTAAACTCGTTTTAGATCCATCTGGGACGCAATTCATTAGTTCTGTAAGTTATCCGTAATTCATTCATCAAACCGTTAACGTCGTTACAGTAGCATATGGATTCGCTATGTGTGAAGAAGGTAGCTAAATGTGTGTTCCTTTTCCTTAGCAAAGATATCTTAGTTTCTGGTGATAACAGATTCCATTCTTGTAGTCTAGAAACGGAAATTTCGGACTGTTTGATGGTCAAATTTAAGACACAGAACAAATAATTCTACTCTTGCTGCTGAATCACGTGTGGTTCTTCCACTGAACTTCTTCACGGTTATGCTGATCACTTGATTTTGCCCCTGATCCTTGTCTTATTGGCGTGGACACAGAAAATTCTTCACTATGAAGTATTGGCATGGACTCAAAAGCTACTTTACCTTACTGACTTTAGCTAAACAAAAATAATGATGATGACATGTTCATGCCAAGTTATTGGAATAGCAATCGGCATCGACTTATTTTTCCCATTTAACCATCCGATAAGTGCAACATAACACATGATACAAAACAATTTCGGAATCCATTCTTAGTCTTTCTGGCTATCTTTTGGGGCTATTCACAAATCAAGCCATTTTTTGATGTCTTTATATGAGCGGAACTGCTGATCAACCAGACCATGTGCCATCAAACGGAACAAATAATAATCGGACGGCACAATATCTGTGGAATATGGTAGATGGGGTAGGACTTCCGTTTGAGCGCTTCCAGGTAGGTTTTAACGGGTTTGGTATCACGTTTTCATGCTATAGAATCACTTTTTCGCTCCTCTGCTCGTATTGTGGCCGTGATGTGCTAGTTTCGTTGGGTTTCAATAGATTATAATAAATAACACTGACCTGGTCCCACCACATACACAGCATAAACTTCGCAGCGTGAATATTCGGCCGAGCAGACGACGAAGAAGCATGACCGGATAGTCCATGACTTTCTTCTCTTTGAGTTGCTGTAACGAATTTATTTTTAATCGCCCGTCACGATGAAGAAAACCCTTCCTTTTTTTCCGCTGGATTAGTTGTTCACAGGCGAAAAAACGACGCTCAACGTCCCTTGGCTTCAAATCATTATTGACCCAAGTTCCTTGTTTTTGAATCATTCCCAACGCATGCAATCATTTAGAAATGGTTCGGCGGGTAACTCCTAATGCTGAAGTCTCTTCTTGAGTTTGGCACGGATCCTCGCCGAGCAATGCCTCCAATTCAGCGTCGTCAAAGGATTTTGGCCTTTCTTCACGTGGACGGTCGTCAACATAGAAATCATCGAAAGCTTCTTGGAGCTCTGATGCCCTTCAGCCATCGTCACACACTTCCCGCAAATGACGATTATTTGGCACAAAATCAGACATTTTTACACAACCAAAATTATATGACACCAAAACAAATTCACTAATGTGTCAAAACGGTTTGTTTACCATATGTCTAAGTTTGGTTCATGACGTTTTGGATATGTCAAAATCGACCAGCACTTCAGCACTGCTGAAGCCATAAACACAACTTAAATCACTTTTTTGAATTATTTCGATTGCCAATTGACCGAGCAAAACAACTAAATTGAATTATTGGTGTACTTAACACATGAAGGTGGCTTTCATGAATGTTTCAATAACACGAGAAGTTTACATGATGAGATAGTTTTGCTTTCCATTATTATGTTAAGTAACTGTAAAGAAACAGTTACACATACCATCTTGTCACACTGTGTTATGGTCAGGTTAAGTTTCCTAGGCCAATTTGAACAATTATGTTTTTAAAACATTTTTGAAGTCATTAACATTAAGTCGAGCCTTTGGATAAGGGTCTGATTTCTAGTTTCGAAGATATGATAAGAACTATTTGCCAATTAAAGTATCATACCCTACCTTTGAATCGTTTTTTTTTTTCTTCAAAAATACCAAAATAGTGAGCAGTTTTCTTCAATATGGCTAGGAAACATCACTGTTAATTCTATAATGAGAATTCAACAGAGCATTCGAATTGTTGTATATTTTAATTATCTTGCTAACATTTAAAAGAATGATATGACTTACAGCTAAGCAGACCTCCAGATAAGTCATAATATTTCCACCGAATCGACGGTGATTTTCTAAATTATATCTACATACTTCCAATAAAATGTTGTACATGAGAAAACAAATGTTTAAATATTTTATTCGTTTTTTAAATATGTATGTACTGATATGACCACACCACAAACGCAAGGCCAGTCAACGAGATCATTAAATAACATTTCATTGAAAGCGAACACGCTATATTTACATTTCACCCCTCGCTCTAAATCCAAGCGAATAGTTTGATCCGTCTACATAGCAAATTGACATTGCCGGACATTGCCTTTCCAAACTCAAGAAGTATTGTCAAAACGCATGTCTACTTGCCTAACATCACTTCTTAGTTAAGAATAGATTTTCTTAAATTTATTTTAAGTTCCAATTACTCGTGTAAAGTAAATGAGATATAAGTCGGCTGCCTGCCAGAAAAGAAAAAACATTATATTCCCGCAAACAGTTTGTTGTTTCAACGTTAATTTGTAAACATTTTCTGTTGTTCTGAATTGGATAAACACACTACCATTCCTCGAAGCCATCATAAACATTTTTTATGTATTTCCAACGGCCTTTAGCTAAAACTTAAATCAACTATTTCAATGGTCAATATGGTTGCAAGCGTTCAGTAAAGCATTGGAATATGTTTAATTTAGTTGTAATTCGATTTATGTACATACGAGTATGTATGTTACATGTAATAGCAACAATCCGATTAGAGTACGAATATCAATCAAGTTGTCGGAAAGTAAAGCGTTCATAAATCGTGATTCCTATTTTTCTAAAAAAAAAAAATATTTATTTAAAAAAGAAGACCAAAAACAATATTTGTTTCACCGATGGTTGATTGGCGATGTGAGGATTTTGTTTTTGGGAAAAACATTAGAGATCGGATGAAAGAAACTGACATGATTCTTAAATGCCTCATATGAATTTTTTGTATAAAAAAACAAAACATAAAAATAAGCATCGTTAACATTTTTTTCTGCTGTTGTATAGACAAACGGAGGAATTTTAGAAAACCGTTAGGTGTGTCATGGTTTTGGAATCGGAGAGGATTCGTTCGCGTTAGCTAAAGTATATAAACAATCTGACCACTAAATGAAAGCAAAAGTGATGTCTGTTTAATATTTCAAATTGGAATGTGAACTATGCGGTTTTTTTTAAAGTGGAAATGGAAACTACTTGGAAATTAATATATCATAATCGGGGAGCAAGCTAGTCATTTCGCGTTTGCTACAGACATACGAGTGACATGTAATACATGGGCTGAAAAGTCTTTCTAATGTAATCCATACCATTTCCAGTTAGTGCCAACCTTCAAAAGATACGTGTATAAATTTGACAGCTATCGGACGATTAGTTCTCGAGATATAGCGTTGTGAGTGAAGCAACTTTTGTTATAGTGAAAAAAATGGATTCAAAGCAATTACGTGTGTTGATTTATCATTGCTTTTTGATGGGAAAAAATGCAGCCAATGCGAAGAAATGGCTTGATAAGTGTTACCTGGACTCTGCACTAGCCGAACGAACCATTCGCAAGTGGATTGAAAAAGTGGTCATACAAGCACCGAAGATGATGTACACAGTGGACGTCCAAAAGAGACGTTTTAGATGTTTTAGATGAACATCATAAAAGTCCACAAAATGATTACGAATGACCGTAAAGTGAAGTTGATCGAGATAGCTGAGGCTCTGAAGATATCAAAAGAGCGTGTTGGATATATCATACACGAATATTTGGACATGCGAAAGCTTTGTTCAAAGTGGGTGCCGCGTTTGCTCACAGTCGACCAAAAACAACAAAATGTTGATGATTCACAGGTGTGTTTAAAGCTGTTCAACCGCAATAATGCCGAATTTTTGCGTCGGTATGTGACAATGGATGAAACTTGGCTTCATCACTTCACACCAGAGCCAAGTCGGCAGTCAGCTGAGTAGCGAGTAGGCGACGAACCTCGTCCAAAACGACCAAAAACTCAACAGTCGGCTGGCAAGCTTATGGCATCCGTATTTTGGGATACACATGGATTAATTTTCATCGACTATCTCTAAAAGGGGCAGACTATCAACAGCGACTATTACATTGCGTTGTTAGAGCGTTTGAAGGACGAAATCGCAGAAAAACGGCCGCATTTGAAGAAAAAGAAAGTGCTGTTTCATCAAGACAATGCACCGTGTCACAAGTCGATGAAAACGATGGAAAAATTGAATGGATTCGGCTAAGAATTGCTTCCCCACCCACCGTATTCTACACCCCCAGCGACTATTTCCTGTTCGCAGACCTCAAAAGAATGCTCGCCGGAAAGCGATTTAAGACCGATGAAGAAGTAATCGCCGAAACAGAGGCCTATTTTGAGGCTAAACTGAAATCGTACTAAAAAACTGGTATCGAAAGATTGAAAAATCATTTCAATCAGTGTATCGCCCTCGAAGGCAACTATATTAATAAATAAAGTTGAATTTTTCAAAAATTTTGTGTTTTACTATAAAACGGACTTTTCAGCCCATGTGTTATAAGGTGGCATGCGTAGTGACTTTTACCTGACGTTCATTTTTTGTTTTCAAAACCTTAAATTGCAAGTTCTTCAAAAAGACCCCATAGATCATGGTCATAGTGTGTTCAGCGTTTTGAAAGAGATTGTGGATTGTGTTTTTATTTTTTCATACAATTCTTATAAAGAAAGTAAGAGAAAGATGTGTTTTCAAAAAGTAAGGTGACTTTGGAAATTTCGCGTACAACGTACATTCGATAATCGGTTTTTTTTTTTTTGCTGTGTTGGTATATATGAAACTCACAGTTTCAAGTATATAGCATACTTAGTTTTTTTTAACAGATGGCAAGGTTAGGCGTATTTTGCAATTGGATTTGCATCAAATTTTGTGTTAAAAATGGAACCAAGTGCTCTAAAACACTTCAAATGTTGACAGTGGTAGACGATGAGTCTGCTCTACCATAAGTTAAAAAATGTTTACAAGTGGTAAACCAGTTGTGACTCAATACATCTTCTATAAAAGAGTTATATATTAATATCAAATCAGGCGGGAGTAAGTTCTGCTTACTCGTACATCTTTGAAAAAGCTGAGTTATTTCGCAACATTTTTGACGATCTCAATAATGAAGTCATTTCAAAGTTCATAGGCTTACAAGAGCTCAAATTCTGAGAATAGTTCGAGGATGCACAGCATTTACATGACCTTGAAAATGCAGTGATGAGGAAGAAGAGGCGAACGCTTTTTTCCAACTGAATATGGTTCTAAGAGGATAGGTGCAAAAGTCGGCGTCAATTCTGACATGAAGGCATAACACTGATGTTGGAGTGGTTGCTGGCTGGGCTAAATGTACTTAAGACCCACTGGAGAAAACCAGTAAAAGGGTATTCATAGAGCAAAACAAAATATTTCTTAATGCGCTAGTGTCTGTTGAACTATGGCACATTCTAGAAGATATTTGGCAGGCTATGCAGTTCGCGAACTTAAGTTTATTTAGACATGAATTTCAGTACCTTAAAACTTTTTGGTGGGGGTAATGAATTTAAGCATGCTATCAATTATGCAACTAGTAAGTCCTTATATCGGTATGTAAGTTTTCCTTGAGAATCAGATAGGTGCAAATGACAAAAAAGTGTTATCTATCGAATAGGAGTACAATGAGGACCACTGTTTTAGTGCTTGATAAAAAGATGCAATATACTCTCCTTAACGCACCAAAGTATAGCTGAAATATTTTGATTGTCCGAAAGCTTTGGTTAGCTAAGGATGATCGAACCACTACCCTATTTTAGCTTAGACAAAAAATTCCCATGTTTCGGACGTCAAATACCACAAAAAGGACTTTATGGAAGTTTGGATCATAGCAGGGTAGAGAACAGGTTTTTTTTAATCAAGTCCATCCGGAACTTCTTGGAAGTTGTGAAGTGATGTGATGTGAAGATGCTAATATTTGAAATAAAAGTACAGGTAACATTCCAAGAACACCAATTATTTAAAATAACTATTTTCACAGATGTTTTGTTTAATGGTGATGAGACCAAGATTCTGCTGTCAGATACAATAGAATAAGACACCACAATCGACACCAATTTAGATATTTATCTCAAAGTCAATAAAACTGATGAGGGCGACAGAATGACATATCAAAATTGTTTGCCTAGTCCTCAAAAAGCGAAACCCTCTAAACTACAGGATAAACAGGGGTAGTCATCTCAATACCGCATTCAAAGTTCTATCTACAACACCGCTTTTAATATTCCTTGTCAACTCATGTGAGGAATTAGATACATGGCAAGCCCATCATTGCGGTAGCATGGCATAGTGGGTAATTTCGCCAATTACTTCGCAAGAGGTCTGGGCTTAAAGCTTAAAATAATCTAATTTTCTGACGATCATTTCAGCCGGCGATGGTGAAAACTTTGGCTTACGAAAAAAACTCTCTCACCTCGGAAAAAAATCGTTGGACTTCTCTCACTACAGGAGAACATTAAGCACCGGACTGTCCATCATGCAATGGATATTCATTTAGCAGCAGATCTTGGCAAAAATCCAGGTACTTTAAGTCTTAATATGTATATTTACCATCTGCTAATGATGCTTATGATGTTAGTGAAGTTTTGAAGTCAAAAACAGACACTACTAAATGATGTGTTGAGTACTCTAACTTCTTCAACTACTCAAAACAATTGAAATCAAGAAATCTGAGGTACGTACGGACCTATTACTCAGGTACCTTTTTACCTTTTATTTAGAACGAAAAATAATTATCTGCTTTTGTGATTTGAAAACATGCATGAGTAGTTAAATTCCATTACGAAAAGCCAAGCAAATCGTGTGTTAGACCTCGGTTATAGTGCGTTGCTGTGTTAATCATTTTGATGAAAGCATACTGTTGTACCTCTATTATAAGGATTGCTACATTGCTTACTAGCACTCAATCCATTTTATTAAAATGGTATTTTTCTATATAGCAAGAGACGAAGGTATTAACCTACTTCCCAAAATATAATATCAACATTAAATCTAATCGAAACAGGGCAAGGCAATTGGAAAAATTTACTCCTAGGTTACGAGTATTTTGCACAACATAAATGCTCAATGCAATTTGCCATAAACCGCAAATTTTTCGTATCTTTTGTTTTCGTACAGATTCCGAGAAAACAAAAGAATGAGATTGTAAGATTCATTCAGATGTATTTGTTCTTTTTATTCGAACAGATATTGACCTTGCTATAATAAAAATGCCAGAAAATTATTATACCTTGATTCTTATGGTTTTCTCAGTTATTTCTCAAGGTAGCGTTTAATGACTAAGTGTTCAATGTAAAAAATAAAAATAAAAAACCAAACCATTTCCATTTTCACAATTCTGGAATCTTTCAGACAATGTACTTAGATCGATTGCTATTTTAAGAATTCTTAAGGCTAAGCGATCCCGCAGAAAACTCAAATGAATTTATTTTAAGTAGGTAGTGCTTTCCATTCTAGCGAATTTACGCATTGCTATATCTGTATGCAACTTAATTTATCCGGTCGATGCTATCGTTTAAAAATTCTTGCACTCGTTAAAACATTGAACGAACTGAAGATACATCCCGATGATATGTATGGATATTTTAAGCGACAAAAACGAAAAGAACAACAAACAAAACTAATGAGGCAGCACTCTTAAGAAAATCAATGATTTATTGGTTTTCCGATTTAAATCCTCAAAATAGGTCTATTTAGAACTTGCTTAGAAACATCATGCCAATTGAGATTTATCTCGTGTCATGCGGTCGCCACTGCGCGAGTGATTGCTTTAGAGCAATATTGTGGTATTCGTACGGTTTATATTCTCAAAGTCGAGCCAACTTCAAGATATTTTTTTAAGAGCCACATTTAGCGTGATATTGATTAAATAACTTGAATTTATAACGCAATAAGCCAGCTCGGATTGATGAAAGGCAATTTCAAAAATAAATGCTGGATTATCCGGTAATGTTACAACCTAAAGCTAATCGGAAAGTAAGACATGAAAAGGTGCAGTCGCAAGTTACCACAACAGTGTTTGCCAGTAGAGTTTTCCTATTTTATTGCAGTTTTTCTTTTTAAACTGGAGCCCGCTGAGTATCAGTGAAAGAGTTAATGCGAAATATATGAAAGATTACTTATGAGGCCATAGGTCTGTATCGTATTTTCAGGCAACACGATAATGACTTAATAGTGTACTTCTATTGTATAATAAATAATAATAATGTATAATGTATAAAAATATATAAAAAATAATTTGCATATTCACATTGCATAGGGGTTTTAGAATCTGCGCGTTGGATCTGCGCGTTGGATCTGCGCGAGGAGTGTTCGGACCCTTAACTGACTGGGTGCAGCCGAACAACTTTTGTGGAGGACAACCGGCGCGGATGGATTTTCATTTGGATGCGGATTCGCCATTAGAGGAAGACTTAGGCTGACGACAATTCACCTAAAAGCTAAATTCGCTAGCATAAGCCCCATAAGCTTAATAGAGGCTCACACCTCGATAGAAGAAAAGGATGACCTTAGCAAAGGTTGCTTCTACGAGTTCCCTAACAAAACCTCCAAGCATTGCTCTAAATATTAGTACGACGTGAAAATTGTTCTTGGCGATTTTAATGCCAAGCTGAGCAAAGAGGATAACTTTGGTAATATGATCGCAAAGTATAGCCTCGACATCACTTCCAGGAAGTGGACATATGTAGGTTTATTGATATTGCGACGAGACGTATTGTAATGTAATGGTAGCACACAATCGATGCAAGGCACTTCCCTAGTGTTTTGACTATTCGAATGTTTCAAGCACGTAACATCGACTCGAACAAATATCTTGCTGAATTCAAAACATGGATGCGGATGTCCACCCAAAGTCAGCTAACCACTGTGATGAAATTCAACCTCGAACGGCTGCAACCGCAATTGTCGTCTAGGGCGTTTTCCAATCGAGTCTGCTTAACTGGGTCCCCAAAAAAAAACCTGGATAACGAATACAAAGGGTAAATTTAATAAATGGAGCCTTACGAACGGAAAAGAAACGAAGAAAATAGGTTCCTCAGAAGAAAAAAAAGAGCACGAGCTAAGCTCGATCGAGGTATTCCACAATTGCTTTCAAAAGAATGACGTTTGGAAGGTTTACCAAAAAAATAAAACCCAATCTTCAAGAATGGAGAAGATAATCTCAAACTAGAACTATATTTCTTTTCAAAATTAGCACTGTTTCAGCGACATAGCATCCACTTTGGGAGTACTTTGCAATATTTCCCAACGTCGAACAAGCGTAAACCGGTCACTTTCGTACCGTGAAAATATTAGGTGCGCAACTAAGTCGATACTGGTCGATTTTGACATATCCAAAACGTAATGAACCAAGCTTAGACGTTTTGGCGTCATATAAGGAAAGTTTTGATTTTCTTCTTTTATTTTTATTTAACGAAAACGGCGGCTGAAGCGCATCGAGAGCTCTAAAAAGTTTACGGTGATGTTGTTCTAAGTGAAACAATGTACCGTGATTGGTTCCGCCGCTTTAAAGACTGTGAATTCAATGTTGACGACCGTCAGCGTGAAGGAAGGCCAAAATCCTTCGAAGACGATGAATTGGGGGCATTGCTCGATGAGTAACCCTGCCAAACGCAAGAAGAACACGCTTCAGCATTAGAAGTAATGCGCCAAGCACTTTCCAAACGATTACATGCGTTGGGAATGATTCAAAAACAAGGAACTTGGGATCCTTATGATTTTAAGCCATGGACTGTTGAGCGTCGTTCTTTCGTCTGTAAACAACTGCCTATCGCATCGTGACGGTTGATGAAAAATAGATTCATTACAGCAACTCAAAGAGAAGAAAGTCATGGAGACCGCCCGGTCATGCTTCTACGTTCTCGGTTCGGCGGAATATATACGATGCGAAGGTTATGCTCTGTATTTGGTGGGACCAGGTTAGTGTTATTTATTATGACATCAAAAAATGGCTTGATTTGTAGATTGCCTCAAAAGACAAACACTTTTACCGCAATAGTATTCGAATTCTGCCAGAAAGATGGGAAAAAGTTGTAGCTAACAATGGGAAATTTTTTTAATGATTCATTTGTAGCCATTTTTTCACAAAAAAGTTGCGTTTTCATAAAACAAATAACTTAATTGTGCACCTAATATATAGTAATACTGAGTTACTGTGAATTTTTTGAGTGCATAACAGCTGTCAATGTCAAAATAACATTTGATTAAAAAAAAAAAAAAAAGATGGCTCACCCTTTATTACTGATAGATATACAATATAAATATACAAAATTAAGTGAAAGTGATAACACATACATTGGACAGGAGGATCGTCGCCCATCTGAAAAAAGGCTATTAAAAAAATTATAATTAAACTGCTGCAATGGAGAAGAAAATGTTTGCAATAATCTAGGCAATGCTTAAGCAAAACAAATCAACAAGTGTCTGTGGTATCTGTGTTGAGTTCTTACCACTCCCTCACTTAGTGAATATGGTACATAAGTGGATTTAGTTTTTTTGGACATAGCATAAGTTACTTCATATGGATAAATTGCCCATTATAGGAATATGAAAAAGTATCCATCTGTCAAGTCAAGCTTTAATTTGTTCTCTGTCTTATGTATGTGCACTTGTTCGCAGAAATTATTTTCAATCATTTATAAATAATGAGTGGAAATAATAAATTACAATGTCTTCCACGTTTGCCATTTTTGTTTTTTTTTCAGTTTTTTGTATCTTAAATGAAAATAAATGTATAGTACTTCTCTCAAAAAAAAAAAAAAAAAACATTTTGTTTTTTGTAATTGCAAGTACGAATAGCAATCATCTGGATAGCTGTCAAATTTTCGTATGAAATGCGATCCTGGTCACACTTTACGTACGAAAGGAAAAATGAACGAAAACTCGACGAAACTGGGCAATCCAACATTATGGGTGCAGCTTGCAAATCACTTATGTAGTCTGATTCATCGTGAGGTTTGATTTATAATGTGAAATAAAATACATAAATTTGAGAATGAGCTTAAAACTTTTGTCATTGGTTAAAAGAACAATTCATGGCATTTATTTAACATGATATCATGTAAATGTTGGCCATGATTTCGTCTGAAGTGGTTCATAGACGGCCAATTTACCGTAGCAAAACGTGAAATTAGGTTCTCACTAAAATTATTCCTCAACAAGCCCATTGTTTCACGCGCTGTATGGCTCGTGCTTGACCATGTGCTTGAATTTCAGGAAGCACATAGTCCGTTAACATGGCGCGATAACGTTTACCATTGACGGTAACATTCTGATTTGCCTCATTTTTGAAGAAATATGGTCCAATGATTCCACCAGCCCATAAACCACACCATACCGTTGTTTTTAATTAATGTAATGGTAGCTTTTGGTACGCTTGGTACTCCTCGTGAACAAAATTTCACGATAAAACATCGGATTTTAATTGAGTTTTTCCAGAGCCCATTCAATGAAAATATGACGAAAATTCAAGTCGCCTGGCTTCAATTCTTGCACAAGTACAATTTTGTACGCTTTTAGGCCGAGATCCTCATGTAAAATACACCAAGTTGTCGAATACGCCAAGCCAAGCTACTGAGAACGACGACGAATCGATTTGTCACGGTATTTGCGTACACTTTCAACCACAGCTGCTATAAGGTAGTCTCTTGACTACGTGCTGGATGTGGTCTAACCGGTCGAGTATCATCTACTAATGTAAAATGGGACTTAAATTTGTAAATGGTATTGACTATAGTGGTGTGGAGACTTGGAGACTCTGTTGTGGTGTGAGTCTTCCCATGATAACTTGCCAAACGATACTGAACAAAAATGATAAAGCAGTTTGATAGAAGTCACGCGTGATCTGTCAAAAAAAGCCTATTGAAAATCAAACCTCACTATGAATCACCCTATATTTTTGCCCATTTACGTACGTACACGTACGGGTCCTTTCGTCTATTAAGGGCCTTTATTTGTTTATTTGGAAGACTCGCCCTTTTTTCGGTTTGATCGCGCAAACATAAAAAGCGGGTTATCATGGTCATAAAGTTTATATCAAATGTTAAAAACGCATCCAAATATGTACTATGCGCGATTGCAATTGTCGTAAACATTCGAATATTTTGGCCTTGTATGCTCAAAGAGTCTGTATTACAAGATACGATAGCACTTGACCGCATTTCGCATATTCCATACATAGGTATCCGAATGTCGGTGTTCTCTTTATATTTGCATTGGCTTTTAACTGTTAAATCAAATTTATTCGAGCTTGCTGCTATCTCTGTCACAGAGTTTTCTTTTGCCACCGCATAGCCTAAGGCGGCGTTTATTTTGTGGATTAAAAGCGAAAATTATTGCACTTATTGACACGAATTTGCAGCTAATTTAATATAGAGGCTGTCATCATATGTAGTTTGTCATCCTCACGTTGAATTTCATCCAGGCGAGGAACTGTCGATTACCAATAGCCAATTACCGGAGTGTCAAACTGTAGGTGCTTAGCAGAAAGAAGTCAGTTATAAAAATTTAATGTAATCCATACTAAGAAATCTTTGAATCTCTCCTGATCAAAAAAGATGCTGAAGCAGTTTTCAAAGTTTATTATTCGAAAGTGCAAAAGAAAATTCCGTTTCTTGTCAATAAAAATTTGTTTATTCAAAGTTGTAGGTTGTAGTTTGGTTCTGGCTATACTAAAAAAAAATGAGAATTATTTTTATACCGAAATCATTTCTTTAGCTTTGCTTCTGACACAAATAGACACGTTTTCCAAACTCATGAATATTGCATTTAATTCGTACTGGTCATTATTAACTATTTATACTTACATATGTGTGTATGGAGGTAAAAGAAAAAAATGAAATTCTCATGTTTATGTAGGAATACGTATGTACTCGTATGTATATACAAAAAAATTCTCAATTTAAAATCAGACGTTAAACGTATCTAATAAATACTAATCTATTAAATACTCAATTAAATTGCATATATGTATGTATCTATATTAATAATCATATCATAATAGCTACATCAGCTTTAGAGTTATAATCTCTTAAGCTCGTCCTTGCGGAAAATTCGCTAATTTAACTCCACCAACTAAGCCTTAATCCCTTTGCTTATAATTATTTAATTCTTAAAAATATATTGATGGTGTAGTTGTTTCACGCATGTTAGACTCCTAAACCGCTACGAGGTTGCCAAATGGTTACGCCTCAATGGTTGAAGGTAACTTTGCCTAATGAATGGAAACTCTAAAGAGTTATTATCGCTCGAATGCGTCACCCGGATTGACTGTGTATTCGTCTATGGATAATAATATGGATAACAACAAAATCTGAAATAAACTGCAAACGATCATAATAAGCACTGAGCTTGGGCTCGCTAGATAAGGTACAGTTTGCTTATGTGTGCTCTGTTATCAGTTTGCAGTCATAATCAACATTTTATCAGTCATCCAAAATAAAACAACATTTTTGATCAAAAGCGACAATAAAGAAACAATTTTTTTATTTATCTCAAAAAAAACAGTGATGTAAAAGTGACAGTGAGTTATTCTGGTATCAAAACCAAAGTAAAGAAACATATTTTCATAATTGAGCATTATTTTGTGCTTATCTTTTGTCATGCACGGATCCATAGGCAATGTTCAAGTCGTCCGCTACCTCTGATGGGTAATTTGCGGTTATTGACCAACATTTCTTTTACTTCATCAATGTTTTCGTCGGTTTTCGATGTCGATGGTCTGCCATTGCGTTCATCATTTTCGAATGACTCACGAAAACTTTTGAATCGCTCATGCCACTGGTAAACGACCGTTTTCTTTAGAGAATCGTTGACGAAACACTTTTCCAACATTTTAAATTAAATTAAATCCGTTTTTTACGCAAAAATTTAATACAAGTTCGTTGTTGCAAATTAAAATCCATTTTTAAAATTCTAAATATCGACAACACACGCAGAGATAGATGTACTCTTGGCTACGTAACTTTTGCAAATGTCAAGCTATGATGCTAAGATTTAGAGGGAATATCAACAACAGATGTACCAACTTAACAAAAAATTCGGAACAATGGGAGCGCCACAGTGTGGTTTTGACCAAGTTGGTATACTCGTTTTATTGCGGAAAAGAGCCGAATAAGAACGAATTGACATTATCTTGACATTATCTACCAACTCATAATAAAACAAAACTTCAAAAAAGGAAATACTTTTCTTCTGTGTAGACTTAAACAGACGCGTCGGGAAATCGAACATTAAATATTGTACGTGAAAACGGTTGCGGAGGAGAAATTTAGAGGAGGGAGATTTTCTCCGGCCGAGTCCGCATAAAAAATAAACGCGGTAATGGAAAGACGAAACGAAAAAGCGTCAGAAAAAAAAAACTTAGCCATTCAAACGTGAAAAAGGTACAACGAAAATAGGGAAAAAGAAAGAGTGTACCTTAAATTAGATTAAGCACGATGCAAAAGTGATCAGAAGAAACATTGGATCATATATTCATATGTATAAAGAAGTACCCTCCCAACCTATAAACAGACGACAAGCAACAAAGCTTTAATAATATTTTTAAGACTGCTATACCATGGAGAAAGAACTCAAAAGGGATTTAAGCGCCGAAATATGTTGATGACCACCTGTTTTCAGAAAATAACGAATTTACGAGAGATGGAAAAGTACTTTGCTTTTTAATGTCGTGCATTTTGCTCTATTAACAAGTCCGGAAAGACTTTTCTACTTTTCACCGATGATAGCGTTTTGTATAGAAAATAATGTGTCAGCTCTATAGGCAACTCCCATTAATAAATGAAAAAGGACGCTAGAAAATAACGGGCCTCGAATCAGTCGTAATAAGGCTCAAAGAATAATATTCCGATAATAAATAAGGTAAAAATATCATGTAAGTGAAGCATATCCCATCCAGAAATCGGTGGCCTTAAGAACGAAATCCTTAAATAGATTCTTATTCGATATGAATAAATTAAAAACTACAGCACTTCTGCAAACCAACATATTGCTCTGCCAGGAAGAGTGAACTAATTATTTTAGACGGTGGGATCCCACGTTTCTATCAAACTGATAAAAACGAAACCCAGGCAACAATACCCAAGCTCAAATCTAACAAGGATGTTGGTCTTTACTATATACAATAGAGCTATATACCCGCAAGGCAGCAAGAGAAACTCAAAACGTATTTAATAAATTAAAAACCGCCTAGAGCATTATCTGTGGACACGAGCCATATAGAAAAATATACAGGCATGGTGTCCACATGTCTTCTTGTGGATTTACCAACTACTCCATAAACGACAATAATGCTGAATTTGTGGCCTGTAAGGGGATCTGCGGCAAAATATTCCATGATATTTGTGTCGGCCTAAATAAAAGAAACACGGTCTTCCTTAAAGAGTTCTCCGAAAATCGTCTGTTCTTCTGTGATGAGTATATCAGTATTTCTCTCTGACATATGATCCTTGAAATCAAGTGCCTCTGTGACTCCAATGAATCCAATCATAACTTACTCGTCAGACTGATAACGGAAAAATTATCAATCTTTAAACAAAGTGTAGGATGTGCGGAAGATTTTGGTCATAGCAATGAAACTCAAATTACGTGTTTAAAAGTGCAAGATCCAGAAACGGAGAAACATACAAGCGCCACCTTGATACAGTCTTAAGTGAATTTATATCAATCAGTTCCGCAATGATGGATTCCAACAAAAAAAAAAAAACATGTAATGCCATCAACTCTCTCCGGGAAGACATCGATATTCATTTCCAATCATCCACATTCAAACCAAAACAAATGTCATGGTCTCCATTCAACTGGTAGGCCTTCCTACGGATATAGCAAGTCTCAGAAAGCTTTACAATAGGTACCTCGAAATCTTCGACACACCTCCTTAAAAGGTTGCAGATGACTTCGTATTTTACCGCAGCTATGTACACTCTAAAAGAGTTTCTCACCTTCAGCGCAGCCGAGCTGATCATGACAAATTTTTTCGTTCCTAACTTGCCTTCTTTGCCTGCATCTCATCTATACTCCTCTACTTCTCCACGCAACAAATTACCTCTAACATTTTACTCCCAAAACTTAAGAGGCTTGTGCTCTAAAACTCGTGCTGTCTTGTGTAAATCACACGCTCTCTCTTTCGACGTATATGCTCTTACAGAAACCAATCTGATCTCCGACATAAAGAGCTAGGAGTTATTTCCATCACTCTCTTCCTTTGTTTAATAATCCTGCCATCCCTACAGTTGATTTTCCATGTAGAGGTGTCCTCTCTCGTCGCTATCTTTTCTTCTGTTAAACTTGACTTCGTTTCAATTAAAATAACACATCCCAACAGGTGCTACATTTTCCCAGCTCAACTTATTGAATCCTACATCCCTGCTATTAAAGCAATCGACCAGCTAATTGACCTAAGTGATTCCATAGACGATATCCCTATCTTTGGTGACTTTAATCTGCCCCAGCTAAAGTGGATTTCATCGGATGATCACGCTAGTTCATCCATGACACTTATATCACCCAGTCAGCACAGATTTCTAAAATGTAGATCAACTTATACAAACTTAGTTGAATTCGTAAAAAAGGCAGTGAAATTGATATTAATGCTACAGATTTCGCTAAGGCCTTCGATAAAGTATCACAGCCTTCTCAACCCCGTTTTTAGCCACTTCTGGTCTCTCACAAGGCAGTCATCTAGGTCTGCTCTTTTTCATTTTAACTATAAATGATCTTGAGAGGAATATCAAACACTGCTCCGTATCCATTCACGCTGATGACACTAAGTTCTCCAAAACTATTTCTTCACCCCAAGACTCTATTCTCCTTCAAGAAGACCTCGAGAGGTTTTCCACCTGGTGTCTAAAAAATTGCTTTAAGCTTAACGTCTATAAATGCCAATCTATGACTTTGTCTCGTAGGTCCTATCAATCCCCCTCTAGACTCTATTTTCTGCATAACCAACCTGTACCCCTGGTTCAATCCCTTCGCGGTCTTGGAATCGCTCGGTTGTATCAAACGTTGGTCTAAAGAATTTCCCATCCCTTATGTGACAAGGTCACTTTACATTACCCTTATCCGACCCCTCCTTGAATATGCCAGCCAAGTGTGGTCCCCGTTTCAGTGCACTCATATATTCCGAATCGAGAACATTCAACGTCGTTTTCTTCGATTTGCTCTTTGTGGTCTACCCTGGAATGACCCATTTATCTTACCTCCCTATCGCGACCGCCTCAAAATTCTTAACCTGAATACCCTCGAAAAACGCACAGATGTAGCTGACATTCTCCTCATTCGTCGACTGCTCTCGGGTTCTGTGAACAGCACTTGCTTTTACAATTCTAATTCCTTCAACACTAACCCTTGTAATTTACGCAGTCCTTGTCTCTTCTATATCCCAACCCACCGCACCTCTTATGGCTCTAATGAACCACTCTCCCGCATGCTCCGTAAGGTCAACTCGCACTTCTCGTCTTAAACTTGATCTATTCCACCATTCCTCTACTTCCTAACCCTTAATTCTTGTTAGTTTTTTGAATAATAGTTTTTAAGTTAATCTAAGATTGCATGAAGGGAAATAAATGGGAGCGTAAGCCCCCACCAAATTGAATTGGTATTGTTGGATAAGACTTGCTGTTCCGTCAAGATCGCTAACAACCTTAAAAATCTTCGATATTTAAGGAGAAGAGAAATATGCTAAGGCGCATTTATGTATATATGGAAGGGCTGGGCAAGAGCCAGACTAACTGCAGATATTTGTTGGTTACAGCTCAGGTTATTCCCGAAATTTATTATTATAATATCCTGGACTCCTTTACTTTAATCTGTGTACTTCAACATGAAAACATTTGTGCTAAAATTCCTTTTAACAAAAATTACTTTTTTTCGAAATAAGACAATTTTGAAACCACATCTTACTCGTATATGTCATTGACATAAATTTGTAGTTTAAATTTTGTGTCGTTGAGTACAATCCTTATTTCACTTTCACTCAGCCCTCATGTTATATTTATTGCACACTTGATATCACTTTTCTAATTCTATTTCAAAAAACCATGTTTTACACGTTTAATGTCCTCAACGGAATTTCGTCTGAAGAGGTTTAAAAAATTATAAAAATACCACTTACAATACACGCGACTACTGATTTTTGCTCATAGCAAATTTTTGTTCATTTTTAGTTCATCGGTGGTGCACCCTTGCATGATTTAAGCCACCGCTTGGAACATAAAATCGATTTCCTGTCTGATTAGGTAATACTGGTAGTCTATTCCGATTTGTCATCAACAAATTGTGAAATTACAAAGCCAAGTTGAAAAACATATTACACACGAATATGTGCATAGTTGACGACTCATGTAATTATTGTTGTTATGTTATGTTATGGTTGTTATAACATTACTATAACCATGGTGTTAAAAAAAAAAAACTATATTAATATTTTAGATCCGAATAATGTAATCGGTGGCTGATGTGGTTATGTTCGACATTTGTGAACGTACTCCGTAATATCTGACATTTTATGCTTGACAGCCATGACACTTCGAAGTAAAAATTCAATTTCAAATCAAAGTCATAAGTCGACGAAGAGTTAATATCGGAATACCAAAATAACTAATATAAATTGTAATTTAATCGTTCCTACCGCGCGCAGGGCACACATATTCAACAGCGTTTCTTAAGACAACGAACCAGGCTCGAAACACATGGCATTTCAAGAATGAAAAGATTTTCGAAAATGGCAATGTAATCTCTGAACTTCACAGTCTATTTCGAAATTTCTTTTGGCTACGATGTAATTTTTCAAACCTTTGCCTACGTAACGGAAAGGTTCAGAATTGAACCAAGTTCAAAACTTTTTTTCCGATATGTCGGTAAAGCTGTTTCTTGAAGTAAATATTGGGTTGGCAACTAAGTTATTGCCGATTTCACATATAGGTGTCTTTGACCATATTTTTAAATGGCTTCGATCAATGACATCTATTTTTCCTTTTGACATTTGTTACTTGTCAGTCTTACTTTGCTTACGAAGCAAATTACGCGTAATTTTGTGAAAAAGTATTAGTTTGGTGTCAGTTTTACAATGGAGTTCAAATACGAGCATTTTCGTCATATTCTCCCTTTTTTTATTTTAGCAAAGGAAAGAACGCAGCGAAAGCTGCTAAAAAGTTACGTGATGTGTTTGATAAAGAAGCATTAAACAAGACAGTAACGGAATTTATTTGAAAACTTTCGTTCCGGAAATTTTTCACTGAAAGATGAACAACGAGCATGTCGACCAGATGAGCTTAATGATGATCAAATATTAAAGCCATATCAAAAATAAAAAATAAAAATAAATTCAAAAGAATAGATTCTTTACAGTAACGTCAATCGAAAAGGATCATGGCTCAGGCTTAATAAGCCAGCACAATTCACTTCGAAAGCTGATATCCACCAAAAGAAGAGTTTGCTCTCAATTTGTTGAGATTGGAAAGGTGTGGTGTATTTTGAGCTGCTTCCAAGGAATTAAATTCGGATGTGTACTCTCAACAAACGTCCAGAATAAGTCCGTCGAAAGGGTGTCATTTTTCATTAGAATACATTTGGTAACACAAAAATTATTGTAGGTTAAGAATTAATGTTACATCCACCATATAGCCCTGACCTTGTTCCATCAGATTACCATGGATTTCGATCTTTGCAAAACTCTTTCAATGGTAAAACTTTCAATCATCATGACGCTGTGAAATCGCATTTGGTTCAGTTTTTTGTCGATAAAGATCTGAAGTTCTATGAACGTGGAATTATGAAGTTGTTATAGAGATCGCAAAAGGTCGTTGTATTTAAAAAAAATGTGTTTAATTTATATGAAATTACTGCCAACCTGATATTATGTTGAACCAAAGACCATCTAATAACGAAGAAGCCCAACTGGCTCTTCAAATTAATAAAAAATTAAAAGCTTTATCAGCACGGGGGGTTGGGAACAAGAGGAGATTATATTCGTAGAGAGCAAAGCTTTTTAAATTTTTTTTCAGATTGTATATCGTATATCGTATTTCGTATATCGCCAACCGAAACAACCTTCGCCCTACATGAGTATGATGAGTGATCGGCATGCTAGGGATGAATAAATGGAAAAAGCACACGAAATTCTTCGTTTTTCCGGCTTCTGGTTTATGTATCTTTATTTTGTGATACACTTTTACTCATGATTTTTTTGAGTAAGGTTGTATGCGATTTAAAAACAATTTCTTAGACATTGATCTTATCGTTATTATTGTACTTTATTTAGTACAATATTATGTTGCATTTGTACATATTTTGCATTTATTGTATTGTTATGTTCTTTAATTTTTTTCATTACTTGTATTATTATACTTATTGTACAAAATGGACAATACTCTTTTTTGTTAGGTTATACAAGTATCTTTGGAATAAAATAAAGAAAAATTAATGGATCTTTTTTAAATACATATTTATGTGGACATTTAAGTTTTTTTCCCGTCATGTTTTGAAAATGATATCGTTTAAGAGACAGCCACCATTGTTGATTACCATTTGGCCTCTTTATATGACATTTTCAATAGTTTTCTTAAGAACATCTGACGAGAGGTTCTCCATTTCTTAACGGATGCCACAGTTTGTGGCTTGTTTACATAAATTCGTGACTTTAAATAATCTCAGAGAAAGAAGTTTAAGCCTAGCAAATTGAGGGATTTTGTGAGGCAGTGTTAATCGCCAAAACACGATATCAGACGACCGGGAAATTCCGACTTTAAAATGTCGGTTGTAGCTCGTGCAGTATTCCCCATTGTTCCATACTACTGGAATCACACGTCCTCCAGTGTCAATCCGTCCAATTGAGGAATGAAAAATTCATTGCTCGTGGCTCTATAGCGCCTTTTGACTCGCGCCGTTCTTAAAAAAATGACCAATGACTCCTTCAGCGTAAATAGTACATCATAAGGTGACTTTGAGAGGATGTAATGACTCTTTATACATTACTCGCGGATTTTCAGTACCTCAGACCTGTAAATTTTATTTTTAGATTTGAAGAACATGAGCGTAGGTTAGACGCGTATCACGGTCAACACCCATTAGCTGATGGACTGTCTGTACTTTGTAAGGACGGAGCCTCTACGAAATCTTCAGCCACGGCAGAGGTATTCTCGGTCCAACGAGGGGTACGAGGCCTTCCAGGGCTTCCCAAGTCCTTTGTCGTTCTAGTCGTGAGGCTAAATGCCATACTGAATAACCAGTGATTGCCGGGCGGGAAGAAAAAAGGGCACGAAACGTACGTTGCACCAAGAACAGGGATAAATTTTTCATCAAAAATATCGTGACGATTATTCTGCGTTCTTCAAAACTGAATTGACATTCGACGCTATTTATAAAATCTATGGCAATTTTCGATAGTGATCTAGGGCCATTCCCACACTTTTTCTTGACAATTTCTCTAATAAGGATTGTTTAGATGATGAGTTATCTACTTACGACTCCGAAGCTAAATGCTTTAATTGTAAAATTTATGTTAAATTGACGGAGACTATTACCGGAAAAATTATATTTTAACAAAAACTACATTTTAGGTAAAAACCACGATAAAATCACTTCAAGAAAGAAATTAAGTAAAAAAGGCAATCGGGTGAGACAAATAGAAAAAGTCTGCTATAATAAATATTGATTTATTTTGGAGAAACAAATTAAATCTGAATTTGTTTTATATACATAAGTACTATTAATCGTTGAGCTTCAGTCAGGATCAACAAGTTTTGCATTTGAAGATTTAAGAAAAAAAATGTTTCCTTTTGGAATAGCGGCATAGGAGAAATGTTATATTGGGTATATATTTTAATTCGTGCGGTTTTTTTTTTCAAAATTTGAACGTTTATTTAAGAAAAACATGTAAAATAGTATTATTCAAAGTATTGCCCATCTGAAGCTATGACTTTTTCCCATCTTTTTGGCAATTTGTGGATCCTATCCCAAAAGAACTGCGCCGGCTTGAATGAATCAAGCCAATTTTCAATATTCTGCTCTGATGTGAACCGTATTTCAGTGAGGGCGCTCTGCATCGACTAGAACAAATGGTAGTCAGAAGGGGCAAGGTCTGGGCCATAAGGCGGGTGGGGTAAGACTTCCCATCCACTGTTTTCCAAATAGTTCTTAACCGGAATAGAAAGGTGGGGCCGAGCGTTGTCATGATGGAAAATTATTGCCTCGTGTCTGGTCGTATATTCCGGACGTTTTTCGGCTACTGCTCTCTTGAAACAGATTAATTGTGTTCGGTAGCGTTGTCCATTGATGGTTTCACCCGGTTTTAGTAACTCATAATACAGCACACCCATCTGATCCCACCAAATACAGAGCATTACCTTCGCGCCATGGATATTAGGCTTTGCCGTTGATTTGGCTGGTTGGCCTTCGTCGTTGTCGTAATGGATCCGTTTTTCATCACCAGTAACAATCCGATGCAAAAATGACTTCCTTTTGTGGCGTTCCAGCATTTCGGACATGCAAAACCGCCTTTCGACGTCTCTCGGCTTGAGTTCATGTGGAACCCAATTTCCTTGCTTTTGAATATATCCAGCTGCTTTTAAACGTTTTGAAATGACTGCTTGAGTGACACCCAAAGATTCTGCGAGCTCTTCTTGTGCTTGGCAACAATCTTCATAGAGTAATGCTTCCAGTTCTTCATCTTCAAACTTTTTTGACTGCCAGACGTTCATCGTCTTCCAAAATCACCACTCTTAAATCATGCAAACCACTTTTGGCACGTTCGCTCAGCTAGCGCATGTTCACCATAAGCTTTCACCAAAATACGATGACTTTCGGCAGAAGTTTTCTTCATATTAAAGTAATGAAGAAGAACTCCCCGCAAAAACACTTTTTCAGGCACAAAGTTCGACATATTTGAGTGAAAAAAAAAATACTGTTGTTTACGCTTCAAATGAATGACATATACTGAATTGACGTACAATGACAGTAGCTGTCCAACGCATGTTCCAATGGAATAATAACAATGGAATAATACAATTTACGCCATCTCTTAGCAAACCGCAAATTATACACCCAATATTAATTTTTGATGAAATCGTAATACACAGGCAACTACTATAATATACAATCCACAATTGGATTTAGTAGATGGTTTTGAAGATTGGGGTTTTTCAGAAATACAATTGGAAAACAAATTTGTATTTTTAAATTTTTAAATTTTTTTCTGTATTCTGATAATAGTTAAAGAAAATATACGCATTTTTTCGGAAATTGGCATAAATTTCTGAGCCATTACTTGCGATCAAGGTTCGTCGAACAGGAAATGCTTCGCGTTACTAGGAGTTTCCTCGATGTATTCCGCCCATCATTTTGGAGGAAAGTAAAATATATTGCTTGTATGACTTTGCACATGTATGTACTTCAGAAGAGTGGAAAACCAAAATATGCGTGACATCAAAAAATCAACACATTTCGCCAATAGTTTTAAAAAAATGAGAGTAAAACTGGGCAATAGGTGGAAATTTCTTCTTTGAGAGAGAGCTGGACATGTACAGAGGAGGTGAGGGATTGTCTCCTCTTCCTCTTCATCCATGCAGCTTCTGCAAAAGTCGTTAGTAAATATGACAAGCCTTCTTGCATGTTTACCTATGAGGCAGTGTCCAGTGATGACACCTATAAGATGTTTTCTATTTAGAGGAATTAAACTCCTGGAGCGATTTAGATCTAGCTTTGGCAAGGTTTGTTTGGTCGCTAAGCATTTCGATCCAACCGCCCATCTATGGTTTGTTCTTCTATTAACATCCAGCTTTATTTCGTGCACGTAGCGATGGGTATACCTACGTTTTCCTTTTCAGGTGTGATAGGTATAGTGTTTCCAATTTTGGCAAGTTCGTTAGCCCTGGAATATCTTTATGTCCCGGCACCCCGCAAATGTGAATGTTAAACTGCTCCGCCATCTCCATTAGAGATGATCGGCAGTCCATGACTTTTCTTGAATATTAAGAGAAAGAGTCTAGGGTATCCATTGCAGATATTACATTTTTGTTCAGCCAGGATAGGGCTTCCTTGATTGTCATAATTTCCGCCTGTGGCGGAATAGGCTACAGTGATTGGGAAGGCGGAAAGAGAGGCTAAGGTTAAGCTTATCGGCAAAAACTCCACCACCAACCCCACTGACAGTCTTTAAACCGTCGATGTAAAAGTGGATGTAATTGTCATCCAGGAAGGAAACCACAAGGATCTGGAGGGAATGCTTACATGGAAGCCCTTGTCAAACCTTTGTTTGGGTATGGTGTAGTCGATGTTTTCTGGTAGGGTTCGTAGTGCGTTAAGAATATTTGCATGGCCAAAATGTTTATTTGCCCACTGTGAAGTCGCTTTAAGGTAAATAGCTGCGTTTGTGGCTGCTTGTCTGCTATAAATGTCGAGGGGTGTAAGGTGAAAACAGAGTGTCCAGAGCAGCGGAGGGAGTAGTGCGTAGGGCTCCGCTTATACCCAGACATGCTGCTCCTTGGACTTTACTTAGCTACATGAAGTTCACTGCTTTGTCTAAAGCCGTCCACAACACAGTAACCCTGAAGGTGAGTATCGGTCTTATGATCGAGATATATAGCCAATATGTGATGCGAGGTCGGAGGCCCCATTTGTTTCCGAATGTTAAGAGAATGTTAAGTTTCCAGCTTAGTTTCCTGTCGAAAATTAGACCCAGATATTTCGCTGTATCAGAGAAGACCAAGCTGGTACCGTTGATTGAGGGAGGGTCTATAGTCGGAATTTTGTATTTCCTTGAGAAGAGGTAAAGATCGGTTTTATGGGGGCTTAATCCAAGTCCACAGCGATCCGCCCAGCTTGTTAATGTGTTAAAATTATACTGCAATATCGTTGTTGAAATTGCAGCAAATATAGCAGCATGCACTTTCAATGAAAGATCTTTTGCTCTGTTGTCCTTTTTGAATGAAATAGGCATCTCTACAGGCTCAAGTGCTCACTAATAGATGCGTGTATTTGACGTAATACGAATAACCAGAGCGGACGAACAAGCTGCACGTACAAGTAAAGAGGGTAAAATCCAACGTGTGTTTCACTTAACGGGACTGGCATTGATGATTCTGTGTAAGTATAAAAAATTATACCCTCTTATTGATGCTTTATTTTGAATGTTCAAGTATAAAAAAGTTTAAATTGATTTTCTCGCAAACAATATTTTTAAAGTTCGTGATCATTATAACTCAAAATTTACTTGACCGATCCTTTTGAAATTTTAAATACTATTTCTACAAATAAATCAACAGGTAATCAGAGGGAGGTTTTTTACCTTTTTTTTCGATTTTATAATAACAATTTCACCGAAATTTTTTTTAGCAAAAATAGCGTTTTTCTCTTCCAAATGCTGCCAAAAATAAGAAAAATTAGAAAAAACTCCCTCTGACTAGCTAGGGAATCATATCGCCTTTTAAACGTATTTCGATTTATTTTTTGCTTAAGATGATAGAGTAAGCCGCATAACAACTTTTTTTCGAGGTTCCTCATCCGAAGATACGGACTTATTTATCGATTTTTTTAATTGAAAATTTTTGCAAAGATACTTCAGATGTTAAACTATAACGTGTTTATGAAATAAAAAAAAAACCAACGTTATTCATATCTCAAAAAACAAAATCATGAAAATATGCCTTTTTTCGCCTTTAACACTGCATTTTTCAAGTTGGCCGCACCCGTGACTTGAACAATTTTCAACCAATTCACTTTAAATTTTAACTAGATCTTTAGAAATTGTATAGTGTCCAAATAAGTAAGTAGAATTTTTTTTATATGGCATGGTTCATTTGTTATTAACAATTTTCTGGCGATTTTTCTGCGAATTTTGCTAGTTTGACTTTCGAAGTGCGCCAATCGATCAAGAATCAATATATCCAAAAAAAAAACCTACGTACTTCTCTAGCTATCACTAAAAATTTAGTGACTCATCATAATTCAAAATTTACAGGAACTGCTGGTACGGCCGTAGACACTTCTAAAAAAGAGAGGTCATATGAAAAACGCTGCAGATTCTCTAAAAATTATATTTTACAGTCAATCATATGTACAATAAACTTCTACCTTTGTAAACTAGAATTATTTTATATTATTCCTGAAAAAAAAATCACAAAAAGGCCTAAATTTACGGCCTCTAGAGAGTCCCAACCCCTTCACTAACAAGACTAAAAATGCATATGGCATGTGTAAGTATGAATCGATCCAATTTCAACTTGTGTAAAGAAAAATAAAAGAACTGCAACATCACCGAATATTAGGTCCCCCAAGATAATGCATATTGTATGGATATGGATTCGTACCTATATATGTATACACCAACATACCTAACAGCAAACAAGAAAATACAAAAACAAAAAAACAAGAACAAAACGAATTTATGCCGATTTTTTTTCCATCCCCTATATAGGGTGATTCATCGTGAGGTTTGATTTATAATGTAAAATAAAACACATAAATTTGAAAGTGAACTTAAAATTTTTATTATCGGTTAAAAGAAAAATGCATGGCTTTTACTTTGTGAAAACGATATTATGTAAATATTCGCCACGAAATATAGAAAATAGTCTAAAGGTGTGATATCGCACGATCTAGGCGTCCAATTTACAGTAGCAAAACGTGAAATTAAGTGCTCACCAAAATGATTTTTCCATTGTTTCACGCTCTGTATGGCTCGTAGCGCCATCAGAACTCACCAAGACCATGTGCTTGAATTTCAGAAAGCACATAGTCCGTTAACATGGCGCGAAAAGGGTTACCATTGACGGTAACATTCTGATTTGCCTCATTTTTGAAAAAATATGGACCAATAATTCCACCAGCCCATAAACCACACCATACCGTTGTTTTTAATGGATGTAATGGTAGCTCTTGGAACTCTTCGGGTTGCTCATCAGCCCAAATACGGTAATTTTGTTTATTAACGTATCCATTGAGCCAGAAATGGGCTTCATCACAAAACAAAATTTCACGATAAAATAGCAGATTTTCATTGAATTTTTCCAGAGCCCATTCACTGAAAATATTACGCAAAATTCAAGTCACCTATCTTCAATTCTTGTACAAGTTGTCGAATACGCCAAGTCAAGCTGCTGAGAATGACGACGAATCGATTCGTCGCGTACACTTTCAGCTACAGCTACTAAAGTCTCTTTACTAGGTGTTAGATATGGTCTAACCGGTCAAGTATCATCCACTAATGTAAACAGGGACTCAAGTTTGCGAATGGTATGGGCAATAGTGGTTTCAGTAGATCGATTATGCGCACTGTAAGTTCCTCGAATCGCACGAAAAACATTTCGCACAGAACGCCGATTTTCGTAATACAGCTGAACAATTTGGAGACGCTGTTGTGGTGATGACTTGCCAAACGATACTGAACAAAAAATCAAACCTCACGATGAATCACCCTATTTTATTTTGCAAAAGGGTATTCAATAAAAAAACAAAAAAACAACAAATACTTTAAAACTCTTAGAGCTAACGAACTTTTGAGAGCAAAAATATTTTGAAAAGCTTGGTGGTCGTGTTATGAACCCCCCCCCCCCCCCCCCTATACAAAAATTTCCGCAATATTTGTATGTATGGCGTATAATATCTTCTTGTTATATGGCCATTGGTTGAACTCATAGAAGACTACATAGAAGACTTGACAAATGCTAAAGGTAAAAATGTTGTTTTCGAATATTAACTTTTCTACTTCCCTCTGAGATAGTTGGGACTTTAATGCGGAAGCTGACTCGCTGTGCTATATTTTTATTATTTTCCAATTTTCAATCAAGAATGTGTCCTAAATATACTCGTATATGCAACTTTAATATTTAGTTTTAGTAGTACTGATAAGTCTGCTGGAGCAGACTTCCTACCGATTTACTTAAGACTGTGGAAGATGACTTGGTAAGGAGCATATACCTGTTCATCTGTAAAATTAACGGAACCTTAGTATCATTTGCACGATTCTTAAAAAGAGAGATCCTCTGAACCACAACTACAGGGGAATCTTGTTAACATCGAGCAAAAAAATCTATCAGATCTTGAAAAAAACCCTGGAATTCCAAATCGATACCCATTGTTCATTGATGTCAAGGTAGCATATACCAACATTAATAGAGACGAGCTTTGTAGAGCCATGTTCACATTTATTTCACGGTCGGTAATAACTTTTTGATGATATTTGATGTCAGAAAGGATTTCGACGAGACGATGCGCTGTCATGTGATTTCTTCACCATCATACTTGAAAAAATTGAGCTAAACTCACAGGCTGACATCAAAATCACAATGTTTGAAAAGTTTGTACAACTGCTTGCATGTGCTGATGACATTGACATAGGCAGCTATCATTGGGCCGCTTGCGGCAATTGAAACAGAAGCGGCAAAGATAGGTTCAAGGGTAAATGAAGGTAAAACAAAGTATACGACGCCGACTAGAAAGAACACCCAACATCAACGGTTTGGATAGCACATCAAAACAGGAAATTATAAGTGGTAAATGGCTTTATTTACTTGGACTTCGCTGTAAACTCGTATAATGGCAACAACCGTGGAGATAAAGCGAACAATCATTCTTGCCAATTGCTGTTTCTTTGGATAAAGAACGCAACTGAAAAATAATACTCTTTCACAAACAACGAAGGAAGCACTGTGCAAAAACCTCATCATCCCAGTCTTACTAAATGGCGAAGAGGCATCCGCCAGAGCAGATGAGAACGTTCTTGGTTGCTCTTCCAGTGATCTTTGAGTCTGTTTGCATGAACAGAAAGTAGGGAAGAAGATATAACGACAAATTGTTAAGACTTTGTCGCAACATTTACCTTGTCAAAGGGCCAAAATCTATCTGTTTAAATAGCTTGATCATGTTAAACGAATAAACACCAAGCTCCGGCCCAAAGAGTCTTCGAATCCATCCATTAGGAAAACGTATTAAATGTAGTCCTCGTCTTAGGTGACGCACTTAAGTGGAAGAATACTTTAATTACCAGTTTGATCTGCGCAACTGGGGGCGATTAGCATTAGGTCGAACTAAATTAAAAGAGCTATAGGTAGAACTGCAGTAGAGGCGAGTCGACTTCGTAATGTAGCGCCACCTTAAAAAAAAAAAAAGTAAAACGAAGTAATTCACTTTTCTGGAGCCCATTTCTGGCTTTCACATTCCTGAAAGTAATATCGCCACGTAGTCTGATTTTACAACCATCTTAATCTCTGTACGCCATAGATTCAGATAAACCATCCCCGTAAGGTGTATGTCGACGAACCTCGTCCAAAACGACCAAAAACTCAACAATCGGCTGGCAAGGTTATGGCATCCGTATTTTGTGATACACATGGAATAATTTTCATCGACTATTTCCAAAAGGGGCAGACTATCAACAGCGACTATTACATTGCGTTGTTGGAGTGTTTAAAGGACGAAATCGCAGAAAAACGGCCGCATTTGAAGAAAAAGAAATTGCTGTTTCATCAAGACAATGTACCATGTCACAAGTCGATGAAAACGATGGCAAAATTGAATGAATTTGGTTACGAATTGCTTCCCCACCCACCGTATTCTCCAGATTAAGCCCCCAGCAACTATTTCCTGTTCGCAGACCTCAAAAGAATGCTGGCCGGAAAGAGATTTAAGACCGATGAAGAAGTAATCGACGAAACAGAGGCTATTTTGAGGCTAAACCGAAATTGTACTACAAAAATGGTATTAAAAGATTGAAAATTCGTTTCAATCAGTGTATCGCCCTCGCAGGCAACTATATTAATAAATAAAGTTGAATTTTGCAAAAATTTTGTGTTTTATTGGGTATATATTTTAATTCGTGCGGTTTTTTTTCTTCAAAATTTTAACGTTTACTTAAGAAAAACATGTACAATAGTATTATTCAAAGTATTGCCCATCTGAAGCTATGACTTTTTCCATCTTTCTGGCAATTTGTGGATCCCATCCCAAAAGAACTGCGCCGGCTTGGCAGCCAAGAATGAATCAAGCCAATTTTTGATATTCTGCTCTGATGTGAACCGTATTTCAGTGAAGGCGTTCTGTATCGACCGGAACAAATGTTAGTCAGAAGGGGCAAGGTCTGGGCCATAAGGCGGGTGGGGTAAGACTTCCCATCCACTGTTTTCCAAATAGTTCTTAACCGGAATAACAACGTGGGGCCGAGCGTTGTCATGATGAAAAATTATTGCCTCGTGTTTGGTCGTATATTCCGGGCGTTTTCGGCTACTGCTCTCTTGAAACAGATTAATTGTGTTCGATAGTGTTGTCCATTGATGGTTTCACCCGGTTTTAGCACTTCATAATACAGCACACCCATCTGATCAAACCAAATACAGAGCATTACCTTCGGGCCATGGATATTCGGCTTTGCCGTTGATTTGGCTGGTTGGCCGGGTTTCACATATGATTTTTTGCGCTTTGGGTTATCGTTATGGATCCATTTTTCATCACTAGTAACAATCCGATGCAAAAATGACTTCCTTTTGTGGCGTGTCAGCAGCATTTCGGACATGCAAAACCGCCTTTCGACGTCTCTCGGCTTGAGTTCATGTGGAACCCAATTTCCTTGCTTTTGAATTTATCCAGCTGCTTTTAAACGTTTTGAAATGGCTGCTTGAGTGACACCCACAGATTCTGCGAGCTCTTTTTGTGTTTGGCAACAATCTTCATAGAGTAATGTTTCCAGCGCATGTTCACCATAAACTTCCCCCAAAATACGATGACTTTCGGCAGCAGCTTTCTTCATATTAAAGTAATGAAAAAGAACTCCCCGCAAAAACACTTTTTCAGGCACAAAGTTCGACATATTTGAGTGAAAAAAAATTATTGTTGTTTACGCTTCAAATGAATGACATATACTGAAATGACATACAATGACAGTAGCTTTCCAATGCATGTTTCAATGGAATAATAACAATGGAATAATACAAGTTACGCCATCTCTTAGCAAACCGCACGAAAGTTATAGACCCAATACTATAAACGGACTTTTCAGCCCACGTGCTATATATGTATATAGTTATAACTCTGTTTTCATGAATGCCTTAAATGTGCTGGTTTTTTGCTTTGTTACGATCCACTGCCTGATGAAATCTTTTATAAACATTTCTGAAAAAAACTCAGATTCGATTAAGCACCTTCTATGCCTGACCTATATGAATATGAATATGAACAACCGTTTCTGTGGACTTTTGCTTAATATGTGTGATGGGGATGGCACGAGTAGAGTCAAGATCTTTTGAGTGTTAATCAAATAAATGATTTCTGAAATTAATTAATGTCATTCCTAATAAAAAAAAAGTCCAAGGATTGGCTATATATATTTGCAATTAGCTGCAATTACCGTAGAAGACAGCAGAAGAAAAGACTTTCTATTCTGCTTTTAATTAAGAATGATTACCGAGACTATTTTCATACAATACTCGTACATTCGACTTGTCAAAATAAAAATCGTTTGATTGCTATTTCACGAAGCAGATTTATATGAAATCAACAAACCGACACGATGTTGTGGTACCTGGCAATGCAGAGAGCAATAAAACAATTAAGTCCAATGCCATTTAGTGCAATGTGCTTCTCGATTCTAAGGAGAAGCCCCTAGTCTCCTTCTAAAATATTTATTAGAGTTTCAAGAAGACGACGTAAAATACGAGATGGAATTTTACTCGATATACTCTGCAAGACTAAGCAATACTCTATTTAAAGTACACTCTTATCCGGCAGGTTTGGATTAAATCTGAGCCAATTTTACAAAAGAATTCCTAGAGATCCTAATAAACTCCAAACTCTCTGAATGCAAAATTGTTGCACTTATGAACACACCAGATAAGGAATGCAATTAAAATTCTGAATAATCGATAAAAGTAGGAATTCTGCTCAATTGGATCTCTTTTAGGTACATAATGCATAGAGAGAGGCAATAATTTTTGCTTGATTTAAACTTGTTTTGTGAAATCTTGATCGTAGATAAGAATCAGAAGATAAGGAAGGATAGTTACATTTGGGCAAGGCTTTGTGACTTAGGGTCGACTGAATTACTACATTTTTTAGTCAATTATTAATGCAAAGTCCAATTTTATCTATTCCACATTGATTTTTCAAGGTTGATTGGAAAAGCGGTTAGGGCTTTAGTAAAAGATTATATAGACTGTCCATCCGTTGCTGATTAATCTTCTCCACGAATGTATAATTAAATGTTAATGAAGGCTTTTTTGAAACGACAAGTAGAATCATCAGATCGAGACGAAACTTTGTTACCATTGAGTACTCGTATGAGTACCGGATCGTATGCGCCGTATTAAGTAGACTCGACAAAACCAGATGCATTTTATACGTCAACGAACGTTTGAAACTCTAACGCAACAAAAAACACAAATAAAATACTGGAATCAGACAGTGAAAAAAGCTCGCTTAATTAAAGTGTAGTGTCTAATAAAGTGTATCAAGATCTACGACTACACTGATAATTTTTTTAATCTCATCACAGTGTCCATTAATGAAAGTTGCTTCCATTGCTGTTACCTCACCAACCCTGAATGTATCACAACTACAAGAAAACCATTAATGTCAAGCCCGATGCAGTATATGAGAGGGTAAAAAGGGTAAACAAACATCTGAATGCTGTAAGGAATCGATTTTTCAATAGTAATGGCATTCTCATTTTTAAATTCATTTTTAAACCATGTTATATATACATTTTTTTTTTCCAATGATGTGGAGGTTAAGTGCTCTGTCATAAATTACATTTACTCTGCTATAATGTCTATGATATGAATGTCAATGGGATGCAGAACAGATATAAAGTTCTAAAGTGCTATAGAAAGCCCATATGAATAAACTCAAGCAAACGGATTCATGGACTATGTTGTTAAAGGCAGCAATGAAGTTATATTTCATACTACATCATATCACATCATACCACAAACAATACAGCTACATCATCTTGTTCTGGTCAAAAATGTTGTTTTCGATGGCATCCTCAATACCAATAAAAATGCCCAAAGCTTACTTTTTCGAGTACAAATTCTATTATATCTCGTTTATTTTGAAACGCAATCTCAGAAGATCTTCCGTCTTGGTAGCCATGTAGCACATTCGATTTAGGATGCGTTCGCAGAGCTGTCAGCGATTTTATCCATAGTCTTCAATAGAATACAAGGTTATTTTAAAGGAATAAAAAAAAAGTACAGACGTCAGTGCAACCAAAATATAGTATGTACGTCAGTTCAAAACGTTTGCTGATGGCACAATAGAGTTATTGAATAACTTCCTCTACAATCTTTTTTTCAGTTTAGGCGGATATTTAACACTTCTGCTCTTTCTTAAAGTGAATTTAGTTGGCTTGTTAAGATTCCAAAGGGAATTGTTTGAAACCACACACACCATATTTTGACAGATGTCATATGCCATTAAGACGTAGTGACAGAAATATCAGACGTTTCTCGAAAGTCTCTGTGGCGTGTATGTTCGTACTAGATAGTATTAGATCGTATTTATCCCAGAGCTAAAGCCAAATTGCCATCGTGCACGTCGAATTTTCGCTGATTAGGCTCTGTCAAATACGGAAGAAGATCCAGATTTTTAACGGAGTTAAACGCTTAGCCAAATTCCATTTTGCGATCGACGTAGGATATGTTTCAAATACTTTTGACGTCCGGGCACCCAACATTGACTCTGATTACTATCTATCTCTGATTACTTATCAGCCAAGGTACAAAGGTACTTCTAATCCACACAACAAAGAAGAACATCTGAGAGACGATAGAAAAGATGCAATCGCTAGAGACCTCCAGAATCTCTGTGGAAAGCATATTCCGAAGATCAGTGGCAGCCCTGCCATGGTTTGATAAAGAATTCCCGCAAGCTCCTGCAGCTAAACAAGAAGCACGAGCAAAAGAGACGAGAAGAAAATCGACCTCTCTAGAAGAAGAAAAAAGAGGATGGAAAGGGAATACCGACTGAGAGCATACATTTACTCTTTATTTCAACTCAATTTCTCAGGTCTGGTCAGTTGTGTGTATGCCTGATGAATTAAATGCTAGCATCATTTGCCCGGACCACAAAAAAGAGGAAACCCCCTCAACCGCGTCAACTATAGAGGTACAAGTCTCCTCAACATCGCATACAAGATCTTATCTGCCATATTGTGTGAACAACTGAAAGCTTTCGTCAGCAATCTGATTGGCCTTTTCAGTGTGGTTTCAAACCAGGGAAATCCACAACCGACCAGATCTTCATATTCCGGAAAATCCAGAAAAAACT
Source organism: Volucella inanis (assembly GCA_907269105.1). NCBI lineage: Eukaryota > Metazoa > Arthropoda > Insecta > Diptera > Syrphidae > Volucella > Volucella inanis. The sequence goes on along the minus strand of OU026157.1, from coordinate 68,465,532 downwards.
TTAGACACCCAAATCGATACCCATCGATTTAAGGCCTCATATGACAGCATTTATAGAGACGAGCTATAACAGGTGGTCCAAATACAAGTTTCTTTTGGAATTATATGTTATTTTGACACTAGCAACTCTTTCCCACTCGAAATCTTGACTACCAGTCAATATCAAATCTCCGCAAAAAGATCGAACAACAACATCCGCAAAAAGATTGAACAACGTTGAGAAATATTGCAAACTTATTTCAAAAGTGAGTGCTGTGTTGCCCAAATCGCGCGTGCTATACCCAAGTTTGTGCAAAAAGTTCGTGAGATTGGCTTGCTTGTGGATAACACTCACAGCCCCCGTCGTTGTACGGTACGTACTGACGAGAATGTGGCTGCTGCGATTGAGAGTGCTCAACTCAATTCACACTCGCCATTGATTTCAACAACTCAATATTTCACGCACCAACTTGATGAGAATTTTGCACAAAGATCTCGGATTATTTTTTTGTAAAGTCCAATTGACAAATCTCAATCCGCCACGTTATCGCTTCGCAGTTTGAGCCTTGCAGTTTGAACGTCGAATTTGGCAGAAAAATCATTTATTCTGACAAGGCGCATTTCCATCTCTTCGGCTATAGTATATTATGTTAACAAACAAAATTTCTGCATCTCAGGATCGAAAAATCCGCACGTACTATAAGTGTTGAGAGAGTGATAGTTTGTTTCATTTTATTTCAAAAATGCTGCTGAAAACGCCATTTCGGTCAACAGTGTGCGTTGCAGAGCCATTATTACCGATTTTTTTGGGCTCAAATTGATGACATCATCAAACAATCGATCTTTTACGCGCTTAGTTCGGTAATCGTGTTAACAGAGGCCTTGGCGATGTTATTTAGCCGCCTCAGAGCTGCGACTTGACTTCGTTAGATTCTTTTTTGGGAAGTGCCCTTAAAGATCGATGTTATGCAGACAATCCAGAAACGATTCAAGATCTTACAGCGAATATTGTTCGATTGAATCAGAAACAGTCAATAAGATCTTGGAAAATTGGATTTTTTTTAAATAGACCGCGCAAAAGGGGTTAAAGTAGCCTTAAAATGTTTGCACAGCGCAGGCGATGGGTGAATGAATGCCTTCTATACTGTGGCCAGATCAGAAGGGGAAAAGTATTTCTTACATCGTTTGAGGAAACTTAGTCATTTCACAGGATATTTGGCGACATCGAAAATGTAGTTATTCTAACGTGACACACATACCGAGAATGAAAAGTTTATCGGTTTCGACGATGCAAGTGCTATTCATGAATAATAACTGGGTGGTTAAATTTCGCTTTAACGACAACAGACAGCATTGTATTTTAGAAGCATTAAATACCACTCTGTTCATATAGGATGATTCATCGTGAGGTTTTATTTTCAATAGGCTCTTTTTGACAGATCACGCGTGACTTCTATCATACTGTCATAAGTCATTTTTATTTAGTATCATTTGGCAAATTATCATGGAAAGACTCACACTACAACAGCGTCTCGAAATTGTTTAGCTGTATTACGAAAATCAGCGTTCTGTGAGAAATGTTTTTTGTGCGATTCGAGGAATTTACGTTGCGCATAATCGACCTAAATCACTATTGCCAATAACATTCGCAAATTTGAGTCCCAGTTTACATTAGTAGATGATACTCGACCGATTGAACCACATCCAGCACGTAGTGAAGAGACTATAGCAGCTGTAGCTGAGAGTGTACGTAAAAACCGTGACGAAGCCAGCAGCTTGGCTTGGCGTATTTTACGTTAGGATCTCGGCCTAAAAACGTACAAAATTCAACTTGTCGAGAATTGAAGCCAGACGTATTTGCGTCATATTTTCAGTGAATGGGCTTTGGAAAACTCAATGAAAATCTCGTGTTTTATCGTGAAATTTTGTTCAGCGATGAAGCCCATTTCTGGCTTAATGGATACGTTAATAAACAAAATTGCCATGTTTGGGCTGATGAACAACCCGGAGAGTACCAAGAGCTACCATTACATCCATTAAAAACAACGGTATGGTGTGGTTTATGAGCTGGTAGAATCATTGGTCCATATTTCTTAAAAATGAGGCAAATCAGAATACTACCGTCAATGGTAACCGTTATAGCCCCATGTTAACGGACTATGTGCTTCCTAAAATTCAAGCACTGGTCTCGGTGAGATCTGGCTTCAACAAAATGGCGCTACGAGCCATACAGCGCGTGAAACAATGGACTTGTTGAGAGATCATTTTGGTGAGCACTTAATTTCATGTTTTGCTACGGTAAATTGGTCGCCTAGATCGTACGATATCACACCTTTGGACTATTTTCTCTGGGGATATGTAAAGTCTCAGGTCTTCAGGAATAAGCCAGCTACGATTAACGCTTTGGAAGCCAACATTACCCGTGTTATCCCCGAGATACGAGTCGCTATGCTCAAACGAGTCGCTCAAAATTAGACCTTTTGAATGGCATTTACTTTTAAAAAATAAATGCCATGAATTGTTCTTTTAACTAATAATAAAAATTTTAAGTTCACTTTCAAATTTATGTGTTTTATTTTACATTATAAATCAAACCTTACGATGAATCATCCTATAGTTCCCCAATTGGTTATTCTGTTAATATCGGAATTTAATGCGCTTAACATATGCTGCCATTCCCATTCTACAGCTGATTAGCAGGGACGTGAGTCCGGTAACTAATATGAAAAGTAGAGAGTACTGTCATAAGTAAAGGAATTTATTGGATTAAAATTGGCAGACAAAAAATCATTGATAAAAATTAAAAAGAGTCCCGGAGACAGAACGAAACCCTGGGGTACACCAGCATTTATTTTGTGAATATTAGACTTCCATCCAAGACAACTTAAATTAAACCTTCCGAAAGGTAGTTTCTAATCCATTGAAGAAGAGAGTCATCAATGTCAATTGTAAATGAGCGTCGGTATAGAGGATAATGCAGAATTTCTAATGTTTTTGACGAGCGACCAAAAATGTTTGCTAGGCTTAGGACATTAAAGTATTTTTTGACGCAGTTTTTGGCGGTATTGGAATTTCACACGCTTAAGAAAGGCGTTGCAATCATTTCTGGCTCGTTTGAACTTTTTTCGGCTTTCCTCAGTGGGGTTGGTCTTGCAGGACCGAAAAAGGATTTCTCTAACTCCCTAACAAAAAAAGGGATCTGTGATCATATCAGCGGCATTCACGTCGTTATCGAGGAAACATAACGACCAGTTAAAATTACTAAAGAATCCGTCAAATTCGATCCAATTGGTTTTCTCGTATTGCCATACTGTTCTTTTAGAAATCTTTTTCTCTAACTGTGTGTTCGGTGTGCGAGAAATTAGCTCCAGTGGTCCGACGAGCCTAAAAGGGAAAGCACATCAACAGTCTACTTATCAGGGTGAAAAGTTAAAAACAAGCCCACGGTGTTGGCGGTATGACTATCAACTTCTGGTATTCATGTGGGCTCATTTACAAATTGGGTCAAATTATTTTCCGCAGCGATGTCAGAATGTCAAAGCCATTCAGAATTGTGTATATAGAAATCTCTCTGACAAGATGCGCTACTGGAAAGCTGACCGAGACAGCTACATTAATGAAATCGTATTCGACAACTTATGAGAATCTTCGCTTATAAGTTTCAAAAAACCTATAATACACCTAGAATTATTGATTTTTTTTTTTTTTAATTTTTTTTAATTAATTTTGTTGATAAATCATTTCCTTTTTAAAGATTATTTCATTTAAATGTTGACCACGACTACTTGAATCACTTTTTCGAGTATATTGACTGGTATCTCGCTAACAACACGTGTATCGATAAACACATGCTGGCTTATCGGCATAGACCAGTGATTTGATGTATCTCTATGAAAATTAGTCTAAAGGCGTCAAATCGCACGATCTAGCCGGCCAATTCACCGGTCCAAAACGAAAGATAAATTGCTCACCGAACTTATTTCTTAATTGGTCTATCAATTCGCGTTCTGTGAAATCTTTGAACGATAGCGGACGATTCTGACGGTAACATTGCATTGGCAACTCTCATATTGCCTGAGGTTGCTCATCGAACCAAATACGGCAGATTTGTTTGTTAACATATCCATTCAACCAGAAATGAGCTTCGTCACTGAAGATAATTTTTCGATAAGAAACCAACCTCCAACTTTTCTAAGGCCCACTCACCGAAAATTTGACGGTGTGGCAGGTCGTTCAGCTTGAGTTCTTGCACAAGCTGTATTTTGTAAATTAGTCGAGTAACACAAGTAACCATTGCTGCGAACGGCGACGTATGGACAAACAACGATCTCCGCTGATACTGACAGATACAGCAGCAATATTTCCCTCTGTATGCACTCTACGCATACGGGTAGGTGGTTTGATCTCCAATAGCGTGAAATTGGTGCGAAATTTGGTCACTATGGCTTGAAGTGCTTGGTCAATAGGTGGATTGTAAATGGTAGAAGTGCGCGAAGAACATTTTTCATAAAGCCTTGTTCGGGTGTAAGTCTCTCCATGAAGAAATAAAAATGCTAACTGAGCCTGTTTGACTTCACACTGAACTGCAGTGCGAACTAAGTAAGTAATCTTCAATATTTCATACAGTCATATGACGATCTAATTTAATTGTGACTTTAATTTGGCCGTCATTAATTTCAGACGGTCTTACTTGAGTGAAAAATCTCCAGAACAGAATTACTTAAACCAATTTTGACGAGTGCGTTTTGTTAAGCAATGAACACCATCTCTTTCTGAGCCTCAGCTCACTCAGCTTAGCTTTCTTGCTTTTACAGAAATAAAAGAGCACACTATGTCAATATGCTCGTTTTTGTTTTTCATGCTTCAAAAGCAAGCTTAAAGTGACAGCTATCAAATGTTTAATGAAAAAAATCATAGCACTGACAAAATCGAGAATCAACTAATACTAGGCAATCTGTCATTTTGTATGTTTGTTTATTACTTATTCGTTCATTATTCTCGTTTACAAAATTCATAGAAGTTATATGCAATTTACAATTCAGGAGAATACTAAGCGGCATTTCGTTTAAATATACAATAGAGACAATGCCGCATCCATTTTAATTTTTTTCATTGTGGAGTGAACAATAAAATAATGTTTCATATATGTTTCGTTTATTAAATAACTTGCGGTATACGACAGAGTAGGAATTTCTAAAAAGTGTAGTCCGAAAAGGTAAATTTAATATATATATAGTACAAGAACTGCCTTTTAGGTTATAGGATCCAATAATAGGACTTCGCATATAACCACTTCGTATAAAAAAGATTTTTAGAACTTTGTAATAAAATAAGAGTCGTACTAGCAATATCTTTGTTTGACGAAATAACTCCATAGAATGAGCTAAGCGGGTAGAATTGCAAATTTTTCGTAGGGTAGGAAAATCAAATTTTGGAGTTTATTGCGGTAAGCACCTCCCCAACAGCATATACCGTACTCTTACCTCGAGTGAAATATTTCGTGGTACACGGTTTTTAATACAACGCTGGAACAAAATTTTCTCAGATTGTACAGACATCGACTTGTTAATAGAAAATGCTATTTTAAATTCGCGACATGGTCGGTCCATTTAAAATGTTGGTCTATTTTGACTCCTAAAATATCTGAAGTGTTTTTCAAAATTATATTTTCTGACATTCGATTACCAAAATAAGATTCGAATCATCTGCATTGTATAGCTTCTTTAAAATAATACTATGATTAACCATATTAAAAGCTTTAGTTATATCCACAAAAAGTGCACCACAGTATTTCCTGCTATTCGAAACTGTTAAAGTAGCAAAAGTCTAACAAAGCATCTTCTGTTGAGAATCCTGTACTGTAGAGAACTAAAAAAAATTGTATTTGAAAGAAATCGCAAAACCCTATTTTTAGTTATTTTTTCAAATATTTTTGATATCGACGGTAATACATTTTTTAAAAAGAGATATCACAAGAGCACATTTTAGTTCATTTGGAAAAATACCTGAAGTAACACTTATATTAAATAACACATGGAAAAGTCCGTGCCGTTTTTAAGAGAGGACACCACTTGAATTAAATCCATACCATTTTCAGTTAGTACCAACCTTCAAAAGATACGTGTTTAAATTTGACAGCTGTCGGACGATTAGCTCTCGAGATATAGCGTTGTGAGTGAAGCAACTTTTGTTATTGTGAAAAAAATGGATTCAAAACAATTTCGGGTCTTGATTTATCATTACTTTTTGATGGGAAAAAATGCAGCCGATGCAAAGAAATGGCTTGATAAGTGTTACCCGGACTCTGCACCAGCCGAACGAATCATTCGCAAGTGGATTGAAAAATTTTAAAATTGGTCATACAAGCACCGAAGATGATGCACGCAGTGGACGTCCAAAAGAGGCTGTTTCAGATGAAAATATCAAAAAAGTCCACAAAATGATTACGAATGATCGTAAAGTAAAGTTGATCGAGATAGCTGAGGCTCTGAAGATATCAAAAGAGCATGTTGGATATATCAAACACGAATATTTGGACATGCGAAAGCTCTGTTCAAAGTGGGTGCCGCGTTTGCTCACAGTCGACCAAAAACACAACAACGTGTTGATTATTCAGAGGTGTGTTTAAAGCTTTTCAACCTCCATCACTTCACACCAGAGTCAATTCGGCAGTCAGCTGAATTGGACGAACCTCGTCCAAAACGACCAAAAACTCAACAGTCGTCTGGCAAGGTTATGGCATCCGTATTTTGAAATACACATGGAATAATTTTCAACGACTATCTCCAAAGGGGGCAGACTATCAACAGCGACTATTATATTGCGTTGTTGGAGCGTTTGAAGGACGAAATCGCAGAAAAACGGCCGCATTTGAAGAAAAAGAAATTGCTGTTTTATCAAGACAATACACCGTGTCACAAGTCGATAAAAACGATGGCAAAATTGAATGAATTCGGCTATGAATTGCTTTCCCACCCACTGTATTCTCCAGATTTGGTCCCCAGCGACTATTTCCTGTTCGCAGACCTCAAAAGATTGCTCGCCGGAAGGAGATTTAAGACCGATGAAGAAGTAATCGCCGAAACAGAGGCCTATTTTGAGGCTAAACCGAAATCGTACTACAAAACTGGTATCGAAAGATTAAAAAATCGTTTCAATCAGTGTATCGCCCTCGAAAGCAACTATATTGATAAATAAAGTTGAATTTTGCAAAAATTTTGTGTTTTACTATAAAACGGCACTGACTTTTCAGTCCATGTGTTATGTGTGCTAAAATGTCAGCTATATTAAATGCAGTTTTCTTCAACACAAAGTTTGAAATACCATCTCTACAACATGAGTTGGAATTTTTGAGAGATCTTATTGTTTCCAAAATTTCAAGACCAGAAATGGATTCGAAATAAAAAATATTCAATGTATCTATTTGTAAAAATCGATATTACTTTAATGGCCAACCGAATACATCATGAATAATCGAAGGTTAAAACGGTCATAGTTATTTTCTCATGGCCGTAGCTCATGAGCTACCTTGAGGTAGCTCAAAATATTCAAAAAGAAAGCCGATTTTAGTGTTGTTTTCTCACAAGTCATTAGGACACCTTTAACCCAACTTGGTTAAAGTATAATTGCTCATTAGTCATCGCTTTAATATTCCATTTAAACCGACAGCAACATTATTTATGTATCTAATGTTTAAGTATATTAATGAAAAGATTGGCGCTTTCATGTTAAAAAAAAAAAGAATTACTTTTACCAGGTACAGGTATTTCCTAACTCCAACTCAAACATATGCTCTCAATTTGCAATCATCAACACGCAACTCATCCCCTGTATTAATTTCTTGCGGAAAATTTTGCACCCAATCATTCTTCCACATTAATGTGTTATATCTTTCAGTATTCTACGAGTATTTATATTTATTTTTTTGGTACACCACAAATCCTAAACAATTTTGTATAAATAAAATAAAGGAAAACCAATAAGTTTCATTTATCTTTACACTACGAGTACATAGAGAGAAAAACATAACAAATCCAGATGGCCCTGAATATGAGTAGTATATTAGCACCCCTAAGTCATATCGTCTTTTTTTTTTCTTTTTTTTTTTTAATAAAAGATTTTTATACACAGACAAGTTTTTTGGCTGGAAATCTTTCCAACGTTAATTGTAACACATAAAACTAGAAAAGAATGTGAGCTTTTCTCGACTTTTTACAGCCAAACAATGTGGTATTTCAAACCTAAACATGGAAATTGGAAAACTATTTTCATAAACAAAAAATACAATACAAATAAGCATTCTTTAACATACACTCACGCATATGAGTACGATTATATGTACAAAGGTAAAGTTGTAGTAGTTTGTATGCATACTCAGTTTCCCTCCGCCAAGGTCAAATCATTGGGGATGCCAGAGAGGTATAAAAACATCACACACGACACCAGTAATGATTTCCTCTCTGTTGGCGGATCTAAAAGTATCTGTTGAATACTGTATAACCCCACAGAGCAGTAGCATATTTAGCGAATCCCCATGTATAGGGAAAAAGGTCACAAATGCTGGAGCTTATCCATTTATCACCATCATCCCTCATGCAGCCTGGAAATGAAAATAACCCTTGATGGCATTCTAACGATGTTACTTCCAGCGAGATGACTACGACAAATACGTATGACTTAAGTACGGCACGAATACGTAGAAAAATTTGTAGTTTAAAAAAATAAAAGACAGCACTTTGGTTGAACTTACCAATCCCCAGTATGTGAGGAATTTTAGTTTATTGGCGAATCCTTTAGGTACTCCTGGCAAATTGTGGGCTTTGGCTGGAAATTTATCAAAATAGAGGCCATAGACAAATTGACCCAAGGCCAGTAAGTGGATTATCGTTACGAAGACACGCGATTTGTACAATTCAACTTTGGTCATGATGTTGATGATATGATGTCACGATTTTAATCAATTAAAAATGTTATGGGGGCTCGTTTAGCGGATTGAGGTACTACAGTACTCGCACACTTCCAGATGACTTCCAGATACACTTCACTTTTCCAGCAGCAGTCCAGAAGATGTGTCGTAGTATTATTCAATTGGCGACTGACTCGGCAAATGACAGTTCTCTATAAATATCGTTCTCAATTAGGGACAAGACTAGACTAACCTCTCGCAATCTTACTTAAGTATATTTTATTGTTTTTTTTTTTTATATTCTTTTATTTATTTTATTTTGAGCAATATTTTCACTTTCTTTAGTCCAACAAACTTGAAATATCCGTATCAGTACTATGTCGCAGAGGGGATAGAAGAACTAAGTGCGATACGAGTATGGTTTGATTTTTTTTTTTTTTGTTAAATATTCGTTATCACTCACTCTCTTTTAATTATTATCAACAAAAAAAAAAAAAAGTAATAAAGATTTTTAAAAAAAAATCTTCTTAACTACAGCAATGGTAAATAAAATTAAAAGAGAGCAAGGTCAACGACAATTATTTAAAAATATGAAGAGGAATAAATAACGAATTTTAATCAAGATATCAAAATACAATTGTATCAAATCCGACAGATACGAGAGAACGACTGAAAATCGTCCAAGCGTCTCGAGTCAAGTTCGCGCGGATGCAGTTGAAAAACTCAACCGATTCATTTGTTCTACGAGTAGATACTTTTATTTGGTTTTTATAAACGAGTACTTTTCCGACAATCGAGTTGAAGTTAAAATAAAATCCAAAACCAAAAATAATTTAATTAAAAAAAAAAAAAACAGAAAATTTAAATGTTTTTTTCTTTTTTCTTTTTTTTTTTTGGTCGGGAAAATTCAACAAATACTGTATCCAACGCTGTTTAAGTACTCGTATTCGAATTCGTATCTATTCCGTAGTCCGTATCGTATCGTTTCGCACTGGAGTGTTTGAACTTCGGGATATAACTGGCTTCGTACTCATATTTTGATTAAGAAGATGAGAAAGCATGCTCTAGTGGAGGGAAGGCTGGGGTTTTAATCATTCCTTGTCGTAGTATTCGTTTTTTTTTTATTATTCTGCTGCTGCTGTTCGTGCTTTTTACTGCTTTCTTCGGGTACTGCGCAAGTCTACATACTTTGCAGCAGTATCAAACAAGTGATTATACTTGGAAATAGCTATCTTTTCAGCGACAACACTGTGGATAGATGGTTTCAAATGAAGTGGAATTGCAGGTTACATACGAGTAGCTAGCTACCCATATAAGAATTCAGTTCTTTGCTTATTGTTTTTGTATATATTCTTTTTTTTTTAAATTTTCTTTTGTAAGGGTTTTCTTTTGGTTTTTTCACTCTGTTTTGAGTTTTACTAGGGCAAGAAATCAATTGTAATAGAGCAATTATGGTACTGGGGTAGTCATAAGTTAAGTGAATCTTGGTGTATTGATTAAAGCCTTTGACAGTCTATTGCATCATACAATAGTTACGAATGGAAAACATATGGAAAACTGTATTGCGGTATAGACCTTTTTGTGATATGTTATATAAGTTTTTATGACATTTTACCTACCTCAAGTATTTCATTTGAAAAGACACTATTGAGTCTACAGAAAACTATCGCCTTGTGTACAATAGTATGGCGTAGTACGAGTATGTTATCATTTTGATGTGTGACATCAAGAAAATTTTCAAGGCCTTCTAAAGAATCGTAGAGAGATGTGTCACCTTATACCTACTCTAATATAGTATAGTACATAGAGGTCCATCTGGCTGTTCAACAAAACGATCTTTTGGATTGGTATGTTATGATTCAATTATATCCTTTTTTAGGACGAGATTATTCTTCATAGGAACTAGTATGATGCAGTCTAATTAGCACAATGCTTGCCTTCAGTTACACACTAAGATTTGACTTTTCTCTTTCTTGGTGTCTTCTTCTACTTGGTTAAAACTCGGTTATAACAAAGTCAAGCGTATCTGTACGAGCGATCGGTGTAGATGTTGGCAGTGTCTTACAATGTAAGCTTTTGATATTCGACGCTGATACTTGTAAAGTGCACAAATGCAAGAAAACGCATACCTTGTGGAACGGAACTTGTCCTTCATATTCAAAACTCAGACCTACCTATATAAGAATTTTCGAGCTAAATCAGGACTTCTTCCCAAGATATGGCAAATGACCTCTTTATGGACTGACGGCAGCTGAAATTTACTTTCGCTCTTTGGTCATAAAAAATGCATTTTTGTCAAACTTTTTCGATTTTTTATAGGCAAAAATATATTTTTTTTTTATTCATATATATTAATGTTGTCCCTTTCAAAGTTATCCCCCTTAGATATAATACACTTGTGTCAATGCTTTTCCCTATCCTCGAAACACTTCTCATAAGCATTTTTTGGTATAACCCTGAGCACTTCCAGCGATGACCAAAAAATCTTTCACAAGCAACGATGAATGAGCAGGTGCATTATCGTGATGCAAGAACCATGAACTGTTTTTTCACATTTGCTTTTCGCAAACGGCGCATAACTTGACCTTTTTGACCGTATGACCTTGAGATAAAAACTCCTGCTGCACTACGCCACGGTGATCGAGAAAAACAGTGATCAAATTTTTGACATTTGATAGAATTTTGCGTGCTTCTTTCGGTTTTGGCTTTGCTTTCTGGGCTTGCTTGCTTTGGATGAGTACTTTCATTGGGACGATTGGGCTCTGATTTCGACATCATAACCGTATATCCATGATTCGTCATCAATTATGACCCTTCTTGAGAAAGTCAGTATTATCATTGACGTCATTCTAGAGCTCCTGAGCGATGCTCATGCGACGGTTCTTCTGATAAAAATTAAGAAGTTTCGAATCAAACTTCGCTGTCACACGTCTCATGCCCAAAACATCCGAAAAAATAGCATAGCACTACCCGACCGATACGCCAACAACCTCAGCAACTTTTCTTATGGTAAATCAATGATTTTCTAAAACAATTTTCTTCACAGCTTCGACGTTATCATCTTTTGTTGATTTGCTGGGGCGTCCAGAGCGAGGTTCGTAATTGGCATCATTTCGGTCATCTTGGAAGAGCTTTTACCACTTGTAACCACATTTTTACTTAGAGCCGACTCACCGCATGCCACTGTCAACGTTTCAAATATTTTAGAGCACATGGCTTCATTGTTTACACAAAATTTTATGCAAATTCTTTGCTCTATTTTTGATAATAATTGAAAATCGCCGAGCACACCAATCTAATATACGTTGACCGCGAAATTTCAAAAGTCATTTTGTTGTTGCCATACCCTTATCGGATTATTCATAAAAACAATTTTTTTAAAACATTTAAAATTATTAGAAAATTCTAGAATTTTTTTATTATCTTCCATAAAAAAAAGAACCGAAAATATGAAAGATCGCACCAATTCACCATTACGACTTTACGAGGAACACTACGAGGAACTGATTTACATTTAACAGTACAGTAACAGTGCCCCCGGTAGGGGCACAACGGCAATTTTTTCAAAGTCGTCATTACCCTTTCGACGGGCAATGCCAAACCTCCGAAAGTCAAATTCTGCCTATGGAAAAGCTTCTGAGGAGAGCCGTTTACAACCGGCAATAAACAGTAGGCCCTGCTTAGGAGTGTAAAAATTCACAAAGTGAGGAACACAAATGAGTGCGAGAAGCTAGGCCTTGGCCCACACCGGGCTGTCGCGCACTTATTTATTTAGTGTTTTTTTTTTTTTTAAATAAAAAAAGTCAGACCATTTCATTTCAAGCCAGTGGCTTTTAAGATACGACCTAACTTATTGTAACAGGTAAAGCAATAAATTAAACATTAGACTTTATATCATATCAGTTGTTTAAAGTGCAGTTAATTTCTTTGTATGCACGTCAGCATTCATCTTTAAAAGGTTCTAAAAATGTCCATTATTTCTAGATTTTTCTCGGCCTTTCGCAGTTGCTTTGTCAATCCTATGATTCAAGTCATCCAATGTTTTTATTTTTGATAAGTTTACAAATTTCTTCATCCGTCCCCATAAATGAAAGTACATTGGTTTCAAGTCCAGAGATCTTGGAGGCCACAGAATCGTGGCCGTATCTGATAGAGTACGGAAGCGCCATCCTGCTGCATTTGTTGTTCTTTGTTAGAGCGGTATATCGCCTAATAAGTCCTTGTAATTTGAAGCCGACAGGTCTCGATCAGCCAATATGTGCCTGCCCGCACATTGACGTTGACTTATGCTAAAAAGATACGTGTTTCATGGAAATTGCGAAAATAAGTTATTCCATCTCTGGTCGATTGGGACTTATCCGTTTATATATTCCGGCCAATAAAGTTCATTGCAGATTTCCAAGCAGACTTCTGAATCACCAAATTGTAGCTTTTGTACTGGAATGTAATAGAATGCATGCACGCCTTGAATCCAAACAGAGCTGCAGGAGTAGATGGCCTGACTGCCGAACTCTTCAAAGCGACAGGCGATGACTTGATAAGGAACTTACACTAAATATCATCGGACGAAAGTCTACTCAATGAAAAGAGACCCTCTGCAACTACAAAGGCATCTGTCTTCTTAACTACAAGATCCTCTCAGTCGTATTGTGCAAACGCCTGAAGCAGTCCGGTCCGAAAAATCTTTAAATCCGTCCTGACTAAACATTGGCTGAAGACGCGTGTTGGTTGAGCCCAACAGATCCATCCGGGCTGTAGCGCCATCTTAAGTAAGTTAAGTTAAGTAAGTAATTTTCTTTCCTAATGAAGAAAATTACATTCTCCACATGTAAATCCTGCTTAGATTAAAATGTCTGCTTGGTTGCCTTAGACTGATATTTGGATGGTTTCTGACTGTAGCTGCGAAAGCTTTTTGCTAAAGTAGGATGTGAGTTTCTCGACGATTTGGGCGTTGTTTTTGTCTCCCTTAACCTGGAAAAAGTTCTCATAAACGTCCTCCCGTTTGGCACGGTCCTTTTAAGGTATCATATCAGATATTCCAATCTTCCTTGTTGACCGTTACTGTTGCAGAAACCATAGACATAAACCATGTCTTTGTTTTGTTGAAAAATCTATAATCGAAGATATCATAGATTAAACGTCAATATCTCAGTTAAAAATTACAGACTGTTTCTGGAAATAATCTGCATTCTTTTAATATTGTTCCATATGATATCTGCTAAGTAATAAAATAATACACATCTGCTGGAATTTTTTTTTTTTTTTAACTGAAAAAAATGGATCGAAGTGGTCGTAATCTTGTTTTTTTAAGAAAATTATTGGATTTACGTTGCGCAACAATAAACCTGTTTTACGGGAAAAATCCAAAACAACTGTTAACTAGTTAATTTTATAGGGCTATTGTAAAAGAATACAATACACGATTTTTGAATTTCATAGTGTAAACAAGTTGGGTTGTATCTTAAAACAAACTACTGACTTCTTTTGTTCGTAAATAATAGATACACGTTTAAAAGTTGCCAAAAGTGGGGATTAATAAGATTTTTCAAAAAAACAAAAAAATGATTACACATTGAAAATTTTAAGTTAAAAAATATAAAAACACTTTTGATCTCGAGAGACACACTTAGTGTGAATTTTTGAAAAATCCCATTTTTTTTTAAGTTACAGCCTTCTAGCCGCTCAGCGGTCAGAAAGTAATGTTTACTGCGGGGTCTACCAGAGTTATTGTTCGGGCTCTGTCGCCATCGTACACAATTATAATACGATTTCAGGTATACAGAAATGCATGAATAGGTCTACTCATAACTAAGTCACATGTTTTCAGAATCAGACACATTTCATCTTTAAATGCGTTTTTCTCGAAACTACATTCTTCAAATTTGCTACACTTGTTACGCGAAGACAAATCATACGATTTGTTTTGTTCGCTTATTTTGTATATGTTTCTCTATATAATGAACTTCTAGTTTTTCGATTATATGAAAAATATAATTTTGGCGAGCCAAAAACCATCAAATTTTCGTGCAAAATTCGACTTTTATTTTCAAAACTCTGCCATTTCGTTTAATTTAAAGTTTTTTTTTTTTTTTTACAATCTTGGGTCATTGTTTTGCCTATACCTTCTAATTTAATAATCTAAAGCAGTGGAGGGCCTTTTTTTTGTGACTTAGGTGATAGCGAATAACTCGCTAAAAATTTAATTTTTTCCTCTGAAAATTCCAGTATATACTCATTATGTATGTATAGATATATCTTCCAAATTAAATATTTGATGCAGTAGTTTTCTTTAAAAAAGTTGCAAAAAATCACCTTTTTTTCGGCGGTCACACTAGGTGTGCCCCTTAAAAACTTTCGACACATTCATTTTAGTGCCACATTTACTTTGAAACAATTAAATTGCTCATAATTGCGAATCGCTACCATATACACATACATTTGAAAGATGCTATTTCCAGTAGGGATCGAAACAGGGCTTTGCTTAAAATCGCTGTATCTCGGAGGGGATGCATGTTGGACCGCCCGACCTACACGATTTTTTCTCAATATACATATGTTAAAGAATCTTCCCTTTAATGTCTTCGACATATTATCCGGAACACCCTGTAAAACTTTAAGATACCTATTGATGATGTTTGTTTTTCATATATTATTTTTTATTAGCTGGAATACGAGTATGTAGAACAAATGTGCACTAACGATCTTGACCGAAAAATAATCGAATCCACCCAGGACGGACGCATAGTGGAAAAGACCACGACTAAGGTGCGGTTTGTATTTGGAATAAGTTAGTTTACTGGAGTCGAGGCTTGTTACGAGGCTAGTTGGTTGAGATTAGGTCCTTCCTGGACTATAGTGTCGTCTTTAAGTAAAAGCAAGGCAAGTCATGTAACATATATGTGGGATGTATCAACCCCACAGCAAAAACATACGAGAGGAAGGCCGCATTAAAGGTGACTCATGGAAGTGATAATGGCCGTTAACCAAAGTCGTATTGCGCAATAGAATAGACTTAAGAACCGGTTAACTGGATGCAAAGCTTTGTTACATTCCAGAGAGTAGCGCTATTTAATAGGAGGTAACAATGACATTAATACTCTTGTTTGAATAGATCGTTGGCAATGTTCGTTCTCAATCCAATTAAAACTCAAAAAGAGGCAGGAAAAAAATCTTTTCTCGAATTTGGGCACTGGCCGTTTTAAATTAACTAGCATCTCCGCTAGTCGGTTGGCAGTTACAAATAAATGTTTTTATGGATGTAATGTTCTGCCGTCATCAGCAATGTATCAGAGTTTTTTGAAAATTCTAGTTGCTACTGAGTTGTATTGAAAAAATATATGAGAAAGCTATAAATCAGTTTCTTAAAACAATTCAGAAGTAACTAAATTTGGCACAGCTCGAAAGCTTGAGGACCAGATTCTTCTTTGGGGTATTTGGACTGAGAGTGTGGGTTACTTCAATAGGGTAGAGGGTGTGATGAGTTGCTGGATATTCAAGTCTATTATTTAATATATCACCTAACATTTTGTTTGCTTCATTTTTATAACTAATAAAGGTTTGAACTTCCTTAGCAATTAGCTCAAGGTTCTGTAGCTTATCGCGTTTGGTAGGTAGCTTTCCAGCGAAGGCACCTACTATTACCGTTATTTCATTCGGTTTCTTCTTAAGGCTCTAAGTCGAACGGTCTTGTTCTTTGAAGTCGCCGCACAAGATTTTTCTCGTCCAACCTCCGGATTATTTCCTGGTTGCAATGATGCACAAAACGAGTTCGAAGTTTACAAGCAAAACTTGTTACTTCCTCTTTCACGGTTGCAATTCCTAGATGGCGGTGAATATCGCTATTCCTTATGTACCATGGAGCATTTACGATTGCTCTAAACTTGCTTATATATAAGTAGCTTGTTATATGTGTTTAGATACTCTAATCTTCCGATAAGCCAATTCATTTCTCTTAGACTGATTTAGAGCTCTTCACGTTTGTTTTTTACGTGTGAATTCCACTTCAGTTTTGCGTCTAGGGTCATTCCCAAATATTTGGTCTCGTTTGCATACGGTATTTGTACCGAGTTGATGAATAAAGGTAAGTTGTTTATCTTTCTGTACGTGAAATTGACGTGTGACGAGACTAAGTCACGTTTAACACGATTCGCCAACTGTTAGTCCACTCAAATAGGATTCAACTGTTTGTCCTGTGGCGAGGATCATTGTGTCATCCGCGAACGTGGCTACCACAGTCTCTTCGTTTAGAGATATGTCTCTAGTGTACAGTAAGAATAGGTATGGCCACAAAACGCCAGTATGGCTGGAACGCCAGCTTGAATTTCCTTGAATTCAGATTATTCAATCCCATATCTAACCCGAAACAGTCTATTTTCGAGATAAGATTCGAGTATTCTATTCATTTCTCTCGGTAGCTTATACTTCAAGCCCTCGTGCCAAACCTTGTTGAAGGCTTGCGATACATAGACAAAAACGCTTGAACATATTTTTTTCCCTCTAGCGCGCTTTCAATTACATTTGTTATCCGATAGACCTGATCAATTGTGGAATGTGTGACCCTAAAGTCGAACTGGTGATCCGGGATCAATCGTCTTTCTTCAGTTATCGGTTTTAAACGTTTAAGCAGAAGAATTTCGAAGACTTTTGAAATTATCGGCAGGAGCGAAATGGGTCTGTATAATTTTTTGTCATTTGGACTTTTCCCCTGTTTTTATCGGTGCCAATTGCATAACAGGTCTCTTAGTCGACTTCACGGCGAATCTTCGATGATCAAAAGGATTATAGCTGGTGATGAATCAGGAGAGCCAAGACCGAAAAAAGTACGTCAAGTTCAATTTTTGATAACTGTTTTTTTTTTCGATTAACGTGGTGTAGTGCATCAGGATTTTTTACCTCAAAGTTGTACGGTCAATAAGGAGTATAATATTACCTTAAAATTATTGCGCCGTTTGCGAGAAGCAATATGAAAAAACGTCCGGAATTGTAAAAACAATTCCTGGATTTTGCATCAAGATAATGCACCTGCTCATTCATCGTTGCTTGTGACAGATTTTTTTCCCAAAACTAAAGGGACCTATGAAAGAACGGAGACTTAAAAGGCATCGCTGGAAGAGCTCAAACCTATATCAAAAAGTGCTTATGAGAAATGCTTCGAGGATTGGAAAAAGCGTTGGCACAAGTGTATTATATCTGAGAGGGATTTCTTTGAGGGGAACAACATTAATATTGATGAATAAATAAATACTTTTTTATAAAAATATAAAGTCACCTTACTTTTTGAACATACCTCGTATAATATATAAAATTTAGAGTATTTCGTGTTAGATTTTAATTCGGTGGAGTTTTAGTAAAGAACATTCTTCGGCGACTTCACTAACATTAATTTCGTCGACTTTATCTATCGAAAAATATAGAACAACGTCAATGCATTCAAGCAATCATTACCCATTGTCGTATGCAAATAATTTAAAACTAGTTTTTATTTACTAAATGCACGTTCACAAGAAGCTGTCTTTACAGGAGCAGTCAAACTGTATTGGTCTATAACTTAATTCGGTTTGCTAAGAGATGGCGTAACTTGTATTATTTCATTGTTATTATACCACTGGAACATGCGTTGGAAAGCTACTGTCATTGCACGTCATTTCAGTATGTTACTGGTGATGAAAAATGGATCCATTACGACAACCCCAAGCGCAAAAAATCATATGTGAAATCCGGCCAACCACCCAAATCAACGGCAAAGCCGAATATCCATGGCGCGAAGGTAATGCTCTGTATTTGGTGGGATCAGATGGATGTGCTGTATTATCAGCTGCTAAAACCGGGTGAAACCATCAATGGACAACGCTATCGAACAAAATTGAAGAGAGCAGTATCCGAAAAACGCCCGGAATATGCGACCATACACCAGGCAATAATTTTCCATCATGACAACGCTCGGCCCCACGTTGCTATTCCCGTTAAGAACTATTTGGAAAACAGTGGATGGGAAGTCTTACACCACCCGCCTTATAGCCCAGACCTTGCCCCTTCTGACTACCATTTGTTCCGGTCAATGCAGAACGCCCTCACTGCAATACGGTTCGCATCAGAGCAGAATATTAAAAACTGGCTTGATTCATTCTTGGCTGCCAAGCCGGCGCAGTTCTTTTGGGATGGGATCCACAAATTGCCAGAAAGATGGGAAAAAGTCATAGCTTCAGATGGGCAATACATTGAATAATACTATTGTACATGTTTTTCTTAAATAAACGTTCAAATTTTGAAAAAAAAAAACCGCACGAATTAAAGTATATACCCAATATAATTATTTATTTATTATTTATCTATATTTTACCTTTATTTCTATTTATTTATTTTTTTTCTATTTAGATTGTAGGTTTTTGTTGTATTTTCCTCCAAATTTAATTAATTTTTTCTTTGAATTATATTTTTATACTAAGAAAAGGGAATTATTATAAAAAGCTTTAGCATATTTAACTCTTGAGTAGAGTATGCTTTGTTTACATCTTAATAAAAAAGGACATCATCAAAAGAATAATAAAATCCTTGGGATAAGCCTTTTTGGGCTGGTCACCTAATTAGAAACGGATAGGTTAAGAGTTTTTTAGCATTATGTTATTATATTTTACCTAAAGTAAATCAATTCAGTATTTAGTGGGATGTCCTTTATCTTGAATAAATGCTATTATTCTTCTGTTTATCGACTCAATTAGGGTTTGGCATGTCGTTTGTGGTATATTGTACCAAGATTGCTCAACTGTCTGGTAAAGTTTGTTCTGAGAGCTAAGTCTCTGCTTTCCTACTGAACTTTTTACTTCCGCCCATAAGTTTTCGATAATATTAAGATCTGGGCTTGACGACGGCCATTCCATTTCTGTTATGCTGTTTCTCTTTAACCAGTCTTTTACCAGCCGAGCCGTATGCTTTGGATCATTATCTTGTTGAAATTGCCAACGCAAGGACAAATTTTCCTCTGCGTACGGCTCTATGATATTTTTCAAGATGGAAAAATATTGATGTTGATCCATTCTACCCTTCTTTCTACAAATGGGGCCAACACCTTTTGAAGAGAAGCATCCCCATACCATAAAATTTCCCCCTTCAAACTTCAGACACTTTTTAGTGTATTGTGGTTTGCAAGCAGTATTTACTATTAAGTTGTGACATATGATATTGCCGGCTTGTTCGTGGAAACAATTAAACAATGCAATTTTCAAAATTCACATTCAGTTTATTCCATCTCCATTGACATCAATCTTCTTTTTTCAATGCTCTAATAAATCCAATATGCCTCTTTTAAATAAGTTATTATCTCTTTGGGGCAAAAAGTATTCATAGTCTCTGTTTATGACGTCATTAAGCACTCAACTTTACTACCCTGAACAATGTCTCACTAATATGGGTACCAGGACACGAGGGTCACGATGGCAAGGAAAGCGAATTGAGGTACAGAAAGTGTATTTGTGGGACCCTGTCTTAACTTTGGCTTTAGTGATTACGGCTTGAAGTAGGAAATAAAATACTGGACAAGGCTATACACAGCCTAATGATGGAATGATTTAGATGGTCTTAACTACTACATTTAATTAACCATCATTTTTTCTTTCTGGTTTTTCTATTCAATTTATTTGTTAACGAAGTTCTTTTACAATTGATTAAAATCGCATTTAGTATAAGTTGTCTTTACATAATTAGCTTAAAGTTAAATACTAATTAAATAGATTGTATTACAATAAAAGAAAATAAATAATTAAATAAATAAGCATATAAATAAAAAAAAATTATTATCTGAATTTGTAAATCATACGGAAAGAAAAAACTAATAAAAATCGTATTTTTGAAAAGATTAAGAATTTCAGTTGAATGGCTGAGTAATGCTTCTTCAAAAAGTTAAGTGTCACTATGCCGTCTTATGTTGGTTGACAAACTGTGCCACTGTTTGACAGGTAAAACGAAAAATTTTCATTCAGTGTTGGCACAAGTAAACCTGAGCTGTAGAACTACATATGATCATGGTGGGATGGTAAATATGATTTTGTGGTAAAAATACATATTTTACGTTTGTCATCAAAATTTTATGAAAAGTTTTAAGCACCCAATACTTAAAAGAGGTATATAACTGAGAGCACCAGATGTGTCTTTCGTAACCCGGAATGTGAGCAAGGTTATACACGTAACGGATTATGTTTTTTAATGCTACAATCAACTTTATCATTTTTATATATTGGAGAGAACTGCTTGGATAGTGATAGGTTTCGTAGACAACCATAGATTTGCCAATTATCAGTTGGACGTGATAGTCCCCGCTTAGTGTTGAACCAAATCATAATTCTAAGTTTTCAACTTTTTTATTGAATAATTTGGAAAGTAGCTAAGGTTAAGTTTATTTTTGTAAATCAGTTAAAATTTAATTTTTTTTGGATGCAGCCTGAGGTTGTTCTTTTCTGACCATGCAACTGTATTATTCAAATCATTGTTTGGTTGTTCTATCTGGTTCTCACTCATTACTAATTAAAAACTTGAATAAATTTGAACGTCATCGGCGTACATATGTTATGTATAGAGGAATTACTGGTCACAAGAAGCAGATCATTTATGAATAATGTAAGCAACAAAGTTTCTAATATTGATCCCTGAGACAGACCTGATAAAAGTTATTGAAAATTGGAAGTGCGCCCATTTAATACATACGACTGCCAGCGATCTGTTTGTGAGGTAAGAACGCATAAGAGAGTTAGATGCACTAGAAAACCAGAAACTTGTTTTTGAAACTAAAACTTCGAGAGAAAGTTATTCGTAGAACAACTTTCGACAAAAATGGAAGTATTGAAATTGTTCTAAGAGAGGAAACTTGAATTAAATCCTTACCATTTTCAGTTGGTACCAACCTTCAAAAGATACGTGTATAAGTTTGACATCTGTCGAACGATTAGTTCTCGAGATATAGCGTTGTGAGTGAAGCAACTTTTGTTATTGTGAAAAAAAATCAAAGCAATTTCGTGTGTTGATTTATCATTGCTTTTTGATGGGAAAAAATGCAGCCGATGCAGAGAAATGGCTTGATAAGTGTTACCTGGACTCTGCACCAGCCGAACGAACCATTCGGAAGTGGATTGAAAAATTTAAAAGTGGTCATACAAGCACCGAAGATGATGCACGCAGTTGGCGTCCAAAAGAGGCTGTTTCAGATGAAAACATCAAAAAGTCCACTAAATGATCACGAATGACCGTAAAGTGAAGTTGACCGAGATAGCTGAGGCTCTAAAGATATCAAAAGAGCGTGTTGGATATATCATACACGAATATTTGTACATGCGAAAGCTCTGTTCAAAGTGGGTGCCGCGTTTACTCACAGTCGACCAAAAACAACAACATGTTGATAATTCAGATGAGTGTTTAAAGCTGTTCAACCGCAATAAAGCCGAATTTTTGCGTCGGTATGTGACAATGGATGAAACTTGGCTCCATCACTTCACACCAGAGTCAAGTCGGCAGTCAGCTGAGTGGCGAGCAGGCGACGAACCTCATCCAAAACGACCAAAAACTCAACAGTCGGCTGGCAAAGTTATGGCATCCGTATTTTTGGATACACATGGAATAATTTTCATCGACTATCTCCAAAAGGGGCAGACTATCAACAGCGACTATTACATTTTGTTGTTGGAGCGTTTGAAGGACGAAATCGCAGAAAAACGGCTGCATTTGAATAAAAAGAAAGTGCTGTTTCATCAAGACAATTCACCGTGTCACAAGTCGATGAAAACGATGGCAAAATTGAATGAATTCGGCCACGAATTGCTTCCCCACCCACCGTACTCTCTAGAATTGTCTCGCAGCGACTATTTCCTGTTCGCAGACCTCAAAAAAATGCTCGCCGGAAAGAGATTTAAGACCGATGAAGAAGTAATCGCCGAAACAGAGTTCAGAAATCGTACTACAAAACTGGTATCGAAAGATTGAAAAATCGTTTCAATCAGTGTATCGCCCTCGAAAGCAACTATATTGATAAATAAAAATGAATTTTGCAAAAATTGACTTTTCAGCCCATGTGTTATATGAGGCAAAATAATTTTTAAAAAAAGTTGGTGTACTTCATCAAGCCCCATAGCGCTGGATTTATTTCCCATAAAAGCTTTTACTATATCCTGATCTTCTATTCCTTCAAAACTCAATTCTTTTTCATTGCTATCGTTACTGAATACATGCGAATCTTATTCCTGGCTATCCGGTGACCTAGATTGAACTCGTGCAAAATACAAGTTAGGTTCATTTGGATCCACATCCGCGGCAGTTATTACTTTTGACTACCGACATCGAATTCACGAACACAATTAAAAAGTATTCTTCAAGGTAAATTTGTGTCCAATCTTTTATAATAAAATCTGATTTTGGCTAGTCTTATTTTTATACGAACTTTATTTAGGAAAAATATTCTGGTACTAAGATTTCCATCTTCTATAAGAAAACTCTCAGTTTTATAGCTTCATGTATTTCGAAAATAAACCAAGAACGACTTTCGTTTATCCGAGTGGTAAAAGTAAATTTTCCTGTGAAAGTAAGGAATCTATGGAATATTTAATCACCATCTGTCTGGCACGTAGAAGAGCAACATTTCTTAACAAAGATAATTTCCACGAAGAAGATCTGAAGTCATAATAGATCAATCTGGTCGTAGTAAGGAAGGCCACTTGCCCTACACTCTTATTACTGTACCATACCTTGTTTATAACATTTGGCCTATTTTGAAATTGATTGTCCAAACATCAAAAATTTTGTACTCAGTAGATTACATTTTTTATGAGTACGGTGAATACTTCATACTCTTCTTGTTTCAGAAGTGTTAACTGTTATTCTCTACAAGACCTTAACTGTTCCCCTAATCTCTTTCTATTATCGTACAGGAAATATTTTTAGTCGCTCGATGTGTCAGTTGGTCAAAAATATTGGAACTTTTTGACGTCGAGCTCCAATCGCTGGTGTTAAGAGATGTGCTATTACCTCCTCTGAAAAGGGAAAATAAGCCTTAAATGTATGCTATTTTTGAAAGCATGCCTTCCTACGATCAAATCTTGGAAATAATTTCTTTATACTTTATACCGAATTACCTCCTGTTGTCCTGAATATCTCGACAAGAAGTGTGTTCATTCGCGAGCCTCATTATACTTAAGTCGAATAAACGCAAATCCTGTCTGACAACGGAATTCTAGAGGTTCCCACCTCTCAACAATCTGAAGAGAGTTTTTTCCATATTCTTCCAGCAACCCAAAATATTAGACAACTTTCTAGCAGTTTATGGTCATAAGCTATTCAACATTCGGCCCTCGATGCACTCTATATTCCAAACAAAATTCCAAATAGTTGTCTTTACAGTGTTAATAAATCATCTTGTAATTTTATGAGGAAATTTAGGTACAATTGGAAAATATATACGTAGGTCTATTCGCGTGCTGTCGAAAATCTTCGAATAACAGTCTAAAATCCGAGATAAAAGCAATTCATTTCCCTTTTGTCGATTTAAGTAAAAGAAATTTGTTCGGGCAAATTTGTAAAATTTGTCAAAACTCTTTTTTTTTTTTTATTTGAAACTGTCACTGACTTTGTTTTCATTTCGAATTCAAAAATTTTTTTAACATTGTCTTGTCAAAAATAAGTGAGATTTTAATAGAAAACTTATTAATAATACAAAGTTTGAAATAAAAACGTTTTTATAAAGTGTTTTAATACAAAATATATTGGAGAACGGATAAATACAATTGAAATGCTTTCCTAATGCTTTTAGGCGTCTATAAATGGCATTTACCATATATGGGCAATGCAAAGAGGTATTATTCGAAGAACTTACTTCTCTTAAGTCATTTACGCGTGTCTTAGCTTAAATATACTTTGTCCTGAATTTCAAGATTTTAAATAAAAGTATATGTTCTCACTAGGCTCCAAATTGCGCAATTTGGAGTAAATTGCGATAAATGACCACATTACATTTAAAATGATTTTGTTTAACAGCTTATCAAATCTAGCAAAGGAAGAAATAATGACGAAAAACTTATTAAAACATATTTTTAAAATTCTTTTGAAATAACAGACAAATCAAAATAAAGAATGCTGGGATTTGATGTGATGAACAAATAATTACTCAGTGCCACCCCTGTTCATATAACACTTTTCATATATTTCCGCTGTCACTAAAAGCCGATCAGCTGTTTTATTATAATTTTTTTCGGTTTTCACTTCGAACGTAAACACAAATTTCCGCGAAAATACTTTTAAAATAATGTCGACAGCTTCAAAAATTACACTTTTAGCAGCCTGTGCCGCCTCTGTCGGCATTATTGGTTATGTGCATTTTAAGCAAACCACCGACAGGTAAAAGTTTCAATGTTCTATCTATGAATGTTGCTCCAGCTTAACAGAATATTTTAGAGATAAACTTCATGAAGGTGTTTTGCGTGATATTGAGCGCCAGCAGAGACGAAAATTGGAGAATACCTACGTTCTGCAGCAACAAATTGATCTGACGAAACAACTGAAACGCGAAATGCAACAGCTGGAGAAGGGCAAGATGGGATAAAATTGTGCAAAATAGGTTAAATTCAGAAATAAAACAGATTCTTATAAAAATATTTCAACAGGCTTTTCAACTCCCATATTGTCTAGTGGTTAGGATACCTGGCTCTCACCCAGGAGGCCCGGGTTCGATTCCCGGTATGGGAAATGTATTTTGTTTTTTTTTCACATGGTGAACATAATTAAGTTGGGATCAACCCAAGGCAATCCTCCTGTATTATAAATATCCAAATTTTTCGAGCGATCAATATATAGTATAGGCCCGGACAGCAGTACATTGCATTTAAGGTACATATACAGCTATCTCAGACACCACAACGACTCAGAAAAAATGTGAGAAGATTTAATGTTGAACAACGGTTGCAATCGTAACAAAGTGTCAACCTCTCGTCAATCGAAGAAGCCATCAGAAATGCACTATTTAATGGATTCCTGACTTCTCCCACCAAGCACCTAGTTTGAGAGCAAATGTATGTACCGAAAGCAATTACCTTCGAAGCGGCGCTGCAAAGAATGACGAGAGAAAAAGAAAAGAAAAGAAGAATATTGGAAAAAGAAAGAGCCTAAGGTACTATTCCAAAAGATAAAAAGAACGTGTTAAGCCAACAAGACCTAAATAGAAACTTTTTTTATAATCAGTTTTGCGTACCCCTGCGCTGTCTGCAGAAAAATGAAAGTTATAGAGGAAAGGAAAAGAGATACTGATACTGAACTGATACTGAGAAAGTTATAAAGACTAGGAAATAAAGAGCTTGGCGTTGCATTCCATAAAAAAATTGTACGTCGAATTGTAAAACGAACGAAATAAAGAAAACAATGTCTAAACTTAAGCATAATAAGACAGCCGAGCTCTTTTAGGCACAATACTTACACCGGCTCATTTCCAAAATTTGTCATAACTGCGTCTATTATTCAGCTATCGGTCTTGTTAACATCGCGTCCAAGTGTGTGAATGTCTGATACCTTTTCCGACAATCTGATTGGCCTCAATCACTCCGGTTTTTGGCCGGGTAAATCCACACTAAACCAAATATTCACACTACGGCAGATTCAAATAAAATGAAAGATGTCCAAATCCAAATCTAGACCAACTTTTTATCGACTTCGAAGAGAAACACAGCCATAACTAGGTTGACTTCCCTCTTAAAACCGTCAGCTCGTACAGAATGACAATGAAGGGAAAGGTCGTAAGAAGTCCTACCCGAGACCTTTAGTGTCAAAAGAGCGTTAAGACAAGGCGATGGGTTGCCATGTGCAATGAACACACTCGAGGAAATTATATAAGTTTAAGTATTGAAACAGAAGCGGCAAAAGGGTCAAGCTTTGAATGATCTCAAAACCAGATATAGGTATATAGCCAACAAAGAGTGACGCACAGTATCGAAAAAACTCAAGAATTCCAAATCGATACACATCATGCATTCATCGATTATAAGGCCGCATATGAAAGCACTTATAGAGACAAGCTATGTAGAACCATGTCTCGTTTTGGCATCCCTGCAAAGCTCATTCGTCTGTGGTGAATGACGATTGGGAACACTCGCTACCCGATGTCATGTGACTTTTTTAGCATCAAACTTAGGAGAATTGTGCAGAACTCACAAACGAACACCGATGATATTGACATAATTGGCAGGACTCAGCGGGCTGCATGGGAGTGTTCGCTAATATTGAAACGGAAGCTGTCAAAATGGGCTTAGCGGTAAATAAGGGCAAAACCAAGTTTATGCTGTCAACAAGAAGGGACACTTAACATAGTCGAATTGGAGAGAACATCACAGTCGGCAGCTATAATTTTAGCGTATAGAAGGACGTAAGAGAAGATTAAGTGAAGAACTATACATCGACATCGACCTAATCAGAATCTAACCGGAGGGAGAACGCAGTAGAGGAAGACCTTACCTTAGGTGGCGCGCACAAATACAAGGGGACATCAACCGACTCACTCAAATACTGACCCGAGCGCAACTGTAAACAGTTATCTAAAGACCGGACTAACTGGAGAGGCTTGTTAGTAGAGCCTCAGGTTCACCAGGAATTGTAGCGCCAGCTGAATAAATAACTTTAATGGATTTAAGCATTTTCTACATCGACTTCATTATATAATGAGGAATTACACTTGCAATCGCTTTTCTTTCGCCTGAAAAAGCGATTCAATAGTACGGCATTGTCAATAAAGATAAAGTCCTCTGGATGAAGATATTCTAAATAGTTATTCTGTGATTGATTCCTGGTCCATTTGCATTGCGATTCGATCAAAAAAAACTTTATACCAATCCCCAGAGATGACTGCGACATGAAGAGCCAATGGATTAATGCTCCAGTGGGAAGAGTCTTTGGACAAAGCAAGAGGAAGATCTCACCTTATGTGACGCGCACAAATGGAATGATATTTCAATCATCTTAGAGTGCAAAACTGGGCGAAGTTGAACCACGATAACTGGAGAAGCAAATTGGTTGAAACCCAGGTCCTGGATTGTCTTCTAAATTAGAAAGTGATTGAGGTTTTAACTACAGTGCGAGCGGAGAGGCAATGAATTTGTTCCTGATTTAAAGAAAAGCAATATCTATGAGCAGTAACATGACACAAATCCGTTCCTGGTCTATGATTGAGTAAAACAACAACAGTTTCATGGAGAAAGAGAGATATCACCGATTGGTGTTCTTAATTATTCCACAGTTGTACTATGCATTTGAGAAAATCTTCAATGAGGGTTTTTATAGCAAACTTTGAAGTACTTCCTTGAATGAGATCGATGGTTAATGTCTACTTTCACTTATTCAAACGCAAGGCCATCTGCAATCTGCACTTCTCCTGTGTAAAATTTCGAGTTTTGTTGGTAATTCCATGAGTTAAGCACTCGGTAAGAGGACCGAGTGGCGCACTCCATAAATGTGGAATCAAGCTTAGTTGGGCGGAAAACTCAATGGATACCACAAATGAAGTAAAAATTCACCCTTGCAGATAGTATATTTCATATCTCGACTTAGCGATCATTATAGAAGCATTGTGACACTCGATTCCTGCTTCAATGACGCACAACAGCATGATGTACAGTGAGTAGGACTTTTATCACAAAATTTATTCACCAGTTATGCGTTCGCTGCAAGCACTTCTCCCTGAGAACTACTTTTTCTATACTATGGTCTCTGCTTTAGAAAGACAAAACATATGATCTCTACTTTAAAATTCGGCTTCCTAATGTTTGGTATTTCACGTCACGAACTGTTACAGTTTAACTGTAAAATGCTGGCTCTCAGGTATCTTACTATCAATCCAGTTCAATCTAACAACCGTATCGCAGAACAGCAGGAGTCATCAAAATCGAAAGATCTAACTACCACTTCGTCAGCGCATGAACCGATGGTACGTCAGTTAATGCCTACGGAATCCGTGCTTCGGCCGCTGTTGAAAACTACATTTGGTTTGTCTCTATTGCAAACATCATAATTTTAAACAGTTTAATGTTTAGTTCGACGTCCCATATGGAATTCCTTCTAAGTGCACTCTTTAGCCTTTTCGCCATAAAGCAGCCAAAAGCGGAATAAGGTGCATATAATTTTATATGAAAGGTGAGTTACGAAACAACACTTTGCACATACAATTCAGCACAAGTCTTTTGAATGTGTTTAAAACTATATATCATCAAAACAATAAATACTCCAGTCAATTTGGCAATATAAACTCTACATATAGCACTAAATTCTGCATAAATTTATTGGAAAACAAGTCCGTACTCAAGTGAAGGACACGTTCTGCTTCATTAATTAGGGTACACATAAAAATGTCTGTTTGTTTGTTGTTTATGCCATCAAAAGTGTTCAAAATACATTTTTCCATTTCATTTCAGTAGCGACCTTTTCGCCCATCTGCCGCCCGATTATTTTCCCGACTGCGAGAACGACGGCGCTCACGTGACCTAGAACGACGTCTCCTTGGTGAGCGTGATCTTGAACGTGAAGAACGTCCGCGTCGGCGGGAATACAAATACCTTTAAAGTGCAATTGTAAATTAATTAATGCATACTTTTATTATTTAAATCGTTTACCTTCTCAGCTCCCTCGATATTGGTTTGAGGTGCATAAAATTACAGAAACCCGATCGTGTGCACTCGCCCATTTCATACTGCCGACAACAAGCCTCTCGGAAGTCGGTTACCGGCGATAGCTCCGAATAAACCGGTCTACCACCAAACCAACGATTATTTAAATCACTAGCTGCCTTCTCAGCATCCTGTTCATTTCGAAACTTGATGTACACATTGCCGACTAGGTGATCTCCAAGATTGTCACATACATTCATTTCCTCGATCTCTCCATACTTATCCTCGCACTCCACAAATACATCTTCGAAGAAATTATCATAATGCTCCTGCATTTCCTCGTCCGACACATTGGCCACCACTAATAATTAAAGAAGAAATTCAATTGGATATTTATGAAATTTGGAATATTGGATTTTTCGCGCGATTTGTCGATATACTCACAATGGCTACCGTCAGCGGATTTAGCCGAGTTTTGTGGATTCACGTAGAGATTTTGCAAAAGCACAGTTTGCGAGAATGTTGGTTTGTTGTGGATGCGTGAACATCTATCCCCATGACGGCACGCTCCTATTTTGAAATAAAACGAGCAATTAACCCTGAAAATTCAAAGAAAAAAAAAATGTAGTTACGGTCGTCAGCCCGTTTGTCAATGAGGAAACAGAATTTTACTTGTCTTTTTCCGTTCCGAATATAGATGCCAGATATTCGGCCATGGTTCTGTTGGTTTACTTTGTACAGTATAAAAGGCTCTATTTTTTAACAATATTTTTGAATAAATAATTAGGTTTTCGGCACAATTAACCGCAAATACACACGAATTCACAAAACAAGCGAAAGAAGTGACAAAAAGTGCGGCTTTAATTTTACGCTGATATAATGTTGGCAGCACAGATTTGTGGAGTGGCTGCGACCAGTGATAAAAATTAATTTGGCTGCATTCAGAGCGAGGCAAAGTAATTGTAAACGTTATTTGGCTGAATTATTGCAAATAATTAAATAAAATTATTTTTAAAAGTTTTATTGCTATGCGAGTAGGTATATGGGTAAAAATGCAAAGTTTACATAATCTATTAAGTTTACAAAACATTGGCAGAAAATTATAAAATAATAAAAGACACGGCTAGGTTAAGTCACCTAACTTGGCCGCATAAATAAGGATTCATATTCCCCCTTCGCGCTAAGTATTGTTTTTTTTTTGTTTTTTTCTCATTTATCTTCATAAAGTATTCACAAATGACCGTTTTCATGTCGTTATTTTGTGTGTTCTTGTTGTAAAGCGTTGGCTACCACAAAAAATCGAAAAAACTAACTATTAAACAAAAATGTGAAATTTTGAATAAACTAAAATGTGGGTGTATCGGCGAAAGTCATTTCTGGAGATTATAAGGTGCACAAGTCGGCAATAACAAGACTAAAACAAAAAGAAAGTTATAATTCCCAAATATGCCCCAAGTATGGAAGCTGGGCAAGGGAAACGGTAACCTCTAAAAATGTATGAATACCCGAAAATGAAAAAGGATCTCAACAAATGGTTTTTGAAGCAAAGGAATCAAAACGTGCCCATTTCTATCCTCAAAGCACAATTTCGCTAGTTGCATGAGAAAATACAAGAAAAGAAAGGATCTTTTAATGGTTGGGTGTCCAATTTCAAAAAGTGATAAGGTCTCCGTCACCTGAAAATTTGCAGAGGAATACTTTCCAATAAATCAGCTTCTGCTGAGCAATTTTTATTCCAGTTTAGAATCAAAATTGAGGACCTGGATCTTTCAATAGAGCAAATTTATAATGCTGATGTCCGGGTCGTAGGCAGATACCAGACAAAAAACTGGTGAGCTGCAATGAATCACCTGCTCGTGGATGCAAAATTAGCCAGGAACGAATAAAATTCCTGGCCTGCACAATGCATCTAGTGCACACATAGTGAAATTCCTTGTGATTGATATAGCACAAAATCTTAGAGCATTTAAAAACTTTTTAAAGCACATGGATAACTTTTCTGTTATTTGAGGACTGGTTTCAACTTACATTTGCTTCTGAGGTAGAAATAAAATATTAGAAATCTCTTCATGGTTTATTTTAAAATTTTGTTTATTTTTCGGATTGCTTAAGGTACAAGAATTTGTTGAATTCAAGGAATTTCCCAAGAAAGCCTTGTTACTCTTGAATAGCCCCCCGTGTTCCGTAAAGACAAATAGATAAAAAGTGATGATGGCATGAAAGCCGTTATGTGTGTTCCAGCTAACTGCCATTTTCCAACCAATGGACCAAAATATTATTAGCTTAACAAAATTTTATTTAAAAAAAAGTTCTTTAGCACATTTGGCAACGAATAAAACTTCACATCTAAAACAAAAAAATAAAGAATAAAACTTAAGATATCCTATCTGCCTTTTAGCTAGTGCATGGCAAAAAGTGTCAACAAGCTTCATATGCAAGTGCTGGAATGTGTTAACAAAACTAGATGTTTAGTGGACTGAAGAGAACAACATTTCTCTAAGCATTATAAAAGGAGACATTGGCAACAATCGCGCAGCCTTTACATCAATGCTGCATGAACTTGCACCAGATGACTCATTTACAAATAAAGAGCTTAATGAATAGATGCACGAAAGTTTAGTTTGCCAAGAAATACATCACGAAGCCCGAGAAAATGAAAGTACATATGAAAGTGAAATTAAACTTACTCTACGTTCTAAAATAAAATCGTCAATTGCTGTGCATTCATTGAATACATGCATTCAATCGCCTGAAGAAAGCCCTATTGCAGATATTCTACGGGAAACTGATGTTTTAAGATCCAAAATTGTAACAAAGTACAGACAACCATTATAGATATATATACATACAATATTATTTTTTTTAAATAAGATAATTCTATTTAGACCTATGTATGTACATACAATGTACAATGTGTGTACTCTAGTACAACCATTTTTGTAATGGTCCATTCCCAAAGTCAATGAATAAGTTTAATAAAATAAATGAAATAAACTTTTTAAGAAAGAAAATATTAGCTTTCTTTTTCGAACTTCACAAAAGGTGCTCTATTTATCATATTGCTCACTGTATAATTTTTCCTCAGTAGGTGTAACGCTCTCAGTAAATGCAACAACCCCGATTTCGTACAGCAACTACATTAAAATGCAACGGTTTTGAACACTGCCTTGGTTATTCCTTAACTCTAATTTTAACATCATCGAAAATATCGCGTAACTTGCCTATATGCGTCTCGGGTACAATTTTAGGTCTGGGGATGCTTTGAAACGCTTTTCCCAAATCAATGAAGACGATCCTTCGTCGCCTTATATGTCGACCTGCCTTAATAATATTCCGTTGTTGACCGCCTAGAACTCTCTCGCATATTTTCATTCTATGCGGCATTCGGTCCGATCGGTTCTGGTTGCAATACGGTGGAACCAGAGAGCTATTCTTTCACTTCGTTCAGTTAAGCGTTAGAGTAGCTTCTCCATCTATAGCAAATCTCGTTGTCCCCGGTGAGTAGGTTTCCCTGCTAATCTGCAATATATGTATTTCGGCGATTAAATCTCGTGGAAAATCCTTCACAAATAGTTTGAGAGTTTGTACAAAACACCTCAAATCGGTAATATCACCGTACACAAGAACGGGAGTTTTGTTTTGGTGTAGTACATTTTCTAAATAAGCATCAGAGAATTTTTTGTTTTTTCTGTTGAAGCAGAGAATTTAGACAAGGAACTAGTTGATTGCACTCTTTGATTAAAAATCGTAGGCCGGACATTCACAAAAGTAGTGATCCGCGGTGTCGTCATAGCTTTCACAGGAAGAGTCGCAGGATGTTGTATCACTTATGTCCAGCACGCTTCAGTGCAAATCAAAAGCGTAGCGCCCCGTCACGATGTCATTAAGCAGTCTAAAAGATTGAGACAGAAGGAAAGCCACAGACCTCTTAGAGACACCAGGAAGTTTTCGTTTGATTTGAGGCGCGCAAGGTCACCAAAGATCCAGTGCGTGTTGCACCAAAGACAACTTCTTTTTAAACAGAAGATGGCTTTGAAGGTACAGCCCATGATATGAATATCAATGCGTTTAGAGCGGACTAGACAAGCCGTTCTTCGTGAGAGCTCATTCCATCTACGCATATGAAAATAATTATATATATTAATAACCAAAGAACCCTTCTTGGTGACACCCCCCTATCTTGTCGACAGTTCCTTTGCACTTCCAGAGGGCCGAGAACGCCTTAGAAGCTTTCGACGTAGCAAGTTCAGTCCAGTGAAGTTTGTTATCCAGGATAACAACTAAATATTTAGCTTCTTTGGATAACTGGATGGTGATGCCTTTAAGCAGCAGATGAGCAGATGTACATAATTAGAGCGTATAGGACGTATAGGACTGCCATTGAGAATACATGATCCGGAGAAATCATGAAGATAAATCTTTTTTTTTTTTTTAAGAATACAGATAGAAGAAATATTATGCAATTCGTCGAAGATTACATACATACATATTTGGTTTTTATGCTGAGGGTCGATAGTTGGTGACTATTAACTAACTAGAACAATTTACTTTGTGTGGCTTCGGGGTTATGGTTGTAGAACAAAATAAACAAAATATGGTAAAATTAATAATGTGCTAGGAAGAAGGGGCGTGTAATAAAGAGATAATTAGGTCAACACTCTAGAAGCAAACTGCTATCACCAAGGAAAGTCATAACAATGTTAATACTACGAGAGCTAGTCTGAGATTGAATAGGATGTAAAGGTTAATTTTTTTGATGAAATCAGTTAAGGCATTTTATTGAGTATTAAATTAATCATCCCAATTACGTTTGTTGGGAGTTGAAAACAACTCAAGTTGGCTTTCGGGTCCGGTCGATGAAAAATCTAGATTCCATATTTTAATCGACCGGCATTGGATGTACTAGATTTTTATTCGACAGCCGGCACATCCATATACATATATGTATATGGTATATGTATTTATTTTATTTCGTATATTAAAAAAAAATTAAATAGGTAATAGTAACCGCACATATTATATCACAAAAATTCGATAGACAAAATATCTTTCTATTGAAATATTATTAATTAATTACAAATACAGGCACACCTGTTTTTGACATCACAATTAGATATTAAAATTAAAGTTCTAATCTACTACAAAATACAAATTCTCCATTTGGAATGTGCTTCGTTCCGAGTCGGTCGATCGATTACACTGTTCAACAAATATCTACTTTTTTTGTGTGACTTGCATAAAACAGTGTTTCTTAAACAAAATTACACTAGAAAACAGAACATGAACTCAGATTTTCTCTATCACCCATAGATTTTTTGATATAAAGTATTTTGTTTTATACTGAATCTAAATCTATATCAATATGTTTGTCATGTTACACTTACTTACAATCCTCCACCTTCTTTGTACTAGGTGGAGCGAAAAGTAACCTCCTTGACCGCCAGAATGCGCTGCTACTGCAAAAAGGGTTATGGTGCCTTGAAGTCCGTTCATATTTAGGCAGTCATGCCACATTTCGGTGCGATACTGTCCTTAGTTTTGTTTTGACAGCTGATTGTTGTTGACGTGTTTGGCATCATGTTAAGTATGAAAAAAAAAACGATTATCGTTCTCTCATAAAACATTATTTTTTGAGAGGCAAAACGGCGAAGGAAACAAAAGTTGGATAAATATTATGGGGCTAATGCTCCGTCAGATTACACCGTCAAATATTGGTTTCGAGAGTTTCGTGGTGGCTGCAACTCCACTACCGATCAAGTCCGCAGTGGCAGGCCCTCCGATGCGGTTACAGGGGACAATATCAAAAAAATACATGAAATGGTGTTGGCTGACCGGAAAGTGAAGGTGCGCGAGCTAGCAGATACCAAAAAGATTAGTACTGAGCGCACACGCCATATTTTGAACAATATTCTGCATATGAAAAAGTTATCCTGCCGCTTGGTGCCGCGCATACTCACTCTTGACCAAAAACACGAACGCGAGATCACTTCGAAAGAGTATTTGGACTTGCTGATGCGGAATCGGGCGGACATTTGGCGTCGATTGGTAACTTGATGAAACTTGGATCCACTATTACACACCAGACTGAGTGCCCGGCAATGTACTGAAGCCGGCACGAGTGCTCCGAAGCGGCCGAGGGAGGCTCGATGGGTCGGAAAGGTTATGGCGTCGGTTTTCTGGGATTGTCATGGCATACTCTTCGTGGACTACCTCGAAAAAGGAAAAACCGTCAACAGCGAGTATAACTGTGCATTATTGGATCGATTGAAGGCCGAAATAGCTGCAAAACGAACTCACATGAAGCGAAAAAAATTTTTGTTTTTGCAAGACAATGCACCGGCGCACAAGAGCATCGCAACCACGGCTAAAATCAATGACTTATGGTTTCAATCGCTGTCGCATCTACCGTATTCGCACGTATTATCTCTTCCCAAACCTCAAAAGATAGGTCATCAATAAAAAATCCAGCTCACGCGAGGAAATCATCGAGGAGACGGAGGAGTATTTTGAAGACCTTCCGGAAAATTACTTTTCGAACGGGAGCAAGAAGTTGGAAAATCGCTGGAATAAGTGTATCAAACTATATTGAATATAGTTTATATAGAAAACTATATTGAATAAAATAAAAAAACATTAAAAAAATTTTTTTTTCATTCCCGAAGAGGTTATTTTTCACTCCACCTAGTACATGTCCAGTTCTCTCCCAGAAAAGATATCTCCACTTAGGAGCTTTCTTCTAAATGACTTAAACAATCTAAGAATATAGACTTTAACAGTCACCTCCGCTTTATCATAAGCTCATTAGTTCTATGAGTACAAGGATCATAGATCCACGTGTCAGCACAATGAACCAATAGACGTAAGTGGGTTGTTCTTTTGAAACCGCTACTCTTACCTACCTACACTTACTTCAAAATGTTTTTGCGGATGTTTTACGGCAACGTAGTTCCATTGTTACAACGTCCTGGTTAAACCCTTCAGCATACTCGCCGCTTACTGCACCCAAATTTCGATGAGCATCGATGAGCAAAATCGAGATGAACATCTAAAATGTGAAGTTTTGGTGATATGTTACATCCCATTTCCCTGTAAGCACTAAGCAATGTAGTTATAAGATCTCTGTAATTTTTGGCTTTCAAATTTTCAAGAAAATCTGTCACAACAGTTTCAAATATTCTCCATGCTCTTAGTTCAACATCAGTTAGCATGTTGTCAAATTCACTATTTTTTAAAAGTTTCTTAATTTGTGGTCCAAAAAAATATGCCCTCTTTAATTTTTGCCTCATTAGCTTTGGGAAATTTATTTTTCAAACACAAGATCCCTCAGCTTTAAGCTAAGTTTACTGAAATTAATAAATAGTCGCCAATTGCTTGGTTCGTGTTTCTGTCCTAAGGCATCAAATAAGTTTTCAATATTCATGTAATATACCTAATATCCATCTTGAGCGAAACAATGTGCAAGTCCTTTTTCACTGTCACTTATATGTACGTCTCCTTCAAAAAGATTGCATTATTTTTAACCAGATGCTAGGAATACTGACTGTTATTTCGGCGTTTGAAATTAAATGCGGCTTTGTTGAACATTCTGGTGTTTGAAAGTTTGGATCATTGTCGATTTCCTGTTTGAATTGCATATCATCATTAGTTGAATCACTGACACATTCAGGTTCTTAGTCTAAACACCACAATTCTGGTGGTTTTGGAATAGGATATTCTTTATTATTTTCGACATGCCGTTAAGCTGATGGTAAACTGGCATACTGTACAGTATGCTTGGATTTCGGGTCGATGCCCTATGCGTTAGTGAGACAAAAGTAACAATGTTTGGCATAGCCTTTTGGTTCTCTTCACACCATATGTACTGCAAAGCGCATATGATGTTTTGTACCTATCAACCAACTTGCTTACAATGTTATATAGGGTTTTCCAATAGGGACTTGACAACTTTGAATTTAATTTGTGAACGCACTCTTTCACTAATCATCAAACTGTTGCTGTCAATTTATTCAGTAAACTCAACATTTTCGTCATGGTAAAGTACACTAACGAGCAACGTCTGCAAATTATAAAAATTTTCTACAGATATTCGGAGTCGCAAATCATCTTCAGTGACGAAGCTCATTTTTGGCTCAATGGGTTCGTCAATAAACAAAATATGCGTTATTGGTCGGGTGAAAACCCACGTGATTCATGAATCACCACTTCATCCACAAAAAATAACTGTTTGGTACGGTTTCCATGCCGGCGGCGTTATTGGGCCATATTTTTTCGTCGACGATAACGATCGTCACGTTACTGTGAATGGTCAGCGTTATCGCGCCATGATCACCGATTATTTTTGGTCCGAATTGGAAGATATGGACTTGGACGACATGTGGTTTCAACAGGATGGTGCCACACAGCACACGCTACAATCGATTTATTGAAGAGTAAGTATGGTGAGCGTGTTATTGCAAGACATGGGCCAGTCGATTGGCCGTCTCGTTCGTGCGATTTAACGACGCTTGACTATTTTCTGTGGGGCTACGTTAAGTCATTGGTTTATGCCAACACGCCGACGACGTTGGAAGAGCTCAGAGCTAGCGGCCGTTTCGGCCGAAATGTGTGGCCGAGTTGTTCAACCAATCGACCGCTGCAAAGGTGCCCGCGGTGGCCATATGAACGAAGTCGAGTTCCATTCATAAATGTTTTAATTGTACTTCAAGCCAATAATAAAGTTTTTGAAATACCTCAAATGGTTTGCCTTTTATTAAAAAAAAAATTGTCAAGTCGTTATTAGAAAACCCTATACAGGTTTTACAACATATATATGTGAGGAGCCCGTAATTTATCTTGATCTCCAAAATAAAGCTCGTAAGCATTTCGGACAAGTTGGATGAAATTATGTTTTCTGAATTAAAAAGTTAATTCCCTACACGCATAACAAAAATGTAGCACACAAACAGGATAGTAACGACTTTTAGCGGTACGAGATAGAAGATAACTCCATACGCTGTTGAGTGCCTACTATTGAATTAGATGCACATTTATTACAGCAGACTGGAATGAACTTGTCTAAACACGATATGTTTGTCAAATCACGCAGAGTGGTGCATAATTATTCCTTTATATAAAGAACTCTAATCAACATGTATATATTACACATGGGCTGAAAACTCAGTGCCGTTTTATAGTAAAACACAAAATTTTTGCAAAATTCAACTTTATTTATCAATATAGTTGTCTTCAGGGGCGATACACTGATTGAAACAATTTTTCAATCTTCCGATACCAGTTTTGTAGTACGATTTCGGTTTAGCCTCAAAATAGACGTCTGTTTCGGCAATTACTTCTTCATTGGTCTTAAATCTCTTTCCGGCGAGCATTCTTTTGAGGTTTGCGAACAGGAAATAGCTGCTGGGGGCCAAAACTGTAGAATACGGTGGGTGGGGAAGCAATTTGTAGCCGAATTCATTCAATTTTGCCATCGTTTTCATCGACTTGTAACACGGTGCATTGTCTTGATGAAACAGCACTTTCTTTTTCTTCAAATGCGGCCGTTTTTCTGCGATTTCGTCCTTCAAACGCTCCAACAACACAATGTAATAGTCGCTGTTGATAGTCTGCCCCTTTTGTAGATAGTCGATGATAGTCCATGTGTATCCCAAAATACGGATGCCATAACCTTGCCAGCCGACTGTTGAGTTTTTGGTCGTTTTGGACGAGGTTCGTCGCCTGCTCGCCACCCAGCTGACTGCCGACTTGACTCTGGTGTGAAGTGATGGAGCCAAGATTCGTCCATTGTCACATACCGACGCAAAAATTCGGCTTTATTGAGGTTGATCAGCTTTAAACACTCCTCTGAATCATCAACACGTTGTTGTTTTTGGTCGGCTGTGAGCAAACGCGGCACATACTTTGAACATAGCTTTCGCGTGTCCAAATATTCGTGTATGATGTATCCAACACGCTCTTTTGATATCTTCAGAGCCTCAGCTATCTCGATCAACTTTACTTTATGGTCATTCGTAATCATTTTGTGGACTTTTTTGATGTTTTCATCTGAAACAGCCTATTTTGGACGTCCACTGCGTGCATCATCTTCGGTGCATGTATGACCAATTTTTTCCAATCCACTTGCGAATGGTTCGTTCGGCTGGTGCAGAGTCCGGGTAACACTTATCAAGCCATTTCTTTGATCTTAATGTCACAAAATATGAGTTGAACAGAGTTATTAGGCGAAGCTGACAAACGTAATTGGGTGAATAATTTATTGTAAAAACACAAAATTTGAGTATCTTCTTTTTTAATATGTATGCTTTATCTATGCATTAATTTTAAATATTATAATTTTTTTAAGTTGCTTTCTAATTTAAGTGTCGCTGTAGTTCCCGATCCTTAGTTTACTGCTTACAGTCCACCGCGGCTAGAATCCCCCTTCACTTGTGCGTGTCACCTAAGATAAGGTATTTCTCTACTGCATTGTCTTTCCGGGTTAAATTCAATAACTCTCCATGCCGGAGCATAGGTGTCCATTCGATCTACGCTCTACATGCCCCTACCTTAGGTAAGTTCATCTTTCCTCATGTGTTTTTGAGCGCATTCACTGCGCAAACATATCTAAGTACGATCGTCATTCGTTTTGCGTTCCAAAAAAAAAAACCTTGTCAGTGCATAAAAATGTAACATTCAGCCAAATTTTAGATATTTTTTTTTTAAAGAAAAAGATTATTTTTATTACATTCCCTTTCAATAAAATACAAAACCATTCCGCACTAAAATCTTCTAACTTTTTTTGCAGCCACAATTTAAATGTCTAAGTAATCTACGCAAGTATGACGAAATGCTGACGTAAACGAACACAAGGGTAATAGGTACAGGATCGTTTTCGAAAATATCATCTGCATCAAATTGCTTTTGCAAAATGTTCTTAACCGCAAGCTGCGAGTCATTTGTGCGAAAACGACATTATAAATCATACTGCGTTTGTAGCAAGTTCGATAATGCATCGTTTGCAGGGCAGATTTTCATAAACTTCATATGCGCTGCAAAAAAGCAGCCAGAAATTTGCAATAACATGCGCATTTGAAATTATGGCCAAATCCGATTGCTCATATGAATTTCTATCTTGTTAACAGTAAGCACATAAATAGCGATTAGATTTATTTATTTCAACTAAATATTATTTTTATAGAACTCCATCA
Source organism: Volucella inanis (assembly GCA_907269105.1). NCBI lineage: Eukaryota > Metazoa > Arthropoda > Insecta > Diptera > Syrphidae > Volucella > Volucella inanis. The sequence continues at coordinate 68,424,854 of OU026157.1, read as the reverse complement.
CCTACTAAAGTATGGATCGAGTCGTCGATGGAACCACTTAAAAATATCTCAAATTACAATTACTTATAATGTTGTGGATGTGTCCTCTTTTGAAAATGGAAAAAAAAAATCTCTCACTAACATTTTCCAATAAAATTTTCTCAATAACTTTTGTGAGGGGCTACATTTTGCTTTGTTTGAAAACGTTAAATGCGATTGCAAGAAAATCATGCAGATGACAAAGATACTTGCAACATTTAAGTGCTGCAATGACGATCAAATGACGTTTTCGAAAACAGCTTAGGTTGACTAATTTAGTTTTGCAGAAAATCTGCATTATTTAACACAACACAACTGCAGTCCTTTGTTAGTAAGACGTTTTTGAAAACACCCAACTTCACATGCGACAGCCATTATTTCAAGGTAGGGAGTTTATCTACCATGTCTACATCGGCTCTGCTATCAATTCTAAAAACACCTTAATTAAGCTGCAGAAAAGTGTAGATTTTTTATGTTTATCTTTCTTCTACAATATACAGTATGCAAAGTTCGTAATCGTATCCTGTTTTCGGTACAAAACTAAAAGAAATGAAAATATAGAACAATGGTATCGTTTTATTTAATTTTTTTTTATTTATGCATCAAAAACGATTTTCTGCTTAGTCACTCTAAGGGTATACGAATGAGTTTTGCATACCGTGTCTACTTTGGTCGGTTTTGGAGAAACAAATTTAGCCATGCAGACCACTTACACAAACGAATACTAAAAATACGGGTTATGCAAAAGGAATGAAGGCTAGAAATTTACTTGCTTCCGTTGGTTATGGTCATATCACCCTCTTACTTTCGGGTACTTAGAATGTGTGAATACAAAATTTAACGGAAAAAAGAAAAAAACACAAAAATCTTAATTCATTACCCACCGTTTTAATCTTTATTAATATTTGCCCTATTTGTGTATTTCTTAAAATACGGAATGGGCAGCTAAATTGTTCTTTTATGTAGCTTTACTTCTTCAGTTCGCATACCAACACCATAGTTGATAGCTTTATTTATTTATTTATTTATTTATTTATTTAATTAACTTTACTATTTTTCTTTTTTGTTTTGTATTTTTATTTCGATTAAAGTAAAGGCAGTTAGTGGATTTAATATTAAGTTTCCTAACCGAATCTATATGTAAACGTATGCGTTTTTCGCTTACGAATATATTTACTGTCGATAAACTACATACGTACGACACATGCATTATTATCATTTGAACATAGGCTAAGTTTTATTTGTTTTTGTTATGTAGTTTATTTTTATTGTTTTTTCTAAGTATTAGTTTTTAGGTTTCCTATTTTGTTGTTTTTGCATTTTGTATATATTTAAAGATTGTATGCATACATATATATATAAATTGTAAAAGAAACATTCCCGGATTTAATTATCGTTTGTAATATGCTTAGAAACATAAATGAAAGGAAGGCCGCAATCGAAAAGCGCCGGTCTTACGTGCAAGCCCTTAAACAATAATAGATGATTATTTCTGCCTTGTTTTAAGCTTGATAATTTATTGAAGTTGGATAATTCCCGATTCGAGAAGTTTCATTATCTTATCGGCTATCGCAGGATTCTTCAAATGTCTAAAAAAAAAAATAGAAACAAATAAATACAAATACAATTAGCATAGGCTTAGTTTGGTAATGTGGATTTTAACATACTCTTTAATAGCATTCGGTTCATTTTGCATCTGGTCAAGGATAAGTCTCATAGCTGGGTCTTTGAGAATTTGTTGCACTTCCGGATCAGCCATGGCATTCTTCCACACTTCTTGAGGATTATCGTGGAAGGCCATTGAACATGAACGGTAGCCTTCGATGGCCTCGGCATTGTTTGGGTCGATTTCTAAAGCTTTTTGATATGCAGCCGAAGCTTGGGATGCCTGTTGCATTCCCTAAATAAATAAACAACAAACCTCGTAAAAAATGGCAAAACGAAAACGGTAAAAATTATTACAAAATAAATCGTACCTGCAAAATTTTACCCTTGCGAATGTAACCCTTGATAAATTTACTATCTATCTTAATACACATGTCACAGTCTTTCAGGCCTAGGTCGAATGCAGCCAACTTTGTGTAGCACGCAGCTCTATTACTATATAATTTCGGATCATCAGGATTTCTCGAAATAGCTTCCGTATAGTGTTTGATAGCATTGCTGTAGTCGCCTTCTTTGAATAATTTATTACCCTTTTCTTTTTCTTCTTCGGCTTTCACAGGATCGATATAGGCACGGCGTTCATCTTCCTTGATTTTAGCTTCAATTTCACTAAGTAAAGTTTTAATTTCCGGTGTTCTATGTTCGGACATTGCCTTTTCGTAGTATATCTTAGCTTGTTTATTATTTTCTTGTTTACGGTATGAATTACCAATACGTGAGAGTGCTTTGGCAATGAGTTTGAAGTCAGCACGATTCTCACGACCAATTTCAATTCCTTTCTCACATTGCTTTATACATTCGTCGTAGTTTTTCTGTTCAAAATAAACGGCGGCTATATTATTATAAAATGTTATGTCAGTTGGATCAATTTCCAGTGCTTTGTTATAGTGCTTAAGAGCGTTTTCAAAATCCTTCTTCTTGTAAAATGCATTGCCCACATCTTTTTCCTTCTTGGCTAAATATTTTTTTCGTTGTTCCTCGTCCATGTCTTCAAGTTTTGGTTCGGCTGACTTTGGTGGCTCTTTAGGCTTTTCCTCCTTTTTCGGTTTATTTGGGTCAAGTTCAAGGTCCATTGGGTCAAAGTCAACGTCCATGTTAGTTGGTATATTTCTTGAATTCACATAACCTTCAAACCGCTTTTTAACATTTGCAATACCTTGTAGTAGCACAGTATTTTCTGGATCATATTTAAGACCTGAATGGGAAAAAAGTTATTTTTTATTTCAATCTTACATCAAATAATTAGGCTCGTCAATATTTTTCTAATGAATCAGTGAAGTTACATTGGTTATGCTCTAATACGAGCAGTCATAGTAGATTTTTACAACCATAAAATCTAAATATATTAGAAATGAAGCGCATTAATCTTAGGGGGGGGGGGGGGAATTAATAGCTGATCGCATGTGGAAAAATTCGTGGAATAAGGCGGAATGTACCCATTCCATGGCCTCCAAGATCTTCAAACTAGACCCAAACGGATGTTGAGTCATAAAAAATGAGGAAGGGCATTGTTTTCTCATCAGAAATAACAACATTGGATGTCTTGAATCATAGGATTGACGAGGCAGCTGCGAAAGTCCGAGAAGAATTGGAAAGAAAGGACATTGTTAGAGCATTTCGAGCTGTCGTGCACACAAAACAATGGTTTACAATTTGAACAATTGATATAAGGTTTGATGAACAAAATAAAAATAAAAATATGCAATTAATATGTGTATAGTTTTTACCACAATTTTTAACAATTTTTAATATAATATTTTACCTGCTTCAATAAGTTGGGTCGTATCTTGAAAACTATTGACTTGGGATGATCTAAACTACCATACACGTCTCATCACTATTACCTATCCTTTTATAAACTTCATTGCCATCCCACATCCCATCCCATCTACATCTATATTTTTCCCTTTCCTGATTCCTTTTTCTTTTGTTTCGTTTTTTTTTTTTTTTTTTATTTGGAGAAATGCCAAATTTTGACACGCGCATAAATTTGAAAAATGTCATTTTCAATAGAAGTCAATACAGAGTAGCGTAGGACTTCATCTCGGATGGGATGCATTTCCGAACCCCCGAACCATACGATTCAAAATATGTGAAGGAAAGTTCGACACATTCGGAATAAATCCCATATTGGCAAGCATAACCTACACGACATCAAGTGTGGCAACAAACTTAGACTATTTTACTTTGCGACGGGACGAAATATCACTATAGAAAGCTCACGGTTTCCTCATCTCAAGATGCACAAATTGATCAAATTGTGATCGACGTAATGCATGTCTGTATGTATTCTAAACGTCCGAGTATTATTGCACAGGAAGACAAAATACGTTGAGTTGTTTAGGAACTTTGTCTACCATAGGATCTGCTGTCGACTCAAAAAACAGTTCATCGTGCGTGTCTAGAAACAGCTAGTCTACGATCGAAACAAATGAAGAGGCTTATTGGTTGAGAATCCAGTTCACCGCAAATTTGAATGCCATCAAGGCTTGCTTGGTTTTACTCCCATTACTATTAAAACAACCACTGCTCACCTCTGCAATGGGCCACCAGATTAACTGACAGACACTGCACGTTCCGACCAAGAGCTTTTCCTTGTTGGATTGAAAAATCCAACAGGCCCATAAATTCTTTATATGGCGTATGTAGTGCCTTACAAAAAATTGCCCTGTCTGGACTACTATCATAATTTTTAGTGATCTAAGCGTTAAAGCTGGCTATGAGTATCTTAATTCTGTTGGTCACTTTTAACAGTTCAGTCATTTACAGATGATGCTGCTACACACTGCCATTCACTGCCATTCGTATCAGCGTAAATATCTTCAATTTTGGAAGAGCTAGAATAGTTTTTTTTTTCCCCTCTACAGGAAAAGGCCTATCTTTCTACCGATTAATTCTTTCGACAGAATCTTAGTTCGTCTTGGCATTGAAAACAAAAAAGGAAAAACATTGTGGTCACGATACGTATAAATATCGCCTATGGTGGCATCTGATAACAACACCTGCGAAATATTCTAATCGTATCGAATTAAAACGTTTTAAGTTTCCTGATTATCGTAAATGGACTTTAGAGATGAAAGTGTCGTTTTTTCGACTTTCAAGGATGGTCAATCTTGCCTGAGAAAGAGACCACATTAAACCTTGTTTACGTGTTTAGTTTTAATTTTAACATAAACAAATAATTTAAACAAATACGAGTATAAATAAATTAGTTGCAGTCCAGTGTACATCAATGATACTTTATTTTTGAATTTTAAAACTTTCATAATCAGAAAGATTCGTCATTGCCTTAATTTTAGACATTATTTCTTTGTTTCAGTTTAGTATGGATTTAGCGAATTTACATAGCCCAGGTTTTCTGGAGTGGAAATCTTGCGACACCTGCTGATTTTTAAAGCGCAAGCATCCCAAGTTCCTTGTGCTAATATGTAGAATGTAGAATGTACTTCATATTTCAGAGGACTACAAAGGTGTTAAGCAGATTGGCACAATAGTGGCATGGAAATATAACATTACATATTTTTACATCAGCCTTATATGGCTTATAGACGATCACAGACAATCAAGAGAGATTTTCAATCTCAGGGAAAGAGGCATCCATTGTACAAACTAGGAAATATAGCGTTAGTTAGTTAGTATCCTTTTTTTGGATACAGTAGTTGACACCTCTCTGTTCAATAGCGATTTGCTCTGTTTCAGTTACTTCCTTTGAGGACATTTTTTTTTTTCTTTTCCAAGACTATAATAAATTTGTAACATTTTCCTCCAGCTAGCTCTTTTCAGTCGATATTCGTAAATCAAAGTGAATAGACTTATCAGTGCATTTTTTTTGTGTGAAATCTTTTTAATTTTAATAACGACTTCCAATTTGGGAAGTATAGATTTTTCCTGAAATTCTCGAAATAAGAATGAAAACTTTAGCTATTAAAATGGCAATATATAAAATATTGTTAATTAAGTTTAAATATCCCAATTAGCTGCTAGTATGTAAAATAATAGGGGTGCCAATAACCGTATCAAAAGAAAAGGCAATAGATTCAATTACTGTTTTCAAAGAAGAAAGCTTCGGCATTTTACGGCATACCAAGATCAACTGTTCAGTTTCACCTTGGTGCCACTTTTAAGAAACCCGGTCATGGCCCGTCTCCATTTTTTTTCAAATTTCCATTCGGAGAAGACAATATTCCAGGCATCCCTCACTTAATTTTAGAGCAATTGAGCAATCATGTGCTAGCCCGAATGTAGCGCTGTCGGATATTTTTTCCGTGTTTCGATTCGATTCAACAATACTTAGTGGACAATGATTACTTCGCAATTTTGGATGACCCAAGTAGGCGAGGGGATGAAACCAATTTCATGCTCTGTCCTGCGAAATCGGCTTAAAATATGGAGATTGACAGAGGTTTAGCTAAATCGAATTTAACAGTAATGTTTCTCCGCTTTGTGGGTTATGTATCCACCCATGATTATATATCCCTACAAAAGAATTCGGGAAGAAATTCGGAAAACTATCCCAGATGAATTGGGTTATGGAATAAGTGATAATGGGTGGATGACAAAACAACCTTTTTATGAATACATCTTGAAAGTGTTTCACCAGTTTTTGATCAGAGAAAAAATCAAATTTCCTATCATTCATTTCGTGGACGGACACAGAACTCACTTAACATTACAAGTGAGTCAGCAAGATTTATTTGGTCCACTGCTACATGATGTTGTGAAATCAAGTATTTTATCAAATACTTGGTAAATGGTTTTCGGGCTTGTAACCTTTCTCCGTGGGACAAAACAGCTATTAAATTCTCTAAATGCCCTGGTAGTTCTACAAAATTATGATATCAGAAAATGCGAATTTTAACTATCAATGGTAAAATTGGCTTAGCTACAACGTCAAATAACGGAACAGGCTACTCGTGTGGACCAAATCTACGAGTGGTTGCCAGACCTAATGCAATATAGTACTACACGATACGTTCAGTTTCACTCTTGATCTTCTCAGTTTCACAGTGTCCACAGAAGTGCAAGGTATTTGAAAAGGTTTTCGGTCCTCTGTAGAACAATTTTGTAAGCAACGGTTTATCTATCTATTTTATAGTGCATAATTTTGATAAAAAAAAATTCCAGAAAATTGTACACGCAAATCAAAACAACATCAACCACAAGAATGTCTGGAAAGCAACCGACTAATAAATCTGGGCAGGAAAAGCCATCCACACCATCTGGGGCTGCCGAAAATCCATCGTCCCCAGAACGCTCTGGCTCAGGTCCTGCAGCCCAGAAAGACCCTACGGTTTCATCAACTAAGAAGTAGCTGTGGTGGAGAATCCATTTACTCCAACCAAAGTCAAATAAACCCAAATATCCATTCAAGAAGAATAAAGATTAGGACCTCATCTCCACGGCCGACATATGTACGTGCACATGATTTCCTTTCATCGAAATTCGTCTTAAATTGAAGCAAAATAAATAGGAGTTGTCCCAAAAATAAATCGCTTATGTTTGCACTTGTGTCATTTCTTAATGTGACGAAATTCAGCACGAAAAGAAGTTATTGTGCAATTGTTGTAAGACTGATGGTTTAATAGAAGTAAAAAATTACAGGCAGACACACGAGTGTCTAGATATAAAAAATTTTGAACCACAAATTGCTTGTGTTCCTTGTGCTAATGCTTCGCAGCAACAAAATCCCAAAATCGTTGACGCGCTAATTTCCAGACGACGAATGCCGATTTGCTCGTAACAAGCTACTGATAAAGTTAACTTCGTTAAACTATGACCCTAGAGATTTCTGAAAACTTGAAGGACTGATCAATATTGTAGTAAGTCCATGGCTTTTTCTTCGGGGGGTAGCATTGCACCGTCATTTACGCAAATTTTACGAAGATACAAACCCGACCTCTCTGTAAAAAGAAAGAAGAAAAACAATCGATACTACCAACTTTTATGACTTTCTGGATACAATTATGATTTATTCATGTATCAGCATTGCAATAATACATATATACACAGAGATTTTGCATAGTCATATAAGTACTCTTATGTGTACATGTGTTCTTATAAAAACATTTAGTCTTTTTTGTCATCTTTTTTTTCATGGTAGCGGTATTTGGTTGGATCTTCTGCATTAGAATCATAAGACGATCCGGACTCAGTTGAGACTCTTGAGTCTTTGCGGCCCATGTAATCTCCAGATCGTACTGAGTCTTTGGATGACTTTTCCGACATGGATGAGGTAGATGACTTCCATGAAGTGGATGAAATCAAAGATGATGAGAATTTAAAGGGTGAAGATGGGAACGTATACTTGGCGTCCTTGGTGTTAGGATTATTACGTTGTCCAGACATTTTGTTTTTAGAATTTTCTGAAAACATTACATGGTTCGGACCAAGTGAAGCGAACCCTTAAGGTCCTTCCGTTAAATGTAGATTCACTAATAAGGCTCGAATGAAGGCCGAGTCAAGTAACTTTTGTGCTCTTTTGGTTCGCAAAATAAGCTAACTAAGAAACAAAAATTTAAACATAGGTTTTAAGAAGAAACCATCCCGAATCCATTCAAGAAAGTGGTGTTTCGATCTTCATTAAAACAAGAAAATATTTCAAATTTTGAATTTGGTTTCAAAGCGGGTCATGATATATCATATCAATGGTATCTGGTATCCAGTGGAACAAGAGCAAGAAACAATGCACGGGTGCCTGCTTGATTTACTTTTTTATTGTTTATTTTATTGTTATAGACTTACATAGTAAGTATGTTACAACAAGCTGACTCAAAAACGAAATATGAAGATAATATGTAGAATAAAATACGAGTAATAGAAACAAAGAAAAAATAAAAATAAAAATTCGAAAATAAAAACTAGATCATCAGCATAAGTTACATAAAATGTTACATTAATGTTACATTAAATGAACAAATTAAATTTTATTATAATACCTTACAACAATAACATAACAGAAACAAGAAAGAAAAAAACAGATTAAAAGTTTATTATCGAAGCGCCTCAAGATATTGCCTAAGTCTTGTATTGAACCAAGTAAGAGTCTATATTCCGAGGTTTGGGGAAGGGAATTCCACAGCTGAATCGAATGACGGCTAGAAACAAGATAGGAGTAGCGTACTGGCATAAGATCACAGGTTCTGGTTGAGCGCGAAAACTGGATTCTGTTGCAGAGATAGGGCGGTTGCTGTGTTTGTATAATACTGTGAAGTATTATTAAGGTCCTAGACGCGAGCAAAGTTTGAAGATAGAAACCATGTATTAGCCTAGAGTATATGGAAATACGATCATATCTCCACAAACCAAATACGTATCTTGCCTCATTGTTGTAAACGACATTAAGTTTCCTCTAACATAATAAAAGGGGAATGAGAATTGACTTAGCGAGTATCATCCTTGTTTTAATAGAAGTAATGTATTGAAGGGCCCTGTGTGATCGTGATCGATCGTTTGTACGCGTTATTTGTCCAAGTGTTTTCTTTAAAATAACCGCTAGATTTCTTGCTGAATCAATGAACTGAATAGGACTAATGTTAAGTAGTATTCGAGGAAAGAATGAAGTGTCTTCAGCTTTTCTGGAGATGATTAAGCATTTGGACTTTGATAGATTTAAACAAAATCCATGTGACGTTGACCAGAGCCAAATTTTGTAAAGATCATCGTTTATTTCCCGGGCTCCAATTTCTATTCGACTCAAAGGACAGCTATAGCGAAGCTGCACATCCTCAGCATACATATGTATTGAGGAGTTGAAATTTGTTGATGGGAGGTTGTTAATATACAAAGAAAACAGTAAACAGCCCAATATTGATCATTGAGGAACATCTCTGATTAGTGGTAGGAAAGTGGACGTTCGATTATCAGCAACCACTGCTGGATATCTTGAACTTAGATATGAAAAAAACTAGTCTAACACATCCCTAAGCTTACAACCTAAAATATTGTGGTTGACAGTGTCGAAGTCTTTTCAAAAATCTAAAAGAGAAAGGAAAGTGACAAAGTCCTTGTCTGCACCCTGTCTTATTTCTTCGACTACGTTTATAAGGGCTGTAATACAGTTGTGCTTAGGACGAAAACGACAAAAAGGACGACATAGCATGTTATAATTATTTAGATATTGTCGCATCTAAGTATTCGGAGTACTTTGAGAAGACTTTTGACACCATTTGGTTACTTTACTTCTTCTTCGAGCTGAATATACTGGGCATATACTAAGTAAACCTCTGATGTACATTCTTATTGATATACTTACCGGTAGACAATTTATTATTAAGAATAGCAATGTGATTTCTGCTAGAATATTTGAGATAAAATATTAAGATGCGGTCAGTTCGCCGATTTTATTTAACAACATGAGCGATCTTGTGAACTCACCTCACGAAGAAATTGTGTACGCCGACGACTCAATAGCGTACAGAATAGGTTTAACGATTGAAGTCATTAATATATTGTACAAGCACATGAAGCAAAACAAAAAGCGTACAAAGAAGAACGAAGGAGAGACTCGTTCGTGAGCTCAACGAGAAAGACGGGAAGAACATCGGCTTTTGAGATTTTGAGATTTTGAACTCCAGAAACAGAGGAAAAAAAAAAAAAAAAAAAAAAAAAACATGTCAAGGCAACACAACAAGATCCGTTCAAAAATCTGTAGAGCTGCAGAAGGAGGTCTTGTAGTAGAGCTACACTTGGTGCTGAGAATACGGAAAAACTTCTTCGTAACATATATAACGGCGACAAAGCCCTTCATCAGGCAGAATAGACCATTCAACCAACACGATCATAGCCAAAACTTCCGTCCTCCTGACCATAACGAAGTAAAGATAGCAATATCTCTGCTTAAATATAACAAAGCTGGTAGACCTGACGGCTTACCAGTCGAGGTATTGAAAGCTGCTGGAAATGACTTTGTGGAGAGCATACACTAACTCATTTCTCAGATCTGGTCAGAGTCTATGTCTGGTTAACGGAATTCCAGAATCGTTTGGCCGATCCAGAAAAAATTAATCCCCCTTAACTGCACCAACACTAGAGGTTTAAATTTCCTCAGCATTACATACAAGATTTTATCTGCCATATTCCAGGGTAGGATACAGTCGATCAAATGTTCACACTTCGGTAGATTCTAGAAAAAACTCAAGTCGAAATCGATGCAAAACCATCTGCACATTTATAAGGACGAGCTATATATTTACAACCATGTCTAGTTTTAGCACCCCTGCCGTCGGTAACGACCTAACCGAGACTTTTTAAACATGCACTGTCTTGTAACTTCTTTAATATCATACTTGGAAAACTCACAGCGAACACCGGAAGCCCAATCTTTCAAGTCTCCGCAACTAATAGCATACGCCGATGATATAGACATAATTGGCAGAACTAAGCAGTTTGTCAACAACTCGGCGATAAGAATAGAAGCCTTCGAAATAAGAGAGTACAGAATTCTACGCATCTCTTGGGTTGCAAAAATCACAAACGTTAGTCTTAAGACGTGAAAGAGCGAAAAGAAAAATAATTCTTAAATTCAAGGCAATAAAAATCGAGTACTTAGGGCATATTATGAGAAACAGTAAATATCAACTTACCCAATTAATTTTACAAGGACAGATCAAAAGAAAAAGCAGTGTCGGAGGGCAGAGATCAACATGGTTGGAAACCTTAAAAGCCTGGCTCAATCTTTGAACAAAATAAATGCTTAGAAGACAACCAAACAAACAAACAAACAGTTACAACAATGATCTCCAACTTCCGGAATGGAGTAGAACTATAAGAAGACGAGAACTATAATGGACTAAATAAATTCTGCATGGTATTTTCCAAGGCAGTGCTTAAACCATATTTGATTCTTTTTTCTCCGGAGATTGGTGAGGGTCCCCTGCTCTCACACTCTTCATCTTCTAACTGGTTTAGTTGTAAGAATATACGAAATTTGTTAATGATTCAATTTTATTTTGCTCTAAACACGTGTATTGTTATAAAAAGAACAAGCCTTTAAATGCTTCGAGAATACTCTGGTTTCCTTGGGAAACCTACAAGGTACTCGCACATATCAAATTCTCTGTTTCTTCAAATTTTAACCACACTGCCTAGCAATGATTTACACTTATTCATAATCTTTAAGCACACGCACACAATGTACATAACATCGAAATTTAAAGCAAACAAAATTCAAACTCACCCTCAGTATATGCTGCGTGAGCTGCCGGAATATTTGAAAGCCCATAATAGGCTAAGCCCTTCCGTGAATAACCCTTCGCCCATGTGGGATTTAACTTAATCGTTTCATCAGCATCTTTGAGGGCTAAAATAAATTCGCCGGCTTTAGCATATGCCGCAGATCGATTGCTATAAAGAACACAATTCTTGTTATCCAAATTGATTGCTTCTGTGTAGGCTGCGATGGCTTCTTCGAATTTATTCTCGTTAAGGGCTTTGTTGCCTCTTTCCTTCAGTTCGTTCACCTAGAATTGATGTAATCGAAATTTTGTCGAAATTTATTTGAAGTTTAACTCTCTAATGCACATAACCAACATTTTCTTATTTTTTCATTTTCTTTGTCGGTAATTACTTACCTTGTCCATGACTCAGTTGGCGATTTCTCGGAATTCCTTTTTTCCTCAATGAAATCACTTGCAAAACGAATTGTACGAATAAGGTATTTGTGACACTTGTCTGGCTTGATCAATTAATTTTAATTTTTATAGGAACGCAGGAGATTATTTCCGTGTGGCGTAGACTAGCTGTAGGTTTCTTGGTTTTAGCAGCAATCACCAAATTCACAGAGCATTCTAGAAAAAACGCGAGTATTAGAAATTTTCAACGGACAATGTTGGTAGCAGTGGTTGTCGTTTTTAAGAAACGGGTGTGTTGGAAGAGTTGACTCGAAGAATACACAGGGCGCACGTGTTAATACTGAGTTTTATTTTGTTCGTAAAATTGTTTTTTTTTTTTTTTTTTTGAAGTGTCAGACTTTTCAATAGGAATTAAATGTCAAATCAGCTGTCATACTGAAGGTATTAGGAAAAGGAAAAACAAAAAATCGTCGAGATCATCGGTTGATATAAATGACGGATTTTCCATTTGAACTTTTGAAATTTCTTTTGCTCGGAGTTGTGAAAAACACTAGTAGACAAACCAAGTTAAGAATTACCCATAAATATTTGAAAACAAAAAAAGCTAATCCAATATTGAATAAGCTCACAAAAAAGCCGCAATCGCGTGATAAGCGGAGTTGTCTTTCGGTTTCCGATTGACGGAAACGGAAAAGCACAGTTCTTCAGGTTCATTTTAATTCCTTAAAATATATATATACACATATAGGATTTTCTAATAACGATTTGACAACTTTTTTTTTAATTAAAAGACAAACCATTTGTGAAGTACAATCAAAATATTTATGAATGGAACTCGACTTCGTTCAAATGGCCACAGCGGGCACGTTTGCAGCGGTCGATTCGTTGGACCCAATTTTCAACGAATTGGCCACACATTTCGGCCGAAAGGGCCGCTATTTCGCGTTCAATGTTGGCTCTGAGCTCTTCCAATGTCGTCGGCGTGTTGGCATAAACCAATGACTTAACGTAGCCCCACAGAAAATAGTCAAGCGGCGTTAAATCGCACGAACGAGGCGGCCAATCGACTGGCCCATGTCTTGAGATAACACGTTCACCATACTTACTCTTCAATAAATCGATTGTAGCGTGTGCTGTGTGGCTTGTGGCACCATCCTGTTGATACCACATGTCGTTCAAGTCCATATCTTCCAATTCGGGCCAAAAATAATCAGTGATCATGGCGCGATAACGCTGACCATTCACAGTAATGTGACGATCGTTATCGTCGACGAAAAAATATGGCCTAATAACGCAGCCGGCCTGCAAGCCGCACCAAAAAGTTATTGCGAAGCTCCCTAGTTCTAAATATATATATATATTCTATATATATTTGTATACATATATATTTAATATAGTATTCTAAATTTACTTTTAAGAGAACTACTTCTACGCCGAAATTCCATACATTATAGCCTCTCGTGTAATCGTATTGTGTAAATTCAGAAATTTAATGTCAAACCTGTTTTATAAGTCACAATAAACAATCTGAACCTGAACGTATTAGTAAAAACTGTCAAAACTGGGGGAGTGGGAATAAAATTTACTCTCAGAGAGAAATTTGTTATAAAGGACGATAACGCATTTAAGCCCATCATACATTCATACAGGCAAATGTAAAATGCCTTTATTTTGATTAAAAAAAAAAAAACATGTTTTAATGAATTTAGCATTTTTTATTGAACTTCAGGATGAACCTTATTTGAAACCCCATTTACAAGGCTCCCAGATCCGATACGGTGTTAAAAAAAGAACTGTCAAATTTATATTCTTAACATGTGTTTCAACCCGCTTGTTTACAATGATACGATTAATCGCATTCGATATCGCAACCAGTTTCGAAAATTTGAAAAACTGATAGTTGTTAGTATTGTTCTTTTGTTTATATCAATTTTGTCTTTCGTGAGTGCATTAGTTCGTTTATTTTTTTTTTTTTTAAATGCAAAAATTAAATGTAGAACAGATTGAATATTTAATTAAATCCCATGCTGCACAAGCTTAAATTTGACGTCTCTTTCTTGCCATAATGACAGTTATATTGTTACGAGTTGGTATACTATTGTAAATAGGCTCCTATGTATCGGATTAGCTGTTTCCGTATTCGAATTCGAATACGACTGCCGTATCAGACCTCGGAGAATTGTAAATGGAGCTTGAGCCTAGACACGTCAGAATCGTTCTTCCGATATTTTATTCTTGTATTGTCCATCTCTATGCCATTTGTAGATGCCAGAAGGTGTGTGGAAAGCACTTTCATTTATTTTGCCTGCTTTTCAACATATTGTATTTTGTTTGTAAACATTATCTACAAACATTTTTCCATTTAAAACTTTCATTGTCAACTAATCTTTTGAATTATTTTTCAGAACAAAAAAAAAAATCCATTTCGAAATAAAAACAAACGCAATGACAGTTATAAATAATAAAAATCAGTTTGACAGTTTTTAGAAATTTGCCCAAACGAATTCCTTGGACTTAAATTGACAAAATAGGGGAAATGAATTGCTCTCTCATTTTGCTCTCTTCTGCGAAAAACTACAAAAATATGAATAGGTACGCGAACGGAATTTGAACTGTTTTTCGTAGTTTTGGACAATACGTGAAATTGAAATATTGAAAAATTCAACACCAAGTTCCCGTTATTGGATACTCCAATAATGCGCCAATACTACTCCAACACGCCGACAAGAATAAGAAAAATGCAGCGAACAGTCATTCAACTATTTTTCGTAGTCAAATGCCAATATTTCGAATAATGTTTCGCTATGTTATGATAAGATTGAGGATATACAAGTGTAATCGTAAGAATCATACATCAAGAACATAAAACCTTTGTCGGCATACCAAAAAATGCCGCTATCAAGGCTTAAAATTCAATCATGGATGAAAGCAACTCCTGAGGTCTACGAGCAAAATTTAGGGACCACTACTGATTCCTCAAAACAATGAAAATATTTTGATATCTGAATGCGAACAGCGTTATCTATATTTGATGAGCAGAAGATTTCAATATTTAAATAGCAGAAGCCGAACGGAACCGAATTTTCTAGCAAAGTGGAAAATTGTATGAAACGCTGTATGGCACAGATTGTTCACGAAATATGTCTCTGTAATCTGGATCAAAAGCAACGTATTTTGGAAGACAAACTATTCGATGAGTACGCTTATATATTTGCTACACAAGACGAAGACTATGAACGTACACAGCTTCTTCAACACTACATTAAAACCGGAGACGCCCGACCAATTCGTCAACCTGCAAGATGTCTTCCATTGGCAAAGCAAACAGAAGTTGCCGAAATGGTGTCAAAGATAAAAGTTGAGGGGTTGATTGAAGAATCACAGAGTCCGTAGGAATCTCCAATGGTCCTCGTGAAGAAGAAAGTCGACAGAACGAGGTTTTGTGTTAACTACCAACGTCTCGATGATGTAACTAAAAGTTCAGCTACCCAATACCAAGAATTGACGACACTTTCTGGAGCAAAATGGTTTTCAACACTAGACTTCAAGAGCAGTTCCTGGCAGGTAGAGTTTACAGTGATGCCATTTGGACTGTGTTACTCTCCGGCGACCTTCGAGCGATTATTGAAACCTAAGGGTTTCACGTGGAAAACTTGTCTAGTGTATCTGGACGACTGTAGCTTCGAAGCAGAAAACTGTGCCTTGTTCTGACCAGAAGTAAAATATCTGTATCACGTTATACCAGCGGAAGGAGTAAGGACAGATCCCGACAAAATGGAAGCCGTGAAAATCTGGCCTGCCCCCAAAGATAAACACCAACTTAGAAGCTTCTAAGGTCTTGCCCGGTATTACAGGAGGTTCCTAAAACATTTTGCTGGTATTGTACCAACTTACGAAAAACGGCCGACAGTTTAGGTGGTCTGGAGATTGTGAGAAAGCATTCGAAGAACTATCTTGGGTTACCCCATACCCGGATAAGTGTTCATCAGACGGACTGATGCAGACGCTAGCATTGTTAGGATCTGAACAGTGATCTCTCAAGTTAATGACGGACATGAAAAAGTGGTTGCATATACAGCAAAGTACTCTCCAGACCTTAAAGAAACAACTCCGTAACTCGACGCAAGCTGTTGGCTTTAATTCTGGCTACGAAGCATTTTCGTAAATACCTCGACGGACAAAAGTTCGTTCTTCGGACATACCACGCAGCTCTGAATAACTACTCCAATTAAGGAACCGTGAAGGCCAAGTTGCGAGAAGGATCGAGCAGTTGCAGTTCTACGAAAGTAAAAGGAAAAACTCCACTCAAATGCTGATGTATTCAAGTGCTTCATGAAATACATGACAGAATCTCAGGGGTCCATTTGGAAATAAACAATACTTTAAAGTGTAAGGGACGGTTTCTATTGGCTAAGCGCAAAACAAGAGGTCGAGAAATGGTCCAAAATGTGTATAAGGTGTGCGGCTACCAATGGCCCAAAGGTAAAGCCACAGGGACGAATGCAACAATACAATATCGGAGCACCATGTGAACGAATAGCCATCGACGTCGCTAGCCCGTTTCCCGAAAAATTTAAAGACAACTGTTGCACGCTCCTGGCCATGGATTACTTCAGTAGGTGGCCGGAAGTGTTTGCAATCCAAATCAAGAGACTAAGACCGTAGCAGATAGTCAACTACTGGGTAAGCTGATTTGGGGTCCCAATGGAACTATACTCTGATCAAAGGCGAAAATTTGAGTCAAAACCCCAGAAAGAGTGCCTATATATTATCTGGGAATAAAGAGGACAAGAACTACACCACTACACCTTTAATCTGTTTAAGGTCGTCAGCAATTGCCATCGACATGGGATCGACACATGCCCACTTTCTTAATGGAATACCGAAACGCGATCCATTTGAGATCTTATTTGATCAAACATTTTGATAGCCAAGCGAAACGAAATTCGGATTTCCATCTACAGAAGTCAAGGAGGTAAACGACTATGTGGATGATTTGGGCGGCAGGATTGGTAAATTGCATGAAAAACCTAAGAAAAGACGAAGCTAGCGAGCAACCGAATTAAGACTAGGTACGGCATCAAAGCGAAAATTTCCGGCTTCAACGAAAGAGATCTGGTGTGAATGTATGATCCTTTGCGTAAGGAAGGCAAATCACCAAAATTGCGATAGGATTGGGAAGGTCCATGCAAGGTGATAATCGCAGTGATGACGTTGTCTACCGGATCTATCGAGGAAAAATGAAAGTGTTCCATTTGGATAGAATGTATCATTATTATTTCAAAGGAATGAAGAATGACGAAGTTGTATGGGACTAACAATTTTAGAGAGGGAGCAGTGTGATATCTGAATGTGAACAGCGTCATCTATATTTGATTAGAAGACGATTATGATATATGAATAGCTGAAGCCTTAACTATTGGTGAATGGAGAATGGAATCGAATTTTTAGCAAAATAGAAAATTACATGGAACGCTGTATGGCACAGATTTTTTTCGAAATATGTCAGGGGAGCATAAATATTAGCATCCCCACAGGTATTCAAGCCAGTTTTAAAGTGGAATTTGAAGAGGTAATTAAGAGAGTGATTAAGTGGTTTAAGTAAGAGATAAGGAAAAGTAAAAGGGTTGAGATAAGAGATTGAATTCTAATTGTATTGAATAAAGTGATTATATTGGAAGGAATAAGTTCTATCGTTTGAACCCACACTAACGTTTAATAATATTATTCCGGAATGGAACAAAATAAGAATGGAGTTACTATCAGTGGATCGTGAGCCTATTAAAAATAAGCGACTTATGTCAATAAAACTAAAAAGTGAACACGCCTAGCAGACAGTGAGTTATTAAAGAAGCATTTATTTTGACAACATTTTGATGAGTTAATAAATAGGATGGGAGAAAATGCGTTTCATCGGTTCAGATTAAAAAGGGCACGTTGTCAAAAAGTTTAACTATTAACGCAAAGACTGACATACAGGAAATGATTACGAAACGAGAAACTAAGCTCCAACAATTCACACGGACTTCTCACAAAATACGCTCTTAATTAGGAAAAACTAGCACGCGTAACAACGAGTAAAAGATTCTAAAGTAATTTTGGGTAAATAACAGAATCCGGCATCAGTAGAAAAGATAAACTGGAGTAATTTGAACAAGGAAAGAGGCCAGCTCTAGGCGCAAAGCCTGTAATAAAAACTAAGCGTATAAAGTACACAAATATGGTATGTACGAGTATGTGGAACAACTTCGAAGAAAAATATAGAAGTAGTAGAAAATTTTGTTCGGAAATTCAAAATGTCGACTCGGAATAACAACATAGCCCCTGAAATGTGGCAACATTAGGAGGTCTGGGGTTCAAATGGCTCTCAATTATACTCAACACATTGACGGGAGGTGATCAAACGGCTTCCCAGTAGAGGGAGAGCTTTCTATTTCCACTTCAGAAAGTCCAATGTGACATTATAAATTGCACCAACTACCGATCGGTGAAACTAATGTCGCATACTATGAAAATATACGAGCGAGTCTTGGACAGTTGACAACATAGTTTTATTTATTTCTATGCTAGTCAATGCATTGTGGGAGGTAGGTCCAGATGATGCGATTCAAAGCTTACGAATAATAATGCAAAACCTTCGCGAGCTTCAAATGATCCGTATATCGTCTTCATCGACTTGGAAAAAAACAAAAAACCTTCGACAAATTTCCCAGAGATCTTGTATGCACGGTGCTAAGATCTCAGAACATGCCGGAGACTAAAGTTAGTTGATTTATAAATGTCAGCAGTTCTATCCTAACACAATCGGAGATCTTTCCTTGTGTGTTCTTAAGCGCATTAACTGCGCAAATATATATTTATATGATCGTCATTTGTTTTACGTTCAAAGACGTTATGTAAATTAATATTCAGCCAAATTTTACATTTGTTTTTTTTTTTCAAAAGAAAAAAGGTTATATATTTTTTTTCTTTATTTTTTAATAGTTCTTACGTCATCCTCTTCAAAAAACAAAAAAATATTCCGCGTTAAAGTCTTTTAACTTTTTCTGTAGCCACAATTGAACTGCGTAACAAATCTGCACAAATATGTTGATATGTTAACGTTTGTGAACACATGAGTAATACTGTTTGACTAATGCACAAAATCTGCATTATTGAAGCAACACCCGTCTCTTGCTTGTAATAATAATAGCCGTCCATTGCATGACTGGCCTTCTTTTTGAAGAAATCTCAACAAAAAAAAAAAAAATTGTGCTTCTTTTCTTAATGTGCCTAAAATCGATTTTCTTGATTTGAATAATAAACGAGGGACTGGATCAGAGAAAACTTGTGCCGAGTTTTTTGTTGATATTAAAAACAGATAGAACTCAAATATTCAAAATTGGAAATTGTTTAAGTAATTCCAGTGTAACTAATTTAGGTGTACCTCAAGGATCTGTGCTTGGCCCAGTACTGTTTATAATTTATGTTAATTCTTTATTTCTGCAACCGTTTGAGGATAAGATCACATCATTTGCAGATAAACTTGGAATTGCTTACACCTCGGCCAGCCCATTGAATTTAATTGCGAATATAAACAACGATGTCCTCCAAAAATGTGCTGGAAGAAACATGTGCAAAGTTAATCGATTAACATATTCTATGGATTTGTTTAAGACCATAAAAATGCTGCCAGTGTGGCAATTTTATTTTTTCAAAGTTTTAAAAATCTTTTTTATAAGAGGAGGATATTTTCAATGTCCTAGCTCTGATATGCATTACCTACTTGGTAGCCAAATTAGTCATATTGTTACTATCCCTACGTTTCGCATTACATGGTTCGAAAACTTTTATACGATTGTCTCTTATAACCTTTTTATTATACTCGCTGAAGGAATTCGAATCATAAGGAATTTGTTCTAATTTTTAAAAATTGAATTTGATCACAACGAAATTAAAGTTTTGTTACGCTCTATCATTTAGATCTCTAATAATTTTGATTTAGATCTCTAATCATTTAGATCTCTATATATTATTACTTGTGTACAAGATTATTGTACATCAATTCGATTTTCAAATTTTTGGAAACGCGGTTTTTCAGTTTGGCATCAATAAGAAGCAATTAGCGATTCGTTCCTTTTCCTTTGTATTCATTTTTTGACAGCCTTCTTTTTATACCATGAATTCTTTTTTTGTTTGTTCAATTGTGTTTTTATCGTCTTGGCGAGCAAGTTCTTTGATCTTCTTTTTTTGTGATTTTCTATGTGAATTAAAATATCGTTAAAATTGAACTGGCTTCTGTTTTTACATTTCCTCCTTTTTTAAACAATTTTCCGCTTGTATGATTTCTTATACATTTTTTGGTGCCTCCTGTGAGGATTAATTCGCCAATAGTTACATAAATATTTGGTGGCTTTACTACGGAACAAGCGTTTTATTGTACAGTTCCGTTATCTAGACGAGAACATTCGCGTGTTGGACAGTTACGGTTACTTGGACGAGAAGAGCTGAAGGCAAAATACCTGGCTTTCATGCAGGAACAATCGCGCTGGCCATATGAAGGATGTCTCCGATTTGCTGCATGAACCATCACAACGCTACCTCATTCCACATCATGCTGTGCTGTCAAAATTTTGGGTCTTCTTTAACGCATCGGCGCAGACATCAAATGGCGTTTCCCTGAATGAGACATAATTGAGTGGACCGCTCATACAAGAACAATTAGTCAAAATCATCTTCTGATTTCGACACTTTGCAGTGGCTCTCTCGACCGATGTGGAAAAGATGTGCAGGCAGGTTCAAATCGACGAACATCGCCAGCGATGGCAGCAGATCCTATGGCGTGAAACAGCTGATCAACCAATTCGTACATACCAATTGACTACTGCCATTTATGGCATGGCTTTTGGTCCGTACAATGCTATTCGGGCAATGCAGCAGTGTGCCCACGATAATTGCAACATATTTCCTGATGGTCCCTGAGCAGCGGCTGCTCTTACGAGCGTTTTGCGGGAGTTCTACGTCGACGATTACCTGGCGAGTATCGAAACTACTGAGCAGGTGATTCAGATGGACTACCGCCACGGTGTTTGCAGATGCAGGTATCGGTCACAACACATCTCCATGAATTTTGCATATGCTGCCGTCGTGTATGTTTGTATGACCAGCCCAATTCAGAGGCAGATCTACAGGCGATGGAGGTGGAAACTAAACCACTCAAGGCACATATTGGGCGTATTGCTCCATTCAGAGTCATAGAAACCCGATACAACTGTGGCAACGAAGTCATCACCCTGGACTTGGTCGAGCGCTTATCTAACATTGGCAGGCTGTTACGAACTACTGCGTATGTACTTCGTTGCAATCCAACTCGACGACAGTATTGGCATCAACCATTGATGGATTGCGATGAAATGGCTATGGCATTAACGTGCCACCAATGAAATTCAATTGCTGACATCCATGGCACCATATCTGGACTCAGATGGCATATTGCGAGTCGGTGGTCGATTTAGGCACGCTGAGTTAACTCCCGAGCAACAGTATCCAATTATCATGGCAAAGGAAAGACCGCTGTCACGACTCATCGTTTGGGACATTCATCTACCAAACAATTCGACGACAATACTGGATCATCAGTGGCCGTGCGCTCGTCAAACAATGCGTACATGAGTGTGTCATATGTCGACGGCACTCTCAGCAAATGGCTAGGCAACAGATGGCATCGCTACCGACCGCGAGGGTCGTAGCATCTCCACCCTTCTCATCATCAGGAGTCGACTATTGTGGACTCTTAAACATTCAGATTGGGGCACAGCGCACACACACAGCGAAGAAAACATATGTGGTCATATTCGTCTGCAAAGGCAACCAAGGCTGTAAACATCGTGCTAGCGGAGTATTTGTCAGCCAAGGCATTTATCAACGTCTTTTTGCGATTTACTGGTCGTCGTGGCCCATGCACTCAACTCTACAGCGATAATGGCACTCAGTTCAGGAAGGCGAACAAACTTCTACAGGCAGATTTGGAAGAATGGCACAGTGAACACACTCAACAGCAGTTGGCAACCCAAAAGACTCGATTGCATTTCATCTCAGCAGCGGCTCCATATCAAGGTGGCTTATGGGAAGCCGCAGTGAAATCGGCGAAGAAGCATTTGCTGCGCGTAGTTGGATAACAGATGCTATACTACAACCAACTCCATACCCTGCTAGTGCGAATCGAGGCTTGCCTAAACTCGCGCCCATTGGTTACGGTGCACGATGGCGTGGACGACCGTTTGGCGCTCTCTCCAGCCGATTTTTTGGTCGGCCGTTCACTCGTGGTATTACCCGAACCTGCTATCCCGGATAAACTTACAAATCGGCTTAAGCACTGGCAACTCCTACGACAGATGCATCAATGGTTCTGGCATCGTTGGCACGATGAATATTTTCCTGCGCTGCAACAACGTTCAAGATGGCGGCGACCGGCTGAGAATCTCCAAGTGGGTGACATTATCGTACTTCGGCACGAGAATCTGCCGCCGACCAAATGGCGGCTTGGACGCATCATCAACGTACATCCGGGGAGTGACGGTCTTGTGCGGAACGTCACTGTGGAATATTTCTTGGAGAACGAAGGCACTGGCGGGAAACTGAACCAGACAACACGACCAGCACAAAAGGTGTGCAGACTATTTGGCACTTCTCCTGAGCCTACCGGTCCAGCCGGGGAGTAAATGTACAAAATTATTGTACATCAATTCGATTTTCAAATTTTTGTAAACGTGGTTTTTCAGAATTTGGTATCACCAAAAAGCAATTAGCGATTCTTTCCTTTTCCTTTGTATTCCTTTTTTGACAGGCACTGAAGCCTTCTTTTTATACTATGAATTCTTTTTTTGTTTGTTCAGTTGTGTTCTTATCGTCTTGGCAAGCAAGTTCTTTGAGCTTGATTAGCTTGATATGAACTCTGCACACTCCACAATATTTGAAGTATTTATTTTTAATTTTGATGTGACATATATTTGATACAAAATATCACTGATATTCTCTTTCGTTCAAGCTAATAGCTATGTATATACACCCATTGAAATTTCGATTGTTCTATATTATTATATTTTAAGAGAATAAGAAATAAATAAATAAAAAATTAATGACATGCAAGATTTTCTATTGAAGTAGAACATCAACGAGCCTGGAATAATTTCTCCTCTCTTCGCTATTATAGGCAATGGCTTGACAACCCTTCAAGCAATTATTAATAATTGGCAAATAGCGCTGTCAAATAACCATAAACAAATCAATAGTACTGATATCGAATATGTGCATTACAGTTTTTCCGAACATAAAATCCAACACTCGCAATCTACCATACTTAGAAGAATTCATCACGTCAATGTGCGAAAATTTATTAGACTTAGACTCTATCGTGAATCAAAAACATAATTGCGATGGCGATGTCGCACATAGTGCGAGCTTAGACTTAAATACGAATGGCGTTCGTCCAGCCTGATCATACGCATCACAATGTTAAACGATGTACGAAAAATAATAAGGAAAAATGACAGTAACGGAAATGTAAATGCTCTGAATGTCAGCGGATGTATCTTAACTATAATAAGAACACGCAGCCGCAGAGTGGAAAAGGTTCAATGAACAAATCAGCGGCCTTTAGCTTGTTCAAAAATCAATAGGGGTGCTATGGGAGCTTTTCCGACGAAGTCGGTTCACTGTTGAAAAGTCTCCATCATTCTTAATTTATGCAAAAGTCACCGAATATTCCAAAAATTACCCGAAGAACTTTTTTTTTGAAACGCCCGAGAACATTTTAATCCACTTTCGTTTGTGTCCAAACTCTTGCACCTTAAAGTAAGACTGGGATAATGAGTGCCTTGTATAATTTATTTTTGGTTTCTCGAGAGAAGGCTTTACTACTCAGTTGCCTTCTAAGCCCAAAGAAGCATCGATTAGCAAGAGCGGCATTCACATTGATTCTTACGCTGATGCCGTTGTCGTTATTTTTAGCGGACCCGAGGTAGATAAAGTCATTTAATACCACAAAATTTTGTGTCACTCGTTGTTAACAGCATATAACATACATTATTTTTCCTTTGGTTACCGCTCAACTCATCATTGCCGCTTCAATTGTCAAAAATGCTCCATTGACAGCTTGCTGTATTCTTCATATTATGTCAATGTCATCTGCGTATGCGAGTAACTGAACTGACTCTGCAGATGACTTGTCAGTTTGGAATAATTCTTTCAAGAAAAATATTAAAAAAGTAACATGACACCTTGTTTAAGTGTTTGAAATTGAAGAACTCGGTTTTGTCATTACCAGCCTCGACGGAGCAGCGTGCAGTCTCTACACTTGCTGTCACATATGGTTTTGAAATCGATCAATTTTCTCAAGATCTATCGTAATGTGAAAATTTGATGTATTGTGGCTTAAAACATTGGACCTGTAAGACTGTTAGAAATGGTACTAGGCATTCACATAGTACGGCAGAGAGGTTCTTATATGCGATTTTGAGTAAACTTATTCCCATATACGAGTAGTTGGAGCAGAAAAGGAGATCTCTCTTCTTCAGGATCGAACAATAAATGTTGAGGCTCCACCCAGATTTTGGAAATGTGTTGATGTTTGATGTCTATCCAACCATCACCGTTTTCTTTAAACAGCTCGGCAGATAAGTCATCAGGTCTAGTAGTTTTGTTAATCTTGATCGAGTGGATGGAAATGTTGTCTGTGTTCGACTAGGTTAAATGAGAAACTTTTGCAGAAATAGTCTTCTTCTTCATCCTTTTTATTTTTTAGTAAAATTTCTGAACTTCATTTTGCAGATATATTTATTTAACGTTAAACTTTCTCACAATGGCTCACTGGCTTTATTGTGTTACGAATATCTGCATCCGTATTTTGACGCCTAAGAACACTGGGGGAGTGCCTTACGTCGATCGCAATATGATCAATTTGGTTGACGGTCTGTCGAAAAGGAATCAGCCAGGTCTCCTTATGGATTTAGTAGTTAGGAAATCAGCACAGTATAGTAACATTACATCCCACCTGTGTGATGTCGTGGAAGCTATATTGTATTTAGGGCTTTGCTCTTAGGTTTTGACGAAGAGCACGTAGGATCTATCTTTGGTAAGGACGTGGGTGTTTATGAGGCTTACATAGTCGAATCTAGCCCTTACCGGAATCATCATAAAGTTCTCGCCTACATGCCTGCAGCTTAAGATTTGTTCCCTGTTCCCGTGACACCAGATCTAGGACGGCGTGGGCGAGTATTATGATGCTGGTCGAGCATGCACTTACTATTTCATCCTACAAGTGCGTACTTACTGCAAGAGTAAGGATTAACTCACACCACTACTTGGAGGTAGGCCAAGCTCTGCACTATGAACTTGATTGTCGCGCTGCTGGCCCAATCCAACTAATGACTCTTAACTCATTAGTTAAAAAAACTATATGTGATTTTTAGATGTAAAAAAAATTATTTATAGATTTAACCATATCGCAAATAGAATAACGGTAAACATATATGATATTAAGCTTAATTTTTTTTTTTTAATTCATTTTGAATTTCTAAAAATTACAATCCAGCGCCATCTGAACATCAAATTCCTCACATTACTTGCTGTCAAAAGAACTCTGACATTGCACTATCAAATTTTAGTCGTCAGGAAAATAAAAATCGAAAAAATTGTACTTCTGACGAAGCGATAGTTCGAGCAACGCTTTTTGGGTAAATACGGGAAAAGAAAGCATCATTACCAATTCTTTTGTAATTTTTATAATTTACTAGAACTTAAGTTAGCATTTCCAAAAAATAGAAAAATAAAGAACGCCACACAAAAATGGGTGTCACTAGTAAGACATTTTCGCTCGCTTTGATCGCCTTAATTGGATTGTTATTAATCGGAAGCATTGGCTTTGGTGCTGATGTCGAAAAAGAAATTCCAATGACAAAATTCGGACAAAATATTGGTGGACCTACTATGACCTTTCTTTATTGGTAAGTAAACAATATGCGTTGACAAAGGCGAACCTATATGTAATCGAATTTCCTCTTTTAGCTATTCATGTGGTTACCGAAAAGCATTCGATGACTACGTAAATATTTTAACCGAAAAATACCCACAGATACAAATACAGGGGGCAAACTATGATCCGCCCGGCTTTAATATGTACCTTTCGAAAGCTATCTTTATGCTGAAGATTGTTCTTATCGGTTTAATTGTGTCATCGTACGATATCTTTGGCGCTTTAGGAATACGAACACCTGGCGTATGGGTGCATTTGATAGACAATAAGTTGTATGCCTGTATGATGATTTTCTTTGTTGGCAACATGATTGAGGCACAGGTAAAAAAGAGCAATTTCTAATAACTTCAGTTATAGCTGTAATATATTTGTATTTCTGCAGCTGGTGTCGTCTGGAGCGTTTGAAATCACACTGAACGATGTACCTGTGTGGTCAAAATTACAAACCGGCAGAATTCCAGCACCGCAAGAACTTTTCCAAATTATCGATAGCCAATTGCAGTTCTCCGAAAAGATTCAAGAGAATCCAGACTTTGTTAAATAATAAGAATTGTACCAATGATGAATCGCATAGGATAGAGAATACCTACCTAACCAACTATTACTGTTAAAAAAGAATCAATCGAACACTGTGCAGATTTAATTTAATTTTTCCTCTCACTTTTCATTTTCCTTGTCCCCCTTTCGGTCCATTAAACATTTGTTAGATTTAGTATTAGGTATGCAGGCCTGAATTTATTAACGAAAGAGATTTTTTTTTCAGAAATTCACTAATCTCTTTATCTTAAGTTTGTTGTTGATACCAAAAAACTGGGTGTGTGATTGATCAGAAGCAAATGACGGGTTATTAATTGTATTGAGTTTTAGTATTTGTTAATAGTCCAGAATATCTTTCTCTACTCCCTATTTAAAGTAATTGTACTATAAAATCAGTAAATAAACAAAAATATAACTGGTCGACATGTAGTGTTTGTGAAGATTTTTACAAAAGGCAAAATTAACATTCGCAGAGAACTAGCTGTTATTCATGTTGTGAAGGCAACTGAAATTTCTAGATCAGTACTTTTATTTTATTTATTTCTCTTCTTTCTGTCATAATGTAGTCCAAAACATATTTAATCTCCAGTCATAAGTTGCCTACAGTTTAATGTGAGCGAAAACGTCACTTTCACAAAGTGTCGTTAACATTCTCGCAGCAAGCATCGGATAGAGTGGTATCACCTATGTGCCTAGAAATCGCTAAGGAATCGATTCCCCACCATTTTGTGCCACCACACTTTACATGACCCAAAGCCAACAGCGCGTCTATGTTATGTACGTGCAGAAGCCGTACAGCCGCTGTGACTAAAAGTGTGGTGGAATCCGGATTTGTAAATTCGGCATCGGTTGCTACAGTCCGTCGACTAGGTATGTGGAAGAATGCATTTTTATCGAAAAAATCGGGTTTTCACCCAGAAAAGTGGTCTGTTTTTTCCGAGATCGGAGCTCACATTACAGTCAATAATCAGCGAGTGTTTCTTCGAAAATGTTGACGTAGTTGATGCAAATGATATGTTTGCATTACTACTTTATGAGTAGTACCATTGACTTTCTGGCAACTTGATTTCACGACAACTAGTGAACCAAACTTACGGTTTGCAGTTACGCAATTACTTCTTGCGGTGCTATGCAAAAAATCTTTGGTGAATGTTGATATACTACAAACTACTCAGGGTTTGGTAGCCAATATTCAAGAATATTCAATATTCTAGAAGGTTCCAGGTAAAGTTTCAAAGACGTAAACATGAGGAGTGTATATTTTCTGGTTTCGGAGAGAGCAAGCATTATCCACTATTTTGCCAGTTTTTTCGCTCTACAGCTGCCTGGAACACTCATGATCTTAGTGCAGTAATAATTCGCATCGCATCGTGGGCAATTGACACAAAATGGACATTGCGCTATCAACTTTAATTGCAGTGGTATGGTAATTGTACATTGGTTGTTGAAAAATTAAGGTATACAATTTATAAAAACATCAGATAGTACATATTTATCCCACGTGTTAACACTGCTTTTGCTCCACTTGTGGGGTTAGCAAGGTAAAGCCCGCTCCATTTTGAGCAACGTCGTCAGTAAGGCCGAAAGTCTTGCTAGTGCTTTTACATTCGAGTGAAGAATTATTTTTCTTGCGTTCAAATCTAGGCTGGAAATTGGACTTCTGTTGGTTTTCAGACCGGACCACAAACTACTTTATACTAGCTAAGTTGAGAGCTGAGTTTTAAAACCATTTTTTTTTTTTTTTTTTTTTTTTTTTTTTTTTTTTTTTTTTTTTTTTTTTAGTGTGAAAGCTTTCGTGTATACACATGCTTGTACGATCGCAATTAGATCCCGTTGTATGTATGTACCATTCGTAACAATTTCATCGCTGCCAATTTACGTAACACCGTAAATTACTGCGATGCATATTTTAAAGCAGGACGCAGTTGTGTAGTATAAAACAAAACTTTAAATTCAAACAGGATTTTTCTAGCACAAAGGTTTGCTGAGTTTTTGCGTCACTCCAGTTATTTCGGTTGTAAACTTAGCCTTTGTTTTGTCATCATTGAATAATCACACACGAATAATTTAAGAATTACGTTGGCAAGTCCGACAATGCTCTTTTTAAGCTCAGGATAAGATAAAGGCTAGAGAAAGCTGTTTAGAATGCGAATATTTTGAACTAACGTGTTCAAATGGGAAAAAAATCAACGCGCCTTAACGGCGTCGTGTCGGAGCATTACGCTTTGGCTATGCACTTAAGTGGGCTAGATATAAGTGACACAACTTCTTGCGGCGCTTGCTGTGAAAGTAATGACGACACCTCGGAGCACTACCTCTGTGAATGTCCAGCCTACAATCACATCAGGCTGCATATATACTCGACGCTGATATCATGGATGCTGGTACTGTAGTCACTTTATCACTGAAGCGCTTATTCAACTTCTTGTAATGACTGAGAAATTTCAGTAAAATACAAGGAGTACAATGGACTAGTTCTTTGATTTGGTGCTCTGCTCAGACAGAAAAAATCTGTACTTGCGTCCCGCGAAGACATGCTGACTGACTACGCATCAATTGTACTTATTTTATCCCCACGTTGTAGCTACTGGATACTGGTCTCTTCAAAACGAACTTGACTAATTCTACAGTGATTATTTGTGATGAAAGCCAGTCTTAGTTAAAAAGGGCTATACAGCGACATCGACTTCAACCATCTCGTGGCATAATTGGAGCTTATTATCAGGGACAGGTGGCACGCAAAGTAATGGCCAAATTACAATGTCTCGTTTGGGAGTCAACGTAATGGAGAGAAACAAAAAAGGATATAATGCTCTTTTTGTCTGCAAAATAACAGTATGAAAAATTTGGGGCTTAAAACCTGCTGTGGTGTGCTGGCTGTATACGGGGGTAGTAAGACCCATACATATGGTGCACTAGTATGGTGGAAAACAACAAACAAGAAAACGGTTTACGAAAATTTAGTGCCGGTTCAAAGAACGGCTTACAGATGCACTCCGCACCATCTCTACAGCAGCATAAACCGCTTGGTTTACAGATCAAAAAACTTGCTGGCAACAGTGCGATACAACTCACTAATCTGGGTTACTTAAAGACCAATAGATTCGCACATGGCACGGTCTTAGCGGAGCTACTGCCAGGCAATCCAATTCTAATGGACGAAATTTCTTCCTTGGCCAATTTCGACTTTCTATAGGATATATGATTATATATCCAGAGAGGGAGGACTGGCAAAAAAAATGCAATAATGTGGTCAAATAAATTTGCAATTTTCACAGACGACTCGAAAATAGATCAAGGAATAGGTTCTGGTATCTTCTCAGACCCAGAACTAGGAGTATCTATAAGACTACCAGACGCAAGCAGGATCTTACATTCAGAGGTTCTGGCTATCCACAGGACGACTGAGCTAATGCAGATGAGTCGGTTTTCGAAAGAGATATCACTATCTACATCGATAGCCAGGCCGCACTTAAGGCAATGGAATCGACCAACATCAATTCTGATACGGTCAAGGCCTGTCACACAGTGCTTAAGGCATTATGCGGTCAGAAAAGGATGAGATTGTGCTGAGTGTCAGGACACTGCGGTAATAAAGGTAATGAACAAGCGGATGAGCTTGGAAGAAAGGTAGGGCTACTCGACAATAGTGAGGTTGCTAACATCAAACCACCCCTTTGTATATAGTAGTAGGGGACAGTATGGAGAAAAAAATCACAAAGACTGCCAACCTGCGGTGGTCAAGTCTTGAAGGACACAAGCTCTTTGGCCACTTTTTGAAGGCAAAAGATCTCGAGAGTTAATAAAATTAGGCAGGGATAAGCTTAGGACAATAATAGGAATCCTGACAGAACACCGCCTCCTGCGAACGAACGCAAATGGACTCAAATGATTAGATACGGATATTTTTAGATTCTGCGGTGATCTGCACGCTTTTGAGGTCATAACACACATACTGTGTGAACACGACGCAATATCGCGTAGGCTAAGAAAATTTTTAGGGAAATACTTTTTCGAAAACCTAGAGAAAATAAACGGCACGAACTTTAGTGGCCTTCTTGGCTTCTACAAGAACAAAATTAGATGCTTCGCTAAGGAGATTATTTAGGTTTTGGCCATTTGAATATAAATTCAACTTGTTCCACAGGGAACGCAATGGGCTCATTTTGGTGCCTGTTTTTGTGATGGCTTATCCATCTTACCCCTTTTTTTACCTAACCTAGTCTAAATAAAGACAGATGCTAGCTCTTGGTGCTATTCGCGAGAAAATCCCATAAACCAAGTGCATAAAGCACGTCGAACAACTTCTGAGAAAAATGTAAAGTAGTGTAAAAATTCGATCGGTTTTGCATAAATAATGAAACGTTGTGGTGGAACCATGGGGTGGAAATAGCGGTAGAAAATGATAAAGTGCGTCTCGGGTTAAAGTATGAACGTTAAAAAAAAAAAGTGAAAAATGCGGAAGCTAGAGCAAGTGGGAAATTATCCTAGCGAGCAAGATTAAAGTGCAATGTTAAACGATCTATGTATTAGTTTTAGGAGCGGAAAAACAAGAATAAATCTCAAGAGTTTTTTTTCTCCGAAATACATATATTGGAGATGAGTAGGGATGCCTTATAATGCGGAGCAACAAAATTTGCAATAGATGCAGAGATTACTGTAAGGCCCCCGAAGCAACTTTCGACCGCGTTCTATGCAAACATTTTAAGAATATTAAAAATTCCTTGATCGCTCGTTTATTATAACATATACAAGTATATATCGTACAAAAAAAAAAAAAAAAAAACAAAAGAAAAAACGGGTCGTATGCCAGACACGAAAAGGAAACGGAAGGTTTTACGGAAACCGACGGTTGCGAAGCAGTATGGGCAATAATCAAAAATTGATAAAAAGACATTTAAATGCTTAGCTATTTAGTTTAATAAAATTATGAGTGGCGCCTGAATCCCTAGCTAGTAGAGGGTGTTCTACTATACAAAAGGCAAAGGCTGCACGAAAATTTGCAACAACTACCGAAAAGTGAAACTTATGCAGCATACCATGAAAATGTACATGCGAGTTCCAGGCAGACACAACGCGACATTATTAAATTCCACATCAGTCAACACGGCTTTGTGGTCGACATTCAAACGACGCTATTCAAAGTTTACGGAAAGTGATAGAGAAACATCGTGCCGTATGAAGAGATCTATATATTGTCTTCATCGATTTGGGAAAATATATAAACAACATTATGCTCCCAAAAGAAAATACACAGCAGGAACATGCGTACAATTCGAAGTTAACATTGGAGTACGAGGGTTGTTTGATGAATACCCGCATTAGAAATAATAAAGCGACTTTTTTTAAGTTTTGACGATTTATTTTTCAATATAATCCCCTTTCAATTTGATACACTTTTTCCGGTGGTGCTGCAACGTTTTTAACAGCTCCGTATAATACGACTTTTGTTGGCCTGCAAAATACTCCTCTTTGGCGGCGATGGCTCGTTCGACCCGTACTTCTTTCCGTTGAGCGATCTTTTAAGGTTTGGGAACAAAAAGAAGTCCATGGAGCCAAATCCGGAGAATACGGAGGATGGGAGAGCAATTTGTAGTGCAATTCGACCAATTTGGCTATGGTGACTGCCGAGGTGTGAGCCGGTACGTTATTGTGGTGGAAGAGCCAAACTTGGTCGTTTTTTCTTCAAATCGACATTAGATCGACCCAAAACATCAACTTAGCATGCTCCTGTGACTGTCAAATAGTCAGGATATTTCCATTAAGTTCAGTTGAGATGCCTGCTATCTCAGTTAGCTCGCGAATTTTCACTCGGCGGTCCGCTAATACAAGTTCATGGATTTTGCCCACTCTGTCCTCTGTGGTAACTGTTTTTGGGCTACTTAGGCGCGATTCATCAAAAACCGACTTGCGTCCATGTCGAAACTCTGTGAACCCTCGAGAATGGACTTGATTTCCTCGTAGGTTTTGCCACTCAAAAACAAGAATCGGATCACAGAACTATACTTCTCTTTTTCCCTGATAGCAAAAAACACTAACACGATGTTTTGAAATGGATATCAAAACAAAACTAAGCGTCAGACTCTCACCAAATTGACAGGTGGTCTAAAAAAAGGTTATACTAAATGATGGTACACTCATTTTGGCTCGTACACCAAGGTCGTGATCTGAGTCTGCTGTTTTTTAATGTCGTGCAACATTTTTTAGGAGCACATCGACCAGACGAACTTCTCGTCTTTTTGCCCATAATAGTGCTTTAATGAACAAAACTGTGCCACACATCAAGGCACCTTCAAAAACTCGGTTTTTCCGAAGCCGCAAGATCAATACTTGACATCTGCTTGGAAAGATTTATTACCTCGAATCAAAATAATAAGTCGGTAACTACCAAGAAAATTGTGCTGACTATGTCGCAAATAGCGTTAGCGTATTGTGGCTTATATGACGCGAAAACTCCGTAGTATGATATTTCGTTGCAGAAAATGTACGGGAAATTTTTCTGATCAAAATGCAATTTTATTGTGAAAAAATAGTTGCAAATGAATCAATTAAAGTATTTTCCATCGTTAGCTACAACTTTTCCCAGTTTTTGGGAATCCACGAATCAAACCATTTTTTGATGTATTTATATAAGCGGAACTGCTGATCAGCCAGACCGTGTGCCATCAAACGGAACAAGTAATAATCGGACAGCGCTATATCTAGGGAATATGGCGGGTGGGGTACGACTTCCTTTTCTAGCGTTTCCAGGTAGGTTTTAAAGGCTTTGGCATGAGAACGAGCATTGTCATGCTGTAGAATAACTTTTTCATGCCTCTGCTCGTATTGTGGCCGTTTTTCGCGCAATGCAGGGTTCAATCGCATAAATTCAAGTCGATACCATTTCTCAGTAATGGTCTCGTTGAGTTTCAATATTTCATAATAAATAACACCGACCTGGTCCCACCAAATATACAGCATAGTCTTCGTAGCGTGCATATTCAGTCGAGCCGACAACGTAGAAACATAACCGAGCAGCCCCATGACATTCTTCCTTTTGAGTTGCTATCACCCGTCACGATGCGATGAAAAAACCCATCCTTTTTTGCAGCTGGAGGAGCTGTTGGCAGGCGAAAAAACGACGCTCAGCGTCTCTTGGCTTCAAATCATAACGAACCCAAGTTCCTTGTTTTTGAATCATTCCCAACGCATGCAATTGCTTGGAAATGGCTTGGCGTTTAGCATGGAGCACTGCATCCAATTCAACGTCTTCAAAGGATTATGACTTTCCTTCACGCGGATGGTCATCAACATCGAAATCACCGCATTTGAAGCAACGGAACCAATCACGGCACGTTGTTTTACTTAGAGCAGTATCTATGTAAACTTTTTGGAGCTCTCGATGCGCCTCAGCTGCCGTTTTCTTCGAATGAAAAAATAAAATCAACGCTTATTGCAAATGACGATTATTTGGTACAAAATAAGACATTTTCACAAAACTAAAAGTGTATGACGCCAAAACAAAATCACTTATTCGTCAAAACGGTTTGTTTACCATATGTCCAAGCTTGGTTTATGACGTTTGGGTTTGCGTTTTGACGATATGTCAAAATCGCCCAGCACTTACTGCTGGAGTCACAGACTTTACCGAGAACTTACTTGCGCACCTAATAAAAAGGAAAAAGACAGGGACGGAAAAGACAATGTTACGAATATCAGTTAAAAAACGTGATATTATAAGTATAAGGCCAAAGACAACCCAGCAAGCCTGACACAGCGTGGCAGAATCCTGTTTGTGAAAGACCTCATATTGCATCACACTTTAACACTTTCCTTCATGTTGGGTGTATTTAAAGCACTAAATAATAACAAGCCTTTGGCTTATCAAATATTTGGTTTTTATTGGTATTCTACCTCAGCACAGGCTTTTCCTTATATTTTTTTTAAACAATTGTTTTTCTTCATAATAATTACAAGCATAATATAATTTTATTTACATTTTTGGCAGTGGGTATCGTACACATTTACCATTTTCTTTTTTTATTAAATTTCTATGTATTGCATACCAAAATTACATATATAGAAAAAAAAAAATAACAAAAACGCATACAATAACTAAATTCAAATTTGATTAAACGTACAAAACTAATGATGTTTCAGTTTAGCTGTCAGATCTTGTGACACTAACTAACGAAAATAAATCAACTGATAGTACATATTTGTACTAGTAATTTAAAACTATTGTACTAGTTTAATGTAAGGAGACAATTAAATAAATCTACTACTGTAAGTTGCACCCCTGTGGTCAACCGTTCGACTGGTGTCAATTACTTGTTAACATTAAACAAAAAATCTGACTTAACGAATTTCAGGAAAAATCCATAAAACAATTTACAGAATTTTCAAGAGATAAAATGGCACTTCTACTACATACTTTTTAGTATTAGTCTGTTCATCTTTTTCAAGAAAAAAAAGAAGACGGGCACAATATTTAGTTTTGGCAGTTAAACAAATAAAAAGTTAATGATAAATTTAATTAGAAATAAAGAGAAACGGAAGAGTGATTACGGAGGTTCTATTATAATCTGCGCTTAACCCCGATCACCACGTGGTGGACGCCTTTGCCTAGGCCTGTACCTAGGTCGATATGAATTTCCTGCTGGGGGTAATGGTCTTTGTTGTTGCGGTAGAGGTTGAGTTATTATGCGTTCTTCACCGCGTCTAAAGGCTGTTGCACTTGGTGCAATTGGTAGAATTCTATTGATAACCGAGACATTACGTCTTCGACACACAGCACACCTGTAAAAGAATATTTTTTCATTTGCTTTAGCAAATTTTAATTTGAAATTATGTCATAGCTTACCTGCTAATTTTGCTGGTTTGATCGGCCTTCAAAGTATTTTGTTTAGGGATTGTCCATTGCTCGTGCTCTTCAATAACACTTAACCAGAATGAAGCAAGTGGATCGTAGTAATTACATTGACCATGTCCATGACACTCAATGACAGGATTGGCACGGAATTCCAATAAACATGAACCTGGTGACACAAGATTTTGTCCAAAACCTCCACTATTGTCAGTAGTAGTCTATAAATGGTACGTCGAAGAAATAAAAATTATATTTAGTCTAATACATTGAGTTTGTTTTACCATCATGTAACTATAACCGGTCCAAAGTTCTTCCCAACCACCAGGACAATCTGGAATTGACATACTCTGACTGTGCAGAGCAATGATCCTCGTTGTTGTTTCACAGACAACGCATCTATCAATCGAAAGTGAGATAGTCTTTTAACAACACAATATCAGTTAAGTTAACCTACCTTGAAATGAATTTCATAAGATCTCGTGATTGAATAGGAGCCATTGAAATAGACATTGGCTCTGCCGTTGACAGCCACATACTATCGTCATTATTCTGAGCATAATTACATACATTGTTGACATCACAGAACATGAATGGCATTGTAGTGAATCGCATTAAACATGATCCTGCAGATCCCAAATCTTGACCAACTGATCGCGAACTTCCAATATTACCGGCAAGGGAATATCCTTCCCATAACTTTCCAGTATTTGCTGGACAATCAGGGATTTGAATTGATTGAGAATGTCGTGCAAAAACATACCCCCGACTCTTGGCAGCTGGTGGAAGTGGACCCGGCTCACCGCGTTGCCCTTGTACTCCTGGGAAACCATTTATTCCAGACAAACCAATAGGACCTGGTCTTCCTTGTAAACCTGGTGGTCCATCAGGACCTTGTACACCCTCTTCTCCAACTTCTCCCTGATAGCCTTTTAAGCCACGATAACCTCTTGCACCAATTTCACCAGCAGCACCCTCATCGCCTCGTTCACCTTTGAAGCCTGTCATACCTGGTTCACCACGATCACCGGGGCGTACTAGTTCGAAGGGGAAAGTGACACCCTGTTCACCCTTTTCGCCAGGTAAACCTGCTAGTCCATCAATACCGCTCCATCCAATATCACCATCAAGACCTCGAGGACCTCGAGGACCCATAGCACCATAACGACCAGGAGGGCCCACTTCTCCGGCTTCTCCTTTTTGGCCAGTTTGTCCGTCGATACCAGGTTGACCAATGTCACCGACATCTCCCTGTCGGCCGTGTATTGCAAATCCTGGTTCACCATTCTCGCCCTTAAAACCATAGTCACCTATTTCGCCTTTAGCTCCAAAATGACCAGGCAATCCGTTAACACCCGGTGGACCCGTATATCCCCGATCGCCTTCGATTCCCTTAATACCCGGAATTTTAGCACCGGGAAGACCAATGAGTCCATTAACTCCATATTCTCCCTGTTCACCTGGTGCTCCCTTTTGCCCGACTGCTCCTGGGCGTCCAACAAGGCCATCATATCCAGCTTCTCCTTCATCACCCCTTTCAACGAAGTCTGGAATAGGTCCTGGAGGTCCGCGGTAACCTCTCTCACCAATTTCTCCCTTTATTCCTACATATCCGTCGCTACCCGGTGCTCCGATAAAACCGATATCACCTCTTTCACCTTTACGTCCTGGGTAACCTACTTCACCTTCCATTCCTTTAGCTCCTGTTTCACCAGTTAAACCATGTGGGCCAGGATTACCTTTTTCTCCTCTACGTGCTATACCCATTAAAGCGCGTCCTGGTCGGCCAATAGATCCAATTTCACCGCGTTCTCCTTGAGCGCCTTGTAAACCTGGCTCACCATAGTCACCTTGTTCGCCTTTCTGGCCTGGCCTTCCAAAGAAGCCTGGCTCTCCCATATCTCCTTTTTGTCCAATGGCTCCAAATTCACCAATAGGTCCAGGGGCACCCTTTATTCCAGGAATACCATTTCTACCCCTAAGACCTGGGTATCCTTCTGCACCTTGCTCACCTTTTGCGCCCTGCTGACCGATTAAACCAACTTCACCAATTTCACCCTTCGCTCCATAAATTCCATCTAAGCCATGTAGACCAGGTAGACCGGGTTCTCCTTTTGGACCTGGTGGTCCATCATAGGCTAATCCTGGATCTCCTTCAGGGCCACGTTCTCCCTTAGCACCAGGCATACCATTCATTCCCGGTGGTCCTCTGTAACCAGATACACCACTGTCCCCTTTTATACCACTAAAAGCACGTTCACCTTTACGACCTTGTGGTCCAATATAACCCCGGTCACCCATTATGCCTTTTCGACCAGGTATTCCAAAACTGCCCGGACGCCCAGGATATCCT
This sequence comes from Volucella inanis, assembly GCA_907269105.1. Lineage (NCBI taxonomy): Eukaryota > Metazoa > Arthropoda > Insecta > Diptera > Syrphidae > Volucella > Volucella inanis. The sequence goes on along the minus strand of OU026157.1, from coordinate 68,386,857 downwards.
ACACTACCGATTTCGCCCTTTAATCCAATAGAGCCAAACGGTCCACGAGGCCCAATATCACCACGACGACCATCAAAGCCTATATCTCCTCGTTCACCTTGTTCACCAGGAATTCCAATATAACCTCCAATTCCAGGGACACCTCGAGGGCCTTGGGTACCAGCATCACCACGAATTCCTCTGCGTCCAGCATAACCGATATCTCCTTTAGCACCGCGTACTCCTGGAGCTCCAGTTGGTCCAATTTCACCCTTTTGTCCTTTAGGTCCATGAGGAGCTGTTCTTCCATCACGACCAGGTTCGCCAGCCGCACCAACAGGACCTATAAGATAGTCTCCACGTTGTCCTTTACTACCTCGGAGACCAGTTAAACCACGAGGACCATCATCGCCTTTTTCGCCCTTCGGTCCTCGAATACCAGGTCGTCCAGCTGGTCCAGGATTACCGGGGAAGCCTTTATCTCCAAGTTCACCTTTTGGCCCAACAATGCCATCTCTTCCAATTTCGCCAGCAAGGATATATGCTCCAGGTTCACCTCTTAGACCTTTGCTGCCAACCAAACCAATAAAACCAGGTTGACCAGGAAGGCCAGGGGCACCGGGTGCTCCTGGTCTACCAGGATCTCCCATAAGGCCAGGGTAACCCTTGCTTCCACGTATTCCTTGCAAAGCAAGCCCAGCAAAGCCAATATCACCACGAGGTCCTGTATATCCTTCCTCGCCAGTTGGTCCCTTTGGGCCCTTAGGGCCAGCCGGGCCATTGTCTCCAATTTCACCACGGTCACCTTTGTTGTCATATGTTAAGCCTGGACCGGGTTCACCTTTTTGACCTTTAGTTCCTCCACTACCTACCTCTCCCTTAGAGCCTCTATTAGCAAAAAACAAAGAAACAAAGAGAAGGGACTCGTGCTAGATAATCAGTAATGATAAATAATTTTACTTACCTTCTTCCATCGTAACCTGGATCACCAATTAGATATATAAGTGGGGTATCTGCTGCGGCTCCTTTGAGTCCATCTCTTCCGTCGACACCATCCAGCCCATCTTTGCCTTGATATCCTGGTTCACCGAAATCACCACGTGGTCCGTATTCACCAATTTGACCAGGTCTTCCAGAATAGCCTGGGTAGCCCTTGTCACCTACTTGGCCTTGTTCACCACGTTCGCCACGATCACCGATGTCACCATCTTCAACTTTTGGTTGTGAACCCACAAATACTACCGTACCATGCCGACCGATTGGTCCTGGAGGACCAGGTTCTCCTGGAATGCCACTAGGTCCTCGAACACCTTTGTAACCAACAACTCCACGAAGACCAGCTTCACCTTTTATTCCTCGAGGTCCAATCAAACCTGGTTTGCCAAGTAAACCAGGCATTCCAGAGTATCCGGTATCACCAGTTGCACCTTTTAGACCCATTGGACCAGGGGGGCATATACCACAATCATCTCCTCTTATACCCTTATCACCAATAGGTCCATTATAGCCATCATAACCATCTACTCCTGGAGGCCCACGAAGACCGGGAAGACCTTCATCACCAGGTGGCCCAACTATGTTAACACCTAAACCAGGTAAGCCTTTGTCACCAGGCAGACCGGGTTCGCCTCGATCACCTCTGTATCCATAAGCTCCTGGTCGACCAGAATCTCCTTGATAGCCTTTCGGTCCCATAATGTCTAATCCGTCGCTACCCTTAGGGCCTGGACGCCCAATTGGTCCAGCTGGGCCAAGTAGTCCCTGGGGTCCTGGAGCTCCTATTTCACCCCAGTCACCTGGTTGCCCTCGAACTGAAACTCCACGTCTTCCTGGATTACCATCGAGACCATTATCACCTGGTGGTCCTGGCGGTCCCATATGCCCTCTACGTCCTGGGCTTCCAGGTGCTCCTGCTAAACCTGGTAATCCGTCTTCTCCCAAATCACCCTGTGGTCCCTCTGAGCCAGAAAATATTTGATCCAAATTCGGGTCATAAATACCAGGGGGACCAACTGGACCTTGAATACCAGGTGTACCATCGTAACCAGGATCACCAGTAAGGCCAGGTTGTCCATCATATCCATCTATTCCAGGGTATCCAGGAGCACCTTTGTGTCCTTTTTCACCAGATACACCAGCTTCACCTGGTTTACCAGGTTTACCACGCTCACCGGCTGCACCCTCATCACCTCTTTGTCCCGGTTGCCCTGTGCGTCCAATTTCACCGTCCTCTCCAGTCATTCCTTTTATACCTTTAACACCTTGGTTGCCTCTGTCGCCTGGTTTTCCCTTTTGGGTTTTCTTTATATTCCATTCTTTTACATCGGAATCGGCAGGCTCGCCCTTTTCTCCCTTTTGACCAGTTCCAATAAGTGGATCATAGGGTTCTGCTTTGTCGCCCTTAAATCCCTGAGCACCAATTTCTCCTTTGGGCCCCTCTAAGCCAGCAAATCCAATTACGCCCTTAGTACCCTTAAATCCCTGTCGACCTACTGGCCCGTCGTAACCGCCTTCGCCTTGTATACCACGATCACCTTTGGTTCCCTTTGAATTGGTACCACCTTCACCAGCTTCACCAGCCGGCCCTGGTGAGCCTGGTTTTCCCAGCGGACCCCTTCGACCAGGTTGCCCTGGTGTTCCAGGAGTACCCATTGCTCCTTCGTAACCATTGCATCCGTCAATACCACGTGGGCCTCGTGGACCGTCCTCACCATACGGACCCTAAATTAAAAAGCTCAATAGGTTTTGTCAGATTAAATGGAAGAATATTTGGAACTTACCCTTGGTCCTGGATGTCCAGGACGACCTGGTTCACCATTGTCACCCTGAAAATGTAGGTACATAAGAAAACAGAGCATGACCACTACTGGCTGAGAATACTTACTCTGTGACCTTTGTCTCCAACATCGCCATATTCGCCCACATCGCCAACCTCTCCAGTTCTTCCGTATGGACCTGGCGGACCGACATCACCTGGAGAACCCTCTATACCTGGAAATCCAGGTACACCAATTGTGCCGGGAGCTCCCTTCTGACCTTCACAATCACATTTTGTTTGATTACACACCTGAAATGTGATAAATAAAAATAATAATAATAAATATAATAATAACAAATAATAAAAGTATTAATAGGCTAATTACTTCAAAGAGGAAAAGGTAAAGAATAAATGACGCCACTTTACACACAAATTTTGCATCTTAATCATTATATGTATGTAAATGTACACGACTTACTTAAGAAGGGCAGAAGTCAAGAGCATACTTTCCAATTGAAATCAATTTATAAGTAACCGCGAACATCATGTCCCCCTTTTCTTTGGGCTGTCCATGATATGGATGCCTTCTGTTCTGTTAAGGCTTCGCTTACGCACTTCCCTCCTTTTCCACATTTCCACATCTACATACATACATACATATATGTGTTTATAGATACGCGCGACTATCTACGAGTAAATGATGAATTTGTGAGGTACGCTAATTAATGACAACTAAATGGATATGATGCTGGATGAGGACATTTTAAACGATGCGCATATGGTATGCCTGAGTGCATTGTAATGTAGTAGGTTTAGGCTAATTTTGTACGTACGAGTAGAGTTTAAAGTGGAGCGATGCATGTGGCTTTGATTATGTGGTTGTTAACAAGATCCGCGGCGGCGGTGGTAATTTCTCGCATTGTTGTGTACAATAAAGCTAAATGATGTAAACATTGACAGTCTGTTGCTTTCTTTTATACATCCCACAGAGAAAGTCTTTAAGAATGACATACCTACATATCTAAATCAACCTACAAATTTGTGATTGATAAGAATCAACCAATGACAGCTGTCAAACAGAATTTTATTAATAATCAGCTGGAAATATCTCCCTCTGTCAAATATTTTGTTTATTTGTTTCTTTGCAACGCTGGTTGTGAGTTTTTTCTGATGTCATATCTAAGGAGTATGACTTTTAGATGTTATGATACAACGTGTTTTGGGGAGAAAAATTATCCCATGATATAACATAACCTCAAACATAGCGAAACAAATGGGTTATAATATCCATGTTCAGGTTAGAATACATTAAAAATCTGACAGCATATAATAAGTCTCGGCAGCAATTTAACGCATACGGCTATACGCATGGTATACAGTTTGAAATGTTGCCCGCCAGTGTATTTTCCACCACCACAAGTAAATGTTTCAACTAATTGAAAGTAGTTTTACTGTCCTAGGCTAATAATTTAATGCATGGGCTGAAAAGTCCGTTTCTACGAGAGGGTACCACTTGAATTAAATCCATACAATTTTCAGTTAGTACCAATCTTCAAATGTATAAATTTGACAGCTGTCGGATGATTAGTTCTCGAGATCAACACAATTTCATGTGTTGATTTGTCATTGCTTTTTGATGGGAAAAAATGCAGCCGATGCAAAGGAATGGCTTGATAAGTGTTACCCGGACTCTGCACCAGCCAAACGAACCATTTGCAAGTGGATTGAAAAATTTAAAAGTGGTCATACAAGCACCGAAGATGATGCACACAGTGGACGTCCAAAAGAGACTGTTTCAGATGAACATCATAAAAGTCCACAAAATGATTACGAATGACCGTAAAGTGAAGTTTATCGAGATAGCTGAGGCTCTGAAGATATCAAAAGAGCGTGTTAGATATATCATACACGAATATTTGGACATGCGAAAGCTCTGTTAAAAGTGGGTGCCGCGTTTGCTCATAGTCGACCAAAAACAACAACGTGTTGATGATTCACAGGAGTGTTTAAAGCTGTTCAACCGCAATAAAGCCGAATTTTTTCGTCGGTGTGTGACAATGGATGAAACTTGGCTCCATCACTTCACACCAGAGTCAAGTCAGCAGTCAGCTGAGTGGCGAGCAGGCGACGAACCTTTTCCAAAACGACCAAAAACTCAACAGTCGGCTGGCAAGTTTATGGCATCCGTATTTTGGGATACACATGAAATAATTTTCATCGACTATCTCCAAAAGGGGCAGACTATCAATAGCGACTATTACATTACGTTGTTGGAGCGTTTGAAGGACGAAATCGCAGAAAAACGGCAGCATTTGAAGAAAAAGAAAGTACTGTTTCATCAAGACAATGCACCGTGTCACAAGTCGATGAAAACGATGGCAAATTGAATGAATTCGACTACAAATTGCTTCCCCACCTACCGTATTCTCCAGATTTGGCACCCAGCGATTATTTACTGTTCGCAGACCTCAAAAGAATGCTCGCCGGAAAGAGATTTAAGACCGATGAAGTAGTTATCGCCGAAACATAGGCCTATTTTTAGGCTAAACCGAAATCGTACTACAAAACTGGTATCGAAAGATTGAAAAATCGTTTCGATCAGTGTATCGCCCTCGAAGGCAACTATATTGATAAATAAAGTTGAATTTTGCAAAAAAGTTTTGTGTTTTACTATAAAACGGCAGTGACTTTTAAGCCCATGTGTTATTAGTGCGTGAGTGTTCATAATTTGCATCAAAAGTTATTTCCGGTATTTATACGAGATTCTTTAGAAAACTACGAAGTAGCATCCGATTTTCAATCAAATTTATGTTCAAAACATTTGTTTTAATGTAAACCATAGCCTAGTCTCTTCACTCACAGTCTTGTCTGCCTTGGTAATTTATTACGCAAAAAGACCGACAATAAGTTTTTTGCCAATCCCGAGCCAATCCCGAGCAACGAGAGAATGACCGAATTTTGAATAGACAATAATTTCGACATTGCTTGCTAAAAAAGTGGTGACGTTGGAAATAATGTTAATATATTTTCCGGTTAGGAATGTTAGAATTTGAACACAGTCGTTTGATAAATTAAGCATTGGGCTTGGTGAACACGTTGCATCGCATGCAGCTGAAAATTGCCACAACTCAACATCTGCTAAGTCAGCTGATTCAGCGGAGGACTATCCTCCAGTATATTGCATGGAAGTACAAATGTCCGTTCGAACTAGGTTGCTAATAAAACTGAGCTTTTCAATATTGCTGCTAAAGACTTAATTGCTTTGGTATTCCTTAAAATTTTACATCTTATGAAAGAAGATATGTCCGACCTAAGAAAGCATAGCCTGGCGAACTTCACTGCACTGTCGTGATGATTATAGGAAACGAAACAAGGACAAAAACCTACTGCACATGTTATATTCAAACCCTTAGCAACCAAATTACGAGCACAGACAGTATTATGAGAATTTTTCTAACCCTATGTCCTTAGTTATTTGACATTAACGTTAGGAAATGAGGTCATGTATGATAGCTGGAAAATATGACTTGCATAATGCCACTTCTGAAAACGGACTCAGACTAGTAGTTTTTGATGTGGGACAAATTTTTTCATATTTGTTATTGAGTATATAATTATTTTCGTGCGTTTTTTTTTTTCAAAGTTTGAACGTTTATTTAAGAAGAACATGTACAATAGTATTATTCAAAGTATTGCCCATCTGAAACTATGACTTTTTCCCATCTTTCTGGCAATTTGTGGATCCCATTCCAAAAGAACTGCGCCGGCTTAGCAGCCAATAATGAATCAAGTCAATTTTTGATATTCTGCTCTGATGTGAACCGTATTTCAGTGAGAGCGTTCTGCATCGACCGGAACAAACTGTAGTCAGAAGGGGCAAGGTCTGGGCTATAAGGCTTGTGGGGTAAGACTTCCCATCCACTGTTTTCCAAATAGTTCTTAACCGGAATAGCGACGTGGGGCCGAGCGTTGTCATGACGGAAAATTATTGCCTCGTGTCTGGTCTGCATTTGATCTCACCAAATACAGAGCATTACCTTTGCTCCATGGATATTCGGCTTTGCCGTTGATTTGGCTGGTTGGCCGGGTTTCACATATGATTTTTTGCGCTTGGGGTTATCGTTATGAATCCATTTTTCATCACCAGTAACAATCCGATGCAAAAATGACTTCCTTTTGTGGCGTTCCAGCAGCATTTCGGACATGCAAAACCGCCTTTCGACGTCTCTCGGCTTGAGTTCATGTGGAACTTAATTTCCTTGCTTTTAAATATATCCAGCTGCTTTTAAACGTTTTGAAGTGGCTACTTGAGTTACACCCACAGATTCTGCGAGCTCTTCTTGTGTTTGGCAACAATCTTCATAGAGTAATGTTTCCAGTTCTTCATCTTCAAACTTTTTTGGCTGCCCAGGACGTTCATCGTCTTCCAAGCCAAAATCACCACTTTTAAATCGTGGAAACCACTTTTGGCACGTTCACTCAGATAGCGCATACTCACCATAAACTTCTACTAAAATACGATGACTTTCGGTAACAGTTTTCTTCATATTAAAGTAATGAAGAAGAACTCCCCGCAAAAACTCTTTTTCAGGCACAAAGTTGGACATATTTGAGTGAAAAAAAATTATTGTTGCCTACGCTTCAAATGAATGACATTTACTGAAATGACGTACAATGACAGTAGCTTTCCAACGCATGTTCCAATGGAATAATACAAGTTACGCCATCTCTTAGCAAACCGCACGAATATAGTTGTAGACCCATTATATTGCGACTGACGAAAGGCATATGTCTGGAATTTTTGTGTATAAACAAAATATTTGTAATCATGGAATGGATGCGGATACCCCAATGATGAGACGCTATAAAGAAGCTCTGTGTCGAATGACTGCAATCGTAGGATAGTTCTTGCGTCTTTTCTGATCGTTTGTCTAACTTTACAAGCAACAAGAACAAAGGATCAATAACGATATTGTCATTGACCCATCAGATTAAGTACTTTTATTGATATAACACAAAATAAGAAGCGTTCGACGCAGAGCTAAAGAACTTTATCGCCATGGAAAAGTACACTTATGTGTGTGCAAAACTAATGTTTGGAGTTTTACCAAAATACGTAAAAAGAAAAATGCCAAAGCATGCAAAGATATTCGTAAGTAACGGAACGTGATATAAGAGTCATTTTCGTTGATGAAAACGTGGAGCTAGATCATTTAATGGTGATGGTAAACAACATTCCAGACATGACCAGTGTCATCATTGGAAAGAATAGATAACAATTCCGTTCACTTAAACAAGAAAATATTTGGTGACCGGTATTGGGCTGTTGCAATGGTTAAGTTCATCCACTACTAAGCCTGCGGTTTAATTCCCAAGCAATATACTGTTATATATTTATAATTTAAAATAAAACATATAAATTTGAAAATGATCTTAAAATGTTGATTCTATATTTAAAAATGGTATCATGTAAATGTTGACCATGACTACTTGTGAGGTGTTCCATTCGGAAGGTCCAATTTAGGGCGACTCTTTGGGGCATATCGACTGGTATCTCGCGGATAACACGAGTAATGTTGGCTTCCAAAGCGTCAATAGTAGCTGGCTTATTCCTGAAGACCTGAGACTTTACATATCCCTAGAGAAAATAGTCCAAAGGTGTGATATCACACGATCTAGGCGGCCAATTTTTCCGTAGCAAAACGTGAAATTAAGTGCTCACCAAAATGATTTCTCAACAAGTCTACAAGCGCAGTATTGATGAATCCAGAGGTCACCGAGGCCATGTGCTTGAATTTCAGGAAGCATATAGTCCGTTAACAATGGCAAAAACGGTTACCATTGACGGTAACTTTCTGATTTGCCTCATTTTTGAAGAAATATGGACCAATGATTCCACCAGCCCATAAACCACACCATACCGTTATTTTTAATGGATGTAATGGTAGCTCTTGGTAATCTTCGGGTTGTTCATCAGCCCAAATACTGCGATTTTATTTATTGACGTATCCATTGAGTCAGAAATGAGTTTCATCACTGAACAATATTTCACGATAAAACACCGGGTTTTAATTGAGTTTTTCCATTCACTGAAAATATGACGGAAATTCATGTCGCCTGGCTTCAATTCTTGCACAAGTTGAAATTTGTACGCTTTTAGGACAAGATCCTCACGTAAAATACGCCAAGTTGTCGAATACGCCAAGCTGCTGAGAACGACGACGATTCGATTCGTCACGATCTTCGCGTACACTCTCAGCTAGAGCTTCTATAGTCACTTTACTACGTGCTGGATGTTAACTAACCTGTCCAGTATCATCCACTAATGTAAACTGGGACTCAAATTTGCGAATAGTATTGGCAATAGTCGTTTCAGTAGGTCGATTATGCGCACCGTAAGTTCCTCGAATCGCACGAAAAAAACATATCTCACAAAACGCTGATTTTCGTAATACAGCTAGACAATTTGGAGACGCTATTGTGGTGTGAATCTTTCCATGACAACTTGCCAAACGATACTGAACAAAAATGTTAAAGCAGTTTGATACCAAACCTCACGATGAATCACCCTATACAGAATAAAATATTTTTTGAGATACCAACCCTTTCAGCAGGTAATGTTAAGCTTTATAGTAGATCTGCCTGCCTTAAGATTTCTTCAACAGCAATGATGGACACATGAATTTACCTATTACAACTAAAAAATGACTATTGACCGGTCATGACCTTTTTAAGCAGTTTTCCGCTACTTACTGTGGAGATGCAGATTTCTCCTTGGTCATACAATACGAGTACAAGCACACATTTTCATGCATGAATTGTACTGAATACATATTACAATCTAATACACTGTATCTTGTGAAGTCATTTTTCTGTCGAGACATTGCGGCGACAAAATCTTACTGACCTTCCTGCGTAGTCTGATATATGTGTATCTTATACACTCGCGATTTGACCATGAAAAACGAATGGTAATCAAAAGATCACATGTGGCATATTGCCAAGATCTGCATGTTTTACGATTATGATGATCAATTTAAGATATAATCATCGCAGACAGATAGACAGACAGATACCTTTCACAAATGTCTTAAGCGTCATCTACGTCGTTTAGTGATCTTGACGTTTCCCCATTGAAACTTATTTGACTGGCGACAAAAATGCTTATGATGACTCAAACTAGACAAACTTTAGTCACTCAGTTTCGGACGTCTCTTTCATTCACATTCGATTCCAAAGTATTTAGTTTTCTTTTTATTTTTAGTCAAAACGATCGAAAAGAAAAAAGGGGAAAATCTGAAAATAGTCGCCTCAAGAAATGAGATAAGGAATCGTGAAAATGCATTTTCATTTCATTTGAAAAGATGACGAACGATGATTTACGAATACTTCCTTATCCGACATATAAAAACAAAACCCGGCACTGTTCTTACAAGTTCATTGACATAGTCCGTCGTAAAGATAAATGCAGATTTTTTTTTTTGTTTACATGATATTTCCGAAAAGAGTGCTCTTGACGAAAAGTTATTGAACATAAAAAAGATGCTCAATATTGGCGCGCTTTCTTTTGATGAGGATATGCTTTTTTTTTATGTAAATATAGGGAAGTCGATTTATTAATTAGATAGGGGTTTTAATTTACATCCGTGTACGAGTATGTATGTAGATCTATTTGCTCAGATTTGTTCATATCAAAACAAACATTGTGAAGAAAAATTAGATTCAACAAAAAAAAAAAAAAAAAAAAAAAAAAAAAACACTTGCGCTCGTCGAAATACAAAAGACGTCCGTTTCTTATACGTATGTGCATATATTTTTTGAGCAAAGTTTTGGATTAGAAACACGAACGTTGTTTGCGTTTACCAGGTGCTTAAAGAGGCATGATGGTGGGCTTCTATAGAAAGTCATTGCGCTGGTTAACAAAATCCTTCAATACCCAATTTCATTGTCAGCAATCAGCCCTATCAGAGGTTTCCCTAACAGAATATACGAGAGCTGTTTGAAAAGTTATCGGCCTGACCAATTTTCTAGATATTCTCCTCTTAGTTCAGACACTTGTTCCATCTATGTTCCAGATCTTCTATACCTTTTTATAAGCCGATTCTCTTAACTCCTCAAAAAACAGCTGCGTCTCAGCTATCACCTATTCGTTGGTTGAAAATGTTCGTCCACTTAATTGCTTTTTTAAATTAGGGAACAGTTAATTGTTTGATGCTAACAAATCAGGCGAATAAGGTGGTTTGTTCATATTTTGGTGAAAAAATTTTCTTTTTGGCCAAACCCGCTCTTTTTTCTTGAATTTTTTCAGCTAATTTATAATTCCAGAACAAAGAAGATATCACTTTTCAGGCCGATGCACGGCTTTCTTCGGCGGAGGAAAACAGCTATGTTTCCATTATTTCAGGAATATTGTGGTGAATCAAGGTTTCATCAGTGGTTATAAATCTTCTAAATAAATCGCTAGTATTCAAACCAAAAATCGTAGAAAAATAATTATGCGACCAACTGTAACGAAACTTGACACACAACTAGCTAACCTACATATAAGTATTTGAACGAATATAAATTCTTTAAACAGACCTCGTAGGTACATCGATTTTCCTATCAGATACCCGTACATTGCTGAAGAGAAGAAAAGCCGATTAGACATGCTTTAAAAAAGAAGCTTGGCAAATTCGACAAACTTTGTTAAGAAGTAGGATCAGAAAAAAGGCCCGTATACCGCTCGTTGGGTACCGATGAAATGCATATCTGAAGCGACCACATAAGGAAATGTGGAGGATGGAAGAATTTCGAATTTCAAATAATGTCCCTTAAAAAATATCTCTTACTAACAGACCGGAGCGCTCAATGAGACCAGCAAATTGGTCACTCAAAAGAGATCTGATGGGACCTACACTGAATCGAAAGTAGAGACTCTAGTTAAATATGCCGTTGCCTCATTTGTTGTCTTAAAGTCGTCTTGCAATGTTTATCTAATTATGCTGCTAAAATGTGTATTTCAGCTGTTGGTCACCCCGAAAAGGGGGTCTTCAGTGCTAACCTGCTGCGGTCCTAAGGAATTGTGAGGGTAGCTTTTGTACAAAAAGCAGTAATCATTACTATTGTGCTTAGCCGCCAAGAGGTTCAAAACTATTAGTCTGACTAACTTCCTTCCACCTCTTATAAGATTCATACCATTGTGAGAGGATCTTGTGAGCAGATTTCGGCAGTACACTTTTTGACGGCATGTGTAACTCGATCAAGTAATGCGGCGTAAATGAACTATTAGTTGTGTGGATTAAAGCAATTTTAGTGAGAAAAATCTTTGTAAAGAAAGTTGAATATTATGTGATGGCAGGCCAATATTTCCAGATATTGCAGCGGAAATTCCTGTCGAATCATGTCTAACGATTGGTATCACATCACATTTAAGGAATACCATTGTCTTAGCTGCACGTGCAATTTGAACTAAATTTCCGGTGATCCTGAGCGCCGATCTAAGATATGATGCTTTAAGAAGGACGACAATCTTCGACTTTCTTCTTTGTTAGGTATACTTGCGTGTGCCTTTGTGGATGGCGGTGGCTCAAGTGGTAGTGTACTGGCTTTCCAATTGGAAGGTTCGGTATTCGAAATGGTGCTAAAATTTGTATTATACATTTTCTTAAGCCAAGAAACGGTCCTAGCTTTACCTGCCCTTAGGTAGACATTTTGGACATTCGATTACCAATTTTTGTCAATGTTTGACGTCACTGTAATCTCGTAATCTTTTCCTCAAAAGTCCGTCAACCAAAATAAGGCAATATATCTTCATATGAACCTTTTTTCGAACCGGCGAAAATATATTCATCCACTTTTAATGAAATCAAACAAGTACTATTCTGTTATGACTAAGATTTTATTAACACAGCGCAGTAGTTCTATAAATTTTCGAATGATTGTACAACATGTATTAGTCTCATGACAGTACATCACTGATTTTAAATGATTACACTGTCAATAGAGTTTCTATGGAATAAAATTTAAGAAAATGTCTCCCAATAAATGAGGCAATACCTTTAAAAAATCATAAAGAAATTTAAATTTTCTAATTTAAAGGAATTACTAGTTTTTCAATTAGAAGAATTGGGAGATTATAGCATAAACCACACATTAGACAGATTTTCTTACAAATATATTTAGATACAAAGATATTAGGATTTAAAATGTCGACGAATTCAAATCAAATATAGGTTATATACATATACTCGAATGTGTTCTCATCAGAAATAATAAAACAGAAGATTCAAGAAGAAACGTCTATCTTTATCGAGCTCCAACACATTCCGAGACAGATTCTTAAAATACGTTCAGTCCTTTTTTCATCTTCATTCGAGACTTGAAAATCTTATAAATTTGCGATTACCCACTCTTTTCTTATAATCGAGCTAACAAAGTCGATGTTTTGGCTTGCTTACATGCCCACATCTTAGCACAACCGTGCGATAAAACTCATAGGTGACACTAATATCACTCAGTCAACTGACACAATGTTTCGCATCTAACTCAGTTTTATCGCTATTCGCACCACCAGTCCTCCAAAGTTTCCAGTAGTATTCCGGCCCTACAAACTTTAAACCGTAACAACCGTCTTACGCTCATCAGTATACCCCCAAGGCCACCTTCAGACGTACTCTAAAATGTTGTGATTGGTTCCTAAGCCGTATAACTCGCTTATGGAATGGCCGGCCTAGCTCTTTATTTCCTAGTCATTATAAGCTTCAAACATTTAAAACCAACGTTCATCGGCACCTCTTTTTTTTACCTCCCTGCTGTGTGCAAGCATTTTAAGGGCAAATTTTTTTGGTCGAAAAATTTAAGTAATTGCTTTTTTGCCCCTTTAAGAGGGCTATTATCAAAACTAGCAACATACATTTTTTGTAGAGTTCAAACCTTGACTTTCGAGTTAAGGCTAAACTTAGGTGGGCTTCTGATCTATTCCGTTCACTGACAGATGCTTCCGATCGCAACGCTGCCATTCTGACAGCTGTCAAATTATAAATTCGTAAACAACAATAATTTTTTTTTCACTCAAATATGTCAAACTTTGTGCCTGAAAAAGTGTTTTTGCGGGGAGTTCTTCTTCATTACTTTAATATGAAGAAAACTGCTACCGAAAGTCATTGTATTTTGGTGGAAGTTTATGGTGAACATGCGCTAGCTGAGCGAACGTGCTAAAAGTGGTTTGCACGAATTAAAAGTGGTGATTTTGGCTTGGAAGACGATGAACGTCCTGGGCAGCCAAAAAAGTTTGAAGATGAAGAACTGGAAATATTACTCTATGAAGATTGTTGCCAAACACAAGAAGAGCTCGCAGAATCTTTGGGTGTCACTCAAGCAGCCATTTCAAAACGTTTAAAAGAAGCTGGATATATTCAAAAGCAAGGGTTCATGGGTTCCACATGAACTCAAGCCGAGAGACGTCGAAAGCCGGTTTTGCATGTCCGAAATGCTGCTGGAACGCCACAAAAGGAAGTCATTTTTGCATGGGATTGTTACTGGTGATGAAAAATGGATCCATTACGACAACCCCAAGCGCAAAAAATCATATGTGAAACCCGGCCAACCTGGCAAATCAACGGCAAAGCCGAATATCCATGGCGCGAAAGTATTGCTCCGTATTGTTGCCAAACACAAGAAGAGCTCGCAGAATCTTTGGGTGTCACTCAAGCAGCCATTTCAAAACGTTTGAAAGCAGCTGGATATATTCAAAAGCAAGGGTTCATGGGTTCCACATGAACTCAAGCCGAGAGACTTCGAAAGCCGGTTTTGCATGCCCGAAATGCTGCTGGAACGCCACAAAAGGAAGTCATTTTTGCATCGGATTGTTACTGGTGATGAAAAATGGATCCATTACGACAACCCCAAGCGCAAAAAATCATATGTGAAACCCAGCCAACCAGCCAAATCAACGGCAAAGCCGAATATCCATGGCACGAAGGTATTGCTCTGTATTTGGTGGGATCAGATGGGTGTGCTGTATTATGAGCTGCTAATCCGGGTGAAACCATTTATGGACAACGCTACCGAACACAATTAATCCGTTTGAAGAGAGCAGTAGCCCAAAAACGCCCGGAATATGCGACCAGACACGAGGCAATAATTTTCCATCATGACAACGCTCGGCCCCACGTTGCTATACCCGTTAAGAACTATTTGGAAAATAGTGTATGGGAAGTCTTACCCCACCAGCTTTATAGCCCAGACTTTGCCCCTTCTGATTACCATTTGTTCCGGTCGATGCAGAACGCCCTCACTGAAATACGTCAGAGCAGAATATCAAAAATTGGCTTGATTCATTCTTGGCTGCCAAGCCGCAGTTTTTTTGGGATGGGGTTCACAAATTGCCAGAAAGATGAGAAAAAGTCATAGCTTCAGATGGGCAATACTTTGAATAATACTATTGTACATGTTTTTCTTAAATAAACGTTCATATTTTGAAAAAAAAAAAACCGCACGAATTAAATTACATACACAATATTAAAGTATGCGAACAAATTAAAGACCATTAAGCCTCACTTTTGGGTCAATGGGTTTTATAAAGAAGCAGATTTTCCGTTTCTGGAGCGAGGCAAATCCTCATTAGACCCAATTACAACACAAAAATGCATTCTTTGATGTGATCTTCACTCCTTGGTCCTTAATTTTTCAAAAATGAGGTCAAAGATCGCGTTACAGTCAATGGCCATCGTACGGCCAAAGTAATAGTTTTTTGCAGATATGGATGTTGTGCATAAGATCATTGACTTATTGAGGACTTGATTCACCGACAACATTATGCTGCGAAATAAACCAGTGCCATCAAGATCGTGCAATTTGACACAACTCGACAACTTCTTGCGGACCTTTTAAAGCCTGATAAGCCGCAAATTATTTAGGCCTTGGAAACTATATGTAAGCGCTTTATTGAAGAGATAGAGTTCCAATTACTTCAAATATAGGCCCAAAATTAGACTGATAGTTTATGCTTTGCCAAAAACAGGTAATAAAGTCGAATGCCTGAAGCCTTATTTCAAACAATGTCTTGAATCATTTTTCAGAATGAATAAGTCTTTTTGACTCAAACTTAATTCTTGTCTTTGTTGTTTAAGAAACAGCTACATAGTACTTAAAAAATGTGTTCAATAGAAGCGATAGTGCCCCTACTTCTGTTGGTCAATTTTGATGTTAAACTTTAAACTATGCGGCCGTTCCTGCAGCCGTCAATGCCTAACCATAAGGAATTTCAATACTTAAATTATAGTTTAGAAAGGATTATGAGCTTTAAACTGATATGGTATAGTGCCAAACATTTTTCTAAGATGGTTCAAGTATTTGCATACAATCGCAGCAGTATCTGCACCTATCGCACCTTAATTCTCTGGTAGATTGCTTAATGTCTTTTAAGCTTAAGGAACACCGTATAAACTTTTAGCCTATTCCTCTTTAGTTTGGCATAAGTCATTGGTCTTTTATTTACTTAAATACTGTAGTCCCCAAGCAACAACTCTATTCTTTATGGCGAGCTCTCTCATTCTGCAGAAGGGTTTTGAACCTATGAGTGGATTAGCTCCCCCTTCTTCACTAATTTGTTGGCTTACTGTCTTACTCATTACTTATGACGCTTACATGAATTGATACCCACTTAGTTACAATTAGTAACTATTAGTTGCACAATAGTGTTTGCTTACGCCATTTAGCAGATTGCAGTCCTAATCTAGTTTGGCACTGAGAGCGTAGGAGTATTAGAACTTAATAGAGGGTTAGTTATCTGGTAGCATATTCGTAACAATGATTTGCAATGATTTCGACATATCTTCTAATAGCGCTGATCTTTCTTATATGTATATGTACGCCTCCTCTGATACAAAGGAATGTTTTTGAACCATCTGAATACCATTTTGTGGCGTACATATGGCGAATTCTGTGGTTCATTCGCCAAATACTAAAGTTCAGAACTTGATTGCTGGATGATAACAGTACTTTTTTGATGTGGTTGTTTGTGTAAAATTTAGTTAACTAATAAGTCTCAAGACTTTGTCCACTGTTGTGTAGTTGAGCCCCACCGACACAATTATAAGAAAGTTAGAATACCAAACGTTTAATTTGCCTTGCATACGGCGATCGGTTTCTGGTGCAGGAAGACTTGCTGATGTTGAAATTTATAGATTTTTGAAAGGAAAAGTCTTTATGATCAGGCTGCACTCGTGTTACATTTTCCAATAATAGTGGAAATAAAAAAAACCCACCTGAGAGTACGATTATATACGGAAAATTTTGAACAATTTTGCACCATCACCATCGTTCGAGGGATGTATCAAGTAAAAGGCATGAACGCTTAATATTTTACAGAATATATAAGGAGTGTTTGGCAATATGTTGTAAGTGTAAACAGTTCTGCAGAATTTTGTATACATTAAAAGTTAATTTTGAACATGCGAGCAAAGGCCTCTCCACTAATATGTGTGGTTTGTACCTCCAACAACTCCACCATTCATACTGATAATACGAATGCTCTTCTTCAAATACAAATACTCGTTTTCAGATGCTACATCCATTCTGAAAACCTAGTACACATTTGACTTTTGCATTCAAATGTATGCTGGGCGTCAATAATTACTTATTGCACACACTAAAAGCGAAAATGTTTATTAAAATCGTTTTTGAGATACGGGTATCCAAGAAAATAGATACTCTTGCTCGTACACATAATGCAATTGCAATAATTTTTCACCGATCGGGAAAATAGGTACATAATGTTACTAAATGTGGTGAGTTATTTTGTTTTACTAGATCGGACGAACCAGATGGATTTTGAAGCCAACAAATTTCTAGTCAGAATTATTTTCGGTGCTGGAATGAATTGGGCGTTAATTGGATCGCAATGGAGATTCACATTTTGCTTTTCGATATTTCTTACCTTAGTGCGTGTACTTTGGTGTTAGGGATAAATTAATATTTATCTGAATTCTTCAGGAGAAGATTATTTTTTTTTTAGATTTTCTTTGACCAGCAGATGGTGTAGATTGAAAAGATGTTTTAGCAAAATATTAGTTCCTATGTGGCATGAATTTATGTGTAAATTTATAGTACAGAGATAGCTGTTTGGTTTAATTGACCGGAACTTTTTAACTGAATAAATAAGTTTTCACATTTGAATGTTTGTTTTCTGGACGGGGAATTAACCGAAGCTATAGGTGCGTAAAGAGAAGAGTGCGTCATCCCTTTTTAAAACAAATCAATCTAGAAAGCCATCATCTTTTTCAAAAGGACATATCTACATTACTAAAATGATTCTTTCTTTATTATTTGTTGGAATTTAAAACGAAAGCAGCTGATAGATCCTCTTTTGTTACATTATTCTCCCAAGTATAGACTGTTTCTAGACTTGGGATGCATGTCTACAGTTTTGATGCATGTGTATTACATTAGAGTTTTAATGACAACATCATCTATAACAGATTACCGAACGATGTTTTTCTACGGAATTTGTGGGCCATCTGTGTACATCTAAATGAAGAAATACGTATACAAAGACACTATCCCCACCGATCTCTATTCACAAATTCGAAAGTTTCCACATAAGTTTTGAACAAATATGCTTCGATAATGCCACATGAATTGATTTCAAACCATTTGGCTAATATTTAAGAAAGTAACTATCGAGTCGAGGAGTCCGATTCCCCCAGTATCCCAGAATCCAGTGGCATCATTTCCAAAGAGCAGTTCGATGATGCAGACAGGCAAATCAACAGAAGTACAACATTTCTGTCCATCTGACCAAGATGAAATCAAGACAGCTATTTCGAAGCTTACGTCTAATAAAGCTGCTGAAACCTATAGCTTAAATGTCGAGCTATTTAAAGCATCCGGTGGTGATTGGATATAGGGCATACATCACATCATTTCCAAAATCTTGGTCGACGAGAGTATTCCCGAATAAAAGAACCTCAGCTTTGTTTGTCCGATCCTAAAGAAGGGAGATACCCTGAACTGCACCAATTACGGGGGAATAAATCTTCTCAACATCCTAGGGGCTGACCTGCCCCTATCAGTGTGGTTTTAAGCCAGGAAATTCCACAAATCAAATTATCACAATATTGATATACACCACCTCTTCATCGATCTCACAGCCTCATTAGAAGTAACTATGGAGATGAATTATGCAGGGACATGTCTAGTTTTGGCATCCTTGGAAAGCTCATTCGACTATACAAAATATTTAACAATGAAGAATCCACACTGCTCTGTTAATTAAGGTCGGCAATGAGAAAATTGAGACCTTCAATGTCAGAAAAAGACTTAAACAAAGCAATGCGTTATCACTTTTTTTTTTCAACGTCGTTCTTGAAAGAATTTTGCGAAATCCACAATTCAACTGCAGAGACACCTACTTTCAAAAGTCTGTTGAGGTTTCAATGGACCATTTGCGACTATTGAAGCAAAAATGGCAAAGAATATATATGCTCTCAACAAAAAAAGACACACAACATGGAGGCTTAAAAAAAAAATTCACGGTAGGCAGGAGGTGGCAAGACACTTTATCTCATCTTCGCTATAAACTCTGACAATGACACCAGTGCGGAAATCATGCTAAAAATGCAAGATTGCAAATCGCTGTTTCTTTGGGCTTACAAGGTAATTAAATAGTAAAGCGATCTCTCAAACAACCAAAAAGAAATTATATTATACAAGGCACCGATCATCCCAATCCTGTTTAACGGCTCAGAAGTTTGAAGCGTATAGATAGTAGAAATCTGACGAAATCAGATAGAAATGCTCTTAAGTGCATTGACAGAAAAATTATTCGAGTAATAATCGTTACCATCCATCAATGGAAAACGAAAGAATTGTACAGCGATGCTGACCCCGTCAAAAACGCTCGGATAACCCGACTTGAATGGGTAGGCCGCCTTGAGTGCACATACACCAAGATCCTGGTCTAGTAAGTTTTCGACTTCAACCTTGGTCCGTGAGTGCGATGATCAGTGTTGTAACTTCGACTATGCATAAATTGTGCTTAGTTTATCTCTAAATGGTAGTCATGGGATACTGGTTGCTGTTCTCCTCACTTGTGCTGAACAAGATATATAGCAGCACTAGAAATACAATTGCGGAGAAACTCTGTATTCAAAGGCTAAATCGGAAAACTACAAAATACTGCTCTATATGACTTAGCCAAATCTTGGAAAAGTGATATGAAGTGGGTTACTCCTGGATAAAGTTTGAAGACTATGTTAAGAGTATGACACAAAAGTCGAATTGTTACTTTAAAACCAAAAACGGTAAGGAAAAGACATCTTCCGGAGATTAGTTTGAAAGTACCTTAAACAACTTGGTTGTCTCCAGATAGTCGAACTGCAAACTAAATCGTTCACATTGTAATAGAAGGAAGACAGGATCTAGAATTCTAAATGTGTACCGGTTTTAGAATAGCAAAAAATGCTTACTATTGTTGAACGGATCAAAGCAACATCCAATGTTTAAAATTTCGACAGTATTTTTTTGTATTCCAACCTGGAACGAAATTGATGCAAAAACGAAAAAGACAGACACAGACACAGGACACAGTACATTTTTTTTTTTGTTTTGTTTTTAGTGGATTTTAGGATACCTAGCCTGATAGCACTCAGCAGAGGTTTTTATCCAGCCTGTGTTTCATTTTGCCTTTATTTGTTTTCAAACCAATTTTTTTTTAGCATTGCTGTGTATTCTTTGAAACAGCACGTTCAGTGCGACCGATGACGTTAATTTCATGTCATGGGCTGTACTCGCAAAGTCATCTTTCGTTCGAAAAGAGCGTTCTATGGTACAACACCAGAGCTTTGATTACTCTGGTCTTATGGACAGAACGTATCATGTGTTTTTCGTGAATACCTGCCCTAAAATGACTTAATTTCACGAGATGCCCATACATCCATGGGGGCTAGGATACGCCTGGCCAGCGATCACCCACATTCTTTTGAAATCAATTCAGAACCTGTGCTGGAGGCAATAGATTCCACCCTTCAGGATTACGGCACAGAGTACTCATTGCAACTCTACATCAGGTTAACCAACCTATCTGGGATTTTAGGTTTAAAACACAGTCACCTTGACCCACCAATTGGGCGGCTTATTTCTTTTATAGTAAGTCAGGTTCAGACCGAAGTTGGGGGGGGCGGGGGGGAAATTGCAAGGTATAAAGTCAGTCCGAAAGCGTTTACGATAAGATTTGATCTTATAGACAATGCAGTTACCCCAAAACTACTGCTGCGGAAAAAATATGACATCGATTTTCTCTGTGCCAAAGACTGATTTCAGCTAGAATCTGTAGGAATGGAATGTAGAGCGGATGGCTCCAAAACCGATTTAGGATGTGGCGCAAGTTTCTTTCTTCAGGACGACAACGTGCAGTTCCACTCCTCATTAGGAAAACTTATGTACCTCTGCCTTTCAAGCAGAGTTATACGTAATACTGATGGCAACGAACTATACAATTTTTTTTAAAGAACTTAACACTCAAGAGGAAATGAGTACTCTTAAAATGCCGGATCACGAGTCAATTTTTTTGGAAAACAGGTTAGAGAGAAAAATGTTATTAAATGGGGACACGAAATTATTAGTGTAAATTGACTTACTGTTGTATTTTAGGTAAAAATTCATCTCGCTAGATTTTAGTGTGGGGGTGAAGCATTTGCATCTGTGGCGACAACTAAGCTGGGCCTAGAAAATTGTTACACCCTCGTATGACTTCCAAACTAGTTCAAGAATGCAAAACTTTACTGAAAACAGTTGGAAAGATAAATTCACTGAGTCTTGTTTGGGTCCCAGGTCATAATGGGATCGCGGGAAATGAAATCACCGATGAACTTGGTGGGCACGGCTTAGTAGAGAGTTTTACAGGACCCGCACTTACGGCGCTACATTTTTATTTAACATTTAAATGTGTCGAGCATAGTTGATACTGCATCCTGCTACACTTGCTGTGAATGAGATGACGACACCGCAGAACACTTGCTCTGTGAATGTTCGGTCGCATCAGACTGCAGGTACACGGAGTTGACGTGGTGCTGTCATTGTAGGCTGAAGTGGTAATTCGTCTTTCTTTCAAAGACTGAGAAATGTCATTAAAAGTACAAGGAGTACAATTGACTAGTTCTTTATCTATGTGCCACATTCCGATAAAAAAAAAATTATAAATAGCATTGATAGCATGATAGAACATCTCTTTGCTGAAATCCTTTATATGTTTTGAATATTTTCGAAGATAAACTTCAAGCTACTATCATGATTACATCGAACAATTCATTGGTAAAATAGTGTAAGCCCGAAATTCATCGGTATTTGCAAGATTTGTCAAGTCGTAAGGTTTAAGGCCATAGTAGATATAGAAATTTCTGTAGATGGGTGTATGATGGCTATTTTTTTTTTTTTTTTTTTTTTTTTTTTGCACAATGTCAAATCAGCTGTCACATTGGCCTTCCAAGCAATATTTATTTTCACTACAGTTTGCCTAGAATAATGCCAAGAAAACGATTTCAAATTGTTGAACTTTATTTTTAAAATCGAAGGTTTATTTGCAAAGTTCATAGAACACATCGTGAAATTTAGGGTAGATATCATCGGTCATCTGAACGTGCTATTTATCGAATTATTGTAAAATCTCGCAGCCAATTCACGCAATTAAATATCACACACCAACAAGACCAGTGGAGAAAATATCGCAGTTGTGGAACCTTGTGTGGAAGAAGATTCCAATTTATCAATTAATCGTGCGATTTAACGTCATTAGGGTCTTCGTCAAGTTATTAGTTTATGCCGATAAGCCAGCAACGATTGACGCTTCAGAGCAAAGCATTGTTCGCGTAATACGCGATATATATACGTACCCAATTCCTGTTAAAAATTGGATCTCTAGAATACGATTCATACGAGACAGCCGTGGTAGGCATATGCCGAAACCATTTCAAAACATAAGTAGGCAAAAAATAATCATTCGAATAAATTTAATAAATCTACATCAAGTGAATGTCTTTGTGTTATATTTAAACAAAGTCTGAATCTCTTACAAAAAACGACTCTCTACAAGGAGCTGATATTTCAATCGCAATTAAAGCGTCATCAGTGTGTGAAATCTACCAGAGATTTGTCAGCTTCTTAATTGCGTTCCAATCTTTTGTCTGCCAGGGGAGAAATATTATTATTATTATTATTATTGGTCGCTTCCTAACCTATCACCTTTCCAACCCGATTGTTCTTTTCCTTTTAGCCAAAGGAAAAATGTTAGGAACATACACTCGTCCAGAAAGCGACAGTACGTTAGAAGAAGCGCACATCTTTAGTGGCACGATCGAGGGAAAAAAGCCTCAAGTCGCCTTTTTTTTTGCAACTGAAGGAGCCTATAATAAAACAAGCTTTTTGGTAAAGGTGGGAATTCGGGCGAACTACACCGATTATATTTATATTAAACACTTTAACATTATCAAGATAATAATTTACTACTCAATCCTTTTTAAATGGACGCGTATAGCAGGTGTGACAAAATATGCAGAACAATGTTTGTGTTCGATGTGAATTTGAGCGTTTCCTATCCTTCGAAAATTTTCCATAGAAAAGACAAGACATCGTTGATCTTTAAATAAACTATGAACATCTCTAACTGATACTATTTATATGTATGTTTGAAAAAAAAAAAAAAAATCTAAACGCACACTCAACTTTATGGAGAGAGGTCCAATTAATTACTTCTAATCTACCCTCACAACTACTGGCAGAATGACTATTTCCTTCCAATGTCCCGCTCTCATTTCCATTTCAAGGTGATCCATCTCATCACATTTGCAAGCTGTGCACTCGACTCAAATGCATCTATCCGTAAATACGCGTACAGCCCACAATCAATGCGCTTAACAAACTAGGACACATCGCGCGTTCTGATGAATTTAATCGGAGATTGAAACAAATTTTTCCCAAACTGTCGAGCTGATAACCTACTTTTTATTTTCACAGCTTATAAAGCTAGTCAAAAGCTGGAAAAAAATAGAAAATAGCTACATTGTTGCAATTCTAGAAGAGATTTCTTTAGCAATTTATTTTAATTCTTTTTTTCTAAATTACGCGCCACTTAAACGCCGCAAAAAAAAGAAGGAACAAACTTCTATTGGGGAGCAAAAAGGGAGTGTCGCGTGCGTTTGTAATTGAAATTATTTCTTATGCATTTTGTTACAATGACCTCAAATAATAAGAAACAAGATGCAGACTCTCTAGCTGGTCGTCT
The DNA here is from genome assembly GCA_907269105.1 of Volucella inanis. Taxonomy (NCBI): domain Eukaryota; kingdom Metazoa; phylum Arthropoda; class Insecta; order Diptera; family Syrphidae; genus Volucella; species Volucella inanis. The sequence goes on along the minus strand of OU026157.1, from coordinate 68,362,861 downwards.
TTCAATTATCGCTACGAATAGTTCCGCTTAAAGATTACATTTGGAGACGGCACTCTGTAGAAAGATGCCAAGATCCAGAACATAAAGTCTATACAAACATATTTTATTCGTATGCGTTTTTGTTATTATTATGATGATGATATTTTGTAAAAACAGAAAACAAACAGCTACAGAAGAATCTTGTTCCCGGATGCAAGAAATAATGCAACGCTGATAAGATTTCAAAAATTCCATGCGCATTAAGTTGAATTAAACTTAAAAAAATCCGTGTAACAATGCATATGGTAGACTCGTTTTTTTTTTTTAAGTATTCTCGTATATCAAAATTATTGCAATTTTTTTATTTTTATTTATTTATATATTTTTTTTTGTTTATGCACCAATACGCGTGCATTATTTGTGATTATTTGATATACTCATAATGCAACAAAATTAGTATGTAGGCTAGTAAGGACCGGAAAATGCAACAGGATGTAAGATATACAACGTTTGTATGTAACGAATTTTTTTTTTCAAAAGTAATGCCTTTGTGAAGTTATTTATAAGTTTTGTTACATTGTGATAAGAGATGACCTAATTTTATGACTCTGATAGATTGCATTCAGACTTCATGATTACTCACTGCAATGTACGAATATTGTAAAAATAAATAACTCTGCGTCATTTGCGTCATGTTTTATTCGATATCCTAAGCTGAGCGGTTTTCTAAAGGAATTACATATTGTTTTAATTTAGGCGACTGAACCAGTGAATATGTCTTCGAAGTTAATTCAAACATTCTTTTATTAATGAAGCAACAAAACTTAATCGTACAAAATTTAATCGTTTAATGCACAATAAGTACAGACAATTTGGCGTGCTTTCAGCCCACCACTGGGTTACCGCGATCACAAGGTGCACTATGCTGTCATAGGAGGAATATTGTTCAAAGCTGATCATTTGAAGATCGAATTTCGAAGACGAAGAACTACAAAAAAGCTTGAAGCGGAACTGCAACATAGACGATTATAAAATTCAAAAACAGAAGCCAAGTATAGCTCCAACAACAGAATCATTGATGCATGAATGATTTGCAATACAAACCAATCATAATGTTGTAAAATCAAATTCTTTCACTCCCTTGGCTCAATTGAGAGATTTAAAACGCAAACCCCAAGACGTATGCAGCTGGTGTGGGTGATTTGTTCCGCTCATGCTTTGAAATGACAACCGTTCTTTAAGGAACTTGTTTCCAAGCAAAAGAACACAAAGTCATCAACAGACCCAAAGAATTTGCCTATCACCATTGGCTTAGAGCAAACTTGAGGCACTCTGTGTTTCCAACGATGATCAGGTTTATGGCGCAAGTGAAAACTGTGCCGATGGAGAGTCCAACAGTGATGGAGAGTCGACAATGCCAAATAAAAAGCGTCATGCTCTTCCAAGAAAATACCGTGAAAACTCTCTATTCGATAACCCACTGTTTAGAAGTATTAAAAGCGATGATGTTGCAGGGAATTTCGATTTGATTCGACTACAGTGAGCACATTAAAGTTCAGTCCATCGGGACTCAACCATGTACCTGCATCGATCAGATTAAGACAAATGTAAACCTTAACACATTTAGTGACAAGCTGGCTAACTTATGCCGCCGTAGTTATTTCGCCGGTAGTCAGCTATCCAATAAGACATTAAATGACTCCTCTTCGGTGCTATTGATTGCTAGTGGAGCTGCTTCATCGAAAATGTTTATTCTCTACAAAGTCTAGATGATTTAGAGTTGGCCGATGTAACTCCTGTCTTCATCATCTTTTAAGCCACATGAGTGCTACATCCATTGTTATCGGCTTAAATAGTCTTTCAGCTTTAGACTCTGAAATCAATTTATTTATTCAAAAGTCTATATTTGCAAATCAATTGCTGTATAGTAAAAATCGCACTTCATTCATTTACACCGATACCTTGGATGATTTCGTATAAGCAGTTTGCCCGGTTTGGATTTTTCACTCTGGAATGAGAGACCATTCTCAGCGCACCCCCTTCGGGTTAAGGTAAAGAAGTTAACCGAGGTAGGCATGCCTGTCATAAGAGGTGACTAAAGTCCAAAATTATAAACTTTTAACAATGAACAAAATAAACAATATACACCCCGACTGACTCGAACTGCAACCAACTTCAGATTGCTATAATTTCCAAACCGTTCATGACAGTGAGCTCAAATTTTGACACATGACAGATAATATTATTTACAAGCCTTTTGTGTGTTGAAAAAATTTTATCTGCGATGGAATTCAAACGTGTTAGTGTGATTGCTTTATATTTGGCTGGAAAACCACAAGTAGCTATCGTTAGAGCCCTCCAGTACCTCAGCGTGAATAAATCATTTTTTGTCTCGAACCATAGCTCGTTACTGTGATACTGGCAGCGTAGCAAAAAGTCATGTGGTCATAAAAAAACAGCAACATCGGCAGAAATGTTTCGGAAAACGAAGGCTCGAATTGAGCAAAATCTGCGTCGAAGTGGAAGAAAAATGGCTTGTGAGCTCAACATATCGTTGGAACGGATGCAACACATACTAATCAAGGACACGATCTTACACCGCAACAGAAAAAAGTTAGAGTCGAAAGAGCGAAGCAGTTGCTACGCTTGCGCGAAAGTGGTGAGTTGCCGAATTAGGTTTTTTTCTGATGAGCCGCCATTTGTTATAGAGCAATATGTCAAGAAACAAAATGACCGAGTTTACTTTCCAGAGAGGTCCTACTTTCGAAGGACGGCCACCACACAGCAGAGACGATGGTCTCTCTCTGCTCGTATTTTTGGACCGTGGCGTCAAAATTAATGCGATCGTATACCGTGAAACTGTCTTAGAGACAGTATTGAAGCCTTGGGCAAACAATCATTTCGGTCAGAGACCGTGGACATTTCAACAAGACTCGGCACCGTCTCACAAAGCGCGCGTCAACCAAGATTGGTTAAGAAACAATGTTCCACACTTCATTTCTGCGACACAATGGATTTCTCTGTCTAGGGTATTTTGAAGGAGAAGGTTGGCACTAAAAAATATCAAAGTTTGGACCACCTCAAACAAGCACTTCGCCGGAAATGGGCCAAAATACCGCAGAGCCACTTGCGTGCAGCGTGCGATGCTTTCTTCGGCAGTCTCAGGGCCATATTAGACATATTGAAAACTACAGATACAATTTGAAAATTGATGTATTTTCCAACATTTTTTGCCTTGGCACAATAAAATTTATCAAAAAACAAAAAAATTACAGCATTTTAAAAAGTTCGAGTCAGTCAGGGTGTAATTATCCCTGGTGGTATGCCAAGTAAGCTGGTGAATCCACCCTTTTCGGAGGTAGATTTGATGGGTTCTGGGGGGAAAGGATTACCCAGGCTTGTTACAAAAAAGCCTGTGAAATAAGAGGCAAGCGAAATTAATAAATCAAAGCTTGAGTTGCAGCTGCTTAAAGAATAGAAGAACAGGTCAACAATAAAAATGAGTAGATAACAAAAAACTGTCGTGTAATCTACGGGTGAAGAAGAACTACACAGAGAGACAGAACCATCATTCACTAGAACAAAAGGGGGAAAAAAAATAATGAGCATGTATCCGGAGCTTTACCAGACAGAGATTGATGCGAAATGAAGAAGTATGTAGGAAGACCTAGATATGTTGACGAATTGGGCGTCGCCAGAGAGCCAACCCGGCTTATTTTGCGATTGGATTTAGGCCATAGACAACGCCGTGAGTTCGTTAATTGGGCACTGTTAGCAAGGAATCCGAATATTGGCTAAGAAATCATCTTGTCGGACGGGGCCCAGTTTTGACTCAGTGGCTATGTCAACAAACAAAATTGCCTTTATTGGAGCGAAAACAATCCACAAGTGTTCGACCAAGTATCGATGCGTACTCAAAGATTGACCTTTTTACCGGCCTTATTTCTTTCAAAATGAGGAAGGAACCAGCATTACTGCCAATTGTCTCAAGTATAGAGCGATGGTAACCGACTTTCTCTGGTCAGAGCTCGATATATCCGAGCTGTGGCTCCTACAAGACGGCGCTACATGCCATACAAGCGTTGCAACGCTCGAAGTTGTGAAGAAGAAATTTGGCGACTGTATCATCTCACTGTGAGTGTTCATCAATTGGCCGCCGCGATATTGCGATTTGACATCACTCGATTATTTTCTCCAGGGCTACGTCAAGTCCTTAGTCTACGCTAAAAAGCCAACCATTTTGGATGAGCTCGAAGGCAATATTGTACCGAGCCATAAAAATTGGACCGACCGCTTGAAACACTTGAATGATGTGCTATTCCACATATATGGCATGAACGTAACTTCATCATACATATAGCTCGTTGTTGTCTTATTTAAATTTTTTTCCTTATCGTTTTTATCTGGTCACCTTTTACTATAATACATATGTTGCTACGAGTATTACGTTTCCAAAAAAATTGGTATCCCTTAATGTGATTGTTTCTTATCAATTGTATCTACAAAGTATTAAATTATATGTATGTACATATATAGCCCATTATCAAAGGTCACAGAGCAATTAAAGTCATTAACAAAAGATAAAATAAAATATAATAAAAAATCGTCAATGTCGCTTTGCAAAATGATCTAAGATGAAAATATGTGTTCTCATATCATACATCATCGTTTCATAGAATTCAAAAGAATTAACCTTATCAACCGAAATAGTCCAAAACTTGCGTGTTTTATGGATACCATTCAATTGTTCTCAATTAAGAAGCGTTGACATCTGCCTTGTTCTCGTATCCCTCTTCTCCAATCTTATGCAAGACATTTATAATAACTCAAGAACATTGACGAAAGACACCCTGATCATGGCATGCCATGCATAACCATCAACCAATCTAAAATCAAAAAAAGAAAGAAAAAGCCTGTTCATCACAAAACAAGACTTGTTCTAAAGGAGTTCAAATTTAATTCTGTCTGTCGAAAAGATACTCGTTTTCGTTCTCCAAAAAATATGACATCATCTTCGTTTTGGACCACAAAACGAGGCAAGACTGCTTGGAAGCCATGGATGGTAGACACCATTAAGCAAAAAAATTGCCTAAACAGATCAAATGGAAAAAAAAAGTGAAGAATGCATCGCCCTGCAGGATGAAACCAGTTCTCAGTTCTCAGTTCCCAGTTTCAGTGCGTAGAAAGGTATTTCGATTGCCAAAAAAAAAAAAAAAATCGACAAAAAAGTGGGGAAAAGTTACACTTAACCATAAAATACGAAACCAAGCGGAAGGATGCCATAAAACCATATGAGTATCTAACCACACACGCATGGAGTTCGCCTTTGATGATGATCGGTTTTGGTTCAAAGAATAATAATATCACCAGGAGGGGGCTCTTCCTCAACCGATCTCAGATCACAAGTCGCTGATACATCATACATCGTACATCATACAATCATCATCAGCAATAGCACCTCATAGCTCACAGTTAACAACAATTTTCAACCATATTGCATTTATTAATAGAATTGACATAATTTCCAACACATGGATTCTGCGAACGTACATATGTTATGTTGAATTAAATTTTGAAAAAAAAAGAAAATTAAAAAAAAACGTTGCATCAACCTAACGGAAAACTCAATTCTCATCTGGTGCCCCAAAAACGTTTCTTCGTTTGCTGCTTGCAGAGAGGTAAACATTTCGCCTGCTTTTGTGCACCACTGATTGTCGAATTGTGGATCAAAAAACAAAAAAATCCTTTCTTGTTTTCTTTTTTGATGCGTTCCAGAATTGAAGCTATTTTTTAAAAAAAATTATTTAGAGGCTTATAGTCGTATATTGTTGTTATAGCATTTGGACGTTTGAGTCACTAAAAATGATCGTCTGAAGGAAGAGAAAATCATTTCATAAACATAAACAATTTAACATTATTTGGTAGTATCGGTGATTGGTGGTGATACCCGGTCCCATGTTAATATGCGGGAGATAATAATAATATGAGGTTATGCATTATGATTGATTTTGAATTGAATTAAGTGTTAGAGTAATTAGAGAGAGTTCAACGGCTTCGATGACTTGGAGTCTTGTAAGTAAATTCAACGCATCCACTTGCATAATGGGCACAGTTGCAGTCTACATGCTTTTAAATCCTTCTCCCAAATAGTCTGAACCTTCAGCACAACTTTCAGCTCTGTTTTGGCTAACCCTGGGCATGTTGCCTAACCTGGTCAACTCTTATCTTTTATCGTTCATTAATGTACGACAAAATCGCTTTTAAGAGGAAAAATAAAAATACAAATTCTTTACAGTACTTGAAATGAGCTGAGTCTGACTTCCAGCCAACAATTGTGAAAGTGGACTAAACAGGCGTTTATTGTACCTAGCATGACCTAAAACGCACCATTCGGAACTCAATTAAGAATTAAGCAGAGCCGGTGGCTTAAGACACCGGCCGGTTGGGAGTTGAGAGGCCTGAAGCCGTGCGGATAATTTTCTTACCATGTCAAAAAGGCACTAACCTCAGATACTAATTAATCTCGTCTTACAAAATCACGTCTTAAAACGTACGCACAAAATTCTTTATTCATCGTAGGGAATCTATTGATCAAAATTTATTGGCTTTAAGACGATAAGCGATCGCCAGGCTGTTGTTCGATTAAGGCTTAATCCCATGATATGTTTTAGTCTTATATATAGCTTTGAGGCTGGAAAACCTATCAACTTTATGACCGTTTTGGTAAAGCCTAAGAAGTCTGTACATAGTGTGATTCCAAAATCGTACTTCAAGGATAAAATTGATAATAAAAGATTTCGGAAGATTTGTTGGAAAGCACAACCTCTATGAGAGGAGAAGACCCAAAGACTTACGACCAATTGAGTTTGAGGCAACTAGTAATTTTGTTGTAATACAAATTAAACTTAGCTGTTTCCAGATGTCTGAACAAATTGACCGTATGCTAACAGATATGAGACACGCACTGAGCATTCTAAATTAATATATTTTCGAAACAGCTTATTTAAATTCTGCTGGAAACTCAGTAGATTTAGGATCGCAACATTATAAGAGACGCTTCTCCTACTACTCGTATTTGAATCTACTTAGATTACAAACAACAACTGCATAATGATTGCAATTATGAAAATTTCGGTCAGAGAATAAATAAGAAAAGTCAGCAAAAACTGGAAAAGGCATATAAGTTGCTCCAGAACCTGAAAGTCGAATAGTCCAGACATGGGAATAGTATCCATCAATTTTATAGACATCCCAGTTGGCTGCAAGCTACAAAAGTTTTAAAGCCAAAACAAAGAGCCTTTGACACAGTGAAGGAATCCCAGTCACCGATACAGGGAATATCGGTTTATTAAAATACATAGTTTGTGAAGTTATTTCTTCTAACTCTTGAAACGAGTTCATATATTAGAAATCTGAGGAAATAATACTTTATCTGTCAGCTCAACGCCGAAGCTACATTCCGGATTTCAAATTTCAAGTCCGTGCTTTTGACACAAGCTATCGTAACATATGTTCGATATAAAGCGTATATAAAGCATGTCAAAGCGCGACATTGTGATTTGGCCATTAAATCTTACTTACTTATGCTTGACAACTCTGGGTGGAAACCAATCAGCATACATAATAAGGCTACACCCTGAGGCGATTGAACTAACTTCAAGTCACTGCTAATCTCAAAATACAAATGACAGCGCGCTGAAAAATGACAGTATATTCTTCATTTCATTGTTGAAATGTCGTATTCTGTTTTCCTTTTATCGACAATTACAATAGTAAGAGTGTAATTGCGCTTCTTTTATTCGGACAATAACAGCTATCATTCGTGAAATGCATCATTTGAAGCGAACAAGATATTTATGTTTTATACCATAACACAGCGATATTAACAACATTGGAAAATGTTATGTTGGGGTCGGAAAAGAAGCACGCAACTTATTTCGCAGTGATGCGAAAGGTGAAGACAAAAGTTGTATGTAATCTGCAACAAAAAACAAGGAAAAAAGCAAAAGAGCTCCAATGAGATTCAACTCAAGCCATACAATTTTTTCATGGACCGATTCAATGCTATCATAAAGGCAAAAGGTGGTTACATAGAAAAATGAATTTTTACTATTAAAATACGGTTTATAAAATAAACTTCACCACCCGTGCGTTAACGAAATTCCCAGTTGCATTCCGTTCCTTTAAATTTCCAAATATAACACCCGACTCACTATGAATGCTCATCACTATACTCTCAAGCCCATTTTTGGACGCACTCTAAAATATGCGTTCTTAAGCTGTACAATCCGCTTTCGGAATGTCCTACCGAACTATTTATTTCCTAGTCATTATAACTTGCAAATATTTACGACCAAGGTACATGGGTATATCTCTTTCTTTCCTTCAAAGCTTTTCTTCGTCCACGCTGTGTGCAAACATTTGAAGTGAACGCAAAATCCCTTGAACACACTAATTATAACAAAAAAGAGAACTTTATGTGCGAAATTGAAATAAAGTATTCAAAGATGTGAATTTTACGATATTTTCAATTAGAAACAATTCAATTACCATAGGGCTTAGATAAGAGTGACGAGATAACAAATACTCTAAGGGCAGAAGAGACCAATTTTGGAACCATTAAACTATTTATTTAGAAGTGAAGTTAATGATGTGAAGGGACTCAATTAACTAAGATTGTTAAAGAGGCTTTAAAGTAAATAGTCATCTTTGGGTTACACCCAGATGTCTATAGAAAAAAGGTCAAACTTTTCAGCATGTTGACTGCAATGCAATATCCACAGAGAACCTCAGTAACTTGATTTATAGTGGTTTTAGCATACGCAGCTCAATACTTTTTGATCCAGATTTATCTAGATACGAGTATATCACACAACAGCCCGCTTTCCCATCTTTTGTTGATTTTGTTTATAGCGTTTAACCTTCTGACGAGCTCCTAAGCCAAAAATCTACCCAGACTGCATAGGTTAATATTTGAATGTTCTGAAATCTTTCTAAGGGGTTATATATCCAGTAACAGTACTGATAGTACTGATATTTATTGAAAAATCCTACAGTGATGTGAGGAAGGAAAAAAACATTCACATTGAATTGTACTGAGCATATGCCATAACTTTCGTCACGTTTTTTATTGAAACTATCTGAAGAAGTTAATTGAAATTTCACTCAAAGTAGCAGCCATACCCCGTTAACAGCCACCAGAGATAGTCGCCATAAATCAGTATCGCCGCCCTTCAGATGATCAAAGCATTGACTAGTTTCCCAGCCTCTTTCTAAAGTTGAATTGGACCTATACATTTCCAACTCTGAATCTGACCTGGGCTGTAACATATTTTAATTTTTTTTTTTAAGAGTTTAGAGTTAGAGAGTACCTGTATGTCTTTTGCTTTTGAAGTCATTTCGATGAAGACTAGGATTAGGCCTTCCTTATATTCTCTATAAAATTTGTTAAGACCAGTTCAAGATCTCTTAAAATACAATTGATTCAACGAAAAACTGTCTCACAGCAACTGTATTCGTTGAAACTCGTACGTATTCGTATGTATGTATTTATTTCACTGGTACTTCTTCGGGAAACCTCCTACAACTACAACAAAGTTCTTCTCTAGACACTTGAATTCCTATGAAATCCAACATCTGTAAATTGTTACCTCATGAAGCAAAATTCAGGAAGCACGATCTACTCGTATGTACTATATTTCATGATTTCATTTCGCATCTAAAAACTTTTTATATCCCTGCTTTGTATGTACGCTCAAAGGGTAATAAATTTCACGTTAAACTCTAGGTGGTAGGTTGGAATAATAAAAAAGAATTAAACAGTGATTTATCAACGGGACGCTAATACTTCTTTGCTGTGTTGTTCCTGATTTGGTTTTCGCCATGTTAAGCGATAAGATGCATTTCACAGAACTTAATAGAAATACAAACACTGCCCATCAGGCAGAGAGAAAGGCGAACCGATTTTGCATTTCTTTATTTATTTATTTTTCGTTCTTTTTTTTGTTAGAAATCCCGAGAACCTATTGTGAGTGGTCCTTTTGCGAAAAAGTGTTCTGACTTTCCGTACGCACATCAAGTAAAATTACTAGCCAACGGGTGTGTTCTGGATTAATTTCGTCATTTAAAGCCACTGGAATGGATATTAAGCAGAAAGTCTGACATAAGATAGGAGTACACACATACCATGTGGAGAGGATGAGTGCAATTGATGATAGATACTCGTACAATGAACGAGAAAAGCAACATGACGCTCCATCGATAATTATAGAATATTTACATGGCTGATACTGATGCAGATGCAGATGTGATGTGCCGATGTGCGAGATGTTCACCTTTTTTGTGGTTTCGTTTTCCAAACGTTTTGATGAATTCCTTCAAAGACCAACAATCTACGAGTAGATCAACAAAAAGTTGTTCTATGAAATTGTCTGACTCATATTTATTATAAAATCATAAAGTGCAAGGGCCTCGCTTGAATAAGAATTCTTTGACATGGAATATTGTTCTATATTCAAAATGTTATGTGAACCGATACAGACTGTATATTAATATGTACAAGTTCTTGATTCCCAAAGATTTAGAAGTGTACCGTCACGTCAACATATGTACGTGCCAGTATCTAATATATATAGGGTTTTCTAATAATTACTTGGCAACTTTTTTTTAAATAAAAGGCAAACCATTTCAGATATTTCAAAAACTTTATTATTGGCTTGAAGTACAATCAAAACATTTATGAATTTATATGGCCACCGGGGGCACGTTTGCAGCGGTCAATTCGTTGGCCGAATTTCGCGTTCAATGTTGCCTCTGAGCTCTTCCAACGCCGTCGGCGTGTTTGCATAAACCAATGACTTAACGTCATTGCCCCTCAGAAAATAGTCAAGCGGCGTTAAATCGCACGAGGCGGCCAATCGACTGGCCCATGTCTTGAGATAGCACGCTCACCATACTTACTCTTCAATAAATCGATTGTAGCGTGTGCTGTGTGGCTTGTGACACCATTCTGTGCCAGTCCATATATTCCAATTCGGGCCAAAAATAATCGGTGATCATGGCACGATAACGCTGACCATTCACAGTAACGTGACGATCGTTATCGTCGACGAAAAAATATGGTCCAATAACGCCGCCGGCATGCAAACCGCACCAAACAGTTATTTTTTGTGGATGAAGTGGTGATTCATGAAGCACATGTTAGTTTTCACCCGACCAATAACGCATATTTTGCTTATTGACGAACCCTTTGAGCCAAAAATGAGCTTCGTCACTGAAGATGATTTAGCGATAAAATTCATCATCTTGGCACATCTGCTCCCAATCAGAGAACGTACGTCGCTTCAAATGGTCCATGGGCTTCAATTCTTGAGTCAGCTTGATCTTGTATGGGTGTTAACCAAGATCCTGATGCAAAATCCGACATAATGTGGTCTGAGCGATGCCCAATTCTTGAGAACGTCGTGGAATTGAATGATTTGGATCGTTGCTACGGACGTCTGAACGAAAGCGATATTTTCGACACTTCGACCAACCCGTTGTCTTACTGACATGGCAACATCACACAACGGATATGTAGATTAAAATTTTTCCACTAAACTTGTTATTGCCTGTCTACTAGGGCGAGAATTACGACCGAAAATTGGAGCCAACGCTCTTAAAGTTGCAGTCACCGACTCCGAATATCTGTAGAAAATTTTTATAATTTGCAGACATTGCTCGTTAGTGTACTTTACCACGATGAAAATGTTGAGTTTACTGAATAAATTGACAGTGGCAGTTTGATGATTAGTGAAAAAATGCGTTCACAAATTTAATTCAAAGTTGGCAAGTCCCTATTAGAAAACCCTATACCTCAGTGTATATTTGGATCACCATTTAGTTATAGCCAAGTCACGAAGACAAGAATCAATGCCAAAAATATTAATATCTGAATATCTCTGAGCCTCTTTTTAGACCTAATAATCAAAATCCAGTGTGCAGTGTGCGCTTCAGTGCCACCAACAACAAATGTGTAAAGCTACATTTCACCAGGTATACTTTGGTGATAAGTATTGACGAGAGCATGTAAGTTACGAATTTCTCCGAGGAAAGATGAAAACTCTTCACACCATGAATAACAATAATAATACCACTGTGAGAGAATATGAAGACGATGCTTACATATTTCTGGAATTAAAAAAATTTCTTGACGAATCCGTTAAAGTCGACAGTCTTTATAGAGCAGAGTTCATTTAGAAACATGAAAATGATTACCGCCTTGAGATTGCATTCTCATGAGTCAAGTAAGGGCATTTGCATAAGAAATGTGTAACAGATTCCTATTCCGTTTCATTCCTTCGGCTTCTGTAGAAATCAGTGTCAGCGCTGTTAAACATTCCAAACGAAAAACTTTTTGATCAGCTCTTTTTATCGGTTAGGATCGAGTATAGGTCATATATATACTTAAGTTTAGAGATCTCATATAGAAGTGATCTCTATGAGTGCACATATGACGGACCTTATAGAGCCCTTGAGAGTATAATTTGGTTAGACATTGTCAAGGTGCCTATGTGTTTCTAGGGATTCAATTCTGTAAGAATGTCCCAGGAATCGAAAGAGTGTGAACTCAGTTATCTTGTTGAGAAATAAGAAGCAGTCTGTAACAACTTTCCAATTTATGGTGTTGGTAATATTATACAGGATCATGCAATTTGTGGTTCCGAAAGTAAATTTAAATAAAACAAATTTATGATTTAGATTCCGATCAAATTCTTATTTCAATATATTGGTGAATCTTGCCATTATGAATGCAATATAACATCATTCAAATATCCTCCACGGAAGTTCTTGCAAAACTTGATTCTGACAGATAATTTTCGATGACTTTTCGACACATATCAGTCCATAACCAGAAAAAGAACACAACTCAACACCAAAACGCGAAATAATTTGTCCCGGAAATGTGTCTTGTAAAACCACATGTCTTTCACATCCATACCTTCTTGAAGCCAAAAAAAAAAAAAATCCTTAAACTTTGGCTATAGACATAAGAATCGACGGTGATGGTTACACCTTTCTCATTTTCGAAAAAGTATGGACCGAATTGCACACCATACGGTGACTTTTTCTGTTGCATGTGGGTTTTCACTTCCCCATTTGCGAAAATTTCGTTTGTTAACGTATCCACTGAGTAAAAAATGTGCCTCTCCGCTGAAGAAAATATTGTATAAAAATTGGTCATCCAAACGCTGATGTTCAATTACCAAATTCGCGTATGATCTACGCAGTCCGTGGTCAAATGGCTTTAATTTTTGAGTGAGTTGAACTTTACAAGGGTGTAAATTCAAATTTAAATGTAAAATACATCATAGTGTGCGGTAAGACTAGCCTAAGTGGTGTGTTCGCCGTGAAAACAATAGGTTTGAATCTTCTTCAACACTTCCACTAACGGCAGCCATATTTTCTGTAGAGCGTGCATTTCGATGATGGATATTATTTAATATATCTGTAACAACCCAAAACGTTCGTACTATAGAACCACTATTTTTGTAGTAAGTTTTCACAATTTTAACAAATTCAGCAATTGCTAAACAAACCATATTGTAAAATGGCATGTCAAATGTCCCAGATGACAGTTCGGTTCGACGTATGTTATTCAAACAGGGATGTCACACGATTTAGATGACCCTATATATACAGCATAAGGGTAGACTAAAAGGTTGATGTATGGGAATATCCTTAAAGCATATTCGTTACTGAGGTAGACCATTCATTCCTTTCTGGAATAAGGTGATTAAAGTAAACGTTGAAGTCAATTTCAGTTGATCGGTTGCGAGAGCGATTCAGTATAAGTAGACCGGCATGTCCTACATTTAATATTTGCATTGCTGAGTTTTCGGCCTTTGGGCAGAGTCGGTTGCAATCTGCAAATGAATCTGGTAGGCACCAAATGAATCTGAGTTTAGGGAGCCGGCTCTGGATAAGTTTTTTACCGCTTCAGTGATGCTTTTTTTAACATGTTGATGCCAGTACAGACTATCTAAATTACCATTAGGCACAACTAACAACAAATAACTAATTGACTGTGTGTTAACATCTGATAGTGCAAGATGCAATTCTAATTTAAAAATTTAAAAATCAACGTGATAAATATCATTTTATTTATTTGAGTGAATAAAAATGCAGTGTGAAAACTTTTGCTTAATTCTAGAGGGGAAAATGTTAGTAATCTAACAAATTAGAACTCAGAGCTTGTAAATTGACGCATTTAAAATAGCAACTATGTTTGTACTTAGTTCCTTATCCTCATGAACTGCACGTTTTTTATATATTCTAAATCCAAAAAAAATCACTTCTTACTTGTTTTGTTTTTATGTCAGTTTATCAAATTGTCTCGTGCATGAAAAAAAAAAAATGAAACCTAAATCGCAACTTACAGTTCACCTTGTGCCATGTGCGCGATTTCATTTCATCGACTCCCGCGACTAAAAGTTGTTAACCTATGCATTCCCAACATAATTGAGGTTTATGTGTCTTCAAATCTGACATCTGACACTACGCCCAAACTGCTTACTTTGGCAAATCGAAATAATCAAATCCGCACACATTGCAATTTCCTTGAACTTGACAATCCGATGAAAACAAAACAATCCAAAGACGAATAGTTACTATGTTAGAGAATTCAGACGGAATTTCAAATAATATGACAACCATTGTACTCGACCCTCCCGTTGAGCTCAATTTCATTAAATTCACTTAATAGTTGAAGGTCAAAATGGTATGCTTATGCTTAATAACTGCCGCTTTAGTGCACTCTATCAAATCGACTAGCATTGTTTTAGAGTAGCCCCCTTCCTTGCTAAAGGTCAGTTAAAAGAGTAAGTGCACTCGGGTGAAATTGATTCAAATTACAGCCGACCAACATCAACGATAACGACAGCGACGACAAACGATGCAAACAGTTGTAACTGAAGCGGTATTTCTGAAGCTGAGATTCCCCAATTTGTATTTTGTGTTGGTGTTTCTGTTTCTGTTTTTGTTTCTATGATCGGCTCAACCATCGTCATTGACACGTGACACAGCATAGCTGTTATTCGTTTATATGTTGACTATCGCAAAATTTCACTTTGATAACGACACAAAAGTCACAAAACGTAGGCGTTTCAAAAGTCTTTGTTTTCATCAATGCATCAAGACCTAGAATCATACAGAGCTTAGTAGATTTGCGTGTCCCTCCAAGTGTCCTATTAAACTTGGTTCTACTGTACACTTTTTAATGCGAAGAACTTGCACGAGCTTAATTCCAATTGCTTACATTGAGTACTCTCACATAGCTCGATAAGATTTCATTGCTTTTGTCTGTTTTATTTTGTCATCTAAAACAGTTTCATGATCTCATATGTTTAAATGATTGCATCTGACGAATGCACTACATTAAAAGAGCAAGTATAACTAAACTTATAGAAAGCGGGTTAAATCACATTTGTGCTCTTGGCACAATCAGCCAATAGAACTTCGTCGTTAACACCGAGCAAACAGCAAACGATGACATACTTATGATATTTAGATAAAATTCCACAAATAAAAATATATCTGCATCTCAGTAGTAATTTGTTAACCTAGTATATCTTTAAGCATCATGCTAATGTTTGGCGTCGGTTAACATGGTGTACCATCATGCCTTTATTAGTTTGACACAAAATTGGCAGAAAACATTACCGTCATTGATAAAATAGGAGGGCACGAGAACGAACCACAAGAAAGTAGAACGTCTAAACTGATCCAATAAATTCCTAAATATTCCGTACGAGATCTTGTCTTCCTTCTTATTGTCTACCATTTTTCAACAATTTAAATGCGGTTTTAGGCCTTTTATGTCTACAATTTACCAATGATTCAAATCCAAGAGAAACCCCAACAAGTCTAAATGGCATTATCTACATTTGTATGGCTTTTAAGGAAGTATGTAGTTATGTTCAATGAGATGCATTAGTTCTGTCATCAGTAACTAATAATCTAGTGCCATGTTGTCTGTCACTTGTTGTTTTTTTCTGAACCTTTTCTCAGTAGCTTTATATAAAAATCACAATTTGATTTCTACGGTCAGTCCTAGTTTACTAAAAATGGCAGGCAATTTGACAGACAACATGACACTTTAAAGATTATTAGTGGCCGATGACAGCACTAATGCATCTCATTGAACATAACTACATACGAGTATTGTTCAATGTCAAATTGGCTGACAATCTGAACTTTTTGGGTTTGTCAGTGTTGAAAATGCAGTTTTTTTTTTGTTTATAATAGAAACTGATAAACTGTCTACTGAAAGCGTATACCATCCAACTTTGTATTACATTTGACTAGATACCCAGAAAATTATCTATTTCAAATTCGCAAACTCTTTAACTTTAATCATATAACGTTTAAAATATAAAAGAATTCACTCTCCTTTTATTCGGAAACGAATATCATTTATGACAGAAGTCTGTCTTTTTGTCATGGGGTACAGAAATGATCATATTATAGCAAGTAAGTATAATTTAATACAAATAAAAGAGGAAAAGAAAAATATATGTCGACATTAAGCGGCATCTAGTCGTACGAGTGTCATGTGTCTTTACCTCAATTCAGTATAATTCATTATAACAATTAAAAAGCGTGCCAACCCAGACACAGATCACTCCCACACCACTACAACGCTGGCTACACCAGAACAACGCTCAACGTACAATGTCATCTAATTGGAATACAAAATTAGATCATCCATCTACGAATGCAGCTTCAGATACAGTCAGACGTGGTATTAGTATCGTATTTAGCTTTTAGCTCCTGTTTCTCAGTTTCAGTAGTTTTTTATTTTCTTTTTTTTCAGTTTTCCGAGTCACTCGTCACCCTCCACCTTACGTGACGAACTTTTCCTTAGTTCTATGTCTTAATTGTGAGGAATTTCGCTTATACGGCATAAATTTCCAGAAAAGGATTAGGTAGTGCTCGTATCGGAGAGACGTTTCCACTTTTGTTTTTCGTTTTTCCCTCTTTTTTCGATTCTTAAACCTCATGTATATTTTGCTTAGGTAGTATTTCAATTTGGTTGGATAATATTGAGTTCTCGGATGCAAAATTTGCTCCATAACCACTTGACTAGGGTCTCCTCTCCAAGCAAACAAGGAGAAGCTTGACAGTTTACCCCAGGCTGGAGGGGGAGATATATTTGAATAATTATTAAGATACACGATTGTGGTAACAATAAGTGTGTGTTTCTCGGACACATACGAGTACAAGACGTAATCCGGCTGTCAAGTGTAGAGATACATGCATATCAACGTGAATATCAACGGAAATTGTGTAATAAGCATTAATTTCTGGGTTCACTAGTGTTTTCATTTGAATGTCCAAAAAGGCTAAAGAACGTTATTATGAAGGAAATTCAACCTTGTGGCAATGACTTTGTTTATTATTTCTTATTTTGTCCATTTGTTAGAAATTTAATGCAAGAGATACAGCTTGTCACCAATGAGGGCAATAATGTAATTTTGCTCCTACATCGCGACAATTTCGAATACGAGTATGTTGCTAGACTCTAGGCGCTTGTCAGATTTGTCGCTACTTGGTGAGATTATGTAGAACCAAAGTGACGGTGGGCAATTTTGCTTGTCAATACAACGATACATTGGTACATGCAGGAGATAATTTCTCATCTGACTGGTGTGCAGATTTTCATAGTGTAAAAAAAGCTTTCTTTGCATTATGACATCAATAAGAAAAATTTGATTTAAAAATAATCTTAAACAAATCCTTAGCAACTTAACTGTTGAAACTCCCTATACTCAATCGAACCAAAGATTTGCTCGTTGTCAAAGATGCGATCATCTGTTAAACACACGAAAGCAAGTGTTAGAGTTTTTATTAATCTTTGGACTAACTATTAATATCCTTAAAGGACCGGAAAAGAAGTTCAGAAGAAAGATCACAACCCCAGACAACAGAAATTACCATTGAACGGACACTATCACGAAGGGAGCATATGCCTGACAACGGTATAAAAGATTGTTTGATTTCTGCAATTATGATAACCTCGTGCATATTATTTGAGTACAATTAAACCAGGTGAGGGCAAGTAGATAATCACATTCATTGTCTGGCGATAAGTTGACGTTTTTAAAATTGTCCGAAATGGGAAGCCGAAAACATTGGTTGAAAAGGGAAAGAAATACAAATGACGTTCAGCAAAGCATGAGGAGTGATAACTGTAGCCAAGCAATTGTGGGAGAGCAAACAGTAAATAAATGTGACAGCAGAACCACTTACAGAATCAACTTCTTACTTCTATATAGGTGGTAACAGTTCTTGACAATATTTGGCGAAGGTATTAGCCAGCTCTCTGCTAATTTTAGGTGACAACCAAATAAGGAAACAGGAAGACCAATTCGCTACATTTCTAAGCTTTTTATAATATGTATTTATCATCGAAAGCAATAAAAATCTCGTATCCGGAGCAACAACCACGTTTTTGTCGTTGCCTTGCTTAATCCTGATCAAAAACCACAAACGCCAGAGCTTGACGGGGCTTTTCTCGGAGCTCTTTAAAGTATTATAACTCTGAATAGAACTGCAAAGCTACACCTTTGAAAAAATCTTGAAGATTAAAGGAAAGGAAGATCTTATTTACATAATGTTGCAAAATTAATAGCAAAGATGGTGAAAATATAAACACCACCTTCAAAAGATTTCCGCTGTCGCTTTGCTTCCATATGCCTGGATCACATCAATTCCTGGGACATCATCATTGATAAATGCATCGAATATTAATCAGCATTTTACTTGCTATTAACTTTGGAAGGACTTTCGACAGTAATAGTAGGAAATCTATGTGCATTGCCTTGCTCCAAGAAAGAATATGGAAATTACTAATCGTCCTAGTACATGGATTTTATGTATTGTCATTTTCAACGCAAACAAAATTTTTTTGAAGAATTCGAATCTCGAAGCAGCGTGAGACAAAAATGTATATCTACATACTATGCTGTTATTGCTTTTGTTGATTATAACATATAACATATAACATAACAATAAAAACTCCGATAGACTTTAACATCTAGCCCCAAACATTTAGAACAAGGGATGCTGACGTTTAATGCCAAATAAATTATTGGACCGCTTCCAAAAGACAGCCTGTCTCCACGAGACATGATATCAATGATGGCTTCAGTCATGACATAAATATGTCCAATGTAAACTGCAAATTTGCGGGCTTGACTTAGGATTGGACATCTAAATCTAATTTTATGTCCTGTCTTCTTTGTAGACATGAACTCTGACTGAAATTTGACATTTCGTGTAATGTGAGTTGTTTTTTTGTTGAATGTTGTTGAAACCTATTTTTTTCTGCAAAACTGCCGCGTAAATAAGGGGAAATAAATTGCCTGTTATTGCATGAACATCTGCTCGCAAAATGAGATGTTTTAACATAATTTGCCTAGTCATGACAGAAGAAATATGGCACACTAAATGGCAGATGTTTCATCTGACATAATTTTGTCTCGTGGAAAGAAGGAAAAGCATACGCCGTGTGACTGAAAGTGAGAATATGCTCAGACATAAATTATAGCCCTTGGAAATAGGCTATCCTTACAAATTAGCATTGTAAAACAGCCAGTAGCCAAAGGGTGGATTAAAAGTATTGTCTTGGGTGATGACTAAACTACTGAGTTTACTAAGTCTAATTGAGAGCTGCGGCTAAAACAATTCTAGGTTGCATCCGTGGTGCTATTTGGGCTAATTACATTTCTTATGCAGAGTTCCAAAAGAAAACAGCTTTCCTATAAAAATAGGGTGGGTGGCCGTGGCTCAAGTAGTAGTGGACTTGCTTCCAAATCGGAAAGTTCGGTGTTCGAACCTCAACCGCGCCCGAAAGTTATTAATTGATTGTTGTGAGGAGGAATTTCAACGATAATGTAGGAAACAAAAAAGACTGGGTAAACTGAAATAGGGCAAAAGTGTGGATTTTACCAGCGAAAGCATTTTAGTCATTGATTGAAGTAACACTATTTTGTCACTTAGGAGTCGGTCATATTGTAACGGAAAACTTGCATTCAACTAGCAGATAATAATCTAGCAACGTTCTTTAAATACGATTCTTGATGTCAACAAATAATGCAAAACTTTTGTTGAAACGGAAAGTGATCATCATGTATGCTAATATAGAGTTCCTACCAATAACACTGCTCTAAATTGCAGAAAGTTACCAGTTTTAACTCGGACAGAACGTCACCATCGACTGACAAGGACAACAGCGCTGAGATCAATCGTATAATAAGTCAGCAATTCAATGCTTCTAAAACGGCAATTGACTAACAAAGCCTTCTTAATATCCCAGTTTTGTTCTATAGCTCAGAGGCATGGACTTTATTAAAAGTTGTTAAGGGTGCTCTTGCTTGCTTTAAGAGGAAAATTCTTCGGATAATATTCGGTCCCGTCTGCAGGGACGGTGAATGCAAGAGGGGATACAACGACGAACTATACGGTCTATATAGCGACATAGCTTTAACCCAAAGAGGTGGCCGGGTCATGTAGAGCGGATGCTGCGGTTCGAAAAATCTTCGAAAACCACAAGAGAAGAAGCAGAAGAGAACTTGAACCAACTTAGTTTGCGAATCTGAACACAGCTAGCTAAAAATCAAGCTGGCGACTGTAGCGTAAGCATAAGTTAATAAGTATATAATTTCGCCACCGATAGAATAGAAAACTCTCCGCGAACACCTTCCTTTACAAGCAGTTACTATCAACAGCGAAATTCGATTGAAGCGGTTGCCACTGAAATGCTATATCTTTGGAAATCTGATTACAGAAACTTCAGTAACAGAAAGACATTAAGTGCCAGGATAACGAGAAACAAAATACATTCTAAATCACATTGTTAATCTTGCCTCGGCTACGAAAGAGGCAACAAGCAGTAGGACCATCTTATGAGGATTCTGCTCCGTTGCTTAACGATGGACCATGTAACGAGTCATTTAATTTCGAAAAAAGTTTCCCTAGAGAGATGGGGAGCTTGTTTGGCAACCGATCTTAAGAGTCAATTAAAGTTATAGCCTCGAATTAAAATGAGCTTTTGGCAGGAATATGTTCCAAGTATCAAATAAATTAGCCTACTAGAAGTGGCTTTAGCTACAATCAGTCCCAGACCAAGGGCAAAACATCCATTTAGACTCAACTTACGATACATCGGATCGCATAAGCATTTTTTAAAGCATAAATGGACAAGTCCTAGAGCACAGGTTTCCGCTAAATTTGCTGTTGGCTTAAATAGGGTCTGACGTACCTCCTGGCTTTATAGTTATTGCCGGTTTTTTCAGGGAATTTCAAAAATAAATGCAGTCTGCGTCAGGGTTCCACTCCAATATTTTAGCTAAAAATTATCAGTAGACTGCATACAACTGCTACACTTCGGGCTGCTCTCTGAATAGAAACGAACCATACGCTGCAATAAAGCATCTTATTTTAAAGGTTAATGATGATGTCCCTGCACTTTTGCACAAAATGGTCCTTGACCCAATGGTCTATATATTTGAAAAAAGCAATCAAATTCAGTCTGAAATTGAGCTATGTAACATTGCCAAAATAATTTCACTCAGGAGCCAGTATTAAATGAATTGGGAATTTTGTAAAATTCTTAGAAGAAAAATTCATGTTTACGGTTGATGAAACCCTAACCGTGCATATTCTGATTTTTTTTCCAACAAACCATGCTTCTTGCACCGCATAATTGCTCAAAATTTCAATTTCCATGCATTATAATTGACACGTGTAGCGCGAAAACTCAAACAAACAGTTTCGCACAAAGCACGCGCGTTCACTGGAATAAACTTACACAGTGCTACGTCATAGATTTATCAACACACAAAATTTACGACGATACTCGTATTTCACATCAGATATGTTATTTTCGATCCAAAATTTTTTGTAAGTTTGTTGAGCAAAAATAAGGCCATTTTTTTGTGAAAAATTCGAAAAAATTGAACGTGTTTTTCTGATTAAATCGACGCCAACTAACCTCAGAATCTGCACGGGTCAGACGAAAATAAAAAAAAAGGAAATATTTCATAAATTGTTAGCAGATAACAAAGGTTAGCCGCCTTGGTCCCGCAATTTAAGCTAGATTACTTCGCTGGCGTAAGTACCAAATGAACAACACTTTATGTGAGGTTTAAAATTGAGGAAATAATCAACAACCGAACAGTCCATTTGATCGTTCTAGGAAATTTCAACAACACACAGACGTGTGCCATATACTCGTACTCGCCAACCGTCAAAGATCATCCAGCTTAATTAATTGTCCTTTTGATAGTTAGTTTTTCATTTCAATCACTTGCCGACAGATATATATATGAATAGACAGGCATTTCGAAAAAAAAAAAAAAAAAAAAAAAAAACCAACAAACAAATTGATGTTTGAATGAAAATCAGCAGATTATTTTGCTTCATGAAGCGTGTTTTGTTTTCAAAAGAAAACTTTTCGCGCTACACATGACACATGCCACACAAAGAGTGAGCGCTTTGCATTAGGATTCAACTGTCGTTCATTGATGCATCCAAGCTGCCTGTAACTACTTGAGATCAACTCTCATATCAAGGCAATCGCCAACGCGTCAGTGCTTTTCATGGTTTCCATTTAACAAGACCAGGGAGAGAATGACATCATTCATGGAAATGGTGGTTCGCGTTATCACTTCTGTAGTTGTAGTTTTCTTCAAATGAGATTTTTTATGCAAATGTATGTAGATAGAGGTTAAAATTAATCTCAGTGGTTGCACCATTATGCCTGCAAGATATCTAACAAATCTCAGAGACTAAAGCGTTCAAGATGCGCTCGCACATCGTGGAAACGTCAAGACTTTCGATGACAAATTGAAATTAATTGCGACATAAAACATATGTACGTATAGAATGCGCTTTTGATGTTTAATGAATGAAATGCGCAAAGTGCAGCAATGTGATAAGGCAATCCATTGATAAAGTTTTAGCAGCGAAGGATGCTTGGATGCTGTAAATAGTTTTTGATTCAATGAGGGGTTTTGTGAGTCGATGCAAATCACAAATAATGACATCAATTACTTCTGAGTATTTAATTTTTATGTCAAATTGCTAAGCAGTGCTAAGGTTTGAGACTGTAAAACGGCCTTGAGTGATCAAAAGTGGTTTTTAACATAGAAAAACAATGAACGAGAAAATTATAACAGATTGACTGTCCAACGTCCATTCTGTAGGCGTAGTTCATTTTATAAGAAATTACAAGGAAAAAAATTTGAACTAAAGATTGTTAAACCGAAAATTCCACATGTTTTCGGTTTCATCGAATAGCTTCTAAGAAATCGAGAAACTATTAAAAAGTGAACGACCAATACCTTGCACTATACAAGCCACTTTCCTTGAACCTATATATGTACAAAAGTCCATCTTGTAATTGTAATAATCTTACTGATAGACAGACACCGAAATCGTATGTACATTCGCCTTTCCCCCACCTTCCCAACCAATTGTATACAGCGGGTCTCTGTACAGATAGGCCATCCTTTCTCCGCTACTCGTGCGATTTAATAATGGATACTATCTCAAAAAAAGGCTTAAAACTGGACTTATCACCGGGTGCGACGATAACGCTCATCAAACGGTATGGGCCAGCACCGACATCAAAGATATAGGTGAGTCACTTTTTGATTATATTATAAGTAATAACCTCATTGTTTGCAACATTGGCAATGAGCCCACTTTTATAACAAGAAACCGACAGGAAGTGTTAAATATCACTCTTGTCTCCGAAAAACATCACTCAAACGCTAACGCACTGGATGTTATAGTCTTAAAACTTATTTTAGACCACAGATACATCCAATTCAGCCTGAAAGATGCTCCTTCCAGCTAACCATCATTCCGGAATTATCGGAAAACTGTTTGGCCAAAATAAAGAGGAATTTTGTCAGAAACACTATCCTCTGAACGCTCGAGTCACCCGCGTGACACCAATGAGCTTGACATGAAAATCAAAGAATATCAAAAGTCCGTTTCTAAGAGAGGGCACCACTTAAATTAAATTCATACCATTTTCAGTTAGTACCAACCTTCAAAAGATACGTGTATATATAAATTTAACAGCTGTCGGACGATTAGTTCTCGAGATATAGTGTTGTGAGTGAAGCAACTTTTGTTATTGTGAAAAAAATGGATTCAAAGCAATTTCGTGTGTTGATTTATCATTGCTTTTTGATGGGAAAAATGCAGCCAATGCAAAGAAATGGCTTGATAAGTGTTACCCGGACTCTGCACCAGCCGAACGAACCATTCGCAAGTGGATTGAAAAATTTAAAAGTGGTCATACAAGCACCGAAGATGATGCACGCGGTGGACGTCCAAAAGAGGCTGTTTTAGATGAAAACATCAAAAAAGTCCACAAAATGATTACGAATGACCGTAAAGTGAAGATATCAAAAGAGCCTGTTGGATATATCATACACGAATATTTGGACATACGAAAGCTCTGTTCAAAGTTGGTGCCGCGTTTGCTCACAGTCGACCAAAAACAACAACGTGTTGATGATTCAGAGGAGTGTTTAAAGCTGTTTAACTGCAATAAAGCCCAATTTTTGCGTCGGTATGTGAAAATGGATGAAATTGGTTCCATCACTTCACACCAGAGTCAAGTCGGCAGTCAGCTGAGTGGCGAACAGACGACGAACTTCGTCCAAAACGACCAAAAACTCAACAGTCGGCTGGCAAGGTTATGGCATCCGTATTTTGGGATACACATGGAATAATTTTCATCGACTATCAACAGCGACTATTACATTGCGTTGTTGGAGCGTTTGAAGGACGAAATCACGTAAAAATGGCCGCATTTGAAGAAAAAGAAAGTGCTGTTTCATCAAGACAATGCACCTTTCAGAAGTCGATGAAAACGATGGCAAAATTAAATAAATTCGGCTACGAATTGCTTCCTCACCCACCGTATTCTCCAGATTTGGCCCCCAGCGACTATTTCCTGTTCGCAGACCTCAAAAGAATGCTCGCCGGAAAGAGATTTAAGACCGATGAAGAAGTAATTGCCGAAACAGAGGCCTATTTTTTGGCTAAACCGAAATCGTACTACAAAAGTGGTATCGAAAGATTGAAAAATCGTTTCAAACAGTGTATCGCCCTCGAAGACAACTGTATTGATAAATAAAGTTGAATTTTGCAAAAATTTTGTGTTTTAATTGGTCTATAACTTAATTTCTAAGAGATGGTGTAACTTGTATTATTCCTTTGTTATTACTCCATTGGAACATGCGTTGGAAAGTTACTGTCATTGTACGTCATTTCAGTTTATGTCATTCATTTGAAGCGTAAACAACAATAATTTTTTTTTTCACTCAAATATGTCGAACTTTGTGCCTGGAAAAGTGTTTTTGCGGGGAGTACTTCTTCATTACTTTAATATGAAGAAAACTGCTGCCGAAAGTTAGCAAGTCGAGCGAACGTGCCAAAAGTGGTTTGCACGATTTAAAAGTGGTGATTTTGGCTTGGAAGACGATGAACGTCCTGGGCAGCCAAAAAAGTTTGAAGATGAAGAACTGGAAGCATTGCTCTATGAAGATTGTTGCCAAACACAAGAAGAGCTCGCAGAATCTTTGGGTGTCACTCAAGCAGCCATTTCAAAACGTTTAAAGGCAGCTGGATGTATTCAAAAACAAGGAAATTGGGTTCCACATGAACTCAAGCCGAGAGACGTCGAAAGGCGGTTTTGCATGTCCGAAATACTGCTGGAATGCCACAAAAGGAAGTCATTTTTGCATCGAATTGTTACTGGTGATGAAAAATGGATCCATTACGACAACCCCAAGCGCAAAAAATCATATGTGAAACCCGGCCAACCAGCCAAATAAACGGCAAAGCCGAATATCCTTGGCGCGAAGGTAATGCTCTGTATTTGGTGGGATCAGATGGGTGTGCTGTATTATGAGCTGCTAAAACCGGGTGAAAACATCAACAGACAACGCTACCGAACAAAATTAATCTTGAAGAGAGCAGTAGCCGAAAAACGCCCGGAATATGCGACCAGACACGAGGCAATAATTTTCCATCATAACAACTCTCGGCCCCACAGTGGATGGGAAGTCTTACCCCACCCGCCTAATAGCCCAGACCTTGCCCCTTCTGACTATCAGTTGTTCCGGTCGATGCTGATGGTCACTGAAATACGGTTCACATCAGAGCAAAATATCAAAAATTGGCCGGCGCAGTTCTTTTGGCACGTGATCCACAAATTGCCAGAAATATGGGAAAAAGTCATAGCTTCAGATGGGCATTACTTTGAATAATACTATTGTACATGTTTTTCTTAAAAAAACGTTCAAATTAAAAAAAAAAAAAAACCGCACGAATTAAAATATATACCCAATACTATAAAATGGACTTTCAGCCCATGTGTCAAATATAAGATATAATACACTTGTGCAAACGCTTTTTCCAATCCTCTTTCAGCGATACCGATTTCCTCTTTCCTCCTTTCCTATGCCGAAGCCTTTGACCATAGCACCAAATATATACTCATAATCAAAACAGACGTCTTCAATGAGTTGCCCTTAATAAAGTTGTCCGGGGTTGATCCGGGCCAATAATAAGAAGCACTCTTCTATGACAAAATTATGCGCTTATTAACAACCAAAATCAGGCAGATGAATAACGGATTGCATTGTCCTGGACTTGGCATGCCTCTCAAATCTTCATCCATTTGTATTCCCTGATTATCGTCATTGTACTGAAAAAGTCCAAAATGCAACCTGCCCACCCTGTGATTTGGACCCGCTTACTACAAATGCCAATTCTGAACACTATTTCGTCGCAATTAGTGTCAGGATCTGACTTTTTAATATTAGTAAATTATACCAACCAGAAACAGAGACTATGCAAAACAACTAAACGAAAAGAACCGCTGTCACCAAATGTGGTGGTGGCAACAGAAGCATAAACAAGCACGTATTGCGCATACTCGTACAGGCTACCAAGAATAGCAGGTGGGCCCTTCCTCTAGTGGTTATGACAATCTTCGTATTATCAGCTTGAGGTGAACAGCTATTCATGATGACGATGGTGAATGCAATGACAAAACCGAGACCTTCAATGTCAGAAAAGGATCTAAACAAGGCGATGCTTTTTTTCAGAGGCACAGCGAGTTGCCGCCGAGTTGCCACTAATAAAGCAGTAGCGGCAAAGATGGGCTTAGCGGTCAGCGAAGGAAAAGCAAAGTACATACTCGTACATACTGCGAGAGTGTGCTTTAGAATCTGGTAGGCAGAATTGAAGGCGCACTCGACAAGAAAGAATACGCCTTGGGCTCATCGAGGCTGAGGGTGCTTTAGACAAAGCAACTTTTGACGGCATGTGTAACTCGGCCAGACAACACGGCGTAGACGAATCACTAGTTTTGTGAATAAAAGCAATACTGGTGAATAAGACGTTGATTGTGGACGCTGGCCGCGGCGAGTATGTGGTGGCGTGTGTAAACATGGGTTGGCTGCAAGGTGGCGTTCTGACTCCACTGCTATGGTACATATTGGTCGACTCTAAATAGTTCTGTGGAAACAAAAACGTTTTTAACTCGCAAAAAAAAAAAATGTAGAAAAATTCTAGACAATTTCAAAAGTGTTATTTCCATGCGAACACAAATCGAATAAAACGTTACATCACCAAACCAAAGACGAAGCGCTATTGTGTTTGAGGCACTGTCTTCTTCGGCTCCTCTCTCAATTTCTAATCGCTGCTCTTTGGACTAAGAAGACAATTGAGTAGTAAAGTCCTCCGTCAAGCAACTACAACGACATTATACAAGACTGCGTTGCAGCGCAAAAGCTTGGACACTGATGAAAGCGGATGAAAATGCCCTCGGATGTTTAGAGGCAAAAGTTTTGCAACAATGAAAAATGGAAGAGACGCTTCAACAGCGATCTATATTATACGGGCTGGTGTACGGTGATGCCGACCTCGTCAGAAAGGCTCGGATAGCTGGGTCACCTTAAACGCATGGACACTAGCGTCAGGGAGAAAACGCGGTAAAGAATGATCTCATCATAGGTGGCATATAATAAGGTGCAGCTGGAAAAAGACCGCGCTAGCTGGAGAGGTACGTTTGCTGAGGCCCTGATCACCCACGGCGTATAGCGACATGTTAAGGCAGGATGGAGTTGATGTATATCTTCGATCGCTACAGAGTTTTTTCTCTGGACAGGCGAGGTTAGTCCAGATATTAAAAGCCAAAAGAAAGGAAAAGAGGAGAGGAAAAAGTGGATCTTCAATCAGACATTGTCCTGATAATTCCCCTTTAATCGAAGAAATTTTTTTTTTATATCTGAACTTGTCTTAAAGCCTCATTTGGCAGTGTCTATTGCACAGATATTTTCCATTCTTAGGCAATTTTTCTTCAATTTGCCAAAGCATAAAGGCCTATTTACTCAAAGTCAAAACTCTAGCATTTTGGAACGAAGGATCACCAAGGTCAATTCAATCAAATTGTTGGTAAGCGAATTTAAGCTGGTGTAAATCTGTCAAAGTTTGAAAGTCAAAAGAATGTTGATGGATTTAATTGTCACATTGACAGTTCTTACTTGTATAAAAGCATAAATGCAAGCATGCTTCTTTTTTTCTAAGTAAATGAATCAGTAGAGGGTTAAATAAAATCATAATAACAATAATATTCTCAATTTATTCCAGATATTTAGTGACCCACTGATGACAGTTTCAATTGGAAATATTCATTCATGTTGTCATGTTCTTCATTGTACAGCACGACTGGCAATCTAATATGAGATATGAAAGATTATCCTTCTCAAACTATCCAATAACATTTATTAACATGAACTAATAAGTTATTTATAAACATTGTCCCATAAATGGGTCCCTCTCTAGCTATGGTACTTACGGATTGCATACTCAGCGCAGTTGTCCTCTAAATTCAGCGTTAAATGCAACACATGTCACAAATTAAAACAACGAAAGCAGAAAACAAATATTTATTATTCTTATTGCACATCTGAACCGGCAAATTGTAACAAACACTACAGAGGCAGAGTGTAATAGTCACTTCCTCTGATCTAATGCACCAATTCAGTAGAAGATCCACTATCGCAAGTATCAAAATGCAATGCCTCGTCGGAGTCGTTGTCGCTGTCGCTGTCGCTGTCGCTGTCGCACAACGTAGCATAATCCCTCGTCTGTCATTCGTCTATATACATAACGTGATTGAAGTGTATTTTTAGCTCAACAAAAAACAACAAATCAACAAGTGGCTACACTTTCTAGTACCTATGGCGTGGAGAAGCCACCATACGAATACTCTAAGGTCATGCTTGCATTAATCATTGAAAAAGATGAAGAATTTCGGCAACGACCAAATGGCATCCGTCTCTATAAGCGAAGGTCCTAGTGGACGATAAAGTGAATGCCCATTAGTGGTTGGGGTGTATCATGTCAAATAATAACACAAAATTCCTCCAGGTCTGCTCTTAAACGAGCCCTACACATATGATTGTCCGTGCTCTGAGAGAGAAATGATGCGTCTTTTTTTAGAATTTCCTTTTGGAAACTTTTACGATGTGAGTTGTGACTTTTAAGTTGTGTTATTCTTAATTTCCTTATTTATTCTATTCTATTTTAACGATCCAGTGCGCTGGATGATCTACATCCGAAGACGGGAAAAATTGGGAAGAATCAAATTCTCTTTGACAGTCAAATGCTATTCAAATGGAATTCCGTGGAAGCCATCTTACGTCATATTATGCACATGTTCAGTGCATATTTAGAGCATGAGATGGGCGTTCTAGGGATGAGTTAACGGTAAAACATAAGGCGTTTTCGATTCAAATTCTAATAAGTTAAGGAGGATGCACTCGGGGTTTTTCTTATTGTGTGTTATAACTCACTTCCAGTGGCACTGCGAAATAATGAAGATAGAGACGAATGTAAAAAAATAAAAATAAAACCGCATAAAGAAGTCAAGATAAATCACAGTAATCAGTGTAAGCTTTCCAATAAAAACCCATTTGGCTCTGATATTGACTAGGGACTACGGTGGGGATGTTCAACGACAAGTTTGTGCTGGTTGTCATTTCGCGGGGGCATTGATAGTGAAATCATAATCTTGATCTTTGTGGCCGTGGGACTAGTTTACAGTTAAGTAGGTAAGGAAATATGATGCAGCTGTGTGAATCTTTGACGACAGTGCAAAATCTGTGTAAATTAATGTCAAATACGCTTAGGTGTGACTTACTTTTTTTTTTTTTTGTAGGTTATCGGAGATTCTGCGTTTATTTATTATTTTACTAGGTGG
The DNA here is from genome assembly GCA_907269105.1 of Volucella inanis. Taxonomy (NCBI): domain Eukaryota; kingdom Metazoa; phylum Arthropoda; class Insecta; order Diptera; family Syrphidae; genus Volucella; species Volucella inanis. The sequence goes on along the minus strand of OU026157.1, from coordinate 68,332,545 downwards.
GGTGAAAAGTAACCTCCTTGGGAATGAAATATTTTTTCTTAAATGTATTTTTATTTTGTTCAATATAGTCCCCTTTTAGTCCCCCCTATTCCAGCGATTTTCCAACTTCTTGATCCTCGTCCGAAAAGAAATTTTCCGGAAGGTCCGCAAAATACTCCTCCGTACTTTACTGATGAGCCATCTTTTGAGGTTTGGGAAGAGATAATAATCCGAGTGAGCCAAATCGGGCGAATACGGTGGATGCGACAGCAATTAGAGCCGTAAGTCATTGATTTCAGCCGTAGTTGCGATGCTCTCGTGAGCCGGTGCACTGTCTTGCGAAAACAAAATTTTTTTTCGCTCCATGTGAGGCCGTTTTGCAGCGATTTCGGCCTTCAATCACTCCAATAATGCCCAGTAATACTCGCTGTTGATGGTTTTTCCTTTTTCGAGGTAGTCCACGAAGAGTATGTCATAACAATCCCAGAAAATCGACGCCATAACCTTTCCGACCCATCGAGCCTCCTTCGGCCGCTTCGGAGCACTCGTGCCGACTTCAGTCCATTTCCGGGCACTCATTCTATTCTCTGGTGTTTCAACAGTTACCATTCGATGCTAAAATTCCGTATCAGAAAGTCCAAACACTCTTTCAAAGTGCTCTCGCGTTCGTGTTTTTAGTCAGGAGTGAGTATGCGCGGCACCCAGCGGCAGGATAACTTTTTCATATGCAGAATATTGCCCAAAATATGGCGTGTGCGCTCAGTACTAATCTTTGTGGTGTCTGCTAGCTCGCGCACCTTCACTTTCCGGTCAGCCAACATCATTTCATGTATTTTTTTTTTTTTTTTTTTTTTTTTTTTTTTTTTTTTTTTTTTTTTGACATTGTTCTCTGTAACCGCATCGGAGGGCCTGCTGCTGCGGATTCGATCGGTGGTGGAGTTGCGGCCACCACGAAACTCTTGAAACCAATATTTGACGGTGTAATCTGACGGAGCATTAGCCCCATAATATTTATTCAACTTTTCGTTTTGTTTACTAGTCCACAACTAGCACAGTGGACTTTAAAATGTGAAAACATTCTTACGGATCACCAAATTTTGATATGAATCTAAGGATTGTCTTTTTTCGTAGTGTGAAGATAACACGCGAGACATAGCAAGAAAAAAGGTTAGTCTTGAAGTAGAATTTGCTAAGGTACGTCAAAGATAGGTTAGTTGAGAATTAATACGAAAGAGAGGAACAAATTTAGGACATTGTGGGTTAATGTTGAGTTTTAATAGAGCAGAATCAGTGTTAGCAGTTAAAAGCTGATGAATAAGGCGCATGCTTTCAACTTGTAAGGGGTTCTTCTCTTCAATTTAAAGAGATATGGGTTTATAGGTTAAAATGGTCAATCCAGACAAGACCTCGTTACGTGAAACAAATATAACAATATCAAAATATGCTTGAGAAAATAACTTGTAAAGGCTCGGTACTTTGCGAGTCACGAGTCAAGTAGCATACTGATGTATCAAAAATAGTGTCTGATATTTTATTTTATCGTTGTATCGCAATATCTGGGGAATATGGCGAGTGGGGTAGGACTCCCTACCTGAGCTTTTCCAGGTAGGTTTTACCGAGTTCAGTAACGTGAGGCCGAGCAATGTCATGCTGTAGAATTACTTTTTGGTGCCTCTGCTCGTATTGTGCCCGTTTTTTGCACAGTGCTCAGCGCAATCGCATCAATTGAAGTCAATACCATTCCCCAGCGATAGTTTTATTGGGTTTTAACAATTCAGAATAAATAATACAGCCCTGGTCCCACAAAATACACAGCATAATCTTCATAGCGGGAATATTAGGCCGAGCCGACGACGTGGAAGTATGACCGAGCAGTCTCCGTGACTTTCTTCTCTTTAAGTTGCTATAATGAATCCATTTATCATCACCCGTCACGATGCGATGAAGAAAACCCTTTCTTTTTGCCGCTGGAACAGTTGTTCACAGGCGAAAAAACGACGCTCAACGTCTCTTGGCTTCAAATTATAACGAACCCAAGTTCCTTGTTTTTGAATCATTCCCAACGCATGTAATTGCTTGGAAATGGCTTGGCGGCTTACTCCTCATGCTAAAGCAAGCTCTTCTTGCATGTAGATCTTCATCGATCAATGCCTCCAATCCAGCGTCTTCAAAGGATTTTGGCCATCCTTTACGCGGATGGTCGTCACCGTCTTTGAAATGAGGGAATCAGTCACGACACATTGTTTCACTTAAAACAGCATCTACCTAAAATTTTTGGAACTCCCGATGCGGTTCAGGCGCCTATTTCTTCGAATTAAGGAAGAAAATCAACACTTCCCACAAATGACGATTATTTGGCACAAAATCAGACACTTTCACACAACCAAAAGTATATGATGCTAAAACAAAACCATTTATGTATCAAAACGGTTTGTTTACCATATAACTCATGACGTTTTGGAAAAGTGACAAACAGTGAACTTAGTCGCGCACCTAATAATTTAAACGTGCGTCAACATAAACCTCATGACAGGCATAATACGCGCTATGATCTATAAGTATGTATGTTCACTGACAGTCAAGCAACGCTTAAGTCGTTGGGTTCTCATTCTCAGCAGACTGCTTCAATGCCCCACAATACCAAGTCAACCTTCAACAAAGTGGTTGATGAAACAGCAAAAAAGACATCTACCGAAAGGTGTTAAAATGAAAAACCCTTGCCTTCTCCGTTGGTGGCAAAAGGCGAACACAGGTTAGTAGAACTATCTAGCGGTGGTGCGGCATAGGGAATAAGTTCATCGATCACTACTCAAGAGGTTCTTGATTCCTAAACTTGCTTAGCAATTTAAGGAAAAGCAATTTACTCTCTTGAAGTCACCACCATTCATAGTTACAGCACTATCTGTTTGAGATATCACATACGCAAAATGAAACTATCTCCGATGACGAGACTACAAACCATATACTGTGTAATTATAACTGGATCTTTGCCAATAAAAGAGGCGTACCTTCATCAAAAGTACTTTAACTATCATGACCTCTGAGGGTTTAGAATGGGATGCAGGAACTGTAGGAATACATACTTTAATCGCGACTATAATTAGTTATCATCAGTGAAATATCTGGACCTGGGATGTATTGGGTATGTAATTTAATTCGTGCGGTTTTTTTTTCAAAATTTGAACGTTTATTTAAGAAAAACATGTACAATAGTATTATTCAAAGTATTGCCCATCTGAAACTATGACTTTTTCCCATCTTTCTGGCAATTTGTGGATCCCATCCCAAAAGAACTGCGTCGGCTTGGCAGCCAAGAATGAATCAAGATATTCTGCTCTGATGTGAACCGTATTTCAGTGAGGACGTTCTGCATCGATCGGAACAAGTGGTAGTCAGAAGGGGCAAAGTCTGGGCTATAAGGCTTGTAGGGTAAGACTTCCCATCCATTGTTTTCCAAATAGTTCTTAACCGGAATAGCAACGTGGGGCCGAGCGTTGTCATGATGGAAAATTATTGCCTCGTGTCTGATCGCATATTCCGGGCGTTTTTCGGCTACTGCTCTCTTCAAACGGATTAATTGTGTTCTGTAGCGTCGTCCATTGATGGTTTCACCCGGTTTTAACAGCACACCCATTTAATCCCACCAAATACAGAGTATCACCTTCGCGCCATGGATATTCGGCTTTGCCGTTGATTTGGTTGGTTGGCCGGATTTCACATGTATTTTTTTGCGCTTGGGGTTGTCATAATAGATCCATTTTTCATCACCAGTAACAATCCGATGCAAAAATGACGTCCTTTTGTGGCGTTCCAGCAGTATTTCGAACATGCAAAACCGCCTTTCGATCTTTCGGCTTGAATTCATGTGGTACCCAATTTCCTTGCTTTTAAATATATCCAGCTGCTTTTAAATGTTTTGAAGTAGCTGCTTGAGTGACACCCAAAGATTCTGCGAGCTCTTCTTGTGTTTGGCAACAATCGTCATAGAGTAATGCTTCCAGTTCATCATCTTCAAACTTTTTTGGCTGCCCAAGACGTTCATCGTCTTCCAAGCCAAAATCACCACTTTTAAATCATGCAAACCACTTTTGGCACGTTCGCTTAGCTAGCGCATGTTCACCATAAACTTCCACCAAAATACGATGACTTTCGGCAGCAGTTTTCTTCATATTAAAGTAAGGAAGAAGAACTCCCCGCAAAAACACTTTTTCAGGCACAAAGTTCGACATATTTGAGTGAAAAAAAATTGTCGTTGTTTACGCTTCAAATGAATGACATATACTGAAATGACGTACAATGACAGTAGCTTTCCAACGCATGTTCCAATGGAGTAATAACAAAGGAATAATACAAGTTCCGCCATCTCTTAGCGGAACCGCACGAACTAAGTTATAGACGCAATATGAAATAGTTCAACCAATGCCCGATTTTCCTTACACAGTCGGGGACCTACATACACACCATGGTTCTTAATTTGAATACCGAAACAAACGGGGAATTAGCTTGCTCTTAGTCCTTATTAACAAGTAATAATCCTCATTATTGCTGGACAATGGAATAAAATTGATTGATTGATCACGAATATCAGTCACAGAGTTCGGTAAAAGATGTCTTCATATCATCTCATAGACCTTAGGACCAATCGCATCTCTACCAAAAAGAACTTTAAAGAAGGACGGACCCAGAACCTGTACACATATAGATGAGAAAGTCATACTAAATGGCTACCAATGAAATTTACTTACTTGCTTACAGATCCTATTTACTACAATACAGCGGTTACCGGATCGGATTGTTGGCATTAAAAGCGACCATGAGCAAGTGGAAGGGAAGAATGTTTTTTTTTTGGCTACATACCATATACGAGTACATACCTTAATGCAGCATATAACAGTGTATCAAGGTAGCACATTTGTGAGTGTCAAATTATACAAAGGATTGTAACAAGATGACAGCCTTAGCCTGCTTCTGGAAAAACTTATACACGATCCTGTCTGTAAGAACCAGAATTGGATATTGGAGAATAGAAAGCGTTCAGCAAACTGCTGGAATACGTCATGAAAGTGAAAGGATCATCGGAAACAAATTGAAGATAATAGCAAACTGCAGAATTGGCATTTATATACGGCCTCATATTTTTAATCAAAATTTGGCTAAATTTGGACAGTAACTACTACTAAGGTTGTTAACGTTGCTGTTGAAGTCGTTGTCGATACCGCTGCTGACGTACACTTTTACTATAATCCTTGCATTGTTAAATAACATTATTATGGGGAAAACATTTATGTTTTTAAATGAATATCAACTCATTTTGTAAACTGTGGTAGAATATTTACTAATTTTTCTATTGTAGGCAGCCTTAGGTGTTACGATGGCAGTAGCATTTTTACTACTTAATCTTTTAAGTTCTTTTGGGCTCACAAGTGAATACTTATTGGAATGAATTCAAATAGAAACACAAATCATAGTAATAAACTCATTTCATCTTAATCTTATCTTATCATCTCCTCAATGATCCCTTCTTACATAACTATAAAGACAATCTTTTACAGCATTTCACCCAAGAGGAACTCCTTATTAAGTATCTGGTCGCACATTTAAAATCATTTCAATGAATCCACAGCACTCGTAGTTGTGAACAGATTTCTCATATCATATCACAGCAAGCAATTCAATGAATGACTGTGACTTGAAGCGGCCACTTATTGAAGTCACGCATCTTATTTATTGCTCTAAAAACTATCAGATACAAAACATTTGCAGTTAAAAACCTCTTCTTTGCCATTTTCATTTTCATACGTTTCTTCCTTAACTACCACAGATACTCTTAGTGGTAGACTTATACAGACGTATTCCGCCCAAGCATTTTACGAGCATGGTATCAGTTTGACCCCAACTTGTTATATTGTATGTTATAGCCGCCCTAAGGAAACGCGAAATGTTCTTCCATCTCCAAGTATCGCATCTGAGACGATTATATGTACCCCATTCGATCTAGAAAGCTGCATTTTCGCTTATTTATTTGCTTTCGTTTAGAGATTCCTTGGTATCTTTTAGATTACAAACAGGCGGAAAGTATCCATAGTAGAGTACTCATAGAAGAATTTAATACACTACTCGTAGATTCGCGCGCAAAGTTAGCGGTGATGTCGGCCTTAACAATAAATTACTGTGCCACACAAGAACTTTCCGTTTGGTGTTAGATTCTGGATTGTGAATATTGCAGTGCATCATCATTTCTGTCCACTTGAGATAGTCGATTCCTTCAAATAAAGGGCCAAGCGAACTACATAGAAGAAAATACTCGCCGAGAGCATGGCCGTAGTCAATGTCTGCAAATTTTATTTATTTTATTTTTTTGTTGCTTTTTTATTTTTATTATTGTAATTTTTTTCTTTTTGTGCTCTTCTTTGTTGGAATTTGTTTATTGTTTGGAGTGTGTGTGTGTTTTTTAAATCTTTTTCCTTCTTTCGAATTGAATGGAAGTGCAGCCGACAGCAAAGACCACAGACCGCTCAGAGCAAACAGTCGCCAACACCGTTTGTTCGCTTTCTTTTCGTTTCGTTATTGGCCTTAGTAAGTGGCAGCAATATCATTTAAAGTCGACATGTATCATACTTTGGTTTGGTATATCCTTGGGGGGTATGTAATCAGATTTCGGTTCATTGCAAGTGATGGAATTGGTTTATTGGAGCAATTTTTAGGCAAAAAACGGACAATTGTTTGGATTTCAATGGATACACCAAAACGTAAATTTATATAAGGTGTCAATTACAGTGGAAAGGTAAAATAATAAAATACATACAACACTTGACTTCCTAAGCAATCCAACGTTTCCTAAAATGTATTCTATTAGACATAGAGGTCATCTATTAAGGAAGCAAAATCTCGGGTTTGTTGTATTCGATTATGGGTTAGAAAGTACTTGGAAAAAAAAACTCTCTTGTAAGTTCAAATGGTAGCATACATCCGAATAAAGGGATCTCTATGACCTACATCCTGGAAATGACCTACAATGCTACGTTTCGGAAGAAAAGCAAAAGCTGGCGATTTAAGTTCGCCCTCAACAGTAGATTCACTGCCAGATTGTTGACAAAAGCAAATGTCTGGACGGTATACGATTAAGTATTAATATTCGTTCCACATATCCTATCCATCTCCGGCGACAGATGCGCCATAACTCGTATATCTTGTGTTCAAAATAGTTGAAAATATCTTTATAATGCTACTGGGCTTATTAACCAATTATGTTCTTTTTTTAGGCCACAGAAATAGCAATTGGCTATTTTATCATGTAAATCTTCAAATGATTTCTGACGAGGTGTCATTACTAGAGTTAGTAGCAGAAAAATCCATCTCTATTCTCATTCTATGGCTAAGTATAGCTCGTTTCTATAGATTCTGTCATGTATATTTTAGATGATCTCTAGAATCTACCGTAGTGTGATCAATTGTGAACTATTCTGCCCTGCAACCGCACTTATCGGGTCATTTAGATGGTTGATAAATAGTTTTAAGAGTTAACAAAGTACCGTAGACAATATCTTGTAAGCTGCCTCTAAATTTTGCACAGTTTAGACGGCCTCCTTTTTTGCAGATCAGTCAGACGTTAGTCATACTTTCCTCCGACCAAATCGTTGATATGAGTGGCGTCGTCTTTTCACCAAACCATCTACGGCTTAAACAGCGTAGAAGGTAGTCAATCTAATCCGAAACTTTAGTTATTTTTAAATTCAAATGGTGCTTTCTTAATTTCATGTAGATTAAGTGTGCTGAAATCTTGTATTCCATCGCCCAAATTGAATTGTTTGCATGGTATTTCAAAAGGTTGGCACGAATATGTTTGAATTCATAATTTAAACAGGAAGGCAAGTGTTTCGTAAACTAACTTGCTAAATCCGTACTCGTATAGTATATAGGCAAAATTAAGATTTCTTCTCCATTGCCACATCAATATACTCGTACCTCACATTTATAAGAAATGTTTTATCTGGCATTATACGAGGGCTATAAAGCGTTGTACGTTGTACGCAATGTACTAACTACATCATACACCTTAGCCATGTTAACATCTTACTAAGCAACATGCTAAGGTTTTTGGCAATTTAGGCATAATCTATAATAGAATTGTTTAAGAGTAGGTAAGGAAAGTTAGTAATATACACGCTGCCTGACTCGAACTGCCACCAACTTCAGACTGCTATAATTTCCAAACCGTTCATTACAGTGAGTTCAAATTTTGACAGATGACAGACAATTTTATTATTTACAAGCCTTTTAAACGATTTGCGCCCTCGCGGTGGAATTCAAACGTGATAGTGTGATTGCTTTATATTTGGCTGGAAAACCACAAGTAACTATCGTTAGAGCCCTCCAGCACCTCAACGTGAATAAATCATTTGTGCCTCGAACCATAGCTCGGTACCGTGATACTGGCAGCGTTGCAAAACACCATGGGGGTGGTCCTAAAAAAAACAGCAACATCGGCAGAAATGGTTCGGAAAGTGAAGGCTCGAATTAAGCGAAATCCGCGTCGAAATGGAAAAAAAATGGCTCGTGAGCTCAACATATCGTTGGAACGGATGCAATACATACTGAGAAATGAGTTTGGGCTCAAGCCCTTGAAGTTCCAAAAAGCACACGTTCTTACACCGCAACAGAAAAGAGTTAGAGTCGAAAAAGCGAAGGAGTTGCTACCCTTGCACGAAAGTGGTGAGTTGCCGAATTTGGTGTTTTTTGATGAGTCGCCATTTGTTATCAAGCAATATGTCAACAAACAAAATGACCGAGTTTACTTTTCAGAGAGGTCCTTCGAAAATTTACACCTTTGGACGGCCACCAGAAAGCAGGCAGCACCGATGGTGTTGGTTTGGGCCGCCATAACTGCCGATGGTCGCTCTCCGCTCATATTTTTGGACAGTAGCGTCAAAATTAATGCGATCGTATACCGTGAAACTGTCTTAGAGGCAGTATTAAAGCCTTGGGCGAACAATCATTTCGGTCGGAGACCGTGGACATTTCAACAAGACTCGGCAGCGTCTCACAAAGCGCGCGTCAACCAAGATTGGTTAATAAACAATGTTCCACACTTCATTTCTTCTACACAATGGATTGCAAATTCTCCGGATGCAAAATCTGTCTGTGGTATTTTTAAAGCGAGGGTTGGCACTAAAAAATACCAAAGTTTGGACCACCTCAAATAAGTACTTCGCCGGAAATGGGCCAAAATACCGCAGAGTCACTTGCGTGCAGCATGCGATGCTTTCTTTGGCCGTCTTAAGGCCATTATTCGCGCCAAAGGTGGATATATTGAAAACTACTGATACAATCTAAAAATTGATGTATTTTCCAACATTTTTTGCTTGGCACAATAAAATTTATCAAAAAATACAATAAAAAAAATTTTTTTTTAAAAGTTGCAGTACGAGTCAGGCAGGGTATATAAGTAGTCTCCTCTAATGACGATAGTGGTTTTAGGAAGAGCCCATTTCTAAAGAGCTAAAGACAAATCTCTTCCAAGTCCCTGTTAATTAATATTATAAGTGCCATCTTCATGATTCCAAATGGATTGCTTTGCAAGAATTGAATATCATTAGCGTACATCTGTGTGCGTACTTGACAGTGCCTGGGAAACAATACATTGATAAGGATTTACTGTACATTAATAAATGTCCGACTTATGGTGTCAATTGCTTTGTGAAAATCTGAAAATATAAAAAACTTAATCCGATCTTTGCCCTTTGGCCTAGAATACCATCTGTAACGTTTTTTTTTTTTTTTTTAAGAAGCCAATTTTTCTACAATATTTATGGGACAACAGGAGGTATATGTTATTTAAAGTCTAAAGCAGTTTAATTTCAAAAAGTATTTTCCAATTTGTATATAATCGTACTCTTTAGAGAACGATGTTTTTTTTTTTAATAAAAACTACTTTAAGGTTTTTTTTTCTAACAATTAATACGTTAAGGTAGACTTGAATAATTTGGGAATGTTTTACATCAGTCTTCTTTTGCCGTTTATAAGGAAATATAGTACGAATAGAGACTGGCTGGCTGCTGTGGATTTCGGATGTAAGTTTTGGTGTTGGTATGCTGATTACTATCCAGCAATAATTAACTTCATAAAACTCGTCATCAACTCGTCATAGCAAACGAAAAGCACCTCTAAACATTTCCTTCGAGTACAATATGAAAAGTAATCTTCCAAGTCTTGCGAAACCCTATACTGTATTCTTTGTTTATTCAAAATTTGATTATACGAGATGTGTTCAAAAAATAAGGTGACTTTATTTATTCATCAATATTAATGCTGTAACCCTTGGAAGTAATCCACCTCAGATATAATACACTTCTCATAAGCACTTTTTGATATAGCCTTGAGCTCTTTCAGCGATGCCGTTTTTATTTCCCCAATCATTGCAAATCTCTGTCCTTTCATAGGTCTCTTCAGTTTTGGGGACAGGACCAGTTATTCGACATCAATTATTACCATTTTAATCAAGTCAGGACCATCGTTGACGTCATTCAAGGGCTCCTGAGCGATGCTTATTAGATGGTTCTTCTGAGCAAAATTAAGAAGTTTCGGAACAAATTTCGCTGACACACGTCTCATGCCTAAAACAACGATTTTTCAAAACAATTTTCCTCACAGCTTCGACGTTATCATCTTTTGTTGATGTGCTGGGACGTGTAGAGCGAGGTTCTTCATTTGCATCTTTTCGGCCATCTTGGAAGAGCTTGTAACATTTATAAACACTTTTTTTACTAAGAGCAGACTCACTGACTCACAGACTCATTTTTGTATATGCCAAAAACAAACTAAATATGCTATATACTTGAAACTGTGAACATATTTTCGGGAAAAAAAAAGAAAAAAAAAATCACTTTATTTTTTGGACACACCTCGTATAAAATAGAGCACTATTCCCCAAAGGACATTGTGCAAAATATTATTTGCACATTCGTTTTCTTTTTCCAATCCATAATTGGATACCATCAGAGCAAACAAGTTTTGGTATTTGATTATATATACAATATAACAACGTATATGTCTTATATATGTATATATTAATATATAATAATAGGTTAGGTTTATGATGGATATATCATCACATAGACCCCAGACATGAACGGGTCCATCGCGATCCCTGTGGAACCAGTTGAATTTGGTTTCAAATTGCAAAAACCTAAACAATCACCTTAGTGAAACACCCAATTTCTTTGTAAAAGCCAAGAAGGCCTTTGAAGTCCGTGCCGTCTATTTCCTCTAGGTTTTCGAAAAATTATTTCCTTAAAATATAGTACTCTTCTTTGCGTGTTTCCTGAAGGAGACAGTGTCTTATCAAGTTTCTATTTCTGTTTAATTTTATTACCTTTCTAGATCTTTTGCCGTCAAAAAGTGGCCCGAGAGTCTTGGGTACTCTGTGTCTTTCAAGTCTTGACCACCTTAGGTTGGAAGTTTTTGTGATTTTTTTCTCGATAGAGTCCCTTACTATAAAAATGGGTGGTTTGTTGTTGGCAACCTCACTATTGTCAAGTAGCCCGACACTATTATCAACCACTTGTTTATGTCCTTTAATACCCCAGTGTCCTGGCACCCAGCACAGTCTCACCCGGTTCTGACTGCATAATACACTGTGCGACAGCCTTCGACTATATGAGAGTTAATATCGTCTGATCGATACTCTTCAAACACAGCTGCGATATTCTCAGTAGAACAGCTGCTCCGGGGCCGGCCATATCTACCAGCATCTCGTTTTGTCCCATACTCTTCTGGGTGAGCGGCTAAATATCGTAATGTAGTATCTGCGCCAAAATTCAACAATTATTACTTAACAATTATTCCGCGTTCTTTTCTTATTGACGTAAATTTTGTATGGGTTTACCCAAAGTATATGTCGAATTAGAACTGATATTTGTCGCCATTTGTAAAAATTAAAGCATCTTCCGATAGGGTGATGACTTTTACGCTACATTGTACAATAAAACTAATTAGACGCATATTACATCAATAGAGTAGTAATAATAATCAACCTAAAAATCTTCCTATTGTTTCACTTTTTTTTTCTGTTTTTAATATTATTTATGTCGTTTTGTTGTTGTTGTGTTTAAAAAGGTATTCATCGCTACTTTTCTTCTACAAATTCCTACAAAAATCTCGCTCAAAGAGACTTAATGTTCACTAAAATATTATATTAGGTTGACAAGTAAGTAATTGCTAATTTTTTTATATAAATAAAACACACTTTTTTTTAGTTACAACAAATAAACTTTTATCAATGATATATGTATTTTCCCTCTTATTCGATGACTTCGTAAAATTCCACATTCGTAGAACTTCTTATCTTTATTGTCAAAGGACTGAACCAAGTGCCAATTTCACAGCGTCATAATCATTGAAAGTTTTACCATCCAAAGAGTTTTGCAAAAATCAAAATAAATGATAATCTGATGGAGCAAAGTCAGGGCTATATGGTGGATATAACATTAATTCCCAACCAAGCACCAATAATTTTTGTTGAATGACCAAAGATGCATGTGGCCTAGTGAAAAATGACACCTTTTCGATGGATTAATTCTGGTTATTTTTCAATTGATTCTTTGATCAATTCAGCTAGAAGCAGCTGAAAATACACCACATCTTTCCAATCCCACCAAATTGAGACCAAAATCTTCTTTTGTTAGATATCAGCTTTCAAAATGGATTGTGCTGGCTCATCAAGCCTGGACCATGATCGGCAATTACTTAGTTGCCAACCCAGTAGTATCTCGAAGGCTCTTGATTTCTAGTGTTTGTATCTACTCGTATCTTCTTTTATCTGTAACATACTTTCATAAAAGACTAATATGTATAAAAAATGGAGAAAAAAAAATTCATGTTCATATAGCCGTGACTGACTTCCTCCAGAATTGATAATTTCATCATAATTTCTTTCATTTTATTTTTCCCCATTCTTAAGTTGCTTGTCCATTTATTCCCTCCTTGCTAATATGTCTTTGATTAAAAAAAGAGCTTCCGATAAGCTTCAAATCAGAATATGAATTTGTCTTATAGTCGCAATATGCTATCGTTTGGCGGTCTTACTGATTTTAGGCTATCACTGTTAATGTCACCTTTGACATTTCATGTGAGCAAGTATATGATTTATCAAAACAATTAAACAAAATTATAATAGTCATATTGTCATTGGTCAGAACTAATCGCTCCAAGTGCTTAAATGTGATTTTGTTTTTTTTTTTTTTTTCAATTCAAATTTTCTCTACAATTTTTATTAATGGATGCTGACCAATTCGATGGGTCTCTCGTAGTTGTACTTATTGTAATTACAAAATGAAATTTTGTCGCTTCTCCTTGTTCTGATTTAAAATTCAAGGAACGTTTTGTTGATAAGATTGATGATGGTGGTGATGCTGAAGTAGAGAAAATGATTGCTTCCACATGATTTCTGTGAATTGACTATATTTTTAGAACTGACAGCATCGATTGCAAAAAAATTAAAGAAAAAATAATTAAATTGGATTTGTTATCAGGATGTGTGGTCTTTCTTAGAATGGCAACATTATTTGGTTCAGTTTGGCAGAGATTTTAAGTATCCACCACGTGGTTTGGATTTGGTGGTGGTTTTAGATTTTTTTTCTCATTCCAGTCTTTTGTTCTACATTTTGTGATAAATTTAAGAGCAATCTGTAAGACGACCTCGTTTACATCATTTCCTATGTGTATTGAGTTCTTTACGATAAAGTAGGTTCTGACTTATTCCCAGAAATAGGGATTTTTTTTTAGAGATAAAACAAATTTTATATTTTGCAGTATAGTTGATGAAGTTACAAATTTACTAAGAATAGTGAAAAAAATTGTATTTCTTTGAAATCCAACAAAAAGAATGACAAGAAGTTAAATATAATCAAATTGAGACAAACATTTAATTAATAAATCGCATGGCATGTTATTTTTGTTATTGGGTCTATAACTTAATTCGGTTTGCTAAGAGATGGCGTAACTTGTATTATTCCATTGGAACATGTGTTGGAAAGCTACTGTCATTGTACGTCATTTCAGTATATGTCATTCATTTAAAGCGTAAACAACAATAATTTTTTTTCACTCAAATATGTCGAACTTTGTGCCTGAAAAAGTGTTTTTGCTGAGAGTTCTTCTTCATAACATTAATATGAAGAAAACTGCTGCCGAAAGTCATCGTTTTTTGCTGAAAGTTTATGGTGAACATGCGCTAGCTGAGCGAACGTGCCAAAAGTGGTTTGCACGATTTGAAAGTGATGATTTTGTCTTGGAAGACGATGAACGTCCTGGGCAGCCAAAAAAGTTTGAAGATGAAGAACTGGAAGCATAACTCTATGAAGATTGTTGCCAAACACAAGAAGAGCTGGCAGAATCTTTTTGTGTCACTCAAGCAGCCATTTCAAAACGTTTAAAAGCAGCTGGATATATTCAAAAGCAAAGAAATTGGGTTCCACATGAACTCAAGCCGAGAAACGTCGAAAGGCGGTTTTGCATGTCCGAAATGCTGCTGGAACGCCACATAAAGGAATCACCAATCGGATTGTTACTGGTGATGAAAAATGGATCCATTACGACAACCCCAAGCGCAAGAAATCATATGTGAAAGCCGGCCAACCAGCCAAATCAACGGCAAAGCCGAATATCCATGGCGCGAAGGTGTGATCAGATGGGTGTGCTGTATTATGAGCTGCTAAAACCGGGTGAAACCATCAATGGACAACGCTACCGAACACAATTAATTCTCAAAACAGTGGATGGGAAGTCTTACCCTACAAGCCTTATAGCCCAGACCTTGCCCCTTCTGACTACCATTTGTTCCGGTCGATGCAGAACGCCCTCACTGAGATACGGTTCACATCGGAACAGAATATCAAAGATTGGCTTGATTCATTCTTGGCTGCCAAGACGGCGCAGTTCTTTTGCGATGGGATCCACAAATTGCCAGAAAGATGGGAAAAAGTCATAGCTTCAGATAGGCAATACTTTGAATAATACTATTGTACATGTTTTTCTTAAATAAACGTTCAAATTTTGGAAAACCGCACGAATTATAATATATACCCAATATTTCAATTCTATAAATTATAATACAGACTCATCGGATAAGAGGTGTCATTTTAAATCAACAAAAAAATCTAACATTTTTATAAGAAAGAGTGATGTTTTTATTTTAATCTGAAACAAAACCTTTGAGGTTAGTAAATACAATACAGTATCTACCAAATGTCTGCCTCATCTTTGCATACAAATGCTCATTCTTTTGATAAAATTTTTTTTTATCATGTTCTCAGCTCTGATATTTTCAGACTTTATCTTAACCATAGTTCCAAAGAAAAAAGGCCAATTGGAGAAAAATCACACGTCCAGAAAATTTGCGACGCAATCGAGCTATTGTTTTTCAATCTGTATGGCATATGGCGCTCTCCTGCTGAAAATAACGTCAACCGCGTTCATAGCATCAATTTAAGTCAAATCCAGGACTGCATTCACTGAAACTGTCGCACCAAGATTACTTTCGAAAGAAAAGTGGTGCAATGGCACCGCCAGCCAAAAACCGCACCAAACAGTTACTCGTTGTAAATAAAGAGGTTGTTCCACTATTCCTGTTGTCTTTTCAGAGCCCCAGATGCGACAGTTTTATTTGTTTACTTACCCAAACAAATGAAAATGAGCCTCGTCACACAGAATAATTTTGTTTAAGAAATCGTAATCTTATTCATTCATTTTCAGGACAAAGTCAAAGAAAGCACGACATTATGAGTGATCTGTTGGCTTCAATTCTTGTATCAACTGGACCTTATAAGCATTCACTTACATATGAGCCCAATTCCTGTGATTGCTTCAAAATGGACACACCTAAGTTTTCAGTGGCACTTTCAGCCTCTGTGCCGATATTTTCACCTGACCTTGCCGAACGAACACGAGTTGGAATCTTCATTATAAATAACTTGTCTGAGACGTTCAAATTTAACGATTAAATTCACTATATCTTTGCTAGAATGCACTTGATAATGACCAAAAGCAATACGCATTTTACGAAACGGATCGATTTATATTTAATCACCTCCTAGTTTTTACTTATCAAAAGTTATAGCTATAATACTTGAATGCTAGCATTTGAATAATGGCGCGAATTTTAAAATAACACCTCTACTTTTTTCTGACTTCGAAAATCCATCTGCGCTTACTAAGTTTGTCAGAGCAGCACCAGTTAAATTATCAGAGTCACTGATGTAATTTGGCACAACTTTGTATGAAGGTTAGTCTAGTCTAAATGCGGAGCTATTTTCGATCTAAACCATATATCAAAGTCTACATTTTTAATTCAAATGGATATAACATAGATATAAGGTTTACACGATGTTTTTTTTTAGAATTTGGCAGTATTGATTATTTTGACATTTCTAAATATCATATTGATAAAATTCGAAACTTTTTGTGGTAAGAAATAATGACACGTCAAAGAGCACTTAGTGGTTTTGTAATCAATTTCGTTGGATGATTTTTTATGATTTTAAAGTAGTCTTACTCACTATGGCTTTTGCTACAATTTATATTTGGTTTGAAGAGTTCAAATGCGGTCTTGTTAGCGTCAGTGATGAATTTCGTGAAGGTCGTCTTTATAGTTCTGTTGTTCCAGAAAACATTAATGCCGTACGGGCCATGATGGAAAAATACCGTGAGATAGAAGTAATCTTGGGCATTCGTACGACCGCAATCCAATCAATATTGCATAGACATTTACTATAGCTGTAAAGAAGCTTTATGCTAGGCGGATAACACACAAGCTGAGCGATGCTCAAAAAAAGGGGTCGTCCTTAATGCTGCAAATAAATGCTAAAAAAATTCAATCGTGATTCTTCAAAAAACGTGTGCAGCATCGTTACAGGAGACGAAACCTGTATATAGTCGAATGATATTCAATATCTGAAGTTTCTAAAGGTGAATTAATGAGCCATTACCCATATTCTCCTGGCATATGGCATAATGACTTCTTTTTGTTCGCGTGGTCAACATTTTTCAATACCAAAAGAGGCTGTTTCTGCAGTATTTAGAAAAAGTGTATGCATCTTAACCGAAAATACTTTTTAGAACAATAAACTATTTAAAGTATGTTTTTTCTTACATTTTCTAAAAATTTTCGGACAAAATTCCACAGGTAATCGAAATGGTTCGATCTTGAAGTCTTAGCAATGCGTCCAATGCAAAAAGCCATCTCAGTTATGTAAATGAATGTAAGCTAATATTTATCTAGATTTAGCTAATGACATTTCCCTCGCGAACATTTGAAAACTTAACTTTTGAAGGATCATTAAGTCAAGTTGAAAACCTGTCTACCCATGTTGACACCGTTGGGAACCTAGTATCACTGAAATCAACCTGGAGAATTCTTGTTATAAAAAAAAAACAGATTTCTAATGATGATACTAAACTAAAATTTTAAAGTTGATAGCTAATCGTAGAAAGGTTTAAATATATTTTAAAGAGGTTTTCGTATACGAATATTGAATAACTCACTCATTGGCATATCTTTTCCTAAGTTATTTCTTTAAAAATTTTATTTTTTATGTTGTGTAAGTGAGTGAGTTTTTCACCATGTTTTCTGATAAATTCGATTTTTATAACATGAATTAAGGACTTGAAAGTAACAAGTACACATTCTTACTATAGAAAAAAATCCTAAACCGAGGTTCTTCAATTTTTTCTCAATGATGAGTCTTGAAAGTCAAAGTTTCCTTTTGAATAGTTTACCATTTATCATTTTGTATCAGATGATAATAATAAAAACTATGCCATAAATAAAAGTGGAGATATACGCTTCGAGAAAACTTTGAAGCTGTTATTCACTGCAAAAATATTTGAAATAGTTTAATTCATACACTTGACATTTCCAAGTCGTCGTACAATAACAACTGGGAATGTTGCTTGTGTAATACGAAGTTTGTCCGAAAACCCATGTTTATTGATCTCAGGAATTGGGCATATCAAAAACAACACTTCATCGAATTTCACATTAAAATTTGAATCATAAAACCTATGCACTTGACACCAAAACCATTAGAAGCTTTGTCAATCAGCTGTTGGAAATGCATGAAATAAATTAAGAATTCAAGAAAACGTCATTTTGCGCGATGAGGCGTATTTCTGTATTCAAGGCGTTGCTACTAAGCTGTGTTACCGCATTAGGCTTTAAAAAAAATGTATATGTTTGGTGCGGGTTTCGGACAGGAGGTCTCATTGGACCTAATTTTTCTTGAAATTAAAAGAATCTATATGCCCATATGGATGCTGCAGAACAATTTCTGTTTTACAAAAAAGTTTTCTGTCAGAGTCATTTCTCGAAAGACGTAGCCGTCAATATCATGCGATTTAACACCGTGTGACTTGTTTTCTTGGAGCCATATGAAAGAAAAGATTTAAAGTAAAGCTCTCCAGACAAGTAGTGAACATCCCAAATCCCACATTTATGCAGCAAGTTTGCGAAAATATTACGAACAATTTTAACAAAATAACCGTTTTGGCCTCTATTTTTGTAATTTTTTTAGTAATCGAACAGATTTCATATCTATTTACTTAGAATGTCTCCTAATTTGGTTCAACCTCATTGGTCCAAGATTACTGTTTTCGTAAATGAACTATAACCTAGTTTTCTAACATGTAATGTCCATATAAATGCAAGGATAAACAAAGTGAATATAACACAATTTTCTAAATTTTGAAATTTTAACAAATTGTTGTCGTCAAATATGCGGAAATGTTAATCGAAAAATGAAAAATGAAAAAAATGTTACAAGCGAGTTTCTTACCCCTCATATTTCATAAAATAACCATTAAAACCAACTAAAGCCCTAGACGTGATTGACGACTGGTGCACTAGTAATGCCATCTTCCGTCTAAAAGGAAGTGGTCTTTGGTACAACGGGCACTAGAGCTTTGACGACCTTGCATGCCGTCCGATACAATGACATCAGAACTCCTGTTGCGGAAAAAACACAAACTCGAAATCTAAGCCAGGAAAGTAATGTAATCGAGTCTTCACGGACGGCTTCAAAATCTGCTGCTGTTTTTCTGCAGAACGACAACGTTAGATTTCACTTCACGTTAGGAAAGCTTGCATCTGTCTTACAACCGGAGATTAACGCAATCCTGATGTCAACGAAATATATTGCGAAGAACCGGTGGAGGCGCCGAAGTGTTTGCATCTGTAGCGATAGCCAAGCTACGCTTGGAGCTTAGCTATTTCCTCTTTCGAGTTCTTAGCTAGTTTAAGAGTCCCAGGTTACAATGAACTTCCCAGACATGGTTCAGAGGAGAGATTTCCAGGACCCGAACCTACGTTAAGTCTAACTGCGTCCTCGGTTAAGGTTTCCATTGGCAGTTGGATCTCATATAAGCACAACTGCAGATGGCACAGCTTCCTCACGTCTTTTAATGTAATAAATTATAAATTTACACAGGATATAGACTAACAACAACAACAAAAATTGCATATAATGAACAAATTTATACAAAGTAAGTTATAGTAGATTAAAACAAGAACGAAAAACAAATAATAAAAATCGAAAGCGTAACCAAATAATTAGACATTACAACAAAAACCAAATCTGTTCAAACTGATTATACATGACTTCACATGATTGGGGAAACCATTCCATTTCCTGCCTGATAATTATTGGCGATTGGAAAAACAAAAGTTAATTTTGTGATACAAGGTGATTGGTTGAAAAGTATAAAACAGCACCCATATTTGAAGTACGCCCCTAAGTTACAGCCAGGAATTTGACGAGCTTCAGACAAGATATGATCAAATCTACAAAGATTGAATACAAACCAGACAATGGAATTAATGAAACCTGTAGTTTTTGAAGCGTGTTGCAGTCACAACAGTTAAACACCGTCAGCCAGCATATACCATATATAGAATCGACAATGGAATAAAATTGAAAGGTAGGCCATTTATAAGCAGAGAGAATAGTAATGGCCCAAGAATAGATCCTTGGGGAACCCCACTATTAACAGAAGTAAATGAAGAGCGTTTTTTTATTATCTAAAACAGCTTTCCAACGAGTTGTCATATATAAATACATTAGTTTGTTAGAACGAAATATGTCATTAGCTTATCACACGACAGTCAAAAGAAAAGTCAAGTTATTTTATCATCGTATATATGTAGTATAATTATCGCCAATTGCTTGTCTAATATCGTTAGAAACTGATGTCCAACTGTGTCCAGACCGGAAACCTGACCGCACAGGATTAAGAAGCTGTTTTCTTTTTCTTTAATTGATTCTTTTATTTGGTTCCTTAAAATCGATTCAAAGATTTTGGATGAACGGGAAGAATAACTATAGGTCTACATATATTCAGAATCTGTTTCAATCGGAATCTCTTCCAGACAGATAGCATTATAACGGTTTTGAATATATTGGTGAAGTAGGGAAGTAAATGGGATAGAATACTGTCTAATCCCTCAGTCTTCATTTAATGAAGAAAACAGCGATTCCAATCTTATACTCGTCAGTTGCAGCCAAAGAAAACGCTTTGCCCCTGTCATTATGTGTTTGCGTTAGGCAACAATTCAATGACGTTATGGGTGTTGAGAATCTAAAGTTTAGCTCTTCTATATCAATGTAGTTATCCAAAACTACCAAAATTGGCCAAAAGAAAGGGAGTTGTCTTCCATCACATATCTTTGATGACCCGGAAGTAATTGACGGAACTTGGTTTGGAAGTTTTGATGCATCAACCGTATAGGCCGGACCTTGCACCCTCTGACTACCATTTGTTTCGTTTTTTGAAAAACTCTCTTGATGTCAAAAAATTGGCCAACCAAAGAGCCGCTGAAAATCATTTGGCCAAGCTTTTCGCTGATAAACCACAGAAGTTCTAAAACGATGGAACTGTGAAGCTACCCGGTAAATGGCAAAAGGTCATAGATAATAATGGCCAATATGTACTTGATTGAAATTGATTTTGAATAAAGAAAATTTTTTTCCAAAAATGTAACAAAAAACTGCGGAAACTTTTTATATGACCAAGATATTTCTTATTCAATCCAATTTTGCGAACTTTATTCGAACTTCAACAGAAACTTGGAAGAACGATCAGAATTAAATCTTTTTTTTGATGACGTTAATGATGTCACTTGAAAGCCAGCTTTGTGATTTTATCACACGAGTCTTATTAGGAACATGTTTATTAAATAGGTAGATAGTCAGTTGTGATATTCAGGAATTCCAGCCAATTGGCGAACAATCACGAAGTGGAGGATAAGTTTACTGAAACTAACTTATTAAGTTTTTCAAAGCTTACGGATACTTATAGGAAAGATCGTGACTCTGATCTCTGATCGATCTGGGAAAAGTGTTTGACAAAGCTCTAAGAGACCTTATATAGACGACGTCAAGATCTCAAAGGTACCAGAAACATACGTACATATATAAGAGTGATACAAGAGATTGAATCAAGATCTTTTACTGAAGGAGTATATCGATGAATCTGGAACAACTTTCAATCATGTTGCCTAAGATTGTGGTGTCATAAATTGCGACTTTTAAGCTCTTCGTCAATATTTACCGGACTTTTATCGAATTAGAATATAAGACGTTTACGGTCTACGAATTAGTCGTAAAATAACTGAATATATTTACATTATTACTATTGAGGAAGAGTTTGCTCTAAGCGCGAGCTTCTTTAAATTTAAATTTTATAAAAATAAATAATTATTCTTCTGTCAAAAACATTCAGGCCTGAAAAAGTAGATCTAAGGCATGACATGTCTGGTTTGAAATTTATGGGTGCTGGTTGTTTGTGTCCCAACATAAGAGTTTCGTAAGAAATTAGTCTGCAAGTCAAAATCAGAAGCAATAATTAGGTTTTAAATCTATGACTATGCAATCTATGTAGTAGTTTCTCTGAAAGTATTTACAGCCTGAATTATTTAAACATGCAGATTGACAAATCTCTAGACACTAGCAAAGACTCGCAGATTCCTTGACACAATCAACGCAAAGAATTAACAGAATTTAAATTCATAATTAATCTTCTTTCTCTGAATCTTACTTTGCAAGTATCTATAAATCTAATAAATCTTTTCTCGCGAAAAAAATCAGGCACTATCATAACTCCGTAGCTCCCAAATAGATTTAGGCGTATGGACTTGTTTAAGTCAGGTTGACAGATTGCAGAAGTGTATGTATGTAGGTTCTGGCAGATATTATACCTGTCCAAACAATTGAAAATTTCCAATAGGTATTAATTAATTTGATATTAATGTTTGACAAATAAAATAGAATATATTTAGATAAAAACCAACAACAATGTGCTTATAGAGAAAATAATAAAATTGTGACGGAAGATCCAGAATCGGAACATTTTGGCCATTGTCCGTTAACTACATGGTAAACTTTTCAACAAGTTTTTGATATTCACTCGTATAAGATCCAGATAGTGCAGGATCTAACCCACGAAGCCACAGCTAGCAATGGGAGTTCGCTGAACGGGCTCTTGAGCAACTTCAAAAGTTGTGCGTAAGACAAATCCAGAAGATATCAATCAATTATACCAATACAAAAATCCACGCTGCTGTTTTTTTTTTTTTTTTTTTAATTCAGGCCAAAGTGACCAACTTTACCGGATAGTGATCAATGTTTATTTCGAAAACGACCCGCATGATATGTTATTCTACCAAATTGATGCTACGTTCCATGCTGCCCATGAAAAAAAAGGCCTTCTGAGAACTGAAAACTTGATTCAATCTCAAGGTTGTCTTCGTTTTTTTTTAAATTTGATGCGCTTTGGATGACAGCTACGCAGGTATATTTCACCCTTTACAAATAACGCTTTGGATACAACTTGCAACAGTATTTAAATGTTTCGGATCACCACCATATCTTTTTCAAAAATTGTAATTTACTCAAGCTGCCGAAATATTTAACATTACTACTCAATCCTTGTCGTACCTTTTCTTTACAAGAGGAACTCTTTGTCAGAAGTCATATGTATACTATTAAAAATAAATAAAAATGCGAGAATTCACTTGATCCTTTAAACAGCAGTGATTCATCATAGTATGCAATGTTTAATATTGCGTCGATAGGATGCTCAAAGTTTATATAATGTCACCAAGACTGCTATTACAAATATAAGATATTATAAAATTCTTATAATAAAACCAAAATTCCGACAAATCACATTTATAACAATTGACAATTCAAACTCATATAAAATCATAATGAAATAAACGTTAATAAATTGTAACTCCACATATATCTAAATAGTAAGAGGCGTTCAATTTTTGAAGATCTTAATTCAAATCAAGATGAATTATCCTTTTACTTACCATTCACCAGTGCCCAACTCAACTTTTTCCTTTTAGATTCCCAAAATAGGAAAAGTAAAAATAATTATTGTGATTGCAGTAAATCGTAGATAATTATCTATTAAAATTCTGAATGAATTGTTATCTTTAATCCTATTTATATAGTTGCGAGAGCAATTTGACCCTTATCGATGGAGAAAAACTCAGTCTCCATTGAACGAAATTTCACGTCGCTATTTGAATCTACTATTTCTAGAAACTATTTTTGTTTTACATTATTAAATTAAATAGAGTAAAATTATGTACAATTAGAAGAAAATCGCCGTAAAAAAAATGAAATAGCTCGTAAAGTGGTATTATCACCAAATGATAATATAATGAGAGATAATTTAGTATTTTATTGCTGAAATTCAGGATTTAAAATTTCTAATAGAAATGCTTTTAAAAGTTAAGATCCAGAAACGATTATTTCTTATCTCAGGATTTGCAATTAATAAGCAGTTCTTAGAGTATTAGTTAGCCTATAATTTATTACATTTTTGTGGACATCGATTTATATTAAAAAAGAAAAATACTAATCTATTTGGAAAGCTCAGGAAGTATTCAAGGATTTTTTTTTTTTTTAGAAAAAGAATGATGCCAGTTAATAATGTGTTCTAAATTAAACTTCCATCCGCCTTCCGTTTTGATAGTGATTTCATATTGTTATAGAAAAAAAGAACTTAAAAAAAATTATTAAGTTCACACATGAAGACCAATTGCGAAATAAGGTTATCACTGCTTAGATGATGACAACATACAACATCCATGGACTAATTAGATTAAACCGTTTGTGCTTTTCTCTTTTCTTTTTTTTTTCTTTTTTTTTTGTGCCGGAAGTACGATTTCAAACTCTTGAAGGTTTTTCAAATGATTTTATTTTTTCCTTACATACACTAACCACAATTCCGAATATATGCCGACAAAAAAATATAAGCTAGAAATAGAAAGAAATAAAACAAAAAATCAAAATTTAAGGTTATCCAAAATTGTTAACCTTTGCCATGATAAGAATACAGAAATTAGCAAAATTTTGTACAAAATAAAATTGTCAATGTTTGAGAGAGACTTCATTCTTTTTAACTGATGATAATGTATCAAACTTTTGCAAAGACATCCATACAATAGGTCAAAAATGTCTGCTTTTTCAAACCGGACTAAGATAAGATGTTTGATAATGACAGTGGTCTTATTTGGGTAATTATTTAGTTTCGTGGTCACCTGGTTTTTTCGTCATAAGAAAACCCACTTTTAATTTTTTTTTTTTTTGGAAATTGTTTATATTGATTTTGTGGATTTATGATAAAAGTCGCAAAAATCAGAAAATAGTTTTATGTAACAGTTTTATGATTATTAATGTTAGAAAAAAAAAAACAAATTTTTCATACATATTTTTTTTTTTATCTCAAGATATCAATTTCTTATATTGTTTTTATAAGCTACATAAGAAAA
This sequence comes from Volucella inanis, assembly GCA_907269105.1. NCBI lineage: Eukaryota > Metazoa > Arthropoda > Insecta > Diptera > Syrphidae > Volucella > Volucella inanis. The sequence goes on along the minus strand of OU026157.1, from coordinate 68,307,734 downwards.
CAAACAATTTAAAACAAAAACTACCACGATTTATCCTTTTTTCGATTTAATACAAAGATAATGCCATATCACCGAAAAAATGACAATTAAACACGCCGAACATCCTTTGGGGTTTGATTTATGAATGTATTGTAGGTATAGGTGCCTGCCTGAAAGTTGTTGACATTAGTGGGGCGACGAATTCGCTTGAGCGCCTAACCCCAGCAGAAATGGAGTTGTCATCCTTTTTTCCTGGCCACCCAATGAAAATCGGAAAAAGTCTTTTTTTAAGCAATTAGAGCTATGGAACTAATAGAAATTTTGAATTTAGATAATTCTGTCATTTTTATCATATTAAATTGGCATAGAAAGTAACATTTAAAAAAAATTAAGATTTTTCGATTTTTTATGGCCAAAATACCAAGTGACTGCAAAAGTAGATCTGTACCTAAGTTCATTGGAAATTCAATTTTTAATAATGTAAGATGCAATTTACTCCATTTTGACCAAGATTTAAGTCAAAGGACAAAATATCAGAATCAAAAAGGTTACCATCAGTTTTTTGAAGATCTAAATTTACATATTTTCAACGATCCGACTTCCCTTTAGTTCAATCTGGTTTGCAAAATTATTAGTATTTAGTATGCTAATTTCTGAAAGGTTTCGGGAATATTGTGACTTCTAGTCAGACGACTTCTTTCAACGCTGCTCCAATGTAAACGGGCTTCTCGTTACATGATTTCATTGAAATCAAAATGGATTGCACAATATTTGATAAACTTTATTTACAAAATCATTTTATCTTTTTCTACATCAACTTATGAACATCCTTACCTTTGCGGCATCTACAACAATGGATCCATCTTGTACAAAATTTATAACATAAACTGCAAAAACTATTGCCCAAAAATAGGACAAGTTCGGACTACCCAAGAGACCGCCCAGGCCTCTGGGAACTTTCATTTTTCACACAAAAAAAGTTACCACGTTCACCTAGAGATTTAAAAATAACCGGCACCGTTTAAAAACAAATTTATTTCAAATAATTTATATGTTAGTCCATTCGTCGCATTTAAACGCACTTTTATGAAAAGTTCGGAAATTTCGTTCTCCAAAACTTTATTTTATTTATTTTTTTAATTTTAACTTTAAGTGTAGAAAAAATATATAGATAAACTAAAAAAAAAAAATAATAATAATAATGTCAATCCGATTTCAGTAGGTAGTGTGCTCTCGAACTTAAGATCTCTAACCAACGAATAGACGAATAGACGAATAATCCCAGTAGCAGAGTAAAACACTCTCCTCCTACATGGAGATCGACAAACGTTCGAAGTGTTACTAAACACGAGTCTCCTCACAGAATTTCAGTTTTGCCCAATGGCTCCAATACACACACGCCAAATCCCAGAAAGAGAACCACCAACGAGTTCAGCCTCGGCCACAACAACCCTCTGCTTTTGAGTATGATATGGTTACTGTTACTGTATTATTTCCACCACTGCTTGACAGCGGATTGAAGTTTCCAACGCGCCTGGCTTCTGATTAAATTCCGCGCCACCCCCTCGATCATCATGATCAGTGCTGTTTTCATAAGCGATCCTCTGCTGATCGAATGTGCTCATGTTCTCCTTGTCGTCAGTTGTATGCTTCTCCAACATTATCACATAATTTCGGCTCGACTGGAGTATAATAGAATGTGCTCCAGAATATGTATCTAGAACCATAAAACAAAAAAAAAAAAAAAACAAAAAAACACCCACAGTTCATAGTTTATTGTGGTGGTACTGTATGGTGCTGGTATCATCCAGCGTGTCGCGCTTCATATATGAGCACATAAAAACGTTTCGCTCTCGCGATATTTTATTTATTTGTACATTCTTGTGTCTGGCTGATGCTGTGCTGGCCGATTTTCTGGTAATCTGGAATCCATTGGCATATTCTCTCGCAAGCCTCATTTGTATATGTTTTGGAGAGGAGCTGCAGATACTTGTGGTACCTCGTCGTCGTCGTTGTCGTCTTTGATGGACTATTTGTGAGTTGAGCGTAGTTAGTTGGTTGTTGCCTTCTAGAGTTGGCTGGCTGTTAGGAGGAATTTTCTGTTCTGAATTCGCCCCAGATCAGTACGCTCTAGTCTATCCATCGCGTTGGATCGCAAAAAAAAGAAACAACCCGTCGTTCCCTCTGTTTAAGGGTGGATGGGGTTTTCTTTAATTCCAAAGTAAAGTTAAATTTCCTTTTTTCTCAATGTTTGTTTAAAAAAAAAAAAAAAAAAACACAAATTTTTGAAAAATAGTGCTGTGCGTGTCTATATTTTTTTTTTTCTTTTTCGTAAACGAAAAAAACATTTTTTTACGAGTTTCTATAAAAAAAAAATTTTATCCTTTTAACTTTTCTTAAAGTGACTGTTTTTTTTTTTTTTTGTTTCAGAAAAAGCCGATTAGAATAATAAAAAAAAGTTCAAAATACGAATAATATCTGTGAGTTCGTTCAATGTTCCGAAAGGAATCTATCTGTAGACATTCTCGACGAGTCCATGTGATATTTTACTAATTTTTTTATATTTAAAAAAAAAAATTAAGTTATACAAATACAAAAAAAAATATTTTTAAAAGACAAGCAAACTATTTTAAACTTGGTTGGGGATAATGGGACCCCTCGTAAAGCGGTAAGTTTAACAAAAAGTCGATCATCTTTCCAAAACGGTTAAAGAAGTTCAAAAAATATCAAAATGATGTCATTTCCTTCGCACTTTATAAAAATATTCTTTTTTTTTACAAAATTTCGCTAATCAAAGTTCAATCGGAAACTTAAAAGAAGAAAAAAACTTAAAAAGATCTTCGGGTGAGGTTAAAGGCCATCGCAAGCTCTGATTTGGAATTGGGGCAAAATGTATATGTCGTTTGTCGTTTAAATGTTCATCGTTTTATTTTTTATCAAAATAAGAAAATGGTTTTACATCCGGATCTAGTTTTCAAATTAATTGTTTATCTACAATACAATGAAAGTTGTTGCAAATAATTTCGGAAGTGCTGTAACGATTGTATCCCTCGTGATAGTGAATACATTTCAAAATGATTTTGTTCCGACGGTTATTTTCTTCAGATTTAAATGAATTTATATCAGGTTTGGTTATTTTCTAAATCTAAACTAAAGAAAATTTTTTTAAATATTTTTAATTGTTTTCTATGTCTATTATAACTTTGAAAGTGTGGGGAAAATACTATTATGATGGAAACCAGCTCTTGGGACTTTTAATAATAAAAATCTGCCGTTTTAGAAATCCATACATGAACTTAGAACTTTTATCTTGACCGCTGGAATAGTATAGTTTTCTTGATAGTTTCATTTACGAATAAAAATCCAAAGGCAATCTAACTTTATGGATACAGATTTTTTTCATTTACCCTTAGTTTTTATGGTGAGCTATATTTAATTTGTAGAATTTATTAAAATATATTTTACATATATAATTTTCAAAAAATTTTTCATTTAAGCACAGATGCAGTTATAAATTGTCATATTCATTTTAACCGTTTTGCTAAGAGAATCTTGGGCCTTAAATCAGCCTATTGTCTTGTATGCCATTGCCTGTAGCAATACTGAACTCTGTTATGGAATACTATCCAGCGAAGGCGAAATATCTTAGGCTTGGTAGGCTAGATTTTCTTGGTAGTAAAATATAATTGAAATTGTTCCCTTTAAGCTTGCGCTAAGACAGCATCGAAACTGCAATTTTTTCGGACACCTTTGAATTCCTATCTAAGGGATTTAAGGGCTCATTTTCGAAACTCAAACTCTGAAGTAGTGCTTAGAAATGTAGGAAAACACAGGATCTTCTAAGTTAGAATATAGTTAAAAGCAAATGATGTAATACCAAGCTCTGTTGGGAAATAAAATCCAAATTTTGGATTAATAATTGTTCAAAATATTGAAATGAAGTGATTAGTTTCAACAGCAAATCGATTCACAAGAAAATAAATTCGTTTCTTATTGAATACTATTGCTCATTTGCGAGTGCTTACATCGATTCTCTCCTAAAGGGTTTTAGCTTATCGAAGAGTATAGGCTTCATCTAATTTTGCGCCATAATAGTTCCTCTATTACATTGGGTAAAAGAATTTTTTCTACATGACATAATTCGGCTTTCCTTTTTCCTCTTTTATTAACCAGGTAAATGTTTTGCTATATACTCGCATGTATTCCTCTCACCCATCTGCACTGCTACTGCGCTGCTTCTGGGATGGACTAAGTTTGAGAACCTCGGTTCCCATTCTAATTTTATCTATTATAAAAATACTATAAATATATGTTGTCAGGAGTTATATTTATGGAAAACGGAAATACAGACATTCGGTTCTCGTACGACTGATATTGTAACCGATATTAACCGATATTTCACGAAGACTGGGAAGTTGTAACTTACTTACTTACTTAAACCATCTAGCTTGAGTTCGGAAGAACCAACGAATAAAACTTAACTAGTTAGTTCAGTTTTTGCCCAAGTGACTTTAGTTAAACGCCCCTTTTAACTTATGCGCACAACTTTAGATGAAATTTTGCTCTATTGGATTGTAAACGAATCAAATAAACTTCGGTCCAGAATGTTGGTGTTCAGCGCTCAACATTGTTTAGACATTTCAACGGCTAATGCGTACTTTTCCTTGTACAGCTCTTAGAATTCGCTGGTATATCTGCTCCTTCAATGTCCCTCAATACAAACGGGACCAAAACTCTTACAAATGATCTTGCATTTATAAAAAATAAGGAATGTCTTCGCCGGCCTTCGCTAACGTTCTTGATTAAGGGCCATAAAGCACGACCGTACTTTCATATAATAAGGAAACAGCTATTAACAAGCGTTACTCTTCGTTTAATTTTGTACATAAAATAACATGATCAACGGAACTGAGGAATACAAAATCCTCGTACAGTGTTTTACGAGTATGTCCCATCTTTTTGGTAACATATACTTGATTTGTTCCTCTTAATCCATTTTGGTTGGTTGCTTGCCTGTTGGATTGACGCAATCTTTTCACCCACTGGTAAGACTTCCTAAAGTAGCACCTCTCGATTTCCTTGATCGCTTTCTTTTCTGCTACTTTTTCCTTTGAAAATGCAGCTCTTGTCCAAGTATGCAGCACCTGTTCGTTGACGTGTAGTTTTAGCATATGTACTTGTCTGTATTCCTTGCTAAAACAGGGGCTTAGTAATAGTGGAAAGGTATTATCAAAACATAAGTTACGGCTTCTTGGCCGTAATTCCATCCATCTTCAGCACTTAATGCACGTTGCATATGACTTGTGAATATGCTGATCGATACAATTGCAGCCGTTCAAGATCAAATCTCCCTCCATCAGAGATACTCTTATCCGTAAACATACTTTGATTGTAACTAAGTAGTGTTTTAAGTCCTTGCTTGCAGTTGGAATGTTCAGAAACCTATAGCGATGTAGCTAATTCCTGTGGCTTTAGTAATATTCTACCTCACAGCAAAGACAGTCTTTTTCCAGACGTGAGATCATGTGGTATAAGCTTTCCCACTGTCTTTCCCAAAGATGTCTTCCTTTTCCACTGATACGTTAAAATAATATAAACGATTTTGACGTCGTATGTTACTTAGAGCATTTCTTCCGAGATTGTTACATAGGCCACTCATCGTTGATACAGGAATTAAAAATTGATAGACTACTGGATTTATAGACTACTCCTTTTGGTCATTGTAGTTCTTTTTTTAAGTAAAAGTGTGTACATATCACGTTTCATTCTTTTAAGATGTAAGAATCTTTTGGAATCTTATCGCCTTCCTGAATTCTGTTTATTACGTTCTTCAGATCCATAAAGATGTTCTGTAAATTTTTCACATAGTCGCCATGGTTTGCAAAAACAATTAAAATAGCGCGCGTTTGTACATATACTGATCTTTCACAGAGGATACCCTGCTGTAAGTTGTCATTTTATTGTCCTTTCGATTATCTGCTCGTAAATTTAGTTATGTAAAGTTCTTACAGTTTTTATGACGCCTTTGCATTTATAAAGTAGTACCCCATACATTTGCAAGATTGTTATCCACACATCGAAAATTATTTGATCTGGCCTGATCACGTGTCTTATTCCATTTTTTCTGATTCTTCTTCCGTAAAGTAAAGTATAGTGATTCCTAGTGGGAATTCTCCGTCAGGTGATATGTTGAAAAACTCGTTTTCATCGTTTTCTGTTAGTAAGCAGTCTTTCTAGTAATATTTATTTTTTTTATTGTTTTCAAAGCAACGAGTGGTTTTATGTTTTTGATTTGATCTTGTTTCCAGCATTATGCCTAAGATCCGGTTGTTATAACTTCCGCTTGATCAGCCTGCGACCCGATTGAGTTTATAATTCTAATCTCTGACCGATTACTCTACTTTAGAAATATATATTGTAGAAAAATATATTTTCCAGAAAACCCGAAATAAAATCTAACTACTCAGATTTGTCAGATCCTTTAATCTACCACAACTATGATTCAACATATTGCTAAACGGAATATTCGCAACATCGCATTTTAAGATCTTTCAGCTCTAAAGGTTCAATTTCGCACCATCATTCGCTGGCATACTCGTAATACCGTTAAAATTGTCAGAGTGGCAAACTATTCAATCTCTTAATTGACATTGTTTAGTGACACTTTTAAGGGTTGTTCAAAATAAGCATTTTTATTTTGCAGGATTTTATTTTTACTTCAACAAAGTTGACTGCTTTTGCGCTGTAAATATAAAAGATTGAAATTTTAAATAGACCCCTACTGAACCTCTATTTTAAACATCATATCTTTTATGTATGTATTGAATTAGAGACTTTGCGTTAACAAATAGCTCATACGTACTTCAGAGTATTATACTATATCAACAGCATTTCAGTGCACTTTAACAAGGCTGCCCAATATTTTAAGCTGATCATCATCTATAATCAGTAACGAACCATCTTAACTTACTTAATTACTTACTTTGGTGGTTACTACAGTTAGAGGTGAACCTGCGCTTCAATTAACAAGGTCTTCAGTTTGTCCGATCTTTAGCTAACTGCCTCCAGTTGCGCACTCCAAGTCGCCTACGATCCGCTTCTCCTTGTGCGCCTCAAGCTAAGGTGAGGTCTTCCTCTACTTCGTTGTCCCTCCAGGTTAGATCCGAAGACTTTATGGGCCGAAGCATTGGTGTCCATTCGCTCTACATGTCCTAGCCATCTTAGCCTTGTGTGCTCTAGGGCTCCGTTTTGTCTCCGGCACTCTTTTTAATTTTTATCAATGATCTCTTGTCTGCACTTCTATTCCAATACATTCCTTTGCTGACGATAGTACTCTCTGCTTCTCATATTCCTTCCCGGACTCAAGTCCCTGTTCTTCGGCTGTAGAACGTGAACGACAGCGTATGTTACTCACATTAAATTCCGATATTATCATCATTACTAATTATGGAACCATCAGCAGAGTGGAATTTAATGCTTCAAAAACACAGTCGTGTTTGCTACTTGCATCGTAGAAACCGAAAAACTTTCCATATCTATCCGAAATATCTAGGTTTCTTTAAGCGACGTAAGAGATATTTCACCGCCTCTGACCTGGCCACATCTACCACAGGTGGACCATAATGCTCACATCTGCTCAGCTGCCCTTAAGACCTCTTTGCACTTTTTAGATCGGATCAAGTATCATGCGATAAAACTTATAAGTAATGTCAATATTACAGAGTCATTCGGCACCCTCGAACATCGATGTAACATCTTCTCTGTCACCCTGATGTATCGCTATTTTCACCACCAGTGCTCCACCGAAATTGCCAGTAGCAATTTACAAGCTCACCTTTGGACATACTCTGAAATATCGTGATTCTTTCCTAAGCTGTACAACTCGCTTATAGAATGCCCTGCCGAGCTATTTATTTCCTAGCCACTATAACTTTCAAAGATTCAAAACCAACGCACATTGATATCTCTCTTGTTTCCGTTCCTAACTTCCTTTCGTGCGCGCTATGTGCATACATAAGACACCTTGTGCGCACCTATTATAAAAAAAAAAAAAAAAAATCAATATCGCTGTACAGCTCGTATAGTTAGTCGTTGAATCTTCTCCTCCACACCCCGTCAACGCAAACGGGCCCAAATATTTTACAAAGAATATTTTCTTGTTGCTGCGTCACTAATGACACGTTGGCAGCAGTGCCACTGGCCGTCGGTGGTACTTAATGCTGACGGCATAGGAGTTTTTGAGATATTTCGAGATACACGTTCGGCGAAGGTTCTAGCAGTCTCTTGTGATTGCAGCTTCCCAGTAGTTCTTCTTTGCAAATCTATATTCTCACCTTGGCTGCAACAAAGTGTTAATCCGTGTCAATGTTTACTGCTCGAAGCGTTGGGATGTCCAGAATACTGGAGGCATGCCTTACGTCTATGATCAGGCTATGCTTACCAACTATCCTAATAAAAGATTTCCTCCTCTCCTATCCTAGCGTTATACTTCGGACATTGCTCATATGTTATGTCAAGGTGCTCGTAGAAACTTAGTTTTCCTCTTAAGGGCATGGGGGCACATTAGGCTTATGTTTGCGAATTTAGCCTTCATGCGGATTGTCATAAGACTCTCGCACACGTGTCGAAAACTCAAGACTTCTTGCCTAAGTCTTCCACATATGGCAAATCCGTATCTGAAGTAGCTCTGTTTCTTTGCCCTCTAGCAATCACCACCGGACCGTTTGAATGACTCTGTCCGGTTATATTTTGACTGAATGTGTATCACAGTTTTTCATCCGCCTTATGTCCGGCCGCCTTATGTCGCACTTTCTGGATGGCGGTGATAACTGCGTGATAGCAATCATGGGCTTCTGGCAATTGCTCGGCATCCGAACATTAAACGTGCAGATACGAAATTCTGTCATTTAAGCCCTAGCAACAGTGAATCCATTTATATCTGAGGCCATCAGTTGTTTCATCACATTTTTAATATCTTCCGTATAGGGTTACGTATCCTTTGACGGCGTAGGCCAATATTATGCTGGTGGCCGAGCATGCCCTTGACATTTTATATTGCATGAATAAGGATTTACTTACGCAGTTACCGGGGACCGTTCTAAGACTTCACCAAAAATGTTTTTTTTTTTTTCTACTGCTCTCGGGTTCAAGTTTTGTTTTTGACTCTAACAGCATCCTAGTCTTAGAGTCATTTTTAAGCAGCAAAACGTTAAACGCTTATAGCTGATATTTAAAATTCTGTCAGCACTTTTTCTGTTATTATTCCAAACCTAGTGTAAACCAGTGCGCACACAAAACGTGTTTTTGTGCGTTGACATTGAACAAAGCTACGATAATAACTCTGAATCCCTGTTGCGGATGACAGGCATGTAATTTTAAAATAGCTTTTTGTTCACCAAGTTGATCTGTAAGTCTGTCAAATTATGCTTGTATCATAAATATGTCTGTCCAACCTGATGAAGAAGAGGATGATTATATATGTATGTTTTTTATTTTATTTTTCAAACTAGGCAGACTCCTGAAAAAGTAGTTGTTATTAGGGACAATGAGGAGGATGACAGAAGATTACTCTGGATGACCCAGATCCATTATGACAGGTGGCCATGTATTCTCTTCGGGAAAAAGTGCAATCACGATGATGCTTTATTTATTTATTTATTTTTTTTTTTGTTGACTCGTCCATGAACTTGTTCATTAATAATATAAAAATGTCAAGTCAAACAAGGACCAAAGTTGACATATAACCACATTGTTGCAGAAGTGAATGTCATAATTGATTTAGAACTGTCCAAAGTAATGAACGTGTGATTAGAGAACTCTGGACATGAGTACTCTCGTAGAAGTAAATGATATCATTTTTAATCCTGCAAATATTTTTGACATCTAGTTTCCCTTTTAAACAGTAATCCTGTTTTTAATTTTAGGCTTATCATTGCTGCAGTCCTAGCTGGAGTTCTAATAGAAACACAAGCCGTAATTAGCATTGCCCTTTCCACTATTACCAGATTTGTTTATTTGAATTTTTCTTTTTAGCAATTTTGGAGAGAAAGTGGAAGCAGCAGTAGCGGGGCAATATTCAGCCCCAACAGCGAACTCAGAGAACCACCACGACCTGTCATTGATGACAGCTATGCAATAATCGACACGGCCACAGTTGCCCGAGGAGGTCAAGTTCCGAGAAATTGTACGGGAAACGGAAGTTGTATACCAAAATGTTTTGCCGAAAAAGGTAATCGCGGTTTACCGGGTCAATCAGGTGGTCCTGGACCAAAGGGTATGCCTGGTTATCCAGGTATTGATGGCCCACCCGGAGATAAAGGTCAAAAAGGTGATCCTGGTCCATTAGGACCTCGTGGCCCAAAAGGTGAACGTGGATCTAGCGGTTTTCCCGGTCTTCCTGGTGTACCTGGTCTGCAAGGTTATGCAGGTAATCCTGGTGCACCTGGTATTCCTGGTGTTGATGGATGTAATGGAACTGATGGCTTATCTGGCTTGCCGGGTATGAGTGGTCTAGTTGGTCCACGTGGTTATCCTGGAAATCCCGGTTTGAAAGGAGAAAAAGGTGAACCAGCTAAAGAAATCGGCGATTTTGCTAAGGGCGATAAGGGTGAACCTGGTTTAATGGGAAAATCTGGTTTACCGGGAAATGATGGACCTCAGGGACCTAAAGGTGATCGTGGTGATACTGGATCTTATGGTCAACCTGGTCCACGTGGTGATCGTGGTATTAAGGGGGAGAAAGGAGACTCGTGCATAGCTCAACCTGTACCCGGATTGAAAGGTGCTAAAGGAGAAAAAGGAGAACCGGCAAACAATGCAGGATTTACAGATGGGCCACATGCTTTTATTGGACCTCCCGGCGAGAAAGGTAATGTTGGTGAACCAGGTCTACCTGGAGAAAAAGGCGCTATTGGTTACCCAGGACAGGCTGGATATGATGGTATGAAGGGGGAAAAAGGTCTTCCCGGGCCCTCTGGTGACAGAGTGAGTTTATTAATTAATATTTGAGTTGGTGTTATAACTTGTTCATGCTAATATTGGAAAATTAAAAGGGTCGACAAGGAAATTTCGGTCCACCTGGTCCAGCTGGTCAAAAAGGTGATCGTGGAGAGATCGGCTTAAGAGGATTAGATGGAAACCACGGTCAAAAGGGTGAACCAGGTCGACCAGGTGCACCTGGTGCACAGGGTTTGGTAGGTCCCGCTGGTCCCCCCGGTGGCGGTAAGGGAACTCCAGGACCCCAAGGACCAAAAGGCCCACGTGGTTTCCGTGGACAACCAGGACCAAAAGGATTAGATGGATATCCCGGTGCTCAAGGCCCACCTGGTCCAGCCGGACCCAAAGGCGGCCCCGGCTTAGCTGGACGACCAGGCTTAGAAGGTCCACCTGGTGAAAAGGGCGATAAAGGAGATGCTGGAAGACATGGAAGTCCAGGATCTGTTGGCCCACGGGGACATACCGGACCACCTGGTCCCGAAGGTATGAAAGGAGAAGCTGGAACCCCTGGAATAGGAGTAGTCGGATTGAAAGGAGACGTCGGTACACCCGGGTAAGTTCCCATATTTTTCTGTTTGGCACTGCATATAAAGATTTTATTTTTTTGTAATTTTCATCTTATTCTTTTTATAGACGTCCTGGTGATAAGGGTATGAAGGGAGAACGTGGTTTTAAGGGTAATGTTGGTGTTCCAGGTGATTCACAACTAGGGAAGCCTGGTATGCCTGGCCGTCCTGGTAGACAAGGCGACAAGGGTGATCCAGGTCGACCTGGCCTCAGCGGACAAAAGGGAGACACTGGCCCTAAGGGTGACATTGGTGGAAGGTGTAGCGATTGTGCACCCGGACAAAAGGGAAGTAAAGGTGATCGCGGATTTGATGGTATTAATGGCCAACCAGGAGCTCGTGGTCCAGCAGGAGAACGTGGCTATCCCGGTGAACGTGGTGACGATGGACTTCCTGGACCTACTGGAGCACCAGGTGATAGAGGCAGTGATGGATCACCAGGTTTAATTGGGCCTGAAGGCCCCGCTGGGCGTGATGCTATTGTTGACTTGAATTTAACTGCTACCGAAAAAGGTTCTAAGGGCGAACGTGGACCACCTGGTCTGGGCGGATTAAAAGGTGAACGAGGAGATGTTGGGCAACCAGGTCTACAAGGATTGAAAGGAGAAACTGGCCCAAGAGGAGATAAGGGCTTCCCCGGTATTCCAGGACAAGATGGTGCTCCAGGTACTCCAGGCAGAAATGGCTATCCGGGACCGAAGGGAGATAGCATAAAGGGTGAGCAAGGACGACCAGGCTCTGATGGTGAAAAAGGCAGCAAAGGCGATTCAGGATATGCAGGCTTAAAGGGTGAGCCAGGTACTTGTGAAATGGACCGAACTTTGATTCCACCAAAAGGCAACAAAGGTGAAAAGGGTTATCCAGGCAGTCAAGGACCAATGGGAGGCTTGGGCGATAAGGGTGATATTGGCAGGACCGGAGCTAAAGGTGATCAAGGACCACAGGGTCCTCCCGGACCCGTTGGACCAAGAGGCTTAACAGGCCCACGTGGAGAAAAGGGTAATCAAGGTCCAATTGGATTCCCAGCGAATCCAGGAAAGGATGGTGCACGAGGTATACCTGGTCGACCAGGTGATCGTGGTCAAAAGGGTGAACAAGGTATAGCTGTAGCTGGCCCACCAGGTCCAAGAGGTAATGATGGCCCACAAGGTGAAAAAGGTGATCGTGGTCCACAAGGAAATTATGGAGCACAAGGATCGGAAGGAGCACCTGGTTATCCAGGAGACAAGGGTGATGCAGGACTTGCAGGAGCACCTGGTTTATCTGGCTTAATTGGTGAAAAGGGTGATATTGGTCCAATTGGTCCAGCTGGACCTCCCGGCCCACCAGGGGCTCCTGGTGTTGATGGAGTTCAAGGGCGAGAAGGTGCAAAGGGTGAACCTGGTAATCCAGGTTTAGTTGGAATGCCTGGCTTAAAGGGTGAACGCGGTGCGATCGGTATTGATGGGCCTAAAGGTTTTACTGGAGTAAGCGGACAACCTGGTATTCGAGGTTCTCCCGGCAGACCGGGAATCTCTGGTTTAAAGGGAGATAAAGGTGAAAGAGGTTTGAATGGTATCGATGGACTTCAAGGCTTACGTGGTCCAGCTGGACCAGCTGGATTACAAGGCTTAAAAGGTGATATTGGACCAGTTGGATCTCCTGGAGCTGATGGACGACCAGGATTGGATGGTGAAAAAGGTGAAATTGGACTTCCTGGCTTAGAAGGACCCCCAGGCTTACCTGGTGATGCATCAGAAAAGGGACAAAAGGGCGAACCTGGTCCATCTGGCTTACGAGGTATTGATGGTCTTAACGGAGCACCTGGCTACCCAGGAGATAAGGGCCTACCCGGTATGCCCGGATATGGACAACCTGGATCTGCCGGACAGAAGGGTGAACCAGGTCGCGATGGTTATGATGGTAAGCCCGGCTTAGATGGTGCTAAAGGTGATCGTGGATACCCAGGTCTAGAAGGACTTAGAGGCGAAAAGGGAAACCAAGGTATACCAGGTGCTCCAGCACCTGCTTGCATTGACGGTTTGCCTGGAGAAATTGGCATCCAGGGACCAAGAGGCTTTGATGGACCAAAGGGTAATAAGGGAGAAGCTGGTCTTAATGGACTAGAAGGTGGAAGGGGTGAAAAGGGTAATACCGGTTTCCCTGGTGTTACTGGAGCTCCTGGACCTAAAGGTGAACGTGGTTACACTGGCCCTGCTGGACGCGATGCTGAAGCTATTACTATTATCGGCGAGAAAGGTGAACCCGGTGAATTTGGTATAGTTGGTCTTCCTGGTGCAATTGGTCAAAAGGGTAATATTGGTCAACCAGGACGCGATGGACAAAAAGGCGAACGTGGTTTTGTTGGACCTCAAGGTCTACCTGGCTTGAATGGAGCACCTGGACAAAAGGGTGATATTGGACCAGTTGGTGAGCCTGGAGAAGCTGGATATGCCGTCAAGGGTGAAAAGGGTTTGCCTGGACGTGCTGGAAAGAACGGACGTGAAGGTATGATTGGTCCAGTTGGTCAGAAGGGAGAAAAGGGTTTACCTGGCTTAGCCGGCCTACCCGGTAATGTTGGTCTACCTGGACCAATTGGCCCACAAGGTGAAAAGGGTGATCGTGGCATTACGGGGCTTGCTGGTAAAGATGGACTCGATGGATATCCTGGCCCAATTGGACAAAAGGGTGAACGTGGATATGTTGGCGAAAAAGGTGATCGTGGTCTACCTGGATTTGAAGGACAGAAAGGTGATAAGGGTAATCAAGGCATTCCTGGAAAGCCAGGCCAAAATGGATATCCAGGACCTAAAGGTGATCGTGGATTAGTCGGTCTAGAAGGTCTTCCTGGGCCAATAGGCCAAATTGGTGAGAAGGGCTCAGTAGGTCCCAAAGGTCGTGATGGCCGTGATGGCATTCCTGGATTACGAGGACAAAAGGGTGAACCAGGCTTAGTACCACCACCTGGACCAAAGGGAGAACCAGGTCAACCAGGACGTGACGGTGAAAAGGGTGATCGCGGTCTTCAAGGAGTTCGTGGTCTTATTGGTGAAATTGGTGAACGAGGTGAAAAGGGTGATCGAGGCCTACCAGGTTTCGCTGGACCCATTGGAAGACCAGGACCAGAGGGTAAATTAGGTTTTCCCGGAGCAGCAGGTCGTGACGGTCTACCAGGTGCACCTGGGCAAAAGGGTGAACAAGGAGATGCCTGTGCTCCAGCACCTGACTATCTTACTGGTATATTATTGGTTAAACACAGTCAAACTGAAGAGACGCCACGCTGTGAACGGGGCCATGTCGAATTATGGACTGGTTACTCACTCCTCTATGTCGATGGTAATGATTATCCTCACAATCAAGATCTTGGTTCAGCTGGTTCATGCGTGCGTCGTTTCTCAACACTCCCAGTCATGACGTGTGGACAAAATAATGTTTGTAATTACGCCGCTCGCAACGATCGTACGTTCTGGCTGTCAACATCAGCTGCCATTCCAATGATGCCTGTTGAAAACTACGAAATGCAGAAATATATTTCACGTTGTGTTGTATGTGAAGTGCCAGCAAACGTTATTGCCATACACAGTCAGTCATTAGAAGTACCACGTTGTCCAGGTGGATGGGATGGACTCTGGATCGGTTACAGTTTCCTCATGGTAGGTTATATTGAACTTTTTAGCTTACGAGATATCTAAATAAGTTTCTTTTTCTTTAACTTTTAGCACACTGCCGTTGGTAATGGAGGAGGTGGACAAGGCCTTGCATCACCTGGATCCTGCTTAGAGGACTTTAGAGCAACACCGTTCATTGAGTGCAACGGTGGCAAAGGACACTGCCATTTCTACGAGACTCAAACAAGTTTCTGGTTGGTCACCATTGAACAGAACCAACAATTTATTAGGCCCGAACAGCAAACACTTAAATCTGGATTCCTACGACAGAGGGTGTCCAGATGTCAAGTTTGTATTAAGAACTCTACATAAGTCTAAAGCAACAAACAAACAAAACATAGTTCGTGAACAATTTTTTTTCACTTTTTTTTTTGTTTTCATCAAAAAAAAAAAAACTAACTAATCGTAGTCCCGTATTCTGCCAAATCTGCCATTTTATTATTTTTATTTTTTTTTTTTTTTGTACACTGCTAATTAAAAATTAAGAACCTGAACCTAAATCCGATTGCTTGTTTGTTTGTTTTGTTAAGAAAATTTAAATGAAAACAAAACTGTTAATTTTAGATTTGCTATACTTAAGAAGAGTGACCAATTAATAGATATCTTTTGTAATATATTACTTAGAGAATCGCACAAACACAGCCAATTGTTTATAATATATACATCTAGCTTTGTGGAATATATAATTGTTAATTTTTAATTTTTATTTCTATTTTTTGTAATTTTTAATTATAATTATTATATTTTTCTTTTTGTTTAAATATGTTTTAATTATTTTTTTTTTTAATTAATTTTTGTTTGTTTATTCTTCCTTAAGTGCTATACACCAAATCATAATGTTTGAATGCTATTATGTGAAAATATTCTCGAAACAGGTGAAATTTATCTAAACATTTGCAATAGGATATTGTTGGTGGGCACATAAAATGTTCCGCTGCCAATATATGCTGCTTTTTCTAGAGATACTCCTACAAGGAAAAACTTATAATAATTATAATTTCGCAAAAAAAAAAAAAAAACAAGAAAAAAGGATAAAATTAAACATAGAAGATTCTATTCTATTGTAGCCTCCGCCCAGATATCGGGTGTACGAATTTACTGCCAATTTTATAAAAAAAAAAAACATCAAAATAAGGAAAATAAAAAAAATGGTGAACGATTGTAGTTTGTAAAGTTCTATGTATTGTAATTATTTTTTTTTTTTTAATATGGAATTACAAATAAAGAAAAATAAATTGCAATTATGATCTATGCGTAGAGCATAAGCAATCGAAAATAATAAAATTGTAGTTATATAAAAATAAAAACAACAAAATAAACAATTTGATTGTAATTTTCATTTTATTCTACATATACATTTGTAGTTCACGTTTTTTTTTTTTAAATAAATTATTTTAAGCATGTCAGTACGAGGCGCTGCTAATTTAGTTACTTAATTAAGTGTTGCTGCCTCAGAGGTTTCTGTTATTTTGGCATGGAATGACCTTCAGGATTGTCGATTGGCCTTCAACAGTTATTTTTTATATATTTTGGGAAACTTAGTCAATGATTTTTCTTGTGCTTTTTGCTTGGTTGAAAAGTGTCCTGCAAACGTTTTTAAGAAGTCTCGCAGTACTGATTTTGACTTTCATGTCAAGCTCGTCGTGTTACGCGGGTACTTAAGAGTTCAGAGGAAAGTGCTCCTTTGTATCAGTTTTCTAATAATTCCGCAATGCTGGTTGCCTGCGAGGAGCATCATTAAGGCTGAATTGATGTGGATGTATCTGTGATCTGAAAATTAATGTTTCGACGACACCATTCGGTTTGTTAGAATTTGAGTGTTGTTGTCGGAGACAAGAGTGATAGTTAGTACTTTTTGTCGGTTTAAAGTTATAAGAGAATGCTCATTGCCAATGTTGTAAACAATGAGGTCCATACTTATAATGTAATCAAAAAGTGACTTACCTTTATCGTTAGTGTCGGTACTGCCTCATACCTAGTTATGAGTTTAGATTTCCAACTTCCAGTACCACCCTTTCTAGGCTATCACCAGGCCTACATAGTTGTGGCTAAGACATGCCGATGCTAGCCAGTAGGTGCCTTTGGCAGTTTCCAGTCTGTTCACGGTTGTGTCGGGGTCGCTGAAGTTAGGACGTAAAAATACATTAAGGATACGTTTCACTAATATACAAGTTCTAATCTCACCTTTGTCTCTTGTATAGAGTGGAACATATTTAGGTGTCCAAAGACCACGAACCACGCTTTTTACAATCCATGGTTCCTAGATTAGGCTGATGTCTTCTACTTTTTTGAAAGTCGCAGAAAAAGTTTAGTCGAAGCCTGGAGCGATAGAGGCTAATCTGAAAAAACCGTAGCATCATTGCTACAATCTACCAGAGAAGCTTTCACCACGGTGTTGTTCGAGTCCTCCGTTTTTGAACATTTGTCCAGAACCTCATCTTCATCATTTGACGGTAAAGGATCTATTTTTAATTCGCCGTCGGTTTCTATTTCCGACAGTGTGTCAAAGGTGCAGACCGTCGACTTAGTTGTCACCTCGAATAGATTGCAGTCATTGCTAGCCAATTCAGGAAAGAATATCGACGCTCCAGGATCTGAGACTGAATTTGCAATTTCAGGTAAAGGAGGAGCAGTTTGCTTCTCAGCATCTAGCTCATTCTTTTTGTAAATCCTTAGGTTTATTGACTCGAAACCGAATCATGCCTTTGGTCTGCACTAGAGGGTTAAGAGATTCCTTATTGGTCACTGATTTCCAGAATGTTTTGTGGGTTCCGCTGGGATGCAGATAAGGGATCTAGGTATGCTAGGGATATCCTCCTTAGCCACGGCGTCGAGTTTTCACCTGGCCAGACCTCTCCTGATCCACCTATGGCTTTTCTGTAATGATCGAGAGATCTTTTATCGGCACCAGCGATAAGTTTAATGTTGCCTTGGAAGCAGCTAGTGTCGTTTAAGACTTGGTTAAAAGACCACTGTAACTAATGATCCATATTCCCGAAATTGGATAATGTCTCTAGAATAGAATGGAATATACATAATAGAAGAGGACTGGTCTACGGGTTGGAGGTTTCGAGAAAACAGGGATAAGGAACTATGACATATAAAGGGTTTTCCATAATTCACGCACGATTGGAATTTCACGCCATCTGTGCGGTAAAGTGTTGTTAATGAAAAACTAGACAGCATGATAGCTGACCGTATAAGGTTATTAAAAATGTAACTACCTGTAGCGATGAGTCCCTATCACAGTGAGCGAACCACAGTGAGCGGACCACAGTGAGCGGACCACAGTGAGCGGACCACAGTGAGCGGACCACAGTGACCGGGCGGAGAGCGTGGGCGAACAAACACAAGTACCAGTCATTCAACTTTCAGTTAGAGCACATACCGGTTTGGTGGCGGGTGATAACGTGTTTGATTATTTTGATGCCTTGTTGTGTGATATTGCGAAGGTAAATGTGTAATTTTTTCTCTCACATTGCCATTGGAAATGCAGATTACATTCAATTGTAAATTCATTAAATTAAATTGTAATTTTGACAAGGCTTAACCCATACTTTGGGAATTGTATTACATTCAATTGTGTTCAGAAGGCCATTGAGTTTCACATTAAATTGTGGTAAAGGTAATAACGGCAGATAATCAAAGGGGAAATTGAGTTTGACTTTTTTTCCCCCAGGCACAGTCAGGTATAAAATCATTCCTGTACGAAGCAATAGACAAAGCGGTGATTCGGTCTGAGTGGGAGAAATGGTACCGCTCATTTTCTTTGTATCTCGAATCAGAAGAGATTACAGAAGCAAAAAAGAAAAAAAACGGAAACTTCTGCATTTAGGCAGACCACCGTTGCAAGAAGTAATTTTTAATATTCCGGGGGCAGTTGTAACGGAAGTCGATTTCTTCGGAGTTTTGGTACAGATGTTAAATTAATATTCCTCACCGCAGATAAACTCGACTTTCGAGAGGCACCTTTTTCGTTCCCTAAACAAATTCATTTTGAGGTTGAGGAATCAGGCAACGAAATGCTCATTCGGCCAAACTGAAGAACAAAGTCGAGACATTAATTTCAAGGATAAGTTGATAGATGTTTGGGCACCGAAGGAATTAAAAAGACGCTTACTAGAAAAAGAACATATACTAGAAGAAATTGTAGAGATGTGCTTGGTATACGAACAAATACGAGGGCATTCCCAGAAGTACCAGGCCAGACCAAGACATAGCAGTAGTTGTTTGAAAAATAGAGCATACGTTTCAAGTTTGAAAGCGCTACGTTGTTAAGTATTTGTTTGGCAGCCATCAATAGTGAACATTTTCAATGAATTTGTGAAAATGGAGAAAATTGGTCATCTTTATGTGATACAATACTTTTATTTGAAAGGCCTCACCCCAACCAGTATAAAAGCTGAACTGGATTCTACTCTGGGTGAGCCTGCTCCTTCGTTTATAATGGTAAAATTTTGGGTTACTGAGTTTAAAAAAGACTGTACGAGCTGACGAGGTGACGACTCCAGAAAAGGTGAAGAAAATCCACAAAGCGGTACAGGATGATCGTCGCCTCAAAGTGCACGAGCTAGAAGACTTGTAGGCATTTCAAAAAGTGCGGTACATAGCGTATTATTTGAAAATTTGGACATCAGAAAGCTGTGTGCAAGATGGGTGTCGAGTTTGCTCACACTCGAGCAAAAACTGTGTCGTGAAGTTGTTTCAATTGAGTGTTTAGCAACAAAGCAGAATTTTTATGCCGTTTTATAACAATGGGTGAAACATGGGCCCAACACTTTACACCCGAGACAAAAGAGCAATCAAAGCAATGGTTTCAAAAGGGAGAACCGGCTCCAAAGAAGGCGAAGACCGTTTCATCTGCTGGCAAGGTCATGGCGTCGATTTTTTGGGATGCGCGTGGGATAATTTTCATTGACTATCTTGAAAAAAAAAACTATCAACAGCCAGTATTATGCGAACTTATTGCAACGTTTGAGCGAAAAAATCAAGCAAAGACGGCCGCATTTAACTAAGAAGAAAGTGTCAAGTGAAAGCATCAACTCACAAATCCGTTATTGCAATTTCCAAAATTAATGAATAAAATTTTAAATTGCGATTGGGAACAATTTCGACGGAGTTCTTCGATATTGTGGAACATCCGCACAGAATCCAAGAATCAATTTCGAGCGTATGCGAGAAAGGAGCTTACGTCATAAAAAACGGGGAACAGTCATTGCTAGGGCGAGATTTAGAAAACGCGTACCATCTCTTAGACCTGGATGAGGAGAGTCGTCACATAACAAGTTTTATCACGCATAGGGGGATCTGTCGCTATAAGAGGTTACTATTTGGGGTGAACGATAGAAAACATTTTAGCTTTCTGTAGGAATATGCTTAACTACTTAGACGACGTGATTGTCTTTGGAAGTACAGGGAAAGAACATGACAGTGAACTGGAAAAAGTATTACTCGCTTTCCATGAAATGAACGTAACGCTGAACCAGGAAAAATACAGCTGAAAAGTAAAAGAGCTGAAATTTTTGGGTCATGTGTTGGCTACAACTGGCATCAGCGCAGATCCCGATAAAGTCAGAATAGAACTAGAGTTTCGACCACCGAATAGTAAGGACGAAACGAAGAGTTTTTTGGGACTGGTCACCTACTTTGGGGAGTTTATCCCTGACTTGGCAGATCTAACGGAGCCATTAAGAAACTTAATAAAAAAAGATGTGAAATTTGATTGCAGGGAGAGTCAAGATAAAGCATTCTAGCGGTCATATTTTATTGTCAGAAATAGAACGCGATTGGTGGCTGATGCGAGTCCAGTCGCTCTGGATTGGCAAGGGTCGAATTCGAGTTAGTCACAGACTACAAGGCACTCGAAGTGATATTCAAACTAACATCCAAGCCACCAGCGCGAATAGAAAGATTGGTCATACGTCTGAAGTCTTCCAAGATCAAGCTTATCTACCAAGTGAGAAAGTACAATATCGCAGACTCACTTCCCCGTATGTGCAAAATCCAACAGTCGGACTTGATAGTAACTGCGAATATAATGTCTGTATAGGGTTTTCTAATAACGACTTGACAATTTTTTTTTAAATAAAAGGCAAACCATTTGAGATATTTCAAAAACTTTATTATTGGCTTGAAGTACAATCAAAACATTTATGACTGGAACTCGACTTCGTTCATATGGCAACCGCGGGCACGTTTGCAGCGGTCGATTCGATGGACCCAATTTTTAACGACTCGGCCACACATTTTGGCCGAAACGTCCGCTATTTCGCATTCAATGTTGGCTCTGAGCTCTTCCAACGTCGTCGGCGTGTTGGCATAAACTAATGACTTAACGTAGCCCCAAAAAAAATAGTCAAGCGGCGTTAAATCACACGGACGAGGCGGCCAATCGACTGGCCCATGTCTGGAGATAACACGCTCACCATTCTTACTCTTCAATAAATCGATTATAGCGTGTGCTGTGTGGCTTGTGGCACCATCCTATTAAAACCACATGTCGTCCAAGTCCATATCTTCCAATTCCGCCCAAAAATATTCGGTGATCATGGCGCGATAACGCTGACCATTCACAGTAATGTGACGATCGTTATAGCCGCCAGCATGCAAACCGCACCAAACAGTTATTTTTTGTGGATGAAGTGGTGATTCATGAATCACGTGGGTTTTCACCCGACCAATAACGCATATTTTGCTTATTGACGAACCCATTGAGCCAAAAATGAGCTTCGTAACTGCAGATGATTTTGCGATGAAATTCATCATCTTGGCGCATCTTCTCCAGAACCCAATCGGAGAACGTACGTCGCTTCAAGTGGTCCATCGGCTTCAATTCTTCAGTCAGCTTGATCTTGTATGGATGTAAACCAAGATCTTTACGCAAAATACGCCATAATGTGGTCTGAGCGATGCCCAATTCTTGAGAACGCCGTGGAATTGACTGATTTGAATCGTTTGCTACGGACGTCTGAACGGCAGCGATATTTTCGACACTTCGACCAACCCGTTGTCTCACTGATACGGCAACATCACACAACGAATATGTAGACTCAAATTTTGGAGTTAACGCTCTTAAAGTTGCAGTCACCGACTCCGAATATCTGTAGAAAATTTTTATAATTTGCAGACGTTGCTCTCAACCATCATGAAAATGCGTTCACAAATTAAATTCAAAGTTGTCAAGCCCTTATTGGAAAACAATATACTATTGTTGAAAAGATGGTTCCACAAGCTCTCACTATAAGCGAAATTGTGCAAAGTAATAGCACAGATGAGGAGTTGATGTAGACGGTGAAGATGGTGAAAAGACGAAAAGACTAAAAAAGTAGATATTTTCCATTCCGACATGAGCTATGTACACTGGGAAAAATTCTTCTACGTGGCACTTCTTTCCCAGAAGCGCTACGACCGCGAGTCCTAAGTTTGACACACGAAAGTCACCCTGAGGAAACAGTGATGAAGCGGAGAGTACGTTCAAAAATATGGTGGCCATTGGTTGACAGAGATGTAGAAAATTATGAAAATAATTGTCGTGAATGTCTTTTCGTATCTCAACCGATGCAACTACCACCAATGAAGCGACATAATTTTCCAGATGAGCCGTGACAATGTGTGGCGACAGATTTACTAGGTCCCCTGCCGAACCATAATTATGTATGCGTCATCATTGACTATCATTCCAGATACCAAGAATCTAAGTTTTTAAGAAGAATATCATCAGCAGATATTATCGGCGGTTTGGACGATATTCTGTATACCCGGAATCAATTAGGACTAATAATAGACGTCAGTTTATTAGTGATTAGTCCAAATCTTACTCTTAAATTAATAATATAGAGGTAATGACATCACCACCCCACCGGCCGCAGGCGAATGGGGAGGTGGAATACATGAACCGGTCGATTCCGAAGAGACTTAAAATAGCAAATGCTCAGGATTCGGATTATAAGAAGGAGCTTCAAAAGTTTATGCTAATGTATAACGTGACACCTCATGGCACCACAGAAAAATCGTCATCAGAACTCTTGTTCAATAGGAGGATACAAGACAAGATGTATGAGAATATCTTTAACTCAGAAGCACGGGATATGGATGCAATAGTCGAACAAAAAGGGAAAGAAGGAATGTGGAATAAAAGTGGGAGATAAAGTGTTCCTCCGCAACATGGCACGCCAGAACAAGTTGACGCCTACTTTCAATTCAACCGAATTCGAGGTGATCGAACGGAAGCAGAATGAAGTAACGATGCGAAGGGGTCATGGTCAGGAGCATAAGTCATGTAAATAAGTCCCGGCTTTTCCAGACACATGTTTCGAATTTTGATTTTTTTTTTATATTCATACATATAAATGTATACTAAGCCATAAAGCACAATTATTAAAAAGTTTATTTACAGGAACAAATCCAGAGATAGGGAAAACCCTCGATGACAAGAACTCGAATGGTTCACCTGAGAATGGATTTTCCGAGGAAGATACTCAACCACCGAAGTTGAGCTTCGTTGAGTTGAGAATTGAGCTGTGCAAGAACAAACAGGAGGAGAAACAAACTATTAGAGCATTGAAGAAGAATGGAGCAGGCTCGATTATGGAGCTCCATTTTGTAAAAAAATCACTTGCGAGTGGAACAACATGGAAAGTCAGCACTCACCACCCTTATAGTGAAGAGATCGCGCAGCTACGAGCTGAATGCCACCGCGCAATAAGACTGCCGTCAAAAAAGCATTTTCACTAAACTCCAGCATCGGTATAAATTAGCACGAAGAAAACTGAATGCGAATGAAAACCCTTGGGAGAGGGCTACCAAGTGGTAAAAAAGAAATTAAATACCTTCCGAACTCCATCTTCCTACGGAGCGAATGTACTGCGGAGAATAGTGTAAGACCTTTTCCCAAGACAAGACAAAAGGGAAATTCTTTGGAGGATGAGCTATCGATAGCAGAACAACAAATTCTTAGTCACAGCCGAAAAAATGCTTGATGCTTGTAAAATGTTTGCCCCTAGGTCATATGGCATCCCAAATATAGCCTTTAAGACTTCGGTCAATGCCAAATGTGAACATTCTTAACGTTTACTTGATCGAAGGATTTTTTTTTTTCCAACCAATACATGAGACAAAAGCTCGTCTTGCTACCATAGGGAGGCAAACTCCCAGAGAACTCATTAGTCTACCGTCCACTACGTATGCTGGATACGGCGGGGAAAGTATTATAATAAATTAAAAGCAGCAATTGAAGACGCAAGATCACTATCAGAACATCAGCACGATTTTCGAAAAGCACACTCAACTATTGATGCCATTAAAGCGATTGTTGATGCAGCGAAAATGGCCATGGAGCAAAGGCACTAAACAGTACTGCTGTGTCATAATACCAGGAGTTGGGTACATAATAGTGTACATATTCTAGAAGCGCTACGAAGATGAGAGTACTAATTTACATCTGAAACATTGTGAAAAACAACTTCCGGTAGTGAGTGTTACCATACCGACGGTGATTTAATGGAGTACACGGTAACATGAGGAGAATCCCAAGGATCGGTACTGTGTAATATAATGTACGATGGCATTCTTCGTCTTGATCTTCCAGGCGCACTGATGGCATATATCTCATTATGCTACAAAAAAGTATAAATCACATTCTGGTTGATTGATCTGGGAGCATTTGCTCAATCTACCAGCCACTAACGTAATTTTCTGACCACATCTTCCAATGATAATGACTCCTGATGGTTATCTCGTGTTTTGAGATGATTTCCGGGCTTATAATCGGCAGAACAGTACGTACTTCTTTTGAATTGTATTAAATTTAGTTAGTGATAAATTCGTGGATTAAAACTAAAGGAAGTGGTCATAATAACTGCTAGCCTGTCACTGGTATGCAAACCTAACCCCTGGCGAACAATAAGAGTAGCTTTTACACTGAAAATCGGAAAAGCAGACTACACAATCGCCAATAGCTTCAGACCTATCCATCATATTGCTGAGCATGAAGAGAATGGTGGACCTTCATGTGCGGAAAATTGCTTTCCGAATGTCTCTTCTGTCAAAGAAGCAATATGCTTACCAACGAGGAAGATCCTGTGAGAATGCGCTTCAAAATGTGGTAGGCTAAATCGATGACGCACTGGACAAGAGGGAATAAGCGCTGGAAATTTTCATCGACATTGAGGCTGGTTTGGACAACCATTATATGTATCTCGATCAGAAAACAGGGATTGCCCGCAAGACGATGTTCCATCTGCAATACTATCTCCAATAACCAGACTCCAAAAACCGGCTTTCTGTATCACGCACTGATGAATATCTATTCATTGATATTCATATCATGGGATGCACTCTCAAAGCCATCTTCTATTAAAAAAGAAGTAGTTTCTGTACGGCGATTGTCTTTTGACTCTGGTCTTATGGCAATACCGTCTGATGCAATAACACCAGAACTACTGTTTGCTGAAAAAAATACGAAATCAACTTTTTCCGTGCCCAAAAATGGTACGTCTTAACGAATACGGATACGCCACTGTCGTCTCTCTAGCCGTCCGCAACGTTAAATTTCACTCCTCGCTAGAAAAACTTGCTCCTGTCATTTAAGCGGACGTATTTGCAACCCTGATGGCAATGGACTATGTTGAGAGGAATCGGTGGATAGAAGAATGTATGTGCACCTGAAGCAGTAGCCGAGCCGAGCTGCATATCTATTTTTATATTTTTTAACTCTTCAACTTCCGCTTATACAATAGTAATAATAATTATAATAATAACATATATTCAGTAAAAAAATAAATGAATAAACAGAAACAAATCTAACGCAGAAAAGAAGAAAATAATTGCTAAAGTACGAACAAAAATATTTATTTGCTTTGTAAATAGTTGATCAGTGAACCAGAAGGACGAATTATTAAGAATTTGTGGAATTGTAGAATATTTAGTTTTCTAATGGTTCATAATGTTTAAGAGAAAAATTATGGCGGCTGCAGCGACGACTATTTATTTAGCCTCACCACCGGGGGAAGGCTTTGGTCCAGCACCGCCATTACGACGAGATGGCATTCCGGATTTGATGATGTTGGAAATTTGATGATTTGATGACCTTGATTTGGTGAGAACCCTTGTCTGACATTTTTAAGTGATGGTTTACCACCGGACAAGGCGCCCAATGGTAAGGTGGCAGTTGGTGTAAGACCCTTTAATTGTAGCACAGAGTATACCGAGAATACACATTCTATTATACCAATTGCATGGATTTTATTACGAATCACGTCTTTACGGAGAGCTGCATCGTAGACCTTCACTAAACCATCTTTACTTTCGATTATCAGTTCATCGTCGCAGGAAATGTTGAGCACGTTGACCAGCATTTCGGTGACTTACCATATTCACCAACAAATTTCAGCGACCAAGTGAAGACGTCCATGAAATTGGAAAGCCAATACCGGTGGGATGAGCAATTTAATTGTCGAATGTTCAATACAATGTTCTGATATTTAAGAACGCCGGCTTTATTGTTATAAACTTTAAGATAATTAATGTATCAGACTATCACAATTCGTACATTGGCCCATAGGCTGGTGGTTTTTTGAGCCTATCCAATCGGCGAATATGGTATCTTCCAAATTCTCTATTTCTGTTAATAAACCATCATGTACGCATAAAAAAAAATCATAATTCATACACACATCGTAAAACTGTTCTGAGTACTTGGTTTTGCATTTTTAAGGGTGTAACACTCGTGATTGCCGCGCAACAGAAACAACGTATTAGAGTAAGTAATAACACAAAATATACTTCCGGATAATCAACTCGGTTAAAAGCAAGAACCAGTGTGTTGGAGTCTACCTAATTGATTTGGAAAAGGCTTTTGACACCGCATTGTTAGATAGACTTTTTTAAAGGCTAACCAGTTTGGGCATCAATTAACCACTTTTGTATATTCTTCATAAAAGGATTCTGTTGGAACATTTCACATTAAAAACCTTCTACAACAAGATGTGGTTAATTCGCCGATCATATTCAACATTTTCTCCGTGACTTCAAACAAATTAGGTGGTTTTGCGATGACTGGAAGTTGATTTTCAACTTCAAGTCTGAAACCATTCCGTTTAGAACGCTGTGGTATGGTACCTCTAGAAACGTCAGAAGAAATTGGCGAAAATTCCCGTCCGTTAGACAACACGGCCAGCCAGTTGTTTGTCGAAATATAGTCAGATACCTTGGGATCTGGTTAGACCAATATCTATATTTCAACAAAAATGTAGATGTCGCTCTGGCCAGAGCCAAAGGTGCGTTTGCCCTGTTTTATAGCAGCCAACTCGATTCGAAAGTAAGAATTACCTACTACATGACCTTCAGCATATGGGTATCGCGTTTGGTTCATCGTGAGAGAAAGCTTAATGAAGTGAAAATTCGGGTGTTTGAGAGGGCTTACCTTAGGGTTTGTCTTCAATTTTACAAAACACCAGAATCGGAGTACATAAAATTCTAACCCAATGAGGTCTTACACAAAAGGGCGAATCTAATAAATGTGGACATTTTCGTTTTTAAGTTAAACCGAGGGCACATTGCAAGAGCAACTACTTATATCATGAGTGTGCTTGAAAGGCTTCGTCCCCCCTGAAGCGTTCCTCTATTTTGACATGAATGGGCTGATCCAGTTCGGTGCCGCTAATCTTCCATGAAGTTGGTAGATAGGTTAGGTAAGGTTAAATTGTATAGTTACGCTAAGTATAGTAGCTCAAGATTTAGTATAAATTAGCATAAGTTAGCATAGTTCATGTAGCTTAAATCAGATCTATAAGTTTTATTTAAATACTTAGTATTTTCTGAGTTTAACTACAATAGATGTTTATAAATATTATTATAATTATTATTTAAAATGATAGATTAGACATCAAAGAACATAGAATAAGGGCGAATAAGGGAATAAGGGCGCTATAAAGCCCGCTTGGAGGATCAGGAAGTTAGAATAAGTTACTTAAGCTACGTTAAACTAGCCTTTGAGCATTTTTTTCTGTTAGCATGTTAATATAGTAAATTTAAGAAAAATAAAATAAAATGCATTAAAAGTGAAAAAAAAAAAATTAAAAATACACATTCATTGACAGCAAGACGCTGTTGAGGTAAAATACCTTTTTTTGATTTTTTTAGATTTATTTTAGAAACTCATGATCATGATTCAAAAACGCGGATACTCCAAAGAAAATTACTCTATTTTCACCTCCAGTTGAGAAGCACGATACACTAGATTCTACATCAGATGTGGAACATCCGAACATATAAAAAATTCACTCGAAGAAATGTCAATAAATAAGCTGCCCCCGTACAAAAGGCAGTCATTCATTGGGTACTACAATACAAGCTCACGCAAAACCTCATTACTTTCGTTCAAGAGATATTTGTGTATCAGCACCCACAGGGAGTGGCAAAATTCTAACTTTTGCTATCTCTGTCGTACAACTGCTCACCAATCATGTGAAGAAAAAAATCCGTGGCTGAGCTAGCTTTACAAGTGTTTAAGGTCTTCAAAAAGCTATCATCCAAAATAATTCTCAACGTTTGCCTTCTATCCAAGTCGTTTCCATTCGCAAATGAATAGCAGAAGTTGGTTGACCGTTACAAGGAACATTTCTATTCCAAAGTCGACATTGTAGTTACCACACAAGGTCGCTGCATCGGATCTATTGCTTTCTAGACATACATCCCCTTTCTGGATAGGAGAACTCAAAACGAACACCTGTAGTCCACCACACGAGATGTTATTCTCCGCAGACTGCAAAATCGTCGATTATTCTAGCCAAAGATGTTCACTTCAGTGTTAACCAATCTGGACAAACTTAAGGAGAGGACGAATGAAGAAAAAACAGCAGAAGGTCGAAGGAAATTCATTGGCAAACAACATCGGCTGAACTGAGAAATAGTGCCTGACAGAGACTCGCCTTAAACCGCTCACTCTGTATTTCCTGATCACAAAGAAATGTTGGACCAAATTCCTTTGCTTTACTAACAGTGCAGAGTCTTTTGGAAGATTGTCATATGTGTTCAAGTCCTTGTTCCAGAAAATTCTTTCCATAGCCGAGTTATCAGCCTTGTTAGTTCTGATGCATGTTGGTACGGGGTATTAACGTATCATATGTGGACATTGTAGTTCCCAACGACACATCTAAACCTACATCCATCGAATTGGGCGCAAAGCACTCTCCAGCCGTCTTGG
This sequence comes from Volucella inanis, assembly GCA_907269105.1. NCBI lineage: Eukaryota > Metazoa > Arthropoda > Insecta > Diptera > Syrphidae > Volucella > Volucella inanis. The sequence continues at coordinate 68,278,344 of OU026157.1, read as the reverse complement.
CATTGCGATAACACTGCTCACACAAAAGGAACTCAACACTTTCAATCACACCCTCTCTGAAGTTGGTAAAGTGATAACACATGAAATTAAGATCACTTTAACACATCTTCGCTTGAAACTAGAAACCAAAAAGCACGCTTAAGTTATAATGAAGAACTTAGATTAGGAGAAATCAAAACTGGTGGATCCGTCCAAGATGACGCTTATGGAGACATTGCAAGCCCAAGTCGTGGATAACGTTCTTGAGAAGATAACAGCTCATTCACATAATGAGATAACATCTAAGGAACGTAGGAACGTAGCAATAGCTCCACCCGTAGTCATAAAAGAAAAGATAAAAAATAAAAATTAGCAAAATCTAGGGAAGGGCATCTAAATAAATTATATAATCGCCGAGGAATGTCACTGTACACTGTAATCATTGTATTTTCGGAATGTAACAGAGAGGCTTGAAGTGAAGCCTCTTCAATACGTCCTTCAAGTATGAAGTGCTATTGAGTATGACTACACTTAAAGTGCCTGAGCACATGTTTAGTTTTTTTTTAGTAAAATGGGACAGATAGAAAGTACTGCTATTTAGGCAACCATTCATCACCAGATTTTAGTTGCCTGAAAAAAAGTCTTTCGGTTACGGCTGGTGTTGAACAATATACTACCACACTTCTTAAGTATATCATGCTGGGGTGTACCAGTTCGTGCATCGAACAGCTCCAAACTTATCAATTTATAACTGCGAGGGAATGGCACATTGATTGCATCACCGCCACCACGCACTGACTGTTGTTCATTCTGACTGCTCCTGTTGTTATTTTGTTTGTGATTGCAACTAATTACTGAGCTGACTTTGGGTCGATTGTTTATTCGAAGTGATTGTCTGTGGTCGTCGTCTCATGAGATCAACTTTTTCTGATGTTCCTGCGCCAAGAAGGAATGCTCGCCCTTTCTGAGCGCATTAAAAGGCTGAGTTAACTGAGTCCGGTTTGGATCGCAGGTCACAATGGGATCATGGGAATTAAATTCGCTGATAAACTTACTAGGCAAAGGTTATAGGAAAGATTTTCAGTACCCGAACCTACGTTAGGACTGTCCACAATCTTGGTTAAGGCTTCATATGAATATAACTGCATAATGCATGACTCTTCATGTTTTCGACCGATCAAATGAAGGCTATAAGATGCTTACTGATGTGTTGACAGAGACCTACGATTTTGCTAAACCCCCAAGTACGCTGGGCATCCATCCTACGACGCTTGATGTGAGAGTGATGCCGAAACCGCGGAGCACTATCCCTTGAGTAATGACTCACATTCGCATAAGGTTGCAATTACTCAACGCTAATGCGGGGGGTGATAAAACTCTAGCTCACTGAACCGTTTAGTCATCTTTCTATGAAAGGCTGAGAAATTTCAGTAAAATTAACATACAAGGAGTACTTTGTTCTTTTTCTAAGTGCTCTGTTCTGGTAGAAAAAGGGCTTTATTAGTTTACAACAGCTTGATATGTGTTTACACTTCCACAAAAGAAAAAAAGAAGTTAATACGAGCTCCTCAATAAAGCTGTTGAACAGTAAACTAGTGTAATGTCATCGAAATATTGGTATTACAGTCGGAAAGTATGATACTGGACTTAGGTATGCCGACTTACAACAACTGATCTTCTAACTTTCAACTGCTTCATCGACGGAAGGCACTCCTATATTATTTCAAATAATATACGCCACACAAGGAAAAACTGTGAAAAGATTTAACCGTTAACGGTTGCAATCGCCATAAACGGCTATAAATTTTGTATCCCTCAACCTTTCATCAACCTTTTTAAGACCTGCATCTTGTGCTGAAGATCAACAACATCAAAGCAAAGAAGCTCTCAGAAGAAGAAGAGTCCGATAAGCACACGTAGTAAAATGTGCTTTTTTAACTCGCCCATGACAGCGGCTCATGTACTTTACGATTACAAGGAAAAGAGGAGCGAAAAATATTAGCTTCGCTGAAGCAAAAATAGAGAATATGGAAAGCTAGTGATCGAGTAAATAGGGGGGTGCTATTCCAAAAGCAAGTTTCGAAAGTCTTTCTGAAAGTTAAAAAGAGCGTATTAAGCAAACGAAAACAAACATAGATGGACAACGAATTTTAGTAGGAGGGTCATACTCAGTCATGAGGATATGAATAAACAAGTTCTTCAGAGTAAAAAGACTTCAGACTTTAAAACTGAGTGATGAAAGCCAGGATCTATACATACCGAGTTATTTAACACAGCAAATTATGATTTTGTAGAAAGCATACACCATACACCATACATCAAAACATTCTGAGCCCACACAGGGGCTCAGTCTCAGAAATCAGACGAATATTTTATTTTTTTTTTTTTTTTTTATAATCCCCCGCGCGCACCAAGGGGATATGAATACCCTTTTATTGGTTTTCTCCAGGGCGCGGGCGGGTAGGGTAGTAGTTTGAAACTCAGGTGTATTAGGTTTCGATATTTTTCCCAGAGGTGGTTGCCAAACTGGACGGGACGAGCAAATGCATCCTTAACCAGTGGGTTGAGTACGTGCTAGTTGTTAGTTCGTTACATTTAGCCCAGCCAGCAACCACTCCAACATCAGTGTATGCCTTCATGTCAGAGTTGACGCCGACGGGATTCTCATATAACTACATGCAAATTCTACGAAAAGACTTTTTCAGAGAATTCCCTCGCACGGGATTCGAACCCGCGACTCTCTGCTTGAAGAGTGTGTGTATATACCACTACACCACGGCCACCCCTTAAATATGTTAATTCAGCTTACCAATCTTTGTTTCTTTGGCCTTAAGGTAATTTAGTGATTACTGCTTGTCAAGAAACACTAAGGAGACTATTTATATGAACCTAATCAACCCGTCCTGTTTTATGGTGTGGAAGCATGGACTTGGCTTGACTTATATATCCTTTTTCGTTTAGGACACAAGATTCTTCGAGCACTTTTTAGTGCCGTTTGCATTGACGGAATTTAAAAGTTCAGATAGACTCTAAGCAGAAAAAAGGCTACATCCTAGAAGAGGCATTTAGCGGGTTGGATAGAAGTCAAGGCAAGGTAAAAGGTACGCCAAAAGGGGTATACTTGGATCTTTACATATTCGCACGAGTTCCCGTTGGCGGAAATTCAAAATATATAACATAACGAACACTTTCAATTATCAAATCGCGACAAGCATGTAGATGGCAACAATTATGCATATAGCGTCACGTATTTTTGGTTTAATCCATGTAGCATAGTTTGCCCTGGTTTGGAAATCATTTTCTTATCGTCATCCAAAAATAGTCGATGTCGTACATATCAGGAAAAACAAAATAAAAAAAACGTATTCTCTTGAACTGTTTCTAGTGACCTTTTCAGAGATTCTACTTTTGTCTCTATAATCCAAGAGCAGATAATACTTTTACCGAATTTCAGTCGAACTTTGATCATTTGAATATTTAATTGAAAAAAACCCATGTACTCGTATATATATGGTACGTGTGTATGGATCTCTCGGAATTCATTCTTGAAAAAGCTTCTCGTATACATCTCTGACCTATCCTATTCTGCGATGACGATAACGTGCAACCAGCGGATGAGAACTAACTAAGCTCTATACGGACATGACGGATACACATACTGAAGCAATAGAAATTCGCTGATTATCAGTGAGCTAAATTGGGACTTAGGTTAGAAAGGTCTTCTTTCGAAAGAAACACATTTGGAAGGCTTCGATTAGCTTCGATTCTTGTTAACATTGAATTTTTGGAAATGAAAATTAGAAATTGGGGACTCGTAGAATATTTATCCGTAAACAGTGAAATTGACCTTGAATTTAGGATTTGAAAATACCATGCTGCAAAGATTATAACAAAAGAAAAAGAAATCATTGAGGAATTTATATTCAATGACAAATTTAAATGATGCCAAAGGCTAATCTTGTAATCCAAACGCCAACTTGGTTTTTATTTGAAACTCTGTCATTAAAAAGAATAGGACATCTCTCCTAGGATCTTAGGCTAAGACTTAACTGTCATTCCTTCGGCCTCATCTACAATTTCCTACTTACCGCAGTGTAGCTAGACGCATTTTGGTTTAGATTGACCTTAATTAGTTCCTTATAAGGAACAGGACTTAATCCAATTACTTTTAGGACAGCCTTGTTCTTGAATCAAATGGAGAGAAACTCGTTAAAACTGATCAGTTAAATAGTTTAGCAATCATACTTACTTCTCGCCTCCGACGTTAAACTTACCGATTGAACGTCTCTTCCTAAAACACAATAGTCTTCCAGCTTTATCGATTCCGCACATATGTCACACTTGAGTCAAATAATTTGGTTTCTATGCGGATAACAGAAAGGCAATTGATTACCGGCCTCATTGGCTTTGGTCTGAGGCGATTATCTGGTTGCCTGTAACAAATTTCGTTTTGTTTTAATCATATCGCATCTACACCGCACAATTATTCCAACACGCTGAAAAACTTTTGGAATAACTTATAGAAGCGGGCCCATATCGTTGATTCAATCGACAAGATTACTTCATAGAGCGTCATTTTGTAAAAACTCTTACTGGAGTTATGAAATCATCTTCCAGCCCACCAGCTTAACAGACAAAAAATACCTCATATACAGGGTGAGTTTTTTAACTTGAGACATCAAAATTACTCAAAAAGTACGAAATATCGCGAAAAATGTTTCAGACAAAAGTCACAAGGTTCTGAAGGGGACATAAGATGGTGACCACGAGTTTGAGACCCATTTTCAAGGTCAAACGAAGGTCACTTTTGATTTTTCAAATAATAATTCCTGATTTTCATTGCTCAGTCGTATTGCTCGTAGGCTTGTCATTTGTTTTTACATACTGCGTTTAGCATAACCCAGAAACAACAAAGTGGACGTAGCAGTATTTTGTTTCCTTCGGGGTGATTAATTAGAGTGGATCCCCTTGCCTCCCACTGTTGAATCATTGAATTCTTCCCATTTCGACGTTTACTTCCCGAGATTATTTTAACAAATGCTCGAAAATGTGACCATTCACTTCAATACACTTGTCTATTCGCGCTCTAAATGAACCAACAGAACTGAGATATATTTCTGGCGTAATCTTCCGGCAAGCTTCAGTTATTTGTCTTTTCATGTCCTCACGTGTTGTTGGCTTTTTTCTGTACCCCACAAGAAGAAATCAAGTGACGTAAGATCAGGTGATCTAGCAGGCTATTGCCTCAGACCCCCTCGGACCCCCTCGTCCAATCCATCGTTGATGGTAAACATTGTTTAATACGGCCCGGGCTACTTGGGAATAATGGGCTGGATAACCATTATGTTGAAACCACATTGTTTGTCGCAACTCCAATAGCAGTTCTTCTAGTAATACTGGAAGATGGTTCCGCAAGAACTTTGCATACTTTTCACCATTCATGTTGCCCTCAATAAAATATGGACCTATTAATTTATTCCCAGTAATTCCCGCTTAAACATTAACATTCCAAGAGTGTTGACGTTCAACTTGTCGCAACCAAAAAGAGTTTTCGGTAGCCCAGTAATGCATATTATGTCATTTGACCGTATCGTGATTGGTGAAAGTCAACTCACCAGAGAATAACACCTTGGCGAAGAAAATGGGGTCTCGTTCAATTTGCTGAAGTGCCCATTGACAAAAGGAAACTTGGTTGCGAAAATCCTCACTAGAAAGTTCTTGATGCATTGAAACATGATAAGGATGGTATTTATGCCGATGTAATATCTTACAGACAGTCGTTTGAGAAACCAGTGAATTGTTGGATGACCCGATAAAAGGAAGCGCGCCATCGTATCTGGTCTGGGAAACGTTGGGCGTAAAGAGCAACAGCACCATCGATGTTCCTTCCACTTTCTCCATAAATCAATATCATTTCAATTTTCTCTTGAATTGAAATAGCCTGCATTATTAATCTGGAAAACGTTACTAATAATAATCAGTTCCTCAAAACAAATATCGAACTTCTAAATGAAGTACAGTTCCGTTCAAGTCGAAAAAGAGCGCAGAGTACACATCATACACTCTCAGATAAGTTTAGGACAATTTTTCTCCATCTGAAATTTTTTTGAGTTTTAACTTCACTCGAGGCAATAATGACTTCCTCAAAACAAATCTCGACCTTCTATCACCCTAAGAACGTTGGAAACCGATTAATGATTTAGGCGTGTCAATGCAGTGGTATCTAGCACTGAATGAATAAGACCTTTAAGACAAAGACGCGTGCCCCATTGAGGAATACGAAAATCAGGAATTATCATTTGAAAAATCAAAAATGACCTTCGTTTGACCTTGAAAATGGGTCTCAAGTTTCTCTCAAGTCGTGGTCACCATCTTATGTCCCCTTCAGAACCTTGTGACTTTAGTCCGAAACATTTTTCGCGATATTTTGTACTTTTCGAGTAATTTTGACGTCTTAAGTTTTATGGCGCCCTCTGACGGGAAAAGAACGCATTTTTGAAAAAAGTGCTTCATGTAAAAGAATTTTTTTCAAAAACGTCATACTAACAAAGAGCAGAATTAGTTGCGTCCAATAATTCGAATTTTCTGCAAAATTAACTTACTCAAACTGTATTGCCCTTGTGTTCATAAACGTTAACATATGGTCATACTTGCGCAGATTAGTTAGGCATTCCAACTACGGCTGCAGAAAAAGTTAAAAGATTTTAGTGCAGAAAATTTTTGTGTGTTTTTGAGGAGGTCTTACATCTTAAGACCTATTTAAATAATATACATTGTGTCCCCTAATTCGCCGACAATAATTTGGTAAATGATTTTTGGGTATATCCTAAGAAAAAAATCGTTCTACAGTAAGGGTTTATCTCCAATGTTGATATCATTTATCGAGGATTTAAGAAAAGTCTTACTTTGGTGTACCCGGATCCATGTTAACGGAAATTGGCCTATTAGTACTAGTGGTAGAAACTTCGTTTTAGACTTTATTTTGATATTTGATATCATGTTTGAGTCTTTAGATATCTAATGTCTAAGCCAGTGACTTTGAGATCACTTTTCTCCAGAAAATGCATAACAAACACAAAGTTTTAAATTTTTTTTTTCTTATGAACATAAAAATAATAAAAAAAAGTCATTAAGGAGTTCGCAGAAAAACTCATAGATTTTATGGGAAAGCCTGCAACAGGTAAAATTTAACAAAAGCAAAATGCAAAACAAAATGGTAAAAAAAAAACTATTTTGTGTGGTTTTGCATAATTTTTATGTTATGTGTGTACTAAAATAGTTATAATAGGTGTTCAAAGTGTCATCCTTGGTTTTGTATGCATGCTAGAGCTCGTTTTTGGATTTCACTGTCAATGTTTATTGATGCTAACTGCTACCTCACTTTTGATGATGCTCTTCAATTTCACTTAAAGTTGTTATTTCTTTTATTCTTTACCATACAAAAAACTTCAATACTGTAAGGTTAGAAGATCTGGCAGACCAGTGAACTGGTTCATTTCTTTCTATCCAATGGTTGCCGTACTCTTCATCTAGCCAGTTCTTGACCTTACGACCATAGTGTGCTGAAGCACCGTCCTGTTGGATATAAGGGTGATTCATCGTGAGGTTTGATTTTCAATAGGCTTTTTTGACAGATTATGCGTGACTCCTATCAAACTGCTTTGTCCTTTTTGTTCAGTATCGTTTGGCAAATCATCGTAGAACGGCTCACACTACAACAGCGTCTCCAAATTGTTTGGCTATATTACGACAATCAGCGCTCTGCGAGAAATGTTTCTCTTGCGATTCGAGGAACTAACGGTGCACATACTCGACCTGCTAAAACCACTATTGCCAATACCATTCGCAAATTTGAGTCCTAGTTTACATTAATGGATGATACTCGACCGGTTAGACCACATCCAGCACGTAGTGAAGAGAAGAGTAGCTGAGAGTGTACGCGAAGACCGTGACGAATCGATTCGTTGTCGTTCTCAGCAGCTTGACTCGGTGTATTCGACAACTTGGCGTATTTTACATGAGGATCTCGGCCTAAAAGCGTACAAAATTCAACTTGTGCAAGAATTGAAGCCAGTTGACTTGAATTAACGTCATATTTTCAGTGAATGGACCCTGGAAAAACTCAATGAAAATCTGGTGTTTTATCGTGAAATTTTGTTCAGTGATGAAGCTTATTTCTGTAGAAGAGTAGCAAGAGCTACCTTTACATTCACTAAAAACAACGGTATGGTGTGGTTTATGGGCTGGTGGAATCATTGGTCCATACCACCTTGATCAAAAAGGAAACGTGTAGCGCTCCCATTGTTCCGATTTGAGTTTTGTTTTTTTGTTGAGTTGGTACATCTGTTGTTGACATTCCCTCTAAATCTTAGCGTCATAGCTTAACATTTGCAAAAGTTACGTAGCCAAGAGTACATCTATCTCGCGATTTTTTACGATTTTAGAAATGGATTTAAATTTGCAACAACGAACTTGTATTAAATTTTGCGTAAAAAAACGGATTTAATGGTGCGCGAACATTGGAAAAGTAAAATATTGGTCAATAACCGCAAATTAACCATCAGAGAGATAGCGGAGGACTTGAACAGTGCCTATGGTTCCGTCCAAGTCGTTTTGGTTAATGATTTGGGTTTCCGTCGTGTAGCAGCAAAGTTGTTGCCAAAAGACCTCAATTTCATGTAAAAAAGAGACCATGTTGACGTCGCAAAAGAGATGATTTGTGAGGCTGAATCCGCTCCCACATTCATCAAAAGGATTATTACCAGAGACGAGACGTGGGTTTATGAGTACAACATGCAATGCAGACATCAGGCAAATGAATGGCGTTCACCAAATAAGCCGAGACCAAAAAACCACGTCGTTTTCAGTCAAAAAAGAAGGCAATGCTCACGCTTTTCATGGATTACAATGGTGTAGTGCATCATGAATTTTTGCCAGAAGGCCAGTCAGTAAACTAAGTATATTATTTGGGCGTTATATGACGTTTGCGTGAAGCAATTCGCCGAAAGAGACCAGAATTGTGGGCAGAAAACTCGTTGATTTTGCACAATGTTAACACACCGTCGCACAGTGCCATCGTTATTCGTAATTTTTTGACGAAAAATGCAACGAATACCATCCAACAGCCATCGAATTCACATGATTTGGCTCCCTGTGACTTCTTTTTGTTCAATCGAGTTACAGAAACACTATGGGGAACGCGTTTCAACAGCCGAGAGGAAGTAATGGAAAAATCGCAGGAAGCACTGATGGACATAGAGAAAACGGAATATAAAAAATGTTTCTAGGATTGGATCAAGCGCTGGCAGAAGTGTGTTTCAGTCGATGAGGATTACTTTAAAGGGGACAATATAAGTTTAGATGAATAAACTTGTATTTTTAATTTTCTGAATGGGAATCAATGGTAACCATTATCGCGCCATGTTAACGGACTATGTGCTTCCTGAAATTTCAGCACATGGTTTCGGTGAACTCTGGTTTCAACAAGACGGCGCTATGAGCCATACAGCACGTGAAACAATAGACTTCTTGAGAAATCATTTTGGTGAGCACTTAATTTCACTTTTTGTTACGTTAAACTGGCCACCTAGATCGTGCGATATAACCTTTGTATTATTTTCTCTGAGGATATGTAAAGTTTCACGTCTTCAGGAATAAGCTAGCTACGATTGACGCTTTGGAAGCCAACATTAGTCGTGTTATCCGCTAGATACCAGTCGCTATGCTCGAACGAGTCGCCCAAAATTGGAACTTCCGAATGGACCACCTCAGACGTAGTAGTCGTCAACATTTACATTTTTTTATTTTTTTATTTTTTTTATTTTTTCATGAGAAGGTGAGAAATCTTCATAGACACTATATTCTAAATATCTATATATATATCTTCTATCGCATTTTATTTTTTTTTTTATAAGATATCCTGCAGGCGATTTTCCATTGAAAATTCCTGTGTACTTTAGGAAAATTTTGCGCTGCTAATCACCGCGCTAGATCGAGAGGCTTAGTCCTTTTCAGACGGCGCAATAAATTTGTCTCGTCGAGGATCTGTTAAACAGAAATATTCGTATGACCTTGTAATCGATTATTATTTTTTCGCGCAAACAATTTAATTACGTTCTGAACGTTTTCGACTCCTAAGTCTCTGTGGATATCATCGTTTCTAATGTACCACGGCGCATTAACAATACCTCGAAGAACTTTGTTTTGGAATGTCTGTAATACATTAATGTTACTATTTTTAGTACAACCCCAAAGTTGTACACCATATGTCCAGATCGGTTTAGCACTTGCTTGTATAACAGCAGTTTGTTCTCCAAGCTAAACTTGGAATACTTTCCAATAAGCCAGTAAATATCTTTATATTTGATTTCAAGCTCTTCACGTTTTTTTTTTTGACGTGTGCTCTCCATTTTAGTTTAGCGTCGAGTGGCCGAGATATTTGGCCACGTTCGCGTAAGGAATTCGTACTGCGTTGAACAACACCGATGGATTCTCAATTTTCTTGAGAGTGAAGTTCATGTGGACAGACTTGTTTTTATTAAGCGCGATTCGCCAAGTCTTTGTCCAATTGTTAATCCGTGTAAGGGCACGTTGCAACTTTGCAGTTGCTTCTTCGACTGTTTTAGCCGTTGCCAAAATGGCATTGTCATCAGCAAATGTGGCTAGGACAGTGTCATCCGTTTGCGGTATATCACGGGTAAAAAGCAAATATAGCAGAGGGCCAAGTACACTTCCTTGCAGCACTCCCGCCTTTATTGTCTTAAAAGTGGAATATTCGTTTCCGTGTCTCACACGGAAGAGTCGGTCTTCCAGATATGAACCTAAAATACAAGACAATTGCTGGGGTAGGTCTTGTCGGAGTTTATATTTTAGGCCTTCATGCCATACCTTTTCAAAGGCTTGCGATTCCTCGTTCAATTACATCGGTTATTCGATGCACTTGCTCAACTGTAGAATGTTGGCTTCTAAAGCCAAATTGATGATCAGGCAAGAGGGAATTTGTGTCGGTAATTAGTTTAAGACGATTAAGAAGGATTCGCTCGAAGACCTTCGACAACTGGTGCGGTACGTGCTCTAATCTAATGCTGGCATTTATAAGATAGAGCAGCTTTAGCAAACCTTTTTTCGGCAACGCTTTAAGTATCTCTCCCGTTATTAAGTCATATCCCGGGGCTTTATTGGGCTTAAGCGTGTCTATAACTTGTCTAAGTTCCCTAAGTGTAGCCTTTTCTACTGGAAAGTTTGTCGTCACGTCTAGCGTATTGACATTCTCTGGAAGCACTTCCCCGTCGAATGGTTTAAACGTTTCTGCAAGATGGTCGGCGAAAACGTTAGCTTTTTCCTTATCTTCTTTCGCCCAGTCATTTTGGTTTCTTCTTATTGGCGCCACGTGTATTTGGGGCTTTCGAATACTTTTAACGGCTCTCCATATAGAGTAGTTGGTATCCTTTGTCGCTGTAAGTCTTTCAACGTAGTTATTAATACCTTGATTATTGAAGTCCTTGATCGATTTTTTCAACAAGTTGCAGAGCCTATTGAAGGACGTTTTATCTTGTGGTGCCCGGGTTTCATGCCACTTTTTCCGGTGGATATCTTATGCTGAATTTGGGAACTTTGTTCGATTCGCGGGGAGTGTTCTTCCACTTCTACGAAACGTTCAACTTCTTTTTCAAATTGATACGGCGTTCTAAGTGCTACTTCAACTCAGTATTGTCTACAACGTCTATTCGGAAATCTTCCCAGTGACTTTGCTGTTACTTAATCTGGGTGGTCTTTGTTTCTTAACCAAGGATTCGCACAGTGAGTATAACTGGAGAATGATCGGAGGAAAGATCGAAGCCCTCTTTAACTTTGACGTAACTAGCGTTTACTCCTTTTCCGATAAAGAAGTCTATTAGATCGGGTGTTTTGGCGACATCCGAGGGCCAATATGTCGGTTTGCCTGTTGAGTAAAAATAGCAAGCATATTCCATACCAGCCCTGTAAAGAGTTTTGCCTTTTTGAGAGATACATCTTGAGCCCCAAAAGGTGTGCTTCGCGTTGAAGTCGATACCAATAATGAAGATTGGTCCAAGAGAGTTGAATAGGTCAATAAATTCTTGTTTTTCTATTTTGCAGCGCGATTGGCAATAGATTGAGGATATATTAAAAGAGTAATTTTTATTTTTAGCGCGCACCACGGTCATTTGAAATTTGTCAAGTTCAATTATTGCTTCCAAAGTATGTTCTTGCTCTTGAGTTTCCCGATGGATGATGAGCGTGGTAGTCGCGGTAACCTTTTAGTTCCACGCGCGATTCTGTTGCTAGGTGAGTTTCGGAAATTAAACATATGTCAATTAATTTTCTGCATGAAAATATTTAGTTCATCAAGCCTTTTCTGTAACCCGTTGGCATTCCACGCAAGTACATTGAGCTTCTTTGCCATAATTAGTTACAGAAATTGGCTTCGAACTTAAGAGGCCGTTCGACTATGATCTTATTTATTTTAGTCTGTTCTTCTAGTCTCTCGAGAATTACTGATAACACATTTGAGGCATGATCCGGTGATGTACAGTTAGTCATATTAACTCGCGCCACTATTTGCGCGTAAGTTTTTCCACTTTCCACTTGGGCATTGTTATTTTTGACGTTGTTGTTACTTCTTTAAAGACTTTGGAGTAGGACCGCTGTTGTTATTTCTCATTCTAGCTGTCCCTGCGTTTTTCAAAGGCTTCGTTTTTGATTGATCTCGTAGCTTTTGCAACTCCTTCGCGACTTCGCAGCCTCGATAATTAGCTGGATGTTTTCCCTTGCAGTTAATGCATATCGCTGGGGATTCTTTCGCGGCATTGCACTCTCGAGTCAGATGTTTGCCAGCGCATTTTACACAGCGGGGTTCCTTCTGGCAGTAGGCCTGAGTATGGCTGAATCCCTGGCAACGTGTACATTGGGGAATCAGCCTAGAGTTTTTCCGCGAAGGTTCAATTTTGACTACAAGTCCCAAAATTGAATGGCATAAATTCTTTCTAGGCTTTCGGTTTTGTCGAAAGTTAGCCTAAAGAGGGGAAGGCCGCGTCTTGGGGTCGTCTTCTCGATTTCAACATTGCGCTGTTTTTGCGCAAGTGTATTAACTGCGTCGATTATCTTAAAATTTTTATTTTTAAGGTCATTTACGATGTTTTCTTTATGGCAAGAGGAATGCAATCCTCTAGCTTCAACGCGTATGGGTCTTTCCGTTTTATTTTCTAAGGTATGCCATTGAATCTTCTCGGCATTTAATTTTTGCTAAAGCGAACGGTAGTTGTCTGGATTAAGGACATTAATAGTCCATATATCATTATTGCAAGATCTTACTTTATAATCGGTTACGCACAGTAATTTCAGGATTATGTGCAACTTGTTGTAGTCCGAGATTCCAAAAACGTTTATTGGCGGCGGCGGTCTTTGTTTGGGTTGCTTTGTTGCCTTATCGACCTCAGCAGTTTTAAAGCTGGCTTGCTTCTTTGTTTGTTCAATATCAGGCGGGGAAATAGCTTTGTGCTTTTTACCTGGCTTTTTTTTAAGTATCCAGTCCGTTTCGCGGACAAGCTCTTCTTCGTCCGTATGAAAACTCGAGTTTTCGGGGCGGTCAAGTAGCGAAACAGACTCAGACTCAGATTTAGATTGCGGCTAGAGCTAGAGCAATTCCATATTTTGGAGTCTAGCGCGGAGATCAGAATTTTCGCGTTCGAGATTTTGTAGCTTATTTGGTGTAATGCTATTGCCCTGAGCTACCGACTGTGTTTGGTTTTTGCTTTCGCATGATTTTCCTAGCAATCCCCGTGCTGGAGATCTCGTGACCCTTGAGCATTTTTTAAAGGGGTCCTGGTTTATATTTGTATTATTTTCAATATTATTTGAACTCATTTTAGTTCCCACGATTAGCGGAGCAAGGGTAGTCCGTCTGTCCAGAGATCCGCATTAAACAGATAAGGCTGGCTGATCCGGAGGTCGCCAAGTATCCGGATGCTCCGTTAGAGATTGAGCTATTTTTATACTGGGCCCCCAATCTGGTCGATTCTGGCACGGATCGTTTAACACTTTAATCCGGCCCAGTGGATTTTAGTCGCCTCTTACGACCGGCATGCCTTACCTCGGGCATATTCTAACCCCCAACCCGAAGAGAACAACATTTACATGATAATAAAAATTTTAAGTTCACTTTTACATTATAAATCAAACCTCACGATGAATCAACCTTTATGATGTAAATAATAGTCCTAGTAAATCATTTCGCAAAAACTCCAAATAGTTTGTAGAATTCAGTCTAGGTGGTAGTATGAAGGGGCCGATTAACCTGTTTTTAATTACACCTAACCACATATTGACGCTGAATTTGTGTTGAAATGATTTATGTCTCCTTGTATGTAGATTGTCCACAGCCCATGTATGAATATTGTAAAAATTTGTGACCCCATCGTCCATCCAAAGAATTCTGCTAATAAACTTGTTGTCAACCAAGCTCCGCTCTATAAACCAGTTATAATACTCAAGTCTATTTTCCAAATCGTCGGGAAGCAGTTCTTGCACAGGTGTATGGCGGTCTGGATAAAACTTTTCTTCATGCAGTACATTAGAAATTTTGTGTTTGGAAACATTGAATTGCAATGCTAAGCATCTGATGCTGATTGGTGCATCGGTTAGTTCCCTTTTCTCGAAGCTTTCGATACGTATTTCCAAATACTCTTCTATCTAATCTAATAATCTTTTCCAAATAGACCTTCATACCCAACCTAACATTTCCTGATAACTTTGCTGGAAGAGGGTAAGGAAATGAGGGTTCTAGCAGGTGGCCACTTTAAAACTTTTTAATAGCTTTGCAATTTAAAAAATTATTAGAAAACCGCTCTCATTATCAACTGTTTTTAGAAACATAGGTAAAAAATCATAAAATCGATTTTTTTTTTATTTTTATTGTTACGTTCATAAGAACAAAATAGTAAAATGTTATGTTTATGAGGCATTTCCTTGAGAAAAACGATTTTAAAGTCAAAAATTAACATGGGCAAGAAAAGTGGAACCGGCTTAGACATTGAATATCTGAAAACTCAAACAAAATATCAACTTTATTTACAGACAGTTAAAATGGATAATATTTCTACTAAAAACAAAGTCCTAAACGAAGTTTCCACCATGAGTATTAAGGTACCAGACCACAGTAAAAAAAAAAATATTATTGTATTATCATTTTTTTCTCTGAAAGATGCATTTGTTAAGAATGCTATAACCAAATTTGGTCAAGAAATTCGTAAAATTGGCAGAAATAGAGCATTTTATGTGAAACCGTTTCAAGAGCACGACCGTGTGAGCGATAGACGTTGGGCTGTTAGTCTGATTTAGATTTGTTGGCCTCTATAAACCCTTATCCTCCCTAATATTTTTCGGTTAATGTATTGTATTCGCCAAAAGGAAAGAGATGGGAAATTCCCATTACTGAATTGAATAGAAAACAGTTGTTTTTCGGCAGTCGTACGATTCGTATCAATCATTCGATTTGTATAGTATCATGTACGAGGTATGTTTAAAAAATCTGGTGACTTTTTATTTTTACTGTGTTGGCACATATGTCCCGAACATATGTTCACAGTTTCAAGTATATAGCATACTTAGTTTGTTTTTGACAGATAAAAAGCTTAAACGTGTTTTGGTGTGCTCGGCGATTTTCAACTATTATAAAAAATGGAGCAAAAAAATTGCATCAAATTTCGTGTAAAAAATGGAATCAATCAAATGCTCTAAATACTTGAAAGGTTGACATTGGCATACGGTGAGTCTGCTCTAAGTAACACATAATTTAAAAGTGGTACAAACTCTCCAAGATGGCCGAGAAGCTGCCAATGACGAGCCTCGCTCTGGACGCCCCAACACATCAACAAAAGATGATAAAAAATGAAGCTGTGAAGAAAATTGTTTTGGAAAATCGTCCAATTACAATAAAAGAAGTTGCTGAGGATGTTGGCATATCTGTCGGCTCGCGTCATACAATTTTTTCGGATGTCTTGGACATGAAACGTGTGTCAGCAAAGTTTGTACCAAATTCTTAATTTTGATCAGAAGAACCGTCGCATGAGCATTACTCAGAAGCTCTTGAATCAAGTCGAAAAATAGTTCCAAGTCGCCAAGAGAGCCAAGACCGAAAAAAGGACGCCAAGTTCGACCAAATGTCAGTTTTAATCACTGATCACTTTTTTTTTTTTGATTAATGTGTTTTTATCTCAAAGTCGTACGGCCAATTAGGAGCAATCACCTGCTTATTCATCGTCGCTTGATTTATTGGTCTTAAAAAAAAAACGACAATCATGTCTCAGCCAAAATATTCATCGGATTTGGCCTCATGTGACAAAACTGAATAGACCTATGAAATGACGGAGATTTGCAACGATTGAGGAAATAAAAACGGCATTGCTGAAAGAGCTCAAATTTATACCAAAAAGTGCTTATAAGAAGTGTTTTATATCTGAGGGGGACAGTATTAATATTAATGAATAAATAAATAAAGTCACCTTACTTTTTGGATAAACTCGTATTCTGTGTATCATGATGGATTAAGAATCAAAAAGATATATCATCAGAGAACCGACAAGAAGGAGTGATAGGAAACGGTCAAAATCGGGTCCAGCTAATAGATATGAAATCCAGAAAGAAGAGCCGAGAGCTAGCAGCAGCTCTGCGAGAAAATTGAACAGTGCCTAACTAGATTCCGTTACGGTAAATCCAAG
Organism: Volucella inanis; assembly: GCA_907269105.1. Taxonomy (NCBI): domain Eukaryota; kingdom Metazoa; phylum Arthropoda; class Insecta; order Diptera; family Syrphidae; genus Volucella; species Volucella inanis. The sequence continues at coordinate 68,261,629 of OU026157.1, read as the reverse complement.
TGTCAGGTACAGACTGATAAATTTTATTGCTGTTTTTATGGCAATAAGTGCGCACGTGAAATGTAAAGTGTGTGGAAGTGATATTGAATTTTGCGAATCTAGTCGAAGAGGACTCGGATTTGAAATTGGTATAAACTGCAAATCCTGTACGCCAAAAGAAATCACATCATGCCCGTTCATCGAAAATGGATACGTAGTTAACGTCGATTTATTTTTGCGATTTGATTGCTTGGAGTGTCATTGGCTGAAGCAGAAAACTGTTGTGCTCTTATGGACTTGCCGCGCCCTATTTTTAAATCTTTCTACGATACTATTGTGGGACAGATTCGTGATGCTACAGAATCTATAAAGACAATGTCATTCAAACTAACTGTTGAAGAAGAAAAAAAATTATCCGCTGAAAAGTGTGGAAAAGTAGGTTTTAGTTCGCTAGATTGTGTCATGACACTTATCAGTTATTGATCGAAAAAATTTATTGATATTTGTGTGAAATTTGTATACTGTAAGGCATGTGCTCTGTGGAAAGGGAAAATTGATTCAGAGGAATATTAGAATTGGCTAGAATACCATGCTGAATCCTGTAATGCAAATCACGTCAGTTGTGCAGGCGAAATGGAAGCTGATGCTATGCTTGAGATATTTCAAAGAGCGCAGGAATTACACAGAACGAAATACGTCAATTACATCGGGTACCGCGATTCGAAAACTTATACCAAAATCGTGCAAGCTCTTCTATATGATATGAAGAAATTCATCGGAATACTGATTCGTTGGAAGATATGAAAAGCTATCTGAACTGCATTCTATCACAAATTTTCCACAGACGAGAGTCCCCAACATGAGCATTGCCCGAAAGGAGAAGACTCGTGGTGTTCGTGGTAGCAGGCGAATGAAAATGGAATGATTATACACATACTCCTGCATTACTTGCAAATGGCTTTGAGGCAATAAAACCAATATACGTAGTAAAGACGAGCTTCTTGAACGATGTTTAGGCGCGTTTCACCAGAATAAAAACGAGTATTTGAACTCTGTTATATGGAAATTTGCGCTAAAGACGTCGCGGAGCGACAGACCCATAGTTCAAACACACTTATCAACTATGGTCATATTGGCCATATTGGAGATATTGAAAATAAAAATTAATGAAGCACTCTACCAATATTGTCTAGACGCCGAGCACGAAGCCAAAAAACGCGCATGAATGTCATCTGCGTGCAAAACACAGAAAAAATTATGAGTCTCTGGATGCTAAGGAGCTGTTCTATGGTCCAGTAATAATTGACTTATGGTGAGAAACAAAAAAAAAAAAAAAAATAGAGATATACAATTTAGTTTGTATGCCGAATTATCCTTCAACAAAACTTTAAACGCCTTTTTCTCAAAATTACGTTTTTAACCTGGTTTACAACATATTTGAAAAACTATTCGTCCGATTTTCATGTACCAAGTCTTAAAATGTTCAAAAATAGAGTGTCTATGGCACCACGTAGGGATTGAATCATGAATTTTTAGTTAGTACCCACCTTCAAAAGATACGTGTATAAATTCGACAGCTGTCGGGCGAATAGTCCTCGAGATATAGCGTTGTGAAAGAAGCAACTTTCGTTATTGTGAAAAAAAAATGGCTTGATAAGTGTTACCCGGAATCTGCATAAGCCGAACGAACCATTCGCAAGAGGATTGAAAAATTTAAAAGTGGTCATACAAGCACCGAAGATGATGCACGCAGTGGACGTCCAAAAGAGGCTGTTTCAGATGAAAACATCAAAAAAGTCCACAAAATAATTACGAATGACCGTAAAGTGAAGTTGATCGAGATAGCTGAGGCTCTGAAGATATCAAAAGAGCGTGTTGGATATATCATACACGAATATTTGGACATGCGAAGGCTCTGTTCAAAGTGGGTGCCGCGTTTGCTCACAGTCGACCAAAAACAACAACGTGTTGATGATTTAGTGGAGTGTTTAAAGCTGTTCAACCGCAATAAAGCCGAATTTTTGCGTCGGTATGTGCCAATGGATGAAACTTGGCTCTATCACTTCACACCAGAGTCAAGTCGGCAGTCAGCTGAGTCGTCCAAAACGAGCAAAAACTCAATAGTCGGCTGGTAAGTTTGTGGCATCCGTATTTTGGGATACACATGGAATAATTTTCATCGACTATCTCCAAAAGGGGCAGACTATCAACAGCGACTATTACATTGCTTGGAGCGTTTGAAGGACGAAATCGCAGAAAAACGGCAGCATTTGAAGAAAAAGAAAGTACTGTTTCATCAAGACAATGCACCGTGTCACAAGTCGATGAAAACGATAGCAAAATTGAATGAATTCGGCTACAAATTGCTTCCCCACCTACCGTATTCTTCAGATTTGGCACCCAGCGATTATTTACTGTTCGCAGACCTCAAAAGAATGCTCGCCGGAAAGAGATTTAAGACCGATGAAGTAGTTATCGCCGAAACATAGGCCTATTTTTAGGCTAAACCGAAATCGTACTACAAAACTGGTATCGAAAGATTGAAAAATCGTTTCGATCAGTGTATCGCCCTCGAAGGCAACTATATTGATAAATAAAGTTGAATTTTGCAAAAATTTTGTGTTTTACTATAAAACGACACTGAGTTTTCAGCCCATGTTTTATATATACATGGTCTTCTCTTAAATCCTCGACAAATCATGTCAATTATGGAAATAGATTCTTACTCTTCAAATATACCCAAGAATCACTTACCAAATTATCGTCGATGAATTAGGGGCCACTCTGTATAATAAAAATAAATAAACTATTTCTTTAAAAAAAAAGCAAATTTATAATTTGCACTGACACGGCATTTTTGAAAGCAAAAAGAAATGCCTACGCAGTGAATGGGTTCGAAAAACACACATGAAAAGATCTGCGATTGCACTAAGTTGGAAATGCTGGCGTTTATAATATGACCCTTAATTTTAGTTCGACTTTAAAGGTCGGATGAAACATCTATAAGACGATTGTAAATTCTACTATTTAGAATATTTATATTTTTTAATTAACCGCCTAATAAACCTCACAATAGGTAGCAAAAAGGCTTAGTTCGAATTAATAACAAAACTGAACTCAAGTAACTTTATTTGAACTGAATTTATACAAATATTTTGCTGACTTAAGCACGACAAGGTACAAGTTTAAAGAATACCAAAAAAATGTTACCTATTTATGAAAATACCAATATCGTTAACCTAAGCAGTAAAAGCGAATAACAAATAATTTTTGGCTCCTCCGGCGTTGTTGGCCAAATGATCTCAAAACACTGACTCGGTCTTTTCTGATCTCTTAATTCCATGTTGGCAGAGTTCTTAGTTGGACGATTGCGGTATTTGAGGATCATAGCCAATAGAAAAATGATAAAAAAAAGTGGCTGTCGAAATTGAAAAAAAACCCAATTGTCCAATATTAAAAAAAAAAAAAAAACACAGTTAACGTAAACATAAACATCTTCATTTGTTTAATCCAAATAAATAATTCAAAATAACGTAAAATCCTTAATTTCTTAACTGTTCTGATTTTGAAAAGTCTTATATGCATAGACCATAAAATTTTTCTTAAAGTTTTCGAAATCAAAACGTTTTCGATTTGGTCTTAAGAATGCCTTATACAACGAAAAAGATCGCTCGACGTCAACTGAAGTTAGTGGAGCACTTTTAAAATCAAATCAAATCTCATCGACGGTGAAGTTTTTTGGGTAATTTTCGTCATCGCAGTCCAATGCGAAGGTCTTACTTACATTTTGCATTATTGCAAATCCTTCATTTTTTTCCAGAACGCACTGAAGTTTTTTTTTTAATGACTGCCCCCGTTAGTCCTTCAACCGCATTTATCTTTGCAACAGCATCTTCGATTAATTCAATTTGATTTTTTAAGCTGGTCCTGACTTGTAGCTTTGTGATGGTGTCACATAGGAAACTAAAGTTTGAATTTATAAATATTATTTGGCTTTTTAACAATGGCTAGTTCATGACTTCTTTTGATTTGACAATGCTTTTAAACGCTTTGTAATTTTGTGCATAATACTCAACAGCCTTCAACCAAGTTCCCCATCTTGTAACAATAGGCTGAGGCGGAAAAGGAGTCAAAGGATATTTTTTTTTTAAAAATTTCGACGCGTGATGGTGCCTTTAAAAATATTTTTTTGCCGTTTGAAATTAATATGTCGACGTTCCGAAAATTACTCCTTATTTCTTCTGTAACTCAGTGCATTGCATGTGCTAAGCAAGTGACGTGGAACAATTTTGGATAAAACAGTGCTAATCCACGAGCTGCCTTTAGGAGTATTTTGCTTTTATCAATTTCAAGTGAATTCATAGATTCATCAAATGCGCGAGCGATGGTGGAATGGTTCGTTTTTTCTAATTGGACTACATTTATTAAAAATTTTGTTTTACTTTCTTCTTCGTTTAGGTCCAACACACCCACAATTACGTTAGCAACAAAACGTCCTTGTATATATGTTGTTTCATCCATAGAAACCCACAAATACTTATCTTTTAGATCAATTTTCATTTGTTCAAATAGCGAAATATAGGGTTTTCTAATAACGACTTGACAACTTTTTTTTAAATAAAAGGCAAACCATTTAAGATATTTCAAAAACTTTATTATTGGCTTGAAGTACAATCAAAACATTTATGAATTCATATTGCCACCGCGGGCACGATTTCAGCGGTCGATTTGCTGGACCGAATTTTCAACGACTCGACCACTTATTTCGGCCGAAACGTCCGCTATTTCGCGTTCAATGTTGGCTCTGAGCTCTTCCAACGTCGTCGGCGTGTTGGCATAAATCAATAACTTAACGTAGCCCAACCATCCTGTTGAAACCACATGTCGTCCAAGTCCATATCTTCCAATTCGGGCCAAAAATAATCAGTGATTATGGCGCGATAACGGTGACCATTCACAGTAACATGACGATTGTTATCGTCGACGAAAAAATATGGCCCAATAACGCCGCCGGCATTAACCGCACCAAACAGTTATTTTTTGTGGATAAAGTGATGATTCATGAAGCAGATGTGGCTTTTCACCCGACCAATAACGAATATTTTGCTTATTGACGAACCCATTGAGCCAAAAATGCGATGAAATTCATCATCTTGGCGCATCTTCTCCAGAACCCAATTTGCAGTTAGTGTACTTTACCATGATAAAAATGTTGAGTTTACTGAATAAATTGACAGTGACAGTTTGATGATTAGTGAAAAAGTGCGTTCACAAATTAAATTCAAATTTGTCAAGTCCCTTTTGGAAAACCCTATATTTCGTTTCGATTTCTCGCATATAGCTAAGTGCAATTAGATGTGCGTTCATTTCATGTATATTAATTGTATTCTCTTCAACAATAGTGTATCAAGACTCCATCTTGTTATCTCTTCTACACCTGCATTCAGCTTTTCTTTAAGCTGTTTAATTTATTGTTTCTGCCTTGATATTGTAGACAACATAATCTTGGAATTTGTGTTACTACCTTTTATCAGGGCTTTCTGGGTACTATCTAGGTCTTCGATGTCATCTTATACTTCATCATTGACTCTGAATATTGAGGTGTCTTGGCAAAGGTGTTACTTCAAGTCTGTTGAAACTTGAGAGTACGTTATTCTATTCTTCTTCCATGTGATGACGCAATTCATTGCATTGACTCTCCTTTGTCACTGATTTTGCCTTCTTGCACAACTTAATAATTTGATTTCTCGTCTTTTTCAAGTTGACTTGACTTGCTCACACCTAAAATGTCTGTGATTGGGAATCGAATGCTCGTAAGTAATACTCCTCGTTAAATTTTGGCTGTTTTAATTTGTTCTACAAATAATCCAACTTCCGGGTGGGTGATTGAAGGTATACAATATATCCCGACGTGACGGATCCAAATAATGACAGAATCACAGAATCAGAATAGAAAAGCTGGTTGATTGCTTTCTATCCCTCAGTTTTCTTTTCGATGCTTCATAATCACTTGGTCGCTTCAATGTTCCCTTTTCCATTTTTACTGTTACTACTCTGATAAGATCATCAACTTTGCTGTGCATTTCAATTATTTTGCCTAGAGGCCCTTTCGATGGTGTCAGCAGCTCGTTTTTTAGCAGTACCAATTGCAAAGGTTCCAAATTCTTTACTGACTGCTTCCACTTATATCGCTTTTTTTTACGTAGTCCTCGTACTAACGTTTGCAAATATCTTGTTTGAGCTTTTGAATTAACTTCCACCTTTTTAAACTACTGTCTGCCAGATCCAGATTGACATCATGTTGTGATGCTATCAATGGCGACCCAATAATGAAGTGACCTATTATTAACGCATCTAGATCTTTAATGTTGTCTGCAAATAAACAGAGTGGTCTCGAGTTCACGCATCCTTCTAATTGCACCAGGATGGTATTAACCTCTTCGCATGTTAATTTCTGTTCACCTATGTTGCGATTCAAATGGCATTTGACCGATAAAACTCCGGCTTTCCAGCCTAGGATCCTCTTCTACTGATCATACGTCGCAATGCTGCCATGAATCCATCCATTGTTAAATCAGAAATCAGCTCAACATGCACTACTTTTATTGCCGTGCAGATGAAAAGCGCTATGTAAACTTTATGTGATTTCACGCCTCGAGTTTGTGAGTATGTCGATTGCGGCTGTGTAATCGATCCCGCAATGTTTAAATGGCCATGAAAACTTCACTCGAGCATCCGGAAGTTGTCCCATAAGTTGATTTAATTCCTTGGCCTTAAATCGGAAACACATTATGCATTGATTTATTATGGCCTTGGTTCTTTGGATGATCCAAAATTTTCTTCGAATATGATTTAGAGATTCACTCCACCGTGAAGTGTATCGCTATGGATCTTATTTATGGTTAATTTTGTCAGTGGATGCGATGATGACAGAATCACAGGATGTATCTAATCAGCTGATAAATGAGCATGTTTCAACCGACCACCAACCCGCAATACTCCATTCAGTGATAATGTCTTTCTGTTTAATTTCAGTGCCTTATTTGCATTTAGACTCTTCATATCCTCAGAAAAACTTTTAAGTTCTAAAGGATAAAACATCACTTTTGATCATCAATAACTTTTGACACATTTAAGCAATTAAAGTACTCATGATTGCGAATTTAACAGTAACCCATTTAGAAGTCAGTCAATCGTAATAGGAACCAGCCTTACGATTTTTCTCTAAAAATATGTAAAGGAATCTCCCCTTAAAGTTTTTAACAAAATATCCGGAACAACTTGTATAGCTTCCACGCCACCTGTACGGTCAATTCGGTCAGGAACACGAGATCTAGCGAAGCGATAGCGAAATTCGTAAATTTTGAACATTTGTGAGCCTTTATATAGAGATTGGTTAAAGTAATAAATACAATAAATGAAGTAAAGAAGGAACAACATACCATATGCTGCGTAGATGATAGCAAGTAAAAAATAAATTAGTTCCCAAACACCAACAAAATTTCCAGCATCTATTTATAATCAAATATCTCTTAACGTTTTGTGCATTTCATATTTTGACTTGATAGCAAATTCGGGAGACTTACCACCGTAATGCTATTTGGTGAAGCTCTGCTTCAAAGATTTATTTTTTATTTTTTATTGTTTGGATTTGCATGGTGAGTTCCAATAAGGTACTGATTACGGCAAGCCTTGCGAAATTACATAGAGAATATCCCATAAGGGCAACTCATTTCCTAGGTTTATATAATTGAAGGTTTACTTTAAAATTATACAGCCACTGGAATTAAAATAATTCTTCTTTGGCTTCGTTGCCTCCTCCATTTGGCTTAATTCTAGACCTGCTACAATACGTTCTTTTTTTTATAGATGAAAACATGGTTCATTTTAACAGGTCAAGTGAGAACCATTTTTCGTGTCAGTGGTTTCACGTAAATGGATTGCATCAGCCGTATGTTCATAGTTAAATACAAACAACGGTAATGCTATTTCTCTTTAAATCTCATAGAGAAATGCACACTTAAAATTATTAAAAAAGTTATTAAACAAAAGAAAAGATACCAAAGATACAACTAAAGTTTTATCTTAATTTTAAATAATTTATTTTTTCTTCGCTTAGTCCCTCCCGATAATATGTAAGTAACAATTTAGAGTTTTATTTATAATAATTTTTGGTTAAAAGCTTAAGCTAACTACAATTAATAAACGTGATTTGAAAAGCCACGAGAAAAAGTATTGTATATTCCATTTTGGCCAACATACCTAATTTGACGATTTCTTTGCTGATGTTTCGATTTTATTCTCCTTGATAAGTGTAAGCAATTGTAGCATCATAATAGCTTGCACTTTATCCAAGGGATCCATGAAACCACGTTGCAACCATTTAGGTATAGTAGTACGAGCATGTGAGAATCCTAATTTATTTAATATGTAATCAATACCATAGGGTTCAATTGATTTGCCAGCCCATGATAATAAACGAACAGTTGGTTCTAAGTGCCACGTTTGGCACTCGAAATGACGGAAATCACGTACAAAGGATTCCAAATCCAGACTTGCTGCATTCGGATTTGCATTTTTATCACTGGATTCGGTAGAATCTTGCGAATCAGTTCTTTCAGTTTTTTCTTTTTTGTCCTTAGACATTTCCTCGGTTACCAACGGTTTAAGTTGACTCTTAAGATTTTGCGAGAGATTTGGTGAAGCGGCTCGTACTGATTGGGCGCCAATCTGTAAAAAAAAGAATAAAGCAAAGTCGTTAGTAGACAATTTCGTTTTAATTTATAAAGCATGATTAGATTAATTTATGCTTGAATTGAAAAATGTATGTTATATACATCTGTTGAGAATTCTTTTAACAGCGAGCATAAAGCTTATACTTACGAACTTTACATGAATTGTCATTCACAAAGTGATAGTAGAAAATTCATAAAAAACATTGTGTCTGATAAAATATCTCTTAAGTAACCTAAGGACTCTAATTAATGTTAAAGACCTCGAGAGACTTAGATCTCGAGATTTAAATTTCTGGGAAGACACTGTTATTTAAGCAACTAATTCTTTCTCAAAGAAATTATCATAATTGATTCGTAGATGCATCAGCAGTTCTAGTGTTAAGGACCTTCGAGTTATCATATGGAAAATTTGAGAAAAAATCTCGATCTACACTGGTATAAAATCTAGCTGGTTAGCTTCAACAGAAACTTAAGCCACAAGACCATAACTTGTGACAGGACTCGCACATTGAACTCTGGAGTATATAAAACTCGAACTTTTTTGTAATTGGAAAATCGCTTTTAGTGACGAGGCTCATCTTACGCTCAATGGTTCCGTAAAGAATTAAAATTGCCATGGATGAACTGTGGTAATCTCAGAAGCGACTCATGAGATTATACTGTGATACAACCACAAAAGTGCACTGTTTGATTGGCCTTCAAATTGATGGCATCATCACTCGTTATTTTTATTACAATTTTTTTTTACAAAAAAAAGAATAGCAAGCTAGAACGCCGGCACAATGACTGACAAATATGTCGAATTTTATGGCAAGATAAAATCTATGTAACCAAACCAACCGAAAAACTAAAGGACGACATTTCGGAAACAGGGTTGACTGTTTAAACTTGCAAACGAAAGCATACAAAATGTATTATTGTAAATTGCCATCAACTTGAGAGTTAAACTCCCTGATAAGATCGTAAGCGTATCAAAAATTAGCACCCGACTAAGATTTCCGTAAGAATAGTCTACTCTAAGCAGAAATTCTGCTGAATGTATCAAAAGAGTGTCTCCATATATTATAAATAAAAAAAACGCAAATATTGCTGCACAGCAATGTGAAAAAAGTAGTCTGTTCCCTTAATGGTTATAAAATGTTTCAAACTAACCAAGTTGGCCGCTACATACCTACGAAAACCACCCAGAGGTAAAGTCATGCACGAATCACCTCCAGAGTGTCCTATTGAATATTTGATTGTTGAAATCACCTGTGTCTATGGATAAGTTTTACTCCATTGCTGGAATCTCTTGTGGCTATTTCATGTATATCCTCAAATATTAATGGATAAGATTGATTCAGCCTCGTTTATCGGCAATATGAAATCGATTCATTCAGCCGCGGTTAACTTAAGCACTCCCACCCACTATATGGAAGACTCATGTTCTTTTCTTGATGTTTTCTTTGTTAGTGATATCTTCAGCCTGCTTTTTATGAACAAATTTTTACCCCAGAGTTATCCAAGCATGACTTTACACTTGCGGTCATAAAAACAGCACCACCAATGAGTTCTCAAAAAACGCCTAATTACATCAGATCGTAAAGGGTTTTTTTCCATACTAATGAGCGGAGTTCGTCCTCGTATTCAGTGCAAAAAAAAAAAATCAGTTTGAATTGAGTTGTGGCGGTGACAAATAAAAAAAAGTGAAATGTCTGGTAAATATCATCAACTGACTCAGGACGAAAAAGTTCAAATATTGACTTTAGTTGAAGAAGGGTTTGGCTATCGTGAGATTGCGGTTAAAATAGGATGCTGTCATTCAACTATCGTACGACTGATGAAGAAAACAGAAAATTTGTATCCACTGGAAAGGAAAAAAGGCTCGGGACGAAAACGTAAAACTACCCAGAAGACAGACAATGTATTACAACAAATCAGCATGAAAGATCGCTTTAAAAGTGCTGTCCGTATAAGAGTAGAGCTGAGTGAATTTCATCAAGTTGATCTAAGCGCCGAAACCATACACCGACGGCTAAGGAAAATAGGTTTGTATGGAGGACGACCAGCGAAAAAACCTCTCCTAACCACAAAAATGAAAAAAGCTCGCTTGACGTGGCAAAAAAGTACGAAGATTGGACGCAGGATGATTGGCAATGTGTAATATGGTCCGATGAAAGTAAATTCAGCAGGTGAAAAGTTCTAGGGAGAGTGCATAGTCAAAACAGTGAAGTTTCCTCAAAGCCAGATGGTTTGGGGATGTTTTTCTTTTTACGTTTTGGGCCATTTGCACTTTGTTAATAAAACTATGAACGCTCAAAAGTATGGAGAAGTAGTAAGGGAGTTTTAAGTACCAGCAATTGAAGAGCATCATTCGTATACTGACAAGTGCATTTTTCAAGATGATTCTGCACCTTGCCACCGCGCCAAATCCGTAAGTAAAGTGTTATAAATCAACTTCTAGATGTCTACTTTATAAGTAATAAACAGACAAGTAACTAGAGTTTTTCAATAATTTTCAGCTCAAGACAACGTTTGATGACCTCGGAATTACCAGACTAGACTGGCCAGCTATAATTTCATTATAAAAATTATTATCGTAGTTATTAACAATTTTTCAATCATTTTGATATGGTGCGGTTTTTATGACCGCAAATGTATATACCTATCACTTAATGTAGAGCTATCTATCAACACTCGATTACATTTTTACTCTGACTTTCAAAATACAGCAACAGATATTAAAGCTATATGATAACAAAATACCTCTAAAAGCAGTAGACGCACTATTAAAATTCCTCAATGGTTAACCCCTAACAACAAACTGATTTCATATTAATGAATGTCGTAATGAATATCGTTCATTGCGCAACAAAGTTATCCCGAAAATCAGATCTGCCAAAAAACTTTTTTATAATCACAAGTTTAGCACGCCTACCTTGGGAAATTCTACAAATATGTAGGAGAAGCTTTGCGATCTAGGCATCGGTAAGAAAATTATCGTAGTTCAAACTGATGTTAACTGTGACCAGTTGAACTTGGATTTTATTTCCTTATACGACAATTCTTCTTACAGCCCCGATCCTCCAAAGTCTAACACTGCAAAGGACATTGAAGGGGCTTTCTGCTCTTCTGCTCGCCTCTCGGTAAAATCCGATGCTACTGGTCTCGACTGCCTAAATTAAAAGTTTATAAAACTGCTTCTGTCTTGTTCATTTGCTCACGTTACTCATATCTTTAATAATATATTCACTACTTCTTCTTTTCCGTCCGGTCTCTAAGAAAGGGACCTTTTTAAAGGCTTTTGAAAAGTTACCACTAAAACAAATTGGTTACTACTTAAATAACAAAAATCTCCTATATAAATATCAGTCTGGTTTTCAGCCGAACAGGAGCTGTAACACTGCGCTAATATTAATTATAGAAGAGATTCGTAACGCAATAGGATAGGAATCATCCGACGCTCTTATCATTGCTCGACTTTCCAAAGGCGTTTGATACATGTTGTCATTTGCAGTAAGCTTAAAGACTGTTTCTTTTTCTTCTCTGTTCGTAGCTCTTATCAGGTCTTACTTAAACGGAAGAAAAAAATGTATCTGCATTGGTGAGAATAGTTCGAATTTTTAAGAGTGCAGAGTGGAGTGTCACATAAATCAATCCTTGGACCTACTCTTTTCTCCTTATACGTGAACAACCTGCCAAACATTGTCAAAGACTTCAATGTCCATATGTATGCTGATAATGTGCAAATTATAACAAGCTTCCTAACAAATGTAACTAACTCTGCTATAGAGCTCCTAAACGAAGATCTTGGTAGAATTCATGGCTGATCAATTAAACATGATCTTCGATTTAATGCTGACAAGTCGAAAAAACCCTTAATACACCGTAGAGCTTATGAACTCTCAGGCCTTCAGCCTGTCAATACAAATCAAATGCCCATTGAGTGGGCTGTCTCCGCTAAAAACCTTGGTGTGACTTTAATTCTATTATCGGAAAAGTTTTAAATGGACTTGGTACTCTATGGGTCACTAAATATCGTCTATCAACAAAAACTAAATTAATCTTAGCAAAAACTCTTCTTTTCCCATTTTTTTTTTCCCAGCCGTGTACTGCGAGATCTTTTGCAAGCCTGACCACAATCGTCTCAGAAAACTTAAAATTGTCTTCAACAATATCGCGAGATAAATTTTTAATATCAGACAGCGTGATCATATCTCTTACTTTTTTAAGCAAATAACTGGATGCTCTCTTTAAAACCTAAAATACAGATTACTTCCTCTGCATAACCTTATTAAAACTGGAGAGCCAGATTGCAATCGCACAAATCGTTTTCGCTAGTTCAACCAATATAGAAAGAATACTTTACAAGTTACTAAATGATGAATTTCCCCGCAGTCCCATTCCTTCGGTTGTCAGGCATGAAGACGAAAGGTAGATGTTATGGAAGTCGAAGTCAGCGAGGCCGTATTAAAAATTAACCGGGCGACAATCGCAAATCTTGTTCAATAAAACAAAATGATTACAGCGATCGAGTGTTTAACCAATGGATGGAAAGTTTTCTTGTACCACTGTATAAATCCAAATACGATGCGAGAAATTGCAGCAACTAGCAGTCAGTGAAATTATGAAAATATACGAAAGAGTACTCCTACGCAGCGTTATAATATTAAATTCCATGGAAAACGATATGGCTTTGTAGGAGACGGGAAGAGGTTGGACCATAAAAACCAAGGTCAAAAAATCCGATCGAAAATAGTAATATAGGCTTAGGTTCAGTCGAGGTCTGAAGGAGCCAGAATTTAGATCACACAAATGCAAAAATCATAATACGTTACCCTCACTGTAGAGAAGATCTAAAATAGGGCTACCTGTAGAATGCTCGTAAGGTCCGCGAATTCAGAAAACGCGAAACCCTTCATCCTTTAAGCGACGCGGTAGCAATGTGGACACGTAAGAGAAATATCAACGATTAGTAAAATAAGAAGATGTACGTATTAGGAAAATTGCTTAAAGTGCAATCGAAAATACCAAATTCAAATAAATCCAATAAGACATTGGAGAAGTATATTTGTGACTTTTTCTTCGAAACTCTATACTGTGCTGCTATACTTTTGAATTAAATACTTAAACTCTTAAATGGTCAACCACAAAGGTGGTTTCTGTCAATGATATTCAAACGTCAAGGATATACATTATTTCAAGATAAATCATTCACAATTGAAGAGTATCATATTTCAAAAACTACTCACCACTTTCTCCTTTTCCTTCACATAAGAAGTAATTAAGTCATGCAGGAAGAAGAACGCATCTGCATCGACTGTCACAAAGATATGATCATCAAATTCTGTTATGAAGCTACAGATTACTTCGGGCTTTCCATCTAGATATGAAATAAGATCCAAAAATTATCTCTTTCCACTCTTTCCATGCCAATTTTGAATTAATCTTACCAGTAGGTTCCGGCGTTGTTGGGCCTTGCTTATGTTCAGTCTTAAAATTGAATTGGAGGCTTGGTAAAGCAAATATAACCTCCCGATTATGATTATGTTCTAAAGACTTTGACGAATTAGTACTTGCCCCACTTCTAGACCGTTCAATTGAATTTGTCGCGATTTCACGATCTCTCTCGAGAATCGGAAAACGATCGACCGCTGAAAATACAATAACGAGCCAATTATATTGTACTTTGCCGCGATATAATCGTACAAACAAAAACTCACCATCAATTTCACTATTGGCAAACGCATAATGGAACCATTCATTAAGTGTCTTAAACTGTGGTGGGAATATGATGTTTCGTGTAATGCGACTTACAATCGCCATCGAATGGTTTTGCTGGCTCTGGGCGCCTTGACCCAAGCTCGACGACAAAGTCTCAATGACATAGACTTCTTTGGTGTCCTGTGATTGTTGAGCTTCAGTTGTAAAATTAATATACGGAGCTTTCAGACTAAATAAAGCCCAGGATTTTGACTGCAATGAGAAAAAACAAAAATTATTCCTCAAAAATATATTAAGTTAAAAGCCTCAACCAAAGTAATTTACCTTAAAGTTGATACCATGGAAACAAGCCAAAGATATATTATTTCCATGCAACTTAGCACTTCCACCCAAGACATTTCCATTTCTTCCCAATCTAGTAACGAGAGTCGGTACCACCAAGCCCATAGCTTGCTCTAGAGGCTTTTGCCAGTGCCTATGATGTCGTGCATCTGTATTTGCATTATCCATACACGGTAAAGCATCACCATTTGGTTTTTTCTTGTAATGCTACAAAAAATAAGATTTACTACTTCACATTTGTACATATAACAAGAAACACTTACCTGTCGCCTCTTTGTACTAGAACCTCTGTCGTGTAATCTCGGCTCAAGACTAGAAAACACTCTTTTCGAAGATTTAAATTGTTGCGTAAAGAATTCTTCCAACTTATAGTACATTTTTAATAAGTCGGCTGTTGTCGACTTCGAGATCATGATTTGCAATTGATCCCATGAGAGATCACAGTGTATAAATATAATGGCACGTGGCTTTGAAGTGGTAACACCGTGTACATCAGATGATGCTGTCTTCCATTCGTCTTTCATTGCCGCTGAAAATGAACTAATGCGTGTCATGAGCACCGAAGTACCCATGTAGTCGAGTCGCAACTCTAAAGCCATAAAACTCAATCCCATAGTGTGGTAGGGTTCCACACCAGATTCCTCTTTAATATGGAAACGGGTATTGATTTTGTTCACTTCAAAGCTGCCACCGACAATACCGCCTTTAGCGTCAAGTGATGATCCACCCAAATATATGCCGATGTACATCTTTTTATAGCCAGTACTACCAATACTGAGACGACCATCACTTTGGAAATCTTTCGTTAACCAGACCTGAAAAATATTATCAATTGGTGATCTTGAGTAAATATGTTTCTATTCATATAATACATGGGCTGAAAAGTGCCGTTTCTAAGAGAGGACACGACTTATATTAAATGCATACCATTTTCAGTTAGTACCAACCTTCAAAAGATACGTGTATAAATTTGACAGCTATCGACGATTAGTTCTCAAGATATAGCGTTGTGAGTGAAGCAACTTTTGGACATGCGAAAGCTCTGTTCAAAGTGGGTGCCGCGTTTGCCAGTCGACCAAAAACAACAACGTGTTGATGATTCAGAGGAGTGTTTAAAGCTGTTCAACCGCAATAAAGCCGAATTTTTGCGTCGGTATGTGAAAATGGATGAAACTTGGCTCCATCACTTCACACCATAGTCAAGTCGGCAGTCAGCTGAGTGGCGAGCAGGCGACGAACCTCGTCTAAAATGACCAAAAACTCAACAGTCGGCTGGCAGGGTTATGGCATCCGTGTTTTGGGATACACATGGAATAATTTTCATCGACTATCTCCAAAAGGGGCAGACTATCAACAGCGACTATTACATTGCGTTGGTGGAGCGTTTGAAGGACGAAATCGCAGAAAAACGGCCGCATTTGAAGACAATGACCGTGTCATAAGTCGATGAAAACGATGGCAAAATTGAATGAATTCAACCTCAAAAGAATGCTCGCCGGAAGGAGATTTAAGACCGATGAAGAAGTAATCGCCGAAACAGAGGCCTACTTTGAGGCTAAACCGAAATCGTACTACAAAAGTGGTATCGAAAGATTGAAAAATCATTTCAATCAGCGTATCGGCCTCGAAGGCAACTATATTGATAAATAAAGTTGAATTTTGCAAAAAATTTTGTGTTTTACTATAAAACGGCACTGACTTTTTAGCCCATGTGTTAAACGAAACATGTAGGATGTCGAGACAAATATTTTTGGTCCCACCCAACAATTCATAGACTAAGAAACAATGCCTTCTCCTGCATATGCCATCCTCGCATATCGAACTAATTTTATATTTAACACACAGTGTTTGCGAAGGAAAATTAGTGTGAAAATAAAGAAAGACGAGTGGACTGATGTGAGTAAGCTGATGAGCGAAAGTATTGGTATGGTTAAAAATCTGAAGGGGTGGAGTACTCCATTCAATTTCAACGGAGCACAAGTGGTAAAAACAGAGAAAGAACCACGACTGAGAAATGTTGGCGGTACGACTTTTACCGCACGGTTTTGAATTTACAAGTAGCAGGGGCAGAAAAACTTTTTAGATACCTGGCCATATATGAACATTGTACCACTTTTGGGAAGGTAAACACCCTATAATTTAAAACCAGATCGGATGGGGTTAACTAATGCTTATACCGCTTCAGGAAACCAAGCCATTTCGTAGCATTTTTAGTGACATCAAATATGTGGTCATCTCAAGGTAGAGCACACATACCGAGAATTGAGATATTTTTGGTTTCAACAATACAAGTGCCGTTCGTGGATAATTGCTGAGTGTTTAAGTTTCGATTTACCGACAGCAGGCAACATTGTGTTTTGGTTGGTGGTTCCTCAATTAGTTATCCTGTTAATATCGGAAATAAATGAGCTTAAAATGCGCTACCTTTCTCGTTCTGCATACGAAGAGCAGGGAACGAATTTAAACAGCAAAGGGTACTATCGAAAGTAAAAGAATATATTGCATAAGAAATAGTAAACAAAAGATCATTAATGAAAAGTGAAAGCACTGTCAGAGACAGAACTGAGGCCTGAGTCATATCAGCATTTTGTGGATATCTGGCTTGAAACCGTCCAAAACTACTTTGACTAAACGTTTCGAAATATGAATTTCCAGCCAATGAAGGAGAGATACACTAATACCAAAAAGCACGGCTTTGTAACAAAAGAGCCCTATGGTAAACTCTATCAAATGTCTTTGAAATATAAAGTGCAACTATTTTGCTTTCGCCACATTGGTATAGATTTTGGTTCCACTTTTCAGGAAGACATGCTATCAAATCGCCATATGACCTGTTGCTACGAAAACCGTACTGCAGGTCATTGCGAAGCTTTCGAGATTTTTTATGAACTTATGAGCTTATCGCGGAAAAAAGGAACGTAATTGTTCTGCAGGAGGAAAGAGAAGATTTGCCTCTGTAGGGAAGGACTGGACAAATGCTGTTTTCTAACTACTCGGAAAGAGTCGTTACGAGTAGAAATGATCTGGACTAGACAACATATGAATATTAAGATCTTTAAGTACTGTTACCAGTACACGAGTGTGAAAGCTGATTAGTCCTAGAGAATGTACGAAGCGGTCTATGTTATGTAGTGTAGTTCACCTACATTTTCTTCACAACATCAATCTTGAAGCGTTAATATAGCTGCAAAATATGCAGCAAACAGATTTGTCTTGTCCAAAGGTGTGAAGTATCATCATAAATGAGCGATGTTCGACAAGGCAGAATTTCTAACGTGCTTGCCGAATGACCAACAAGTGTTACTAACTTTGAGGCATTGTAGTATTTTTTGCCTCAGTTTTTGGCCTTGAAATTTCACGTGCTTAAAAGGGTTGCAGTCATTCCTGGCTATTCAGATTTTTTCTCAGTTTTCCTCTATCGCGTTAGCCTTGGAAGACAGAAAAACAGTTCTCTAACCCTGATACTCTTCATTCCAAGATCTCATTATAATATGTGTGAACATATTAGCATCCACATCCTTGGTGTTATCCTTAAATTCGCTTTAATTGGCTTTGTAGTATTGATATATGGTTCTTTCACGTACAAGAAATTATCTGGAATGACATAATAATCCATCAAGCCTATAAAGGAGAGTAGATCAACGTAAGAAGTTAAAAATAAGCCCAGGGCGTGGACGACACGACTTTCAACGTCAGGTATTCGAATGAGCTCATTTAAAAACTGGGTTAAGTTCTTTTCTCGTTATTCGGCTATTGTTTGTCCAGAAAGTCGCACCCACACAGATTTGTGTTCATGGAAATCGCCCGCAATGACAATTTCGGTATGGGGATACAGAGATAAAATTTTTTCTATAAAGTCCGACAGTGCATCAAATTCGATAAAGGTCAAATCGGCGTCAAGTTTGGAACTTCTGTAAAAAAAAAGGGTAGTAGAAAATGAATAATTGTGGAGATAAAATTTCAACCACACAAAGCTGAATTCCGAATTAAAACAGAGTAAAACAGTGCCAAAGCAAGAGTGGACGCGGACATACCCAGAGAAATGATTTCTTCTAGGCTCGCGAATACCATGTTTCCGTAATTGGCCAGCAAAAATGGGGATATTAATAAAATGAAAACACTGTGAAGTTATTTAAGGACACTGGTGGAATAGTCGACGGTGTGAAAGCCAAAAGTCCAACGTCTTGGAGAATCGAATTGTCTAAGTCCGCTGCGCAAGCAGAAACTCATATCTCGGGAGATGGATATCAGAAAGGACAGTATGTCGTGTGTCTTAAATCGAGATTTGGGACTCAGCGCATACAAAAGACATACCTGTCACTTACTCACAGAAGCATTGAAATACAAACGTAAGTCAAAATCGAAAGCCGGTCACAGATGAATTCTTTTTACTGACGGACCTTTTTTCACCCTTGAAAAATCGTTCAACAAACATAATGATAGAGTTTATGCTCTGTGACTCGGTGACAGTTTGGTGAGGAGTCGCGAAAATATTATAAACGGACGTTTTAGAAAATGTTGTGGAACCCTTTCGCGAATAAATGGTGGATTTTCCAACAAGACTCTGCTTCAACTTATAAGGCAAAAACGGCTCAAACATGTCTCAAAACACGTTTCGAACTTAATTTGCACGGATGATCCACCATCTGGTAGCCCATCAGCCCATTAGACTGCAAGACTATGGCCCATTTTGACTACTATGGCTTGCATTACTCGACATCCAAGTATTGAGTCTTTGAATCGCGTTCTTACCCGAGCAGTGGACAATTTTCCAAAACATAAAGTGCGTACTGCAAACGATGAGTGGCCAGACCGACTTCAGCGTTGCTGGAAGACAAAATGGGGGCATTCCGAATAAGTTGTTCTACAATTTGTAGCCTTTGCGTGAATAAATAGAAAACCCAAAATTAAAAAAAAAACATTTATTCGTTTTCTAATATTGGGCCTATAAATTTGTGCGGTTTGCTAAGAGATGACGTAACTTGTATTATTCCATTGAAACATGCGTTGGAAAGCTACTGTCATTGTACGTCATTTCAGTATATGTCATTTGAAGCGTAGACAACAATAATTTTTTTTCACTCAAATATGTCGAACTTTGTGCCTGAAAAAGTGTTTTTGCGGGGAGTTCTTCTTCATTACTGAAAACTGCTCCCGAAAGTCATCGTATTTTGGTGGAAGTTTATGGTGAACATGCGCTAGCTGAGCGAACGTGCCAAAAGTGGTTTGCACGATTTAAAAGTGGTGATTTTGGAAGACAATGAACGTAATATGCAGCCAAAAAAAATTTAAAAATTAAGAACTGGAAGCAATACTCTATGAAGATTGTTGCCAAATACAAGAAGAGCTCGCAGAATCTTTGAGTGTCACTCAAGCAGCCATTTCAAGACGTTTAAAAGCAGCTGGATATATTCAAAAGCAAGAAAATTGGGTTCCACATGAACTCAAGCCGAGAGACATCGAAAGGCGGTTTTGCATGTCCGAAATGCTGCTGGAACGCCACAAAAGGAAGTCATTTTTGCATCGGATTGTTACTGATGATGAAAAATGGATCCATTACGACAACCCCAAGCGCAAAAAATCATATGTGAAACCCGGCCAATCAGCCGAATATCCATGGCGCGAAAGTAATGGTCTGTATTTGTTGGGACCAGATGAGTGTGCTGTATTATGAGCTGCTGAAACCGGGTGAAACCATCAATGGACAACGCTACCGAACACAATTAATTCATTTGAAGAGAGCAGTAGCCGAAAAACGCCCGGAATATGCGACCAGACACGAGCCAATAATTTTCCATCATGACAACGCTCGGCCCCACGTTGCTATTCCGGTTAAGAACTATTTGGAAAACAGTGGATAGGAAGTCTTACCCCACCCGCCTTATAGCCCAGACCTTGCCCCTTCTGACTAGCATTTCTTCCGGTCGATGCAGAACGCCCTCACTGAAATATGGTTCACATCAGAGCAGAATATCAAAAATAAAAAAAACAGTGGGAACATCCTAAGAAAACAAATAAAAATGGTTTCGTCTGATCACTGCAAAGAAGACCCAGATTCGATTCCGACTTATGCATGCACCAAAACAAAAGGTTTACAAAGCTTCACTATAACAGAGTACGAGGGCAGCTGTTCAGCTCTATGATCAAAAAAGAATAGATGGACACCGGTTTCTCAGAAGTAAGAAGATTAGGCCCGAGATCGAACAAGTTGAGGTAGAAAAGATACGACAAAAACTAATCGGGGTTTACTGAAAACATACGCAAGCATAGTCATAGATTCGCAGTCAGTGCTAGGAATGTGAAAATTGCACTTTCTCAGACGGCGATGATGGTCAACATACCGCTGTCAGATGTAACAAACCATTTATGACAGTTTCTATTGCGAAAAACTATACTGCAAAGCTTTTGATGTGAAAAAATATTTAAAAGTTTGAACGTTTGTATTGAAAGTATTGCGGAAGACACGCCGACCAGTTCACGAATCAGAAACTTTCAGAAAATTGTTAAACTACTTGTGTACACTAATAAAACATATTTAAATGATTGCAAGAACGCCACAAGCCTTGTGTGATGTGTCTTTCGTTCAGAATCTGCGAGGTTAAGTCGGGTTTCAAAAAATGTTTCAATATACCACCACAGCTTCAGAGCATGATTTCAACGTAAATATCAGACGAAGCATAGTTCTTAAAAATTGCTCTGTCTGAATTAATAAAATAAGACCTCAAACAACTTAATAACACTCTGTGTTATCCAAAGTGGATAAGTATGAACTTAGTTGTCTGAGTGAGGGAGGGAGCGAGTGAGGAAGAAAATTCAGTCATGAACTATACGAGATGTTCCTTGAATAGGACTAGTCAGAAGAGATCAAAAACAACGGCTTTACTTAGCTGCGACATCTAAACATGAGCGAATTTTTCGAATTAACATTGGAAAGAAGAGGTAGCAAAGCAATATCTCATAAGAAGTGAAGCATACAAATGAAGAAATACTTTAACCAATTTAATGTTTGAAACTGGGAACAGCTAAAAATCTACTGAGCATGCAAAGCATAGCGACATCAATGTAAATAAATATTCACATTCTCGGTTTCACATATTTTTTCCTTTGTGGAACAGTTGAAATAACCTGTTATTCTTTGCAATCTCTGTCTACTTCATTAGTGCTATTAACTGAACATTTTTTTTCCGAACGGTTCGCAGCTTATTCTTTTGAGAGATTTAAACTCTAAATTTGGCTTTTACTACAAAATATTAGTCAATGTCGACATGCTTCCTTCTGAAAATTTTTACGTTGCGAAGTTGGATGCGTGCCGAGCATCGATCAGCATGTAGTCAATGATTTACAGTGTAACAAAGCAATGATATTTGCAGTAAAAAAAAATTAACATCGAGAAATTTTAGTTACAAAGTAGCACTGCAATTGTAAGAATAACTATTGCGGATGATCAGCGACATCCAACGTTTACCAAAGCATTAAGTGAGCAGCATAATGTATTTCTAACCAAAGCAAAATAGGTAATATCTGTGATGAAAGCAAAGATTCCAAACTCACAATTTATATGTCAAAATCATTTTGGACTGTGCAACAAAAACAAAACCAAAATAGACCAGACATTAAGAACAAACGTGCATCCCTAACATCATGAAGAAACTTTGCTGAAAATACTATAATAATCAATAAATCGTCTTCCACATAATGATCGACTAATTCATTACGATTGCCCCATGATGATACTTACCACATTGCCCATCACGTTGCCCATGTTCATCTGCACATTAAGTTTTGTGAAGTTCACAGCAAACAACACTAATGTCTCCCATGCAGTTATTTGACTCTTCTCTGACGGCGGAGTACTTGATTCCGCACTTGATGATTTACCTAAGCTTTGTAATTTATCAAACTTTCGTATATCCTTCTCAAAGTCTAACCTCATATTATCTTTGGAATAATATGGATCTGATTTATCTCTAAACTCATTCAATACTGGAGTTTTACTATGTGATTCCTTTGGTGTAGACGATCCAGTTAAATCTGGGTCATTACTACCGCTTTGATGTACACTTAAATCACCAAGAAATAGCCGTCGCACAATACGACGTCGGTACCATGCCTTTGGGAATGCAAGAATCTCAGTTAATCGACGCATATCATACTTAAACGATGCACTTCCAATATCAACAATGGTAGAAAATCGAATAACAGCTCTTGACTGATCTATGGCACGTTTCGAGCTGGGAGACGGTTCTATATACAATTTACGACATCGAGTTATATGAAACTTGACAAATTCAACATTGATACTCAACGAATCTTTACGTTCACTATCGGTGAGCGGTGAAAATTGGGCCTCTTTCGTGTTAGTTTTTTTGCCACCGTATGGATGGAAGATGTAAACATTAAAATCAGCTAAGCATCCTGTGACACTCAATCCACCTGATGGAGTTTTGTCTTTTTCTAATTTTTCTGTTTCGTTATGATCTGTTCCGGCCTTGTCTTCTTCCTCTGATCTCTTCGAACTGAATACAATGTCCAAACTTGGTAGTTGTAACATACACTCCACTCTTGAAACAGGCAAACAGGAAAACCTAAAAGTCGATGGTTGCATATGGAAGTATACAATTACATCGACTGGGAATGAAGCATATGTCACATAGTTTGCAGGCAATATATCCAAATTCACAGGATTAGCTGCTGATGATGTTGCCGAACTGCTATCAGCTTTAAGAGGTATTGGCTCAAGAGTTTGTTCCAAAAACTCCAATATATGCGGTGAAATAATTGTCTCTTCAGGAATGCTTTGTAGGGTCATCCAAGCGAAAAGTGCAGCTCGCTTGCTGCCTGTTCTACGGAACATGGAATGACTATCACTGGATGCAATACGTGTCGATGGATCTTCTGGTATTGTCTTGGATTGATAGTGTAACTTCACATCCAAACCAGGAATGTGGAATATAGTGAGATCGGATAACATTGCATTACTTGGATTATAGCGAATTTTGCTTTTATCACGCTGCCGTCGCGAAGGAGTTGGACTACCCCAATCGTTACCAATACTACGTTCACGTTTATGAGTTTTTACACTTGTAGGGCCGCTTATTAGGAACCGTTCATCAGTTGATTCCTTGGTGTGTAGGACACATTTACCAGAATTGACGAGGACTTTGATGTCTAATTCGAAATCTATGTTGGGCTCCTAAAAACAAAATTTAATATTCTTGAGAGGAACAAGAAGAATTTTGAAATACCTGTTGCTTCTGTTGGTAATTACCATGTTTTTTGCGCATTTCCACTGACGTCCCATCAATGTCGATTTCTGCAGGCGATTGCTGGTCATAACCCTTCCAATCAAGCTCATTTTCTGGTGCTTCCGAATCCGTATCAGCATTTGGAAGTGAAGTTTGTCTTAAAAAAAAAAAAAAAAAACAAACAAACAAACAAAACGTATGCAATTCCTTTTGTGTTTGCAACTTTTTTTTAAGTACAAACCTCATTGCTTCAGAGAATGTAACACGACTAGCACCACAAGCCCTCAAGGAAGCACTTCTCGATGGACCTGATGCTGGAGTACTCTGCAAACTTGATATTTCATCATTAGAGACGATCGTGTCAAGTTTCTTATGGTAAACATCATCCAAAGGTTCTTTACTTAATGATGGACCCACATACGAATAGGAGCGATTAGTGTTTTTGAGTGTAGACCGACGAATTGATGGGCGTTTCCACTTCTGAATTATATCACGACGGAAGTACTTATAACACAAGGCTTGCAGTTCTTGCAATCGGCGCTCTTCATGTGCCACCGTATTGTGTGAAGCTCCTAATGTTCGCAAATCATTAATTATCTTTAGCTGTTCAGCCATTTCTTTCTCCATCATAAAGGAACGTTTCTTAGAATCAATCGATGGATCGAATACAAACGATGGAAGATTCTCGAAATCTCTACGACGAATGATCGTCTCTTTGTAACTCTGATCTCCTTCATCGCTATCGGGACTTTCTATGTTTGTTTCCTCATCTTCAGAGCCTGTAAGCATTGTTAGAGTGTGACCCAATGATGATAATTGTTTGCCAATATTAACATCCAAATGGATGTCGACTCCTTCCATTTGCCATTTCACATTCAACAGCCATTTCGCGTTTTCTCCCTTCTTAGCAGCAGCGGTCCGCGAACACACTTCATAGGTACCCTCAGAGACAACACACAAGTTCATTAAGTTTGTATCGCTCATGTTGGGCTTCCAGTCGTCTAGAGTTGTTTCAAAATCATCCGCAAATCGTAGGCACAGACCCGAGAATTTACCTTTCGACACAAGCGAACCAGAGTTGCAAGCTAAAACAAATGTAAGATTGAATATTAAGCAACATTTCTGTCATTGAAAATATGGACAATGTACCCGATATAATTGTATTCTCCAGGGTGATAACAACTGCTCCTTTGGGTTCAAAATCTTGATAGGACCTGGTACCCCATGACTTAGAAACCAAAACAAGAAAACAATCAACAATACGGACCGAAGTGAGTTTTGAAGTTTTATCTTACCTGTGCCACTTGATTTAAAGGCAAGCAAATGCCCATGTCCTCTACGGTCAATTGCAGGAAGAGAGTCGATAAGTTGGAGGTTGCGATGTTGCCAAACTGTCCAAACGGTACACGGTCAAACATCTGAATTAAATAATTATTTAGTAAGATACTATTTAAATTGGTTTGAAGAATTCTTTTACCTGATTACCATACGGGTTTTCGTAATTCAAATTCGCTCTCTTCTCTGCCCAGTACTCATAAGCATTCTTATAGTTCAACCAAACCAAAATCGCTTTATCCACAGCCACTGGTTGAATGTATACCAATGGCCTTTTTAATTTTAACAAAATCAGCTCCTTGTCCTCATTCAAAAGCTCATCTTGGAATGCATTCCTTAATCCAATGGTCGTGTGGAAGAAAGCATATTGTTGAAACTCTGGTTCAGCTTCGTCAAAAATCACATTCTTTATCAATTGGCCAAGAGAGAGATTAAAGTCAATGTGAGCTTTGCCAAACATTTTCTTATCGTTGCCTTCACCAACATTCTTCACTCGATTGGACAAATGTAATTCAAGAGTTCCGGTCTCAAAACGAACTGCTGAAGAACATGGAGTTGTAGCAGTAAGTTGAATACGCTTCATGGATATGTTGAGTGAAAACAAAATTCTCTTCAGAGATGACTCTTGTACACTGTCGCTGTCTTCTGACCAAAGAGGAACCGGTTTCTCTCCACCATAAACTTTTTGCAGAACTTCATTAATTTCTTTCATAAACACCTTCTGTACGAATACCAAGTGATTGAGAAGATCTGTGGTGAGACAACGTTCGAATTCACCAATTTCAGCTGATGCATTAACATAACCTCCTTGACGAAGGATAATGCCATCGATTTCGGTATCCTTAATGAAAAGATTCATTAGATTTATATCAATCAAAGAATATGGTTACAAACCTCTTGTCTATTTTCGGGGATATACTCAGCACTGACATGAACTGGAGGTAGAGCAATACAAGCTTCTGATGGTAAATTTATTTCATTCTAAAAAATTAAAAATCAGCAGAGATGGGTAATAACGAATGAGTAAATACAGTGTAACCTTATCCGAGATAGGAGCTTAGATAATTCTGTCGTAAAATGAGACAAAAGTACAACCTCCAATAGTAGGTTTCCTATCATCTATGTCATGTCTCCAACCTGGGATAAAAAAACCTTCTGTTCGAAATGCTTTTTGTTTCGATATGATCCGAAACATAAAGCTAGCTGGTCGTTGTACAATTAGGGTAAGCACTAAGCGGCAGCAATCTGCAGATGCCTAGTGGTGTAACTATGACTTTCGTTCCATCGCGCTTCACGTGACTAATTTATTATTTAGGTTTGAACAAGAAGAAATAACTATAATGTCTTGTCAGAAATAATTGAGCCTCAGGAGGACATATGCCGGATAAATTCACGTGCTGAGGAGGATTTTTCACGAGCCGTTAGGGTAGCAGGAAAAACTTTAATGGCTTAAAAGAGGCTTTTATATCCCCGAAGCGAGTTACTGGCTACGGATTATCAAGCTCCATTTATACAAGGAGTTCAGAAAGGCTGGAAACTGGGGGACCACAGTTCGTAATTGTCCGCAATGTTGGCTGTTCAACCGTATAAAAGTACTACCCTTGACGAACACAACCTACGAGAATTGTCATAAGAATGATATTACAATTATTTTACCAACCACAATCGCTGAAAAATTTACTATTACCATTGTTGCGGAATGAAATATCATGTAAGCTAGTATGTGGCGTCCTAACCTTACTTTTCACAAAGATGATCACGCTGCGGTATTTTAAATATACGAACATTCTGAGTAAGCAAAGCACACATTTGTGAGGAGATTTGACGCTGAACGGTATCAACAGGGCAACAGCTCGCAGAATCGTTTCCAATCGCGTATACTCAAACCGTTTACGACCATGCTATGTGCTGAAGATCAATGGCATCGATGCCAAAAAACCACAACTCATGGGTAAATTTTCACAGTCATTTATAATAAAACAACTCGAGCGATAGAGAAGAAGACAACGGCTTGGGCGCTCAACGAGGAAATAAAGTAGGAAGAAGATCGTTTACCATGTCTGTTTCAAGATGCAAACTGTAAACGGTACGTCATATCATTGATTAAAAGGCACTATCTGCCAAGCAGTCTGTTGCAGTTTGTTGCCTCTTCTGCGATGCATGTAGATTATTAAAATACTTTTAGCAGTTGTTATGTCTACGTTCAGACTGATATCTACAGATAAAGTTCTCGAGTTTTTAGTCAGGAAATTCACAGCCAGGCTTTTATACAATACAATTTTGATGAATGCTAGAAAGCCCAACGATCCTAAAGTTCTAAAAAAAAGCTTAGCAAAAACTAAGCCCCAAGGACGTAACAATTAATAAAAATGATGACTTGATCAAAGTTGCTAGATCTTTCTGTTACTTTTATTATGTTAGTCAGAGTGTCGCTTTCAAAGGTTTGACTAGGAAAACTGAATAGGTTAAACGAGATTGCACAGACGTGCGACGCAAAAAAACTGCAAAGGGCAAAGAGAAACAACATTTCCTTTGGTAGTGCCATGATGTCCAGATGAACCCGGCGATGAACAGCAACAATAGCATTGGCTTTCCAACCAAAGCTGCAAACAACGAAGTCTGTGGTTTGAGTGGACGGAAATTGGATGTTGTAGAAAAATTAAGCAAGTTGATAATTATTACAGTCTGAATGACTCTGCGAAGATCAATTGTTGAAGTTAACCAAGGCAGCATTGTGGAAAATGTAACCATGCGGAACAAATAGGAACGGAGGCAATGAAAATGATATGGAGTAGATCTACACATAGCAAAATCCGATTAAAACCGGAGTTAGTAGTAAAGTGCGAGTCAACAGCTAGTGTGGAAGTTTTCATTAAATGAAGCAAACATTTATTATAAAATCAATTTAGAATTTTATTGACTAATAAAGTTCGGTCTATGGCAATTATGGATGGAATACAACATTGTTCACGTGACCACTACGGCTTTTGTTGCAAGCGACCATCCGAAAGTCAAAATTATCGATAACTTTTTGAGGAATAAGTGGGTCAATTGCCGCAATTTCACTTTGGATGTTATGTTTGAGATGCTGAATTGCCATTGGGTTATTGGTATAGACCTTATTTTTCAAATATCCCCATAAGAAGAAGCCTAAATGTGTCAAATCGCATGACTGCCAATCAACTTCCTCTTACCGAAATAATGCAATCTTCAAATTTCGTACGCAATAAATTGATTGATTAATGGCTTGTGTGGGCGGTAGCACCATCCTGTTGAAATCAGAAATCGTTCAAACCCAATTAATTTAATTTTGGAAAAAAAATAGCCGGTCAACAGGTCGCGGTAATGTTCTCAATTCACTGTAACTGCCCCTCCAGCCTCATCTTCGAAAAGGTACGAGCCAATGATGTCGCACCATACAGTGAATCGTGAATCGTGAATCCCGTAAGGGTTTTTCGGTCTCCAGAAACGACAATTTGGTTTATTTATGTGCCCACCCATCCAAAAATCGGCTTCATCGGAAAAGATCAAATCCGATGACAAATTGTCCTGCCGATCCAACATCCGGTTAACAAATCGGCGACATCGTAAATGGTTCAAAGTCTCCAATTGTTACGTAATTTGGATTTTATAGGCGTGCAAATGAAGATAAATTTTTATAATTCGCCATAAAGTGTCATAAGTGAGGCCAAATGACTTCTGCTACGAATTGAGGTGCCGGGCTGGTTTTTGCTTTTGCTCACAGTGGCGAGGTTTTCGCATGTACATGCTGGTCAAGCATGCTAACATGGAGTTTGACCCGATACCGAACCAGGTTCTTTAAACGCTTCACCATTGCACGAATTCCGGACTCACTAGAGCGATTATGTAGACTGAAAAATTCACGAGTTTCACGAAATGTTACTTTTACAGATCACCCATTTTCGTAATACGATTGAATAACAAAATTGTGTTGTTGCGTGTTAAACGACTCCATGAATAAAATTGAAAAAGATTGTATGACATCTGTCAAA
The DNA here is from genome assembly GCA_907269105.1 of Volucella inanis. NCBI lineage: Eukaryota > Metazoa > Arthropoda > Insecta > Diptera > Syrphidae > Volucella > Volucella inanis. The sequence continues at coordinate 68,232,277 of OU026157.1, read as the reverse complement.
AAGATCAACCACATTGAATTCAGTAAATGACAGTAATTGACAGCCAACATCTGCTCACCCTTTAGAACTGACTGGAGATCATGAACATGTCGTATATCATTTAAAGAAGAATATTAAACTTGAAGCAGCTCGTATTTGCAAACTATGTCTGGGGAAGGGTAAGCTGCCACCCACAGATGGTAACAAAAATAATCAAATCTACTAAGCCACTGAATGGAAGCTTAGAGTATTGATCAGAATTATAAAATATTATTAACAAAAATAAATGACCTATGAGTATATCTAAAATTCCCTGCAGGCTTAAAGGCTCAAAACGGATTTCTGTTCCCGTTTAGGATGCTAAAATGATTTTCATAATTACGAGTGTGAAATTTAAGAATGATCGAACAATCGGTTACATGAAGAACACAGAGTGAAGAGCTGGACATTGTCCGCTAATATGGAAGATTATTTCCTTCCTATTTCTTCCATCTATATTCTATTAAACATAGTAACCGCACTAAACTCCGTATGAACTTGTATCATTCTGAACGATATCTTCAATATCTTTTATTATTTATTCTAATCTAATATTTTTGAAAAAATATGCTGTCCCGTTTAAATTACCTGAATCTTCGTCGTAAAACTCAACGTGTGTGTAGGCAAGTCAATAACAAACTTTGCTCTGTGGCCAGTGACTCCAGTTGAACTGACATGATTCATACGATATTGCGCTTGTAGTGACGGCAATAATGCCGCATTAATTGATAAGCTCTGCAACAAAACATTGAACTGCATAACTAGTGGTTGTAGGAGACCATTCTGAGGGGCAACTGGTTTTGTAGCAGCTGCGAATTTCTTTTGAATGTGTGATCTTTCTTTTTGATCGCGCACATGGAATGGCGAATCAGGCTCTTCATGTTGTCGTGGTGCACGTCCTGAGTTTCTACCAACCCGCAATTCCTTTTAACATAAAATTTTTTATTCAAAATCTTTGATTCAAATAAAACAACTATTATGAGAGCTTACTTGTAAAGTTGATGAAAGTTGCTTGGAACTCCTCGTCATCATGCCATGTAGGGCTACTGGATGTTGAGGAATTTCTATATTCACTGGTCCAATCGAAAGCAGACCACTATTCTTGTCCTTCCCACGTTTGGTTATGCTGGAGTAGAGTGTTTGGCTCTTGCCTACAGTCACTTTCACAACAGTTCTGAAAAAGGATATTACTTTTCAATTATTATTTGATGATCATTTTAACAACATACTGTTGATTAGGAGCTACGCCTTCTAGTAACACAATCATAGCTCTGCCAACTTGTCCAGTTAGAGAGCATTCCAATGACACTGGTCTTGCTTTCTTTCGCCATGTGGCGCTGCTGTTCAACGTGGTAATCTCGGCTTCAAGCTGGATCGGAAAGTTAAAAAAAAAATACAGATCTATATTGTGCAATAAAATATGAGTAACCTTACCTTTAACCCACTCAACATGGCAAGAAGTCTAGTCTTATGGATTTTCGCTACGCCAAAAACTATCAAACGTGTCCTCTCACTAGTCGTACTTTCCAAGAGTTCCCTATGTTGAGGAAGAGGTGTCGGCGCGCTCGTCAATTCATCGTCATCTTTTTCGTGTCGCATATAAACAAATGCATTCTTCTTTGCTTGCTTATTTGAATCATTTAGCTCTGCTGACATGGATGTTCTAAGGCGAACAAAAAATCGACAAATTCAAAAAAAATTCCCGAAGAAAATTAATAAAAACTAACCTCTGCACAGTCTTTGTTTCAGGCATTGTTCCGTACAACTCTAAGAGATGATAAATTGTCTTCCAGCAATTTGGAGTGTCCATTGGAGGAAGAGATCCATTCTGGCCATTCTTACCAGGACCATGATAATCAATACTTACACTCAGACCATTGAATGAAGCTTTGGATTCCAATGATAACTTAAACATTTGCTGTTCGCTAACAGATGTGGTGGGACTGTCTCGAAGGGGTGATGAGCTCGATTCGTTTAGATTGGTATAACCTTAAATAGGAAGAATGCTAAGATATTTCCTTTATTCAGCAGCATAGTCACTTTCCTACCTAATTTACCCTTAACAGACTTTCCTGTAGAACGTAGTTTCTGTGCAAAACTCTGGGGACGGTTTTTCGCATTTGGAGATGGAGTCAACTGAATAAGTGGTCCTAGTCCTGCTACACGACTCTTGTTGCTGCAAAATATAAATCGATTCAAAAACTATTCGTCGTTGGTGAATTGCTTTAATACGATACTTAGTCAAGGAATTTGGTAGGCCAACCAGCTCATTAAATTTGTCGTAACGCTCATCAGCAGAATTCTCATTGTGAGTGAAACGATCTGATACAGATCCGAATGGCATAACGTCATTTGGCTCCGAAGCTAAACTACATTCGTCCTTAGCAGTTGATTTCTTACTCAAGTCGGGCTGATCATGGAATTCATTTTGAGCATCTTTTACATTCTGATACATATTACTGATTTGATGCAGAAGTCGCAGCAAAGGCATGTTCACCTAAAAATTTTCCAAACTCAGTCATGTTAAATGTGTTTCGGTTTACCCACCAACATACCTGCTGCGAGATAAAACGAATGTTCAAACTAAAGTTGATCACGGTACTTGTATGCTTCTTCAATTGTCGCCTAGACATATAGATGACATTTTGACGGGCTTGATCCACCATACCATCAGACATTTTAATGACTTCTAACTCAATTCCAACTCGTTCGCAAAGGAATGATGGCGTGTCAATAATCAAAGTAGGTCGACCGTTGGCTTTCTTGTTTAGTTTTGATGGTTTGTTCTTTTTGTCTCCTGCTTCGCTAACTACAATATCCACACGTATGGAATCAAATGTACCGATAAGAGAAAGATTTGTTCCAAAATTCTCCAGCGATGAAATGTCCGCATTTGAAATCTTGTTTACCATCTGTTGAGGCATAACACCTAAGCAGGTAAGTAAAGGCTCGAAAATCAAATGAGCATCGAGAAGTTTAATTGAGTCTTGAAGGATTCCACGTGTTGGAAATTGTCCTGGAATTTTTGCTGGTACGGGACGAATTATTTCCTGACAAATACAGAAAAATACTTTTTAAATATGTGTTATCTATTACCGTGCATAAGCCTAGTTGGGTTAAGTTAAATAAGGTCCGAAGCGAAAGCTTTAAGGGAGGAATTTTCTAGACAGGGCCAACAGTGCTGCCAACGGTCGGTTTACTAGAAACCTTATTTAAGCTACTTTAACATACCATATATCGAGCTTAAACCATTTGAGGATTTGTAGACATTTAGCAATTATATCAAAATATTATATTTATTCCAAATCTGTTACTCCAAAACAGGCTGTCCGACAACATAATACATTTTATGTTGTGAACCGACTAATACTCTTTCTGTTTGAGATGGCAGCAAGCGAAACAAAGAACTACGACCTTTGGAACAATCGTGGACTCCTTGCATACTACGTCGATCCAATAATAGGATGGACTACTACAAAATGGACAAAAATCCAACAAGTGTCATGCAATGAATGAGGAAAAATATTTAAAAACTATAGAAATTATTACGAAGATCGTTATGAAGATCAGAGAGTATAAGTAGCGGCTGTTTGGATCCGAATTTTAGCGTCGACAAGGATGCCGCTTTTAGAGTCACAGTTGGAGAACATGGCTAACACGACACCATTGCCGCAACCATCAGCAAGACTAAATTCTCGAATATCTTAACAAGCCTTTCGACAAAAACTACGAGCACTGCCCTAAGTACAATATTTTGTTAAGATCATTTTAAGTGCCAAGCTAGCAAGACTCGAAGAGAAACCTGTAAAGATAAGGGAGGAAATTGAATAATAGAGTCGGTGCTGAGATTATGGAAAAATTACTTTCGAAGGCTGTTAAATGATGAGGACGTCTCGCTGTTTAACAGAAGAAACAATTCAACTTAGACCATAGAAGTCACTATTTCAGTTCACTGGACCAAAATGAAGTATAGATAACAGTACCAAACTATGACCAGGTTGCCGAGCTATAATTGACTTGGTAGAGAGCATATGCTAACTCATTTCCAAGATTTGTTTGGAGGAAAGTAAACCTGATAAACCTGCCAAGTGACTTAACATTTAACAAAATTGTGCGAAACTTGATAGCCAATACCAGAGGCATAGCTTTCCAAAAAATTTGGGCAACTACTCGCATACGCTCATGACATTGATATCATTAGACAAAACCAAGTATATATTGTCAAAAACAAAGCAACAAATACAACATCAACGAATTGGACAGAACGTCCATTTTAAATGCAAGATTCTTCGAGCTATTACTGGACGTAAGCGGGTCTTTAGAGGAGGTATATTGCAACGAACTCTACAAGCAACACTGAGCTGGTAAAAAAGATGTTTGAATGGCTAGGACTTGCCAAGCGAATGAATACTACTTCCAGTCTGCGATTCCTACTCAGAGGGGTAATATAGTACAGAAAGACTTCGTCACACTTAAGCGGAGCTCACAAATAAAAAGGACCTCAAACATCTTAGAGTTTGTAACTCTAGGCAGAAAGTCAAGGAACGTGCTAACTGGAGAGATTCATAATTGAAGCTCAGGCCTACCCCTGATTGTTGTGCTATCTAAGTAAGTAGGTCACTAATAGTTACTTTTCGACGGGTCAAGCTGGTAAGTGGTTAATTGCTTTGAAGCCCCATTCTCTCATAGCAGCTTTGGAAACAGGAACTGTCTGAACTGGTGCATTGTCGCGGAGAAGCATACGAGTACACCTACAGTCTTTTTCCTTCGTCTTTTTTTCATAAATCGCTTAAAGAGCGCGCATAGTGATATTGCTGCGTTTATAGTTTCACCTCTGTTTGTGTACTCGGTCGACAAACTATCTGGACAAGGTCTGTTTTCTTTTTAATTTCACTTGTCTACGTTTGAATAATGGATAATGACTCTTTTTGAACAACGCCCATCTCGTCATGAATGACTTTTTTACTTTTACAATAAAAACAAATACAGTACCTATTTTTCTTTGGCTGTCTTGTCATGCCAGGAAGATTTAAGAGGGTAGTCTCATGTTCGATCTTCAAAAAATCGATTTGTTTGCACATTTTTTTAAAAGTTTAATAAGTTGAGAATACACTGTGAAAATTGAAAACCGATACACTAAGTCATTTTAAAGTTACAGCAAAAAATAGGGGAGAGCGTACCCTGTAAACTTTTAACTTTTCCAAACTTTAAACGCGTTTTTCTCGAAACTATTTTTTATCCGTCGGCCCGGATGATTAAAACAAAATTTATGGACCGATTCAGTTGAAATTTTAACTAAATATTCTACACATGAATGTTTCTGTCCGGTACCAGATATAGATTTTTTATCCACTTTTTTATCTCGATTTTAAACCGAGAAACAGTCGCTTTTTGAAAAAAATTTATTACAAGGCCGCCATTTTGTTATTTTTCACTCAAATGTTTTAAATCTGCTACAGGAGGGACAGATACCTACTTTTTTTTGAAGAGACCTACTTTACTTCACCAAAATGACGTTAAATTTTTTTTTATTTATTATTTAAAAAAAATTTATTTCATTTTCCGCAAAAAAAATCCTTAAAAACCTTCAAAATTTAACCTCGGACATGAGACTACCCCCTTAAGATGCAAAGATCTGAGAAAACCTAGGTGAGACGACAAACTAAGCGCCAAATACGTCCAAACTATACATTTAAATGGTTAAGGGTATGGAGATGATCTTACAGGACTATACTCCAAGTGGTACTTATAATAGCAATAATTCACATGTGCTCTCCTCGACGATAGCGGGCTTACGGAGAGCATACAGCATACAGCATACTTAAAATCGCTGATTTATACGCTATACCAGAACTTTCTAGATCTTTCGCTTCCGATGATTCCTACGGCACTCTCTACGACCACCCTCGGTAGATCGGGCTGAAACGATGAAGAGAGTAAATGATATAAGCGCGGGGTGCAACGAGACAGTAAATTCCATTCGAGTCACGAGTGGTAAAAGTCTCATTCCTCCAGCGGCGAGAGAAGATCGACGAAAGTGTCACCCACTGAAACCAATCAAGCTTTCAGGACTGGAACTACATCTTCATTTTCCATCTCCAACCAGGTCCAGAGGAAGAAAATTTCTGGCATTCCCTCTATCGATGGATTTTCTAATCCACAATAGCGATTCACCTAATACAAATGGGTTTTTAGTAATTTTTTTCAAAACTGAGATTGCTCTGTTTACGATAAGGAGGAAGCTGACTTATCTCACTATTTAGTGCGTAAAGGCTTCACCAGCCGTTTTTCCGAAGCAAAGTGAGTTGTTATAAAACTTTGATATCTTCTCAACAGCTCGTGTTTTTAAAGCCCAATAGTCTATCCGATTTCGGTGTTAAAACGGCGGCCTATTGCTGCATTTCCCCTATTCTTTTTCGCATATCATACAAGTTTCCATGGCATAGCACTGCTAATAATATGTGATGCGGCACGGCACAGCTGAAAGAAAGAACCGGTATCTAGTGAAGATGGATATGTGTACGAGTATGCTTGAGATTTAAAGTTTTGGGCGAGACTATAAAGGCAGCAACATTGATCAAAAAGTTCCCGTTCAGAAAATTAAAAATACAAGTTTATTCCTCTAAATCTATATTATCCCCTTCAAAGTAATCCCCATCAACAGCAACACACTTATGCCAGCGCTTGATCCAATCCTCGAAACATTTTTTATATTCGGTTTTCGGTATGTCCATCAGTGCTTCCTGCGATTTTTCCATTACTTCCTCTCGGCTGCTGAAACACGTTCCCCGTAGATATTTTTTTCTTTTTTTTAACTCGATTGAACAAAAAGAAGTCACAGGGAGCCAAATAAGTTGAATTCGGTGGCTGTTGGATGGTATTTGTTGCATTTTTCGTCAAAAAATTACGAATAATGATAGCACTGTGCGACGGTGCGTTATCATGGTGCAAAATCCACAAGTTTTCTGCCCACAATTCTGGTCTCTTTCCGAGAATTGCCTCACGCCCCAATAATACTCTTTGTTTACTGTTGACCTTCTGGCAAAAATTCATGATGCACTACACCATTGTATTGGGTATATATATTAATTCGTGCGGTTTTTTTTTCAAAATTTTAACGTTTATTAAAGAAAAAACATGAACAATAGTATTATTCAAAGTATTGCCAATCTGAAGCTATAACTTTTTCCCATCTTTCTGGCAATTTGTGGATCCCATCCCAAAAGAACTGCGCCGGCTTGGCAGCCAAGAATGAATCAAGCCAATTTTTGATATTCTGCTCTGATGTGAACCGTATTTCAGTGAGGGCGTTCTGCATCGATCGGAACAAATGGTAGTCAGAAGGGGCAATGTCTGGGCTATAAGGCGGGTGGGCTAAGACTTCCCATCCACTGTTTTCCAAATAGTTCTTAACCGGAATAGCAACGTGGGGCCGAGCGTTGTCATGATGGATAATTATTGCCTCGTGTCTGGTCGCATATTCCGGGCGTTTTTCGTCTACTGCTCTCTTCAAACGGATTAATTGTGTTTGATAGCGTTGTCCATTGATGGTTTCACCCGGTCTTAGCAGCTCATAATACAGCACACCCATCTGATCCCACCAAATACAGAGCATTATCATCGCGCCATGGATATTCGGTTTTGCCGTTGATTTGGCTGGTTGGCCGGCTTTCACATATGATTTTTTGCGCTTGGGGTTGTCGTAATGGATCTATTTTTCATCACCAGTAACAATCCGATGCAAAAATTACTTCCTTTTGTGGCGTTCCAGCAGCATTTCGGACATGCAAAACCGCCTTTCGACGTCTCTCGGCTTGAGTTCATGTGGAACCCAATTTCCTTGCTTTTGAATATATCCAGCTGCTTTTAAACGTTTTGAAATGGCTGCTTGAGTGACACCCAAAGATTCTGCGAGCTCTTCTTGTGTTTGGCAACAATTTTCATAGAGTAATGCTTCCAGTTCTTCATCTTCAAACTTTTTTGGCTGCCCAGGACGTTCATCGTCTTCCAAACCAAAATCACCACTTTTAAATCGTGCAAACCACTTTTGGCACGTTCGCTCAGCTAGCGCATGTACTCCATAAACTTCCACCAAAATACGATGACTTTTGGCAGCAGCTTTCTTCATATTAAAGTAATGAAGAAGAACTCCCCGCAAAAACACTTTTTCAGGCACAAAGTTCGACATATTTGAGTGAAAAAAAATTATTGTTGTTTACGCTTCAAATGAATAATATAAACTGAAATGACGTACAATGACAGTAGCTTTCCAACGCATGTTCCAATGGAATAAGTTATAGACCCAAAATCGTGAGCATTGCGTTCTTTTTTGACTGAAAACGACGTGGTTTTTTTGGTCTCGGCTTATTTGGTAAACGCCATTCACTTGCATGATGTCTGGATTGTGTGTCGTACTCATAAACAGACGTCTCGTCTCCAGTAATGATCTTTTTGATGAATGTGGAATCGAATACAGCCTCGCAAATCATCTCCCTTGCAACGTCAACACGGTGTCTTTTTTGCATGAAATTGAGGTCTTTTGACACGAACTTTGCTGCTACACGACGAAAACCCAAATCATTAACCAAAATGCCTTGGACGGATCCATAAGCACTGTTCAAGTCCTCCGCTATCTCTCTGATAGTTAATTTGCTTTTCCAACATTTCCAACTTTCGTGCACCATTAAATCCGTTTTTCTTTTATTGAATACAAGTTCGTTGTTGCAAATTTAGATCCATTTCTAAAATTGTAAAAAATCGCCAACACACACAGAGATAGATGTACTCTTGGCTACGTAACTTTCCAAATGTCAAGCTATGACGCTAAGATTTAGAGGGAATGCCAACAACAGATGTACCAACTTAACAAAAGAAAAACAGAACTCAAATCGGAACAATGGGAGCGCCATATGGTGGTTATTCCTTTTGATCAAGGTGGTATACGTGAAGCAGCCGGCCTGTGTTAAAGAGGAAGTGTGTAGACTTCAGAAAAGTATACATGGTCTCAGATAGGTAGCACACGTTTGGAATGAAACAATTCATATAGCGCTCAGGGAAAACGACTTCATTCAAATAAGGTACAATTAGTAAGGCAGACAAATATGATGTGAAACCCCCCAATAACCCTCTTGAGCTCGGATATGAAAACTGAAACAAAGATTAAAAACTTGATACTTGATAACAAAAACTATGAACGCTTAGTTGTATGCCTGCTTTACATTACTATCAATACAAGACCCGACAATGCCGCAAGTATATCCATCTTAGCCAGCAAAACTTCTCAGCCAAGCCATGTAGATTGGGTAGAACTGAAACGAGTTCTTCTCAAATACGCAAAGGGTATATCAAATTTTTACAAAAAAAGAGAACTCATAGAGTATGTAGACGCGAATTTGGTACCAGATAAAAACCGTCGAAAGTCCAACTCCGGATACACTGCCTTCTTCATAGCTGTGAGCTGGATGTACAGAAAACATAGCTATGTATCACTTTCGGCAACAGATGCAGAGTTCATTTCACCTCGGAGGCGTGATTTGGATTGTCCTCAACATGAACCATTTAATCCTTGAAAACAACGAAAGTTGTTCAAACATGATTCGGGAAAGAAAACTGAGCAGGCGTTTGGAGCACATCAATACAAAGTTTAATTTCGTCAGGGATTACAACGAGAAAAACATCGTCGCTTGCAAGTATTGTTTCACGAAAGAAATGTTGCTAGACATGTTAACTACACCTCTAGGAGTAGTATGTAGCCAGACATCATATGTATCATTAGGAGACTGAGAAGGAGTAACATTCACCTCATGTCAGCACAACACATACCGTAACAGCTGAATGTATAATAAATGGATTTTCTTATCGCCAACTAAATAACTGTTTTTTTTTTTAATCCTTGTAAATCATAAACATTTCAACATTTAAACCACAGGTACAATAATCGTATAATTTCCTACCTTATCTGAGAGACCGTCTAGTTTCTTTTTATTTTCCTGTTGCTTTGCCATCCAAAAGTAAAGATCTTCCTTGGGATTCTCAGCACCCATCCAGAACTTATTAACTGAGTTTGTAGAGCTCAACGAGCCTTCTTGCAGCGCTCCATATTCTGCAAATGGAAATTGTAGTGAATATTGATCAAATATGTAGTTTGAAACTTCTGTTTACCAATTTCAGGTATCTGCTTCTCCACCAATCCGGAGATAATTGGGAGCATTTGAATGCTAGAACGGGAGGAGTTGCCATGTGAGAAATTTGATGATTTAATTTTTCTACAAAACAAACAACACGACCAAATAATTATTCACTCAACTTCACCATAATCATGCACTCACCCCTTTCTGGATGATTGTAAATGTGGTGATGTTGATGTAGATCCCTGTATATTTGCTGCCTCACTAGCGAATCCCAATCCAAATTGTGATGAATCTAAAATATGCAAAATTTTTTTTTTCTACTTTAACAAATGATCATTGAGTACTTGTGTCTTGAGAAAAGCTCAAAGTTCGACAGATTATTTTTTCAATTAACTTTTATGTAAGCACATTTCAACCAAGGAATACTCCTAAATCAGTTGCATTCTTAACTTTACTTTGTCCTATTCCAACAGATGTAGACACAGGTGGACAATCGATTAGAAAACCAAACAAACAACCCAACCGCAATCGAATTTTTGTCTCTGTGTCCACCTCTCTTGGGTTTCTAGAAAAAGAAATTCCTAATTTGGCTGAATCTGTGCTCAACCAAGCAATGAACCAGAATGAATCATTCATTCATTTAGCAGGTGGGGTATGACAGTGAGGGATGGGATATGAGGTGAGTTGATCTTACTAGCTAATTAGGAGCAATAAGGATGAAAGGATGGAACAAAACTTAAAGTGTAATAACACCTGTGAAGAAAAAGCTACCTGTGCTGCCCGACAAACTTTAGCAAACACTTATTTACACAAAAAAGAAATATAACACAATCTTAAATTATCTAGTCCTTGCTCTGTATAGAGCAAAAGTTAAAAAAAAAAAAGAAATCCAAAGATTATGTACAATATTAGTTAATAAGCTGAAATGTGCTACAACTGAGCATGAGATGGAAATTCCAGCAATCTCGTTTGCTCTGTTTTTTTTTTTTTTTTTTGTTTTAGATACAAATGAAGGAATTTGTAGGCGTTAATTTAAAAATACCAATATGAGTTCGATGTTGTGCTTGCCCAAGTAATAAAGCATTCTCACTCTCTTCCGGATTCTCCCCGGCCACATTGTAGGGGCCAAGCTCTCCATCACCATCACATTCGCCCTCATCGCATTCCTCTTCGGTTTGTGGGAATGAAAATGTCACATTTATGGGACGGGACAGCTTATTCTTATACTGATGTTCGAATAGAATCGGATTGTAAAGTGTGTTCTTCCACTGACGACTGAGAACAATAATTCCCTAGAAACAAATTCAATTTGTAAAAGAATGAATATAAATCAAACTTTTCCTACTTGGCGCAGCGTGTTAAGGTGTGGAATATCTCCTTGTTTAAAGATATGTTCAATTTTTTGTACTCCTTCGTCAAGAACCAACTTTTGCATGATGGTGCATAGCTGACAACTGGGATCTTCTTGCAGAGTTTTGGATAACAGGGTATAGTTGCCTGAATATCGACTCTACCAAAATAAGAAAACTTTTAAGAATTCATCCAAATGACAGTATAGTAAACCTGCCTTTTTAATCTTCGGATTCCGTTGGATCTTTTCATTCTCCAGAGCATCTGCCATAAGACAAGCTGCTACAGCAGTATGACGTGTATGTAAGGCTCTCGTCAGAGAGACAATTTTGATAGCCAACCGATTACTTGGATTCATCCACGCTGTAATCGCAGGCGAAGCAGTACTAAGCAGATTCCAATCGAGCCTAGAATATTTCATATTTAATAAAAATCTTTCGTATCCTCTATTTGATTACCTTGTAAAATCAATTTTTCTTGTGATCGGTACACAAGGTGGAGCTGCAAAATTGAACCAAACTGATTTCAATTCGATGACACAGGACGAAGTCTTGTCTGTTTCCTTTACATTTGGAATTACCTTATCAAACTGATCAGGTTTCTTAGCCTTTCCTTTTTCCACATCTTCATCGGGTGGTTTGGCACCGACTTTTGGACGGGTTGTATCTGCAAAGAAATTTTTGTCACTCCGCGCTCTATCAAATAAGACTAATTTTAACAAACCAGTTCCCTCCTTATCGGGCACAATAATATTTTCTAATGCGTGTGCGAACTTTTCTTTCGGAGTTTTAGGTGTAGGAGGCTTCTTCGTGATTAGTCTCCATGCAGATTCCGCCTTTGAATTTGTCACATCGGCAATGTTTGTTGCCGCAGACGTACCTACCAAATCATTCAAGTTTAATTTAGTTACGCCCGATGTGCCGGCTTCTCTCATATCTATATCTTCCTTTGTATTCTCTGATTTCTCAAAGTGCGACCGCTTTACAATTTTAACACCCACACCCTCAAGCCCACATTCAAACATGATGAACCCAATGTTATCGATTCCAGTACTTTCTGGCATTTTTAAACAATCAAACATCGCTTTGCTCTTATGTTCTGGGATTGCTGTCACAATCACTGGTGATTCTTGTGGGAGAATACTTTCGGTTTTAAGACGTCTCAATTGGACATGAGCTCTCCCGATATCCAGAGTGATGACCAATTCTTCTAATTGTTTCTCAGACGTTTCTATAAGAATAGGTTCACCTTGAATATTATCCGGCCTTGTTTGTGATGAGAGATGAGCCAGTAGTGCTCGAGTTCCCTTCATAATGCCACCCTTTTTGTTACTACTGCCGGAGCGCACAGTTTGTTGAATGTACACATTATGCATTGATGCTCGTGTAGTTTTTCCCAGATGGAATTTTGTGGAAACCCCTTCAATGTAGAATGCTAGCAAAGACACGCAGCTCAGGTCCTAAGAAAATTTGATGAACCACGGAGTTAGAAACTAATCGATTTTTTAACTTACCTGCACATTGTCCAACGCTGCAACAGAAATTACCTCTTCGATAATTGAGGATTGTAGTAGAGTGATGCTTATTTTAGGCAAAACTACCAGACCTTGAGTTTTTGTCGATATACTCTCTTCGTACACGTCACTTAAGAAAGAATCACCTGGGCCAAGAAGATTTCTTTCGGTAGTAGAACGCTTTGAATTTGAATGCACCTTTGGATTAGATTGAAAGTAAATAATTGATTTCTTTTAGTTAAAAACAAATTACTTACTTGTGACCAATAGCTAAGACTTTGGTCGCGCTTAAGGATATTATCGTTCTTTACTTTGTTTATGCATGATGAATGAATAAAATTGACAACAGAGAGCAAATGCATTGACGATATTGTAGGAACTGTCGCTTCAACCATTCTACAACAAAAAACATAGATTAAATCACATTTGGTATGTATTCTCTAATAAAACAAAAACAATTCAATCGAGGGTTACAAACTTCTCAAACAGTTGATTCTGATTAAGAGCGCTGACACAAGTCGTAGACTTCAAGTCTACTTTTTTTGTGCTCTACTTCTACTCGTACTTCTACCTCTATCTTACATGTGTAAAGTACTCCTACTTTATTCTACATACTTTAAAAATCTCCCTAAAATATCATTCACAGGAGAATATATAATAAACTAGAAGCGGGCATGAGCTACTCTCGATTCGGTTTTAAAAGATGTTTAGTATGAGCGTAGCATTGTTCTCATTCAACATGCTGGCTCAACATAACTTAGAGATGAGAAAAGACGTTTTTGCATGGTTCATAGATTATGGAAAAGCATTTGATACGATCCAAGACAAAAAAATGGCAAAAATCTTCGACAGCAAACATTTGTTTATAATATAATAATAGAAGGAAGAGTCAGAGGAAGTAGTGATTCGAAGAGAAGAAAAACAAGCTTGCATTTTAGCACCTGTGTTTTTCAATATGTACTAAAAAGAAATATTCAAAGAAACAATCACAAAATACGACGGAGGAATATAAGTAAATGGAATTAACATAAACAACATAAGATACGCAGATGATGCTGTTATAATAGCAAGCAATATAAACGAACTGAGTAACATGATGAACAGACTAAACGATGTAAGCAATAATTGTGGACAAAGAATAAACACCACCAAAACACAGTGTTCCAAGTAGGAAACAGCAAAGACAGAATTTGAATTAAAAGTAAACAACAAAATATTGTAAAAGCATTAAATACTTAGGAATGTTGATCGATAATAAGGCGAATCCTAGTAAATAAATCGAGTGCAGGATGGAGGACCATTTTTTGCAAAATGAAAAAAGTATTATGTAGCAGAGAAAGCAATATAAACACCAAGATAATATTAGTTACATTTTGCATTTGTTACATTTGGTCGGTACTCTTAAATGTTGTTGAAATATGGACATTACACGGAGCAACGATAAGAAAAATAGAGGCCTTCGAAATGTGGATTTACCGCAGAATATTGCGTATTTCCTGGGTCGAAAGAATAACAAATGAAGTAGTACTACGACGAATAGGGATGAAAAGAAAATTCGAATACCTCGGGCACATCGTAAAAAAAAGCAAATACAAACTTCTAGAACTTATTCTACAAGGGAAAATAGTGGGAAAAAGAGCGGTTGGGAGACAGAAACTAATGTGGCTGAGAAAGAATGTAGATTATTCCGACCCAGATCGTTCCTGCTTTTAGTAGCCAATAAAAACCATGAAGTACTGCTAATTTAAAAGCATCTAGAACATCTTACTATAGTTTATAATCAAACTTAATATTGTTAAGTGTGCAGCGCTAATTATATTGTATTATAATCACACTAATCAGCTACTAATCAGGATAGCAATCCTTTTGGAGAGTGAAGAATTGTATAGTGAGCCTTCTGCTCTCCGAAACTGGATAAGCGTAAAAATAATTTATTTCCTCACAACGCAATGAAACGCCTCGACGCAGACGGATAATTTACTGAAACAAACCGTGTTGTACAAGATGCACATTTTGATGCTAATAAGTACCTTTCACCAATCGGAAACACTATCTTAATCTACTCTAACAATCCAGATGGGAGCGTCCATTAGTCCACCGTAGGTATTGTTCTTAAACCACCATCACTCATTTATCTTCGAAACCGTGCAGAGACCGGATGTTGACAGCAGCTCTACTTCCAGAATAGATTAAAAAAAATCTACGCACTTCCTTGATCAAATAGTCAGCACAGGACAGCATTACGTTACACCACGCCCTTAGCAATGCAAGAAGATATTTCAGAGTAGTAAGTCTGAAAGTGGACTTGAGGGTGATGGGCATTCAAAACGAAACGGTCGTTACGATTTCAGCTGAACACTTTTGGTGAAAATAGTGATAGAACAAGGTGAGACAAGAGACAATACTTTGTGTTCAAAATCATATCTAGAGGTATTGGTGCACCTGACCAGATGTGGGCATTGTACTCAAATTTCGGGCGAGCCAATGCCTTATACATTGCGGCTAGATCAGAGGGGGGAAAGTGTTTCTTACATCGCTTAAGGAAACCTAGACATTTCACAGCATTTTTATTTTTTGTGACATCGAATACGTGGTCAATCCAACGTAGGTTGCCATTGACACTTCGGTTTCAATGATGAAAGTGCCATTCATGGATAACGGCTAGGTGTTTAGATGATCCAAATCTTAGTATACCAGTTCAGTAAAGATTAATACAAATGCCTCAGAAAAGAAGCCAATTGCTAGCTTAATGGACAGGAGGTCAAGGAAGTTGTACGTTTTTCTTAACATATTTTATCGCAAGCCATGCAATAGAATTCACTTACTCAAGCACCCAGGAGAGCGGATCGCCTATACCAAATGCGACACAGAACATCTGAGAAGTAATCGATGATACTTGATATGAGTGACAGAAATCTAAAGGGTGTTGCAGAAAATAGAAAACGGCAGCCATTGTTGATCGGGTCTCTCCCATGAAAGTCTACAGGAATAAAAACAAGGAGAAATCATCCCATCCAAACGTAAAAGCTATATCTAGAGGATCAAAACCTGAATAATGCCCTCTTCGGATATTTTGAACTGAAATGTCCAGTAAATAAAACCGCTTGCCTTACGGAGTTGAGTTCAATTTACTTCACTTGAAAATGTATTGTATAAGCCACATCCTTCTAAGAAATTGTATTGGAACTGGATCGACACTGTTGTCCCATAGGATGAAGGACACAAGTAAAAACATAAAGTATTTCACTGCGTGTTATCTAGAGCTGTGACGACTTTTTATCTCTTTTGTGATTCTGTACATGATTCTGCCATTGCACTTATTTGCAGTTGCTTTTGCTGCATGCCGTATGTATGCGTATATGTATAGTGAGATAAGCTCGTTCCCACTAGCTGTTGGTGTTGCCGTAAAACGAGCTCTTATAACTTCCTGTTCTTCAGTCAGTTTATATGTATCCTCAGAAAGCCAGGTATTCTCTTCCCAGCAACTCGCTGCTGATAAATGTTTCCACTACTTGCGGAATAAGTTCCCTTATTTTTTGGTGCACTAAAAGTTAATCTTAATAATCAATTAATGCTCTAGAGTTTTGTTATTGAATCAGTTCGTAGTTTGAGGTTATGATCCGCTTTACATATCCGTAAGGCAATTCCTTAAACGGCATCTTACCGACAGATGATCGATATGATTTTCCGTAATTTCTATGACTTTATATCAGATCCTGTGCTTTCTGTGACAAAGCGTATTACAGAAATCCACAAATCGCGCACCATTGTAAGTCCGATTTCCAAGGTTTTGTGTGCTCATAACATGTCTGACCTCTTGGTTGTCAATGAACACCTTGGTATTTAGATGTACATATATTAGGTGTGCAATTAAGATGGCTCCAGCAGTAAGTGCTGATCGATTTTGACACATCCAAAACGTCATGAACTTAGCTTAGCTTAGACATATGGTAAACAAACCGCTTAGGCACTTTAGTGATTTTGCAGCAAGACTGAAGCGTATCAAAAGCTCCAAAAAGTTTACGGAGATGCTGCTCTAAGTGAAAAAACGAGCTGTGATTGGTTCCGTTGCTTCGTTGCGATGTTGACGACCGTTTGCGTGAAGGAAGGCCAAAACCCTTCGAAGGCGCTGAATTAGAATCATTGCTCGATGAGGATGTGTGCCAAATGCAAGAAGAGCTTGCTTTAGCATTAATAGTTACCCGCCAAACCATTTCCAAGCAGTTGCATGCGTTGAATGTGACTCAAAAAAAAAAAACAAAAAAAAATGGACCTTGAGCGTCGTTTTTGTCCCCTGTGAACAACTGTTCCAGCGGCAAGAAAGGAAGAGTTTTCTTCATCGCATCGTGACGGGTGATGAAAAATGGATTCATTACAGCAACTCAAAGAGAAGAAGGTAATGGGAACTGCCCGGTCATTTTTCTACGTCGTCCGCTCGGATTAATATTCACGCTACGGAGGTTATGCTGTGTATTTGGTGGGACCAGTTCGGTGTTATTTATTATGAAATCTTGAAACCCAACGAAACCATTACTGGGGAACGATATCGACTTCAATTGATGCGTTTGAGACGAGTACTGCGCGACAAACGGCCACAATAGGAGCAGAGGTACGAAAAAGAGAATCTACTGCACGATAACGCTCGGCCTCACGTTGCCAAGCCCGTTAAAACCTACCAGGACGAAAGGAAATGGGATGTCTTACCTTACCCGCCATACTTCCCAAATATTGTGCCGTCCGATTATTACGAGGTCTATAATAATGATGAGTACCCGGATCGGAAGATAGGTGGCGCTACCGAGCCAAAATACGTGTACCATAATTTAATATAATCTCTTTTAGCCTGCCTGTCAAAATTTCGTGATTCATTTAAAAACATCGTGTTAGTGTTTTTTGCTATCACGGAAAATGAGCAGTATCACTCCGTGAACCGATTCTTGATTTTGAGTGGAAAAACCTGCGACGAAATCAAGTCCATTACTATACAACCGTTTAACATTGGTTCGCAGAGTTTCGTCGTGGCCGCACGTCGGTTGGGCGCCCAGGTGACCCAAAAACGGTTACCATAGAGGAAATCGTGGACACAATTATGATCTCGTATTGGCAGACCGCCGAGTGAAAATTCGGGAGTTGGCTGAGATAGCAGGCATCTCAACTGAACAGGTTAGCCATATTCTACACGAGATTTTGAGACCACTTCAAAGAAGAAATCCGGAGGAGTTTTTACGTCGTTTCATGACACACCAGAGACCAAAGAGCAATCAAAACAATGGGTTTTACCTGGTGTACATGGTCCAAAGTAGGCGAAGAGCGTGCCTTCGGCCGGAAAAGAAATGACCACCGTTATTTGGGACGCGCGGTGTGATCCACGTTTACTATTTGGAGAAGGGGAAAACAATCACAGGAGCATACTACGTCGATTTATTGGGTCGATTTAACGTTGATTTGAAGAAAAAATTACCATAATTGGCGAAGAAAAAAGTGCTCTTCCACCACGATAACGCACCGGCTCACACCTCCGCATTCGCCACAGTCAAATTGGTCAAGTTGCACTACGAATTACTCCCCCATCCTCTGTATTCTTTGGATTTGGCTCACTGCGACTTCTTTTTATTCCCAAACCTTAAAAGATCGCTCGCCGGAAAGTAGTAAGTGTCGAATGAGAAAGTCATCGCCGTCGCGGAGGAGTATTTTGCAGACCAACAAAAATCATACTTTACGGAGGGGTTAAAATATTTGTAGCACCGCTGGTAAAAGTTTATCGATTTGAATGGGGATTATATTGAAAAATAAATTGTCAAAATCTTAAAAAGTTGTGTCGTCATTTCTAATCTGGGTATCCATTAAACAGCCCTCGTAAAACCACAGATGACGCGAGAAACTGAAAATATCACAAATTTTAAAGCTTACGAAGTCGTAAAAATAGTCCATAAGAACCTCATCGATCTGGAAAGAGTGTTCGACAGAGTTCCAAGAGATCTATGTATGCATTAATTTCATGCAAAAAGAATGCTTCAATGTAGAAGCACAGCGATGAATTCAGATAGATTTTTCTTTTCTTTGCATCGACGACATAAATAAAAAATAAAATGCTTAAAAATTGCAAATATCTTAATTTACCTTTGTAGTCCTTCTAGCATCAACGGTGTTAAAAACACATTCACTTGACCTTTTAACCTCGCAACAACGGACGTACATGACGCCGATTCTGTCTGCAAACTCATAAACTCCCCATCATCAAAGCCATTTGTAGACTTTTCATTTTCTTCTTCCTTCAGTAAAACACTTGGATCCCAGGGATGGCTTTTTGGTCCTCCAATAAAAGTCGTCGAGCTAGCGCTCCCGGAAGAATTCTCATATCTCGGTACAACCTTGATCTCTCTCCAGCTAGAGTATAAATCAAAATGTGGAATCATTTTGCTTCCAATGTAGGTCAGACCACCCTCTTCGTTTTCATGAAACAATGGTGTGGAGAATACATCTGGTCCGGAGGGGAAAGAACATGATGTCCAATTGAAGCATTTAACTTGTGATAGATGATTTAAATAACTAGCCATTAGAAGCGGTGAATCAATGATGGGACGGTTCACTTGCATATGCAGGTTAATCAGAGCCACATCTTCCTGCGAAGACATTGCCGAAATAAAGGAATTCGACGATAACGATGGCGTCTCTGATGATGAAGCTCGTGAATCCACCTTCATAGAAAAAACATAAAATTATTGTTTTTGGAAAAATAACTATACCATATGTTCTAAGTTATGGTGAGGCACACAGCGATTTTATTAATTTTTTTTTTTTTTTTTAAAGCTGAATGTGCTTGGTCGTGTATTAATGGGATGAGGTTATCTAGCAGTGGAATTAGTTTAAGAATACTCCACTTAAGATGCAGCTAATGTTACGCTAATTAAAACTTTTTTATTTTTTTCTTTTTATGAAAACTCAAACACATGCTCTATTATATCTACATAAGACCGTCTAGTGTTAAGGATTTAAAAAAATAAAATAAAATAAAAATAAGAAGCGCGGGTTGGAATTGATGACTGGCACATGTTTTGGTAGAGGGAAATGAGATGAATAAAGATATTAAAGGTATACACGACTTAGAATGTCTATCATAATAGCCTGATTTACTCTACGGAAAGTATGATATATCCCGTGATGATTTTAATCTCCAGGATTTAACTATATGTAACCTTAACTATTTGCAATGTAGCTGAATTCAAAATCTTTAATCTGAAACCAAACCCCTAAATTAAGCCCAACCCAATGAAACTGGCAGATATTTAAATCTGGCGATCAAACGTAGACATAGTCTTTGCTGTGAAAAGATGCTTACGGTGCTTACGATTAGGATAGGCATCGATCGGCATTAACCTGGCGACGCCCAGTGCTGCAACTGATTCACTGAAACCAGAAACTTAAGTCCTGTCTTACTTTACTCGTATTTAGAGCTGAGGTTAATAAGGATTTGTAAACACTATTTATGATAACCTCTTAATGGTTATCGTGTGGAAAGCGTGTTACTGACTTTGGAACATTCGAGCCCGTTCGTCCAACGGAACAAAAGAAAGCATAGGGGTTCTGCGTGGTTACCTATTCGACAACGTAAATACCACACTGTTAAAAAGGACGGAAGGAAATAATAATAATATAATAATAAAATGCAGGTCAATAATTCGTACCAAACTAAGCTTGCCAACATCAAGTGCCCACAGAGGAGACAGACGATACCAAAGATATGTAGCTTTCATGAATGAGGTCCCGGTCAAACCGAACGAGCAATGATTTAGGTATGTCCACACAATTATTCTGAACGATTTTATCGTAAAGCTGAGAAAGGAGCTAATTTTTTGGTGCGATGTTAAAAAGCAGAGCTTGTACGTGACTACCTCCGTTAAAGAACTCCAGCTCACAGACTTTTACAGCGGTGGTAGTTAGAGTTTTCTGTGTCTAATTATTCACAA
Organism: Volucella inanis; assembly: GCA_907269105.1. Taxonomy (NCBI): domain Eukaryota; kingdom Metazoa; phylum Arthropoda; class Insecta; order Diptera; family Syrphidae; genus Volucella; species Volucella inanis. Next base: position 68,211,299 of record OU026157.1, on the reverse strand, counting down.
GGGAACATGGAAGACTGCAATTACAACAGAATGCAACAACGTTTGCCGGTCGAAAATGTTCTCATCTCTCAAGAAACAGTATGTCGTCAGCAATAAGTACTGAACACCAGGTAGATTTCTCTCGGCCACCAAAGATTGCAACATGCTACATAAAAGGATCAAAGCTGCTCGTACCAGCTTCTCAGAAGAAGCCGCGAGCGAAAAAGCGCGAGATCTATGAAATAAAGAGATCCAAAGAATTATGGAAATAAGAGTTTGAAAATATTCTGAACGATTTTATCGTTAAGCTGAGAAAGGAGCTAATTTTTTGGTGCGATGTTAAAAAGCAGAGCTTGTATGTGACTACCTCCGTTAAAGAACTCCAGCTCACAGACTTTTACAGCGGTGGTAGTTAGAGTTTTCTGTGTCTAATTATTCACAAGGGAACATGGAAGACTGCAATTACAACAGAATGCAACAACGTTTGCCGGTCGAAAATGTTCTCATCTCTCAAGAAACAGTATGTCGTCAGCAATAAGCACTGAACACCAGGTAGATTTCTCTCGGCCACCAAAGATTGCAACATGCTACATAAAAGGATCAAAGCTGCTCGTACCAGCTTCTCAGAAGAAGCCGCGAGCGAAAAAGCGCGAGATCTATGAAATAAAGAGATCCAAAGAATTATGGAAATAAGAGTTTGAAAATATTCTGAACGATTTTATCGTTAAGCTGAGAAAGGAGCTAATTTTTTGGTGCGATGTTAAAAAGCAGAGCTTGTATGTGACTACCTCCGTTAAAGAACTCCAGCTCACAGACTTTTACAGAGGTGGTAGTTAGAGTTTTCTGTGTCTAATTATTCACAAGGGAACATGGAAGACTGTAATTACAACAGAATGCAACAACGTTTGCCGGTCGAAAATGTTCTCATCTCTCAAGAAACAGTATGCCGTCAGCAATAAGCACTGAACACCAGGTAGATTTCTCTCGGCCACCAAAGATTGCAACATGCTACATAAAAGGATCAAAGCTGCTCGTACCAGCTTCTCAGAAGAAGCCGCGAGCGAAAAAGCGCGAGATCTATGAAATAAAGAGATCCAAAGAATTATGGAAATAAGAGTTTGAAAATATTCTGAACGATTTTATCGTTAAGCTGAGAAAGGAGCTAATTTTTTGGTGCGATGTTAAAAAGCAGAGCTTGTACGTGACTACCTCCGTTAAAGAACTCCAGCTCACAGACTTTTACAGCGGTGGTAGTTAGAGTTTTCTGTGTCTAATTATTCACAAGGAAACATGGAAGACTGCAATTACAACAGAATGCAACAACGTTTGCCGGTCGAAAATGTTCTCATCTCTCAAGAAACAGTATGTCATCAGCAATAAGTACTGAACACCAGGTAGATTTCTCTCGGCCACCAAAGATTGCAACATGCTACATAAAAGGATCAAAGCTGCTCGTACCAGCTTCTCAGAAGAAGCCGCGAGCGAAAAAGCGCGAGATCTATGAAATAAAGAGATCCAAAGAATTATGGAAATAAGAGTTTGAAAATATTCTGAACGATTTTATCGTTAAGCTGAGAAAGGAGCTAATTTTTTGGTGCGATGTTAAAAAGCAGAGCTTGTATGTGACTACCTCCGTTAAAGAACTCCAGCTCACAGACTTTTACAGCGGTGGTAGTTAGAGTTTTCTGTGTCTAATTATTCACAAGGGAACATGGAAGACTGCAATTACAACAGAATGCAACAACGTTTGCCGGTCGAAAATGTTCTCATCTCTCAAGAAACAGTATGTCGTCAGCAATAAGCACTGAACACCAGGTAGATTTCTCTCGGCCACCAAAGATTGCAACATGCTACATAAAAGGATCAAAGCTGCTCGTACCAGCTTCTCAGAAGAAGCCGCGAGCGAAAAAGCGCGAGATCTATGAAATAAAGAGATCCAAAGAATTATGGAAATAAGAGTTTGAAAATTAAACCAAAGGGTAAAGTGACACTGTTGAGGTTACAAAGATCGAGCCACCGCACAGTGTTGCAAGCCCATACAAATGTTTATCAAAAATAATTGTACTCAGACTGATGGAAGTATTATTGTGTTTTTTATGATAAAGTGAATTATTGTTTTAGAAAACAGGTATAACAACAACTATTTTGTTGAAAATTTATAACAATGCGTATGATGATAATTGAAAATAAAATAAGTTATGAATTTATGATGAGCTATCCAAATACTCCATTATGTCATCTTCTATTAATTTTGCTTGAAATTTTCTCATTTTGCTCCGAATAGGTGATATCAAAGGATGCGAAGTTAGTAGCATCATATTCGTTAGATCCGTATGGGTATTACTTCTAGAAGACTTTCAAGTATGATGTTCCTTAACTTTCTGGAGTCTTTATGTCTACCTTCTAAAGCATCTTCAGATAGTTGACTAATGAACAATAAAACCGGTCCGTGTATTAATACTTTATAAATAGACATGGGCATGTAATACCATGAGTATAGACTTTAATATTGGGTATGTATTTTAATTCGTGTGGTTTTTTTTTTCAAAATTTGAACCTTTATTTAAGAAAAACATGTACAATAGTATTATTCAAAGTATTGATCATCTGAAGCTATGACTTTTTCCCATCTTTCTGGCAATTTGTGGATCCCATCCCAAAAGAACTGCGCCGACTTGGCAGCCAAGAATAATTCGAGCCATTTTTTGATATTCTGCTCTAATGTGAACCGTATTTCAGTGAGGGCGTTCTGCATCGACCGGAACAAATAGTAGTCAGAAGGGGCAAGGTCTGGGCTATAAGGTGGGTGGGGTAAGTCTTCCCATCCACTGTTTTCCAAATAGTTCTTAACCGGAATAGCAACGTGGGGCCAAGCGTTGTCATGATGGAAAATTATTGCCTCGTGTCTGGTCGCATATTCCGGGCGTTTTTCGGCTACTGCTCTCTTCAAACGGATTAATTGTGTTCGGTAGCGTTGTCCATTGATGGTTTCACCCGGTTTTTAGCAGCGCACAATACAGCACACCCATCTGATCCCACCAAATACAGAGCATTACCTTCGTGCCATGGATATTCGGCTTTGCCGTTGATTTTAATGGTTGGCCGGGTTTCACATAAGATTTTTTGCGCTTAGGGTTGTCGTAATGGATCCATTTTTCATCACCAGTAACAATCCGATGCAAAAATGCAAAACCGCCTTTCAACGCCTCTCGGCTTGAGTTCATGTGGAAGCCAATTTCCTTGCTTTTGAATATATCCAGCTGCTTTTAAACGTTTTGAAATGGCTGCTTGAGTGACACCCAAAGATTCTACGAGCTCTTCTTGTGTTTGGCAACAATCTTCATAGAGTAATGCTTTCAGTTCTTCATCTTCCAGGACGTTCATCGTCCTCCAAGCCAAAATCACCACTTTTAAATCGTGCAAACCACTTTTGACACTTTCGCTCAGCTAGCGCATGTTCACCATAAACTTCCACCAAAATACGATGACTTTCGGCAGCAGTTTTCTTCCTATTAAAGTAATGAAGAAGAACTCCCCGCAAAACCACTTTTTCAGGCACAAAGTTCGACATATTTGAGTGAAAGTAAAATGATTGTTGTTTACGCTTCAAATGAATGACAGTAGCTTTCCAACGCATGTTCCAATGGAATAATACAAGTTACGCCATCTCTTAGCAAACCACACTTAAGTTATAGACCCAATATAATATTTTAGTCTAGGTAACTAAATTTCTAAACTTCTCTAAGTTAATTTTTAAACCACTGGACAATATTCTTTTGATCATAGAGAATTTTACAATCAAGTTTTTGTTTAATCCAGTAATTTCTGCATTGAGAATCGACTGCCGAAAGAATGAACGTGCCGTATTTCCATCATTTGTCGATGGTCCATTTGTTCTTTAAACTCTTTTTAATTTTTTTTTAACATATTTTCTTATGAGAGTGGCCATGTACCTACCAACACTTCATGGGCGATCTATAGTATAAAGCTGACGATTAACAACGTTCTCTTATTCATCAGTTTTGGTGTAGCACCACATATGTAACAAGTTTGAGTCGAATTGACTTTTGTAACAGTGTTACATATGCTTCCATCGATCATAGTCAAAACCATTTCAAAATTAACGTTTATAAAACAACCAGTATCCGTTAATGGTAAAACAATTGTTCCTAAGTTATCTATTAGAGTTGTCATTCTGTGTAATTCATTTTTAACCACATCTTTTGACTCTTTAATATATTTCAAATGAATAGGGCGACAGAAAAAAGTAGACAAAGTTGTATTGTTTCTCCATTTTACTATTTTAGTATTACACTCAACCATTGGTAAGGCTCGAATCTGCAAATTTTTGTTTATAACTACTGTGACCCGATGAACATCGACGCCAAGAGTCCGCCCGATTCCGCATCAGCAAGTCCAAACACTCTTTCGAAGTACTCTCGCGTTCGTGTTTTTGGTCAAGAGTGCGTATGCGCGGCACCCAGCGGCAGGATAACTTTTTCATATGCAGAACATTGCCCAAAATATGGCGTGTGCGCTTAGTACTAATCTTTGCGGTGTCTGCTAGCTAGCGCACCTTCAATTTCCTGTCAGTAAACAACGTTTCATGTATTTTTTGACATTGTCCTCGGTAACCGCATCGGTGGGCCTGCTGCTGCGGACTTGATCGGTAGTAGAGTTGCGGCCACTACGAAACTCCCGAAACCAATATTTGACGGTCTAATCTGACGGAGCATTAGCCCCTTAATATTTATCCAACTTTTCTTTTGTTTCCTTCGCCGTTTTGCCTCTCAAAAAATAATGTTTTATGTAAGAACAAAAATCGTTTTTGTCCATACCCAAAATGATGCCAAACACGTCAACAACAATCAGCTGTCAAAACAAAACTTAAGACAGTATCGCACTGAAATTTGGCACCATAACCTTTTTTTGCAGAAGCAGTGCATTCTGGCGGTCAAGGAGGTTACTTTTCACTCCACATAGTATCTTGACGTTCACTTATTGTAATACCGGTACAGCTGATATCTCTTCTCAATCACTGCTTTTTTGAGCTAACTAAAAAACTAAAATGGCTTTACATATATAAGTCTTATTCCAGTTATGTTATGTAGAAAGATAGGCTTTGTTAAGCATAATGAAGCTACCCTATGCTGTTTTGAGCGCAAACTTTTTCGGGTAATCCTGGGTCGTATCTGGAATGAAGGAAAATATACAACGACGAAAAAAATTGCACACCTGAATTCCTTTCAGTGCTTACCCAGGTATTCAACCGAATATTCGAAACTGCAGATGTTCCCGAATAATAATTTTCATTTTACATAAGAAAGGTGACTATAAAAACCCGGCTAATTACCGAGGTATATCTTTTTTGAATACTTCCACCAAGTTGTTCGCTGGTGTGCTATTTAACAGAATTACACAGTGGCTAGAAAACGAGAAAATCCTACGCGAATTCTATGCTTGTTTTAGGCAAAATTATTCCACTATAGACCAAATTTTCGCACTAATAAACATAGCGGAGATTTACAAGAGGAAACACAAATAGCTTATGCATTATTTGTTCATTTTTGTGCAGCCTTTGACTCTGTACCACGCGAAGCGCTTATTTACAAGCCATACAGATACGGCATCTAGACCAAGGCCGTAAAAGTATTGAGAGCTATCTATATACAAAGACAACGTAGCATATGTTATGTCTGGGATGGAAGTAATCTATCAGAAGAATTTAATACAGAAATGGGGGTGAAACAAGGATACGTGTTGAGTACACTGTTATTCATTTTAAATATAAATGACATAACAGGTCAGGTAAAAGGTGGGATCGAGATAAGTAAAACAGCAATACCAGCTCTTATATTTGCAGACGACATCGTTTTTCTCGCAGATTCGATGAACGCAATGCAGTTAATGATCAATAGACTAGACGAATATTGTAAAACTGTCGGAAAACTTATCAAAGTCAAAGATGATGATATTTAGGGACGGCGGAGGCAGATACTCTCGCAGGGAAAAGTGGAAGTTTCAAGAAGAACAGATTGAAATTGTGAGAAAGTGTAAATACTTCAGTGTTTTGATTACGCCTAATCTTAATATGAACAAGCACCTGAAGAGCAAACTAGCAGAAGCGAAAAGGGCAATTTTTTTAGTCTGGAGTTGTATCAACAATGAAAGCATTAGACATAGCTCGAAACAGAAAATATTCCGTGCTACTGCAGCATCTATCTTGTTTTACGCTGCCCAAGTATGGGGATACCGTTCATTTGAAGCCGTCGAAAAATTTTTTCGCTATTTCATCAGGCGAGTTTTTAGGTTACTCCACCTTAACTATATGGTTAGAGTCATGGAGATGAAGGAAGAAAGGATACCGAAGATAAAGCTCACCCAAATGCTACTTAGCGGAGGAAAATGCGTCCAAGGCTGGGAAAATCTAGCATTTCAATGTGGCTTCAATCTCCTTGTTACACCAGATGAACAGCTAGACCCCATAAAATATAAGTTCCACACATTACTGGAGAAAACAGGCCATAGAATTTACAAAGAATTTGTAAATGAAGCTCAGTCATCGCAATACAGGACATATTACGAGTATACCAAATTGAATTATAATTTGCAGAATAAAACCTACTTTCTGACGAGTTACGGACGTAACTACGAGTAACGGACATGATAAGTATCATCTTCAAGGAAAGAGGTGAACTGATAAATTTAAACTACATGCCGCACCGCCCAGAACTCTCACTTTTATGTAACCTCTGCAACCTCGTTGCAATACGCCCCATCTTTAGAGAACTCCGCTGCAGATCCTTTGGAGCACAGGTACTCAATATTAATGAACTGACAAGCATCTTAAACGGTGACCGATGCTGGGATAAATTACAATATATAACTACGTAATAAATACACTGCGCTATAGAAAATGCATTATAGTGTAAAACTTCTAAAAATAACACATTAAATTGGTTAAATTATTTGTAGAAAGTAATTAAATTGTCAATCTTGAAGACGGCCATAAGTCAAGCCATATAGACTAAGTATTTAAAATTGTTATGAAATAAATAGTCAATTAAACTAACTACACAACGACGAACTGCATTGGCTGTACATCCACATCAACCTAATCGGAGTGAACCAAATAATCGACTATCATGGCTGGGGAATAAACATAGAGCGGATGTAAATCAGCGCTCCAGTTGCATGCAACTATATTAGTTTAGGATCCAGCTGGGTGAAGGCGTTGTTTGAGGGACAGATCCAACTAAGTTAACGGAAAATTAAGCCGCAGTTCTTTGCACTGAAAGGCTTATTATGTAATAATGAAAACTCCATCATCAGAGAATATATATTACATATTATTATACGAATATTCTAATAATATACTAATTTAAGCGCAGAGGAATTAACTTACTTTATAGAAGTCATAAGTCTGGATTAAGTTGTTGTCTATAATTGCGGTTCGCTAAGAGATGGCGTAACTTGTATTATTCCATTGGAACATGCGTTGGAAAGCTACTGTCATTCATTTGAAGCGTAAACAACAATAATTTTTTTTCACTCAAATATGTCGAACTTTGTGCCTGAAAAAGTGTTTTTGCGAAGCGAACGTGCCAAAAGTGGTTTACACGATATAAAAGATTTTGGAGATTTTGGCTTGGAAGACGATGAACGTCCTAGGCAGCCAAAAAAGTTTGAAGATGAAGAACTGAAAGCATTACTCTATGATGATTGTTGGCAAATACAAGAAGAGCTCGCAGAATCTTTGAGTGTCACTCAAGCAGCCATTTCAAAACGTTTAAAAGCAGCTGGATATATTCAAAAGCAAGGAAATTGGGTTCCACATGAACTCAAGCCGAGAGACATCGAAAGGCGGTTTTGCATGTCCAAAATGCTGCTGGAACGCCACAAAAGGAAGTCATTTTTGCATCGGATTGTTACTGGTGATGAAAAATGGATCCATTACGACGACCCCAATCGCAAAAAATCATTGGTGAAACCCGGCCAACCAGCCAAATCAACGGCAAATCCGAATATCCATGGCGCGAAGGTAATGCTCTGTATTTGGTGGGATCAGATGGGTGTGCTGTATTATGAGCTGCTAAAACCGGGTGAAACCATCAATGGACAACGCTATCAAACACAATTAATCCGTTTGAAGAGAGCAGTAGCCGAAAAACGCCCGGAATATGCGACAAGACACGAGGCAATAATTTTCCATCATGACAACGCTCGGCCCCACGTTGCTATTCTGGTTAAGAACTATTTGGAAAACAGTGGATGGGAAGTCTTACCCCACCCGCCTTATAGCCCAGACCTTGCCCCTTCTGAATACCATTTGTTCCGGTCGATGCAGAACGCTCTCACTGAAATACGGTTCACATCAACCAAGCCGGCGCAGTTCTTTTGGGATGGGATCCACAAATTGCCAGAAAGATGGGAAAAAGTCATAGTTTCAGATGGGCAATACTTTGAATAATACTATTGTACATGTTTTTCTTAAATAAACGTACAAATTTTGAAAAAAAAACCGCACGAATTAAATTACATATCCAATACTTAAAGTCTAGCTTTATCTTACAAAATCTGAACTACAACAATCCAGTTAGAAAATTATAAATTGACGAATTTGTTTAAAAGTGACTACGTATTAAAAGCAGGTCGAATCGTTACTAGAATGTAGAAGACCCTTAATTTAAGACGTAAAGGCAGATGCGGAAACATCGCCATTCTAAAATCTCTTATGCTTCTTCATAATATGATTCGTAAAATTGTTTGTATATTATTTGTTGTAATTGGGGTACTAAATTAAAAGGTGATCTCTCAAACCAAAGATATATGTAACTAATTCCTATCAATGCCGATAATAAAGCTTACCAATTTAATGCAAGTAGTATAGAATGCCGCACTATGAAAATAACATGGATAACACACAATGGAGAACACAATCACAACGAAAAGCACACAATGATTTGTGCCGTTCTCGAACCTTTTCTTTGAAATATGATATGTACACGATGAATTATATATTTTTTAACAAAAATGTTGAAAGCAAAATACAATGGGCAAATTTATTAATTATTAGGATAATACATAATGGTAGTACATGATGTGATATGAGAGAGGTTTTGAAAACTGCACCTAAAATAAGTTTAGGGCTCTCGAAAATATTGAAAAATAAGCATTTAAAAAACAACAAAGGAACACTATTGCATACTGTGGCGACAAATGCTCTATGTTATCTGGGTGAACGCGCACTAAATTTAAACTCAGTTATACGTACACACATCTGCATAAATTTATATTTCGTATAAGTCGGCGTAATGCCATCGAAGGAATGATTCCTGTTCCTAGACATTCCAGCTGATAATATCCGTGAACATAAGTAATCAAAGCCAAGCACAGAGAAAAGTGGTAACCCTGTAAAAGTGGAACACTCGCCACGCGAAGTAATACCTCGTCTTGAGGATACACCTATTAAACTGTGTGTGTATGAATAGACCACTGACTCTTTACTTTGAAGCATGATATGACACGACACATAAGATAATCTAACTTTGCTGATGACAAAGTAGTTATTACCATTTTCAAGATCCTGTAAATTTTTTTTTTTTTGTTAACAGGTTAAATATATACATTCTAGGAACGCTATAAAGCGACTTTAAATTACGCTCTGGAAGGTATATTGAACCTGGTACGCCGAGTAAGAAAATTCTTGGGCCTAACGGGCACTTCAGGAAGTTCGTGAAGGAGTATGTAATAATAGCAACACAATATTTGTTAAGGGAAGAAATGCAATTTATATGGGCAGAACAACAGGAAAAAGCGATTAAGACACTAAAGCATGCAGGAGGTATACTACTACAGCGTTCCAAGGAGAAAAACGACCTGCGATCAGTAGCTTACTATAGCCGTAAATTGAAGGAAAACGAGAGCAAACACCACAGTAAGGAATTAGAGATATTGGCAGAGAGATTCTGAGTATACATCCTCGACTCTACCAAGTATTCAATGGTAAAATCTGGGTCAGCATGACATCATAACTCTGCTCCAAAGGAAAAATACATTTTTTTATTTTTTGTTTAAAAAAGAACTTAACACTCAAGTGGATATGAATACGCTTATAATGCCTCAGCTTGTTTTAGGTTTTTTGGAAAATGGAACAGAGAGAGAGAAAGACAGATTTTTGCGCTCAGTGGTTGTTTCGCTCTATGTGAGGCATCCAACATTTAATGGGGAGACTAAATTATTAGTGTAAATTGACTTGATGTTGTATACACCCTGAGTGACTCGAATTGCAACCAACTTCAGACTGCTATAATTTCCAAACCGTTCATTACTGTGAGCTCAAATTTTGAAATATGACAGATAATTTACAGATATTTACAAGCCTTTTAAACGATTTGCGTCTCAGTTATATTGAAAATTTTTTATCCGCGATGGAATTCAAACGTGATAGTGTGATTGCTTTATATTTGGCTGGAAAACCACAAGTAGCTATCGTTAGAGCCCTCCGGCACCTCAACGTGAATAAATCAGTTGTGTCTCGAACCATAGCTCGTATCCGTGATACTGGCAGAGTTGCAAAACGCCATGGAGGTGGTCATAAAAAAACAGCACAATCGGCAGAAATGGTTCGGAAAGTGAAGGCTCAAATTGAGCGAAGTCCGCGTCGAAATGGGAGAAAAATGGCTCATGAGCTCAACATATCGTTGGAACCGATGCAACACATACTGAAAAATGAGCTTGGGCTCAAGCCATTGAAGCTCCAAAAAGCACACCGCAAAGTTAGAGCAAAAAGTTAGAGTCAAAAGAGCGAAGGAGTTGCTACGCTTACACGAAAGTGGTGAGTTGCCGAATTTGGTGTTTTCCGATGAGTCGCCATTTGTTATCGAGCAATATGTCAACAAACAAAATGATCGAGTTTACTTTCCAGAGAGGTCCTTCAAAAATGTACACCTTTGGACAGCCACCAGAAAGCAGGCAGCACCGATGGTGATGGTTTAGGCCGTTATAACCGCCGATGGTCACTCTCCGCTCGTATTTTTGGACAGTAGCGTCAAAATTAATGCGATCGTATACCGTGAAACTATCTTAGAGGCAGAATTAAAGCCTTGGGCGAACAATCTTTTCGGTCGGGGACCGTGGACATTTCAACAAGACTCGGCACCGTCTCACAAAGCGCGCGGATTGCAAATTCTCCGGATGCAAATCTGTTGGATTTCTCTTTTTGGGGTATTTTGAAAGCGAAGGTTGGCACTAAAAAATACCAAAGTTTGGACCATCTCAAACAAATGGGCCAAAACAACACAGAGTCACTTGCGTGCAGCATGCGATGCTTTCTTCGGCCGTCTTAAGGCCATTATTCGCGCCAAAGGTGGACATATTGAAAACTACTGATACAATTTGAAAATTGATGTATTTTCCAACATTTTTTGCTTTGGCACAATAAAATTTATCAAAAAATTAAAAAATTATAGCATTTTAAAAAGTTGCAGTTCGAGTCAGTCATCCTGTATATTTAGGCAACCGTTAATTTCACGAGATTTTAGTTGCCTGAAAAAAAGTCATTCAGTCACGGCTAGTATTGAACCCCGAATTGTCCGATTGGGAAGTCAATACACTACCAATTGAGCCACGGCCAATCACAATTGGAAAACAGCTATAAAACAAAAAGAGTACTCCTTCAGAAGAGACCAGATCTTTCGGCAAATTGGCGAAGTTATAAAATGGATAGTGCCAAAATCAATTAGGTGGAAAATCATCAGAATATACCTTTGATGACTGTACACTTTGCCGAAGATAAAACGCTACGGCAGATACAAAATACCTACTGATTCCATAGGTTAAAACAAGGGTATGATGGATAAGCCATCACACAGACACCTGGCAACAAAATGGGCCCATTGCGATCTTTATAGAACCAGTTAAATTTATCTTCTAATGGCAAAAACCTAAACAATCTCCATGGTGAAACATCCAATTGAAGTTCGTGCCATCTACTTCCCCTAGGTTTACTAGAAAAAGTATTTTCCTAAAAAAAAATTTTCGACAACGCTATGTTGCCTCGCATTCACACAATATGTGTGTTATGTCCTCAACAGCTTGCGTCTCCTGTGAAAAATGATAAGCCTAAGCCCAAATTCTAATTTTTCTTATAATGAGTAATAATAAACATTTATTTATTGGATACCAATTCAAGGAAAACCTTTTAATAGTGTAATGCTCTTTTTACCGTGAATCGTAATCGTAATCCCGGATTATTTTGGCCAAAACGTATTTAAAAAATGAAAATTTGGGATTGGGTTTACAATTTTTCACAGCGCTGTACTTATACTTGTTCAAAAAGAGAGAGAAAACCAAATCAAATTTGGCTAACCTCTTCAAATCGAATCTCTCTAACACAAAGGGATGCAAATTGACCCACCTGAATATATGGGAATTAATTTTCTGTTGATTTAAGGTCGAACCCTTTTAGACCCTTTTTTCAAACTCAACCTAAAGTCTAAAAAATTCCATAAAGTTACATAAAGTTAAATAGTTTTGAAAAAATTCTCAAATATCACAAGCAGCGAAAAGGAAATGATTTTTTTAAATCTTTAAAAATCGATTTTTAGGTGACCTTAAAAATCATTCAACTATCGATCCTATCGAGTAGACCCATCCGAAAATTGAATTATGCAAGCACTTTTGTCTAAATGAGCCACCGTGCGCCATTCAAATAGAAGACGAAGTTGACGTATTTATAGAAGCCATTCGGAGCGCTGCGTGGAACATCACCTCTTTTCAATGCCAACAATCGTGCACCGCCAGATAAAACCTATTTGAACCACTAACAAGCTGAGCGTGTGCTGCAAGATTCTAAAAATAGTGATACTATGTTAACCTTGAAGGCTTGACCCCCAATAAGAGCTCAAACTATTCGCTCTGGAAAGCCGTAAAGACTATAAAAAGACTCGTATTGGACTCGGCACCGATAAGAAAAGCTAACGGCGATTTGAAAATCCAATGCCAATACCGGATCTGACAACTTTAAAATAAAAATCGCATCACTGTCTGAGCTTCGGCAGACAATAAGAAAGCTGAAAAATAACAAGGCTCCAGGATAGTTTATTTTCTGGCGAAATCTTGAAGAGAAGCCCCTATATTATAAACTTTTACTTGTTTCAAAGCAAAGGAACTGAGAAACTAAGTATATATGCCTATTTCGCTTCTGTCGATAATATCTCAGGTCTTTGAGAAACCTCTGCAAAAGTGATTACAACCAATTATTACGGAAAGACTATTAAACCCGGATCATCAATTCGGCTTTCAGGTTAAACATTCACTAATCGATCTTGTCTATTGGATAATGAATCAAACTAAAAAAAAGTTCTAGAAGAGAAAAAATTTATGCGAGCGCTTTTCTCAACGTATCGCAAGCCTTCGACAAGGTATGGCACGAAGGCCTAAAGTATAAGCTATGACAAATCTTACCGGAAAGTATGTATAGAATATAACAGACGCTTTCGTGTTAGATACGGGACTGAATATTCGGAATTCAAAGAAATTCACGCAAGTGTACGGCAATGAACCATTCTCGGTACTAACCTGTTCTTGATTTACACAAGAGACATACCTAAAGATGAAGAGACAGTCGTAGCCACGTTCGCGGGCGATACTACTATCCTCACTACGAATAAGAGAGTTTAATCATCTACTGGAAAACTCCAACGAGTTTTGGACAAAATATGCGAGTGGATAAAAACCTGGCGAATTGTTCTTAACGACCAAATCGACGCACGTAAATTTTACGTACAGAAAGGTAAACAAAACAATCAAAATATCTAGGAATGGCTCTAAACGCAAAACTAGAAATAGCTTTTTCATAAACTAAGCATATACAATAGGGTGATTCATCGTGAGATTTAATTTTCAACAGACTTTTTTTGACAGATCACGCGTGACTCCTTTCAAACTGCTTTGCTATATTTATTCAGTATCGTTTGGCAAGTCATCATGGAAAGACTCAAACCACAACAGCGTCTCCAAATTGTTCAGCTGTATTACAAAAATTATCGTTCTGTGAGAAATGTTTTTCGTGCGATTCGAGGAACTTACGGTGCGCATAATTGACCTACTGAAACCACTATTGCCAATACCATTAAAAAATTTGACTCCCAGTTTGCATTAGTTAATGATACTCGACCGGTTAGACCACATCCAGCACGTGGTGAGGACACTAGCAGCTGTAGCTGAGAATGTACGCGAAGACCATGTCGAATCGATTCGTCGTCGTTCTCAGCAGCTTGGCTTGGCATAATCGATAACTTTTCGTATTTTACGTGAGAATCTCGGCCTAAAAGCGTAAAAATTCAACTTGTGCAAGAATTGAAGCCAGGCGACTTGAATTGAAGCCCATTTCTGGCTCAATGGATACATTAATAAACAAAATTGCCGTATTTGGGCTGATGAGCAACCCGAAGAGTACCAAGAGCTACCATTACATCCATTAAAACAACGGTATGGTGTGGTTTATGGGCTGGTGGAATCATTGGTCCATATTTCTTCAAAAATGAGGCAAATCAGAATGTTACCATCAGTGGTAACCGTTTTCGCGCCATGTTAACGGACTATGTGCTTCCTGAAATTCAAGTACATGGTCTTGGTGAGCTCTGGTTTCAACAAGACGGCGCTACGAGCCATACAACGTGCGAAACAATGGACTTGTTACGAAATCATTTTGGTGAGCACTTAATTTCACGTTTTGGACTATTTTCTCTGGGAATATGTAAAGTCTCAGGTCTTCAGGAAAAAGCCAGCTACGATTGATGCTTTGAAAGCTAACATTACTCGTGTTATCCGCGAGATACCAGTCGCTATGCTCGAACGAGTCGGCCGAAATTGGACCTTCAGAATGGACCACCTTGTGTAAAGGAATTTACATGATATCATTTTCAAAGAGTACATGCCATGAAATGTTCTTTTAACCGATAATAAAAATTTTAAGTTCACGTTCAAATTTATGTATTTTATTTTACATTATAAGTCAAACCTTACGATGAATCACCCTATATAACAAACTGCCTTAATATAAGCAAGTGCTTATATAATATAAGCAAGTGCTGGTCGTACGGTATACAACTTTGGGCTTGTCCGAAACCAAGCAATATTGCTTTATTGGAAACATTTCAAAACAAAACGCTTAAAGTTATTCTAAATATTCCATGGTATATAAGAAATTGTAATATTGACAGAGACAAAGGAATTACTATTGTGAGCGACGAAAGTAACAAGCCTTTGATTGTAGACTTAGTGCTGGTCTTCATGATCATTGTAACCATAAAATTATCCGAACTCTGGACGAGAATCACATAGCATATGCTATTGGAATCTCGGGAAGTTTGTCTCGTAAAGCTACGTAAAGCTAAAACTAGCCATGCGTTCGAATTCCATTGCAGCAGAAGTACCCTCAGAAACGCTCTTAATTATCACCTCCCACAACTTTGATGATTTTCGTCCTTTAGTTTTAGTTTTAGCTCGAGACCAGTTTGTATTATATCCAATAAAGTCGTCCGGGGTTGTTCGGGCCTATTACAAACATAATGAACGGACAAGGAAAATTCCGAATCTTTTGCCACATTTTCGCTTACGTTTGACGCGTTGTTGGTTTTATGACAGAGTGTATGTGGCACGAAATTTATGCACAATTTTCAAAATAAATCTGAATGGTACAGGATCTTGGAGTTAGCCTAATACTGTCAAAAATTACAGTACGGTTTAAAAATTACCACTTTCGGAATTTTTGGCATATGAATTCAAAAATGTACAGACTTTATGGCCTTAAACAACAAACTAATTCCCAAAAGGTTTTGCTACATACTGCAAAATAAATATTGGATCTTTTCTAGTATTTAAAATCCGGATTTGCTCGGTTTATGTACTCCCAGCATATTTAATAGTTACATGTATAACTTTACTGGCAAATACAAATTGTATCGTTAACTTTTTCATTGAAAAAGTACGATATAGGTTTATTTTCATGTTGCATTTCCCGTGCCCGCTACTGTATGTCAAAAATATCATTCGTCCTATACTAGATTGGAGGTTAATCATATGATGTTTCTCACAACCAAACTACTCGCAGAAAATGCATTTTCCTCTACCTGGTTTTCATTCTCACGCAAATAACAAAATACAAATCAAATTGATAAAAAAAAAATTCTATCACCGAACAAACCCAAACAAATGATAAACATATCAAATTTCTTGTGACATAATCTTCTAAACATTCCAAGTGAGAAGTATTTGCATTTATTCGAGACGTATCACCTACAATTTTATTGTATTTTATCTCGTCTAAGAAACAGAAAATACAGAATACAAAAGAAATACAGAAAACTAAAGAAAAACAAAAAGAAGAGCATAGTAAGAGACAAATGAAAAAAGGAAATCAAATTAAAATGAAATGAATTAGACCAATTTACACACCAGATAAACAGCATATCAAAACAAAAAACATAGAAAAATTTAGATCAAAACATAGAATTTTCTTTTTAGTTTAAGATAGAGATTAGTAAAGAATCATACAGATGAAAGACAATTAAAAAGAAGAAAACAAAATCACTTTTTTTTGTTTTTTCTTGTTGACTAAAACAGAAAAGAAAAGTTCGTATCGTATTCTACTCACATCATGGACGAAATGGCGAAACTCTGGTCGTGATGAGATATTTGTTAGTTTTCTGAGCGGAGTTGCGAGACCATGAATTCGTCTCACGTCTTCGTTCTATGAAAATGATGAGTTAAAGATTTTTTTTTTTTTTTTTTTTTTTTTTTTTTTTTTTTTTTTTCAGTTGAGAGTACAAAACAATAACCAAATCATCGAAATTAAAAGGTAAAATAGAGTGGGGGAAAGTGAATGAACTTGCATGCAAAATATATAAACTCAAAAACAAAACTTGATGAGCATATGTGTAATAGAATGATATGTATTGGAGCTAAACTTTAAATAGAGAAAGAGAGATATATTTTTAATATTGTAAAAAAAAAACAACTTTATATGAAAGTTTGGAAGATTGTCCTTGTTTTGCCCACGAAACTTACCAACTCCATGGTACTTTGGGGACGTTTTGGCAGAGTCTTATTATTTTCTGCAGCATGGATTTCCAGATCACTTCTGTATGTTGAGAGAGTAAGCCCGCCAGCTTCATTTTGAGCTCCAATGCTAAAAAAAAACATATTAACTATTTTAATGGAAATGTAAATCAAGAAAAAATGTATATGTACGTAGAACTACATTTTATATTTTGGGTAAGCGATCTTGCAATTTTCACAGCTAACAAGACAATAGCACAGGTAAATCGCTGGGACTATTTCAAGTTTTGTACAAAACTCCTGAGTTTACTTTAAGGAAAAATCTTAAACCTGCTTATGAACACTTACTTAATTTGTTGTACTTCACAATCTCACCTTAAACATATTTTGAGAAAATCTACCCACCTCCAAATCAAAGCGAACCTGATCTGTTTAAAAACTGTGAAAAAAAAACACAGCTACAAAATGCATTTTTAAGCTCTTGGTACAAACCCAGTGGTTGGACTAAGTAAACCATAGTTTTTATACCAAAAGCTCCTATATGCTCCTAAAAGAGATCAGACCGATCAGTCTTCCATGTTTCTTGCTAAAGATTTTCATGAGAATTATTGATCTGCACATCAAGTGTGGTATTAACCATAGAAAACTATCGGATTGCCAGCATGGCTACCAGAGCGAAATAAAAAAGCTCTAGTTCCCCCAATGGAAGAGGACTTTAAGCTTAAACTGAGATCTACAACACCATATCGCTATTAGCCGGCGATTTAGCAGATACCTATATGACGTTCGTAACAGACATGGAGCCGACATCGGAATGGTGTGCGACCACCATCTTATGGTAGCTAAAGTTAGCCTTCTTACTGCCTCCGTGACTAGAAACTTTGCCACCATTCTCACTATACCTAAGTACATAACCAACATACTCCAGAATCCCGCAGTACGCTAACAATTCAGGGACCATCTCAATTTACGAGAGTTAACAATCAACAGATCTGAGCAAACAATTGTAGATGAATACCGGATAATAGTAACAAATGTTTAAACATTACATTACTGAACTTAAAGCTCAGTACCGCCTGAAAAGAAAGAAAGTACAGCGCAATGTAAGATGCGATAAGCGCATCGGCACCAATGGGCCAGCTGCACAAGCCGGTCAGTTTGAGCGACAGTATACCGTTGCCAAAGAGTTCACAAGAGGACGCAACACGAAACAGCATCCTATAAAAAAATGTAGACGGTTCCCAGTGGATGAGGAGCAGCTCAAAAAATGGAAGGGAGCACTCCGCGATGGTACTTAGCCCTCCCTAATTTTCCTTGGTCCGCGCTGGGTACAAACATGTCAAGGGTACTCAAATCCCTTGAGCGCGCTAATTATAAAAGAAAATACCTAATCATATAGATGACCGCGCGAGTGTTTCAAACCAAAATGAACCTTCTGAAGTAGCAAACTCCTCAATTCGCACAGGCCCTCCTGTCAATACAGTGATCGCAACCGCGATAAAGGCCCTCAAAAACAACAAAGCGGTAAGCATATTGATAGCAAACTTTCGCTTTTGATCCCCTTGCAGTAATATAAACAACTTGCGGATCTTCGTAGAACAATGCCTCAAGTATAGATCTCCGCTCTACTTGCTTCTTATCGATTTGAAAAAGGACTTTTGGTTATATATAGAGCCGCGCGCAGAAGGGGTATTCCTGTTAAAATCGTTGTTGTTATAAAAGCTATGTACGAAGGTGAAAAACATTGTGTTATACACAATGGTAAGTTATCAAAAGCTTTTGAAGTCCAAAGCGGAGTTTGGCAGTGTTGTATTTTATTAGCACTTCTTTTCCTGGTGATAATAAGCGATGTTATCTGTGCAGCACTATCGGAGGGAAGCAGAAGTGTTCAACGAACAATGACATCTTACCTGAAACATCTTGATAACGCTGATGATATCTGCTTGCTTGCACAGAGGGTTTTGGATCTACACCAGATGAGTGAGAATCTGAAGGCTGAAGCCAGCAGAGTGGAGCTTAAAATAAATGCAGCTAACCCAAAGTCCTTGGTTTTTCAAACTCTTTTTCTCAACCTACCATTACTGAACAGGAGGTCGAGAAAGTGCAGAGCTTTCGTTTTCCTTACCCAGATATCAAGAAGAGCTGGCCGCCCAAGGCAGACATGACGCAAAACAGTTGAGAAGAGGTCGAGGACACTTGGAAAGAGTTGAAAAGACCTGAAGCACCGAAAATACGAACTAACATTAATCTATTAGAAAAAATTCAACAATTTGCCTGCAAAAGTATCACTGACGCAAGCTCCAATCAAGCAACCTTTAACTATCTGAAAGTGACTTCAACGTCGACTTCAATGGCCAGGTTGTTGAAACAGAGATGGTGATGGAGGAGTTTTAACTGAATCAACAGCAATCCTAAAAAGAAGAGACCATAACAACTATTTTAATGAAAATGTATACGAAAAATACTTTATCTAAAAAGCATCGGATTTACTCGTACATTATATTATTTAGGTAACTCTCTTAGGCGGGGGGTATCGAATGGTAAATTTACAAAAAGAATATCAACGAAAGATGTCAGACTTTCGAAGAGAAACTCATAGATAAACTTTTACGAGTGTTTCGAAATAACCACTGAGGTATTCAAACAAGAAAAAATTACATCTAAGCCCTTTAACATAATCACAGACATTACGCCGCTTACTTTAATAGAGATCAGACCCTAAACTCTGATGGAGGTAATCACACCACCGAAAACCTACAATACAATCGATCAAATTAGATAAAACTCAAACTGGACTTGGTGCCAAAACTGCTGGAAAATTCCTGTCAGCATGAGCTGATACTGACATAAGAAGAAAGAAATTTCCCTGGATTGTTTGCGTTCATTGACACAGAAGCGGCGAAATTGAGTTTAATAACAAGAGAGGCTTAAATAAAGAATATGCTGTTGACAGGAAGGATACCCATCGGTTTCCACAGCACTCCAGCAGCTGACTAACTTTAAAGTTATAGAAGACTATCTACCTGAGCCCCGTTAGACTGTTAACAATCACCCCCATCGTAGTGATTAAGTAAAGAACCATAAGGTCCATAGCAGACTATAGCGTCACCTAAAATAAAGTAAAGTTGAAAAACAAAGGCAAGCATAGCCAATACAAGTACGCTCCGTAACATCCCTACTAGACACCTTTTAAAATTGACCTACGGATCACTAATTTCATATGACCCAATAATCTAGAAAGGTATGAATGGCAGAGATGCGCTAACAAAGCTAAATCAGAGTGCTAAAGTTACACAGACGCAGATTAGGAAGAAGAGTCAAACAGAAGTCACCGGATAATAGAACATTTACCATAGTTGTAGTTGAGCTATAAAGCTTATACTTTAAAACTACTGACAAAAGACTTAAATCCAATGCAAAGCATACCGAAAAACTTGCAAATCTAAGAATGTAAATCTTATAAAGAAATCACAAAAAATATGAATAATTTATTCTCACAGCCTTTGGATCAAAAGCTATTTAAAACTTGTACATTTTTAACGTAATAAATATTACTAACTAAGTCCAGTTACCTATATAACTCCTGTTTTTGAAAGTGCTGAAATAGAAATGGAAAAAATAGCCCAGAAGCCAATGACATACACACACGACGAAGACAATTGAAACATATTAAACAAAATTAAATCGAAAAAGCTTATGACCTTAAAGCGAGTATCTTTTTGATCTTACCTCAAATCTGAAGAAAATCGTTTCTTTCCAGAGAAAACAATCGAACCATTGCGATTCTTCATCGAACCCTGCGATATAACGTTGGAAATATCCTCCTCGGCCGAGAAAAACATCTCCGATGGATTCTCTGATGTAAGCGAAATGGTCCTTTGTACTTCTCTTGTTAAACTATCTCCATTACCATCAGTGTGATGAATGGGTATATCGGCAACTTCAAACTCCAGCGGATGTGAGTGCGGTGCAGAATGAGACATCTCTTCAGGTATCTAAAGGTGCAAAGTAATAAATAACCAAGATTCTCGCCTTTCTTTTCCATAATATACCTCAATATCATCCTCAGCAGTTCCATCGCCAGTTAACCGAGAATCGGACACACTTGTTTTTGGTGGTGATACACGTAAACTTTGTGATTTCGAATCGGAACCACGTCGAAGAGACATAGTTTGCGATTCATTTGATTCCTGACGTATTATTTTTTTCGATGGACTATCTAAAAGTCGTGCATATGGTACTTCCACAGAATTTTGTCTGAAAATTTTGTTACTTTTATCTCTTTAAACATTTTTCAAGTTGCCAATAGAATACTTGGTAGCGGTGTAGGAATAACGCTGACTACGCCTTTCCAGAGTGTTTGGAGAGCCAATACTTTCTCGCGACTTGCGCCCATTTAGTTCAGTTGCTTTCTCAGCTACTTTGAATTTTCCTGCTGCGATCTCTTTAGTTACCATTTCAGATTTTTTTAGACTACCATTACGAATATCCATTGCTGGACGATACTGTTTTCCCTGTTCAATAAAATAAAGTCAAGAATAAGTTAACAAGAGATTAACAAGTAATATTTTACTTTTCCAGTAAAATCTGAGTTATCATGGAGGGAAACTGTTTGCAAACTATATGGCGGTGTATGGAATACTAATTGGCCTTCATGCAGAATGCTTTCACCAAAACCAAAGTCTTTTGGATTATCAATGATGCTAAAAAGAGAAAAAAAAAATTTAATTCTTGTTACGAGGTCCTATCAGAAACATACTGATATCTTGCAATGTTGTAATTATCTTGAACATCTTGAGCAGATGGTTTAAAGAATTTTGTTCCATTTCTGTTGCTTCCAAAGAAAGCACATCCACCAATGCAACCACAGCGTGCTATTTCCGTACTTGCACTGTTCCCAGACCACAAGAACCACAGGCGTTTCGATTTAACATCGTGTTCCCGTAGAAAGCTAGAAAAAAAAAATATCTCACAAAATTTACCATTGATAAAGTGTAGAGTGGCATACTTGTGCTGAACGATATGCAACTTATGATCTGGAATCGGAAGAGCGGATGCCCCTTCCAATAATATTGGTCCTAAGGAAGTACATCCAACCTCTAACCAATTCTCAAATAATTCAGACTCTGAAATGCGTTTAACATCGGAGAAACTATCTCGTAATTTCCTAGATCCGTCTTCTTTTGAATCACGACGTTGTGAAAATGAATTGGAACTTCGCTTTGGTTTTATCTGACCTTCAGTCCCCTTGCTGTCATCTTTTCGGTGTTTTCCCGAACGGTTACTTCCTAAAATTACAATGTGAAAAAAATGTTTGTTATACAATGTCTGCTGTACGTCTGCCTGTAAGACTCACCTGCAGTATTAGTGTTGCTGAATGAAGTTGCCATGTTTGTGTTGCAACCACTGTTCAACATAAATAAGCGCAGAAGAATCGACGGAAGTAAACCGGATATACCGGATTTAACACGCTGGCCATGGAGATTACATGTCGCCAAACGAATTGGTGATACCTATTAATTAATAGGTGACATAGTAATCTTCCAAAAATGAGTTATATCAACTTACCCAAGTGTGTAAAGCTGTTCCACTTTCAATCAAATAGACATCAACAGCATCGATGGAAACTCTTGTCATCTTGTATTTTATATCTTCGGCTGATGGGCATTTGTATTTATTCTCTTCTTTGGTCTGTGGACATTGGTTACTGGGTACTCCATGATGACAATTGCGTACTGTCTTTGGGGACTTTAAACAATTTTCGGGATCAACAACAAGGAGAATAAGAGTTTCCAATCCAACAACAGTGTTCACTAACTAAAATGAAAAACGATGTTAAGATGTATACTATGTGATTTAGTTAATATTTATTCAGAGAAGCAAAACAAGGCAATAACCTCAAATTGAATTTATGCAACAGGTGAACTAACTCTACTCTAATCTGACCTTATTACTCTTATTGGATTTCTTAGTACTGTGGCTTAAGGAAAGGTTTAAATTCAAGACTTTGTCTATTCATATTTTCATCATAGACGATTCGAACTTCGTTTAAATAAGGGAGCAGTTAGGATGTAGTCCCACCCCTCTGGAACAATATAGCGTCCGGATCAATGTCGACGATATTTTTAAAGAAATGAACGTTCTTCTGATGTAAGTCTATTCATTCTTTTGTTTACTCTTTTCCTAATCCAAAAGGCAGAAAATAATATACACTTGCATACTTTACAGCATACACATCTATCCAACAAATCCCTCAAAGCAATGACCCATGATTTAGTAATCTAAATTGAAAACACTGGCAACAACATCATTAGGAATTATAACAAAGAATTCTCCTCCTGGTTATCAAATACAATGTCAACTATCTAACGACATGGACATTGTTTCCTCAAAGTAGCTATCCATCTTGCCATTGTGCAATAGATCGATAAGTGCAATCGATCGGAATCGGTTCGGAACACCAATTCCAGATGTGGTGTGAGCTATCCGTGCCATGCAGTAAAGCAATCACTAACTAGCTTCCGCAGATACTTAAGTGAGGTCTATTTGTTTTAATTGCATTCGGCCGACATCGAGGTTCTGTCGGTTTTTAATTATCATTTTCGTTGCTTGCGAGAAAAAAAAAATTGTAGTATGGAGGCTGGCACAATACTTGCACAAATGTTACGCCGTCATATCTCGGATGGATAAGTTCTCAACAACGAACACTTTGATAAGAACACTTCGAAATAGATGAAGAAGCAGCTACTCGCAGACCAACTTAAGTTCCTAGAAAACTACGATAAGATAATTCACGCCAAGAAAGTTCTAATCGCTTAAAGCTAATACTTAAACTTACAACGATATCTTCCGTCGAATATTCAACGACATCGGGAGCTACTCCCCCAGATCTTGGAGAAAGTACAGCAGTATCAACAGTAGTATCACTCTTACCAATCGCTGTTTCTTTGGGCTAAGAAGATAATTGAGTAGTGAAGCCCTATCCCAAAAAACTAACGAGACTCTATTAAGACCTTTATCATCCTACTTTATGGCGCAGAATCGTGGACCCTATCGAAGGCGGATGAAAATATCCACGGTAGTATCGAGAAAAAATCTTCAGAAAATATTCGGTTCCGTTTGCGTTGACGGACTTTAGAGAAGATTCAACGACGAACTATACTAGCTGTACAGTCACCTAGTCAGAAAACTGAATATCAGTCGCCTGAGATAGCTAGGACATGTAGAGCGAATGGGCACCAATGCTCCGTTACGCAGAGTCTTCGAATCTAACCCGGAGTCACAAAAGAGTAGAAATAGACCTCACCTTAGGTGGCGTGCCCAAGTAGAAGAGGACCTCAACTGACTTATTGTGCTCAACTGGAAGCAGTAAGTTAAAAACAGGACTAACTGGAGAACTTATTAGGTGAGGCTCAGGTTCAAACCGAACTGTAACTCTAACGAAGTAAGTAATTAAGTAAGTATAAACACTTACTTCTAAAAGAAGGTAGGTCTTCAGCTTTAATAACTCCCTACAAAGAGAGATTAGATTCATTAAGAGGAACTATCGCTGGTCTATCGAATAATTAAAGAGTCTCGTCTAAGGAAAATTCTGGTCAGGACACCATCAATGGCATCTAATATCAGAGAAACGATGGCCTCTGTGTTGATTCACACGAAGAGGCCCTACTCATCCTTATAAATTCTCATATTCTTGGCTGGATGCTCAGCTTTGAAGATAGGCCCAGCTATTTGTGAGAGCACGGATGTAGTAAACAAGCTTACAACCAAAATCATATTTTTCATCAACAAAAACGTCTTTATTCTTAACTACAACTTCGAAATTGCTATGGAATTTATCTATGGCGGAACCAATATCAATTTCCCGAACACCTTAGTAGAAGTGCAGCAAAGGTTAATCGTAGAATATCGCCCATGCTTCGTGTTGACCTAGGAAATAAATTCAAATGGATTTTTGTTCATGTAAACTATAGGGTGATTCATCGTAAGATTTGATTTATAATGTAAAACAAAACACATACATTTGAAAGTGAACTTAAAATTTTTATTATCTATTAAAAGAACAATTGATGGCATTTACTTTTTGAGAATGATATCATGTAAATGTTGGCCACGACTACGTCTGAGGTGGTCCATTCCGAAGGTCCAATTTTGAGCGACGAGTAATGTCGGTTTCCAAAGCGTCAATCGTAGCTGGCTTATTCCTGAAGACCTGAGACTTTACGAATCCCCAGAGAAAATAGTCCAAAGGTGTGATATCGCACGATCTAGGCGGCCAATTTACCGTATCAAAACGTGAAATTAAGCGCTCACCAAAATGATTTCTCAACAAATCCATTGTTTCACGAGCTGTATGGCTGGTAGCGCGTCTTGTTGAAATCAAAGCTCACCGAGACCATGTGCTTGAATTTCAAGAAGCACATAGTCCGTTAACATTATATATAACGGATAACGGTTACCATTGACGGTAACATTCTGATTCGCTTCATTCCTGAAGAAATATGGACCAATGATTCCATCAGCCCATAGACCACACCATACTGTTGTTTTTAGTGGATAAAATGGTAGCTCTTCGTACTCTTTGGGTTGCTCATCAGCCCAAATACGGCAATTTAGTTTACTAACGTATCCATTGAACCAGAAATGGGCTTCATCACTGAACAAAATTTCACGATTTCATTGAATATTTCCAGAGCCCATTCACTGAAAATATGACGCAAATTCAAGTCGCCTGACTTCAATTCTTGCACAAGTTGAATTTTGTACGCTTTTGGGGCGAGATCCTCACGTAAAATACGCCAAGTTGTCGAATACGCCAAGCTAAGTTGCTGAGAACGACGACGAATCAATTCGTCACGGTCTTGACGTACACGTACAGTCTCTTCACTTCGTGCTGGCTGCGGTCTAACCGGTTGAGTATCATCCATTAATGTAAACTGGGACTCAAATTTGCGAGTGGTATTGGCAATAGTGGTTTCAGTAGGTCGATTATCCGCACCTTAAGTTCCTCGAATCGCACGAAAAACATTTCTCACAGAACGCTGATTTTGGTAATATAGCTGAACAATTTGGAGACTGTTGTGGTGTGAGTCTTTCCGTGATGACTTGCCAAATGATACCTAATAAAAGTGACAAAGCAGTTTGATAGGAGTCACGCGTGATCTGTCAAAAAAAAAGCCTATTGAAAATCAAACCTATTGATGAATCACCCTATATATGGTATGCAACAAGAAGAAATTCTCATTTACAGCAATCCCTCCTGTAAAAGGTTTCTGTTTCTGACACCCTGCGAGCAGTACTTTTTATGAGAAAAAAAAAAAATCATTGACGCGACATTTTGGAGTAGATCAAGGCCTAGTTTATCACACTTATATCCTTACTAAATTGTCTACGATAAAGCTGAAAAACTAAAAAAAGCATACCTGTGGGACAGTTAGTTTTCCAGAGAGTTTTCCAAGTTGAATTTCAACCAACCAAGAGTATTCCAGTGTATCTTCATCAAGAGCGCATCCCTCATTGCTAAACATAGCATGACCGCGCACCTAAATTTCAAAGAATAAGAGAATTTCTTTCGACATATATTAATAAACCTACCTGCACCGCAGAGAGCAAAAGATGTCCTTGATTAATGTGTTTATCACGATTCGGTCTCACCAATGAATCCGATGTAATCAAATAGGACGGACTCACTAGTACTTGCAGTTCAGTCTCAGTATATCGTTTATTCATTTCGAATCCCAATCGTTCTATCAAAATTACAGGACACGGTGGATCATTGTCGTTGCAATTCTAAAAAGAATTTTCCATAATAAAACAAAATAAAGAAAAGGTCAAATTCAACAATCAACCTTCATTAAATGCGCTTGAATATCATGGATTATCACAGACACGACAACCTCCAATGGCCTGTAGAGACGTGGATCAAATGGTTTCTGTTTTTCCTCAGGAACTGTAACTTCTGATATTGATTTTGTAGCCACATCCTTATCTTTACCCAACAATTGGTCCTTCGGATTAGTAGCAGTTGTTGCTTCTTTCATTTGTACATTAGACTGCTCCATGTCGGTGAAGTTTTGATCTTCTCCAAAAATGTTTTCCTTTAAATGAATGAAATTTCTCAGAACGCTTCCATATGCCATCATCACGGAAGAACCAATTTCTAGTTCCACCGTCACTTGATCGGCAGGCAGGGTGGCTGGATCGAATTTGTATGCTTCGCTTTGTTGCCAATTGGCTACAGGTGATTTTCGGATTTTTGGAATCCTCATAGGACTAAGAAGTATTTCTTCTTTTTCTGGCGTTGTGATATCAGCTTGAGGATCAGGGCCTTGAGGTGGAACTGGATGATAAATATACTGAATAGACAGCGCCACAATTGGAACCGTCCAACAATCCACCCAGCCAGCACTAAAATATATGAAATTATAAATAATAATCTCACATAGAAAATTAGTTAAGAACTTACCTCCTCTGGCAAATCTTTCGCCATTTCTTTGAGTACAACTCTGGACGGTTTTTAATCTTACCACCCCGAGTGAGAAGTCTTGCATTCTCATCAATTGCCAGGATAATCGGTCTAGCTGATGACACCTCAGGTAGATACATACTTAAGTCCAACCCCTCGCCATGGATCCAAAATTTTAAAGTCACAGTCTGTGGTAGAAAATCATCAAACGGCAACGCGAAACTCAAATCAAACAAATCTCCACAAAAAGCCAAATGATGATTCTCTTGATTTGCTGAGGAACAATCGATCCAATTGTACTCATTGCTCAGAGTCAAGATCTCAAATTCATTCAGCAGAATAGTAAACTTGCATGTATATGGCACGAAGCTTAGAATGTCTGGTCTTGCTTTACATGCCCAGTCTTCGATGAGATCTTGGAAGAAACACTTATGCTTATAAACAATGTAAGCAGTGGCTTTACATCCCGTCAAATTTATACTCCAATCCTGACTATCATTCCATTTAGTTGGGTAGTGAATTCGTATTTTATATTCAAGTGACTCAAATTCTGCTAAGCTACGATATTGAAGACTAGTAGTGGCTTCAACATGAAACAATTGACCGGCTATTTTAGAAGTAAATCCATCAGCCTGTGTCACCCAGGGAATAGTCACTTCAACGTAAGACGCTGGACCAACTGTGATGTGCATTGCATTCGTTTCTTTGTCTTTTGAAAAAAGTATATCGATTGTGGCTTCACTCAAGACGCATAGACAAACATCGAACGACTGATAGCCTCTCAGTTCCCCTGGCTGCAGTGATGGTGTTACTTTCATTTGTTGCCAATCGGGCGGAAAGAAGAATTTAAACAAGTGATCACGTTGTCTATCAGCCCATGGACCATAACTAAAATCAGTGCCTTTCTGGCATTTGATGTCAATACCCCACACAGGTGGAGATGGTTCAACTATATCACCATTGGCTAACGTAAGATGTACAGGTTCATCTGGTACAACGCCTGGCTCGTCCATATAAAAGTACAAATCCATACAATTGGACATCATTACAACAAAACCTTCGCCCATATATCTAACAAAAAACAAAAAACAATCAAATCCTCAATTCATAACACATCATGTCCATCTGCAAACTTACCTTGGTGGTTCATCAACCAATCCGGTATACTTTGGACTAGGAGCAAACATCACTTTTGCATTCTCCACTTTCGCCTTAACGAAATGCATAAAATGGTCCAATCTACAAACTGCTGGCTTTGTGCTATACGTACAATGAGCTTCTTCCACAGAAATCGATAAAGTTGTTGGCGTCAATCTATTGCCAAAGACAAATCGCCCAGAGCAGATATCAATTTTGATAACTGGAATTAAATCTCTCCATGTTGTTGCAGCCATTGCTTCAGAACGTTTTTTGTTCTCTTTAAATGAGGCTGCAGCAGTTTGTCTGGTGTTCTCCAGATTCATTGCATGTTCCTTCATTTTGTTGCGCTCTTCGGCCGAGAGATGTTCCGTCTACACAAATATATAATAAATAAGACAAGTGAATGAGATTTTATTTACAATAGTAAAGTTACCGGAATAAATATGGATGGCTTCAAGCCAAAAGTCTTTTCTAAATGATCATATAATTGAGATCGATTGTAGATGTGTAGTTCAAAACCATTTAATTGAACTGAAAGTCTAGTGTCCGAGTGGGAGAGATCTAAAGAAAAGGAATTGAACATAAAATGATTTGTAGTGGTTTAAATTAGCATCTCACCTTCTGAAACATCTTTAGGCACATATGATCTCCACCAACGGAATATAAAGTAACCATCCTGGATTCGCACTGAGTAATCGAAGCAAACGTATACGAAGTCTCGAAACATTATCTTTCCAGCCAGCGGATTGAGAGAAAGAGATCCTTAAAGTAGAAAAAACATGAAATTGTTGTCGCAATTTATCTAAATAAATTGAATTGTCGAGGTGCTTACCTAGTTTGAAATACGCTCCTTTGAAAAACCATCGATTGACGATTTTCGTGACAAGGACACCAACCACGCGAGAGTTGTAGAAGCTTATGTAGGTGACCCATGTTATTGATGTTAGCAGGGAACAGAGAAGCCAGATCTACAAGGATTTCACAAACAATTTTATCAAATTAAATTTTATATCAACTAAAATTTAATTAACCCCATATGCAGCACATATTCCCCAACCCTTACAGTTGTATTGAATAAATATCCATAGTCAGAAATGAGGATCTAATTAGGCACCAAACAATCTTGATTACACGGATGGTATTGGCCTAAGGGAATACGATGGTTGACTCAAAAAATCCATTGTTCGACACGTCTCCTGAATTAGTGTGCGAAGTTCTGTCACTGTGAGTACATCGGTTCAATCTCTTCAATTTCGCCGAAAACGCGATGGCCGATTGTCGAGAGCAACGCGCGGCTGTGAAATTGTGTTTCCTGTTGGGGAAATCGGTCACAGAAACTAATGCCTAAGACTTCTTATGGGGATTCTGCCCTAAGTAAAACCGGAGTCTACGAATAGTTTTCACGTTTTAAAAATTGAGAAATGTCAATTGAAGACCAACCCTATTCAGGACGCCCCTCAACGTAAGAAGTAACGAAAACGTCGACAAAATCAATGCTCTCGTTCGTGAAGACCGTCGCCAAACCATTAATCAATTCCGTGAGTTGTCTGGAATATCATGGAGTTCAATTAAAGAAGCAATCAAGACAGTGGAAGATAACTGTCTCTCCTCGTCCCAAAAAAGCTCAACCAAGTGAAATCAAATATCAAGACAGTGTTCATTGTTTCTTCGATTGAAGAGTTCGTTCCCCCGGGTCAAACTGTTAACCAGAAGTTCTACTGAGAGGTTTTGAAAAGATTAAGAAGTATCCGGAAAAAAAGGGCAAGTCTTTGGGACACAAGCGACTGGTTTTTCCATCATGACAACGCGCCGGCCCACACCACTCTCTCCGTAAAGCAGTTTTTGACCAAAAACGGCATGACACCAATTGTCCCCCCATGAGAGGAAAGCATTTTACCAATGTTAAGGAGGTAAAACAAAAATCGCTGGAAGGCCCATAGAACATCCCGATAAGTGAATTTAAAAAATAGAATTATCGGATCGGAAGTTATGACAAAATTCCGGTTTTTCCCGTATATCATACATTGCATATTGAAAGAGAATGGGTCAAAAGGTATAAATGGTTCAATATAGATGGTGTTGCTAAGGAAAAATAGCCAGAAACAAAGCGACAAGACGAATCTCTTTCGAAGGATGGAAAGACGGTCCCATCGGCTGGAAAGGATATGGCTACGCTTTTTCGGTAAGTGAAGAGAATAATTGTCATGGACTTTTTGTACAAAAGCAGCACGACCCGGCTGCCCCAACTGCTGCTCCCAACGGCAAGATAGAAACCTACT
Source organism: Volucella inanis (assembly GCA_907269105.1). Classification (NCBI taxonomy): domain Eukaryota; kingdom Metazoa; phylum Arthropoda; class Insecta; order Diptera; family Syrphidae; genus Volucella; species Volucella inanis. The sequence continues at coordinate 68,180,372 of OU026157.1, read as the reverse complement.
TTGTTAGAGTTTGACGAATCATATTTTTAGATGGTTCAAAAGAATGACAGGAACCTTGAGAAAAGAACGTACGGTCGCCTTAAAGAGAGTTACATTGAAAAATAAAAAAAAATAAAATAAAAAAAATAATGAAAAACTTGCTTTTTTATTCCTAACACTGGTGAACGTTACGAAATACAAAAATTCAAAGCCAAAACAAGACACAAGCTCTGCGGTCGCACCGAGACAAATGAAGGAGGTAACTTAACTTTTTTATTATTATTCAACCATTCAAGCGCCTGTGGTTCGTATGGCGCGTCGGCTTCAACCTTTCAAATACTGAAATCAACATGGGTGGATAGAAGTTCTCTGTGTAGAGTAGTGATATTCTAAGAGTATAAAACTTGATAGCTATCGAAATAACACTATACAAATCCTTAAAGATTCAGGTCAAACCTAATATGACAACTTCCGAGGGCTCCTTCGTTCACAAATTCATTGTAAATAACTTGGACAACATCAAATGATGAATATTGAGAGATTTAATGAGTACCGAATTGCTAAAATGTAAGGATCAATTCTTCTATCAGATTGAACAATTCACATCGTTACATCGTTAGAAGAAATCACATGGCTATTAAGGCATCCTTTACATTACCTTGCAGAAAGTTAATCAAAATGAACACTACTATTCGATGATAATCACGAATCCAACATCAGGAACATGAACAAAAAAAAACCTTCCTGTAGCATCCAAATCCAGTGTTTGGCTCTCCAATAACAATCAAAGAAACGTACAGATATAAGAGTTTAATTTAAGACGCTTTGACTATAATGGAATAGTGAGAGCCTACAAAGAGTCAAGCGACTGTTAGATTTAAATTAGCATATTAAAAGCAGTAATCCAGCACCTGGTAAGTGGGCAATATACTAACAAAGTGCAAAAAAAGAGTTGCCGTTTAGTCGATAAAGACGCAGGAATGTGAACGACGTTGAGACGTCGAACTAAGCGCCAAAGACGTCAAAATTTGACGTTAAATTATTAAAATATGGAGGTGACCCCAACGAATTATATGTACTTCTAGTGGTTCTCGCAATAGCGGCAACCCACCCATGGTCTTTTCGACTACGGCCGGGGCAGGGGTTCTGGAGGCCCCAACTGACATACTACCAAAAATTTTTGCTGATTTAGGCGCCGACATATAAGCTGGTGGATAACTTAATTTCAATGACTCCTGCGACTTTTTCTACCACACTTTCGATAAATAGGGCTGGAACGATGCATTGTGTACCATAGAGGCCATACCTGTTACGATTAAACTCCATCAAAATACACCCTTGTTTAGTCAAAGTGCTATTTTTGACAGCTTGTCTTGCGAAGCCGAAAAGGTGGAACGGTCTTCAGAACAGGCACACTCTGAAAAGCTACTGTCCAAGAGGAAACGAAGGTTTCACCAACACAAAAAATTTCAACATCTGACTCAGAAAATAATCAAGTTTCGATAGACAAAATAGCTCTAAAATGAAAGTGGTAGACCTTAAATCTATTCAACGAACCTGGAACATTACGAACCATATTTATGTTTATCTTAAACATCGCAACAAAAACAGAAGCGCAATAGAAATGAAACAATCCGTAAGTAGTCTACGCAGAGGAATTGAAGAAAGGAGGAGATAGGCAATAAAGTAGAGAGGCATAGCAATAAAGCACAGAAAGAATTATGCAAATTTTAGATTTAACTTCAATTCAATTCAATAATTTAGTAATTTGACACTTAACACATACACATATAGAGCCCAATCAAAATTCGAATTAAAAGTTAGTAAAATCGCAAATAAGTACATCATAAACACAAATAGGCGAAGTAAATTATTTTAATTAAAGCTTTGTCGTTAAGGCGAATTCGATCTCAGCGTCGGGGAGCATGGCGAAGTAAAGAGCTATTCTCTTTGGTCAAGCTCTCGTTGATATAAACACGAGCGGTGTCAGAAGGCGTATTTGTATGATCATAGTCGCCATAAGCAAGTGATTCAATTTCCAGGCCATTTTTCGCCCGAAGAGCAGTAAGCAGCGAATATTACACAGTCTGTGAAGAGAGTCTGATTAGCAGAGGGTTGTTAATATTACCTGATGTGAAGACCAATGATGTAAATTGTGATGCAGTTTAGCTTAGCAGTATGTATCGCCGATTCGAAAGGGTTTTCTCCTGAGGAATACCAAGAACAATTACCTCTTGTAGGCGGTCTTTTCGCTTCAAATCAGCTAACGCCTTTCTATGTGTGTCATTCTTCTGCTTATTAAGAGCAGCAATAGTTTCCCCAATTTTATTATTCAAACTACATTCAAATTTCCCCAGAAAAATTAGTTGGTCAGATTGGTAAATTTTTATCCGAAATTTACACAGATGGAGAGTGGGATTTGGATAAGTAGTTATCTGATTGGGATCTGTCAGGAGTTACTGCAATAGTCACAGCAGATTTCCCTTTCAGAGCTTGTTGGCGAGTAGTAGTTGACATTGTATAGGGTTTTCCAATAGCGATTTGACAACTTTAAATTTAATTTGTGAACGCACTCTTTCACTAATCATCAAACTGTCACTGTCAATTTATTCAGTAAACTCAAAATTTTCATCATGGTAAAGTACACTAACGAGCAACGTCTGCAAATTATAAAAATTTTCTACAGATATTCGGAGTCGGTGACTGCAACTTTAAGAGCGTTAAGTCCAATTTTCGGTCGTAATTCTCGCCGTAGTAGACAGCCAATAACAAGTTTAGTGCAAAAATTTGAGTGTACATATTCGTTGTGTGATGTTGCCGTGTTAGTGAGACAACGGGTTGGTCGAAGTGTCGAATATATCGCTGCCGTTCAGACGTCCGTAGCAAACGATCCAAATCAGTCAATTCCACGGCGTTCTCAAGAATTGAGCATCGCTCAGACCACATTATGGCATATTTTGCGTAAGGATCTTGGTTTACAACCATACAAGATCCAACTGACTCAAGAATTGAAGCCGATGGACTATTTGAAGCGACGTACGTTCTCCGATTGGGTTCTGGAGGAGATGCGCCAAGATGATGAATTTCATCGCAAAATGATTTTCAGTGACGAAGCTCATTTTTGGCTCAATGTGTTCGTCAATAAGCAAAATATGCGTTATTGGTCGGCTGAAAACCCACATGTGCTTCATGAATCACCACTTCATCCACAAAAAATATAAATTAGGCCATATTTTTTCGTCGACGATAACGATCGTCACGTTACTGTGAATGGTCAGCGTTATCGCGCCAAGATCACCGATTATTTTTGGCCCGACTTGGACGACATGTGGTTTCAACAGGATGGTATCACAAGCCACACAGCACACGAGAACAATCGATTCATTGAAGAGTAAGTATGGTGAGCGTGTTATCTCAAGACATGGGCCAGTCGATTGGCCGCCTCATTCATGCGTTTTAATGCCGCTTGACTATTTTCTGTGGGGCTACGTTAAGTCATTGGTTTATGCCAACACGCCGACGACGTTGGAAGAGCTCAGAGCCAACATTTAACGCGAAATAGCGGCCGTTTCGGCCAAAATGTGTGGCCGAGTGGTTGAAAATTGGGTCCAACGAATCGACCGCTGCAAACGTGCCCGCTGTGGCCATATGAACGAAGTCGAGTTCCATTCATAAATGTTTTGATTGTACTTCAAGCCAATAATAAAGTTTTTGAAATAACTCAAATGGTTTGCCTTTTATTTAAAAAAAAGTTGTCAAGTCGTTATTAGAAAACCCTATACGTCTAATCACTTGATATTCTCTTATAAATCTCAAAGGATAGCATAAAAAAAATTAATGCGTTTTTTAAATGTTTATTTGGGCATTCAAGTTTTCTTTTTCGTCATCTTTTGAGAATGATATCGCTTTAGTGGTTGCCTCCATTTTTAACGGATGTTGATCACGGCTCTGTGGCGCTCACCATCGTTTGACCTGCGCCGATCAATGTAGTGGCTCTTCGTGCATTATTCACGGATATTCAGTACCCCAAAACCACAAATTTTGTTTGTTCACGCATCCAGATATGTAAAAATGGGTCTCGTCAGTGCGCCAAAATCACTGAAGAATTGTCGATCAAAAACCTCATGCCGATTATTCTGCTTTCTTTAGGAGTATGGATTTCCATTACCTATTCACCTGATCAAATTCTAATTCTGTTTGCTTCACAAATGTCAAAACCGAATTGACATTCGATGTATATCGAAAAGATTATTGATAAAGCTAACTCTGTACTTGACTTAATTAAAAGCTGGTCAAAACCTTTATTAAATTACTTTGTAACGCCACTCCTTAAGCATTCCAGCTAAATATAGTCACTTTATAAACAAATCCACATTCAAAGACTCGAAGCCATCCAACGTAAGTACATCCATTTCGCACTTCGTGATGTATTAATTCACTGTAAAAATATGCTAAAACTAATTAGCATGCATACGCTAAGCAAGTGTCATGTTGTTGCTGATGTATCATACTTTTTATCCACCAATTATTGATTGGAAATATCTACTGCCAATGTTATGGAAAATATGTCATTTACTTCAAATTCCCATAATCTACGACTGGTCCCCTTTCTCCAGATTCAAACTCAATATACTATATTCATACTTTGATAAATTAAAACAATGACAATTATAGTAAGATATAGGAATGCTCTGAGAAAACCTGTTGACAACGGTATTAGTATTACAATGGCTTAAAATAATAACGGCCAATAGACACGTAAACACTATCAACTTGACGGACCAGCCATCCACCATATAAGGTAATGGAAAATTGGGAATTGCATACGAGTACTAGAGAACCATAGTCTTTTATAAAAAAAAAAAAAAAGTGACAGCACAGCACACAGAGAAAAAAAAATATTATAGGAATTCATGAAATAAAGTCATCTGAGTAGGACTTCAACAACAGCAGTCATGTTTTGTTTTGTTTTCCTTCATGCGCAACTAATTGGCAACGACATACGAGTAGAGTTGGGTCAAGGTAAAAGTAAGTCATCCACTTTTCACTTTCGAAAGTAAACATGCAACCAGCAGAAGGCCAATGACCTGCGGACTGTTTATTTTGATTTAGTGACATTATACTGTAGGAGAAAAAGAAGTGACACACTTGCGCAAATTTACCATGTTTCAACAACCTGCTGAACATTGGCTTTCAGTAAATTTATTGGAAAATTCCCATTTCCAATGAAAATCCCGCCAAAATTTCAAACCATCGAGAAGCCGATAAAGGTAAATTGATTTCTCAAACGGGGAAGAAAGACATTTGATTCGACATCTGGTTACGTTAACTATATTTTTTTAAAATAAGGATGAATAAACCAATTCACTCAGACCTAAAATGGCATTTCCATGATTGCAAATAGCTTTAAAAATTGTGGTAAACCATGTGACGATTACGTCGTTGAAAATGTATCCATTGTATCTACGTATCAACAACAGACTGCATATAAAGCAGGCGGATCTACGGGAATGGCTCTGTTTCAGGTTGTGCTAACAAATGAAAGCATGGCTTAAACCACAATAGTGGACGAGCTGCGTTTGAGGACCCAATTAGTACAATCATTTTTATTGGCAGTTCATCTGTCGGTTGGTGAACAAATTTAATTTGTTTTGTGAAAATTTTGTTAGCAAATGTTTGACATTTCTAAAAATTCATTCATAAACTGACTTAGGATATGTCTCAGTCTTTTCCAGAAAGATGAGTAAGCGCTTCAGTGAGAAATGACAACAAATTATCCACTTCTGATTTATTTACAGAAGCTCTAAACTTGACAGCAATTCGTCCTCCATACAAAGAATTGTATCCCTGTATCCTCACCTTATACTGAAATCGTTATTACGGGCGATTTCAACATACACAATTCTGGGTGGCTTCGACATTCTGGACAGAGAACACCCGAAGGACGATGTATTGAGATCTTCACTACGGAAAATAGCTTGACTCAGCTTGTAAATATTGACATTGATAGACATACTGTCAACACCATGCACTTGTTTTTAACTTCACACCTACTAGACCAACCAAACAGAGCAAATCCGAAAAAATTCAAACGAGCCAGGATTGACTGCAACGCCTTTCCTAAGCGTGTAAAATTCCAATACGACCAAAAACCGAGGCAAAAAATACTACAATGTACAAAAGGTAGTAAAAATTGTTGGTCGTTCGTCAAAAACATTAGAAATTCTGCATCATCCTTCACCCCAACGCTCATTTACAATGACATTACAGCTGTCAGCTCTTTGGATAAGGCCAATCTGCTTGCTACACACTTTGCAACCAGCTCAACAGTTCCAGATTGTGCTTTGTTCTCATATACAATTGAGTGCGTTGAATTTACAATGGGACGAATCTTAAGGACTCTTTCCGAGCAGATGGAAAACAGCAGTTGTCTAGCCAGTCCCTAAAAAGGTGAATATTCTCTCTCTTCCTATTGCAATTTATTCACTTCTTTCCAAGGTAATGGATGGACGCTGATAAACCGTCAGCTCATGGTATTTCAGAACACGAAACTTCCTCAATGAACGGCAATGTGGTTTTTAATAGCAACAGGTCCACTGGTGATTTGATGGCATGTCTCACCAAAAAGTGAAATTAAAGCGTACATCAATCTGGCGAAAGCAAGATAATTGCACATGATATTTCTAAAGCATTTGACAGAATTGGGCTCTAGGCTCTTTTGTCGAAAATGCGTGCTTTTGGGACTAACACCAATGGATTAATAATTACCTTTCGAAACGTTCTATTCAAATTTTCTTAAATGGTTTAAAGTCTGATATTCACAAAATAAATACTGGTTTGCCACAGGGTTACGTTCTGTCTCCGACATTCTTTTTAATTTTCATCAACGGGTACTACAGTACTCTCTGCTTTTCAGATTCGTTCCCTGCTCTTTAGCTGTAGGCCGGGAACAGCTATGTATGTTAAACACATGTAATTCCGATATCAGCACCATACCTAATTGGGGTGTTATCAATCAACAGAGTAGAATTTAATGCTTCCAAAACACAATGCTGTCCGCTGTCGTTAAAGCGAAATTTAAATACCCAACCATTATCAACGAATGGCTCTTACATCGTCGAAACCGAATAACTGTTTATTCTCGGTATGTGTATCAGTGACAACTTACATTGGAGTGACCCTATATTCGATGTCTTCAAAAATGCTGCAAAATGTCTAGGTTTCCTCGAGCTATGTAAGAAATATTTCATCCCCTCTGATCTGGCCTCAATACATAAGGCATTTATCCGCCCAGAATTGAAATACAATGCCCACATCTGGTCAGATGCTTCTAAAACCTCTCTGCGCCTGCTAGATAGGATTCAAAATCGTGCGATAAAACTCATAGATGATACTAATATCACTCAGTCAATTGACACCCTTGAACACCGACGTAATGTCTCCTATCCCACTTGGTTTTATCGCTATTTCCACCACCAGTGCTCCGTTGAAATCGATAGTAGCATTTCACCCCTTCAAACCTTCAACTGTAACCCTCGTCTCTCTATGAATGCTCATCAGTAAACCCTCAAGCTCACTTTTAGACGTATTCTTAAATATCGTGATTTGTTCCTAAGCCGTACAACTCGCTTATGGAATGCCCTGCGGAGCTCTCTATTTCTTGGTCGTTATAACTTGCAAACATTTAAAAACAATGTACTTCGATACCTCTCTTTTCTTTCTCCCTTAATTTCCTTCGCCCGCGCTGTGTACTCGTACAAACCATTTAGAGTACACAAATCTCTTAACCGCGCGCTAATTATATAAAAAAAAACAGTGACAAAGTAGGCCGGACAATCATAGAGATAGTACTCCGCGGTATCGTTATCGCTCTCACAATAAATATCGCAGGATGTTGTGTCACTTATGATCAGCACACGTAGGTGTTTTCCATAAACGTAGTGCCTTTTTACGTCGTCATATATCTTTCTTACTAAGGAACAGCAATAAACTCGCTGACTTCTTAAAGAGGTCGAAAAATATTCGTTTGATCTGTCGGCAACCTGGAAGCTCTAACCAAGGACGCTGGCTGTTATAACGCAAGTTCTCGTGCTGAAAAGCTCTCCACTGCAAGCACTTCATGTGCAATTTCATTTCCCTTGGTCCATTTAAGTTAAATATATTGAGATGAGCAGACCGTATGCTTACTATAGTAATATGTCGTGCTGCCGCAAACTTATTAAGCCTAATTCTGTTATCAGACGTGGTGTCATGTAGGCTATGCTTACAGACTATCTCACCAAATGTCCTATCCTGACTAGGGCCCTAGTACGATTTTAGTTTCATACTTTGGACTTTGCTCATATGTCTTGTCGAAGAAACATTCTTTGGTGGTCTTCCGAAGGGCAATAGCGCATATTAGACCTATGTTAGCGAACTTAGCCTTGATGCGGATTGTTACAAGACGCTCGCTAACGTGTCGGAAGCTCAAGACTTCCTCCGTAAATCTTCCACATATGGCAAATCCGCATCCTAATAATCCTATTCCCATAACAATCACCGTAGTATATGTCACAGATTTTCATCCCAAACCATGCGGCCCATCCCATCCCATCGCAGTCAAGGGCCTCTGCTAATTGCTTGGCTGTACACGGGTTGTTATGGATCCGATTATTACACAAGAGTCGTCAACAGTGAATAAATGAATATGAACACGGCGCTCATGGGCAAAATTTTCATGCCCACTCCAAGGTGAAAAGGCACTTAGAGTTTAGTCATGCGATTACCGGGCGCCACCATTAAGAGGTAAGGCAATCACAATGCTACGAACTTGATTGTTGTGCTGTCAGTCAGCTGTTTAACGATTCCGCAGTTTCCCAAAATGTGTAATTAGGTAATCCCAAGATAGAGCGGCCTTTAGGATAGTCCGCAAGTTTAGCCAAAGGTATAAGTGATACAAATATTTAGCATTAAATGTAACTATGCGTGTTAGATACATATTTCAACAGTTAATAAAATAATTACGTAATAAGGTCTTGTCAAGAAAACTAAGAAAACTCTTTATAAGGTCCTTAATATCCCAGCTCTGCTTTATAAGGCAAAGATATGAACATTAACGAAAGTGAACTAAGATATCCACAGTCATTTTGAACGGAAGATTTTTCGAATGAAATTGGAGTCAAGGAATCCACGCTGGTTTGAATGGCGGCGATTCCGAATTCGATGTTAGCAGCAAAAGCTGCTTTCGAAATGTAGTTTAGGATGTGGAAAAGCAATGTTTACAGCACTTTAACCAAGCTACGACTGTTCCGTTTAAATGTGGAGTCGGTACTGCTGTATGGATGCAGTACTTGGAAGGTGACTATAGCAATTACTCGGAAGCTGCAGCCCTTCATTAACAGTTGTCTGTGTATTATTCTAAGAGCATTTTGGCCCTATCGAATCTCAAATGCAGAGCTTCATATTAGAATCGAAATCACTATAAGAAGAAGGAAATGGCTGTGGATTGGTCACACAAGACAATTCCACGCGAAGACAATTCCATTGCGAAGCACGCAATGGAATCCACTTACCCAGATTTGAACAAAGCTGACGCATGTTGCAGAAAACTGAAAACATGGCGTGCAGGCCCTATGTCTCCCGAGGGATGACAGCAACTAACTAACTATATTTCATACTTATGAAACCGATTATATATCAAGCTTAAATGAAAATTACATTAATACTTTAAGCACGCCTGTTTTTTTTATAAAAAAAAAAAAAACAAACTGGTGGGCATCTAATGAAAAGTATATATTTTCATTTAATCGAAGAAAATCAGAAAGATAAACGAAAATCTATTCAAACTGCATTAAGCTATTGTAAATCTCTCATTTCCCCGTATTTTTAGGTTTTATATTCGTCAGTAAGCCACGATAAATACAGTGTACATTTGCTGTAGAACAATCTTTGCGGTTTTGTGGTCTAAAACAAGTTACATCTAGTTGTGAACTACTCTACGGCGCAGTAAAACTAAAATAAGTAGTTTGAACCACGTTCATATCTTTCAAATGAGTATTAAGACGTGATTTCATGTAATAACGAAAGAATCTCTATCAACGTAATTCCCTCTCCAAATAGTCAACGACCTACGATGAAGTCGATCACATTCAATACAAATCGCATTTAGCGATTAGCCCCGCGTTTAACGATGTAGAAACGTTCCTCCTTATCAAAAAAGCATTCACACAATGGAATTTCGTTTCCTCGTTTAATCAAATTTATCACCCGAACAACAAAAACTTATAAGTTGATTCTCCTAAAACACTAAACACCTATTTCAGAACCAAATTAGATTATCTGTCATGAAGAAGCACCTACTCATACTGCATCAAGGCTGCGCACTAAAAAATCTAAACAGGGTTTCTTGAGAAATCGATTTTTTTCCATTCCTTACCATGGGTGCATCCATTTTAAGGTTCTCCAACGGAATGTGCTTGGTAGCATTCCATTTCCCTGCCTCAGGGAATCCGAAATCCAATTCCGCCTCCTCCATTATGTCTTAACTTATTCTACTATTCCACTTAAGATTTTAATTTAAATAATTTCAAATGACAATTTTCCTTTATTTCTGCACTTTGGCCCCATTGATACAAAGGATCGAAGGTAACAAAAGAGACATTTGGGCAGGGCTATCACTTCGACACACAACACTTGAGTTTTTTCGATCGAAAACTTTCCCCACTTGCAATCGCGTATGGAGGCAAAATCGATATCCTTCGAATTATCGATGAAAAATCACAGAATTTACGCGTATTTTTGTAACACTTAACACAAAATCAATTGGGAAAACTTAAATTATAAATTGCAGTTGGGGTTTATTGCTCACGGACTTAGCCGACATTTTGAGAAAATTTCTGACAATTGACTGTCAGAATTGACATTTGGAATTGGAAGTTTCTCCCAAATCTCTGGAAACCGTCGGTAATGACATAAAATTTGGGGAAATATTCCAGATTTGTACTGACAGTTTACCTATGTTTAGGGGAAATGGAGAATACGCACAAGTTGGAATGGCTGTCAGATAGCAGCTGATTGAATGGAATTGAGGGAAAGATTAGTGACAGTTGGATGACAGTCGGGTGACAGCACGTCGTACGCACACTAAAGCTTTATTCTTATACGGATATGGATTTGTTTACAAAACAAATGTTATTTGATGTGCGTGCGGGAAGTAACAAAATTGTTTTGGAACCAAGAAAACGATTATAGTTGGGACCCAAACCAATAAGTATTTCCAGATTTTTCCAGGGACATATAATGGCGGTAGCTTTGAATAAGAGATTTTAAAAGGCATGGTGGACATTTAAAATTAAAAATCGGACAATCTGGCTAAAAGTCAAGTTGGTAGTATTTATGGTAAATTTAGCAACAGGAAGTGCAGTTGCTTACAAAAGAAATTTAAGCACAAAAGCGAAGGAGAAGGCTGTGTAAAAGGGCTAGGAACCTTAGAGCAAACATTCTATATAGTGGTTAGTCATGAATCCAAGAATAAGATTGATTCTATTCTTACACTCATACTAATAGATAATAATAGCTTCACCTTGCAAGCGGCTTCCGATTCAAAGAACGACGATGAACAAGTCCCTTGAGTCCCTTAACAGTACCATGCGACTGGCAAAAAGAGTTACAAAAGATGATTCAAAGAAAAAAAAATCGCTATTACAAATATGTTATGTACAGTCAAAAACAACAAGAGTTAAACTAACTACGCCTTCTACAACAAAAAGAGCAGTTCGGGTATATAGTACAAAAAAAAAGTAAATCAAGCTCGGCAGCGCAGGGTATAGGTTAGACCGCTACCACAAGGAAATTACGGTAGAACAAAAAAATGCGGGTAATGTTTTCCTATACTACAATATCTCTCCAGGCTTGATTTAAAGACTGCCTGAAGCACTGGGGTCCATTCGCTCTATAATTCTGAACCATTTCAGGCGATTGATGCGCAACTTTCTAACAGATCGTATAGTTTATATTTGAATCCTCTCTATAACCCGTCAACGCAAACGGGACCGAATTTTTTCGAAGGATTTTTCTCTCGAAATAATTGAGGATATCTTCGTCCGCTTTCGATAATGGACTTCATCCATAAAGTAGGTCTGGGATGATCAAGGTCTTATAAAATGTCTCCTTAGTTTTTCGGGATATGGCTTTACTACTCAATTGTTTCTTAGTTCAAAGAAACAGAGAAATTGCTCTGTATAGCTCGTCAATATGCAATAGATGCTGTCATACGAGGCCTTTAAATCTAGAAATCAAATCGATTTGAGGCTCAGTGGTTTTTCCAAGATCTTCAGTACCGTGAATATTCGGTCGAAGGTGGACCTTCTACACTGATACGGACCAATTAGGTTGTTGACGAACGGTTTCAGGCATTCAGATAATACAGCAGATAGCATCTTGAAGGCGCAGTTCAAAGGGCCTCCTTTCTTGAATACCGGGCAAACAATGCTTAGGTTCCATCGTCAAGTTGAAATGTTCATTCTGCTTGACCGCGGTATTTGGTTCGTCATTGCTGTTATAAAGTCTACAAAAATGCTCTTTTCAAATCCTCCTTATCGGCTGCGACTCTACTAATATGTTCCTTTGTTAGTCTCTACAGGAGTTTGTATCTGCGTCTTTTTTGTTATACTTTTGGTAAAACTTCTGATTCTCATTCCCAGAGTAGCATTTTCTCGACCGCGGTTTTTTATTGTGCTCCTGAACGGTGTTGGTCTCTCCTGTTCTGCCCACAGAGCTCGTGAGCAACTTTAGTCCTATGCAGCACTTTTTTCTATGTATCTAGATCAGCTGCATGTGCTTGTCGGTACTCGTCGTCAAACCAGGAGTTTCCTTGTGGTGGCCAAGTGAAACCAAACACATCAGGTGCGGTATCTCTGATGGTTTTCGATACTTGATGCTGTCGGCAGATAAGTTCTTACAAAATTAATGGAGACTTAATTGGAAAAGGATTTGGCGATCTATTGCGACTGTAGCAGTCCGAATCATACCCTCTTACAGTATAAACTTGCCTTTACGATGCTCGGGATATCCGCAACCGTCCTTTGGCTACAGCAAGGAGATGGTCCGAGTCGGTGTTGCCCTCTCGGAATATCAAATATCGATAAAACTGGAGGAGTGCTTTGGTTCGATCTCAATGTGGTCAATCTGATTGACTGATGACAAATGCTGTCAAATGCGGCCTAAAAATCGATGAAAAAAATGGCAGGTATCGATTTAGCCTTCTTGAGTTTTTTGCTGGAGTGTGAAAATTTAGTCGATTATGGACTTCAGTGCTCTTTATTTCCTAGCAGTTATAACCTGCAAACATTCAAAACCGATGTGTATCGGTATCTCTCTTCCTTGTCTCCCTAACTTTGCTTTTAAGAGTACTAAAAACGCGCGAGCGCTATTTATAAAATAAAAAAGAAGAAAAATTTTGCTTCTGAGAAAATATGAAGGGTGGCAATAGAACAGTTTTATGTCACTTTTTTTCTCTTCGAAGTGCAAAAGTAAGACTGCTGTCGACCAGTCAAAAAAGTCATTAGTCAACTATTGTCATATATCGTCATGCTCCAATAGATTACGTAGGCATTTCAATTGTGACTACAGAAAAACTTACAAGATTTTAGTGCGGAATCAAGTGGTTCTCATAGTCTTGTTTTGAAACCAGGTTAGTCCCATTGAGAGAGAACTGGAGAGGCCGGGACAAGTGCTAGTCAGAGGGTGCCATGTCTGAGCTACACCGTGAGTGCATCAAAACATTCCAACAAAGCTCTCTGAAGTATCACAAAGAAGTATTAAGTCGAACATGGTCATGATGGAAAACAGCATCTCTCGTATTGGTAAGTCCGGGCCGTTTTCTTTCAATTGCCTGGCATAATCTCTCGAGTTTTTCACAATAAACTTAGGAATGAACAGTTTGACCATTTTGAACTAGCTCATGGTGGATGAATCCCTTCTAGTCCCACAACAAATTCTCTCCTTCTGCGCTGTCAATCCTGGCTTTTCAAAAATTATTAACATGGAGCAATCGCAGTCTTCACTGACTGTAACCGACCCGTTAGCGTCAGAAGTACGGCCAAACGAAATCACCGGCATGAAAACCATACCAAACAGTAAATTTTGTTAGTCTAAAATGATGACTGGTGTAAAACCTCCAGCTGTTTAATTGATCAAATGTCATTTAACAAGAAATTTACCTCCTCGCCGAGGACGTAAATCTTCAATAAAGTCCAATCAGTCCACGGTGGTCACTTAAACTCTTGATTCAATACGATCTTATACGGACGCATGAGAAAAACCAAGTCTTTTTCGAAGTTCCGCGAAAAAAATGGTATGCGTTAGTAAAGAAAAAATGAGGTGCATCAAATGCAAAACCGTTTATTATTGCGATGTCCTGTATACGCTTCACTCTATACAAGAAATAGAGAGTGCTAGATATCACTCTTGCCTCCGACAACATCACTCAAATGCTAACGAACTGGATGGTATCTTCTGCACACTCATTTTCAGACCACAGCTACATCCAGTTCAGCCTGAGTAATGCTGCCCCCAGCCAATCAGCGTTCCGGGACTATCGGAAAACTGATTGGCTAAAATACAAAAAAAAAAAAACACTTTTAAAAATACTTTCCTCTGAACTCCTAAGTCCCTCGTGTAACACCGACGAGCTTGACATGAAAGTCAAGCATTTTACCCAGCCACTTATTCAGGCTATGGCTGCTTCCTGCCCTCTTATTTAATCTAGAGGAAAGAAAAAGCCACACTCGTAGACATCAGCACTGGGATCGCTTAGAAACATTTGCAGAAAACTTTTCAGCCTAGCGAAAAGCACAAGAAAAGTGACTGAGTGGGACTCATACAAAGAATCCCTCAAAACACCGGGTGTGTCCAAAAAGTAAGGTGACTTCAACCAACCAATCTGGAAACCTAACATTAAATAAAGAGTCAAGAAAGCTACAGTAGCTTTATTTACTTGTAAAAAAGCCTTTGGGAGAATATGGGGCCTTCAACCTCGCATAACCCACTGGCTATACATCTCGGTAATAAGACCGATACTTACCTATGGGGTTGTTGTCTGACAATGCAATCACGGCCTCAAACAATGCAATCAACTGCAGCAAACTAAGCAGAGTCCAAAAAACAGCATGTCTATGCATAAGCAGAGCTCTACGTTCTTAGTCTTCCGCGGCATTAGATACTCTCTTTCAATTGACACCCCCGATATTTTCAGCAGGCAAATATTAGATGGGGTGAAAAGTAACCACCTTGGCAATGAAAAAAAAAAATTTTAAATGTTTTTTTTATTTTGTTCAATATAGTCCTCTTTTAGTTTGATACACTTATTCTAGCGATTTTCCAACTTCTTGACCCGTCCGAAAAGTAATTTTCCGGAAGGTCTGCAAAATATTGCTCCGTGGCGTCGATGATTTTTTCTCGCGTGAGCTGAATTTTTTATTGGTGAGCCATCTTTTGAGGTTTGGGGAGAGATAATAGTTCGAAGGAGCCAAATCGGGCGAATACGGTGGATGCAACAGCAATTGGAGCCGTTAGTCATTGATTTTAGCCATGGTTGTGATGCTCTTGTGCGCCGATGCATTTAACTTGCAAAAACAAATTTTTTTTTGGCTTCTTGTGAGGCCGTTTTGCAGCGATTTCGGCCTTCAATCGCTCCAATAATGCACATTAATATTCGCGTTAATGGTTTTTCCTTTTTCGAGGTAGTCCACGAAGAGTATGCTATGACAATCTCAGAAAACCGACGCCATAATCTTTTCGACCCATCGAGCCTCCCTCGGCCGCTTCGGAGCACTTGTGCCGGCTTCAGTCCATTGACGGGCACTCATTCTGTTCTCAAAACCAAACACTCTTTCGAAGTGCTCTCGCGTTCGTGTTTTTGGTCAGGAGTGAGTATGCGCGGCACCCAGCGGCAGGATAACTTTTTCATATGCAGAATATTGACCAAAATATGGCGCGTGAGCTCAGTACTAATCTTTGTGGTATCTGCTAGCTTGCGCACCTTCACTTTCCGGTCAGCCAACACCACATCATGTATTTTTGTGACATTGTCCTCTGTAACCGCATCGAAAGGCCTGCTGACCACAAAACTCTCGAAACCAATATTTGACGGTGTAATCTGACGGAGCATTAGCCCCATAATATTTATCTAACTTTTCTTTTGTTTCCTTCGCCGGTCTGCCTCTCAAAAAATAATGTTTTATGAGAGAACGAAAATCGTTTTTGTCTATACTCAACATGATGCCAAACACGTCAACAACAATCAACTGTCAAAACAAAATTAAAGACAGTATCGCGCTGAAATTTGGCATCTAAATCTGAACGGACTTCAAGGCACCATAACCTTTTTTGCAGTAGCACCGCATTCTTGCGGTCAAAGAGGTTACTTTGCACTCCATCGATTATATCATACTTAAACTTTGGTTTGACAAAGACTTTAATGCAAGCTTCCCCTCTAGATCCTTCTGGAGGAAAAATGCTTTCATGACGGACAAGTCAATCCACTTCTACACAGATGGATCAAAAGCCGATAGCGAGGTTGGTGGGGGTGTTTTCTCAGATAAGCTAAATCTAAGCCTTTCCTTCCGTCTTCCAAATCACTGTATCGTGTTCCAATTGGAAATTTTGGCGATTAAAGAAGCTCTGTCATGATTGAAGAAAAACGTGATATCTGCAAAGGATATCCGCGTCTTTTCGGATAGTCAGGCCGCTATCAAGTCTCATTCAATTCTAAAACCGCCCTTTAATACCGATTATCTCTTACGGAGATGACAGAGCAGTTCAACCTTCACTTTTGTCAGGAATTGTACGACGAACTCCCCAACATCGGAACAACTTTACGTATTCTACTGTAAAAGGGTAGCATAAATATAACAATCGCTAAGTGCAAATCAATACTAAAGCTGAATGCTAATAAAAGCACAGACCTTAGGTGGACTGTTGGACCCATATGTTTAGAGAAAAAACAGATCTGGCGAAAGTATGATCCTTCTAAACAGGAAACATCTCAGCGCGATCATATGTGTCATCACTGAACACTGCCTTATAAGCAAGCATGCAAGAAGGCTTGGCGCCTTTACCAACGATTTCTGTAGAAGCTGCATGAACGAGGAGACAATACTCCACCTCCTTTGTACATGTACAGCTCTCTCCCAGAGAAGAAAACTACACTTAGGAGCTTCCTTCTATAATTTCGATCTAAAGAATATAGACTACCGATCGGTAGTTGTAATTTCTAGTGCCGCGTTTGCCTTTATACATTGAAACAAAAAAGCTCACCCTCCGCTGGTTAGGCACTCGATCAACTCTCATTTTTTTAATAAACAAAATCGTAAGATTTCCGATTGTCGCTTATGTTTATGATACTTCAAATCCGCCGAAGTTCATTATTTTTACGCGAAATCCGCTGTTATGGTAATAAAACACTTACCAGCCATTTGTAATTTTTGGAATAAATATTTATTGTCATATTAGCAATGTGTTGGTGTCATATTTTTTTTTTTTTTTTATTTATTTTTTCCATTTCATTTTATTTAATTTAAACTTACTAAACATGGAATATGTCATTAATTTCACTTGATTTTATTATCCGGTAATTGGAAATGGATTTTACATTACTTATTGAGTTCCTATTCTCTATTGATCAATGTTATGAGCTTAACAAATGCAATGAAATATATTTGTTTTCTTTATTACTTTATGTAGGTATGTATCGGTTTATAGTAACTAAATATGTACTCATGCTTTTATGTAAAGTTTATTGTGTATCCTTTTTTTTTTTTTCTTCTTTTTTTTTCAACTTAAATTAATTTTAGGATCTATTATTGCGTTTCGCAACATTTATAAATGTACAGTGAGAAATATTTTAAATTTTATGATGTGTATCCTTTAGTTTTTTTAATTCTTTTCATTTCATTTTCTTTAATTTTAAATGATACAATATTTATTTCTTAAATGGATAAAAATACAAAACTAAGATTTATTTATTATGTTCTTGGTTTAAATAGGATTGCTAGTTGTATATACTATATATATATATATATTTTACATGATATAATATTTTGTTTTCTTAATTATTTATGTTTTCTTTTAAAGCACAAACAAATATTGTGAATTTTATTTTTTAATATTCTAAACTTAAAACGATTTAAAGTAAACGATCTACAAAATAATAATTCATTACCAATTTCAACAAGAACTTTATCGTAATTATAAAAGAAAACTTAATTTGTTTTTATTTATTTTTAATGTTTTTTATTTTTGTGTTATCAATTTATTATTTACTTATTGTTATAATTTATTTATTTTGCTTTTAGTAAGTGTCTTATATTTTTAAATATTAAACTTTGGCATCATATATTATGATATTTTACTTTCTTTGAAAATATAAAAAAAAAAAATTTATAATAAATCTTAATAAGATGACAATACGGATAGTGCTATTGGAAAGTGGGCGGGCGGCTTACAAGAACATAGTTTAGTTTTATTCAAACTGAATTTGAGATGAACCTTGTGCATTAGCCAAACAGGGACACCAATCTTCCAGAATCGACTAATAATGCCAATGAGAGTACCTCGTAGAATATCTAAAGTTTGTGACTTGCTGAAAGGTGTTAGTTTTTTTTTTCGAATTCAGCTATCTTTTCATGGCAATTTTCCTTTAACAAATCATGAATGCACTCTCAAAAATTCATTCATTCTTACTACGGCCGAAATAAGAAAAAAATGAATGGAAGAAACAATTAAAGGTCGAGCGTTACTTAGTTTATTTGAAACCTCGTCTTTGTTGGATAACTTAGAGGTCATTCGCGCATCAATCAAATTTGAGCCTTTTGTAAGCAGTGACACACTATTGTAGATTGAGCGATATAGACGTTATAACTGGAGATTGAAATCCAATCAAAAAAGCATATCGGACCCTTTAAAGAGAGGATTAATTAGTTCACGTGGAAACTTTTTACTGTTTTGTTTAGTTTTACAATTGTTTGCACTGTGCTTTGAAAATTTCGAACAGCGATATACTTATCCTAGAAATACGTCGGAATCATAATACTAATTCTGTGATTGCATTAAGACTGACATATCCGATTTCAAGAAAGGAACTCCGCATGTCTCGGCGGAGAAATTCCCCCAAGGACGTTCTTTTTCATCATGACAACGCCAGACCAAACACAGCTTTAGTGACAAAACAAAAGCTGAATTCATTTGGCTGGAAAGTTATGCAAAACCCACCATACTCTCCAGACCTTCGGTGAAACATGTGCAATGTTCTAAAGTAGACATTACTACAATGCAAGAAACGTGATGGTATGGACCGGAATGAAAAACTTTGACTTGCACTTTGATGACCTTTAAAAGACGCACAAGAAACGATTATAAGTCCGCAGCTTCATGTATGTAATAGAACGCCTGATTATAATCCACATCAAGTCTTAATTCACAAAAAGGGACTTAATATGCACGCACACTTCACGGAGAGGAACAATGTTTTTAGCATGTTGTTAACGTTTTACTTTGTGAATCTACATCCGAGGTAAGAAAATATAGTGTGCGTGGATCGCATGCTAACCCAATCTTGTACTAAATAGAGAATAAATAAATTATACCCAAGCGTTTTACTCGAGACATCACACATAGCTTATATAGCTTGAACAAAGATTCAAGTTAAACGATTTTGCAACAAAGAGAGAAATTTCAACATAATTAACATGTATTTCTTATCTCTCAATATCCGCAAAGTAGCTTGGTCAGAAAACCTTAGATCAGATTGAGTATTCTGGGTATCTGACCTTTCAGAAGAAAATGAATCTACCTTGGACCGGTACCTTGTTGTAGACATCCCGAAACACAACAGCGACTAAAAAAATTTGACTGATAAAGTCTTTTCAGATTGAATCTCCCAAAACTTCTCTAAAAGTTCTATCAAAGACACCTAAACCAATGTGTCCAGTTTCATCCAATCATCAGAACGAAACATTTACTTATCTGTATGTTGATGAGTCCAGCAAATGCATTAAGAACAAAAAAAAAAAAAAAAAAAAAAACTACACAGCATAGAACTGTGACGACTGATATGAAAACTGGTTTTACGAACAAAGGCGTTATTTATCTGAATGTGAGTTCAAACACAGTTCCAGGCTTAAGAAATATCTGGAAATTTAAAAATATCACGATCCATCTTTATTGAAGACTTAAATGCCAACATCAGAATCACATACGACCTTGGTAAGACAGCTTACTACAGGTACGTTTATCAGGCGGCATGAGAATAGACTGGCTAATAGACCACGAAGAAGTCCATAAAAAAAAAAGTAAATTACACTTAGCTAGTACCAGTGTAGACTCGAATCACAATTTTGTCTAAGAATTAGATGATTCCATATCGCAAAACCTCGGCCGATGTCAAACTGCGCCACTATTTACTGAGAAAAATCAAAACAAAACAACAAGTGTGATTATAAGCTTCCAGCTGGTGTGGACTCATTGAACTTGTAGTCGTTCTATTGTGTTAAGTATTAAGATACCATTTCCGGTGAAAGTTAATTGTCAATGAAGGCCAAAATTTTATTAATATACAGTTCAACTGTATGGATTTTTATGAATAGAAAGAGCAAAAACATTAAATCAGATGGGTTAGACAAAAGACTTCTTGAAGATCAAGGAGATGATCTGGTAGAGAGTATACCAAAATCAGACTTCAAGGTGAGAGGATAAGGAACCGATAAAGTGACCGAGCTTTATCAACAGAATGGTGCGAATTTGTTTCCATTCCATTTGCGTGTCAAAAGCTATTAATAAGTAGAAACCAATAACATTCTGACATGGCCAATTTTTTTTAGGATTATTCAGATGAAATTTTAAATGTGACCATGTAGAAAAGGACCTCAGCCAGTTAAGAATTACTAAATTAAGACACCATCAACCGATCAACATTGTAATAGCAAACAATCATTGTAATAGTAAACTACTGATGGTTTCAATCTCAAAATAAATGTTGTCCAGTTGAATTGTGGGCATAGCAAGTTTTCTGCAAAACAACAAATTTAAGCAAAGATCGTTGATAAGCAGAAAAAAAAATCTGAACATGCTGATTCATACTTTCGAAGTGCAGTTTCAAAATGAAAACTTCTAAGAGACAATAAAGGACAAATTTGCTGAAAACATTTGAACCTGTGCATTCAAAGAACTTGGGGAGAAAATGCTATAAAAGATTGGAGTCCTAGTGCCTATTATATCAAAGGCATTCACCTTCCCCTACTACATAAACTGCCTGCCCATATTTACCATTGTCAGAGCTTTTAACATATACGAACTCTATAACATTGCCGCTTCCAAATTCTCCTTGTTCTTATTCAACATTGTTGGTGATTGCACTGGCGGAACTGGACTTGGACTATCCGCATCTCCCCGAGTTTTATTTTTGCAATAGAACTGCTTATGCGCTAAGTACGTTTTCATATAGTTAAATGATATATCGCACGTATGACAGTATTTCTGATTGAATGGCATACCACTGCCGGGACCAATTGAAGCAGTATTCCTTAAAAGTGTATTTTCATCTCCCGACAGAGGCGATGATGAATTTATTGATGTCGGTGGAACTGATAATGGTGATGGAAGTGATCTAATAACACTCTCTGTAACTTCCATTGGCTCTGATTTAATTTGTGTTGACCCGTCTAATTGATGGTGATGGTGATTCAATGTGGAATTGTTATTATTCTTTGTGGCAGTTATTTCTAATGGTTCCGTTTTAATAGTGAAACTAAAAGAGAAAAAAAGTTTGACTATTCACATCGAAATTATGAGAGAAATTTAGAGACGTACCTTTCGGATAGATTGCTGCAATTGTCGCCGTTTACACTCCGAGAAATCGTTTCACTTTCGTCTATGATCATCTCGGGAGATATTGAAGGTGATGCACCAGCTTGTGAGTGCACTAGTTTCATGTGACGCATCTTTCGAATAATATTGATATTTAGGACTTGTTGATTTTGAACTTCTATTCAAGTAACTTACCACATTGCCTTTGTAGGAAGAAGAATAGTTACAAATCTCACAATTGAATATTTGCTGGCTCTGCTGTGGTGAGTGCTGAGATTGCTGTTGTGTCGATGACTGCTGTTGTTGTTGTTGAAGTAACTGTTGTTGTTGCTGCTGTTGTTGTTGAGCAGATGCGAATTGCGAGAGTTGTTCCTGATTCATAGCCGCTGGACTTGGAAGCTCTAAGCCGTCATCTTCAAGAATGCAAGACATATAGCTTTCTTCGTTAAAGTCAGAAGTCTTCTTATCAAAATGCATTCGAATATGTGTTCTCATTCCACTGCAAATAATAAAATTCATTAGTTATTCATCATTCATCTATTATTATCAACTTACCGCAATGTGTTTCCTTTGTAGCGACAGATAGAACAGCGGAATGCTTTGACGCTACCATGTGTCTCAAGATGTTTTCGACTTTCAGCAGCTGTTAAACTGATCACATCACACACTGGACATTTGTATGAACCTTGTTGTGCGGTTGCTGGAATCGGAGGACAGGCTTGACCAACTTCATGTAAAACTTTACATTTTGTGCATTTTTCTTTTGCAACAGGTGGTGCCGCTGTAGCATCACCACCACCTTTAGGACAGTAAAACTTCTGATGAGCTCTTAAATTGTCTAGCGAAGTATATTTTATACCACATGCAGCACAAATCAACTGCTGGTATGCAATTGGATTGGTATCCACACCTGGATTGGATGCTGATGGAGGAGTGCTTATCTTGTTCTCGGCATCTTCTTGATTTCTAGCCGAACAGTAATGTTGTTTGTGTGCTAGATAATTTTCATATTTACAGAATACAATATTGCATTCCTTACACTTGGAGACACCTTGTTTGACGAAAATTTGCGGTTGTCCGCTAGAAGGAGCAGCTCCCACACTAATTGGTGCTCCCGGAAGACCCAAAAGAGAATTACTACTCATTGTTGCCTTCCCGGAATCGCTCTGTTTGCTATTAACCGAAGCGGCCGCTGCTGCAGCAGAGGATAATTTAAAGGCCAATTCTAGGTTCTGCTTTGCAATCAGCGGTGAAATTATATTGGACTCAGTCAGTTTCATGGCAATGTCAGGAGGAAGAATCGGTCTTAATGGTAAATGATCCATTACAGATGGTGGAACTGGTGATATGGAAGCGGCACTGCTACATCGGGGACTAAGAGTTCGTCTCTTAGGCGATGGACTCATGGAAGGGCTATTTGGTAGCGATGGAGCACATACAATTTGTTCGGGTGTCATACTGCCGCTGTCAATGGACAAGTTCTCTTTTCCTTCCATCATCGTCTCGATATCAATACGATCGTCTATTGGTGGCATAAAACTTGAAACTGATCGGACACGTTGACTCCTCTGAATGGGAGAACGTCGCAATGAAAGATCCAGAGGAGCAAAATCTCTACAAAATGGAAAATAATATGTTTTCTATTGTGGAGTTGAATTTAAAGTCAGAAACTCACCTAATAGTACCATCTTTTCGGCTCTGCTTGATAGTATCACTGTTAGCAGATGCAGAACGTGTATTTTTCTCTGTTAAAAGTGGTGGAGCTGCGCTCGTCTCGACATTTGATGGTGTACTTGGCGGTGGAGGATGCGATCGATTTGTGGAATCTACATGTGAAATTTGGTTGTTCGAAATGCTACTTGTGTTTAATGCGGTGGCCATTGGTTTTAGAGATCCGTTTTCTAGTGAGAAACATGTACTTTCGGGATTTGAAATACCAGATGATATCGACGTTCTATATAATGAAAATTTAAGAGTGATTGTAGTAAGTTTAAATGCAAATCAACTAATTAACTTACAAGGGTCCCGGTATCATACTAGCCGCCCGTATAAGATAATATGGAATTATAAGGATGGGGTTTGTTGGTAATGCAATAAATGGTTGTGGTGCAACAGCGGCTGCTGCTGCCGCTGCAGCTGCTACTACAGCAGCTGGTGTTGGTGTTTTAGTTCGAGCCTGTGGTGGACTTACCGATCCTCCGCTAGTTTTAACAATAGTTTCTCCTAATTTTGGTGTCGTTTGACTAAAAGAAAAGAAAAGAATATGTTGAGTAAAATTGCAGCTGCAATACTGTCCCCAGTTTTTGGTTTTTAAACTAACCCATCATTGCGTCTGGAACTACAATAGTGTTGCTTATGCGCCCGATACGTTTTCACATTCGAGAATCTAATATCACATTCAGAGCAGTAACGATCGATTTGCTACAAAATACAGAATAAACATGTTAACATAATGTCCCTTCTGAAAAACAGGCGTTCCTTCTTCAACCAACTCACTTGACTAGAACTATCATCGCCACCATTCGAGGCGTTCGAACTTGGCGCTGGTGAGCTTTGGTGCATACGCATATGACGATTTAACGAGACCTTCTTGTCGGCACTGTAAGAGCATTGCGTACAAGCGTATTGTTTGCCAGTCTTAATAGATTTCGCTGATGGCTCACTAGAAGTTATAGTTGAATTCTTATCACCAGACGAAGCACTGCCGGCTCCAGCATCTTCCTCCACCTCTTTTCTGCAAATAAATTTGTTTTACTTTAAATTTCTCTCCGGACACATGGTTCAGAATTCTTACCTGTGGGAACAGTAGTACGCTTGATGTGCCTCCAATGTTGATCTAGATGAGAATCCAATGCCACAAGGAAGACACATAAACACCTTAACTCGTTGTGTATTGTCTACAACGGTCTGTGTTGAATTTTTAACTACAACTTTTGAATCGACTGCTGGTGCAATTACTATCGATGCAGTAGACACTGCAACAATACTTTCGTCCTGATGATGGTTTTTAGTCGATTCTTCATGGAGAATTTTCAAATTTCTAGCATCTGGATTAAGAGCAGGATCAGATGCTAATAGCGCATTAAGTCGCAGCTTAGGAGTTGCAATAACAGGAACAGGAACTATAGTCGAATCATCATGATCTGTGGGTGAGTTTGGCTCTGATTGTAAATCCGATCGAACCGAAAGCGAACGATGCTCATCAGCTTCCGGTTCTGATGGTGGTGATAAAGTCCGAGGCGTTCCAGACGATGGCCGGTTCTCCTCCATCAGGGATTCCGTTGTAAATGGGGTTCTCGGTCCGACTGATTGATCTATATCCGCCGATGCCGCATCGCTTTGTTCATTCAAATCGCTTGGGCTAAGTTCTTTCGCTTCTGCAAAGAGACATCGAAAACAAAGTGTGAATAAATTAGCAGAACTGTTTGTTACATTTGGTTTGGAAGACCTCTTATAGGAAATAGCATTTGTACAAAATTTAAATTTACTTTAGCGACAGCCCCACTGGGACTGGCATAAGCTATAGAACTTGGCCTAAACTATACATATACATATGTATGTAT
This sequence comes from Volucella inanis, assembly GCA_907269105.1. Classification (NCBI taxonomy): domain Eukaryota; kingdom Metazoa; phylum Arthropoda; class Insecta; order Diptera; family Syrphidae; genus Volucella; species Volucella inanis. Next base: position 68,154,990 of record OU026157.1, on the reverse strand, counting down.
ACTGGACAGGAAAATGACACGGGTACAGAACGCAGATTACTTTGCACAGTGCACATATGCTCATTCGTAAGACAAAAACAAAAAACAAAAATAAAAAATAAAACAACAAGAAGAAATACGCTTCGAAGTAAAGAGCAAACAAAAAAAAAAAAAGGCGAACCTGGAACGTACATAGAACGTGGACTTCCGAGGAATTCGATAATCTTTCGATTTCGAGAAATGATAATTTTAATAAGAGAATTCCCAATTCGTTTCGGTTTTGTTTTTTCGTTTCGGTTTTATCGTTTGTGTTTTGTTTTATTTTGTCCGCGAAGCTTGTAGGACGAATGTATCATTCGAATTTTAGGTAGTGTGTGTGTTGTGCAACATAAATGCGCTTTCCGATTGTGTGTTTTTTGTTGATCAGTGAAATTGGCGAATGACTGCAACATTGTTAAATCTGAGAATTAAATTAAAATTTCCACACATTTTAGTATGCCTCCTGATTTTGAAAATTTATGGCAACCTTTTAGATTGGTGGGAAGTTGTATGTTCGACCTTTAACTCAAGTCGTATCGTAAGCAATGAGATTAAGATCAAAATGTAGTTTTTGGAAATTAATGTCGGTGCTGCCGGGAGCCCGAATATGATACATTCAAAGCATCACAGCTTAGAAAATTAATTTACTTAGGTTTCACTAAATTTAGCCTTAAGTCTTACACATATATATTGAAAAGTCATGTTGGATAGTGTAGATAAGAAAGGAGACATAAATATCATTACGATCACTGAACAGATACCAAGTGGTATTCACAATTCGTGAGATCATAATAAATTCTTTCTGTGTGTACTACAATTTACAACAACCTAGGTGAAGTCACAGTTCACAAAGGATTTTCTAACATTGATTAGCTTCTCCTCTTGCTCCTAGAATTTAGGTTTGCTTTCTGAGGTGTGGCCCCTTTGCACGGATCGACAGTCAGATCCGTGATTGACCATATATGTAGACGTTAAAATAAACAATACAGTATTTGGAACAATCTATTGAAATATTGAGAGCACTACCAAATGATACTAAAATAAGTAATTGAAGACTGTTGGATCAAGACTGAGCTCCTTATACTGAGCTCATTCTTTTGTCTAGAAAGTTGGAGCTGAGCTGGTTTTATCCTGGAGATTGAAATTCTTTGAATTAAACATGTCGGTTACTCTAGATGCACTGATGAATCTCTCCATCTATGCTTTCCACATCATGGGCTGCACGCACCCTCAGAGCCCACTTTTATTTAAAAAAGCGGTGTCTGGTATATGTAGTCTGACGACATGGCTGCTGCAAAGAAAAACGAAATTAACTAGTTCTCGGCTCATAATTGGCTTCAGCCAGAGTATGAATCATGTAGTCGAATCGATAAATAGAGAGTTTGCACCTAAGACCTACTTTTAAATTGCAAAACTTATTTGAATGCAGCCGGCTGACTTAAGCCACAATGGAATTGCGGGAAATGGGATCACGTATGAGTGAGTTGACGAGTTCAGAGGTGTACTTCTCAATACAAGATGTAACGGCAACATTTCAATGACAGATTTGGGAGTTATCTAAATTAAGAAGTATTCGTAGTTTCTTAGCAGGAAAACAGGCTTCTTTTCATACTCTGACTGTAACGAACAATGCTGGGATATTGTTGTGTATTTAACTATCATATCCAGCTCAGATCCTTCCAGTCATAAAGGAAGTTCACATATGTGCAAAGTACTCTACAAGTCGAGGTTCTCTCACTAATTATCTGGTCGTGGCAATATTGAATGACAATATTACACAATTGGGAACGTGGCCAACCTGGTATCGAAACAATTCCTTAAGCTAAAGGGTGATTCATCGCCAGGTTTGATTTATAATGTAAAATAAAAAACATAAATTTGAAAGTGAACTTAAAATTTTTATTATCGGTTAAAAGAACAATTCATGGCATTTACTTTTTGAAAATGAATGAAAATGATGTAAATGTTGGCCATGACTACGTCTGAGGTAGTCCATTCGGAAGGTCCTATTTTGAGCGACTCGTTCGAGCATAGCAACTGGTATCTCGCGGATAACACGAGCAATGTTGGCTTCCGAAGCGTCAATCGTAGCTGGCTTATTCCTGAAGACCTGAGACTTTACATATCTCCAGAGAAAATAGTCCAAAGGTGTGATATCGCTCGATCTAAGCGGCCAATTTACCGAAGTAAAGCGTGAAATTAAGTGCTCACCAAAATGATTTCTCAACAAGTCCATTGTTTCACGTGCTGTATGGCTGGTAGCGCCGTCTTGTTGAAATCAGAACTCACTGCTTGAATTTCAGGAAGCACATAGTATGTTGACATGGCGCGATAACTGTAACCATTGACGGTAACATTCTGATTTGCTTCATTCTTGAAGAAATATGGAACAATGATTCCACCAGCCCATAAACCACACCATACCATTGTTTTTAATGGATGTAATGGTAGCTCTTGGAACTCTTCGGTTTGCTCATCAGCCCAAATACGGCAATTTTGTTTACTAACGTATCCATTGAGCCAGAAATGGACCATCATTCATCAGTGAATAAAATTTTACGATAAAACATCGGATTTCCATTGAGTTTTTCCAGAGCCTATTCACTGAAAATATGACGCAAATTCAAGTCACCTGGCTTCAATTCTTGCAAAAGTTAGATTTTGTACACTTTTAGTCCGTAGTTGTCGAATACGCCAAGCCAAGCTGCTGAGAACGACGACGAATCGATTCGTCACGGTCTTCGCGTACAACCTCAGCTACAGCTGCTATAGTCACTTCACTACGTGCTGGGTGTGGTCTAACCGGTTCAGTATCATCCACTAATGTAAGCTGGGACTCAACTTGTCGAATATGCGCACCGTAAGTTCCTCGAATCGCACGAAAAACATTTCTCACAGAACGCTGATTTGGTGTGAGTCTTTCGATAATGACTTGCCAAACGATACTGAACAAAAATGAAAAAGCAGTTTGATAGGAGTCACGCGTGATCTGTCAAAAAATTCCTATTGAAAATCAAACCTCACGATGAATCACCCCTTAGTTGCAAAAAGATAAGGGCCAGCTTTCGAAGACGAAAGTTGTTCTCTTTACTAACAAAAGATCAATTGCCACATTCAAGGCCGCAAAGATTAAACTCTCCAGGCCAACACAATTTCAATATATGATTGAAGACTTTAAACTGAACTGGAAAGAGAACATAGAAGAACGTATCAAAAAAATCAATTATAGCTTTCTTCTTTTGCAAAAGCCGAAGGTTTTAAACGGATTTTACATTACATTAACATTATAGCGATTGTGTGACTCCTCCTGATATATGGTTCAGTATTCCAGGGAAATGCCTTAGAAATACTCTACCAACATTGAATTATGAGAGGATAGCCAGAAACGAATTTCAAGAATTAAATATGACAATACCTCTAAGTTCGGCCTCATTCTGATGTAGTAGGTATGGTGCTCAGGGTAGCTTTTAGGCTAGAGGAGGGACAGCTATAGTCATTCTTCCGTTGAGAGAATGCAGTAAACTTGATAAAAACTATCAACATGATTCCAAGGCAGCTCTTCAACAGACCATTAACGATCGGAATTCCTGACACCACTAACAAGGAAGATCTGGTTTGCTATGGGAGAAGAGTTAAACTATGTCCATAATCCTATGGACCTATGGAAATGGGACCCGCATCTGTTTAGTCTTAGCCTCAGCAATTATTAATACAAAGATTTATGTCTTGGGTACCAGAGAAAATGGATATCTTAACCCGGCATAATTCACAGGCCCTCTTTCCGTCAAAAATCCATTAAGCACGGTTAATAGAAATATAGTATCGAGTATACGACCATCGATCGAGAAGTTTTACGCTGGGTTCAACCTGAAACGTACGCAATAGGTAAAGGGTCATTCTTTTAGAGGTACTTTTTCCAGTGAGGGTTTAATGTGAGATTACGCATGTATCGTATCACATTGATATGATTATGTTTGATATTTCATCATATAAAGACTTAGCTCGGCACAGCATCTTTAAATTTTTCAGGTGTATTACAAAAATCAGCAATCTACGAGGAATGTGGTCTTATGTGGACTTATGGTCCACATTATCGGCGCTTAACGAACGTACAATTTGCTACACCATCGAAAAGTTTGACACCCAATTTTCATCATTAAATAATGCGCGACCAAATAGACCACATCTAGAACGTAGTGAAATAAATATAGCGGCAGTAGCTAAGTGTGTACGTGATGACCGTAATGAATCGATTCAACTTAGTTTGTCGTATGCAAGCACTTGGCGTGGGTTTTTGTGAAAGCTTCCAGAAGACCCACTGTTTTCAATCAAAATTTTGCTTTCTACGATGAGCCCTATTTTGTCTTCATGATTCAGTGAATAGTTAATTTCACGCTTTGGACCGATGAATTAGCCGTAACACATGGGCTGAAAAGTCCGTTTCTAAGAGAGGACACTACTTGAATTAAATTCATACCAGTTAGTACCAACCTTCAAAAGATACGTGTATAAATTTGACAGCTGTCGTACGATTAGTTCTCGAGCGTTCACACAGCGTTGTGAGTGAAGCAACTTTTGTTATTGTGAAAAAAAAAATGGATTCAAAGCAATTTCGTGTGTTGATTTATCATTGCTTTTTGATGGGAAAAAATGCAGCCGATGTAAAGAAATGGCTTGATAAGTGTTACCCGGACTCTGCACCAGCCAAACGAATCATCTGCAAGTGGATTGAAAAATTTAAAAGTGGTCATACAAGCACCGAAGATGATGCACGCAGTGGATGTCCAAAAAAAGCTGTTTCAGATGAAAACATCAAAAAAGTCCACAAAATGATTACGAATGACCGTAAGGCGAAGTTGATCGAGATAGCTAAGGCTCTTAAGATATCAAAAGAGCGTGTTGGATATATCATGCACGAATATTTGGACATGCGAAAGCTCTGTTCAAAGTGGGTGCCGCGTTTGCTCACAGTCGATCAAAAACAACAACGTGTTGATGATTCAGAGGAGTGTTTAAAGCTGTTCAACCGCAATAAAGCCGAATTTTTGCTTCGGTATGTGACAATGGATGAAACTTGGCTCCATCACTTCACACCAGTATCAATTCGGCAGTCAGCTGAGTGGCGAGCAGGTGACGAACTTCGTCCAAAAACTCAACAGTCGGCTAGCAAGGTTATGGCATCCGTATTTTGGGATACACATGGAATAATTTTTATCGACTATCTCCAAAAGGGGGCAGACTATTAACAGCGACTATCGCAGAAAAACGGCCGCATTTGAAGAAAAAGAAAGTGCTGTTTCATCAAGACAATGCACCGTGTCACAAGTCGATGAAAACGATGGCAAAATTAAATGAATTCGGCTACGAATTGCTTCCCCACACACCATATTCTCCAGATTTGGCCCCCCAGCGACTATTTCCTGTTCGCAGACCTCAAAAGAATGCTCGCCGGAAAGAGATTTAAGACCGATGAAGAAGTAATCGCCGAAACAGAGGCCTATTTTGAGGCTAAACCGAAATCGTACTACAAAACTGGTATCGAAAGATTGAAAAATCTTTTCAATCAGTGTATCGCCCTCTATATTGATAGATAAAGTTGAATTTTGCAAAAATTTTGTGTTTTACTATAAAAACGGCACTGACTTTTTAGTCCATGTGTTATATATCATGTGACATCACACTTCTAGGCTTTTCCCTTTGAGGCTACGTAAAGTCCAAAGTCTACATGGATAAGTTGCCTACGATTAAGGAATTGGAGGCCAACATTGCTCAAGTCATTGGTCAACCACCACTTGTTATGCTCGAACGCGTCATCGAAAATAAGAACTTCAGCATTGACTATGTTAGCCGCAGTTACGGCCAACATTTGAAGGAAATAATCTTAAAAAAAAAGATGGAGAGAATGGTTCTTGTGGGTGATAATAAGAATAACCATCGTCGTCTTTCGTGCTTGTAGGCTCTAGATGTTGGCTTGATATGAATTCATTCCCCTGCAACTTCTCTAATAATTTTCTTATTAATCAGTTGTTACTCGATGGTAATCTCTTGAGAATGCATCCATCCAAAGTCAAACTTCATCGGTATTTCGGTATCTAGACTACATATATTCCTGATTTCGGCAATGGGTCGAATCAATGTAAATTTCTTAAGACGTTCATTCAGAAGGACATTCCGGTTAACGATTGTTGATTGTTGATCAAGGGACCACCTAGTTCTTTTTAAAGATTGAGATGAGTGAATCGAAGCTAGATCGATTGGCTAAATTCTTTTTCCGAGGTGTTGTTTTCTGTTGTCCTAAAATGCTCCTTTTTCCTAAATTGGATACCAAGTCATCATTAACATCATTAATCTGCAAAGGTGCAGATTTACCAAGTATAAGTACTTCCATTTCGCATATGAACCGGTGGCTTTTTTTTTCTCGGCACGGATCTGATAGAAGATCTTCAATCTCAATAACATTTTGAAAAAAATAAATAAACAACCACAAGTTCAAATGTTTCCACAAATCTATATACTCTCTCTCCTTACATCAGATGTTCATTTCAATAAAACAAATCACGACGAAAGAAATCAGAGAACCTCACCAAGTCAAACCTCTGATGTCTTAATTAAAATATCTACAAGCGTTCCGTTGAGGTTGAGAGCAGTGACTATGTCAACGCTTGAGCAATTGGTTAGCGCATAGTGACACAAACATTTCCTCCAAACCATGTTCGCCAATGTTCGTGGCGATGTCTTTAGTTTGTTATAGCTTCCACTATAAGGAATCGTACTTGTTCAACTTTACCGAGACCGTCCACCAAGGTACCAGAGTGTCGATGATGCTCGTGGCCTTCTACATATGCAGAAGAATTAAAGGTGGCATCCAATAGATCTCGTTCAGATCAGAAACCCAACTGGAGTAGAGTTGATTTGCATGTGCATGTGCATATGCATGTGCAGATGCTTAGTTTTAACTTCTGTTCCATAAAAAAAAAAATCGAATGCTTGGCGACGTATGTTATCCTCTATTGGGAAGCCTAAATGAGCATCGCTTTCCTGACCACCAACACCACCATCATCTCAGCAGCACATTGTTAGAGATGATGATACGAATGACGTTCCTCCTGCTACTCCTTCTGATGATGACGATGACGATGTTAATGATGATGATGGGGTTTTCTTGCCGATGATCGCTTCGAATTTTTACCAATTTTCAAGTTTTGTTAGGTTACAGCATTTAATCTCTGGAACATCTCTTACTCGGTTTTCAGTGTATTTTGTGTTGGAATACAGCTCACATATACATACAGTATTATCAGAGATACGAGTACGAGTACCTGTACTCCTACTGCTCTTCGTCGCTCCTATTGCTTTACTGCTCCAGACTATGTATAATTAATTTCACTATCAAGATGCAATGCACTGAGTGAGTTTTTAATCTTTTAACGAATATATTTCGATCTGCAATTCTTAAAGCAGGAGCTGTAGTGGCTACAGTTACAACAACAACAGCAGCAGCATAGGCCCAAGCAGGAGCATCAGGAGCGAGAATAAGACTTTCTGCAATCAGGAAAAAAAAAAAAAAGAACGTGAGTTTATTTATTTTTGTGTACCCCTATCGATGGTTATTAATCAAAAAAAACTTTACTCATTCTTATAGACACTACAAAAGTATCTACACCCGTCCCAGAATATACAGAACACATACCGGAGGTATCTCTGTAGGTTTTGCTCTAGAATTTGCCTCCTCTTCTCTTCAGTTTCAGCTTTGACTTCATCTCTAACTCTAACTCTAACTTCAACTTCAATTCTAACTCCCATATGATCGCAATCGATCTCTCTGTTTTTCAGGAATTAGTTTGACTTTTAGTTGCTACCCCCTTCCGTTTCCGTTTCCTAGGAAAGGCTCTTGCATATTGAAATAAAGTGCAGTGCAAATAGGCAACCAGCATTGGAACACCAGAACCCATAAAAGGTTCCACTTAGGTGCACTCCAACGTCATTATCATTGGCACTTCATCAACTTTTCGGGGGAAGATTTTCGTTACTTTGGCACTTATCCGTACCAAGAGCTACAGTGCAGTCTAGTCCAATAGTTTGGGATTGGGCTATAATGGTGTATATATTGTATGTGTATAGTGGTGGTACCTGGTGCATGGTGCATGGTGCATGGTGCATGTGAAATGATCTTCATCGATTGTTCACGAGGTGTAAAAATGGGAAACAAGATTCTGAAGAAATAAAAAACGGAACCAAAGAGAGAAGTTCAACTTTCAGAAACGAAACAAAACAGATTTTGAAGAGATTACAACTCCACATACACAGCATGCAGTTGGTTATAGTTGGTGGGTAAGCAAATGACGGTGAGATGGGTCAAACCCAACAAGAATGGGAGTCCATAGATACATATATGGGAAACAGACTTCAGAGAGGAGGCAATATTGCACCTGGGGGCGAATGAGATACGGATAGTTGCCAGTTTTCAGTCACGGTTTGCTAATTTACACTGCGAAAACAAATGAGCTGGAAGGTGTTTCTTCTCTAGTTACAATTGTAGATACAAATATAAGTTTTTGGAACACGATACGATTTGTTGGATACCACGATGCTACGGATACAATGAGTTAAGTATCCCCGGTGCTGTGAACACTAATCAAATGGTGTACTCGTTTATCCGTACTTCAGTCGACGTGTACGGATATTTTACGTGGAAATGCAATTCGGATTGGACACGTATTTCTACGAAATTTTAAAGCTGTGCAATAAGACTGGTGACACAATCAAAAATGCCTTTTTGGGGTAAGTTTACCAGGCATAAAAACGTTTCCTATAGATACGGAGAGTAATAGGAGAAGAAGTAGAGTTTTAACGATGAAATTGAACTTACCTATTGCTGAATTGTACCAGCTATCATAGCACTTTTCATGACTTAAAGTGTTATACCTTATTGGGAAGTAGTTCATGTACACATCCCACTGCTTACAAACCCTTATTTGAGAACACAACAAATTACTTAGTCCCGCTTTGATTGCGTGTTCTTTAAATCTTTCAGCCTTCTTTTAGACACCAAAGATAGAACCGTCAGGTCAGTGAGGCTTGAAAACTTCCATTCCTATTCACAATGGCATCACCTTGCTTTCTATTCATTAGGCCAAGTTTCCTGGAGTTCGCGCTCGATGCAGTTGGCGAAATTACTCATCAAACCATATCCTGAACGATAAGATCTGACCGAGCAATGCTAGGTGAAGTTCAGTGGTAACTTTAGTCCATAGGTTTGGATTCGTTAAATGTAGGCCTTGCTACGAAGAAATTCTCTTGACGACGTAATATATTCCCTGCTAAAATCCTTTAAGAATTTTTTGCTATTTTACCACTATTTTGCCGAATCATCGTCAGGGTTACTATAACCCACATTGGCGTATTGGATTACAAGTCTAGTATTCCAAGTTGGGATTGAATTAACTGTCAGGCCATGGAAAACTTTACCTTGAATATGAACGATTTCTTCTTTTGAATGTTTGAATACTTGGCACTCCACGTGCAACTGAACTATTTGCCGAAAAGTACTACTTAAGTGCTATTTAAGTTTTCTGATATGGCAATACTGGTGTAGATACGTCATGAGACATCAGCGTCGTAAAGATTGATGTTTTTAATGGTACACGTGCTCAGAACGTTTTGTCATACGAGTGCTATTTGCGTTTTTTACAGAGACTTGAAAAACTTTCGAGGTGGATTTGGATTAACTTAACAACAGTGTGACTATCATCTCGCTTTGGGGATAGATCAGCATCCTGACCATCGTGTTTCGCTAGTTTTCCAAATTCCGTCGTTATCGTCGCTTCGTTAAGGTCATCCAAAATCGGTTGTTGTGCCAGAAAATATTGATACTGTGCGGGAACTACTATCGCAAGATCGTCTTCTGACCTATCGTGAAATTTAGGCATAAGGATGAATATTTCGGGGTCAAAAAAATTTCTTCGCGTTACATACCATTCAAAAAAGGCTGGTGTGGATGGCGGTGCTTTCTAAGAGGTCTGTAAGATCGCAATAGGCCACGAATCATGAGTCCAATCGTATGAGCCCGAAACTATACAGCTGTCGACTGTATGGGTCTTTCAAAACGAGCCATATCCAACAAAAGTCTTCGGAAAAACCATACATGTCACGACCGTGCTATTTGAGCAACAATAGTTAATGCGGAATGGTACACCACCATTTGTTCACTACAAAGCTTTGGAGAAATAAGGAAAAGCAATGGCGGAACATGGATCATTCTCCACCACGACAATGCGAGCTCTCACAGATCGGCTCAAATAAACTACTTTTTTTGAGCACTCAAAACATCAAATTGATGGGTAATCCACCGTAGAGCCCCGAATTCCTTGTATTCCCAAACATCAAAAATAAATTGCGAGGTCTAGGTTTTTCGACGTCTGAAGAAGCGATTGGTGCGTTTGAAACGCATGTTTTGGAGTAACCTCGTTGGGAGTGGATGCAAATGTGTATTGATCTTCATGGAGACTACCTTGAAAAACAGTAAAGCCAATTTCGATGATAAGTATCTACGTTGAACACTAATAAGCGCATATCATTGTAATCTTGGGCAGAAGAGAGATGCAAAATCGTGATATTTGTGTACAATGAACAGTGTGATATTTTGGATGTGAATTGGTTATTCAGAAAAAGGACTTAAACACATGTGTCTCAGCATCTTTAATTCTAGCACTCTGGTGATCAACAAGTCATTAACCAGACTCACCATACTGCGACATAACATCGAAGAGCTAATTTTGGCTTGGAAGCTTAAGGAAGTTTAAGAAATTAAGACGTCAAAAGACTACAGTCGTTAGACTAGTCGTAGAGACAAGAAAGCGATATCCAATTTAAGGATCAAAAACCCGAAAAAAATTAATCAAAAAATGCGAAAATGTAGCGTTTTGATTTTCGGACGTTTACCAATGCATGTCAATATTACATATTAGCCCCCGAATATAATCTCCCATCATTCTCTCATTATATTATCCCTATTCTTCCGAATTCATGAGTATTACATTACATTTTTAATTTTAGCATTCAGAAGTGTATCTTTCCCGACTCACCAAAAAAAGCTGTTGTTATCACTTTACACAAAAAGGGGGATGCTACGATTTTAAACAATTACCGATCAATTTCCCTATTATCAGTCTTCGCATAGGTTTTTGAAAAAGGTGTAAAATTTGGATAAAACGAAATTTTTTAGTACAATAACTTACAATTTGGTTTTCGTAGTGGTAAATCTACCGAGGATGCACTGTTCTAGTTGTGCAGTGAAATGTATACTAGTCTTAATGAATCTAATGTTCCGGCTACCTTATTCATTGACAAAACCAAAGCATTTGACATGGTCTATCATAGCATTTTTCTTAGTAAGTTATTCAATGCTGGTTTCAGAGGTTTTATACATGGTTGGTTCACTTCTTATCTAAAAAGTCGCTGTCAGAGAGTTAAGATTAGAAATATTTTGAGTCTTAAAAAATTTATTAACATAGGAGTTCCTCAAGGCTCTCTTTTGGGACCAATCTTGTTTTTAATTTTTGTGAACTCTTTTCTTACAACCGCTAAAAGGCAAAATAACAGCGCTTACCGATGACATTGCCTTGACCTACAGTTTTAAAAGTTATTTGAATCTATCATTCGCTGTAAACCATGGTTTAGAAACTCTGCGTCGTTTATTTAAGCTGCACAATTTGGTTATAAGTGAAAAAACGAAGTTCATGATTTTTGATATCAAAGGTAAACTATGTAATGATATGCCCCTATATTACCATTCGCTCAACTGCAAAAAATTCAAGTTGTTCAATACCTGTATTCACGAAAATAAAGTAATCTCATTTGATTTAAAACCATGTTGTACTGTCATGCACGAGCGCGTTGACGTTTTCAAGTACTTAGGATTTATCTTGAACTAAAAAACGAGCTGAATAAATCATACTATGTATTTAAAACAATTTTTAAATAATGTTGTATGACAGATCTATCAATATTGGCTTAGAAATACTGTGGTTTGGTTGTTTTGAAATTAGTTTATAGCGTGCTTTTTAAATCTAAACTTCAATTTGGTGTAGCTTATTGGGGCGGAAATCATTTTAACAAAATACAACCTTCACTAATCAAGCAAAAGTATGCGATTCGAATTACTAAACTTCTAATTGACTCCCAGCTTTCAGTTATTTAGAAGCCTTAATCTTCTTTTACTTAGGCATTTGTATTTTTATAAGGTTTAAAAATATTTCTTGAAAAATCCGTTTATAACACTCCGAGAGTTTATGGAAACCGTTATTTGCGTGCTAACACCAGAAATCTGGTTCTTGTGCCCACCATAACAACAAACTCTTTTCTCATTATTTTTTAAAGTTATTGCGCCCGGTCTGTTTAATAAATTACCCGAGAAGAATCTTAGATATGAGAGAGTATACCTTAAAATAGTTAAACAATGGCTTTTAAATTTAAATAATAATGTTATTGAAAACTTGATCAGTCATTTAATATGATTTTTTGTTTATATTGAAAATTTTCTTTCACTATATTTTCTTTCTATTCAAATTCTAACCTAAAATTTATTTTTATTTTATATATTATTAACATTAACCCATCCTAATCGATAAATGTATAAAATTGTTTATAATTTTGTAGTCCACATATACATATATGATTCTGAATTGTTGTTACTTTTATAGCTTAAGATTAAGAGAATGAAATAAAGTTGTTAAAAAAAAAAATAAATCGTTGCTGGTTTTTTTATTTGTGGTTTAACGAAAATACTAGCTTTCACTTTGACTTCCGACGATCCAGGAAACAATTCTTTAAGATATTGAAAAGTTTCAGAATCTTGACGAAAAGCTTTTACAAATTGCCTCATAAGGCCTAATTTTATATGCCATGGAAGAGCCGAAAGTCTTAGTAGCTTGTGTTCACCTTTTTATATTAGCTTTATAATTTTAATTATAAGTTAAAAAATTATAATAATAATAATATATATGCCATGGAGGCATTAATATTTAACATTTAACACTGTTTTCCTATCTTTTCCATTCCATGAATGCTGCTGGTGTTGCGAATTGTTTGCTCTACTGTCCCATAAGCAAAGGTAGTAAAGATCGTTAGCTTACCCGCCTTGCGTTCCCACCAGAAAGCCAACCATAGTAAGATCTGCTATCACTGGCCAGGAGTACTGCATATACATACTTATGCTACTCCAAACTCTTAAGCACAATTTTCACACATTCGTAATACATATAGTAGATAAAAATTTATTTTCATTCCGGAAAAGGACAGCTTTTAAACCTTTGTTTAACTGTCTATGAAAATATGCTAGTCAGAATGAATGCATGGATTTCTTCAAATAAGCATTTCACATCATTACAATGCAAAGTCCGTTTTCGAATCATTCTTCGACCATTTATTCTAACATTTGTTTCAAGCTAACTCCACTGTTTCAACCGAGGAGCTAGAATTTCTGCATTACTCTTGGGCAAGTTCAGATCTCTAACTAACGTTGGTATAATATCATGGTATGGATACCGTGGCACTATGTCATCATCACTTTCCGCAAACATGGAAGTGGTATCTCTTTTGCCATGAAAATGTAGATTCTGAGATGCAGAAGCCCAGTTAAAAAGCCAACACAGACTTTCTTATTGAGGGACAGCAGAAATGCTGCTAACGGTATTACTTACATGAAACCAAATTGCCAATGAAAACCTTAACCGAGGATACAGATAGTCCCAACTCAGAGTCATATTCTGAAAAATTCACATCTGAGCTTTGTCTAGTTAGTTCATTCTGACCCGGGATCCAGACAAGACTTAACGTATTCAGTCCTCCAATAGGATGGAAGGAAGAAGCTTTAATTCTCCAACTAACTTGAAAGTGAAAAGAAGATGCCCTAAGCAAAGTTCCGTTTTCATTGCATTAAACGACATGTTCATAAGATCAGAGTCAAAAACCGGTTGACCAGTAAATCCATTGACCAGTGCAAATTGTACCATTTTATTGACACAAGATAGAAAGGATAAGAGATACTAATCAGTACATCGAGAGCAAGCCCAGTGTTGACCCAAATGATCCTCCTCGACAGCAAACCCCATATCTTACGGGAAGCTCCCTTACTTTGCTGGAAAGCCGACAGGCCCTTAGATACTTAGTTTCGTTTTTAGCACTGCGTAAGTTAAGTTAATCAACTACCGTTTTCATCTTTCAGAGTATTGACTGAAAGAACATTTCTGGTGCATTATTCATTGATAATATTAAGTCAAGTATAGCCTGCACTTCAGAACATACAGTCGCTAGACGAGTTACATTTGACATCAAAAGTAGCCGTCATTGACATTATCATTAGGTATGGTATGAACACCTTCTGCGGTGTTCGCTATACAAATTTTTATTTTTTATTTATTTTTTTATTTGCACACAGCCCTGGCGAAGGAAAGTTTGGGAGGAAACAAAGGAGGTACCGTTGTACTTTGGTCTTAAATGTTTGCAAGTTACAATGACTACGAAATAAGGAGCTCAGAAGGGTATTCCATAAGCGAATTGCTCGGCTTAGGAAAGAATAAAGAATATTTTAGAGTAAGTCCAAAAGTGGGCTTGAGAGTTATTGATGAGCATTCATAACGAAACGAGTATTACGACTGAAAGTTTCAAGGGGCGGAATGCTAATGACGATTTCAATGGACCACTGGTAATGTAAATAACGATAAAACAAAGTGAGACAGAAGACATTATGTCGGTGATCGAGAGTACCAATTGACTTACTGATATTAGTATCACTATGAGTCTTATCGCACGGTTTTGAATCCTATCTAGCAGGTGCAAAATGGTCTTGGGGGCATCTGACTAGATTTGGGTATTGTCCTTCAATTTTGTGTGGATAAATGCCTTATATATTGAGGACAGATCAGAGGAAGAAAAGTATTTATTACATCGCTTGAGGAAACCCATACATTTCGCAGCATTCTTGAAGACATCGAATATGTGATCATTCCAACATTTATAAGTTGTTATTGAAACACATACCTAGAATCGAACGTTTTCGACTTCGGCGATGCAAGTGCCATTCATAAATAATGGCTTTAATGACAGCAGACAGCATTGTGTTTTGGAAGCATTAAATTCCAATTTATTGATAGTTTCCCCTTTGGTTAGGCTGTTAATATCGGAATTTAATGAGCTTAACATACGCTGCCGTTCCCGTTCTACAGCCGAAGAGTAGGGACGTGAGTCCAGGAACGAATATGAAAAGCAGAGAATACTGTCATCAGCAAAGGAATATTTTTGATTAAAAATAGCAGATAAGCGATCATTTAAAAAAAGTGTTAATAAAAAGAATGTCGACAACAGAATGGAACCCTGGGGCACACCAACATTTATTTTGTGAATATCAGACTTGAAACCGTCCAAGACAACTTAAAGAAGAAAGTCATCGATCCCAAATGCAAGCATTTTCGACAAAATGGCCTGATGCCAAATTTTGTCAAATGCGAGATTGATGTGCGCTTTGGTTCTACTTTCCGGTGACACATGCTGTCAAATCACCAGTGGACCTGTTTCTACAAAAAATCGTAATGCTGGTCATTGAGGAAGTTTCGTGTTTCGAAATATTTTATGAGCTGACGGTTTGTCAGCGTTGCCATGACTTTGGAAATATTTTAGGGACGGGCTAGACAAATGCTGTTTTTCATTTGCTCGAAAAGAACCCTAAATAGTAGTAGTTTTGCCAGCGAGAAAGAACACATCTTCAGAAGAAGGGGAGATATACCACCTGGACCAGCGAATTGGTATATATTAAGATCTTGAATTTTGTTACTGTACGAGTGCGAAAGTGGATTCGCTCCATCAAAAATTCTACACATTTACGTGCAGGCGGGGACAAACCACAATTTCTAAGTGTTGAGCTGGCCGAAAAGTGTGCAGCAAGCAGATCGGGCCTATCCCAATAGCTAACAGCTACAATGTCATTATAAATGAGCGTTGGGATAAGGGATGAGGCAGAATTTCTAATGTTTTTGAAAAGCGACCAAAAATGTTTACTACCTTTGGGACATTGTAGTATTTTAGTGTCAGTTCTTCGTATTGAAATTTCACACACTTAAGAAAAACGTTGCAGTCATTCCTGGCTCATTTAAACTTTTTTCGGTTTACCTATCCCGGGTTGACCTTCTACCATAAGATCGAAAAAATACTTCTCTAAATCAGACAGCCTCTTTACAGTTCCAGTTGATACACTTAATCCGATGAGGGACAACGGATCCCATTCCAAAGAGTATAGTCTCTGTGATAATATCAGTAGTGGCATCCACGTCGCTATCGAGGAAACATAATGACCAGTTAAAATTCCTAAAAAAGCTGTTAATTATACTCCTAAACGGTTCTTTAAGAATCCTTTCTCTAACTGTGTTGTCGGCATACGAGGAAGTGCTTCGACGACGTACATACCCCAGTGCCGGAATAACATTGACGATTCTCGCGATATAGTTGGCAGCAGCGAGTCTATATCTTTTTGCAGTTGGATACATGCCACCAAAAGATGCAATAGCGTATTTAATGGATTCATCTATCTACGGTGGGTTGTACTACTTCACTTACTATTCCAGTGATTTGAACTGGGTGTGAACGCGTTAAAATCTAGCTATCTGGGAAGTAATGCGCCAGAAAGAACAAAAAGGCGTGATAGACTGAAAGTTAAGTCTTTAAATTACGTCCTCTCGATATGAAAGTGCAGTGGAATTGTCTAAGTAATTCCTGTAGTTACACCATGAAAGGCTTTTATTCTAGATGATACTGTGTTGAATTGAGAAGCAGCATTGAAAGAATCATTAAATCTTCTATAAGACGACCTATGATTAAGGTATCTCTGACAACAGACATGCTGCAGAATTTATTTAAAATTTTTTCTTTAGTGGCGAATTCGGGTAAATTGGTGTCTGAGATTAAGGGCAATTGAATAACTGAATTTCACGGCAATACTTTCTTGGGCGTATCTCACGTGAACCTCAAAGACGTGGTCAGACCTTCTAAATACTTCTTTTATATACTACTTGACAAAAAACAGCCGAGCATCTACGACCAATCGGTGATAAAGTTTTCAGTACTTTATTTTTCCAATACCAGTAGGAGTGATTGAGTTCTGAATTCCCACTCTTTCGCCAAACCGATGATGAGAAAAAGTCTATTAAACTAATATCATCAATCAGATTACACTTAAATTCGTTGTAGTGGTACGATAAGACATGAAGTCCTCTCCTTCAAAAGCCCTTTTGAATTGCTTTGACACCTATCTCCTCAATAAAACATCATCTTTTTAGTTGATGGAGGTAATGAAAAATTACCAATTAAGAGCTAAGAGCTATGTGGTAGGTATTCCCTACATCTTAAAAAAAAAAAAAATTACACCCAACAAAGTCACTAAATCAACTGATGCAAAGCCCTGACAGAGCTCCTTCTGCAGCACCGCCATCACCTCCGCTAAGCAGCACAATGACGAAGACGATGACGACGCCGATGAAAGGAGAGAAGCGCCCTAAAAGATGATGATGTGTAAGATGATACCGTGATTCGGGCAATGGTGTTTGTTGGTGGTGGGAGCTGTCGAGGAAAATGATGACGATCTTTTACTACTACCACACTATTCATTTCATCCTGTCGATGGGATGATAAATCATTTTTCGTGAATCAGCGAAATCTTGTAAGCGGCAAACCGAACACAAATCGCCAAACAACATTCACTCAATGGGGGGGTGGCGGCTCCAAGCTTACCACCACCACGAATAGCACCAATCAGTTTTCATCTCTTCACTTACAACACACAATTGCCAGTGAAGAGAATCTCTCTTCGGCCTCATTCATCCATCCAACCAAAGTAACCATCCATCCATCCATCCATCCATCCATCCATCCATCCATCCATCCATCCATCCATCGGTCCATCATCCATCATCAGTCGCATCATCATCTCCGTCGTCATCGTCATCATCGCAAAAAAAAAAGAAATCAAGAACACCACCAGTACCAGCATCAGCAACATTCAGCACAAATCTTCCAGCGTCAAACTCAATCCGAACCGAACAACCGAGATACAACTGTTTGCTGGGCAGGACAATTGTTGTGGCAACACAAATCACTACACAACAACAACAAAAACTAAAATATCAGGCGAAGAAAAAAAGACGTCCAAAACCAAGTCAGCCGCTGCTAATAAGATAATGTTGCCGATGTGATGAGGACGACGACGATGATGATAATGATGATGATGACGACGATGGTGATGATGTGATGATGACAATGGGGACGGATGACGATGACGACTTTTGTTGCCCTCATCATCTCCTTATTCGTTTTCTTTATTTTCCTATTGTTTGCTCATTGTCTCTGTGTAGTTTTCTGTTTGATGCGCTGGATGATGAAGAGATGATCCGTGCTCCTCGTTTGGCTTAAATTTGTATCTGCACGGATGGGGCAGATCACGAATTCCTTGTACAACACCATGCATCTAAGTGGAGTCTGGCTCTGAATTTCTTCGTTCCGTCCAATTGGCTGAACACACCGGATACTACTCTCGTGAGCCGAGACGACCGTCGGGACGTGGTAAAAAGATCAATCATCGTGTAAAATGGTCGGTGAAACTAAATAAACGTGTTTCAGTCGATTTCTCAATTAGAATCTGTGCAATGATCCACAGATGGGGGTGGAGGTGGAGATGGTAGTGAAAATGCCTCCGCCCGGGCGATGTGAAATTCAAGAAGTACATTCGAAGATATAGTTTCACCATGGATGAGGAGATAATTTTCTATGGAATCTACTCAGCACATTTGGAAGTCAATTAACAGGAGAAACTATTTTTGGCTGTTGTATGGTACTCGTTTGTGTGTATCTACATATGTTCCGGGGATGAACTCTGCCAATATTTATTGATGTACCAATAAATTAAGACTGGATTGTGTCAATAGTACATATTACATTCGACAGCCTAGAAACAGAAGCGATATATATGGATTCTTAAGTTTTGGTAAGAACGGGTTTCTGGCAGCCTTAAACACATTTGTTTTAAGTTCAAAGAATTTCTGCTTTCACTTAAGCATGGTTATTAAATTGCTAATTAAATACAAAAGATTTATTGAAGGTGACAAAGTACAAGCCCGAAATTGTCGCCAACAATTTAGTGGTATACCCAATTGTTTTCCCGATTTCTAAAAGCAAACGACATTCGTGCTGAAAAAAAAAAAAAAACAAGCCTCGTTTTGTTTTGGGAGCAAGATGTGCACTCCTTTGAATGATTCGGCTGATTGGCACAGGATTGGTATGATGATGCGGTCCTTTAAAAATTCATGCATTCTATGTCTTCCAATACTGAGAAAAGCGAGAATTATCGGCTGTTAGGATCGTTTTCAAGTTGCTAAAAGAACTAAACAATAATGAGTTGAATCTAGAGCCTTGATCGCAACCTATAACCCAAGAAACTGAAATTGCACACGTTACGAGCTTGCAGAAAGGTATTCTGCAATAACTCCCAACACATTTTAAAATATTTGCTTTCCAACTTAAAACACTGGGACATGGTTAGCGATGCAGTACCGTTAATTTTGTACGATTATCGACTAGAACTAGAACTATCCAGCAAGAGTCCAAAACTGCCTATGAAGGATGTTTACTGATGTCTAGAACTAGCAGCCCTTATGGAGTTTTCTATAATTTAACCATAGTAAGAGGTGATTCATCGTAATCACGCATAACTCCTATCAAACTGCTTTGTCATTTTTGTTCAGTATCGTTTGGCAAGTCAACATGGAAAGACTCACATCAAATCAGCGTTCTGTGATAAATGTTTTTCGTGCGATTCGAGGAACTTACGCTGCGCATATTCGACCTACTGAAACCACTATTGCCAATACCATTCGCAAATTTTAAGTCCCAGTTTACATTAGTGGATGATTCTGGACCGGTTAATCCACATCCAGCACGTAGTGAAGTGACTATAGCAGCTCTAGCTGAGAGTGTACGCGAAGACCGTGACGAATCGATTCGTCGTCGTTTTCAGCAGCTTAGGTTGGCGTATTTTAAGTGAGGATCTCGGCCTAAAAGCGTACAAAATTCAATTTGTGCAAGAATTGAAGCAAGGTGACTTGAATTTGCGTCATATTTTCAATGGGCTCTGGAAAAACTCAATGGAAATCCGATGTTTTATCGTGAAATTTTGTTCAGTGATAAAGCCCATTTCTGGCTCAATGGATACGTTAATAAACAAAATTACCATATTTGGGCTGATGAGCAACGCGAAAAGTACCAAGAGCTACCATTACATCCATTAAAAACAACGGTATGGTGTGGTTTATGGGCTAGTGGAATTATTAGTCCACATTTCTTCAAAAATGAGGAAAATCAGAGTGTTACCGTCAATGGTAACCGTTACCACGCCATGTTAACGAACTATGTGCTTCCTGAAATTCAAGCACATGGCCTCGGTGAGCTCTGGTCCGCTGTGTAAGCAGAAAATCATGTGTAGGGAGATGAATATCAGTAAGGAAAACACGTCACGCTTCTAAAATATGATTTGGGAGACACCAGCCACTTACTCACAGAAGCATTGAAACTAAAACGTAAGTCAAAATCAATCAAATTCTGTCATCAAGACATACGCCTGAGCTCGTTCCGAATGATGGTTTGATGGCGAGCCGCGAGAAAGGTGTCAAAACCTCAGTGAAAATGTATCAAACATACATTTTAGAGAACGTTTTGCAACTCCACCTTCCAACAAGGCTGCGCTCCAGCTTATAAAGCAAAAACGACTTCAACATGGCTTAAAAACCAAGTTCCGAACATTATTTCTATGGAAGATTGACCTCGATTTACTGGACTAGACCGTTCTGGAGACTATAGCAGATTCAAAAGCATGTACGAGTTTGGATGCGACCAAACAACGCTTGAGAGCGGGAGTGAACCTAAAAGACATTGTCATCTCCAGCCAAATCTGTCAGTCTGTAGAAATTTTACATATTTGATGAGGTTTTAAGGAAATCTGTGCTAACCTCGAGTAGGTGTGCAATATTTAGAGAAGGGGTACATCCCTTGCAGAAGTTCAGGACACTTCGGCGTCATTTTGCACAGCTAAATATTTTCATGGAGTACGGTTGTCCCTGGATTTTATTGTTTTTTCCACAAATTTGTGTACACACAAAGCAACTACAATAACTAATTCCACAAAAACGGACTATCCGCTCCGTAGGTAAAAAAGTAAGAAGAGACTTTCCCAGTGTCATTGACTAGCAGGGCCAAGAATACTCTGGGAATTGTGAAGTTCCTGAACCGCTGCAGGATGTGCTTTCCGACAGAACAACACCGTTTTTGAAGACATTGTTATAACCAACGAACTGACCGGAAGTGGTTTTAACGGGTTTTTTAACTATGAAAATAGGTTCTCATGTTATTGTCAATAGAAAAGAGCATCTGCCCCGATATTGAACGTTCATACATCCAACGAGTATTAAATGGCCAAAATGCAGTAGCAGGAGTAGAACCAATAGAACCAAACATTACGCTAAATTCACCCAAGATGATATCGGCGACGAAACAGCTTCTAAGCGCCTTCATCATCAGAAGATAACAAACATTACTTTCGCGAGGCAGATTAAGCTGAGTGATGGGTAGTCTCTTACACGATACAGTAAAGGGTTCTTAAGCTTTATTACCGAAAAGAAGACCCTAGAAAGTGTAATAAAATGTGTTTGTTTCATATGACTACAAACAATAAGTTAACAGCGAAAAGGCCAGCTACTGAGAAAAATCGTCACCGTCCGGAAATTTCGTTTACGCTCCCGATGTTCAACTATTGTAGTTTTGTGAAGAAAACATGATTCGGCACGCTAATACAGCTATCAGGATACTCAACTGCAATGGTCAGACTAATATGGTCCTACCGAACCATTTTAACACTATTTAATTCGTAGGACGTTGCAAGATCTTTTTTAGAATGGTAGCACAAATAAGCAGGGCGTTTTTTGGATCCGATGTTATAGGCAGACTTAGGCAAGAAGACTTGAGTTTTCGGCATGTAAACGAGCGAGACTTATGAGCAGTGCCCTAGCTATGATTTTAAAATTGTCCTCGGCGGTTTTATTGCAAACCAAAGAAGAGAGGGCATCTTTGGTAGTAATGTGTGCAGCAAGGTGCAACCTTGTCGTAGCTAGCACGCGGTTACAACATCTAGATATTCACAAGGGAACTTGGAGAACCACCAACCAGATTATGAATGTATTATGAATGTCCGAACGTTCCGAGGGGCCAACTCCGACTTGGATAATTGTCTTGCTGTAGACAAGCTACGGTTGTGGATATCTCGAACATCGCAAAGGCAAGCTACCACTGTGACACTGACACTGTGTGACGTCGGATGGCTACAATCCCAAGAGATCGCTAATTCGTTTTTCGATCGAGTCTCCCTTTATCTCTTAAGAGGTTATACGCAGTTAGAATTTTCAAAAAAATCGATCCGGTGAGTACTTTTCGAGATATACGCATATTTGTAAGGACCTTTCGGACTCTTCAAAATGTAGACGGAACACAAATCGGAGTATCAACTGCTCTTTTCTTTTTTTGTGTTGCCAGGTATTAAATGGCCTTATGAGTAGTCCATTTTATTCCTGATGACTAACTAACTAACAGGGTCCATCTTATGGCCCTGGAATAGATGACTCCATGTCAACCGATCCGCCTGAAATTTTAACACAATCTTCGACCTCAGGCATTGGTCGAAGGAATAAGATTTCGAGTAATTATTTCTATTTTTTTAAACAATTTTACGTGGCAATTTTGGTCGAAAACTCAAAGTTTTTTTAACGGAGCCGCCATTTTTTTTTCAGAAATCAAAATTTCGATTATTCGATTTCGATTTTAGATGAATTAAACCGGAGATATCGTGAACACCGCCGAACACCTTCTTTCGGAGAACCTTTAGGTGATCGTCTGCAGTAGCACACAAGGTCTATATTTTTTACAAATCAGTGAATTGTGCGTTCGGTAGGCCGATATTTTGGATCCCATTCAGCATACCCTCAAATAAAATCGAAGTATTGTACGATAGGAATAACGCCCGAACTTTCTTTAAATAGCAAAGTACTTGACAAGTGCCTTTAATGAATATTCCTTTCTTTAGCCACAAAAGGTTTGAGCAGCCATAAAGAGACTTGATACTGGAGTGATAAAGAGACTCGGACTCAGACTGGCAACCAAATCCCTAATGTTCAAGAACCACTGGAAGGCATATACCTATTAAATTTGTCGTTCAAACCTTTTTTTAGCGTGCTAAGTGAACTTTTTTTCCCACAATCATCAGTAAGGACTTGTGTGGCCTCCGCCCCGGCAAATCGAATACGGATCAACACTTCATGTTTAGATCAACATTAGGGCTGCAAACATATAAAATTCCCATAAAGACTTTTGCTGTGTGATTTGAAAACTCCTTTTCAAATATCGTATCCCAAAAACCAAGAAGCTACTCCACAAAATCCTAATTCAGTCAGTCTTTAAGTGGAGTGTTGAATGGACAACGATACTGTAAGATACATGTTTAGATGAACGACATTCTGTGTGCGAGAAGAACAAATGAAAGAGGAAGCACATCCGTCCGAAATATCCAAACAGCTAAGATATAACGACGAAATACGGACTATTATGCTACATTGGTTCGGCCAAATCAAATGAATGGACGAAAATGCTCCAGCTAAGACAGTCTTCGAATATCAGCGCCTTGTTTGGATTGTCAAGAAAAACTGTCTTTGCATCACTGATTAAATAACCGCTGATGAAAAGCAATTAAGTGATTTTAACAATTGTTAACAATTCCTAGATGGGCTCCAGAGAACATTAAAGCAGATGGCAATATAGATCTTACGCTGGAAGTGATCGTTCTGTTTTTTTACAGCTACAGAACTTTACTAGGATCATATACAGTATCTTCATTTATACGGCTTATAGACTTGATTTACTGGTCCAATTTTTGTAGATCCAACAAGTTTTTTGAGTCGATAAGCTTCATCTGTTAATATTTTTCAATGGTCATTATAGTGATCGATAGTAGATTTTCCTGATTCTATCTTCTTTCAAAACTTCTCACTTCCCATAACTTCTCACTGGATCACCGAAATCCAGCAGCGGTTAGCTCGGTTAGTTTTTAGATCGAAAGATCGCGTTAAATCCTACGATTGGCATATGAAACTTTTAGAGTTTAAAAAATTGTTTGAGATTCAAACCTTATGGTTGGTTTAAAATCAGTAGTCTAACTAAGATTCCAGGAAAAAACCTAAAATGGGCACAATAGACCTAACCGATGATCAATCATAAAGCAGCCCATACACCTTCACTCATCTTTACCATGAGCCGTGGATTAGACATGGAAGATTAGTCCTAGTGCCTGGTGCACCTAGCAATGGTTCAATGCTCCACAGTCTTCTACTACTCATGTAAGCTCCTCAATTTTTCACCGGCACGAATATCACAAGCTTTGAATCCTTACAATGTTAAAAATGAGCTTGGATTCATCTTTCCATATTCTCAATGCTGACAGCCATTCCACTATAAGGTTTCCATTCGGCCATTAATTACTTTCCTGACATTTTCTTTCCGCCTATTGATAACACGTTCTTTTTTCGGTGTGTGAGGTCATATGTACGTGCCGTGAAAGCTGTTTGGCATCAAAGACCAAATGATGTTGAACGCTTTGATCGAAATCTGACTCATCAAGAATTCTAGCTATATGAATCTAGCGATTGCAACTGTAACTATCCTTTCCTTGCAACTATGTATTGTACAATAGTAATCCAAATCTATGTTGGCAATGAAAGGCGATTCTTTTGATTGAATTTTTTTTATAGACCGAAGATCACCAGTTCTTCTTATGATATTGTGCTACGCCATGGCGAGAGCAACGAGAGAGAAATAGGAGAGCCAGCAAGGGAGGGCTAAATATCCTCTCCCCTGGCCACGATTGTTGCCACGCAAGCATCAACCGCCATAGGCGAGGACTCTTTTAAACCTGCACCGATTGCTTTTAGCTTGAAAAGAGGACTAACGAACCTTGGATAACCCGAGGAAAAACGACAGGGATGAAATCAGACGAATGGGTCACCTACAAGGTCGAATCAAGTAATAAAAGTAGCATAGTGCCTGTGTAGTTGCAAAATTTAATATCAATAGGCAGTAGTCACCTATGAGCGACCGGATAAACCGGTGCTAAAGTTTGCCTCGACAAGCCACACATACCGTATGCATCGACTGACGGACCCCCTCCAGCAATACCAACAAGCTAGAGCAGGAAAGATACGATTTGATCATTGGATACGACGCTAACTCTTATCACTCACAATAGGGTAGCACGGAAACAAACTCTCGAGATGAGTCCTATTCCCATACATAATAGATCATAATCTTTTAATCGATAATCGCGGCAGGTATTAAATATCACCCTGCTGAGTAACTCTGACATGCTTGCCGTAAACAACTGAAAGGTATCTTTGGACATATCATTCTCTGATCACAGAAAGATCAAGTTTAATGTCAAAGACATAGCCATACCCCCAAAATACTTACAGCAGAGATAGATCAAGAACTTTGTGTCCTCAGCGGACTCAAAATGGAAGCTCCCGCCGAAATAGATATGCATCGGAAACCTGGAGATGATCTTCACCCAGGGTTTTAAACAAGCATGCCCTACGAAGATTAGGGAATCCACAAACTACATACACACATTTCTGGACTAAAGAACTACTCGTATATTGCCTTAGGAAGAGGTACGAACACTTTTTAATGCAGCCAAATCTGTGTTCCGACTAGGAGATATACAAGGCTAGTCATAGTCTAAAGAAATACAACAGCGCAATCTGCAGCGCTAAGAGAAAATCATCATTATCAGAAATTTTTGTGCTAGTCGATATCGATGTCCACCACACCACCAGGCTAACTAACGCATGCCAAATCAAACAAGATATGATAACAGAAGATCCGTAGCAAGACATTGTATTCATCGCTTTTAGACATTTCACATAAGTTATGTCATTTTGTCAAGCGGAGAGTTGTAGTAGCAGTATCGCTATTACACTCGTAGCAATTTTATTCGTAAGCGTCTATTTAAGGAATCATCCTTTTTGAATGTCAAATCACCCATTTAACAATCAATCAGTACGACTAAAGGTCACCAGTGCATCATTACAGCAAAACAAATAAAGTATCTTCCACATCATCGGCCACAAATATCTGAAACCATTTTCCCATGAATCCAATCCATCATCACAAATTCCTCATCAGTAATCGCAATTCACCATCAGCGGATGACTCTTCCCATAAACTACGCCACCACATATGAATACGAGAAAAAATATCCCCTGTGATTCTGTTCGCATAGTAGGACGGGGTATATGTGTCAACTCGACCAAAGGTTAACGACAATTATTACCAAACAAATTGTCAGGCGTGCAAGCATGCAATGCCTGTTGCTGCTGCTGTTGTTGCTGCTTTAGGCCCGAAAACTACAAAATTTACGTAGCGCACAACGGCAACAATAAACTTGAAAAGCCCTCTGAGCGTTTCTTTTATCGCATTGTGACCATCTGTGCCGCGCACAGCTCCAGTCAGGATAATGATTAGAAAAATGGCTGACATCTGATTTGTTGGTACAAAATATTATAACGACCCGATTCGGTCCCAGATACGAAACTGGCCAAGATGCACATGCTTACTGTTGCTGTTACCGATACTGATGCTGCAACTGGCTACGCGACATTTAACATTGTAAATCTCAGAGAGAGAAAGAGAGAGAGAGAGAGTAAGTATGTGTGGTGTTCCTTGGGCATTTCGCACAGCAGCACAGTAGCAATCGAGCCGATGAACCACTGCACAGAACATACAGATGACAGAATAAGAAAAGAATAAGTAGAACTTGCCTGCCTTGCTATTGCTTTAATGCCTTTTATGTAAGAGCGCGCTACACTTGGCGGCATCAGAAGCGTTTTACTTTTGCGCGTTGACCTGTCAATTGACGACTATTGAAATGTCAGCTTGCTCGTCGTTGTCGTCCAAGTATTATATTGTAGTTGCGTGCATGTAGCGCGCAATCGCGCTTCTACAACAAAGATTCACGATGACGCAGAGCGGTTTTTTATGGTCAGCAATTGGTTTCGGTTATGTCCATTTTAAGTGGTACGCGCGCTGGCAAGTGCTGCTCACAGTTGTTGCTCCTGCTGCCGCATCCAACTTATATTATCTTTCAACGATCTACGCGCGACCATATACGAGCATCTCTATACACAAGTATATCTATAGAAAAAAAATCGTACGAATTTGTGACGCGAGAGAAGAGCGATTTGGAAAACGACCCATAATGAGCTGTGGTCACAGGAACGGCACCGCTCTATGCATAGATAAGTCACTGATATGCCGCCAGCTTGGTGATGTGCTTCGCTGGTGGTGGTTCTTGTCTTTACTCTGTGCGAGCAGATATGAAGCGCGCTTTTGTAAGACCTGAAAGATACATTGATTCGACGTGCAGATAACTTTAATTACACAATTTTCTAGCTGCTGTTCAGGTGAACTGTGCATGCTGCTGACATGTCGTCTATAAGTACAATTACACTCCAGGGGACACATACTGATGACTGCTGTTATACCAGTTACTCGTATTTCGTCGATTTCGGGCGGCAGCGGGTGTGGCCATGAATGTGAACCACGAAACGACAACGCCAACGACAACAGTGACTAAGAAGATCAACTGACAGCGATAGTGTGATTAGTTGTGTTTTGCGAAGATTCGTTATGTGTTGTCAATTTTATGTACGACTTTACGACGATTTCTGTACGATTACTAAGCGCAGCGTACGGTGTGTTTATTTCAATTAATTTTCAATTTATATTATGTGCTTCCAGGGCGCGTACACTCGGAAGACGATAAGAAACGATGAACAAGTTTTTTGACGAAAATACTAAAAGAGATTTGGACGAGCGATTGTTTCAAAATGGGAAGCGATCATGGCTTGTGTTTCATAGTGTTCAATGATTGGGTGAGATCAGAGAGTATTTTCAGTAACGGATAGGAACATGTTGATCGTATCACTTTCCGTATAACACTACTACGCAGTTAAAGGGGAATCATGTTTTAAATTAATAAACTCCTAGCAGAACTTGGGTACCGCTACTGTTGTAGAATTGCACCAATCATTGCCGATAAAAGAAGATTGATTTGTTAGGTGTTTCGTTGCTATGAGTACCTGTATGCTTGTTTGGATTTCTCGAAAATAGGTCGACGCCAAATAAATTGGTATTTCTTTTAAACTAAACCGATCCTATGTCTCATTTTGTTGTTACTCACGTACGTATGTACTCATAGGTAAAGTCAAACAAATTGTCATAAATCCTTGTCACTGTTCTGTTCTGTTGTAATCATGTTCAACAAACGGTTCGTGATGTATGCGATCGTATAATGATCTGTGATTTAAATTGTTTTGTCTTCAAAAAGGCAAACCAACAACCCTGGTAAGCCATATTTGTACAGAACAACGTGACGCTTTATATAAGTAAAGAAAATAGAACGATAGTTCTCCGTTTCTTGCATAAGTCTCGTGAAAAATCATGAAACGAGTAAGATCCACAGATATGCATGCTTAAAAATGTATCAGTAGTAAAACCAAGTTTTCAAAAAATAAAAAAAACAGTGGCATCACTTCATTACTTTTTGTTCAAAAAAAAAAAAAAAAAACGCGTAAATGCTTGTATAAATGAGTGCGTTCAGGCTTTTAGCTGATTAGATCCAAATGTACATAATGCCAAATCTGACAAAGACGAATTGCCAGCAGCTATGTACATATATATGTTTAAAATTAACACTCATCTCTAATATGAGAGCTGGAAATCAAAACAGGGCGAGAGCGCGATATAAGGAGATCAATTTTCGCGCAATTTTAGTCGCAACGCTGAAGGGCAACGCTGGTAGCTAGTTACAAACTTGATGGTCATTTATATTTGATGTGTCAATTTTCAGAGCTGAAGTAAACAAATGTTAAGCAAAACAACTTAAGACGTTCATATATCACCATGGAGTGGATTTAGAAAAACAATAACAAAAAATGTACGGTTTTAGGGAGATTAAAAGAGAGTAAATCACTATAAGATAGCTAAAGACATTCTGTACCAAACTGGTCGAGACAAGGTGGTAGATGACATCATGATGAGTAAGGTTAGGCTAGGTTATGTACCATTAGACCAACCCACTTAGGTCTAATGGTACGGCCACTGTTAACGTCTATATTGCCTAGATAACTCTACCCATTGTAGAATGTAGAAAGTAAGCTGGGCATGTACAGAGTAGGTTGACAACTGTTTCCTCTTTTTCCTCGTCTATGCAGCTGCTGCAAAAATCATTAGTAAAGCCGCCAAGCTTTCTTGTATGCATGTTTGTGTCCAGTGATGACACGTATGATAGCGCTGAGGTCTTTCCTATTTTAAAAGACCAAACTCTTAGAGCGATCCAGATCTAGCTTTGGCCGCGTTTATTTGGTCGCTAGAGAAGTTGATTCAACAGTCTGTCTATTAGTATCCAGCTTCAGTAATAGTTTACACGTAGCGATTGGTATAACGATTCTACCCTTTTCCGCTAGGAAAAGATAAGTAGCATAAGTAGGATAAGTAGATTAGTTCCAATCATGGCTCTTCCTCTGGAATGTCTCTGGGCTCCGGCAATCAACATATGTGAAGGTTAAACTGCACTGTCATCTCCCTAAAGCATGATCGGCAGTCAAACGCGGTTTTCGAATTTTGTAAGGCTGAGTCCACGGCCTGTTATCCGAAAAGAGATCAATCGTTGATCCATCCGTATAGAAGTGGATTGACTTGTCATCCATAAAAAAATCTTCCTCAAAGAAGGATCTACTGTAGAGGAGACGCTTACATGAAAGTTTTTGTCAAACCAGGTATGGTGTAATCGATGTTCTCTGTAAGGAATCCAAGTGTACTCGATATAGTATCGAGAGGTGTCAAGTGAAACAGAATTATCAGTGCCGGAGAGGAGGTAGTACGTAAAGCTCCCCCTATGTATAGACATGCTGTCCTTTTTAGACAGTTGACTGCAACGCCTAAGGAAGTCCAACAGACAACCACCCCGTAGGTGAATATCGGTCTTACACCCGATACGTATTGCCATTGGGTAATGCAAGGTTGAAGGCACCATTTCTTTCCAATGAGTTAAGCGAGCAACGACATGTTGAAGACATGCATTCGAAATTCGTTACTAATAGGCTGTGGACTTCATACATGAAATCCTCTTTTACAGATACTATGGTTGAATACCAGTCCATGAATCTTTAGGACTTAGAGGATGGCATTGTCCTAATTAAGAAACATTGCAATAAAAAGCGGATGGACAGGGATAAAATGCAACAAGTATTAGCAAATATTCGAAATGAGGGGTGGGAAAATTGGCCACCTTGCCAATATAGAAAGCCAATCGTTTTGACAAAGACACGTTGAAGAATATAATCAATAAAAGCCATATTTTCTTACAGAGGTACAATGGAAACTTTGTACCATCATCATTTTTGTGAGGGCTGAGGCTTAATACTACGACTTAAAAACTAACAAAAAGATTTAAACGCTAGGAACCAAGGGAATAGTGGAGGAGATCTAATTTGGAACGAGAAGTAAAATCAAAAACGGAGAGGTTTGAGTTTACATTTTAGAGCATACGGGAGATTGGTTCGTTGGAACCATAAGACGTGCGGTGGACCAGTAGATAGAAGAGACGAGGACAACGTAATTTACGTAGGTTGGTATTGAAGGAAGTTGAATTGTAAAGGGATGCGCAGTCGATCGAATCTGAGAGCAGTCAATGGATGAAATTAATGTCAGCTATGTCCCTTCGTTCTTCCAAGGCATTCAAATTGATAAGTTTAAGGCGACAATGATAGGGAGGAAGGATTATAGAGTCGTTCCAGGATAGCTCACGGAAAGCAAATTGGACTAAATCACGTTAAATAGCCTCAATTCAGGTAGCATAAACTCGGCGAAAAAGGGGAACCAAGCTTGGCTGGCATATTCAAGCAGGGGGAAACGAAGGTGACATAGAGACAACTGGTTACGAACGGTTTGGAAAATTTCTTGGACCACCGTTTAATAAAGCCAAGTGATAAGTTAGTTTTAAGGATCATCTTATCGATATGCGAACGGAAACTAAGCTCTCTCTCGAATAATATGCCAAGGTCTTGAAAATTTTGAATCAGCGGAATGGTTCGGAGAAGAGAAGAATTGCATAAATGTAAGAAGGTTATACGAGGTTGGGCCAACAAGTCGATAACAATTTAAATAAGCAACATTCTTTCCGGCGAAAAAAAGTTTAATTTTTCAGCACAATCTCTTTTTAACTCGACACACTTCGTTCAACGTTTCTCCAATTTGTTGATGCCCTCCAAATAATACGATTTCTCGAGGCCCTCAAAATATGTGTTTGTTTCATCGATCACATGTTCATTCGACCCAAATCTTCTTACCGCCAACCCATTTCTTCATATTTGAAAACAGGAAATAGTCGCAGGGGATTTAATCTGGAGAATATGCTGAATGAGGGAGCAATTCGTAGCCTAATTCATGCAATTTTGCCTGCGGACTTGTGCGTTGGTGCGTTATCTTGCAAGCTAACTTTTTTCCTAGCGCCTCACCAAGAAGCCGGTGATCGTTTTACAATTTCATGACCTTATTGACCAACAGACTCACCTTGGCCTTCGTCGGCTTCGATGCCCCAGAAATCTATCGTCTGGACTGTTTTTTGATCTCTGGTATGTTGTGATGAATCCATATTTTGTCCACGGTTACGAAACGATATAAAAACCCGTTCGGTTTATGATTGAACATCGCTAAACACTCCTTTAAAGTTGTCAAACAATTGCATTTGTTTTCAATTGTGAGCAAATGCAATATCCATCAGGCACATAGTTTTTTTTTTGTTTTTTTTTTTTTTTTTTTTTACGCATAAAATAGTGTTTTATAAGCACACTAACTTTTTTTGGTGGATAATGCCTACAAGTACATGCAGCTAAACAAGAAGCATACAAAGCGACGTTGCAACGAAGGACGACAGCCTCTTGTAATCTCTACGAGGAGAAGAGGCGGGAAGAATAATGACTTCTCCAGAAGAAGAAAAATAGCAGAAGCTCGCGATCGAAGACATTAAGAGTTTTGACTCCAGTTTTACCAACTGGTAAAAAAAAAAAACATCAAGGAAAGAAGATCCGTACAGAAACCTGTAGAAATGAAGAAGTAGTTGAGTCACAGTCGGTATTGAGAATATGGAAACATTTTTTCTGCAGACTGTATAACGACGATGAAACTAACACTCCTCTGACGGATGTAAGGATAGCAATATCTAAGCTAAAATCCAACAAATCAGCCGGACCCGACAGCTTACCGGGTGAGGAATTCAAAGTTGCTGGAAATGACTTTATGGAGAGTATGCATTAACTTATTTCTCAGATCTGCTCAGAAGATGAATGGAATGCCGGATGAATGGTATCTCAGCACCCTATGTCCGATCTACAAAAAAGGAAACACCTTCAACTGCGTCGACTATATACAGGTATCCTCAACATCGGATACAAGGTCTTATCTGCCATATTGTGTGAACGGCTGAAACCCTTTTCCAACAACCTGATTGGTCCCTATTAATGCGGTTTCAGTCCAGCAATCGACCAAATCTGCGCATTCAACTAGAACCTGGAAAAAATTTAAGAAGTTAAAATCCATACCCACCATCTTTTCATAGATTTTAAGGGCGTATATGACAGCATTTATAGAGTTGTAAGAGTCATGTCTGGTTTTGGCATCCCTGGTAAGCTCCGTCAAAATTAAGGTAACCGACAAGTTAGTTTTAGACAAGGTGATGCGGTCTGTGCAACTACTAGCGTACGCCGCCGATGATATTTACATAAATGTGAAAACATAGTGGTCTATCACCGTTACGATTAAATATATATTTTCAACAAGTAGGGACACAAAACATCGACGAATTGGACAGAACGTCACAGTAAATATCTATAATTTCGAGGTACTAAGGGACTTTGTCTATCTTGGTTCTGCAATAAATTCTGCCAACAATACCTTAGCAGAAATAAAACGAAGGGTCACTCCTGCCAATCGCTGGAAATCGAGTAGTTAGATCCTATCCCGAAAAATTAAGGAGACTCTATGTAAGACCTTGATCATCCCAGTTATACTTATGGAGCTGAAGAATAAACTCTATCGAAGAGGCTTTAGAGGATGAGATTCATCTAAGAACTATACTAGCTGTACAGTCACCTAGTCAGAAAATTGCGCAATAATCGCTGAGAATGCTTCGGTTTTTAGAGTGTTCGAATTTAGCCCGGAAAGGCAAGTAGAGTAAAACCTCACCTTAAGTAGCGCGCACAAGTAAAAGGGACCTCAACCGACTTCTATACCCAAGGCTGAAACGCTTTACATCATTAAGTAATTTTACGTAGTCAACAGTTGGACCCTGACACCTGAGCCCTCAATGAACCTAATAATTCCTCTGGGAACTTCTCTCTCACATTCCAACATAAAAGCAAGATGAAAAAAAAAACCTTTAATGCTGAGTCGACAGGGAAACCTTCAAAATCAATCACCTCTTCGAAGTATGGGCCGACATTCTTCTCTCCTTGGTATCACAAATTATTAGATTCCCTTAGTCTTCAACTTGCCTTCAAAATCGTCGAGTTCTAATTTGACCGCAACTATTGGGTATATATTTTTATTCGTGCGGTTTTTTTTCCAAAATTTGAACGTTTATTTAAGAAAAACATGTGCAATAGTATTATTCAAAGTATTGCCCATCTGAAGCTATGACTTTTTCCCATCTTTCTGGCAATTTGTGGATCCCATTCCAAAAGAACTGCGCCGACTTGGCAACCAAGAATGAATCAAGCCAATTTTTAATATTCTGCTCTGATGTGAACCGTATTTCAGTAGGGGCGTTCTGCATCGACCGGAACAAATGGTAGTCAGAAGGGGCAAGGTCTGGGCTATAAGGTGGGTGGGGTAAGACTTCCCATCCACTGTTTTCCAAATAGTTCTTAACCGGAATAGCAACGTGGGGCCGAGCGTTGTCATGATGGAAAATTATTGCCTCGTGTCTAGTCGCATATTCCGGGCGTTTTTCGGCTACTGCTCTCTTCAAACGGATTAATTGTGTTCGGTAGCGTTGTCTATTGATGGTTTCACCCGGTTTTAGTAGCTCATAATACAGCACACCCATCTGATCCCACCAAATATAGAGCATTACCTTCGTGCCATGGATATTCGGCTTTGCCGTTGATTTGGCTGGTTGGCCAGGTTTCACATATGATTTTTTGCGCTTGGGGTTGTCGTAATGGATCCATTTTTCATCACCAGTAACAATCCGATGCAAAAATGATTTCCTTTTGTGGCGTTCCAGCAGCATTTCGGAAGTGCAAAACCGCCTTTTGACGTCTCTCGGCTTGAGTTTATGTGGAACCCAATTTCCACCTGCTTTTAAACGTTTTGAAATGGCTGATTGAGTGACACCCAAATATTCTGCGAGCTCTTCTTGTGTTTGGCAACAATCTTCATAGAGTATTGCTTCTAGTTCTTCATCTTCAAACTTTTTTGGCTGCCCAAGACGTTCATCGTCTTTTAAGCCAAAATCACCACTTTAAATCGTGCAAACCGTATGTTCACCATAAACTTCCACCAAAATACGATGACTTTCGGCAGCAGTTTTCTTCATATGAAAGTAATGAAGAAGAACTCCCCGCAAGAACACTTTTTCAGGCACAAAGCTCGACATATTTGAGTGAAAAAAAATTATTGTTGTCTACGCTTCAAATGACATATACTGAAATGACGTACAATGACAGTAGCTTTCCAACGCATGTTCCAATGGAATAATAACAATGGAATAATACAAGTTACGCCATCTCTTAGCAAACCGCACGAATTAAGTTAAGTTTGCCGTTGGGATAATCCGAAATAATCGCGGTTGGTACCACCCAGCACGATCCTGTTCAATAAGATTATCAAAGAACTTAGTTACAGACGTCACATATTGACAACCCTTTATAGTCCTTTGTCGTTCCAATTCTAATATTTCATGCTTCGAAGGGCTTATGACAAATAAAATGACACGTCAAACTGACAGAATGACCACTTGTCGGATTTGCCTTCAACATTTGGCATCTGACACTTGACACTCATAAATCGCTTATCATGTGTCAAATTCAAAATCAGTACGTCAATTCTTGTGCAACTTCACCAATCTCCTCTGCACCGGACCGCTCATAAATTTGACATTTCTGATCCACGAAAAGGAACAGAAACAAGAAAAAAAATAATAAAAATAAAAATAGCGCTCCTTTATCTCCTTATTTTCAATCAACGACAGAGGAAAATTTTCTCCTCATTGCCGTTGCTTTTTTATTTCATGAACAAATATAATCTCCAGCAAGCCTGCCTGAATCTCCACTGAACCAGCACCAACTTTACAGATCCCAATCGATTGCGCTGGTAGGTAACAAGAATTCCATTCAATCCACACTGCTGCGCGAGTAGTCCAAGTCCACCACCGCCAAACCATCTCGTCGTCGTATCCACCGCCATCCATGGCAGACCGTACGAAGACCGTATGTACATATTCGCATACGAAGCCCAAGTGAAAGATTGCATCTGTTAGATGGGTGATAATAAAGTATAGAATTTGTAAAAACAAAACGCTAACTGACTGCGCGATGTCAATATGCGAACGCGAATGGTGTCTGTCGTCCTGCCGCGCTCTGTTGTCCCACTTCTGACACATTGAGCAGGCTACCCCCAATACCTCACCGTAGGACCAGGCGCTGCGCTGCATTGACGGCTGTCGCAAGTCACCATTGGTTTTTGTGGCCGACCGATTGGCCGGACGTCGACAAAAATATTATGGTTTTGGTGATGGTGCTGCGGTGGTCTTCAGTTTGTGGTTTTTAACATAGTGTGCCAGAACTACAGAACTACCTGTGGGTTCCTCACCAAAAGAGCCAAGTGTAGGCCGAAACGATAGAGATAGATGGATGAGGGCCTCAACTCATAGCAAAGGGTTGCTCCCTGCCTTCTATCTGCCGCAAGTTAACACACATTTCAGATGCATATGCATCACTTCGGTGCATTGTTCATTATACGGGTTGACATTGGTGGAGCGTATTGTAACCACACTACCATTGACAGTAACTACTTTAACCGCACTACGGGCTACAGCTGCAACAGCAGCAACATACGAGCACTCATCGTACTGTAGTGCAATATATAGTAGTGTACCATAGTCATAGTCATATCGGCGTAAAGGTAATTTTCCTGCATTTTGGACTGCGAACGCGATTCCAGCGATTGTAGCCGATTCTCTGAGGCTTTATTGTCCTTTTGGATTTCTTCTCGACATCCGAATGAATAGTCGCGATGGTGGTGGTGGTGTTGTACAATTTGTTGTGCCCTCACCCAATTCTTTTTCTTGTTTTGCTGTTTTTCTTTTTTTGAGGCTTGTGGTTGGCTTTGTGTTGTCCAAATCGCGCGCGCGATTTCCATTCCATTACCATTCCGATGCTGGTTGCGCGCTTTTTTCGCCGTTTGCACTGCAGAAATGTTTATCGTGCCGATAATGCGTCCGATAATTGCGCATGAAATTTTCTCTTTTTCTTCTTCATTTTGTTTTGTTTTTACTGCTTCTCATACTTCTGTAGGTTGGAATCAGAATTTTGTCATCGTTTTTTTTTTTTGATATTCCTCTTCATCTGTTATTTTGTGGAAAACTGCGAAAAATTTATTTTTGCCGTTTCATTCGCATATTTATGTGTGTATTATCGCATTTTTAACATAAGTCATTCCGCTTATTGTGCATAGGGCAGGCGGTGCACATTGTCGTGTCACTCTGCCATGCTTCGAAGATGAGAAATAAAATACTGAACTGAATTTTTGACATTACTTGAATGGTGCGATAGTGGAATGAAGAATTGAAGCACTGATGATGTGATATGACGTCTGACAAATAAAGATACAAAAAGTGTTTGTTTGTTTTTATATTATGTCGTCTCTTTTGTTTAAGAAAGACGCCCGATCATATTATAGTCATGAAAGTCAGTTCTTGTTATTCCTAGGTTTCTAGGAAGTATATCAGCTTTCACGATTTTACCAGAGAATCCGATTTTCGATTACCTGTTCTACGTCGCTCGCCTCTAAGGCCATCCGGGACAGATGAGTTGCCAAGTAGTAATTACACGCATTGTTGAGGTCTTTCTGACATCCAAAAGCCAACTTCTAAAATGTTTGGTTACTGCCAGACGATTGAAGTGGGTGGAAGTCTATTATGGATCATTTGAGACCCAACTAATGACAAGGCCACTGGCATTACTGGCAAACAACCTTCTGTCATTATTGGACCACTACCTACGAGTATTGCAGCAAGTTAAATCTACGGGTATTTTAAACATCAAAAAGAGTACGAGAAGTGTACGTTTGAAGGAGTGCAGGGTCCAAGTCTTGGATCAACGTTTAGAGGTTTCACTAGATAATCCAGAATGACGATGCTACTCCGTAAAGTTCGGAAATAAATTAAGGAAATCGTTGATGTGAAAATAAGGTTCAGGCAGGGTGATACGCCTTACTTTCTCTTCTGTGATTTCTTATTTTAGAAAACTGTGCCTGCGGTGTTGACACAAAATAGACAAATCGCTTGTGACAACAAATCACAGCTGAGCTAGGATAAGCGAGGGTCCATCGTCCTCATACAAACAGTAAGATCGCTTTGGGGAATATATAAGAAAAAACCGTCAGCTTGGAACCACTCAGGTAGTAATAAGAATCTCGTAAGATTCTTTAGCACAGAGCTGAGTAATTTCCCAAGCCATACGAAAATGTACATGTGCAGAGTTGTTTATCCACTCTCGGAGAACGCTGGATAGTCACACAAGGGATGACGGACAGGCTTCAAGCCTTTTATAGAATTTCTCATGATATAATCCTTCTACAATGAAAGGCTCCTGATTTCTAAATAAGCTTAAGAACGTGGGTTCAATACTACTTCACTGGTTTCTGACACAAATAAAGCCTCCTCTAGTATCGATCAGGGTAGCCAACTTGGTTCCTTATTACGAACAATGTTGATTGAATCATTGAACAAGTATTTTCCAAAAGGTGACTTTATATTTTTTTAAAAAAATATACACTTGTTCCAACGCTTTTTCCAATCCTCGAAGCACTTCTCATAAGAGCCTTCAGCTCTTCCAGCGATGCTGTTTTTATTTCCCAATCGTTGCAAATCTCCGTCTTTTCATAGGTATCTTCAGTTTTTGGAACAGGAAAAAGTCGCATAGGGTCGAATCCGGTGAATATGGTGGCTGATGCATGATTGTCGTATTGTTTTTGGCAAAAAAAATCTCTCACGATGAATGAGCAGGTACATTATCGTGATGTAAAAGCCGTGAATTGTTTTTCTAGAATTCTGGACGTTTTTTTCGTATTGCTTTACACAAACGGCGCATAACTTCAAAGTAACACTCCTTATTGACCATACGACCTTCAGGTTAAAACTCCTGATGCACCATGTCACAGTAGGCGAAAAAAACAGTGATCAAAACTTTGACATTTTATCGAACTTGGCGTGCTTCTTTGGTCTTGGCTCACCTGGATGCTTTCATTGGGACGATTGGGCTTTGGTTTTGACGTCATAACCATATACCCATGATTCGTCGCCAGTTAAGACCCTTTTGAGCAAGTCAGGATCATCATTAACGTCATTCAAGAGCTCCTAAGCGATGCCTATGCGACGGTTTTTCTGAATAAAATCAAGAAGTTTCGTAACAAACTTCGCTTCTTCACAGCTCCGACGTTATCATCTTTTGTTGATGTGCTGGCTCTTTATTGGCATCTTCTCGGCCATCTTGGACAATCTTGTACGACTTGTTAACATTTTTTACTTAGAGCAGACTCACTGTATGCCATTATCAGCATATCAACTGTTTTAGAGCACACTTCTTTGCTCCTTTTTTATAATTATTGACCTTTCTATCTGTCAAAAACAAACTAAATATGCTATTTACTTGAAACTGTGAACATATGTTCAGGATATATATACCAACACAGTAAAAAAAAAAATCGATAATTTCAAAAGTCACTTTACTTTTTGACCGCACCTACTATACCATATGTACAATTTCCTCAGACTGTATACCGCTGCAGGAAGGTCTAGACAGATTTTGTACTTGGAGTCAGAACGATATTCTCGAGCTTAACGTCAATAAGTGTCAGGCTATAACTTATACCCGTAAGCGTCCTTCTTCTTCATCTCGTTGCCATCTGATCTTAAATCTGCCTTCTCCATAGTGAATGAGTTGCGTGATTTAGGTGATATCTGTGATAAGGAACTCAATTTCTTTTTTCACATTGATAACACGATAAAAATAGCAAACTTTGCGCTGATTTAAAGAGTTTTCCAATCCGTATGTTACCAAATCTCTCCACATAACTTTTTTTTGTGTTTTCTCTTGAATATGGAAGACAAGATTGGTCACCCAGATTCAGAACTCTCATTCTCCTGGTATAAGCTGTTTAACGCAGGTTTACACCATTTGCCTTACGTGGACTTCCCTGGGATGATGGCCAAAACTTACCACCATATTCTGATCGGCTGAATCTTATTCCTGAATTCTTATTATGGTTATTGCAGAGTCCGAAGGCTCAGCGATTGATTTCCCGGCGATATTATTCAATTCAATAATAATTGTCGCAATCTGAATAATGAATGTTACTTTAGCTTGGAAGTTACTAAATCCATCCCTGAAGTGGTGATCAACTCCTAGTAGTAGACCCCAGCCGCCATGCCGGTATCCATTCTAAGACCATCAGTGTAGTAAGACACTTCTTCTATGTTGATTCATCCACTTTCCTGAGCAGCCTGAGCAACATTTGATCAATAAATTAACAACAACGAACTGCTGCAGTATATATGTATGTATCTGCCGAAATGAGACTGAGTGTGGTCCTCAACGTAGTTGTTATAGGTACTCAAATGATCCCTCATCGATCCCAGAATTCCAACGCAGCCCATCCTCTGGTTATTGATGAATTTTGAGTACTGGTAGTGCTTCTTTAAGTCATTCTACAGGAATGGCGAACCGTTTGCCAGGATTAGTTTCACAACAGCAGTATAAAGCCAACCAACTACAACTAGTTTGAAGCCCTAATTAATGATGGATGCCCGTTTTTGAAGAGTAGAAACTATCCAATCAAATCACGTTGACGATACTATATAAACTCGGCTTTTACAATCTCTGGGGATTGATCTCTTCACTAGGTTGACCTCTGTCTTTTAAGAATTGGCCTCTATACTCTTCTCATCAGTAGGTAAACATTGTTGGGCATTTCAATAAGAGCTGAGGAGAATCCGATCGATATCAGGATGTCGTCACTGTTTAAGCCATCGAGCTAAAACCATTATCCTTTAATAAAGGTTGATTCATCGTGAGGTTTGATTTATAATGTAAAATAAAACACATAAATTTGAAAGTAAACTTAAAACTTTTATTATCGGTTAAAAGAACAATTCATGGCATTTACTTTTTGAAAATGTTATCGTATAAATGTTGGCCACGACTACGTCTGAGGTGGTCTATTCGGAAGGTCCAATTTTTGGCGACTCGTTTGAGCATAACGACTGGTATCTCGCGGATAACACGGGTAATGTTGGCTTTCAAGGCGTCAATCGTAGCTGGCTTTAAATATCCCCAGAGAAAATAGTCCAAAGGTGTGATATCGCACGATCTAGGTGCCCAATTCACCGTAGCAAAACGTGAAATTAAGTGCTCACCAAAAAGATTTCTCAACAAGTCCATTGTTTACGTGTTGTATGGCTCGTAGCGCCGTCTTGTTGAAATCAGAGCTCACGGACACCATGTGCTTGAATTTCAGGAAGCACAAAGTCCGTTAACATGGCGCGATAACGGTTACCATTGACGGTAACATTCTGATTTGGATTCTGTACAATTTTAGGCCAAGATCCTCACTAAAATACGCCAAGTTATCAAATACACCAAGCCAAGCTGCTGAGAACAACGATGAATCGATTCGGTCTTCGCGCACACTCTAAGCTACAGCTGCTATAGTATCTTCACTACGTCTTGGATGTGGTCTAACCGGTCGAGTATCATCCACTAATGTGGACGAAAACATTTCTCACAGAACGCTGATTTTCATAATACAGCTGAACAATTTGGAGACGCTGTTGTGGTGTGAGTCTTTCCATGATGACTTGCCAAATGATACTGAACAAAAATGACAAAGCAGTTTGATAGGTGTCACGCGTGATCTGTCAAAAAAAGCCAATTGAATCACCCCTTAACATATTACAAAAGTTAGTGTAACCACATGCAGCCAGATGAGCCATGAGAGAACCCCGTTCTATAGAACGTTGCAGAATTCCTCTGCATACCTCATTTTTGAAACGCGCATTCGTGGCGTTGATTCTACGAGATTTGAACATCGTGATAACTCAGTTAAAGATACCGCTGTCCAGAAAACTCGATGATTTTACTCTGAAAAGCTGATGTTTCTACCGATCTAGCTCTCATAAACGGTTGATGTAATTTGGACAGGTAATGGTCGCCAGTCACTTTTTTTTACTTACCCATCTACGTTTCCAAGAGAAATGGCGATAGACTCACATGTTTATAATTTTTTGAAGTCGTGTAGCTTGCCTTTCTATTTTAGGTATAAAGATGACGCACTTCCCACCAATAGATACCGAAACACGAACATTCCAAATAACATTACGCAACATTTTGGTGTGTACCAAGCCTCACCCTTCCCTTTTTGTTGTGTGTCTTGTTATTTTGTAAAAAAAGAGAGAGATACCAATGAGCCTACGATTTTGAGAAATGGGATGAAGTAATTTGAAATCAGCTGTAGGCTCCGAACTAAATGGCGAGCGAAAGCGCACACCGATATTAGTTAAAATAGTGAAGACTATCTTCGGCAGAACCACCCGTAGGGTATGAAACTGGTCGCGAGGGGCAAAAAGTCACTGTTTAATTAACAGTTAATAACATTTCTATTTATTTACACATATACATACGTAGCTCTCAACGTAAGACTAAGTGGATTAAATGCCAAAAAAAAAAAAAAAAACGCCAGACTAAGTGACGACAGTACCTAATGGGCTCCCTTCTTTGATTGAACTATCCCACTACTTAATGTCCTAATGTGGTTACATTTGCAACACCCTTTTAAAAGGAGAATTCGTATATTCACAAGACCCAAGTAGCACAATACTGACCTCTTATGGTTTTCGTACATCTACTCGTACGTAGTTAACGGTGGAATTGGATCGAAGTGTTAATACCAATTGTCCGATTGTTTATGGCCTTCATAGACCGCCTTCCATACAACCTACGGCAACCCATGCTTACCTCCTCTACCCCCTTCAGAGCTCGTTTCTTGATAATCTTTTTTTTGTTGGCTGTTCTTCACGTTCTGGCACTTGCCCTGCATCAATAAATATGTAGGCACCTTCAATATTTAACATTTTACGCGAAACAATACCCCAACGACAAACAAATACAAGATTCCTGCCGAAGATTGCACCAAGTGATAACTATTGGTAGATACGAGTTCCTCTCTCCCACCCTTCCGCAATCTATAACAGTCATCAGCCTTTATCCAAGGTGGTCAAGAGGTGCATCAGCAGGCGTACTACAAACGATTGTTGCAGCAATTATTGCCTGTATGCCGAAAAGGAATTTGCCAGTCCTTTAGTTCTCCATACTGTACAACAATACTACCAACTGACAAAAAAGAACTGCCAGGGAAGCGAAAGGGAACCACAAAGAACACTAGCAACACCAACAGGAGTGTGGTGGCGGGTATATCTCGTAAACCACGGCCACGACGTTCCAAACACATTATATGTGTGTATATCAGCTTGCGATCTGTGGCAATAAATATCTCACAAATAAGCAGAATGCAGAGGAGAAGCACAACACAACAAAAACAAAACAGCAAAAGCAAAACAATAAACAAAAACCGAAAGCAGCCTAAAAACTAAATCACCAGCCGAACGCACATACTCGGATTCGTATTGTGGTTTTGTTGTAGCTTAAAAACGCGCGCAGTGTAAGATGGCAGGGCGAAATCTGTAGATGCGGATGAGGATGTGGGTACACGGTGGTTAGGCAAAACGTCCAGCATTAAGCTGAGGGCGTTCAGAAATCAATTGGAAATCGTTTTGCATTTCACTCGTGTGGTGTTAGCTTTAGCGCTTTTCTATTTCTCTTGAAGTTTCCCGAAAGAGATAGAAATAAAGGCTGACAGGAGTGTCACCATTACTTTTCCGGGTGCTTTGTATGTAGCAGCTTCCTCCAACCATTTGTCAGAAATAGGAATTGTGAAGCCGATACTACAAATACTACGACCACCCTTGTGAAAACACGCTTCTTATGTATGCACTGACGAATTTCATTTGCATCAGGACATTTATACTATTATAGTTCGAACCCGGCAGATATTTCGATGATACAGTTGTTTTTATTATACGAGTTGATACGGAAACTTCGATCGGTTGAGTTGGCCCACTTCCACAGTTTGCAGACATTTTGACATTTAAAATACTTTTCGAGACTTTCCTTTTCTGCTAAAAAATAAATTTTTCAACACAACTGAGACGCAAATCGTTTAAAAGGCTTGTAAATAATAAAATTATCTGTCATGCGTCAAAATTTCAGCTCGCAATAATGAACGGTTTGGAGATTTTTTTGTTAAGTTGGTACATCTGCTGTTGACACTCCCTCTAAATTATAGCGTCATAGCTTGACATTTGCAAAGGTTACGTAGTCAAGAGTACATCTATCTCTCTGTGTGTTGGGGATTTTTTTACAATTTTAGAAATGGATTTAAATTTGCAACAACGAACTTGTATTCAATTTTGCGTAAAAAAACGGATTTAATGGTGCGAACGTTAGAAAGGTTAAAAAAGTGTTTTGGCAACGATTCTCTAAAGAAAACAGTCGTTTACCAGTGGCACGAG
Source organism: Volucella inanis (assembly GCA_907269105.1). Taxonomy (NCBI): domain Eukaryota; kingdom Metazoa; phylum Arthropoda; class Insecta; order Diptera; family Syrphidae; genus Volucella; species Volucella inanis. Next base: position 68,110,877 of record OU026157.1, on the reverse strand, counting down.
CTGTTTTTAAAAGTTGTCGTGAGTCAATCGAAGATGATGAACGCAGTGGCAGACTATCGACATCGTAAACCGACGAAGTAAAAGAAATGTTGGTCAATAACCGCAAATTGACCATCAGAGAGATAGCGGAGGACTTGAACATTGCCTATGGATCCGTCTAAGACATTTTGGTTAATGATTTGGGTTTACGTCGTGTAGCAGCAAAGTTGGATAAAAAAGACCTCAATTTCATGAAAAAAAAGAGACCGTTTTGACGTCGCAAAAGAGATGATTTTCGAGGCTGAATCCGATCCCAAATTCATCTAAAGGATCATTACTGGAGACGAGACGTAGGTTTATGAGTACGACACGCCATCCAGACCTCAGGCAAGTGAATGGCGTTCACCAAATGAGCCGAGACCAAAAAAATCACGTCGTTTTTAGTCAAAAAAGAAGGCAATGCTCACGGTTTTCATGGATTACAATGTTGTAGTGCATCATGAATTTTTGCCAGAAGGCCAAACAGTAAGCAAAGAGTACTATTTGGGCGTTATGAGACGTTTGCGTGAAGCAATTCGCCAAAAGAGACCAGAGTTGTGGGCAGTAAACTCTTGCATTTTGCGCCATGATAACGCACCGTCGCACAGTGCTATCATTATTCGTAATTTATTGACGAAAAATGCAACAAATACCATCCAACACCCACTGAATTCACCTGATTTAGATCCCTGTGACTTCTCTCTGTTCAATCGAGTTAAAAACTACTACGGGGAACGCGTTTCAGCAGCCGAGAGGAAGTAATGGAAAAATCGCAGGAAGCACTGATGGACATACAGAAAATCGAATATAAAAAAATGTTTCGAGGATTGGATCAAGCGCTGGCATAAGTGTGTTGCAGTCGATGGGGATCACTTTAAAGGAGACAATTTAGATTTAGATGAGTAAACTTGTATTTTTAATTGTCTGAATAAACGGGAACTTTTTGATCAAGGTGGTGTGTGAGTTCTTTATAAAAGTAATAACATCTTTAATAGTCAAAATGAATATTAATGGACCAAGGTGACTGCCTTGTGGAACACCCGAAGTTAACTAGGTAATAGCGTTCTCTCAACTGGGATTTGAACCAAAAAATCAGCCCAGGTTTGAAAACCAAGTGCATTGAGTTTGAAAAGAATTAAATTACGAGTATATGCGATTTTATCAAAGGCCTTGCTAATGACTTCGACTTGTTTCCCTTGCCCTAAGGCACACAATGTACTAAAAACGAACTCAATAAGGTCGGAAGTGGTTGATCTGCTTTAAAAAATCCATGTTGGATCGGTGCAAAGATAGATCTACAAGAAAAGAACATTGCATCATAAATAAGGCCTTGGGAATGCAGGATAACTTAGCAATGGGTCGAAAGTTGGTAATATCCTGCTTGAGTTCTTCTTTTATGAGTAGGCAAGGTATAAACACTTTCCGGGGGCAAAAAAGCCCCCCTGGACAATCGAAAGCCTGAAGGTACTAAAGTGGGATTGTATAAGATTATTGGACATTTTTTTTTCTGAACAATTGAGGGATCAGGAGAAAAATCATCTTTTTCATCAGCCTTCATTCATCTTTGTTTAGTAGCTGTGTTGGAGTTATTTCAATAGACACTATAGATGTTTCAAATTTCAAGTTTCAAGTTATATTTATATGTAATAATAAATATAAAAATAAAAACAGAAAGAGTATGTGCAAAGTAATGCTTCAAGTGGTCGGTCAAATTTTTGATGACTCACATATTGGACCGAGTCCTCAAAAATGCCGGCGTTATTCCAGTAATAGAGTGTCGAATGTTGGCCTCGAGATCGTCCAAAGTGGTTGGCATGAACGGGTAGACTAAGAACTTGACGAAGTCCCAGAGAAAATAATCGCCTTAAGATGACCCAGTCGGTAAAATTCTCCTTTACAACTTCGAGCGTTACGTCGCTCCAATAACGGAAATTTTACTGGTTGACACAGCCCCTGATCCAAAAATAGGCCTCGTCTGAGAAGATGATTTTTTGGCCAAATTTCGGATCTCCGGCCATCAACACCCAATTAGCGAACCCACGGCTTTGTCTATAATCTTCCGGATTCAATTCTTGCGTCAGCACAATATTATACGAGTATAGGCTCAAATCTAACCACAAAACAAACCGGGTTGACTTTTTGGCGATGTTCAATTTAGCTGTTCGGTGGCTATGTTTTGTTCATTTCGCGCCAACCTCTATCTGGTTGATGGCTTAAGATCCAAAAGAGTGTACTAACGCTAAAAATTTTCTACGGACGACGGAACACTGAAGTCATGATGACGACCGACCTCACGAAGAAATTCACGTTGCGTATTCATAAATGATCCGGCATTTCGTTAATATTTTTTTTTTATAATTTCATTTCCGCACGCAAGCGTAAAACAATGCATGATGAACAGCAAACCTTACTTATATTTTGGATGCTGAATGTGATTGGTAACTTTGACCCCTACTGAAACATAACAATTGGGAAAACTATTATATCTATCTTGTCACCCGTTATTTTGAAAAAAAACTTTTCCAATCGTTTGTGCCCCTGTTTGCGTCACGGATTCTTAAAATGGATGAAGATAGAATATCTAAAATGTCTTGTCTCTACCATATGCCTCAATTCGTATCACAACAAGTTCCAAAGCCTAACAACGTGAACAAAGAGCAGACGATTACTTTCTAAGTATTTATACATTGAGGAATTAAAGTACCAGTCTAAGGAAGGTCTAAGAAATTGCAGCTTAAAGTATAGGGTCATCCAATTCGTGGTCCGGATTTGACAATCAAATACGTCAACCTGTACTGTCATCTGAGACTGTATATGTTTAGTTTAAGGTTTGCCATTTTACAATATAAGCCATTTAACAATCGCTGAACGTGATAAAATTGTGAAAATTTACAAAAAAATAGAGATCAATGTAGACGTGCCATAACTTGGAGATGATGAAGGATTTCTCTTTCGTTGGTAAGGGACCGCTTATATTTTTGTAAAAGATTTCCACGATGGAATCATCGAAACAGAGGTGTTTTTATCGAGCTGAAGTAAACAGCATTGAGAAAATTGTTGAGTTTAGTGTAATTTGTTTCACGGAAGTTAAAGTAGAAGGAGGTTTCTGAGCGGGCAATCAAGTTGTTGATGTCATATGAGAAAATAAAGGAGGATGCAGACGGTCAATTTTGTATAGAAGTTTACACTCACGGGCAAGACAATTAATAGCACCAGATGTAAAGAGCACGTCTAGTTGTCTATCCATTTTGTTAGAAATACTATTAATTAGTAAAGTTGGAAAGGCAATCAGTAAAGACGATCTCCTTATCTGAAACAGCATTTGACGCAACGAGATAAGGTTCATCATCCCAATGAGCCCATAGGGGATGAGGAAAATTGAAATCACCAAGAGCTATGCTTTCATTACATTAGACGCAGCTGGTAGCCACGTGTTGGTTGGGAGGGGTGAATGTAACAGCAGAGTATATGTATACAATCTTTGCTTGGAACCAGTAGTGTTGAAATAACACCAATAAATTCGAAATCAGCTGTTACTGACTTTTTAACGAGCAAGTAAAGGGTTTTCCAATAGGGACTTGACAACTTCGAATTTAATTTGTGAACGCACTCTTTCACTAATCATCAAACTGTCACTGTCAATTTATTCAGTAAGCTCAACATCATGGTAAAGTATACTAACGAGCAACGTCTGCTCGTTACGACTGCAACTTTAAGAGCGTTAACTCCAATTTTTGGTCGTAATTCTCGCCCTAGTAGACAGGCAATAATAAGTTTAGTGCAAAAATTTGAGTCACATATTCGTTGTGTGATGTTGACGTGTCAGTGAGACAACGGGTTGGTCGAAGTGTCGAAAATATCGCTCCCGTTCAACGTCCGTAGCAAACCATCCAAATCAGTCAATTCCACGGCGTTCTCAAGAATTGGGCATCGCTCAGACCACATTATGGCATATTTTGCGTAAGGATCTTGGTTTACACCCATATAAGATCAAGCTGACTCAAGAACTGAAGCCGATGGACCATTTGAAGCGACGTACGTTCTCCGATTGGCTTCTGGAAAAGATGCGCCAAGATGATGAATTTCATTGCAAAATCATATTCAGTGACGAAGCTCATTTTTGGCTCAATGGCTTCGTCAATAAGCAAAATATGCGTTATTGGTCGGGTGGAAACCCACATGTGCTTCATGAATCACCACTTCATCCACAAAAAATAACTGTTTGGTGCGGTTTGCATGCCGGCAGCGTTATTGGGCAATATTTTTTCGTCTACGATAACGATCGTCACGTTACTGCGAATGGTCAGCGTTATCGCGCCATGATCACCGATTATTTTTGGCCCGAATTGGAAGATATGGACTTGTACGACATGTGGTTTCAACAGGATGGTGCCACAAGCCACACAGCACACGCTACAATCGATTTATTGAAGAGTAAGTATGGTGAGCGTGTTATCTCAAGACATGGGCCAGTCGATTGGCCCGATTCTATGGGGCTATTTTAACTCATTGGTTTATGCCAACACGACGACGAAATGGAAGAGCTCAGAGCCAACATTGAACGCGAAATAGCGGCCATTTCGGCCGAAATGTGTGGCCGAGTCGTTGATATCGTTAATATCGAACATTATTAAAATTTATGAGCAAGTTTAGACAATCGACTGTGCAGTATTATTAATTTCCTTCGAAATCAGTGCAGTTTTGTGAGTGACAAATCGACGTACAGACGGGGATCCAAATTATGGATAATGAGGAAGGAATATTGCGATATTCAAAAAAGATCTGCATATTGCCTTCATCGAATTATTCTCTCGTTCCCTCAATCGCGAAACATTTTTTCGTTCACTATAGTCACCTTCCTCGACATTTTACAACAACAATGTTGTAAACTAATTAATTATTACTGACTCACAACAAAACCTTACGCTGCATCACAGCCAAGGTATCTGCCGAATGATGATTATAACGGGGCTCGCGAAAAAGAGGAAAACTATCTTTACTTCTTTCGAATGACCTTCTTCTGGAAAGAGAGAATTTTATGTACAAGGTGCTGACCTTTACAGAAAAATACGTGAAGATACTGAAGTTTCCTTTAACTTATTTCATACAATATTACATTCTTGGGCAAGCGTAAAGTTCTTTATGTTAATTAAACCTATGTAGAACAGGATGAATGTAGCGCAAAATCAGCGACTTATTCAAGAATGGACGAGGAAACCTTTTAAGGTAAGGTATCTTCAATCTTTTTTGTACAACACCAATGTAATCAGAAGAGTTGAATTGCAATGATTACGATGGTTAGGCATGAATTCTCGAATCAATGATGAAGGGACAGAAGACCCCAATATGGAAGGAAACGATGTGGCACTTGCAAGTGGAAGAAGACCTTAACCTACTCAGCGTGCATAACTACGATCAGCATCTTGCTATGAATAAAGCTGAATGGGGCTTAACATATACGTATGTAGGTCCATCAAAAACTTAGTTAAGTTGGTTAAGCGTTATCTGTCAAAAGAACAATCAGATATCATTTTCCAGTTTTTCGATGTACAACCTGGAATCGAACCCAAGCTCCTAGTCTAGTAATTGACGAACTTAACCACAATACCACGCCTATCATCATTTTACTAGAAAGCATAAAATTCCTATAATTTGAACCACACTTGATTATACTTGTGTACTGGCACTCAAGTTGAACTTGAGCATGTTAGCAAACCTGGTATACTCGGTATACGCCACTTTTATTATTCAAACGTACTCATGTAGGGTGTTATGGTGATGCAACGGTGTGATGGATAGCCCTAAAAAAACGAACATGTGTAAGTACACTTAATAAGTTCCTGCAAGCTGTTTTCATATGCATAGAAGGTGCACTTAGGTCTTCAGCTACAGCGGCACCGTGATTGAGTATGCGAAAACTTAGCTTGAAACGCGGCGTCTAGGCCAAAAATACCTATCAATGGTAGAATCAAAATACAGGCTTTCCCAGCATACATACAAAAGCATGTTTCTAACATCATCTTCTGGGCATAAGAGATTTCCTTTCGCCCAAAGTGTCATTACTAGAAAATCAGGTTCTCGTACTAAAAAATTATTTTTTTTTATTATCTAAGCTATTTTAGCAACCCATTGTTGTATTCGTACGCTTAAGTATTCCACATCGAGGGCCACAATCAAAGCAACTAAGTACCTTTAAAATGGTTGTGAGACTCGCCCTACGCTTTAATATTTAAATCAGATGAACTGAACTGAATCTCGTGATAACCAAAATGATTCATATTGTATGAGGTTCGTTTTTTTTCAGAAGAAGCAATTGCCTTCAAAAATTGACAACCTTAACTCCCTCACTACCATTTACCAACTCATAGACCCTACTAAGCTACAACGAAAAGATAAAAGTATAAGAAGCCCTCGGTCAAGTGGTATCTTTGCGAGTAAAATTATCATAATTTAAAAACGAAATACATGATATAAGTATAAAATTAATAACCATCCATCAAAATTCCTTAAAAAAAGCTTATTATCATCCCTACAACAGCATAAACCTTTTTCAATTTTAACCTCTTCCGCATGACTATGGCTATAGTCATCATCAAAACACACACATATATGTACAAACACACTTATAGATACACTGACGGGTTACCCAAAAAGTTATCACTTGACTCATATCGCATTCAAAAATCCACACTCCAAAATAGCCCAAACTTTATATAGGTATACAGAGTGTAACCGAATGATAAAACCGAAAATCCTATTTTATCGCAGACCAAACCGTCGACACCACCACTGCTCCCACCGCAAAAGCCGCGTGCCCAACCATATTCAATCCACCACACCTCCACAGATTTCTCTTAAACTCTGAGTACATAGAGATATCCTTTCGAACGAATGAATAAAAAATAAAAAAAATAAACCGATGACGCCCTCTGAAGCATTTTAAATTATTGCCAATAAAAATTTAATCTGCAAAAGATTTCCACCCCAAAACCACCACCATAATGGTGGTGGACACCACCCCCACCCAGCAAAATCCTAATACACAAACTTTAGAGTTGGTCACCATAAAAACCATTAGCCATTAGAAAAAAAAAGGGGTGAAAAGAAAGAAGACTGGTTTTGTGCTACTCCTGCTACGAATACTGCCACTTGCCACTGCTGTTGCCATCATTAATTCTATTCTTCTCTCCTTCGAAGAGGAAAGATGAATCTTTGTCCCTGTGAAGGTTGGCTGCCTCTTCTTTATCTCTAAGACGCACTCTCTTTCGATGTGCAGGCACACAAAAAAAAATTAAAAAAAGGACAACGAGGAAAAAAGTCAAAAAAAAAAAAAAGACGGGAAGCAAAGGACACCAATGAAGAAGGTCATAATTAATCATGTGGTGAAGTTATTGTCCACCCTCTGTATCTCATACCAAGTACAACCACGTTTCACCAGTGGAACTACGATTGAAATCCTTCATCTTCTGAAGTGGTATTTGACAGTGCACTTCATGGATAGAACAAGATATCGAACGCCAGCAATCGCCATGCAAGAGGATTACTTTTTCGAATACTATCCACCCCCGACAACGTCAAGATTTGAGTCATACAATCTCGACATAAAAATTTGAATTGACTCTGCGTGTGTGGCTAGAACTACCCATTGGAAGTATTCACTACCAACCCCATTAACCCAACCCTTTTTCAGAATCAGAAAACAATTTTATGTGCTCCACTTCAATATCTAATATCAACCAACTTGCAGTCTCATATCCTTACCACTAACCTCCCCTTTCCTTGTTACTGTTTTTAGTCCTAGGATGTGTGTAGGTACATATCCTCGCATCGCTATTATTATATTTTCATATTTTCTTTGGAAAGATTTTTATTCGTTTTTCGTTTCTCATTTCTTGGTTTTCTGTGTTTTGTTGCTCAAAAGGATGACGATGCCGTAGTCGCTCTTCTTGTCGACGTCTTATGGTGTCCAATATACGAGGACCCAAATCGCGCTACTACCACCCTTTACTCTATTCCAATCTTCTTTACTCTACTCCACTTCTCTTCCAATCTGCTTTAGTTGTGTGCTGTTTTCTTATCTTTGCCGACCAGACGCTTTTAAATGTACAATCTCAGGGCGAAGGAGACATATCACATACAAAAATTTTAACTTGTCGCTTAGTATACGTATTTTGTCCTTTATTACTAACTCCTCCCACACACACTCTTCCAACCCTATCACTATTACATACTCTTCATATTTCTTTAACCAATTTATGTCCCTTAACACATATTCGTCTATATCTGCATTTTTGGCATCATCGCTGTATCGAAAGGATACCCTTGTTCCTTGCAAGCTGTCATCTTAGACTTGGTTCACTGGCATGATGCGTCGTTTATGAATGTAGTGAAAATCGGAACGGGGTTAAGGGTGGATGGCAACGAATGTTGCTTGGATGTTTTATGAAAAGGACGCGATAAAGAGTCCTAATAATGATGATGCCGATGAAACTACAGAAAAAAATAAAATAAAACAAACTCGAAGCAATACTAACTTGGGAGCTTGTGATATTGTTTCGTTTCCTTCTGCCTTGAACAGAGTGTGGAACCTCCCACAATACTTTCAAGCCACCACCAAGTAAATATTTGTGATTTTACAAAGCTAAAAGAAGTCAGGACGCAATACCAAACGCAAGTTGTGGGTAGGATTTTGGGTTGTCGTATCTTAACGCAAGGATACTTTCAATAACCAGCAACCAGATGATAAATATTTGCCTGACATTTCAGTTCAAATGGAAAGAGTGAGAGACACGGAGAGGTGAACAGCTAAGTGAAAACTTTATTCGGACAATTGTGGTGGAAACACGTTCACGGTAATCCTTCCTATGAGGGAATTCAAATTGCAGATTCATTGAGATGATTTGATAGAAGTTTTTGTATTTTTTTCTTTTTTTTTTCTTAAATGTAGAGGCTTTATGGATGGGATTGGAGTTGGAAGGGAATTTGACGATAAGAGATACTGAGGAGCTGATTTTGAATGCAACGGGTGGGCTGTAATATGCTTCTCAACAATCATAATAAGAAGATCTTTGGAGAGAATAAAAAGGTGATAAATTCCGATATTGATCCACAAAGTACTCGTTGCTCTAGACGTCACAAGGCTTTATTCTTTATGACATACCTAAGGGATGACAAAAAACAACTCTCTCTTGACGACCAATTGAAGTGTGATAAAGACAAAGACGCTCGGACTTGTACTTGGTATGTGGGGACTAAAAACCTTGTAAAGCCTTTGAAGGCAAATAAGGTTGACATAATCACCATCTAGAAATTCTATCGGACGTGACGGACAAGAAGAAAATCTAAAATCTCGACATTTACCCTAAGATGCACAAAAAACCGCATTCAAGTAAAGCAGAGAATTTTTACTTTGACCCGTTCTGTTTCCTTGTTTTTTTTATTGAACGGCACAACCCCTTTAATTATCGAGTAATTAGGATTCATAGTAGTTATTTATTTAAATTCGAGGTTTCTTGTTTTCAAAGTCTCCCTGATTTTTTAATCGTTTTTTGACTGTGCAGCAAAAGGTGTCCGATGAACAGGAGGCAGTTAACAGCATTTGAAAGGGGTCAAATCCTTGCTTTTAAGAAGAAAGGTCAATAGATGAGAAAAGTTTCTCCTTAATTAGGATACAACGAGTCAAAAATAAGAAGGTTTTTAAAAATGTACCAAAAAAATCTTGTTTTAGAGCGGAAAAATGGAAGCGATCGAAAAAGATGCACTACTCTAAGACTCGACCACCATATAAGGAGAACAACCTTGAGGAGCCGATTCGTTACTGCACAACAAGTAAGGAGAGATATTGTAGAAACCATCGCTTCTGCGGTGTTAAGTAATAGATTTAATAAGTATCACCTAGATGCCATATATTTATGTCGCAAGGATCGCTACAAAGCTACACACTGAAGGCGGTAAGACAGAAATAGTAATATGCTCAACCTACCTGGCATGTTACTCCTCTGATCTGGACTTTCTGCCTTTGTAAGAGCTCGTCGACTTTTGATAATTGTATGCGATGCGAACACCCACCATACAAACTGGGCCAATTCAACAACAACAACAATATCAACAAACGAAGTGGGTATCTTTAAGAATTTATTAGCAAAAATAATCTTGAAATTCTAAACTATTGTACTAAATAGCCCCAACTTTACAAACAGAATTGCGGAAGATGTCCTTGACCGCATCCTATGCACTCCATTTATAAAAAACCGTATTATGAACTGGCATGTTTCAACTGAAACATCGATGTTTGATCTGTTGCGACATCCTTTTAGGCTAGAACTCATGGAATCCACCGCCAAATTTTTACAAAAGCATAAGAGGCATTGACATATGCCTATCATCAGGCTTGCCCAGAGAATGAGATGGATAATTTTCTGCCAAGATATCTCTGACATTTGAAACAGCGCTCGTATACACAGAATTCTATCCAAATGGCACCTATGTTAAAAGCGGTCTACAGATGCTACAGCTTTTAGTCGAAATCCATTTCCAAATTCCACCACCACATGTATCACTCCCGATAATTCTCTCCAGAGGAAGTTCAACGCAATAATGTTTTAAACGACTTTGTGTTCTCAAGATCAAGGTTTCTCTCTACTTTCACTCATCAAAGTTGCGTCTAGTGTAGCATCGTCACAACATTGAATGAAGGTAACTAAGAATTGAAGTTGACAATAATGAGACACTTAGTTTTCTGACTATTCTTATGAAATTTAAAAAATCATGATGACTATAGCAAGAAAAAGTAAAAAAAGTGGTGCTAAGTGTACTAATAAGTGCAACGACTTTCACTCTGCCAGGACTGGTTTCGGCCAGAACCTCAAAGGAATCCAATCGGGTCTTCACGGACGGCTCCAAAACCAATATAGGATATGGCGCTGGTGTCTTTCTGCAGCGCAACAACGTTAGATTTCACTTCACCTCGGTTAAGGCTTCCATTGACAGTTGGGTCTCATATGAGCACATCTTTCTAGGATATAGCAGACCAAACGAATGTTTCCCGAAGTCTCGAAGAAGTTAGCGGCCTTTCTGCTATTCCCCAGCAGAAAAGACTGCAGGTTGCTTACTGACGTCGTAACATGGTACTACACTTTTCCAAAGCACTAAAATGTGCTGGGCATAAGTGACACAACATCTTGCGATACTTGCTGTGAAAGTGATGACGTGACCGACGGCTTACGCTTGCATGGAGCTGCTGGTATTTTAGGCACCTGATCACTGAAGCGCTTTCTCACCTTTTTTTGTTAGACTATAAGATTTCATTATAAGGAAAATACAAAGAGTACAATGGACTAGTTCTTTGACTGCGTGCTCTGTTGCAACAGAAAAAAAAAAAAAAAATGCAACGACATTACGAAATGAGTACGGCGTTTCGAAAGTGCTATCTAAGTAATTCACCCAAAAGGACCGCAAATGAGTATTAAGTGGCAGCAAAATATATAAAAACATCAGAGGCATTTGTGAGAAAATTGATAAGAGATAAGGAATGAGATAATGTCAACGATGGGTTAGGTAGAGGGACCAATGCAAGCACATCCAGTAGGGACAATAAAGTAATTTTTGAAATTAGTATTTCGGAAAATCCCCACGATTAATCTGAGGAATTCAAAAGAAAAATTGAAACAAAACACCGTTAAGCAGAATCTGGCATCAAAAAAGGAGTACCAAACCTAAACCGCTAATGACCCAAAAACATATTGAAAACAGGCTTAGCCCGGCAACGCAGAATTTACTTACAGATGCATATTTTTTTTTATAATTATTAGAAGAAAGCCTGAACAAAAAAAAGAAAGAAAAATGTGAAAAGTTCCTGCAACACTATGCATACTTCTCGGCCAAAGGATTCGGAAAGTTAATAGTATTCACACAAAGCCTCGATGCATAATTTATAGTAAAAGTAACCACAATAGTTTACCAAAGTCTGTCAATCTCTGTATGTCTAACACAATTGCACGTTTTGTTGAACACACTGTATCAGAAAAAAGTGTTTTAGGAATAAATGGTTGATGAATTTGAGTCTGTTTGATATTTGTCATCACATCCAGGGTATTTACCGTATACCTTCAAATCGTTTCGTCACATCAGCGCCAAGCGTCAGCGTAGAGGAAATACTACGGGATGTCAGCATCACTTCTACACAAAGCGTCGCAAGAGTTGGTATCAGTTATGGCTAGCACACTGCGTACTTAAAAAAATGCCTTGTTAACCAACCAGTAAGTCGCCTGTAGTCTCTCTGAAGGACAATAGGAACTCAGTGCCACCGAGAATTATTCCTGTGCTCTACTTGCATCCTGGAGAGTAACGCTAATTGCAGTTGTGCTTAGAAGAAAGTCAACTGTCAATGAAAGCCTACACCAAGGACGTACGCAGTGTTAACCCAGTTTCAGGTCCTCTTCATTCCTGAAGCCCGGAGTTGGGCTTAGAGAAATATCAACTGACAATGAAAGTCCTCACCAAGGAGAATCCATAAGACCAGAATGAGTACCTGGTCAAATCGAAAGTGGGAGATTAATAAGATCCATCATCGGAAAAGACCTTTGCTTCTCAGGATGACATCCAGATACTTAGCTTTGTTCAAGGGACTGATGGTGACACTTTTTAGTAGTTGATGAGTCAGACACAGACTTCTCATGAAGAAAACAAACACACAGTTTTAGGAGGATTGACCGAACAGCAATTTTGAGTTCAGCAGTACGCCTTGAGGTGTAGGGAGATGCCTAAACTGGTGGTGATGGTGATAACAGATACAATACAACTACAAAATCTGCATCTGCCATTGAACTCTTGAAGGTAGAGTCAAACGACGTGGATCATAGCAGTAGATACAAGACATAGTTCTGCGGGCTAGACCTCTTCATCTCCACGTTCACATATTGCTTTAACCCGCGAAACTAATGAATCTCCTGCACCGCGTTATCTGGCTGAGCAACCCATAGTATGCCTCTAAGCGTCTCTAATTTCGATTCAGTGGCGGTGCCAACAAATCCTCTGAGATTTGAGCCTGCTGATTGATATTTAATAAAAACATGGCTCAGGTTCTGAAAAGCTTTCTATACTTTTTGTTGTGTCCTGAAGGCAGAGTTTTGGCTTTTTTTTTTTTTTTTCCTCTCCTTCTACAAGGGAGAGATATTGCGTCCGATTCATGTCTTGATGGTCTAATATTCCGGAATATAATAAATGTTTTACCTATATTTTCGTATAAATTTCAGGTTATAATTACTTTTCTAAAGGGAAAGTAATCTCTTGAATGGTGCTGCTTCTGAGATGTAAGCGAAAAGAGGACAAAAAACATTGGCATTGAAGCAATACTAGTGATCAGTAATTATATTACAACCTAATCTATGTGCTCCTCATAACTACGACAATATAATCGACTAACGAGGGTCACTCATCCAAATCGACCGTTCTTTGATTAACTCACTTTCTGTAAACGTGTATTTGGATCCGATTCCTTTTTTACTGGAATGACGCCAATCAAAGAAAGTCTAAATAAAACTGCTCATAATTTTCAAAGAGTATTGCAATATCGATTCGATTAAATTTATCATGACGATATCCTTATGCATCAGAATGACAAAACTGGAATCAAATGGAGACCTGAAAAGTCATGAGACATCATTTCCTTTGAAATCACCCGATAAGCCAGCAATTCAAATTTTATTCTCCCAAGTGTTCAGGTTCTTCTAATTAAAATGCCTTCAACAAAGTTAATTGATTTTTTTTTTTTTTTTACGACGGTGTATCGTATCGTATCACAACTTTAACTATTCTCGACTCAATCGGTACTGAATCTAAATCGTTTTGCATTTCTAATTCACTCTACAATGTATGGAAGAATTAATTCAATCTCATCGCGATCATCTTTTTTATACACGAATATTTTTCCACACGTTGCCAATGAGTGTGACACAGATTACAAAGTGCAAATCACTGCTTTTCAAAATCATTGCACTTTTAATCGAATAAAATCCATGAATTACGATTATGTAGGTATCTGAGGGTGCACTTACCTCTTTCCACAGTCATATCTTCGGCAGTGTCTTGACATTCACCTGGAAAATAAAAAATCAACAAGGATTTAGAAAATAAAAAATAGAATGGAAACTCTTTGAAATATTATTTAAATTAGATACAAATTTTAAGTGGCAAAAATACGCAATCTGTACGAATAGATTAGAACAACAAACGGAAGCTGGGATGTGACACAGAAAAGATTGGAAACGGCAATCTATTGGATAAGACTAAAATCAAATTTGATAAATACAAGTTTTTAAATTTTTCGTTTACATTTCTGGAAAACTCAGATGCAATCATACAATTGAATTTATATCGCATGTACTCGTATATCGTTGGGATGACAAATCTTTGACTTGGAGCGATTCAAATCAGAAAGCCAAACCAGTCGAACGAACAAAGAATAAGCGGACTAAAAATAACGAAAAAAAGATAAAATTCCACTCAGTTGTTTTTAACAGATTAATTGATTCTTATCAATGTGCAGATACATACAAACGTAAATATATGTATCTAGATACGGTTGACTGTTAAGAATAAGATACACAATAAGGAACATTTACTCATTTTCGGTTTTATCTGAGACTGAATCATTATTGTCGCTGCCGTTGCCTTGACGTTGCTGCTACTCCGTCGCGCCGCATAACCGTCACAATCGTAATCAGCACCATCACTACCACTACCACTACCACCATTTCCCCCTCTCTCTTAGACCAGACTGTGTATTGCTTCATCCCAAGAATAGAGATAAGCGTGCAGCATAACCTGACAGTGTATTTGACTTTGTTTTGTTCCAGTTATACCGTTAATTTGAAAGCGAATACTGTGGGGTTAAAGATAACACGATACCATTCTGACAGTTTATCGGCGTACCACAGGAATGGGCAATGTGTACTTTATTTTTATTTTCATTTTCGCCTCTTTTTTTTTCGCTTCAGAAAGATGAGTGATTTGCTATGAGGAAAATAAAAAATGCATTTACTTGCCAATGCCCCAAATTTTGATGTGCTTTGACGAAATAAGACTGACTTCACAGAGTTTGGTGAGGATTGTAAATCAAGTTTAATAAACTGCATAAAGATCAAAACAAACAATCGCACAAATTAGGGTAATTTCAAAACTAACAGGGCAGTTGAAGTCTCATCAAGAAAAAACTTGAGCCTATATTTTCACCGCTTAATGCTCCAGTGCCAGTGAAATAAAGAAATGCAAGGAGTGCTAAAAATATTGGGCCGTAAGTGCATCTATCCACAGAGATCCAAATCAATTTATTCCAAGTCGTTACAGGAATTGGGCATCGCTCAAACAACATTGTGACGAATTTTGAAAAAGGATCTTGACCTACTGACTCAAAAACTAAAGCCAAATGACTATTTGAAGCGTCCAACTTTCTCAAATCGGTCTCTGGAAATGGTTACAACCGATTCAGCACAGTCATCTTTAGCAACGAAGCTCACTTTTGAAAATAAAACAATAATTTTTAATGGGAAAGCAAAAAACATTTTATTTAAAGTATTGGCTATTGCTAGCTATAGTACACATTTTTCCCATCTTTCAGGAAATTTATGGATTCCATGCCAGTCGTAGTTGATGGTTGTCCCGGATGAACCCATGATTTTTTCCGTTTAGGATTCTGAAAATAAGCCCACATGTGCTTCATGAGACGCCACTAAATCCACACAAATTGACTGGCGTGGTTTTCATGCCAGTGGCGTCGTCATTGAACCGTATTTTTTTCATTGTTGATGATGGCCACGGCGTTATAGGTAGTGGAAATCACTATCGGAAAATGTTGGAACGCTATTTATGGCCACAATTGCGTGCAGTCAACATCATCATCATCACTTGTCACGCAGCAGGCCAAGCAGTGAGCTTGTTATCTCAAGAAATGGACCAGTTAATTGGTCGCCTCGCTTTGACACCTTTGGACTTTTTGCTTTAACGCTACGTCAGGTCATTGGTCTATGCCAACAAAATGCCAGAGACGTTAGACGTGCTCAGAGCCGCGATTGGACGCGATACTGCTGGAATATCCGCCGAAATGTGTGAAAGAAAGGTCGAAAATTGGCTCAATCGCTGCAAGCCCGCTCGTGGTGAAATAAAAATTCTATCGATATCTCAAATAGTAGTGTTTTATTTATAAGAACAAAATTGTATTGTCCTTAATGGAAAACCCAATACCTTGAAGTTCTGCATGTAAGTTCCTCTTTAGAGCTTCTCGTGGCAACATTTAAGTTGATTGTAAACTGAAAAAAAAAACCTATAGCGGAGCCCTGCCCCAAAGTATAAGATACGAGAGTCAGTTGTTTATGGCTTACATATTTGCTCAAAACCGTGAGTAAATCAATTTAAAATTTATGGACGATCTTTGGCTATCAAACCCGGACAAAGATCATATTTAGAAAGGCAATTGTTTGGAAACTAGGAATCCAATGGCTCGAAAAAGTTTTAAGTTATAAGAGTCATAATTAGGCGAAATCTTTCGAATTTTGCAGCCACTGAAAACTACATGAAATTTTGTGGATCGTACCATGGAGTGATTTGAGGACACTGGTATAATAGTCGACCGTGCACTGTGTGAATGCCACAAGTCATCAAAGCTGTAAAAAATCAAATTCATTAAAATCCGCTCCGTAAGCAGAAACTTATTTCTGTAACACCAAGGTCACTTACTTGGTGAAGCATTGAAACAGAAAAGTAAGTCAATATCGAAAGACTAAGTCCCCCAGTACGCGAAGAACAAGGACGAATTATTTTTATTGATGAGAATTGTTCAACAAACAGAACGATAGCGTGTATGCTCTGTCATCATGACATGCGTCTGAGCTTGTTTCTAGAGTTTAACGAGGCTATCACCCAGCTTATATGATGGTTTGGTGAGGAGTCGCCTACAGCTCCATTTCTGTGAGAAAGGCGTCAAATCCTCGGCGAAAGTGCATCAATCGTACGTTTTAGAAAACGTCAACAAAAAATTTCTCGCAAATAAACCGTAGGCTCTTCAAAAAGGCTCCGCTCCATCTCATACGGCAAACACGATTCAAACATGGTGCATAAGCCACGTCAAACTTCATTTCAGACAGACGATTGGCCATCTGGTAGCCAAGACTATTAGACAAATAAACTATGGTCCGTTATGGAGAATATGGCCTGCACTGTATCATTGAAGCGCGCCCTTGTCCGAGCAGTGAGACAGTTCCACCCTGGGTATGGGTCGAAACCGATCTAAAACCTCTTGCTGACCTTAGGGTCACAACATCCAGTACTGTTTGCAATTCTACATTGGGTCTCGTGATTTGAGTTTAAACCACAGCCACCATGACGCTCCCACAAGGGAGCCTATCTCTAACAAGTCAGCCCCGGACCGACATCCGGGAAGCTCCTGACTCCCAGAGTACCATCATTTAAGTCTTGGGAGGGACTACTAGTGGCCCTGCCACCAACAGGACTTATGACCAGCCAAATGTACCTGGTCAAATCGTAGCAACCTTCGGTGGCGTCACCTGAAAACTATTACGATTAAATCAGTACATTGCTCTGCCCCCACTTTTCACCAGACAACGTCATTTATATTTGGGCGCCCTTGTCCGAGCAGTAAAAAATTTTCCAATGCAAGAGATGCGTACTGCAATCAATGAGTAGTCAGATCAACTTCGCCATTGCTGGAAGGCAAAAGGAAGCCTTTTCGAATAAGTTGTTCTACAATTTATAGCAATTGAGTGAACCACTAAAAAGAAAAAGAAATTTTTAAAAATATTAATTTTTCATTTTATTAGCCAAAAACCATGTACTAAAAAATTTGTTAGGACAAGAATTTGAGCTTATATTTTCTGTTGACTAGTTTCTTTTATTTTAAAATATTGAAGAATGGGCCGGGTGTGAAAGTCAGTGGTATAACAATCATGCCATTGCCCATTTTTTGCCCATTTTAATGTATTTAACAAAGTTCTTTGGACCTGGCTTCTCAGAAACTTAAGGACACCGATATTGCTATTTTGATTCAGCAAAGTTATAGCGAACACTTTAACTTGGCAGAAATTCCATGAAATGTGGGTTCAATTATTCATGATGTCGATTACATTGCGATAAAAACAGCGGACTTCTGCCATTTTTGACAGAATTATCCAGGAGGGTATTCAACAATTGGAAGTTGTTGATGCAGATGGTAGCAACGAAGGACAACGAAATACGGCTTATTATGTTATGCTTTGCAAGATGAGTTTGACAGCGAAAACAACATTGTGCTAAGTGAGCTTATAAAGAAAAGTGAAATATGGTATTTTGCTTGCTCCACCGAAGTGGAACAAAAAATTATTCAGTGAACCCAGTAAAAGAATTTGTGGGGCAAAGAAGATGGAACAGGTGAAGCAAGTGAAAGGAGATGGGGCACTTTTGGACCAAAAGCGTACGTCAATCAAACTGGTACATATCATAATAAAGCTGAGCATTAGTAAAGGGTGAGCCAGCAGATGATGCTGATGTTGGCTGTAAATTACTGTCAATGTGGTTGATCTTTTTGATAGATTTCATACAATCTTTGGCAATCTGTTATTCAATAGTATTACGAAAATGGTAAATTTCGTAAAATTCGTGAATTGTTCGGTCAACATAATCGCCTTAGTGTGTCCGGAATGGTGCAATGGTGAAACGTTTCGAAGAAACTAGTTCGGTATCCGGTCAAACTCCATATCTGTAGGCTCGGCTAGCGAGTACACGCCAAAACATCAACACTGTGAGCGAAAGTGTTCAGAACCAGCCAGGTGACTTATGTCACTTTACCGCGAATTTGAAAAGTTGATCTACGCCTGTAAAATCCAAATTACACAACAGTTGAAGACTTTGGACCATCTACGACATCGCCGATTTGTTCACTGGATGTTGGGTAGTCAGGACAATTTGTCATCGAATTGGATCTTTTCCGATGATGTCCATTTCTGGATGGATTGGTACGCAAATAAACAAAATTGTCATTTCTGGAGAGCGGAAAACCCATACGAGATTCACGAAAAACCAAGGCATCCCAAAAAAAACTCACCGTATGATGCGGATTATGGGGTGGCGGATGAGGCTGGAGAGACAGTTACAGTGAATGGAGTGGAGATAGTTACTGCAACAAGTTGACCGGGTATTTATTATTTTTTTTTTCATAAATTGAATGAATTAGGTCTGGACGATCGCTGATTTCGACATGATGGTATTACTGCCCACATAAGCCATCAATAAATCAATTATTTATACGAAAATATTGCGTACGAAATCTAAAGTTCGCATTATTTCGGTTATAGGAGAAGCTTTGCCAATAACCCAGCGACAATTCGCGATCTCAAACATAACATCTAAACATTCTTAAAAAAGTTATCGATAATTTTTACCTTCGTTTGGTCACTTGCAACAGAAGCCGTGGTGGTCACATGAACAATGTTGTATTCCATTGCTAATTTCCACTGTCCGAACTTTATTAATCAATAAAATTCTGGTTGGTGGATCTTCTAGAAGCGCAATAACTAAGATTATATAAAAATTATATATTGACCGGTGATAACGTATAGCGCAGGAACATGGACAATTACAACATCTGACGAAAGCAAACTTAAAATTTTTGAAAGAATGTTAAAAAAAATATATATATATATATACTATATGGAGCATAAAGAAATGCAAATAAAATTAACACTCTAATAGAAGGCCAAAACATAGTACAACATATCAAAGCCCAAAGACTGAGATAGGTCACGTTCAGCGCCTACTAGAAGAAAGAAAAACAAAGAGAATAATGACGAGCTTCAGGTACGCTGGAAAAAGGAAAAGAGGCTAAGATGGATCAACAACATGGGAATCAGCAAATGAGAATCCAAAACTGGAGTGCTAACAGAAGAAGCGTAAGACGGACATATTAAATGGCTGAAACCTGGTGAACAATGTTGTTTTAATTGTTCAATACATCTACAACACTTCATGCGAATTACTATTATGAGAGAGTTTCCAAGTTCTCTGCGTCCGTTGTCTTAAACAATTGTATTTCTTTACGAGAGATAAGGTCAAATATGTGTTTTTTGTTAGTTAACGAGATTGTGCAATTCAGATTTGAATTATCTGTGAACGTACCTCTATGTGCGACATGCGTCCACACGTGTACGTACGCTTTACATCACTATTAGCTGCGCAACTAAGTTATCGCTGTTTTTTTTTTATGAAAATGCAACTTTATTGTGAAAAAAATTGTTACAAATGAATCATTCAAAGTATTGCCCAACGCTAGCCAAAACTTTTTTTCATCTTCCTGGAATAGTTCGAATACTGTTAGGGTAAAAGTGTCTATTTTTTGAGGCTGTCCACGAATCAAGCCATTTTTTGATGTCGTCATATGAGCGGAACTGCTGATCAGCCAGGCCATGTGCCAACGAACGGAACAAGTAAAAATCGGACGGCGCAATATTTTGGGAATATGGCGGGTGGGGTAGGACTTCTTATTTGAGCGTTCCCAGGTAGGTTTTAGCGGGTTTAGTTTGCCAGAATCGATTTTTCGTGCCTCTCCTCGTATTGTGGCCGTTTTTCGCGAAGAGGTTGGCTCAATCGCATCAATTGAAGTCGATACCATTCCCCAGTATTGATTTCGTTGTGTTTCAATAGTTTATAATAAAACCAAGCCGGTTCCACCAAATACACAGAATAATCTTCGCAGCGTAATTATTCTGCCGAGAACGTAGCAGCAGTCCCATGACTTTCTTCTCTTTAAGTTGCTGTAATAAATCCATTTTTCATCACCCGTCACGATGCGATAAAGAAAACACTTCCTTTTTTGCCGCTGGAGCAGTTGTTCACAGGCAAAAAAACGACACTCAACGTCCCTTGGCTTCAAATCATAAGGAACCCAAGTTCCTTGTTTTTGAATCATTCCCAACACATGCAATCGCTTGGAAAGTGCTTGGCGGGTGACTCCTAATGCTGAGGCAAGCCCTTCTTGCATTTGGCACGAATCCTAATCGAGCAATGTCTCCAATTCAGCATCTTCAAAGGATTTTGGCCTTCCTTCACGAGGACGGTCGTCAACATCGAAATCAACATCTTTAAAGCGTAAACTTTTTCGAGCTCTCAACGCCGTATTCTTCTAATGAAAGAAGAAAGTCAACACTTCCCGCAAACGACGATTATTTTGCACAAAATCAGACACTTTGCACAACCAAAAGTATATGACGCCAAAACAAAATCACCTATCTGTCAAAACGGTTTGTTTACCATATGTCTAAGCTTTGGTTCATGACGTCTGGAATGTGTCAAATTCGACCAACACTTACTGGTGGAACTGTCCATAGAAAAACAGCGACAAAACATAGTTGCGCCCTTAATATAAATATGAAACTTATGCACATACAATATATGTATACCAGGTGTACCGGTATGAAGTGGCAAGATACAAATGTCTCAATAGGGAACATTCATTGTGAACGGACCTTTTTTTTTTGTTTTGTTAGTGCCACATTGGCCTACATCCGTATAAGATTGTGCTGACGCAAGAAATGAAGCCCAACGACCATAGACAACGCTGTGAGTTCGCTAATCGGGCGCTGAAAATGTTGGCCAAAGATTCGGATTTTGGTCGAAAAATCATCTTCTCGTATGAGGCCCATTCTTGGCTGAGCGGCAATGTCAACAAGCAAAATCGCCGTAATTGAAGCGAACACAATTCACAAGTTCTTAGCCAAGCATCAATGCATCCACAAAGATTAACTGTTTGATGCGCTTTATGGCATGGCGGCATTGTCGCATCTTATTTCTTTCGAAATAAATAAGAAGACACTATTACCGTCAATGGTCTCAGGTATAGAGAGATGTTAACCGACTTGTTGTGGTCAGAGCTTGACAACATCGATATATCCGAGTGGTGTTTCTACCAAAATGGTGCTACATGCCATACAAGCGACGCAACGCTCGAAGTAGTGCAGGAGAAATTTGGCGAATGATTATGCGATTGGACATCACTTGATTATTTACTCTAGGGCTACATCGTCCTTAGTCTACGCTAACAAGCCAAGAGTGATAAACAAACAATCATTAACTGATCACAAATTATGTACACCGGATAATGCTCGCATTTGTGGTTTTCATATTTCTGCGCATTATTGGTCAATTTAGCCAGTAGTACTGAATTTCGTGATTTTACTGGGGAGCATGTGGATAGTGTCATGTTGATTGTTACCACCAACATGACTGCAAAAGCAATATATCTTCACAATATAAACGAATTTAACCTGCATTTATGATGGTGTTGGGTGGGATTATGTCCAAAACAGTTCACAGATTTACATAGCTACGTACCGGCAAATTCAAGTACTGAGCTTTAAGAACAAGCGGTAGTAATCGTAGGCTTTCTGTATTGCTGCACATATCATGCAGAATACTGCAACAGCACTTGTCTACCTTTAGGAGCTGCATATTAAACCAATGTGAACCACACTTCTTCGGCTTGGAACATATAAGCGTTCAAAACGTTTACCCACTGATCGAAGACATCGATGATGCTTATGAGCTGCTTCAAATCGCTTTGCGCGGGTTACATGATTTTGTGTTAAAGAAAATAACCTTAATCGATCAATGAGGAATCTTTAAACTCTTTAGCGCAGACCAAAGGCATGGTTCAGTTCAGTTTCGGGTCAATAAACCTAAAGATTTACAAAAAGGATGAGCTGGATGCTGAAAAGTAACCTCCTCTTCTTTTACCTGAAATTACAATTTTCAGATCTCAGATTGCCTCAGATCCTGGAGCGTCGATATCCTTTCCTGAATTGGATAGCGACGGCTCCAATCTATCCGAGGCTGCAACTAAGCCTTCGGTCTCCTTTTCTGATTCTGTGTCGGAAATGGAAACCAACGACGAATTAAAAATAGATCCTTTACGATCAAATGATGAAGATGAATTCTTGGGCACATGTTCGAAATCAGATGACTCGAACAACACCGTAGTGAAGGTTTCTCTGGTAGATTGTAGCAATAATGCTACGGTATTTTCGGGTTACCCTACATCACTTCAAAAAGGCCACACTAATTCCTCGTCTATTTGAAAACGCAGAATACATCATTCTTATTTAGAAACCATGGATTGTAAAAGGCGTGCCTCTCCACGAATACGTTCCTATACAAGAGACAAAGGTAAGATTTAAACTTGTATGTTAGTGACTTGGAGTCTTAACGTATTCTTACTTATTTACAACAGCGACCCCGACATAACCGTTGCCAGAAAAGAGACTAGCAAAGGCTACTACTGGTTAGTATTGGCATATCTTGGTCACAAACATGTGGATGCTCTCCTTGGTGACACCTAGAAAGGGTAGTACCGGAAGCTGGAAAGCTAAATACTAGCTAATACTAGCCATCATCGGGTGGCTAGCTTACTAATTTCATTGCTTGCAATATTGGCAGTGAGTCCACTTTTATAAAAAAAACGACAGGAAGTGCCAGATATCAGTCTTGTCTACGACGACATCAGTCAAATGCTAACAAACTGAATGGAATCGTCTGAACACTCATTTTCAGACCACTCAATTCAGCCTGAATGATGATTCTCCCATCCAACCAGCAATCCGGAGTTATCGGCAAACTGATTGGTCAAGATTCAAAGGAACACTTTTTAAAATACTCTCCTCTGAACTTTCCCCCGTGTAATACTAACTAGCTTGACTTAAAAGCCAAGGATTTCACCAGTACTCTCAATCAGGATATGGCTGCTTCCTACTCTCTTATTCAACCAAGAGGCAAGAAAAGCAAAAAGCACAAGAGGATTCACTGACTTGGACTCATACAAGGAATCCCCTAAAATATGTAAAAAAAAGAACTGAGGAAGGTAAAGCAACAATACTGGAGGTCATTCTGTAACAAAAACCTCTGAGGCATTGCGGCTAAGAAAAATCCTCTCTTCAAATCCTATGATGCCTAGCTGTTAGACAAGAAAAACCGATCTATCTTGGACAATCCAAGTAATGAATCTCTTAACATGATCCTTATAAACGGCCAGTAACAACCTTAGCAGGTTTAAGGACTAAAATTTACGGTCTGCTTACAAGCTGATCTGGACACTGCATAGCTTCAAAATATAGAAATCTACTGCTACGGGCTGTAAAATACCTTGCGAACTACAAAGGTCCTTAGATATTATCCTGCATAGAAATGATCCACATTCCAATGTCATGGAAAGAAGTCAATATAGTTTTCATTCCAAAAGCCGGAAAATGTTCTCATGTTGTTTCAAAGGACCACAGACCTATAAGTCTATCATCTTTCCATGAGATCCATATACGAGCTAAAATTGATCCAAGACTTCTGTCAACGGCTCGACATGCCTACTGCAAAGAAAAGTCGGTGGAAACAGCTCTACATTCACTAACTAGCGACATCGAACGATCCCTACAATATAGAAAGTACACGATGGTTGCTTTCCTGGACATAGAGGACGCCTTTAACAAGTCAACACATCCGCAGTCACGACTGTGCTGTCAAATCTGCAGGTAGACGACTTACTTGGGGAGTTGATCAGTCTAATACTAAATATCAGGAAAATTAATTCCAAACATTTAATATTGTAGATGTGTTAGGAGAGGTACGCCGCAAGTCGGTGTCCTTTCTCTTCTTCTCTGGAACTTAGTGGTTAATGAACTGCTGATATATCTAGAAGCGATTAGTAACAGGGTAATTGCCTATGCGTATGACGTTGCCATAGCCGTCTCAGGCAAGCATCTTAATACCATTAAAGAACACTTTCAGCTTAACCTTAACAGATTAAGCCGTTGGATAGATTGGATTGGGAGTAAGCCCCCATGAGACTGTTCTTATCCTCTTTTATAGGAAACACAACATTTCAATCGTAAACCCTCCCTATGGGTCTTCTTTTTGATAGGAAACTAAACTGGAAACCTTATATTCAAAAAAGAGTAAAGAAAGCTAAAGTAGCTCTATTCTCTTGCAAAACAGCTTATGTCGAAAGCAACAAGCTGGTTTACGTTTTTATGATCACGTAGACGTTGCTCGTTAGATTTTTCGTAGTGCTCGTAGAAACATTTTGCTTGAAAACACTATAGGGTCTCCGAACATTCCGAACATTCCATGCACCTAACTGAAAGTCGTTCTTTCTGTGGACGGTTTTCAACAATGAATCTGTCCTTATTACTCTTCCAAACAGTATTTTTTACGTGATTAACTCCACTCTAAACTTACAAATTGGAGCAAAAAGACCTTTGTGTGACAAAAGCGGCCTGATATTCCAGTGATACTAAACCGATATAAGAGCTGCCGTTTGCCGCAATAGGATTCATTCGCCCCCATTCCTATTTCAGCAATCTGACTAACCCTGCAAAATTATTGTCACCTACGTTCATATACATAGCTCTAATAAGGAATCGTTGATACAATCGCGTAATTTCCACCGCCGTCTGAGCGTTTGTCATTTCCATTGACCATTACAATGTTACAATTTTCGTCTTGCTCAATTAAGCCCGTATAAGGAGGTAAAATGAGTACAGTGGATGTGAAGTTTTATTGTAGTTACAGTACTAACCGACATCGCTCAAAGCCTTCTCTTATTGTTTAACACTCAACCATAATTTAAGGAGCGTCTACCTTCGAATGTGAAGTTTACGACCAAGTTAACCACTGGAATGTTATCAATGCGATTTTTATTTTTTACAACTGTAAATTGAATTGTAAAATATAAGGAACGTCACAGCGCATGGCTACCTGCTTAACCCATTTCGGGGACCAAAAAATGTTTAAAGCGCAGCCTTACCAAATCAAAACTCAGTATATGTAGGTTAGGTCCCAGTTCCGCAAAAAAAAAAAGAGAGAAGTTCAGCGTAGTGTAAGACGAGGTAAAAAAGACGTTCAATTCTTGCCAAAAACCTATACCTTACTTTGTAGGTCACGGATAAGGAGCAACATAGAAGGTGGAACCGATTACCAACAGTGGCAGAGGCCGTCAGAATTCTTAAGATATGCAAAGCAGCAAATATAGACGAAATCGCTGAGGAACGCTTCAAACAGCGATTAACATTTTTGCAGAGTATGTTTTTGCACTTACTCATTCGTAAAATGTGGGAGATCTAATGTTTTGTGGATTAGCTAGCGTAATGTGTTGAGCACAAACCTCCAAAGTCTTCGATTGTGTGAAGCGCATGAGTTGCAAGGTTAACCAAGTACAGAGGAGGTATCTCAGGAACAACATTATTAAGCCCAGGGAGCAATTATTCGTCAGTAAACCTGTTAGTACAGGATATTTGGGCATCATCTCTTACGAAGAACTAATCAAAGGAACGGGCCAAGAACTTAAAAATATCTCCATGCGAAGGAGAAAGTCAACACATTCTGTGACATAATGCTTTTGCAAGCCATGACATGAAACACCAGGCATACGTAACTGTAAATTGCCG
The DNA here is from genome assembly GCA_907269105.1 of Volucella inanis. Lineage (NCBI taxonomy): Eukaryota > Metazoa > Arthropoda > Insecta > Diptera > Syrphidae > Volucella > Volucella inanis. Next base: position 68,084,391 of record OU026157.1, on the reverse strand, counting down.
AAGCGGAATCTATTCCTTTGGGGATGCATGCAAGGTCTTTATAACGATTCGCTTACAAAATTCGTCACACCCTCTGCTGCAAAGTACGCTTAATAAGCAAGGCAACATTGTATTGTAGTTTATGATAAAAATCTACATCCAAATTACCCTGCCTAAGCCTTTAGTTAAATTTTAATATCTTTCGATACAAATCAATCCAAAGTTCATTGAGAGTTTTTTGTTAAAATCACTTATATCACTTTTCTCGCATACAAAAAAAAATAACAAAAACAAAAAAGTACATGTGCTGTACACGTTCCATTGAAGATTGATTAATTTTTTCATAAAACAAAAATCTCATCTGGTCACACTGTCCTGGTTAAAGCTAATAACTTACCATTTGTGATCTCAGCTATCAACTTGTGAAGAGTACGAAAATTGACGACAAAACCGCGATTTACGGATATTTGGTGAAATTTAAACAACAAATCTCATCACGACAATAACCCAACCCAGATCTTAATCACTTCAACTGAAAGCTTTTCAGTGTTGAAACCTCAGCAGTTCAGTATCTCGAACCTCCTAATTATAGAGATTTTTTATTTATTAATTTGTATACACTCGTTCATATATGTGCATGTGTGTATATTTTTTATTTATTTTGTAAATCCCACTTAACCGAGCACAAGTGAGTAACTATAGAGCGTCGACCATCAAACAAAACTGACAACAATGAAACACGAAAAAAACGACACACTTATGTTTGTTTGTTTTTGTTTTTATTTTTGTTATTGTTAGATTGTATTTCGCGTATCTGATAAGCTCATCACAAGTCGATATTCGGAAAAGATACTCGAATTCGAATTCGAATTCGAACTCGTACTAGTTAGTCCAACAAATTCACGGCAATCTTAAGAATTCTCTTTTTTCGTGTCGTGATTTTTATTCGCTTTTTTTTTTTGTTTGTTAAAAGAGTCGCGTTGTACGATTATCTTGAAGTGAAATCTGTATCTCGTATCTCGTATTGTGATTGCCCCTGCTTCGCCAAAAACTCACAACCATTCTAGACTTGTGGATCAGATGCTTAAATACCGGCACTGGGTTCGCGTTCGGTTCGTCATCATTGTGTCGTTGATGTTTGCCTAGAGATAAAACAAAAACACTTTTGTGTGCTATTCGTATACTCGTGTTGCGTACGCGAACTGGTAAGCGGTATCAAATGGGGTCGGTCTTAGAATAATTCTTCTTGACTTGGTAAAAAAAATACTTGGACTCGCACTGACATCTGTTGAATAACAATACGAGCACTCGTACTCAATTTCGAACAACGGAGGGGTGGGTATCCATAACGAAACGCGCTTTCGATTAAAATCTGTATCTCGTATTCGAATTTAAATTTTGAATTTTGAATTTCGAATTTGTACAGCGTCGCGCATTGACACTGGCACTGTCAATTATGGTTGGTGGTAAGCGATGTTTACCCCGCGCTCGGTCGAATCCGACTGATTTTTCATTCTCAACAAAGCGACAGCGCTAGTGCACGCGCTCGCGCTCGCGCTCACGATACGTTATGAAGGAACAAAAACGCTACCATTGTAAGAGCTAAGCAGAGAAGAACGTTTATTTTTTGATGGATATCTCGGGCAGCAGGTCGTAGATGCCGATGCCGATGCCGATGACGATGTGGTTGATGATGCAGATGTCGAGATGCGGGACCAAGGGTAGACAAGCAGCCAGATAGGGAAATGTGTGTAGGAAGTGTTTTTTTTTTTCTCACTACGTCTCGAAGCGGACTTGGTTCAGTTTGGTTGGCTGCTGATAAAAACCCACCGATGGATAGCTCGTTGGCTGGCTGGTTGGTTAGTTGGTTAGTTGGTTGTTTGGTTGGATGGATGGTCGACGGATGGATGATTTGATGATGATATTGATAACATCTACTTGATTGTGTTAGTCTGCGTAGTGACTATGTTGCGCTGGCGGTGGCGGTATGACATACGTACCGTGGTTGAACGTGCTGCTCATAGTGTTATTTCAAGATTCGGAATGATTTGTTGTTCCTAGAATCAAGGGGTGCTTTTTTAGTCTCACATGGTACTTATATCTATCATCTATATCTGTCTCTCATTCCGCTTTCTTTATTGCATTTTAGTGATAAGGAATCTTTAAAGACGAAATAAATACGAAAAAAAAAACTGTAAGATATTGCAGTCGTATCTATGTAGGTGGAAGAGGGGGAGTGGCTGCCTGCTGGTAGATAGGTAGGTAACACATGTGCATATGCTTCTCTACTGGTAGCAGATACATATCTACAGTGGAAAAGAAGAAACCACACAGAGGGGGTAAAACGTTCTTTTTTCGCTACTTCTTCCATAATTAAAAGTTTGAGATACTTATCACCACCATTCGACAGTGTGTTGAATGGGTAGTAGCGCAGAGCCTGAAGTTTACTTATTCGTATCTTTGTATCTTTTTTTTTCGTCGTGGTGTGTTTTTGTTGATTTTATTTTTATTTTTTCGCTTGAGATATTTGTCAGTCTATTTTTTTTTTTTCAACTCAGTTACGGTTGGATTCGTGGTTCGTCCCGGTTATCAGTTGGGATCTGGGATTTTTTTTTTTTTTTTTTTTTGTGGAATTAACATTAAGACAAGGTCATGATTTGGAAGCAAGATTTGGAGGCAAGATTCGTTGGCTTTTAGGCGAGCGAGGAGGTTGGAATGCTTTCACGTTTTTAATTGAGATTTTGCCGAAACAATTAATTTAGAATTTTTTTTTCTTTTTATGTCTGTTTCAGATTGTGTGTCTCTTCTGGGTTGCAAAGTTTTGGAAGTTTGACGTTTTAAGTTAGAAGTCTTGAAAAACCTTGTTCAGATGATGAACAGTGATAGATATGTAAGGACTTTAAGAAGCGTAGGCCATAAAAACTGAGAACAGAATACCCTGATTGTTTCTGATTTGCAAACTCTTACGAATATGGAATTGTCAAACATTTGACTTGAGCCTTGAGGCAGAAACACTAAGCCTTTGATCCGATTCATACGATTCGCATTTCTGTATCTCCATAGATTTTCGCTTCACGACAAGGCACAGAAATCCGGTCTAAAAAAGACTCTCTTGGAGGTCCATGAAACGGAGCATTTCCTAATTAAATGAACAAAACATTCTATGAATACCGGTTGCTCGCAGTTCTTTGAAGATCTGGTGTTTAGTAAAGCATTTAAGCCAGGACCTACATGGTACTATTTTTTCCAAGTACAACTCACTTCACGAAGCCGAAGAATCTAGGGGGACCCTAAAGAAAAAGCGTAGCGACCATTATCTCTCCTGGACAGGACTAGTTATCAATTGCTTGGGCCAACGTAACTTTTTACCGCATTCGAGATAATCCAGGGTCCATCTCTTTTAAAATCATTAAGCTGTCTCAAGACTGCTGCAATATATGGTTTGAAAATCTAGAAAAGGAGAGGTAATTCTTGATAACTATACCGACTCATCCCAATGATGTGTCCATGACTATAGGGGTTTATTATGGAACTAAGCGTTGTAGTCAGTGCAAATGGCACAGTCGCCTAGGACAGCCTCAGGTTGCTACTTACAAAGGAGCACATGGACTCGGCACTAATCCAAAAACCATGATTCATAAGATTCGAGATAACTCAGTCGGAAAACTCAGCCCCCACGAAAAGACGACAGATAACGCCTTCCGACACTTGTCAAACATCCTAAAGGTGCAAACACTTAGAGGGCCAAATGTCAACTCTGACCACTATTTAGTTGCAGCCCGATTTAAAGCTCGGCAAACAACAAAGGGGAGATACGACATTGGATTCCTCGGCACACCGGAGATAGCCAGAATGTACAGAGAGAAACTAGACGAAAGGCTTTACAATATGCCATTGTCTACCAAAAACGCCAACAACATGTAGTTACGATGCTGCAATACTACTCTGGAAGCAGCCGAAGCAACTCTAGGCTTCGAACTACAAGAAGCCTATGGTATGATGACGAGTGCATTCAAATGAAGCATATAAGACGTTGCAAAGAACAACAACCTCCAAAAGGAGGAAGGAGAAAAAGTTACTACGAAAAAAGAAAAGAGCTTTCGCAGTCTCCCAGCTCAAGGATATAGAAGAGTGCAGCAGTATTAACAAAATGCAAAACTCTTATAAAAAAGCTAAAAGCTTGGCTGCAGTATACACACCAGTAACTCAGGCCCTTCGTAACACAGAGGTTAATCTTGTCACCGGCCTGCAGGGAATTGTGGATGTATTTAAGCAGATTTTCCAACAGCTGATGGACATGACCAGGAGAGAGTGATAGGATACGAAGGTATGAAGGAAACTCAACTCCAGTCGGTGAAGTAGTTCTCCCACCGAGCGTAGACTAAGTCGGCACGATGTCGGTGGCGATGTTTTGGTTAGGAGCATGAACCAGGGGCATGTATGTATGGAAGGACGAAAGCATACCTGACGACTGGACTACCAGAAGGGCGACCTTTTGCCTTTTAAGAACTTTTAAGAGCTTCTTAAAGCAGCCTACAAGATCCTATCTAACCACTTAAGCCGTTTTGCACCACACTCATCGGCACCTACCAGTGTGGCTTCTGACCCGACAAATCGATGATAGACCAAATCTTCACACTGCGGCAAATCGTTAAAAAGACCAACGAGTTCCAAGTCGATACTCACCATCTTAAAGCCGCATACGACAGCATATATAGCGCGATGGCCGCATTAAGCCGCTAGAGAACTCGCAATGCACCCTGCAGTGGAAACAAAACCTCCGAATTATTCCAAACATGCACTAGATTCCGATAGTGCAAAAGGCCATTGTAAAAACAGAAGGCACTATACTTAATAAACCCATCCAGCTTCTGAGTTATCCAGACTATATCGACATCATCGACCGTTCCCAGCGTGTCATTATTGAGGCTTTCATTGCTATTGAAATGAAGTAAAAATAAAGTACATACTGCCGACCAAAAACCTATCCGGTGAAAACCGTCTAGGATAGAGTCTAACAATCGACAGCTATAATTTTGAGTTAGTGAAGGAGTTTATCTACCTCGGGGTAAATATAAACTCCACAAATAACCTTAGGCAACGCTGCTACTTCGGTTGGTCCAAACTCCTAACGAAGGTCCAAAATCTTGCTCTACAAAACCCTGATTGAGCTTTATGGAGCTGAATGATTGACGATAAGCATGACAACGTAACAGATCTTGGGATATTTCGAAAGAAAAATTATACGTTGAATATTTGGTCCTTTCTGCGAGGGGGGCGAATGGAGGAGAAGATACCGCGAACTCTACAAGCTGTATAAAGATGTGGATGTACCCCGAAAGGCAAAAATCCGTCGCTGCACTGGCTGGACCACGTTGAGCAAATGGGTGAGAATGCTACAGCATTCAATTTCAACCAACTGATCCACGAGGAAAAGGAAGACCAAACCTCCGGTTTAAAGACCAAGTCATCGCTGACACTAGAGGCCTTGGTCTAGTAAACTGAAAGCAAGGTGCCCGGATCGTGAGAGATGGAAAGGGGCATTAGCTCACACTCAAACCCTCCAAGGGTCGCTGGCCGGATAAATAAGTAAGCAACTGAAACTCAATAAAATTATCAACAGAGAATTGTAATAGACCTATCGTTCATCCCTTAATATCTAATCTAACCTTCTTCTTCGTACGAGTATTATAGAGCGCCTCTATTTGCTGAAAGCCATATACAATGACTTCTCTATTGTCTACTAACATGTCGGTGTACGCTACCTGCAAATATATTTTCTACGGCCTTCAATGTTCCTGGCATCTTAGTATGTTGTCTTCCTGCTGATTACTTTAACTTCAATGCCGCGATAGTCTTTAAGTGCAGAACGAAGACATACAGTCTTATAAGTATGTGACCGTAAGCAACTGATCTTGGCGGAGATTCATTACCTATCATACTAAACGCAACTGCTCTTCCAGTGCACTGGGTTAAAGTACATAACGAAACCTGTTTTTATTTAGACAACATCGCTTTTCAGATCTCTGCTCGTTCTTTATCGCAATAAGTTTGGAACATTTATCTGAGACATTTTTATTTAGAACAAATCAGCTAACGATAATCAGGTGTTAGCTAAACCGAAAATAGTATATGTAATACGGTTTGATATACCATAATATGCCAATCGAGTACTTTGTGATTTAATTGGAGCTGCAATCTTCCATCAGATCATATTATCTTCAGTCAAATAAAAATAAGATCACTTATCTGTCACATACATACAATCCCTCAGCCACGATAACTACTCGTACACATGTAATTTTCTTGAACAAACTGCTAAATTCGATTAACCATAATCGGTGCAAATGTGATTCAGCCACTCGACTTGTTTGATCGCCCCTATCAGCTGATGATCAATTTTTCGGAAATAGTTACGAATGGCGATTTATATTTTTCTTTGGATTGTAATCATTTCGACTTAATAACATAAACATTGTAAGGGAAAATTGAATGCCTGTCAAAGTATTATCAGCCGGCCGTCAAGGATTTTCCCTTAGACCAACAGCTATGCCACAGAAGCTTGTGAACTGAAAGTCATTAATATTCAGACAAATTTATGGCGTGATCATATTGATCAGCGATTGGATTAGAGATTACTATGCGTAATTGCGGATACCATTCGCAAATACAGTCGTTGGATTTATAAAGGAGATTTAATCAGCGACACAGATAAAATAAGAGATTATTTGTTTGCAATAGAGGTGGACAGCGAAAGCAAGGTGACTTAACGAATAGATCCGGGTTAGTATATGTGGGAATTTCATTTAAATGAAAAAAAATTAACAAACTATCTAGAATTGTGAACGAGATCAAAGACTAGTTTGGGTGACAGTTTTAAGTTGCAAAAGAATAACAGAAGGCTTATGCAATTTAATGTTGGATTTATGCCCTCTATCGTAAAGGATAAGGATAATGTGGAACTAGCGGGAGAATTTTTTTTTTATAAATAAGTTACTCCAATTAGCGTGGTGTAGTCTTAACGTTTAGGCCTGAGGAAACTATAGCTTCCTAACCTTAGTATTACTAGGATGATGCAATCCAAAGTCCGTATAAGTGAAACAGATCGTTACAACCTAGCCGCATTAATAATGTCCCACATGGTTGTCCATGAATATAAAATATTGAGTGTCCGTCGTCATTTAAATGTCAATAGAAGTAGATTTTGTACGATCAACGTTCGGTTCTGGCCATGAAAATTTCGAAGTAAGTATAGTAGACTGCTATAAAACAGATATCACTGCTATTCAGAGAGTGCGAAATAATCGCATTGGAGAGGAACAGAAGGAGAATGAAAAGCAGTGGCATATACTCCTACTATACAGAACAAACCCAGCGTTCATTCGAATGCGGATTTGTTTCGATACGTGTTCGAATGCCTTGTAACAATTTTCCTCAGGACTTATTTGACAAACGTCAACCTGTTAAGGCTATAAACTTTCCTGTACAGAACACAGAAAATAACAATGTAACATACGAAAGATTATTTCTACAAGCTTACCGAAAAAACCTACTAGCAATGCCCTTATTGTGTGGGAAAAATAATTTTAGGTGATTTTGACGACAATATACGAAAGTAGTACGATTTAACAGAAGAAGTGCAATCAGAGAGCATAGTCTACACGCGTCTACGCATAGAAACGGATTCAGGATTGCTTTTGCTTCGAGGCGAGCTCAACTTATACGAGTATCACGGTCATGTTAATATAGGGTGATTCATAGTGAAGTTTGATTTTCAATAGCCTTATTTTGACAGATCACACGTGACTCCTAACAAACTGCTTTATCATTTCTGTTCAGTATCGTTTGGCAAGTCATCATGAAAAGACTCAAACCACAACAGCGTCTCCAAATTGTTCAGCTGTATTACGAAAATCAGCGTTCTGTGAGAAATGTTTTTCGTGCGATTCGAGGAACTTACGGTGCGCATAATCGACTTACTGAAGCCACCGGTTAGACCACATCCGAAGACCACATACCAGTGTACGCGAAGACCGCGACGAATCGATTCGTCGTCGTTCTCAGCAATTTGGCTTGGCGTATTCGACAACTTGGTGTATTTTACGTGAGGATCACGGCCTAAAAGCATACAAAATTCAACTTGTGCAAGAGCTGAAGCCAGGCGACTTGAATTTGCGTCATATTTTCAATGAATGGGTTCTCGAAAAACTCAATGAAAATCCGGTGTTTTATCGTGAAATGTTGTTTAGTGATGAAACCCATTTCTGGCTCAATGGATACGTTAATAAGCAAAATTGCTATATTTGGTCTGATGAGCAACCCGAAGAGTACCAAGAGCTACCATTACATCCATTAAAAACAACGGTATGGTGTGGTTTATGGGCTGGTTGAATCACTGGTCAATATTTCTTCAAAAATCAGGCAAATCAGAATGTTACCGTCAATGGTAACCGTTATCGCGCCATGTTAATGGATTATGTGCTTCCTGAAATTCAAGCACATGATCTCGGCGAGCTCTGGCTTCAACAAGACGTTTTCTTCACGTTTTGCTAGGGTAAATTGGCTGCCTAGATCGTGCGATATCACATCTTTAAACTATTTTCTCTGGGGATATGTAAAGTCTCAGGTCTTCAGGAATAAGCCAGCTACGATTAACGCTTTGGAAGCCAACATCATTCATGTTATCCGCGAGATTCCAGTCGCTATGCTCGAAGGGGTCGCCCAAAAATGGACATTCCGAGTGGAGGAGTGGAGGATGACTCGAATTCTGGACCAACCGTTCAAACTGGGCGACGAAAGCCAAGACCACCCCATCGGGTACACCCGTACATAATGAAGTGAGAAACGCAATACTGGTTTGTCAATTAAAGTCTAACAAAATTGCTGGAGCTGGTGATCATGCAAAACGAACCCGATTAATTGAAATCTGCATCTTTTGACCGATCCTCAAGAGCTGAACTTCTAAAACTTGACTAGATGGAGTGAAAAGTAACCTCCTTGACCGTCAGAATGCGCTGCTACTGCAGAAAAGTTTATGGTGCCTTGAAGTCCGTTCATATTTAGACAGACATGCCATATTTAAGTGCGATACTGTCTTTAGTTTTGTTTTGACAGCTGTTTGTTGTTGACGTGTTTGTCATCATGTTGAGTATGGACAAAAACGATTTTCGTTCCCTCATAAAACATTATTTTTTGATAGGCAAAACGGCGAAGGAAACAAAAGTTGGATAACTATTATGGGGCTAATGCTCCGTCAGATTACACCGTCAAATATTGGTTTCGAGAGTTTCGTGGTGGCCGCAAATTCACTACAGATCAAGTCCACAGCAGCAGGCCCTCCGATGCAGTTACAGAGGAAAATGTCAAAAAAATACATGAAATGGTGTTGGCTGACCCGAAAGTGAAAGTGCGCGAGCTAGCAGATACCACAAAGATTAGCACTGAGCGCACATGCCATATTTTGGGCAATATTCTGCATATGAAAAAGTTGCTGATGCGGAATCGGGGGGACTTTTGGCGTCGATTGGTAACTGTTGAACACCAGAGAACAGAATGATTGCCCGTCAATGGACTGAAGCCGGTACGTGTGCTCCGAAGCGGCCGAGGGAGGCTCGATGGGTCGGAAAAGTTTTCTTTTCGCAAAACAATGCACCGGCGCACAAGAGCATCGCAACCACGGCTAAAATCAATGATTTTTGGGTTTGGCTCCCTCGGACTATTATCTCTTTCCAAACCTCAAAAGATGGCTAATCAATCCAAGGAGGAGTATTTTGCAGACCTTCCGGAAAATTACTTTTCGGACGGGATCAAGAAGTTAGAAAATTGCTGGAATAAGTATATCAAACTAAAAGGGGACTATATTGAATAAAATAAAAAAACGTTTGAAAAAAAAAATGTTTTCATTCCCAAGGAGGTTACTTTTCGCCCCACCTTGTAGAGGCATCGGTCCTTTTAACCTCATGTAAAAGATCAGACAAGCCGTATTGTGTGAACACTTGAAACCACTTATCAACAATCTGATTTGATTTTAGAGCCGTTCAGTCAACAATTGACCAAATATGCTCACAATAGAAGATCCTGGAGAATAGCAAAGAAATCCAGATGGGTGCTAAAAATGTCTTTATCAATTTAAAAACCGCATATGATAGCATCTATAGAGACGATCTACTTAGAGCCAAGTGAAGTTTTGCAATATCTACCAAGTACGTTAGAAATTATGCAGATCCCTCAGAGACGTTTCGACATTCTTTCCCCCTGCTATTCTCCAACGTAGTGAATGAACTGTTAAATATACTCAGCATCGATGGTTTATATGTACAAGGATACGCTGATGACATTGGATCGCATCCGAATGCAAATTCGAAGAAAGAATCTTGTAACTCTTTCAGAGGGCACTCAAATTCGTTGCTAACCAGAGCAAAAAAGTTGGCCTAAGCACCGCAATTGCCTTCGCGAAATTTAGACAAGCTTAAAGATCAAACACTTTTTGCAGTAGCCATACAATTTTCAAGTGAAATAAAATTTATATGGATTATTCTGGATCAAAAACTCACATGGGGTATCACATATAAAAAACATATAAAGAAAGTCAGTATCTCACCTTGGACCAACAAAATTCTACTGGGCAAAAACTGGACCCTTAACCCAACAATGAGACTGTGGATGTATGTCTACAGCAATTGTTAGGCCTATTGTTACTTATACATCTCATATATGGTGCCATAAGTCAAAACAAAAGTCTACACGGGCTGAGTTAAACAATCTTCAAAGACTTGCCGGATGAAATGAGAACAGCATACACCGCAGCATTAGAGGTTCTGTTGATCATCCCACCTCTTCGTCTTCACATACAGAAAGAAGCTTTGTATAACGACTACATGCTTATCTCATCGGATGGGAATAACAAGAAAATAGTTCACCAGAGTTTTACTTCAACTCAGGTGAAAAAGTACAACTTTATCCATAACTTCAAGCTTACATTCCTAATCGACAGAACTGGCAACAGAATAAACCTTTTCTTAAGAGAGATTCACTGGTGTGGTACACCGATGGATCCAAAGCAGACGAAGGAGTTTGCGCAATCATATACAGAATAATTACTAATAACTCACTGTCCGCAAGTATGGATTTAGGCTGGGATAAGCGGCCGTACTTTTTATCAACGCTTTTGAGATAACATCAATATTTGTCTAGGACTGCATTATACTTCTCAAAAGACTATCCAGCACCAATAAAGTCCATTTTATCTGGATACCAGATCACAGTGGTTATGATGGTAATGAAAGAGCAGACGAATTGGTCAGAAAAGGTTCAGCGACAACATTCATGATGCCCCAACCAGTTTGCTGGTTATCAATTACTTCCATAAAAAGCTACATAATAACTGGCTAAAAACAAAGGCATTCTATTCCTGGATGGACACTAAAGGTAACAGGTAAGACAAAAACTTACTTTCCTTCAAATAAACAAAACAGCTCCTACAGTTTTCTATAGATGAGATACGCGCAATAACTGGATTCCTAACAGGTCACTGGTGAGTTAAAAATCACCTTATAACTTTATAGCTATAGGAATTGCACAAGACAGAAACTGTCGCATGTGCAACGAACAACGAAGAAGTCGTTTCTTCTTCATATATATCATGGCATATCCTTTGCCACTGTAGCCGCTTAAACATAACAAACCTCTTCTAGATAAACCATACCTTGACGCAAAAGATGTCACTGCCAGCTCACTCAACGATATGGCCGAGTTTATTAAAATTTCCGGCATCATGTGTAGGCCACAGTGATAAGGGTACATAGTCCCATCCGCCCCGAATAATCTAATTTGATCTAATCATGTGACTTCTTTGACAGAAGGACTCTCCTGTGAATGTGGGCATAACCAAGAAACGCATGACATAAACGCATGGGACAAAACATCAGAAAAGAAGATTTAACTTTGAGGTAGTTGAGATTTTAGTCTACCTCTGCTCTATCATGACACCTTATCATAAATCAAACGAAGGGTTAAAATTGCTAATCGCTATTTCTTTAGCCTAAAAAGGGCACTCGAGCAATAAAGTTTTGTCAACAAACACCAACAACTCTTGATCCCAGTCGTTCTCCATGGTGCAGATATAATATTGGGTCAATAACTTAATTTGCGGTTTGCTAAGATATGGCGTAACTTGTATTAATCCATTGGAACATGCGTTGGAAAGCTACTGTCATTGTACGTCATTTCAGTATATGTCATTCATTTGAAGCGTAAACAACAATAATTTTTTTTTCACTCAAATATGTCGAACTTTGTGCCTGAAAAAGTGTTTTTGCGGGGAGTTCTTCTTCATTACTTTATTGAAATATGAAGAAAACTTGTGCCGAAAGTCATCGTATTTTGGTGAAAGTTTATGGTAAACATGCGCTAGCTGAGCGAAGGTGCCAAAAGTGGTTTGCACGATTTAAAAGTGGTGATTTTGGCTTGGAAGACGATGAACATCCTGGGCAGCCAAAAAAGTTTGAAGATGAAGAACTGGAAGCATTACTCTATGAAGATTGTTGCCAAACACAAGAAGAGCTCGCAGAATCTTTGGGTGTCACTCAAGCAGCCATTTCAAAATGTTTAAAAGCAGCTGGATATATTCAAAAGCAAGGAAATTGGGTTCCACATGAACTCAAGCCGAGAGACGTCGAAAGGCGGTTTTGCATGTTCGGAATGCTGCTGGAACGCCACAAAAGGAATCACCAGTCGGATTGTTACTGTTGATGAAAAATGGATCCATTACGACAACCCCAAGCGCAAAAAATCATTTGTGAAACCCGGCTAACCAGGCAAATCAACGGCAAAGCCGAATATCCATGGCGCCAAGGTAATTCTCTGTATTTGGTGGGATCAGATGGGTGTGCTGTATTATGAGCTGCTAAAACCGGGTGAAACCATCAATGGACAACGCTACCGAACACAATTATTATGAGCTGCTAAAACCGGGTGAAACCATCAATGGACAACGCTACCGAACACAATTAATCCGTTTGAAGAGAGCAGTAGACACAAGGCAATAATTTTCCATCATGACGTTGCTATTCCGGTTAAGAACTATTTGGAAAACAGTGGATGGGAAGTCTTACCCCACCCGCCTTATAGCCCAGACCTTGCCCCTTCTGACTACCATTTGTTCCGGTCAATGCAGAACGCCCTCACTGAAATACGGTTCATATCAGAGCAGAATATCAAAAATTGGCTTGATTCATTCTTGGCTGCCAAGCCGGCGCAGTTCTTTTGGGATAGGATCCACAAATTGCCAGAAAGATGGGAAAAAGTCATAGCTTCAGATGAGCAATACTTTGAATATTACTATTGTACATATTTTTCTTAAATAAACGTTCAAATTTTTAAAAAAAAAACCGCACGAATTAAAATATATACCCAATACATGGGCTGAAAAGTCTAAGTTTCTAAGATATTGCACCACTTGAATTAAAAATTAAAATTTTCAGTTAGTACCAACCTTCAAAAGATACGTGTATAAATTTGACAGCTGTCGGACGATTAGTTCTCGAGATATAGCGTTGTGATGAAGCAACTTTTGTTATTGTGGAAAAAAAAATGGATTCAAAGCAATGATTCAGAGGAGTGTTTAAGTGTTTTGCGTCGGTATGTGACAATGGATTAAACTTGGCTAGATTACTTCACACCAGAGTCATGTCGGCAGTCAGCTGAGTGGCGAGCAGGAGACGAGCCTCGTCCAAAATGACCAAAAACTCAACAGTCTGCTGGCAAGGTTATGGCATCCGTATTTTGGGATACACATGGAATAATTTTCATCGACTATCTCCAAAAGGGGCAGACTATCAACAGCGACTATTACATTGCGTTGGTGGAGCGTTTGAAGGACGAAATTACAGAAAAACGCCCGCATTTGAAGAAAAAGAAAGTGCTGTTTCATCAAGACAGTGCACCGTGTCACAAGTCGATGAAAACGATGGCAAAATTGAATGAATTCGGCTATGAATTGCTTCCCAGCGACTATTTCCTGTTCGCAGACCTCAAAAGAATGCTCGCCGGAAAGAGATTTAAGACCGATGAAGAAGGCGAGGCCTATTTTGAGGCTAAACCGAAATCGTACTGCAAAACTGGTATCGAGAGATTGAAAAATCGTTTCAATCAGTGTATCGAAGGCAACTATATTGATAAACAAAGTTGAATTTTGCAAAAAGTTTGTGTTTTACTATAAAACGGCACTGACTTTTCAGCCCATGTGTTAATATACCTACATGTCAATGAATGTCCATCTACAATCAGAGACTGAATGGAGTGTCCAGTGGAAGTTTTTAACTAGACTATTGCCTAATTGAAGTTTATTGGAGCACGATACTGACGGATTTTGAAGTATTGAGTGTTCCATGTTCGGATCATCTGCAAAACGCTTGTACAAAATGAAACAAGAGAGTACAGAGTAGTACAGAGTGTACAAGAGAGTAAAGGAGCAACATGGAGCAAAACTAACAACCAGTAAGTCAACTCACCATTTGCGACATTGAGAGTATAATGATAACATCTTATCCGGATCTCAGGCCTCTCATTAAGCACATTTTGAAGAACAAAGAGAAATGATTTGAAAAAGAGTGTGAAATAGCAAGGAAAGTATGATTTTGATGGATTAAAGAATGTCAAAAATATAGCAACAATTACTTCAAAAGAATCTATATTCAAGCAAACAAGGTATTTAAGAACTAATGCAAAGATATGCGATTTTATGAAACTGAGATTCTGAAGCTTACATGCTGCAAGGACTTAAAATAATTCTGGAGGACAATAAAAAAAATCAACGGAAACAAATTACAAATCAGTGTAAAACTTTACGCCAAATACATCACATATATATCGCCGATATACTACTATGCAGTACCGTAATACAACGATACACGTATAACACATGAAGAATTACGCTTTATCGTAAGAGAACTCGCAGATGGAAAGGCGCCATAGTCGGATAGGATTCCAGTAGAATATATAGAACAGATAGGCTCACCAAAAAACTAACTTCAGCTTATAATATAATAATGGACAGTTGTGGCACAAAGCAATGGAAGGTATGTTAGTTTGTATTGTAACAACAAAATTCGGGCTGTAAGTACCAGCAACCCGAATATCTTCCCGCAAATAAATAAAATATTTCGAAGGAAAATTCAAAACTACCTTTCGTGATTTAAAATTGCCCGAACTACAGAAAACGAACACATACTTTAAGCAGCAGGCATAGATCCAAACGAGATCGTTGATGATGACAACTTCTTATGATCGAGGATTCACAGGAGAAAGTAGAGGCTTTAGGACCGGCTTTCCAAGAAGTGTACAAGGCGAATGACATCAGGCCCGAACTACGACCTGGAGCGTTTCATCCAATTCAGTGACAAGAATAAGTCAAATAATGTCATCGCCGACGAAATGGTATTACCCCCGTTCATTTCGAAGGAAGAGCTCCAAACGATCTTCGAATCACTTAGAAATAAGAATTCAGTGAGAACCGATGAAATACCGAACATTGTGCTTCGACATATCCCACTAGAAGCGGTGGAAATTTATACCACCCTGTTTAATAACGAATGAATAATGCCCATTATCCAGCGCATTGGAAAACTGCGGTAGTACATACCATCCTCAAAAATGATAAAGACACATCCAACCCAGTTAATCCCGGTCGATCAATCTTCTGCCTAATATCAGTAAAGTGTTCGAGAAAGTGGTAAATAGAGCCCTGACTAAGTGGATCGAAAACAAAAATATAGCTCTGGATAATTAATTCGCTTTTAAAGCGGGGCATGACGTCCTCCAATGGAACAAATGCAAGAATCAGTGCACTGGTGCCTGCTTCATTGACCCTTTGATACCGTATGGTTAGAGGGACTCCTCTTCAAGCTGTACAGACTGGGCATTAGTAAGCCTCTTCTGTATATTCTCTTCAATATGATCACAGATTGACAGTAATGTGATTTCTGCTGCTACATTTTACATTAAAAACGGTCTGCAACAAGGTGCGGTAAATTTGCCGATCCTCTTCAAAGCTTACACAAGGATCTAATAGGTTCACTTCACCATCCCATATGGTACGCAGACGACTTAATCGCGTACAGATCAGGTCCAAAAATTGAGGTCATTGATATACTCTTGCAACGCGACTTCAATAAAAATTAAACGATATTGCGACGACTGGTAGTTAAAGATCAACTTTCAGAATTCGAAAACCATTCTATTTAGGACGTCTTCGTCTGGGGTCTCTGGCGAAAGTTTTCGATCATTGGACAACATGGGCAGCCACTTGCTTGTTGAAATGCATTCAGATACCTTGGGATCTGGTTAGATCAATATCTGTATTTAAAGAAACATATAGTTATTGCTCTGGCCAGAGCCAAAGGTGTTTTTGCCCTTACAAATAGACTGTTTTATAGCAGCCAATTCGATGCGAGGGTGAATATGATCTGAATTATTTCCTCAATCGTTGCAAATCTTATTCCTTTCATATGTCTCTTCAGTTTTGAGAACAGGAAAAAGTCGCATGGGACAAAATCCGGTGAATATGGTGGCTAAAGCATAATTGTCGTGTTGTTTTTGGCCAAAAAATCTCTCACAAGCAGAAGCCATGAATTGTTTTTCCACAATTCCGGACGTTCTTTTCGTATTGCTTCTCGCAAACATCGCACAACTTTAAGGTAATACTCCTTATTAATTGTACGAAGGCGAGGTAAAAACTCCTGATGTACTACGCCACGGTAATTTAAAAGAGCAATGATCAAAACTTTGACATTGTTCCGTCCATTGGGACGATTGGATTTAGTTTCTACGTTGTAAATGAGTATATTCATGATTCTTCACCAGTTATGACCCTTTTAAGCAAGGCAGGATCATCATTGACGTCATTCAAGAACTCCTGAGCGATGCTCATGCGACGTTTCTTCTGATCAAAAGCTTCGGAATAAACATCGCTGACACATGTCTCATAATAAATACTTTGTCGCGACAGCCCATGTGGGCCAGGGCCAACCTCTCGCACTCATTTGTGTTTCTCACTTTGCGAATTTTACACTCCTGAGAAGGACCTACTGTTGACCTACCGTTTCTGAACGGCTCTTCTGAGAAGCAGAAAGGGTGATCACGTTTGAAAATTTTGCTGTTGTGCTCATACCAAGATTCAAACCCAGGTAGATTGGTGTGGTATGGTAATTCGACGATTTTCCAAAACAATTTTCTTCAAAGCTTCGACGTTATCATCTTTTGTTGTTGTACGATCTTGGAAGAGCTTGTACCACTTGTAAAAATTTTTTACTTAGAGGATATTCACCAATGCCAATGTCAACATTTCAAGTATTTTAGAGCACTTAATTCCATTTTTTACACAAAATTTAATGCAAATTCTTTGCTCCATTTTTTATAATAATTCACATCGCCTTGCACACCAAAACACGTCTAACCTATTGAATGTACGTTGCCCGCGAAATTTCATATTTCAAAAGTCACCTTACTTTTTGAACCCACATCGTATATTTCTCGATCAGGACCTCGTTTGGCTATTTCGGTGGATTTGAAAAGCTTTCAACATTCCAAGTGAGCTTTAATAGCTAAAAAAGCATGACGTCCACTTGTGAGCTTTGCTCTCACAAACTAGTCTAGGGCTGTTGGGTTGCTGATTGTGCAAAACAAGTTAATTACCCGTTTACAGGTGTCACTATAGACTCTTTACCCTGTCTTATAGGATAGGCAGATTTCTTACGAAGATAGATAAAATAAAAGACGAACTGCACATATCTCTCCTATCATTTACATATATCACCTAAAACTGATCATTTTTCCTTTGAATTTCTGCAGTATATCATAATCAATGATTAAACCTTTCAGTCAAGTTACCTTAAAAAACATTCCTTTTTCGAAAATAGCCTGCCGTCAATGTCTGCTCGCTGACGTTTATTTTTCTATTAATAAATTACCCCACCTGATTTAGATCATTTCAAGTTATCAACCATCTACTATATACGAGTACGTATATGCAGGTACATACCCACGTCGAATGGCAAACGAAATTTATGATTATTATCACCTTCATCTAGTCAAGGTGTTTAATATCAAATTAAATCAGCATGAACAAAACATGACACACACTACGAAACAGGAAATCATTACCTTGAACCATCAATCGCGAGACGTTTAATATTCTAGTCTATCATAACACCAGGAAGTAGATTGTTTTGAAATTTAAAATTTTCGAAACGTCCAACACTAATTTTCCTTAAATAACTTTATTTTCGACAAAGTAAACTATTATAGGGCACGCAAAAATCAAAATGTCATTTCTGACAGGATGACGACGGATCCGTGTCACTTGTACTAACTTACCCATTTCTTGGAATTGGTGATAATCCTCGATAAATCCTTTTGGATACAGCACAACCATCAAATGAAAATTATTTTAACGTGACGGCTCACTGACCTCAGATGTTATTTTGACATTTAAAATTTTTCAAACTAATTTTCGACTGTGGACACCTTTGAAAATACATTTTTATCAAGAATTTTGCCTTAAAAAAATATTAGCACGGCGATTTTATTACGAGTGTTCTTACAATTCTGACATTTAATTATTTATTCACATTTGACACAGAACGAAAGTCACGACCAAAACAAAACTATCAGGAATTTCTCTCTCGTTTGCATCCATCGTCAACTATGCACAAACGCAAATGTAATAAAAAAACAAAAACAAAAACAATTCACAGTTCTAAACTACTACTGTCCCGCTTGCTCACTTAGTGTTTACTGTCAAATCGACACAGTAGTGCATAAATGTATACGCACGCTATCCACTCCGTTTACGTTTACGGACTGCCAAAGTTTCCCACTTAACGATTCCGTTTCAATTCGACACGAAAAGTGTGTTTCTCTGTGTTGGGTTTAAGTGCTGGCGTGTTGAGTGAGATTTGATTGTTGTGTGTGCCCATTATACATGCACATATCTCACATAAAAAAAAAACAACCAAAGTGATTCCTCCAGCCATAAAGCAACAATAACGCGCTGCTGTCGCGTCAGACGACGACTGACAGCCTAGTCAGTTACAAACACGCACACAATCCACTACTCAGATGACGACGGAGCGATTGTGGAACGCTGAGCGATGGAAAAGATATCAAAATGTGTACATGCTTGGAAATGGTAAGAGATAGCAATGAGGGGAAGGTAGACAAAACGAGAAAACAGAAAACGAAAACGAAAAGCTTATCAGCATCAAGGATCTTATCAACATAAACAATCTTGGTGCTTTGTTAGTACGCTGCGAGCTCTAGCATTTTGCTTATCGCATTCGGATCATTAATGCTGAAGCCGCAGTTGCCCGCCTTGCCGATACCGATGCCATCCTCGCTCTGGCTATAGTCATTCTGTGCCTGTCATTCGTTTCGTTTCACTCCCTCTTTCTATGTACGAGTAGAAGCAGCAGCAGCGCACCATCCCATACCCAAATCCATCCACCATCAGGCAGCACCATCAACAGCACCAGCACCAGCACCTGCACCTCTCTCTGGTGGTTTTGGTGTGCTCCACTAGTCGGTCGGTCGCTTGGTTTTTGTTGCTGTTGCCGTTGTTGTTGTTATCGTTATTGTTATTGTGTTGTTGCTGGTTCTGGGCACTGTTCGTTTGTGAATTCTCAATTGTAGAACACTTTTTTCGTTTCGTTGATTTCATTATGTGGGTTTTTATCGCACAGCGGTGGCGGCAGCAGTGACTTCATGCTTACTCACTCGACTGATGATGGTGCTGATTCATAAATTCCTTAGGTTAACGTTTCTATAGCAATGGGACGGAGCAAGGCTGGTGGTGGAATGGAAACATAGATTTTCCTTTGACAAAACAAAAACACTTCGATAGGTGAGAGCGGTTGTAGATACGGATAAGTGAAACTAATGACAATGCAGTATATGCAAATATATTTGCAGTTGTACGACCACATTACATTACGAATCAAGTTTTACTCGTGCCTCGAGATGTTTTTAGTTAAGCAAAACCGCCGTGTTAGATTTGACAATCAATTGTCGTTGTCAAACGTCAGAGTACGAGTAAATGTCATGGTGTTTTCCATTGGTCTTCTTTTTGAACTCCGGAGGGAAAAACAATGTCCTGAAACTGTTACATTGCCACTCTTTTTACTCTTTCACAATTTTTTTTTTGTCGAACAAAGAAAGTGCAAAATAAAAATTCTACAACCAATACATGCAAAAAATTTGACAGCAAAGCCAGAAGAAGTTTTTAGTGTTACATTGAAGTTCGAATCACCTTACTTCCGGACAGAAACCAATCAAAAACACCGTCAAAAGAAACAATCTAGATAACAACATTTTTCAAGAAACTGACTTCAAAAGCGTCTGAACGCAGTCATTTGCCTGTCATGTCAAAATTTACTATCAAAAGCTTGAAACTTAGTGGTTATGGTGTCGGTTATTTGATGTCGGTTTGGGCCTATTGTATTTAAGCCACTGTAGGTCTGTTGCAACGAATTTGTGATCTGCAACTATGTTTTTTTATTTTAATTTTTATATAAAACAATGTCAGCTTCTTACGTTCCCATTGGAAACATGCATGAATGTTACTCGTATCATTTATTCAATGAGTACACCATTCTTGGACTTAGACTCACTGCATGCATAAGCTAATATCTGCGGTATCTAAGTCTCTTACTCGTTTGTAGTGTTCTGAGCCTCGAATTATAAAGCTTGAGAGCGCTCGTATAACGCATTACCTTTCCATTGGAAATATTTAAGCTGGCTAGTGGCAAGTCTCGACATCGGATAGTTATTCACTTCGATAGTCCTTAGAACAACCCGATTCTGCTCTACTAAAGTTTTCTTTGTCGAAAATAATAAAATCAAGACGTGCCAACATCTTAAGCTGAACAGCTTAATATCATTCGCTTTAATTTAGCCCTTTGAGCGCTTTACGACGATTAAGGCTGAGTTGTAAAATATTTGTTTTTAAAGCTTTGTTTTCAAAAAATTGTAAGAGATCTTTAATAAAAGATTTTATAGTAATCTTCGAATTACGTAGATTGACATACGTAGGATACAAGATATCCTTCTTCGCCTTCTACCTTTTTAAATAAATATACGTAACTACACTACACATTATGAAGATAAAAAAATCGCTAAGTGCGTCAGCTAAATTACCTAATTAAAATGTTGAGGCTAGATTGCTTCCACCGCTATGATTCTCTTGAGGCTATTTGAATACGGAAGACTTTAAATTGGAGATGTCGTTACGCATTCCGAGTTTAAGGTCTCTGCTTTCAGACAGAGACTCCTTCCAGCTCTTTCAACCCTCTCGAACAAACGCACACAGTTTCTAGCTTGTCACGTCAGATGCTCTGGTTGCATTCCTTACCATCCTTAACCAAGAGTATGAGACTGAAAAATTCAGAAAACACTTTTATCTAGAAAAGTGCCCCGATTAAATGCGGACTTCGTAAATTAGCTTTTTCATCACGTTTGTGATAGGTCCGAAAAAGATCTTAAAACCCACGACGAAATCCATTACCAAAAACGCAGTGAGACTTAAAATGACAGCTTAGGCATCGTTCTTGTCTTTCCTAGGGGCATTTTAGAATTATTTTAGTGAAGTAAGCCCTGATGCGAATTGTCATAAGACTCTCACTTACGAGTCGGAAGCTCAAGACTTCTTTCCTAAATCTGCCAAATACGGCGAATCCGCATCCGAATAAGAAGCGCCGGTTAAAAAGAATCAAATATGAAAGAGGTTTCAAATATACTCCTTCTTTTCTTTAGAGTCTAGTTTGCTAGACTGGGCCACAGACTTGGATCTGTGGAGTGAAATTGATTAGACAAAAGTCACTGTATTCGGAAAGATGTTGCATTTTATTCGGATTAGCTTCAACCGTTTTAAATCGGATAATGTCGACCTTCTTTAGCACAAAGGAGACGTTTTCGAGCTCCTACGTTAATGCGCTGCGCATTGTACAAAAGGATAATCGGCCCTAAATTTCCGTTATTCACAAAAATTTGCTTTGAAGTTCAGAGCTGTGGGCTGTCCACACTACACTTTGACGAGGTATTTCAAAGAAATAAAACGTTGGGAGCTGTTTGGCTTTTTATCTGACAGCTGCTTCCGACTTCTGTGTTCAAATCCTAACATCATTATTATTTTCAATTTTCTTTACTTTGTAAATTCATTCAGGTTCCACGGGTCTAGGCTTGAGTTACTGTTCTCCCAATCAATCCTTCGATGTCTCTGCTCGGGCGCCATATCTAGATTTGGTCATTATTAAAGCCTAGAATGACAGAATGCTGCAGTGACTCAAATATACGAAAGATATTTAAAAAAAAAAAAAAAATAATAATAATAAATAAATCTTTCAGTCATTACTAATAATATCACATTCATCGTATAGGTTTCGTAATAACAAGTAATTGCACCAAAATGACGCATAGTTTTCCTTCAAATCGAGAATGACGCACTCTTATTCTTATCGCTGAATTGACAAACGAAGATTTGTTCACCGACTTAATCCCTTCTCCAAAGCACTTAGCAAACAGGTGAACATTTGTCACCGTCAACAGAAAAACTCCGCGCTTAGGTAATTAATTAGAAATCGACTGTAGTCAACAACAACCACAACTACAACTACAATGTGTGGAATTCAGACGTCCTAAATAACTAGGGGCGCCGTAGTTGTTTCCTTATCCGTCAGCTATGGCAATCTCTCTTATCAAATGTAGCCCTGTTAAGCACCCTCTATTCAAAGCCAATATCAAAGGGCTTCTCTCTGTCCTCTCTAGTGCTTCATCATTTTGAAACTTTGACACCAATAACAACGTTCTATGTAGTATGGAAGATGGCAAAGCCCTACCCAGAATACGCGAATATTACCACAACCGCATGGAGGGGGAGTACGGAGGAGTACGGAGATGTACCTACCCGTACTTGGACGTGCGTCGCTTCATGCTTTATCGCTTTTTGCGGTCAGCCTGACGCACAGACTCTGATTCTGACTCCGACTTCGAATCCAAATATCATTATAATGATGATTTATTAAAATTCCACTCCAAACTATATCACCGTTATCTAATTCATTTATTAGTTGTCGTCTTATAGACTGGGGTGAGCTGTTACCCGCACTCATCGTGTCCTTTTTGAGTGCTTATCGCCCACTTCCACCACTACTATTACTGCCGCCATGAGATCCATTAAAACTTTCGAGTTTCTTCAAAGAGAGACAGAGAGAGTGAGAGAACTGGCATCGTAAAGATTTTTCCCTTAGATTGTAGGCTTTGGTTAAAAAGAGAAAGGGGGCAGCCATCTTAAAAAGGAAGTTTTGTACAAATATTCGAATTCGAATGCGAGTAGTACTCGCGCGCGGCACAAATTATCGCGACATTCAATCGCTATAATGTTGTGCAGATAAAAACGAAAAAGAATCTCATATTCAGTAAGCAGCACATTGCAAGTGTTTTTGCTTCGATATAACGGTAAGCAAAACCAGAGTATGTCTGCGGAAATGCATGAGTATGTGTGCGTCGTTGAACTTCCTTTCGAAAATATTGATTCCTACGATCTAGCAGTGATTAATTAAGATAGATTGATTAAATTGTACGATAAGGTCGGGTAATGTGCTTATTTTCTCATTTCCAGAGAGTGAGAGAGGAGAGAAAACGAGGAAATAAGGAACGTTATCAGAGAATCGATTTATTACCGGCTATCAGGTCGGCGGAATAGGGTAGATTTGCTTTTATGTTGACGGTCGGAGCTCAGAGAATTGATAATAAATCGATCGATTTTGTTTGACTTGGACTTGAGGTTGAAGTTGAGAGACGTCTATTTGCTGAGGTGCGGCACACATTTACCGTGTGACTATGGGACTACTTACACAATTTGTTGTAGTAATTTGTTTAGTTTAGTAAGTACGTGTTGTTTGTTTGACTTAGCATTTGTCATACGATTAAGGAACGGGGGAATGACATGGTTGTTCCATGTTGAAGTGGTCAGTTGTCGTTGGTGGTGCCATCGAGATAAGGAATGTGGAAGGTGCTCAAGTTCGCATTTTGAGTTGAAGACTATTAGTAAAGTGGTTGGCGCCTTATTTTGCCAAAGAAAATAAGAGTTTCTTAATCGGTATGGACTAGGTACCTTCACTAGGAACATGGCTAGGAAATTCTCACAAATTTGCTTTAAGTCATCGTTTAAGAAGTTAACTCCTGAAAGTACGAATAACAATTTTACCTTTAATGCGGCTTAATTCAGTTATTTGCTGCCTTATTTACTTTCCACAACTGGGCATGAGTACCAAGGCACGTTGTCAAGACAAAACACTGCAATTATGGTACATGCGTTCTTTTAAGCGTATATACAGAAGTTCTTTTCAGCTGATAATTGGATACAGGACCCAACTAGCGTTCTCGTCACATTCGAAATACACGTTCGAATTTTAGCTTTATGGCTTATATCCACATCGTCCAAATTCAGTTGTTGCTAGGCTTTTTTTGTGAATACAAACTTGCTAAGTAGGTTGACAAGTGCCTTACGACTGTTAGCAAAGAGTGTATTGATAAACATACACACATATGCACATAAATCTGTAAAGATTGCTAAGTGGAATGTCGCACAAGTCCTCCAGCTCTATAAATATGGGACTTTCTTAAGTTTTCATTTATCTCCCGGAGAGAGCGGATCAGTTATATGTACATTTGGTAAAGTATATACTCAGTCTCTTCCTTGTATCTGCAGCTTTTGCAAAAGTCGTTGTGATAAACCACCAGGCTTTTAGCATGAATGACATTAACGCAGTGATTTTACCAGATGCTTCTTGGAAAGGGTCCGAAAGTTGAAACCACTAATGACTGCAGTCCACCATATAAGAACTCGATATCTTACCATATTCTCACAATCTTTGATATTCATAGATTTCGAAGCCTTAATAGCTGTCTGATTTCGTGTAGAAACCAATTGTCAATCTCCGGGAGTGCCATTGTTTGTACTAATAACTGTAACGGCCTGGATAATGCCAGTTATTTTGGTTTAAAATAAGTGACTTTAATCCTTAATTTTGAACAATCAGCTTAAACCTAGGTTTTCGCAATTTACTCTAGTTCCGGTGGCAATGCCGATTTAAGAACCGTCTGTGCGGAAAGTCAGTTTTTTCATCCAGTCGTTGCAGTCAGAATTTGTGATAGATAACCTTCGGTCAAAGAGCGGCATTTGAATCATGTAATCAGTTTTTGACAAGTTTAGTGCAGTCTTCCAATGACAGAATGATTACGAATGTCTCTCCTACAGCGGTATGAAGTTGGTAATGATGCTAATGCTTAACCCCAGACATTTTTCAGCAATAGTGGGTGATGACTGAGGCTTGACTTAGAACTAAGAGGGATTTGATCGATTCCAAAATAGCCAGAATGTCAAAGTAGACCGCCAAGTTGAAGCCGCTGTAGAGGATATCTTAAACCAATCAAATAAGCGATGAGAGAACTTTTTCTTCTGCTTCCGTTCCGCTTACCAAAGTTGAGTTGATTCTTCACTACTTCATATTTGTAGCAATTTAGTTAGAAATTCCGGTGTTAATCTGGGCTGTAGCCAAACAGTGTAGCATCGCATCTGTACTTCATTGTTGAACATTCCTTCGATGTTAAGGAAAGAATTGGAGGTATTTTTCTATCAATGAAACCCTGTGGTGTAATGTATACTTTCCTCTTACTTTAATTAAAAAGACGATAGTTTTGTAGTCTTTTGAAAAACTAGTCTTTACTGATTAAGAGATAAAAATGGTTTCGAAAGTTAATTTGCAGAAGTTTCTTCAGGAGTTCTTCCTGTCGGCTGAGATCTCTCTCTTCAGGTGCTTGGAAGCGTTTTTGTAGATAGACCACTCTATAGCCCCTTCCTTAGAAAGGTTTGATAGACTTAAAATAGGCAACTATTTCAATGTTTGTAATACTTTGAGTTTTCTTTTGCAACTCAAGATATTACTCTGAAGAAGAAATAAAGCGAATAAGGACATGTTCATATGTTCATATGGGGTATGGGTATTGTACACAATTGTTGCGCATGCACTGTATATTTGAACGGTTCATTTTTCAAACTATTCAAACTCTTTCAAACTGTATCTAAATAGCACACAACATATTATTAATATATTGCACAACCAAGCACTATGTAATTTTATAAATTATGAAATAAACGATTCAACAGTTGATAGGACAGGCAAGTAAAACAATAATAACGAGCTTTGTATATTTATATGGATTGCTCGGATGTTTGAGACAGTATATGCTAAAAATCGGACTCGGTAATAAAGGAAGAATAACGAATTTATATAAAATAATGAATTGAACTTGCATGAAGGTCGAAATAGAATGATTAAGCATTGGCCAATAAATGTTGCTTTGCTAAACAACGAGATGATTCCTCTGCAGACAAAGACCTCAGGATTACTTGTAAATCAGACTTTTAATGCTTCACTCTGTAGCCCCCTGGAAGTTTCGTCGTAAACCATGAAGAATATCTAGAAACAACAATTACCACAAAATCAGATGGGAATCGACAGCTAGACTTTAGAAATTGTATCGAAGATGTCCGAAATAAACATGGAGCAATTATCGATATAGGGAGGGACTTCGGTAAAAACGAAAAAAAAAAAAGCCAGACGACATGGCTTTTAGCAGATATACATACGTGGACATGGATCGAAGAGGGTGAAATTCTCTAAACTCGTATTATAGCGGCCTCAGCAGTAGAGGGACCCGAATTGGAATTTCATTTTTGCATAAAATAAAAGGAAATGCAGCATAGTGTAGATAGTGTAGCAAGTGATAAGCGTAATTATGTATATCAACTCACTAGTCACTAAACCAGTAGGACAACATCACAAAGAAACTTACTGGTGGCAAACGTTCCAAATCTTTTTTAAGACTTAGACCGCAACCAGTTCGCGTGAGGAACAGCTAACCAGATAGAGGAATCACTTTGGTGCTATACCAAATTATTTAGCAAATAACGAACCGGTCAACACCAGTCAACAAATCTCCGCTCCAGTAATTCTGAAATTAGTCTGAAACTGCAGATGTATATGCGTGCTTCCGACAGTATCCAAATAAATAGCTGAAGTAATTCTAGAATTGGTTAGAGTGCATCTCGATTATACTCCTCACCACGAACTGTCAGAAACTTTAAAGACATCACTCCTGTCGCATTGCGTAAGCCTCCATATTGTGTAGACGACGGAAACCTATAGGTCATAATGACATAGGTCATTTTTAATCAAATCGATGTGACCCTGAATAGCCCTGAATTCGTCGGTTAAGGTAGGACATACCGCATTGAACATCAATATTACGTTTCAAAGATATTTTGAAATCAACCTGGAGGGGCAATGTGGGAGGATCTCGCACTTAAACACGATCAAGTGGAAAGGAGTCGAAGACAACTTGGAGTACATAACTTGGAGGTTCGCACAAGATATTTTCAAATGGAAAGTGCTATCAGTTAGTTTCATCACTGACTCAAGTAAATTGAATAATCCTCACTCACTATCGTTTACTTCAGGCGTTTTCCATTGGTTTTTCTACGTAAGTTGGGCAATTTGGACTCCAATGGAACACTAAAAACTTTTGCTGACTTTGCTATCAAACTATAAAATTTTAAACGATTCCAGCAACGGATCCAAAAACAGTCGATTACTTGTAAACAGAAATCTGGTTTGACGCACAATACTATTTGACGTTTATATTTATATGTGTTAGAACATTTTGAAACAAAATTCAGACGAGAAATTTTGCTTCTGAAATGGAAACCAGGAGCAAAAAATGAGAAGAGTGCCAATTAAACATTCTGTCGGGTAATGAAAACCGCCATTAAACTCCATCTTATATAGTATAAACAACTGCCAAAACAATTAAAAAATATTCGCCTTTAGCTTTCCTCATTCCCCGCAGGCATTTCCTTTGATTTACTGCTAAGTAAAGCTAAACTGACGACTTTTTAACATTTCACATTTTCGAACTTATCTGAGTTCGATTTTCGAAACTGATCGATCAATGAGATCACCTTTATGCGAAACTTCATAATCTATCCTTTCGTGATGTGAAAATTTACCCCCGATTTAATCTCCCTCGATAATGAAGGCGTACTGAAATGTGTACTTATATAGCCATACATACATACATACATGATCCGTACCTTCAACCCATCAATCTCAAAAGATAATTCCAGCATTTTCGCTATCGCTATTCGCATCTAATCCAATCAATTCAATCGAAGTTTTTTGAGTTGGCTTATGGCTATCTTCCAATCAATCAAAAACCTGATTGTGCACCCATACGAATACTCGAAGTCGTATTTTTTTTTTAAAAATATAAACAAAAATTTATTTGAGTCATTTAATCGGGAATTTGATCTCGCACGGTATCGGATCGTATTCGTATATTCGTCCAATTCGAACAATTCGCATATCGTAACGACGGTTCGGTGTTATACCATAACTGTCAATTCGTGCCGATTTTTCGGAATGTGGGAGAACGTACGTGTGTTGAACTGAACTGCATTGAACAGATTTCCAACGATGTCGATGTTGTAGTCGTTGTATTGTTGATAAATCGTCAACGGACAGATGAAGAGGTTGGGGACGTTTCGAAAAAGGTGATCGTTAGTGACACAGTAATTAATTGGATGAATTCCTATGGCTGGAAGCGATATTAAATTAGACTTAATCAATTTCTCGTCGCTATTCGATTATCAAATCGAACCGAGTGGGCACGTAAAAAATGATTATTTCGAAAGATATTCGAATGAACAAAAAGGCGAACTTCGAAACAATGATATGCAGAGATTCTTCATTGTGAACCTATTAAGCAGCTGCAGTTCAGTGTCGAAGTTATGGCACGTTTCTCTAAATGATAAGGCAGAAAGAGACAGAGGCTAACAAGTTTCTAACGGCTAATAAACCAACATTGCTGATGGTTGACATCTGTGAAAGTCAGCACCGCCTTCGTAATTTAATCAGCGCAACCGGAAAAGAAACAATAAGAGATACTCGTGTTCTAAAACACAATCGCTGACAATTTACAAGTAAAGTGGCAAATCAACAAATCAGCCATGGATCAGGAGGACATGTCAACCCCTTTTATGAGGTAAAAGAGCAGGCCCACGTAAACGTATGGGAATTGCTCGTCGCTTCGAATGTCATTCACCGACGGTAATTTTCTTTTTTCTATATTCTTCATTCCTGGTCTTCGACGTCGTGTGAGGTTGGGTTTATCTGTCACTTCTTGAGAAGCAGAACACAAAAACGAAGCCAGAAGGACTTTCGAAAAGGCAAATCGACCCCAGGATTCGTGATTCTTGATCCCGGATTCCTTGTCACCCCTTTTTTGTGTTCACACTTCTTTGAATCTGACTTGTGTATTGTGCCGTTTCATTCAATTTTCACTTACTACGTCATTTTCCCACAAAATCTCTCCACTAGCTGGGGTTGACGTGCAAGAATTTGGAGTTGGGGTGGTGATGATGATGACGACGATGGTGATGATGGTACTTGTGGTGATGATGAAGATGTGACTGGAGATGTTTCTCTGACGACTGCCTGGTCGAAGATAATAAAGACGGTCGTTGTCGACATCATTGTCACATTGGCTTACAACAAATCAGAACGAATAATAACGGCGGAGGGAGAAGAACTCTTGACAATTGTCAAAAAGTATCCTTTATCCTTCGTTAGGATTTTATAAAGTTCTTGCAAAAATAGACGGATGACAAGCGACACCATGAGAAAGAAGGCATTCAGACACCAAATGTGAAAAAGAACAAACTGAAGGAAAGGATGAAGAAAGATTGTGAAGCACGCGAGTGTGGTTATCTTGATGTGTGATCTTCATTTTGCTTCGAAATTAGGAGGAAGCAAACCACATTTCCGTTTGTGAGTCTTTGTCCTTTTCTTTTTTCTTTCTACTCCAGCGTTTCCCTACTTCATTTCTTTTGATTTCTTTAGTGATTTGCGTAATAACGGCTTGTTGATGGTAACGATGATTTGAAGAGGTGGTGTCGATTTTCAAGGAGTAATTGTCATTTTGATGGGTGTCCTTTGGCATTTTGTTATTCTTTTGTGTTGTCTGGTGTTTTTTTTTTTTTTACATAGTATGTATGTTATTTCTCTTCCTCTCAGCACATATTGTGATTAATTGATACCACTAAATTGAAGCATTGCTGAAACGGAAATGACAATACCCTTGACCGTTTGAACTATGTATGCTGGAAGAAGGAGTTTGCCTAATACTTACAGACGAGATCGAGATATTGCTGAGATGCCTTGACAGACAGGTTATAAGGTTTGTTAATAAAAAGGTGTGCAAATTTGTATCAAATATTAAATACTGAAACTAGATTGAGCTTTAAAAACCCATATTGGCCGCTACGCTTATATATACATATGTTTATAAAAATTCTCGCTCATACATATATGTATATATAAAAACTCCACAGCTTCCTGATATCTAAAGTGGCCCTAAAGTCCGAGGTGAAACTTTATCCCAACCAACAAGCGTCTCGAGTCACCTCGATCTTTAGCTAGCTCCCTCTAGTTTCGCACGCTAAGTTGGTTGAGGTTGACTCTTCCTCCTTCCTTCCTAGGCGTATGCGAGTAATTGGACGGACTTCCAAAAGATTGTGCCTCTAGTTTTAGCGCGTGAGTTTTCCACTATTCTTTCAAGAATGATGTTAAAGTAACCCCATAAGAGCGCATCAAATGTCTCAGTGTATTTAAGTACAGGAAGTGAATGGACTCTGAAGAGTGAAGAAGATTATTCGAGTGGTAAGCCTGTAGTACAGAACTCCGCTGTTTAGGGCAGGAAAGACATACATTTTCCAGTGTGAGTTGTCATTCGGAAACAAACTGAGAATGGAAAGTCTTGCAGTTTCGGCTTTGCAAGTGCCATTATCTTCATCGATGTTATGACAGAATCTACAGAGATGAACTATCCAGAGCAAAAACTAGTATCCGTTTCAAGTTCATTCGACTAAGCATGATAACGATGGAGAATGCACGCTGCTCCATCAAAGTCTGTAATGACAAAACCATGACATGGGGTGGCCGTGGTGTAGTGGTATATGCATAGAATCCTCAAGCAGAGGGTCGCGGGTTCGAATCCTGTGCCAGGCAATTCTGTGAAAAAGTCTTTTTATAGAATTTGTATGTAGTTATATGAAAATCCCGTCGGCGTCAACTCTGACATGAAGTCATAACACTGATGTTTGAGTGGTTGCTGGCTGGGCTAAATGTAACGAAGTAACAACTAGCACGTACTTAAGACCCACTGGTTGAGGAGGATGTACTAGCTCGTCCCGTCCAGTTTGACAACCACCTCTGGAAAAAATATCGAAACCTAATACACCTGAGTTTCAAACTACTACACCACCCGCAAGCGCCCTGGAGAAAAAGCCAGTAAAAGGGTATTAATATCCCCTTGGTGCGCGTGCGGTATTATAAAAAAAAAAATATTTTTAATGTGAGAAAAGGGCGATGCGTTATCATAATTCATTTATTTTTTTAACATCGTTCAAGAATGAATTGTGGGAAACTCGCATGTCAGCTCCAGAGGTGCCATTTTTCAATATCGAATACGCGGAGGACATTCATACAATGGAAGGAACATAGTGAAATGTCAAGGGAGATCTTGCAACTCTTGAAGCAAAAATGGCAAATATTGGATAAGCGATCAATTAAAGAAAATCAAAGTTTATGCTATCAACACAGAGGAAAACATAACAACGATTTGGAAAAAAAAAAAAACGATAGACAGTTACAACTTTGAGGTAACCAAAAACTTTAGCTACCTCTGCTCTGGCATCAACTCCGATAAGAACACCAGCGCCGAAATCGTGCGAAAAATCACTCTTACCAATTGTTGCTTCTTTCGGCTTAGAAGATGTAGAAGTAGTAGAGGCGATTCGAGAGAAAAGATCTTCGGGTAATTTAGGGTCAAATTAGCATCAACTTAGGAGACATCTTAACAGCGAACCGTACTGCGATGCCGACCTCGTCAGAAAAAATCAGATAACCGGGATTAAGTAGCTAGGTATCTTTTAAAGCATGGACGCTGGCGTTCCGGAATGAAAAGATTTCTACTCCAACCCAGAAGGGCAACGCAGGAGAGAACGTCCTCATCAAACAAATTGAGTTTGAATCAAAAATCTTTATTCATTATGACGACTGGTCCATGACATTATGTTTCAACACCGACTACAGGCATATATGACTTCTTCCGCTATTTTTGACCAGGCGCCTTCTAGAGATGAAGTTAAGGAAACCTTGTAGTAGAGTCACAGTTGATACTGAGAATATTGAAAGAAATGTTCAAGCAGAAAAGACCATTCAACTTAGACGTTGATAGGCATAACCTGACCAAAATGTGGTAAGGATAGCAATATTTAAGCTAAAATCCAACAAAACTGCTGGATCAGTATTCAAAGTTGCTAAAAATGCCTTTGTGGAGAGTTTACACCAACTCGCTCCTCAGATCTGGCCAGAAAAAGAGTGTATGTCTTATGTATTGAATCCCAGCACCTTTGCCAATCTGCAAAAAAGGATACCTCCTCAACTGTAGAGGCATAAACCTCGTCAACAACGCATACACGATCCTATCTACTATACTGTGTGATTGGTCCCTATCAGTTCGGTTTCAGACCAGAAAAATTCACAATCAACCAAATCTTTACATCTACAACACTTGTGCGGGCTACCAATTTGGAGTGCACAAAAAGAAGCAGTTATCTAAAGACCGAACTAACTAGAGAGGCTTGTAGGCCTTGATGAGGCCAAGGTTCATCCCGAACAGTAGCGCTACCTAATTAAGTAAGAAAGAGAATATTGTTAAAATGAAGGAGATGTTTTCTTAAAAATCTTCATCAATTATGCATCTCCTGCAATATACTGCGTTTACAGCATATGTATGTAGCATTTCCCAACTACGTTCACCATTCAAAATGCAAATCTTTTCCTCCAATCCTATTTCATTAAGATCTAAAGAAAGACGTACGGAACTCTCCAAGATTAGGACACTTGGCGATGATATGGAATATGTTTCCATTTCACATATAACATTCGAAGTTTGTTAGTTCACCTCTCATTTTGAATATAACGTTTATTTTCTCAGTTGAGTTACTATTTGTGAAATAAGTTCATTCCCTAAGATTTTGCCTTAATTTTGTGTTGTGTTGCGATGAGTGAGCTTCATTAATATAAGTATGAGTCGCAAAGGAGGTTTTCTGTTTTTTTTTTTCAAAATTTTGTGCAATTAAATTTTGAGTTTGTGCTTATTCATTTTCTGGTATACTTTACTTAGGTTGAACCCACAGTTACTAGTTTGTCATAGATGAAAGGGAACTGTTATTGGCAGATGGTCAATCCTCGTAACTTTTATAACATAATCAAAATGTAGTTTTAGTGTTTCAAGAAAGATAGGAGCTTATCCGGTCTCCCGATAAATCATGTAATTGGGGGTGTTATTATTCGGTTGTCATAGTAGCACGTATTATTTTCTGCTTGGAACTGTGGTTTGCAAAATTAATCTTGACGCATCTTTCCTATGCTTCTGATAGTTTGGTTTAAAAGTTTTTATTCATGTTAAGGTTAGATTTATTCAGTACTTACAGATACTTTTAGTAATTCATATATTCTTCTTGGTTGGTGGTGGCGATGGTCTGATGGTTGGTTCACTGCGAACCAACCTACTTGAGTTCGAATACCGGTAGGAGCACAACAGCAAATTTTCAAATAAGCATCATCCTTTCGGCGGGCAATGCCAAAATTCCGAAAGTCAAATTCTGCCTATGAAAAAGCTCCTCAGGAGTGCAGTTCGGAACCGGCAATAAACAGTAAGCCGCTTTGCTCAGGAGTGCAAAAATTCGCAAAGTAAGAAATTCGCTGTCTCGTCTAGTATAGAACAATGATCTGAGTACGTTAATGCAGGAATATATGTACGTCCGGTCGATTTCTAATCCACTCTTAATATTGTACGATATATCATTTATACACAGAATAAACAATATTCCTTTGTTAGAGCTGCTGCAATTCAGTTGTACAGTTTTTGTATCACTGGAACGAGATGCGGCCTTCGCCTGGTGTTTTGCTCGCTTTGGCATTCGCACTCCGTTTCACTTAATGACAGTTGTAATCAAGCGTTCCATTGTCCATCTCTAGTTTAAGTACTGTAAAGCCGATGATTCCGTTGGACCTTTTTTCGAGAAAAGAATCGAAATTCCAAGTTCTCCTTACCAACTAATGCAAAAGCTCTGAACAGCCTATACCCGCGGTTTTAAAAATCTTTTCTAGAACACTGTCAAGTACCAGCGCCTCGTCGTTCTTCAGTGCTTTTATTAGAGTGTTGACCTAGTCTTTACTGGAAGCCAAAGTGTAACGTACTTTATTGCATATCGCTGTCGAATACTCATTTAAGAACTGAACCGAAATATGCCATACATTTTTTGAGTTGGTTGTCATCCAAGAGGGGCTTTCATTACGTGTCATCTATAACTGTATACGGCTCTGGGTTCACCTATTTGCATCTGTTTCTGAGGTTGTCGCGCTGGTGTTTAAAATTTGCGTTTATCACGTCGCGCGCTGAATTACATTTCTCTCATTTTTAACGGGTATGACGACATAAACTCGTTACTTCCTGCTGCTATATAGTAGTTTAGGTAGTCTATTCTTCGTATAATCGTCAATTATCCTTAGGAAGAGGATGTTTTTATTACTATCTACAGACAACAGCTTCCGCTTTAGATAATACAATTTTTCTTACATCAGTCCACAATGTTCTCGAATGGTTGGCAACTTTATACTGATAATTGTTTCCGCTCATTACGAAAGATTCCCTTTAGTTGTTGGCTTGGCTGATCGCCAGATAATCGAACTAGTTTTCCGTGTAACCCTCAGATAACGCCAAACTAAATGTGTTGACTGGTCTATTTAAAATCCTGAATATTACCTGATTATCAGTGACTAATAAGTGATGAAGTTTCTTCAATAGCAGAGGTAATAAAACAGCTTTTCTTTTAATTCGTCAGTAATCTTACTTTATTTCGAAACTTCTCTTCAGTTTTTTTCCCCCAACTCAAAGTAGAGCAACAGTAAGTGATTGTTACCCAACCACCCACACACTTGAACAACAGCCAGTAGGGAAGTCATAGAAGTCATCTATTTATAAGCAAAATTCAAATATTTCTCAGTACGTATCCTAGTTCAACATCTGGTACTTTACTGATAAGCCAACAAACTATGTGTATCTCTAAAAGGAGCAACAAAAAAAATAACTGTATACACTTACTAACATACATATGTATATAGCAATATCCGTTTAGAGTGACTTCCCAGAGGCATCATTGTCGTCGCAACAATGATATTTCCATTCAAGCTTCGTCGAAATGATACGAAAGATAAAATGAAGCAACAGCAAGCAACCAAAGCAATATCAGCAACAATAATATTCTCATAATAAATGATAACACCCAATACATTCACATGGAAATGCACACACACGCATACAAAGGGGCAATGATACATATGTACATAAACACAGATACGTCAGGCTACAGGAACAGACAGCCAAAGTCAAATGCAAATGAAGACAAGTACGGCAACGCAAACGACAACACAAACGACAACGCCAACGCCAACGATACCAAGCGTAACAATAGTCCTGGATGAAAGTACGAGCAGTGCTATGCCGAGTACACAGTTACGCGTGCTATTTACTACTACCACCCACTCACTACCACTTGTGTAGTGTAGTTTGTGTAGGGTTATACTATCCAATATACTATTCAATATACTATCCAATTTCATTTTCCTAAGGACGATATTTTTTTCCAAATCGTGCTATCGACCTACTACTGCACTAGATCAAAAAGGAAAGAACAATTTTTTCATCACTCCTTGTTTTGCATGTCTTATCGGATTCGGGTTCAAAATCCACCAGGTCCATCCTTCCAACCAGGGAAACTTCGTCTCTCAGCATCTTCACTAAAATGACGTGAACTATACGCATTTACTCACATAGGAATGAATTTTTTTAGAGTGGTTATCAAAGGTTGCCATTATTTGATTTAATTTATGAATTTAAAAAATAAAAAATAAATTGTTCCAAATTTGTACAGTGTTGTTCAGAAATTATGAAACGCTACGTACATGTATAGTTCAAGGCTGTTTCA
Organism: Volucella inanis; assembly: GCA_907269105.1. Lineage (NCBI taxonomy): Eukaryota > Metazoa > Arthropoda > Insecta > Diptera > Syrphidae > Volucella > Volucella inanis. Next base: position 68,048,186 of record OU026157.1, on the reverse strand, counting down.
TTGTTGACATAAAAGACAGATGATAACCTGCCGAAAGGGACATGTAACTTTTATTGATTTTTGTAACATGATTAGTAATTTTATAGAATTCATAGTCCCAAAGAAAATCTAATAGCTTTTAACCTTTTAAATAGAACGCCCTGTTCGCATTGTGTTCCATTAATGTCGTCGTTAAGGCACACCACCAAATCGATTCAATGCAACAAAACGAAAGCTGTCGTTTAAAAAGGCAAAGAACAACGTGAACAACCCAATCTCTCGAAACAGCATGACCAACCAGGACTTCCTTACAGAAAGTTATAGGAGCCTATTCAATTCGTCTCTTCAAACGTAGATTCTTCACATACCCTTGACGAAGAAGCATCAAAGCTTCTAAAATCACCTCCACATAAGAATCTAATGCAGGTAATCGTTCACGACTTCCCCTGATGCACAGATGAGCTCAAAATCTTGAAGCTAGAAAATCTTGACAAAGTGAAGTGTTTATGTTTTCATTTATTTGTTGACTCGGGGTTTCAGAGTGAAAATACGCGGGCTAAGTAGTTATCATTTTCCTGTGACTTCTACGTATCCGTAAGCAACTCTATCCCAATATCCTCATACCGAGGATGACGCAGCTTATAAGTGAGCCCTGACGTTAGCACCAGCACTCTGGACTTGTTTTCAACTTCTTAATCTGCACGACTGGCGGGAGCTTAAGGTGTTATTATAACCTTAAAATGTTTGCACACAATGCGGACGAAGGAAATTAAAAGAGAAAGAAAAGAGAGGTACCGACATACATTGATCTTAAACGCTTGCAAGGGCATTCCATATGCGAAGTGTAAGGCTTAGGAACGATTCACGATCGCGAACTATTATCGCTTATACTTAAACGCATCTAATGTTCGATGAGACTTAAACATCTTAATTGGATATTTCTAGCATTTGTCCAGCCCGTCCCTAAAAAAAGCGAATCTTCTTCTCTCTCTTCCTAAAGACTTAGTTCACTTCGATGACTTCTTTCAAAGTCGTTAAAATGCTCATAAATAATCAGGTCTTAAAATAAATGGTGATTCATCGTGAGGTTTGATTTTCAATGGACTTTATTTGACAGATTACGCATGACTCCTATCAAATTGCTTTGTCAGTTTTGTTTAGTAACGTTTGGCAAGTCATTATGGAAAGACTCACACCACAATAGCGTGTCTGAATTTTTCAGCTGTATTACAAAAATCAGCGTTCTGTGAGAAATGTTTTTCGTGCGATTCGAGGAACTTACGGTGTGCATAATCGACTTACTGAAACCACTATTGCCAATACCATTCGCAAATTTGAGTCCCAGTTTACATAAGTGGATGATACTCGACCGCTGTAGCTTTAGCTGAGAGTGTACGCGAAGACCGTGACGAATTGATTCGTCGTCGTTTTCAGCAGATTGGCTTGGCATATTCGACAACTTGGCATATTTTACGTGAGCATCTCGGCCTAAAAGCGTACAAAATTCAACTTGTGCAAGAATTAAAGCCAGGCGACTTGAATTTGCGTCATATTTTCAGTGAATGGGCTCTGGTGTTTTATCGTGAAATTTTATTCAGTGATGAAGCCCATTTCTTGCTCAATGGATACGTTAATAAACAAAATTGCGGTATTTGGGCTTATGAGCAACCCAAAGAGAATGATAACGGACTATGTGCTTCCTGAAATTCAAGCGCATGGTCTCGGTGAGCTTTGGTTTCAATAAAGCGGCGCTACGAGCCATACAGCGCGTGAAACAATGGACTTGTTGAGAAACAATTTTGGTGCTCACTTAATTTCACGTTTTGCTATTTTCTCTGTGGATATGTTAAATCTCAGGTCTTCAGGAATACCCCAGCTAAGATTGACGCTTTGGAAGCCAACATTATTCGTGTTATCCGCGAGATACCAGTCGCTTTGCTCGAACGAGTTGCCCAAAATTGGACTTTCCGAATGGACCACCTCAGACGTAGTCGTGGCCAACATTTACATGATATCATTTTCAAAAAGTAAATGCCATGAATTGTTCTTTTAACTGATAATAAAAATTTTAAGTTCACTTTCAAATTTAGGTGTTTTATTTTACATTATAAATCAAACCTCACGATGAAACACTATAGTTTTCATATCAACATGTGATGGCATGACTCACCGAAAAGTGGAACCAAAGCGTACATCAACCTGCCGAATCCAAGATGGTTAGAGTTAATTTTTGAAAGACATGTAACAGAGATTGGCATCAGGCTCATTTGTCGAAAAAGTGTAATTTGGATCGATAAATCTCTTCTTCAATGGATTAGAAATGATCTTTGGGAGCATTCAGTTCAAGTTGTTTTTTTTATAATAATTAAGTGTCTTCTGTTTCAGATCTTGCACTCTCTGGTTTTAACATTCCTTTCCGGATGTCCTGGTCTTCGGCTTAACAGCGACAGCGGCACCGTATGTAAAACTCTTTCAAAACACATCCGTGTCTGTTGTCGTTTAAGCGAAATTTAAGCTTTAAGTCATTATCTATCGATGGCACTTGCATTGTTGAAATCAAAATCGAAAAACTTCTTACTCTCGATATGTGTGTCAAAGACAGCCTACGTTGAGTTGACCACGTACTCGATGTTGCGAAAAATACTGCGGAATGTTTATTGGAGTACAATGCCCGCATCTGGGTCAGGTGTCCCAGAAAGTGTCTCTATACTTACTAGATAGGGCTCATAACCGTGCGATAAAATTCGTATTTCACAGGTAGTTGACACCCTCTAATATCGACGTCTCTTGCATTGCCCAGTTCTTTCGCTATTTCCACTACCAGTGATACAATTGGCCTTTTATGTACAAATATCTGACGGGAGCTGTGCGCCGAGCTGCACAGAAACTCTAGGGTTGCTTCTGGAAACTCTTTTTCCTGGCGCTTAAATCACTGATCCACACACATCTCGTACCTTCGAACTCACATAACACTTTCCTAATACGCATATTAAGAGCACATCAAAGGAAGATGTTGTTTGTCGGTTTAATAAGAGGCTGTCCCATTAACACCGTCTATTTTAAAATTTAAAGGTTATGAATGGAATACAATATCCGATAAATGGCCGCCTCGTGACTAATAGTACACGTTGATCAGAGTACGTTGGCAGAGTACCGACTCAGTTTCAACAATTTCGCGTTGAACTCGTCTTTTAGTTGAATCATTGGCATACACTTTCCTTTTAAAAAACCTCAAAGAAAGAAATTTAATCGCCGCTGCGCAAGATAACTTTCCCTTCAAATTTCGTCTTCAACAATTCCGTTGATGTCTTCGAGATCTATTTTAGGAATTTGAGGCCAGAAGAAGTTGTTTATCATCTCACGGTAACGAACGCTATTGACACCAAACAGTGGCTCGTGGTGGATGCATGCGATCTTGATGAATCACTCTTGATTTCTCAGCTACCCAAATGCAACAATTCTATTTGTTGACATAGCCATCAAGTTCAAAATACACCCTATTGGAGAAGATAATTTTTTTTTCGAAAAAGCAGCGTTCATTTGTTGTTGCTATATCCATTCTGCGAACGTTCGGCGCTGCGCATGGTCTACTGGCTTCAAATGTTGTGTCAACTAAATCTTGTAAGCATGCAAATGCAAGTCTTTAGTTAAAAAGCGGTGTAAACTGCCTAAGTTTGTACAACTGCTTCTCCCATAGTTGTGAGTGGTCGTGGATCAAGTGGTAGTGTCTGGCTTCCAAATCAAACGGTTCGGGATTCAATACCAGCCTAAAATACAACTATGCTGCCCATAGAGCAAAATAACCACAAAATAACCAAACATCTTCCTCTTTCTCTCTAGCCAATTTTCTGAAAATCTTAACACGTCCTCAAGCATTTTTAAAGCTTTTATTTCCTCTTGAGTGTTAAGTTCTTTAAAAAATTAAAAAAAAAAAAAATCCTCACTAACTGCTACGGACGGGTGTTTTCTGGGTTTAAACTAACCCAGAATCCCATGAAATTTCTCGATTGATCGGATCACTTTACGACAAGAAGGTGCATCACAGTGAACGGCAAATCTACGATATTTCCGAACCATCTCCATTGATGGGCCATTTCAACGCAGAAACTTTATAAAATTATTTACCTTTAAGGAGATTGTCATTCTCATCGACTCTATAGTTTCTATCGTAAGATCCAACTATGAACTAAGCTATCATATATTACGAGGATAATGGCGAAAAATTTATTTTTTAAAAGAAAACAAAAATATCTTGGTAGAACAATGGCAATAAACTAAACTGAAAGTCACATCTGGACAGATCCAGTGAAAAGCTGAGAAGTGCCTTCTGTGCCTGTTCCATGTTCTTTTGTCAGAAAAAGCTAATGAAACCAAAAATATTTCACAAAACTTACCTCTTCATCGTTACCCCAATAACAAACTATGGCATCGCCTATATGGTGGAAAGAAGGGAAAAAGATAAGCAAGCTTATACATACGAGTACTATGCTATTGTGTAGGTATGCCGGGTGCAATGCACACCTGTCCGATAGATGCGTTCGAAGTACTCATTGACCGTTTAATCTTGGATATATATATAGGGTTTTCTAATAACGACTTGACAACTTTTTTTTAAATAAAAGGCAAACCATTTGAGATATTTCAAAAACTTTATTATTGGCTTGAAGTACAATCAAAACAATTGTGAATGGAACTCGACTTCGTTCATATGGCCACCGCGGCCACGTTTGCAGCGGTCGATTCGTTGGACCCAATTTTCAACGACTCGGCCACACATTTCAGCCAAAACGGCCGCTATTTCGAGTTCAATGTTGACTCTGAGCTCTTCCAACGTCGTCGGCGTGTTGGCATAAACCAATTACTTAACGTAGCCCCACAGAAAATAATCAAGCGGCGTTAAATCGCACGATCACTATACTTACTCTTCAATAAATCGATTGTAGCGTGTGCTGTGTGGCTTGTGGCACCATCCTGTTGAAACCACATGTCGTCCAAGTCCATATCTTCCAATTCGGGCCAAAAATAATCGGTGATCATGGGGCGCTGAACGCTGACCATTCACAGTAACGTGACGATCGTTATCTTCGACGAAAAAATATGGCCCAATAACGCCGCCGGCATGCAAACCACACCAAACAGTTATTTTTTTTTTTTGATGAAGTGGTGATTCATGAAGCACATGTGGGTTTCCACCCGATCAATAACGCACATTTTGCTTATTGACGAACCCATTGAGCCAAAAATGAGCTTCGTCACTGAACATGATTTTGCGATGAAATTCATCATCTTGTAGCATCTACTCCAGAGCCCAATCCTAGAATGTACGTCGCTTCAAATGGTCCATTGGCTTCAATTCTTGAGTCAGCTTGATCTTGTATGGGTGTAAACCAAGATCTTTACGCAAAATACGTCATAATGTGGTCTGAGCGATGCCCAATTCTTAAGAACGCCGTGGAATTGACTGATTTGGATCGTTTGCTACGGACGTTTGATCGGCAGCGATATTTTCGACACTTCGACCAACCCGTTGTCTCACTGACACGGCAACATCACACAACGAATATGTAGACTCAAATTTTTGCACTAAACTTGTTATTGCCTGTCTACTAGGACGAGAATTACGACCGAAAATTGGAGTTAACGCTCTTAAAGTTGCAGTCACCGACTCCGAATATCTGTAGAAAATTTTTATAACTTGCAGACGTTGCTCGTTAGTGTACTTTACCATGATAAAAATGTTGAGTTTACTGAATAAATTGACATTGACAGTTTGTGAAAGAGTGTGTTCACAAATTAAATTCAAAGTTGCCAAGTCCCTATTGGAAAACCCTATATGTTATGAAGACAGCTGCGAGTGCATCACAACTTCATCTTCATAAATATCCTTGGCAAAATCTCGATATAAGGTTTACCAGTTAAATCCGTCTCGGATATCATGCCTTAACATATCCAATTCAATTACCTGTTTGTTTTTCTGCATCGCAGTTATTGGAATTCTGTTTGCATCTCTCAAATTCAACTGCTAAAGCCAAGCAGCCATTAAAACTCTTAACTACGGAAATTTTGAATTCATCCTGGCTTGAAAGATTCCTACAGTCCCCCTTTTAGTTTATTACAATAATATGAGTCTCTAGACATAGAGGCAGTGATTGCCAATAAAGGTTATTACGAACATTCCAGAACGGGTGCTTATTATCCATTAATTGATATTAAACCATTTTGTGGCTTATAAATAATAATCTCCTGGAAGGCATGCAATAAATTGATTGAAGCCTAACTTTCTTTCTAACTGGTCACTGCTCACTCCATACAAATACCAACTCAAGAAAATATGCCTTCTCTATGCTATAGGATACATGTTCGCTGTGTACTAAAGAGTCTAATACAGGCAGGCCGGTCTAAATACTACTTTAAAGGTCTCAAAATACTTTCTGAAGTTACAAATCTTCCTCAGATCCGTTCTGCTCCGGCAGAACAATTCAACATATGTACATCTATACATATACTCAGGGCATAGCTAGCGGAGGATGCTTGTATGTTATTAAGAATCTGATTAACGACCATACTGGACGTCGATACGTACAAGGACTTAAGCATATTAACATATGGGTGGACGATTTTGGGTCACAGTATAACTACTTACTAGAATCTGGAAAAGAAAACATAAACATAATTTTAAAGGGAGAGTAGAAAATACGCAAATTCTAGAAGAGGAACTGGAACTTTTACCAAAATCAGTAAATCAGATCAGATGCTCAGAAGATAATCAAATTGATAGTAACGGCAATAAACTGATTGAAATGTGCGAATCTATCGGGTTAACAGCAATAAATGGACGTTTCAAAAGTGACTCGAAAGGCCACTTGACATAGGCATATCAAAGGTACTGCATACTCTACCATTGACTACTGTTTTGTAAAGGGAAAGTGGATTGAGTGTGTAATAGACTTCTGCGTCGATGAAGTAAACTACTCTGTTCACCTACCCTTAACTGTTATAGTAAACCTTGATACTCCGGAACAGCTAAGCTAGCGCAGCCTCTCAGAAAGTGAATTAGCAAAGAGAAAAGCTTTGCGTATTTGCGCAAACAGGTAATAGTTCTGCAAAAACTATGCATCAGCAGTCCAACAACGCATATAAAGTAAGACGCAAAGAGAAACAAAAAAGATACACTCAACAACTGACGACAGAGATAGCAAAACTTAAAGATAGCCGTTCCTTTTGGGCAAAAACACTCAACGACTAAACCTTCGCAAGGGTTATTCAAGCTAAACAGCTGCTTAATCAACCATACGCAAGAAAACGACTACAGTATGCTGTACCATATCAAAGTGTGGATGTATTGGATTGCAAAATAACGGTCCAAAAAATCTGCAAAATTATACAGCGATGCAAACTAAATAAAGCCCCAAGAGAGGATCGCATTCCGTACGAATTTTTCACGTACGTTACGTACGAGTATATGACATAATTTTCGATGTGGAGGAAATACCCCCCGTATCTTCTCATTCTTCAAAAAGTGATATCACAGCGATCCTAGTAATTACTAAAATTACAGGGGCATAACCTTATGACTCCCTTGACAGAAAATCGCTTTTCTATAAGCTTAGTAATCTGGGAACAGAACTGCAGTGTGGGATGGTCACAATGTGTCAAACTGGTTTGAATCGCGGACGGGAGTTAAACTGGGATGACACATGAGTCCCCTACTCTTTTCGTTATTTTTGGATGATCTACCAACTTGTTTGGCTGAAGCAATTTAATTTGATGGGATAAATGCAAAAGTCCTTATGTATGTTGATGACATAATCATTTTATCGGAAACGCCATCCAAGATGCAACACATGATCAATAAATTAGAATAATACTGCAGTTTGTGGGACTTGCAAGTGAACACCAGTAAGTCCAAAATGATGGTATTCCGGAATGGTTTTAGGCGATTCGAAAAGGATGAAAAATGGATTTGACAAAGAGAAGAACTAGAGAAGGTATCATAAAGGAGTACAAGTACCTCTTGGTCATAATAACACCACGACTGACTTTTAAAAAAACACCTGCAAGAAGCAAAAAGAGCAATAAATTATGGTTGGAGAGGAGTACTTAGTAAAAAAAAAAAAATAGTTTCATGTATAAAATACAAAATTTATGAAGCAGTAGCGAGGTCGATCATGTGCTATCGGAATATTCCGATGCACATTGAGGAAAACACACCTTATCAACAAGCGAAGTCATTTTAATCCTAAATGGCGAAAATTGGAGTACACTGTCTAGCTACCTAAAGTCGTCGTTTGTAGATGAAGCGTAGATTACATATACACCATATGTATATTAAATAAAAAAGTAAACTCAAATATTAATCTTATTTTCAACAAAATCCGGCTGCAATTTGTCAATCTTTCTTAGCCGGCTGACGGCTAATGCCAATGCTGTATTTTGTGAATTTTATGAAATTTGTAATAAGTATTTTTCAGTGTTAGAAAAAAATCTATTCTTTAATAAAATCTCAATACTACAACTACTACACAAGATGCTATACGGTTGCCTTTCTTGACTCTATCCCTTAAAATAAAAACGACACGTTTGATAAATTAGGCGACAGACAAAATTATTTTGAAGAAGGAGTATTAGGAAATTTCGCATTCGATATTGTTTTTGAGCTCCTCTAATGTTGTTGGCTTGTTGGCATAAACCAACGACTTAACGTAGCCCAAAAAAAGAATTCCAACGGCGTTAAATCGGGAGGTGGCCATTCGACCAGACCACTTGTCGAGATTACACGATTATTGAACTTTCCCTTCAATAGATCAATTGTTTGACCAGCTCTGTGCAACCACATATCACTGATGTCATGTCCACACTATTCGGGCTAAAAATAGTCTTCTAACATGGCACGATAGAAAACGCAATTGACTGTAACATGGCGAACATTTCCATCGACGAAAAAGTACGGTCCACCTCCGGCATGAAATCCACACCATACGGCCACTTTTTATGGATGCAATGGAGTCACTTAAGCCCATATGGGCTTGTAGCTGTCCAATAAAGCATATTTTGCTTATTGCAAAAGTCATTAAGCCAAAAATGAACTTCATCGCTGAAGATGAAATTCAGAATTTACTTCAAACTTTTGTTGAGCCCAATCGAAGAAGTTTCACCTCTTCAAAGGATCAAGAGGCTTCAGTTATTGAGTTAATTTGAACTTGTAAGGGTGTAAGCTAAGATCTTTACGCAAAATTCGCAAAAATGGGGACAGATATATTCCCAATTGCTGTAAACGGCGTCGAATTGACTGATTTGGCTCATTTTAAACTGAAGCATTTACAGCTGCGATATTTTCGGTACTTCGACTGGTGCGTCAAGAAGAAGGTAAGCTAACTCGAATTTATTCACTATAGCATGTACAGCTTGTCCGACAATTAAAGTTAGCGCTCTTAATGTTGCGGTAGTAATTACTAATAATAATTTCCAATCATTGCTCGTTCGTGAATTTCATCATGATAAAAATGTAAACCTTGACTGATGTTTTGACATAGGCAGATTATAAAAAAATTCACGGGCGCGTTTGTATCAAAATACAAAATTGTTATGTTCCTACTGAGAAAGCCTTTACAGCTAGTGTTCTGTAAATTTGTACCTAGCCGGTGAACCCTTTTAGCGTTTAACCATTAACAAATTCAGGACCTCCTATTAACTAGGAAGCACGACAAGTTTCTTTCGATCTTTTTGACGTACTTCACTAAATAGGCTTAGTAGGTAAGTCAACAATTAAATCGCTTAAGTAGTTTCAGAAGGAGTTTCAGGAATGTAACCGCACATTCACAATACAATATTTTTATGCGATAATGTAGCGAGCATCTTTTTTTTGGAAAACTCAAGGAAGGACTTGAGAAGATACGTCATTGATACTGTGTAAATTGAATCGTAACCAGGAAAGTGGTTTTAAAGCCCGCAAAGAGGGGCTGGTTGCTTGCAGTCTGATTCTGAGGGACTATACAGAACATAAATGATGGATGTAGTCGTACCTTAGGGAGAAACACATCACATCCTGTTAATCATGTTACTGAACGTGTCAGATGCCTTAAATAATGAATATTTGCCGGTGTGATACATTTTATTCATAGCTCATTCGCCTTATCAACTTATAAAATAGGAAAGTATTAGCGATGCACTTTGTAATAAAAATATTAACAGCCTTAGCAAACAATTTAAGAAACAGCGCGAGCACCTTTTTGGAGCACGACGAGGTAAGTTTTTACTCCTCGCTAGGAAATGATACACGCAGTCCTGATAGCAATGAGAGAATTTACTACGTCTGTAGCAACCTCAATCCTTACTAAGCCACCTCACTACTTCCAAAGTGAATACACTGATTCGCTTTTAAGTCATATGTTATAAATGAATCACGGAAATTGTGATTGCTGGTGAACTTGCAAGCGAGGCTCAGAGAAGAGTTTCTCAGTACGGAACCATTAACAGTGGGTTTTCATGATCTGCAGATGGCATGACTCTCAAGACTGACGATAAAACAAACGAATGCTTTCCTACCTCTCAACGAAGTCAGCGACTTTCCTCGCGGCACTCAATAGAAAAGACTCTTGACTCTTTACTGGCGCCGCAATAGGCAATATTGCGACCTGTAACAATTAAGAGATGCTCTGACCTCCAACTAGATAAATTAGTAAATCGTTGCAAATTAAATACAAAATTAATTTATTTTTTTTTTTTTATTTTATATCTGTCAAAAGAAAAAAATCTCCATGAGGCTGGTATGCGTAGCTTTTTAATGCGTTCGTGTTACGATACTTTAGTGCTGAGCAAACACAACAGGGGCACTACGCTTTAGCTAGGCGCCTAGGTGTACTAGTGACACAACATCCTCCGACGATTGCTATGAGAGTGATGAAGACACCTTTGAGGATTGTCTACAAGTGTAGCCGCTATTTCTCGGCGCTGGCATGGTGGATGATGACAATATTACTGAAGCGTTTAATTCTCTTTCTACGAAAGACTGAGAAATTCCAGTAAAGGAAACATAGAAGAAGCACTATGGACTAGTTTTTATTGTCAGAGTGCTCCGTTTCGTGAGAAAAAAAGTATAGGAGGCGTAGAGTTCAGGATACTCTGAACTGCTGGAATGTACTCATAGACATACTAAGGCGCCTAAAAAAACTCGTAAGATACAACAGAGTAGAAAGCAGGAGTGTTTGAACTAAGTTTAATTGGCAACTTTAGTATCAAGGCTGGAAAACGGAGCATATGACAATGATACTAGTCCTCAGAATTTAAGCTTCAGGTGATATCAAGATTGTCAAACAACCAGAAAAGTAGGCCTTGGGTCTTAGCCAACAAGTCTGAACCTTTGCTAACTGCCTGCTAAGTACTATTTTTGGTAAATCGCAAGCGCTTGAGTCTTGTTAGATTTGAGTTTAAATATTGGTACCCGCGCTTCGGTTTCATTATGTTGACGAAACGTTTGGTTAGTTTTCAATATATTCGATCGCAGCTTCGACCTTTCCGTTTCTCTCTACTGCCAGGTCGGAATTTTTCGATAAGCTAGGCATTTTTTGGTGGTCAATTGACAACAGCCTCTATGATATTCTTTTCACATTATTGTACTTACGCTTCTAAGGTTTTATCACTTACAGTTAAGCTCATTGGGATAACTGGGATTGGCTATAGACGAAGTTCCTGGTGGTTTGGGCGATTGCATCTTATTGGTGAGTAGTTGCTCACATTACCTCTCGATTGTTCAGTTGTTTTAAATTAACGTATTCGTATATTGGAAAGAGTAATGTTGTGGTCAGACTCAATGCTGGCCAGGAATCCAGAATACTGGGGTCGAGTCTTATTTCGATCGCAATATATTGAGTCTATTCGTACGGTTTGTAAGAGATGGCGTAACTTGTATTATTCAATTGTTATTATTCCATTGGAACATGCGTTGGAAAGTTACTGTCATTGTACGTCATTTCAGTTTATATCATTCATTTGAAGCGTAAACAACAATTTTTTTTTTCACTCAAATATGTCGAACTTTGTGCCTGAAAAAGTGTTTTTGCGGGGAGTTCTTCTTCATTAATTTAATATGAAGAAAACTGCTGCCGAAAGTTATCGTATTTTGGTGGAAGTTTATGGTGAACATGCGCTAGCTGAGCGAACGTGCCAAAAATGATTTTGGCTTGGAAGACGATGAACGTCCTGGGCAGCCAAAAAAGTTTGAAGATGAAGAACTGGAAGCATTACTCTATGAAGATTGTTGCCAAACACAAGAGCTAGCAGAATCTTTGGGTGTCACTCAAGCAGCCATTTCAAAACGTTTAAAAGCAGCTGGATATATTCAAAAGCAAGGGAATTGGGAATTGGGTTCCACATGAACTCAAGCCTTTTTTTTAGTCATGATTCAGTACTCGAACGACCAACATTTACAAATTATTAAAATTTATTGCCAAAATTCGCTTTAAGCGATTTGAACTTAAAGCGCACTAACGCCAATCTTCGATCGTTATACCACCTTGATCCAAACGTCTCCTTTAAAGTAATCCCCATCGACTGCACTACACTTATGCCAGCGCTTGATCCAATCCTCGAAACATTTTTTAAATTCAGTTTTCGGTATGTCCATCAGTACTTCCTGCAGCTGCTTAAATGCGTTCCCCGTAGTGATTTTTTAACTCGATTGAACAGAAAGAAGTCACAGGGAGCCAAACCAGCTGAATTCGGTGGCTGTTGAATGGTATTTGTTGCATTTTTCGTCAAAAAATTACGCATAATGATGGCACTGTGCAACGGTGCGTTATCATGGTGCAAAATCCACGAGTTTACTGCCCACAATTCTGGTCTCTTTCGGCGAATCGCTTCACGCACACGTCTCATAACACCCAAATAATACTCTTTGTTGACTGTCTGGCCTTCTGGCAAAAATTCATGATGCACTACAACATTGTAATCCATGGAAACCGTGAGCATTGCCTTCTTTTTTGACTGAAAACGACGTGGTTTTTTTGGTCTCAGCTCATTTGGTAAACGCCATTCACTTGCCTGATGTCTGGGTGGCGTGTCGTACTCATAAGCCCACGTCTCATCTCCAGTAATGATCGTTTTGGTGAATGTGGGATCGTATTCAGCCTCGCAAATCATCTCCCTTGCGACGTCAACACGGTCTCTTTTTTTCATGAAATTGAGGTCTTTTTTACCCAACTTTGCAGCACGACGGAAACCCAAATCATTAACCTAAATGTCTTGGATGGATCCATAGGCAATGTTCGAGTCCTCCGCTATCTCTCTGATGGTTAATTTTCGGTTATTGACCAACATTTCTTTTACTTCATCAATGTTTTCGTCTGTTTTCGATGTCGATGGTCTGCCACTGCGTTCATCATCTTCGGTTGACTCACGACCACTTTGAACCGCTCGTGCCACTGCTAAACGACCGTTTTCTTTAGACAATCGTTGCCGAAACACTTTTCCAACATTTTCAACGTTCGCGCACCATTAAATCCGTTTTTGACGCAAAATTTAATACAAGTTCGTTGTTGCAAATTCAAATCCATTTCTAAAATTGTAAAAAATCGCCAACACACACAGAGATATATGTACTCTTGACTACGTAACTTTTGCAAATATCAAGCTATGACACTAAGATTAAGGGGGAATGTCAACAACAGATGTACCAACTTAACAAAAAAAAAAAAAACAGAACTCAAATCGGAACTATGGGACCGCCACACGGGGATGTCACCGGGAACTTTTTGATCATGGTGGTATTCGTTGGAGATGATGGTCGCCACGTTACTGTTAATGGAAATTGTTATCGTGACATGTTAGTATGTTATTATTTGGCCGTAAGGACCGCGTCACTTGCCATGCAGCGGGGCAAGCAATCGACTCAAAACAGTCTTGCTCATGTGATTTGACACCTCTGGACTTTTTGTTTTGGGACTACGTTACGTCATTGGTCTATGCCAACAAAATGCCAGAGACATTAGACGTGCTCAGATTGAACGCAATAAAGCCGAAATGTGTGAGAGTGATCGAAAATTGGTTCTAACGAATCGATCGCTGGCAAGCGCTTTAATGATAAATAATATCTTTTCTATATCTCAGATAGTTTGTGTTTTTTTAAAAAAACAAAGCTTCATAAAGGAAGCTTATACATATCTGCGAGACTACGTTTGGTCAATCAAAGATTTACTTAACTACTTAACCTCTTTTAAGTAGTAATTTTTATCTTAATTACCTTGCTTGTTTGAACAAGAACATATTGCGGAAATATTAAGCATGTTAAAAGCTGTGAATTTTATTGTTTGACTCGAACTAAAGCCGCTCTACTAAAGATTTGGCTCAGTTAAATGATTCTACGATTTTAAGGCAAAAAAAGAACTCACCCGTCTGGTATCCTTTCGAAAATCAATAAATTGGTGAATTTTCTTGGTATACTCGAAAGGGCAAGACTTTAAAATTCTTTAAGGGCAATTCCGCTTTAACTTTCGGAAAATTGGTCTTGCCTGACGAAAAGAAATCTTTCATGAGTTTTTTTTTTTTTTTTTTTTTTTTGTTTGTTAATCATTTCGTAAACTAATTATATTATTTGAGAACTATTATAAAGTTATATATATACATTTATGTATAATAAAAAAAAAAACTATTATTGTATAAAGCTTCGATAACAAAAACAGATTTGAGTAAAACTTTTCAACCCCACTGTAGTTCGTCATTCATCTGCTATGGTTTTTTGAATGCTCTCGCAACAAATAAAACGAGACAGAGTGGCGCACAACCCGTAAGCATATAAATTGTTATCATATTTATGCATTTCTATGATAAATGAGAGACGAATGAAGAGCACACAGCAAACAACCGTACACTGGGGCAAGGACAAGACTGGTGAGAAGTGAAAGAGGTAGGTGAGTCGGAGGTGGGTAGGTAAAAAAGGACATTCCGCTATATTTTATTCCCTTATCACTTTGCACCAAATGAATTTCGGTTCGTAAGTGGGCGAGATGGGTATGAGGGATGATATACTCTTTCTCTGCTGATATTATTCTGCCAGCCAGCCATCGGAGCTATTCAACCATTCAGCCAGTCAACCAAGCGCAGGAAGGTAGCCAAGAGAAGCGGCAGTGTATAATGTAGCACAGCAGAAATATTTGTAGCACTCCCTAATGTGGGTTGAGAGCGAAAGACCCTTATCTATTCCCATCAATCAGGAAGTGAGATAAGATTTTAAATGAAGGGTGCTGCTGCATACACACGGACACACAGGATACACAGATGCGAAGTAGAACATACCACGTAGCCTGCTTAGAAAGGCTACGGTGAGAGGAAAGGAAGCATAGAATTTTGGAATTCCTCCCTTCAATCGTCCTTGCAGACGACTTTCTGTTGTCAAGATAACAAACACAAACACAGATCCACATACACACATATGTATGTACACATACTGATACATTCAAAATCTATTGCCGACGCTGTTATACTCGTACAATTCTTGTTCTACAGTTTTCATTGTCAATGGTCTGGTGCTCCAATTTAGTTACGGGTAGGTGGCAGTAGTATCGGTATAGTGATGGAGAAAATGTATATTTGTCTGTCCACCCTACCTATCCCACTTGCAAACTCATACTAACTTTCTCTCTCCATCTCCCACTCTGTTCCACTATCTCATACACAACTGCTTACTGCTACTGCCGCTGCTGCTGTGTGGTGCTTTGCTTATCTCGTCCTTGCCATGCCATTGCCATAGATATACAGCTCCGATATAAGAGTTTTCCTGATGACTATAAAGGATAATAAAAGGAGTTTTTCATGAGCCACCCAAAGAGACACAGGGGGAGAGGGAGAAAGATAAAGAGACAGAGAGAGAGAATGAGAGTGTACTATGAGGAATGATGATGGGCTGACTTGTGAGCCAACCACCCACCCATCATACATCCCAGTGGGTGGTTGTAGTGGCAGGCGATTGGTGGTATGGTGTTTTCGATAGATAAAACGAAATGTTGCTGGGTTTTTGGTTTGTTGTCTGATAACGGTTTATATTC
The DNA here is from genome assembly GCA_907269105.1 of Volucella inanis. Classification (NCBI taxonomy): domain Eukaryota; kingdom Metazoa; phylum Arthropoda; class Insecta; order Diptera; family Syrphidae; genus Volucella; species Volucella inanis. The sequence goes on along the minus strand of OU026157.1, from coordinate 68,032,170 downwards.
ACTTTTTAGCTTTCGTTTGAATGGAGGATAAGGCGCACACAGGCGTTCCAGTCACTGAAGGGGGTCGTTTGGCTGACTGGCTAGTTGCCTGCTGCTACTGGTACCGAATGGGTGGCACTACCACTGCCACTACCACTACCACTGGCGGTGACGGTTTTGTATGTCAACTGTATGCAGGCATGACTCGCTTGCTCCGCTCGCTGGCCTTCTTGTTTTTTTTTTTTTTTTTTTTAGCTGCTGTATGAGTTTTGTATTCATTTTAGGCAGGCGATATTTGTAAATGCATGCACATGGAGTTTCTGGTAGTGTGTAGTCTTGTCCCGAGAATCTGTAATCTCTTTTTGTCCATGAAAACAGCAATATACGAACCTGCACTCTCTACATTGTACATCCAACAAACAGCAACAGTACAATAGGATAGTGGTGCCATGCTTATGGATTGGTAGTAGCAATCTCAACTCACAGCCATGGCTGGGGGTGAGAAATATCACTTTTTGATTTATCAGTGCCTTCGTAGACGAAAATTATTATCAGCGAAATGGAAATTAATGTTTGTTTCCAGTAGCCAGTATCCACTATTCAGGATCTTTTGGGGGTTTTTATAGCCATGGTCCCTCTTCTCATCCTTCTCATCCTTCTCATCCTTGGAGTCTTGGTATCGGTTGCTTCCAAGTGGGAAAATAGGATTTATGAAAGGTTTGGGTTGGATTTCGTCTGACTGGCCCAGGTCTATTTGGACAGTTGGAATGATCCTTGTATATATGTATGTATTCTTTATTTTTCTTGGGAGATTTTCGGGTGACTGATGAGCTGTGACATAATGAGTTGAGGGACTAGAAGTATGACGAATATCTGGTGGATGATAGTGTCCTTGAAAGCCTTTGGTTGAGTTGTGATGGTCTTTTTAGACCAATCGAATCTTCTTGAGGCTGATTCTACTAAAGCAATTATTTGTATTAAATTGGTATAATAACTGTGACTGAAATTCAATATACCTTTTGCTAGAAGTTTACAATCTTAAGCACAATATCAAGCAGCAGTATCTAGTTCTTTAAGCTTGCAGACAAAACAAAAGCCCTGGGCTTTGACGATGTTCAGGCGTAATTTCTAAGGTCTGCCTGCATCTAAGACGAATATACCACCCTACATAATGTACATAAGGAATGAAATCCTCGATCCGAGAGCCTCGACATTGTTCAGACTGAGGTCTTGATATATTCTCGGAAGAGACTTGTCTATTGAATATCGATTTCATTTGATGATCTGATTTGGGAACCTGACAAGAAGCAATCAACTCAACCCACTGACATAATGGTAAACTCTTCGATTGCCACTCTGGATGCACATATTGGATTCGAAATTTGATATATATTTCTCGCCAGAAGTGAAATCTGACTCTCGCAACCAAATCTTCATTGGCCTTGGAGTTATTGACAGCAGTTGATTGACAGTCACCACACCAAGTTTATGAAAACATCAGAGCGAGATATAAAAAGAGCTACTTCCTTTAAATTACATGGTATCAACGAAAATGCATAATATAAAGTATGAGGGCAGATAATGAACAGAAAATGTAATGTGGCCATCAAACATCCTGGAAAGTCGAATAAACAACACAATCGCGTGAAAGTTATTTCATCAGGCGATGTCATATTGGTTCTGTATTTTTTCGGTGATAAGCCTCGTATCTTTCCAAAATCCTTTGCCAGAAAGGACGGAAGAATTGGTTTAACTTCTTATATGTTTGTTGCCGATAATAGATACAGTTTAAAGGCGTTCTACTACTGTAAGAAGAACTATTCCGACAGTAGCCTTGCCGATATAGTGCAGATATCATGAGGGATTTGTAATTGATTGGTTTACCCCAAGGCTAGAAATAACGAGGATCTACAGAAAACTGGTGGGCCCCAAGAAATTGCAGAACTCAGATTGGTAAGGTAAGGTACATAAATATTAAACGTATGGTCTGACTCTGACGAGAGAATTAATCTTTAGAAAGACAGCCCTATTTCTGTGAAAAATCATATCTGTTGAAATTTCGTTCCATAGAAACTTACGAGTAAATCTGGCTCAGGGAGAAGAATATCTTCTGCATTTAGGGATAAAAGGCAAAGTAACTTACACTGAAATAATTCAGAATATCAGAAAAGCCAACATCAATTCCTCATCGTTTTTTTGTGATCGTAGGCTAAAGATCAAGGTCGTAGATTAAGGCAAAGGACTGGCTATTTCAACGGAGCACTGGTGGCGAAAATAACGATAGAGCAAGGTGAGAAACGAGACTTTTCGTAGGTGTTCGAGGTTATCAATTAACTGGGTGATATTTGCTTCACCTATGAATCCTATTGTATTTTTTTTTTATAATGTTCTGAATCCTATCTAGCCGGTGTAAAGTGATTTTAGGAACACATGATCAGATAAGGATATTGTACTCTAATTTTGGGCAGTTAAATGAATTATATAGTATTATTGAGGCCAGTTCAGAGAGAGTGAACTATTTCTTACATCATTTGAAGAAACCTAGACATTTTGCAACATTTTTGGCGACATCGAATATGTGGTCATTTAAGCGCGAGTTGTCATTGACACACATGTTGAGAATGGAAATTTTTTCGGTTTTAATTTGGGTGTTTGGATTTCGCTTTAACGACAGCAGACAGCATTATGTTTTAGAAGGATTAAATTTAACAGTCGAAATTTAATAAGCTGCCATTCCTGCTCTGCAGCCGAAGAGCAGATACGGGAACGAATATGAAAAGTAAATAGTACTGTCGTCAGCAGAGGAATATATTGGATTAGAAGTAGAAGACAAGAGTCGTTGATGAATATTAAAAATAATGTCGTAAACAGAATGTAGCCCTGGGGCAGACTCGAAACTATCCAAGACATCTTGAATTTAACATTCCGAAAGGTAATTTCTTATCCATTGAAAAAGTAATTCGTCGATCCCAAATGCATGCATTTTCGACAAAAGAGCATGATGCCAAACTCTGTCAAACGTCTTGTTTTCGCCAAGGCATGCCATCAAATCACCAGTGAACCTGTTGCTACGAAAACCGTACTGCCGGTCATTGAGAAATCTGGAAGTTTTAACCTGGCCGCAAAGTGTGCAGCAAGCAGATTGGCCTTGTCCAAATAGCTGACAGCTAGAATGTGTTTATAAATGACCGTAGGGATGGAGGATGAGACCGAATATCGAATCTTATTGATGAAAGACCAAAAATTATTTCTTCCTTTGGGACATTGTAGTATTTTTTGCCTTAGTTTTCAATTGTATTGCAGTTAAGAAATAAAGTATATTAGAAGACAATTGGTTCACTAGACCCATACTCCCTGATTTTTTCGAATGCAGCAATATCACCACGTCCTGATCTTAGCGTGAAATTTTCTCACAATATTTGCCCACAAACGATAGTACACGCATAACAGCGCGACGACTTGCTACACTCTTTTCTCGATATCAAAAGTCTCGATGAGGTTTTTATCAACTTTGATGGATCAGCATGATGATGATAATTTAGGTGCGATCTTAAAATCCATAGAAAGGTGGTACGTGTGGATCTTGCATTCATGGATTTCCTCCAAAATTTTTGAAAATATGATCTACGGTGAATTTTCTTGACCTAAAGTCACACCGATATTGACCAATCAAAGGGTGGAATAGAGTTTTAGGCGTTCATAAAGTACTGAAGACGATGTTGACTAGACTTATGCCTTCATATTAGCACGATGGAATTGAATATGATCCTTCATTGTTAAGGATCTGAATGACAGTGCTAACTTTGAATGCATCAACTATAATTTCGTTCAGCAAATTTTGCAGACAAGTGTGGTATATGCATAGACTCCTCAAAAAGTCTTTTCATGGAATTTGTATGTATTATATGAAAATCCCGTCGGCGTCAACTCTGACATGAAGGCATAACACTGATGTTGGAGAGGTTGCTGGTTGGGCTAAATGTAACGAACTAACAACTAGTACGTACTAAGACCCACTGGTTGAGGATGCACTGGCTTCAGTTTGACAACCATCTCTGGAAATATATCGAAACCTAACACCACCCGCCCGCGCCCTGTTGAAAACCCAGTAAAAGGGTATTCATATCCCCTTCTGACTAACAGCGAAATTTTGACAGTCATCCTAATTATAGATTCTGCAGAAATATTCCTTTAATATCTTCACCACCGACTGCAATTATTTTTGTGTTATATTTCTGGTTCATATCTGCAGGCTTGAGTTCGTGTTTTTTAACCTTAGCGTGATCGTTTTAGTCTTTCATAAAACTCTGAAACCACGTTTCTGTATTAGCATCTACCAATTTCTTCGATCTCATTTTCTGTTTCATCCCTTTGCTAACAGTGTTCGATCGCCTAATTCTGACTTCGCTGCATTTATAAGTACTTTATAGCTTCTTCGTCGAACCAAGATTTTCGTTAATTGCATCAAAGCTGGTCTATCGTATGCCTGTTTGGCACCACTGCCACCTATCAGTACTTGGTGATGGCGGATAGGATCTCTTGAGAGTTTAAAGGCACTGGTGGTCTAATGCGATTGTAATCAGTCAATTTCAAACTTCTTCACAGTATTGTTGTCGGATGATTGGTTTTTCGTCTACTACGCATACGATAGTATTCCAGTAGTTAATCCCACACACAACCCCCAACCTGGAAAGCCAGGTCTCTTTTGCTACCCCTGGCCAAAAGAGGCCGGCTGTTCCTCGCCTCGGGGATATGAGCCTGCCGTTGACCTATTGAGAGTTTATCCGTCAACATCTCAACTATAGTTTACGTACTTCCAAATCATTTCTTATTACACACTTGGCGATGGCCTACTCTAAAAATAGCTGGTACTTCGGCTTGACCAACAAATTATTTTGGATTGGAGTTGTACCATATGGCGCCCAGAACGTCTTTAACTAGCTGGGACTGCTACAACTACATTATCGTGATGGGAAATTGAATGCCTAGGAAGCATCGATAATCAACGATTGTCATGCTTTGGAAGGGACTTTGAGCATAAAATCTGGTACAAGACCAGCTGAATATAATCAGACGAGCAAGTACAAAACCAAATCGTTTATCTGACGATGATAGGCATTTCAAAGGCTGTCTCTTGAACTTTAAAATTGATACGAAGAAGATGTGGGGAATGCTCAAGTCCATAATCGTTTTGATATTATATTAACTCACCATTGCTGTAGAACTTCAGTTCAAGAACGTTGTGACAAACATGCATAAAAGTGGCCCTTTCTCACAAGCCGCTTGGCACCATAGAGTTCAAGAACATTGAAGTGCTGGGAAAAATTTTTGTGCCAATGAAGCAGAAAATATTATCAGAAGAGCGCATAACTTTCTAGAGATCCAAGGAGACTCACCTTATCAATCAGTCGAGTAAGAGGCTCCAAGAGCCCGAACTGAAGCAATTGTAGGAAAAGTGGAGTCTCCCAATATGGAGGAAGTATCGTCTCAATCAAGCGCTTATAGATTGTGGCATTTATTTGACTCGCAATGTCTAGACACACACACATTTCTCTACCACGTCGATTTTGGTTTTTTAAGTCGTCTGCTGCATTAAAGATTCTTAATTGGGATTTGAGAATTAGAGAAATTATCAGCACATCTCTTTGGACGTTGGCTGACCTTCAATAAAATTCTTAAATTACGTTTATTCGCTAAAGAATGCCCAGTCGTAAGATTATACAGTTACAGTCATCCAAGTCATCGATACATCTGCCAAAAAGTTCATGACAGCTACTTAATCGTTAAATTTGAAATGTAGTGGAGTACTGAGCAAAGTCCCTTAAAATTGACTAAACATACATTTAAAGGTACGTCGCATCTATTCAAAACAGTATGTTAACTCTCCCTTGTCCCAAAATAAATTTCAGAAACCATGTGAAAGGATTACACCACCACGATCCAGCTCTTTCTTTCAGAAACCATCCTCCATGTCGCCGGAGCTAGCGAATCCATAAAACTGCAAACTTGAATGAATTTTTCACCGATTAACATCATTAAAAGGCGATGTGTCTCCTAAACGATGAGAACAAAGTCATCCCACAATCAATTGAAGCAAAGTAGCTCACAGGGTGTAAGCATAACCCCAGATCTCCTACCGCAACAGGACTCTATCAACAGAGAAAAGTAAAAGACGATTTCTCTAGCAAGTAAAACAAGCAAAAAGACACCACCGAAAGGGGTACAAGAGTGAGTACTTTTTTGCCTGACGAAAGTGCGCTTCCATGGTTGCTCGGGTTGGTATCAAAGTTGTTGGGTGTATGAATGTGTAATAGCGATCGTGCGGAAGACTGATAAGCAATTCTCGCTTAGTATCTTTCTTTTATGTGAGTGGTGGCGCGAAAAACTCTTTCGACCTCAAACCCGACTACAGATACCAACCACCAACCGCCAACCAAATAATTAACATAAAAATTTGCCACCCCATTTCTGGGAACCAGCAAAGCAGGGGGTGTTAAAGTCATAGACATACCCAGAACCAAACCCCATCCACCACTTACTCCTACGACTTATGCGAGTGATAATGTTTCTGCTTCTGTTGCAGTGGTAGACCAAGCGGAATGGAATTCAAGAGAACCTGAGGGTTGTTGAACGAAATGAAAGGAAGGGGTGGGAATATAATTTCTTTATTTTTTGTGTGGTGTGCACTTCGCTGCAAAATGATACAAAGTCACACGGATATACGAATATAGATACTTACTCGTTCACTTGTGAAAGTCGAGATTTAGTCATATTTCAGGCGAACTAATATCTTGTTCTCGGCTTTGTTTTTGTTTGGTGAGAAACTCTTATCGGAGACGGGTGGCGGTGGCGGTTTTAAGCCGAGCAAATGTTGTAAAAGCCAAAATGTGTCATTTTGTCGAGTGAATGAGTTGCAGTTAAAGTGCTTTTGTTTTGTTCTTTTCTTGTGCTTTGATAAATTAAATCGAAAGAGTGTGAATAACGTCAATGTCAAAGTTTTTCTGAAATACGGATACAACGAGTTACAAATGAAATACAACACAATCGTATGGAATACCATGTGGGTTTAAAGTATGACATCAAATACTCGAAGAGTTCTTCAGTTGATATCAATGAATTTTATATTTGAAATCAGTGGTATAACTTAAAAAACAACTGATTGGGATGTTAAGTGTTTACGAGTGTTTGTTGCTATTGTAAACAATGACAGTATCAAGCAAGACCACTAAATCTTATGTTGCTACCACTCCAAACAAAAATATTCTGCTTAGAATCGGTGTGATTTCGTCACTTTTCACTAAGGCAGTCTCATTAGTTTTGGGAAGAGGGAAAAGTCGCATGGGGCCAAATCCGGTAAATATGGTGGTTTAGGCATAATTGTCGTGTTGTTTTTGGCCAAAAAATCCTTTACAAGCAACGATGATCTTCTGATCAAAATAAGAAGTTTCCGAACAAGACGTGCGTAAGTCACGCCCAAAACATCCGCAAAAATTGCATGACACGAGTCAACCGATATGCAAACATCCTTAGCAAGTTATTATCTTTTGCTGATGTACTAGGGCGTCCAGAGCGAGGTTCGTCATTGGCATCTTCGCGGCCATCTTTTGATGAATCCATTTTTTACACAAAATTTGATGCAATTTCTTTGCTCCAAACACGTCTAACGTTTCTATCTTTTAAAAACAAAACCGGCATGCTATATGTATATGTGAACGTATGTTCGGGACATGTGTACTAATACAGCAAAAAAAAAAAAAAAAATATTGATAATCAAATGAACATTGCCCGCGAAATTTCAAAAGTCTTTTGAACACACCTCATATTATATAGGGTTTTCTAATAACGACTTGACAACCTTTTTTTTAAATAAAAGGCAAACCATTTGAGATATTTCAAAAACTTTATTATTGGCTTGAAGTACAATCAAAACATTTATGAATGTCACTTGATTTCGTTCATATGGCCACCGCGGGCACGTTTGCAGCGGTCGATACGTTAGACCCAATTTTTAACGACTCGACCACACATTTCGGCCGAAACGGCCGCTATTTCGCGTTCAATATTGGCTCTGAGCTCTACTAACGTCGTCGGCGTGTTGACATAAACCAATGACTTAACGTAGCCCTACAGAAAATAGTCAAGCGGAGTTAAATCGCACGAGCGAGGCGGCCAATCGACTGGCCCATGTCTTGAGATAACACGCTCACCATACTTACTCTTCAATAAATCGATTGTACCGTGTGCTGTGTGACTTGTGGCACCATCCTGTTGAAACCACATGTCGTTCAAGTCCATACCTTCTAATTCGGGATAAAAATAATCGGTGATCATGGCGCGATAATGCTGACCATTCACAGTAACGTGACGATCGTTATCGTCGACGAAAAAATATGGCCCAATAACGCCGCCGGCATGCAAACCACACCAAACAGTTATTTTTTGTGGATGAAGTGCTGAATTATAAAGCACATGTGGGTTTGCACCCGACCAATAACGCATATTTTGCTTATTGACGAACCCATTGAGCCAAAAATGAGCTTCGTCACTGCAGATGATTTTGCGATGAAATCATCTTGGCGCATCTTCTCCAGAACCCAATCGGAAAACGTACGTCGCTTCAAATGGTCCATCGGCTTCAATTCTTGAGTCAGCTTGATCTTGTATAGGTGTAAACCAAGATCCTTACGCATTGAGAATTTGAGAACGCCGTAGAATTGACTGATTTGGATTATTTGCTACGGCATACGATATTTTCGACACTTCGACCAACCCGTTGTTTCACTGACATCAACAATATGTAGACTCAATTTTTTGCACTAAACTTGTTATTGTCTGTCTACTAGGGCGAGAATTACGACCGAAAATTGGAGTTAACGCTCTTAAAGTTGCAGTCACCGACTCCGAATATCTGTAGAAAGCCCTGCAAAGCGTATGGAAACTTCACTTGTGTATTCAAATGTGTAGTCATATCGAGTGTCGTCTTAAAGAAGATCAGTATCAACTTTGTTAAGTGGTTTCAACTAAAAATTGTTGGTAGAGTATGAAAGACCCGCACAACGTAGACTATAATTGGATTGATAATATATTCGGCTTTTTAGCGACTACCAGTCAATACAACACGATCATCAAAAACCTTATGTGTAGAGACCTCAGTAAAGTAAAGGAGCGTTTATCAGCATAGCAAGGGAAAGAATAAAATATTGCTGAATCCAACAGGATGGTAACAATTCCCAGAAACAAACGTTTTTTTACGTTGACCTGCCAACACGGATCTATCAACCAAAAGAATCAACAAACAAAGTTATCAGACAATTATGTTCAGATAAGCAGAACAGAATAAATTTTCTCACCAGAGCAGGCAATGAAGCCTATGGCGTTGAAGCGGGCTCAAGTTGGCTTTGTTCCTCATAAGAAAAGACAGAGGCTTGCACTCTAGTACGAGTACTCGAAAAAATCAACCGCAAAAGACTGAAGACTACAAAGGAGATGAAGGTCTTTCTTATTAAGAGTATGGATGGTAGTGACCTTCGAAAAATTCTTTTACTTGAATAGCTGAAAAAAAATAACAAACTTTCAAAGTCATACTATAGATAAAACCTTTATTTCGAAGACAGAATCGTCTCCTACGACTGACGAAGGGCCAACGAAATTCGAGATAACAGGAGGAGTTCCACAATGGTAAGTGATGGGCCTAGTCTTGTGAAATATATGTAATGTACGATGGAGTACTGAAAATATGTTGGCCTAGCGGAATGAACAGTATTGGATATGTAAATGATATTGCAGAAGTGACCATCGCTTAAACCATAGAGGAAGTGACCCACCTCAACAAATTTTAATATATAAAGACTGTCACACAACAAGAGAATGGACGTTCTCATAAGGTGTCCCAAGAATACAGCATCGAGTCGAAACCCCACATTAATTGCCGTATGGTACGGAGTTCGCCATAAATTTCACATACCTTGGCACTTATATGAGTATTAAAAGTTAGGGTCCTGTTAAATATCATACCCAAATTTCTTTCTAGACTCAATGTATTCGATAGTATTGTCCCCAAGACAGATAAATTAAAAATATATTAAATGAATAGCAAAGGCTTTAGATTTCACTTAGTTAAGACAGAAGTCATTCTTTAGGATCCAATTTTTTATAGCACATAGGTCTTGCAGCTATATCTGTTATATTAAGAGCCTGACTTAAAATAATATAAAAATCGCCAGCACACCTGTTCGGAACATGAAAGTTCCGAGACTTAGTTCTTTTATCCTTGAAACGATAAAAATTTCGTTGAACTCGATGGGTCTGCGGCTGCATCGTGGCTGCGTTTTGTCCTTGCATGAGCTGAAGTATTGGCGAGGAAGCTTTAATAATCTTTTTCCCTAAAAGAATTTATTCTTCGAATAGAATTAATATATGTTCCTGAAGAAATTTAACTTGGTCATAAACACGCGGCATCAGACATATTCTTTCCCTACATACTTCTACAGCATCCTGCTGTAAAGCGACGGGATAAATTATTCTGAAATCCCCGAAATAATAATAATAATATATTTATAAATAAAATTATTGCATATTCAGAATAAAAAACTAATGCAAACCCTCCTCTTCTATATTTTATATTAAATCCTGAAACTAATTCTGATTCTCCTTCTGCAAAATCAAAAGGTGTACGATTAGTTTCTGCTAATGAAACAATTAATCAAATAAAAGCTAATGGATATAACAAAATAAAATATCACAAATAAATTTGATAATAATAAAAATTAATTATATAATAATTATTAATTAAAAAACAAAAGAAAATAAAACTAAAGCTAAACTAACTTCATAAGAAATAGTTTGTGCTACAGTATATAGCATAATTAGAATTAGATGGTCAACCAGCAATTATAACTGTATAAACACCTAATTTTGTACAACAAGAAAAAAGAAATAATAATCCTAAATTCAAAGAAAATAGTTTATTAAGAAATGGCATTCTTATTCATAATAATAAAGATAAAAATAAAGAAAAAAATAGGGGAAAAATAGTATGAAATATAATTTGATAATAAAGGATAAGTTTGGCTTTTAGTAAATAATTTAATTGCATCACAAAAAGGTTGAGGAATACCTATTTATCCTACTTTATTAGGATTCAAATATTACGAATTTGTATATAAACTAATACATTACGTTTTAGTAATGTTAAAAAAGCTACACTTACTAAAACACAAATAACTAATATTAAACTTATAATTAAAAATAAAATTTATTCTATATAAAATAAGTACTATTTGTAATATAAAATTAGATTTATAAATTCTAAATTTATTACATTATTCTGCTAAAATCCTAAAATATTAATTATATTCTTATATTGAAAATAAAATTATTTATATATTTAGTTTCGTACTAAAATATATTAATTTATTAAAGATAGAAACCAACCTGGTTTACGCCGGTTTGAACTCAGTTCATATAAGATTTCAAAAGTCGAACAGACTTAAATTTTAACGGCTACACCTAAAATTATATCTTAATCTAACATCGAGGTCGCATTCTTTTTTATCAATATGAACTCTCAAAAAAATTACTTAATTTTTTAATCATTAAAAATGGATCAGTTATTCATATATTAATGATTTTTTAAATAAAAGTTAGTATATCACCACAATAAAATATAAAATTATTATTTACAAAATATAAAATAATATTTATAAAAAGATTTATAGGGTCTTCTCGTTTTTTAAATAAATTTTAGCTTTTTAACTAAAACATAAAATTTTACTATAAATTCAAATGAAACAGTTAATATTTCGTCCAACCATTCATTCCAGCCTTCAATTAAAAGACAGTAGCAGGTTAGACTTTAAATTAATTTCTAAAACACATGTTCTTGTTAAACAGGCGAATATTATTTATATTATCATTATTAATTTATTTTTAATATTGTAAATAAATATTTTAATAAAAATTTAAAATATAATAAATAATATATTGGGTGTGTAATTTAATTTGAACGTTTATTTGAGAAAGACATGTACAATAGTATTATTCAAAGTATTGCCCGTCTGAAGCTATGACTTTTCCTCATCTTTCTGGCAATTTGTGGATCCCATCCCAAAAAAAACTACGCCGGCTTGGCAGCCAAGAATGAATCAAGCCAATTTTTGATATTCTGCATCGACCGGAACAAATGGTAGTCAGAAGGGGCAAGGTCTGGGCTATAAGGCGGGTGGGGTAAAACTTTCCATCCACTGTTTTCCAAATAGTTTTTAACCGGAATAGCAAGGTGGGGCCGAGCGTTGTCATGATGGAAAATTGTTGCTTCGTGTCTGGTCGCATATTCCGGGCGTTTTTCGGCTACTGCTCTCTTCAAACGGATCAATTGTGTTCGGTAGCCTTGTCCATTGATGGTTTCACCCGGTTTTAGCAGCTCATAATACAGCACACCCATCTGATCCCACCAAATACAGAGCATTACCTTCGCGCCATGGATATTCGGCTTTGCCGTTGATTTGGCTGGTTGGTTGATTTTTTGTGCTTGGGGTTGTCGTAATGGATGCATTTTACATCTCCAGTAACAATCCAATGCAAAAATGACTTCCTTTTGTGGCGTTCCAGCAGCATTTGGGACATGCAAAACCTCCTTTCGACGTCTCTCGGCTTGAGTTCATGTGGAACCCAATTTCCTTGCTTTTGAATATATCCAGCTGCTTTTAGACGTTTTGAAATGGCTGCTTGAGTGACACCCAAAGATTCTGCGAGCTCTTCTTGTGTTTGGCAACAATCTTCATAGAGTAATGCCCAGGACGTTCATCGTCTTCCAAGCCAAAATCACCACTTTAATCTGTCACTTTGACAGATCACGCGGGACTCTCACCAAACTGCTTTGTCGTTTTTCTTCAGTATCGTTTGGCAAGTCATCATGGAAAGACTCACACCACAACAACGTCTCCAAATTGTTCAGCTGTATTACGAAAATCAGCGTTCTGTGAGAAATGTTTTTCGTGCCATTCGAGGAACTTACAGTTCGCATAATCGACCTACTGAAATTACTATTGCCAATACCATTTGCAACTTTGAGTCCCAGTTGACATAAGTGGATGATACTCGACCGGTTAGATCACATCTAGTACGTAGTGAATAGATTTATATATTGCAGCTATAGCTGAGAGTGTGCGTGAAGATCGTGATGAATCGATTCGTCGTCGTTCTCAACAGCTTGGCTTGGCGTATTCGACAACTTGGCATATTTTACGTGAGGATCTCGGCCTAAAAGCGTACAAATTCAAGAATTAAAGCCAGGCAACTTGAATTTGCTTCATATTTTCAGTGAATGGGCTCTGGAAAAACTCAATGAAAATCCGGTGTTTTATCGTGAAATTATGATCAGTGATGAAGGCCATTTCTGGCTCAATAAGTACGTCAATAAACAAAATTACCGTATTTGAGCTGATGCGCAACCCGAAGAGTACCAAGAGCTACCATTGCATCCATTAAAAACAACGGTATGGTGTGCTTTATGGGCTGGTGGAATCATTGGTCTATATTTCTTCAAAAATCAGGCAAATCAGAATGTTACCGTCAATGTTAACGGACTATGTGCTTCCTCAAATTCAAGCACATGGTCTCGGTGAGCTCTGGTTTCAACAAGACGGCGCTACGAGCCATACAGCGCATGAAACAATGGACTTGTTGAGAAATCATTTTGGTGAGCACTTAATTCATGTTTTACTGCGTTAGATTGGCCGCCTAGATCGCTCGATATCACACTATTGGACTACTTTCTTTGGGGATATGTAAAGTTTCAGGTCTTCAGGAAAAAGCCAGCTACGATTGATGCTTTGGAAGCTAACATTACTCGTGTTATCCGCGAGATACCAGTCGCTATGCTCGAACGAGTCGCCCAAAATTGGACTTTTCGAATGGACCACCTCAAACGTAGTCGTGGCCAACATTTACACGATATCATTTTTAAAAAGTAAATGCCATGAATTGTTCTTTTAACCAATAATAAAAATTTTAAGTTCATTTTCAAATTTATGTATTTTATTTTACGTTATAAATCAAACCGCACGATGGATCACAAAGGGAAATTGGTGGCGCAGTTGCTGCAATAAGCCTAATTATGCTTGCTTACGACGAGTAAGACCTGGGAGACTGCAAATGATTTCATAACGACTTTGATGCGCCAAATTGTTCACGGAAGATGAAGCGAGCTAAACTCCAGAATACATTCACAAGCCGTACGAATGGTAAACAAGGGTAGTACATTTCGCAGAGAGAATGGTCGAAATTTCTACTGATGGCTAAGACAGGGACAGTGATTTACTGCGAAGGTATGCCTTATTGGTTTATTGAGTAGGAATCTCAATACACCTAAATCTTCACAATGTCGTTTATGAAGTCTTTTTTAGTCCAATAGATAACAAAATATATTAATATGCATAACCGATGCTTAAGTGTGTTATGGCTAAATTTCTATTCATACGTATCGAACTGACACACAAATTTAACAAAAGTTCAATTCGTATAACTAACAACAACTTTTGGTTCTTACCGTCAGCCATCATAACATAATCCATTTTCATCTCAGTTGCACTTACCTAAAAAAAACAAAACGATAACTATTAGGACACAGTTATATTCATAATTTAATATTAAATATAAAACTTAACTTTAAATATTACATAAAAATGCTTTCCGCTTTACGAAAGACAGCTTTTTCCAAGAACTTAAGGAAAATCCCGCAAAATTTAAAGTTAACCTGTTAATAGTGAAATAACTTCTCAAAGGTGTCGTTTAAAAAATTACTTAGTCTCTCCGTGACTTTAAAGAATAAAAAGGGCGAGGTCTGTCTCTTTAGAGGAATGAAAAAAAAGGTCGCGATCGACTAAACTCAGCAAGGTACGAAGGTAAGGATAAACAGCGGAACTTAGTTTTTGATTCGAGGTCTGTGCTGAATATATGACGGAACCATTTCTGCAGGCTGTGATTAAAATTCCGTCGTCAGGTAGAACGAACCATTTAACCTGGATGATGATGGGCAACAGTTCTATTCACCCAACTTCGGAGAAATGAAAACAAACATTTTCGAACTATAGTCAAAAAATTCATTGCCTAAATAAAACCTCAGCATTGTATGGTTATTCCCTGTCTCCGAAATCTATTGAAGCATCAGTTTTTTTTTTTTTTTTTTTTTTTTGTGAACCAAGTGATTGGTTCTTATTTGTGTTGTTTCAGGTCGGGAAAGTCCACCAACGACCAAATCTTTACATTATGACAAATCATTGAAGCGCTTCTTTTTGAAAGCGTATGTACTCGTATGTGAAGCTTTTTACGGTTTTGGCAGCCCTGATAAATTTATCCGAATCTGTTGGATGACCATGCGAAAGCTTGTTGCTGCTCTCTCAAAGGAGACCTTTGCTATCAAAAAATGCTTCTGCAAATCCGATCCGCTATCATACGAAGGCAGATACTTTCAAAAATCTTCACAACTACTTGCCTATGTGGATGAGATATAAATTTTCGGCAGTACACAGCAGATGGATTTTAGAGGCACTTCCAAGTATTGCAGCAGAGGCGGCGAAGAGAGGACCGACAGTAAACGAGGGAAAAACGATGTTCTTCGTCTGACTTCATCAAGAAATGACTCGAAATACCGACGTCACAATAGACAGGTACAAGTTCTTGGAAGCTTTCCTCGCTGGTGATAACATTATCTGCCATATTTTAGTCACGGATCACCTATGTACAAACATGACAGCTCCGAGTTTAATTTATCTTCTTTCAACTTTAGTCATTGTTCGAATGATTGATAATTACAATATTTAATTGCAGTGGGGGTGGTCATGGTGTAGTGGTATATGCATAGACTCCTCAAGCATAGGGTCTTGGGTTCGAATTCCGTGCGAGGCAATTCTGTGAAAAGTCATATCCCCTTGGTGCGCGCGCGGTATTATAAAAAAAAAAGTTGATGTTGAAGCACAATTAACTTAGTTTTTGTTGGTAGTTATTAGGTAAAGGGTGGGCCATCTGTTGGTTTATTTTTAAAAAGGCTATAAAAAAAATACTGTTCTATATTTTGCAACGATTGTTACTTTTTTGAAAAAAGTAAACCTTTCGATTAATTATGAAATATTATCTCATTGCCTCAGCTGGCTTGGCAATACATTTACAAGAACAATATGTCCTTGAGAGCCTGAATCGTCTTTGGATATTTCGTGTAGCATCGATCTTTTATTGCATCCCACAAAAAAAGAAATCCATCGACGTCAATTTGCAGCTCCGTGGTGGCCAAGCAACATCACCAAAATGAATGATTACACGATTATTGAACTAAGTTTACAATAACCTGATTGTTGGACGACCTGTGTGGCACACAGCCTTATCTAACTGGAACAATAACTAAACCCAAGTCCAAACTCTCAATTTCTGGCCATAAAAAATCGATTATCAAACTTCGGTAGCTCTCTCCATTGACTGCAACATTTCCTCCATTGTTGTCTTAGAAGAAAACTGGGCCAATAATGCCGCCGCTTCAAAAACCACACCAAACAGTCACACATGCAGAATGCAGGCCTCTCTATGACTACGCGCTTCATCTGAAAATGATTTCTTGAGCAAAATCGTCATCAACTTTGAGGTGCTCTAAAGCCCAAAATAACAAGCGATAACCAAGCGGGTGGTCATTTTGCTTAAGTTTCTGATTCAATTTGACCTCAGGCTATTGCGACTGATGTTCAGTTGTTGAGATTTTTAGCACATTGAGGTTCTCCGATTTAGGCGTACACATTTGTACATTTGTATACATACAGCTGCAATTATCTCCGTTGAGCACACAGGACGAATACGAGAATATTTACGGTTATCGATCA
The DNA here is from genome assembly GCA_907269105.1 of Volucella inanis. Classification (NCBI taxonomy): domain Eukaryota; kingdom Metazoa; phylum Arthropoda; class Insecta; order Diptera; family Syrphidae; genus Volucella; species Volucella inanis. The sequence goes on along the minus strand of OU026157.1, from coordinate 68,015,326 downwards.
GCAAACCAGTTTCATAAACTTTCTTCACAAACTTGCGTACACAGCTGCAGTTGGTGCATTATTTCAAATGAAATTTTATTTTCAAAATTAATCCTGTTTCGGCATTACAGGATTCACTTTGGAAGTACATAACTTTATAATATTTCCCAATTTCTCAATTTTTTGAGCTCATAAGAACTGTCAGTCTCACAGTAACAAATGATTCAAAAAGAAACCAACAGATGGCCAACCCTTTAAAACTATTTTTTGTACAACTCTGGCGAGGGGATGAATACAGTTTTGAAAAACAAAAACATCGACTCAAGACTAAGGCAGTAGAACTTAGCTAATTTGCCGCTCGGTTTCCCTACTGCTTAAACTCACTGATTAATGGGTGTTAGAACGCTCATGATGTTGCGTTAGGATTTTAAAAGTATTTGGTTGAGGAAAAGAGCCTGCTTTCGAGATTTTGAGCAAGCCAATGGACAGTTGCTGGGCTTTTTCAAAAACCATTTTTGTATGGCAGCTTGATATAGTTGTTCAAGTCCTTTTTCCAAGCAGGATTCAACCTTTCTCCAGTTTTCTATAACACAAACAGTATTCCTATCTGCTCTTATTTAGCGCTGCAATATAAGTTGACATTTCAGGTGCATTCATCATCGTAACAACTCTTTTTCTTGGGGACGATAGTTATGAGTAACCTTCTGCCTACCTTGCTGCTACTTTGATGGTCTTGCGACATTTGATTCACATTTGTAATCAATTACTGCCAGTTTATTTAAAAATTCATATCCACGGGCTTACTGTAGACTCTGCTTTATCTTGACAGATTGAGGGGCTTCAAAATTTATATAATTGACATCTCTGCAAAGAGCAATAACCTGAATCAGTAATAATGACAGAGGAATCTTGGTTCTGATATAGAAAGCAATGCCTTGTTTCCTCCAAAACAAGTTGGAGTAAATCTACCCAGGACCTGGAAGACTGGCCGCCATCTGACACTTTGACCAGCTGGCAGTACGTAGGTAGAGAAAAATAGGTTGATGTAATCAAGCCCATGAGTCTTTGCTTACTAAGAATTTGCTTCGTCTATCAGCTCCGTCTAACAATCGAAAATCTAACTTAGGAGCAGTCTACTTAAGACCACTTCACTCTGTACATTGTACACAAAATGACAAAAACTTACTCCACTTTGAAATAAGAGCTCGGGCGTAGGTGTCCTTGAATAAGGGGTGGCCGTGGTGTATTGGTATATGCATAGACTCCTCAAGCAGAGGGTCGCGGGTTCGAATCCCGTGCGAGCCAATTCTCTAGAAAAGTCTTTTCATAGAATTTGTATGTAATTATATGAAAATCCCGTCGGTGTCAACTCTGACATGAAGGTATTACACTGATGTTGGAGTGGTTGCTGGCTGGACTTAATGTAACGAACTAACAACTAGCACGTACTTAAGACCCACTGGTTGAGGGTGCATTGGCTCGTCTCGTCATGTTTGACAATCACCTCTGGGAAAAATATCGAAACCTAATACACCTGAGTGCCAAACTACTACATCTACACTACACTGCCCGTGACCTGGAGAAAAAGCAGTAAAAGAGTATTCATATCCCCTTGGTGCGCGGGATATTTAAAAAAAAATTAAATAAAATAATAATAATAATAAAGAAATCTTACGCCGTTTGCTTGGACTCTTTGTACATTTTTTTTTTTTTTTTTTTTTTGATTGTAAAGTAAAGGGGCAATAAAGAAATTTTTTAAATTTCTCAGAGACCAATTCATACCCTGACTCCTGATCCTGCTCTTTCCATGGTTTAACCGTTTTGAAATTAAAGCTGCATATCAACCTCAACATTGAATCAATTTGAAATGACAAAGACCTTTCATAATGAAACCAAACCAACAGCTCAAGACAACAAAAGATATCAGATACTTTAAATAAAACAAAAAATATTAAAAAAAAAAAAAAAATAAACAAATTTCAATATCCAATGCACCATCGAACTGCATAGGAGTCTGGCTATAGATACGGATACCTTTCATTGGTCATAAAATTGCAGGAGGCACTCGGTCATTTTATGTGTGCCCAGTGTTCACTGTTCACCACTGCTATAACCGCTGCTGATGCCACTGTTACCACCGCCTGATTCCGTTTTTATAGTGTCGTTCGCACTTTATAACCGAATGCACTGATGTGTAAACTTAAAGCGCCGATAGTATTGTAAACTTTTAAATGATTTTTCGCGATGAAATAAATTCAAAAAAATAAAACGACCAAAAAAAGGGGGGAAAAAAAAAACAGAAACATCTCTTGCTCGCCCTATATCAATACCATGGCACAGTACCCTCCCGCACAAAGTGAACAACAGCAAAATAATAAAAAACGAATTACAAACTTCGTTCTATATCGATTGGTTGATGGTGGCGGCTGAGGGCAACGAAACGGAAACATCGCGTGCATGTATACAACTTCCAGCATCATGCATGGGTCCAGATTCCACAACAAACCTACTGACGACAACGACAACGACGACGACGTTGATGCGCCAACAATGATGACGCCAATGATGGGAATTATGATGCTTCTGCTGTCCACACTGATCCTGTTGCTGATTCGAAATTCCAGCATGGGAAGCAAAAATCAAACACCCGACGACTGAGGTGATGGCAGAAATAGAGACAGAAGGAAGCTATTCCCGCTGCGCGCTTAAACGTTGAAACGTTGGAACTTCTATTGAATGCAAAAAAATAAAACAAAAAAATCCGCGACTGCTCCTCGCGCGATGAAATTTCAATTTCAGATGCGCTGAACAAAAGCGACGCGAATGTGACAACGACTTGACACAATAATGACAACAATGTCCGAGTAGACAGTTTTTTTTTTTTACATTTTTTGGTTAAATAATTTATTTTACTGTGATTCTCTCCATCAGACGGATACTATTAATAAACGAAACAATGTTTGATTGTGTGTTTGTTTTTTTAATTACGGATATCGATTCAATTATTATTGTTTGCCAGCTGAAGTGATGTCAATTTGTTAAGTGTCGGGTGGGGGTAAACAATGTGAATGCGCGGTGTAAACTGACATTCGCAGCCGGCAAATGATTAATGAAATTGTCAATTGTCGTAATTGTGAATGGTTACTCATGTACGGTCTACTGGTAACCTAGGTGAGCTCGGATGCGGATACAGTAAAGGATAAAAGAATTGTAACACTATACAAAATAAGGTTGTGTTTCGTGTAGAAAACCGTTGTTAAGATTGGGAGACCGGACAATGAATAAAAATTTTCGCAACCCCTGGCTTAGATCCTATTTTAAGATTAAAGGATACTCATTAGGACATGAAAAAGCAAATGAAAAACCGGCTAATGGAGTAAAATCAAAGGAAATTGCGATCGTAAACACCAGTTCCGGAAGCATCTACAGAGGGTCCTAAAACCAAGTTCGTAGCAAAGTGCTTGCGTAACCTCCCAGCGCAGGCTAAAATGACATTATACTTATCTACGCCGTCATGGGCCACTCAATACTATACGGAAGAGAATAAAAAAATGTGACGAACTAAATAATGGTCTCGGATAAAAAAAAAACTTACTGTTGACGACCCTAGTAAACGTCTAAAACACAACGACCTTTGGATCTGCACGTGGAAATTCGGACACTTAACAAAGTACGTGTATCCGAACAATTGGTATTCCTTGACTGCTATCTGACAAATATCACTATCATCCAGGAAGTGTGATAGATATAACATATACTTTGGTGATTGCTATAGAGAAAAGAAACGGAGCTTATTCGGATGCGGGTCTGCCATATGCGCATATGCTCCTACGGAAGACAGTCAACGCTACCAAACAATGTTTTTATAAGTTCCTCGACAAGATTTATGAACAATGTCCGAAGTATGAGTATGTCAGAATAGGAAAGGAGGATATTTTTGGTCTGGCAACGGTCTTAGTCTTATTGACTTTGCTGCGGGACGAAATATTAGTATAGCAAGCACAAGGTTTTCTCATCTCAATATATACAAGGGGACATGGCGGACTCCATATCGCTAAGTCAAATTGATCATTTTGCAATAGACGTAAGGATGCTTTTAGTATTCTGTACGTCCGTACGTTCCGAGCAATCAACATTGACTTGAATCACAACCTTGTTGAGAGAGAAGATATAACGTAGAAAAGTAGGAAAGCTGCAATCGCAGGAGACCGCTAGAATCTTCCCCGATCTCTTATTCCGAAATTTCTTAACAAATCGTATGCCGCCAGAATCAAGTACCGAAGACTAGTGGAAACGTGCCATCAGAGACGAAGCAACTGATATTCTGCGTTTCACATGCAACTACAAAGCTGCGCTGCAAAGAAGGACGAGAGCTGTTTGTGAGCACTATGAGTAGAATAAAGAGGAATATCGTCTTCTCCAGAAAAAGAAAAACGAGGACGAGAAGCGCACGATCGAAGATATTGAGAGGTTCTACTCCAGGAACAACGTACGGAAGTTTTACCAATAGGTAAAAAGAATCTGTCAAGGCAAGAAGTCCTGTACAGAAATTCGTAGAGATGAACTAGGAGGTCTTGTAGTAAAGTCACAGTTGGGGCGGGGAATATGGGAAAACTTTTTCTGCAGACTGTATAACGCCGAAAAAGCGCAAGATCCCGCCGCCAGGCAGAATACATAGACCATTCAACTATGGTAAGATGATCCATCCATCCACCTGATCAGAACGAGTTATGATAGCAAAATATCAGCTAAAATCCAATAAATCAGCTGAACCTGACGGCTTAACGTCTGAGGTATTTAAAGCTGTAGGAAATAACTTTGTGAAGAGCATGCACCAATTTAATTCTCAGAACTGGTACACTCGCTGATGCAACAAATCTCAGCCCGATCCACAAAAAAGGAGACACCTGTAACTGCGCAAACCATAGAGATATACATACATATGTTAGTCTATTCAACTTTGGATATAAGATCTTATCTGAGATATTGTGTGAACGTCTGAAATACTTTGCCAGCAACCTAATTGGTCCCCATTAGCGCGGTTTCAGACCAGAAAAGTTCACAGTAGACCAAATATTCACCTCCAACAGATCCTGGAAAAAGCTCAAGAAGTCCAAATCGGTATCCACTATCTTTTCATTGATTTTAAGGCTGTATATGACAGCATTTACAGAGACGAGCTAATAGAGCCATGTCTAGTTTTTGGATCCCTGCCAAACCCTTCCGCCTGTTCAGAATGACGATAGAGAACAATTGCTGCTCCGTTAAAGTCGATAATGACTTAACCGCGACCTTTGATGTATTTCTTTAACATCATACTTAAAAGAATTGTGCAAAATTCACAAGTGAATACTGGAGGCACAATCTTTCAAAAGACTGTACTGCTACTAGCGACATCATTGACAGAACTCAACGGTGTATTCGCTAGTATTGAAACGGAAGCTGCCAAAATGGGTTTAGCGGTAAATGAGGGTAAAACCAAATATATGCTGTCAACAAGAATAACACACAACATCGGCGAATTAAACAGAATGTCACAATCGACACAATCGAATGTCTACCTTCTGCCAAACAACATCTCAGCAGAAATAAAATGGAGAATCAGTATTGCCAATCGTTGCTTTCTTGAGCTAAGAAGGCAATCAAGAAAAACTTAGGGGACTCTGTATACGACCTTGATCATCCCAGTCTTATTTTATGGCGCAGAAGCATGGACTCTTTCGAAAGCGGATGAAGATATCCTCAGTCGTTTCGAGATAAAATTATTTCGAAAAATATTCGGTTCCGTTTGTATTGACGGATTTTAGAGGAGAAGACGACGATATATTCGAGCTATACTGCGACATCGACCAAGTCAGAAAAGTACGCATCAATCGCCTGAGATGGCTAGGATATATAGAGTGACAACCACACTAACCGGGAGGGACAACGCAATAGAGGAAGCTTTCACCTTAAGTGGCGCGCACAAGTGAAAGGGACTCCAACTGACTTGGAGTGCGTAACTGAAGGTAGTTAGCTAAACACCGGACTAATTAGATAAGCATGTTAGTTGTTAGTTGAGGCTCAAGTCCACCTCGAACTGTAGCGCCATCATTTTTTTTTTGTTTTTTTTTTTTTTTTTTAACAATAACGATCGGTATTGAGTTTGAATCAATTATCTTTATTCACTTTGAAGAGTGGTTGCTGACATTATGTTTTGAACATGGCTTTCTCAAAAGCTTTTGACGCATCCTATTCGTCTAATTTTGAGCCCCTTTTGAGCATTTGAGGTTCTATCTCACCAATAAGGGTCTGAAAATTGGCTTCCGCGGCGTAAATATTTAACGGTTTATCGCATATACCAAAGACTTAGCAAAGCCCTACAAGAATCAATCCATCAGCGTAAAATCGGACGCGTTAGTTTATACCGTCGAACGAAATACGACAGAATTTGTGTGGCATTTACAACAGATATTTTGGATGAGTTGTCCTATCAGCTCTGCCTATATTACCAGTATCATAAGGGACCTAGAACATACATACACGTTAGTTGTCATCACATTAATATCATACAAATGAATCTACATATGTATATCAGGCGAACAGTTTTCTTAAATGCCCTGCAAGAAAAACTTTTTTGTGCTTCATAACATACACATAAGTCATTCTCGTCCACCTTGATCAATTCCTGAGGTCTGAAACCCCCAAATACTACCCTCAAGTCAAACAGATAATAAATTCCCGCTTGACCATGAATCAAGTCTACGCCCTTGTACGAGTGAGTACCAAGATGGCTCTTATCGAACGTTTTTTAAAATGTATTAAGCTCACATTTGTTTTGTTTGGTGATTCCCTTCCTGTTCCTCTTGCGCTGCTACTATCAATAACGAAATCCTGCTTTTTCAATTATCTTCAGAGTTTTTAAGAGCCCCAGTGACATCTATCTTGATAACCACACCAAAAAAAAAAACCTCTCCGCCACTTGTCAACCATTAAAAAATATCAACAAGTCATTTATTGCTTTATTCTCGAGATGTGCCCCCTCTGGGGGCCCTGATCATTCCAGGGACAGTGGAGAGAGACTACCAAATCATTTCATATCACCTCACATGAGACAAAATAAGAATACAAAAATCCACACAAAAAGTTCGATAAAAAATTGTCAAAAAAAAAAAAAAATAAATAAATAAAAATGAAAACAAAAACGGAAATCATCTCTTCACAAATGGAATCGCTTTGCGCACACACCGCGCGCAACAGTCACTTCCAACCTTACCTATACATTCACAGATAAAACCAAGTCCGCGACGGCGCCGCCACCGCCGTCCGCGACAACTTTGTCGGTCGGTGTACGCTCATGCAAAATAGGGCTCCGGCTCCATTTTATATTTTGTTAAGAGGGGCGCTGATAACGCTAAGTAATGTCAGCGATTGTATTCCCTGATAACAGCTGGGTAAATTCATATTAAAAAAAAAAAAAAAAAAACAATGTACAGCAGTCAGGATTGAGCGAGTAATATACTTGTACACGCATACTTGAGCTGAACGTCTCACCACAAAGTAAGCCAGTTTCACCTCCTCCCACCGCTGCAACCGAAAGATATCGGAAATATTTCTCGTCTCGCATTCGAAACCGATAATTATTTATGGGCCGGTGATTCATTTCACTCTGCGGTCTTTTGGTATCCGTATCGGTATTGCATTCGGATCCAGGGTTCCTGACCATTTCTGCCCGGTTACTGGCTGCTCTGCCGTTTACATATGGACGAGAGTAGTGATCTTTATTTTGATTCACTCGTTTTGTTAGGTTATGGTTTTATTACAACGATTTTGTTGTAGTTTTGTGCGTTCTCAATGTGTTTATTAGAACGGATATTAAACGGATGTAAGAAAGGGAAAGGGGAAAAAAGTTATGGAGTAGTTAAGTGTGGTTCACTTGACATTCTGTTCATGATACAAATATGTACATAAAAAAAACCACCGTTATTGCCGCTCCCATTGTTGCGATTTGAGTTCGGTTTTGTTAAGTTGGTACATCTGTTGTTGACATTTCCTCTAAATCTTAGCGTCATAGCTTGACATTTGCAAAAGTTACGTAGTCAAGAGTACATCTATCTCTATGTGTGTTGGCGATTTTTTGCAATTTTAGAAATGGATTTGAATTTGCAACAACGAACTTGTATTAAATTTTGCGTAAAAAACGGATCTAATGGTGCGCGAACGTTGGAAATGTTGGAAAAGTGTTTCGGCAACGATTGTCTAAAGAAAACGGTCGTTTAGCAGTGGCACGAGCGGTTCAAAGTGGTCGTGAGTCAACCGAAGATGATGAACGCAGTGGCAGACCATCGACATCGAAAACAGACGAAAACATTGAAGAAGTAAAAGAAATGTTGGTCAATAACCGGAAATTAACCATCAGAGAGATAGCGGAGGACTCGAACATTGCCTATGGATCCATCCAAGACATTTAGGTTAATGATTTGGGTTTCCGTCGTGTAGTAGCAAGGTTGGTGCCAAAAAATCTCAATTTCATGCAAAAGAGAGACCGTGTTGACGTCGCAAGGGAGATGATTTGCGAGGCTGTATCCGATCCCAAATTCACCAAAAGGATCATTACTGGAGACGAGACGTGGATTTATGAGTACGAAACGCCACCCAGACATCAGGCAAGTGAATGGCGTTCACCAAATGAGCTGAGACCAAAAAAAAAAAAACACGTCGTTTTCAGTTAAAAAAGAAGGCAATGCTCACGGATTTCATGGATTACAACGGTGTAGTGCATCATGAATTTTTGGCAGAAGTCTGACAGTAAACAAAGATTATTACTTGGGCGTTATGAGACGTTTGCGTGAAGAAATTCGCCGATAGAGACCAGAATTGTAGACAGAAATCTCTTTAATTTTGCGCCATGATAACGCACCGTCGCACAGTGCCATCATAATTCGTAATTTTTGGACGAAAAATGCAACAAATACCATCCAACAGCCACCGAATTCACCTGTGACTTCTTTCTGTTCAATCGAGTTAAAAAACCATTACAGGAAACGCGTTTCAGCACTTACTTCCGAGACGAAGTAATGGAAGCAGGAAGCACTGACTGATGGACATACCGAAACCCGAATATTAAAAAATGGTTCGAGGATTGGATCAAGCGGTGGCATAAGTGTGTTGCAGTCGATGGGGATTACTTTGAAGGGGACAATATAGATTTAGATGAATAAACTTGTATTTTCAATTAATAGAACAACGGAGTAAGATATAAAATTGATTCTGGCTTTATTTTGAAGCTACGTTCATGATGTGTGGAATAGTAAATCATTCAAATGGCCGCCTCTTCGCTGCTTATGTTTCAAGCGGTCAGTTCCGTTTTTGATGACTCGGTCCAATATGTGCGGCGTTATTCCAGCAATAGCGTGTCGAATGTTGTCCTCGAGCTCGTTCAAAATAGTTGGCTTACTACTGTGGACTAAAAACTTGACGAAGCCCCAGAGAAAATAATTGAGTGTCAAATCGAATGATCGCAGCGGCTAATAGATGAATGCTCGACGTGAGATGACCCAGTCGCCTTCTTTTTTCTTCACAACTTCAAGCATTGCGTCGCATCTATGTAGCGCCGTCTTGTTGGAACCACACTTCGGATATATTGATGTTGTCGAGCTTTAACCACAGAAAGTCTGTTAACATTGCTCTTTACCTGAGACCATTGACGGTAATAGTATCTCCTTCCTCATTTCAAAAAAAATAAGGTCCATAAACCGCACCAAACAGTAAATTTTGTGGACACATTGATATTTGGCCGAATATTCAGCAGAATCTTATGCGGATGTAGGCCGAAATCTGACCGAAAAATAAGGCAGGTTGACTCTACGGGGATGTGTTATTTTTCATTTCGCACCAATTTCTGTCTGGTTGGTGGCTTAAGACCTAAAAGAGTGTACTCACGCTCAAAATTTTCCACGGACGGACCAACTCCAATCATAGCTTACATGACCTTACATAACCGTAACAAGTACATAGTTTCCAAAAATCCGCAGTAAGGCTGTCTCCTTATTGAAAGATGACTCAAAAACAGCCGAATCTGTGAAGGCTGTTCTCTTAAAAGGGTCTTCCAATACACTGAAGTTTTCCAAGTCGAGCTTTGGCTTTCCCTCCGGGGGCTGATTAGTTTACTTTAATCCAATATCCTCGATGGTTATTACAATGTACATAGACCGCCAAGCAGCAACAAATTCTTCCCTTCGAACATTATGAAATCGAGGGCAGCCAAAGAGTGCGGCATATCTTTCAACAAATATAATCGCATTCTACTGGGTTTCGGAATGAAATTGCGAATTTTCCAGACTAGGATCTCTAGGAACAAACCATAGGCATCTTAGCAGGATTTACTCACACTCACACTTACACCCAAAGAGGGGAAAGATGATAAAATCATAGATAGGTTCCACGAGCTCTTAGATAAGACTTACGAGGGGTGCCCCAGCTAGGAAGAGAGGTCATATTTGGTAGTACTGCCGGAAATTATAGCTTGCACGGCACCACCTTCTCTAACAAATTTAGACTAATCGACTTGATATTCAAAAGGGGACTGGGAGACCTCTTGATCTATCAACCGCCAAGCAAATTGACCACACGTCGATCCGAGGGGCTAACATCAAGTCGGAGCCATTACCTTGTTGTATCCAAGGTACGTTTGCGGATATACTAGAAAAAAAATTATTTTCCGGTCGAGTCTCTCTTAATCACCTAAAGGGTTCTATGCCGCCAGCATAAAATATTGAAGACCATTGGAAATATTGTCAAAAAAGTTATTAGAGATGCCGCCTCTGACGTGCTATGTGTTGTATTCGGCCACCACAACGAAACACCTGTTTTGACGATGAATTCCGGCAAGCACATGCAGCTAAGCAAGAGGCATACATAAGGGCACTACAAAGAAGAACTAGAGTTGCTCACGAGTTCCAGAAGGGAGACGAACTTTGGCTTCTCAGAAGGAAAAAGGAGGAGCATAAGGGCATAAGAAGCGCGCAGTTGAGGATATTGGGAGATACACCTAGAATGAGATTTGAAAGTTTTACCAAAAGGCAAAAGGTACCGCAGTCGATGCTGAGAATTTGAAGAGTATTTTTGTAGACTGTAAAACGGCGATGACGGACCAAAATACCGCTGTCAAACAGAATGAACCATTCAACCTGGACAAAGTAGAGTTACGATGTAGATCTGAAGAAAGTGAAGGAAGCCATGCCTAAGCTTATAACTAAAAAAGCTGTTAGAAAGGTCGGCCTGAATGCCGATCTCTTCAAAGCGGCAGGCGATAAAATCAACACATCTCTAAAATATGGTCGAACGAAAGTATGCCCGATGAATGGAGACTCAGCATTGTCTGTCGAATCCTTAAAAAAGGAGACTCTCTGAATTGCACCGACTACAGAGGCATCAGTCTTCCTAACAGAATGAAGCCATTCGTCAACAACCTGGTCGGTCCATATCAGTTTGGGTTTGGCCATAAAAGTTCACCATCGATCGAATATTGCCATCCATTCCATCTATTCACCGATTTTAAGACTGCATATGAAGGCATCTATAGAGACAATCTATACAGACCAATGTCTGGTTTTGGCATCCCTGCCAAACTCGTCCGTTTGTGCAGGATAACGATGAATGCTCCTCTGCCAAGGTCGGTAAAGAACTCACTGAGACCTTTAATCTCAAAACAGGATTTATGTAGATGAGGCGATGCGCTCTAATGCGATTTCTTTCAAATTATTCTTCAAAGAATAGTGCAAAACTCACGCGCTAACCAACACAGGAGGCATAATCCTTCAACAGTCCGTCTAATTACCCATGTACGCCGATGATATTTACATGATCGGCAGAAATAAACATGGTGTCAGTAGCGCCTTGCGAGTATGCAGACGGAAGCGGAGAATATGGGCTTACCGGTTATTGATGACAAGACAAAGTATTATCTATGCTGTCAACTAGAAAGAAAACCCAACACCGAAGTCTCGGACAGAAAATCAACCTTAATAAATACAATTCTGAGGTAGTTAAGGACTTTGTCTACCAAGGCTCCGCTATCAATTCAGACAACGACACCAGAGCTGAGATCAAACGAAGAATACCTAACTCTTGCCAATCGGTGCTTCTTTGAGCTAAGAAGCCAATTGTCTAGCAAGGCCATCTCTCGAAAACAAAAGTGACTCTATCCTTATATTCCCAGTCCTGCTTCAAGGACTTCAAGTCAAGGCATAGACTCTGATACTTCAAAAAGAATATTATTCGGGTGATTTTCGGCCCCGTCTGTATAGGCGATGAGTGGGGGAGGAAATATAACGACGAGCTGAACAGTTTATTCAGGGACATCAACTTAGCCAAAGAGTGAAGGTCCAATGACTGAGCTGGCTGGATTATATACAAGGGCCGTTTGATTAATACCCGGATTGGAAATGACAACGCAACTTTTTTAGGTTTTGACAATTTATTTTTCAATATAATCCCCTATCAACTCGACACATAGGGGAGTACGATTTTTTTTGACCTATAAAATACTTCTCCGTGGCGGCGATAACTTCCTTGTTCGACCCGTACTTCTTTCTCGCGAGCGATCTTTTAAAGTTTGTGAACAAAAAGAAGTCGCAGGGAGTCAAATCCGGAGAATAAGGAGGATGGGGGAGTAATTTGTATTGCAATTCGACCAATTTGTTTGTGGCGACTGCGAAGGTGTGAGCCGATGCGCTATTGTGGTGGAGAGCACTTTTTTCTTGGTCAAACGTGGTCGTTTTTTTTTTTTTAAACCGGCGTTGAATCGGCCTACTAAATCGACGTAGTATTCTTCTGTGTTTGTTTTTCCTTCTTCAAATAGTCAACGTGGATCACATATCGCGCGTCCCAAAAAAACGGTTGCCATCACCTTTCCCCCTGAAGGCAAGGTCACCGGGTAAAACCCATTGTTTCGATTGTTCTTTAGTCTCTGGTGTGTACCAATGAATCCGTTTCTCATCGACGATCACGAAACGACGCAGAAACGTTGATTTCGATTTCGATTAAACAGGGCAAAGCAGGTCTTTGAAGTGGTCTCACGATTGCGCTTGTTCTCCGGTGTGAGCAAACGCAGCACCAATCGCGCGGACAACCTTCTCATGACCAAAATCTCGTGCAGGATATGGCTAACGCGTTCAATTAAGATGTCTGCTATTTCAGCCAATTCGTGAATTTTCAGTCGGCGGTCCGCCAATACGAAATCATGGATTTTATCCAAAGTTTTCTCTATGGTAACCTCATAGAGGTTAGAGGTCAAAAACCAACGTGCGGCAATGGCGAAACTCTGCAAAGCAATGGTGAACGTTTGTACGGGAAGATGAATGATTTCCATACACACCATCGAGGATGGGCTTGATTTCCTCGCAGGTTTTGCCTGTCAAAAACAAGAATCGGATCACGGAGCGATACTGCTCTTTTTCCATGGTGGCAACAAACACTAACACGATGTTTTGAAATGGTTGTCAAAACAAAACTAAGCGTCGGATTGTCATCAAATTTTTGACATGCGGTGTAAAAGAGGTTATACTAAATAATGGTACACTCAATAGCGCCACCTATCTCTTAATCCGGGTACTCATCAAACAGTCCTCTTAGAGCGAATGGACACCAATGCTCCAGTCCGAAAAGTCTTCGAATTTGTCCCAGAGAGACAGCGTTGTAGACGAAAACAGCGACTCAGATGGCGCACGCAAGTAAAAAGCGACCTCAATAAACTTGGCAGCTTAGCTAAACATCGAGCTTCTTGCTGGGGACGCTTGTTGGTAAAAGCCCAGGTCTACCCCAGACTATAGCGCCAACTTAAGAAGAAGAAGAAGATTGAGTAGTAGTAGTAGACAGAATTCCACCACCAAGAGGGACCAAGGTGCACCTGGAGTGCACCAATGTAGACCCTTTTGAATCGTAAGCCTTTTCTTAAGAATATCGCAACAATATCTCCTTGTCTGCTATTTATTCCTACTATACGTATACTGTACCTTCTGTGCCTCTCTGGAACTTGGTCTTTGTCTTTTCATTCCATCTTAACCGTTAATTTACATTCAGGGCTATGATCTTAAGAGTTTTCTTCATCAAGCTCGTACCCATTACGACTCGTCTAGCAGTATTCTTGTATATGACATTGTAGCTGAGACATCTTCCCCTGTATAGTGATCAAGCTTCCGGTGATTTAGGCGCTGAGACCTGTAAAACTGCGTTGGCTTGTTGCACCTCTTCCCTTACCTTCGTTAAAGTGGGTGACTACCAGTTCTTGCTGCTGGCCCAATTTATTTTTCTGGTGTACTGGAACTTAGGACCATCTCGATGGATTGGTATATTCCGCTACCAGTCTAACCTTACCTAATCCAATAAGAAGGATGGATTTTTACTTTATGTAATCCGGTAACCGGTTTTTCCAATACAAGTGAAACCCAGAAAACCTACTACAGTTTCCATTTTTTAAACAATTTAAACCAATTTGAATTATTTTAAATCTCATACCGCAACCGTTAGAAAGAACTTTAAAAAAGTAACCCCTATGTCTGTCTGAATTTGAAACAAAAACTTTTCACAATCAATTTTCGATATGAATTCACATTAAATCGCAACTATTGTAGAAGTATTCGTAAATCGACTCACATTTCTAAAACGTAATAACAATAAGTTAACATAAATGTTCAACAAAAATTAGACAATAAATATGCTTTGTCGATACAAAAGCAGGCATCCAGATACATATTTATGATAATTTTTGACCAAACAAATTTGTCATCATGGGGGCTTGTGGTGGAGGTAGAGGTTTAGATTTTTGGAATGCCCCATTTTCGTATCTAATGTGAAATCTCCCAAACATCGAAATACCATTCTAATTAATATCCAAATCGCAACAAATCCGATTCGATATACATATAGTTTTTTTTTTTAATTCTGTGTCGAATTTATTTGCATTTTTTTTTTTTGTTGATTTTGTTTTCCTAATAAAATAATTTATTGCGCTTTAAGATAAAAGCTTTTAAAATCAACCAGATACCGCAAAAATTGTCCACACACCTTACAGGCATAACATAACCAAAAAAAAAAAAAAACAAAAACAAAAATGTACATGGTGATTTGAAACTGGTTAGAATATGGATTGCATAAATTTGGAAAAATCGCCAATTAAAAATTGTCGATTAAAGAATCTGTTTCGTATCACTAAATCGTGAGCTAGTGAGATAGATAAATAGGTACCGTTCGTTAATAATATAATTTTCTTTCCAAAATTAGCGTGAGGTGGTTGGTCTGTTTATTGACGCAAATAACGATTCTCACTGTAGGTACACTATGTCGTTTCTAATTAAAAGTAGACCACCTCTTTAAGAGACACAAAAAAATCAACGTTTATCACACAACTTCCTTACTAACATACGAGGCCTGTTTGATGAGTACCCGGATTGGAAGATAGGTGGCGCTACTGAACCGAAATAAGTGCACCATCATTTAGTATATCCCACCTGTCAAAATTTGATGAAAATCCGACGCATAATTTTGTTTTTTCACCAATTTCAAAACATAGTATCAGTGTTTCTTGCCATCATGGAAAAAAAAAACAGTATCGCTCCGTGATCCGATTCCTTGTTTTTGAGAGGCAAAACCTGCGAGAAAATCAAGCCCATTCTCGATGGTGTGTATACAAAATCAATGATCTTGTATTGGCGAACAGCCGAGTGAAAATTCGCGAATTGGCTGAGATAGCAGGCATCTCAACTGAACGTGTGAGCCATATTCTGCACGAAATTTTGGGCATGAGAATGCTGTCCGCGCGATGGGTTCCGTGTTTGCTCACACCGGCAAACATGCGCCATCGTGAGACCACCTCAAAGACGTGTTTGGCACTGTTTAATAGAAATTCAGAGGAGTTTTTGCATCGTTTCGTTATCGTCGATGGGACTTGGATTTATTATTACACACCAGAGACCAAAGAACAATCGAAACAATGGGTTTTACTTGGTGAATGTGCTCCAATGAAGGCTAAAACCGTGCCGAAGGGGAAAAAAATCACAGGAGCATACTACGTCGATTTATTAAGCCGATTCAACACCCATTTGAAGAAAAAACGACCGCATTTAGCAAAGAAAAAAGTGCTCTTCCGCCACGATAACGCACCGGCTCACACCTCCGCAGGCGCCACAGCCAAATTGGCCGAATTGCACTACGAATTTGATTTCCTGTGACTTCTTTTTGTCCCCAAATAAAAGGAGTATTTAGCAGGCCAACAAAACTTGTACTATACGGAGGGGTTAAAAAAGTTGAGGCGGGAAAAGTGTATCGAGTTAAAAGGGGATTATTTATATTAAAAATTAATTGTCAAAGTCTCAGAAAAAAAAAAATGCGTTGTCATTTCTAATCCGGGTATTAATCAAACAGCGCTCCTATATGGAGTACAAAGTACAGATCCTCACGCGTTGCTTGTTTATAAAGC
The DNA here is from genome assembly GCA_907269105.1 of Volucella inanis. Lineage (NCBI taxonomy): Eukaryota > Metazoa > Arthropoda > Insecta > Diptera > Syrphidae > Volucella > Volucella inanis. The sequence continues at coordinate 67,998,891 of OU026157.1, read as the reverse complement.
CAAATAATGTGGTGGAATAGTGCTTATGAGAGAAAGTGAGTTCTAATCCATAAGAGGCATAGAAATGTCTACAACATGTATCTCTAACGCAGCTAGACCCCGGAATCCAAAACAAGAAATAAAAGAATGCAACCTTGGTATGAATAGGTATGCAAATCACCCAGGAAAAAATCGTTTGCTTTTCTGAGATTCCTGAGAGGCATGGACACAAAAAATGGGTAATCTATGAGTATGTACCAGAATATAAGTTCAATAAGAAGTTCAAGAGCATCTGCGAGCCTCTCGTCAGCGCTTGTGAACATGAAAAACAGTATGTCCTTTTGGAAACTAGCAACAAACGCTTAACAGTGCGACTTTTCATTTTAGCTGAACACTTTTAAAAGCTGCTGAATCCACCGCAAAATGAAAACCATATGCAATGTGAGCTACCTCACATCAAAGTTAACACTTAAGACCAAACTATAACTTGTCATCACACAAAGTGCGTTCTGAAGAAAACAGGAATTTTTTTTTAAATAGGTATGTCTCGTATGGCAATAACATGCGTCGGAAAGGTAGTCCTTTACTGATGTACTGTCAAAATTTCATGATATTTGTACGAACTGAAGCGGAGTTACTGCGTCTGAAGTGAGAGTATATTTGTGTCATATCGATCCAAAAATGAGCATCGGACTAAATTGCTCAGAAATCAAGGAGGACAAAAACAATAAAAACTTTTTTTACACCATTGTGACTGGTGATAAAATGTTTTATTTCCAATATGATCCTGAAACTAAGCGCCAAAGTGCTGAGTGACAGACTCCAGGCGATGCAAAACCCCTACAAATCTAGTTTGGAGAAGTCAAAAGTGAATACAATGTTGATTTGCTTTAACGATTCCGAGGGTATTGTCCACAAAGAGTTCGTTTCACGGGGCTAAGCAGTTTCTGCACAATTCTATCTTGGTGCATCGTATTCGTTTCCGTACAGAATACCGCGCAGATATTGGCGTTTATCGCACGATAATGCGCCTTCTCATCAATCAACACTTGTGACTTATTTTTTGGCCAAAATTCACATTTTAATTGTCAAGTACTCCTCATATTTGCTTGATTTCTCACCGTGCGAATTTCGCCTTTTCGGAAAGTACTGTTTACTTCGGAACACACTTTGTAGATGTTCCTCAAATGAGCCTCCAGGAGAAGATCGTATATTCCTTACGAATTTTCTAAAAATAAGACTGATGCCTTCCTGCAGAAGCTCGCGGAAACGTATGATTTTGTTTTCAGTACTGCCGAGGTGCCATCAACTTTCAATAAAAACACAATATTCCCGATATTCAAGAAAGGGAGACCCAAACGAACCAAGCAGCCATCAATATTTTTACAGGAATTATTTTGGAACGCCTAACAAATTAGATACGTGAAATTGACCCTCTTAGCGAGTTTCATACTAGTTTCCGCAGAGTTTATTCCACAGTCGACAATTATTATTCACACGATTATTCTCTCTAACAAGCATCGCCCGAACGTCTTTGGATAACGGTAAAAACTGCAGATCTTCTTCGTGGACTTTAAGGCGGCTTTTAATTGCATCGACAGAAGAGTTCTGTTTTTAAGCTGAGTAACCTGGGAGTTTTGAAAAAAGTACTAAGTACTGTACAAAAAATGTACCAAGATAACATTAACAATATTTTGTCTAACTGGATTTAGTTTAAATCTGAAGTGAAGCTAAGATATCTGCTGACCCTTCTTCTGTTCTCAATCTTCCTGGACAATCTCGATGCATATCTCCCAGAGGGAAAATTTCTAGATGGACTACGTATAAACCTAACGATATCGTAATACTCGCGGAAACACCAAACTTGCTACAAATCATGATAAAGAAGCCGCAGCAATACTGCCAAATACGGAACTTGCAACTTAAAATCAATAACTCAAAAGTTAAGTTCACCAACGGATGAAAATTAAACCTGGCAAAAGCCAAGGAATACAAGGTGTGCTCATAAAGTAAGGTGATCATATTAATTGTGTCCCCTTCAAAGTAATTCCCCTCAGATATAATACACTTGTGCTAACGCGTTTTTCAATCCTGAAACACTTCTCATAAGCACTTTTTGGTATAGGCTTGAGCTCTTCCAGCAATGCAGTTTTTATTTCCTCAATCGTTGCCAATCTCTCATAAGCAACAATGAATGAGCAAATGCATTATCGTGATGTAACAGCCATGAATTGTTTTTCCACAATTGCGGAAGTTAAATTCGTATTGCTTCTCGCAAACAACGCATAACTTCAAGGTTATACTCCTTAGTGACCGTACGACCTTGAGGTAAAAACTCCTGATGCAATACGCCACGGTAATCGGAAAAAACAGTGATCAAAACTTTGACATTTGATCGAACTTGACGTGCTTTTTTCGATCTTGTCTCCCCTGGGTGCTTCCATTGAGACGATTGGGCGTTCGTTTCGACATCATTACCATATACCCATGATTCATTACCAGTTACGACCCTTTTAAGCAAGTCAGGATCATCATTGACGTCATTCAAGAGCTCCTGAGCGATGCCCATCCGACGGTTCTTTTGATCAAAACTAAGAAGTTTCGGAAAATACGTCTCATTCCCAAAACATCCGAAAAATTGCATGACATGAGCCGACAGATATGCTTACATCCTAAGCAACTTCTCTTATGGTAATTCGACGATTTTCCAAAACAATTTTCTTTACAGCTTCGACGTTATCATCTTTTGTTTATGTGCTGGGGCATCCAAAGAAGATTCGTCACTAGCATCTTCTCGCCCATCTTGGAAGAGCTTGTACCACTTGTTAACATTTTTTACTAAGAGCAGATTCCTCGTATACCAATGCGAATATTTCAACTGTTTTAGAGCACTTTTTTTTTTACACAAAATTAGATGGTAATTCTTTGCTCCATTTTTTATAATAATTGGAAATCGCCGAGCACACCAAAACACGTTTATCCTTTTCATCTGTTAAAAACAAACTAAATATGCTTTTTACTTGAAACTGTGAACATATGTCCGGGACAGAGGTACCAAGACAACAAAAGAAAATCTAATGTACGTTGCCCGCGAAATTTCAAAAGTCACTTTACTTTTTTAAACACACCTCGTATATTACAAATACCTCAGAGTACTGATCACTGATGATGATGAAGACGATGAACGTCCTGAGCAGCCAAAAAAGTTTAAAAATGAAGAACTGGAAGCATAACTCTATGAAGATTGTTGCCAAACACAAGAAGACCTCGCAGAATCTTTGGGTGTCACTCAAGCAGCCATTTCAAAACGTTTAAGAGCAGCTGGATATATTCAAAAGCAAGGAAATTGGGTTCCACATAAACTCAAGCCGAGAGACGTCGAAAGGCGGTTTTGCTTGTCCGAAATGTTGCTGGAACGCCAAAAAAGGAAGTCATTTTTGCATCGGATTGTTACTGATGATGAAAAATGGATCCTGTGTGGTGTGCTGTACTATAAGCTGCTAAAAACAAGTGAAACCATCAATAGACAAGGCTACCGAACGCAATTAATCCATTTGAAGAGAGCAGTAGCCGAAAAACGCCCGGAATATGCGACCAGACACGAGGCAATAATTTTCCATCATGACAACGCTCGGCCCCACGTTGCTATTCCGGTTAAGAACTATTTGGAAAACAGTGGATTAGAAATCTTACCCCACCCGCTTTATAGCCCAGACCTTGCCCCTTTTGACTACCATTTGTTGCGCCCTCACTGAAATACGGTTCACATCAGAGCAGAATATCAAAAATTGGCTTGATTCATTCTTGGCTGCCAAGCCGGCGCAGTTCTTTTGGGATGGGATCCAAAAACTGCCAGAAAGATAGGAAAAAGTCATAGCTTCAGATGGGCAATACTTTGAATAATACTATTGTACGTGTTTTTCTTAAATAAACGTTCAAATTTTGAAAAAAAAAACCGCACGAATTAAATTACATACCCAATACATTTTGTACCTGGAAACTGGGTTGCCAACGCATGTGTTTACGCTTAGACTTCACTCCTTATATGTTTTGAAAATTTATGACAAACAAGTCATCGTCTTCTCTATAAACTACTACGCACCTCAAAAATCGCAATCTCTTAATATTTTCCGAATGGACTAAGGTGGGCCGTGAGCTCACGAAGTACACGTAAATAAAATAAATGCACTGCAGAAACTTTTCATTTAGATCGAAGAATCATTGTGGGAGTTATTTCAAAGGCAAAGCGAACAAAGCCAAGTAAGAAACATTTATATAGTTTTAAACCCCCAAAACCTTGGGGATCAGAACTATTTTCATGATTGGAATAGCTTAAACGTAATCTCAACAGTATTAGAAGTCAGCGGAACTACAATAATTAAATTGCGTGATACATAGAACTGATGGAAGTGATGATGGTACACTGTACACACCAAAGAACAAGAGAAGACGGCATCATTTCAATGGGAGCTACTCAATGCTGTGCTAATTGCGCTAATCTTCTGAGTTCAGTCAGAAGATGCTTTTATGGGAAAAAAACTGTTTCTGTCTTTACTTTTCAAATTTATAAAATCTGCTCTGAAATACCGACTGCAAATTATAAACCAAACTTACCTTACCAGGTACATGGTTTCATGTACTTTACCATAACCTGCCGTGTAGTTCACTCAATACATTCATAGTGGGATACAAGTATGCCTTGCTGTCCCTCTGCTGCCTTCCTGAGATATACAATACCAAGCGGAATTGTATTAAGGGCACAGTTCCACCCTTAGAATGGGTTAAGGCCCACCCATTAACCTCTTGCTGTTCTTATGATCTTAGCACCCAATACTTATTGCAACTCTACATAAGACCACAGCCGTCGTTACGTTCCCACTAGGAGACTTACCTCTTCAAGACAGGCCCGGACCAAAGTCCGATATGATACGATAATATCAGTCATTTGATCTACCCTCGGTTTATATTAGACAATTTCGTTGGTGGAAGAAGCCTTGATAATTGGGCGAGGACCCCGCCTTATCAAGTCAAAAAGATAATCATCCTTTGAAGCAAAGTCCTTGTGATGATAACTTTCATAATTTGCATCAGACAAAACGTACGAAAAGAATTTAGAATCCAAATGCTGGGTACCAGCTATTTCTAGAGCTTTGATCTAGATGTACCGATGGCTCTTTACTCCATCTTGTGATTAAAAAGTGATTCTTAGGTATAGTGACTTGGGGTTGTATAGTATGATTAGGGTAAGCACGTAACAATGTCAACCTAGTGATTCTCAGTTCTATGCTTAGACTTCATTTTAATTGTGCTAACCGGCTACGATCACCAAACTTTAAGTGCGAATGCTGACCAGTAGAAAAAAGTAAGACTACGGATGTAATATCCCGTTAGAAACAATTTCACCTTATAAGAACGTAGAACGAATGAATTCATAAAACACCCTTGCGACTTTATAGTGACTCGTTGTTGGACTAGCTGAAGTAGATATGCTGGTGGGTTTACTAATGAGTAAACGGCAGTTCTTATATCTCTTAAGCGGGTTGCTGGCTTCAAAACCTTTGATACCTTTTCCCACTGGGTCTCAAAAAGAGCCTAGCCCTTCAGGTTGGAAGTTGTGTGAGTGGATAACTCCGCGGTCAACGTAAGAACGCTTTCATATACCAAGAGCTTTAAATAACGGCGAAAACTATAACAGAATCTGGGTGGTGGACACGTTGACCTCTCGGAACGAGTTCAGACGAATGTCGTGATGACAGATCATGCCCTCTATCGTTCTGTTTGATGAACGATTCTTCAACGGCGAAAAATCGTCTCGTCAGTAAAAAAATTTCGTCTTTGACTGTTCTTTGCGTACTGGCAAAACAAGGCTTTCGATTTTGACTTACATTTCTGTGGCAAGTGGCCGGTGTGTCTTTTGTATGGACGGAGTCCCAATGCGCGACATGGTATTCTTGCAGATTTTCATATCCCGAGACGTGATTTTCTGCTTGCGAAGCGAATTTCGACAAAAACGCTTCTCCACAGTCTTGATGACTTGTGGCATGTGCACAGTACGCGGTATCCTCAAATAACCTCATGGTACAAAACACAAACTTTCGCGTAATTTGCAGTGGTCGCAACATCTGAAAGATGTCGCGTTTTTCGTAGCCCATTCCATGATTGCAAACAAGTGACTTCGAAAACTTCTTACGCGCGAACTTTGCATAAAAGTTACTTGTGAAACTTACTTCAACTTGTCTAGTTGAAATTAATGCATTCATTGATTTTTGAGAATGAATGTGTTTATTTCGTGTACCAAAAAATTTGTCTTCAGTACGCAAAGCGGGGCAAAGAAAACATTTAGGTACAATTATCTAATTTACGGAAGGAATTTTGCAAGTATTTACTACCGCTCTACAGAGCCTACAGGCTTCGTTAATTTCATCTAACCTTCACTTCAAGCAGTTCAACGAGGACAAAGAGGCGTTTCCTAACTATCAGACTGGCAATCAAGTAATTGCCAACTTCACACATAGATGTCGGTTTCTTTTTTTTTTAATGGCTTCTGTCAAAGACATATTTTTTTCCTTTTAACATTTGTTAGCTGTCAGTCTTACTTGGCTTTAGAAGCAAATTACGAATCGATAAAAAGCTTGATATTTGGGTTACACATGATTTGAAAGAAATTCATTTAACGAAGCGCATTAACGCTTGCAATTCGCATCTTAGACGCCGGAAATCTGACCCTTTTTTGAAAGAAATTATCACTTGCGATGAAAAATGGATTGTTTACAGTAACGTCAACCGAAAACGATCATAGTCTAGGCTTGATGAGCACAATCCACTTTGAAAGCTGATATCCACCAAAATAAGATTTTGTTCTACATAGTAGAGCATACATTAGAAAGGTATGGTTTATTTTGAACTGCTTCCAAAGAATCAAACGATCAATAGAAAAGGTCTTTGGTCACTCGCCAAAAATTATTGGAGCTTGTTTGAGAATTGATGTTACATCCACCATATAGCCCTGGATTTTAAAGATTTATTTTGATCTTTGCAAAGCTTTCAGTAATGACGACGCTGTGAGACCGCGCTTGGTTTAGTTTTTTACTGATAAAGATCGGAAGTTCTACGGACAAGGACGTATGAAGTTACCAGAAAGATGGCAAAAGGTAATCAAACAAAATGGAAAACATATCATTGATTGAAGTACATGTTGTTTTTAAAAAAAAAAAAAAAATGTTTTATTTATATGGAAAAATCAGCAATTACTTAGTTGTCAACTTGATACATCAAAAGATTAGAGAATTACCTGGCATTAAAGTATATTGCGGATGGAACTAAAAAGCGGCCAGTATTGATAAACTGTGTTAGGGCTCAATACTACCAGCTTCTCTCGAATTTGACAGCACCAGAAGAACATAATTCAAAATCCTTCGAGAAGTTAATTAAAACATTCAAAGATCATCTAAGGCCCAAGCCTAATGAGATAACTGAGAAACAAAAATTTCTTTTGCGACTATAATATGAGGAGGTACCTATTGTTAATTATTAAGCAGATTTAAAGAAAATGAGAATAAAGTATACTGTTATTTTGGTCGTGAGTCATCCAACACATCTTCGGTCACAGTTTATTCGGGGACTCAGGGACTCAGACATTAAGGAGATACTTCCACAAAAGCCAAATATTTCTCTGAAGAAAACAATTCAAAGTGATTTGACAATGGCAACATCGAAACTATAAAGAAATAGGCCGATTGAAGAAGCAACTATTTGAGAAATATGCTAACGTATTGAAGCTATCAGACGGTACTATCCCTCATGCTTCAGCGCTATAAAGTAGGACTGTGATGATCAAGGTCTTATTTAGAGTCTTCTTAGTTTTTCGAGATAGGGCCTTCCTACTCAATTGCCTTCTTAGCCCAAGGAAACAGAGATTGGCAAGATTGATTCTTCGTTTTATTTCTGCTGACGTGTGGTTGGTAAAATTTATAGCAAGCCAATTACTACTTCGAATATAACATATAGCTGCCGACTGCGACGTTCTGTCCTATTCATCGGTGTCGTATGTCCCTCCTTGTTACCAGCCAATACTTTATTTTTCCCTCATTTATCGCTAATCCCATTTTGTCAGCTTCCATTTCAATACTAGCGGATGCACCGCTGACAGCCTGCTGAGTTATGCCAATGATGTCGATATCATCGGACTTTTGCCTGCAGTGTTCACTTGTGAATTCTGGACAATTCTTTTAAGTATGATGATCCGATGTTGAGAAGACGTATACTTCTATAGTTGGTACAGTTAAGGGTTTCTCCTTTTATGTGAATCGGGGATACGATGCTGAGATTCCTAGATCTTAGAAATGAGTTGGAGCACGCTGTGTATAAAGTCATTTACAGCAGCTTTAAATATATCATCCGGTAAGCTGTCAGGTCCAGATGATGTTGGTTTTTGCTGAGATGTTGCTATCTCTCATTCGTGGTCAGTTGGACCGAAATTTTGGCTATCATCGTCTAAGTTTAATAGTCTTTTCTGCCTGACGACAGGATCTTGGGTCTCTTCGCCATTATACAGTCTGCAGGAAAAGCTTTTCAATATTCTCAATGCCAACTGTAACTACTATAAGGTTCCCTTCTTCATCTCTACATGACTCTGTACAGGTCTTCTTACCTTGTCAAGTTGTGTTTACCTATTCATATTACTTCTTCGATCGCGCGCCTATCGTACTTTTTTTTCTTCTGGAAAAGCAAATGTTCTTCCCGTCTCTTCCGCTCGTAAAACTCACGAGCAGCTCTTGTTTATATCGCGGCAGCTTTGCCACTGGAGATTTCGGGATTCGTTTTCAGCGAAGATTTTGACGATCCTTTGCGATCGCAGCTTTTCTACGTTATATCTTCTAGCAGTACAGTAAGTTTTTTTTTTTGTTGCGGTGCTTGAGAATTCCGCATTTGTACCTTGGCCGCAAGAAGATGGTGACCCGAGACAAAGTTGGCTACCCGGAACGTTCGTGCGACAAGAATACTGAAGTCATGCCTTTTATTTATCGCAAAATTATCACTTTGATTTGGCGTTTGATGATTCGAAGACCGGCGTATTGAGATGTAGAAACTGTTTGCATGTCAATAAGATTAAGTCCGGTACCAGACGGGAATATGTTGGATATATTAACCAACTTTCGTATCAAAGATGTCCTCCTTTCCTATCCTTACGCTAAGACCGCCTAGTACGATTTTAACGTCACACTTCGGACATTGCTCATATGTCTTATTGAACAGCTCGTAGAAAGATTATTTGATGACGTAGTCCATGTCTTCCATAGAGGCATTGGCACATATTAGGCTTATGTTAGCGAATTTAACCTTGATGCGGATTGTCATAAGACGGTCGCTTACGTGTCGGAATCTCAAGGCTTCTTGCATATGGCCATAGTATATATCACAATTTTTCATCCTCTTTATGTCCGGCTTATCCCATCAAATTTCCTGGATGGTGATGATATCAGGGCGTAAGCCACTTGTTAAGGTGGCCTGTGGCCTGTGGCCTGTTAAGGGTCCGAACATTCCACGTGCAAATCCGAAGGTATTTGTCCTTTGCTACGGTCGTCAACATTGAGTTCATTTTTATCTGAGAGCATTAGTTGGTTCGTCACATTTTTTTAATCTTTTCCGCAATATTGGGTTTTGAGCCGTATGACGGAGTAGACCAATATTATGCTATTGCCCTTCCTATTTTAGTCTGCATGAGTAAGCATTTGCTTTACAAGTACTTTGCGAACCAGATTGTGGCGCAATCCAAGTAATGGGAGACTACTGATCTCGATCAATCGCCATGCAGATCCCCGAGGAGTACTAAAAACTGTCAGAAACTAGTTGTAATAGATTTTTACTTTTGAAATTTGAAGTTACCTTTCGAAGCGTGAGCTATCGCGTGCCATCATCCCAAAACTACTCGATCACGGATGGAATATATTCACTCGATAACAAGATATGCCTAAGGACAGTTAATTTACCTGTCAAATAATCGATTGTGTTCTTCAAGCGTGTGCTCAATAGCGTTGGTTTTGCAAATAATCCTTCTCTCCCCTGGGGTAGAATTAGAGTTTAACAGCGACCAAGTAAAACACCAAGGAGATGTACTCGTACATTAGTTATCAGTAAAATGATGAGAGACTATCAGATACATTACCAATAAAAGTAAAGCTTTCTAGTTCTACTATCCGCCAAAAATATTGCCTGAAAATGTCCCTATAGACATGTTTTAAGATAGCAGCATCCTAGTCTGCCAGTAAGTAATAAGACATTTCACATGCATATCGGAAGTCGATGCATTTTGAAGATGTAAAATCAAAAGGAGACCAAATCTTGCTTGTAAGAAAATCAATTGCATACAGTATTTGCCGTCACTCAATCAGCGACTTTTTAGCGGCTGTAAGATTGACCTCACTACAGTCTAGTGAGAACTTAAAGACATGGTGTGCTTTAGGTATTTCGAGAAAATGCAGACGCAAACTTCTTATAACCACAATGGTTCCGAACTGTCCAGAATCGAGAGTGTAAGGAACACAGTGCAATTTATTTGAAATTTATTGGGGAAAATTTATTTGGGGAGATGCCGTTCAACCTGGTATATAAGGGCTTGTGGAGATACGCTAGTATTAAGGCTCTTATCATTTTAATCCTGTAATATGTTAGGGAAGCATGGACGTTAGGAAAATCTGCAATATTCTTCGAGTGATTTTTGGTCTCCTTTACCTTAACGAAGGAGGAGATACAACAGTGAACTCTACCAGCTGCACAGCGACATAAGCTTCATCGGAAATAACCTCATCATTGGGCTCAGTTAACTATAGAAGAACCAGTAAACCTTAAGAGGTTAATTGGTTACGCTCAATTCTCATGCGTTCTTCATCACTGTGACAGTTGCAAGTTAGTTCTTATTAGTGCTGGGAACTATCGAATAAAAACAATCGACTTAATCAATTGTTGCAAAATATTTATTTATTCGATAGTTATCAAAAAATCGTTCAATTACTATTTTTTTTAGAAATAATTCATTCAAAACAGTCGAATGAAAAAAAAAAAAAACATTCAAATGCTCGATTGTTTTTCATATAAATGAATGGTTTTTTTATTCGAATATGGATTTTATTCGTATAACTTTCATAAATGAATGATTTTTTTGAACTTTGGGTTATCGGGTTTGGAAAAATATTCGAATGTTTTTATGAGAATGAATTTTTTTTTTTTAACTGGTTTGAACTTTGAGTTGAATATGTTTGAAATTTATATTAATGTGTTCAATGTACAATAACCCCTCCCCCCACGAGTTTGACAAAATTTTGTTGGGATGTATGAATATGAATGAATGAATGACAGCAACTATTCGATAGTTTAAGACATTCTGTTACTAATTTACGATAGTCGAATTCATTCGATAGTTCCCATCACTAGTTCTTACAGTTTCATTTAAAGTTTCATCTTGGCGACTGATGCATGCTTGAAAGTGAAATGAGAGTATGTCTGTGAAGACGGCAGAGTCATAAAGTAAATTCACAAAAGTGACGAGCGGAAGAATCGTATTTTTGAATAGAAAACCTCCCAAAATAATAAAAAAAGAAAGAAAAAAAACTAAAACAAGGCTTACTAAACGATCTAGATCTTCCTTTTTATAAAACCGTGTTCTACTTAAGATAAATGTGCGAAGAAAAGCTAGGCAAGGCAACTATAAAACAACTATAAAACAAAACCGTTTACTCTGAGATGGACTGGTTTGGGAATACTCTTTTCTTTTTGAAAGATTGCCTTCATTGTGCCTGAGGAAATAATAAGAACGAGGAAAATGAGATTTTTTATGAACATGCTAACAAAGTCCAGAGCAGAGCTGAAGCTACGAACCTAGGTTTCCGATTAAATTTTTCATTGACATTTTATTTTTCCGCACAAACGAGCAGAATCAAACTTATTAAGAACAAATTTACCTTCTGCTAGATACCAAAAGGATATGAAGTGGTGTAGAGCGACAGTGTAGTGAAACCCTCAATAGATCCAAAAATATTCCGTGAAGCAGAAATAAAACTAAGCGTGACAAAACAACGTTTCCACAGACTTTGCAATCAATTCATAAGACCCCGTAATATCCTCTTGCGTTTTATGGGCAAGTTTTCAGGCCAAACATTCCCATTTTTAGATCACTAAAAGGAACATGACTAGAAAGAGTGCCCTAGGATTGATAACTTACTTTTATTTTTGATGGCATCTTACAGATTGGGGCTGTGCTGGCTTCAGTCAACATGCTGCTCCAGTTAGCTCGATCGCTAACTATCTGCCTGCAATAAGGCACACCAAGTTGTTTGAGGTCCCCTTCAAACTGCATGCACCACCTTTAATAAGGTCTTCCTTTACTGACACTAAGTCTGGAATTTCCCATTCAAACAAATCGCACTTGAGATATTTTTAAAAGTTTTTTTTTTTGGTGTTGATACATTTGCCGTTTGCCGGGAGTTTTTTGGTGATAGCTTTGTAACAAGTCAGTGTTTGTTGTGTTCTGCGAATTTCGCAATGTCAAATTAAGTTGGGGAAAGAGTCTGCCTAAAATATTGTGTGTTTCTAACAAAATATTATGCGTGAAAGCATTTAAAATGTTGACAGTAGCCTACATGGACCCGACAATGTCGAAAACACAAGCGTACGAGTGGTATAAAGAGTTTAAAGCGGGCCGTACTGTGGTTGATGATTTGCCTCGTTCCGGTCGTTCATTCGCCAGTATGACTGACGTAAACATCGAAAAAGTTAAGAAAATTATCCTTGCAGATCGTCGTGTGGGCATCAGAAAGATAGCATCCGATCTTGGTGTCTTGTTCGGATCGATGCAGAGCGTTATGCCCGGTATTTTGGGCATGAGACAATTTAAAGCGCGACTTGTGCAGAGAATGCTGCACAAAGATCTCACCATGTACTCGAGTATTTGATGATACCGTTCGCCAAGCTCTGTATTCACCTGACATGGCTCCTTGTGACTTTTCCCTATTCCCACGATCACTTCGCTGAAAGCGTTTTGAGACGGTTGAGGCGATAAAAGGAAATTCGCAGAAGGAGCTGAAGGCCATTCCAAAATCGGCCTATGAAAAGTGTTTTGAAGAATGGAGAAAGCGTTGGAATATTTGTATAGCTTCCAATGGGGATTACTTTGAAGAGAATAAAATGAATATCGGTGAACAATTGAACTGTTTTCGTTATATTGCAGAATTCCGGGTACGATATACAGAAGGTATATGGCCTTCTATTTCGTTTTTGCTGATTTTGCCTCAATGCACACGGAAGCTCCACTGACATCGTACTGATTTCTATCGATTATGACAATGTCATCTGCATATGCGAGAAGTTTGACAGATTATTGAAATATTACGCCCCTGGTGTAACTCACGCTTGTTAGTTGCATACCTCACTTTCAAGTATAATGTTAAAGAAGTCCCATGACAGCACCTTCCAACTTGTAAAACCCATTTTCACATCAAAATCTTTGATGGCGTTTCTTTAACAGAGCAGCGGGAGTCTTGTATAATCAAACCAGTTTCGTAGGGATGTAAAGACCAGGCTCTGTATAGGTCGTCTACATAGACGTTATCCTATGCAACCTTTCGATCGATGAAGAAGTAGTGGCAGGCCCAAAACCGCACTGATTTTTATCAGGTTGTTGACGATAGATTTAAGAAATTCACTTAATACGGCAGCAGTTATCTTGTTGCGACATTTAATGGACTTATGACCTTGTGGTTGGTGCAGTTTAGCGAGTCTCCTTTCAACAATGATAATGCTCGGGTTCCATTTCGTTGGCAGCTGCTTCTCTAACCAAATTGCTCATACCAAATTGTATGAGACTGCGTCTCATTCCGTTTTAATGAGACGTCTTTGTAGGCTTTGGTTCGGGTTGTAATGCCTGACAAATCCTTTTTATACTTCTGAACCCCACTCCTACAGTAACATCCCTTGATGAAGCTTGTGTTCGATTTTCCCGTTCTGCTGGTACGTGTCGAGAGCAACTCTACCTCGACTCTCATCTTCGCGTGTAGAGTAGGAAGATCCACACGCCTCCTACTTGGATGAAAGCTCACGTCGGCTTTCATCGTCGTACTATGCTTTTCTTATTTGTTCCTACCACTTATTCTTATGTCCTCCTTGCACCATTGACACTGGTCATCCACACTTAATGTTGTTGATCATTGCGATTGTAGTCGCCCAAACTCTTTTTCCTGGTGCTGTACCTACAGCCTTTGATATCCGAATTCGTACTTTGGTCACTATAAGATAGTGGTCCGAGTCAATGTTTGCACCTCGGAATAACTGGACGTCCAGAATAGGTGAGCGCGTGTCTTCTGTCTACTACAAGGTGATCAAACTGACTTTCTCAGTCTCTCCTTTCCTATGTTGGCATTAAAGTCACCGCGTACAATTTTTACGTTGTATTTTGGTTGGAACACTGCGCGCAAGTTCCCTTCCTTATTAGCGTGGTCTTTTTCTTACCTTGTGGCGTGCGCGCATATAAGGCTGATGTTATTGAATATGGTAGTTCCTCGCTAAGAGGTCTAAATTGTATGGCTTTATTGTTAAGAATGCTTCCAAGACCAAATCCACATCCAAATATGCGGTGCGATATAACTCACCGTATATGTATATATGTAAGTATGTACGTATGTATGTATATTTTGCTTGATTGTCCAGACCATTCTATTGCGTTCCTTGGATTGCGGCTATGTATCTGCATATGTACCATATGTCTATCAGAATTATAGGCGTTCAGTGTCTACAAATGTCCATAGTCCCCACATTCCAGGCATAGGCTTGGGAAGCTTAAGACGATAAGGGGAATTTACCAAACACAATAGTCTGTCATGTGTGCACAAAACCCTTTCTTACAAACAGAAATAATGCCTTTATCGGTTATGATGTATTTTCATTAACATTAACAGCAAGGCAATCAATATCTTTCATTTGCATAAATCTTAGCCCAACGTGTGGCTTTTCAAAAAAAAAAAAAAAATTTAAAAAACCTTTACTTCAACCAGTTAGGAGAGGTACGAAGTAAAACACGCGATTCAACGCGTCAATATGGCCGCTCAAAAAGTCACTTATATTCGCTGAAGGAATGTACCTCACAATCGTCTTATCTATGCCATAAAAAACTACGCCCATAAATGTGCAGATAAAAACTACGGATAAGCGGCAAAAAAAAAAGAAAAAAGCAGAAAATAAAAATGCCTATCTAGCACTTCAGCATACACAAACACAACCACCACCGCCAACCACAAGAGTATATTTCACCCGCCAATCAAAACCAGAACAGATAAATCGATGCAAATTCTACTAAAAAGCGCGTTATCGCATTCTGCATGCAATTTCCATGAGGCACTCTGCATTCGGCACTTGGGACTTGGTTCTCGGCACTCTTTGGCGAAAAGGGACTCCGTCAACAGCAACAGAAGTGTCCTTAAAAAGCCATTGCCGACTAAGTGTAGGCGGTCCACATGGACACAGCCCCAATGTATTTACAGTCACACACATTGGCACACAATAAATCATCAAAGGGATACATAGATACCTACACCCAGCCAACGAAGAGCAGAAGAAGATGCACAAAAGTGCAAGAAATGCATGCATGCACTTCATTTACTTGCCATGCATTTGCCTTATCTGCTCCAAACTACCATCGCCACCACCATCACCACCACCACCACCAGCATCATCATCAGCCACTAAGAGTACCACTGTACCACAGTACCAGAGTACCACCATCATCATCAGCATCAGCAGAAGAGAATCATGTCTACCACTACCATCATTGTATTGGACAAGTGCCTAATGCACCCCCACTTCTCCCCAACACACATGTTCAATGCAAAATGTGCATCGCAGTGCATGTGCCAGAGATACAAAACACGAACCGGCATCGACATTGGCATCGGCATCGCCAACTGCTTTTGTTGCTGCAGCAGCAGCAGCAGCAGCAGCAGCATCATCAGCAGCATCAGCCAAAACCTATACATTCATCGTCGGATGTATCTGCATCTCAAGTTCGACCAAAGAAAAACGAACTCAACCACTAGATACAAAAAGTCCACAAATAGCAACAACAATCGTTTAACCATACAAAAAGCAACTTCCCAGGCTTGCATTGCATTAGTCTTACTGTGCATATCTATCTCATAGTGGCCTGGGGAGAGGAGCTCCATTTGGTGTATCTTATAGATACAACGTGATGTACTCTCCCGATGTCTTGCTCTTTCGCGCGCGCACCAAACCAGTCGACAACGCCGTAATCAGTTGGAAACGTACGTTAACCGCACCAAGAAAATAAGTCGCTGATTGGCCTGGAATATTGGTATGGCGCCGCCCATATCTGGTTTTTATTTAAACCTTTTTCGAAAAAAAAAACCCACAAAACAACAACAAAGCCATCTACTGAAAGGAGAGTTATCGTCATTTTATCTTGGCAAGTTGTGTCTCCCCCCACCCACACATATGCATGTCATAGCCGCGCCATACTATTCACTTAACACATGTGTGTTACGGGGTGGCCACAATGACATTAGACGCAAACACAACTCCTGTCAATTTTGAAAGCCGACGGTTTTCATGTTTTATAAACTTTTATTTTCTACCGGTTTTCATTCTAACAAGATTAGATAGAAAATAAAACAGAGAGGGATAGATAGAAAGGCAAGATGAGAGTATTGAGCGGACTTTGATGGATCTGTTTGACAGATGTCAAAGTTTTGTGATGAGTTTTAGAATTGCTGACAGTTTAAGTAGGCTCTTAGTCTCAATTATGAAAATGAATTTATTTGCAACATATTATTGTAAATGGAAAACGGTAACAAAACCGAAAAAAAAACTCGTTCTTGTGATTTAGTGTGACAGTGGCTAATGTCAAATTGACTATTCAAGTGTTACCACTTAGAGGTTCTATGAAGTGCGGTAAGTACATGATTGTCTTTATTTTTTGGTTTGTTGTGAGATTTCAATTTCAATCGATTTGACGTTTGCATGTGACATATCTCCGCATTTCGAAATGTAAAATGATTCGCGTATTATGTTATCTATTAGTACATTAAACTGTGAAAAACATTTTTACCTTCTGATGAATAGTTATTTACTGACAACTGACACATTGCGTCAAAAATAAGCAATTTTCGTTACTAACGTTTCGCTACTAACAGACCGTTCAGTAGCACCACATCCCAAAAACCACAACTATGGTTACTCTTTATAATGACCACACTTGTCAAAAACTCTTAAAATGTCAAATAGAGCTTTTAAAATATCCACCAAAAAACAACGTAAAAAGCAGTTAACAAGGGCAGTAGCGACGACATTTGATTTTAAAGAAAGTCATATCCAAAACTTAGGCCGCACGATAGTTCCACAGATGGATTAAGGGATTAATGCTAGATACGATCTTGACTGTTTTACCATATCAAGCTTTTATTTCACTTCCTTCCCTGCTTCATCCAACTAAATCTAATCAGGACGCGGAGATTCGTCCTGACAAAGCCTGTTTATATAAGAAAAAGAGCAAATGTTTAGTTCGGCAGTGTATACATTAAATAGCTTTAAATTCCAACTGCAGATTTGAGGCAAAAAACAAAGTTCACAGGGTGATTTTTGTAGCTTGTTGTAGCTTTTTCTGTAAGCGAAGATCGCCAACAAAAAAAAAAAGAAAAAAAAAAAAGCTTTTTGTATGAGGTCTAGGAGGTCGCTACGAAATGCAAAACGGATGGCTTGGATGTGAAAAGATAGCATACTGACGACCTGTAATTTGGTAAACGACTCAAGAGACAAAGCCTTTCAAAGCTTTTGAATGATCGAATAATAATGGCTGAACTTCAGAGGACAGTTTCTACACCTAAGTTAGGTTTGTAAGTTAATGGACTATCCCCCGTCTTAAGCCTTACAAACGCCTCATCTAGATAGGATTCGCAAGTTGAATAATTTATATAGGGGATACGGTTTTATGTACAATTTCTAGCAATGATGAGAGTATTTAGTTTTGCGGTAGCCCTTCCTACACTTTATTACAACCTGACTTTGAACCATTAATAACATAATATTAACTTGCTATGTACAGTGTGAATGGAAAATCACCGTACACTATGGTACACTATGTTCTATTCGAAGGTTATAAGAGACTAAATGTCTGCTATTAAAATGTGCGTAGTTTACTCGACTTTAATTGAGTTTAACCAGAGTTCTTGAATTATACAATTTTTAGGAATGATAGATTTACAAATACAATGCAACAGACCGGGTAACATTAATCATCACAAAGTGAAATACCTGGAATTTACGA
Source organism: Volucella inanis (assembly GCA_907269105.1). Lineage (NCBI taxonomy): Eukaryota > Metazoa > Arthropoda > Insecta > Diptera > Syrphidae > Volucella > Volucella inanis. Next base: position 67,980,590 of record OU026157.1, on the reverse strand, counting down.
TCTCAACACCAAATGCCGGGGTTGCATGTGGGAACAGTAAACAGTGCGCTCTATGAGGAAATGCATGAACTTCTGTAGTGATTTTAACACATAAAAGATGTGATGTAGATGTTGACTGTCAATAACTGTCATTTACTGTATTCAATGTGACTGATCTTCTCGACAGATGTCATATAATCTTTTGCAATTTAAGTCATGGGGTCGCTTACCACGCAATAACGCATTTTTGCTATTCAATCTTAATACGAAAATGGGAGATCTGTAAAAGAAACATTTCGTAAGATTCGTGAATTTTTCGGTCAATATAATCGTTTTAGTGAGTCCGAAATTTGTGCAATGGTGAGAAGTTTTGAAGAAACTGGTTCGTTATTGGTTCAAACTACCAGGACAATTTGTCATCGAATTTGATCTTTTCCGATGAAGCCCATTTTTGGAAGAGAAAAGCCATAACCAGGCTTACGAAAAACCAATGCATCCCAAAAGTCAGTGAATAGAAAACGTTACCGTAACATATTGACCGGCTATTTTTTATTTTTATTTATTTTTTTTTTTCAAAATTGAATGAATTGAGTCTGAACAATCTCTGGTTTCAACAGAATGACGCTACCGCCAACACAAGCCATAAATCTTTCAAAGTCATGCGATTTGACTCCTTTAGACTTCTTCCTGTGGGATTATTTGAAGAATAAGGTCTATGTTAATAACCCAGTGACAATTCATGATCTCAACAATAGTATCCAAACTGAAATTGCGGCCATTGACTCCTTATTCTTCAAAAAGTCATCGATAATTTTGACCTTCGATTGCAACAAAAACCGTGGTGGTCACATGAACGATGTAATCCATTCAAAATTGGCATAGATCGAACTTTATTAATAAATAAAATTTTACAATAAATGTGTGTTAAATTTAATGAAAACTTCCACACTAGCTGTTGGCTCACCCTTTATTTGATAAAAAATGAGTCGCTTACCTTTCAAATGAACAACTTGGTAAAAATGGGAATAGTAACGAGTATTACTACTTACTATACATATTTTGCAAATTATTTTCTATCCAGACTTCTAGATTCAATAGTTGTTTCGAATCGATTGTAAAAAATAGTTGGAAAAACTATCTTTTGATGTGTCTGATTGTCATCTTTCTTTCTGTACATATGACGTGAAATTGTCTAAATTGTCTAATTTCATCAAACTTTAACACAATTGTTCGATCAAAGTGTACCAACCAAATCGGCCAATATATAAGACAGAGCATGTCCCTGGCTTATGTTAGAGTTACTACACTGACGTTCCACAAAACTTTAAAGTGGCAGACCTGACTTGGCCTTTCAATGGTCTCCGTCTACATAAATGCATAGAAACTATGAAAATTGGAACGAAAATGATTGCAAGGCTACTATCTTTACTGAACAAAAGTAGATTTAACCTCAATTCATCAGATGGTATCCAGTATTAACAAAAAACAAATTTCCTCCAAGTTTTATGACATGGGGCTGCATTTCATTTTTCGGCCAAAATTGACAGTCTCAGTGAAAGCAAACAGCTACATGAACATCATAAAAGACAATGTAATGCCTTCCACAGGTGCTCTGTTTCAAGTAAAAATTAATCTTATCCTTCAAGATCAGCCTGCACCTTGTCATCAATGTAAAAATGTAAGTTCTTTCCTTTCAAAAATCTATGGAACACTACAAACTAAATGGCATAAATTCTGTACTATTAGGTGAAGAATTTTCTAACAATTGGCTTGAAAATGCTACACTGACCTGAAAATAGCCTTGAATTTAACTGGACAAAGTATAATTTAAGACAACAACAGAGTTCAAGCTGTAATGAATGCTCGCGGTGGACATACAAAGTATTAATTACTTTTTTATTCTCCGCTTAGATACTTCAGATAAAAAGACTTAAAGGGTTAGGCCACTCTAGCATTTTCAAAAATTTTTTGAAAATTGCTGTCAATGGTCCCCTGAGATTTTAAAAATATCCCAAAAGAATGAAACTGGGAAATATTTCGAAGTAGATACTTGTTTTTCAAGGTTTATTACAAGGCCGCCAGTAGGCAGGGCTCTCTTAAGACCGAAACGAGGGACGGTATTTAAGGGACCTAGAGTAGGTATACTACGGATGTTTTTGAAGCTATTTGTCACGTGTTCAGACGCTTGCTTGTTTCATCTTTAGATACGTTTTTTTCAGTCAGTTTCGTACAGTGAAACATTCGAGAAGTACGTTACTGGACTAACGTTTGTTTTTTGTTTTGCGAGTGTAATTTTTTCAATCTTATAATGAGTGACAAAGTGTGTTGTCGTCAAAATACAACAAGAGACCGAAAATATCTAGAAGAAAACCGCTGAATCGACACGAGTTAGAGTCACAAGTGAAATGAATGCTAGTACATCCGCGAAAAAATTGAAGCAATAGGAAGATATGTACGATATGGAAGTGAATCCAGATTTTGATTATCGTATGATAAACTTTATTGCAGTTTTTTCAACGATTACTTGGAATTGGTTTGCATGGAATAAAAAAGTTTTGAGGTAATTCCATGAATTTACCTCCTCTTATGTTTCACTATTTCTATGATAAGGTTGTGAAAAGAATTTCTACTGCAACTAAACTATTCTGCAAAACCAGTATGATGAAAACAGCGAAAGGTGAGGCAACTATTTCTATTAAAAAAAGGAGAAAATGGAATTATGGTATCAGACGAGGATCGTGGAAAAAGCGTGGGTTTACGACCTTGTTTGGCTTAGTGACTTTTATTGGCAATTACAGTGAAAACATTATAGACTGCGCAGTGAAATAAAAATACTCTAAGGGGTGTGAGTACTGGAAGAATAAACAAGATACCAAAGAATATTCGGAATGGGCACAAAATCATGAAGATAAGTGCGATGTGAATCACGATGGATAAGCAGGAAAAATGGAGGTCGATGCAGTTGTTGAGATGTTTTAGCGATCCGAAACTTTGCACCCAGTAAAATGCACCCATTATATTGGTGACGGTGATTCTAAGACTCTTAAAAGCACGCCTACGTAATTTGAAAAAAAAAAAAAAAGGTCTCTGTGGAAGGGGCAAATTGACAGGAAAACTAATAAACGAACACTCTATTTATTATGTATTAGCCATTCGTAGAAACTCTGTTTCATTCATGAGAAGCAGTATATAGTCTACACTCAATCATAAATTATCTACTGATGCAAAACCGCAGCACGATAAATACCCGATCGGAGATGATTTATGGTGATCGTGGCCAGCCTTTCCAACTGAAATCTATGAAGCTATCAAGCCAGTTTACGAAGAATTGACCTGAGACGATCTTCTGTATAGAAAGTTTTAATTCGACTGACCCCAAAATCCATTTCTACTGGTAAAACTATGATGGATATAGCCATGGATATTGTATTTTGCATGTACAATGACGGTTTTGCTTCAATTTTGCACATAATGAAAGCAATGGATTTAGAAATCGGCCTGAACAGCTACGAAATGTGCTTGGAGATTGATAAAGAGCACATGAAGCTTGCAGAAAGATTGCTGTCTGAAGCTGCAAAAGAGTGGAGGATCGCATTAAAATCCAATAGAAAAGAATGGAAGAGCAGGATTTTAATTTAGAAGGCCAATAATATAGTGCAGGTATCGCGGATTAAAGGTATTGCCAAATCCAATTCATGACTTTCTATAGCTTAAAAATTTTAAAATCGTTTATCTCAAAACTGCATTTTTCAAATTGGGCACACCCATGACTTGAACAACTTTCAACCAATTCACTTTAAATTTTAACTACATCTTTAGAAATATATGGTGATTCATCATGACGTTCGATTTATAATGTAAAATAAAACACATAAATTTAAAAGTGAACTCAAAATTTTTATTATCGGTTAAAAGAATAAATTATGGCATTTACTTTTTGAAAATGATATCATGTAAATGTTGGCCACGATTACGTATGAGGTGGTCCACTCGGAAGGTCCAATTTTGGGCGACTCGTTCGAGCATAGCGACTGGTATTTCGCGGTTAACACGAGTAATGTTGGCTTTCAAAGCGTCAATGGTTGCTGGCTTATTCCTGAAGACCTGAGACTTTACATATCCCCAGAGAAAATAGCCTAGGCGGCCTATTTACCGTAGCAAAACGTGAAATTAAGTGCTCGCCAAAATAATCTCTCAACAAGTTCATTGTTTCGCGCTCTATGGCCCGTAGCGCCGTCTTGTTGAAACCAGAGCTCACCGAGACCATGTGCTTGAAATTCAGGAAGCACATAGTAACGTGTCCATTGAACCAGAAATGGGCTTCATCACTGAACAAAATTTCACGATAAAACACCGGATTTTCATTGAGTTTTTCCAGAGCACATTCACTGAAATATGAATTTTGTACCCTTCTAGGCCGAGATCTTCACGTAAAATATGCCAAGTTATCGAATACGCCAGGCCAAGCCGCTGAGAACGACGACAAATCGATTCGTCACGGTCTTCGAGAACACTCTCAGCTACAGCTGCTATAGTCTGGATGTGGTCCAACCGGTTGAGTATCATCCACTTATGTAAACTGGGACTCAAATTTGCGAATGCACCGTAAGTTCCTCGAATCGTACGAAAAACATTTCTCACAGAACGCCGATTTTCGTAATACAGCTGAACAATGTGGAGACGCTATTGTGGTTTGAGTCTTTCCATGATGACTTGCCAAACGATACTGTTTGATTGGAGACACGCGTGATCTGTCAAAAAAAAAAATATTGAAAATCAAACCTAACGATGAATCACCCTATATATTGTCTAAATATTGGGTCTATAACTTACTTCGGTTTGCTAAGAGATGGAGTAACTTGTATTATTCAATTGTTATCATTCCATTGTCATTGTACGTCATTTCAGTATATATCATTCATTTGAAGCAACAATAATTTTTTTTTCACTCAAATATGTCGAACTTTCTGCCTGAAAAAGTGTTTTTGCGGGGAGTTCTTCTTCATTACTGAAAACTGCTCCCGAAAGTCATCGTATTTTGGTGGAAGTTTATGGTAAACATGCGCTAGCTGAGCGAACGTGCCAAAAGTGATGTTGGCTTGGAAGACGATGAACGTCCTGGGCAGCCAAAAAAGTTTGAAGATGAAGAACTGGAAGCATTACTCTATGAAGATTGTTGCCAAACACAAGAAGAGCTCGCAGAATCCTTGGGTGTCACTCAAGCAGCCATTTCAAAACGTCTAAAAGCAGCTGGATATATTCAAAAGCAAGGAAATTGGGTTCCACATGAACTCAAGCCGAGAGACGTCGAAAGGTGGTTTTGCATGTCTGAAATGCTGCTAGAGGGCCACAAAAAGAAGTCATTTTTACATTGGATTGTTACTGGAGATGTAAAATGCATCCATTACGACAACCCCAAGCACAAAAAATCATATGTGAAACCCGGCCAAACAGCCAAATCAACGGCAAAGCCGAATATCCATGGCGCGAAGATAATGCTCTGTATTTGGTGCGATCAGATGGGTGTGCTGTATTATGAGCTACTAAAACCGGGTGAAACCATCAATGGATAAGGCTACCGAACACAATTGATCCGTTTGAAGAGAGCAGTAGCCGAAAAACGCCCGGAATATACGACCAGACACGAGGCAATAATTTTCCATCATGACAACGCTCGGCCCCACGTTGCTATTCCAGTTAAGAACTATTTGGAAAACAGTGGATGGGAAGTCTTACCCCACCCGTCTTATAGCCCAGACCTTGCAGCTTCTGACTACCATTTGTTCCGGTCAATGCAGAACGCCTTCACTGAAATACGGTTCACATCAGAGCAGAATATCAAAAATTGGCTTGATTCATTCTTGGCTGCCAAGCCGGCGCAGTTCTTTTGGGATGGAATCCACAAATTGCCAGAAAGATGGGAAAAAGTCATAGCTTCAGATGGGCAATACTTTGAATAACACTATTGTACATGTTTTTCTTAAATAAACGTTCAAATTTTGAAAAAAAACCCCACGAATTAAATCACATACCCAATAAGTAAGTAGGATTTTTTTTTTTTATATATCATATGTTACTAACAATTTCTAGCTTTTTTTCTGCGACTTTAGAAGTGCGCCATTCGGCCAAAAATGAATATATTTAGCTGTTGTTATGTACAATAAAAAAAAGTTAGTGACTCATCATAATTCAAAATTTACAGGAGCTGATGGTACGGCCGTAGATCCTTTCAAAAAAAGAAAATTATTTTTGAATAAATTATTCCATAAAATTTATGTTTTACAGTGAATCACGTGTACAATAAACTTTATATTATATATGTATTATATTCTATATTATTTCTGATAAAAAAAAATCACAAAAAAAACTATTTTTACGGGCTCTAGAGTGGCCTAACCTTTTAAGCAAAAGTAAATTCCTTTTTTGAAAAGTTTCTATCAGAAAACTATTCATTAGTAATTTATGAAAACAATTTTTTGCAGTTTGACCAACTTGTAATTTTAATTATAATGAGGTGTTTTTAAATATCCCCTTCTTGTAGGAGCAATCTGCGAAACATTGTTACAAACGAGTACCGCATATACTCGTATACTCTAAAGTGCTCTTGATCCTAACGAACTAAATCATGGTTTTCTGCTGTTTGCGATGTCGGTGATCAAGATTTCTAAAAAATCGCTAAACCGATCGGTCTGAAATAATAACACAACCTTCTCAGATATTGATATACATATATCTCAGATATTATTTCTATTTTTTAAACAATGGTTCGAAGTCGCCATTTTGTCAAAAATCAAAATTTCGAGTATTCCTTCGATCAATAACTAGTTTTATCTATTCAATAAAAGAATCTTTCGGGTTTTTTGATTTCAGATGAACTAAACCGGTGATATCGTGATCACAGCCGAACACCTTGTTTTTTGAGGATGTTCAGGTGATCGTCTGCAGGAGCACACCACATCGATATTTTAACAAATCATTAGTGCCATTAAAAACTTATATTTTGCCACTAAATGTACCTATACGACAAGCAACTGCTCTACGAATGAAAAGAAATTTGTGTGTCACAGAAGCAACCAAGTGATGACGACGAACGAACACGTGGCATGAAATCTTCAAAAGAGGTAAATACATTAGACTTAGAAAATCAGAAGAAGATTTAATCTGAAATCAGCTTCTACAAAGGATCGCGATGGCAAGTATGTCTTACATTGAGGTTAGAATAGACGGTAAGCCAACTAAAACCGAACTACGGTTTCAGTAATAAATGTTGATATCTTTACAAAGAAGTGGTCGAATGCAAAGTTAATTCCTACGGGGCAATGTTAAAAACTAACAGCAATGATGTTTTTCCGGTGGTTGGCAAGTCCCTATTAGCAAAAAGTACGGGTGGCAGAAAGCCAAATGCTTTTATTTTCGATTTTTCGATAATTTCGATACTCTGATGGGTCGAGAATAGGCAAAAATGTTAATTTGTTTTAAATCAATTTGATTGATACAGTAATAACAGAAGACAAAGAAGAAAGCATTAGACGGACGTTTTTCAGGGAAAATGTTGGCGTCTTTCAGACGAAGACCAGCACAATTCCGGACGTGAAAGGCATCTTAAGACTCCGTGAGAAAGCCACTCTAATTTCTATCAAAGCACAAACCATTCCGTACGTGATCCGTCCGTTGGTTGAGGAAGAGATTGACTGGTTAAAAAAAATTGCATCATTGAAAAAACTTCGGATACGGATTGGGGAACACTTTTTGTGCCAGTCATCAAAAGTGATAGGACGATTTACCTCCGCGCCGATTACAAAGTTACATTGAACTGCTTTTTCAACTGTCAAAAATCTTTATCAGAAGCTGAAAGATGGTACGTTTTATTGTGTTTTCGATATATATAAAACCTATTTACACCTGACGGTTAGGGACGAGAGTGCCCCTCAACAAACAGTAAGTACCACCAAAGGAACACACAGGCTAAATAGATTGATGTTCGGGACTAAAACTGCACCTAATACATGGGCTGAAAAGTCAGTGCCGTTTCTAAGACAATGCACCACTTGAATTAAATTCATACCATTTTCAGTTAGTACCAACCTTCAAAAGATACGTGTATAAATTTGACAGCTGTCGGACTATTAGTTCTCGGGATATAGCGTTGTGAGTGAAGCAACTTTTGTTATTGTGAAAAAAAAAATGGATTCAAAGCAATTTCGTGTGTTGATTTATCATTGCTTTTTGATAGGGAAAAATGCAGCCGATGCAAAGAAATGGCTTGATAAGTGTTACCCGGACTCTGCACCAGCCGAACGAACCATTCGCAAGTGGATTGAAAATTTTAAAAGTGGTCATACAAGCATCGAAGATGATGCACGCAGTGGACGTCCAAAAGAGGCTGTTTCAGATGAAAACAAAAAAAGTCCACCAAATGATTACTACGAATGACCGTAAAGTGAAGTTGATCGAGATAGCTAAGGCTCTGAAGATATCAAAAGAGCGTGTTGGATATGACATACACGAATATTTGGACATACGAAAACTCTGTTCAAAGTGGGTGCCGCGTTTGCTCATAGTCGACCAAAAACAACAACGTGTTGATGATTCAGAGGAGTGTTTAAAGCTGTTCAACCGCAATAAAGCCGAATTTTTGCGTCGGTATGTGACAATGGATGAAACTTGGCTCCATCACTTCACACCAGAGTCAAGTCGGCAGTCAGCTGAGTGGCGAGCATACGACGAACCTCGTCCAAAACGACCAAAAACTCAGCAGTCGGCTGACAAGGTTATGGCATCCGTATTTTGGGATACACATGGAATAATTATCAGCGACTATTACATTGCGTTGTTGGAGCGTTTGAAGGACGAAATCGCAGAAAAACGGACATATTTGAAGAAAAAGATAGTGCTGTTTCATCAAGACAATGCACCGTGTCACAAGTCGATGAAAACGATGGCAAAATTGAATGAATTCGGCTACGAATTGCTTCCCCACTCACCGTATTCTCCAGATTTGGCCCCCAGCGACTATTTCCTGTTCGCCGACCTCAAAAGAATGCTCGCCGGAAAGAGATTTAAGACCGATGAAGAAGTAATCGCCGAAACAGAGGCCTATTTTGAGGCTAAACCAAAATCGTACTACAAAACTGGTATCGAAAGATTGAAAAATCGTTTCAATCAGTGTATCGCCCTCGAAGGCAACTATATTGATAAATAAAGTTGAATTTTGCAAAAATTTTGTGTTTTACTATAAAACGGCACTGACTTTTCAGGCCATGTGTTAATACGATATATAACTGAAGTTCATGGAATAACACATAATGAACGATCTTGAAAATACCGCATTATTGACGAAATTATAGTAACAACAGTTAGATGTATACTCATGCTTGATAAATTGCGCAAATTCAATCTTCACCTGAACAAGCAAAAGGGTAAGATGTTAGAAAAAGTGTGTCATAGTTATGAAGCTTTCGCTGACATAAAGCCCCCAATTTACCTTGAAAAACTAAGACAATCTCTAGAATTGACCAATTACTACCATAGTTTTATTCGGATGTTGCTACAAAACCCCACAACCTCTACAAGTTACTCAAAAAGAACACAAAATTTATATGGACATCTGATTGCCAAAAATCATTCGATCAGCTGAAAAAGGAAATAACAAGTCGTAGTTGCTTGTACATTTCTTATACATTTCCTTTATTTTACCGACGGATGGTATGCTCTTTGGACTTTTGTCTGTTCTGTCCCACATAGCAAACAACGGAGAACGACCCATAGGTTTTGCATCACGAAGCTTATCCAAGGCGCAAGCAAACTACAGTCAACTCGACAAGGAAGCAACAGCTATATTTTGGAGACAGAAAACAATTTTTAATTATTGTTTGGCAGGGTATTTATGCTGATTACAGACAACAATATTCAGTCCTCAGAAAAATTTGCAATTACTTACCGCTAAACTCTTATAACATAACGCCCATTTCCTAAGCGGATTCAAATACATCATCAAATACAGAAATTCAAAAGCCCACACTAATGCAGATTTTTTTTTTTTTTTTAATACCGCGCGCGCACCAAAGGGAAATGAATACGTTTTTTACTGGCTTTTCTCCAGGGCGCGGGCGGGTGGTGTAGTAGTTTGAAACTCAGGTGTGTTTGGTTTCGATATTTTTCCCAGAGGTGGTTGTCAAACTGGACGGGACGAACCAGTACATCCTCAACCAGTGGTTCTTAGAACGTACGGTCTTAGTTAGTTGTTAGTTCGTTACATTAAGCTCAGCCAGCAACCACTCCAACATCAGTGTTATGCCTTTATGTCAGAGTTGACGCCGACGGGATTTTCATATAACCACATACAAATTCCATGAAAAAACTTTTTCAGAGAATTGCTTGCACGGGATTCGAACCCGAGACCCTCTGCTTGCGGAGTCTATGCATATACCACTACACCACGCCACCCCCACCACGGCAGATTTCTCTTCCAGACACCCAACAAATAAAGAAGTTGAAATTAGTTCAGTTAGCCGCGGAATTCGAATTATCGTACCATCTAGACTTCGAGAAGAGGTCTAAGCGAGTAACACTCTGCGCTCTTAGGTATTACACAAAGATGAAAGCATTAGCTAGAGGCTGTTGCTATTGACCTGTTATCGATAGTTGTTACATCAAAGCAATGGCAAACAGCTGTTTGAGGTGTGCCAAGGTTCTAAAAGTGCACCAATGAGAAATTCTACCACAACCATGGCAAAGGTAACTTGTGGATTTTGCTGAACTTTCGAGAGAATCACACCAAAACAAATTAGGAAGCACCTGCTACTTAGTAACTTTCTGAAGGTTCAGCAATAAAGTTTTAGAGTTAACTACAACCTTTCCACACCCCTGGTTAATTTACAATACTAGACAAGATTTTGATCAAAATCTATAAGAATCCCAATATCCAATCAATCAAAATTTAATCAAAATCGTCTACCTTATTCGACTTACATAGGCAAGCCTATTTGGCAATCTTGAAAGTTGGAGATATGTGTGATTACAATCACACCAATGGATGCCTTTGCAAGTTGTGGGTAAATGCTAATTTCATTCCCCTGCAAATACGACAAAAGCTGGTAACAACATTGATCTTACCTCTGATAAGATCTTATCAAACACTTAGAAATATCCTGCAGTCTATTACACTGACGGCATTCAAAGTGAAATACTGTCAGACAACAGAATCATCTGCACTATGATTATACCACTAAGGAGCTTACTATTTATCGGAGTTTTAAGACAAAGCTTTTGAAAAAAATAAATAACAGCTTACGACTCCAAAGCAACACCAACTTAAGGAACATTGCTAAAATGATGTCTAAATCCCTTATAAAAAAACTCTAACACTCACTGATATACAGAGTTTTTTAATAAAAATTTTCGTCAAGGAATGACAGTACATTCCGACAGATGACAAATACAAAACCCACCAATAATAAATATGGAATTGTAAAAGTCATTTTTCGGCTGCATGAAAAATGTTAACAATTCGCTGTTTGTTGCTTCAAGAAAAGGCTCCAAATATTGTATGAATCGAAGACATAAAATCATTCAGAGAAAAGTGACAGTAGCCTACTAGTGGGATTTAAGAACTGCCATTGGCTTGCTTGAAACTCTTCCATAGCTGAGTCTACCTCCGATGTCGCCGTTGACTTCGTCTTGGGAGTTCCCCCGTTAGAACAAGCGTATGCCCTGAAAGTCATCCCGCTTTTTTTTTCAATCACACCTTGAAATCGACTATGGGGAATTGCCCAGTTGCTTCTGTACATTCCATTTCTTAATTATGGATCGAATAGAACCTGATCTGAGAAGATTCCACGATTGTTTTGTCATGACTTAACAAATCACCATACATGTACATATGTATCTGCTTGTGAGACGTTCGTTGTCAACAGAAATTTTAATATTCAAACCAATATTACGAATGCTTCTTAGGGCTATATTTCTTCTTCGGACTAATTAATAGATCTAGATCTACTCGTGGTTTGAAACATGACGCGGAGTTTTCAAAGAAAGCCAGCTATGGTTGGCATAGCCGATGTAGACTGTGAGAACATTCAAGCTTTTTGCCAATTTCAACCTTTTAAAAATGTTGATCCAATTGTAGATGATGATGTTAATGTTCTTAGCTTAAAATTTAGTTTTTTTAATTCAACTTCTGACATACTCCGCTCACTCTAGAACATTTTCTGAGACGTGGTTCATTTTTTTGCACACTACAGCCATTCCAAGCAGATAGCTAGTTAAATTTTAAAAAAACCGATGGCAAACAATAAATGTTCCTCACTATGAAATCTGCCGACAGTGGAAAGGGGAATATTTAAGAGTTCAATACATGAAATAAAGTATTTTAACAACAACGATGATGCTCACTAAAAATTGTTACTTTATGACAATCTAAGAGTACATCTTTCTGCTTATGTAGTACGTGTGAAGTAAGGAAAGCTTACACTAGCACATATCTTGTAGTACACCGAAGTAACATTCGCAAAAAAGCCATAGCTCGAGGGCCAAAATGGGAAGTGCCGAGTCTTTATAAAAAACTAATGAACGTGATTCATGACAGAAAAGGTGTGTCTGTTATTGGGTATATATTTTAATTCGTGCGGTTTTTTTTTCAAAATTTGAACGTTTATTTAAGAAAAACATGTACAATAGTAGAATTCAAAGTATTGCCCAACTGAAGCTAAGACTTTTTCCCATCTTTCTGGCAATTTGTGGATTCCATCCCAAAAGAACTACGCCGGCTTGGCAGCCAAGAATGAATCAAGCCAATTTTTGATATTCTGCTCTGATGAGAACCGTATTTCAGTGAAGGAGTTCTGCATTGACCGGAACAAATGGTAGTCAGAAGGGGCAAGGTCTGGGCTATAAGGCGGGTGGGGTAAGACTTCCCATCCACTGTTTTCCAAATAGTTCTTAACCGGAATAGCAACGTGGAGCAGAGCGTTGTCATGATAGAAAATTATTGCCTCGTGTCTGGTCGCATATTCCGAGCGTTTTTCGGCTACTGCTCTCTTCAAACGGCTTAATTGTGTTCGGTAGCGTTGTCCATTGATGGTTTCACCCGGTTTTAGTAGCTCATAATACAGCACACCCATCTAATCCCACCAAATACAGAGCATTACCTTCGCGCCATGGATATTCGGCTTTGCCGTTGATTTGGCTGGTTGGCCGGGTTTCACATATGATTTTTTGCGTTTGGGGTTGTCGTAATGGATCCATTTTTCATCACCAGTAACAATCTGATGCAAAAATGACATCCTTTTGTGGCGTTCCAGCACCATTTTGGACATGCAAAACCGCCTTTCGACGTCTCTCAGCTTGAGTTCATGTGGAACCCGATTTCCATGATTTTGAATATATCCAGCTGCCTTTAAACGTTTTGAAATGGCTGCTTGAGTGACACCCAAAGATTTTGCAAGCTCTTCTTGTATTTGGCAACAATCTTCATAGAGTAATGCTACCAGCTCTTCATCTTCAAACTTTTTTGGCTGCCCAGGACGTTCATCGTCTTCCAAGCCAAAATCACCACTTTTAAATCGTGCAAACCACTATTGGCACGTTCGCTCAGGTAGCGCATGTTTACCATAAACTTCCACCAAAATACGATGACTTTCGGCAGCAGTTTTCTTCCTATTAAAGTAAAGAAAAAGAACTTCCCGCAAAAACACTTTTTCAGCCACAAATTTCGACATATTTGAGTGAAAAAAAAAATACTGTTGTTTACGCTTCAAATGAATGACATATACTGAAATGACGTACAATGACAGTAGCTTTCCAACGCATATTCCAATGGAATAATAACGCCATTTCTTAGCAAAGCGCTTAATAATAAAGTTATAGATTTTCAATTACTGAGAATACAATATGGATAGAGTTAGGGGCACAGCAAAGGTACCATTTTCCTTAAAAATTAACTTTTGCTTTAATATCATAAGTGTGTCATACCCAAAAGAGACATCAAGCTATCCAATCAACAGTAGGGAAGCAGAACTAAAAGACGTTTCTAGTGAAAGCATTGATTGATATCCCAATTCAAATGTTGATCAAAATCTTTGATGAAAATGTTCCAAATCATTGCTAAATGACAAAATGGAATGAAGGAGCACTAGAAGTGCAAAGCCCCATAGTGGCAGAGATGGACATAACCAAATAGTGTTAGTATCCAAAATTTTGGGAAAACCTTATGCAAAACTGCAATAACACCAATATCAGCATCAAGTTTTCTCACTGACTGGCAGACTACAAAACTAAACCTGTCCTCGAGAACAACCGCGAAATCAGTTGAGCAGCTGGTAGCGCATATTCTAGTATGCATATCCTATAGTACTTTCTGAATATTCCGTATTTTAGAATTTAAGAAGATGTATTGTAATTTTTTTTTTTTTACAATTTAGCATTTTGCTTTGGCTTTCGCTGTCACCCAGAAAATAGAAAGAAGTTTTACAATAAATAAGTTTGTGAGCTACACTAATGATTTGCGTACGATACTTATATAGCTAAACAGTACGGACCAATTCTAACCATTCAGTATACCTTGCTTTCCTAGTCATTTTCCTAATGAGCGCGTCTAACATAGCTTGAAGAGTTCGACATAATCCTAGGAAATGCGAAGTATCCGCCCTCGTTCTTTAGTTGCAAAACGTACATTTTTCATACAATAATTTCAATACAAGAAATGGTATCTATGCATTAGGTTTTTTCTTTTAAGTTGTGTCGAAAGATACGATACATGCTTCTCGTTTAACTTTGTTTTGCAAACGTATTAAATGGGCTTTCCTTGAGCTTATCTCAAAGTAACTGAAAGTTGTTTCACCAGGATGACGTATCTTCGTCCACGAAGTGAACGTTGTGCATTTCACATGTTCTCGACCATTCCCTGAAGCACTGGACCTTACGTCGTAACAGATGTGTTACCACAGATACCGTTTGGAAATGTCTGTACTTTTTATTTGAGGTGATATCCTTCATCGCTAATATAATAATTTCCAGTTGCAGTTGAGGGCTGTTTTGGCTTCTTTTAATTTCCACTGTAAAGCCTTTTGAAATTCAGTTGGGAAGTGATAATGATATTTAGATACTTATACTCTCGTACTATTTCCAATTCAGTATTTCCGAAAAAACATTTTTTCCTATTTGCATCAAGTGTTAAATTTTTGATTCCATGTGGTGCAGTAAAGGTGTAGTTTGTTGACCATTATTCACATCATGTCTTGAGTCTAAGCAACCCAGACTATGTCATGGAATGAAGACAGGCCATCCAAAAAGATTGAAAAAGTGTTTTAGAAGTGTTTTATTCCCATTTCAGATCTGAACCAGTTTGACATATTTCTACCATTCAACACTGCTGTCAAGTTGTTCTCGTACCTACTTTGGATCACCTTGAGCATTTTCGTGGAAAGTCTTAGACTGCTGAGGAAGTTCGTTCCTTTCAACTAAATCAAATGCAGCTTTGAAATCGACAAAGAACGCATATATTTTTTCACCTCATCTATATATCACATCGTAATACTTGTTAAAGTAAATATGTTGTCGATAGTTGAGTATTCTTTTCGGAAAACAGCTTGGAATTCACTCAATAAATCATTCGCCTGTGTCCAATCCGTCAGACGCCGTAGGATGACTTCTGTGAATATCTTAAGAGCTGCTTTCAAAAAGGAGATACCCCTGTAGTTGTTTTGGTTTCCCATTTTTAAATAAGGGAAATACCATGTTTCTTCTAAAGTTTGTTGCGCATACTGAAATGTGAGTTTTTTTATGAATACCTCCGTGACGTGCTTGAAGAATTCATATGGTACACAGTGTTCCCCAAGAGCTAGTTATGGTTTTACTGTGATTCAACCCATCAAGATCAGTGTTTTTCATATACCATACATGATTTGATTTGAGCTGGTGGGGGGCTTAGCAATTACTCGAAGTGTGTAACTAATACGTCAGTTTTAATCTGGGAACCTCGTGCAAATAACGCGCCATTCGCAAGCTTCCAAAATAGTCGGCTATCCCCTATTGATTCATCGTGAGGTTTGATTTTCAATAGGCTTTTTTTGACAGATCACGCACGACTCCTATCAAACTGCTTCGTCATTTTTGTTCAGTATCATTTGGCAAGTCATCATGGAAAGACTCACATTACAACAGCGTATCCAAATTGTTCAGTTTGGATTACGAAAATCAGCGTTCTGTTAGAAATGTTTTTTGTGCGATTCGATGAACTTACAGTGCGCATAATCGACCTACTGAAACCATTATTGCCAATACCATTCGTAAATTTGAGTCCCAGTTTACATTAGTGGATGATACTCGATACTCGAGTGTACGCGAAGACCGTGACAAATCGATTCGTCATCGTTCTCGGCAGCTTGGCTTGGCGTATTCGGCAACTTGGCGTACCATATTTAAGGTGAGGATATCGGCCTAAAAGCGTACAAAATTCAACCAGCAATAATTGAAGCCAGGCGACTTAAATTTGCGTCATATTTTCAGTGAATGGGCTCTGGAAAAACTCAATGAAAATCCGGTGTTTTATCGTGAAATTTTGTTCAGTGATGAATCCCATTTCTGGCTCAACGGATACTTTACTAAACAAAATTGCCGTATTTGGGCTGATGAGCAACCCGAAGAGTATCAAGAACTACCATTACATCCATTAAAAACAACGGTATGGTGTGGTTTATGGACTTGGGCAATCATTGGTCCATATTTCTTCAAAAATAAGGCAAATCAGAATGTTACCGTCAATGGTAACCGTTATCGCGTCATGTTAATGGACTATGTGCTTCCTAAAATTCAAGCATATTGTCTCGGTGAACTCTGGTTTCAACAAGACGGCGCTACGAGCCATACAGCGCGTGAAACAACGGACTTGTTGAGAAATCATTTTGGTAAGCACTTAATTTCACGTTTTGCTACGGTATATTGGCCGCCTAGATCGTGCGATATCACACCTTTGGACTATTTTCTCTGGGGATATGTAAAGTCTCAGGTCTTCAGGAATAAGCCAGCTACGATTGACGCTTTGGGAGTCAACATTACTCGTGTTATCGAGTGTTATCGAGATACCAGTCGCTATGGTCGAACGAGTCATCCAAAATTGGACCTTTGGAATGGACGTAGTCGTAGACAACATTTACATGATATCTTTCTCAAAAATTAAATGCCATGATTTGTTCTTTTAACCGATAATAAAAATTTTAAATTCACTTTCAAATTTATGTATTTTATTTTACATTATAAATCAAACCTCATGATGAATCACCCTATATATGATAGAATCAAAAGTATTTGAGGCTGTCCCGTGAATATAGAACGATCTCAGCCGAATTCAAGTCCGAATGCTTAGAATTCTATCAAGATGAGTGTTAAGATAGCAGACTGAAAAACATCCCTAAGTTGTAGCGTCGGTGGAACACATCGAGCAAAAGGCAGTATACATACAAAATCTTTTCTTACACATACGTTAACCATTCACAGTTTTTCTTAGACATAGCTTCTTCCTGTGAGTACCTTCGCAAATATTAGAAACTAAGATGAAAACTTACTGTTTTTGATAGGAGATATGTGCTGCAAAATCTGAAAAACACACAGGAAAATCGGTGTTGAGGGGGACACAAATGGATAACGATTCTGGTTTCGCATCCCATCATACATACAAAAATCTAGAGGATATCGTTATACCATATATGCCTAGAAATGAACGACGAAACAAAATTTTTTAGGTGGAGATTGATCTAGCTTTTATCCTTCCGGACCATTCAACTTCAACAGATAACTGCGTTTCCTTAATTATCAAATACCATTGAGGCATTTTTGTTAAAACCATGGTTGCAGGTACTCGCTTTCGACTTGAGTAGAATTGCATCACCTTTATGTTGACCTAACATAGACCCACGTTGCAGCATTTTCTTGAAGACAACCGCCTAAAGGCACAGCACGATTAACAACTTTAAACAAAACAACCTGACATAATAATAAGGAATTGTATATGGTATACATATATTCAAACTGATTTTGGGAATTTTTGACAGGTGTTCCAATAAATGTCGTGCACATCATCTAAAGTATCTTAAAGAAAATGACAACATTCAAAGCTTTAGCAAGCACAAATAACAGCCAAACAAATGCCGACTATCCGTTACTTGACAACTAAATCGACAGAAACCCGATTCCAGTGGACCGATACAAGACCTTACATCGCCAACACCACCTACTACACAACAAAAACAACACAAATAACACAAACAACACAAACAACAACGGCAAACAACTAGTGACCAGTTCGACTAAGAAACCCATGCTAGTAATTATTCGAATTACCATTAAAGTTCATTTGGGGGTATTCGATTCCACCTCCAGTTTCAATCTCTTCGCTACATACTACATACCATAAGATTCAGTGCTTCGATCCCGGAGCAGGGGATTTGCACCACACTCTCCGGCTACTGGTACCGGCAATGGTATCGGTACTGTTGCTGGTACTCACCATCTACAGAGTCCACCTAAACAGAATAAGTGGTTACGGGGCAAGAGTACCCAGAATGAACATTCCTCTGGCGTGTAACCGTGGTCAAATGTGTCGTGTTTGCATCACTTATCATTCCTTTGATTCTACTGCTGCCGGTCGGTGGTTTTATGTGAGCTAGAGAGTGCAGTCGTTTTCCTCCGTCTATCGGTGTACGGTGAGTATGGAGTCGGAAAAGAGATTTCCTTTTCGGATGAAGAAAACTACCAACCGATGGAAACTGACTGATTTCATGGTAAAAGGAGTGTTCCACCTCCTAGTTTATCCCTCTCTCGAAACTGATGAATTTAAATAGTCCACGATGCGGTGAATGCGATATCCACTTGACAGTGTAAATTCAGCATTCGGCGATTAAGACTTTTTTATTCCTTACTGGAGGACTTGCGATGTGCTTTTTGGAATACGTATGTTACGTCTCTTCTGTACTTTGAGACACTTGGAAGGAGATCAACAGAAGTATACTGAATCACTAGCCAGTATCACTGTAGCAAGAATCTTCTCATGTTCCTCTGATGATGCGAGGTGATGAACAACCTGTTCAACTATTGGATTCAGCTTTAAAGTGCCTATTCCCTCCGATTGGCTGAGCTGAGAAAAGGAAAATTCAAGATTTTGCACAACAAATATCCGTTCTTAGATGAAGTTCTTCGTTTTTTTTCGTTTTCATTGTCGACCTTCCTCTTCGACTGGTCCTCCTTATCAAGTATTCCATGCTCGTAGCTCAATTTATAGAATCATAGGATAAGAGTTACAGACGGAAAGGCTATGACTATGAATGATGGTGATTGCTAGACAAACACGAATAAAGGACACTGTCCGAGTCCGGTCCGTTGGAAATCATTAATAACTCGCGCGCATTATGTTGTAATGTAAGAGTAACTTCAGCTTGTTATTCACAAAATGAGATCTGCGTATCCAACGGATGACTATGACAGAGAGGTAGCTGCCATAATCGGATTTTGCTAGAATGTTGCAAATTCCTCATCGAGTCAATTTCCTGGCGCATATGACGTTGTTGTAGGGTAACTGATTCCCTTATCAACTTACATCACGAATGGTATCTTTGTTTCTTGCCAGATTAATCGAATGAATATTGGACATACTGCTGTTGGTAATCAATAGTTCGAAATTCCACAGGAGATTGCAAGAGGAAGAGATCATGGTTTACCTTAGAGCTGTTGGGGTGGTAAGGATAGAGCCAATTTGGTAGAATTTTATCAAGAACATTTCGATCCATGCTGCAGAACGTAAGATTTACAAGTGGCTTGCATGACTGGCATGAAATCCGGAATGTTTTTCTGCCACAATTCTCTTAAATTTGAATTTTTCCTTAAAAATCGGTTGAAAGCTAAATCCTATATATACTTTGGATGGCATCTTTCATATGTTTGTAGGCCCATAAAATTTAACCCGTCAAATTTCAGACTTAATGACTCAAAAGTCTTTAGATAGTCAAAAGCCATGGAGAGCGATATAACTAGGGAAATACTTGTTTCTTAGTTTCTTTAATTTTGGTGACGCTATAGTTTAGAGTGCACCTGGGTGCCACCCTACAGCGCTGCCAGTTGCGCACATCAAGCTGGCTGAGGTGCTTTTTAACTTGAGCGCGACACTTAAAGAGAGGTGTTGTTACACCAATTTATCCATCTGACTTCGATTCGAAGATACTCCGAGCCGAAGCGGTGTGTTCATTCGCTTAACATGCCCTAGTCATCGAAATCACTGTGTTGTAAACCCTTCTGAATAGGTCAGAGCTGCTGTATACCCCAGTTCGTTGTTATACCCTCTTCTTCGAATCCCGTTCAAACACACGGGACCAAAAATCATTCGGAGAATTTTTTTATCGAAGTAACCAATTCATGATTTTGTTGTTGTAAATAATCATTAAATGTGTCAACAAATATTTATTATTATTGGAAAATTAAAAAAAAAAAATACTGATTCTGTCGAGTGTCAAAAACGGCCTGATAAGCCAAAAAGTTCTAAGTGTCGTTGAATTATTTCAACATCGATGTCACGACCTTCTCAAGCATCAGCCATTTATCCATCTACTGTTTGGTGTATTTTAAACAAGGATTTGCTTTTTGATCCTTCAAAATGCCAACAAATCAAAATCAACCCAGAACTTTCAATTGGTTGTTAGAACATGATGCTGGTTTTACATGTATTCTCATTTCACATTAGATGGATTCGTCAACAAACAAAATTGTCGCATTTAGGGAGAAGAAAATTCCCGATTTTTTGGCTGGTGGAATCATTTGGTTTATTTTTCTTCAAAGATGCAAATGGAAGACCTGTTACTGTCAATGGAGAGCGCTATAGATAAATGATTGAAGATTTTTTGAAGCCTCGAATTGAAAAAATATAGGCAATATATCTCTATATTAAGCAGGATGGAGCTACGAGTCACACAACACATACAGACACGGAGTTATTGCGGTCTAAGATTCCAGCTCGATTAATTTCACGTAATGGTGACATAGACTGGCCATTTAAATCATGCGATTTAACACAATTAGGTTTTTGGGTTTTTTAAAAAGTAAAGTCCATATCAATAAGCCAACAACAATTGCACGGACTGAAATTGATGAACTTAACGCGGTAATGTGTGAGCGAGTACTTCAAAATATCGATGCTCGTGCACCAGAAAAGATCGAAGTATTAACATGTTTTATTAAAAAAAAATAAAAAAAAAACATCTAGGCGCGACTTTAGAAAGAGCCTTTATTTTCTTCGTCCTTTTATTATTACTGCTTACTATTTGATCATTTGTCTTTTTTGTGTTGCTGAATTCTCCGACATACGTTCATACTTCATCAAGCTATCAAAATAAATAAACGTAAAGCAAATCGGTTTTTCTTGATTTTATAAAACGTTCTTACGATCTTTTTTTTTTTTTGCTTGATATGGAGGTTGATAAATACCACCCTCCCTGAATAAGTTAATTCACGTGTTACTATATAAAATAACAAAATCTTATGAATACTTATTTCGCTCTGCAAAAAAATTTCGCAAAATAACTACTGTTAAACTAACGGAGTAATATCATATGCATGTTTATTTCTTTTCAACTTTAATGCGCAGCTGTACGATAATTTTGTTGGTGCCAAGAAGCCTTGAGCCTCCGGCATATTAATGAGTGCCTCGTAACAATCCGTATTTAAGCTAAATTTGCTAATATTAGACTTGTACTCGTATGGGCACACGCTCCGGGGCGAAACATTGTCGTAGCTAGCACGCGGTTCTCGAATCTCGATATTCATAAGCTACTTGGAGAACTTATGATCAATTAACCGTCAATCGGATTGACCACATTGCGCTTAACGCAAAGCACTATTTCAGTATTACGGATGTCCGAACGTTCTGAGAGGCCAGCGTCGGCTTGGACCATTACTTTGTTGTAGCCAAGGTATGGTCGTATCAACATCGCAAAGGCGATGTAGCGACGGCTACAATCACAAGAGGTCACCATTTCCTTTTCCGATCTCTCTTAATCTTTTAAGAGGTCCTTTGTGACAACACATTTAGCTTATCAAGATACAAACAAAGCAGCGTTGTGTAGAAGCACTAGAGTTGTTCACAGCTCTACAATATGAAAAGAGACGAGCATTTTCTTTAGGAGGAATAAGGAAAAAGAAGCATGAGAAGCACGTGGTCAAGGAAATTGACAGATGCTAATCCGGGAATAAATCGGAAAAAAACCAAAACCGACAAAACTGTAGAGACGAGCAGTCGCCGTCAATGCTGAAGATTTGAATAGAGCATATCTGCACTGTATAATGGCGATGACAAACCAAATACCGGTTTCAGGCAGAATGCACAAAAGTTACGTAGCCAAGAGTACATCTATCTCTGTGTGTTGGCGATTTTTAACAATTTTAGAAATGGATTTAAATTTGCAACAACGAACTTGTATTAAATTTTGCTTAAGAAACGGACATAATGGTGCGCAAACATTGGAAATGTTGGAAAAGTGTTTCGGCAACGATTCTCTAAAGAAAACGGTCGTTTACCAGTGGCACGAGCGATTCAGAAGTGGTCGTGACTCAATCGAAGATGATGAACGCAGTGGCAGACTATCGACATCGTAAACCGACGAACTAAAAGAAATGTTGGTCAATAACCGCAAATCAACCATCATAGAGATAGCGGAGGACTGGAACATTGCCTATGGATCCGTCCATAGGCCACAAGACCTCAATTTTATACAGAAATGAGACCGTGTTGACGTCGCAAAAGAGATGATTTGCGAGGCTGAATCCGATCCCACATTCATCAAAAGGATCATTACTGGAAACGAGACGTGGGCTTGTGAGTACGACACGCAATCCAGACCTCAGGCAATTGAATGGCGTTCACCAAATGAGCCGAGACCAAAAAAACCCCTTCGTTTTCAGTCAAAATGAAGGCAATGATCACGGTTTTCATGGATTACTAGGTGGAGTGAAAAGTAAACTCCTTGACCGCCAGAATGCGCTGCTCCTGCAAGTGCCTTGAAGTCCGTTCATATTTAGGCACACATGCCAAATTTCAGTGCGATACTGTCTTTTATTTTGTTTTGACAGCTGATTGTTTTTGACGTGTTTGTCATCATGTTGAGTATGGACAAAAACGATTTTCGTTCTCTCATAAAACATTATTTTTTGAGAGGCAAAACGGCGACGGAAACAAAAGTTGGATAAATATTATGGGGCTAATGATCCGTCAAATTACACCGTCAAATATTGGTTTCGAGAGTTTCGTGGTGGCCGAAACTATACTACCGATCAAGTCCGCAGCGGCAGGCCCTCCGATGCGGTTACAGAGGACAATGTCAAAAAAATACGTGAAATGGTGTTGGCTGACCGGAAAGTGAAGGTGCGCGAGCTAGCAGATACCACAAAGATTAGTACTGAGTGCACACGCCATATTTTGGGAAATATTCTGCATATGAAAAAGTTATCCTGCCGCTGGGTGCCGCGCATACTCACTCCTGACAAAAAACACGAACGCGAGAGCACTTCAAAAGAGTGTTTGGACTTGTTGATGCGGAATCGGGGGGACTCTTGGCGTCGATTGGTAACTGTTGAACACCAGAGAACAGAAAGTGTGCCCGGCAATGGACTGAGACTGGCACGAGTGGTTCGAAGCGGCTGAGGGAGGCTCGATGAGTCGGAAAGGTTATGGTGTCGGTTTTTTGGGATTGTCATGGCATACATTCATTGTAGACTACCTCCAAAAAGAAAAAACCATCAATAGATAGTATTACTTTGCGTTATTAGAGCAATTGAAGGCCGAAATCGCTGCAAAACGGCCTCACATGAAGCGAAAAAAAATTTGTTTTTGCAAGACCATGCACCGGCGCACAAGAGCATCGCAACCAAGGCTAAAATCAATGACTTACGGCACCAATTGCTGTTGCATCCACCGTATTCGAACGGTTTGGCTCCATCGGACTATTATCTCTTCCCAAACCTCAAAAGATGGCTTATCAATAAAAAATTCAGCTCACGCGAGGAAATCATCGACGCCACGAAGGAGTATTTTGCAGACCTTCCGGAAAATTATTTTTCGGACGGGATCAAGAAGTTGGAAAATCGCTAGAATAAGTGTATCAAACTAAAAGGGGACTATGTTGAATAAAACAAAAAAATTTAAAAAAAATTTTTTTTTTCATTCCCAAGGAGGTTACTTTTCACCCCACCTAGTACAACGGTGTAGTGCATCATGAATTTTTGCCTGAAGGCCAGACAGTAAATCAAAGAGTATTATTTGGCCGTTGTGAAACGTTTGCGTGGAGCAATTCGCTGAAAGAGAATCAGAATTATGGGCAGAAAACTCGTGAATTTTGCACCATGATTACGCACCGTCGCACAGTGCCATCACTATTCGTAATTTTTTGACGAAAAATGCAACAAATACCATCCAACAGTCACCGAATACACCTGATTTGGCTCCCTGTGACTTTTTTCTGTTCAATCGAGTTAAAAAACCACTACGGGGAACGCGTTTTAGCAGCCGATAAGAAGTAATGATGGAAAAATCGCAGGAAGCACACAGACATACCGAAAACCGAATATAAAACATGTTTCGAGGATTGGATCAAGCACTGGCATAAGTGTTTTGTAGTTGATGAGGATTACTTTGAAGGGGATATGATAGATTTGGATTTCTTTAATTTCATTCTTGAAAGAATAGGGCAAAACTCACGTGCCAACACAAGAAGTTTTTTAAAAGTCCGTCCAATTACTCACATACGCCAGATGTCAGTGGCGCTTTAGCGAGTATTGAGATGGAAGCGGCCAAGATGAGTTTAACAGTCAATGAGGGTAAGATCAATTATAAAGTGTCAACAAAAAAGACCACCTAACACCAACGTCTCGGTCAGAACGTCACCCTCGAGAGATATAACTTAGAGGTTTCAACGGCCTCGCTGCACTGAAAGCCTCGGTTCCCACTAGATCACCAAAATCAAACATTGGAGGGAATTTATTACAAATACTGCGTGCTGCCGACATCGTATAGTATCGGGCATAGCACCCTGGCGTAAGATCGCGGAGTTTACAAATTTGTTTGTTTTATACACTTTGAAAATAAAATAAATAACTTAGAGGTTGTTAAGGACTTTGTTTAACTTGGCTCCGCTATCAATTGAAAAGTTTCCCTATAGTCTATATAGCCTATATAGCCTATAGTCCCAGTCCTGCTTTTTTGGCGCAGAGGCATGGGCTTGATCGAATATGGGTTTTAATGACGTTTGCCTGCACTTACATATAACATTAGAACTGCTCCCGAAATCAGAGATGAACAAGTCAGGGTAAAAAACGAATACGGCTAACATAAAGGCCCTTAGCTTTTTAATTTCTCAGCAAATCACTAACGACACTAACACTATCAAATTTCTATATCAAAGAAGTATGGTCTGAGAAGATGGTGGTACCGAACTGTAGGTGGACAGCAGAATTCGCAAATTCAAAGCTGCGTTCGGTATACTATCTGAAATCTGCAATATCAATAATTTCAGCACGACATTCAAGTTGACACTGTTCCGATCAAATATGGAAACATTGCTACTTTACTTGGAAAGTGACCAACACCACCACAAGGAAGCTAAATTATATATGAAATAGAAATAAATAGGTCAATAACTAATCGATCTTAAAATACGGAAGAGAAAGTTGCAGTTAATATGTCACACCTAAATGCGAGAAGAGATTTCAATGGAATCAACTTACTCAGATCAGATCGGCAGAATCTGCCGCTGGAGGCGAACACGGAGAAGGACAGTCGATGAGCAATCCAAATTTTTGGACACTACTTCCAGTGAACTCAGGCACATTGCAGAACTCCTAATACGATGACGCGTTGGCTTTATAGATGCCCCATCCCTATAGTTTAATTCATTTTAATTTAGTCAAGTCGGCAGTCAGCTGAGTGGCGAGCAGGCGACGAACCTCGTCCAAAACGACCAAAAACTCAACAGTCGGCTGGCAAGGTTATGGCATCCGTATTTTGGGATACACATCGAATAATTTTAATCGACTATCTCCAAAAGGGGCAGACTATTAACAGCGACTTTTGCATTGCGTCGTTGGGGCATTTGAAGGACGAAATCGGAGAAAAACGGCCGCATTTGAAGAAAAATAAAGTGCTGTTTCATTAAGACAATGCACCGTGTCACAAGTAGATGAAAACGATAACAGAATTGAATGAATTCGGCTACGAATTTCTTCCCCACCCACCGAATTCTACAGATTTGGCCCCCAGCGACTATTTCCTGTTTGCAGACCTCAAAAGAATGCTCGCCGGGAAGAGATTTAAGACCGATGAAGAAGTAATTGCCGAAATAGAGGCCTATTTTGAGGCTAAACCGAAATCGTACTACAAAACTGGTATCGAAAGATTGAAAAATCGTTTCAATCAGTGTATCGTCCTCGAAGGCAACTATATTGATAAATAAAGTTGAATTTTGCAGGATCCAATGGTATTTTTTTTTTTTGTCCAGGATATGTTCTACAATTCTGCTTGGTACTGGGAAGTACATTTATACTTGATGTGTTTTATGCTCAAGACTCCCAAAGCCGTTTTTGATCTGAACAACAAATAACTTTGAAGGTCTAGTGGCCTTCAGTTTCCATAATCTGAGATTTTGTTTGAAAATTGGGATCGGCGAAATACTAATGCGATCTTACTGTCCTCATATTATAGGATAAACTTTGGATCTGGACAGAAAATTAAAGATCATATGGCGGGTGAGAAAGATTAGTTTTAAAACTAGCACGTCTTTATATAAACATAAAAAAGCCGATAAAAATAATATTTTTAAAGGTACGCAAACATTCTTTCGATATAAAACAGGAACATCAGCAAATTTTCTTTTTCAGTGAACAGGTTTTGTCCTTGAGTTGAAGTCGTGTGTTATTACGTTAGACTTGGTAAAAATTACGGTTATAGAAGAAAATTTGGCAACAACAGAAAAATTTTAGTTCGTAAACAGAGGCGTATTTTAAAGGAAGGCATAATGTCACATTCGCTGATATTCAAAGAAAATTTGTTCTTCCTATCCCAGCGAGGAGGCACCGATAGAAGTCTACAACACCATAAACGTTTCAAATAACTTCCGCTCGATCAAGCTCATAAAGATGCGCGGCTTGAGTTTGCGAGAAGTCATATAACCTGGACAGAAGGATGGCATAGGTAATGTTATACCGCCCCGATGGTTTTTCATATTATTCTCATGATTTGCGGACATTTCAGCAGGTCAAAATAAGCAGACATACCTGGGAAGGTTCCACACAAATCGCGTGGTTACCAAGAAAAGTTAACACTTCTTTTTATCATACATCGATGTGCTAGATCTCAATGTAGTGAGCATGCCCGAAGAGTTTTTTCCAGGAAATTTCATATTCCAACAGGATAACGCGTCAGTCCACAACGCAAGGTCGGAAAATGAACGATTTTCGCAAAACAATATCGAAGCAATGAAGTAGTCGGCTCGAATTCAACACCTTAGGTAGATATAGTAGGTAGATGAAAGTGGCTGTGGGAAAGACCAACCCACTTAGGGCTTTTCGCGTGATGCCACGATCGGATCTTTGATTCTTTATTCATGGAACGAAATTTGAGTTTATGATAAGGTGTAAGAGACTATTAACATATATATTTTTTAGATTGTCATTGTCATTGTCAAAGAAAGCTCCTAAGTAAAGATTTCTTCTCTGGGAGAGAGCTGAACATGTACAGAGTAGGGGGAGGATTGTCTCCTCGTTCTCCTTGTCCAAGCAACTTCTACAGAAATCCTTTGTAAAAGCGCCAAGATTTCTTGCATGCTTGCCTATAAGGCAGTGTCCAGTAATGATACCTATGATGTCACCTGAGATGTTTCCTGTTTAGAAGGATCAGATTCTTAGAGCGATTCAGGTCCAGCTCTGTCCAGATATGTTTGATCGCTAGACATGTTGGTCCAGCAGTCCACACAATCCTTAAAGCCGACTAATCGCTTGGTTGTACCCAACGATGTTCTAAAGAATTTTGTAACCCTTATGTGACAAGGTAATATTCGTATATCATATATCCTGAATGGAGAATATTCAACGTCGTTTTATTCGATTTGCCCTTCGAGGAATACCCTGGGATGACCCCTTTATCTTACCTCCCTATCGTGACCACCTCAAATTATTCAACCTGAATACCCTCAAAAAACGTAGACATAGCTGACATTCTCTTCAGTCATCGACTGCTCTCTGGTTCTGTGGATTGAGCTTGCCTTTACAATTCTATTTTTTTCGACACTAATCCTTGTAATTTACTCTGTTCTCGTCTCTTCTATATTTCAACCCATTGCACCTCTTATAGTTCCAAGAAACCAATCTTCCGCATGCTCCGTGGGTCAACTCAAACCTCCCCCTTTTTGATTTTAACCTAAGCACTACCCGTCTTAAACTTGATCTTCTCCACCATTCCCGTACTTCCTGAACCGTAATTGTTATTAGTTTTTAAGTTCTTGTTTTTAAGTGAGATTAAGCTTATATTAAGCGACATAAATGCGGGTGTCAGTCCCCACCGAAATTAAAATTAAGGTCTGTACTTTGATTAGCATCCAGTTTTAACATTGATTTGCACGTAGCGATTGGTATACCTATGATACCCTATTCCGATAGAATAGGTAGAGCGGTTCCAATTTTGGCGAGTTCGTCGGCTCTACAGTTTTCTGGAATGCCTTTGTAGCCCGGAACCAAACAAAGGTAAAGGTTGAATTGCTCTGATATTTCCGTAACAAATGATCGGCATTTAAGGGCGGTTTTAGGATTTACTGAGACTGGGTCCAGCGACTTGAAAACGGCCTGACTATCCGAAAAGATGAGGATATCCTTTGCAGATAAGCAGGTGCTTAGATTTAGATTATTTGAGAAAACACTGCCACCAACCCCACTATCGATTTTAGATCCAATTGCGTAGAAGTGGATTGACTTGTCCCCCATGAAAGCATCTACCTCCCAGAAGGATCTAGAGTTCCTCTCTTACATGAAAGTATTATCAAACCATAATCGATGTGTAATCGATGTTTTCTGTGAGGATTCCTAATATATTAATACTATTACTTAGCGTAACCAGGAAATTATTTGTCCACTGTGTAGTCGCTTAAAGGCGAATAGCTGTAGTCGCAGCTGCTTGTCTGCTGAAGATATCGGAGAGTGTCAAGTGAAATTTAATATCTAATGCCGCGGAGGGAGTAAAACGAAGGGCTCCGCTTATGCATAGACATGCTGTCCTTTCGACTCTGTTTAGTTTGCTGCAGTTGACTGAATTGTCTAAGCCCGCTTACCAGACAACAACGCCGAAGGTGAGTATCGGTCTTATGACCAAGAGTTTCAAACCTTAACCCCATCGAAAATTTGTGGGGGTTCTTGCACGTACGGTTAACTCACATGGCGGACATTTCCACCACGTCAATCAGCTTAAAGAAGTTATCCGAGAGGTTTGGTCACTCCAATGAGCTTCAATAAGCTTAAAAGCCTTACATTATCAAAGTCAAACTGTCTTACAGATATGCTAGCCAATATACATATGTAGGAAGCCATACTCTTTATTAAGAAGTTTTATTTTCAAAAAATTCCAGCCATATAAGGAAAAAGAGTGAAAACCTTCATGTGTTCCAAATACAATTTCCTAAAATTTTTCATCGTTTTTTGTTCATAATCGAATTTACACTACTGTATGTACATACATACATATGTAGATATGTGCATTTGCTACTGACTGTGCCATTCACAGTGGTTATCAGCGCCGTTCTGCCCGCTGTTCCTAAAAATGAGAGCCGACGAATACAAAGCAAATTTAAAAACACCTGTTTTCTTACACCTTTCACTATCGTTTAAATTTTGAAATTCTCACTTGCATCCTCCCACCTAATTGTCTATTTTGTCTTAATCTCATTCCAAAGTTGAAGTTATGTCCACCCACATCACGTAAATGCATTCGCCCATAAAAGAATCCCTCTAAGCAACAACTCCACCCCTTCTCCACCTTGAGAAAAAAAAAATAAAATAAAAAATTCCAATAAATATTAACCCAATAACAACTGATCAATCAGCAAATAACATCCTGCCTAACACTTTCACACAGTGTGCCTGCCAGTGGCGGCAATGCTCCATAAACATCCCATCTCCAGCGTTACAAAGAAATAAATATCATATCGGTCAATCTACGTACCGCAGCCTTCCTTACTCTCTGCAGAACTCGTAGGTGCCTATGTAACCTTGTACAACTATCTCTGGTACCACGAAAAAAATCTCCCGAAAAGAATCACAAAACGCGCAGATAAAACTAAGAAAATTCACAGGCAATTTGTAAATTCCTTAGAAAATATAAACAGATAACAAATTAGCAGTCAGTGTTCAAATGCTCCTAACGAGAATAAGGGTGAGGACGAGGACGTCGACGACGACGAAGACTACACCAACCACGAGGTAGACAACGATGGTAGAGAAAAGTAACGCACAGCACCACCCCAAAAACGTTCATCTACCGGCATCAGTGCCAGAACCAGCACCGACTATGTAACAGACATGAACTTCTGGTACCACACCACACCACACCACCAGCATAAGATAAATAAAACCTAATAAATAAAATATCGAGGGGTTCCGCTGCCATCGGGGTGTGCCTGTATGCTGTTGTACTGCTCTGGTGGAGTACCAGAAGCAAAACCCAGTAAAACAAAGGAGCAGATGAGCATCGCTACAATCAGAAAAAGGCCCACAACAAACTGAGCAAACCGAATAAAACGAGCAAAACTCATCTCGAAAAGAAGAAGCGTAACAAAATAAAACGAACAAACATAGAATAAGAAAAACAGTCCCGAACTCGAACCTGGACAGACAGCCAAAGTCCTGAATCCTGACTCCTCGAATCACGATGGCAGATTGTTCTTTTGATTTGGATTGGAGGAGTGGGGGGGGGGGGGAGTCCTCACCCCTTCATCTTTAGAGAGTCATCGTCGTTTTATTCTTGGACGCCAACATCCACGTCCTCGCCATTATCATCATCATCATCATCATCATCATCATCATAATCGTGGTCGTTTTGCATTGTAACACTTTCACGGCTCGTTGAGTTCAAGATGAGTTTGTTGGATGTAGCTGGTGGCTGGTAGTTTACACACGTACTATATCTCAGGCTTAAGCAGGTCTCTGGTCTAAGACCGCGCCAAGATTTAACTCGTACGATAGTGCGAGTATTGTGCACGCGATTCTACCGAATAACAAAAAGGATGCGAAAAAAGCGCATCAAAATCGCGCGCGATCTCTTCCCCCAGCCCATGTGGTGAAACGAACTAACTTTTTAACTACCTCACCTATGTGCTGGATGCATCACCATCATCATCTGTATAATCGTCAGCATCATCATCTTATTCGCACTGGACTTGTGCACATCCCAGAAGCGCGCACTTCCACATTGCACTTGGCAGTATTGTATCCAAATCCAATCGTATCCAATCGTATCCAATCGTATCCAATCGAAGGAGTCTAAATCGGAAAATTAAACTCGACCAGAGATGGTCATGCTAACTACTAACAGGTAACTGGCAACTGGTGGCTCCTCGGTCGATCCAAATTGGATTGACTTTAATGAGAGCACAGCAGAGCCCAGCAGATGGGTTGTGGTTTTAATGGAAAACCAGGTAAGCGTTCAGCACTGAAAGATTGATTTATCAGCAATGCAGGATCTATCGTTTATTTGACAGTGAAATAGCCAGAGCAAATCATTGCCGCGCTTGTGCAAATTGTTTGTCCGTGAAGTTAAAAATAATTGAATACTTAACGTTCACGCTACCAAGAGATGAAGACGTGCACAGCGATCGCAGTGAACTGGGAAGTGATACATTCATAATGTCCTCTATATTTACGATTTCTGAACGCTTCGAAACAACTGCATCGCTGGCAAGTTCAACTAAGAAACTTCTTTTAAAAGGGTTGCTTAAGCTATGGATGCTTATGAGAATATACCCCTGTAGAATTTGGAGTGGTACCGCCTTCCGTTCGTCGATACCATATGAGCCAGAAGAGTTGGTATTCTTGAAGATTCTCAAATGGCTCGACATCCTGTACAAGGCATCTACTTGTGCTTTCCTATTATTTGCAAGGAAGGAATACAGAGAAGTATCTGGAATGAGCACCAGATAGCACAAAGGACTCAATTATAGACAGATTTAAAGATTGACGACTCTGGAGATAACAGGATCCGCTTCAGTTGATGTAAAAAAAAAAAAAACAATTATACGCCAATGGATGGATCGGTGTATTCGAATTAAACGTCTACTGCTTGGAAGACCCTGATATATGTTTGGTGTAATGCAGCTGATAAGTTCCCCACTTTTTGCAACAGAGATGTCAATTCAAGTCAAGGCGCTACAGCAAAAAACAGAACATACGGTGACAAAGTTCTACTACATCTGCGGGCGAAAATTGATCTCCTCACCTTCGAAGCTGAGAAATATCGTACTTCTGTCCCATTTATTTATAGAATTTGGATTCACGCATTTTTTCACTAGAAGCGTAGTCTAGATAAAGTTCGGTAAGATAAGGTTAGGTTGGGTTAGAGTGGCTGTTGGCATAACCAATCTACTTAGGCTTATTGGCCCATTGTGATGCCATGTGGATCTCTGACCCTCCTGCTCTTGGAACCAATTTGAGCTTCCGACGAAGCGTAGGAGCTTGTAAACGTCTACCATATATAATTAGATCGCTTAAGTCATCGTAGAAGAAAGCTCCTAAGTGGAGAGTGGAGAGAGCTTATGCAGAAGTCGTTTGTAGCATAATCGCGCCAATAAGCCATGCTTCACAATTAATTCTCTTCGTAATATCGAAAGATAACTTAATATTGTAAATTGCTAAGAATTGGAGAACAAAAAGCACCTCGCGATCATAAATCCTTGAACAGGAATTCAGATACTTTCAACGAATTACTGGTGTATCAAGCGTGTTCCGAGAAGTGAAGGGCCAATCAGTCCAGGTTCCACCTACTTATGTTTAACAACAAGATTTTTCCAAACGTCTTGACTATCAAAGGCTTCACTCCAGTTTGCTTAAGACTTCTTTCACTTATGTGAACTTGCTGCACAATTTTGTACCTCTGTACGGTTCCGAAATTGCTGAAGACCGAAACCTTGCAGTTGATGTTGTACGCTCAAGATCTACAAGCCATCCTAGTATTGTAGTTGAATTTTAATTTGTTTAGTTCGTGGTTACACCTTTTCCTTTTGCGTCAGTCCAGACTAAATTAAAGTGTGTTCTCCTGATAATGTCAAAATCGTCTATCAAAGCCAATTGCTAGATGGACTTTAGGAAGAACGGGTTAACTTAACTCGGTCCCTTTTCCTTTCGGCTGCTTCATTGTGTTTGAAAGTCCTCAGAGGACAGATCCTAAAATTCTGACTTCTTTCACTTATGTGAACTTGCTGCACAATTTTGTACCTCTGTACGGTTCCGAAAATGCTGAAGACCGAAACCTTGCAGTTGATGTTGTACGCTCTAGATCTACAAGCCATCCTAGTATTGTAGTTGAATTTTAATTTGTTTAGTTCGTGGTTACACCTTTTCCTTTTGCGTCAGTCCAGACTAAATTAAAGTGTGTTCTCCTGATAATGTCAAAATCGTCTATCAAAGCCAATTGCTAGATGGACTTTAGGAAGAACGGGTTAACTTAACTCGGTCCCTTTTCCTTTCGGCTGCTTCATTGTGTTTGAAAGTCCTCAGAGGACAGATCCTAAAATTCTGACTTCTTTCACTTATGTGAACTTGCTGCACAATTTTGTACCTCTGTACGGTTCCGAAAATGCTGAAGACCGAAATCTTGCAGTTGATGTTGTACGCTCTAGATCTACAAGCCATCCTAGTATTGTAGTTGAATTTTAATTTGTTTAGTTCGTGGTTACACCTTTTCCTTTTGCGTCAGTCCAGACTAAATTAAAGTGTGTTCTCCTGATAATGTCAAAATCGTCTATCAAAGCCAATTGCTGGATGGACTTTAGGAAGAACGGGTTAACTTAACTCGGTCCATTTTCCTTTCGGCTGCTTCATTGTGTTTGAAAGTCCTTAGAGGACAGATCCTAAGATTCTGAAATGATCTTAGGTGAGACATCGTTCTAAGAGCAAGTGTGGAGAACAACGGAATAGATTTTTGGAATATATTGTTTGTCACAATAGTGACACCGAACTTGCGATCCTCTCGACTGCTTTCGGGCAAGGATTTTGAAACCACCATTATTTTTAAATCCTACTACGTCAATTAAAATAGTTACTACAGCTCGTTCCATGACATTTTTTTAAAACAACAACATTGGAACGTAGAGGAAATGTTAAAGAGTGGCAAGTATTACGATGAACAGAAAACTATGCTGCAAAATTTTCTTTGAGAAAAATACAATCAAAGAACAAGTCTACTATGTTCCTTTTAATGAAGTTCATCAGCATTATGATGAAAGATATATAGTTCAAGAGAAAAGGCCCCTACAATACCAACACGCACCAAATCAAAGCTTAGTATATGCAGTTACAGATCCAGATACAGTAGTGTCTCTTAAGGGACATATTTCATATTTCGATAACAAACTTCAATTTCAAATGAATATCTCAAATAGTTCTTGAGTTACAGTCTTCTAAAGAGTAGCCGCTCAGCGGTCAGAAAGTTATTGTTGACTCTGTTGACATTATAATACGATTCCGGTGTCTACAGTTGACTTTCAGGTATACAGAAGAAAATTCAGAGACAAATTTAACAGTTTGTAGAGATGGCAGTTGACAACTATCCTGAAGCTTACGAAGTATGGCTCTTACTACAAGATGATTGCGACATACGATGTCGGTCCCAGAAGATGGACCGGCCTGAGACGGCGGTAGTTGTTTGAAAATATTACTGTATTGAAAATTAAGCAGTCTATAAAGCATATGTTTCAAATTTGAAAGCGCTACGTTGTTTAGTATTTGTTCGGCAGCCATCAATAGTGAACGTTGTCAGCGAATTTTTGAAAATGGAGAAATTTGGTCATTGTTATGTGATACAACACTTTTATTTGAAAAGCCTCAGCCCAACCAATATAAAAGCTGATCTGGATTCTATTCTGGGTGAGTCTGCTCCTTCGTTTACAACAGTAAGATTTTGGATTGCTGAGTTTAAACGAGCTAACGAGGTGACGACTCCAGAAAAGGTGAAGAAAATCCACAAAGCGGTACAGGATGATCGTCGACTGAAAGTGCACGAGCTAGAAGACATTGTAGGCATTTCAAAAAGTGCGGTACATCGCATATTATTTGAAAATTTGGACATGAGAAAGCTGTGTCCAAGATGGGTGCCGCGTTTGCTCACACTCGAGCAAAAACTGTGTCGTGAAGATGTTTCAATTAATTGTTTAGCGAAGTTTCACAGCAACAAAGCAGAATTTTTGTGCTGTTTCATAACAATGGATGAAACATATTGGGTATGTAATTTAATTCGTGCGGTTTTTTTTTTTTCAAAATTTGAACGTTTATTTAAGAAAAACATGTACAATATTGTTATTCAAAGTATTGCCCATCTGAAGCTATGAAATTTTTCCAATCTTTCTGGCAATTTGTGGACCCCATCCCAAAAGAACTGCGCCGGCTTGGCAGCCAAGAATGAATCAAGCCAATTTTTGATATTCTGCTCTGATGTTAACCGTATTTCAGTGAGGGCGTTCTGCATCGACCGGAACAAATGGTAGTCAGAAGGGAAAAGGTCTGGGCTATAAGGCGGGTGGGGTAAGACTTCCCATCCACTGTATTCCAAATAGTTCTTAACCGGAATAGCAACGTGGGGCCGAGCGTTGTCATGATGAAAAATTATTGCCTCGTCTCTGGTCGTATATTCCGCGCATTTTTCGGCTACTGCTCTCTTCAAACGGATTAATTGTGTTCGGTAGCCTTGTCCATTGATGGTTTCACCCGGTTTTAGCAGCTCATAATACAGTACACCCATCTGATACCACCGAATACAGAGCATTACCTTCGCGCCATGGATATTCGGCTTTGCCGTTGATTTGGCTAGTTGGCCAGGTTTCACAAATGACTTCCTTTTGTGGCGTTCCAGCAGCATTTCGGACATGCAAAACCACCTTTCGACGTCTCTCGGCTTGAGTTCATGTGGAACCCAATTTCCTTGCTTTTGAATATTACCAGCTGCTTTTAAACGTTTTGAAATGGCTGCTTGAGTGACACCCAAAGATTCTGCGAGTTCTTCTTGTGTTTGGCAACAATCTTCATAGAGTAATGCTTCCAGTTCTTCATCTTTAAACTTTTTTGGCTGCCCAGGATGTTCATCGTTTTCCAAGCCAAAATCACCACTTTTAAATCGTGCAAACCACTTTTGGCACGTTCGCTCAGCTAGCGCATGTTCACCATAAACTTCCACCAAAACACGATGACTTTCGGCAGCAGTTTTCTTCATATTAAAGTTATGAAGAAGAACTTCCCTCAAAAACACTTTTTCAGGCACTGAATGATTGTTGTTTACGCTTCAAATGAATGACATATACTGAAATGACGTACAATGACAGTAGCTTTCCAACGCATGTTCTAATGGAATAATAGCAATGGAATAATACAAGTTACGCCGTCTCTTAGCAAACCGCATTAAGTTATAGACCCAATAAGTCCATCATTTTACACCCGACACAAAAGAACAATCAGAACACTGGATTCAAAAGGGAGAACCGGCTCCAAAGAAGTCGAAGACCGTTTCAATTTTTTGGGATGCGCGTGGGATAATTTTCATCGACTATCTTGAAAAAGGAAAAACTATCAACGGCCAGTATTTTGCGAACTTATTGCAACGTTTGAGCGAAGAAATCAAGCAAAAACGGCCGTATTTGGCTAAGAAGAAAGTGTTGTTTCATCAAGACAATGCACCAGCTCACAAATCCGTTATTGCAATGGCCATTTCTGGCTCAATGGATACGTTAATAAACAAAATTGCCGTATTTGGGCTGATGAGCAACCCGAAGAGTAAGAAGAACTACCATTAAATCCATTAAAAACAACGGTATGGTGTGGTTTATGGGCTGGTGGAATCATTGGTCTATATTTCTTCAAAAATCAGGCAAATCAGAATGTTTCCGTCAATGGTAACCGTTATCGCGCCATGTTAATGGACTATGTGCTTCCTGAAATTCAAGCACATGATCTCGGCGAGCTCTGGTTTCAATAAGACGGCGCTACGAGCCATATTGCGCGTGAAACGATGAACTTGTTGAGATATAATTTTGGTGAGCACTTAATTTCACGTTTTGCTACGGTACATTGGTCGCCTAGACTGTGCGATATCACATCTTTGGACTATTTTCTCTGGGGATATGTTAAGTCTCAGGAATAAGCCAGCTACGATTAACGCTTTGGAAGCCAACATTACTCGTGTTATCCGCAAGATACCAGTCGCTATGCTCGAACGAGTCGGACAAAATTGGACCTTCCGAGTGGACTACCTCAAACGTAATCGTGGATAACATTTACAAAACATTTTCAAAAAGTAAATGCCATGAATTGTTCTTTTAACTGATAATAAAAATTTTAAGTTCACTTTCAAATTTATGTATTTTATTTTACATTATAAATCAAACCTAACGATGAATCACCCTTTACATGAAAATTAAACCAATGCGTGCGTTGCGGGGACGACGCAATGCACGTGTTTGTCGTACTATATATCATTTTACCGTTGGACACCTACATTTGCTAACAAAAGTTTTATTATGTACGATCGCCGGACTGCCCGTATCGCAATGCATGCACCGTATTCCCCGTGCTTACGTTGGACACAGCGTGAGGGTCGGCGACCTTTACTAATTGCAAGAAGGCTGTTATGGTATTCTGAAAATGATGGACATATATAGTATGAGTTGAGGGAAAAAAAAGAACAGTTTCTTCCATAATGAGCTTGAAACTTATGAAGGTAATTGGTGATTGAAAAATTGGCATCATTAACCAACCTTTTGAAGTAGCAAAAGGTTTATCAGTGTCAAACAGGAATGAGCCCGGAACCAAAGGGTAATGTTCCTTACAGGAATTTCGACGTGGAATAAGTTTTATGGGTCCTTTGCTTCTGATGTTAGGTAATATCCGTAATAAGTAGTTTATCTGAAAGAAATTACCTATTTAAGGAAGTGTTCACTTTCACAAATTTAAATCAGTCTCAAGTCCTTTCAAAAGACCCTGAACACATTTGAGCACCCAAATGAAATTTCTTGAGAGACATTTCTTCTTCCAATGCAATTCCACCGTGCAAATACGATCATTGCAAAACATTTAAGTAGTTCGTGATTAATTTACACCTTTGCTAAGATTCACAAGTCTAGATACAACAAGGTAGGTACTTGGAAATTCTTTTGCTTAATACAATAGAAAACAAAACCAATTTCCAGGAGATCATCTATCCCTTGGATTTGGTTGCGGGGAAACAGAAAATCCTGAATCACAGATCAACGTAAGCTCATTCGTTGGCAATTCGACCGAACTTCTAAAACCTAAAAAAAAACCTCAATACCCGGACACACTTATCACCATCAATAATAGCGAAATTGTTTTCGGTGCAATTCGCACCTCATAAATCACGAATCGTGTCTAATTCCCATTATTTCGTGGCGCAGAGTAATAGCAACAGTAACAGCAACAGGACGGGCAACAGCAGCACCAGCGGCAATACCAATACCAGTTCCAGTCCCAACACCCTCATCAGCATCACCAACACCATCATCATCATCATCATCATCGTCGGTATCCACAATCCACAGCCGCCGAAATGCCGATAGAGGAGAGTTTGTGTTGCTAATCCGCGAACTATTTGTTCGACAATTGTCTGCTGCAGCCTCCACCTCTTTCAGGGCACATCAGCATTACATCAGTGGATTGCAGTGAACCGGTAGGTAGGTAGGTTGGTAGATACCTATGCATGCCAATGGTTCCATGGACGATATCTCACCGCGACAGCGTCAAGCAAACTGTTTGGTTATGTTGAGCAAACTTCCATAACCCTTTCGTCGACTCTCTACAGATACCCAAGATGCTGCGAGACTGAAAGACTGCACGTTTGGTCTTTAGGACCTCAGTCCAGCACCCCATAATCATCTGAAATCTTCTCAGAAAGCATTGTTGTACCGCAGGTACGTTTGTACGTAACTCTCTATGTGTTTACGTCCAAGTCCAGTCCATGTATTCCAAAGACAGTGTGAAAGAATGGTGTTGCGCTCTACCAGGGTGTTAATTTTTGTAGCCTTAAATATTTCTGTTATTACTGCGAACGTGTCGGTTCACCGGGGTCATGGTGTGAACTGTTTCCGTTTTTTTTTTTCTTTTTTTTTTCTCTTGTTTTGTTTTTTTGGTGCCTCCATCCTGCTTTCATGGTGATGTTGGAGCAACAATTTGTTGTGGCAAATTACCTGAACTGAACTGTGTGCAGTAGTGGAGATGTAGAAATGTAGTCAACAGAGTTTTGGTGTGGGTTTCTCAATCGCACGTCTGTCGGTGGTCGTTGTAGTCATCGATGGAACAAACTTCCAGCTACGGAAAATGATTGGCACGAAGTCGTACCTTCCAAGTCGTAGTCGTACGAAAAAATTCGTATGGTGCGGCGAAAGGCGCGAGGCTATCCTTCAAAGCATGTCAGTTGAGCTCACGATTGTTCAGCACAGCAGTTAGGAGTTACATTTTAATTATAAGCTCTACAGCCGGACTCAATGGAGTGTGAAGTTGAGTAGATCTTATGGCGCGCATGGGTGGGTAATTATTTTCTCGGTAGGCAAAAGTTTTATTGTACACAAGCCAGTGGCGAGTTGTCACTTTGACAATGTAATATAAATTGATAGCATTTACCAGGTACTTTGTTATTTAGTCTCAAAGGTCAAAATGTTTTTCCTTGTTAATTGGAAAGTAGTAGTATCATTAGGGGATCTCATTAACTTGACAATGCTCAGGTGATGGAGTGTCTAATTAGTTCGATATCCTAAGGAGATTATTGGGCAAGTAGGGAATGAAATAAAACAGATAGACAACTACAAAACATTCCTAGCTGCTCTCATCAAAACACTCCACGAAACAAACTCAGACTCATAGAATTTTAATTGAAACATCAACAATGCCAGAATACGCCTCAACGTCTCGTTGTTTATATGGGGACGTGGTGGTATCTACATGATCGAACTTCTAAACAGATTTACCACATAGTGATCGACGCCAAACACGACTCTAACAGTCAGGACCTGTGGAAGTTTCGATTGGCCAACATAATTTCGGATTAATGTCTGGACCGGAATAATGCGGATATGGAGTTGCCACCACTTCTGGATACTTTGGCAAGGTTTGAGCATTTCCTTTTCAGAAGAAACAAGAATAGGCAGGAGATGATGTAGGATGGAATTCATTGAATTGTAAAATCCTACTCTAGATGCCAAGTTGGAAAGGCCTGCTTTAAAGAATATTGTACTGTCTATATACAAAAAAACATCGTAGCGCAGTCACAGTCAATAAAAAAGAAGCGAGGAGCCGTTTAAAGTAAATGAGGATCTCTAACCCCAAACTGAAACCCGGCAAGACTACTTACTGGTGTCGAGAGACTCTTGGCTGATATTCGAAGGGACCTACATATTTGACATGAATGAGACCTTTCTTTATACAGTTTGTTGCTATAGATGATTCCATAAACGGATGTGATGAACATGCGGTTAAAATCGATTGGAGTCTGGATCAAATAATTTAAATGTGTTACTGGCGCGCTCCCAAACTGGTCTACAAAAACGCGTGAGGAGATGCTGTCTCCTAGAAATGTGTTTCCCCTTGATTTGAGTACTGCCATTTCCCAGGACTACAAGACCGTCTAGAACAATGCTTTAACTGAATTCAGTGTCACCGATTTCGAACAAATCACGAAATTGGTTCCGTGGGTGATGTGTCTAAATATGACAGAGCACTCGACGATGTCCAGACCTGCATGTCTGGAGCGGGTGTCATGAACGTCGAATTCATGAATATCAAGATTTCAAAGATATCAAGAAGATTGTCCTGAACATTACTTTGTTGTGTGGCATATAGCCATTTTCAAGCATAACAGAGTATTGGTCTATTTATTTCTGTCTGCTGACTAAACAAGAGCAAGACACAGTAGTGCTGAACTATTCGCCTG
Organism: Volucella inanis; assembly: GCA_907269105.1. Lineage (NCBI taxonomy): Eukaryota > Metazoa > Arthropoda > Insecta > Diptera > Syrphidae > Volucella > Volucella inanis. The sequence continues at coordinate 67,939,405 of OU026157.1, read as the reverse complement.
GTTTTGTTGATACCGACACGGCTATTTATATACAGAACATCTCTTGTGTTTACAGTGGACACCTGCCAGGATGACCCTATTCCAAGGAATGCCCTTACAAAATATGGTATACCAAAGTAGAATTTATGTGGGAGGCACAAGTTCCACCCTTGGTATGGGTCGTATCTTGCAACTCTACATTAGGTCAGAGACTTTTCCCGCGACTTTGGGTTTAAACCACAGCCACCATGATGCTCCCACAAGGGGGACTACCTCTAAAAGTCAGGTCCGAACCGAAATCCGGGGGGCTCCTGACTCCCATGGTACCGTGTTTTAAGTCTTGGTGACCGACCGTTTGTAACTGGTCAAATAGTAGTAACTCTCGTTGGTGTCATCTGAAAAGCGTTACGATAAAACCAGTACATTGCTTTGCCCATGTTTTTATTGGACAATGCATTGGTTGGCGAAGCCTTGATAATTGGGCATTGGCCCGGCTGTTTATGTACAAAAGGAATCTATGAACGAAGGTGTTCGAGATCCTTTCTATGACTCCCAAATGATGAGAATGATTCTCACTAATCAGCTTATTACGGCCAAGTTCTTGAGTGTTTTGAATGAAAGGGAATTTAAGTCTGGTCAATATATGGACTACTGCGCTCAGTTCCAGGTCTCAAAGTATTTTTAGTCTAAGTAAAGATTAGTTTAGAAGAGAGCTCTTTTATACGTAGTTTTCCAGGTTTGTTTTTCCGAGCCTAGATTTTTTATCATAAAATATACTTGTGTTGTTCTTATCTTGGATTCATCCGTGTAGGAATATGTCGATCCTCCTTAACTTGGACAGAATGTTTGTTTATATCTCTTGCGAATAAAAAAGACAAGTACCGACGTACGTTGGTCTTAAATGTTTGTAAGTTATGATCGATTAGGAAATAGACAGCTCGGCAGGGCATTCCATAAGAGAGTTGCACTGCTTAGGAACGAATTTTAAAGTACGTGCGAATGTGGGCTTGAGGGTTACTGATGAGTATTCATAGCGAGACGAGTGTTACGATTGGTGTTTGAAGGGCCGGAATGCTATGACGATTTCTATGGTGCACTGATTGTTGAAATAGCCATGAGGGTGCCAACTATGACTTTTATCGCACGATTCTGAATCCTATCCATATGTGGCGGACAAATGCGTTATATATTGAGGCTAGATCAGAGGGGGTGAAATATTTCTAACACGTGCTTCGGCATTTTAAGAGTAGTAATACCATCTAGAGTGTTAAGTTCTTAAAAAAAAACAAACATCACTTTGGGAAACCTAGACATTTCGCAGTATTTTTGACGACATCGAATATGTGGTACGCACATACCGAGAATGGAAAGTTTTTCGGTTTCAACCATGCAAGTGCCATTCATGGATAATAGCTGGGTGTTTGGATTTCGCTTTAACGACCGCAGACAACGGCCCCTCTATTGATATCTATTGATATCTCCAGTTGATTATGCTATTAAAATCGGAATTTAATGAGCTTTATGTAGGCTACTGTTGCCATTCTACAGTCAAAGACAGATGTGAGTCCGGGAACGAATATTGTAAGCACATTGGATAAAAAGTAGCAGATAAGAGATCATTGATGAAAATTAAAAAGAGTGTCGGAGACATAATGGAGCCCTGTGGGACACCAGCATTTATTTTGTGAATATCAGACTTGAAACCATCCAAGAGAACTTGAATTGAACGTTCCGAAATGTAATTTCTAATGCATTGAAGAAGAGAGTGCTCGATCCCAAAAGCATACATTTTCGACAAAAGAGCCTGCATTTCTTCTAATTTGGTAGTTTTTTTTTAGGGCAATTTACTATTTAGAAAAGGAGTAAAAGTTATATACCATATACCGCAGACACGTAAATACGTTTTAAACTTTAGAGTTTGATGGAATGCTTCACAACATCTAAAGTCTTTGGTGCAGCCGTTTCTCGTGTAGTGGATTAAGGTTATCAAAGGGTATTGTGATAGCAGTACGTTATATATATAAGCGCCATAGTTAAAATTGAGTACCCCTTCTTATCTTCTGGCAGCCATACTATTGTTCCCTCTTTCTAAGCTTCAGGCTTGTGTTTGGAATACGATTTACAATTCCCAAAATTTACAAATAAGTCAATGAGTACTTTAGAAACAACTATCCACATGTATACATAGAGATGCGCAGTTTGAAGGTAAGGCCAGTTCAGATAATCCAGAGAATAGCCCAATATCACGTACTGGACTGGACTATTAATCTTACTCTAGCACAACACACTTGATACTTTCAAATCGTTAACTCAACTCCAGAGAAAAATATGCGTTCAACTCTTGTATGAAAATCAATTGTAGAAACAGAATAATGTGTAGGGCTCTTTGCTTCCCTTATAAGGGGACGATTGACCACCAACTCCATTCTATCTGGAGCTTCAACTTCCTTGTAGAACGAGCTAACATAACATAGTTGGTCAACACAGCTTAGACTAAGTCCGTGCTGTTTTATATTAAAACACAAAATTTTTGCAATATTCAACTTTATTTATCAATAAAGTTGCCTTCGAGGGCGATACACTGATTGAAATGATTTTTCAATCTTTCGATACCAGTTTTGTAGTAAGATTTCGGTTTAGCCTCAAAATAGGCCTCTGTGTCGGCGATTACTTCTTCATCGGTCTTAAATCTCTTTCCGGCGAGCATTCTTTTGAGGTCTGTGAACAGGAAATAGTCGCTGGGGGCCAAATCTGGAGAATACGGTGGGTGGGGAAGAAATTCGTAGCCGAATTCATTTAATTTTGTTATCGTTTTCATCGACTTGTGACACGGTGCATTGTCTTGATGAAACAGCACTTTCTTTTTCTTCAAATGCGGCCGTTTTTCTCCGATTTCGTCCTTCAAACGCTCCAACGACGCAATGAAAAAGTCGCTGTTAATAGTCTGCCCCTTTTGGAGAAAGTCGATGAAAATTATTCCATGTGTATCCCAAAATACGGATGCCATAACCTTGCCAGCCGACTGTTGAGTTTTTGGTCGTTTTGGACGAGGTTCATCGCCTGCTCGCCACTCAGCTGACTGCCGACTTGACTCTGGTGTGAAGTGATGTAGCCAAGTTTCATCCATTTTCACATACCGACGCAAAAATTCGGCTTTATTGCGGTTGAACAGCTTTAAACACTCCTCTGAATCATCAACACGTTGTTGTTTTTGGTCGACTGTGAGCAACGCGGTACCCAGAGCTTTGAACAGAGTTTTCGCATGTCCAAATATTTGTGTATGATATATCCAACACGCTCTTTTGATATTTTCAGAGCCTCAGCTATCTCGATCAACTTCACTTTACGGTCATTCGTAATCACTTTGTGGACTTTTAGATGTTTTTTGATGTTTTCATCTGAAACAGCCTCTTTTAGACGTACACTGCGTGCATCATATTCGGTGCTTGTATGACCACTTTTAAATTTTTCAATCCACTTGCGAATGGTTCGTTCGGTTGGTGCAGAGTCCGGGTAACACTTATCAAGCCATTCCTTTGCATCGGCTGCATTTTTTCCCATCAAAAAGCAATGACAAATTAATTTTTTTTTTCACAATAACAAAAGTTGCTTCACTCACAACGCTATATCTCGAGAACTAATCGTCTGACAGCTGTCAAATTTATACACGTATCTTTTGAATGTTGGTACTAACTGAAAATGGTATGAATTTAATTCAAGTGGTGCCCTCAAATGTCCAGAGGATAATGTCTGCTTCAGCACAATATCGTAAAAGACGATTTTATTGGACGTCTTGACACATTATTTGAAATGGTACTGTGTTTGAACAGCCTGATTGTGGTTTTGACATTGCTAAAGACATCGTCATTGCGATCTCAAAGAGCGTTGAAAACTTTTACTACCAAGATATGCAAATTTTTGGAGGCTTATGCAGGCTCATTATGAGTATTTTATCCTGGTTTTCTAAAAGAGGAAAACATTATCCTTCGAATCTCTTAGGAGAAATCCCCAAGATGCACATTTTTACCTCTTCAATTAAATTCCGAAACAGTTTTTTTTTTTTTTTTTTTTCTTCAAATTAAACTTTCCAGGTATGACTTACAAGCGTTATCCTGAAGATCAACTCTGCATCCCTCGAAACTAATTAGTCCATTTATTTGTATGGCATCTCATACAACTTCCATTAGTCCATCAATATCCATTGTAATCTGAAGAAGATTACGTACATACAATATAATATTATGGTAAATAGAAGGCAGACATTCGGTGCCATACCTATTACGAAAAACGGATATACCCATTGATCTCTCTGATCGTTATCACACTCTAATCGACATTCCGAATCAGTGACTCACTGTAGAAATGTAGAAATGATCTCAAGTGCGAGATTCTCCTCACAGATACAAATTTACATGAACCCAACTTGAGGACATAAGTCCGATTAGAACACGCTATGTGACCAATGTATGATAGAACGTCTCGTATTGCTTTTTATGTAAACAGACCATTATATTCGTAATTGTGCTACCTGGCGACAACGATGTGCGAGCACTCGTATGTTTAGGCACCATCAAGGACAGCTCGTTCTGAAAGGATGTGACTGTCCTTGTGATTTTTTTTTGATTTTTTTTTTTTTTTTTTGATTCGGCTTATGTAGTGTGTGTAGGCCATCAGCAGCAACAGCAGCTAGTAGTGCTATATATGTTATATGTGGTACCTCGTTCTCTTACATTGGTAATCACTACTACACCACCAGCAGCGCTAGGAACCTGCACCAGCAACAGCATCGGCACCAGCACCGGCACTTGCCAGACGAAGAGATAATTTTGGAAGATTAGTTGAGTGCAGCACAGAGATAAGCGCTCCATTCCGCCTATCATAACGAAAACCAAATATCTTGACTTGTGGCTGTTTCTTGTGTGCCTCTCTGATGGAGTGTGGAGTCAGTTCCCTACACAACAGACACAAATTCAGACATACATACAGATTCACATACTATACATCTGTCCTGGACGAGATTTCAATGTAACCAGGATGGGGAGCAACTCTCTGATAAGAACTACTGTGACGATGACGGTGGAGCACGCAGGGTAAGTGCCTGCCATGTGTAATCTCTCTTTCTCCAGTCCAGGATGATGATGGAGGAGCAGAGCTGGCAAAAAATAAAAAAATAAAAATTACGAAGAAGCCACAGAGATATGAATGTATCCGTTCCTACTTCCACTAAAGGTGAATACCGAAACAAACGAAATTATAGAGAAGGAAGCGGGGTATTGGTGAAAAATCACTTTATCTCGTTGTTGGTGGATGCATGCATGCTTTTGCCACCATTAGCAACTCACGAGGAAAGAGAACGTTTTCTTCACAAATACTCCGATAACATCCAGCAGCCAAAAGTAGCTATAGCAGCAGAACCAGCAATATCATTACAAATGCAGTGATGGTGTTGGTGGTGAACGATGCATCGCGCCGAGTATCCCGAGATGTTGGAGTCGGGATACGAGATGCAGCATGTGGTGCAACATTGAAGTTATCAATTCTGGGAGTAGTAGTTGGTATATAATTAGGAGAAAGCCCCTGTTATGGGGAAATATTGGAAAATTAGATTTGGAAAATATTTCGCTCCGCCTAAATCGGTAATTCTGACCACAACGGTTGAGAAAATCCTTCTCAGAGGAATTCAAGTGATAAGCTAGATGCTTTTAACTGGAAGCAAAAATTGTAACCTTGGGACACGGGATAAGAAATAGATCTCGCACGAAGTATTACACTGTCAATAAACAGTCTCCTCTTGTCTATCACCTATCGAGCAAACTTTCCCAATTTATATACGAAGTTCAGGCAGATGGAATCTGTGTCTGACCAAGAGAAAATCGGTCCAGTGTTCTTTTTGCAACAGTTTCGTACTGTGATGCCAATCATCACCATCATCATCGATCTAAATACTGCGGAATGTCCAATGCAAAAATTCATTTACACATACTCACCCTCATTAGCATCTTATAAATAGGCTTTAACACTTACCTGAAACAAAAAAGAATAAAAACAGAATATTAGATATATAGTATATAAAAAAAAAGTTAAGATATAGGAATACTTATATAACATACACTACGATACAAATATTAAAGTCCCCTTTTCTTTGAGTTCTCAGAGTCCTCTTCATCATGAGAAAGATATCATTTGCCCTGAGAAGAGACACGTCTAGGTGATGCGCATAGTCATAGGACACTTGTAATTCTACTTCTTGCGACTAATTTATTCATTGCAAATATCCACGCAAATCTGTATAGAATTCTGACTACCATAGATGTCGATACTCCTTAAAAACATAACCCTCGATGAACGTCCTTCTCATTTTGGTTGTCTGAAAGGCTTAAAACCTAAATGCAGATTTCAAAAAGATCTAAAGTGAGGTTTCAAACTAAGTTATAAAGACGCCCTGACTCAAAAATACCTAATTAAATTTAACAAGTATGGAAAAAATGCATATGTACTAGGTAAATATATCCAAAATAAAAGCATCGAGAGGAATAGAAAGATCGTTTGTATCGTTTTTATTGCACTTTTGTCGTACCCTTTATCAAAGTAAGAAGGACGCTAGTTAGAGTGTTGCTTTTGACTTAAATCTAGGAAAACTGAAAAGATTCGACCGAGGGCTCTAGAAGGCTTTGCTCTACGCTGATTAGAGCTGCTGTCTAAGAGTCAATGATGCAATAAACAAAACCCGATCCTAATACATCGGAAAAAGTGACATTAAGTGCAACGGCATGTATGTTGGAGCTATAGATGTCTTATTGTCTTTATTGCCTTTAAAAGCGGACCCCCAACCCATAAAGCGTGTTTTTCATGCCGTAGTCTAAATCGTTCGGAGACAAACAGTTTTGAATCTTGTGACACAGAGCTAAGAACCGAATGCCATCTGTGGCCACCTACCTGGAAAACTAAATTTTATAACGCAAAACCAATCTTGGTGGAAGCTGAGGCCCCAATTTATTGGCTTAATACAAGCTTAATCTAACTTAAAAACTAACAGAAAGACTTAAGAGCTAGGGACCAAGGAAGTGATGGAGGAGATCTTTTTTGAGACGAGCAGTGCTCAGGTGGAAATAAAAAAGGGAAAAGTTTGAGTTAACCTTTCGGAGCATTCAGAAGATTGGTTCGTTGGATAGAAGAGACGAGGACAACGTAGATTGCGGGGGTTGGTATTGAATGAAATGGAGTTCAAAATTGATGTACAGTCGATGGAACGTGAGAGAAGTCGATGAATGAAAAGAATGTCAGCAGTATTCCTATGTTCTTCTAACGAATTCATGTTTAGAAGTTTGTGGCGGTCCTGATAGGGAGGTAAGATTAAAGGGTCGTTCCACGACAGACCACAGAGAGCAAATCGGAGGAATCGACATTGAATACCCTCGATTCGGGAAACATGAACCCTGCATACTCAAGCAGGGGGTGAACAAAGGCAATATATGTAGAGACATCTGGTTACATACGGATTGAAAAATTCCTTGGACCACCGTTTAATAAAGCCAAGTGATGAGTTGGCTTTGAGGATCATCTTATCGATATGCGAACGGAAATTAAGCTCACAATCGAATAATATGCCAAGGTCTTGAAAAGACTAAACTAGGTGAATTGGTTAACCATGGAGAAATTAAAGTCGGTGAGGAGACGGGTTGCATTTACGTGAGAGGGTTTTAGATTGAAATTTGGATATATTAAGTTCTAGGCCGTTTTTAAGGCACCAGATTGAAAACCGATAAACCCTTCTTGAAGAAGGGCAGAGTCATGGGGAGAGGAAATAGTTTTAAAAAAATATTGTGTCGTTAGCGTAAAGGGAGAGGTAGGAGTGTTTAATGACCCTCTTAACATCGTTGATAGTAAGAATGAAGAGAAGAGGGCCAAGATGACTGCCTTGTGGAACTCCAGATAAGGCCAGGAATGGAACAGAAAGTGCGGATCTAAATGGAACACTATAATATCGGTTTACCAAGTAAGAAAAAATCCATTTTAATAAGAGAGGCTCAAAACTGAAAGCAGACAATTTGAAGAGGATAAATTGGTGAGATATCTTATCAAACATCGATTTCTTTGCCATTTTCTGAGAGAGCAAAAGACACGAATTTAACTAAATTTGTGGGAGTTGATCTACCTTTTGGAAAACCATGTTGTCGGGGTGAAATAAGAGGCTTGCATTTGAAGCTTAAGGCTTAGTATAAAATGCTTTCAAACAGTTTGGGTATATGAAAGAGTTTAGCAATGGGTCGATAATTGGTTACTTCATGCTTAGATCCCTTTTTGTGTATCGGGATTATAAAAGAGGTCTTTCAAATCTGGGGAAATTCTTTCTGTGTAAGGGATCGACGAAAAAGGTAGAAACGGGGTAGAGACAGGTTGGAAGAGCATTTTTTAAGAAACACAGCTGGGAGTCCGTCTGGGCCAGGTACAAATTCATCTTTAAGATTTAGTAACTTTTCTTTAATAACTGTAGGATCGAAATTTTGAGTGAGAAAGGGACTAATGGAGAAATTTGGTAGATCATTGAAGTAAGACGGTTCTGGTACGAAGTTGTTGGCAAATGATTGTTTGAAAAATGTAGCAAAAGAGTTGGCGATCACTTGAAGATTTGGTTTCGAAAACGAGGGAGTAAGGATAACCATCAGTCTCATCAATTGACAAATTGAAAAAAGGACTTGGGAGGGAGTTGATAGAGACAGTTATAGAGTTCAATGAAATGAAGATGTATACCTAAATAATTTGAATAGTCGGAAGAAGAGTAGGTGCGAAGGAATACCGCCCATAACTTGTTTCTTTTGTTTCGTAGAGAGCGAAGTCTACGATTATATCAAGTAGGGGATGTAGAAGAACTTTTATGGCAGGAATAAGGCACATAAAGGGAGATGGATTTGAATATTTCTCTGTAAAAAATGGAGAGGGCAGCAACCAGAGATAGATTGGTAAGCTCAAAAGAAGCCTTGCTTAGATTTTACGGAAATTAGTTGTGTGTAAATTGTAAGAAAATAGATCTGCGGATAAAGGCGACTGAAGGGGAGAGTTGTGAAAAAATGAGAAAAAGTTAAGGAAAGTTATCAATAGTTGAAAGAGATAGGGGACAACACGATACTGAGGAGTTGATGTAATTAGTTGTGAAGATAAGGTCTAATTGCTTTTCCATATAGTTGGAAACGCCACTGACTTGGCATAGACTAGAAACTGTTAGCTGATTTAAGAAAAGGCATTCCTTAGTAGAATTGGAATTGGAAGCGATGAAAAAAGATAGATCTTCAGCTGAGGCAGATTAAAATCGAGGAAGAAATGATATCATAAAGCTAGTCTGATAAGTCGATCAAGATCAAGGGGCTGTAAGAACTAGATACAGAAGTGGCCGCAAAATCAAAATTACCAGAGGCTATATTTTGGTATCACATGTATCATGGAATTATGTTTCTAGCTAACTTTTACCATCCTAAATCGGTTTTAGCGCCACCCGTAAAGACACAACTCCCTTACTTCTCTGGCTCAGATTCTGGCCAATACCAGTCCTGTGCACAGCGAAATTCAACTTCAGATTTTTCCGCAGACGGGGTTCTGGTGTCATTGCATCAGACGAAACGTCGCCGCTTTGAGCGCCAGCGCCTGCTGTACCAAAGATCACTTTTCTTTAAACAAAATATGGCTTTGAGAGTTTAGCCGAGGATTTTCACGTAGCATGTTTCGTCTAAAGAAGTTTGCTATCCAGGATGACACCTAAATATTAATGTATGTCAGTGACAGACTAGCAGTGAAGATACTTTTCAGAGCTCCCAGCAACTGGTCTATACCTTTTTGCAGCATAATTAAATATCGGTACCAGGCGACTTGTATCTATCAAAGAAAGTAACAGAGTGTCATTATGGCATAATGTCTTACTAAACTCACTTGCAACTTCCTTATTAGGAATGATTGTGAGCTGGTTCTGATACATTTTCATACTTGGTGGTTTATACTCGACACAATCAAGTAGAAAATTTGGTATGAGGAGAAGAGGAGAAATTAGGAAACAACGCCCAGAAGTGCTGAGTCTCTGTCCTGTCTTACCTCGGTGCAGAGCAGTATTCTGTCTACGTTAAAAGTTATTTCTCCAAACAACCAAAGAAGCCAGAGAAGCCAGAAAAGCCAGATATCCAGCATCAGGGTCATATATAAAAATGGTTTTATTTAAGAATACAATTGTGGGCAATTTTAACACCAGTTGAGCTAGCAAAGCTTTGGTTCCGGTATGAATAATTAACAGCGCTCCATGATCTCAAACCATGCTGTGACATTATGACATTATGCGCTTTTTCCCGAATGTTTCCTTTCAGCTCGTCCAGAGTCTGTGGACGGGTTCAAATCAAGTGAACGCAGTGGCCAATCCAAGGCCGCGTTCAGAGAGATGAGGTGCCCTCGGAAGTGTTCTCGCAACACGTCTATCGATATATTTGAAGTATGGGCCGTTGCTCCATCTTCTTAAAAATATGTCCCCCAAGGTCATTTCCTCAAAAAACTCCTTGAGCTTGACCACATTACGGTCCAAATTGACTGCGACAGTCTGCTCATTTTCCTTCTTTTCTGTACAAAATCAGTTTTCTTAAACGTTGTGAGCCACAAAAGAATTGATTTCCGGTCCGGAACAGAGCCCAATAGCATAAATATTGAAGCGATTTCGGAAGGCATTGTTTTGACACCGCTGGACGGCCGTTGGAAAAATAGGCCTCTAAGGCAAACAAACGCTGCTCGAACGCATGATGACGACTGATATCGAACGAGACCACGTACATCCGCCTGGAACTCACATCATCTTCAGAGAGCTCATTTTAAATTAGGAAGTTATGTTGCCGCACCTTGTACAACGGGTTAAATAATGGTGTTGCCCGTGTTGTCAAATGCAGCACCGTCGAAACATTATTTAATATCGAGTGTACACTATATCCTTTTGGAAAGATTTTGAAGGCCAGCTTCATAGAATTTTTTGCGCTAGTCAGTGTGGAGTAAAAACGGGTTCAAAGAGCTACGTTCCACGCAGCATGCCATCTACTTATGCTAGATGAAGGGTTGTGAACTGTAAAAAAATCTGTATCCCAGCAGGCTTCTATCCTTTTTGATTGTGCACCCAATACTGCTAGTTATACACACTAAACTAAACTAAAAAATTTTATCTTTTCCTTTATCTGATCTTCACGGACTTATTTGCTAGAGACTTTAAAGCTTTTAAGATACGATTTTCTCCAGAAAATGGAGTTGCAGTCAAAATTACATTAGAAGTGTTTGATGCATTTGGAAAAGTTTAAGGGATCTGCCTTATTATAGACCAGGCAAATAATGCTGAGATTTTATTCAACGGCCATTCCTTGTACCGACCAGATTATGTCAGTCAATTCATAACCCTCGGAAATTTTTATCGACTTTAATTTAGATATACATCTCACTAAGAGAAGAAACCACTCCATTCTGCGTAACGTTTTGGCCGGCTACGCTATCTGGCAGTCACCCGAAGTTTATTTTTCTTATCCTAAACACCGATTTATAGTACATGGAAATACAGATTTTGATACTTGATCCTCCCTACAGCCCTCCCTACATTTTGGAAATTGTTTGTGCACCCTGTCTGACTCGAACTGCAATTTTTTAAAATGCTATAATTTTGTTATTTTTCGATAAATTTTATTGTGCCAAAGCAAAAAATGTTGTATCAAAAGTGTATCAGTAGTTTTCAATATGTCCACCTTTGGCGCGAATAATGACCTTGAGACGGCCGAAGAAAGCATCGCACGCTGCACGCAAGTGGCTCTGCGGTATTTTGGCCTATTCCCGGTGAAGTGCTTGTTGGAGGTGGTCCAAACTATGGTATTTTTTAGTGCCAACCTTCGCCTTCAAAATACCCCAGACAGAGAAATCCAACGGATTTGCATCCGGAGAATTTGCAATCCATTGTGTCGAAGAAATGAAGTGTGGAACATTGTTTTTTAACCAATCTTGGCTGACGAGTGCTTTGTGAGATGGTGCCGAGTCTTGTTGAAATATCCACGGTCTTCGGCCTCTAACACAGTCTTACGGTATACGATCGCATTAATTTTGACGCCACGGTCCAAAAATACGAGCGAAGAACGACCATCGGCGGTTATTGCGGCCCAAACCATTTTCCAAACTAAATTTTCGAAGGACCTCTCTGGCAAGTAAACTCGGTCATTCTGTTTGTTGACATATTGCTCGATAACAAATGGCGACTCATCGAAAGAACCCAATTCGGCAACTCACCACTTTCGTGCAAGCGTAGCAACTCCTTCGCTCTTTCGACTCTAACTTTTTTCTGTTGCGGTGTAAGATCGTGTGCTTTTTGGAACTTCAGTGGCTTGAGCAAAAGCTCATTTTCCAGTATGTGTTGCATCCGTTCCAACGATATGTTGAGATCACGAGCCATTTTTCTTCCACATCGACGCGGATTTCGCTCAATACGAGCCTTCACTTTCAGAACCATTTCTGCCGATGTTGCTGTTTTTTTATGACCACCTTCATGGCGTTTTGCAACGCAACCAGTATCACGGTAACGAGTTATGGTTTGAGACACAAAAGATTTATTCACGTTGATGTAATGGAGGGCTCTTACGATAGCTACTTGTGTTTTCCAGCCAAATATAAAGCAATCACACTATCACGTTTGAATTTCATCGCGGATAAACATTTTTCAACACAACTGAGACACAAATCGTTGAAAAGGCTTGTAAACAATAAAATTATCTGTCATGTATCAAAATTTGAGCTCACTGTCATGAACGGTTTGGAAATTATAGCAGTCTGAAGTTGGTTGCAGTTCGAGTCAGGCAGGGTGTATAGTATATTGTTATAATATCTTTCCATTTTCTCGATCGAGTGTTTCCTTTTTGTATTTGTCGTTAACAAATCTATGAACCAATCCATCATCCTTTTTGCTGGTTCCCCATTAAATCAGGAATGGAATCCGTCATACGATTTAATAGCATTTATTCTGTCGATACAGGTCGATACATGGAAAAATAAAATGGAAAAAACAGCGTGCTGTTCACAATTATATTTTACACGGATTTCAATTAGGCCAAAACACTTCCCCAATTTGGGGTCCCTTAGTCTATACTTTCTGTTTGTCTATCATAGGTGTTCTATTCACCCAACTTCGAAAAAGCAAAATTGGTAGTCGATCGTTAACTAATCGCTTCTGTCTTTTACCGACATTCTAAAGTGTTTTTTCCTCTGTGGGCAATAAGGGAATACCATCGTGATCAAAAAAAAAAAAAAAAAAATAACGGAATAACCACCGTGTGGCGCTTCCATTTTTCCGATTGGGAAAGTGTTTCGGCAACGATTCTCTAAAGAAAACAGTCGTTTACCAGTGGCACGAGCGGTTCAAAAGTGGTCGTGAGTTAACCAAAGATGATGAACGCAGTGGCAGACCATCGATATCGAAAACCGACGAAAACATTGATGAAGTAAAAGAAATGGTCAATAACCGTAAATTAACCATCAGAGAGATAGCGGAGGACTTGAACATTGCCTATGGATCAGTCCAAGACATTTTGGCTAATGATTTGTGTTTCCGTCGTGTAGCAGCAAATTTGGTGCCGAAAGACCTCAATTTCATGCAAAAAAGAGACCGTGTTGACGTCGCAAGAGATGATTTGCGAGGCTGAATCCGATCCCACATTCATCAAAACGATCATTACTGGAGACGAGACGTGGGTTTATGGGTACGACACACAATCCAGACATCAGGCAAGTGAATGGCGTTCACCAAATGGGTGAGACCAAAAAAAAAAACCACATCGTTTTCAGTCAAAAAAGAAGGCAATGCTCACAGTTTTCATAGATTACAACGGTATAGTGCATCATCAATTTTTGCCAGAAGGCCAGACAGTAAACAAATAGTATTATTTGGGCGTTATGAGATGTTTGCGTGAAACAATTCGTCGAAAGAGACCAGAATTGTGGGCAGAAAACTCGTGGATTTTGCACCATTATAACGCACCGTCGCACAGTGCCATAATTATTCGTAATTTTTTGACGAAAAATGCTACAAATACCATCCAACAGCCACTGAGTTCACCTGATTTGGCTCCCTGTAATTTCTTTCTGTTCTATCGAGTTAAAAAACCAGTACGGGGAACGCGTTTCAGCAGCCGAGAGGAAAGGAAGTAATGGAAAAATCGCAGGAAGCACTGATGGACATACCGAAAACCGAATATAAAAAAATGTTTCAGGGGTTGGAACAAGCGCTGGCATAAGTGTGTTGCAGTCGATGGGGATTACTTTAAAGGGGACAATATAGATTTAGATGAATAAACTTGTATTTTCTTGAATAAATTCCGGGAACTGGTACGTCCGATTTTTACGTACTGCGCCATCGCCATCGCCACATCGATAGATTAAAAAATAAAAAAAATTAAAAGGTCAGCCTATCTAGGTACTACCGAGGCTATGAGGATATGTCCATATGATGTCTTAGCGATTATCCTACTAGTGCTGCCTATTGACGAACATCCGACTACTAGACCAGTCATCTATATGGATGCAGTAAGATCTTGGAGACACTACAAATAAAATTGGTTGCTGCATCCACTGACTACAATGCCAACAATTCTCTCAATTTCATGGCTTACTGGCATATACAAGCAAATTTACGCAGCCCCAAAAAAAGGACTCTAAAAGTGTTAAATCACACTTACTTTTGGCGATAGTAGGGTCACCGAACTTTACTTCAAAGAAGTCGATTGTGGTATGCACTTTGTGGTAAGCAACACCGTCTTGCTGAAATCACATATCCTCAAGACCCTCGAGTTTCAAGTTATAAAAAAAATGTTAACAAGGGGCGATGGTGGTCTCCATTCTCGGAAGAACAGCACGGGTAAGCATACACGGAGCCAACTCCCTGTGACTTCTTTCTGTTCAATCGAGTTAAAAAACCAACCGAGAGGAAGGATTGGATTAAGCGCTGGCATAAGTGTGTTGCAGTCGATGGGGATTAATTTGAAGGGGACAATATAGATTTAGATGAATAAATTTGTATTTTTAATTTGCCTTGACATAAAATATAGTGGAAATAGAAACTCTAGATTTCTGCTGTGGTTATCAACACTTATTCCATGCTTATCTGAGGCTTTTGATTATTTTAAAAAAAATCGAAAGTCGATCGCTTACTTAAAGACGCAGGTCCCGGAAGCATCTACATGCAAATGACTATACCATACTTATCATTGCCGAAGTCCAGCACGTGTTTTAAATGATATGCAAATACCAACATTAATGTCTGTGATACAAGCTGTAATTATGTGAAAAAATGTTGGTGTCACTAGGCTTTATAAAAGTAATTGATAAATTTACAAGGATAGACCCAAAAAGAGGAACAAAGTCTACAATCGACCGCATTTTAATTAGCATAGTAGACAATTGAACAAAGTCTTGTATTATTGA
This sequence comes from Volucella inanis, assembly GCA_907269105.1. NCBI lineage: Eukaryota > Metazoa > Arthropoda > Insecta > Diptera > Syrphidae > Volucella > Volucella inanis. The sequence goes on along the minus strand of OU026157.1, from coordinate 67,923,964 downwards.
GATTGGTGTAAGCGAACTTAGAACAAAGTATATTCGCATCATACAAGTGTATAAGGCGAACAGACTCATATCTGATGCAAACTGGAGCAAAGTTTGAAATGAAGGTGATTGTGTTGCTCTTTATGAAAAGTTGATAATCAAATTTCAAGACATATAAACAAAATCTACATGTTTAAGGGAAATAAAAGGTGAATGCAAGAAGACGCCTGCATGTGTCCTGAGCTTATTGCTCAGAAAGACGGGATGACCTTTACAGAAAATAGAGAAAACAACAGACTGAGTCTAGGCTATGAAACGAATATAAATAAAAAAATAATAATAACGTGAACCTACTATAAAAACAAGATAGCCGAGGTTATAGCAGATCCACGGAAAACTTGGAGCTTTATCAATGAGATCTGACAGAAAGAACCATTACAAAAACTCTTAAAACTGCAGTGGTCAAAAAAAAATTAAATATGTAACTATCGAGCTGCCAGTGGTGGAAAAATGCATAGAAGATATACTTGGTAATCGACTTCTCAATTTTATCGATAAAAACTCTCTTATTTACGAACGTCAATATGGCTTTCCGAAAAGAAAAAAAGCACAGGAATGTTTCTAAGGGAATTCTCAAAATTGTATTAATGGAGCTTACATACAAGTGACCATATACTGGTTCTATTTACGGATTTAAGTAATGTGTTTGATACCTTTGACCACACAAAACTCTTTAAAGTCCTCAAACGTGTATGCATTTGAGAGGTAATGGCAGTTTTGATTGAGGACAGTTAAACAACCGCCAGTTTTGCCTTAAAATCAGTGAGCGAATGCAAATGACAGGACAATGGTGGCTCGAAACAGCTCTCTTGAAATGGCGTCAGAAACAATTCAGGATAAGTTCAGCAACGCCGTAAGGTTTTATTGCAATGGCCTTGTTATCAATGCAGCATAAACGGAAATGATGTGCATCCGAATACCACATCATAAATTTGCACAGCAGAAAATCGTACATGTGCTTCGACACCAAACAGCTTAGTAGTAGAAACCTATAAATATCTTAGAGTCACCATTTAAAACCATTTTACCTGGAATAAACATATTGGAAAAACTCAATCGCATATAAAGGACGAAGGATCTATTTGCTCTGCCGCATGCATGATAAGGTAAGGTATATGGTACTTGTTTGGAGAAGCTCATCACACTCGCATATTATGAAGCTTCAAAAGTTACGACGCATGTTATGAGGTGAAGATATGTCCACTAAGAAGCCATCAGATATTCTCCCGCATATGAGGCATCTTGCTGGTGGACGGACGACTGAACCGTCGATAATGCCCACACACTTCTTCTACCGTTGCTAAGTTGCTACAAAAAACTTACCGAAAAAACTTACATTACCGTCAGTATCGCAACCAGATACGATTAAGGCGATTTCCAGGCAAATCACAGCAACAAGGTAGGATGGACCCTGAAGATGAGAAAGCAACCCAGCAGTAGGTCGACATCTCGTAACAAATCGAAAAGTAGATCTAGCACCACCATAAGCGGCGAAGCAAAGCTTTGCTATTTTCATCAGGTCTCATTCCAACTTTATATAACATTATACACCGCTGTCAACGGTGCTACCACTGCAAAGTATGGTACTAAAACTATAGTACTCGATCTGGCACTTTGCAGAAAATTCTGCTGGACTTCACAGGTGCTGACTTCATTCATCACTTTGTGTTACCAATCCGGTTAAATCACAGAATTATCAGCGACAACATTACAAACCTTTGATTTCGAGGCAACATAATCAACAGTTAACAGCCAACACTCAAAATAATCGACGAAACAAATCATTTTGCTGACATTCTCAAGAATTTTGTGGGTATCACACTCGGCAATAACCCTATTACCCATGAACATTTTGTCCAGCATCATATCATCGTCAGAAGACATCCAGTAACGGAACAACCTCGTCGGTTTGCCGGCGAAAATTTAAAAGCGGCAAAGAAAGAGTTCCAGGATGTGATGCCACGTCACGAATAGGTGCCCCATACCACCTCAGCGAGATTTCACCCAAAAAATTGCTTACTACACAGTGAACCTGAAGGGATCCTACTACCACATACCTCTTCCATCGAAGGATCGACCAAAAATGGCTCTCATAAAACCTCCCACAGACCAAATTGAGGAATTAATCAGCTATCCAAAAACGCCAACAATGGACAAGCCGAGAAGATTCCTAAAATCGTGGAATTTTTTATCAAAGTTGTGTGCCCGGCGCTTCAGAAACTCAAGCTTCTTTTGTCAGCTTAACAGTCGGAGCATAGAATGGTGATAAAAAATAAGTCATGTGGACACGCGAAGTAAACGGAGCATTTGCAGAATGTAAATTTAAGTTGAAAAATGCAGTTCAACTGGTTCATCCACAATCTGGTGTATCAGATTACCCCTCCTGGAGGAACCCCTCCAACCACAAGCCGATGGTGCAGCATTTGACCAGAAATGAAACTAGGCTTGTGACTGCGTAGCATGTCAGTTCGGGTAAATTTACCGCTTCTCAAGGCTTCTCAATACGTGCCGGGTATGAAAAACGTTGTGGCAAATGCTTATTCTCGTGTCGACACTATCAACAAGTCTGCCATTGTCAGCACTACAAATTTGCCTGAGATGCAGAAAGGTGACCCGTGAGCTGGAGCTTCTTCTGACAACTCCAGAAAAGTCTTCACTCCAGCTTCGGGGACTGCGCATTGACGAAACTGACGACATCGTTCACTGCGACGTTGGAGGCATTGACATCCATCCATATGAGCCAAAAAATCTACGCAAGAAAGAAATCGTCAACTATGAGGTATGTCTAAGTGGTCATATTCGAGAGAATATATTATGTCAGACAATTTTTTTTTTCCAACACCGAATATCTGAAACAGGAAGTTGAATATTGAAATATTCCACCACTCCTTCTTTCTTGAAATCTCAAGATAAGCTCCCTAAAGATTGATTTTATCCCCATACGGGGCTTTACGTAGAATCCGTTCTTTATGTCTTCCTCGTGGACTCTTATTACTCTAGTCGTCCAAAGACTTCGAATTTCGTAATAATTTCTTCTAGTTAGTCGGCCTATGGACAATTTTGTTGATAATTGATCCTAATTGGTTTTTGCTTTGAGCTTTATCCATTACTTCACTATTTTGGCGTCTATGCCAAAGTATTCGCCAAGTATTCAGATCTCGAGCTAAATTGTGATGTTTTACTCTGTACAAGACATCATAAAACTCCTCCCTGGTATAGTCATCAATCTGGTCATTGGGAACGAGTACAAAAATTAAGCTAACATTGTGTCTTCAATACGGACCTCAAGCATGCGATTATTTATAGCAAGCCAATAACATCGGGGGTGTGCATTGTGTATCAATTTCAGATCCTTATTCTTAAATCGTAATATTGACTTTAAGTCTTCTGATTTAAGTTCTTCATTCGAGGCTGGTGTCTGTTTTCTAAGAAGAATGAATCAATGCAGTGATTGAAGAAGACCAGTAGAAATCATTAGATTGAGTACCTATCCACAAGGCACGCTACAGTTAATATTCTGACCAAACTTCTCAAACAGTGCTCATGATGAAATATAGATGAACTGAAGTAACAACAAGAGGGGCACGAGATCGAGATCGAGATAAAAAGAACGGGACACCGGACCTTATACGGATGGACACGCTCAGATTCCCAAATTAATGAAGACAATTATGACCCATATTTCGTTTTCAGGCATAATGGGACATTAAAACTGGACTGCGATGGCGCATATGAGTACGCTAGAAAATAAAGCGTGGATGTCACATTCAAACTGAAGTTACGGAAGAACCTTTCATAGAAGTATCAGGAATTCTGATGGTTTTAAAAGTAGAAAGATACCAGTGACGGACTGTAAGAGCTTTCCCAAACCAAATAAATAATTTTCTTTGCACGGTAGCAAAGACCCAGTAAAACAACTGAACCAAGCAAGGCGTATAGGATTTTTTCGTGTCCCCAAAGTGTTCTCGTGGTAATCCACAGGTTGTTTTCTAAAATACAAATATATAGGTTTAAGGACACTTTACATCACCCATGACTTTTTGTGCACATAAAGTAGAGAAGACCGCATAGATTGTGCGGGCACTTTACTATCAGAGAGATATCCAGAGGCCTATTTCAATGTACTGCTTGAGGTAAGTGATTCCTAGTTACTGTTACAGCATGTCTCTGTCTTTTTATTTTCTATTGACCTGAGCTTTGAGAATATCAGAAAGCAGAAGTTGTAATGGTTTCACACATGCTCATATAAATATTCTGGGCATGGATTAAACCAAATCAGAAAGTTGGATACATATGCTCGCAATTGTATAAACGACACTCTTGTCCAAAAGTACTTCAACACAATGAATATTCTCCCATCATTGCAAGCACTGCATAATGCAAGTGCAATAGCCAATGAAAAATCATCACCAACACAACAAAGTGACGTTGATAACAGTAGAAAATAAATCTATCTAGATAGGTACTCATTTAATATTCTTGGTGATAACTCCTCATCTCTATACGAGTAGGTATATATTCATACGTTGCAGTATATGGAATATTCTTATGAGTAAACTCATCTATTCGTATTTCAACGGTGCAGTTGTTGCACGTTAATGACGCTCCGCCTGTGCACTATAGTGACACTTGACAACCCCTACAGCGATACGAACATAATGTGCATCAAGGATAAGCGCCACCACCATGCAACTTAACCGACATTCTTCTATTCTCCTCACCAGTATTAGTCATTCCGACTGATTCGCTTAATGTGTGAGAGTGGTTTACGTAGTTATATGAGACTCTCGCGAACCTATTCGTAACTCACTGCTCAATGCTCTGCTCATTCTTATCTAAATGCCAGCCTTTCAGTCTCTATTTCCATTATGATACGCGAGAGAAGATACACACAAAACGAACCAAACATAACATTCTGTTGGATGAGATACGAAAACGAAAAACGAAAAACGAAAAACGAAAAACGAAAAACCAAGCTAAAGCCAAGGGGAGGACAACACGACGACGGCAACAACAACGAGGCAACCCAAGATGGAGAAGACGACAAGAGTTAAGAGCCATATCACTTGCTTCGGTCTCCATGGAGGAAGATGAATTCAAGCGCCGGCAATAATAATCGCAATAATAAAAGCAGAAAAAGCAATAAAAAAGGACTTAAACGCAACCGAATAAAAAGACTCAATGAAAGGGAACGAACGGATTGCTCTGAGATGTTAACTGTGTAGTGGTGTCACTACTGCATGTTGGGCAAAAGATACAACGATGCTAAGTGAGTTTTTATTTTATTATTTTTTCTTTTTTAATTTGTATACTGTTGTTGGATGCTGCTATGATGAAATAATTGAGGAAAATTTAATGACTTGAAACTGAATAGTCGTGGTGGAAGTGTGTATGACAAAGATTCATTGACAAAAATGGAAGAAACATCACGAAAAAGTGCAAAAGGTGATCTTGGTACAGTTAGTCGAGGCAATTACACAAGATTTACATTTTAACGAGATGAAAATTTAGATGAAATGAGTTCAACTAAACTCATACGGATCCCACGGTTTTTAGTGGGAAATGAAGTCGTTGAAGAAGTTCATACCTATCCAATGAAATATCGCCTAACTTCTTGTCCAAATTAAGGACTAACTCTTTCTTAACCTTTATTTCTATATCATCTTTTTGTGAGTATGACCTTAAAAGTCATTATACGAGTAAAACATTTATTTGCCTATCCTGTCGGTGATTGTCTTTCCGTTTAAAGAGTTATTGCCACCGTAAGTAACCACAATGGCCTTTACCTGTCGCAGATATATGTAGATACAATACATTCTCTCTGCCACTAGAAGATCATTGTTGAACTTGCTCTAAATAAAAGGGCAGATCTTCTTCATTTTCATCATATCATTCAAATATACAAATGTGTGTAGTGTAAGACTCAACCAACGAAAAAAGTGAAAATAGAATGTGTGCCATCATTACATTACATTACCTACATTACCTACTACCGCTTTGAAGAATAATTCGCACAAATACAAATGTCCATATATCGAATACGTACGAACCTCTAGAAAGGGCACCCACTGAACAACTACAATCCAACGGGCAGTTGAAAGGTACGAGAAAAGTTAAGGCAGACGCATGGCGCAAATAGACGGCAAGTGCTATCGAAAGCGCGAGTGCCTAAAGTGCCCATTCTTCAGCAACGAAAAAGAAGAGAAATAGTTCCCAGTGAAACAGCATCCTTATCTTTCATCCCGACAGGGACCAAGAGAAAGAAAGTTTCTGGCACTCCCTCTGTCAATGGATTTTTCTGCTAACGATGTTTGCATGAAACTTAGAAAAGTAACCTCCTTGATCGCCAGAATGCGTAGCTACTGCAAAAAAGGTTATGATGCCTTGAAGTCCTTTCATATTTAGATATACATGCCAAATTTCAGTGCGATACTGTCTTTAGTTTTGTTTTGACAGCTGATTGTTGTTGACGTGTTTGGCATCATGTTGAGTATGGACAAAAACGATTTTCGTTCTCTCATAAAACATTATTTTTTGAGAGGAAAAACGGCGAAGGAAACAAAAGAAGAGTTGGAGAAATATTATGGGGCTAATGCTCCGTCAGATTACACCGTCAAATATTGGTTTCGAGAGTTTCGTGGTGGCCGCAACTCCACTACTGATCAAGTCCGCAGCGGTAGCCCCTCCGATGCTGTTACAGAGGACAAGCGGCCGAGGGAGGCTCGATGGATCAGAAAGGTTATGGCGTCGGTTTTCTGGGATTGTCATGGAATACTCTTCGTGGACTACTTCGAAAAAGGAAAAACCATCAACAGCGAGTATTACTGTGAATTATTGGAGCAATTGAAGGCTGAAGCGAAAAAAAAATTTCTTTTTGCAAAACAATGCACCGGCGCACAAGAGCATCGCAACCATGGCTAAAATCAATGACTTACGGCTCCAATTGCTGTCGCATCCACCGTATTCGCCCGATTTGGCTCCCTCGGGCTATTATCTCTTCCCAAACTTCAAAAGATGGCTCATCAATAAAATATTTAGCTCACGCGAGAAAATCATCGATGCCACTGAGGAGTATTTTGAAGACCTTCCAGAAAACTACTTTTCGGACGGGATCAAGAAGTTGGAAAATCACTAGAATAAGTGTATCAAACTAAAAGGAGACTATATTTAATAAAATAGGTGAAAAGGAGGTTACTTTTCACCCCACCTAGTATACTACTGGGCGGAAATCAAATGAAACGGCCAAACCCATCGATAAAAACTCAGCTAAAGTCGGAGTTCTGGTCAACGGAAGACGGTTGACGGTTCGTATACTCCCTAAGAAACAGCTCGGCAAAATTTGCAATTCGGGTGAACACGATTTGGATGCTACGGAGTGAGCCACCTTAAAGAAAACATTGAAACGCCACAAGAGACGAGACCGGCGTAGCTAATATGTGGGTGGCGCTATCATCTCACAGACATTTCGAAAAGGCTGGCAACGACAACGGTCTAAACGGCGCTGAGTGCAAATAATTCGTTGATCAACTCTGGGAGCTAGTTTAAGCAGAGGGATTCGATATGGACAATGGAAATCTTAGTGTCAAGTACTCCACGCATAGAACGCTTGAATGGCTAACAAGTGTGAACCGGAAAGTTTTCAGGCAACCATAACTGACGTATGCTATCTTCTGGTTTCAGGGACAACTCTGGGAAACGGATGATATGTTAATGCATCTTCATACCAAGAACCATAGACTCGAGTCTGAAAACTGAAAAATCTATTGTCACATCGAGAACAAGAATCTGGAAAAGTAGGACCCCTTCTGTCGACACCATTAAATGTAGGTACAGGATGGGCCTTAATGTATGATCCTTTGCTTTAGAAAGTCGGTTGTGGTTCAGTCTCAATTCATCCAATTATGGAATGAAAAATTCATTAATCATGACTCTGTAGTGTTCCCCATCCACGTTTGGCCCGATCTGTTCTAAAAAAAAAAACTCACCCAGCATAGGCAGCTTGAGTGGGTGTAATGGCTCTTCGTGCATTACTCGCGGATTTTCACTGCCCCAGAATCGCAAATTTCGCTTGTTCACGTATCTTAATATTTGGAAATGGTCCTCGTCAATGCGCCAAAAACACTGACGAATTGTTCATCGAAAATATCGTGACGACTTCACGTTCAAAGACGAATTGACATTCAACGCCATTTATAATGTAATTTGTACGAAGACTCACGTTCCTATCTGCACTTTGGAAGGGTTTGTTTTGCTTCATTTCCAAATGAGTGAATGACAAGAGTACTTACAGTCTGTCCAACAAAAATGTGCGTATAAAAAACCAATGAAATATGCCAGCAATTTATTAAAAGTACAAATATATCAAAACGAATTTGGGACGGCCAATCTAACGTCTCTATACCATTTTCCTTTTTCCAACGCATGCAGAGGCGACTCCGTTATTTTGGATTGTTATACTCTTGAAAAATCCATTCGTAATTGTTAGTCCATAAAGAGATTTGGCAGACGCAAACCATTTTGGTATAGTTTTACCATGAACTGTGCATCGAGGTCTTTTATGAATATTATTACTCGTATCTTTTCAAACCCTTGGACGAGAAGCAACCATAAACTAAACGTTTGCTAGATGTTTTACGGTACGTTTCAGAAACGTTTCCTCTTTTTTTGTCCAGTCTTTCTTCCAATAATTATAAAAATAGGATGTTGCTCCAATCCCGGTCTTAACTCTGCGTTGCCCAATTTAGCCTCTTTTCAATATGTTTTTTGGTTCAGTAGCGATTAAGATTTGGTATTCCTGTTCTTGATGCCAGGATCTGGCAAACGGCCTTGTACCGTGTTAATAGAAACTTTAATTTTTTTTTTTTTTTGCGTTCTTCAGACTGTGGGGGTTTTCCGAAAGAATTTACAAATTACTTTATTGTCCGAATTCCTTATACCTCTTTATCCACAAACATGCCTTTGATGTTTTTAAATATTTTGTTGCCGACTTAATACTCATTTGCGGACCCTTTAATTGACTTACTAAGAAAACACTTTCGAAATGCCGAGGTATGGAAATATTATATGGAAAAGAAGTTATTTAACGCACGTTTTTCTTCAACACATTGTATAAATTATTGTATAAGGGGTGTTTTTCTTATGAGGTCCACAGTAAAAGGAATTAGCATGATGATGATTTATTAAATTAATTCGAAAGATTATTTTATGCCATTTAATACTTGAGAAGAGTTTCGGGCATATGTTATGTCTGCAACGGCTGCCTCGTACAAAGCGCATTGTAGAGGTAAAATTTTTGACCACTTTTTCAAGAAATTGAGGGCGTATATCGTGTATTACTCAAACAATGTTTTGATCTAGACTCTAAAGCTATTTTAACAGAGGTTTGTCCGATATAGAGTTGGCAGTAGCCAGCTAAATAATCTCAAATGAAAAATTGACACTTAAAGCGAGCAGATATTTATTGTTTGTATAAAAGGGAGAACCACGACGAAATTCGTAATCCAGGTGTTGCGATAATGCCTAGAAAGATAGGCTAGTAAGCGGTAATATTTTTAGAGCCCTGAGAAAATCAATTAAGATCTTTAGGCTTGAGTTTACAAAATCGTTAAAACAAAGCTGAGAGGTAATCATGCGGCTAGGAATGTGCTCGATTTTATTCACTTTATTTTATTCTTCTTGCCGCTACAATATAAATCCGGAGTGGACGTGAGTCTCAACTAACATTCAATACGGGGTTGTCCCCGTATTGTATCTTCGGATTTGAAGCCGAAGATCTGGTGCTCACTATTCGGACGGAACCGAAAATTACCAAAAGAATCTATGGCAGATGGGGCTGCCCTTAAAAAAAAGCCCAAAATTTTGTTCTATAGAGCAGGACTGGGATGATCAAGGTCTCAAATATAGTTGCTCTACTCTACTTTATTCTGTCGTCGTTGACCGCTGTATCCGCAGTCGGCGTTTCCGAAGTGAAACTCAGAAAAGGGGTGCTGACGTCATATTAATATCGTCGATGTAAATACAACCTCTGACAACCTCTATTGTCAGCATACGAAATGCAAACAAGTGCAAAGAGTACTTAGAGCAAGCGTGACTTACGTTGGTTATATCATGTTTTTAGTATTTCAGCGGAGCAGAATGTTGAGATAGTTTAAATTTTCTTTTCCGGCTCGGCCAAACAACTCTGACGATCGACCATATTTCCCAGAATCTCCATGCCCGATCATCTCTCTCTGCAGCTACCCATACTTCCAGCATCTTTGCTTTATCGAAGTTTACATCTTTATAATCGTTACTTCGTTAGGGCCAGATGGACTAAATTGTTGGTTGTCACCATCAAAACTGAATCATTTCACAGTTTTACAGTCTCCAGAAACGGTCCTTCCATGTTCTTGACACCGACTAAGGTTTTACCATTATATTTCCTTGTTCTTGTCTTTGCAGGCTTCAAATCGGCCTTTGTTACTTAGACTTGCTGCATCTTTTAAACCTCATTACTGCAATAATATCTCTCTATTTATTCGATCGCGTACTTCTTATTGTCCGTCTTTTTCCATCTGAGAGGTCGGTATTCATCTCGTCTTTTTTGCTCATAGCGGTTCTACATTGTATTGCTCTGCATGAATCTTATTTTACTTTATGTGCTTATCAAACCAGGGGTTTCGTTGTGGTGACCGAGACAAACCTCTAACGTAGGAGGTGCCACCTGCGAATCCACATTATTTCAAGTCCGCTGTGACAATAGCTATTTCTCTAAAGCCCTTATCTATGTACAATAAGAAATCTTCTGAACTCTTTACTGACAGATAATTTGCGGGTATTATCTAATTAAACAAGAAAATAGGCAAGCTCATGAGCATTAAAATTCACACGGAAAAGTCGCTAACGAACAGGGCATGTTATCCACCATTATGCACGGAAGTCTACCTGATGAAAGATGCTGATATGGTACTGCTAATGCCGAAATCAACAATCTTTGTCAGATACTGAGATGGATTGCTAAGACCACTTCGTGTTTGTGATCTGAACAATTCCTGATCCACAATACTATCAGCTAATGATTAAGCCGCCGTTCTACTTAAAGAGAGACCCTGATCATTTGCTTACGCTGGAATTTAATCAGAAGTTCATTCGTATAACCACTCACTCGCTTTCCATAAAAAATAAACAACAAGCGTTCCCTAGTAAACCCTTTAGTTCTAAGGAACTTCGAAATCTCCATTGACTTCCTTTCTCAATCTCAAATCCCAAGAATAATTCGTTCGCCGTGCTTATCTCTTGTCTATTCATTTCATCGAGCAAGTCTCACAAGATTCCAAAACAGCAAATTTTTCGAATCCGATAAGATACGAAGGACAGTATCAGTTTCTTAAAATAGTCATCCATCAAATCGAAATCTAGAAAAAAAACCTTGTCTGAGTGCAGATAAGTCAGCGGCAGATGTGGGCATTTTAGAAGTCGTAGATATGTGCTTGCGATAGTACAGACATTCATAAAACAAAAACAAAACCCGAAGACCCGGTTCGTGAAAATCAAATCGCATCCGTCTATATGAGATAAGCTCACAAAGGTCAAGGTTTAAAGTGTCCAAAACAAAAAATTTCAAGGATCCAAGACAAAGTAAATGATTTCGTACAAAATTTTTTGTTTTTTTGTTTTCCCTCTCTCACTGACTCGAAAAAAAAACGACAGCCGGTTCATTCCCCAATCGCGGTGCCATTACTTAATTGAACACTTCATGCCGCGCAAAGTGATAAATAACACGAAACATCCATAATTAGGCACGAAAATTACAAATGTCCAACATGCCCGTAGATGGTATTCCCGCAGACCTGGCTCTGACTCTATCTGGCTGGGAGGTGCACGCATGAAAGTCAATACCAACGTTGCCCGTGTTCATCTTGGCCTTGGTCCACCTTGGTTCAGAAACAGGAGCAAAGAACATAAATTTCTACACAACTCTAGAGCACACAATATCGTACCATGTTCGGATGCCTTTTGACGCTGTTGGAGCTGGAGTTGAAACTGTCTGTTGGTGCGGCTGCTACCGATGTTGGTCATGATGAGACCGCCGCCGGGGGCGCAGGTAATTAAAATGTAAATATCCCATTTCCAAGTCGCACCGCACTCCGACAAAATTGATTCGGAAGACATGGTCGTTTATTCGTTTTTAATTTTCTCAAAAGTGTGTGTGGAACATGTCGGCCGGTAAGGCAAACAACGTGAATGTGAACCAGACGACACGGCAAAAAGGACGATACTGACAAAGCAAACAACGACCAAGCACCGTATCGCGGCGCATTGGTTGGAAATTTGAAAAATGTGCCATCCCTAATGTGGTCGGTAGGTGCGCAGGGGAGTAGAAACCATAGCACGCATGCGCAACTGTCCCCGTGTGTGCGCACGTCAAATTCTTCTTCGTAAAAGGTGTGCGGAGTCGCAGACAAATTGGACATGGTCTGATGCGTGCTGTTGCTCGTTATGCCTGTCACCGGAGTGTGTATGTTTAGGCGAAATAAAGTTGTAGTTGCACATTTTTAGAATAGTCGCAGTATGAGTGGTGTAAGTATCCCACAATTGAAAAGAATTAAAACTGTCAGAACGAATAATAAGTAATTAGCCGCCCTATAGAGATGTTCAAAAGTAAATGTAAGTACTAAATTGACTAGACAGCTCCGCACTGGAACTAGGTCCCAGTTTGTCCCAGTATTGTTGATTTCAATAAAGCCCACTTGTAAGATGGATGAGGTCCTTTTTATTATGTTTTATGGTGATTGACATCAGTAAAGCCAGCATAGCAGCTTATTTTCTTGTATTTTTTCAGATGGATTCACTGGTCATTCCGAACAAGGTTTCGAAACACGCAAGAGCTCATCTCATATTATATCATTTATAGGCACTTCAAAATCATATAAATACCAATCTAGCCAAATGTCTCCCATTTAATCACCCTCCAGCGAAATAGGGTAAGAGCAACTTAGCCTTCAAGGAGAAAACAACTATTTATATACATGCTATGCCTTTGTAAGACAAGAATGTTCTCAGTAACGTTTAAAAGCGAGGAAATCACGTTAAACTTAGGCGCCTGTGCCAGATTTTGTCAGGGAAGGACACGCCGCTCTAGGGTTTGTCGATAATAGCTGTCTTATTGTCGAGCAAACTCACTAACCGAAAACTTATAAACATGCGATTAAGGATAATAAAGTTGGTGTTTGACTCTGTTAGCAAGCATTTACTATCACTCCACCTAGAACAGAATAGATGGGATTCACAACAAGTCTTCCCTGCTGAATCCTCAGACTGTTAAGCAATACCTAAGAAATGAATCTAGGTTAAGTAGGTCGGTAGACGCTTAGATGATCTATGGGCCAATGACCCTCCTACGATGGAACCGAGATCGGAACTTATCAAAAAGCGACGTTAATCTCAGATGGTTTCTTAGATATATATTACGTAACTGTTTCAGTTCTGTAAAAAAAAAAAAATTTTTTTTCTTAAAAAAGACAGGTTGGCAAGACGCAATCTCTTCCTCATCTCTGGAGCTTCTGCAGAAATCGCTTTGGGTCACTCAGGAGCGGGATGCTTGCCGATGCCACAGTGCTTCGTAATGATGTCAGAGGTTGAATTTAATTATAGAGTGTATCTTGCTATAACTCGGCCAAAAAGTTCTAGTTACTGTCGATGTCTCAAGTTGGACCTAAGGTACACGTGTACTTACTCCACCGTTGGCTTTCTTTCTTTTGAACGTGCTTAGAGGAGATTTGACCAAGAGAAAGATCTATGAATAATCAGCTTATTTTCATTTTCACCTTTCATTCCCTGGGATATCCTGTTGCTTGTATCGGCAAATTTTGCTTAGAAGATTCCGGAAGCTTTCTGTACTTTTTAATCCAGTTATCTTTGTCACCAGTATTGGTGGGCAAAAGTAGAGCACCAACTGTGAGCCAAACTTTTAGATTCAGATGTGGTTTGTAGTGGCAATATTCGACAGTGCTGTCGAAGTGATTAATTAATTTATTCATTCTTCATCCTTGCATTTTCTTAAGAACCTATTGAAGGTGAGTTCCACCAGATTACACTCATTCGTCCCGTTTGTGCAGCTGTTATTCTTTCCTTTGCTTATTATTATTTTCCTGTTTTCCGACGTTTCACAATAACTTTGATCTTTTGATTGGCGCCTTTGGAGACTCTTTGGCTACTCTGACTATCAGTGTAAATGACAGAGGTGCTTCTGCCTATTCGAGACCACGAAAGCTTGGCTGTGCCTTCATGAATTTATGTTTTCAGCTTTAAACAAGCTATACGACCCCAGTTGTGGGTCCGCTTCTGTTGCAAGCGACCACCTGAAAGTAGAGATTATCGATGACTTCTTGTGGGTTAATGGTCACAATTTCAGCTGGATGTTATGTTTGAAATCCTGAATTGTTGCTGGGTTATTGGCACCTTACTCTTCAAATAACCCCACAGGAAGAAGTCTAAAGGTGTCAAATCGCATGACCTTGAGGCCAATCAACTCATCCTCTAAACGAAAAAATGTGATCTTCAAATTTCGTACGCAAGAAACTGATTGATTTATGGCTTGTGTGGGCGGTAGCACCATCCTGTTGAAACCAGAGATCGTCCAGACCAAATTCATTCAATTTTGGGGGGGGAAAAAAATAGCCGGTCACTATGTTGCGGTAACGTTCTCCATTCACTGTAACTGTCTCTCCAGCCTTATCTTCGAAGAAGTACGGGCCAATGATGCAGCCAGCCCATAATCCCCTTCATACAATGCATTGGTTTTTCGCAAGCCCGGTTAGGGCTTACGTTCTCATCCATCCAAAAATGGGCCTCATTTTTGATCTTCTCCGATCAAATTCGATGACAAATTGTCCTGGCGATCGAACATCGAGTTAACAAAAGCTTCAATTGTTGTGTAATTTGGATTTTATGGGCGTGCAAATGAATATCAACTTTAAAAATTCGCTGTAAAGTGCCATATATTAAGTGAGGCCCAATTGCTGATTTCGGCGACAAACTGAGGTACCTGGCTGGTTTTGAACACTTTTGCTTACAGTGGTGATGCTTTGGCGTAAACGTGATGCCCGAGCATGCTGATATGCAGTTTGACCCGTTACCGAGGCAGTTTCTTCAGAATGATCCACCGAAAAGTTCACGAATTCAACGAAATGTTACTTTTACAGATTGCGCATTTTCGTAATAAGATCGAATAACAAAAATGCGTTGTTTCGTGGTCTACGACTTCGTGACTACAATTACCAAAAACTGTAGGTACGACATCTGTCAAAAAGATCAACCACATTGAAATTAGTAAATGACAGTAATTGACAGCTAACATTCACACCATCTCACCCTTTATGTATAAACAAAAGTCTTCTATCATCAATGTCGACAATTTGCTAAGAATTTCGTTTTGAAATTGTTCCCTGCCTCCTTTTCAACATTTGAGACGAGCACGAATATTATACTTCACCTGCATAGGTGTAGGTAGTAAATACCATAATCCCTCCGATTAAATTCCATAGTGCACGCTAATTGTCCAATTAGCCACTTGGCGCGTTAAGGTCAGGCAGCACCTCAATACAAACCCATTCCAAGTGTCACATTTTATTTAACAAAATTATCCCATCTCTTTTGTCTCCCGTTGGGACCGGACAATCAGCGGAAGCTCCAAAAACCACTAATCTCCGTCACCAACTAGCCGTACAGACCAACTATTACAACTTCACCACAAGTTTGCACCTACTGGCTGTTGAAGGGACCGTCATCGCCACTGATGTGCGACTAGACACCAATAACCCCAACGACCAGCCATCAGCCATAAAGGCCCGACACCATTCATTGTTTACCCGTACACAGGTTTCGGTGATGAAACATTTTATTGACACACAAAGTAACATCATTAACTGCGTGTCGTTGTCGGTCGTCGTTGTCGGTCGTTGTTGTCGGTCGTCGTTGTCGGTCGTTGTTGTCGGTCGTCGTTGTCGTCGCCGTCATCTTTGTCCGCTTGCCCACGTCCTTTTCCACTCTTTCACCTCTTCTACAATTCTTTCATGCTTGTTTGGTTCTTTTGGTTCTTTTTTTGTTAGTTACTTTTAAACGCGTTTCTTTTGGCGGCATAATTTAACATCGCCACCACCACCATGACCACTCTACCGGCGCTATTTGGTCAAACATGGAATTCACTCCTCGTTTGTCGGTCAAGCCGTTGATGGGTGTTTTAAGTCGTTAAAGCGTTGTTATTGCCTACCGCTATAATGTGGCGACCGTATAAAGTAATTGGTGTGGCGGCCGTGCGCCGCGTTGCGGCAGAATTAACAACAGAGAACAAGACCACCGCGAGCTGCATCGACTCGTGTTATGTGTTCTTGTTATGTAGCGCGAACATGGAGAATCCGAAATTATGGTAAAAAGGATAAATGGAGAGAATAAGAGAGGAATATGTGTTTAATCCATGTGCAGGCAGACGATAGAGACACATATTTTGGTTGTGTGCATTTGCATTTTGGACTGAAAGGGCCTCAATTTGAATTTAAATTGGGCCGGCTTATTTGTGGCGGCTATTTACCATGTGGTGATTAATTAATCGTTTAACTCGAATAGCCGACAAATTAAGGTTATGGCTGACGAATAATAAAACAGAGACGAATTTGGAAAATACTAGGGAAGGACGGTTTCAGGTTTTGGAAGCTTCCATTTGTTTATCTCTGATGTCTCCAAGAGGGGACACAGAATCATTCAATGCGAGGACGGCTTTTCGAAGGACTTCCTGTTAAATTACGTCGCTAAGTGCCAATAAATGAAATAAGGTCATCAAAATTTTAATTCATCAAAAAAATTAAATGCAAAAATGTGGCCTTATTTTACTGCACCTCGCTAAAATCAGCAAATGAGATCTCTGGAAGACCTAGGGCCCATATTTGGTTGACATAGTATTTCGATGCCTTAATCCTTGTTTTGAAGATATTACTATCGTCAAGATAGAAAAAACTGGCCGAAAAATGTACATATTCCCGCTTACATGGTACAGTTTCGACCAGCACTGCTAAAAGAGATTTATGCGTCCTTCCTTAGAAAAACCAACTTTCTGATAGGCTGCGACGACAATGTCAGACATCTTGATGTGGGGTGATGACGACGTCAACCTTTAAAATACGGTACGGCACTAAGCTTTATTTTGCCGAGTACGGATAATTAAGGGGGGTGGAGCGTCATCACTGACTTGACCCTAAGCAACAACACTGATACCATTAGGATCAATAAATGGGGAGAGTTTCCCATCTTCCGGTTTGGTTGAATGAGGATCTACCCAAGCAAGGGAAGATAACCAG
Organism: Volucella inanis; assembly: GCA_907269105.1. Taxonomy (NCBI): domain Eukaryota; kingdom Metazoa; phylum Arthropoda; class Insecta; order Diptera; family Syrphidae; genus Volucella; species Volucella inanis. Next base: position 67,906,595 of record OU026157.1, on the reverse strand, counting down.
AGTAATCTTTAATATCTGTCATCAGCATGAATTTTACGAAATATTTAAAGATTGCCTTAGCATTAGAAGCGCTAAGAAGCACTCATGGAAAACAAACTGTGAAGCAATACAATCTCTAAGGAAATGTGCAGGACCGTGTGAGATTTTGTACAAAAAAGTTTCAATCCTTTGTGAAGCAGACAAAAAAACTGAGAAACTTCAACTACGGAATCCTTAGAGCTCTTAATGAACACCCACTTCCCTGGCTGTAGCGATAACACCTCATAGCATTTTATAAGAAAATCTCTTGGACATCAATAGCTTCTTTCCCTATGAATCTTCAAATTAAAAAAGGATTTTTACGAAATTCGCTAGAAGCAGCATACCCTTGGTTGACAATTATCTTCGAAAGCCGTCAGTCATAAAACAACCTGCCACATTCCTGGAGGAAACCTTATGAGACGTTTGCGTGAAGCAATTCGCCGAAAGAGACCAGAATTGTGGGCAGAAAACTCGTGGATTTTGCACCATGATAACGCACCGTCGCACAGTGCCATTATTATTCGTAATTTTTTGACGAAAAATGCTGCAAATACCATCCAACAGCCACCGAATTCACCTGATTTGGCTTCCTGTGATTTCTTTCTGTTCAACCGAGTTAAAAAACCAGCACGGGGAAAGCGTTTCAGCAGCCGAGATGAAAGGAAGTAATGGAAAAATCGCAGGAAGTACTGATGGACATACCGAAAACCGAATATAAAAAATGTTTCGAGGATTGGATCAAGCGCTGGCGTAAATGTGTTGCAGTCGATGGAGATTACTTTGAAGGGGACAATATAGATTTAGATAAGTAAACTTGTATTTTCTTGAATAAATTCCGGGAACTGGTACGCCCGTTTTTTACGTACTGCGCCATCGCTCTGTGACTAGCCCTAAGTATCATAAGAAATATAACATCGATAGACTTAACAATTTTTTTTCAAAGATCAGCCTGTCTAGGTACTACGAGGCTATGAGGATATGTCCATATGATGTCTTAGCGATTATCCTACAAGTGCTGCCTATCGACAAACATCAGCATTTAGTGGAGTTCGACTCAGACAATCCGACTGCTGGACCAGTCATGTATACGGACGCAATATCATCATGGAGACACTACCAAGAAAATTGGTCGCTTCATCCACTGACTACATTGCCAACAATTCTCCCAATTGCATGGCTTGGAGTCTACTCCTAAGTTTTAAATCGCACCAGCTTTTGGCGATAAGACGATCACAGGACTTTACTTTAAAAAAGTCAATTGTGGCATGCACTTTGTGGTAAGCAACACTATCCTGTTGAAATCACATATCCTCAAAGCCTTCGAGTTTCAAGTTATACAATAAAAAAATGTTAACAAGGGGCGATGGTGGTCACCATTATCGGAAGAACAGCCCGAGTAAGCATACACGGAGGTCTATTGGTCTATTGTGATTCCTTGTTGATCTTGTTAAAGTATTATATATTATCATTATGATGGGTCCTACCTAGCTTTTAATATATCTAATGGAATCTATCAGTCTTGCTTTGCTGACATCCTTAAGTTCTCCACCCTATTCGGAAGTGGACTTTACGGATTCTGGGGAGAGTCTTTTATTGCTAGGAAACCCTTTGAAAAGAGAACAAAGGTATGTCGATCTCCACCACATAGATCGAATGTCTCCCTTAAAGGGAAATATAAAAATGGATAAGAGAACACCGTCGGTGATCCGGGTAGCGGAACATGAAGGTCGTGTCACAAGAAAACAAAGATGAAACAAACAAAGCAAGATCGTTCGCCTCTTTGACTCAATTGGGTCAAATTTTACCGCGAAAAAAACTTTTTGGGGCTCGAGATCCAATACAACGAAAGGCAAACTACGTACAAGGCCGGTATTAAACGTGGTGTGAAGGCCAAAGTTTTGTCCAACCTACAGAAATATAACTCCTGACCTCGTCGACTTCTTTATCGCAGAAGGGGTCCCCTTATACCTCACGAACGTAGAAGAATTCTATGATTTCTGCTCAGACCCCTTAGCAGTAATTTTGAAGATGGGCATAACAACTTAGGGAGACTTAAGGAGCGGCAAGACTGGGACGACATTATCAAAGACTACAAAGAGAATGAAATACGAGTAGAGCGCGAAGTTGAAATATTCGTAGAAGCCATTCAGAGCGCTATGTGGAACAAAACCTCTTTCCGAATGAGACGAATACAACAAGCAAAACAACATACTCGCTCGAAATAGGAGAACTCCCAGACTTGACCGCCGATAAGATCTTAAAATTTTCGCTGTGGAAATGTACATTTACAATGTACATTATAAATGCTTCTCTAAGACTCCTGCTGTCTATATTCGGCCTAAGTCACTCCTCGATATACATTCTTTTTTTGGATCGTTCTATGGCTATAGATTTTGTGTTTCAGGGTTTCAATTGGCATATCTATGTCGTTATGCGAGTTACTCCTTGCTGGCTCATCCGCTTTCACAATCCCTTTACCCTTTGTTTGTCCAGGTACCCAGTAGATATCTTCTCGGTGAGATTCGCAGATTCGACTTGGAGTTTGACGAAATTTTTGTACCTCTATCGATTTGGAGGTTTCACTTTCCAAAGTTTTCATGGGAGCATATTTCCATGACTAGCACAGCCTCTGCAGCTTTACGAATGACAAATACAGGGCTTTCTATTGGATATATATATTAATTCGAGAGGTTTTCTTTTTTTCAAAATTTGAACGTTTATTTAAGACAAACATGTACAATAGTATTATTCAAAGTATTGCCCATCTGAAGCTATGACTTTTTCCCATCTTTCTGGCAATTTGTGGATCCCATCCCAAAAGAACTGCGCCGGCTTGGCAGCCAGGAATGAATCAAGCCAATTTTTGATATACTGTTCTGATGTGAACCGTATTTCAGTGAGGGCGTTCTGCATCGACCGAACCAAATGGTAGTCAGAAGGGGCAACCTCTGGGCTATAAAGCGGGTGTGGTAAGACTTCCCATCCACTGTTTTCCAAATAGTTCTTAACCGGAATAGCAACGTGGGACCGAACGTTGTTATGATGGAAAATTATTGCCTCGTGTCTGGTCGCATATTCCGGGCGTTTTTCGGCTACTGCTCTCTTCAAACGGATTAATTGCGTTCGGTTGCGTTGTCCATTGATGGTTTTACCCGGTTTTAGCAGCTCATAATACAGCACACCCATCTGATCCCACCAAATACAGAGCATTACCTTCGCGACATGGATATTCGGCTTTGCCGTTGATTTGGCTGGTTGGCCGGGTTTCACATATGATTTTTTGCACTTGAGGTTGTCGTAATGGATCCATTTTTCATCACCAGTAACAATCAGATGCAAAAATGACTTCGTTTTGTGGCGTTCCAGCAGCATTTCGGACATGCAAAACCGCCTTTCGACGTCACTCGGCTTGAGTTCATGTGGAACTCGACTTCGTTCATATGGCCACCGCGGGCACGTTTGCAGCGGTCGATTCGTTTGACCCAATTTTCAACGACTCGGTCACACATTTCGGCCGAAACGGCCGCTATTTCGAGTCCAATGTTGGCTCTGAGCTCTTCCAACGTGGTCGGCGTGTTGGCATAAACTAATGACTTAACGTAGCCCCTCAGAAAATAGTCAAGCGGCGTTAAATCGCACGAACGAGGCGGCCAATCGACTGGCCCAGGTCTTGAGATAACACGCTCTTACTCTTCAATAAATCGATTGTAGCTTGTGCTGTGTGGCTTGTGGCACCATCCTGTTGAAAGCACATGTCGTCCAAGGCCTTATCTTCCAATTCGGGCCAAAAATAATCGGTGATCATGGCGCGATTACGCTGACCATTCACAGTATCGTGACGATCGTTATCGTCGACGAAAAAATATGGCCCAATAACGCCGCCGGCATGAAAACCGAACCAAACAGTTATTTTTTGTGGATGAAGTGGTGATTCATGAAGCACATGTGGGTTTTCACCCGACCAATAACGCATATTTTGCTTATTGACGAATCCATTGAGCCAAAAATGAGTTTCGTCACTGAAGATGATTTTGCGACTCCGAATATCTGTAGAAAATTTTTATAATTTGCAGACGTTGCTCGTTAGTGTACTTTACCATGATGAAAATGTTTACTGAATAAATTGACAGTAATAGTTTGATGATTAGTGAAAGAGTGCGTTCACAAATTAAATTCAAAGTTGTCAAGTCCCTATTGGAAAACCCTATATTTCTGCCAGAAAAAAATAAAATTAGTCCGAAATTTTGAAGAAATTCCTGGAACTGTAGAGATGGTGTTTTCCAAACATGTTAGCAAATCATGTTTGCTAGAATATGGATGATGTGAAGAAACTTTTATCAAAGTCCACGCTTGATACAATGTATTCACTACACTTTGTCAGTTTTGATAGTTCGTACTCTTGTTTTATAGACGCATTTCCTCGGTAGGCCTTGTTCTTTAAGTCTGATCGAGCTGTTGGAAGCCGTGCATATAAGGAATTCGTCTACAGAAACGAGGTTGAGCATTATCTCTGGTGCAGCTTGAAAAAGAAACGCTTCTGTTACTGCAATATACGCTAATCTTGGAATTTGTGTGAGTGTTTTGAGATAAGTAGTCTTTTCCATGGCTTCCACCATACAAGCGCACGATAGGTAAGAATGAGTTTTACTATGGCCATCTACATCCAGTGCATTATACATACATAGTCTGAGTTCCTAACGTTTACTAAAGGTCCTTTGGCATGTGTAGAATGCTCATAATGCTTTTTTAGTTCTGTTGTCGATGTTACGCTTCCAACTGAGATTACTATCTAAGTTGTATACTAACATCGTTGATTCTGAGAACATTAAATTTTACCAGCTTTCTTTTTCTTGTGAACTACACTAGTGTCGGTTCTGCCTAAAACGTTCTGTGTTCAAGGCAGTCTCCATTAGTTCGCTAATAGTTGGAAGATTTTTCCCTCGCACCAGAATGACTATGTCGTCGTCGTAGGCAATGACACGTTTGGCATGTAAACTACAGCAAACAGTAATTTTTTCCATTTACAATGGCTGCTGTTAAACCACCTCTGGTTTTTCGTTCGAAAAAATGTGTAAATTTCGCTTGTTAACAAATCCATTAGCTCTTGAGTCAGCACAATCTTTTACGGACTTATAGCCAAGTTTTCTCGCAAAATACGCTACAAAGATTACTTGAGAATGGCGTTGAATAGAAATATCGAATTATTCTCTTCACTTCTGGCGTTTCGCTGTCTCACTGGCACGCCCACATTATGGAGTGAATAAGTCGATTCGAATTTTTTCACTCAATTATTCGTTTAACAGGACAATTCGAGTTAACGTATGTAAAGTAGCCATAACTGATCCCGAATTTCGATAAAAAGTGTTGGTGGTTTATAAATTTTCTGGAAGAGTATACCTCTCTAGGCTTAATGATAGATAATCTGTACCACAAATGTGACATTGGCCAAAAGATGATTTGTATTTGTGAGTTCAGAGAATTCTTAGTGGAAAAAGAAAAAGACTTCTGGCAGTCTTATTAAGAAGGCTCATATATCAGTTCCTATATAAGCTATTGGACGAGTGACCACATTCGACGATTCTTTCTTCGTCATTTCCCCAAGGATTACAATGGTTCCATTACATTGTCGAGTAATGTTTCTATTTAGGAAACATGTAACCCAACTCTGTTAGAAATTTGAATAACCTTAGCTGGAGACAGTGTTTTTTCGTTTCCGTCGTTTTATTTACAAATCTGTCGCCTTGAATTGGTTTAGTTCTTCCCAAAATTGTTGATATTTTGACAAAATTGTAAAATTACTTAAATCACAAAACAATTTCAGCTCTTTTGTTTGTCGGTACTGCTACATCACATTCAATGTAAACACAATCCACTTTTAATTGTAAAAACCAGATGTGATTTCCGAGATAATTCAATTTTTGAACTCCCCTTTTTATAACTAGACGGGTAGGTAGATACCCATTATACTCGTCATATGTAGTACTATAAGAAACGACAAAAACAACAATAACATCCACCCCTTAAACATTTATTGCCACCACTCGAACAACAAGCAATCTTATCGCGCGTATCAAATTAAAATTCGAAACTAATCGTCATTTAATTTCAAATGTTCAGCCACAGCAATCGGTTTCTCTTTTAGCCTATAGAACGCGCTATCATAAATACAAGTACTTACATATTTTTAGATCGGAAACCGAATACCACAGAATACCTCAGTACCATTGCAAGCTTCTAATATAATAACATCTCGAAAAACAGCACGACTACTCGTACCTATACATACAATTCGAAAGCGAACAACAACGGCAACGAAACGAGCGATTTATCGCGCATTCCCTTATCTATGACGAATGAGAAAAAAATCTTTTAATTGCCGTTGTCCAGATAAGCGCTAGTATCTGTAAAGCAAGCAAATGGAAACTTAACGAAATTTTAGAAACGGGGGAGAGAATGCGGATACCGACACCGACTAATGGTCTAAGCTTTAAAAATATTTGAACACCAGACCAAACCTTCCAAAACCTTAAAATCACTTTTGTTACCATTACGTGTTCTTGGATTTGTTTTTGATTGATTGATTTCGACACTGTCGAGAAGTCTAAGTCAATTTTCGATTATCATCGAATCGATTGATATCACTCACAGAATACCGAGGCTTCTACGAGTATCGACCCCTAAGGTCTTAATGCATCACATACGCGGTTATATACTCGTTCTTCGATTCACATGATTAAGCCTTTACCGGTTGGCCTTTGAGTTTTAGCCGCCTACCTACGGGTATCGAGTATCTACTTACAAAGGTGAGCAATCACATTTTTAACAATAACGATCACAAGTTCGATTTGATTGAATTTTTCGTGGAGCAGTTGGCACTTTGATTAACAGATAACATTAAATAACTTTGACTTCGGGCGGGGGTTGTTGCGACACTATGTATATGTATTTTAAATAAAAATGACCTCAGTGTAGATTTATGTTGAGATTTTTCCCGATAACGTACCGTTTAAGTGTTCAACTTTAGCGAATAAGTAAAATGAGCAATTAAATTTTTGGACAAAAAATCACAAAGAATATAATACGGAAAACCATATTTTACCACTGTGATTTTGTTGTTGCACAGTTTTCGGAAATGCATGAGTCTAAATTGGACTTATGACTAAAATATCGCTTATGAAAAAAATCACTCGAATCTTATGATAACGCTGGGCAGCAAAAGACATTTTAACCAAATCAAATTCTTAGATGCTGTCTCCTTTTCTCCTACTCCGAACAGGATCAAAACGAAGTAAGTTTTTCGAAAAAAATCCCGATTTTAGTATCGGCCTTTCTCTTATTGAGCAGTTGTCCAAAAACATAATTCACATAATAGATTGAAAAACTTTAGGATGAATACTTTGTTGGTTCAGATGGTCTGCTACCCTCAATCAAATCTCCATATTATATAGTATTTTTACCAATTTCTGCAAAAGTGTAAACAAAATCTTTCTCCATTAGGAAGGTAGAACATCCCACGAAGGAGTGAGAGATATTGGATTCGTTGACGACATCGCCGAGGTCACCGTAGCTAACCACGTCTACGAGATAGAGACTGCAACTAACGAAAGAGTTGCGAGGATCAGGAATTCGTTGGAGTTTGCAGGTCTGGAATCAGCTGGTCACAAGAATGAGGCTGCTCTGGTAAGTATCCGCAAGACGGTGGAGGTGTCCCCAAATTATCTGAGAGTGTGGCTCGATTACAGAATGCGCTTCAAAGCCCAGCATCACTTCGCAAAATCAGGATTATCAATATTATCAGGTATCCAAACAATCTCGGCCCTCGTCACCAACCTTACGAATGAGATGCAGAGGGTGTACCAGAAGAAAAACTAGTGAAAGAGGATGAAAGGGTAGCCCCAAAAGCAATATGGTAAGCCAAGTGGGTCAGCTCCACAAAATAAAGGCAGAAACACAAGCTCATTTCCGACATAGACAACGAGGGGAAAAAGGACTGTAACCATCACTTCACACAGTGCGCTTTAGAAGGTGGCAAAGTAGTTGATGTAGGTAATTACGTCCGATTTTAGCAAAGCTATAAGCAAAATTCGCATAAAATTATCCACCCCAAACTAAAGGCTTTTGGCTTTCAATTTGTTTTTGTTATGTGAATTAACTTCTACTTAGAGGAAAAGTAATACAGTGGCCACTTTAGGTCCCATAAACACCTGTTTGGCGTACCTTAATTAAGTCACCTCGGTCCTACATATGTTATTCGTTTCAACAATAAACGATGTTTGTATGGAACTTAAAAATTTTTTTTGGCACATTTCGTGAACCTTTGACTGTGTTTCGCTGCACGAAAACCTAAACAGGTTTTCTATTTCAATCTTAACATCAACAATATACTCGAAAACGTCTAACAACTTTACATTGGGCTTATTTTTCATATGACGGACGTTTTCTCATAGTGACAAAAATGAGCCATTAAGGTGTTGTCTGTGACTTTATTTCGTCAATCTCTTTACATAACACTTAGTAGGCCTCTTTTTCAATACTCAAGTTAAGTCTGGTCACTCAATTACATCACTCAGATAATGCGCTTAAAATTTCTGCGGCTAAGGTTCTTTCATTGTGTTTGTTACGGGGATTCCCCTGAACTGATAAATCCACAATCGATCACCTGAAACTGATAGACTTATAACCCATTACAAGACGTCATGAAGTTGGTGACGCTTTTTGTTACTTGCTTTAGTTAGAGTACGTTGCGTTATATCAATAATATTAATGTTGATAAGTTATAGTTATGACATTGAAGACGGGAACAACGCACTACCTAAACCGTTTTCTAACATCAGTGGTCTGAGTGAGATTGCTTGTGATTCATCCAGATCCAGAATTATTGTGTTTCTTACGTAGGTTAGCCGTCATATTTCCTCCAAAGGCAGTTTAACAATCGTTCACATCATTAAATTTTTAGGAAGGCTTCAGTTCCTCAACATTTCCCAATTGTGCCAGTGTTAAGCGGGGCTTAAAAGTAATCTTCCGAGATGCCACGTATGCCATCTGCCTTGCTTTTTATCAGGGTGCTTATCGCTAAAAAATATTTCTGCGTTATGCGATTCATTCATCTGGGATTCAGTCCAAATCCCTGTTGGCTTAGTGTTTGTCAAATGTTTTAAAAATATTTTTTCAAAAATATTTCTGTGACCTTGGACTCTGTCAGGAGAAAAGTTTCTGATTGATTTTGTGACAAGGCGGTCTCACTCTTCAGTGATAAGGGCCCCACAGAACGCACTACATCAGCGTAGAATATATGTAACCGTAGGCGGAAGACCTACAAAGGAAGTGCACTGCGGTGTCGTCATCAGTCTTACAGCAAGAGCCGCAGAATGTTGTTTTATTTATCCATAGCTGAAAGCCGATAATCTTTCAGAGACGTCGATCAGCATTCGATTAGTCTTCCCGTACCCTTGAGTGTCATACGGTCTGCAGTTATGCTCATGAGAAAACCACCTGTCGCCCTAACCGGGGGCGCAGCCAGTCTTAACGCAAGTTCAGGTTCCTAGAACACACTCCACAAGTTGTGTCTAGCAAGTTCCTATTTTTGATTTCGTTGTCCGCTAAACAATTCTGACTGGGATCCAAACAAGTCTCAGTGAAATCAGATTTCATACTGCCTTTAGAGAAGGCTTCCATTCTTCCATTCTCAAACTACTTTGGGAGTAGTGTCATATAAAGTTTCGCTAAAGCCTTAAACGCAGCTTGATTGTCTCACAGATACAGATACTCCATCGATTCTGCACAATGTAATTTATTGCCATAAGTATTACTTATATCTTTGAAAGAGAAACGCATGTGACACCAGTGTCACCTCCTAGATCAGATTCTGGCCAAAACTATTCCTGAAAACAGGTCAAGTCGACTCCGTATTTTCGCAGCAACAGGATTTTTGGTGCTTTTGCATAAGACCGGAATCAAAAGATAGTATGCGTGCAACATCAAAAAAACTATAGTCTATGCCGTAAATTCCACGTAATATTGACGAGTAAATAGTAAATAATTTGAAGACTATATTGCCTTGCAGATGATGGCGCCCGTAAAAATAGTCTTAATTAATTTTTTAGATGTATAGACAAGGGCCACATGAGAGTTTAGGTTTCAAGTTTTGTGCATTTTTTATAGCAACATTTAGGCGTATTTTCTTTGAAGGCAAACATTTTTTAATCATTCTGGGGCAATTAAAAGCAAAATTAGAATTTAAATTGTATAGTCCAGAGCAGACCGAGGGAACAATTCTTTTTCACAATTGTAAGCTGTCGCAGTGAACTTACACTGTCAAAATCAATATGAGATCCTCGCCCAGTGCAGAAAAAACTACTTCTGTGCTTGTGAATTATGATAAAGGGTGACCAGATAAGAATGAGTCATCTCACGCTCGCCGTCGCTCACAGTCGCCAAATTGCTCCTTCACTTCGCTTGAAGTTGCGCCGCTTGTATGGCATGTAGCGCCATCTTGTTGAAACCACAGATGGGATATATCGATATTGCCGAGCTCCACAAAACCACAAAAAGTCGGTTAAAATCGCTCCATACCTGAGCCCCTTAACGGTAACGGTGTCCCGTTCCTCACATTGAAAGAAATAAGGTCCGATGATGCCGCTATGCCATAAACCGTGCCAAAAAGTCAGTCTTTGTGGACGCATTGATGCTAGACCAAACACTTGTGGATTGTATTCGCCCCAATAACGGCAATTATGCTTGTTCACATAGCCGCTGAGCCAAAAATGGGTCTCGTCCGAGAAGATGATTTTTGCCCAAAATCCGGATCTCCGGTCAACATTTCCAGCGCCCAATTAGTGTCTTTGGTCGCCCGGCTTCAATTCATGCATCCACACAATCTTATACCGGTGTTGGCCCAAATACAATCGCAAAATAAGCCGGCTTGACTTTCTTGCAATGCCCAATTCAGCTGATCGGCACTGCATCGATATTTGTGGGTCCTTTTCAATACTGGCCGCTATGCCGGTTATGTTCTATTCATTTCACACCAATCTCTATCTGGTTGGTGGCTTAAGATTCAAAGGAGTGTACTCACGCTCAAACTTTTACACGGTGAGACGATTTGCTTGCACACTGAAGCCATGATTACGACCGACCTCAAGACGAAATATTTTTAAATAACTTCCGCACGTTCAGCAAGCTTATAACGATGCATGATGAAATAACGAACCTTACTGAATATTTTGAAAGTTGGATGTCATTGGTAACTTTGACAAGTGCTGAAACATAACATTTGGAAAAACTATCATTGCTATCTGGTCACCCTATTTAAAACTCTTTTAAACTCTCTATAAAAAAATTTGTAAAGTGATCTAGAACTGATGAACAGGAATGTCTCCTTTACGGGAAACCTGTTCACATAACTACAATATTTCAATCTTTACACAAACAACACCTTTAAATAACACCGAAGATACTTCATTATTTGATGTCGACGTTTTCGCATTTTTAATTAGAAAAGAGAGAACAAAAATAAAAGGAGAACGAACGAAATGAAGTGAAATCTCTTCTATCAATCTGCTGCTAGCTTATCTTTGGTGGAAGTTCATCATCAGAGGTCTTGTTATCTAGTGGCAGGCATCTTTGAATCTCATTGATCCTCATCCAAACCTCAAAAGCCATCTCAGACAGACTCGACAGCAATCTTAATCTCTAGCCCAGCGATCCGAAATGAATCTAGAAAAACAAAATTCAAAACCACACAAAGAATAAACACCATCAGAAGCAACTCGAAAATAAATAATTTTATTTTCTGCTTTGAATTGAATTTTATCAGCATGATTTTGATTATTCTGCCGATGTGGATGATTTGCTCGCCGATCATGAGCTTCATTCTGGCATTGGTACAGATAGTGACTCTGGGATGCTGGTGATGGTGGTGATGGTGGTGATGGCCAATGATCTTGATGATGACTCCGACTTGATTTAAAAATATATTTTTTGTTTGTTGTTGTCGTTCGTGGTCTGCCTTTTAGATATATTTTTTTTATTTATTCATCATCACGATCATCATCATCATCATCATCATTATTATTGACATCGTCGCGATCGTTTTGCTTTACCATCCATCGATAAGGATTTTCCTTATTTTTATTTTCAAAGTTCACTGTTCACTTTGTATTCAAGACGTGGTTTGGATTTCTGAGTTATTGGTCTATCGGAGGCGTATTTCGAAATTGAGATAATGGACTGTCGAAGAGATCTGGCAAAGATCAAACTAAGTACGATGGGCATGGAGATGATAAGAAAATCAGCGATGGTGTGCATGATTTTGTATCTGGAATGAAATTCTTCATCTATTGCGTCGCTTACAGTTTTGGCGGTTATGGTGGCGTTGACCGAGTACATATCTTTGCTGGGTTATGTGTGATAATGTTTGGGGCGGTTGGATATTTTTCTAGTTTTATAGAAAAAAGGGGCGTAGAGAAAACGACAGAAGTTCGTAATCAATAACGATATCACTTATGAAACGCCCTTTAGAATTATTTGTCTGATAATAATGATAGCATCAGTATGAGGAAAAAAAGGCTAACAACTGGTCCTTAATGTAAAAAAAAAAGCTTTCGAAGGACATACATGAACATGTATTCGTTCAGCATGTAAATTAGAAATTAGACGTCAAGAATCTTTATCCATACCTGTGAGATATTCATAGATAGACGCTTGGGATAACCATGAGATAAGAAGTTTGCTCTGCTTGAGATTCGTTCTTGCATAGATTTTGTTATTGCAAACTCCACCAAGATCAGAATAATTAACTAATTAATAATTAACTAGATCGATCATCTGATACCTGATATATGAAGCGAAAGGCTTTAACAATTTTAATTCTCGCATTCCCAGCACTAAGAACAAACAATGAACTATAAACCTTATCGTAGCGTACTGAAAACCCAAAAGGGAATCTCGAACGTTCCGACCATTGCTTGAATATAAAATCGAAAGGTATAACGCACCAGACCAGAGGGCACATGACGTTGTGTTGCAAAATTATCGGAGACAGTTTGATTTCATACTAAACAAGACTATACAAGTTAAGGTAACAAATATTTCACCTCTTAAAATCGTACTCCAATGACATTCATTATTCCCACCAATTCAAATGCTGACACGGCGTCTGGTTCACATAGTATTACTCTGATCTGCGCATTCCATCATGTACTGTGACGGTAACCCGAGTACACTTGTGAGAACGCATCCGGTGGATAGCAAAGGAAATAACATGTAGAATAGTATTTGAGGTAGCATAATTCGAAATTGTATTTTAGTCTTAGGTTTTGATTGTAAGAGGTTAGAATGCCCAAATTTTAAATAAAGTTTTTTTTTTTTTTACTTAAAATAACAATTTAAAATTTAATTGGCGCCCAACGTGGGGCCGTGATAGTGACGGGTTATAGAAAAAGTGTAAGCCAGTCACCTCAAGAAGCTGAAGTGCTTTCGCGGTATAGTTTCATAAGCTTCATAAGTTTCATAAGGCACATATCTTGGACTTCTCAACCTCACAGTTAGTTAAAATCGACATCGGCACGGCACGAATGCAAAACGGACTATTTTAAATTATTCACATCATTGACTTAGAAGCTTACCATAATTTAGTGAACAAACTAAAACAGTCAAATCATTAACTGTAGTGTCATCAATAGTCACCACGTTCCAACAGTCGAAGAAGTCTCACCTGGAATACTTTTCCTCAATCAGTTCAATGGCTCAGTAGACATGAATAACGAGACTCTAAGGTTACAAGGTACATTTATCATGAAGCACGTTAACACCACAATTAGAGTAAATGGCCAACTATTTATAGAACAAGAAATTACCAAATACCGGCCGTTACCAGCAATTCTACAACTAACAACTGTGAATTAAAGCATAGAAGAAGTACTATCCTTGGAAATGCTTAAGCAACTGCACATCAATGGCACCGAACAAATAAGCCTGCTTAGCATCAAAAATAACATCAATTCAATCATCAACATCATCTTAAAAACGCTCCCAATTGTGCTTGTAAAAGGCTTCTGCTGCTACCCAAAAATGCGAAACCGGATGGAAGCAAGTAAAGATCATGCTTAATATAACAATTAAAAACTTAATTTACATAACCTTTGATGAGATTGAATGGGCAGAAACTCATTCAAGCTCTACAAATCACCGGGACCTGATGGTATTTTATCAAGCACTTCTGTCTATACCAGCAGACTCATTTCGACATTAGTTCGAATTTTTAAAGCTGGTCTTACAACTTGGAGAGGAGTTAAGGTAATCTTCATACCAAAGGGACACAAAAAACCTCCTACAGGCCTATTAGCCTTTCAAACTAAAATCTATGAAAAAGCTGATTGACTTATACACCCCTTGACAACTTAAAACTTGTGTAACAAAACGGCAAGTCTATAAATTCAGCACTGCACACACCGATTTCCGAAAGATCATTCGACACTAAACGCATAGACCTCTTCACATTCATGGACATTAATCATAATTATCATAAGGCCAACCATGGTATTACCATCAAACCTCTCACGTAAGATGCGCGTAGTTGCCAGGGCTAAAAATGGGGTAAAAAAGAGCTTTTCAAGGTAGCGTAAGGTTAACTTCCCCACAAGAATATAAGGCCCATATGAGTGAGCAATGATTCACAAAAGTGATAGTCCGAAAACGCTATAAGGCATAGGAGCAGGAGCGGTAGGACCTCGAACCCACTTCTCATTAGCAATTAGTTAGGATAGCCTACATTAGACTGTATCTTTCAGGCGGGACTTAATGCCTTATTGGTAAACGACGTGAAAGAGTCGAAAGAACTAACTCACTTTCGAATAGTAAATCGCTGCTCGTGCTCATCAAAGACCATTTCTAGAGTGATATAAAGCGCTCAACATCCTAGCTGCTCTGAACAAAGTATTATTAGCGTCACGATGGCAATGAAGGCCAAGAAGGGTACAGGAATTCCACTTAGCGGTCTATACTCAAACTTTTTCTTTAGTGATAACAAATTTGGAATGTAGATTTTGCTGTTAAACTGAGAAGTCTATGGAACACTTCATCACCAACTGTCCAGCATTGGCGCGTAGACGAGCAACATTTCTAGACAGATATATTCTCCATAAATAAAGGGCTGATTAAATTCCTGGAAATATCTGGTTGCAATACAGAACGGTCTTTACTCTACCCTTGTGTATGTCATACTTATCAATTTCTTGCGTTGGGCTGAATATTCAAATCTTTTGAAATCAAAAAGCAGAACTCAGTAGTTAACGCTTTCTTCTATCACGACCCGCAGGTTGTCGATATGGGATGCTGGAGAGAAATTGAGAATGCATGTGGACAGAGCATTACAAAAAACCTAGATATTGCAAAAAAACCTGCAGCCAGTGGATTTATCTCCTCTTTTCGCCGATCAAGAAAGAGTTGAATGCTTACTTGAAATAAATTTTAAAAAAGTTGCAGTACTTTAGCCAGAAGTTTCAATTAATGATCTAAGCTGTACAATGTATATACAATATTTTATTTAATACGTAATCGGTGTACGGACTTCAAATTATTTTGGAACATTAGCCCTTGGTTTGTGTCCAGTAGCTTTATTCGGTCTTCTTTCGATTAAACAAATATATAAATCAACTTTTAAGGAGCATGCTGTTCTTTTCTGCTATTTAAAAAAATTATTCAACTTTGATTTGACCAAATTGTAGGTTGTACAGCATCCGAGGTTCCTTGTTATACTCAGATGATTCTGAACCGATTTTTTTTTTTTAATTTTCGTTAAATGTTCTACTCTGCTAATAAGATCCACTTCACGCCTTCTCATCTGGGGCTATTTGGGAATCAATCCGGAGATTGCGTCACTGGCCTCACTGCTTGTAACATTTAGATAACCATGAGATCTTGGGGTTACTGTATATCTGGAAATCGATAGCGACTTTAAGTGGCGACTCAACTAACTTTAACAATATTAAACCAACAAAACCAAACGAGGTAAACGGAGTCTAGGAGTATTTCCCTTTCAGAGGAGTTCGAGGGTGCAGTGGTCAGCCGGTGGACAAAAAAACCCTTCAGAGAAGTACTGAGGAAAACGCGAAAACACCAGAAACTTTTGAGGATGGTAGGAGGCGTTCTATCCACCAACCGATGTTGGCCAAGGAAGTCATTCAGCAAAATGATAGGTATGTCACAAGCATTGTTATGGCTAAAAATGGTAACGTGCTGAAAAACAAGACTGGAGCGAAGGAGAGGACACGAAACGAAGACAAGAACCATCTCCAACTGCTGGCAATAAAAAGTCTGGCACCAAAGCGGGCACACAGAGCGAGTAAAAACTTGCGAAAAGTCTTAGAACCGACTGGACAAAGGCCAACTAACCGGCCACAAGAGGCGAAAAACCAACCATAAGTGAGGACATTTGGACAAAAGTCATAAAAAAATGAAGCCAAGAAGTAAGCGCCCACCAAAAAGAAAATGGAGAATTTCCCTATGCAGAAATATGTACTCCGGAATGTTAAGGCGTACCCAAAGCTCAGCGCTCTCGATGAATCGGTTACGAATATCAAACGAAACCAAAAACAAAAGCTGATGATGCACCTAAAGTAGACAGGAGTAAAAACAGAGCAATTTAAAAAGATTATTTTCGAAACCAATGTGGAGATACGGGTTCTGAAACACCGTATTGCTCTGGAAGCAAAGGATCTCGACGAGGCTATGACGAAGGACCACACTGCACACCAATGCAAACATGAGATGGAAAGCTTCAATCAATGGAGAAAATATGCGGAAAGAGCCATATAGCAAAAGACTTCAACAAAAGTCCGCTTTATTTATTCTGCAAAGACAACCAGGAGAATGCTAGGTATGTAGCCGATAGTATCAAATACCTGGTCTTCGGGAGAGCCATTCCCAGCAAGCTAACAAGAAGATAATATAGATTAACCTTAATCACTGTAGGACAGCCCAGGACATCCTGACACAAACAGCTAGAGACGAGGAAGCGTTCGTCATTTCGATCAGCGAGCCATATAAAACTTTCGACAGCAACACGTGGATCTGCGATAAATCAAGGCATGCCGCAATTTTTACATTTGGAAAACATGCCTTCCAAGATGCTACTAATCAGACAGACGAACGATAAGTTGGACAATAAGTGAATTCAAAGCAATGTTAGAAAGCGTAAGTGAATATATACATGAAAGATCTCCAGTAGATAAAGACGGGACTCCAACGGGCAACAGAGCGAGGTAGCAGGCTCAGCAATGCCAGAGGACGCATTCTACTATAAACCTTTGGTACCATCAGGTGTAATTATTGCAAATAATCGATGGGAAAGCGAAAATCGATATTACCTGCATGAGTAACCTCAGTAAGGTGCAACACATAATAGTGGGTCAGCGAAGAATACCAAAGTGACCAGGCGATAGTATTTTTATTTTAATTGGAAAGATTAACTCATCAATAAGGATGTTTGACGAATGACGCGAAACAGCAAACAATTTTCGTATATAACCACAGCATTTGACGCAGCAATGTCCAGACGAATACCGAGTAAACACCACTGGTGGAGACCCAAGAAATAGAAGCACTCAGAGCAAAGTGTTAACAAATTCATCGGAGAGCATAGCGTTCTAGAAGTAGAGCCAATTTTCAAGAACGACTAGGACTACCAACTTGCACTCGACTGTGAATCCAGCACAAAGGTAGCTAAAATAATAACACCAGACGAATTTGGGCATCAAAAAAGCGCCTGGACCTGATGGCATTCAAACAGGCCTGTGAAAACTGCCGACCCCTTTATTTCCTAGTCATTATAACCTCCAAAAATTTAAAACTAACGTACATCGGTACCTCTCTCTTCTTTCTACCTTTCTTCTTACATAAGTTTCCTTCGCTTGTGCTGTGTGCAAACATTTTTCGGGTACTAACAACCCCTTAAGTGCGCGCTTAAAACATCAGTAACAAACAATAACCGATGAAAAAAAAGTACTTTAAAATCTCAGAGGGAGGCCCGCAAGGATCGGTTCTAGGGCCCCCATTCGGGAATATCATGTGCATTTAATACTACCACCAGACCAGCTACAGACGATGTAATTAACATTATTAAAAACTGGCTGATGTCCGCCGGGTTAGAACTAGAAGATCACAGCCGGAAAAATTTTGAATACGTGGACTCAAGGCAACCATCACATCGACTATTCAAGCAAAAAGGCTCATCGGAGGATTCGGATGTGTTGAAAGAATCTTAATACCCAAAGCAGTAAGCTCAGTCCAATTATATGTTACACTACCCCAGCTTGGATGAGGTAATGAGAAAGCTGTCGTTACTGCGGGTTACAGAAGAATGCCGATGCGCTAAATACAGTTAAGTACTGATCTGCCTGTCTGGAATCGGTAAATTAAGGTTCCTAGCAGGATCGCAAGCTGTGAAACCATAAAGTTATTGCGAGCAATAAATTCAGCTTAGAGATAGTAATAGAACATCGTCTAGGACACGAACTTCCCTTATGACCATCATAAGGGAATGCGAAATTATAAAACAAAACTTTCTAAAAATGGACCACGACATCACTAGATGGCGTATGCAATTGCAACATTTAAGAACTCACGACGACTGCAACGTAAGCTCAGTTTGATAAGGTTTTGTTCAAAACTCAATTTTTGTTGCAGTATATCTGCAGTCTGTACCATTAGTGAGGAGTCATCCATGCCCATATTCATCCACCATATCTATGAAATGCTTTTAGGCTAAGAAAAATGACACTTCACTCTGAGCCATTGAACTGGACCTTATCAACATCGTACAAATGGCATGCCTTCCACCTTGCTCTTATCCAGAACGGAGGGGAATGTCACTCATTACGTGAGTCATCGTTGTCTTTCTACCGCCCACCTCCCTCGTCGGGTGCACTCACATTCATTGGAATTTCCATAATCAATCCCGCCTGCATGTGATTGGCAACATGGCCTACATGAGCTACATGGGCTTATACATGGCCTGTGCGTGTTACTGACGTCTTCTGGTTTCTCTCTCCTATCTCTTTTCCGTTCTTCCTTTGTATTTTTCAGCAGAAAAATTCCATAAGATAACAGTCGCAGACAAACTGTCCATTCGGATAGACAGTCACACAAACAAAGATATTTATCGCGACCTTCCATACGAAATTCTCTTAAAACTCATATCGCTGATATCGCGTATTCAAGTTGTGAGAGTCTCGATGGAGAAGAGTACTCGTATGCATCAAGTCTGATTGTGAATTCGGCAGGGCAAGGCGGGACTATAGCAATATATGATACGTACTTACATACGTACTGCATTCACGTTGTGTGCTTGTGCATTCAGCGGCAAGATATCATCATTCACATCAGCGTCATCATCGTCATCCTTTTGCCGTCCGGTTGCTCGACTGTGTGTCTAAATTGTTTTTCTCAATTTCGCAGTAGTAAGGTTGTGGTTTAAGTTGGTAGGGAATTTTGTGCAACACAATGTTTTCTATTGGGGGATGCACGGATCTTTTATAGTTGAGTGTTGGTTGCTTTTGAATTCGTCGGAAATTTTGTTCTAGATTCTTCATTTAACAGCAAAGGATCCTGAAACCAGAATCCCCAATGTCTACAAAAAATCCACCATTGTTCGAAAATATGTAGGTATCTTTCTGATAGATCAAGAACCGCTAAACGAACTTTCATGGTCGTCAGATTCAAAAAACTCTGATCTGTTTGCGATGTTGATTTTAAAGCCAATAGTCCACCAAACGTTAAAACGTACAGTCTCGTACGTTTAGTACCGCTGAGATTTGATTTGCAGCAGTCTCTGTAAGCCTTTCTCTGAAACCTCTTCAAATTCTGTAAGCAGCATCACGTGTGTTTCTTAACATGAAGATTTCCAGAGTATATAACTTGACTTCCAAGTTCAACAAATAAAAAATTCGACTTTAAAGATATTTAATCTGCATGTCAACCGATTGCTCATGAAATACATATCAGCATAGTATAATGTTCTGCGTTCCCCTTTCAACCTATTTCGTGTTTTAGTTTCTAAAAACTTTAAAGGTATAGATTTGTGGCTCATGATTAAGATCAAGACTGAACATTGCAAAAATAAGATCGTGCTTGGAAAAAACAGGTTAAGAAGAGTGCTATTCGAAATAGTAAAATGCGTTGCGACAGTTAGATTGACAGAGTTCAGATCAAGGGTATTTATGGAAACATCACATCAGTCGTTTGGATGATAAGGACATATGTATTAAGTTTTCGATTAATCGCCGAAGTTCCGACGCATCAAAATACCGCGCTAACTTAAAAGATTGCTTGATCGAGCCGCACGTCTACACCGGATTGTAGCACAATCACAGTATGGAAAGAAGGAATTAGATTTCCATGCTTGTTCGTTAGATTACATTGTTACCTTTTCTAGTTCCTTTTCTCATGTTCAAGCTTGAGGGATTCCTCCTCTGCTTTTCCTTTTTCTCTATGTATTAAAGGGACATATTTCCTTGAGTGCTTACCCAAAAATTGAATCATCATTATCGGCTTTATTGTGTATGCTTTCAGTTTCATGTATAGTTTTCGTATAAAGTCTCCTTGTCCTAATCTCTACTTTTGTGTTGAAAATATGTGAAACTCGAGAAGAGTATTTCATTGAAAAATCTTTGAATTTCACTTTATTTTCACTAATTTTTTAAATGCCTCTGAACGATGCTACAGTACACTAGCATTGCACAAAATTCAAATCACCCTCTTTCTCACGGATTCAAGAGTTTCCTGCTAGCTGTGTCTTGTTATTGTGTTGAAGTATTCTTTCCCTTTCCATATCTGACAAGCCTTTTATTTTTTACTTAAACGATAGGAATGACAACCTATTTGCATTGACCCTTTAAAATTGACAGCCTTATGGGATTAATGGTGTGTCTCCTAAGTACTAAATCTTGTACAGCTTTAAGAGGTGCCATAATGTCCAATGTTAGCCGCAAACTTCAATGTAACTTGTAATAAAACTGCTCAGATTTACACCAAATATTGCCTCAACAATCACTTGGAATGCAAGTTATTGATACTTACTTACAAGATAACCGACATGTTTAGTCCGAAGCACCACCGTATAAAGCTGATGTAAACATTAAGTTTATTGACAATTTATCTACACTTCAAAACATCTCGCACAACCTAATGGATATAAAAATATTTTTAATATTTATTTCTTTTATCATTTATGATTATGGGTCTACTACGAATGTCTGCATCAAACTAAACAGCCTAAACAGCCGAAAACGGCCTCATTGGTTCGCTCAAAAGCATAGCCATAAAAATTATTCAAATTTTTCAAATGGTTAACCACACTGGCTGTTCGGTTTGTGTCAATACGATGTATCAATTTCATTATCAAAAAGAGAATAACATAACTGGCGCCATCAAGATTCCCGAAAACCCATTACAGATTTTGATTACTATGAGATACTCATTTATATCTGTGGAAGTGTTCCCGAAGTATCCCACAAGTCAATCTCCATCTCTCTACCCTTTATGGGGAATCTACTTCGACTTTGACTGTAACTTGGATTTGTATCTGTACTTTGACTCGTTGTACAGTTTTATGTTCATGTTTGTGTGTTCTAAAATTTCAAATTTTTAATTTATAACCGCGCCACGCAATTGTCTTTATCAAAATCTACAGCTCGTAACGAATAGAAATGGCGGATTGCGGATGGCGGATGGTGGTTGCTGACATTCGTGACCGTTCCAAAACGAAAACGCATCATGGATATGAGGAATGTATTGTAATTCCTCTCCTCATCGACAAGCTTACTCCTTGAGGAATCGGTTGCTTGGTTGGGGTTATTAAATGAGAAATGGAAAAGTCGAGGAGAATAGAGGAAGGTGACTTTAAGTGTGTACTGTGTGTACACTTGGACCTTATCAGTTGAATGATTGATGCTAATTTCAACAAAAGGTACGATAACAGCGCCTCGCGGCGGCAATAATAATAATTTTCCTTTCACTTAACTGATAAACAGCCGGCCCAGGCTAAAATCGACTGGCCAGTGCTACAGGGAGGGCAGCTGCAAGTATGATATTTTCATATGTAGGTACATACATATGTATCGTTACATACATATATATAAGGAAGGCGTAGAGTGAAGTAGGCGCCAGTGTGTAACTGGAAAAAGGTGGCTTCGTTCGCATTTAAAATTGAAAATCGCTTCAACGCATAACCGTGTTACCAATGTAACACAACAGTGTTACTTTTTGTTGTGTCGTTTTATTGTCGGTTGGTAATACATATGTATATTTGGGGAAGTATGGTCACTTAACCGCCGTGTCGTCGTACCACTGTCGACCATTGGCGGGTGAATGTCTTTCTGTTTATTTTCGTCAAGTGGTGTTGTTGCCGAACGAGTGATAATTGCAATTAAGTAAATAAAACCAGTTAATCACATAATAATTATCATTGGTGAGTGATAAATCAAGTTTTTCGGGTAATTATCTGGAGAGGCACGACCGTTGTCGTTGGCTGTCGCGTATGTTTGCTCTGATACTCGAAACTCATACGAGTACAACTTAAATATACGGATTCGAGTACGAGTAATCGTATCGACACAAATTTCCAAAACCTTATCTGATTTGATTTGAATTTTAGCTTTAAAAAAAAAAATTTTTTTTTCTTTTTTTTTCAACTTAAACTTTATTGTTAATTTCTTTTCTGTTTTATTTTATTTTGGGTGGCAGTTGAGATTTCGGTTTTATTTTATTTTATTTAGTTTACAGTTAGTTGTGGTACTTGTAAGAGGTGGAATGATTTTCGGTACTTAGCGCTGTGTAGATTTATTGAAGAAACCACATACAATTTTGAGGGAAATGTTTCAACTGTTGTGAAGAAAATGTTTCAAGGAACTTATGTGATTCCATCTTGGGTGGTAGCGTAATCTGACAAGATATTTTGACTTACTGGAGCCGTTGGAGTAAATAATTGCAATTAGCGACTATCCGAGATTCTATCCTGTTACAAACTCACGGAATTTTAATTCAAAGTCAGTACTTCTCTCTATTATATTTCCCTCGAAAAGCTGAAGACTGATGTCAGACCTTAAAGCAGGCCTTCAGAATATAATTTTTTTCAAAACACCAAAATACGAGTACCTATAACGGGTGACCTAATTACAAGTTTCTATCTCTCTTTCCCGCTCTTAACCCTGGCTTTCAGTCAGTGTCATACCTGCGCAGAACAAAGTGAATTGCAAATTGCAAACTTATTTCAGAAATGAGTGCTGTGTTGTCCAAACAGTGCGTTTATTGAAAAGAAGTTTTGGCCGAAATGAACACTCACAGCGACTGAAGTACGCAACTTTGTGCAAAATATTTGTAAGACTGGCTTGCTTGAGGACAATACTCATGGCGCTCGTTGTCGTATGTTACGTACCGACGAGAATGTGGGTGCGGTGGCCGAGAGCGTGCGACTCAATCAAGAAATATCGAATTGCCATCGATCTAAACAATTTAACATTTCACGCACCAGCCTCATTGGAGTTTTGCACAAAGATCTCAGGTTATTCTGAGTACAATTGACTCAGCGATTCTAAACCTCTCCTTTTTGATCAACTTGCTCTTGAATAAATATCTGACCATGATTTGTCGTTTTGTTCTTATAACAATGACTTTTCACATGTTCTGATCCCGCATACATACGCCTACAGGGATTTTAAGTCTATTGATGCTCACTCACTACAAGCATGTGCATTGGAACACTGTTTGTATCTTGACAATGCTCATAATAAGCTTAATTTTTTTTCAGTTGAAAATTGAAGATCTTTTTAATAATCATGTGCCGTGCGAATAGGATAAATAAGAAATTGGAAAAAAAAAAAAAAAAATAGGAATTTGAGACGAAGCTCTACACTTAGAAATTGGGTAACTTACTGTCTCTACTGTAATCAATGTACTTTCGTCACTCTCTGCGCTAAATTAATCCCCCTCAGATATAATACGCTTTTTCCAATCGTTGAAGCACTTTTCATAAGTACTTTCTGATATAGCCTTGAGCTGTTCCAGCGATGCCGTTGAACGGAGATTTAACACTTAGTAATGCCTTGTTGTCCAGTGATGGCTCTTGTCCAGACACAGCCGGCAGGTTTCTCGACAATCATTTCTAGATTTTCTATGACCCGAATACATTGCTCAAAAGGATTTCTCGGTTAAATTCTTGATCAATTCCAAGCCGAATCCCAACTGCCACAGTCACGATGTCGCTGATGGTCGGCAAACTTATTGTGATATGCCTAATTTTGAGATAGACGTGGAATCGACAAATATTGGTTTTTGTCCATGTTTCGAGCTACAAAAGCATTATTCCTCTGTAGTTGAAACTGGCTTGGATTCATGACGCACACAACCGAAAAGTGGGTTTAACTAACTCGTGATGAATAACTATAGGCAGCTAGCTAACGAAAGGGCAGAATGGAGAGGTTTCTTGGATGGGGTAAAGTCCACAGCTGACCAAAACTGCATTCCGTGTGTTTTTCTTTTATCGTCCAAATCCAAGATGTAAGATCTACTCAAGAACTAACGATTTTGTTCAAAACTCGCGCAATACCCAATCAATACCAACTGACTTCAATATATCAGCTAGACTTGTAGTAATCACATATTTCCCATTTCCAATGATCACTCCTGTTTATTTCTTACTTGGGACTACAGTTCGGTTTGGACCTAGGCGTCAGCTAATGTACCTCCCTCTCCAGATAGCGTGGTCTTTTAGTAGCTGCCTCGCAGATTACTGAGATCTCCTCAACTTAGATGCACCACCTTAGATGAAGTCGTTTTCTATTACGCTGTCCCTCTGAGTTGGAGTTGAAAACTTTGCAAACCGGAACGCTGTTTTTTATGCGCTCAAGGTGACATAGGTATCTGAGTCGGTGTATTCGAGATTTTTTGACTGGATTAACATCGTTTTACAGCCCGTATAGTTCGAGACCGAAGATTACCTCGAAGTCGCAAAGCATTTTCATCCGCTTTTGTCAGTGTTGAAGTTTCTGCGCCGTAAAGTAGGACTGGGATGATCAGTGTCTTGTATAATCTCGTTTTAGTTTTACTACTTAAGGGCCTTTTAAGTTCAAAGAAGTGATTCCCCGTATGATTTCTGCGGAGATATCGTTGTCGGATTTGATAGCAGATGAAATCTCTTTATACCTCAAAGTTGTAGCTGCAGGCGCCGATGATTTGTTGAAAGCTCGATGTTTTCTTCCCATTGTGTGGGATGTTTTCTTCACAAGGTGGCCTGCGTATGCGGGTAACTAAACAGACATTGGAAAGATGGCCAATTCTAGAGAACTTGCGAGTTTCGCACAATTCTTTAAAGAACGGTGTGAGCTAGACAGAAATGCCAAAATTAGACATGGCTCTGTATAGTTCCTATCTGAAGATGCTATCGTATCGTATCGATTTAGAACTCCTTAGTTTTTTCCAAGATCTGCCATAATGTGAAAATCTATAGTGGACTTTCCTGTTCTAAAACTACAGTCAAACTGTTTACGAAGGTCTAGTAGTGTTCCCATAATATGCCAGACCGGATTTAGTATGAGATATTGAAGAGACTTATTGACCTGTAGTTAAAGGTATCTCACTTCTTTAGAACCGGTCAAACAATGCTGAGGTTCTCTTCGTTGGGCATACTTTCGTTAAGTCAGATTCTAGAATTGAGTTAATAAATGTTCTGTATCCAATCAGTAAACAGCTCGCCAATTAAGCCATCGGATCCAGCAGGTTTTTTAGCCTTAAGTTTGGAAATACCTGTCTTAACGTCATCTTGGTTGAGTTGGCAGAAATTTTGTTTGCCTCCATCCAGGGTAAACGGTTTATTCTGCCTGACGGTGGGTTGTTGTTCGCCATCACCGTTTAATAAGCTTTCCAGATTCTCAGACCAACTGCGGATCTACAATGAGGTTTCCGTCTCCATTCTCTTAGATTTCTGTTTGGTTTTAACAGCTTTCGCGTGTTCGTTTTAGTTTTTGATAAGACTTCCGAACTTCATTCTTTTGATAGTACGCTTCGCGTGCTTTTTCTTTTTTCTTCTGAAAAGCCTATGTTCTTTACTTCTTTAATGCTCGTTGAGTTTGCGATCTCTCTTCTTTTCTGTCCCTTTGTACGTGCGATGATTTTCTAGTTTTGTCTGTCTGCATTCGTCATCGAACGAGGAGTTTCGTTGTTGGAGCGGGTTGAAATCCAGTATATAAGAGGCGGTCGCTTTGATTGCATATTGGCAGTGATTCCACTGTTCTTCTACGTTCAATACTAGCGACACTGCGCTCCTCGGGAGGTCGAGGGAAACTCAATTAAAATAGCCACGACGGTCTCTTGCGATTACAGCTGTTTAAAGTTGCGCTTCCCCACAATGGTTTGCTGGCTTTGAGCTATTGAGGATATCTGCATCTGTACCATGGCTCCAACAAGATAATGGCCTGAAACGATGATAGCTGAGCGAAGCGTTCGGACATCCAAAAATACAGGAAGAGTGCCTTGCATCGATCACAATATGATCAATTTGGTTGAAGTTTTGTTAATCACGATATCAAGGTGTGGAGACAGTGCAGTTGCTTTAGATAAATTTCGCCGAAAAATTAATGAGTCGTTTGCGAAGGTGATGTGATGATAGCTGTACTCTTTGACTGTATTACCATAGATGTCCTCATGTCACATTTAGAATATTGTTCTATAGTTTTGTAAATGAGTTCATAGAAGCAGTCTTTGTTAAGATCGTGCTTCTGCTCTATTGGGGCGTGGGCTTTTATGAGGCTTATGCTGGCAAATCAACCATTTATGAGAATTGTCGTCAGGCATTCACTTATATGCCTGAAGCTGAAAATATATTCTCTAAACCTAGCTCTGACGGCGAATCATCCGTTTGGCTATAAAATTCTCCATAGTAGATATCACAGCTTTATATCCTCCTCGCACTGTGGCATGTTAGGTGGCAACCATGTTTGCTTTGTACCAATCGGTTGGATATTTGCAGGTTGTTCTACTCACGCAATTTGTTAACGGTCCGAAAATGCTACATGCAGATCTGAAGACCGTTATCCTTTTATCGTTTGCAAGGTTTGTCCAAAGTGAATCTGTTACAATTCGAGGCTATGTGTCGGTCAACTGTGATATCTAGCCAAAGCAGAGAATGTTTGCATTCTGAAGCAGGGGATTACAATATAAAGAATGGAATTCTTAGATTGAAGTACTTCACGCAGCGAACTTTTGAATGATTAAAAAGTTTGTGCCGCATATCCATTCTTTAAAACTTTGGCGGTTTTCAGAAAACATTATATGGGTCATTATATGGGTTCCGGAGCAACTCAGGGTAACGGGGAATGATCTGATGCGCCCTCGCACCCAGAACCCTGGACTCGACACTGAAAAGTGAAAAATCAATTCAACATTAACTCTCACAGGTAGAAAACGGTTTTTATCTTGTTGTGGGCTTAGACTCACGATTCTATCTACACCTTGAAAAGGTTAATTCCCACTTTGTTTCGAAAGGAGTGCAGATACGAGACGAACACTCCAGTACTAATCTATTTTTTGTATTCAGATCAACCTTCAATATTTCAAGTCTGCTACTGCATCCCTATGTAGAAAGTCTTCCGTGTTGAATACAAATCCGCATAGGATCAATGGGCGTCCAATAAACGCATCTGTGGTTTCGGATGTTTACGGGGTTTCACACTACTTAACATAATGACGAGCTATCGGAAAGATTAATAGGTATACTATATACTGGCTGCAAAGTACTACCATAGATCTCTATGTCAGACCATAGGTACATCGAATTCGGAATCGGATGCGAGGTCACGACCTTGTTAAAGAGGAGTCTGCAGCTTTTGATGGCATGTGTAACTCGGCCAGATAGCACGGCATAGACAAATCATACTAGTTCTGTGATGTGATGGCGGGGGTAAAAATAGGTTTCTCTTAAAGCGGCGTTCTGTCTTCACTGCTATGGTGGACGTTGGTTGACTCTCTGCTTAACGCGCTCAATAGTTCTGACATCTTTGCAGAAGCATACGCCGATTATGTAGCTGTTCTGTTTGTTGGATCGTGTTAGCGATTGCGTGCTCCAAAGCGTGACCGATGATCGGTACACTAGAAATAGGCTTTTAGTTGAACCCCTCAAAACTTAGGTGGTTTACTTTACGAGGAGGAAGCTGTCTGGTCTGACTGATCTAGTGCTTAATGGTATCACCATCTAATTCTCCAAAGATGCTAAATATTTTGGTGTCAACCTGAATAATAAACTTTTATGGACTAAACATGTTACCTCTAAAGCCTCTAAGGCGCTGTGTCAGGTCTTCTGACAGTACAAAGGAGCTATCGGCATAACATGGGGCCTGTCACCGAGAGGGTCCTCTGGATTTATGATAAGTCAATCGTTTGTTGGTGGAACAAGCTCTCACGAAAATACAAATTCTTAATTGCTGCTTTTATTAGACTCTAAAGAACGATCTGTCTTGGCTGCACGGAGGTTTTCCCCAGCAAACCTGGCCCCGGTCTAGACGCATAAATGAATCTCCCTTCCTTTGATATTCATGTCATGGGTTACACTCTCAAAGCCATCTTCAGTTTAAAAAGAAGTGGTCTTTGGTACAACACGCACTGGAGCGTGTCTGGCAGTGCACTGTCTTTTGACTCTGGTCTTATGAACAAGCCGTCTGATGCAATAATACTAAAACTTTTTACTGCTGCGGGAAAAATACGAAATCGACTTTCCCTGCGCCCAGTACTGGTTTCGACCAGAATCTGAGTCAGGAAAGCAATGCAGCTGGGTCTTCACGAACGGCTCCAAAATCGATATAGGCTGTGACACTGGTGTCTTTATGGAGGATGACAACGTAAGATTTCATTTCTAGGTAGGAAAATTTGTCTTCCAAGCGAAGTGGCCGTGGTGTAGTGGTATATGCATAGACTCCTCAAACAGAGGGTCACGGGTTCGAATCCCGTGCGAGGCTAATCTCTGAAAAAGTCTTTTAATGGAATTTGTATGTGGTTATATGTTAGCCCTTGGGCGTCAACTCTGACATGAAGGCATAACACTGATGTTGGAATGGTTGCTGGTTGGGCTAAATGTAACGAACTAACAACTAGCACGTACTAAGAGCAACTGGTTGAGTAGACACTGGCTCCAGTTTGACAACCACCTCTGGGAAAAATATCGAAACCTAATACACCTGAGTTTCAAACTACTACACCACCCGCCCGCGCCCTGGCGAAAAGCCAGTAAAAGGGTATTCATATCCCCTTGGTGCGCGTGCGGAATTATAAAAAAAAGATATACGCAATCCTGATGGTAATGAACTATATTGTGAAGAACCGGGGGAGTAAGCGAAGCGTGCACATTTGTAGTGATAACCAAGCTGCGCTTAGAGCCTTGCTTGACTCTCTTAAGACTTCCAAGCTAGCTCAAGAATGCAAAACCTAAACGCGGTCGGAAGGTTGAATTCACTGAGTCTCGTCTGGATCCTAGGTTATAATGGGATCACGGGAAATGAAATTGCTAATGAACATATCAGGATGGTTCAGAGGTGAGTTGTTCAGTACCCGGACTTAGGTTGGGTCTTCCTGCGTCCCCGGTTCCAAATGGAACCGTCAAGGCTTCCATTGACAGTTAGATTTCATATGAACACAACTGCAGATAGCATGACCAAACGTTGACCAGATTGCAGGCAGAGTAAACAAATACTTTTCGACGTTCCTACGAGGTCAGCGGCCTTGCGTAGGCGGCTTATTGGCGTTGTTACGGGGTACTTCGCTTTTGCTTAGCACTTAAATATGCTGGGCATAAGTGATGATGACACCACGGAACTCTACCTCTGAATATCTGGCTTACGCTCGCATCAGGTTTTAATAGTGGTGGGTGCTGGTAATGTAGGTAATTTATCACTGAAGCGCTTACTCATCTTTCTTCGAAAGACTGAAAGATTTCATTAAAAGGAACTTACAAAGAGTACTATGAACTAGTTCTTTGCCTAAGTGCTCTGTTCCGAGCACGAAGCTATTAGCTTGTTTGTCACATTTATAAGGTAACTTACACAAGGGCTGAAAAGTCCGTTTCTAAGAGAGAGCACCACTTGAATCCATAGTACCAACTTTCAAAAGATACGTGTATAAATTTGACAGCTGTCGGACGATTAGTTCTCGAGATATAGAGTTGTGAGTGAAGCAACTTTTGTTATTGTGAAAAAAAAAATGGATTCAAAGCAATTTCGTGTGTTGATTTATCATTGCTTTTTGATGGAAAAAAATGCAGCCGATGCAAAGAAATGGCTTGTTAAGGACTCTGCACCAGTCGAATGAACCATTCGCAAGTGGATTGAAAAATTTAAAAGTGGTCATACAAGCACCGAAGATGATGCACGCAGTGGACATCCAAAAGAGGCTGTTTCAGATGAAAACATCAAAAAAGTAAACAAAATGATTACGAATGACCGTAAAGTGAAGTTGATCGAGATAGCTGATGCTCTGAAGATATCAAAAGAGCGTGTTGGATATATCATGCACTAATATTTGGACATGCGAAAGCTCTGTTCAAAGTGGGTGCCGCGTTTGCTCACAGTCAATCAAAAACAAAAATGTGTTGATGATTCAGAGGAGTGTTTAAAGCTGTTCAACCGCAATAAAGCCGAATTTTTGCGTCGGTATGTGACAATGGATGAAACTTGGCTCTATCACTTCACACCAGAGTCAAGTCGGCAGTCAGCTGAGTGGCGAGCATACGACGAACCTCGTCCAAAACGACCAAAAACTCAGCAGTCGGCTGACTAGTTTATGGCATCTGTATTTTGGGATACACAAAAGGGGCAGACTATCAACAGCGACTATTGCATTGCATTGTTGGAGCGTTTGAAGGACGAAATGGTAGAAAAACGGCCGCATTTGAAGAAAAATAAAGTGCTGTTTCATCAAGACAATGCACCGTGTCACAAGTCGATGAAAACGATGGCAAAATTGAATGAATTCGGCTACGAAATGCTTCCCTACCCACCGTATTTGGACTAGGAAATAGATTTGGACTATTTCCTGTTCGCAGACCTCAAAAGATTGCTCACCGGAAAGAGATTTAAGACCAGAGGCCTATTTTGAGGCTAAACAGAAATCGTACTACAAAACTGGTATCGAAAGATTGAAAAATCGTTTCAATCAGTGTATCGCCATTGAAGGCAACTATATTGATAAATAAAGTTAAATTTTGCAAAAATTTTGAGTTTTACTATAAAACGGCACTGACTTTTCAGCTCATGTGTTATAAGGAGTTTTCTCGTATTAAACAATTTTGGATAGTTCTCAGAAATCTATGACTGAAAAATTGTGTTTAATGGACACATCAGTCGCAAAACTTTATTAAGAACCTATGCTTGGCAATGCACCATCTTTTGCTTCGTCCTGAGTTTGAATGGGATCTGGATAGACATCATAGATCAACTTCAATCGTTTTCAGTTGATTCTGCACGAACGAACTTATTCATCTGACCAATGAGAACTTCTGAGCCATGATAGAAATAACTGTTGGAATATTTTCAATGCATTGCGAGATACATATGTGCATATTGTATAATCGATCGTGACAACGCACATATTTTAAACCTAAGAATTCTTAAGTTCCTCGTTCGTATCTCCTACTTCTCTTGTTTGAGAAGAAATCTAACAATTTGCATTCTAATTCTCGCATTGACAATCACAAATGCAAATTCCCAAGATCAACAGATCAAAGTATCTCTTAATTAATATGACACGTCAAGATTATAGTCTAATTCTAGTTTATGATTAATTGGAAAAAAAAAATTATCAAAACGTAAGCATCCTATAAATATTTATTATCTAATTCTAAGTCTATTCACTAAAAAGTGAAGAAAAGAATTAAAAAAAAAGTCGGGAACATTGAGAAATTGGAAACTCTCAAGGCGGACAGCAGTAATGCTGTGTACGGCGCAAGGTCAACTTTCATTTTCATGGTTAACCGGTTGCAGTGCGAGATATACGAGTACGAGACCTGAGAGTACTCGAATATACGCGCCGCAAAGCTCAATTCATCAAAATGCCGCCTCAATAAGAGGTACACAGTACACAATGCGAGGAGAGAAAATGTTATGTTACATACGAGTACCAACTCTCCGAACCACCTCCTGGGCCGGTTCGTCGAGTGTATACAAAATACAAATACAAAAAATATAAAAATCAAATCAAACGATCGAATCAAATGGAAATATTGCTTCGATTTTAAATGAGAGTTTTAGTCAGCCGAATGGAAATTAACAACTCAAGCTATAAAGATCGCTTATCTTGGCGTTTAAGTGCTTCGACTGTTGCTCGCTAGTTGTTGTTGGTGGTGGTTGGTGGCTGATAGTGGTGTTCTTAAGCTCAATCGATTATCGAAGATAATCGATTTTGATTTCGCATTCGAAACACATCCACGAATGTCTTAAAAACCAAGTACATTGCCAGATGAACATGCAAAATGTTGCATGGCTTATTCCAATACCAGTAGACTTGGTCAAACTCTGGGAATACCATAGTTTATGCCTCTGTATCTGTATCTATCAATCTTTCCCCTGACTATGGAGGTCAGGCTGGTTACCACCAGTTAGATCTTGGGAAGATCTTTATCGGAAAGATATTTGCCTTGCCGCGTTTCGAAATCGTAAAGATGACTGAAGTTAAAGTTCTTTTTTTTTTTTTTTTTTTTTTTTTTTTTTTTTGTTTTCTTTCGACTAATCCAAAGAGATACTCGCACTCGAACTGTGTTAGAACGTTTTCAAGTCGTGATTTTGTTGTTGGTGGAGTTAGTGGTTGTGTTGTTGTTGTTTTTGTTAATCCCTCAGGCACTGATATCGGTAGCGATTGACTAAGATTTATTGGTTTGCAGATAAAGTTGGAGAGATAACATGGCGCAGTGCAGGTTTCTGTTGGAGGTGATAAGCCTCATTCGAGTGCTGTTGGCTTCAATTAGAATTTTGATTTCCACTTGTGGACTTTTAATTGTTCTGAAGGTTTGATTTTTGTTTTTGTTCTTACTGTCTCATAGTAAAACAGTAATTTGCATATTAGAAAGGTGACCTTATCGTTCATATCCAAGTTCTTGATCAGAATTTTTGTAGAAGCAGGAAGGGACACAAACTTTTGTTTCGTATCTCATCAGACAAAACTGTGTTGACATTTTCAACACCTTAAAGTAGTCTTAAGTTAACTGACTTAAAGTTTTGAAATAAATTTTCTGTTGTTGTGCTAAGTATGCGTTAGACTAATGGATTTTAACTGTTCAAGTTAGATGGAGTTGTTTTGCATTTTATCTTTATGGTCGAGTTAAGATCACCATATCATTAGGCAAACTAATAAATTTCAGAAATGAGATGATTTTTATCTCTTACTCATGAATATGCAAAATTATGACAAGTTTTAACCAAAAATATTTGCATAGGCTCTTTTTGAATCTTTTAAGATCTATATTTTAAGTGATCTGCGGAATTACCTGGCTTTACAATGAGTGAAAAGGACTTAAAAATATGAATATTTGGGAAAGAATCATTGTAATAATCACTGGTCGATGAAATAAGATTTACGATTTTAATTAGAAAAAGTCAGGTCTTAGAGTTACACACATCTCTTGGAGATTAAAATGTAAATGAATAGCTTAAACCAAATAAATTGCGGAAACCCTATTTTACGCCCTTTCACGGTGATTTCTGCAATGACGACCGCCTTAAACTAGGGACACTGTTTACTCTTATCTTCCACGATAAGAGTTCAGTTTAATCCAATGGGCAAGGTCCATCAAGCAAGGTAGCTCACAGAGTTAGAAAATAAGTAAGTCGCCGATTTAGTTTTCTAATTTTTACGATCCCCAAAACAGAACGGGAGCCTATCCTACGATAGCTTAAGTTTTCCTTCTTACAGGCAAGCTATTCCTAGAGTAATCAGAATGTAGACTTCGGTGCACGACAGTTCTGCAATAAATTAAAGACCACCTCAACTTATAAGCGAAAATAACTCGCAGATCTATGATAAATTTATGCTCAGTGAAGGCCTTTGAACAATTTTGTTCACAAGAGCACTTGACTATCAGTAGACACTAGACTGTTTTTCACTGAAAGTTCAGGTTGCAGCAGATATTACTACATAATATATGGCGCGAAAAGCGTAGATGCTTCATCTTCTTCATCTCATAAAATGTATATAAAAGGTCTTCCAATAGGGACTTGACAGCTTTGAATTTAATTTGTGAACGCACTCTTTCACTAATCATCAAACTGTCACTGTCAATTTATTCAGTAAACTCAACATTTTTATCATGGTAAAGTACACTAACGAGTAACGTCTGCAAATTATAAAAATTTTTTACAGATATTCGGAGTCGGTGACTGCAACTTTAAGAGCGTTAACTCCAATTTTCGGTCGTAATTCTCGCTCTAGTAGACAGACAATAACAAGTTTAGTGCAAAAATTTGAGTCTACATATTCGTTGTGTGATGTTGCCGTGTCAGTGAGACAACGGGTTGGGCGAGGTGTCGAAAATATCGCTGCCGTTCAAACGTCCGTAGCAAACGATCCCAATCAGTCAATTCCACGGCGTTCTCGAGAATTGGGCATCGCTCAGACCATATTATGGCGTATTTTGTGTAAGGATCTTGGTTTACACCCATACAAGATCAAGCTGACTCAAGAATTGAAGCCAATGGATCATTTGAAGCGACGTACGTTCTCCGATTGGGTTCTGGAGAAGATGCGCCAAGATGATGAATTTCATCGTAAAATCATCTTCAGTGACGAAGCTCATTTTTGGCTCAATGGATTCGTCAATAAGCAAAATATGCGTTATTGGTCGGGTGAAAACCCACATGTGCTTCATGAATCACCACTTCATCTACAAAAAATAATTGTTTGGTGCGGTTTGCATGCCGGCGGCGTTATTGGGCCATATTTTTTCGTCGACGAAAAACGACGCCGCTTCACTATTTTCTGTGGGGCTACGTTAAGTCATTGGTTTATGCCAACACGCCGACGACGTTGGAAGAGCTCAGAGCCAACATTAAACGCGAAATAGAGGCCGTTTCGGACGAAATGTGTGCCCGAAGCGTTGAAAATTGGGTCCAACGAATCGACCACTGCAAACGTACCCACGGTGGCCATATGAACGAAGTCGAGTTCAATTCATAAATGTTTTGATTGTACTTCAAGCCAATAATAAAGTTTTTGAAATATCTCAAATGGTTTGCCTTTTATTTAAAAAAAAAAAAAAAGTTGTCAAGTCGTTATTGGAAAACCCGATACTTCTTCCTGATGATATGTTGCGGATCAGCTACTGCGATCTTTTTTTAATGCACATTTCGAAACAACGAATTCCAAGAACACATTGGCCTTTACACAGATTACAGTCACTATAAAAGCTCTCGCAAACAACAAAGCAATAAGAATTGTAGGTTAAAGTCGTAGTATGATCCCTAAGCGTAACAGACACAAGAGGATTCATCGCTTCTGCTTCTGCGGGAACTCTAGGAAACGTACTCCAAAGACCGAATACAATAGGAATTGCAATATTTCCCTTCCTGCAATTGAATATTATTAACAGGAATGAATCCATTTCGGAAGCCATGTCCAAAAAGACTATTTACCACTAAGCCTTGGGTTAGAAAATCTCCACATCATATGGTAACTGGTCATTGATGACCTACTAATAAAACTTAATAATCTTCGCTATCAAACAATAGCATATGCCAACAGCTTACGCATTATAGTGAAAAGTAAACACCTTAAAAACGTTCGCTATAAGATGCAGACTACTCTAGAGAGAGTAAATGACTAGTGTGTTGGAGAAAATCTCTCAATCGGCCCCAGTACAGCTGTACATGGTCCATTCACTCGTAAAAAAATCTGAGCCTTGACCAGATCTCACTTAACGATACAGAAATAGTCTACTCAGATGAAGTAAAATATCTTGGAATGGTTCTCGATAAAAAAACCAAATTGGAAAATAAATTAGTAATAAAATTTCCAAAGCGACTAAAGCCATGTGGACTATATGGTAAGACCTGGAAATTAACCTCAAACGTCTCGCAATCGGTGTTTACGATGATGATAAGACCAATTAATGTTATGGTGGAACAAAACAAAAGGTAAAGCTGCAGGTTATAGAAGTCTTCATTGGTTTAACACCACTCTATCTCTTCATAAAAACGATGGCGATCTGACCGCAGTACGGTCAGATTACTACAATAAGGAGACATTAATTACTCAGATAATAGATCAAATGGATCTTCTCTCCAAAATTACCGAGCTTGACATTATCTGCGCGTTAAACGGCCGCCTACCCAACACAGTGTACTTCTGCAAAAGTTTCAATACCATATAGTGATCCCAAGCCGAGAAGTATGGAACTATAAAAATCCCACCCAACCTTAATGGTATCAAGTGGTATACAGATGGATCAAAAATGGACAATGGAGTACATGCTGGTATATTTGGACCAAATACCAGAATATCGCCACGAATGGGAAAAAAGTCCCAGCATATATCAAGCTTAAGTACATGCCATTCAGGTGTGCGCAAATCTCATCCACGATAAGGGAATGAAGGGGTTGTCACTATCCATATACTAAAGGACAGTCAAGCAGCCATTACAGGATTATATTTTAACTTCATTGACTTCAAGTCTTGCGCAGCTTCAATACACTACAAGATCTCTCCCGTAGAAACAAAGTAAAACTTTGTTGATGCCTGATCATAAATATATTGTCGTAAATAAAAAGGCAACGAACTGCCTAAAAACGGTTAGGATGATTCTTTCATCGGCCCTGAGCCGCTCTGTAGTATCCC
Organism: Volucella inanis; assembly: GCA_907269105.1. Classification (NCBI taxonomy): domain Eukaryota; kingdom Metazoa; phylum Arthropoda; class Insecta; order Diptera; family Syrphidae; genus Volucella; species Volucella inanis. The sequence goes on along the minus strand of OU026157.1, from coordinate 67,869,719 downwards.
AAATTCAGCAATTAACTCAGCACTAAACGGTTGTGAGAACAAAATGTGTATATCCAATTGGGAAAACATCCCAGGGCTTCGCCAGGCTAAAAGATCTACAAACCCTTCCACAACAAATCAAAAGAATCAGTACAACTCAAAGAGAATGATATCAAACGACTGGTTGGATTTCTAACCGGACATTGCTATCTTTGATATCAACTAAATAAAATGGTCTTATTCAGTAAACTGAACTGAATGTAGTCTTTGCATGGAAGACGACGACGGAAAATATTTTATTTCTTCAAAAGATGCTCCAAAATTGGCAGATCAGATCCAGAAATATAAAATGTTTGCAGATCATAATAGAGCAATCCGTCGAGTATAGGTCTACGTTTTACTTAGTTTTCATCGACCTTGGGAAGGCTTTTTAGAATGTAAATGGTATAATGGGCAGGCACCCCTACTCAGTGGAGGTATTCCTTACCAGATTATTCAGTTTTATGCTTTTGAAATGCAAGCAATTACTAATCTTGTCCGTGCTGCACTGTTGAAGACAAACAAAAGGATCCAATGAACATTTAATATATGTGTTACCATCAGCATCTGGATAACGTTGAAAATATTTGCCTGAGTAATGTAGAGATAGAGCTATGACCTTCACCAGTTAATCCAATAAGCCACGACAATCAAAGTACAACAGACATGTTGAAAACCATAACACTTGCCATTCAAGTTCATTTGCATTGTTACAAAAAAGGTTTTTCTTATCTAGTAGCACCTTCCCCTAGAATTAAACTTGATATAGACTGCAGAATTGTAAAGGCAAAAGCTGCGTTCGGTAAACTGAGTAGAGTCTTGAAATCAATGCTTCAGCACTACTTGTAAGACCTATCTAACGCTGATAGTTCTAGTAACACACAAACGTATACATACAGTGTGTTCTAGAAAAACGTTCCAAAGACTTGATGTGCGAGCAATAAAAAATGTGTGGCATTTAACAAAGCAGTTGCTTTAGGGACAAAAAAAAAAAATAAAATAGCCAAGATAAGACACGTTGCGCGGGTCTTGGAGTAAATTTAGAAAAGCCTAAATTTAGAATATGCGCAAAAAAGACCATGTCAAAAAATTATTCATAATATTTTTTTTTTTGTTTTGTTAGACGCACGTTTTTGTTGAACACACAAAAGATACGTTTCTGGTCGAATCGTATCTCACAAGAACGTCTTCACATTGGAACTGATCAAGAACTGATAAATATTACTATACGACGAAGGCAGTCGAAGACTACATTCGGGGGTCAATCCATAAGATTTTTCAGAGCTGAGTCAGGACGGATAAACTCTTTATGGGACAAAAACTAGCGACCATTGGCAAAGTGAAATAGTTGTAAGGTTATACCATCTGGGTGAAGATCTGTACCATGCGAGTACCTAAAAAGGTCTTTGGTTTACGGATTAGGATGATAAAACTGTTAACAGCATCAGTAAATGCATCAAAAACAAATATGTACGTTCGGATGTTTACATGGAATGCAGAGACCTTTATCAGACCACGTGCAACCCAAGAAATTGCCAAATGCACTAGATACTTAACCTTTCAGCCATACTGTATATATAATTATATACATAGAGGAAACCGCAAAGAGGAAACTTGATCGACCCAATTGTTGAGGTCCTGGGCATGACATACCTAAGTATGTATGAGTAATGCCTCAAGGTAGGCGGTCGGCCTTCATTGAACCATCGTTGTAGTAACGGATGAGGTTAATGTTGTGTTTGATAGTTTGATACCAGCCAGTCGCCTGGTACTAAGAACATATAATATAATCAGATTTGATGCGAAAAGGTAAAGTCCAGGTGCTGTCAGGAAGGTAGGTAAGTAGAGCTGGCGGTTCAACATTAACCCAAGTGGCACTAGAATGTGTTTTTTTATTACCACGACTCATGTGACCTGGTTAATGATGTGTGTTGTTAAGAATGTGACAGTTTTCGCCTTGATCCAGGCTGTGGAGTTAAGAAAACAGATGAATGGATAACTAGTTTGGTCTCCATTTGGCCAATGCTACGTGATTATCGTCGTGATTCTGGCGATATCTGAACGAGTTCTATTTTAGAGGGTGGTTTTTTTCTACTCTTATCGTAGGTCGGTCACACCATCCTTGATATGGAGCAGTTAGTTAACCCCCTACATTAGAGATTGGCTTATTGGTGGATTTGTCCTTCAACCGCTCCTAGCGGCATATGGAACCTTTTCGCGAGTGAGCTGTGCAAAGCTGAACCCTGTCTGACCAGGTTTACTGCACGTTTTTTTTGTTTTATATCAATGTGCCCTGGAACGCAGAGTTGTGTGACCCAGCCTAATCTGGGTAGCTCGTACCGAAACTCCTGAAACCAGTTTGAAGGATATATCTATGAGGATAGCAATGTTTTGTTTGCACATTGTGTCACGCCCGAGTTGCGTGCAAGACTGTCAAGCCCTTATTTACCTCGATGATTTCGCTTATCACGGAGAGAAACTTACCTGACACTAGTATCACCACATCGTCCGCATACGCAACCACTTTGACCACTTCTCTGCCTAGTTTTACAAGCATTTTGTTCGTAACCATTAGCCCGAGTAGAGGAGAAATAAGCCACAATGTGGTTGCCTGAATAATTTCCAGTCTTAATAGATCTCTCTATGCCCAGCTCGTTCAGAGCTTTGTAAAAAGCTTCAGTGTGTACGTTATAAAAGGCTTCCTCTACGTTTAGGAAGGAGACTAGAGTACATTTTTTGTATTGTATGGATCTTTTGATTATTCGCATCACCTCGTGGAGAGCCGTTTTCGGGGATCTTCTTTTAGAATGATTCGCATGTAAATGTCTAACATACTCTCTAGGGTTTTAAGTACAAAGGAGCTTAAACTAATTGGCCGGAAATCATTCAAGGACTCGTGCTCGCCTTTACCTACTTTTGGTATGAACATCACCGAGCGCGTCTTCAAGAATAGCTTCTGAAGATCTACGCTAGCCAAGATAGTATTAAGTTCTGTGTTCTCTGTAGCATGACAGGGAGCATGATCTCGTGGACTGCAGATTTGAACGGGGAGAAGCTGTTTGAGTGATTGAATTGATATTACTGTGGGATGCAGGATGTACTTGCCGAGACTTCCCCATTTCCGTACTAATATCACTGCATCCGGGAAAGCGTGTGTTCATCAGGACTTTCAGGGTCTTCGCAGAGTATTCTGTCCATCCTCCAACTGGCCTCTTTAGAAAGAAAGGTTTAGAGTTTTCCTTTTAAAGAATTTTGCTAAGCTTGGTTAAGTCCTTGAGGGTTTCAATAATCCATCCGGGCCTGTTTTTTGGATGTCTTTATGGCTTTCTTATACACTTAAGCAATCCTTTTAAGTATATTTTGGATATATTTTGTGTCCTAAGGACTTGGACAAAATTGGTCAAATTAAACGGTTTAAAGGTCTCGGCCCTAAGCTTAACTCGTAGAGGATCCACATGTGGTATGAGAGTGACTCAAGATCGCAAACTCTCCAATTTGTAAACCTAACGTTATCACCTCCTAAATGGTTCTGTACTAAGAAAGACGAAAATTGGTTGACAGAAATCAAAAAGTGGCTCACCCGTTTCATTATCTTCCATGCTTCCCCATACTGTATGTCGCGAGTTCGAGTCGCAACCCAGCAGGTTTGTCCTTTGTTATGCTGGTTGTAAGTTGCTCAACTTTCTCTGGTGGTCCTGGCCTTTCGTGCTGCTGCCAACTCTAAAGAAAGGTGTTTTTCTTATTTCACTTTGTAGTCCTAATGGTGCTTTCAAAACTATCTTCGGGTTAAAAAAAAAAAAAACCTTTTTTTACTCTCATCTGGCAAGAGCAATAACAGAACTTTTGCGGCTTCGAAAATTTGAAATTGACTTTCCCTTTCTGGACAAAATTTGATCTACAAGAGATTCAAATCCGTTATGCATAGATGACTCCAAAAATAATAAGAGATTTGGCGGTGGTAGATACTTCCTCGTTTGGTTTGCTTGCATCTAGTATTCAAGCAAAGACTTATGCAGTACAGTATGCAGTACGCACTATATTGTGAAGAACAAAATAGCCTAGGCATAACTCAGATGAAAACTTCTCTGGATCCAAACTTGCTTTCAGACTACTTATTTTCTCAGTCAGAGCTTCCATTGATAATTGGATTTCTTGTCCACTCTACTCTGGCATAAGGTTGTATGCAGACCAAATTAAGGCTTTCTAACAAAAAAGAGCCTCAGTAAAAGTGGCATGTTCTAGATATAATTCTTGACAAGTGACTGTCCGAATGTTATGTGTAAAAGACGAAAAAACGCTGTGATATTATAAATAAGCATTGCTTGTTGAATACCCTATACTAGAGTGGATTTTATTATTGTACCACCTACTCATGTATCGTTTGTATCTAAATGCAATGCAGTTAGGTAGAAAATGATACTTTTTTTTTAGAACGTTTTTACCATATCAGTGGGCAATCTTCGTCCTCCGTATTATCTCTTCTCATATCTAAAAATTAAGGAAGTAACAAAGACCGACCTTCCGGAATCAAGCATGAATTGCATACTTAAAAATACTTAAGAGTGTTTTCAAAGGTCATAAAACAATTTACCTGACGAGACATTTCTCTCGCATGAGTCTAATTACCCATAGTCCTTCGGTCGACAGTCGACGAAGTTAATTGACATCGCTACCCTCAATCTTTTTAAAATTTGACACACGAATTGAAGGAAAGAAACTTCATGTACCTTCGTATCAGCATGGTCCTGTATTTTTATCCTCTCCCACTACGGCCAGCTATGGACTTAGATTTCTTATCCAGTGGCATGACGTTATGTTGTGGTCAATAGTTGATCGCGTTTTGCATACGTTCCAACTAAAATAAACGTAAAGTATGAGTAACCGCAAATACATCAACGCACAGTTATACATATATCAGTTACAAAATATATGTTGTGTAGAACTATACAATCTGAATGACAAATAGTCATGTACATGGTAACGCAAGCCACAAAGCTCCAGCCTGGGCCAGAAAAACGAGCAGCAGCAGCAGAAACAAAGTCGAAGGGCATTGTAACTCTTGGAGGACTGAGAAGTCCTTATCTCATGCCATTTCCTGGATTTCTGGTGATAAAATTGTTTTTTTTTTTTTTTTTTTTTTGTTTTTTTTTCTTTTCACTACTCCTCGTTTTGTGCCTTTCTTTTCGTCCCTTGTTCTTCAGTTGCTTATTTGTGTATTATATCACGTACGCTACACGTACTTTGGCGGGTGGGCGAGATTTATTTCTCATTCTCTCTCCATCGCTACGTACACTCTCTTTTCCTGATATCAAATGTATTCGTATCTATCGACAGCAGCTGAGCAATTTGGTGGATTTTATTGTTTTTTTTTTTTTTTTTTTTTTTTTTTTTTTGGTAAAATTAGAAATCTACCGATTGTACTTGAGTACTCGTATGTACATACGTAATCTGTGTGTAGAGAGGTAATTCTACCTGAAGCAAGTGAATTTTGATAGGGACTTGTATTTCGGATCAGGAAGATTACCTGCTTCTAGTTTTATTACTTTTATCATTCTTTAAATTGTTATTACACTTGTTTACTCTTCAAGGTCGTATTCATCAGCTGATGAGAAATTGTAGGTTAGGATAACAAGTGGTACGAGGTGGAGTTCTTGGGGCTTAGTAAGATAAGGTGGTTAGAAGTCGACAAATTCTTTTCAAACACTGTCTTCCTCTTCTTTAAAAAAAAAAAAAACTAGCTGGAGAAACACGGGAGTCCGTCAAGTATAGAGCTGATGCCCACTTCAGTAGCAAGTACAACATTGGAACTCTTTTAATGAATGAAAACTTAATGCGCAGAATGGAGCTTGAAAAATCATCATCTTAAAGTGTTATGCTTCATTCACCTTAATGACTGAAGATCTTACTGCTTTTCTCAAATTCTAAGACCCAATCGTGTTAAACAAGCGACACACATGAAAAGTGATTTTGCGAAAATGATCACAAGAGTACCATAAATCTAAAAGGTAGGATAGCAGAGCTGTTTGGTAGTCTTCGATCCAGTTATGTATACAGTCCAAAGTAGCAACACTTGCCCTGGGTTATTCTTCTTCGGACTTCCATCAAGGTCGATGAACTTCGTAAATATTTCTAAGCTGCTTAAGTCGATAGTAATGTTATACAAGGTGGGGCAAAAGTAATGACATAATGTGAATTGGCTGCCATTTGGTAGAAATAAAAAAAAAAATTAGGCTCTGCTCTCACGATAAGTTTATTTGAAGGTGTAAGATTAATAACATTAATTTGAAAAAAAATGATATCGGCCAAATGACCACCTCCTGAGTTAATGCATATTTGTGCTCGTTTTACAACATTGTAGTTCGCAAGACGTCTGGCTCCAAATTGGTGATTTCTTTTTCAATACTGGCTTTCAAGTCTTGCAAAGTTTGTTTATTGTGGTAAAGACAAGATTTTGAAAATCTCTAAAAGAAGTTTGGAGCCATCAGATCTGACGATCTGGTCACTTGATAATCAGCAGGCAACAAATGGTAAGCGGGTTGCATTTTATAAGGGCCATCTTTTGGTTTTTCATCAAAATTCGACACAACGAACCTCTGCTGATACCAAATTTTGTGCATCGTTTTCTTGTCGATATTTGTAAACTTTATCGGACGTCCTCGCGCGCAGCAGTGATATTCTCGGCCGAACGAGGAATACGGTGCCACCAATTCTAGCGACATTTTTAGTGGGTCCAGTTCGCATGAGACGCTCTGCCAAACGTTTAATTGTTTGCAAACATGGTGCAGGACGACGAGGAAAACAACGACGAAATTCATGCTATTTTTGACGCAGTGGTCTGTTCACTGGTCAAATAAACACTAACAATAATTCCGCGTTTTTCATGTGTGTATAGCTCCATTACTTGTTGTCAACTAATTTTCTATCTGTCTGCAATATCAAAGAAACAATGACACTTGACGCCATTTGCAAATATTATGGCACATTTGAGACGGATTCATTTTTGGCTTGCACCATATTTATTTTTTTGGCTTATCCGTATTCACCGTGAGACCAACTTTCAGCAGCCGTAAGGACTTCATGCGTATCCCAATAGCTGGACTGATTTACCATAGAGTGGGTGGCCGTTGCTCAGGTGGGGATTCAAAACCAGCCGTGACCGAAAGACTTTTTTTCAGGCAACTAAAACCTCGTGAGATGAATGATTGCCTAAATACAACATCAAGTCAATTTAGACTAATAATTAAGTGTCCCCATGAAATGTTGGATGCCACCCATGAAGCGAAATAGCCACTGTGCCCGAACATCTTTCTTTCTCCTTCTATCCCATCAAATCACCGAAATCAAATACACGGCAGGAAAAGTTCGGATGTTAAAGTTTTCACTTGCAAGGTACATGGCGTGTCTCCGGATATGTATACTCGTAGCTTTGTAGAAATCACTGCGGAAGATACATATGTATGTCATTAGCGCAGAAATGTAAGGACTCCATTGAATCTTGTATTTGTTGCAGTGACAGTTATTAATTTACATGGCCTGAAGCCACATTAAAATCAGCCGTTTAGCTGTTATAAAGCATACGATTGTGGTGAACGAATATATCAGGTAACTACAGAGGTGTTACAATGGCAATGATCAAACGGCTTTCCCAAATAGTGAAAGACCGATATAATTTCTTTACATGTGGTCGGTAGAGTCTTAATTCATGAGATGATATCTGAAATGAAAAACAGATTTTCGAAACCCGAACCGGCTTTATAGTTGTTTTCTATTGTGATTGCGACCTCTATTAATGATTGAGTTTTTCAGGAAAAAAATAGTCAAAGGCAGAAAACTGCGGGATGCAGAAAGCCTAAGAGCGTGGCAAAAATTTAAGGTTGATGGATGGTTTAAGGACCCTTTTACAATGTTAACACTTCTACAGTATGTAAAAAGCTAGAAAACATCGTGATTAACCTGCAAACATGATACATCATTGCAATACTAAGTAACATCTTTCTAGGTATCCCTCAAGGAGGAATGCTTAACTCCTTCTTTGGATCCAAGTTATCAATGGAATATTTGAAGACTTAAGACCTCAAAGAATTAGAGTTACTGCGTTGATGAATGATATGGATCATATGGCCTCCGACAAGTTTCTCTCTACGAATAGTGAAATCCTGACCAATGCTCTTTGTCCTTTCAGTGAATCGGCCAAGGTCTGTGGGGTGGGATCTAACGCGAGCTCTAGAGCTTTTTCTTTTCGCGAACGAAAATTCCATAATTTGACTCACCTTCTAAACATGTGACAGCCGTTCATGCAATTCATTTATACAAAATACCTAAGTATTGTAAACGCTCATATAAATTAAGTTAGCTATGCATACCTATAGCAGCTTCGTGACATCGTGTAAAGGCATCGATCACCTACATCTATGGGCAACTCACCTCACCTACAATCTACAAACTGATCTCAAAACTAAACAATGGAGATACACGGGTTTACGAGACACATTTTAACTCACAGTAACTCAGTGGTGAGAACCCACATTAAGTAAATGACAAAAGCTTATAGCATCAATCCTTGCATCTATGCGTGCAAGAATCAACAGCTAAAAGTGCTTTAAGAGTTAGTCAGCTCAATGGTAGCAACCACACCAAAAGCGAAGGCTCAACATAATCGAAAGAATTAGGTATACTTTCTAATATCACCAAAGTATCATGTCCAGCAGAGAGGCATGAAACAGAACCAAGTGGAAGACGATTCGATATCTACCTCCATGGAAGGATTCAAGGTGGAGATAGGTATCAAAGCTGCAATCTTAAGCAAAGATATTGGCTGCGGCAGGATCTGCCAATTGAGCGATTATATGAGGAATATCACGGGAAGATGATATCACTACCATCCAAATAAAATCATGGCTTGTGAAGAGCTTTTGTGAAGAATTTAAGACTCTTTGCACTTAACGGTCAAGTTCTGATGGGTCTCTGGCAACAGAGGAAGGATCTGCCACCGAATAACCGCTGGTGGACCAGTTTCACATTGGTGGATAGATGGAAGAACCTGCCGACATTTAAAACGTCTAAACAATTACGGCCGAAATTCAACAAATCCAAATCTAGCAGGATTCTCTTAAGAGATTAAGCAGTAGGCAAATGCATGCACATCAGCAACAACGACTTTTAAAGAGACAAATACCCGCTGTAAAATCCACAATGTCTAAGCTTTAGCAAGAATCTTAGTAATGAACTACTTCCATGATTTCGCTGCTGCCATATTTAGCAATCCTTTCAGATTCGCAATAGAACAGGATTACTTAGACACATTTAAGGATCGACATCAGGATTAAATGTCAGTGAACGCATTAACGGAACATTGTCACGGAACCATTAACCCACCCACTTATTTAAGTTCGGGTTCGGGGTAAACCTGGGTCCCAACTAATAAACCTCCAGTTGCGCTTTTTGAGTCGGTGAGGTCCTTCTTCTGGTGCGTCATCTATTTCTATATAGTCGTACCTCCGGGTAAGATTCAAAGACTCTGCGGATAGGAACATTGGTGTCCATTTACGCTACATGTCCTAGCCGTCTTAGGCGTCTGATGGGCTGTTTTCTTACTAGGTTTCTCCAGCTTTCGATAGAGTCCATGCTTTAGCGCAAAAAAGTAGACTGAGATGATCAAGGTCTTATATCCAGCAACAAAATTGCCTTCTCAGCCCAAAAAAATTATGATTGGCAAGTATGATTCTTCGATTTATTTTTGCTGAGGTGTTTTTGGCAGTATTTATTGTAGAGCCAAGGTAGACAAAGTCCCTTACCAACTCCAAATAATAACTGTTGACTTTGACGTTCTGTGCAATTCGTCGATGTTGTGTGTCTCTTCCTGTTGGCAGCAAATACTTGGTTTTACCCTCATTTACCGCTAAAAACATTTTGCCAACTTCCGTTTCAATATTGGCAAACGCATCGGTGACCGACCGCTGACTATGTCGATATTATCGGCGTAGCCTAGTAGTTGCAGTTCGGTTGTGAGTTCTGCACAATTTTTTCAGGTATGATGTTAAAAAGTCACATAACAGCGCGTCACCTTGTCTGAAACCTTTTTTGACACCAAATATCTCGGTTAAGTCGTTACCGACTCAAACGGAGCAGCGAGCGTTCTCAATCGTTATTCTCCACAGAACGACGAGCGTGGCAGTGATGGCAAAATTAGACATGGCTCTATATTACTCGTCTTTATAAATGATGCCACATGCGCCCTTAAAATCAGGGAAAAAATGTTGGATATCGATTTGGATTTCTTAAGTTTTTCCCAGGATCTGCCGGAACGTGTAGGTTAATTCGGTTGTAGACTTTCCTGATCTGAAACCGCACTCATAAGGGCTAATCAGCTGGTTGACTAATGTTTTCAGGCGTTTACAGAATACGGCAGATAAGATCTTGTATGCGATGTTGAGGAGACTTACATTTACCTCTATTGTTGGCGCAGCTAAGAGGGTCTCCTATTTTATCGACTGCTCAAATGATACCGAGATTTTATTCATCAGGCATACACTCTTCTGAGCAGATCTTAGAAATGTGTTGAAGTATGCTCTCCACAAAGTTAATTCCAGTAGCTTTGAATACATCGGCCGCTAAGCCATCAGGTACAGCTGCTTTGTTGTGTATCTGTTTAGATATCATTGTCCTTATTTCATTTTAGTCAGGAAGTTTTGGCTATTATCGTCTAAGCTGAATAGTCTATTCTGCCTGATGGCGGTATGTGGGTCGTCGTTGCCATTATACAGTCTGCGGAGATTTTCAGCACGGATTGTGACAATACTGCAAGGTTTCTTTCTACATCTTTACAGATTTCTATACTACTTTTCCTGCCTTTTTTAACTGTTGGTAAAACTTCCGAACGTTATTTTTCAATCGTTTGCTTCTCGTGATCTTTTTTTTTTTCTGGGGAAAATGTTTTTTCCATCGTTGCAGCGCCGCTTTGCACGTTTCTTGTTCAGCTGCACGTGCTTGCGCCGGCATTCTTCATCAAACCAGGGATTCCTTGATGGTGATCGGGTGAAGCCCAGCCCACCAATCTCCGATACTTAATGTTATCGGCACAGGAGTTGTTGAACAGATGCGCGGCGAAAATTAGAGCGGTCTCTTGCGATTGCAGCTTTTTTACGTTACATCTTTTCACAGTAGTTCTCCTTTGTTGTGACGCGTTAAAGATCCTCATTCCTACATTAGCTGCAACAAGGTGGTGATCGGAGTCAATGTTGATTGTCCAGAAGGCATGTCTTACGTCTATTGCAATGTGATCAATTTGATTCGTCAATTTGACTCGAAGACCTCCTTATCCTTTTGTGTATAATGGGATGAGGAAATTATGTGCTAGCACGAGTATATAGCGACATTCCTTCAAAATACCACTCGAATCGAGTAGAGTTCACCTTTTGGAGTCTTTGGAGTCTCATTGCCTAAGAGTATAGTGCCGCCACCTACACATCTGATAACAATACAATTAACTTCTGGATGGTTTCTTGCTGGTGCTGGGGTGAAATTCAAACTTAAAATAAACGTTGTCCTTTTTTTCGTTTCATTTATAAACGAATGAAAAAAAAAACGACAAACTACATTGCTTTGCATTTAGCACAAAAGTCCAATCGCTATCGCACTTTGTTTCCTTTTCTTTTTTTTTTTTTTTGAAAATGTATATCCATTAGGTTGTTGGATTGTGAGTTTTCATGGGGCAATAACTATCAGCGATTGTTCATATCAGTTCATTAAATTCGTCCCTCATGCCTGCATAGTGTTACCTGTGTTGCGATCTAGGTTTTCTGTGCTTGTCACAATGTAGACCAGCAGCTCAATACTCCGAAAAAGAAAATAAAAATAAAAACTCTTATAACATTCGTTCCCCTATCACTAATTAATTTCAATTATCGAAAGTTATGCTAATTACAAACAGTGGAGTCCGACTCAAAGTAAATATCTACAGCTGACTCACAAAAAAAAAAAAAAAAAAAAAAAAGAACACAATACTAGAGTGCTCAGTGACTTTAGATACATACGAGCAAGTATATTCGTATCTGCGTAGCCTATAATGTCAATGTTTCTTGGTCTTTGTTCCTTTGATGGATTTAAACAGAGTCCACAAAAAGTGCCACTTCAGGTACGGACACTCGTATGAGTATTAACTTACCTACACGTGGGTATTCGCCATATTTGCATGATGTTCCCCCCAAAGAGTAAATTTAGTTTTCCAAAAAAATAAATTAAGAAAAAAAAAAAAAAAACTAAACTGAACCATTTGCATGCGAAGCGAACATGTCACATAGTTCGGGTGCTATTCACGCCTTTCTGAGGCGTCATTGCGCGCTAAGCAGTCGACCGTATAATCGTTCCTAGTGTTGCGATTTCTGGTTGGTGTACATTTTTCCCTTTTTTTTTATTCAGAGTGAAATTACGTTATTTGATAAAGTTTCACTAGTTTATGCAGAATACAGGAGTGCGATGTTCAGTGACATGTCACCTTTTTGAAGGTGAGTGCGATGTAATCCACTCCTCGGTGTAAAGCTAAAGTTGTAAAATGGATTTTCAAAATAAGCGCGCAAAACTTTTTAATTATAGCCGAAGCTATCCTGTGGAGTAAAAATCGACGACACACGTGCTTTGAATACGAATTTCAGCTAAAATAAACTGATTTGAAAGAGATCATCAAACGAATGGAAAAATAGTTACAATAAATTGAATCATTAAGATGAATTTGCACCTTAATATGTTCACTGTATCTATCAATTGAAAACTTTCCATGCAATCAAGTTCAGCTAAGATTTGTATTTGTTCCAGCTTGCAAGGTTCGCGATACATGCGACAAACGACATTCATAGGAAATAGTACGGAAAACTCTCAAAAAAAAAGAGGAACAAAAATTTGTTTTCATGTGTTTCTATTGAAGGTACGATTGTTTTCCTGGAAGAAGTATCTTCTCTCCTTAAGGGGGTACGAACAAAAAACTTGCTCATTCTTGGGGACATGAAGACATTTTAGAACAATCTGCAATCTCAGATAAATACCTATCATTAATGACTGCTAATGGATTAGAGAGTTGTATAAATGTGCCACTAGAATTTTTAGCTATGATCACTGATCTGAACTACAATGGTAGACAAGTAGAGCAAACAACGGATTCTAACACTTACCTATATAGCAACAATTAGAATTAAATTTGAAAGCATTAATACACATATGCTGCGAGAAAACTGGTCAGCTGTGTACAATGAGAATGAGGATGAGTCCTCCATTGCGTTCGGTTTGTTCTGTAACTGCTTAAACGACCACTGTGAGATGTGTTCTGTTTTAACCCTGGATGTCTGATTTCCTGCTGAAAAAATTCTTAAACAAAGTAAATTACGTTTAAAATGTAAGAAACAGCCCAATAATGTTTAATTTCGTAAAACATATGAGAAAATAGCTAAAGAAGTTTCTACTGAAGTTCCTATTTGTAACGAGAATTTTCGGATATATAAATTTCATAAATTTAAAGAGGGCGTTAAAAAGAAATGGTGTGTCTAGTCTTGCCCTAGTGTTGCCCCAAATTACCTGACTAATACAGGCTTCGATATATTATCTATCCTCACACAATAATAGCAAAGAATAATGTCTCAACAAGGAAAGAGAACAATGTAATAGTTTGATCTTTTGACCTTTATCTCCTCATGATGCTCAACAATTCTAACTCATCCACTCGGAATAGCTATTAAAATAATTCTTTCAAGCAAGTATAGGGTTTTCTAATAACGACTTGACAACTCTTTTTTTTTTAAATAAAAGGCAAACCATTTGAGATATTTCAAAAACTTTATTATTATCTTGAAGTACAATCAAAACATTTATGAATGGAACTCGACTTTGTTCATATCGTCACAGCGGGCACGTTTGCAGCGGTCGATTCGTTGGACCCAATTTTCAACGACTCGGCCACACATTTCGCGTTCAACGTTGGCTCTGAGCTCTTTCAGAGTCGTCGGCGTGTTGGCATAAACCAATGACTTAACGTAGCCCCACAGAAAATAGTCAATCGGCGTTAAATCGCTCCATACCTACTCTTCAATAAATCGATTGTAGCGTGTGCTGTGTGGCACCATCCTGTTGAAACCACATGTCGTCCAAGTCCATATCTTCCAATTCGGGCCAAAACTAATCGGTGATCATGGCGCGATAATGCTGACCATTCACAGTAATGTGACGATCGTTATCGTCGACGAAAAAATATGGCCCAATAACGCCGCCGGCATGCAAACCGCACCAAACAATTATTATTGTAGATGAAGTGGTGATTCATGAAGCACATGTGGGTTTTCACCCGACCAATAACGCATATTTTGCTTATTGACGAATCCATTGAGCCAAAAATGAGCTTCGTCACTGAAGATGATTTTACGATGAAATTCATCATCTTGGCGCATCTTCTCCAGAACCCAATCGGAGAACGAACGTCGTTTCAAATGGTTCATCGGCTTCAATTCTTGAGTTAGCTTGATCTTGTATGGGTGTAAACCAATGAGCGATGCGAATTGACTGATTTGGATCGCTTGTTACCGACGTCTGAATGGCAGCGATATTTTCGACACTTCGACCAACCCGTTGTCTCAATGACACGGCAACATCACACAACGAATATGTAGACTCAAATTTTTGCACTAAACTTGTTATTGCCTGTCTACTAGGGCGAGAATTACGACCGAAAATTGGAGTTAACGCTCTTAAAGTTGCAGTCACCGACTCTGAATATTTGTAGAAAATTTTTATAATTTGCAGACGTTACTCGTTAGTGTACTTTACCATGATAAAAATGTTGAGTTTACTGAATAAATTGACAGTGACAGTTTGATGATTAGTGAAAGAGTGCGTTAACAAATTAAATTCAAAGTTGTCAAGTCCCTATTGGAAAACCCTATATTTGTGATGTAAAGCCATACCACCTTGATAAAGAAAAACCGTGTGGCGCACCCATTTTTTGTTTTTTTAAGTTGGTCCATCAGTTGTTGACATTCCCTCTAAATCTTAGCGTCATAGCTTGACATTTGCAAAAGTTACGTAGCCAAGAATACATCTATATCTGTGTGAGTTGGCGATATTTTACAATTTTAAAAGTAGATTTAAATTTGCAACTATAAACTTCTATTAAATTTTGCGTAAAAAATGGATTTAATGGTGCGCGAACATTGGAAATGTTGGAAAAATGTTTCGGCAACGATTCTCTAAAGAAAGCTGTCTTTTACCAGTGGCACGAGCGGTTTCTAAAAATGGTCGTGAGTCAATCGAAGATGATGAACGCAGTGGCAGACCATCGACATCGTAAACCGACGGAGTAAAAGAAATGCTGGTCAATAACCGCAAATTAACAGAGAGATAGCGGAGGACTTGAACATTGTCTATGGATCCATCCAAGATTTGAAGAATGATTTGGGTTTCCTCAATTTCATGCAAAAAAGAGACCGTGTTGACGTCGCAAAAGAGATGATTTGCGAGGCTGAATCCGATCCAAATCCCCAAGGATCATTACTAGGGACGAGACGTGAGATTATGAGTACGACACGCAATCCAGACATCAGTCAAATTAATGGCGTTCACCCAATGAGCCGAGCCCAATAAAACCACGTCGTTTTCAGTCAAAAGAGAAGGCAATGCTCACATTTTTCATGGATTACAACGGTGTAGTGCATCATGAATTTTTGCCAGAAGGCCACACAGTAAACAAAGAGTATTATTTGGGTGTTAGGAGACGACCAGAATTGTGGGCAGAAAACCCGTGGATTTTGCACCATGATAACGCCCCGTCGCACAGTGCCATCTTATTCGTAATTTTTTGAAGAAAAAATGCAACAAATACCATCGAACAGCCACCAGAATTCACCTGATTTGGCTCCCTGTGACTTCTTTCTGTTCAATCGAGTTAAAGAACCACTACAGGGAACGCGTTTCAGCAGCCGAGAGGAAGTAATGCAAAAATCACAGGAAGCACTGATGGACATACCGAAAACCGAATATAAAAAAATGTTTCGAGGATTGAATCAAGCGCTGGCATAAGTGTGTTGCAGTCGATGGAGATTACTTTGAAATTTTGAACTTTTTGATCAAGGTGGTAATTCTTTAATAAGTATCTACAACGGAACAATTATGAAGATTGCTGAGGTTATACCTATCTTTAAGAAAGATGATAGGAAAATACTAGACAATTATTGACCAATATAACTCCCTTCGGTATTTTCTAAAATCTTTGAAAAAGTTTTAAAAAGCAGAGTTATTGCCTTTCTGGAGAAATGTTTGTTCTTTAATCCGAATCAATACAGATTTAGAGCTGGTATGTCGATGGTATATAGTATATACCAAAGTTTAAATAACAAAAAATAAATTGCTGCGCTAGACATAGACATAACAAAGGCGTTCGATATCGTTGACCATGAACTTCTATTAGACAAACTAGAAAAGGCTGGTTGTATGAGCGTTATGCTTGGTTGGTTTACCTCATACCTTATAGACAGGAAACAAATAGTCAAGATTCACAGGAGCTTCAGTGAATGCCTTTATATTAGAATAGGGGTCCCACAAGTTTCCGTATTGGGTCGTATTTTATTTTTGTATTTCTAATATTTATTAACTCAATCCAGACTATACATAAATTTAAAAAGTAAGAAAACAGGATTTGGTAATCGTATAAGCTGTTCCTTTTCTTGTAATAGGGCTCATAACTTTTTTTGACGACATTAACGACTTGGAGGTCTTAAGGCATAGGTACTAAACATAGATAGTAAAAATGAACGTCTATGTTAAAGAAATATCTATTCTCAAAAACCTTTATTCTAATATGTACAACCTTAGACAAATTTTGTCTCGTAAATTTTAAGAACCTGTATACTATGGCTTAGTACAATCGAAGTTGCAGTATAGATTGGCGTGTTAGGGTGGCACTTATTCCAATAATCAATCTACAACCCTTGATTGTAGCTCTGAAGCACATTCTTCGAATCATATGGAAAAAACACCGTCGTGGACATAGCTTATGTCTTTTCTGTTACACGAAGATACTTCCATTAAATCATTTATATTATTACAAAGTTTTGAAACTTTGTATTTTCTTAAATTTCTATACTGCAGTGGTACCCAGGTTATTAGGTTGTTCAAAAAGTTCTGCGTTTTTTCAGGGTTAAAGTTAAACACACATTTTTGGTTTAAAAGTTTATATTTCATCCATCAGATATTGTCCATCATAGTCTTTTACTTTCTTCCAACGTTTTAGAGGAGACATACCATAATGCCTCTTTTGTAAAAGTCAGCAGACTTATGGGTAAAAAGGTTTTTCAAGTAGGCTTTAATCTCATATTCGGAATTGAAATGCCTTCCGTCCAAATTGTTTTGGAGAGAGCAGAACAGATGGTAGTTAGCATTCGCAAGATCTGCAGAGTACGGTCTGTGCTGTGTGCTGTGCATAACCTAACAACCAAATGAATTCAGCTTTTGTTTTGTCATTTACGCTGTGTGTGGTCTGGTGTTGTTATGATAGAAAACAACGCCATTCCTGATCGCCAATTCTGGCCGTTTTTCTTCCACTTCCTGCTTCAAAGTATCGGGCTGAAAGCAATATGATTGCGTGGAAGCAACTCGAAGTAAAAACACCTCATCAGTTCCACCAAATGCTCAACATGACCTTTTTGGGATTCAAATCTTGTTTACCTGAGGCAGTAGCCGAACTTTTTGAATGCTGAGATTCCAGGTCTCTGTCATTATTTTATCGAATATGATACTGTTGTGTTTCAAGAGGGACATCACTTTCCAATACTTGACGTTTCTCTGCCAGCCATCTGTCACTTGCTTTTTCGGTTTTTTCTCATCGTCTAATCGCATTTAATTATTTTAGATAGTTTTTAAAGCTGTATCAACTGCCACGTGAGACGTAATCACCCCTTGAACTTCATACTATTGTGTGGCCTGGTTGTCAACAATGTAGGCTAAGAGTCAAGGTTACGAGTAAATAGTTACGCTATGGAGGTTACCGGGTGGAAAGTATTATCGAGGGCATTAACATCAGGCCACAGGTATATCTAATTCTGAATCGGATGTGAGGTCTTGGCCTTGCTGAAGAGGAAGAATTTGCGAAAAACCACCTAGACACACTTTAAGGAGGAGCTCGGCAAGTTATGTATGGTAGGCCGAATATTCGAAACGTAGTTTTGCAGCGACTACGTCAGGAAATCTTATCTCGGTTCAACTCACTTAAGACGAAATTGAGGAAAGACAGGAAACTTTAAAAATCGCAGAAAAAAGGATATAAAAAGCTAATTTAGATTTTGAAGAGTGACAAGTCGCCTGGCACTGATATCATATATTTGTTATGCTACAAAGGAAAAAGGTTTTGACGAACTGCTGATAACTCTTAAAAGAATTATCACTGTTAGCCTGAGATTAACATTAGCACCAAGCCCCCGGCCAACAATAGATAAGCCTTTTAACAGAAAAAAATCTAGAGCTTCATAGACGGAGAGCTAGAGGGCATAGACACAATGGTCAAACTTCTGGGCGCAAAACTGCTTCACAAATGCATCCACTACGCAAGATGTAGCTTTACTGCCTGTTGGACCATGCCTTGTGCGCAGGGAGCTTTAGACCTGATTGACAACTGGTGCACTACAAATGAGTTCTTAATCAATCCTTTTAAACCGCGGGTTTTCTCCTTACAATATTGGTTTGAGCTTAGTATTAGGTTGCACCACAGGAAATGTTCGATTTTGAGGTAAAAATTTAAGTCAATTTTTTTTCTTTAGTTTTTAATTTAGTCAAGGTATGAAGTTAGGTTTTTTCTAACGTGATTCAAGGTCCATTATCTCTTTTTTATAGAAGGCTTGATATTTGGATGCTGTAAAGTCTTCAAAGGCATTCACTACCTCTGCTCGGTTTTGGAATACTTTCTACCGACAAAATGACTCCAGACTATGGAAAAGGTGGTAGTCCGTTGGAGAAACAGCAGGAGAGTATAGTGGATACGGAAGAATTACAAACCCCGACTAGTATTTTCATGCAATAGGTTCGTACCATGCATATTTGCCAACGTAAGTTGCTTTTCAGCCAACTTCGCACGCACTATGTCGATTTCCTCACAATATTTGACTGTATTTATCGTTTTCCCACGGTTCATTTTGGTGCCTTAAGATCGGCGATGCACAGATATCTAAGCGGAGTAGTTTTTGTGCCTCGTACAGCGCATGGGGCACCCACTTTTCGAGTTTTACTTTTCTTATTAGAGATAGGTGTCGAACTATGGTCATGGGAGATACTCCCACTTTCTGTGCACCGTTTTTGTTTGGTCTGCATCTAACGTTGCTTTTAAAACATTGTCGCCAATTACCGTTTCTGGTTTCCCATGTGGTTCGTTTTCGATGCTAAGATCTCCCAAACGGAACTTAGCAAATCACCTTCGAATGTTGTGTTCGTTTACCGCTACATCCTTAGAGGTATTTGAATTATTTATGTTTTTCGCTGCCAGATACGCATTATGTCAAAGTTTAAATTCATAAAGGAGCTGTGCGTCGTCAGCATGATAAGCAATTAATAGATAAAAATTACTGTAGTTTGAACGAACCCTAAAAGTCTCACAAGTACCACTTTATCTTAAAAAAAAACTTAGTTTCTGCTACGAGAGCTTCTTATTGTGAAGTGAGTGAAAATCGGACATTTCATACGGTACAACGTAATATTTAGATGTCATTCTGGATAGCAAGTTTCTTTAGGCTTCTTACACATATGGGTTTCTGTGTCTTTTTTTTTTTTTTTTTTTTTTTTTTTTTTTTTTATAATACCGCGAGCGCACCAAGAGGTGGTTGTCAAACTGGACGGGATGAGCCAGTACATCCTCAACCAGTAGGTCTTAGAACGTGCTAGTTCTTAGTTCGTTACATTAAGCCCAACCAGCAACCACTCCAACATCAGTGTTATGCCTTCATGTGAGAGTTGACGCCGACGGGATTTTCATATAACTACATACAAATTCTATGAAAAGGCTTTTTCAGAGAATTGACTTGCACGGGATTCGAACCCGAGACCCTCTGCTTGCGGAGTCTATGCATATACCACTACACCATGGCCACCCCTAAGTCTAAAGACAATTTCGGGCTCGTCACCAAGAATCAAGAAAAATGTGTTCATCATTGCAATTACTAAGCACGGTACAGGTGGAAGCTTCCAGTTCCTCACTAGAGTCTGCGTTTGGGCTGGTTGCCTCTTTGATTAGGGCTTCCTAATCAAAGTGAATTAGGAATTATTTGTGAAACTAATAACAATGTCGAAAGCTCGAATTGATTGCGAATGCATAAACCAAATACTGGTGAGTGAAACCATGTTCGATGACTTTTAGATCAGCTTTGTATGTCCTATAGGAGCATAATAGGCAATCGAGACTATCGAGACATTCATATTTCAACTAAAAATAAGCGAATATCCCAAGCATTTTGCAACACATGCGTGGAAACTGTGATGATTCCACTTCTACCGGTCGGTAGTAGACCTAGCCTTCAGAACTAGGTCAGTCCTGGAGAAAACCAATGAATTATCTTAATTTTTTATAATTAATTATCTTATGTCTCACATCATGGAAACCTTCTTGTTAAGATATACTGCAGAAAAAAATAAAGGACATGAACAAGAAATAACGTTAAAGGAAGACGAAGAGTACTTCTTTAATCTGCCCAAAGTGAGATGTCGAATGGAACCTCTTTAAAATAGAAACTTGTAGATCAGGTTTCGCAATGATTGCTGTGCAACGGTTTATCAGAGGAGGCATTCTTTTTTTGACATATACGAGTATAAAACAACAGTCTACCACACTCCTATTATCCGGCATTTAAGGGGCTTTCTGGAGAATAGAATTCTAACGAGATCACAATGATGGGTAGCATCCTGGAACTATAGTCATTCATACAGGGAATTACACTGGGTCTTGACAGACCAGGTATGATACCGAAAGACTAAATAATCCCGTAATCCAATGAAGTGAATTGCATCGTCTTTCAAGCTCATATTACATATAGCTTTTGCTTTATAGTCTGATAGTGGGTTACTTAATATATACCATTCACTGAGAAATGACTTTCGGTATATTAAGCACTTTTCAAGCTATGGAATAACGAAAGTTCAGTATAAACGTGAAGAGGTACAAAGGAGTCAATCCAGTTTCTAAGTATAACATATAGTAAGGAGTACTTTCTGTTAAATGAAACATTTTCTTTAAAAAATATCTGAACAATTTCTCCATCTCTTCATACTGCGCGACAGCCCACTCTTATTCTGCATATCACATGATGGGCCGCATAGTGGCTCAGATCGACATTCTTTTTACTTAGCCTCTCCAGGACACCTCTAGTTGCAATTTATTGCCCTTTAAGCTTCCTTAATTTGTGCGCTTTGATGATTTTTAAATGATGATCGATGTGTTGTGATTACCCTTAAATAATTATTCTCTTTCACAGCTTCGACTTCTTCATTTTTCCTCCCTTGGGTTCCGCCAACATCCATTTCGGAACACTATAAATTAAGTCTTCTTATGTTGATTTTAAACCTCCACAGCACGCAGTGTTGATGTAGTCGTCCGCGTAAAAAAGGAGCTTTACCAGAAGTTCATCAAATACAATTCCTACTAATAAAAACACTGTGAAGTCGTCTAAGTAAGTATACAGACAAGAGAAGTGGACTCAATAGGTGACCCTGTTTAACGCCTATATGCGACTCGAACCAATTGGTTAATTTGTTACCATCTCACACCGAAGTACTTTTTTTCTCATAAATATTTTAAATTAATCTGACCTTTTTCGTTCATAGGTAGGACTGAGCGATCCTCTTACTGAGAAGACGTCGTCTACTGCTTAAAAATTCTTGAAAATTCCTGAAACCCGCTTAGAAATCATTCAGCAGATTTTTTTTCACATTCGTCTGAATAACACTACACAACGGATTCAAATGATGTTCAAAATGATCGCCGAAAAACAAAGTTTCATCTTGGATGGTTCGTGCATACTTACATATTTTTTTTATAGGTCTTGTTGGCCCCTTGGGACATAGTTGTAGCTGTTGCCTGTTTCCCTGACTAAACGTAGTTATGCGAATGATTTTTTCCTAGTTGCTATGCACCCCCAGACATACAGACATACCTATCATACTTGTTTTCTAATGCATCTTCTTGATGATAGAAAATCATTTGCACCGCATTAGCACTGAATTTCACTTATATTTATAGAACTGAGAATGAGGTCTACATAAATTTCATTCGTAGACGCGTGACGAATTTTTTTCCCACTGGTGTTTGGGTAGTAGCCTCGCTTCCGCGCCGGGTGTTCTACAGCTGCCTCCAATTTAGCTGCCACTGTTAGCGGTAGGTGGTCCGAAAAGGTCTATTCATCCACATTTAGTTCTGTTACGTGTTCTAGCCACCTTAAGCGTACGAAGCAGTAGTCGATCGTTAAGCTGGCAGCACCCCTGTAGAACGTAATATGACCATGCTCGTCGCTTCTAATTCGGCCGTTTAGCATTTGGAGTCTAATTCATTCACACATTTTGATGAATTTTATTTTATCTACAGCACATCTAACTGTAGTCGACCTACAACTCAGAGACAGAAGTAGACAATAAAAGCAGAGGATAGAGGCCATCGATAACGACTCATCGATGAACGCTGTGAAAATTTTAGTCGTTATTTGTCGGAAGATTGCTATCTGCTCTTTTTGTAGATTTACTGAATGTTGCGGCAGCCCTAATCAGAAAGTTATGAGGGTGCAAAGTGTCGTAGCACTACAGCAACGTCCAACAAACCTGCATACAAGTGCAAATACTATCACAATTCCGATGTTTTTTTTTTGGATATTAGGGATGCCTTAATGAAGACTTAACTCCCATAATTACTTACTATCAAGTAGAATCATTGACCTAAGACTAAATGACCACAAATTTGGTAGTAGAAATGAACTTAGAACCTTAGTCTCGAATCATATGCGGCAAAGCATTAAGAAGCAAGAGGTCGATAGAGTAGTTTCCTATACTCTCGATTGACATTGGAATCAAATAAGGGTGCTGTTACAGTGCCTCTGTGACTATGGGGAATACATAGCAACTAAGAAACAATTATAAGATTCGTTACATCTGCAGTGTAACCAGTGTCAGAATTCACATGCACTGTAATAACAAAACATATTAAGTTCCAGCAAAATTTAATGAAAACAAGACTATTCACCAGTTAAATGCTAAACTTTTTACTAAATTGGGATCGCTTATAACACATAGCTATTCAGGTTATACCCTAAAAAATTGCAAAGAGTACATCGATTGGGAAAATTGAAAGAAATGAACATTCATGATCCGCAATTGCAAGAATTGAGGAGAGAATCTTTAGGGCTAAACAATATTTCGGACTAGCAGTCTCTACGCTGAATATATTGAGACCTTGAAGATTACTTTCAATTGAGCACCGACCGCACCTTCAATTTGGAATTTATTATTTTGAAAAAATGAACTATAAACTATCCATAAGCGAGTGTTTTTATTTTCGAAGCTCCCATTTTGAATTAATTATCAGTATCTTTATTATCTTTATAATCATCAAAAGCCACATTACATCTTCATCTATTTCGCACATGAATCGACCAGTGACCAGAAACCAAAAAGGTTTATTGAAATGCCATCGTCTTCCCTAGTCCCTCTAGAATAACTTGTTGATTCCAAATCGATAGCTGACTTCAAGAAGCAAATTGAGGAGCTTCAACTGTCTTTTGCCGATTTTGAGAAGGAAAGGATAAGATTGCAACTACTTATTGCTACACATAACACAGGGCGCATGAATCAACTACATTTGCATCCACGTTTCTTCTGACTGCATCAGTCAACATACCTGTCACCAGTACGTTATCCCTGCTAAGAATGTCATCGCCATTGCCCATCAGAACTACCTCATCGATAAACGCTAACCCCTTGCCACTAACGAGTATATGTCAATCTCATGCCACAGCAAATACATAAGGGAGTTTGAATTGGATCTCACATTTTACACTATAGCTGTCAGCCACTTGCCAGTCTTTTACACGTTCACAATATCCATGCAAATTCCGTACCCAAATTGTCCCCATCTAAGCAACAACACCAGCACCAACAACCCATTCGAGGACTTCTAAATGGCCTATGTTTGTCGTTGACTCACACGAACTAAGAGAAGCTTTCACGTCCTCAAAAGGCTCTCAAGTGTGCGGCAAAGCAGCAAGTCGAAGCACAATTTATTCATCTGAATAGCGTGAACACACTGGAATTTCACAGCGGCCGCCTAGAAGTCTTAATTAGAAAGCAACTAGCCAAAGTAGAAGCCTTTTCAAATATGAGTATACACGAGTCTAGGCCAAACGAAATTATGAACTTTAGCACCATGGTATCCAACACGGCCTTATCCTTAGAGAATGCTTATTCAAGGAATTAGTTGGAAAACTCCCTTTAAACAAGAGAGAAGAGTAAGTCAATCTATCCGGACTTGCGGGAATTCAGCAATTGGTTGAAACAATTCGCAATCTACATTACCATAACCACTGGAATAAAAAGTAATAATTCTATAAGTATGCGGTCACAATCACAAGAAAGAAAATCAAAGTTTAAACACTTTTTGCCTTGTGGTAGAATATCGTCAACAAAAGCCGAAGTGTGTCCCTTGTAGTGAAGATCATAACCTACTCGTATATTAGAAAAGAGCATTACTGAGCTGTGGAATATAGTTAAACAAAACCACATGTGCTTCTGCTGCTTTCGCAACTAGAATTCCTTACACGAGCTTAGTTCGAGCTACAGAAGGATTTTAAATCCATAATACTTAGCTGGCTGCACACTATTCGGATCTATTCAGACGTTAGTTTTGGTGATTGTGAAGGTAATCAAATAGATGACCTGCATAGGTTTGTAGAAGTATACTTTGCACTTTAGTATCTAATATTGATAACAGGGCTGAAATGATTTCGAAAGAAATAAGAGAAAAGGTCTACGGCTAATATGTAACCGGACTTATTTGGAAGAATGACAGAATGAGATTCGAGGAAATCTATAGCATGACATCAAAACGACTTCAACTAAGAATTTAGAATTTTTAAATGGTATTCTTTTAAATTTAGTGAATTTCTATTGAAAAACTTTGCCAACAAATTATCAACAGAAGAAGTATCTTTCTATATTTTGCCACTTGTTTTCGATGCATCTGCCCAAGTTCATGGACTTTCGTTGAACTCAATGTTATTTAAAGGACCTGACGCATACTAACCAAAGCCACAGATAGGAGTTTGCGGGGACATGTTTTTTTCGGGTTAAGGTCCGCCAGCAAGATCAAGATGCCCAGAGATTCTTGTAGAGGGACGGAAATCAATCTTAACAGCCAGAAATAACATATATGTACGTAAGCTCTTCGTGCTTTGGACAGTAAGTCAAGAACTTGAACTCTAGTGCATACAAAAATGCTCACTCAGGTGATGTCACTACGTCGAGAGCTTTGATACTGTGGATGAAGCTATCGAAATAACAAAGACAGTTGTACCAATCCATAGTCATGCTGGGTTTGAGTTTAGAAATTACTTGTCCAACCAACACAATTAACAATAAATCATTCTAACAATCGTTGTCGCAAACGAGCTTGAAAAGCATATGTTACAGTTACCTAAGCACTGAATAATTCCTTGGCATGCACTTGGAACCAAAAGCGGATAAGTTTTGTTTGGAGTTAAAGTTTGGAAAAATGCCAAGTGCGGTCTTAGATGGCGAAATTCGTCCAACCAAAAGTCAGGTTTAACGATGTCAATAAATGACCGATTCGGATGTCTTGTCAATACTAGCATTGAGTCAAAGTTGCTAATTCAAAGGCAAAAGGTTGCTATTGGAAAGCAAACGTGGTGTGGAACAACTAAATACCCCGAAGAGATTTACTTCAAATGATTAGTTCAAATGAATGAATGAAGTGATATGAAAGTTCTTAGATGCTACCACTTAAAACATATTAAACTATGCTCTGATATTCAGTTTCACATCTTCGTTGACATTAGAGAGTTGGCAACTTCAGCAGTCGATTATTGGCGTGTAGTCGATAATAATAAATCAAAAGTTGTATTCATTATGGGAAAGGCGAGTTGAAGTTCCATAATAACTCTTTCTATAACAAGGCTAAAACTTGAAGCTTCCGTATTAGGTGTAAGAATAAAAGAGGCCATTATAAGTGGACATAACGTGCAACTAAACAAGATAATTTTGTGGGCCTACACAAAGATAGTAATTTACTGCATCAGATCCGATACTGAATTTAAGAAATCTTGGATTCCTCGAAAGTTTCAAATTGGAGATGGGTGTCAGACAATCAAAATCAAACCGATTATGCCACAAGATCGCAAAAGACAACTTCGAAATTCGAAACGTGGGTTTGAATAAAGGGTCCCTTATTTCTAGAACGATCCGAAGAGGAATACCCAAGGTCACCAAAAGATATTGCAGTTCACGAGAGAGCCGAAGAAAAGCGTTCGAATTGCATGGACTGTAGGTCCTATCACGTCTTCGTTGCCAATTAAAAAAATATTCCAGTTATTACAAGATACTAAGATGGATATGTTGGATTCAGCGAGATGAGATTTAAATATCTGACCAAACACGAAGGTCATCTTGAAACTGAAATATGTGCAAAGCAGCAGGCAATAGGGGAAATTAATTCAGAAGAATTTGTACTCTATCGATTGGTGTAGGAAACTGATTTTCCAAAGGAAGTACAGTTAATTCTGTCAAAAAAAAATATGGTGCAAGAATCTGGTTCAATTTATTAACTTTAACCTGCCCTAGATGAGAAAAATGTAAATATTAGGTGCGTTACTAAGTTTTCAGTCAACTTAGACAGTCAGCTCCAGCAGTTAGTGCTTGTCGATTTTGACATATCCAAAACGTCATGAACCAAGCTTAGATATATGGTAAACAAACCGTTTTGACACATTAGTATTTTGTTTTGGCCTAATATACTTTTTGTTGTGTGAAAATGTCTGATTTTGTGCCAAATAATCGTCATTTGCGGCCGCAGAAGCGCATCAAGAGTTGGAAAAAGTTTACGGAGATGCCGCTTTAAGTAAAACAACGTGCCGTGTCGCTTCAAATACGGCGATTTCGATGTTGACGGCTGTCCGCGTGAAGGACGCGTTGGACTGTAAATTGGAGGCATTGCTCGATTAGGATCTATGCCAAACGCAAGAAGAGCTTCCGTCAGCATTAGGATATACCCGCCAAGCCAAGATTTGAAGCCAAGGGAAGTTAAGTGTTGTTATTTCGCCTGTGGACAACTGCTCCAGCGGCAAAAAAGGTAGGGTTTTCTTTATCGCATCGTGACGAGTGGTGAAAAATGGATTCATTACAGTAAGTCAAAGAAAAGAAAGTTATGGGGACTGCCCGGTCATGCTTCTACGTTCACGCTGCGAAAGTTATGCTATGTATTTGGTGGGACCAGATCAGTGTTATTTATTATGAACTGTTGAAACCCAACAAAATTATCACTGCGGAACGGTATCGACTTCAATGTGACTTCATAATGTGAGCAGAGGCACGAAAAAGTTATTCTACAGCATGACAATGCTCGGCCGCCCGTTGTTAAGCCCGTTAAAACCTATCTTTAAACAATCAAATGGGAAGTCTTACCTTACTATATATTCTAAAGATATTGCGCCGTCCGATTATTTCTTTTTCAGTTCGATGGCACATGGTCTGGCTTATCAGCAGTTCCGCTCATATAAAGACATCAAAAAATTCGATTCGATTTTTCACAACCAAGTTGAATTTTCATAAAAAAAAAAACAGGGATAACTTAGTTTCGCACCTAATAAACTCAATGGACCAATTGACAATGCCCAACGTTTAGATTTGAACGCAAAACGACCAATTACCGACTAAAGCAAAAAAACGTCATTTAGTTACGAAGCTACTTTTGAGGCATTACCGCGAAGAATTTGAAATTTTATAAAATTATCGGCGTAGACTAGCGACTTGACGCAGAAAATAGTCCAAAGTCACTCGATCCTGGAGGCGGAATTATTCGTTCTTCAAATGTTTCTTACAAAAATCGGAATATGTAGCGCGCTATGTAGTATGTTGAGCCACCTTTTTGAAACTACAGCTCTTCCACAGTAATCATATTTAATTGTGGAACTAACAGCTCAATAATCATGGATCTATAGTGATAGATATATGATATATGGATAACAATTCAACCAGCCCATAAAGCACACCAAACAGTCAACTTTGTGGATGTAAGGAGATCTCAATAATGGCTTGTGGATTTCCTTTAATCTAAATGCGGCAATTTCAATTGCTAACGTATCCATTCAAGCAAAAATCAGCGTGATCGCTAAGCAAAATTTTGTTGTGAAAAAGAGGATCAAGAGCAATCCGTTTTTGGCCTATTCACCGAAGGTGCGACTTTGGTCAAGTGCCTTTAATTCTTACTCGAACTGGATCTTGTAAGCCCGTTCAACATGGTCTTTCCACAAAATCTTCCATTAAAGGTCCTCCGCAATACTACGTCCCACATCAGCAACATCTTTTCCGGTGCACACTGTACGACGTATCTGCCGATGCGTATTTTAAATAAGAGTATGCGTGGTGCGAAAGTGTTCCATGATTATTGGAATTACTTGTCCAAACAATTATCTCGGTCGCAAAATGGGCGTAGTAGCAACCACAATTTTCGGAATAAATTTTGCACATTTTGAAAGTGTTGGTTTGGACGTAGTAATTCTTGACTAGAGTGCGTAAATCATAGTAAGACTGTACTATAGTCCAGTCCAACGGACAACCGCACATATTCGTAGAACAGCTAGTAAGGAAAACATTTGTAGACTTTTATGGTGCAAGGATCGTGTGAAGTGAAATAGCTATAAAATTGTTCGACCTATTGCATTTAACGCGCTCTTTTTTAAGTATTATGCCATGGGCAAATGTTGCACTATTAATGGAGGTGTTGCATTGTGTGTTAACAGTAACCTCGGATTTTAAGCGATTTAGATATTGGCGTTATAAAGTGACAACTTAAACAATATCATCGAAAATGTTTTTATTGTTTTTCAAAATGCTTTTCATGAAGATTGATACACATTTGCATGCGTGTGAACTAAATTTCGAATCACCTTTTCCACTATGAACGAGGTAACTGCAAAAGATGCATTTTAAGAGCATCGAATGCTCTTTGCCGTGCTTGCATAAAAGGAAGTAATTGGGTGCCAATTCAGGGCTGTAAGGCGGATAATCAATCAATTCAATGTTTTGAGTGATCAATAAGTCACTTGTTTGAACCGACCTGTGAGAGATAGTGGAAAATGATCCGTGTTTTGCGGTTGCTTTTCTTTATTTCTCCAAAGACCTTTGGCAAACAAATGGTGATGTACTATCTCGAATTGACCATTGTACATAGCTCAAATGCCACGGTAGCGACATGTCCGGTTCTTAGGAAGAAACAGGCGATCATATGCTTCGAAATGCTTCGTAAGCGGACAACTTTACTTTGATGCTTAGTTTCAGGCTCATATGTATAGATCCATAATTCGTGGCATGTCATGATTTTGTAGACGTCTTTTGAAGCATCGCGATCGATTTTTTTTTTAGCATTTCTTTGGACCAATCAACACGTTCTTTTTTTTTTAACGATTGTCAATATATGCGGTATCCAATGTGAAGAAACGTATACGAGTGAAACTTTCACGATAAGCCACATGACGATCTTGCAATATCAAATTCATTGATATCATTTTATGGGACATCAAACGATTTTGAACGACCTTGACGAAATTTGTCCTGGAGCGAACGACAACGACTGAATTCGGAAGACCAGCGAAACACGATAGCCCGGAATGGTGCTTCATCACTAAAAGTCGGAGCGAGTTGGTCGGTACACTGTTGTATAAAAAAATCATCGCACAAAAACAGATCACAATTTAAATCCATTTTTTAGCTGAGATAAATTTTCCAAGTCTCTGTAAAAAAAAGCAATGAGCACTCATATGACAAAACTTTTCTAAGCACGTGTACCATTAAAAACGTCAAACTTCACGATACGGTATTGTCATATCTGTAAACTTAAGCAGCAACCTACGTATGAGACGGCAGCAATTTTGGAGACAGTTTTTCATGGACAAAACCATGGTCAATTATCAAATTCTTGGTAATTTATTTGCGGCAAATACTCTAGAACTAAGCGCACAAGGTATACCGAATATCTTCGGTTACAAGTTGTGTATGGATTGTATCATAAAGCTGCCCAGTGTTTCTAAAGACTAGCTCCATGTTGATAACGAAACGTGATGGTAGAACGACGAAAGAAAAAATCTCTTGTGTAGTAGGACTCCACATACGTTGCTCTAACGAAGATAATGCTTGCATGCTTGCAAGATATTCAGTCGAAGAAATTTTTTTAAAAAAAAAAAAAAAAACTAAACGGGGTCTTAGTATCAGAAAATTACGGAATACTTGATAGTTTAAAAAATAGCATATCTCAACATGTTACTTAAAGAAAAATTTTCAAGTAAAAACATTTACTCTACTGCTACGCATGAGGGACAAACAATAAGCGATAGGTTGCAGCGGAAACAATGTGACCCAACTAAAGATTTGCACATGTCCAAATCGATTGAAGAAAGCAATTTAGAGAGCCATGAATAATTTTATTTGAATCGCGATAGAATATGTAATATTAATAGGTAAACATTCTGCAGTCATTAGTGCCACAATAATGTCTTTTAAACTCAAAAAGTTGTTGAACATACACTGGAGTCTTGAGTTTGCTGTCTGGGGTACCCTCCAGTATTTTTTGATTGATGCATTCGTTGTATCACACTGCTACTTCTTTCTATACTGGCTATCCTCTATACAAAGAGGATTGTCAAACAGCAATTAGCCCATAAATAAATTTATGTCAGGCTTTGATGAGATTTTTTCTTATAATTTTGGGATCCAAAATAGTGACACCACTAGCAAACCTTGGTTATTCTGTTATACCACTGTTCAACACGACTAGTCACAAGATAACTGGAATACACGCAACAAGACTTAGTGTTTGACTCACAAGTACATATTTCTAACAAAGTTTCTTTCCTGAAAATCTAAAATGAATCGAATCGCACCAAGGCTCTAGTCGGCCACGTGCTCAATAATGTATAAACTGTAAAACGGTCACATAACGCGTTAATTGGGTCATCTGCTTCTGCTAAAAGAAATCTGCAATAATGTTTTCCTTACATTTGATTATAGAATGCGCCTGGAATGTGCAGTAAGTAAAGTCTAGTTGATACTAGCAAGTGATTTACATAGGATTACTACAGAAAGTAGAACCAATCACTTAATCCACACCCAAATTAATAAAATTTAAGACAAAAGGCCCAAAAGCATACCCTTTTGGCATACCACAAAAAAAAATTCGTTAGTCGGATAAATCCATCCTCACGTACTCAACCAAAAGCAATTTCAAATTTTTCTTAACCGCCAAAAAGATTACAAAATTAAACCTCGTACACTTGGGGTTCCACCTACAAAATATTCGTATTTCGCCTCAAATTTTAAAACAAAAATAAAAATGTACATATCCGCACAGCGACACAGATATTTTCGAGATATCTTTCAAGATATCATGGAGTGCGAGTTTCTACGAATCTAAAACCCTTCGTATGCCAAGCTTAACATCATCACACAAAACCTCTATTGCAAGCTTTTTTTTTGTTTTGCGAAGTGTGAGTCTCGCTTCTGATTGTTGTCGTCGTCATTGTGGTGGAATTAAACCTAGGAAGGGTGTTTGGAGAGAGCTGCCCGCCGCAGTCACACACTAGCAACGTAACGAAACAACAAAAGCACTGGCAATTAGCATACTTGGTCGAGAGCTGGACAGATTGTTATCAGTGAAGTTGTTGTCGCCTTTAAGATTTTTTTTTTTTCGTTTTTATTTAACCACACCACCGCTGGCAACGGATTGAAGTTATATCCAGAGCCGCACCGCATTCCTTAGTTCATGTGGTCGATCCCCGAAAAAAATGAAAAGAGAACCGAAAACCAACTGACTGACTGATTGTCAGCCCTGTCAGCCGGACAGAGCTGTGGTTCTCTGTACCTTTGGTCACCTATCCCAATTGTGTGACTATGTGACTAAATGTGCTCTTACCCCCCCCCCCCCAGGGGTGTAATTGCATTTGCTGCTTTAAGATCGTGTCTGTCTGATTGGTATGACATCACAATTAATTGGAAATTGCTTTTGTATTGAGAGGGGGGCCCTGGGAGGCTACTCGAATACCCGAACCGATAACAATCTCTAGATGTAGATAGATACATATTTCTTAAGATTCACAAACAAACAAACAATTGAATTAGTGTAACATACTTTTGAGTAATGGTTTCGGATTCGACTGCTTCCTTCTGGACATTATTGCCTCACTTCTCTGCTGGATGGATTCCCCAGTCTACATGTAAATAAGAGTTTTCTCCAGATTCTCCAGATTCCACAAGAAAATTCCCTTTTTTCCGCGAGCTCAAATTCACAGTTGCTACCGGTTGCGAAAGGGCAACTTTTAGCACTCTTTTCACACACTACGAAAAAATAAAAATAAAAAAAATAATAATCACACGCACCCACGTCACGTCACACACTACAAGTAGCACTAGTAGCCGAAGGAAATCACTTTTAGGCACGCACCTCTGCACCTAAATACCGACAATAGAAAACTCGCCAACTCTTCAACTCGTCAACACGTCAACAGCCCCACACCAAAGGACATTCTCCAAATTTTCCCATTTGCACGAATCTTTTTTCAAGTTGAAACGCAAAAATACCGTTGCACTTACACAAAAGGTGTTTGTTTATATTTCTCTTATTCTAGCGACCGCGAAAAAATCGGTGAAAACCGCACCAACGAACTACAAGATACGACGAATTTCTCACGACTGCCACAATTCGAATGAATCGAGTCGAACAACTGCCCAATTGAGTGAGATTCACATTCGGGAATGTGTAGAAACTTGGAACGGCATAAAGTGAACCGTGAATTTTTGACAGCAGCCGCTGATTGAGTGAATGGCAAATTGAGAAATGCATATGCGCATGGAACGTAGAGGAAATGAAAACAAAAACAACCAAGGCGACGACAATTGTTGTGATAACGATCAAAACAAAAAAGTTTTCGACATTTTTTCACATCACCGAAACTTTGGAAACATCAATGAAGTGCGGGGGTATTTCATAATTTTCGATGGACAAAACACTCAAACACTTTTTGTACCACAACATTAAGATGATTGGTGGGAAATTCTTTTAGAAAAACTGAATTTAAATTCGTAAAAGCTATTTTGCCATACTCTTCAAGATGAGAAAAATTTTACATCAACTGTCAGAGCTGTGTCAAAGTGACGTTCACCAAAAATGTACTAGATCAGCAGAAACAGTTTCAGAGTCTCAGACATGAGTGGATTATCCTATTTGAAATTCTGTTTTGGAATGCATCGAACGAAGGATGGGCATTAAAAAACAGGAATTTAATATTAAAAATCGAATCAATAGACTCCTTAGAATTTGAAAACGTGAGAAAATAGCGTTAAACGACATAAAGAAACACTTACACAGTTTAGGGACCTCTGTCTACTGTCATTCTACTAGAAAAAGATAGTTGTTGCTTTACAAAATACGCAAGAGATGGTGCTGATCATGTGGACGTTGCTTTTAATTATGCTGTTTTGCATTTTTGTTATAAAAAACAAATGATATTTCAACAAGATATAACGTGCATACCTCTTAAAAGCGAACAAAATGTGCAAATTTTTATGGATGTTTTTGTGAGGAAAGAATGGTTTTTAGACTGGTGAGCATACCATTGCATAAAACGACATTGGCTTACTATACTTCTTACGAATGTACTTCATAGTAGTGAAAAAAACTATGGCCAGAAAGTTTATAGTTTAATAAAGGAGCTTTAGGGTCGGTAGCAGTTCTCAATTAAGAACTATTTACAGCAGTAGGCTCGCCAAATCAGAATATTTTTTGATAGAAATCATCAACATATAGTTCGGTGTGGCGATAAGTTAATTAATCTAAACTTTAAGATCAAACAGGTGGACAATAAAAAAGCTAATGAAGGATTAAAAGAATGTGAGAAAAATATTGAACTGTGCTCAAGCTCTGTAAACGACAAAAGAAGAAACAAATTGAAGCCTTCATTGTCAACCAAGTTCAGGGCTAATGTGAACCCTGACTTTTGGAAGGGAAGGAGAAAGATAGCGTCCAAAAGATGTCATAGATATTAAACCGATACTGATCTGGAAGCACCATAAGAAAATCTAACCTGGTCAAATGAAGTCAAATTCTAAGGGCAGAGACCATAAAGGTACAATGGGAGTCACGAATGAGTGAATGGGAGTAAGACCTCGCATGTAGTTAGTTATCTGTCCTATTAGCTGATTTCCTTGGGCAACAAATATTTTTTTCCGTAAAAGTAGGTCGATAGTTTTAATATTTATTTTAGCGCGCGCTATTTACTCTTAATGCTTGCACACAACACGGGCGAAGGAAAATTAAAATGTCTGAAAGTTGCAATGACTAGGAAATAGAGAGAGCGGCAGTACATTCCACAAGCGAGTTGTTCGACTTAGAAAAGAAGTACAATATTTCAGAGTGTGTCCGAAAGTGGGTTAAGGATATATTGATGAGCACTCATAGCGAGACGAGTGTTACGGTTGAAGGTTTGAAGGAGTGAATTGCTACTGGCCTATTCTATGGAGCACCGTTTGGAGCTTAGAAATTTCTTCCATTCAAAAGGCATCCTCAGTTTGGTGGATATGGGGATCCTGTGCCATACAGCTTGCATATTTTTGGGAAATTTGGTCGAAGAACGATGGTAAGGTGAAAAAGGGCGGTGCAGCACCAATATCGGTGACTGAGAAATCAAAATTGCAACGAAAATCGGTTACAAGTCCATAATCGTATTATCGTATAGACTTGGATGTGGTAATGGTGTAATGAGTTATGTAACAAAAAAGAGTCCAACCACTTGGATGCGTGGTCTGATCCAATAAAAAGAGCACCTGTTCTGCACATTCATCAATTCATTCTAAAGATAAACCATGTGCTCTCGGAGTGGACATTGTCTGTAAGAATTGAAGCGAAAAAGCAAAGTACATCGAATACTAAACCTAAGCTCAAAAAAGAATATACTCGCTAAAAAAACACAGGGAAAAAGCCGCATATGCGATATTAATAAGAACACCGGAGATTTATAGTATAAGGGCAGTTTCCAGAAACTTCCTTTACTTGAAGAAGTGAAAACGAAAGTAAGATTTGTGCGAGAAACTGCAAGCGGAGTCCTCCTAACTTCGTTAAGCAGATATGCGAATCCAATAGCAACATCATTTATGAAGAAATTTAAGGAAGCGTTAGAAGAAAATGACTACGTTGACTCCATGCCACAAGAGGTCTTCTTGGAATGCAATATTATCGACAAAGTGACGTATACGAAGGAGACCTACATACGTCACCTTAAGAGATTAAGTGAATTTCGAATAAAAAAACAGGATGATTAAAAACATGAGGAAAGTCTATGGAGGAACGAAACTCACGGTCAAATTGTTGAAAATCGGAAAAGTTCAGGCTGAGATTTTTGTCAAATAGAAAAAAAAAAATTGCTGAAAGATGCCTCGTTGATGATCTGGAGGAAATATACATAAATTAAAAGTCCAAAAAGTCAGATCAAATTGCGACCATATCTTCATTCGCCTTAACTGAAGCCCAGCTATAGAGCAGGACTGCGATGATTATTTCTTGTATCTGTATAAAATATATTTTGATATAGTATTCTTGACAAAGCCTTATTACTCAATAGCCTTGTTGGTTTCTGATGAGGTGCCAATATCACGCTTACCCACGATGGACAAAATTCCTAAGTACCTTCAAGTTGTGGCTCTTTATTATGACGTTCTGTCCGATTCATCAGTATGAAACGTCCGTTTTAGTTGGTTTTAAACTTATTAGCGAAAGTCAGACGCAATGATCCAGGGATTTAATTGATTCTGGTAATGGTTTAGTCCAAGGCGTGCGAAAATCCTCTTCTTTTGTCTTCCGTATGGGAGCCTGCTGGTAATAGCCTCTCGATTCCGGAGATCAGGTAAGGATTTATACGCACGTTTCAATCTGGCGAGATGATTTATTAATAAAGAGGTGAAAGACAACCTTAAATATCACTTTTAAAGCCAAGGTGTCGAGGCACCCGTGCCGAAGGCTGCATGACCAATTAGTAAATGAAGAAAATTGGTATCTAGTAGTCCCCCCCGAGATGCCCGAGAAAGTTTGGTTGTATCAGTGCAATATCCCAGTATGTCGGCTCCGGTGGGACTGATCCATCCTTTCGTGAGAAATGATTCGAACAAAATCAAATAATTGAAAAAAACAGATGCAAATAGTACAGAGGTAGCAAATAGTACCCGTTTCCCGGTTTCTCTGGCTGGTGTGCACCCAGAACAGGTC
Source organism: Volucella inanis (assembly GCA_907269105.1). Taxonomy (NCBI): domain Eukaryota; kingdom Metazoa; phylum Arthropoda; class Insecta; order Diptera; family Syrphidae; genus Volucella; species Volucella inanis. The sequence continues at coordinate 67,833,175 of OU026157.1, read as the reverse complement.
ACGCAATCCTTACCCTGAAATGAAATCAACTCATTAATAACAGCGGAAAAGATTTCTTGGGTTATCAATAGTTTCTCTTCCTGTAAATCACCTGCCCTTGACAGAATTTTGCCGATTATGCTTCGAAAGAACTTGGCTCCCTTTGACTCAACCACATCTTTTCGACCTGGCCATGAGTTGGCCAAGGACTTAAGACCCATTAGACTTACATCCTTCATACTCAAAACTCTAGAATGTATCCTGGACATGCATGTCAGGGACTCCTTCAAAAGATCTCCTCTATGGAAGTCCCAAAATACTTACCTGAGGTGGTGCATATGATTGAGAAATTTGTTCACTGTGAACAGTATAAGTTAGCCATCTTAATAGTCAAAGAAGGTGTTTTCAATAACGTGCACACACAATCTATTCTAAAATCTCTCACCAAGTTTTGGATCATATATATGCTAAAAACCAGAGTCGTTCAGCCACAATTGAGAAACAGTTTCATAACCGAATCCGTAGATAGAAGTGCCCCACATGGAGGAGTTATCTCGCATCTTTTGTGGATCCTGGTTATCAACAATATCTTGATGAAGTTCGATAATGTTCGATAACATAGGCCAAGGCAGACATGTACGTGGATGATGGGGTTATTTCAGTATGAGTGTTGTTCCCCTCAGTGATTAGAGAACTCACAGAGAGGGCGCTGACTAAGCTAAATGCTTGTGCCACAAGTTATTAATGCTATTTACCACCAAGTACAAAATACGACTTTCAAGCTTTTACGTCCTAACAACCAAATACTTACTATATCCTCCAGTGCAAGTTACCTTTGTGTTATCCTTGATCCCAAGCTCAACTAGAAACTAAACATAAAATACAGCGTAAAGAAAGCATGCGTCACTCTTTACAACTGAAGCAAGATCTTTGGCAAAAAGTGGGAACTTCAACCTAAAATGGTCTTCTAGATGTACACTACCGTAGTTCGTTCCATTCTTACTTATGGATCGCTCGTGTGGTGGCCCATCCTAAGCAAAGCTTACCACGTCACAAGGCTTAGTCCAACGAACAGCTGGTATTTTGACAACAAAGGCGCTACGATCGAGCCCTACAAAAGCTCTCAAAGTGCTACACCATATATTTTGCCCCTGGACTTGCACATCAAATACATCATTTCGTGTTGTGGTATCAGACTCAGAGAATCTGGGGATCTGGCTTCGACCACAACTGACTATACCATTCCTAAACTCAGTTGGCATCAAAACGCTTCAATCGTTTACTTCGTCCTCTAACCTCGTAGATCGTTGCAAGGAAACTATCGCGCACTCGGCTTAAAATACTCATAATTCTCCTGTATGTTTCCGGCCACAGTAACAAAGAGGGGAATGGGAGAGCAGTTATCACGGGCCATTTTCCGCTTTCTCTGTGATTACCCGACACTAGCTACAACCAGGAATCGTATATTTGGCAATTCCTTTTTTTCAAGATTTCTGGCATAATAAATTCTGCAACATTACGAATTTTTTGAGTTGTGGTATCAAAACAGCATATCTGCGCTAATCGTGTTTTTGGTAGAACCTTACAAGGCAATTCTTTTTACTTACCTAATCTAGGCCAAAATATTTACTAAAATACTCTAAGTTGTTAATAGATGAAGCCCAAGCTTTTGTTAAATTCAGGTCTTCTTCTTGTTTCCGGTCTTATGTCGTGCAGCGTCAAATTAGCGCGAAATTTATGTGCGGTCATTCGAACTTTAAAATTGGCGAACTGCTTGATAAATTTTCGAAAATAATATTCCACGATTTGTTAAGATTGTTGCGAATTGTTAAGAATTATTAGACTTTACTGATATGTAGACGCCACGTCGCTCGTGGTTGAGCCACGTCCTCTTTCATTCACCACCAATAGAATGGGCACAGATAATTATTAAGATAGTCCAAGCCTCTGACTCAAAGGGCATGAACGAGATGATTGGGGTATTGTATAAAGTCAGTTTAGTCTTACAAGATAGGGCTTCGTTACTAAATTGTCTGCTGGCAAGAGTAATTCTGCGTCTGAATTTTGCACTTATAACTCCGTAGCGAAGATAGCCGAATTCCTTAACTATCTCGGAGGTATAACTTCTAATGGGGACGTTCTGGCTGAGCCGTCGGTAGAATGAGTCCTTTTTCATTACAGCACATGTACATGCTTTGTTTTGTTCTTGTTTAAATTCAGACTCATTTTAGCCGCTTTCGACTCAGTAATCACGAAAGCTTTATTGACGGCTCGTTGTACTCATCGATTCATATCAATGTCATTCGCGGACGCAAGGTATTGTGTCTCTTTTGTTTGCGTGTCGCCTTATCTAAAACTTTTCTGGTTACACTCACAACCTATTGTAATGTCTATTCCTATATCTTCTACTGTTGCTGTATAAAGCGCAGCACGCTAAAATAGTGTGGCAAGGTTGCCGCGCAATTAGTTGAATCAAAACCCAGAGTTAGACTAAGATTTAATTTAATTTTTAACAACCTGAGTATTTATACTTCAATCGTCAACTCCAAATGTTTATAAAAAATAACTTTTCATTCATAGTTCTATTTGCTTACTATGCTATACACACTGGCTTAATGTGTAGAGCAATGACGCCAGTGGACAAATGTTACGTGAATCACTCCCGGCGCCGAGTGCAAGCTATATGACACTTGCAAACCGTAGCTTTTCCAAAATCCTTAGCCTGAATCGTTGCTGATATGGACAATCCAGTGTGTTCATGAATGGTTTCAGATGCTCGTGACAGAAAATATCTTATAGGCAATGCTTACGAAACTTACTTCGAATAAGCAATGCTGAGATTCCATGCATCGAACATATTTTCCTCTGACCATGTTTCACAGATGAGCTGGTTAATTTTCAAAATCAGTTCATTTCTAGCTGCCTAAAAAATAATCCAGCAGGTAACACATGGAACTGAACTGAACAGTCCGTGCCGTTTCTAAGACAATGCACCACTTGAATTAAATTCATACCATTTTCAGTTAGTACCAACCTTCAAAAGATACGTGTATAAATTTGACAGCTGTCAGACGATTAGTTTTCGAGATATAGCGTTGTGAGTGAAGCAACTTTTGTTATTGTGAAAAAAAAAAAAATGGATTCAAAGCAATTTCGTGTGTTGATTTATCATTGCTTTTTGATGGGAAAAAATGCAGCCGATGCAAAGAAATGGCTTGATAGGTGTTACCCGGACTCTGCACCAGCCGAACGAACCATTCGCAAGTGGATTGAAAAATTTAAAAGTGGTCATACAAGCACTGAAGATGATGCACGCAGTGGACATCCAAAAGAGGCTGTTTCAGATGAAAACATCAAAAAAGTCCACAAAATGATTACTAATGACCGTAAAGTGAAGTTGATCGAGAAAGCTGAGGCTCTGAAGATATCAAAAGAGCGTGTTGGATATATCATACACGAATATTTGGACATGCGAAAGCTCTGTTCAAAGCTCTGGGTGTAGCGTTTGCTTACAGTCGACCAAAAACAACAACGTGTTGATGATTCAGAGGAGTGTTTAAGGCTGTTCAACCGCAATAAAGCCGAACTTTGGCATCGGTATGTGACAATGGATAAAATTTGGCTCCATCACTTCACACCAGAGTCAAGTCGGCAGTCAGCTGAGTGGCGATCAGGCAACGAACCTCGTCCAAAACGACTAAAAACTCAACACTCGGCTGGCAAAGTTATGGCATCCGTATTTTGGGATACACATGGAATACTTTTCATCGACTATCTCCAAAAGGGGCAGACTATCAACAGTGACTATTACATTGCGTTGTTGGAGCGTTTGAAGGACGAAATCGCAGAAAAACGGCCGCATTTGAAGACAATGCACCGTGTCATAAGTCAATGAAAACGATGGCAAAATTGAATGAATTCGGCTACGAATTGCTTTCCCACCCACCGTATTCTCTAGATTTGGTCCTCAGCGACTATTTCCTGCTCGCAGACCTCAAAAGATTGCTCGCCGGAAAGAGATTTAAGACCGATGAAGATGTAATCGCTGAAACAGAGGCCTATTTTGAGGCTAAACCGAAATCGTACTACAAAACTGGTATCGAATGATTGAAAAATCGTTTCAATCAGTGTATCGCCCTCAAAGGCAACAATATTGATAAATAAAGTTGAATTTTGCAAAAATTTTGTGTTTTACTACAAAACGGCACTGACTTTCCAGCCAATGTGTTAGTCCATCTTTATATGACGTCTACCTTAGGGCGACGGAATTCTTAAGGTTTTTCTTGATAGTGGTCGTTATACAATCTTCAGAAGTAATATTTTCATATTCTTATCACCGCCTGCGACTCTACTATCAGTTGTCCATGTCCATCTTTGCACGCTTCCGTTCTTCATTTGTCGTCAAACCAGAGTTTTCTTTGTGGCGGGCTTTGAAACCAATCACATCATAGGTTCGTGTATTAAAGCTATTGGCAAAGACTCCAGTAGTCTCTTGCGATTGCAGCTTTTCAACGTCATCTTCTTTGATTTTGTGTGTTCGTGGTATCCGCATTCGTAGACCGGCTGAAACAAGGTAATGATCTTCGTGGAAAATTTCGGACATGTAAAATGATGATCAATTATAGTTGACGTTTGATTGATCAGGGAATAGCCAAGTGGATGTTGAGATGTGGGAGCCGCGTACTGGCTACTTAAAAGTTACGCCTTGTTACGAATTCTAAAAACTTGAATAGTCGGACGTGGCTGTAGTATTCGATGACCCGCTCAAAGACGGCTTTCTTGCCAAGTCTTCCATTTAGATCTTATAGCACAATTTGTCTGTCATAGCTGGGACACAGAATATACTCGTATGTTCAGTCTAGGAGCTCATAGATTTTATCCTTGAGAACATCGTCCTCTGCAGGAGCTAGAGCGCAAATCAGGGTTACATTTATGAATTTAACCTTGATGCATGAGGCATGTATGTTACGCATATGTTAAGATAATTTAATTTATTTTGCCTAAACCTTCGTCGAATGGCGAACCCACATTCAAACCAGCTATCTGATTGGGTCTTCGCGGTTTGTTCGGCAGTACGTGGTCTGTTAAGGGTTCTTACATTTCATGTGCAAAGCCGAAATTTTTTGTCCTAAAGACGGTTACTGGGGTCATCAACATTATAATCTGTCCATATCCATGTTGGTTGTTTCAGAACTTTTTCCAACTCAACCTAAATAAAACCCCCAGGTCCGCCTAAACGGTCCAATGGCAGTAGGTTCGATGAAGTTATAGGGTGGAAAAAACAACGAAGCTAAACTTATAAATGCATGCCAACATGTCATAGATAATGCACATTATAACCTTAAACCTGCACGATGTACTTAGTAAGGTGAGTTTATTCATCGTCTACAATAGTAAGTTCAATATTTCAACTATATTCGTGCCAGTGTTGCTCAATTCTTAACTCTAATTTGACCCAATTCTTCATATCTTCCCACCTTCACCTTCACACATCCTATCCAAACAAATTGTGCAAATGAACGTAACAACATTTCAACAGTAAGCAAGAAATAAAAAAGGTATATAAATGCCATTATTTATTCATTGTCGCTTGACAAACTTGAACTGGCGTCAATTGACAGCCGCCAACCGTCAACTGCGTCATCAGTTAAACACCTATACATATATTAATTACGATCTAGGTGAGAAATCCAACACAATCAATGAATCCCAATTATAATGCATGACACGATTAACGTCAAAATGGTTTAATCAATATTTTCCCTTGCCCGACAGACGTCAATGCACAACCGAAGCAGTACAGGCGCCAAATTCACGCTTACGTCCATCTGATATTTTAGAGTTCGCGCCAAAAAGTGATTTAAAAGTTTCCTGCACAGTGTGACACTTTTTTTAATTCCGAATAAGTGTGGAAATATTTTGTTTATCTTTTATTTCTTTTTTGTTCAAATTAACATTCGTTTTTGGTTTTTCCTTTTTTGTAGAGAGAGAAATATGACCACCATTTTTGCAACGACTTGCATATTTTTTTAAGGCGGATACCTTAGTTCCGCGGTAAAGAAAAAGGAACAAATCTGGACCACACAATTCTCCATTAAAATTCGCTCAGCTGGGAAAAAATTGTAATTAAGGAAATTAAATGCAAAAGAGGAAGGAATTTTTCTACCGCGTATCCATACGGAGAGAAGATTTTTTTTTTTTTTTTTTTCATCCTGAAATAGCATATATTCGGGTATACTCGTACATTTAATAGGAGAAAAAAAAAATAATAATAATAAAACCGACCACATTCTGCCAGGAATACCGCGCATAGATTTTCTGAATGCTGACAGTTACGGAAATAAAGTCTCCGGTATAGAAAAAGGTTCTCGTCCAACAGAAACTAATCCTTTAGAATGTGATATGAATGTAGAATAATTTTTTTTTAAACCCCTACTCCATTTTTTTTTATTTTTTTTATTCATTATTTAAAAGCGAAGAACATCCTTTATAGTATCCGAATGTATTGTAGAATAAATCCTAATATCGGTTGGTGGCCGTTTTATAGATTTATAGACCACCTTTGCCGGTCTGGAAGGCAATATATTGTGGTTGCTCTGCGCACCTTAACAGTTGGATTTAGGGAAAATGTGCTGTATTGGGGATCTGTACTCTATTCGATCTAATATCCTGATGCAGTTGTGTGAGAAAATGCATTACACATTTATTGCAAGCTTTTGTTATAAATAATCTTACTCCAATAGAGAGTCAATTCGTAGAAGCTACTGCCGATGTAAGCACCGTACGAGTGGTCAATGAAAGACATACCGGACTTGATCTCCAGTCACTCCTTCTGTCTTGGCAATCCTCCCTGACCCAAGCCGAAAATACGTGGCAGTTTGCATAACGTGGATTCAACCTGGACTTTATTTGGGGAACTCCTCCAATGCTGTCTGAAACACGATGTTTTCAAGTGATCCCAAAATTGGCATACAGTTGGAGATAAGAAGTTTTTCCTAAGACTATGGAGAATTCACCTTTGTTAGTGAAAAAGGAGTGCCAGTTATAAACTACTTTCTTCTAAGAGGTAAATAGAGAGCCTGCGTCACGGACCTAGTGGCGAATTAAAAAAAAAAAAAAACTGTGATGCTGCGGTGTATAAAAACCTCCTTGAGAATTAAATAGTATTTGATCAGGAATTGTCCTTTGAATTTGTAGAGTAGATAACATAAATTGTAAAAAAAATCAACTGACTCACTAGATTCGTTTGATAAGAGCTGTTATACGATTACAGCCCAATATTTTCCGCTCTCTTGCCTTAGGTCCTTGTGATAGCTCAATGAGGGTATAACAAAGGAGAGTATACTAACATTTGAAAAAAAAATTTACTATATTGTTACTGTCTACGCTCAGACATATGTAGATGATGTATCTCTACTGTCTCTAGGGCGTGTAAGACACAGTCACCCTTAGATGTGATGACGACCGGTGCACTAGAAGCTGGCTTTCAGTCAAGCGTCTTAATAGTAAGGTTGTTGTCTTTACGATAACGCGAAAGCTGACTGGCATGATTCATCTAACGCTTGAAGGTATCACCAGCCCAATCTCCAACGAAGCAAAATATTTGAGTTTCATCGTGAATAACAAGTTTCCTTGGACTAAACATATTGTGTCGTAAACGTAAAAGTGTTTCTGTGACTCTAAAGAAGCATCTGACAAAACTGGGCTCGTCACCTAGATTAGTCTTTTCAGTCTTTAGTGCTTTAATTAACCTAGCTTTCATGAAAATACGTTGCTGCTGCTTTTACAATACTCCAAAATTCTATCGATCTTGATTGCATGGGGGACGCCTAGCTCTGTTATTAATGCGCTGATAAATCTTCTTTCCTTTGATATTCATACCATGGGGTGCACTCACAGGGTCGGGTCTTCACGGACAACTTCAAAACCAATCTAGGTTGCGGCATCGGTACCTTTTTAGAGGAAAATAGCATACAATACACAATACTGATGACAATAGTTACCAGAATTAGTGTATTTGTCTATCTCTATCGCTTCAAAGCTAGATAGAGAATGCTAGGAATTCGTTAGCGCAGTTTAAAGGCTGAATTCACTGAGTCTTCTTTGATTCCCATGTTACAATTGAATCACGGGAAATAATAGCGCCGATGAACTTGATAGTCAAGGCTCAAAGAAGAGTTTCTAAGGACCTGAAAGTGCTCTAAGACTGACTAAGTCCTCGGTAAGGGCTTACTCATAGTTGAGTTTTTATACAAGCGCATTACTGGAGGTGGTATGACCCTCCAGGATGTCAACAAACTAACAAGCGGGAAATATCGACACTATCCTAGCTTATGGTAGAAATGACTTACCAATGCTATGTAAGCTGTGTTATTTACATGAAAGAGAAGATAATTTACATTTTATTAGAAAATGCATCTCAAGTTTTGCAATGGTATAAAGCTTTATTATATACTGGTAAGTATCTGTTGCCAATTGGGGAAACGGCAAGGCCATCTGATATATTATCCAAAATTTTTACAGGTCGATAGCTAATTTTGAAAATAAAATCTTGTTCTTGTCACTGGTGATAGGGAAGGACTATCTTCTTACCAGTATAAAAGCAAAAGCGACACGAAAAACTGTAACTAAGGAGAAACATCGTGGATCAGAAGCCGTTAATTAAATCCCGAATTCAAGAATAGCGCAGTGACATACATCTCAAAACGTACTGAAGATCAGTTCATAAATAAAATAAAATTTTGCATATCCAGTAGCCAATAAAAACTAGCCTGCCTACGATACAATGTCCGATGATGACATTGGTTATATTTGATCACTTTGATGAGTTCTCTGCATCACTTTTGATTGTTGTATGGCCATTAAAAATTAAGCACTGTCGCAAAAGTTTAAATTGGCCTAACTGGTCTCAACTTTGATTACTATACATCGACGAAAGGACAATATCTAGAAAGCACTGGTTTCGCAAAAATTCTCTTCTAACTAGTTCATCAGACATAAAATTGCATGAAACGTAACCAGGAACATATAGGGTAAGGTTCTACTAAATAACCCAAAAGCAAGAACACGGCAGCCTCCGAATCATGAAATCAAGTGATGATTTTTCGGTAGATGTAAGACGTGCCTCCTGGGCACCCGAATGTTCCGAATGAAGCGGATAACCACCATGTTGCAGCTAAAGTGCGAAAACAGATTTCCCAAGTGACCGCCAGAGCCTTTGCCGAACGCGTATCTCGAAATCTTTCAGCAACTCCAAAGCCGCCAGTAGCAAGTACCGAAGACCAGTTTCAACATTTCCAACGAGCCATCAGAGATACCTTAATTGATGTACTGGGTTTCATCCGACCACCGCTAAGAAATCCTTGGTTTGATGAAGAATGCCGGCAAGCACATGCAGCTAAACAAGAAGCGTGCAAACCTGCAAGTAAGCTCTACATTCAGCAGAGACGAGAAGAGCATACAACAACTCATTTCTCAGATCGGGTCAGAAGAGTGTATGCCTAATGAATGAAATCTCAGCATTGGTTGCCCGATGCACAAAAAAGGAGACCTCCTCAACTAAGTCAACTAAAGAGGTATAAGTCTTCTCAATATCGCATACAAGAACTTATCTGCCATATTGTGTAAACCTGAAAGCCTTCGTCAACAACCTGATTGGCCGCTATGAATGTGGCCGGCCGATCCTGGAAAAAACTCACGAAATCCAAATCAACACACACTGAGAACGCCAGCCGCTTGTGACTTGTTTATCATGATACTCGAAAGAAATGTGCGGAACTCACAAGTTCTGGAACAACACTCGAGACACAATCTTTCAAAAGTTTGTGCGACTACTAGCATACGCCAATGATATTGGTATAATTAAAAAAGCTCAGCAGGCTGTCACTGTTGCGTTCGCTAGTATTGAAACGGAAGCTGCTAAAATTGGTTTAGCGATATATGAGAGCAAAACTAAGTATATGCTGTCAACCAAAACTTTAATTTCGGGGAAGTAAAGGACTTTGTCTACCTTGGCTCTTCTATAAATTCTGCCAACACACGAAGGGTCACTCCTGCTAATCGGTGTTTCATTGGGCTAAGAAGGTAATCGAGTAGTAAGACCCTATCCGAAGAAACTAAGGAAACTCTATACAAAACTTTGATTATCCCAGTTCTACTTCATGGCACTGGAGCATGCCTCTATTGAAAACGGATAAAGACATCCTCAGTCGTTTCGAAAAATATTTGGTGAAGATTCAACGATGAACTATATGACCTCTATAGCGTCATTGACCTAGTTCGAAAATTGCTTATCAGTCTCCTGAGAAAACTAGGCCATGTAGAACTTTAGCCTGAAGATAGACAACGCAGTAGAAGGAGACCTGACTTTAGGTGGCGTTCACAAGTAGAAGGGGACCTTAACCTTACCTGGAGGTAGTTAGGTAAAGACCTGATTAAGATTCATATTCATGAAGATTCACGAAGATTCATATTCAGGTAGATCGCTGACCATTGTCCAATATACTAGTGTTTGTTTTATCGCCAGAGTTATCATTAATAGTTATAATGTACAGCCAGCGCATAGAGAGCGAATGCAGACGCAATCTGAAGCCCTCAGCTTTTTTGTAGCAGTACAGAGCCGCTTTCATAGCAACTTTATGTGTCTTTTCTTTCCAGGTGAACCAAGCCCTGCTAAAAAATAGTTTTTTAGGTCGGTTCAAGCGCTAAGCTTGTGTAGAATAAATTGAAGTAGAAATCTAACCATCTTTTGCTATGAACTTGATATGGCCCTGGGCCCTCCGTAATTTTTTAAAAGATGGAAGAGGAGTGATAATAGAGACAGTACTTGCAAAGATAGTTCAGTTTTTGGTCTTGATAATTCTTCATAATACAAAATCTTTCCCTATTATCGGACAACACATTAAACAGATCGTGAGATCTTTGTTAAACATCTCCAAAAACTTTTTGAAGACTGTTACCTCATCCGTTGGCAGTTTGTATACTTCGATTCCTCAAATACAGACGTGGACCCTTTAATTGATTTCAATCAGAGACCGGTCTCCTGTTAAAATTTGTTCTAAGCAGTATAACAAGCTTCTTCATACTCCAGGACAATGGGCGTTTCCCAAATGTGGAAGATCCTTTGCGTTTAACCCCATTCGACTTAACAATTTTTTTTCCGTGGGTAGATGTGAAAATCTTCATAGACACTATCAACCGGGTGCTCATAATATAGAAGTGTGAGATTCTTTCAACAAAAAGCACCTGCTAGTATGTACCGCAGTTATATGCGAATAGTCCTTATTGCGACAGATGGTACGGTCTCGTTATTTGTAATCGACGCACTAAGTTTGTCTCGTCCAGAATTTTTTTTATTATTATAATGAGCATGAAGACGAATACGGAGTTTGCGAGCAAAGTTCATTATTTCGTCCTGGACGGTAACTATTCCTAAGTCTCTGTGGATATCACTGTTTCAGATACACCATGAGGCGTTCACGATTTCTCTTAGAACTTAGTTTTGATAGGTTTGGAGAATATTTCGGTTGCTTGATTTAGTACAACCCCAAACGTACGTCCATATAGGTTAAAGCACTTGCTTGAAGATGAGCAATTTGTTATGTATGCTTAGGAATGCCTTCCTGGTAGCCAATCCATTTGTCTAAATTTATTTTCAAGTTTATCACGTTTCTTTTTAACACGCGGCTTCCATTTCAGTTTTACATTTGATTCATTTGCATATGGTATTTGTACCGAGTTAATGAAAATGGGAAGGTCGTTTATTTTCCGGTAAGTAAAACTAACATGAGTAGATTTGGTCTCATTGAGAACAATTCGCCAAATCTTTGTCCACTCGTTGATTTTATCCAAAGCCGTTTGTAGATTTCCAGTAGCTAACTCGATTGAAGTATCTGTAGCCAAATCGCCCGCGAATGTGGCTGCTATGGTACCTGATTTTTCCGGTATAGAGTAAAAACAATACCGGGCCAAGTACTCATCCTTGCGGAACTCCAGCAGCGATCTCTTTCAATTCCGAATATTTGGTGCCATGTTTATCACGAAAAATTCTGTTTTAAGGTATGATTCCAGAATCTTATGCAGCTTTCTCGGTAGAACCAGACTTAAGTTAAAAAACTTCGTGCCATACGAAGGCTTGAGACACGTCAAGAAAAACGCTAGAACATATCTTTTCCCCTTTAAGGCTTTCTCAATTTCCTTCGTAATGGTCAATTGTGGAGTGTTTAGTTCTAAAACTGAATTGATTCACAGGAATTAGATTAGAGATTGATTTAGGGACCATGAGGGACCTCATTGTGGGAGGAAATTGCATTTGAGGCTTTTTGATTTCTTTTATAGCTTTTTAGAGGGGGTCAGACCGTCGGCAGTCAGACCTTCGAGATATGTAGAGATATTCCGATTTTTGTAATCTCGTATTGCTTCTCTCAATTTGTTGCATAAGTGGTTCAAGTATGTTTTATCCTGGGGAGCACGGGTTTGATGCCATCTCCTCTTTTCTCTCACTAGTTCTTTTATTTCCGGCTGATATTTTGTTTTACTACTTACTTCCTCTTTTCTCCTTGTGGGAGTGTTGTTTCAGGCAGCGTTCTGAAAGACATTGATGAATCTGTCGACTTTGTCGGGCCGCCGCCCAATTTTCAAGACTTCGCCCATCAATGACGTTGTCTAATAAAAAGCGGGGGCAGAGCAAATGTACTGGTCTTATTGTAAAAGTTTTCGGTATTTAACGCTTCCGAATGCTGCTACGATTTGACCAGTTACAAGCGGCCGGTCAGAGGTCCTGTTGGGTGGCAGAAACACCGGTAGTCCCTGCCAGGACCTAAAACACGGTACCATAGGAGTCATGAGCCCCCCGGATTTCGGTCCAGATCTGACATGTTGAGGTGGGTCCTATTGTGGGAGCGTCATTGTGGCTGTGACTTAAACCCAAAGTCGCGGGAAAGGTTTTTGACCTAATGTAGAGTTGCAAGATACTGGGTGCTGTGACCCTAACAGCAGTAAGAGGTTTTTGGTCGGCCTCGACCCTTACCAAAGATGGAACTTTTTGTTTCCAATACGAGTTCCGCTTTGGTATCAAAGAATTGACGGCGAGCGATGGTAAATCGTATCCTTGTTCCCATTGATGTATGGGCATCCCGTGAAATTAGGCCTACAAAGCACTTGTGACATTTCGTTTTGTTTTTTTTGGCGACACGTTTAGAACAATATGTTCATTGCAGTAGTTTCTTAAACCGTCCCAGTTAGTTTTGTTGTTAGTTAATCTAGGCGCCACTTCCTTTTTAACTAAGTGTATGCTTAGTGTCAATGTGACTGGTGAGTGATCTGAGGAGAGATCATAGCTTTTGGCTACTCCCTTTGTATCAAAGAAGTCTACAAGATCGGCTGTCTTTGTTATATCGAAAGGCCAATATGTTGGTTTTGCTCTCGAGAAATAGTCAACTCCAGATTGCATAACAGCTTTATAGAATTGTTTGCCTTTCGTTGTATTACATCTTGAGCCCCAGAAGGTGAATCAAAGATACCTTAAAGGTCATTCTTTTCTAGCTTGCATCGCGGAGGACAATAAATGGATGCAATGTTGGAGTGCAGGTGGTTATGTTTTACGCGAACTGTACTTATCTGCATTGCATAGTTTCAATCATCATATTTATAGAATGCTCAATACAATCTTAAATGAACAATGAGGATCCGCCTCTAGTATTTTCTGATGGATGGTATGCATGATAGTATCCTATTAGGTCCACACGAGATCTTTTCTTCAATTGTCAAATATCAATGTTGGCTTTTCGTAATAACACTTCCAGTTCGTCGAGTTTTTAAATAAGGCCGTTTGCGTTCCACGTCAATATTTTAAGCAGCTGTTTCATATTCATATTGCTCAATTTTTCAACTAAATATTTATTTTTTCTACTTTGCTTCTCAAGTCTCGTGAGAATTAAGGAGAAAACCTGTGCCACTGGATCTGGCGTAACACCGTTTTTTTTATTTTTTGCGACGCTGCTTGTGCATACGTTAAAGCAATATCTTTAGCAATATTTTGTTTATTTTTAGTTGCTCTTGGGTTTGGGGGTAAGGTTTTTTTATGCGTATCGTGCCTTTTTTGGAGTTTTTTCGCCACTTTACATCCGCGATAGTTTGCTGGGTGCTTTCCTTGGCAATTTATGCAAGACCGTTGAGATGTAGGCAAGAGATGTTTATCGGCACATTTTACGCAATGTGGCTCTTTTTGGCAGTAAGTCTGCCTATGATTGAAGCTTTAACAGCGCTTACAATGCGGGATCGATCTTGTGTGCTTTTAATTACTATATTTAGAATAGTTTTAATACTATACATATCTTCTTTATTTTCGGACTTATCGATACTAAGCATAAGCAGTGGAAGTCTCCGCTTAACCAAGATTTCCTCGTCTTGCTCTTTTGTTTTCTTTTCTTTTTTTAATAAATATTTACGACTTCTAGAACTTTAAAGTCCTTTGCATGGAGTTCGCTTATAATGTCACGAAGGGTGAAGTCCTCTCGCTACCACATAATAGTCTTTCTGACTTGTTCTCGAAATTGTACCATTGGATCTTCTCGGTATTTAATTTGTTGGACAATGCTAGGATTTAATACCTTGTTGCGCAGTGATGTAACCTTTTACTTAGATTTTAGCATTTCTTTGAGAAATCAATGCAACTTGTTATAGTCTGAAACCCCAACATCGTTGGTTGACTTAACTTAGATATTGAATGTCAAATGAATGTAGGAACTTAACGCTATCAGGAGCTTACTACTGCGAACTGGAAAGGCTCACGAATTCTTTGTTTGTACACAATGGCCGACTACCATCAACGAAATTTCAATACGTATTCAAGGCGTTTGGCTTAAAAGAAAACTATCAATGAGTCACCACCAACGCCATCTTGATTAACTAATCTAAAACAATTTCATTTGCAACAACATGAACTATTCAAGACTTTCAATTCGTTATATCTTAAAATGTTGTTAAGGGTTTACCCTACCAAACACTGATAGTCATCTTATGATGAGTTTCTCTACAACCTTTACCCCCATTGTACGAGCACCGTAAGTTGAAATAGAGGGCAACGTACCCTCTCAAGAAATTCAATTCGACAAATACACCTAAATGTATTTGCCAGTTCAATATTTCACGCTTAGGACTAAGAACATTTCAAATTTTATTTAATTATTTCTGAAATATTATTGAAAAACAATTAAAAACTCGTTCTTTTCGATATTTGAATGATGCAAGCTTTGTGACAGATTGGTTCATCTGGTCGTCAGCTTCCCATCAAAGATGCCTGTATCTTTAGGATACCAATACAGGTATCGCAACAGATCAACCAGAAAAAAAAAATATTTTTAACTTTTGGATCAGTATCTCGTTCCGTTGGGAGAATAATTTTAAATTTATTCGCAAACAAATCGCGCGAAATTTCCTCACATTTGCAAAAAAATAAAAACTAAAAATAAAAATTTAAAGAAATAATTATGGCCGGAGCGGAAGGGGCCGGTCTATCGTTCACACCTCACAAGCTGGGTAATCAAGATTCAAATTTTCCGTCCGTCACTACATGCGTCAATCTAACAAAGTCTCTGATGTAAGAGGCCGTCACTATCTTATTCATAATATTAATACGAGAATAAGTATTATTAAACTTTGCATTGTCTTAAATCCTCCGTTATCTGCGAATACCCCGTGCATTGGTATCTGTATCTGTGTCTGCATCTAAATGCCATTCGTTTGTTGTCATTTAAATTTGAAATATAAATAAACAAACCGATTCCGGTGAGGAGAAGTGGTAATTAGAAAAAGGCGTGGTACAACACTTGGTAACAGCGCACGTCGGTAATTAAATGGAAGATTATGTTTAAGGCCTACTTGTGAGAGTGTCTGTTGTCATGGATAGGTCACATGATGATTTAATAGCTTCAAGCTATTTGTGGAGTATCTGCGTATGTTCGGACCGATCATGTGAGCAACTAGTGCGACAGCGATTATCGTTATAATCACTTCCGCAAGTATCCACATTCAGACTCTCATGACAGTTTGCATTGCAATGGGGCGGTGGTTGGACGCATATAGTATACTAGTATGCTGGTGTTAGTGTTCTAGCATAGCTGCCGCCGAGAGTCAAACAGGAGATATTTTCATTTTATCTCTGAGCTCACTCACTTAATTGTGTTAGACCAAAGCAAATGTGATTGTCGGGGATATTTCATTGGAAATTTATAATTTATGTGTTGCCGATGTGTTACGTGGAGATTTCTGGGAATTTAGCAATACTAGAAAGCTCACCTGATAAACTTCTCTTCCAAAAGTGTTAAATTTATAGTGCTGCTCTTGTGGGAGTCGTTCGGGGAAGCTACCATTAGATAGATAAGGAATACATGCCGATGCTCAGCTTTAACTTAGTTATAAGATTCTGTTTGGATCAAAAGTCAGTGTGTGTGTAAAGTGTTTGCAGTTTTTTTCATCTAAATTGTGATATGTAAAAGAAAAGTATAAATTATGATGACATAGTACTTCTTATTGTTGCTTTACATACTAAACTTGGGCGGAGGTCTAAACAGTTTGTAGTTCAAAAAAACTCGAGATATAATTTCGTTAAAGAGGTGTAAAGTAATTCGAATTCTGGCAAACAGAATTTAAAAATGAATATTGATGGAATATGCGTCTGAGAGGGAGAAGAACTTTGGTTGTAGATGCGGCTTGAGGCTATTTTGATATTATGGATACAAATAAACAAGGCCTCAGGTTGCATTCTTTTTTTTTTACTTATAGTGTACATGTTCTTGAGCTTTCTCCCTTAGACTCTCAAATGTTATAGATATCTGTATTGTGCCTAGCCACTATTCGTCCTGTAGTGCAAGTAATCGTTCACTTGATTGATGATAAGTGCAGTGGGAATCGGCTTTCCTCTCTATTATTAGATCTAATGTTAATTCTCCATGTTTCGCAGTTTCGTCTTTTGCGAGTATAAGGACATAAACACAATTCTGTAGGCAACGGGCAGCTCTATTTAAGATTACCGTTAGTAAGAAAATCGTATGCTGATTTTTGCATATATTTCATGCAAATTTAGGTCGCTTCTTCGAACCTGGGCTAAAAGTTGAACCTCTATTGAATTTTGAACGGGATTTTCCGACGATCTTTGTTGGACGAGATAAAGAACAAAGTAATTCGTTCAGTCTGAATGTTGTCAACTATTTGTATTTTTAATGTGGGGACCTCTACGAATGCGCGTACTTATACGGAATCTGTAACATTTTTCATCTACTTTGCTTCCATTTTTCCTTTGTATGTTGATTACATGGGCCAACGCTGCGATATGTATGCAATAACTCCATATACGACATCGTTGTCGTAACTGTTTTTTTATTTGACGACAGAGTATCGACATCGACATCGCCGATTTGTAGATGAGTTCCAGATGATTCCTGAAGCTAAGTAAAGCTCACCACCATTACCCTCCCTCTCCCTTCCACAATTTCTTTCTTACTTTCGTCTCCTTTCTCCCCTAGCCTAAATCAAGGTGTCACATGACCCATTTTGAGGATCAGCTTGACTGAGGGCACAGTATTTTAAAAAAATAGCTCAGTCGTGAACGGAGTATCAAGATACCTGACGCCATCTGATAGCCTTGTATACAGGGGATCTATATACAGATACACCACCCTTTCTCCGCCAGTAGTGGGGTCACATATAGAATTTGAAATTTCGAGAACAAAATTAGAGACCAATGACTAAACCAACTACCGTCTCCTGCAATGGCGAGCAAGAGCAAAACTGTGAAAGGCCATGGTGTACCTTATGAAGGCAAGCGCAATGTGCCAAGTCCCACAAAGCTCTCAAGACGTAGCAAGCTATGATTCTACCACTCCCTCCACTCTATCAGCACTAAGTGTGAAGTAGACCATTATCTTCCAAAAAGTGCAATCAAAGCCTCAGCGGCGTCCGTCAGCCCCATCTAAGGTACTCTACATAAGACGCCGGAATGCCACACGCATAATCAAAACCTTCGAATCCATTCCGGAGGTCGAGAGAACTGCGGTTAAGAGGAAAAAGATAAAGTGGACTTATAACATACTAAAACATGGATTACTCACTGATCTGAAAACGCTGAAAGAGTCCAGAGGAAACCGTGCTGGTTCTAAAAAGGCTCTAAATTTAGCACCCCCCCCGCAGGGCCGTCTAACGTTACATCTCTGAGGTCTTTCGCCTGAACGGTAGTAGTTGGTCAAGTTAAAACTTTCGGGCAGCTTCCATCGCAAGCAATTCTGGCTGGGACCAAGACCAAGGCTTGTGCCGACCAAAGGTCTTTCGATCTTTACAAAAAAGCTTAACTAGAACCTTCACCCGGATGCCAGCTGAACCTTTACCCTCAAAAGATATTGGAGATCATAAGGCTCAGTAACCCGACACTTCCGACACATGGCTGGAGATCAACGGAACTGGAGGAACTAAGAGGCCCTTATAGATGCGTGTTGATTATGATCAATAAAGAATTCCTTAATCCTCAGTGTCTATAACCCTAAAGGTTTACATAATGGATGACATTAAACATTAAATACAGCCTAAGATCTTGAAGCGTTTATCTCCTTTCCTGAAACGGACAGCGGCTAATCCAATTTGTCCGTGGTCTCCACCTCGAACACTCTGTCGATGGAAACCGAGGAAGCATCAAAAAGAGTTCTTTTACGATCAGAAGATAAAGATGAGCCTTTGGAGGCATTTTTAAAATAGGAGGACTCGAATGACACCGTTTTGGAGATTTCTTGTTGATTATAGCAAGGATGCTACAGTTTCTCCAGATTAACTTCCATCACTCCAAAAAAAGGCCTGGGCGCACTTATTCTGGATGAAAGAACGTTGTTTGCGGACTTGGGATACCTGAATACGTTCTGCTCTATATAAAAGGCAAGGGTAAGATTAGAACCTGTTTATTAATGAAGCGTAGCCTGAATGTATTCATGCCTCCTAATCTCAGCGACTCCTACATAACCGTTGGTAGATTGGAGACTGCCAAAAGTATATACTGGCTGGCATCAGCAAATCTTGGCCACGGCTGTATGGGACACTGGTGACAACCTAGAAAGTTGGGCTCTTAAAATGCTTGCATACAGTGGGGGCGAAGGGAATTTAGGGAACAGAGAGAGATCGATGTTGGAAAGGTCTTGGAAGCAAAAAACTAGCCTCATCATCGAGTACGATGCTAACGCACATCACTCGGTATAGACAGAATCGACAATAACGATAGTGGTGTGTTTGCAATGAGCCCACCTTCATAACTAAAAACGACAATAACAAACTTAATGGTATCGTTTTAACACTCTTTTTCATATCACAGATACATCAAATTCAGTCTAGATGATGCTCCTCCCCGCCAACTAGCATTCCAAAATTATCGGAAATCTGTTTCACCAAAATACAGAGAAACATTTTTAAAACTACGAGTACTCTACTTTGAACTCTTAAGTTTCCCATGTAACACCAATGAGCTTGACTTTTAAGTCAAGGTTTTTATTTTGGCTCTAAAGGCCTAAAGGCCGGAAAAGGCCACACAGGTGGACATCAGCACTGGGACCGCATACAAATACCTGCAAAAAACTTTTCAACCAAGCAAATAGCACAAAAAATGTGACCGATTGGGACTCATACAAACCAATGGCTCTTGGACAATACCAAGTGATGAATCACTCAACCTGCTACTTGACACACATTTTACAGGTAGCCTCATATTCACGGAAAGTAACAATCGTAGCAGAACTTCTGCAGCTCCGATTAAAGTTGACGGTCTGATTACAAGAAACAAGCTGCTCTGAGCGCTGCATAGTTTCAAAACATTAAAGTCTGCTTGGTAGGACGGTATAATACCGGCCAGACTTTTTTTTTTTTATAATTCCGCGCGCGCACCAAGGGGATATGAATACCATTTTACTGGCTTTTCACTAGGGCGCGGGCGGGTGGTGTAGTAGTTTGAAACTCAGGTGTATTAGGTTTCGATATTTTTCCCAGAGGTGGTTGTCAAACTAGAGCCAGTGCATCCTCAACCAGTAGGTCTTAGTACGTGCTAGTTGTTAGTTCGTTACATTTAGCCTAGCCAGCAACCACTCTAACATCAGTGTTATGCCTTCATGTTAGAGTTGACGCCGACAGGATTTTCTTATAACTACATACAAATTCTATGAAAAGACTTTTTCAGAGAATTGCCTTGCACGGGACTCGAACCCGCGACCCTCCACGACCACTACACCACGGCTAACCTACAAAGGTTCTCAGATATTGTCCTGCCGACGCTAGATCTACATTCTACTGTCATGGAGAGAAGTTTATGTACAATAGCTTTTATTCCCAAAGCCCGAAAATGTTCTCATGTTGTCTCAAAGGACCTCAGTTCTTTCATCATCTGTCTACCATCTTTCCTTCTAAATACTCTAGATAGATTGATTGATATCCATATACGATCTAGAATTGATCCACGACGTTTTCTACGGCTCAACGTGCCTACTATAAAGAAAAGTCGATGGAAACGGCTCTACATTCACTGGCAGACACATAGAACAATCCCTTTGATTTGGAAAATGCACCACGGTCGCATTCCTGGACATAGAATGTGCCTTTAACAACCTCAACACATTCGCAATCACAACTGCGCTGTCAACGCTGAAGTTAAATGACTCACTTGGGAAGTTGATCAGTCTTATGCTTAATAGAAGAACAATCAACCCCAAGCTTGATGGGGCTTCTACTAAAAGATGTGGCAGCCGTCCTTTCACATCTTCTCTGGAATTATGTTGTCAAAGAACTGCTGATAAATCTGGAACCGGTTATTAGCAGGGTGGTTGCCTATGCGGTTGACGTTGTTATAGCCGTCTCAGGTAAGTATATAAATACCTTTAAAGAATTTTTAAAGCAAAATCTTAACGGATCAATTAATTGGGCGGATCACTGTTGACTGGGAGTAAACCCCCATAAAAATGATCTTGTCCTCTTTTCCAGGAAATATAAAATTCTAACCGTAGACCCTCCCTCAATCAACACTCTCAGTTTAGTCATCTCCGATATAGCAAAATATGTGGGTCTTTTTTTGGCAGGAAACTAAACTGGAAACCTAATCTTCAAGAAACAGTAAAGAAAGCCACAGTTGGAAAAAACACGGAATCTTCAATCCCACATAACCCACTGACTATTCATTTCGGTCATAAGATCGATACTCACCTACGGGGCGGTTCTCCAGTGGACGGACGTAGAAAATGTAGTCAACTGCAGAAAACTACTCTAAGTCCAAAGGGCAGCATGTCTGTGTATAACCGGAGCCTCACGTACTACTCCCTCCGCGCAATGGATATTCTATTTTGCTTAAAATATTTTCGATATTTTCAGCAGATAAGTAGCTACTAATACAGCTATTCGCCTTGTAGCAACTTCACATTGGACAAATAAACTATTTGGCTACGTTACTACACGAGGAATACTTCCAGAGAACGTCGGCTACATTATGCCCTTACATTAGTTTGACAATGATTTTCATGTAAGCATCCCCTCTAAATCCTTTTTGGGAGGAAGATGCTCTCATAAACGACAAGTTAACCCATTTCTACACAGATGGATGCAATGCTGATAACCAGGTTAGTGGTGATGTTTTCTCAGATAAGCTTAATTTAAGCCTTTCGTTCCGCTTTCTAAAACCTTGTAGCGTGTTCTAGGCGAAAATTTTGGCGATTAAAGGAGTCCTGGTTAAAGAAAAACGTGATTTCTGCAAGGAATATCCCCATCTTTTCGAATAGTCTTACTGGACTCCGTTTCACAAAATTCTAAAACCTAGGGAATAGCAGAGCAGTTCAACATTCACCTAACTTTGGGGCCGGGGCACAGAAATTTAGGATTGCTTTAAGCGATGTTATGCTCATTTTGTTTTAATGCTACGTATCTACTTACTAGAGTCTGAATAGCAAGCCTTTGTTGCCAATGCCAGCGGTGGCTCTCTTAACAAAAAAACACCACTACCACAAACTGACTTTATACCAGCTCTGGATTATGTCGAAAACGGAACTTTGAAAGTACTAAAAAAACCAAAGTATCTAATAACTTGTAGGTTCAGGCAGCTCCCCGTGAAAAATAGCACTAGGGTTTGCAAAACATGTTCAACCGACTATGCATGCTAAAAAATGCTGAAAACAATTTCCTATTCCGTATTCCTGTTCAAAAACGGGGTATCTATAATACTATTCTTATTGATAGATTACTCCCTTTGGATATACTTGTTCACACCTGTTCGTTTGTGCTTCTCTCTTGCAGCAAGCAATTAGAAAAAAAGATATACCAATAAATTTCAATACTAAGCTGGTTAATGCTTGCGAAATTTACCTTGTATCTGGGACTATTTGCCATAAAAGAAGAATGTATGGATTTACGTATTAATGATTGGAGAATCTGAAAAACACTAAACAATTAATTAACGTGTAATTAGTATACACTAAAAGAACAAATCCGAATCGCTTAAGCTATACACACATTGATGAAACAGTAACACAACCTTAATTAAGGGAAGTTTATTCAAAACACAATCAAATTTGTTTTGATTTAGTGTTAGCTACATTATTGACATGATATCGACTTAACTCAAAAACACACATATACTTACACAAATACTTTTACACAATACGGAGTGAAATTATTTCGGACCCCACTCTAGTCAGGATATCAGTTATTTATTGGGTATGTATTTAATTCGTGCGGTTTTTTTTTTTTCAAAATTTGAACGTTTATTTAAGAAAAACACGTACAATAGTATTATTCAAAGTATTGCCCATCTGAAGCTATGACCTTTTCCTATCTTTCTGGCAGTTTTTGGATCCCATCCCAAAAGAACTGCGCCGGCTTGGCAGCCAAGAATGAATCAAGCCAATTTTTGATATCCTGCTCTGATGTGAACTGTATTTTACAGTTAAGGTCTGGGCTATAAGGCGGGTGGGGTAAGACTTCCCACCCACTGTTTTCCAAATAGTTCTTAACCGGAATAGCAACGTGGGTCCGAGCGTTGTCATGATGGAAAATTATTGCCTCGTGTCTGGTCGCATATTCCGTGCGTTTTTCGGCTACTGCTCTCCTCAAACGGATTAATTGTGTTCGGTAGCGTTTTCCATTGATGGTTTCACCGGGTTTTAGTAGCTCATAACACAGCACACCCATCTGATCCCACCAAATACAGAGCATTACCTTCGTGCCATGGATATTCGGCTATGCCGTTGATTTGGCTGGTTGGCCGGGTTTCACATATGAATTTTTGCACTTGGGGTTGTCGTAATGGATCCAGTTTTCATCACCAGTAACAAGCCGATGCAAAAATGACTTTCTTTTGTGGCATTCCAGCAGCATTTCGGACATGAAAATGCCTCGAAGCCAAAATCACCACTTTTAAGCCGTGCAAACCACTTTTGGCACGTTCGCTCAGCTAGCGCATGTTCACCATAAACTTCCACCAAAATACGATGACTTTCGGCAGCAGTTTTCTTCATATTAAAGTAATGAAGAAGAACTCCCCGCAAAAACACTTTTTCAGGCACAAAGTTCGACATACTTGAGTGAAAAAAAAATTATTGTTGCTTCAAATGAATGATATATACTGAAATGACGTACAATGACAGTAGTTTTCCAACGGATGTTCCAATGGAATAATACAAGTTACGCCATCTCTTAACAAACCACACGACCCAATAAAAGATTCAATAAAAAACGAGGTCTTCAACCAAGAATGACCCTATGAATTTACGCAGCAGTAATACCACCTTGATAAAAAAAAAAAAAACGGAATAACCACCGCGTGTCGCTCCCATTGTTCCAATTTGAGTTCTTTGAGTGTTTCCGCAACGATTCTCTAAAAAAACGGTCGTTTACCAGTGGCACGACGGGTTTAAAAGTGGTCGGAAGTCAATCCAAGATGATGAACGCAGTGGCAGACCATCGACATCGAAAACCAACGAAAACATTGATGAAGTAAAGGAAATGTTGGTCAATAACCGCAAATTAACCATCAGAGAGATAGCGGAGGACTTGGGCATTGCCTATGGATCCGTCAAAGGCACTTTGGTTAATCATTTGGGCTACCGTCGTGTAGCAGCAAAGTTGGAGCCAAAAAACCTCAATTTCATGCAAAAAAGAGACCGTGTTGACGTCGCAAAAGAGATGATTTACGAGGCTGAATCCGATCCCACATTCATCAAAACGATCATCACTGGAGACGAGACGTGGGATTATAGGTACGACACGCAATCCAGACATCTGGCAAGTGAATGGCGTTCACCAAATGAGCCGAAACCAAAAAAAAACACGTCGTTTTCAGTCAAAAAAGAAGGCAATGCTAACGGTTTTCATGGATTACAACGGTGTAGTGCATCATGAATTTTTGCCAGAAGGCCAGACAGTAAACAAAGAGTGTTATTTGGGCGATAGGAGAAGTTTGCGTGAAGCAATTCGCCGAAAGAGACCAGAATTGTGGGCAGAAAACTCGTGCATTTTGCACCATGATAACGCACCGTCGCACAGTGCCATCATTATTCGTAATTTTTAGACGAAAAATGCAACAAATACCATCCAACAGCCACCGAATTCACCTGATTTGGCTCCCTGTAATTTCTTTCTGTTCAACCAAGTTAGAAAACCATTACGGGGAACGCGTTTCAGCAGCCGAGAGGAAAGGAAGTAATGGAAAAATCACAGGAAGCACTTCAAGGACTGGATCAAGCGTTGGCACAAGTGTGTTGCAGTCGATGGGGATTACGTTAAAGGGGACAATATAGATTTAGATGAATAAACTTGTATTTTCTTGAATAAATTCCGGGAACTGGTACGTCCGATTTTTACGTACTGCGCCATCGCTTTGTGACTAGCCCTAAGTATCATAAGAAATATTACATCGATAGATTTAACAATTTTTTTTCAAAGGTCAGCCTGTCTAGGTACTACTGAGGTTTTGAAATGGCTGCTTGAGTGATACACAAAGATTCTGCGAGCTCTTCTTGTGTTTGGCAACAATCTTCATAGAATAATGCTTCCAGTTCTTCATCTTCAAACTTTTTTGGCTGCCCAGGACGTTCATCGCTCAGTTCACCATAAACTTCCATCAAAATAAGATGACTTTCGGCAGCAGTTTTCTTCATATTAAAGTAATGAAGAAGAACTCCCTGCAAAAACACTTTTTCAGGCACAAAGTTCGACATATTTGAGTGCAAAAAAATTATTGTTGTTTACGCTTCAAATGAATGACATCTACTGAAATGACGTACAATAACAGTACGTCAATGGAATAATAACAATGGAATAATACAAGTTACGCCATCTCTTAATGTAACCTGAAATTGAAACCGCGGTCTAGTTATTCACATTTTCTTGGATCGATCCTGCCAACTTAATAAGGCTATAGTGGCAGCTGCAAATATTCTTATTGAGCGATCTCCTGTGCTTCCAACACGAAATGCGAAAAAACTTCTGAAGCTCTTATGAATAGTTACTTACTTACTGCCTAAGGCAGGCAAACCTTTTATCCCCTTCGATCCTATATACGTTTTTTTTTAAATCCTCTTAACCAAGCAACTAGTTATCTTGAACCGAGCGTCCTCTTGACTGTTGCATTGTTTTCCATTCGCTAGTTTTGATTTGAGCTTTAGGTCTTGATACTCTGCATAGAGTTCGCTGTTATAACTTGTGCTCGCATACAGTACCAAATATGGTATTTGTACATAACAGAAAGAATTCTTCTCTTAATTTACATCCGGCTCTCTGTACCGCTTTTTTTGCAAATCATGCACTTCGTCTTGAGTGCGAATCTCGATCAAAATGTCATTTCGAGGAATGTCAAAATTGCACTGGATGCTGGGTGGTGGACAGATGCTTCTTTGTTTGTCGACAGCATGTACTTGGTTTTGCTCTATTTTTTCTAAAATCGTTTAATTTTACCTGTTCTTCTAAGCATCACGTGGTTCTCAGCCCTATGCAATACAGCTGGACTGATGTTGGCAGAATTTCGAGTCCATTCTTTAGCGCCATAAAGTAGGATAAAGTCTAATTAAGAGTCTCCTTATCTTTTCGGAATAGGGCCTTCCTATTCAATTGCGTTCTTAGCCGAAAGGAACAGAGATTGGCAAGAGTTATTATTCGTTTTATTTCTGCTGATGTGTGGTTGGCTGAATTTATAGCAGAGCTGAAGTAAACAAAGTCCCTATCTACCTAAAGGTTATAGCCATCATTTTGGTGTTCCCTCCAATTCGTTGATATTGTGTGGCCTTTCTTGCTGGCAAAATTCGACCGCGTTTGGTTTTGCCCATTAAAAGAGCTTTCGTTTCAAACTAGCCCACAGAGTTCTACGAACTCTTATGTTGACTTATAGTATGCTGAAGTCATATGACGCGCGTCACTTTGTCCCAAACCTTTTTTGACCACAAAGTTCTCGGTTAAGTCGTTACTGACCTCGACGAAGCAGCGAGCGTTCTCTATTATCATTCTGCATAGATGGATGAATTTGGCAGGGATGTCAAAACTAGAATTGTTTCTGTGTATACTTTCGTATACGGCCTTAAAATCAATGAAAAGATGGTGGGTATCGATTTGAGCTTGTTGAGTTTTTTCCAATATCTGACGGACTGTGGACATTCCTGGCCTGAAACTACACTGATAGCTGTCAATACGGTTGTTAACGAAGAATTGTTGACGAAGACGTTGTCACAATATGGCAGATAAGATCTTGTATCCGGTAGAGTGAGTCAATTCGAGATTTAATTCATTAGGAATACACTCTTCTGACCAAATCTGAGAAATGAGTTGTTGTGGACTGTACGTGGAACTCAGAAGCTGTCTCATGTCTTTCGTTGCAGCTCCCCTTTGTACACATCTTGTTTAGCTGCATGTGCTTGCCGGGATTCTTCATCAAACCAAGTATTTATTGGGGGTGGTCGTCGCAACATCGGTTGCGGTGTCTCAGATGGCACGTAGGCAACGTTGTCACTGGAAGCTGTTGGGAGATTTTAGGATACGCATTTTGCAAAAATTCTGGCACTCTTTAGCTATTGGGACTTTTTTACGTTATATCCTCTCACCTTTTTCTTTTTTGTTCTAGCATTTAGGAAATCCGAGTTCGTTCCTTGACTGCAATAAGGTGGTGATCCAAGTAAATGTTGGATTCTCGGAAGGTTCAGACGTACAGAATAATGAAAAGGCCGGATGCTCCGATGCCAGTAACCCGCTTCTTTTTCCATCGGTATTCGCTCTGTTGTTTGTCCTCTTTCTGGGTACATTTTATTTGACGTCTGATGGTACTTGTCCATCAGGTCAGCATGTGATGCCTCGTCTGGTACTGGGGTCTACCCGGCTGAGCTTGCGCTGTTCCGAGTGTTCAGTTTCATATATATAGTCAGACTTAACACACGCTCATCATTGTTCTACTCTTTAAAAGGTATCCAGCAGGCACCACGTGGAGGTGATGACGCGATTTTGTCCACTAAATGTAAATCTAAACTCCAATTAAAAGATCATGAGATTGCAGTTTCTTCAGGAGGTAAATAATAGCAGTCGTGATGCATATTTTATTTTTCTAAACTCTACTTATAAAGACAAGCTAGCAACAACAAGCTCACATATAGAAAGATTTATTTTCAATCTATCCCATCATAGTTTTTAATTATTGTATCTAAACCACTCGAAGGCCAATGGGTCGATAACTTACTTCAATAAACTGTGATTTTTACTTTTATGACGGGTGTGTTAATGTTTCACAACAACCAGTAATAGGAGTCTTATGACTAGACCTTCTACCACTATACACGATACAACATTGCACTTCTGTTTCTAAGGGCAACAATTCAATTAACATGACTCTATTAATTAGTCAGCATGCATGTGTTGCGAAAAACCGGTCCATTAAGAACGTGAAAGTAAAATAGATACGCATGCCCCTTTTGAATGACGTAGCTATCCGTACCAAAATTATCAAACCAAATAAAACTGCTCGTCATCTAATAATTCACATACAAGAAAGCTAAAGTTAAATGAACTATTATCTACGACGTGTGTTCAAAAAGTAAGGTGACTTTTGACTTTGACTTTTGTTTACAGTTCCAGGTGTATAGTTCATTTTTGGCATATAGAAAGGTTAGACGTGTGTTGGTGTCTTCGGCGATTTTCAATTATTATAAAAAATAAGGGGTGGCCGTGGTGTAGTAGTATATGCATAGACTCCTCAAGTAGAGGGTCTTTTCATAGAATTTGTATGTAGTTATATGAAAATCCTGTCGCCGTCAACTCTGACATGAAGGCATAACACTGATGTTGGAGTAGTTGCTAGCTGGGATAAATGTAACGAACTAACAACTAGCACGTACTTAAGGCCGACTGGTTGAGGAGGATGTACTAGCTCGTCCCGTCCAGTTTGACAACCACCTCTGGGAAAAATATCGAAACCAAATACACCTGAGTTTGAAACTACTACACCACCCGCCCGCGCCCTGGAGAAAAAGCCTGTAAAAGGTATTCATATCCCCTTGGTGCGCGCGCGGTATTATAAAACCAAAACAAAAAAAAAAAAAAATGGCGTGAAACGTGTGTCAGCGATGCTATACTAAGAAGTGCTTATGAGTGCTTCGAGAATTTGACAAAGCGTTGGCACAAGTGTTTTCTTTCTGAGTGGGATTACTTTGAAGGTTCCAACGTTAATATTGATGAATAAATAATTTTTATTTATAAAAATATGAAGTGACCTTACTTTTTGAACACACAACGTATATAATTTGTGATCAGTTAATGACTGTTTCTTTATCAATCTCGGGATACGTAATCTTTCCCCTAATTAGCATTTACCGAATACGTACTAAGATTCTGTTTATCAACTACTTTTGAATGGTAACCAGATAAGAATAATGAACGTTGTGACTCGTTCAGATATGTGCGCCATTTTCCGGCAATAGCTTGTCGAATCTTGGTCTCGAGCTTTTCCAAAGAGGTTGACTTGTTAGCGTAGCCACAGAGAAAATAATCGTTAAATCGTTCAAATCACACCTTCTAGCGTTTTGTTGCTTGTATGGCATTTAGCGCTGTCTTGTTGGAAGCATAGCTCGGATATATCGATGTTGTCCAGCTCTGACCACAGAAAGTCAGTTAACATTACTCTATACCTGAGACCATTGACGGTAACTGTGTCTCTTTTTCAAAAAAATAAGCCCAATGATGCAGCCATACCACAAACCGCACCAAACAGTCGATCTTCATTGATGCATTGATGCTTGGCAATTATGCTTGTAATACATGGGCTGAAAAGTTTCTAAGAGAGGGCACCACTTGAATTAAATCCATACCATTTTCAGTTAGTACCAACCTTCAAAATATACGTGTATAAATTTGACCGCTATCGGACGATTAGTTCTCGAGATATAGCGTTGTGAGTGAAGCAACTTTTGTTATTGTGAAAAAAAATAGATTCAAAGCAATTTCGTGTGTTGATTTATCATTGCTTTTTGATGGGAAAAAATGCAGCCGATGCAAAGGAATGGCTTGATAAGTGTTGCCCGGACTCTGCACCAGCCGAGTGAAAAATTTAAAAGTGGTCATACAAGCACCGAATATGATGCACGCAGTGTACGTCCAAAAGAGGCTGTTTCAGATGAAAACATCAAAAAAGTCCACAAAATGATTACGAATGACCGTAAAATGAAGTTGATCGAGATAGCTGAGGCTCTGAAGATATCAAAAGAGCGTGTTGGATATATCATACCCGAATATTTAGACATGCGAAAGCTCTGTTCAAAGTGGGTGCCGCGTTTGCTTACAGTCGACCAAAAACAACAACGTGTTGATGATTCACAGGAGTGTTTAAAGCTGTTCAACCGCAATAAAGCCGAATTTTTGCGTCGGTATGTGTCAATGGATGAAACTTGGTTCCATCACTTCACACCAGCGTCAAGTCGGCAGTCAGCTGAGTGGCAAGCAGACGACGAACCTCGTCCAAAACGACCAAAAACTCAACAGTCGGCTGGCAAGGTTATGGCATCCGTATTTTGGTATACACATGCAATAATTTTCATCGACTATCTCCAAAAGGGGCAGACTATCAACAGCGACTATTACATTGCGTTGTTGGAGCGTTTGAAGGACGAAATCGCAGTAAAACGGCCGCATTTGAAGAAAAAGAAAGGCTGTCACTGACATTGTGACAATGTCAACAATGACAATGACAATGTCACAAGTCGATGAAAACGATGGAAAAATTTAATGAATTCGGCTACGAATTTTTTCCCCACCCACCGTATTCTCTAGATTTGGCCCTCAGCGACTATTTCCTGTTCGCAGACCTCAAAATAATGCTCGCCGGAAAGAGATTTAAGACCGATGAAGAAGTAATCGCCGAAACAGAGGCCTATTTTGAGGCTAAATCAAAATCGTACTACAAAACGGGCATCGAAAGATTACAAATCATTTCAATCAGCGCATCGCCCTCGAAGGCAACTATAATGATAAATAAAGTTGAATTTTGCAAAAATTTTGTGTTTTACTATAAAACGGCACTGACTTTTCAGCCCATATGTTAAATGTAGCCACTGAGCCAAAAACGGTCCTCGTCAGAAAAGATGGAAACCCATGCGTTGTCTATGGTCTTACGGCTTCAATTCTTGCGTCAGCACAATCCAACCGGATAACAGGAAATTATTGTACAGCATTCACTTTACAAGATCATTTTAAAAAATATTGTTTTGCAGTACATGGCCGATATAAATTCGATCCAGTAAGCCTACTAGAAAAGCATTAAATATTTACAACTTACTTACTTACATATGGTTAGTGCGGGTTAAGCCTGGGTCAAGCAAATCCTGTTGTCAAGAAATTGCGTGAAAGTAGATCACCTTGTCGGAACCATTTATTAACATCAAAAGGCACAATCACGGAGGAGAGAGCTTTCTCCATGGTCTTTTTGCAGGGTCGGACAAATTAAGGAGGGATGTCAAAACTGGACATGGCTGTATATAATATTTCCCGATATATGAACGTCACAGGCGGCCTTAAAATAGGTAGTTGGCGTCGACTTGGAAAAGTCGATACTGCATCTTTCAGGCCTAAAGGAGCAATCAATTGCTTTACCAAAGGTTTTAAGCGATTATTACAGCATTACAACATTGATAGGCGATGTTGAGGAGATTGATTCCTCTATAGTTGGTGAAGAATTGAATCCTTTCTTCAGGATTGGACATACAATGCTGAGGTACCATTCGTATGGAATATTCTTTCGTTCGACCATATTGTAGGGATGATTAGGTCCCCGCTCTTCTCAAATCCACCTTCCTCCACCTTGGCTTGACGTAAGACATGTTGGACTTAAGTTTGGGCGTTGACGCATTAACGGAATTGCTACCGTTTTCAACTTGGTTTACCCTACCTAACAGTGAAATATTAATCATATCATCACCGTTTAACAGTTTGCAGAAATAGCGTTTCCATATTTTTAGCCCTGACTGCAAATCTAACCAATCCGTTGTTTATGCTATTTCCAAGGAACTCACGGAACAATGCATATGTGAGTGTTTCAAAGCACCAAATTCTCGAGCACAAGGCGGACCCCAAAAAAAGAACTTCACAAAAAACCTATAAGGAAAGTTAGATAATGGGCATTTATGGCATACCTGGAGTATTATACATCGATAGAACTACTGAAGCTAGCACGAAATTCCGGAAAAGAGACTGCATTAAGGATTTAATACTAACACTGAAAGAGTATACCTGTTGTTTACCTTGTGGACAAAATAGAAGCTAAAATTTGTAACCCTAGTTAGAATCAAAGAACAACTGAACCCTCCTGTACCGTCTTTATTAACACCTTGCCGATCAATGCAAAGAAATGCGTCGAGCGTTGGTCAAGAAGTCCTTCGACAGTATAAATCAGGAGTTTATATATTGGCATCGCTTTAATGAAGGCTACATATGAAGATGCAAAAAAGGATTTTATACACAGTGGTCAGCTGTTTGGTGATGAAGTAAAATTCGTTAATAAAGGTCTACTCTGACTTGTCAGGGTTTTGAAAAAGGGATGATAACAGATACGCCATTAATGGACCAACGGCACCGCTCACATCTCCGAACAGGTTGTTGGCTTCGGTCTAACTCTCAATAAAAGAACTGGCGCTACAGGTTGGTTGTTGTGCTAACAACAAGCCTCGGATACGAACGGAGCTACTGTTGCCAACCCCTGCACAGCAAATAAGGACTAACGTGGAATGTTAGGTTCCTAAATAAGCCATATGCAGCCGGACAACTAGGGGAGCCTGGATTGCAGCAAAACAGATGTTTCCGCTATCCAAGAAATGTGATGGGATAAACTGGACATAGGTGCAAAAGCAGCACCTATTTGAATGCGGATTTGTTGTTAGCGGCAGAATTAGCCAAGAAGTCGTCAATTTTGATGCAAAGCTGGAAAGAGTGAGCGTCTTTGGTAGTACTGTTAAAAAGTATAGCCTGCTGCACGCCAAATCAGGGTAACCAGGGTAATCGACTTTACGGGGTGAAACGTTGTCGTAGCTAATACGTGGGTCTCGCATTTCGGTATTCATTAAAAGGACTTGGAGCACTCCTGATCAATCAACTATCAACCAGATTGTGTTCGACGCGAGGCGCTCCTCCACTCTTATGGGTGTTTTTCGAGCTGCTAACATGCTCGGATCATTACCCTGTTGTAGTCAAGGTACGGTTACAAATATCCCGAACATCGCAAGGGTAACTTAGTAATATGAGGAAGTTTGAGGTCAGACAGCTACAATCGCAAGTAATCGCCGATGAGGCTGGCGATAGCGAACCAAATACTGCTGTCAGACAGAATGAACCTTTCAGATGAACAGATGAACAGACGATGTAGCCCAACATTTTCCTCCCTCCGACCTAGATGAAGTGAAGGTAGCCATATCTAAGCTTAAGTCCAACGAAACTTCTGGAGCGGACGGCCTGGCTGCCGAGCAACAAGCGATGACATTCTAAGGAAAATACACTAACTCATTTGTAAAATGTGATTGGACGAAAGTATGCTCGATAAATAGAACCTCAGGATTGTTAGTCTGATCCTCACGGAAGGACACCCTCTGAACTGCGCCAACTACAAGAGTATAAGTCTTCATAACATTGCCTACAAGATCCTATTTGCTGTACTTGCCATTCGTCAACAACCTGATTGGTCCATTTCAGTGAGGTTCCGGCCAGGAAAGCCCAAGACTAACCAAATATTCACACTATTGCAGATCTTGGAAAAAATCCATGAGCTCCAAGCCGATACACACCACATAGATTTTAAGACAGCGTATGATAGCATCTATAGAGACGAGCTATAAAGAGCAATATCTAGTTAGTTTACCAAAATAAAACTGTCCAATAGCCATGCGATGCGATTTTTGCCATCAAAATTAGATCTACCTATTCGCAACTTCTACGTGTTGTATGAATTAATTTCTAATCACAGTTTCTTTCATTTATAGTTACAACTCTAAATTGAGAATTATACACAATTACTAAATATGCACATTCACCTTCGCCACTGCTTCCGTAGCGCTGCACAACCAACACTCTCACAAAGTTTGATGAATCTACGCCAAATCGAAATTCATTGTCCGGGTAACCTAGAAACTTTCCAAAACCAAGTCAGCCCAAAAGCGCACATGTAGGGTACATAAACACACCAGACATGTACCATTCCAAATTTAAAAACTCACCGAAAAGCAACAGTTGCTCGAAGTTTGTAGCCAGCCAGGTTAGTTTCTCTAAAAAAAAAAAAGACAAAAAAGAAAATGAAAAAATTCCCTCTCATGCTTAATTCGCGTAAAAATATGTATTCGTATCTGCGCGAAGCTATTTACAGCGACATCTATTTAAATGGCCCAGACAATTCAGTAGCGTCCATCACGACGATGAAAACCACTGTCGGCACCACCGCACTCCCACCCTGTACATTGTGATGGGTGCAGATGGCTATGACATCATTGCCAAGTACATATGTATGCATGTCAGATGACGTCATTGCTTTACAGGGCAAACCTGCCACAGCTACTGTCACTTGTACCACTCCAATCCAAGTGGGTAGAAACGATGATGAGCTAACACACTATGACCTTTTTCGGGCACCGTCACGTTTACTGTCTTCGATTTCTGGAACAAAAAAAAAAATTACGTATACGCCTTCGTGAAAAATGCTTGGTTCACCTAGCTGTGGTTTCGGTGCTAGTGTTGCAAAATCTTTTGTACTCGTATGTTCTAGAAGTACAATATTGTGTTGCGTTTCCATCACTGTATCCGACTCCATTTTCATTTTTGTTGCCGCCATATAGTATCTCTGGCTTTTTATCTGCCTCTGTTGGGTTATCGGTATCTATCCGTGTGGTGCTGAAATTCGATGTCGACCGTAGACAAAGAGACAATATATAGCACTGCGGTTTGTTTTTGATTTTTTTTTTTTGAACGAGTCTTTGTTTTGGAATTTGCTTTCACACTGTACGCGTGGATGTAGATACAAAGGTAGGCGAACAGGCGTGGAGCGCAACTAAAAAAAATTATTTAGCACATCGCATTGTTTACGAATACGGTACGAATACGAGTTTTCGCATTCGTACTGTTTGTGTTGGCTAAAAGTGTTTTATGAATTTGCAGAACTCTTTCGGTTGTGCGACCCTGATAAGTGACCTTGATTCGTTTCTAGGGCATACGCACTACAAAGTTCAGTACCAAGTTCATCTGTTTTGACATGTGTACTCAAACAAAGGCCAACCGAACAAAAGTGTACGTGTGGGAAGTCATGCTTACAATACAAGTAAGTTCATAGGTTGAAAGATATAATTTGGGGTGGTAGGGTGCTGTGTGAATGTTAACATTCCGGTGATGTAGTGAACCTTTCCTTATGGTAATGAATGTCATAGAGAATATCTGTGGGCGTTGATTGCAGACATAGAGATACAAGTTTTGTACGAGGTGGAGATATCCGCAGGAATTTATTCGGATTAGGAATACATACATTTTCTGGATGCAAGAATACGGAATAGTATGATTTTTAGGTATTGTAATAAGGTTATACAGTCTCACATTTTCGTCGATTACGTCAATGGTTGGCGCGTCATTCCTTTTCTTGCAAAGTATCCGATACACTCGCAAGGACGTGACTTCTATAGAAATACGAACACTCATATCATGCGCACCCTAAGAGAACGAGTTATGTTTGTACAAATATCGATTTACGACAGAAAAATGAGTGCAACCGTAAAGTGAGGGATGAGATATTTTTAAATAAGCAAGGGGAAATAAAAATTTTTCTACAAATTGCTATTAAGTTTCGTGTAAACGAATAAAGTGGGATATTTGAAGATAAACCAGCATCCGCCGGGAAAAAATTATTTAGATGGAAGTTTCAGGAACCGTTTATTTATTTTTATCTTATTTTACTCAGAATGACGAGCATACCTTAGACCGATATTGTCTTCCACGTATGCACACAATTCGGCACTCTTTGGATCGGAGAATTGATAATCATTCAATTTGTTTTGTAGTATCTGAGGCAATTTTTCGGGTACTTATGTAATATATGTATGTCTATATGAACGTCAGAGTATGAGAGGTCTTTATTAAATCTTCCTCTCATATTTATATTTATGGAAAGCACTCAAAAACGTTGTTCATGGCCGCAACAAAGTACATTTTCCTCAATTTTTATTTTTTTTTTAAATCGTTGGCCAATAGCCAACTATTTAATCATTTGAGCTATGTACATACATATACACCCTGCGTGACTCGAACTACAACTTTTGAAAATGCTATATTTTTTTTATTTTTTGATAAATTTTATTGTGCCAAAGTAAAATATGTTGGAAAATCCATCAACTTTCAAATTGTATCTGTAGTTTTCAATATGTGCACCTTTCGCGCGAATAATGGCCTTGAGACGGCCGAAGAAAACATCGCACGCTGCACGCAAGTGGCTCTGCGGTATTTTTGCCTATTCCCGGCGAAGTGCTTGTTTGAGGTGGTCCAAATTTTGGTATTTTTTAGTGCCAACCTTCGCCTTCAAAATACCCCAGACAGAGAAATCCAACGGATTTTCATCCGGAGAATTTGCAATTTTTTGTGTCGAAGAAATGAAGTGTGGAACATTGTTTTTTAACCAATCTTGGTTGACGCTGTGTAAGACGGTGTCGAGTCTTGTTGAGATGTCTACGGTCTCCGACCGATATGATTGTTTGCCCAAGGCTTCAATACTGCCTCTAAGACAATTTCACGGTATACGATCGCATTAATTTTGACGCCACGGTCCAAAAATACTAGCGGAAAGCGACCATCGGCGGTTATGGCGGCCCAAACGATCACCATCGGTGCTGTCTGCTTTCTAGTGGCCGTCCAAAGGTGTAAACTTTCGCATATTGCTCGATAACAAATGGCGACTGATCGGAAAAAAACCAAATTCGGCAACTAACTCTAACTTTTTTCTGTTGCGGTGTAAGATCGTGTGCTTTCTGGAACTTCAATGGCTTGCGCCCAAGCTCATTTTTCAGTATATGTTGCATCCGTTCCAACGGTATGTTGAGCTCACGAGCCATTTTGTTTTTTTCACTTCGACGCGTATTTCGCTTAATTCGAGCCTTCACTTTCCGAACCATTTCTGCCGATGTTGCTGTTTTTTTATGATCACCTCCATGGCGTTTTGCAACGCTGCCAGTATCACGGTAATGAGCTATGGTTCAAGACACAAATGATTTATTCACGTTGAGGTGCTGGAGGGCTCTAACGATAGCTACTTGTGGTTTTCCAGCCAAATATAAAGCAATCACACTATCACGTTTGAATTCCATTACAGATAAAAAATTTTCAACACAACTGAGATGCAATTCGTTGAAAAGGCTTGTAAACAATAAAATTATCTGTCATGTGTCAAAATTTGAGCTAACTATCATGAACGGTTTGGAAATTATAGCAGTCTGAAGTTGGTTGCAGTTCGAGTCAGGCAGGGTGTATAATATGTTGACATATTATAAAAAGGTGTTACAACAATCTGTGACTCAATTTGAAATGAGATCTTAATTGTTGGCATAAAATTCGACTGTCGATCCACTTACCTAGGTATCCTGAATGATGATAGTTTTTTTTTCTTTGTATTAGTATTTTTGGCTGCCTTTTGACCCAAAAGGATTACACTCCAGGTGGTGCTTGCAATAGCAGCAATCCACCCGTTTCATTTTATACTGTGACCGGAGCATGCATTTCCGAACCCCTAACCAATAGATATACTTAAAAAAAAACCCGCAGACTTAAGCGTTTACCTAGAAGTTGTTGGATTACTTGATTCCTATGACTCCTGAAACCTATTTTACGACACTTTCGGTAGACTGGGCTGGAACGATTGACAGAGTACGGAAGAGGCCCAGCCTGTTATGGTTTAGTGCTTGTGGTTGTTCAGTGCTTTTTGATGGTTTATCTCGGAAAACCGGAAAAGTGGACCGAAGAGGCACATTCTGTAGATGAAGAGGTGATGGAGAGGTGTGAATAGGGTGGCGCAATGAGACGGCAACAGCTGTCGAAAGCGCGAGTGCTAAAAATCTCGCTTAACCAGCGGCAACGGAGAAGAGAAACAGGTCGGCGGAAGTAACATCCATTGAAATCGACCAACCTCTCGGATTCGAAACTGCGCCTTCTTCTTCTAAACCAAACAGGGCCAAGTGGAAAAAATTTTACGGCACTCCATCCGTCGATGGTTCGCCTTAGGCACAGTGCCTAGATGAAACCGGTACTGCAACCAACAAAATCACAGCCAAATCCATCGACGAAAGCGGATGAAACGGGCACCCCTATAAGGATACCGCTATTACTTTTGTGCCGTTATGAATTCGAAAGACTGGCAATGACAACAGTCTGAATGACGCTGAGTGCAAACACTGTGTCGATAAATTGCATAAATATAAATAGCAAACTCTTTAATGGTTAAACGAGTCTGTGCCCAAAATTCCAACACCTGGGAACTAAATCTTTCGAAGTTTTCAGGCAACCGAAACTGATGCACCATCTTCTGGGTTTGAATCGCCAAGTCTACTACTGCATACAAAATGTCATATAATATCTATACAGGATCCATGAGTGTGGAACAAATGCATCTATGATTTCGGATGGCTAAGTTCGGATGGTTTTTAAGTGCCGAAGTCACTCTCACCTTCTTAACTTGGGCAATTTCGCAACCAAAATTTAGTTAAGCTACGAAACGAATGAAGAATAGCATAAATTCGTAGGTGCGTCTGCTTATTTTCCCTATGATTCATTATTACCATCACCACCACAGAAGGCGATAGCCCAACTCTTTGAATACTGTGATCTCAGAATGATGGAACTTATCATATGCTACGAAGCTAATGCTCATTATACTTTTTGGGGCTGTATCGTCTGATCTGGTTGTTGGCTCCTAGCCAACTTTTGTTACGAGGGTTAGACAGCTAATTAAGTAGTAAACTTAACGTTATTCAACAGGTATGCTGAAGAAATTACTGTCTATCAGACCGTGGGTAGATTCAATTCAGAATCAGATGCTTGTTGCAGTGAAGGAATCCGCGGATAGCCAACTTCATACAATTTAAGGAGGAGCTTAGTAAGTCCAACAGTGTTCGTCGTAAGCTCAGGATAAAAAAAAGCTAGAGAAAGCTGTTAAAAACCTGAACCTAAACGGTATCGCTATCAAGAGTCTAGAACTGGAGTCTTACTTCCCCAGCTAGAAAGCAAGATTACAGACCGCCCGCTCCTTGGTGGAACGCAGGTCTACAGCGTCTTCGTAAAAAAAACCAGAAAACTTCTAAACAGGTCACTTAAGAGTAATTTGAAAAAGACTGGAATCTTTACAGATCAAACAAAAAGAATATAAGAAGCTAATTCAGCTTTCAAAGGGTGCCTCCTACAAAGATTTTTGCGGAAAAATCGAAGCTATCAGTGAAAGCAGCAAGCTAGCTTAGTTCTAAACAGGCGAAGACCAACCAAGCTGGAATCAATCAGAAAATGAGATTATATCCACACTAAGTTCCCAGGTAACCTTATCAGAACCAGCTCACAACCAACTCCTATTAACGAAGCTGCTAGTGAGTGAGCCATCAAATATGCTGTTGCTTCCTTCAAAGACTTAAAATCGCCTGACACCGGTGTCAAAAACCCTGTTATGTTACAAAAAGGTATATATCAATATGCTGGTAGCTCTGAAGAGCAACCTCACTGTTAGAATGGTACTGGCATACATACTGGAATCCTGGGGACAGCGAGAGAAATCTTTATGTCGAAAATAGGAAAAGAAGATACACGCACGCCAAAAGCTTCAGACCTGTCTAACTTCCTTTTTGTTGAAGAGCTTTGGAGAGAATGGTCGAGTTCCATGTGCGCGAAACTGCTTTGCAAATGCATCCTCTGTCTGCTATGCAACAAGCTTACTAAAGAGCAAAATTTTGCAAGAGTGCACTTCAAAATCAGATAGGCAGAATTTAAGACGCACTCGACATTTTCATCGACATTGATAATGTTTTCGACAATGCAACTTTAAACGGCATTTGTAACTCGGCCATGTAACGCGGCTTAAACGAATCACTAGTTTTGTGGATAAAAGCAATGTTGGTGAATAGGACACTGATTTCGGATGTTGTCTATGATAGATTGAATGCGGCGCTTGTGTCTTTCTGAAAGACGACAACGTTAGATTTCACCCCCCGCTGAAAAAACTTGCGTCGTTCACCCAAGCGAAAATATGCATACGCAATCCTGATGGGAACGAACTATTTTGTGAAGAATCTGTTTGCATCTGTAGCGACTGCCAAGCTGCGCTTAGAGCTCTGCTAAGCCCTTTTACGACTTCTAAGCTAGTTCGAGAAAGCAAAACATCACTGAACGCGGCTGGAAGGCTAAATTCTCACGGAGTTTATGTGGACTTCAAGATCACGGGTAATAAAGTCGCCTATGAACTTGCTGGGCAAGGTTCAGATTAGTGTTTTCAGGACCCGAACCTACATTAGCTCTGCTTGCGTCTTTGGTTAGGGTTTCCATCAACAAGTGAGTTTTATGACCACAACTACAAGATGGTTGACGGCAGATCAAATAAATTCTTCCCGACATCTTCCTACTACCTCTCAGTAGTGAAAACTGCTTGCTACTTACTGGCATCGTGACGGGGTACTAAACTTTTACTAAGCACTTTAATCTGCTGGGCATAATTAATATAATCTTTTTAGTCTCTCCTGATGGTCACTAATCTTAGCGACTAAAGATATAAGGAAATGTACAACTGGTCAACCTATTTTATCACCCGGTAAGCCCGTTAGCAACTAGCAATCAGTTTTAAATAGAATATCTAGATCCCGATTTAAGCAGACATGTCGGGCCTTCGAACTGCTAATACGAAAACTGACATATGGTAGAAAATAGTTTCGGGACGTGCAAATTAGTGTTAGTCTTACGCCATCATCTGTGATGGCAACAAATATCAATTGCAGGTTATACGTAGAGGACTACTATGTAGTCACTGAGACGTATATTTTCTCGGCAGATCCCGCTTTTCGTTTGTTTTTCTCTGGGATTTTCACGATTAATTCTTTCAGCAAAAATCGCTACTAATTTGCTAGTGGTTTGGCAATGATCACTTAAGAATTGTTTACTCATCGCGATGTTTCGCGTCATTTCTACATAGATGGTAATCTTTCTGGATTTGGTATCCAAATAGAAATCTAGAAAGAGTTGCATCTAAATAAACTGGAAATGGTTAATCTGTGCAATAAGAGCTCTAACAGAAACACTCAACTTAACCAATCCCTACCCTATGGTACATTTCTATTATTAAATACGAAAGTACGAGATATATCTGACCTTTTTTTGCATTAGTTCAGCGATAATTTTCCACAAATGAATACATAGTTGAGTTCCCCACACTGTAAATAAGTTAGATAAAAATAATTTATAGAATAAATAAATTTATCAATCTATTCGCACCTTGCTGGCCAATTGAGTCATTCAGTTTTTGTTTTCTATTTTTATCAGCAACTTACATTTTTTGGTCTTATCAAAA
Organism: Volucella inanis; assembly: GCA_907269105.1. NCBI lineage: Eukaryota > Metazoa > Arthropoda > Insecta > Diptera > Syrphidae > Volucella > Volucella inanis. The sequence continues at coordinate 67,792,125 of OU026157.1, read as the reverse complement.
GCAAGGCCATGTTTATGTGATTACTAAACAGTAGCTAGTACTACTCACTGTTTATAGTGAATTTAGTTTTTTTTTTTTCTTTGTGATTGCAAGGTTGACGATAATTCTATGGTAAATCCTTTTTTCCAGCTAAATAAAGTTTATGTTTTAAAAATAAAAGTCAGCCTTGAAATTTGAATTCGTTTAGGAAGGTACAAAATTGTGCTTTCCAACGATTGCTTTTTGGAATATTGCCAATTTTCTAAGGAGAAGGCCAATAAAAATAAAAATCTCGACACCACTAGCATGTGGACGATTATTTTAGACACTGTTAATTCTACTTTGATCAATTAAAACACAACAGATAATATCTGTATATAACAGAGATTTTTAAAGCTCTAGCTCGCTAAAAAAAAAGAGTCTACTGCGCCATAAAATGGCAAAGATTTCATTGTTCCGTAGACCAATAGACTGAATAGACATTGATTTAACTCCTAAAAAGATACAAAAATTAAGTTTCGAAACGTGAAGATGGTTATCCTTCGAAAATTAAGAAATTCAAATTCAAAATTCAAATTCAAATACTTCTGACAGGAGAGTGCCGCTTCTAGGGTCGGCTACATTTGCAGTCCTTACAACTTTCCAGGCCCTTCTATTGTGAATCTCCTCGTGAGAGAGTTTCTTAATGTTTCCGCTTTTAAGTAATCCTAATATTTTTCTTCCTGCCCCTTCTGACCCTACCTCAGCACGATCTTAAGCCTTTATACGTAGCCTTTCGTACTGTGTTAAAGCTGGACTTGTCCTAAAAACATTTAGGACCTCGGAGTTCTTGCACCATTTCAGATTCATTAATACAATGTGTGACATCGGTACCCCTGGTGGTTAACGACAGAATATAAGTATTTAAATTGTTTGCACTTTGTTACGATAACTCGTAGACAAATAGATGTCAGAAGTGATGGTAACGGGTTAAGAAAAAACGATAATTTATATATTTAATACGACTGATTCGTAACTCAGTCCTTTCTCAAGCAACCTTAAGATTTTATGAAGAAACTGATCATCCCGTTTCTGCTTTACGGTGCAGAAGCTGGGACACTGAAGAAGGCCGATGAAAATGCCGTCAGGCGCTTCGAGAGAAAAGTTCTTCGGGTAATTTTGGGCAAAAGACAGTTCTAGGTGGAGGGCTACGTAAGCTGAGGCCCTGTACCCACTGTACATTTTGTTTTCGTTCTAACGTCAATGTACATATTGCGTATTATTCTTATACATTCGCACGTCTCGGGTCTATTTTGAGATCTTAGTGTTATCCATATATTTTCTTTGGGTATTCTATCGAATGCCTTTTCTAATGAAGACGATATGCAGATCCTTCGGAACTTGGTGATATTGTTTTATCATTATCTGTAAACTACTGTGAAGAGCGCAGTTTCAAGTGAATTTTTACATTTTATGCCACAACAAAAACATCAAACTATGTTGGATTCTGAAATTTCTTGAAAAATCCTGATGTTATTCTTCCCAGCAATGACCATCTTAGACTTCACACCGTAAAAAGTATGTTAATAATTCTTTGAAGATTATCCTTTCGAATCGCTGCTTTTGCGTTCATTCTTAAATCTTCAAACAGTATTTCAATTCAACTGGTACACTGATGGTTCAAAAATGTCAACTACAAACTTTCCACACCATTAGAAAATTCCATTCTTTTTTTTTCCAACCTATCAATGCAAGAGAAGGAATTACAAGAAAGTTCCGAGTAGTACCCATCAATATACGGGCAGTTTCAATTCTATATCTCTGGACATAGAGCTGCTTTTGAACCTGCGGGTGTTCAGTCTTCCCTGACTGTAACTTAATCACTTACACTTGAATACCGGATAAAGAAATTTGTAATTTAATTCAACTAAAAATAAAACCGAGTAGGTATCGAAGACTCTCTGACTCGCAAGACCATTCATGACCATTCACTCGCTAAAGGTGCCTTAATCATATAAGCGGACTAATGTACACTTTTCTAATCAGTTGTCGATCTTAGCTTGTAAAATTCGCATCTCCTTGAAGGATCGCCAAAGCAAATGGGACCAAAAATCATTCGAAGAATCTTGCATTCAAAACGACCAAGGATATGTCCATGCGACTTCAGTCATGTCCATGCTTCTGCGTTGGCAATAGTAACTCTTCATTTGATTATAGATGAGATACCATTACCACACTTAAAATCGGACTGCGGTGGACACAATTTTTTATTGCTTAAAGCTATATTTATCTGTTGCGTTTGCCTGATTGACGACATATACTCGGTTTTGCATATTTCGTAAATAAACCCATTTTTGCAAATGCTCCAATGACATGTATGTATTTGCATGTATTTGCACATATCTGGATGGGATTACTCCATTGCCATTCTAGCCTCCCTAATATTGCGCTGATAAGTGCCACTCAACAAGCGATCTTAAAGGCGATTTTTAGAAAACTGATTGATGCCTCTATAGTCCGCGCAGCAAATGATACCATTCAACAGGAATGTATTCAGCCGACCAAATCATGGAAATGAGTGTACCGTGTATCAAATCATTTTCTGTTGCCTTAAACAGCCTAACCCGGTAGTTTGTCTTGTCTGGCAGCCTTATTATGCTTAAAGGTAGGAATGGTTATTTTAACTTCATTTTGGTCGGGTGAATAGAAATCTTGGTTTGCACCACTCAATCTTAATACTCCATCTGCCTGATGAAATTAGATTGTTTCCACCATTTATACGAGGGTGGTCCCAGAAGTACCCGACCTAACAAAGAAAACACAACGTTTCTTCGCTCAAACGTTGCAATAAGTTCGCATAATACTAGACGTTGATAGTTTTTCCTTTTTCAAGATAGTCAATGAAAATTATCCCACGCGCATCCCAAAGGATCGACGCCACGACCTTGCCTGCAGATGAAACGGTCTTATCCTTCTTTGGAGCCAGTTATCCCTTTTGAATCCATTGTTTTGATTGTTCTTCTGTCTCGGGTGTAAAGTGATGGACCCATGTTTCATCTATTGTTATGAAACGGCGCAAAAATTCTGCTTTGTTGCTGTGAAACTTCGCTAAACACACAATTGAAACATCTTCACGACACTGTTTTTGCTCGAGTTTGAGCAAACGCGAAACCCATATTGCACACAGCTTTCTCATGTCCAAATTTCCAAATAATATGCGATGTACTACACTTTCTGAAATGCCTACAATGTCTGCTAGCTCGTGCACTTTCAATCGACGATCATCCAGTACCACTTTGTGGATTTTCTTCACCATTTCTAGAGTCGTCATCTTATTTGGTCGATCACTGCGATGCTCGTCTTGCCAGCTCATACGGCCTCGTTTAAACTCAACAACCCAAAATTTTACTGTAGTCTCCAGATCAGCTTTTATTTTGGTTGGGCTGATGCCTTTCAAATAAAAGTATTGTATTACATAACTATGACCAATTTTCTCCATTTTCACAAATTCACTGACAACGTTCACTATTGATGGCTGCCAAACAAATACTTAAACAACGTGGCACTTTCAAACTTGAAATATATGATTTATAAACTGCAATACAGTGATATTTTCAAACAACTACTGCCATGTCTTGGTCAGGCCGGGTACTTCTGGGACTGCTCAGGTTCCTGTTTGGTTCTTGATGGCTTAACACGTTTTAACCTTTGGTAAAATCTTCCAACATTGTTCTTAATTTTTGATCACTCGTTCCTCATTTTCTTTACTTTTTTTTCCAGAAAAGTCAATATTCTTTCCCCATTATTTGCTCGTAGAGCAAACGAGATGCTCTCGTTTTTCTATAGAGCGCCGCCTTATAGGAACGTTCTTTTGCTCCGAAAATTCGGATATCCAAAATACTGAAGAAATGTCTTGCGTCGATCGCAATACTATCATAGGACAGTTACTCGTAGGTTTTGCCAATATGTGATTGTGAATCTCATTTGTACTTCTTAATTCGAACTTAATTCGTGTAGTTTGCTAAGAGATGGCGTAACTTGTATTATTCCATTGGAACATGCGTTGGAAATCTACTGTCATTGTACGTCATTTCAGTATATATCATTCATTTTAAGCAACAATAATTTTTTTTTCACTCAAATATGTCGAACTTTGTGCCTGAAAAAGTGTTTTTGCGGGGAGTTCTTCTTTATTACTTTAATATGAAGAAAACTGCTGCCGAAAGTCATCGTATTTTCGTGGAAGTTTATGATGAACATGCGCTAGCTGAACGAACGTGCCAAAAGTGGTTTGCACGATTTAAAAGTGGTGATTTTGGTTTGGAAGACGATGAACGTCCTGGGCAGCCAAAAAAGTTTGAAGATGAAGAACTGGAAGCATTACTCTATGAAGATTGTTGCCAAACACAAGAAGAGCTCACAGAATCTTTGGGTGTCACTCAAGCAGCCATTTCAAAACGTTTAAAAGCAGCTGGATATATTCAAAAGCAAGGAAATTGGGTTCCACATGAACTCAAGCCGAGAGACGCCGAAAGGTGGTTTTGCATGTCCGAAATGCTGCTGGAACGCCACAAAAGGAAGTTATTTTTGCACCGGATTGTTACTGGTGGTGAAAAATGGATCCATTACGACAACCAAAAGCCCAAAAAATCATATGTGAAACCCGGCCAACCTGCCAAATCAACGGCAAAGCCGAATATCCATGGAGCGAAGGTAATGCTCTGTATTTGGTGGGATCAGATGGGTGTGCTGTATTATGAACTGCTAAAACCCGGTGAAACCATCAATGAAAAACGCTACCGAACACAATTAATCCGTTTGAAGAGAGCAGTAGCCGAAAAACGCCCGGAATATGCGACCAGACACGAGGCAAATAATTTTTCATCATGACAACGCTCGGCCCTACGTTGCTATTCCGGTTAAGAACTATTTAGAAAACAGTGGATGGGAAGTCTTACCCCGCCAGCCCTATAGCCCAGACCTTGCCCCTTCTGACTACCATTTGTTCCGGTCGATGCAGAACGCCCTCACTGAAATACGGTTCACATCAGAGCAGAATATCTAAAATTGGCTTGATTCATTCTTGGCTGCCAAGCCGGCGCAGTTCTTCTGGGATGGGATCCACAAATTGCCAGAAAGATGGGAAAAAGTCATAGCTTCAGATGGGCAATACTTTGAATAATACTATTGTACATGTTTTTCTTAAATAAACGTTCAAATTTTGAAAAAAAAAACCACACGACTTAAAATATATACCCAATAGTATATGGCACAGTTGTCATACCTTTTTTTGTGCTGCTCCTCCTACCACACTTCCTGGATGGAGGTGATATCTGTTAAGTAGCAGTGTAAATCATCCGTTTGTTGTTCGTTTCAAGATCCAAACATTCCATATGCAGATCCGAACGTCGTTTTCCTTTGGTTCAATTACAATGAATTAAAGTTCACCTGGACTCCCCTTTGAAAATTGCAGTAATCTAGAAAGTGCATACCTAATTAGTGATCGTGATATGAACGGGACTGGTCTTTGAAAAGCTATGCAAATCTGTCGAACTGTTTAAATATAGCTTTAGTTTGCCAACTATTTATTCAGCCAAGGTACATCTATATTTCAAAGCTGGAACTTTGTAAAAAAGTGGTTGCAATTAGTTTCTAAGTTTCTTCTAATAAAAGGTACACATAGTCTCAAAGATAATATTTCACCCATTTAGGGAGAAGTTTAAAAACTGTGCTTATGACACTTACTGAAAATGAAAATAAATAAAGAATACCACTGCTCGGTTACGTCTAAATTTATGGAACCTCAACATTCAAACAGACAAACAAAGAAATAAAAATAAAAAAAAGATTCAAATAAATCCCATTATCAACCAATATTCATCATCAATCCCGCTTCACGCGTATATGCTCCTTCTCTTTATCATCTTGATTCAATTGATCGACATTTGGAAATGAATCATCTAATTGTCGAATATATTTTTCATCAACATTTTCCACAGGATGCTGCGAAAGAAGCTTTGGTCTTACACTTTCAGTTACGTACTTTTGATTGTTCTGCATTTTTACTTACGTTCTGGTTTTCTCCAGTGTCAACATCCTGACGAGTCTTACGCTTAAATCTTGGAAGTTCATCTAGTCGAAGGATACATAATAGAACAATTTCAAGAATTGTCTGGCAAACTTAACTTACCAAAAGACACTCGATCCTTGATATCGTTTTCAATTTCAATGCTTAAGTCAAAATTGATGTTTTAGATATCTAAATATGGTATGAATATGAATTTAGTTTTGCACATACCCTTGTTCATTCATTACATCAATAAGCTGACTCATCGTATTAAGGTCATATTTTGAGAGATCACTAAGCAAATAAGATATCTCATCGCCACTTAGCAATTTCATACCATTTTCATCTAATTCGAGGAAAGATGGAGTTAATTGAAGTTAGGGGATGCGATAAAATTTACCAAATTGATTTGCATTGCGACATTCCTAAGACAAGAGGATTCTATAAGATTACAAAAAATAAATAAATAGCTAAAAAAATATTCAAATTACCGATTCCGAGACAGATTTTCGAAGAAAAATGAACGGTTGGAAAACGAAAATTATTAGCAGACACGCTTTCAGCATTTCGATTCAATATTTATTAAAACAAAGCTGAACGCTTGCTATTTTTTTAGAAATCCGCTGGGTGCTGAGTGATTTTGTAAAGGAAGTTGGGAAAAGACAAATCGAATTTTATCTGCAAAAATACAAGGATTATTGTTAAGTTCCCATAACATTATTCGCAACCGAGCTTAGGAATATCATTCAAATTTATTCCATGAAGTGATTTTATATTGTTGACATGAATTGGGATTTATGTATAGGTATAATTGTTCAACACTGGAAGCCTCATCTTGAAGACGTCTTCAACTCTTGACTATACTCGTAATTTGTATATTTGCCTACTGTTGGGAGAAGCAACTCGTATAAATCGCGCTGTTCTAACAGAAGCAGGAGAGTGAAATCTCTTTGGTTTATTCCTAAAATTCGCTTTGCCAACAATCAAACTTCATTCATTGTCCGAAGCAGTGAAGTCCCCAGGAACGCTACCGGATGCGCCATGAAATTATTATTTTGAATTGTAATGCAATATAATTCATACCAGCTATGAAATAGGTACAATAATTCACAATTTCGTGTCGAATATTCACCCCCGAGTTTCTGGTTTTTGGCATAGACCATAAACTTAATGTAGCATAAAAGAAAATAATCGAAAAGTGTTAAGTTGCACAAGTGGAGCGATCAATTGACAATCAGCTTCCGTAAGGCAAACCACCGACAAAATTGGTTAATATAGTGCGATCATCTCAGGAGAAGCACGGTCCAATGAAACCTCCGGCATGAAAATCACATCAAATAGTACATTTTTCGATAGCATATTCGAAAATATTTGATGAAAAATTTATTCAGAAAATTATTAATACAAATTTATACGTCTACATCTATATTTTTTCCCTCTCAAAGTAATCCCCATCGACTGCAACACACTTATGCCAGCGCTTGATCCAATCGGTTTTCGGTATCGCTTCCTGCGATTTTTCCATTACTTCCTCTCGGTTGCTGAAACGCGTTCCCCGTAGTGGTTTTTTAACTCGATTGAACAGAAAGAAGTCACAGGGAGCCAAATCAGGTGAATTTGGTGGCGTTGGATGGTATTTGTAGCATTTTTCGTCAAAAAATTACGAATAATGATGGCACTGTGCGAGGGTGCGTTATCATGGTGCAAAATCCACGAGTTTTCTGCCCAAAATTCTGGTCTCTTTCGGCGAATTGATTCACGCAAACGTCTCATAACGCCCAAATAATACTATTTGCTTACTGTCTAGCCTTCTGGCAAAAATTCATGATGCACTATACCGTTGTAATCTATGAAAACCGTGAGCAGAAAGAAGGCAATTTTTTGACTGAAAACGACGTGTTTTTTTTTTTTTGGTCTCAACTCATTTGGTGAACGCCATTCACTTGTCTGATGTCTGGATTGCGTGTCGTTGTCATAAACTCACGTCTTGTCTCCAGTAATGATCCTTTTGATGAATGTGGGATCAGATTCAGCCTCGCAATTCATCTCTTTTGCGACGTCAACATGGTCTCTTTTTGGCATGAAATTGAGGTCTTTTGGCACCAACTATTTTGCTACACGTCGGAAACCCAAATCATTAACCAAAATGTCTTGGACGAATCCATAGGCAATGTTCAAGTCCTCCGCTATCTCTTTGATGATTTATTTAAGGTTATTGACCAACATTTCTTTTACTTCATCAATGTTTTTGTCTGTTTTCGATGTCTTTGGTCTGCCACCGCGTTCATTATCATCGATTGACCCACGACCACGACCGTTTTCTTTAGAGAATCGTTGCCGAAACACTTTTCCAACATTTCCAACGTACGCGCACCATTAAATCCGTTTTTTACGCAAAATTTAATAAAAGTTCGTTGTTGCAAATTTAAATCTATTTCTAAAATTGTAAAAAATCGCCAACACACACAGAGCTAAATGTACTCTTGACTACGTAACCTTTGCAAATGTCAAGCTATGACGCTAAGACTTAGAGGGAATGTCAACAACAAATGTACCAAAAAAAAAAACAGAACTCAAATTGGAACAATGGGAGCGCAACACTGTGACGCAACCGGGAACATTTTGATCAAGATGGTATAATGGCTGTACCTCCATTTCAGCATTTTCATTCAAATATGTATGTACCTTTTTTTGGTAAAAGTCCGGATCTTCTTTTGAATAGAAGGTTGCCAATTGGTTAACATTGTTGTATACAGACACACAACCATGTGTGTTCAAGAAATGCCAAGTCCTTAAGAACGATTGATTTCGGTCTTGACTTACTTACTTGCGTAGAGCCGCAATATTCCGCGCTTCAGTGTCTCATTGCTACGCCAACATTATGAAGTGAATTAGTCGATTAGAACTTTTTCACTTAAAGCTAAAATGTAACTTATCGGGATGATTATTACGACTGAAAATTGGAGTTATCGCACGTAACGTAGTCATAATTGATTACGAAATTTGATAAACAGATTTGGATGAGTTGGAAACATCGTTAAAGCATATACTCGTACCTTTTCATGACTAAATCATAGATAATAAGGAGCACAAATGTGAATCCGTATTGAAAAAATGGGTACAAATGGTAAACATACCTTAATATGCCACACTAATTCACAGCAGAGTCTTGTGAATAAGTTTGATGAGTTGAGAATGATATTCTATTGAATGATATTGACCCTCGACTCATTACCAGTGCCAAGTCAGATGTGGGATTAATTGTATTTACGAAATCGTAGGAAGTATTGTATTGACCGTTGTAAGATTTTAGCTATTCCTTGAATAACTCCGATTTTTTTGGAAATTTTCGGCAAATGTGTACTATGTTAGTGTTGGGAAAAAAATTCATTGCATTTTGAAAAAGTTTTCGGCTTTTGGTCAAAATCTAATGGCCACGACTCGACATGAAGACGGATCATCTGACAAAAATTCAAATTTATAACACTATTCGTTCGCAATCTGGAACACACGCACATGCATTTTATTAAAAACTGCCTACAAACACTATGGACACTTGGACTTATTTAGGAATTTAAACAGGTCGTTATGTTTCGAATGGCGCTGCTGATATGATTACAGATACTATCCTCTTTGGAATGAAATCCCTCATCCGTCATCGGATGAAGAATATCATACCAAAAGAAAAGGTGTGGTACGACTCGAGCTGTAAAGAGGCCTACAAGGCTAACCCGAGAGAGGTAAACCAAAAAAAGTTCAAGCGTGTGAAATTTCAATACGACCAAAAACTTAGGCAATAAGAACTACAGTGTCTCAATGTTATAAAAACTGTTGGTCGTTCGTCAAAAGTATTACAAATTCTGTCCCATCCACTATCCCAATGCTCATTTGTATTAACATTCCAACTGCAAGTTCTTTGCACAAGCCCAACCTGCTTACTACACACTTTACGGCCAGCTTAACACTTCCAGATTGTGCTTTGTCTTCGCCTGCACTTGAATGCGTAAAATCTTCAATAGAACGAATCCACTTTCGCACTCATGTAGAAGCAATAGTACTTAAAGACCTTAATGTATGCAAATTCGCTTATATAGATGGTATATATCCCATTTTTCTGAAGAGGTGTTCTTCCTCGCTGGTATTACTACTACATAACCTCTTTTCGAACTGATGAAAAACTGTATTTGTCTTAGTTCATTTCAGTTCAAACCGCCACTGTATTCAGTCGCCCTCTTACTTTACTCCATAATTTTGTGAATTTCCCATTTTCATTTGTTCCAGTTAAATCAATTTAATAACCTATATTCTTGCCCAACAATTGTTATCGTTGACACGCCTTTTTTTCTTTTATTGTTGACCTACTATTCTGTTCATTTCGCGACAGTGCGTTTAGTGCTTTTGGTCTTCGTCAACGACAATAATGCTGACTTTGTTGCCTGTAAAGGGATCTGCGGCAAAATATTTCATGCTATTTGTGTCGGGCTAAATAAAAGAAACACGGTCTTCCTTAAAGAGTTCTCCGAAAATCTGCTGTTCTTCTGTGATGAATGTATCAGTATTTCTCTCTCACATGTGCTCCTTGCAATCAAATGCCTCAGTGACTCAAATGAATCGAATCATAACTCACTTGTCAGACTGATAACGGACAAATTATCAATATTTAAACAAAGTGTAAGATGTGCGGAAGACTTTGGTCATAGCATTGAAAAACAAATTGCGCGATTAATTGAACTAGAAAGTGCAAGATCCAGAAGTGAAGAAACATACAAGCGCCACCTTGATACAGCTTTAAGTAAATTTATTTCAATCGGTTCCGCAATGATGGATTCCAACAAAAAAATATGTAATTCCAACAACTCTCTCCGGGAAGACATCAATATCCATCTCCAATCATCCACATCTAATCTCCATCTCGAACCTACAACAAACAATCACTACGGGTCGATACTTGATATCATATTCTATAAAATCAGTGAGCTTAATGATGAACTCACCACGAATAGAACAGTGTTGAATGATTTAGAAAATCTCATTGGAACAGTATGCCATAAAATAGATTGTCTTCCAAACCATCCCCCACCGCACAAAAGTTACAACACTTCAATTTTGACAGAATTATTACAAACCGAAGCCGAATCATTGCCACACTCAGTGCCAACAACCCAACCTCCAAACCCTCGCATCAGCCCATCGATCCAAAAATCTTATGGTGATATAACTGCTCCAACACCAACCCCTCCTGTCGCCGCCCCACGGAAACTTGTTACACAATTTAACACGACGTGGACACCCTCAGAGTGGCAAGACAGGCTAGACCGACTCAACACAACGAATCAGATGTTCAACACCCTACTCATCAAAAGTGCCCCAAATTATGCAGATGTTGCTTGGATTTCCGAATTTTTCAAAAAGAGGTATGGCATTACCATTAGCCAATGTACAATACTCCCAACATCCCACCACAAAAACAAATGGAATTTCAAAATTAATTTACCGGCTAAATACAGATTTCGCTAAGGCCTTCGATAAAATATCACATCAACTGATCCTTTTCAAATTGTCTTTCCTTGGTTTTGACCCCATTTTGTTAAAATGGATATCTTCTTATCTGGAGAGCCGTTACTATAGCGTTCGCTTTAGATCAGCCTTCTCAACGCCGTTTTTAGCCACTTCTGGTGTCCCACAAGGCAGCCATCTTGGTCCCCTCCTTTTCATTCTAACTATAAACGATCTTGAGAGGATTATCAAACACTGCTCCGTATCCATTTACGCTGATGACACTAAGTTCTCCAAATTCACCCCAAGACTCTATTCTCCTTCAAGAAGACCTCGATAGGTTTTCCACCTGGTGTCTAAAAAATTGCTTTGAGCTTAACGTCTCCAAATGCCAATCTATGACTTTGCCTCGTAAGTCCTATCAATCCCCCTCTAGACTTTATTTTCTGCATGACCAACCTGTACCCGAGGTGCAATCCCTTCGCGACCTCGTAATTTTATACGATAGAGAGTTAAACTTCCGTTCGCATATTGATGAGATAATCCTTAAAGAAAACTCATCGCTCGGTTTTATCAAACGTTGATCTAAAGAATTTAACAACCCTTATGTAACAAGGTCACTTTACATTACGCTTGTTCGCCCATTTCTTGAATATGCCAGCCAAGTATGGTCCCCCTTTCAGCGAACTCATATATCCCGAATTGAGAACATTCAACGTCGTTTTCTTCGTTTTGCTCTTCGTGGACTACCCTGGAGTGACCCATTTATCTTACCTCCCTATCGCGAACGCCTCAAACTTCTTAACCTAAATACCCTCTAAAAACGCAGAGACGTAGCCGACATTCTCTTCATTCATCGACTGCTCTCCGGTTCTGTGTACTGCGCTTCCCCTTCCTTCAACACTAATCCTCGTAATTTACGCTGTCCTCGTCTCTTCTATATCCCAACCCATCGCTTCTCTTATGGCTCTAACGAACCAATCTCCCGCATGTTCCGTTAGGTCAACTCAAACCCCCCCCTTTTTGATTTTAACCTGAGCACTTCTTGCCTAAAACTTGATCTCCTCCACCACTCCCTTTTTCCCTAACCCTTAAGTTAGTTTTAGTTTTTAAGTTAACTTTTTAAGTCCTAGTTTTTTAAGCTGTCCTTGAAAGAGACGAATCTTATTCTCCTTCCTACAATTCTTCAATGACCGCTAGTACAGTTTTGATAACATCAGGTCAACTAGAGATTTGATCGTCTCACGAAAAATTGAAACCAAAGTCCACATCAATCTGGCGAAAGCAAGATATGGGCACTTGATATTTCAAGGTATTTGGCAGAGTTTTGGAACCATACTTGATATTCAAAAAATAAATGCTGGTCTACCACAAGGCTCCATTCTGCTTCCGACACTCTTTTTAATAATAATAAATGATATTTTGTCTGCTACTTCTAATCCAATATATTCCTTTGCCGACAAAATTACCCTCTGCTTTTCATATTCGTTCCGGTCTTATTTATTTAATTATTTAATTCTGATATAAACAGCACTACTAATTGGGGAACCACCAACATAACGGAATTTAATCCTTCCTAAACATAATGCTGTTTGCTGTCGTTAAAGCGAAATTTAAGTACCCAGCCATTATCCATGAATGGCACTTGCATCGTTGAAACCGAAAAACTTTCCGTTCTCGGTATGTGCGTCAATGACAACTAACGTTGGAATGACCACATATTTGATGCCGCCAAAAATGCTGCGAAAGGTCTAGGTTTGCTCAAGAAATATAGGAAATATTTAGCCCGCTTCTGATCAGGCCTCAATATATAAGGCATTCATCCATCAAAAATTGGAGGACAATGCCCATATCCGGTTACGTGTTCCTAAAATATCTCTGCACCTCTGCACTGCAAGGTATACAGCTATTTGCTGCATGAGTGCTACAGGATATTATGTGCCTCCAGCCTTTATTTTCTCGCGCAAAAGGTTGAAGAAAAAATTTGTCAATGGTGGCCCTAATGCATTCATTTGCATGGTGTCAGATACCGGTTTTATTAATGGAACTCTTTTTTTACAATAGTTTTAGCATTTTAGGGAGCACGTCCATGCTGAAAAAGAAAGGCCCATCCCTGCTTATTATGGACAACCACTCATCGCATATTTCCTTAGAAGCTACAATATTTTGCAGAGAAAACGGAATTTCAATCGTTACTTTGCCGACTTATAATAGCCACAAAATGCAGTGGATAGAAGTTGTTTCAGTCCTCTTAAGGCAAGATACGTAGAAGCACACGAACGCTGGATAACACAGCACCCTGGAAGAGCTATTAGCCAATTTCAAGTCGTGCCTCTAATCAAGCAAGCTTTTGAAAAAGCGACTACAGTTGGAAATGCTGAATCTGGCTTTTCAGTTATTGGACATACAATGACAGCCTTTTCCAGGATATCGATTTTGCGCCAGCTTCCGTAAATTATTGTTTTCAAGACAAAGAAGACAATGTGATAAGGGAGGAACTTCTGGAAATGGTTGGTTTATAAGTGTAAAACGAAAAAATTACAGGTGTAAAAGTAACAGAGCCAATTTCTAATATTGAAGTGGTTGAGTCAGAAACGGCTGAGACATGATATGAACAGAACGAAAACGCTTTGCCAAACAAAAAGAGGGGTTCACTTTCGATGCCTCAGGATAAACAAAGGCTTCCGAAAATAATTATTTCTATAACTTATATCCCGACAAATCTAAACATACAAGAATCTACTTATGTTTCACTCTTATCTATAAGCCCTTTGCCAAAATGGGACAACACAAATAAAATCAAAAAGGAGGACTTTGAAATCAGAGATTATAACATCAAACTCTTTTAAGAGAGATCTCGAGGCAAAACGAAAAAAGAGGAGGAAAAACTATTGAAAAGTAGTAGGACTATCCGGTGTAGGAAAGCAGCTTAAAATTTTACCGGCCGAGGAAGAGTTGGATTGCTTTTGTCCTTTCTGTGCAGGAAAGTATGAGGATCCACCCACGGCAGAATGGATCCAATGCATTAAATAAGAAATCTGGTGGCATGAAGTCTGAACAGCGTATGAAAAGGGGAATATATATTATTTTTTTGCGATTTTTGTTGCGAATAACGCTCTGCAATTCAGCAGATTTGTAGGTTAAGTTCGTCCAAAAAAATGAAGTCTGCATTTCTTTTTACATTGAAGTCTGAATTTGTTTGAAATTTGAAGTTGCTATTATGTTAATTGTTATGTTTTTTTAAAAGATATTCAATATTTTCTTTTTGTTAAATGTATATTTATATTACCATATATAGTAATTGGTATTTTAAGGATAATTTCTCTTAGTATTGCTTCTTTGTTAATTATGATGCGTTATTTTGATGTGTTTTTGTGAAAAAATTTAATTATGTATATTAAAAAAAAGTTAATTTAACTACAAAAATATCGTATTCTTGTGAACAACAATTTGTTTTTTTTTATAACACTTATGAACTTAACTTTTTAAAGAAGGTATTAAAAGAAATTATTTAAAGAATCTGCTGCCTTTTGCTTTTCTTGTAAAAAAACTTTTTAATTTATAGATAATTGTTTTGTACTTAAAAGTATGTAGTTAAAACATGTCACTTCAATATTCAATTAATTTCTTTTGTGTATTTTCCATATTTTCCATTAAATCCTTATTAATAAACAAAAATGCTCACACTTACCCGAATGACTCTGCAAAAGCTGGATAAGTCACAAAAAGCTGCAGGGCTTTCCCGACTGACTTTTTGTGCGACATCGTCAGCGCAATTTTATTGGTGATTAACGACAAAGAATATTTAAATTTTCACTCTTCGGAGTGATGACTTTTTCTAAAACGACAATGCATATATTCGACTGATTCTTAACCCACTACCGTTGTATATTGCAGCACTATTATCGGCGAAGAAAGGAGAGAAAAGTTGTTCTGGACGTGTTAATGTGCTGCTTCAATAACAAATCTGTCTATCTTCAAAAAGTACCGGACTTTGTGCATTACCTTGTTGTATTCCAATTTAACTTCGAATTCCATATCGTATACATCTCGTATCATTTTTATATACCAGGTGTACCTGGTATAGGAAACATTTATTGTGAACGGTCCTTTTTTTTTTTTTTTTGGTAGCTATGACACCTGTCAAACATATTTAGTATACATCAAGTCATCGAGCAAACAACATCATATTTTTTCGTCGTGTTACAAATGTCGAATTTTGTACCAGAAAATGATGACTTGAGTAAAGCATTAATTTTTTCATTTTTTCATTTGCAGAAAAGTGCTGCAGAATTGCACCGAATACTTGTCGGGGCATATGGTGATCATGCTCTATCAGAGACAACATGCAAAATATGGTTTCAACGGTTCAGAGATAACGATTTTTATGTGAGAAATGAAGAACGTGGAAGACCACCAAAAAAGTTTGAAGACGCCGAATTGCAAACAATATTGGATTAAGATGACGCTTTGAGTCAAAAACAAAAACAAATGGCAGAAATGGTAAATTTTGCACAACAAAGAATTTCTGACAGTTTAAAAGCTATAGGAAAGATCCAAAAGTCTGGAAAATGGGTTGCCACATGAATTGAATAAAAGACAGATGGAAAACCGAAAAACCACTTGTGAAATTTTGCTTCAAAGACACGATAAAAAAATCATTTTTGCATCGAATTGTTACGGGCGGTGAAAAATGGATTTATTTTCGGAATCCTAAACGAAATCCCGAACGAAATAATCCGGGACAACCATCAATTTCGCCTGCAAAACCAGATCGATTCGGCAAGAAGACAATGCTGGTGTGTGTTGTACTACGAGCTCCTAAAACCTGGTGAAACCGTTAGTACAGATCGCTACCGATAACAAATGATCAATTTGAACCATGCATTGATCGAAAAACGACCAGAATGGGCCAGAACACACGGCAAGGTAATTTTGCTCCATGACAATGCACCTGCACACAAACCAATACTTGTTCAGGATATAACCTGGGAGCTGATAATCCATCCGCCGTATTCACCTAACTTGGCTCCTTCCCACTACCATTTGTTTTCATCGATGGAACACGCATTAGCTGAGCAGCACTTCGGATCCTACGAGAAAGTCGAAAATTGGTTGACTTTTTGCTTTGCTTCAAAAGATGAACAGTTTAATTGACGTGGAATCCATAAATTTCCTGAAAGATGGGAAAAATGTGTACTATAGCTAGCAATAGCCAATACTTTAAATAAAATGTTTTTTTCTTTCCTTTTAAAAATTAGTGTTTTATTTTCGCGGCTACATTTTAAGACCGTTCTGTTCAAGTAAAATTTTTGGGAACTCTGTCGTTTCCTTTTTCCAGGTTGATGAAGGCGATAAGGAAATCCTTCTAAGTTTCACGACATTTATGCATCGTTTTCCGTAAGCTTTGAATGACGTCATATCTCGACCTGCATCCTACAAAGCCATATTGGCAGCTATTGAATTTTATAACGCAATTGTTAACTACCTAGAGCTCCTTCGCGTATTTTTTTAGTATGCGACATTAGTTTGATTCACTAGATTTTAATTCATTGTTAGCTAGTTAGATGTTGCTCTTCTTCTACTGCTTGCCACCCGTTTATGAGCTATAAAAGTATCTTTTCTAATACAAAATACAATGCCATTAGTGCTTTCGCCGTACTCTAGCTAACACTTTTTTGTAACTTTTGTAGTCTAACTCTAGGCACACTTTATCGGTGTCAGGCTTGTCTTTTGTTTCTTACCGCTGTTTTCGTCTAATCGTTCCATCGCCATGTCTTTTTTGTTTTTGTGGAACAAACCTTTCGGCACCATTCTTGCAACAATTGGGATGTTGGTCATCTCTCCTAATTCCCTGATGGTCCATTAAATGTTTGATTTCATCAACGTCTTCCTCAATTGTTGATGTCGATATAGTGTGTTCGAAAGGTTGTCATCGTCGACGGGTTCCTGATCACTTCTAAAGTGTCCACTTGAAGAAAAGGGATGGCTTTTGTTCTATTGAGCATGGAATATACATATCTCGATCACTTGCATCTAGTTCTATTATTTTAATGCAAAATACCCCTTCTGGTGCTCAATATGCGCAGAAAGGTAAAATGCCTTTTGAAACTGGTATGGAGCACAACTATGACTTCCATTCGATGGCCATACCGACATAATGGCCAACTTATACCACAAAAATACTCGGTCTTGTCGATTTCTTCGTTTCAAAAGGAATATTTTACAATTTCGAAAAAAATGATAAAAGGTTTGACCTTTTCTGTGATTATTCTCCAGTCATTTTGACAATGAGTGAAACTCTAATTAAAAAATAAGAACTAGCAATACTATCTGACAAATATACTAATTGGGAAGGCTTCATGAAATTGGAGAAAAATAGAACTAAACATATCATGTGTGTGTTGGCGATTTTTTACAATTTTAGAAATTAATTTAAATTTGCAACAACGAACTTGTATTAAATTTTGCGTAAAAAACGGATTTAATGGTGCGCGTACGTTGGAAATGTTGCAAAAGTGTTTCGACAACGTTTCTCTAAAGAAAACGTTCATTTACTAGTAGCACGAGCGGTTCAAAAGTGGTCATGAGTGAATCGAAGATGTTAAATGCAGTGGCAGACCATCGACATCGAAAATCGACGAAAACATTGATGAAGTAAAAGAAATGCTGGTCAATAACCACAAATTAACCATCAGAGAGATAGCGGAGGACTTGAACATTGCTTATGGATCCGTCAAATACATTTTGGTTAATGAATTGGGTTTCCGTCGTGTAGCAGCAAAGTTGGTGTCAAAATACTTCAATTTCATGCAAAAAGAGACCGTTTTGACGTCGCAAAAGAGATGATTTGCGAGGCTGAATCCGATCCGAAATGGATCGTTACTTAAGACGAGACATGGGTTTATAAGTATGACACGCAATCTAGACATCAGACAAGTGAATGGCGTTTACCAAATGAGCCGAGACCAAAAAAAAAAAAAAAAACACGTCGTTTTCAGTCAAAAAAGAAGGCAATTCTCACGGTTTTCATGGATTGCAACGGTATAGTGCATCATGAATTTTTGTCAGAAAACCAGACAGTAAACAAGTAGTATTATTTGGGCATTATGAGACGTTTGCGTGAAGCAATTCGCCGAAAGAGACCAGAATTGTGGGCAGAAAACTCGTGGATTTTGCACCATGATAATGCGCCGTCGGACAGTGCCATCATTATTCGTAATTTTTTGACGATAAATGCAACAAATACAATCCATCAGCCACCAAATTCACCTGATTTGGTTCCCTGTGACTTCTTTCTGTTCAATCGAGTTAAAAACCACTACGGGGAACGCGTTTCAACAGCCGATAAGAAGTAATGGAAAAATCGCAGGAAGCACTGATGGACATACCGAAAACCGAATATAAAAAATGTTTCGAAGTTTGGATCAAACGCTGTTGCAGTCGATGGGGATTATTTTAAAGGGGACAATATATATTTCGATAAATAAACTTGTACTTTAATAACTTGGAACTTTTTGATCAAGTGGTAGCACACCTTAGCAAAGGCAGAAATCAAGATAAAAGAAATGGTAAGGGAAAAAAGAAAAGCCCGTAAGAATGCTCCACAGCTTAAAGCATGTTTGAATAACCTGCGTAACCTACCGAGGGATACCAATAAAAACTCTAAAACCGTCCAGTAGGCACATATTGGGAATCTAATTATTCGCTTTGGAAAGCATTAAAATGTACTAAAAGCCCTTAAGCCTTCGTGCTACTTATTTAAAAAAAAATAACAACGAATTGGCGAAGGGAGATAAGAAGATAGCGGAAATCTTCTTTTCCCATCTAAAAGAGACTTTTATGCACTTCGATGAATCGGAAAGAACGTTAGAAAAGTACACGATGACAAATGAAAGGTTAACGAAACTTAACACTGAAACAAAGAAACTAAAACCAAGATAAGCTCCCGATTACGATTTAATAACCGCAGAAATCCTTAAAATGCAGAAATCCTTAAAAGCATTAAGTATCTTTTTATTATTAACATCGCGTTATGTTATAAAAATAAGTTGCTGAAGTCACAATGCTGCTTAAACAAAAAAAACTTCCGAATGACAAAAATTTTATAGACCGATTCAATTCTGCCAATCATTGAGAAGATAATTCTGAGATGTAAGGGTATACTGCGCAAAAAATCTTATTCCTAATCACCAGTTTGAGTTCAGGAATAAGTATTCAAATATTGATCAGGTGCATAGAAACGCCGACGTAATTGAGAAAGTTTTGGACGACAAAAAGATTTGCCCAATCGTATTCCTTGATGTCTCGCAAGCTTTTGCTAAGATATGGCATGGAAGCTTAAAGTTCGACAAAGTGTCTCGAGAATAGAATTTTGCGTCTCAAACTCGAAAACGAAGTATCGCAATTCTAAAAGATTTTAACCGGCCCGCCTCAATACCCTTATACCCGAGGTATTTCCTAAGAAGAGGGGGTATTCATTTATTTGAACGAACAAAGGCCTGGCGGATAATCCTCAATAAGACCAAATCTGTTCATACATACAGAAAAACGAGTCTTCGAGTCTTCTGTCTATCCTCATAAACTCGGTCTTTATTCCATTTGTAAACTTAATACCTTGGAATGACACAAAGACAAAGTTATAATGGTGGTCACAAGTTTAAAAAAAAAAAAAAAAGCGAACAACTCGAAAACAAATTCAGAGAAATGTATTGGTTACTTGGTAAACGTTGCAAGCTTAGTATCGAAAACGAACTACTTTGTATATAAGCAAGCGCTTAAGTCGGTGTGGACTATGTCAATATTTTACAAACTTTTGAAAGTAAAGTGCTAAGAGAAATCGTCCATACATCTTGGTACATAAGAAATTAGGTCTTACACCGAAACCTCATAATTAACACTGTCAAAGACGAAGCAAAAAACTTCGCGGCATAAGACCAAATTCGACTAAACAGATATCTTAACAATACAAGTACAGTCCTACAAGCTTTGGACGAGAGAAAAATATTTCATTTCTAAAAGATCAAACCTTTGGACCTAAAGCGATAAAATGAAAACGCGCTTAAAAGCGGAACATAAAGAAACTTTCATTGGAAAGTCACCTGCTAAACGATTCAGAAAAACTGCTTGATAAGTCGAAAAGTAGGTGTTTTTAGTGAGAAAGTATCTCACACTACTATGAGCACGCGCTTGAGATACTCATAATGTCTGATGGAATATTTTCACCTGCCCTCGTCGGAAAAAGAAAGATAAAAAAAAGAAGCTGTTTGTTTAAGTTATTGAGAGTGATTCCACAATGAGACAAGTTATAGCTGTTTTGAACCGCTTGCTGTAGAGTGTAATGAGAACCTATAAAGAAAGTGCGGAACAGCTTTTTAGAAGCTGCGATCGTCTACGTGTCGGATTTCTGTCCGACTTCTAATAAAGTAAAAGCGGATCACTTTACTTACGTTAAAGTATGAGCAATTGAATATAGATTCCCCTACTGGGATGTGATGGATAGAATTTTAGTTGGGGTCAGTCTTCTGGAGAAATACAACATCGTGGTTTCTGTCGAGTTGTTTATTTGTAAATACAATATTACGATGTCCTCCTTCGCTGCACCCATTAACGATTATTTAATTTATCCTCTTCATTAAATTTAGCACATGACACACCATCCAATAAAATTAAAAATACTTCTCGAATGAAAAAAAAAAAAAAACAAGAGAACTGAAGAAGCTAAAGTGAAATGAAAAACAACCTGCGTAGGTTAATCAACTATAAATGCTGGCGTTTCGCCCAAAGAAATTTTCTGTTGACATAGGCCGAGAATATTTCGTCATTTATTTTCTGTTGCTTAATGCGTTCTTAGATATTCAGATTTCTTTCGATTTAAGTTCTAAAAATATACGCATACAAAAAAAAAAGAAAAGAAAAAACCGGAATAATTGTATTTTTAATTCTATTCAAATACGAATACGTGTATAATTAACAGGTGTCTACATAGAGGGTTAGATAGTCTCGTGCTATTATAAATAACCAACTTATCTAGCAAGGTCATGTAATCATCTTGAATCATTGAATCTCAAGTTCCCTCATGTATATATGGTATAATAGAAAACAATAACTGGTTAAAACCAGGAAGATAACACCCTGCATGAAACCGTGCACGATTTTACGCATTCGTATACCCAAAAACGAGTACTTTGTTTACGTTTCGATTATGTATTTGCACTTGTGTAAATATTATAAATATACCAGTAGTAAATAAATTGTGGAAAAATAGAATCTTATCTCTGGCTGTCTGTGTTTATTTATATTTATATTTACATTTATATTTATATTTATATTTATATTTATAACCTGTGGAATTGCGTCTGATAATGAGAAGATAAGAATATGATTACGGGTAGAATGTACGATACGAACACCCCCATCCATTGGGACTAGAAAAATGTCGAAAGCTTTCAAAAGACAAGAACGATACCACAACTATGAAAAAATGCGTTAATAGAACTTCTGCGTGACCAATGGCTGATAAAAATATTTTTCGCCCAAAGTTAAATCAGTTATCTTCACGGAGCGAATGACAGGTCAAAGGGCCAATTTTAAAATAGTTAAAACGTTCAAAAACACTTAGAAAGATACACACAGCGCAGTGGTTTTCAATGGAGTGCATTCTTTAGACGCAAGTACGCAGTTCAATATGTTATCAAGTGCTTTAAAATGATCTGGACTTACGAGTAGTTGGCTTTCAATACGAGTACTTGTGTCTATTAATACTGACATAGAAAATGAAATCATAATCGAAATCAAGTGAAATTGCTTTGCTGGCTCGGTGTTAATCAAGGAAGAAGAAAACAAACTGACCCC
Organism: Volucella inanis; assembly: GCA_907269105.1. Taxonomy (NCBI): domain Eukaryota; kingdom Metazoa; phylum Arthropoda; class Insecta; order Diptera; family Syrphidae; genus Volucella; species Volucella inanis. The sequence goes on along the minus strand of OU026157.1, from coordinate 67,769,750 downwards.
TGATTTGTGGTCGAAATTATATCTTTTTCGGTTTTTTCTATAACCAGTATCTTATCTTGAGTCGTTTACTATAATTTATTTGACGTAAAACGACCTTGCCATTGTCTTGCCATCAAAGAAATTTTCGACGCAATGCCGCAGAAATTTTTTTCTTTATTTTGTTTTTATTTGGTGGACATAAATTAAAAAAAAAAATAAAAATAAAAAATTGGAAATAACATCTATTTTACCGTATGGTATAGTGCGAATTATATATAGTTGGGGTTATATGGGAATACTACGATATGTAGTTTCGTTAAGATATTTTCGATCAGAGCTTTTAAATTGATGAATTTAGTTTTTTTTTTTCGAATAGTTGATGGCCTTAGCTTTTGAACTGCGTCATGAAACCATATGAAGATAATTTTTTTTTTTTTTTGTATTTAAAAAAAAAATTGATAGTCACTACTGCTGGTAGGAAACATGCCCAGATCACGTGACACCGAGATGGTGACACATAAAAGAAGAAATAGGATTCTAAGTCAATTTCACAAGTTGCATTAACTTTTGGATGACGCATTTTTTCTTAAATGAGTGCAATTATGTTTAAAGGAAAATAGTTAATTTTGAATAAGTTTTCTTATTTAATTTGTTCTCTTTACTTCAAAGTAAAATGTGAGCAAAGCCTAGAGATGGGGAACATTGTGCTGTCCTCTAATTGACATCAACCTCATAGGGGGAAAAAATAACACTGTCTGAGCTAACTTCGGATGAGGGTGTAAAGCTAAAGCTTTTACTGAAAATGCCTATTTTGCAGCTCTAAATTTCTCGAAATTATACTTAGGTGAGTAGTGATCAGTGGCTGACTTTTGTGCTATCGAGTAATTCACAATTGAATGCCTAGCAATCCGTCAACGGCATTAACTTCAATAGGTCCAGTTCAAAGTCATGCTAAACATTTTGATAATTAATATTTATATAACAATACATAAACAATGGACGTCCAATATAACGAATTATATAATGCACAGCCTTTCGTGACTTAAAATTAAATATATGTACATATGTATACATATATATATATACATACAGGGTGAGTTTTTTAACTTGAGACATCCAAATTACTCGAAAAATACGCGATATCGCGAAAAATATTTCAGACAAAAGCCACAAGGTTCTGAAGGGGACATAAGATGGTGACCACGAGTTTGACCTTGAGCCCCATTTTCAAAATTACAATTCTTTTACATGAAACTCTTTTTTCAAAAATGCTTTTTTTTCCCGTCAGAGGGCGCCATAAAACTTAAGACGTCAAAATTACTCGAAAAGTACGAAATATCGCGAAAAATGTTTCAGACAAAAGTCACAAAGTTCTGAAGGGGGCATAAGATGATAATTAATGATTTTCATTGCTCAGTCGTATTGTTCGTAAGCTTGTCATTTGTTTTTACACACTGCGTTTAGCATAACCCAGAAACAACGACGTGGACGTAGCAGTATTTTGTCCCCTTGCCTCCCACTGTTGAATAATTGAATTCTTCCCATTTCGACGTTTATTTCCTGAGACTATTTCAACAAATGCTCGAAAATGTGACCATTCACTTCAATACACTTGTCTATCCGCGCTCTAAATGAACCAAATGAACCACAAGAAGAAATCAAGTGACGTAAGATCAGGTGATCTAGCATCCATCGTTGATGGTAAACATTGTTTAATACGCCCCGGGCTACTTGGGAACAATGGGCTGGGCAACTATCATGTTGAAACCACATTGTTTGTCGCAACTCCAATGGCAGTTGTTCTAGTAATATTGGAAGACGAAGTTTGCATACTTTTCGCCATTAGAGTTGCCGTCAATGAAATATGGACGTATTAATTTATCCCCAATAATTCCCGCTCAAATATTAACATTCCAAGAGTGCTGGCGTTGAACTTGTCGCAACTACAAAGGGTTTTCGGTAGCCCAGTAATGCATATTATGTCGATTGACCGTATCGTAATCGGTGAAAGTCGACTTATCAGAGAATAACACCTTGGCGAAGAAAAGGGGGTCTCGTTCAATTTGCTGAAGTGCCCATTGACAAAAGGAAACTTGGTTGCTAAAAAATTTTGATGTCTTAAGTTCTATGGCGCCCTCTGACGGGAAAAAAAGTGTTTCATGTAAAAGAATTGTAATTTTTCACGCAGATTACGAATCTGTCATAAAAATAAGGGTTCCCATTAGAAAAATCAAAAGTGACCTTCGTTGACCTTGAAATGGGGCTCAAGGTCAAACTCGTGGTCACCATATTATGTCCCCTCTAGAACCTTGTGACTTTTGTCTGAAACATTTTTTGCGATATCGCGTATTTTTCCAGTAATTTGGATGTCTTAAGTTAAAACACTCACGCGGTAGAAAGTAAAAAGAAGAAAATAAAAAGGAATTAAGAATTAAAATTTCGAAAAAAAGTCTTTGATTTTGTATGGTTCTGTACTGACCACTCGATGCATTTATTGAAGCAGTCTATTGCTTCCGAATGTTTAATTTTTGTGCACTCAGGTAGGTTACTTTCGTCCTCGCTTGCACTAGCAATGACATCCTCTTCCTATCCAAAATCATCATCGAAGTCAACACTGTTCCACTCGATGAGATCGGCAATAATAAATAAAGACTGAAGAAGATTATCAAACCTTAGTATCATTACAAAAACACAATAAATACTTGTAAGCCTATCTCTGGAAAAACGTTATTAATGAGATTGAGTGTTCCTCTCATGCATGAAATTTCGCCTTGCTACATTAAAACTGATGCCAACGGAATTTCGTCCTCTCTATCAAATTCTAGACAATCTTCCGTCAAAATATTTCACCAGCAATTTTGCAATGATTCTTCTGAAGTTTTGTGCCAGTCGAATTTTTTCAAAGATTCCATTATATTTGCTGACCCAGTAGCTACAACCCTAGTCAGTAATATGCAATTTAACCAGCCGAATGGCATTCTGATCCATCGGTTGGATCAGAGGAGTAACATTCGGTGGCATAAACACGCCCCATATGTTTTCGTGGATGATTCGGTGCATTATCCAGAATAAGCAATGCTTCTTTTGTTAGATTCTTAGAATCCAAAAATTTTTCGACCTAAAAGGAACGCAAATTTATGTTTCTAGAAAGATCAACTTCTTTACTGCTCTACGTTAACAAACCTGTGGTACGAAATTATTAAAAAACCATTCATCCATGCACTTTTAGAGTGCGAGTTATCTACAGCTAGCAATTTGTTCCGGAACGCTCGAGGTTTTTGTGACTTTCCGATAATCAACGGCCTTATTTTCTTTGTGCTCGCCAAAAACGTAAGCCTTTCTTTTGACATTTTTCGACCGGATGCACATTTTTCCCCTGAGTGGAAATACGTTTTATCAGGCAACATTTTCCAGTAAATACCCGTTTCATCAACGTTAAATATTGCTTTCTCAGACAATTGATGCCCCCTTATAACGGTCGCTAATGACACTCCTTTTTTACACTCCTCTGAAATATTTACTTTTTCTGTTAACAGACATTTAAATTATTTTTCAAGCCAAATACAACCGATCGCCAGAAAAACTTCACGAAATGAAATCCAAGATGACAGACGTACACAAAAATACAAAAACCGTATTTTTCGTTTTTAAGTAAACTTAACTGTTCACCCAGAAAGAAATTTAATGCATCAAAAAAAAAACAGACGTGTATCACCAACATACATACCATATGTAGGTTTGTAGTGATGAATGCACAAAAAAACCCAAAATGTATTGGGTATATAATTATTTTCGCGCGGTTTTTTTTTTCAAAATTTGAACGTTTATTTAAGAAAAACATGTATTACCCATCTGAAGCTATGACTTTTTCCCATCTTTCTGGCAATTTGTGAATCCCATCCCAAAAGAACTGCGCCGGCTTGGCAGCCAAGAATTAATAAAGCCAATTTTTGATATTCTGCTCTAATGTGAACCGTATTTCAGTGAGGGCGTTCTGCATTGACCGGAACAAATGGTAGTCAGAAGGGGCAAAGTCTGGGCTATAAGGCGGGTGGGGTAAGACTTTCCATCCGCTGTTTTCCAAATAGTTCTTAACCGGAATAGCAACGTGGGGCCGAGCGTTGTCATGATGTAAAATTATTGCCTCGTGTCTGGTCGCATATTCCGGGCGTTTTTCGGCTACTGCTCTCTTCAAACGGATTAATTGTGTTCGGTAGCGTTTTCCGGTTTCACCGGGTTTTAGCAGCTCATAACACAGCACACCCATCTGATCCCACCAAATACAGAGCATTACCTTCGCGCCATGCATATTCGGCTTTGCCGTTGATTTGGCTGGTTGGCCGGGTTTCACATATGATTTCTTGCGCTTGGGTTTTTTTTCATCACCAGTAACAATCCGATGCAAAAATGACTTCTTTTTGTGGCGTTCCAGCCGCATTTCGGACATGCAAAACCGCCTTTCGACGTCTCTTGGCTTGGGTTCATGTGGAACCCAATTTCCTTTCTTTTGAATATATCCAGCTGCTTTTAAACGTTTTGAAATGGCTGCTTGAGTGATACCCAAAGATTCTGTGAGTTCTTCTTGTGTTTGGCAACAATCTTCGTAGAAAAATGCTTCCAGTTCTTCATCTTCAAACTTTTTTGGCTGCCCAAGGCGTTCATCGTCTTCCAAGCCAAAATCACCAGTTTTATGTCGTGCAAACCACTTTTGGCATAAACTCTCATAAACTGCCACCAAAATACGATGACTTTCGGCAGCAGTTTTCTTCATATTAAAGTAACGAAGAAGAACTCCGCGCAAAAACACTTTTTCAGGCACAAAGTTTGACAGATTTGAGTGAAAAAAAAATTATTGTTGTTTACGCTTCAAATGAATGACATATACTGAAATGACGTACAATGACAGTAGCTTTTAAACGCATGTTCCAATGGAATAATAACAATGAAATAATACAAGTTACGCCATCTCTTAGCAAACCGCACATTAAACTGCAAATTAAGTTATAGACCCAATATATAGAATAGTTACAAATCCACTCAGATGAAAATGTGCCTCGTCGCTCATTATAAAATTTCCTAAAAATTCTTGGTAATTTTCGGCGATTTTAAGGACAGTTCTGTAGTACTTCAAACGTTTTTCTGGGTCACCAGGATTGAGTTGTTGAACCAATTGGATTTTGTAATCTTTCCTCAAAATCCGACGAATCGTCCCACAAGATATGCCTAGCTGTGTTGAACGTCGTCGTATCGATGTTTCAGTATCGGCTGCAATAATTTCACTAACGACCTAAATGTTTTCGGCCGATCGTCCATAGCGAGGTCTACCGATATGCCTCACATCGCCAACGTTCCCATATTGTTCAAATTTGGTTACCATTTTGAACTCCATAAAATTACTCAAAAATATCTATAAATAAAAGAATTATTATTTTTTTACATAGGAAAGAGACTTTTGGTCCACCCAGTAGTAACCAATTAACTATTTGTAGAATACAGAGTACCTGCCTATGCAAATGATGGTACTTTTAAAAGATTGACTGAGAATAAAGAAAGTTCTCCTATTTACATACAAATCACATGTAAAATTCATTCTGACTGAAGGCCTAAGAAAAGCATATGTAATCCTTTAATTTAATTAAAACTGCTCCAGTCGCTCCTTTAGTCAAATATTGATTGCCTCTGCTGATGATGTATTAATATATGTATTTCCATTAAATACGGATGGCTCCCAATAGGACAATTTTAAACAACCTGTTGTGTTTACAAGAGGGAGTTTCAAACACAAGAATCCGATTTGCCTTTCAGTTAGATGTCGTCCGTGAAGGTTTCCGTCTGTGTCCACCATGATTATACTTGACGTTTTACTAGGTGGGGTGAAAAGTAACCTCCATGGGAATGAAAAAAAAAATTTTTATTAAATGTTTTTTTTATTTTATTCAATATAGTCACCTTTTAGTTTGATACACTTATTCTAGCGATTTTCCAACTTCTTGATCCCGTCCGAAAAGTAATTTTCCGGAAGGTCTGCAAAATACTCCTCCATGGCGTCGATGATTTCCTCGCGTGAGCTGAATTTTTTATTGATGAACCATCTTTTGAGGTTTGGGAAGAGAATAGTCCGAGGGACCCAAATCGGATGAATACGGTGGATGCAACAGCAATTGGAGCCGAAAGTCATTGATTTTAGCCATGGTTGCGATGCTCTTGTGCGCCGGTGCATTGTCTTGCAAAAACAATTTTTTTTCGCTTCATATGAGGCCGTTTTGCAGTGATTTCGGCCTTCAATCGCAGCAATAATGCACAGTAATACTCGCTGTTGATGGTTTTTCCTTTTTCGAGGTAGTCCGCGAAGAGTATGCCATAATAATCCCAGAAAACCATCGCCATAACCTTTACGACCCATCGAGCCTCCCTCGGCCACTTCGGAGGACTCGTGCCGGCCATGAATCTCACTGGTGCAGCACCCACCAGCAACTCAAGCATCCCAACAGCATTCCTAGGTTCAAAGCATTCGATCCATCCAAGGCAAATTGGGAGAACTATTAGTTTCAACTCCAGCAGCATTTTCAAGCGCATGCTATCACTGATGAAAATTTTAAGAGATCATATTTCTTATCGTCGTGTGGAGATCACTTTTTTAATCTACTAAAAAATGTATGTGAGACATCGGATGTAAGTACATGTACATTTGATAAGCTAACCTCGTGTTTAACCCTACATTTCCAATCTAATCAACATATACTCGCGTCGAGATGTAAATTTCTCCGTCACAAAATTTCACCAGTGCAAAACTATAGCGACTGGATCGCGGATCTCATTCGTGCATTCGTTTGTAAAAAAGAAGGATGTAACCAATCATATGGCGACTACATGATCCGCATGAACAAATCCGACTGGCAGCGACTCAAGACAAAGATCCGACACTAGAGAAATTGCAGCAGATTATAGCAGGATTTGAGACATCCCAACTGGCTTCACCGATTTTAATAGACAGCGACAAAAGATCAGCAGCCATATCTGAAGTAAGCGCAATTTACCAACAGACAAGCAAGTCCAATAAAATTTTTTTAAATCGCAAGTCTTGTCCTGATTGCCAAGTGAGCCATGATAGAAGTAAATGTAGACATCAGGATTCTGTTTGTGATAAATGCCACCCTAGGTTTCACATACAAAGCGTGTGTGTTTCAAATCAGAGGAAATTAGAAACCTCACAATCAGCTTCACGCTCTCGACTCCAAAAAAGAGAGTCCTCCAGGAACCGTAGTTACGTCCGCCATGACTCTTCGCAGTCACAGGTGCGCACAAACTCTCGTCAAAACGGCTCCAAAGTAACCAAAGTAACTCGTAACCGAAGCGAAAATGAAACTGCTCATTCCATTTATCAGCTAGACCATGCAGAGATTTGTACGCTTTCAGGCACAATCGAGAACTCGACAGTTAACGAAAAATTAATGGTATCGCTAGCGATAAATAACTCGCAGTTAAATTTTCAATTAGACACAGGTGCATCTTGCTCATTAGTAGGGATGCAAGGTCATAAAGATTTAGGTCAACCTATCTGTCAGCTTACAGATAAAAAACTCCGAGCTTATGAAAATTTTGAGGTACTGGTCAAAGGCATCGTTAACGTGATATGGAAGGAATACACACTCGTTTTGCCGTTACTAGTCGTCGAGGGTGAGCAGGGTCCCAATACTATGGGCCTAGATTTGTTAAGGGCATTTAAGTTTTCCCTATACAGTTCATCGGGAGAGCGCGTTTTGCAATTGGACCGTGCGGTCCAATTAACAGGAGCTTGCTGTTAAGGCAAAACTACTTTGTGAGTCCTACAAATCAGTCCTGGCCTAGGATGCAGTACTCAATTCGAAGCACATCTGAAGCTAAAAGCCGGTTCTCACCCTTAATACGTGACTTTTCGTCCAGTGCCTTACGCTCAGAAGTCTATCGTCAAAGAAGAAATAGACCGAATGGTTCAACTTGATATACTACACCCCGTTCAGACGAGCCAATAGGCAACTCGTATTGTAGTAGTAGGTAAATCGAATGGCTGCATTCGAATATGTGGTGATTACAAGGTCACGGTTAACCCTCAACTGGAAGTCGATCGCCATTCGATGCCTAAAAAGGATCGGATCATCGTATTCAAGGCGGAGAGCATTTTACGAAAATAGACAAATCTGAAGCCTATCTACAGATTCTTTCAGACGATAAGTCTAAGAAAATTTGTATCTTATCAACTGAATTCGGACTGTTCGAACTTCAAAGATTGAAATTCATAAACCAATTGACATGTAATTTAAGATGTTGTGCCGCATATATTGATGATGTCATCATGTGGGGTAGAACTTCAGCTGAGCACTTGCAAAACTTGAAGACAGTGCTTGACCGTTTCAAAACACATGGTCTGAAGTATAACCTCGCTTAATGTCAATTTGCACAAAAAGAAGTTGATTATTTAGGTCACCTCATCGATGCAAAAGGAATACGCCCGTCAGAGTCACGCCTACAAGCGCTAAGCGATTTGCCTAAACCAACCAACTTAAAAGATTTGGAATCATTTCTCGGAAAAATGAACTACTACCATCAATTCATCGATAAATTCTCTCAGATTGCAGGTCCGGTCAACAAGCTTCGCGCGAAAAAGGTTAAATTCATCTGCTCCAAAGAGCAGGGACAATCGTTCAATACCCTGAAAAGAAAAATTAGGCTGGTTCATTATCGGTAGGATTTACCTATATCCTTGGCTACAGACGTCATATTATATATGTACCCGGATGGATCAGAACAACCTGTCGCCTTCGCCTCAAAGACGTTGACAGATTCTTAAAAAAACTATAGATAGATTGAAAAGGAAGCGAAAAGGAAGCACTCTCTATAATCTACGGCGTGAAGATATTCAACTAATACCTCTATGGTCGTCAGTTTGAGATCATCACTGACAATCAGCCCCTTGTGACGATTTTTAACCCGAGTAAGAAGTTACCTCAGATGACAATTCAACGTCTATAGCGATGGGCAATCACGCTAATGGGCTATACGTATTTTATACGTTTTCGGATCAACCAAGCAGCACAGCAACGCTGATTGTCTTTCGCGTTTACCAGTCGGACCGTACGAAGATTTTGATAAATCAGAAACGTGTCATACTATAGACAGTATATATGACTCAGTGGTTAAAGATTTCCCTTTAAACGCCTCGGCCTTCGCTGATAAATCAAAAAAAGATCAAATTATAAGACGAGTACCATAATACATTCAAAATGGGTGGTCAGGACATTTGCCAAGTAGTGAAAACAATTTAATTCCTATATTCAGACGCAAGTTAAGCTTATGTACGAATATATGTACTAACATTGTTTTATTGCAGACTGATAACACCAGAATAGTCGTTCCACAGAGTCTTCAGTCAGGACTGCTTTCCCTATTACATGAATGTCACCAGGATGAAGCAAATGACCCGTGGGTATTTTTGGTGGCATTAGCTCGATGACGCCATCCATCAAACTGTCTCTCAGCGTGGCGCTTGTCATAAGTTGGGCACGCACAGAAGAATCCAGGGAAGGCATTCATGTAGATTTCACGGGTCCGTTTGAGAAACACATGTGGATGATAGTTGTCGACTCCTTTTTGAATTTTCCATTTATCGTCAAAATGGCTTCTTGCACATCGAAAATAACCATAAACGCGTTACAATCAGTGTTTGCTTTGGAGGGGTTACCGAAAACTATAGTGTCCGACAACGGAATTCAATTCACGTCAGCTTAATTTCGAAATTTTTGAAGCCGTTTTTCGATTCAATACATCACTTCTACTCCTTTTAATCCGGAGTCTAATGGAGCCGCTGAACGAATTGTGTGAACGTTCAAAACAGCGATTGTAAAGATTCTCTGTGACACCACCCGTTGCGAGGATGCTTTGCAAGTATTTTTGGCAAAATATCGGTCATTACTAGGTACCGATGGTAAATCACCTGCAGAGAAGCTACATGGACCGTTGTCGTCCGACAATACCTATGCAAAGTGAAATGGGTTAAGACAGTCATCTTGAATTTGTTGAGAAGGAGGATGTATAAGGTCGAAACTGAACATGGAATTATTTGGCGTCGTCATCAAAACCAAATTCGAAAATGAGAAGTTTTCGAAAATCAACAACCCATTTCAGGATTTCAGGCAAGTAAACAATTAACTTTGACTAATCCCATTTCTTATTCCAATCCACACGATTCACAACCAATTAAGATGAATCAATAAGCAGAAAATAATCCATCGCTTGAAGCACCACTTTCATCATCATTGTCCTTGGAAGTTTCCATCTGTGTCTACCATTATTATACTTGACCTTTAAAGAACATTCCTTTTCCGCTGGCAGCCATCTGCCACTTGCTTTTGGATTCTCTCAGCGGACATTTCGTCTTAACACCACTCATCGCATTCCAATCGATATGTATATATTTTAATTAGTTTGTCTTGATATTGTTAATTATTAATAAAATTTTGAATTAGTTAAGCTCACATCTGTATTACAACCCGTTGACAACACCTAAATATCACAATCTTCTTATATCACGATCAAGAAAACCTCGTCCTGAAGGTGGAGACTATCATTCACCTTTTCTGAACATGCACTGCTCCCTTCGAAGGAAGAAAAATTCATCGCGAAGCGTTCTTAATAATTTAACTAATTTTGGCAGAAGCACCAAGCACAGCTTATCGACAGTCAAGGATTTTGCTGACCAAGTCTTCCTTAAACTCGTCCAATGTCCTGCATGTATTTGTATGGAATAACCATTTCTACGAAGGAAAATATTTCTAAAAGCTGCAGAAATTGTTGTAAGAAATACTCAATCGCTCCGTAATCGGTGAGCATCGAGCATGAGCCATATTTGATTAGATGGCACACAATTCGATGAGTCTACCTAGGAATGTCCCTCGAGAACACTCGAAAAAGTGTTATTTCTTTGGAATAGAGTGTCGGCGATGTAGTGTCCAATTCATCCGAACCTCCTGGAATCGAACCAAGTATGATCTGGTATTCCTTAACCAAATTGTTGAGAAATGCGCGGATTTAATGTCCTAATTACTCTCGAATTTACGAGTACTTATTGTAATATTCGACGTGGGTATTGGATTCATGTTGAGCAAAGCAGTAGATTGATGGATAGTGGAGAAATCATCTTCGAAAAAGGTACACTATTAGATAGACTATTAGATAGACTGATAGACTGCATGCAGAGGTCTATGGCAATAGATTTACTGAGACAGATTTCGAGTTTTTCATTTGTAATCAGAAAAATATTGAAGTCACTTTCAGTTAATTGAGCGTCGGTTATTTAGGAGGTCGCGAGTTCAAAGTTAATTATAATCTGCATGTCGCAAAAGTTTAAATGCAGCAAATGAACAAAATTTCGGGATCCGCTGCTGGAGAGTTTCTTGAAACGCCATTGATGCTAATGGTGATTTTTTTGCTGTTTGGTTTTTCAGTGTTCTTTTTGACAGCTCACGCGCGATTCGTGACATGTTTCAAAGTCAAACATGCCCAGTTAGCAATGACATTTCTCCATGTAAACGCTGCTCTGTGAAAAATGTTTTTGGCGCATTTCGACTATTTACCGGTCGTCAGCAATAAAGCAATACAAGCCATAGTGACATAATTTTGCACCAATTTCATGCTATTGGACATCAAGCCACCTACCAGTTTGCGTAGAGTGCGTACAGAGGAAAATACATATTGCTGCTGTATTCAGTAATAATAAGGACTGTGATTTGTCCATTCGTCGCCCTTTGCAGCAATTGGGATTGTGTTACTCGAACGCATGGTAAATTGTACACAAGGATCTTGGTCTAAAACCTTACAAAGTACACCTGTCGAACACCACCAAAAAGACCTGTCGAATATTTAGTGAATGGGCCTTAGAAAAGCTGGGGGAAGATTCCCTTTTTTTGTCAAAAAATTGTCTTCAGCGACGAAGCTCATTTATGGGTGAATGGGTATGTTAATAAATAAACCTGCCGTATTTGATCCGATGAATAACCTTAAGCAATACAAGAGCTGCCAGCACCCGGAAAAATGCAATTCATTGGCCCGTATTTTTTCAATCATTAAAAAGGTTAATAGAAAGCATTGATTTATCAACTCCAATAAAACTTGTATACACTTTTGCAATTTCTCTGTTTTTTTTTATTTTTTTTTTTTTTGGCTTTGCTTTGTTGTAGGAAGTTGACGTTAGTCTGCCTTTCCAGTACAGGCCACCAAAAGGCCAAATTATTATTTTGTAACCCTAGTGCATGACTTTGTGTTATAGACCCCACCAACAGCACCCCATCTCAATTTACTGTTCAGGATGAAGCCTAGAAACCTGATATTCCTCGGGAATCTCAGATGGGTGCTGTTTAACTTGGGTGGGACGATGCATGTTATTTTGATTTTTCTTGTGAAGAGAACCTGTTCTGCTAAGAGGGTAGGTTTTTGCCCGACACATAATGACGTCATTTGCGTAAGCTACCAGACCTGAATACTAGTTTCAATTATAGAGGAACAAGTACCCCTTCCCCCCCCCCCGGGTGTTCCCCTACGAGGTTATTTTCTAGTAGAGCAGCGATTAAAGGTTTTGTTAAGATTGAAGTGGGTTAGACGTAGTTAATGATCGAGAAAGTGTTAACATTCAAGAATACTCCTTCGGTATCAAAGACCCCCACCAATATATATGGTTAGTCCTTGAAAGTGAGTGACTTTAAAATTCTTCTTAAAAGAGAATATGCGGCCTCAACCAATTTACTTTTCTGGTAGGCATTCTGACAATTCGACAGTCTTCCATGATTGAGAGTGCATTGGATGTTACTGCGAGGATCGAGAGTTAAACAGATTCTCAGAATCCATAAAAGCGTTCTGCAGTTGTGCACTTTGGGTGTGAGGGTGAATTCTTTCAAAGATATTTAATGTGGGTTATTGAAATGCAACCAAGGCAGTGAGAGTACGCTCTTCTTCGGGGTCCACACAGGGGCCATCCGGATGCTGAAGAACGAACGAAACCTAAGATGGGTTGAAGGTAACTTGCCATAGTACGCGTATTGCGCTGTTGAGCCTTTCGCAGAAACTACGCCAGCCTTCCTTACTTCTTATTTCTTTGGTATACCATTACGGAAGATTTGTACAATAGATTTCCCAGTTACGTTTTGACCTAGATTGTTTGCCATAGTTTAATTCTTCGTACTCTTCCAGTACAATTCTAGGAAACTGTGGTACACCACTGCGGAAGCTTAGGTACTAGGTACTAGTTATTCAAAGATTGACTCAACTCCAGGTTTAGTGTTCTATAATTCGTGTAAGTTTTCGTCGCAACCCAGCAGAATTTCCTCATGGTGCCAGTTGAAAAATCAAAAATGCCTGAGCGACACAGATTCATGTTGACCATGGGACAGGTACCCAGACTCAAACTATTCCTTTTTGCCATCCTGGATATAAGCAACATTATTACGAAGTATTATGTGCTATATTAAGGGAATATAGGTAGATTTAATCCTTATAATAGTAGGTTTCACACATGAGTCTATTGGAGTACACCAGGGCAGAGTTCAAACTCCCCGCCTTTTTCACCCTTCGGAACGCATCGCTGAATGCGTCTTCAAAGAATCTAGTTCAAGTAATATCAGGTAGAATATTGCATTACCCAATGGCATATTTTTAACTTTACCGACAAGGCGACAATATGTTATAATGATGAGATAATCAAGGAATATTTTCAATTTTTCTGTGAAACAAAAGCAAGTTACCAAATAATCCTTTTGTGTCAAATAAAAATGATAAATGGGCTTTTTCAAAAGAGATGAACTTTGGAATATGTGGCTTTATTTCAAATTTATATTTACCAACTACAATATTTCTTTATTTTTTTCATTTTAACCATCCGAGATAAAAAAATACAAATGAAACAAATTTATCTGCTGAAGTATAAATACACATTTATATTTTCACGGAAAAATACAAAAAAAAAAAAAAAAATAAAATAATAATAAAAAATAATGGAAAAATTGTTCACGTGAACAAAGCGTGTACAGAGCCACTTGATTAGAACTATTTGTTTACGTATGTATCCGCATGTGGTGATTTCTGTTAAATGAAGCATCTTACGATCCTCACCAGCTATCTGGTGATTGTACTCTACTGTACTATTTTAATTGCGACTAGGGTAGAAAGTAAAAAAAAAAAAAAAAGAAATTAAACACAAAATGACGATCAACTCGTTTGCAATAGATTGCGGACCAATATACAATCTATCTGCGCAAAGGAAACAAATTCCGTGACAGCAGATACGAGTACGAATAAAATTTTGTTTGCTGAATTTAATCTGAAAACAACTTTAATTTCTGTTCAATGGCGTTTCCGATTTAACGAATTTTTGGATTTGCCATTTATATTGGCAGAGAAAGATAAATTTTTGTTATTCACTTTTATATGGAAACCAAAAAAAAAAAAAAAAACTCTTACCCTGGTGGGGTCGATTACCTTGGAATCCACCAAAAAAACCGAAGAAAACAATTAATATCTTCAGATGAGTCTATTTACATTGGCCTTGTGAACACTTTTACATGGATAGTAGCAATTTCAGCAGTTTTCCCCAGTAGTAAAAAATACGAGGAATCACAGCTTAGCAGTGTGAATGGATAATTCTAATAAACCCACAAGAAAATTTCCTCTATCACTTTTTGGCTTTCAGCTTAGCCACAATCAATTACACTTTTTGCCTTCTTGATAACCCAGCCTGTGACCTAAAGAATATTGTCGCTAATTTATATTATTAACCATCCTATGTGCGAATGCACGAGTATGGCACTCGAATGGTCCGCGAACTTGAGTCCAGAGGTTTATCAAATTATTTATTATTTTTATTAGCTAATAAGCATACTTTCAATGGGAGGGGATTAGTTTGTTGTAAATCTAAAAATAATTTCGATTATTCTAAAAATACGTTCATTGTTAATTTTTAGATACATTCAAAAGATTGATGTTTCAGAAATGAGATTTCGCGGACAAGATTTAAAATGAGGGCGAGTAGACGATTTAGTCATCATTCATTCGCGTCTTTTTGAAAAGTTCATTTGTCACCTCAGGTACAAACTTTGTTCGTTCTTCTTCACAATTCGTATGAATATGTATCAAAATTATAAGACACTTTGAATCAAGTTTGCTTGTACCGGCATAGTAGGTTTTGTTATATTGTAATACTTACATAACATAAAGTGGAGCTACAGTCCGTGATGGACCTGGGCTTCAACCAATTAGCGTCTGTAGCCAGCTCGACATTTAGCTAGCTGTCTCCAGTCTCACACGTTTTTGGTTGTGGTCCACTTCTTTTAGGTTATTCAATAAGTTCTGCCGTTTTTTTCTTGGAAGTAGTGTTAATCGTTTCAGAAAATCTCTGTGTATACCGCTATGAAATTTTTGTTGTTTATTCCAATAGAAAGGATTATCCTTTACATTGTTACGAAAATTTGTTTTGATCGGCCGTCTTTTAAGTGCTCAATATATATTTTTTTTTTTTAAATGGAGGATAAGGAAGTGCATTTTCGGTGTATTTTACTTTTTTTTAAACCAAGAAAAGGAGATTTACAGCGTCTTGGACATTCGCCTATAAACGATGACACTTGTCAGCGTTGTTTTACATGCTTTCGTTCAAGAAATACAGACATTGCTGATGCTGTTCGCTCTGGACGTCCACCCACCACAAACGACGATCAATTCTTGGCTGCAGTTAGCGATGACAGGCATTTGACTATACGGAAGATCGCCTTGCAATTTAACGTTTTGCAGAGACTGAAATGTCGAAAAAGGTAGATGTATAGGTTCTTCACTCAGTGAAAGAAACATTATGAATCACATAATGGTCTGTTTTTTTTTATAATCCGCGCGCGCACCAAGGGGATATGAATACCCTTTTACTGGATTTTCACCTGAGCGCGGGCGGGTGTTGTAGTAGTTTTGAAACTCGGGTGTTAGGTTTCGATATTTTTCCAGAGGTGGTTGTCAAACTGGAGCCAGTGCATCTTCAACCAGTGGGTCTTAGTACGTGTTAGTTGTTAGTTCGTTACATTGACAGTGTTATGCCTTCATGTCAGAGTTGACACCGACGGGGTTTACATATAACTACATACAAATTCCATGAAAAGATTTTTTCAGAGAATTGCCTCGCACGGGATTCGAACCCGCGACCCTCTGCTTGAGGAGTCTATTCATATACCACTACACCACGGCCACATTTGTGAGTTTTCTTCGGATAGTACTCGCTTAAGACTTTCCTGAAAAGATTGGTTAGGGGAGACGAAGAATGGGTGGTTTACAAAAACATTCGGCGTAAGAATTTATGGCCCGCTCCTGAGGAAACACCGCAATTGGTCATTAAACACGGTTTGGATCCCAAAAAGATAATGTTGAACATTTGGTGGAACTGACAAAATGTCCTTTACTTCGAGTTGGCGAACAGAAAGTGCGTTGTTCTCCATCATGACAATGCTAGACCACACACAACTTAAGTGTGATGAATTAAATTTAATCTTTTATAGCAAAATTGTGTGCTTAACTTTAACCCTCAGACAACCGCAGAGCTAATTGAACAACTCAATATTTGCGCACGCCACTTAAGTCGCGCTCTTCCTCTAGTGCGCTGACCCTCGGGTGCAGATTGGAAGACTTTTCGAACCGGAGCATTGGTGTTCATCTGTTCTACATGGTCCAACCAACTCAGTCGTAGAACCTTTACTCTTCTGACTAAGTCACTGTCACTATACAGCCCGTATAGTTCGTGGTTGTATCTCCTCCTCCACTCACCGTCTATGCAGATGGGATTCAAAGGTTCTCAAAGCTCCCAAGAGCATCTTTATCCATTTTGATAAAGTCCATGCTTCTGTGCAATGAAGCAGCGCTGGGATTATTAAGGTCTTATATAGGGTCACTCTTATTGTTCGGGAAAGGGCTTTCCTAGTCAATTGGCTTCTTATTCTTAGCTCAAAGAAGCAGCGATCGGCAATAGTTATTTTTCATTGAATCTCAGCCTTGGTGTCGTTGTCTGAATTGATAGTGGAGTCTAAAATCCTTGGTAAACAAAGTCCTTTACTACCTTAAAGTTCGAGGGTGACGTTCTGTCCGAGATGTCCACGTTGGGTGTCCTTTTTTGTGCACAGCATATACTTGGTCTTGCGCTTATTGACTATTAAACCCATCTTCGCTGCTCCCACCTTAATACTCCCGAAACCCCCATTAAAATCACGCTGCTTTCTTCCGAGTATGTCAATATCTTCGGTATATGCGAGTAATTGGACGAACTTTTGAAAGATTGTGCTTCTTGTGTTGGCGCGTGAGCTCTGCACTACTCTTTTAAGAATAATGTTAAAGAAATCGCATGACAGCGCATCGGCTTGTCTAAATCCTTTTATGACATTAAAGGTATCGGTGAGTTAATAACTGACTCTGGGGGGGGATGTCAAAGTTAGACATTGCTCTGTATTGCTCGTTTCTATACAGGCGCCCTTAAAATCGATAGGTGATGTGTATCGATTTGGAACTCAAGAGTTTTTCCAAGATCTGCCGAAGTGTAAATATTTGGTCGATATGGACCAATCAGGTTGTTGACGAACGGCTTCAGGCGTTGGCGCAGTTGCCTCTGAAGTTGGCACAGTTCAGAAAAAGGTCTCCTTTCTTGAGGATCAGACAGCAGCTTTGATGGATTTAAGATTAGATATGTTTAACTTCAGTTCATCCAGGTCGGGTGGATGGAATTGTTGGTCTACATAGTCCAGGTTGAGAGGTTAATTCTGCCTGACAGCGGTATTTGATCCGTCATCGACGTTATACAGTCTAAGAAATGTTCCTTCCAAATCCTCAGCATCAACTGCGTCTCTATTACTATGTATCCGTGTTCGTCAGTCTCCCGCCTGTCACGGGGTTTGTGTCTGTGGAATGTTTTTTTTACCTTTTTACCTTCAAATGGTAAAACCTTCAAATATCGTTCCTGGGGTAGTATCTCTCAATTTCCCCGACCACACGTTTCTCATATTTGTTCTTTTTCCTCCTGAGAAGCCAGTATTTGTCTCTCCTTTTCTGCTCCTTGAGCTCGTCAACAGCTTTATACAGCGCCACTTTGTATGTCTCTTGTTTAGCTGCCGTCGACAAATCAGGGGTCTCGTTGTGGTGACCGAGTGAAACCCAGCACATCAGAGACGTCATATCCGATGGCTTTGTGGCTGCTTTGCCACTGCTCTTCAATACTTGATGTTTGCAGCCTAGGAATACCTCAGAGATTAAGGGAGATCCGATCAGAAAATGAATTGACGATCTTTTGCGATTATAGCCGTGCAATACCAAACTTCCTCACAGTATTAAGTTGCCTTTTTGACACAGTTCCGGCCGCGATGTCCTTTTCATGAAAACTCTGACGACGTGTTTAGAGTCGTGGATGGCAACATTTTCATTTTTGATGTTTTTTATCTGTAAATGAAGCAATCGAATTATTTACTTTTAATATCTCGATAATACATCATTCATCCCGTTACAATTGTACCGCATTCTCAATATGCGCCGATCATGCGCTTTTCATTTTCTGTTAGTAAAATTTTTTTTAATTTTTTATTTTTATATATATGTAGGCTCAAAATGTTTGTACACAGCGCGAGCGAAGGAAAGCTGCACATGGCGTTTTGTTTAAAATTGCCAAGCATTTCCAAAAAAAGAATGTATCTGTTCTATCTTGCAGGTCGCTTTTTGAGCGCCTTAGAATGGAAATGTGAAGAAAGTAAATTTTTTTAAGTGTCTTATAAGTTTGTTACGCAGTTTAGTAGCTAACGACTCAGGAATTGTGTTTTAGGCTTCTAAAGCCGGTATTGGAATAGTTCAAGACTTTCATTTTCTTTACGAAAGCAACAGGATGAAAGTTTAGAATGATCGGATACAGTTCAAGACTAGTTCGTACACCTACGATCCAGAAACAGGCTAACAATTAGAGCATATAAAACCATAGGCGCTACGTTATGATGAGGAAATTTTTTAAGTAGTCAGAGTAGTGCTCTCATTTAAGTAAGCAGCGACCTCCTCTGATCTATTTCGACACACTTGGAACCGCGATGATTTATGAATTTTTGACATCTATTACTTTTAGGGAAACACAATTATAGTATAGGTATATAATTATTTTCGTGCAGTTTTTTTTTTTCAAAATTTGAACGTTTATTTAAGAAAAACATGTACAATAGTATTATTCAAAGTATTACCCATCTGAAGCTATGACTTTTTCCCATCTTTCTGGAAATTTGTGGATCCCATCCCAAAAGAACTGCGACGGCTTGGCAGCCAAGAATGAATCAAGCCAATTTTTGATATTCTGCTGTGATGTGAACCGTATTTCAGTGAGAGCGTTCTGCATCGAAGGTCAGAAGGGGCAAGGTCTGGGCTATAAGGCGGGTGGGGTAAGACTTCCCATTCACTGTTTTCCAAATAGTTCTTAACCGGAATAGCAACGTGGGGCCGAGCGTTGTCATGATGGAAAATATTGCCACGTGTCTGGTCGCATAATCCGGGCTTTTTTCGGCTACTGCTCTCTTCCAACGGATTAATTGTGTTCGGTAGCGTTGTCTATTGATGGTTTCACCCAGTTTTAGCAGCTCATAACACAGCACACCCATATGATCTTTGCTGTTGATTTGGCTGGTTGGCCGGATTTCACATATGATTTTTTGCGCTTGGGGTTGTCGTAATAGATTCATTACGCCAGTAACAATCCGATGTAAAAAAGACTTCCTTTTGTGGCGTTCCAGCAGCATTTCGGACATGCAAAACCGCCTTTCGACGTCTCTCGTCGTGAGTTCATGTGGAACCCAATTTCCTTGGTTTTGAACGTTTTCAAATTGCTGCTTGAATGACACCCAAAGATTCTGCGAGCTCTTTTTGTGTTTGGCAACTATCTTCATACAGTAATGCTTCCAGTTCTTCATCTTCAAACTTTTTTGGCTGCCCAGGACGTTCATCGTCTTCCAAGCCAAAATCACCACTTTTAAATTGTGCAAACCACTTTTGGCACGTTCGCTCAGCTAGCGCATGTTCACCATAAACTTCCACCAAAATACGATGACTTTCGGCAGCAGTTTTCCTCATATTAAAGTAATGAAGAAGAGCTCCCCGCAAAAACACTTTTTCAGGCACAAAGTTCGACATATTTGAGTGAAAAAAAAATATTTTTGTTTACGCTTCAAACGAATGACATATACTGAAATGACGTACAATGACAGTAGCTTTCCAACGCATGTTCCATAATACAAGTTACGCCATCTCTTACCAAACCGCACAAATGTATTTATAGACCTTTTATAATTTATTTTTATTTTTGTTTAATAATTTCGTGTCGACTGTAACTTAGTCCTGTTTTTGTCCTTGATATAGGACAAAAAAAAAACGGAATAACCACAGTGTGGCGCTTCCATTGTTCCGATTTCAGTTCTGTTTTTTCTGTTTTTTTTTTTTTTTTTTTTTTTGTTAATTTGGTACATCTGTTGTTGACATTCCCTCTAAATCTTAGCGTCATAGCTTGACATTTGTAAAAGTTACGTAGCCGAGAGTATATCTATCTCTGTGTTTTGGCGATTTTTTACAATTTTAGAAATAAATTTAAATTTGCAACAACGAACTTTTATTAAATTTTGCGTAAGAAACGGATTTAATGGTGCGCGAACGTTTGAAATGTTGGAAAAGTGTTTCGGCAACGATTCTCTAAAGAAAACGTTCATTTACTAGTAGCACGAGCGGTTCAAAAGTGGTCGTGAGTCAATCGAAGATAATAAGAGCAGTGGCAGACCATCGACATTGAAAACCGACGAAAACATTGATGAAGTAAATGAAATGTTGGTCGATAACCGTAAATTAACCATCAGAGAGATAGCTGAGGACTTGAACATTGCCTATGTATCCTTCCAAGACATTCTGGTTAATGATTTGGGTTTCCGTCGTGAAGCAGCAAAGTTGGTGCCAAAAGACCACAATTTCATGCAAAAAAGAGATCGTGTTGACGTCGCAAAAGAGACGATTTGCGAGGGTGAATCCAATCTCAAATCCCCAAGGATCATTACTGGGGATTATGAGTACGACACGCAATCCAGACATCAGACGAGTGAATGGCGTTCACCAAATGAGCCGAGACCAAAAATGTCATTTTCAGTCAAAAAAGAAGGCAATGCTCACAGTTTTCATAGATTACAACGATATAGTGTATCATGAATTTTTGCCAGAAAGCCAGACAGTAAACAAATAGTATTATTTGGGCGTTATGAGACGTTTGCGTGAATCAATTCGCCGAAAGAGACCGGAATTGTGGGCAGAAAACTCGTGAATTTTGCACCATGATAACACACCGTCGCACAGTGCCATCATTATTCGTAATTTTTTGACGAAAAATGCAACAAATATCCTCCAACAGCCACCAAATTCACCTGATTTGACTCCCTGTGACTTCTTTCTGTTCAATCGAGTTAAAAAAAAACCACTACGGGGAACGCGTTTCACGAGCCGAGAGGAAGTAATGGAAAAATCGCAGGAAGCACTGATGGACATACCGAAACCCGAATATAAAAAATGTTTGAAGAAGGGACGTAAGTGCAATGGCTCTGTAGAAGGGGAAAGAAGAAGATTCTCCTTTTCTACAGACAGGTTGGACAAATACTGTTTTCCCTCTGCTCGAAAAGAGTGCTTAAGAGTAGGATTGAAGAAAAAGCCTACTCAGTAGTTTTGCCAGCGTGGAAGAACACCTCTTCAGAAGAAGAAGGGATATAACATCTGAAGCAGCGGATTTCTGAATGTTAAGATCTTTCAGTACTCTTGCTAGTATATGAGTGCGAAAGTGGAATTCGTCCCATTGAAGGTTCGACGCACTCAAGTAGGGGTGGATACAAGCCACAATATGAAAGCGTTTAGCTAGCCGCAAACTGTGCAGCAAACAGACTGGTCTTGTCAAAAGAGCTGACAGCGGGAACGTCATTATAAATAAGCGTTGAGATGGAGGATGAGGTAGAATTTATAACACCAACTATTCTTATTACGCCTGGAACACTGTAGTGTGATTTGTCTCAGTTTTTGAAATTTCTTACGCTTATGAAAGACGTTTCAGTCATTTTTGGCTCGTTTGAGTCGTTATCGAGGAAACATAACGACCAGTTAAAATTTCTAAAGGAGAAAATTGCCTTTCTTATATTGTCGTACGGCTATTTTTGGAAGTTTCTCTCTAACTGTGTGGTCGATGTACGAGAAATTAGCTGATATGACACAATGATCCGACAAGCCTAGAGAGGAAAGCACATCAACGGTGGACTTATCAAGTTGAGAAGTCAAAAGCAAGTCTAGTATTCGCGAAGGATCATTTCTTCGCAGCGAAGATCTCAACACACCGTTTCTCGGGTGTTGTCTATCCAGAATGTCGAAGCCACCCAAAATTGTGATACAATTCTTTGAATAGGGTTAGACAACGCATCAAACTCATTAAAGGTCAAACTGCTGTCCAGTTTGGGGTTTCTGGACACAAAGTAGTGGAAAATTTTGTTGTGGAGATGGTATTTTACCCACAGGAAATTGAATTCAAAATTGAAACAAAGATTACATTGTGGTGGAGTTTGGTAAGCTACATGCCTATGCGCGTAAACGACGAGACTGCGGTGAGAGAAGAATAATGGCACTAGCTCATAGCCGCAAATGGTAGTAGACTGGCTTCCAAAACGAAAGGTTCGGTGTTGGAAACCCAACCGCTCCAGAAAGACACTTTCCAAAAAACTTAACACAGGTTGAGGCATTATAAGTGTATTCATAGCCACTTGAGTGTTACACTTAAGAACTTTCTTCTTAAAAAATAAAAATGAAATTTTGCTTCAGATCTGTGTGATCCAAGAGGTGTGGACGGGGATCTACCTATATTTCACCACAGACGTAAAGGCACGCAGAGATGATTACATCTTAGCCCGCTCATATTTGCTTTGTCATGTACATACGTTGGTTTTGAATGTTTGCACATTCAAATGAATAGGAAATACAGAGCTCTGCAGAGCATTCGATAAACAATTTGTATGGCTTAGGAAAGAATGCTTCAGGAATTTATGGCCATAATACCCGGCAAAAGATTTGAATGGAATGCTACTCGCAATTTGAAGAACTAGTAGTGAAAAGTGAAATTAGCGATAGAATAATGTAAGTCAAGTCGCATTACGTCGATGTTGGAAGGTATTAGTTGAGTGGGCAATGTAGACGTTACTTATCAGTTTGATTTCGAACCCTATCTATCAAGGGCAGAGGAGTTATGTGTACACCAGTAAAAGGTGGATAAATGACTTATTACTGAGGCCAAATCAGAAGCGGTACAATATTTGACGACTTCGAATATGTGATTATTGTTTTTCCGCTTCGATGATAATGGCTAAGTGTTTAAATTTTTCTTAAACGACAGCAGAGAATAGTGCCTTTTGGTGGAATTAAATTACAATCGGTTAGAGATTGCTCCCTAATGAGCTGTACTATTAATATGGCCGAATATTAAAAGGAGAGAGAATTGTCATCAGCAAATAAGTTTACTGGATTAATAGTAACAACAATGAAAATTAAAAAGACCGTCGTAGACAGAACGGAATCCTGGGACACCCCAGCATTTATTTTGTGGATAATAAGATTGTCCAATACAATTTGAAATGAACGTTCCGAGAGATGATTTCTAATCCATTGAAGAAGACATGCATTGACACCAAATGCTTGCATCCCATAAAGTGACCGCTTAATTTATTGCTATGAAAATCACGCTACGAAGTTTTCGTCTCTCGAAAAATTTTAAATGAGCTGACATTTTGTCGGCGTTCCCATGATCTTGGAAAGAAGGGATTTAAGGGCAATCAGCCTAAAGATCTGTAACAGAGAAGATTTGTTTTAGGGATGGACTGAACAAATGATGGTTTCCATCTACTCAGAACGAATAGTGGGATTGATGAAAAAATTTACGAAATAGTTTTGCAGGCGTTAAAAAGGCAGTCTTTTTAGAAGAAGGTTAAATAAACCAGAGCTACGGATTTGTGTGTATTAAGTTCTGTGAGTACTATTGCTATTGCACGAGTGTGTAGCTTGATACGTCTCGTAGAATCTTCAACATGCTCTAGTGTAGGTAGAGTCATTACCCAATCTGGTGGCGTTGAGCAAATTTACCCCGGACAGAGTGACAACAGCTAGAATATTATTGTATTTATATTTTCAACGAACAGCAAAAAATGTCCAATTTGGGATCTTGTAGGATTTGTTGTTCCAATTTGAAGTTGAATTAAAATTTCACATGTTAAAAACTAGGTTTTCTGTCATTTTTGAATTTGAATTGAGTTTTTCTTTTAGTTTTTGCTCGGTCGGATTGGGCTTGTAAGACCAAAAAAAGAACTCTCAACCTGATAGCCTCCTTAGAGTTTGACTCGTACGGGCTAGTTTAATACTAGATAAGGAGTAAAGGGCAATTTCCCCAAAAAAAAAAAGGGGCTTGTGATTATATTAGAAGCGTTATTGATGCGATACAATTACCAATTAAAATACATAAAAAAGCTGTTAAGTATGTTCCAATTAGATTGTATAGTGAGCTACACTCAAAAGTGATCTTAAGGAATTTTTTGTCTCACTGTGTGGTCAATGTACGAGAAATCAACAGACATGACACAGTTGTCCGACGAGTTTAAATAGAAGAGCATATCGAGGATGAAATTGTCAGTGTGAGAAGTCAAAAGCAATTCCTTTGCGTTGATGGCATAACGCAATCTAAAATATGACTGTAACACGATTCCAATAAGTAGAAACTTTGTATCTATTGTCATTGTAAAAAAATGTTATTGAGAAAGTTGTTGAAGGTGTTACCGTTTTTCTGCTTATGAGCTTTTTTAAGGAGCAGACGATTACCTTTTTAGAAAGGTACCTACACTACGCCACTCAAAGTGTGTTTGAAATCCAGTATGTTCTTTTTTCTTAAGATTTACCGGCAAAATCATGTAAGTTACCCTTCTTTAAACTCGATCCAATGAGATTCGTTAGAAAACGAGTAGGTACATACGTAGATATCGAAGTTGTAATCATTTTCTAAAACATCGCACCGGCTACGATTGCGGTAACACCAGAGCATCTACCCAAAGAAACACGCATAAAACGGGTCTTAACGACCCGTTTCCACTTATGGATTCATAAATAAAATCGCGTCACCATACCCCCTCAACGAAACCAGATCGCAAAATACATACATAATACATGGGCTGAAAAGTCAGTGCCGTTTCTTGCATTAAATCCAGTTAGTACCAACCTTCAAAAGATAAGTGTATAAATTTGATAGCTGTCAGACGATTAGCTCTCAAGATATAGCGTTGTGAGTGAAGCAACTTTTGTTATTGTGAAAAAAATGAACAAATCATTCGCAAGTGGAGTGAAAAATTTAAAAGTGGTCATACAAAAACTCAACAGTCGGCTGACAAGGTTATGCCATCCGTATTTTGGGATACACATGGAATAATTTTCATCGACTATCTATAAAAGGGACAGACTATCAACAGCGACTATAACATTGCGTTGTTGGAGCGTTTGAAGTACGAAATAGCAGAAAAACGGCCGCATTTGAAGAAAAAAAAGTGCTGTTTCATCAAGACAATGCACCGTGTCACAAGATGAAAACGATGGCAAAATTGAATGAATTCGGCTACGAATTGTTTCCTCACCCACCGTATTCTCTAGATTTGGCCCTCCGCGACTGTTTCCTGTTTGCAGACCTCAAAAGAATGCTCGCCGGAAAGAGATTTAAGACCGATGAAGAAGTAATCGCCGAAACAGAGGCCTATTTTGAGGCTAAGCCGAAATCATACTACAAAACTGGTATCGAAATCGTTTTAATCAGTGTATCGCCCTCGAAGGCAACTATATTGATAAATAAAGTTGAATTTTGCAAAAATTTTATGTTTTTCTATAAAACGGCACTGACTTTTCAGCCCATGTGTTATGTATTTGCCTTTCTTTTCATTTGTCCCCGCTTGTCTTGTCTACTAACAAAAATCGTCAAATTTAATTGTCAACAAGTCTATCCATCGGCGGGCGTTATTACCCTAAACAAATTCCCCCAGTGTACCAGCCAGAAGCGGATAATCTTGTAGCACTCAAACAACAAAATGAAATTATAAAAAAAAAAAACAATAATACTACATAGTAATAATAATAAAAAAAAAATTAATTAAACAAACAAGCAGCGCGGCAAAAACCACACATAATGAAATAGGTGGGCCTGTGCGAATAAATTTCCTACTCATGAGTTGCACACAGATCTGTACATACTACACCATGGCATATACTTTCGTTTGCGTTGGAATTGATCACGTTTGCCGAACGTGATAGGGGCGTGCCAGTACAAAAAAATCACGGCATTCAAGGAAAACAAAACGTGTTCTATGGGCAGATGAAGAGAAATAAAAATTCACATTCGTGGAACTTGTGGTTGTACGTCGCGTCGTTGGGACAGCGACGCCGGGGAAATTAGGTGCGCAAACAACTTTATACCTAGCAGATTGTTGTTAGTTGTTCTTATTTGCATTTTGTGGTTTTCCCGCCAAGTCTGTCAATGTTTTTATTTTATTTTCGATGCTTTTTGTCAACGTGCACTTTATTTTTACCCATTTCAATGAATAAGACAGGGTCGACAGGGTGTTTCGAAACATTACAATTTCGATTTAATTCTTCTGCGCTTCCGACGTTACAAATATAAATATCGTTCACCTTTTGAATAAATTTGCCCGTGTTTTGTATGTTATTCCAATTTTTCATCAGGAACATGCTCCATGACAACAGTGACAACTAACATAGGACACTCTCTTCCCAGTTAATCTAAATAGAATTAGTTCACAAGCAGCTCCTATTAAACAAGTTGCTAGTAAGCTGAATAACACAACACGCCGTAGCTGGTATATTTCGTCGGTTGTGGTGACGTATGAGGCCATAAACATGCTGCTCCTTCCTTTGACGGTTCAAGTCGCCTTACACCGATTGGATATATCCTGGTATATTACAAAATTGTATATACCAATCTGCTGGTAACTCTGAGCAGGATCTTCGCTGTCACTGAAATACATATCGAAACTCTGGTAAATAATGACTGTAGCCAGCCAGAAAATCGGACAAGAGGACAATACGCTCGCCAACAGCTTCAGTCTGACTTCCTTTATGTTGAAGGGCATGGAATGAATGGTCGAGTTCGCTGTGCCTTAGACGTAATCGACGATCGATCCACCAGAAATGGGCTTTCAGACAATCCTCCCAAAACTGATGTTGTTCTCTTTACGAGAAGCTGGAAGCTGTCTGGTTTGACTCATCTAGTGCTTAAAGGCATCACCATCAAATTCTCCAAAGAAGCTAAGTATGTGGGTTTCATTCCGGATAACAAACATCTTTGAACTAAACTTTTTACGTTGAAAGTTTCTAAGGCGCTATCGGCCTTCAAGGCCCCCTGCAAAGGCAAGACATGGGGCATGTCATCGAGAAATGTCCTCTGGATTAACACGGATATGATAAGGTCAATTATATTTATGTGTCGGTTGTGGAATAAGTTTTCACGAAAATACGTCATGGCTGCACTCTCAAAGCCATCTTCCGTTTAAAAAGAAATGCATGTTGACTCTTTTCAATCTGATCTTATGGACATGCCGTCTGGTGCGCACACAAATGACCCCAAAACTGATTAAGGATGCGGCGCTCATGTCTTTCTGGAAGACGACAATACGAGAATTATATTTCACTTCTAAAAGGAATGAAAACTTGAGTCTGTCTTTCAAGCGGAGATATGCATATGGGAACGAAATATATTGTGAAGAATCGATGGAGGGAATAAAGCATTTGGGCTTAGAGCCTTGCTAAACCTTATTACGACTTCCAAGCTAGAATTTGTCTAGATCCAAGGTCACAATTGGATAACTAGAAATGAACTTGCTAGGCAAAGCTTATAGCAGACTTTTTTAGAACCCAAACCTTCCATTGACAGTTGATTTTCGCATTAGCAGAACTTCAGATGGTTGGAATCGCCAGATTGCCGGCACACCATTCTAATGCTTCCCGACTTTTCTAAGAGATCAACATCTTAACTGCTGTCCCTGAGTAGAAAATACTGTTGGCTATTTACTGGTTTCTGACGTGTTACTAACCACTTAAATGTGCTGGGCATAAGTGATACAATATCCTGCGACGTTTGACTTGAAACTGAAGACGTTTACCTCTGTGAATGTCCGGTTTATGATCGCATCAGGCTGCACGTACTCGGTATTGACGTGTTGGATGCTGGTACTGTGGGCACTTTATAACTGAAGCGTTTAATAGTCTTCTTCAAAAAGACTGAGATTTTTCATTAAAAGGAACTTAAAAGTAGTACAATGGACTAGTTCTTTATATGAGTGCTTTGTTCCGACAGAAAAAAAAATTTCGCCTCTCTTGAAATCAAAGAGATGGAGAATATTGATGTGAACGTCCGAGCAATTATCAGAGGCCCTTGACTGCTATCACGCAAATATTAGTGCCATCAAGAAAATGCGATGGCATTGGTCGGACATAAGGAGGATGAAAAACTGTGATATACTGGTATGCGATTACTACAGTGATTGCTATATGGAAAGGAAACAGTGCTTATTCGGATACGGATTTTCCATATGCGGTAAACTTAGTCCGACATGTGGAGAGGACCTTATGACATTCCGCATCAAGACCAAACTTACTAACATAAGCCTAATATTAACCCATATCCATACTGAGGAAAAAGGACGACGCCACCAGAGAATGTTTCTACGAGCTCCTCGACAAGACATATATTTAAGCAATATCCGAATAAGACGTTAAGATCATACTAGACGATTTTAACGGCAGGATAGGAAAGCAGCACATCTTTGGCAGGATAGTTGGCAAGTATAGGCCACATGACACCACGTCTGGCAACAGACTAAGGCTTATTGACATTATAGCAAGCACACGGTTTCCTCATTTCAATATACACAGTATCCTAAAATACTAAATCATGTTGATCAGATTACGATCGGCGTATGTAAAGATATGCCTCCAGTATTCTGGGCGTCCGAACCTCCGGGCAGCAAGCGAAACAACAAAGAAGAACTAATGTAAGAAAATATATAACGTAGAAAAGCTGCAATGACAAGCAACCGGCCAAGTCTTCTGCGAACGCTTATCCCGAAATCTATCAACTCCTATGCCACCAGCATTAAGTAGCGAAGTTCTGTGGCAAGTCTGCCAACGTGCCATCACGATGCTCTGGGTTTTACCCGACACACAACATCAACGAATTGGACAGAACATCACAGTCTACAGCCATAATTTTTTCTCTCTGTAATAAATACTGCCAACAACACCTCAGCAGAAATACAACGAAGAATCACACTTGCGAATCGCTGTTTTTTTGGGCTAGGAAGGTACTATCCCGAAAAACTAAGCAGACTCTATATAAGACAGTGATCATCCCAGTTGAAAGTGAATGAAGCGATGCTAAGTAGTTTCGAGACAAAATCTTTGCGTTGACGGACTTTGAAGGAGAAGACTTAATGGCAAACTGTACAGGCTGAACAGAACAATCGACTTAGTCAGAAAACTGCGCACCAGTCGCCAAGATGGCAGGGTTATGTAGAGCAAATTGACACCAATGCTCCGGCCCGCTGAGTCTTCGCGCTGTAGAAAAAAGAGAAAGCACTGCTTTGCCTTGACATATTAGTTTACCATGTCTGACAACTTGTGGCGCTTTCTCGTGTGATAAAACTCCACAATCAGTGCTAACGTTACTTTTTGTGCTAAACCGATTTTAGATGATAATTGAGAAGACAACTTCACTATCAGTCTACGTCTGGGCAAGGTTCATCGTTAATATATGTTAGAATGTAAAACCTCATGACTGTGGCTTGTATTTTCATTTATTTCGACAGTGCTCACATGACACGGCTGTTAATATTTATCTTAAGGCAACCGACTTTGGCATTTGATTGCCGCTTTATACAATTAATACGTATCTGAGGTAACCAGAGGCGCAGTCTCATTGATCGTGCCCACATAGAAATAGTTTTCTTCAATGGTCATTCGTTGAGCACATGTTCTTTGAATGACAATTAGCGTCATTTAGTCATGCCAATTGTCTGCTCGTTGAGGTGTGGGTATAAAGTATAAGCCAGCACCCGCCATTCATTTATTTCCAACGAAAATAGTTGAAACAGTTTTAGTTTTGTGTGCTCGCAAAACGGATAAGTAGATCGCACTAATACCCCCGGATAGTGGGGGTAAATATTGTAAGCGACGCCGCGGCGGCACGAAATGTTGGCGTTGCTGATGATGCAAACATTTTAATTGTTTCGTGTGATTGCGGTTTTAATCTTGAGTGTAATAGGTGTGACATAAGTTACCAATTAATGGAAGTCATTGTGGGAGCATGTGTATTTAGACACATGGCGCAACATGACTACACTTTTTTTCCTCACAGAATACAACAATATTTTCATTTCTTTGGGTATAAAATATAAGTAACCTTAGGTCGTTGTCTAAGGTTTTTAAAAATTTGTAAGTGCAGAAGGTGGACATTATGTAATCTGGGCATATAATTTAAGGGAATAATTCTGGTTTCTATTGATTTCACAATTCCCATCGAGACTTGCGTCTTGCGGAGAAAACCATCAAGGCTATGACCCTTGACTGAGTCATTGTATGAGTACTCTGATGAGAGTTTGATGAAGAACATGGACATGTTTCACGCTTCAAGTTGAAATGTTTTAAAGTTGAACGCAATTTGTCATGTAGTTGTGAGATAAATGGTGTGAGCGAAGGTACAAAATACTAGTGGTCATGATTATGTACAGTAAATGAAGCGCATGTATCAGTATCAACTTTATTAGGAAGTTAACAGAATTCCTGCTTTTGATGGATACGTTCCTTTTAAGTGGCTCTATACAACTATAATACTGACTATCAACGTGAAACTGTCATAGTATTTGGTGGATTTTTTTGAAAAAATTAACGTTATCATAAGCGTATGTGGGCGATAGAAGAAAAATCAGGTAGAGATGCTATATTATGACTCTAAAATCGTTTAAGTTAATACAATACTCTTACACTAACGGTGAGTGCAAGCCGGAGAGTCAAAGAAAATTGTATCCACAGCGTAGTAGTCATCTTCACAAGAGGTTACATCTGTGCCTTATGCCTTACTCATTAAGATGGCTTAACAGATGTAAGGATTGGAGGTCACACTGAGCAAAAAGTCGTTGGTCCGTAACAAGTAAGGTAAATGAGATCCGCATACACAGCTCTAGGTACCCCGTTGTTTGATACCTAGAGACGACCTGCGGCTAATGAACGACATTGTTACAGCAACATGAGGAACACATCCAAAGGTTATTGTGAGCGATCTCAATGCATAGACTTTAAATTGGTACAATAGGACTACGAGTACAACCAGGACCCAGTCCACCCGATCAATGTAGACACTATCAAACTAAGTGACCCAAATAAGAGAAAATGGATGTAAATTAAGTAGTAACTCGGCGTTAAAATGCCTTTGAATGGCGAACTGGTTAATCAGATCCTTGGCCGTAATGGATTCACCATATTAACTGCTGAAACATTTACGATTCACTTTGAGGTAACTACTTCCGTGTGAAACATATTGTATGGTGGTGTTGCGCACCTAGTCGCCAGATGAACGATGTTGCCGTGGTTATTGTGATCAAACATCCAATGGATGATTCTTGTGAAATCCAGAAATTAGTTCTGGATTGGTTTTGTAACCACCAGGTCTAAGAGCTTAGTTCAATCCATCAATATACTGCCCCATTCTCCAGCGACCGGAAAAAAGAAGAAAACAAGAAGGAAAGGAAATTAGAACAATACGCGGTTTCTAAACAATTTAATTGTATACAACGATTTAAGAATAAACAAAAGAATAAGAAGTGCCAAAGGGGTAAATGCAGACAACATACTACGATATCACCTTGAATGTGAACAGCGCCATCTATATTTGAAGAGCAAACTATCCATACAATGGGGAAATAATGGAATCACTTTCACAACTAGTAGCGAATATTCTGGCAAAATGGAATGTAATATGGACAGCTTGCTAGTACAGGCTCTCCAAAAATGGCAGGGAGTATAAAGTGAAATGTGAAAGGTGAAATGTGAATTAAGAGCAGTAATAAAGGTGGTTAAATTGTAAATTGTAGTTATATTGAATAAAGCGATTGTTTTGAAAGGAATAAGTTCTATTATTTGAATCCACACAAACATCTTACATTGGTCTCAGACGTGGGATAGGACTTATTCCATCAAGGGACGAAAACTATTGCAGTTGAACCTCGATCAACTCAAATCAGCGTTGAACCAGATAAATCTCAGAGCCAGTGGAGGAAAGAGCGACGAGGAAGAACAAATGAGTACCGGTAATGACATGTATGCGATGATGCAACCTTTCTTATTGAATATGCACGAACAAAAGAACGGTCTCGAACAAAATCTGGGAGAGCAAAATAACATTCTATAGCAAAAGTTCGAACTAATCAAAGACAAATTTGAGAAAAATTGAGAAGAATATTGACGAAAAATTCGAACGAATGGACAAAATATTGAACAAGTTGCAAAAGAGCACAGAGTGCGAAAACAAAAACTGCGAAAATGTTCTTTAATCGGTCCAAGGAGAAACAAATTGAAGCCTCCCTCGTTCAGGCCTCATGGTCTATGTTACGAAGTAGTTCGAAATGGCTGGGCGATGAGGAGATGTGTTTTTCCCTAGCAAAGGCCTTACACGGTCTTATAGCAGAATTGTTACAAACAATCGACATCGAAAAGCATAAAGACTATATGGCTTCACTACAGGCTATCGAGAAACGGTTTGGAGATAAGCATATGCGGGAGGCTTACAGGTTAAATTGTACAGCAGAGTACAGCAACGCGGAGAAATACTGCAACAGCTTCAAACAGGTGTCAGGAGACTGACATATTTATCAAATCCTACCGCAGGCCAAGAAATAATCGACGAAATGGCAAGGGTGACTGCTGCAGTCAGCAGTAGGGATGGCCGGGAAAAGAACCTTTGCTGTATCACTTGCCTTCGCTCTGCATAATGAGGGTTCCAAGGAACATATTTTGGGAAGTAGCATCTATTGAATGCTCCTGCGCAAGCTAAGTGCCGAGGAACGAACGAACGAACGAACGTCCACTTAAGAGACGTAGAATGCGCTGCCTCCACTACGGTGACAAGCAAATAAACGAGGAAACCGGCAGAAACGACTATATGTTATATAAGTCGGTCAAACTTAGCGAAGCTATCAGTCGGGATGCACCGCGAAGTTAATAGCAGGAGTCGACAGCCTCATGACTATCCAAGTTTCGATAGAAAAACAATGCAATGAAAGTCTGCTGGTAGAAATAGCCAGTGATATGGAAAAATGGAAAGCAACAATAGACACCGGTGCTATGGTCTTTATCATAAGGAAGGATCTGGTGCAGGAATCCAGCAGATACATCTTCCAAACAGCTACGGGAGAAACGTCTAAGGTATATGGTGAAGTCCAAAGTCCGCATAAAAGTCCACCCGGATGGAATAAACCTTCTCTCAAGTTTTTCCGATACCTGACATATGTGAAGAATGCATCATTTGTATAGATTTCATAAAATAACATGCACTTGCAGTAGACTTTGAGACACAAGCCTTAAAATACCGAAACATGGAGATACCTATTGTATACGAAAACACCAAACCGTCGTTGTCTGCCGAAGTCGAGTTCTAGAACCTTTGTCGGAAGAAAGCGTTTGAAAAAAAGTGGAACAAATAAACAACGTGGTTTCTGTAAGTGTCCGTAAATTGCACGAGGGATCGCAAAGAGATAAAACTAAAGGCCAATCTCATGTATGAAGCTGTATAATCCTCTACGTAAAAGGGGCAAATCATCGAGATACCAGCAGGATTGAAAAGGTTCATACAAAGTGATAACCCACGTTAATGACACGTCTACCAGATTTAGTGTGCGTTTCGAGATAAAATTAAGTTGGTCCATGTGAAAAGACTCTACCACTTCAACGGAACGGTGAATGATGAAGCGAACAGTGTGAGGGAGGGAGCAGTGTGACAATACCTTAAATGTGAACAACGCCATCTTTGTTTGAATACAACACACTTATCTAATTGGGAAATAATGAAATCACTTAGACAACATGTCAACTAGTATTCTGTTTTTATTTTTAGTTTAATTTTTACAACATTTAGAACTTTTTTAATAACATTTATCGGGAGGATACTGAATGCAGTTTGTGTGCCTGCATGAGCTATCCTCTATCCTATCCTAACGGATGAGGGCTGCATACCTCACACTTTCTCGAACTGCTGATGTCTGTTCAGTTAATGGTTCAGAAGACATCCCCACGTCCTTGGTCTCTTCCTGCATGGCACACTCCAATGTTTTTAACGGCGGTGATCGCATCAGTACAGAACTTCTTCTGAACTTCTTTCCTGTTTACTTCCAACTCCTGCGTTTTGTACTTTTTTTTTTTTTTTTTGTATTTATATTTGTTTGATTCATAATTGGATCCCACGAGTATGGCAGAAAGGGAAGTCCACCATATCGGAGACCAATGTAATGCGGTTAAGCTACATTACAACCAGAAGGTGCCAGGTATCTTGAAGTCTCCGTTAGCGATGCTGCATAGACTTTATGTCCCCAGCACCATTCAGGCCTTGGTACGGTTCGCTTAACGCCTTGCCTTGGGGACAGGACGTTTATTTATGGGCAGAATTTGGTCGCCCTTTCACAAAAATTTCACTGGGCCTGTGTGTTTTTTCCGCCACATCCTCCTTTTTTGCCTAACCTACAAATCTAAAGATCCGTTCAGCTCACCGCTTGTACGAGTTTTGTAAAATGTAAAGACTTATAATTAACTTAGATAAAAACGGAAGTGGAAATTTTTAAAAAGGTAGCTGGAAGGATGTGTAGCAACGAGAAATGGTTTTTGTTTTTTGGAGAACAGATCGGAGGAAGAATTTCGCTAGCAAATATTATATAGGTACATAGCGCATAGCAGTAAATTTTGTGTTTTTGAAGCGGTATGGGTTGAAAGGAAGTAGAAAAACAATTAAGGGTCTATATTACCCAGCACCTCTAACTATCTATGTCATAATGCTTGAGACTGGACTCTCATTGTAGCCATTGGCTACAAAAACACTAAGTCTACGGATAGGTGTGTTGATAAAGTAAGGTGACTTTATTTTTTTATAAATATTAATGTTGTCCCCTTCAAAGTAATCGCCCTCCGATATAATATATTTGTGCGAACGCTTTTTCCAATCCTCGGAGAAATTTTCATAAGCACTTTTTGGTATAGCTTTGAGCTCTTCCAGCGATACCGGTCTTGGCTCTCCTGGGTGCTTCCATTGGGATGATTGGTCTTTGATTTTTACGTCATAACCATATAGCCATGATTCGTCACCACTTATGACCCTTTTGAGTATGTCAGAATCATCATTGACGTCATTCAAGAGCTCCTGAGCGGTGCTCATGCGAAGATTTTTCTGATTAAAATTAAGAAGTTTCGGGACAAACTTTGCTTACATACGTATCATGCCCAAAACATCCGAAAAAATTGCATGACACTAGTCGACTCATATGCCAACATCCTCCACAACTTGTCTTATGGTAATTAGACGTTTTTCCACAACAATTTTCTTCTAAACTTCGACGTTATCATCTTTTGTTAATGTACTGGGACGTCCAGAGCGAGGTTGGTAATTGACATCTTCTAGGCCATCTTGGAAGAGCTTTTAAAACTTGTAAACATATTTGTTACTTAAAGCAAACCCACCGTATGCCACTGTCAATTTTTCAAGTATTTTACAGCACTTGATTCCAGTTTTTACACAAAATTTGATGCAAAGTCTCTGCTCCATTTCTTCTTACCTTTCTATCTGTCAAAAACAAACTACATATGCTATATACTTCAAACTATGAACATATGTTCGGGACATGTGTACCAACATAGCAAAAATAAAAAATGCCCTCGCAGAGAATACCAAAAACACTTGCACGCGAAGCATTATGATGCAATACTAGTTGGTACAGCAAATATATAGACTACAGAGAGTGAAATAAGACTATATCTGAAGGAAGTGAACGTTGAACCATGGAGGTCGAAGCTATTCTGGCTATTGCAATTCTGACTAGGACAATGTGTGTGTACAGCTTGTACAGCTCGTCATTTTGTAAATTACCGGAATAATTTTCCCTAACAACAAATTTTTCCCATGCTTCCCTGTGCTATGGCGCGAAGGGATGATTAGGATTTTATATAAAAAAACTTTATTCATTTGAAATAGATCTCTGGAAAGTAGTTCCCTTTGTAATCCAATGAAACAGCGATTACTATTCGTTTGATTTCAGCACTGTTGTCATTGTCAGAATTAGTAGTGGAGCTTAAATACAGAGAATCACTAACTACCTCAAAAGATATAGCGATTCATTCTGTCTAAGATGTCTGAAATATTTTTAGAAAGCACGTATTACGTTTTGTAGCCTTCTCCGCATCCGATGTGACTACGGACGTATTATTGACACCACCCTGCATTCTTCTGATTTTGTCAATATCGTCGTGATAAGCGAGCATTTGAATGAATTTCCACATTAAGCATTTGATGTTGGGGTGTGAATTTTGCACATTCTTTGGTAAATGATATTAAAATTTTGCATTTTTTTTAATTCGTATAAAGTATCTAGTTAAGGTCTTCACCTATTCTCCATCGTCTTCATGCATTGCCGACAGCGATACCAAAACGAGGGCTGTTTAATGAGTACCTGGATTTGAAGTATACTATAATACTATAGTATAACCTCTTTTAGCCCACCTGTCAAAAATTGGTGACAATCGAACGCTTAGTTTTGTTTTGACACCCATTTCAAAACATGGTGTTAGTGTTATTTGCGACCAAGGGAAAAGAACAGTACCGCTCCTTAATCCGATACTTGCATTTGAGTGGCAAAACCTGCGAGGAAATCAAGCCCATTCTCGATGGTGTGTATGGGACCCATTCACCTTCCCGTACAACTGTTTACCATTGGTTCGCAGAGTTTCGCCGTGGTCGCATGTCGGTTTTTGACGAACAGCGCCCAGGTGGCCTAAAAACTGTTACTACAGAGGAAACCGTGGCTAAAATCCATGATCTCGCATTTTCGGACCTCCAAGTGAAAATTCTCAATTTGCCTGAGATAGTGGGAATCTCGACTGAACGCGTAAGTCATATCCTGCAAGAGATTTTGGGCATGAGAAAGCTGTGGGTGTCGCGTTTGCTCACACCGGAGAACAAGCGCAATTGTGAGACCACTTCAAAGACTTGTTTGGCCCTGTTTGACCGAAATTCGGAGCAATTTTTGCGAATGATTTCGTGACCGTCGATGAGACATGGTACAATCCAGATAAACAATGGGTTTTACCCGGTGAACGTGCTCCAAAGGAAGCGAAGAACGAGCTTTCGGCTGGAAACGTGATGTGATGCGCGAGGTGTGATCCACGTTGACTATTTGGAGAAGGGAAAAACAATCACAGGAGCATACTAAGTCGATTTATTGGGCCGATTCAACACCGATTTGAAGAAAAAAACACCACATTTTTCGAAGAAAAAACTGCTCTTCCCCCACGATAATGCACCGGCTCACAACGTCGCAGCCGCCACAGCCAAATTGGTCGAATTGCATTACGAATTGCCACCCCATCCTCCGTATTCTCCGGATTTGGCTTCCTATGACCTCTTTTTGTTCCCAAATCTTACAAGATCGCTCATCGGAAAGTAGAGGGGTCGAACGAGGAAGTCATCGCCGCCGTTGAGAAATATTTTGTAGGCCAACAAATGTCGTACTATACGGAGGGATTAAAAAAGTTCCAGCACCGCTGGGAAAAGTGTAGGAAGAGTAGTCGAAGAGGAATTATATAGAAATATAAAATGTCAAAACAGCTCTCGTACGCTTTGGCTCTACTTATCAGAAAGACAAAGGACCAGTGGACCTTTTGCTACGAAAACCGTACTGCCGGTCATTAAGAAGTTTTCGTGTTTTGAGATATTTCATGAGCTGAAGACTTATCGCATTTTTATGACCTTGAAATGTCCCAATGGGTCTGTAGGAAGTGAAAGAAGAAGATTCGCCTTTTTTATGTACAGGCTGGACAAATGCTGTTTTTCATCTGCTCGGAAAGAGTCTTAAAGAGTAGAATTGATGAAAAAGATAACGCAGTGGTTTTATCAGCGAAGAAGAACACCTCTTCAGAAGAAGGGAGGATATACGAGTACCATCTGTACCAGCGAATTTGTATACTTTTAGATCTTTTATTACTCTTACTACTTACTACACATGCGCGAAAGTGGATTGGTCCCATTAAATATTCTACGCATTCAAATGCAGGCGGGGACAAAGCTCAATCTGAAAGTGTTGAGCTGACCGAAAAGTGTGTAGTAAGCAGTTCGGACTTGCCCAAAGAGCTGAAAGCTAGAATGTTAGAATTAGGCAGAATTCCCTATATTTTTGACGAACTGTAGAAGTGGCGGTTCATGCCATGGATGTGGTCCGATCGTTGCCTACATCCAACCTATAAATTTGAGAAAGCGGATAAGATCCTGTATCCCTCTACCCAAGATGGTTGGTTTAGTGCGCGAAGTCTAGCTCTTGCTAGAGCTGGATATTTGCAAAGGAAGTGAAAGAGAGTTTCTTTCTCGTTTGTATTTCCGCAACTGTGGCAGTAAGGGTTGTATGGGATACTTAGTTTGGCCTCATGGTCTCCAATTGGCCAATCCCGACACGTGGATTGCAGAAAATATGAATGTGTTTGTCCTTTAAACGCTCCTAGTTGAATATGGACCCTCGTTGAGCGCGAGGCGTGTAGTGCTGAGACCTTTTTGGCCAGTTAATCCGCACGCTCATTGCCTGTTATGTCACTATACCCTGGGACACAGAGAAGTGTGACCCTGAAATATTCGCTAAGGCAGAAAAGCTCGTTCCGGCACTCCTGCAGTTTGGAAGATATGGTAGCCGAGTTGATGGCTTTGAGATCTTAGAGTAGTTGAAGTATTTTTTCCCTCAATTTTTGGTCGCATTGAAATTGCACAGACTTCAAAAAGACATTGTAGTCATCTCTGGCGTTTGAACATTGTGGTGGAGTTTGGTAAACTACATCGTTACGTACGTAAATGGCAATCTCGCAGTGAGAGAAGAATAATGGAACTAGTTCGTGTTCCGATAACTTCAGATCAAAATGATCTGATACAGATGTGAACGTACGCAGAAAAGTGATTACTTTTTAGCCCGCGTATACCTGTATGTAGGTGACGTCTACTCTGAATTAACGAGTGTTGAAAAGATTTATGTCTTCTTATATGTGGATTGTCCTCAGCCCATGTATGAAGATAATGAAAATTTGTGATCTCGTCTCTTGTAAATTAAGATTCGTCCGTCAAAACTCAAGTCTCAATCGTCAAGTAAGAAATCATCGGGAAGCAGTTCTTGCACAGATGTATGATGGTACGGATAAAGATTTTCTGGAAACATTGAATTACAAAGCTAAGCGTCTGGTGCTGATTATTGGATCAGTTGTAGCAGCTTCCAGTGTTCTTTCATCAGCCGAAATTCTTCTTACTTGTGGAGCTTCTGCTTTGGGTAGTGTTTTTTTTATATTGATCCCGTTTCTCGAAACCTTCGATACCGATTTCCAAATATTCCTTCACTAGGAAGTTGTCGGTTAGGATAGTATTCATGGTAATATCTTTGTCGTGCTCTAGTTGAACTACCATTGAACAGCATATAAACGTAAATATGGTAATGTCTGCGTATTCTTGAAATGCAGATATTTCAAATAGCGTTTCTAAGCAACTAAGCAACTTGACGTAAAAAAATTAACTGATGAATTATTTTTTTTCCTATTTTTTTTTTTTTTTTTTTGCTAAATTTTATAATTGGTGGTGGCGATGGCGTGATGGTTGACTCACTGACTGTCACGTCAAATCCCGGTAGGAGCACAACAGCAAATTTTTCAAAATCTCCATCACCCTTTCGGCGGACAACGGCAAACCTCCAAAAGTCAATTCTGTCTATGAAAAAGCTTCTCAAGAGAGCCGTTCGGAACTGGCAATAAACAGTAGGCTCTGCTCAGGAGTGTAAAAAATTCACAAAGTGAGAAACACAAATGAGTGGGAGAAGCTAGGCCTTGTCCAACATCGGGCTGTCGAGCCACTTATTTATTTATTTAAATTTTCCAAATAGGCCTTCATACCATAAACCTAATTCTTTCTGATAA
The DNA here is from genome assembly GCA_907269105.1 of Volucella inanis. Taxonomy (NCBI): domain Eukaryota; kingdom Metazoa; phylum Arthropoda; class Insecta; order Diptera; family Syrphidae; genus Volucella; species Volucella inanis. Next base: position 67,729,421 of record OU026157.1, on the reverse strand, counting down.
CTTTTACGGAACAGGTTAATTAAATGACGCTAATTGGACGGCAGACAAAGTACAGCGGATGCTCACAAATTAGAACCAGAGTTTTTAGTGCATTGTATCTTCTAAATTTATAACTTGAAGTTCTAATTTTAAGGTGATTTTTCTCCTTAGTTTTGTACACATTGGTAAATCCCCGTTTTTGTATTTACTTAGCTACAAGGTAGAAATTAAAAGGGGAATTACCAAATTATATATGGTGATTCCCCCCGCGTTTTTTTTTTTTTTTTTTTTTTTTTTTTTTTTTTTTTTTGTCAATTTAGTTTTACAATGGATTTCAAGTGACAAAATCTGCCATCAGCTGTATTTAAATTGCAGAGAAAGGCGATATTTGATTCTGCTTCCACAACCTATCAAGACTAAACAACTAAATTTTTACACAGCGCTGAATACCGGAAAATTGGATTTTTTTTTCTTTTTGAATCGTTTTTCAATCAACGTGTAAAGAGGTGCTCAGTGACTGGACCTTTATTAAAGCAGAAAGCTAAGTGTATTATTGGTTACTTAAAAATTGGTTGCTACTCCGTTTATACACAGACTTCATGTCAAGATTGCTGATATGCGGCTAATGGACATACAAATATATAAAGCCGACTAAGGCGGATTACTTTTCTGTTGTCTACAAGATAGAACATACCAGTTGGTCGCTGCTTGTGAAAAAAGGCCCCTGAATATAAAATACAAAGAGAACATATATATTTAAATTTTACTGGGTGTAGATAGGTACTCCTACCTCCCACAAATAAAAGCCTTTGGCTATAGGAAAACCTAAAAAACACCAATGTGCTTCAAAGTTTAGTTACGACTTTTTGAGAAAATGCTTGGATGACGGCACGGATCTTTCATGTATGGTTGCACATGAGGAGAAATAATCTTATTTTTAGGTTCCATAATTTTTTAAATACATATTTCATTTAACAAGTCATGCTCTGTTCTGAAGAAAATAATCACCAATTGAGAAACTTCAAAGTGACGATGGAAACAACTGTTGCATTTTTAAATCCACCAAATGTGACAAATTCTGTGCAACCAATAGATCAATTACCCGTGGAACAATGGTAATTGTTCTAATTTCTGAGCGACCAATGTACTTGTGTTATTTGAACCTCATAGGCTTTGCTTAGATCGACGTGGAATCGACAAACCTAGGTTTTCAGCCACACTGGTAACTACAGAAGCAATGCTCCCAGACGTACTTGCGCAGCGCACACAATTTTGGTTCTTCATATCACTAAATTGTTCCAAGAGCTCAAATTTCTGAACGTGTCTAACAATGGGTGGGCGAAAAGGTGCTTCACGTCGACCGAAACAACCGAAACTTTTACCTTCTTGAACTGTCTCACGGAATTTGTTTCCCATTTCAATAATATGTACAGGTACAAGGTGGGGCAAAAGTAATATCATAATCTGAATGTGCCATTATTTTGCAAATTCCGTGAAGTGTCACTATGCTTTGACATTTATTTTGTAAAAAGTTAGAAAAATAGTTAGCAACAAGCAATGAAGCGATACACACCTGAAAAACGTGGTACTATCTATTTTTACTGCTTTTTTGACCAATTTTTGGTCTGTTCGCTGCTTTAAAAACAGCGTAAATTCCATCGTTGTTTTCCTCGTCGACCTGCACCATGTGCGCGAACAATTAAACATTTGGCTCAGCGTCTCGTGCAAACTGGGTAGGTACACTGGAAATGTCGCAAGAAGCGGACGACTCCGTATTGCTCGTTCGACCGAGAATATCCGAAAGAGTCTGCAAACATTGACGAGACAACGATGCACACAATTTGGCATAAGCAGACTTTCGTCTGTGTCTATGCTGCTTCGAATTTTGGTGTAAGACCTGAAGATGTTAACTTATGTGCAAACCGTTCACTAATTGTTGGCTGCTAACCGTCTAGTGAGGTTAACTTACTTCCATGCTCTGTTAAGCCTGGTGCAAGAGGATGATTTCGTATTCGAAATCATAATGTGCAACGAAACCCATTTTCATTTAAGTGCTTATGTTTGTGAATAAATAAAATTCGCGTTTTAGGGTACGGAGAATCCACATGAAATGCACAAAGAACCATTGCATCACCTTAAAGTGACTGTTTGGTGCGGCATTTGCAGTGAAAAAGTGATTGGCCGTTATTTTTCTTGAGAACGCCGATGGTACCACCGTAATCATAACTGGTGAGTGCTACAATCAAGTTTTTTTTTTTTGCCTGAAGCTTATGAATTGGTAGCAACCGCTCACACAGCTTGGGCAACAATGAAGACTTGAATCACCATTTTGAAGGCCGTGTTATCTCCCGTTTTAGCGATTTGAATTGGCCGGCCAGAGAAACCTCGCATTTACTACAACAAATCACAAACCTCGTAAGTTTTGAAGGCCAACATTAAAGAAGAAATCACCAATTTGGAGCCAGATGTTTTTCAAGCAACAATTCAAAGTGCCGTAAAACGAGCACAAATATGATTCAACTCAGGAGGTGGTCATTTGAGCGATACCTATCATTTTTTCAGAATAATGTTATCAATTTTACATCTTCGTGAAAACAATTTTTTTCATTTTCAGCAAAAGGGCAGCCTGTTCACATTATGACATTATTTTTGCCCCACCTATGTATCTTTTATTTGTACTTATCATTGCTTTCAAAATGTGCTGTCATTTTTTGATAACTATTAAAAATGAAAGCTTTTATTTGAGAGCCTCGAACTTCAAATAGACATACTATAGTTACTCGTATGTATGTTCCTAATAGGGGATGCACTGCTAATTTTCTGAACACAACTGAATGTAAACGTGCATTGCCTCAATTCAACTTTTTCTTAAATTGATTAGTTAATTCAATTCGCAGCTACGAGTACATAACTATTTGTAGATGTAAATATTTTCATATGTTCATACATACATATGTAGGTAGGTATGATATATTAATATCTGTAGGCAAGAGTAAGAGCTATGTAAAAGCATGACTGGCAAACTTTCCTAATCCGCCATTAATCATGTGTGAACTATCTATTTAAATAAATACATAAGTATGTACGTATGTATGGATATGGATGTATGTACAATGTATGTACATAGGTACTAAAATCCTTCTCCCGACTAATAACTTGAAACGCCAAGGTGTTTAATTTTCAAATTTTCAGCTCGAATCACACTCCTATAAATAGGAAGTAACGAAGAAATAGAACAAGGCCTGGCACATTTATAAATACATATGTGTGTATGTATGTACATACTTGTATCTGACCAATACGTCAAGGCATTTGTTTAAATTACCCCTGTCACTCAGCTTAACTTATCTGACATCTGATAATAATGATACAATCAATTTAAAATCAATTCGTTACGTAGGCAAAGCTTAAAAAGCAATTTAGCTCAACAGGCTAATTACGCCACCACGTGCTGGTAGCTAGAGGTACATATTTAGTGTACTCTAATAGCAACAGACACTTCGCAACAGTAAACTCCCATACAAGCTGCCCAATCTGGGTGGCATCTCTTCGTCCGTATGTATTGCGAAAAAAAAACCCTCACCATCTAACACTATCTACAATTTCCGGTGTGGAAAATTTTCCATTTCCTCACTCCTTTCGATCCACCTACGTGAACCCAGAGTCTTAACCATAGCCACCCACTTTGGTTATGGTATTACATACATATGTACGTCGTTTGCTCGTTTTGAAAGGCAACGTACCAGAGTACTATTCATTGTTGCTCCTTCTTTGTTATTTGTTAATCGTGGTCACAACTCACGTACTCCGACTCTGTCGCATCAAACAGTACGAGAAAAACAAAAGCAACAAAAACGAAAATAAAATTAAGGAAAACAAAAAAAAAAAAACTACGGGCCACCACCCCAACACCATACACACCCACAAAATTTGAAGCCAACTATAATACTACATCGCCATCCACCAGCCTTGTGGAATATTTTTGTTTCTTTTCCCCCTTCTCAGCCCCCTTTCGAATTATTTTAATATTTTATTTTCATTCCAAGATTCGTTGCGATGTTGTTGTTGCTGTTGATTGTGCAAAGCAGAAATGAGAAAATGCGCCAAAAACAACAACCAAACCATACGACTACGACTACGACGACGCCAGCCAAACCACACGTTGTCGCCCCCTTCCAAATTTCTTGCAATACGCAGAATTGAGAATACAACAGACAACACTAGCACTCTACCGACGTCGCACAAGCAAACAGAAATTGACCCTTGAACGGTTGGTTCGAATCCGCTTGGTGTTCACGTGAACACGGCTTCGTGAGCATGAGGTCAACGCGTGAACAGCAAACGGCGCCTAGACTTCTGATTGGTTACGACGAACGAGCCCCCAGTTTTTGTTTCTACTTCTGCTGTTAGCTCTGTCGATTCTCCCCACACCACCACATCCCTCTCAAATGAAACAATCGATATGCCAAAGAGCGTGCAAGTGTACAAAATACCAACAACAATACTGGTTGTGTTAGTTATGAATCAGAGATGGTGATTTAGGAGAGAGGAATGAAGAGTGGAACTTGTCGAAAACATGATTGCGTTCCAACGACGGCATGCAACGTAATAAGGAAATACAAACGCAAAACAATTTCACACAAACCCACACAGTGACGCTCGAGCATTCGTCTGGATTCTGATCAACTAGTGAGCGCATGAACAGCAACCCAATTCCCATGATAAGTGTGCTAAAGGTTCTCATCAAGCACGGGGGCTCCACACCAGCTCTCCTTCTGTACAACTGCCCTGAGCCATTGTATGATAGGCAAATGGGTGGTTTGTTTGAATATAAATACACGAGGGAAGTGAGTGGGCTATGGGTTGTTGGTAGTTAGTAGTTGGTAGTTGTCCGTGGGATGTATGAGTAGGGGGGTTTTCTTGGCGCGAGCTAAACAACTCATGGAATTGTCGGTTGTCGTCATACGCTGACTTCGTATGGAAGTTGACAAGTGTTCAACGTAAACAACAGGGTGGCTAAGCAAAGATTCTGGTGTTGCGCGTTTGTTTGTTAAATGAAAAATATTATCACTAAACGATGAATTGTAAGTACCTAGATAGATACTTTTTAGAAGAAGATATTTGGGTACCTACGTTGTTTTCTTCAACACGAATGGTGCTCCCCAGAGCATACTATCGATATGCAAATATTAATTTAATAAACTTCACACTGTTGATCATATAAGTCATGGCCAAGTAGCCAAGTCGTTCTGGATTTGGTAACTTAATTGCATATATTGGCCATTTCATGTTGCTTGCGGTAAGTGTCAGGCTCCAAGATGCTTAAGCAACACCTGTATACGGTTCATATCTTACTGAGAACTTCTTCATTTATGGAGGAAGTCTTTAGATGTCAGACTCTATCTGACTTCCTTAATTAAAAATATAATGACTAAAGATTATTCCCTTTGCGGATGCAACGAAATGACTTAGGCCTGCTCAGGGTCAAAACGTCAACCAATCAAATTCCCATCCTCTTCTAATTCATCACAATGGGTCTACACAAACCTAAGTGTAATGAGAATGGACTCAGCGCCAGATAACTCATCAACCCGCCAACCTAATCTAACCTTATCTAAAGATTATTCCCTTGATCTACAGATAATCTGATGAAATTAAGGATGCGCAGCTAAAGTACTCGTAGAATCTAGAAGTGGTCTCCAATTTATTTAAACCCTTCCTATCGGTAAACTGTGTTAGTTGATATCCTTTTGCATTTCTTTATTCTAATAGTGAACTGGAATGAGCGTGCTTTGAATCTGACCGTATATGTGGAGTTTAACACAAACAACAACTTGCTCTAAAACTCAAACACCCATAGAGGTCATCGACATTGTTGCACTAGAAATGGACTTCCAGCCCATCCTCTAAATGCTGATGTTGTTCTGAATAGGCGAAGACATCCGTTTCGGGAACGGAGTTAAGTACGAGTTTTTGGGTGCCGACCTGTTTAACAAACTGCTTTGGATTAAACATGTCATATCGACCACCTGTTCGCAATGTAAAGTTCCTTTAGACAAGACAAGACAAGATTTATCACCGAGGAGGGTTCCTTGGATCCATAAATATGTTATTTTGCGTCGGTTGTATTGCCACAAGTTCCCACAAAAATGCGTCATTGCTGCTTTCACCAGACTCCAAAAAACGGTTTGTCGTACGCAGATTTAATTTATTTTTAAAAAGAAACGGTCTTTGGCATAACACGACACCAGAACTTGATAAAAAAAAAAAATGACTCTTCCTGCGATTGGGATGGTTTTGGCAGGAATCAGAGCCAAAAAAGGAATGTCGTCAGGTCTTCACGAATGGCTCCGAAACTGATGAAATTGGTATCTTTTTGAAGGATGATTTGAATGTTAGATTTCACTTCTCGTTAGGAAAACTTACGTTAGGTGTGCAGTTAATCAAATTGCAAAGTGCCTTTGTCAATGGCTCATATCATATTTCTTCCTGTAAACTTCTTAATATTTTAGCTCTAGAGATCCAGTCAAATTTTTTCACTGAATAAACGACCTTTCAGCACTTGATCAAGTTTTGGGCTATCAGTATTGAAATGGATCTCTTTTTGATTTAACAATGCGCATCAGTCTTTCCGGGCTATTGTTCAAGCCCTTGATGCACAAACAGGACAATTTTTTCTTAACGACTTACAGTTAATAGTTGATCTCTGTGTATCTTACAATCTACATACAACGTGGCGCAAAATTAATCATCCAGTTTTATTTTTGAACTCCTTTTTTACTTAAAAAAAGAAAAAAAAAAAAAGATTTTGAGTGATGGAAATCTTTGTGTGGACCCTTACAATTGTTTCTGTTAAGCGGAAAAGATGATATCCACCAAGTGGCCGCCGCCAGTGTTGATACGCATTTGTGCCCATTTTATTGCATTTTCCATGACTTTTCGCAAGATTTCCTTAAGCGCTGCGATTGTCTGAGGTTTGTTTGCATAAACCCGTGACTTCAAGTAGCTTCAAAGAAGAAGATCTTGCTGGCCGTGCCAAATCGCCAAACCGGAAAATTACGCGACCAGGAAACGCTTCCTTCACAATATCCATTGTGGTTCATGCTGTGAGTGCGGTTGCACCGTCTTGTTGAAACCACATGTTCAGCAAGCCACGCTCATCCAATTCCGGCAGTAAGAAGTCATTTATCATGACCCTGTAGCGTTCGCCAGTAACTTTGACTGTATTGCCGATAGCGTCTTGAAAAAATACGGACCAATCACTCCTCTTGCGTGGAGGAGTGTGGCTTCGTAACCGTTTAAGTGGAAATGCGCCTCATCGCTCATGAAGATTTTCGACACAAAATGGTTGAGATTGAGGATGGCTTTACATTAATTCACACGCGACTGACGATCAGGAGGCATTAACTGATGTACTTTTTGCACTTTGAACGGGAACATGTGTAAGTCACTAAATTTCGCTTAAGGGCCCGTCTGGTGATGCCCAATTGCGTGTCTTGTCGTAACACCACCGACCAATTATTGATCAAAAACATCGACACAATTATTCCACGCTCTTGCAGAGTATTTCACTCCATTGCTTATCTGTTTGTATACTGCAGCTGTCTAGTTCACAAATGTCAAATATGATTGACTTACGAAGGCATTTGCAAAAATTACACCATTTTCCGATAGGATGATTAATTTTTCCCGCTTGACAAAAACTAAGTGCACTCCAGAACGAGTAGAGCGCATCGCTTAGATTATTTAAGGGGCTGACATCCTGTCTCTTCTTCTTCTTTTATTAATCGTTGACATATATATAACGCGTATATATAATGTATCTGTGTTGGCACAGCGGCCCTTTTACGGTTGGTTACATTTGCGAACCTATAGACGTACACGCATGCCACAGTTTTGGGGCTTGTTGAGAAATCTATAGTACCCGTATTTTTTTCATTAAAGACTTAATGTGTTTGGGATCCGAGTGTTTTCGAATGCTTCCAACTGCGACTTCGTCTGCAAAACCAACAATTTTCAGACGTCTTCTTCCAGATTGGCTGTCATTAAATCACACGTACTGAATTTATCATGTCTGATACGACATGATCATTGTCGTGGTGTGTATATTGGGCCGTTTTTTCTGAATGCTGAATGCTATCGATAAATGCTGACCGACTGTTTTCTCCGAAATTAGATGAATTTAAAATATCTACATGAAAAGAATGTATTTATTTATATTCGTTAGCTCTTAGCAATGTCACGATTGGGTCCGAAATAATTAGAAGAAGGTGTAGAATATCTGTATTTACTTTAATTCTTGATACTTTTCTTGAATTGCCAAATTTTTGGTTAAGTGTTTATTTAAAACGAAGACACAAGAGAATTTTATGAAAATTTTCCGCGCGCTATTGCCTTCAATGGTATTCCCTTCTCCTTGTTTAGAGTTATCTAGTAATAGTTCAGTAATAGTCAAGTTTCTGATCTAAATCTGTGGATTATAATTTTTTATTTTTATCCTCTACATAGGACTTATCTTCAAGCTTCCGGCATTGCAATTTCGTTACAACCAATATGTAAAATATATTCCATTAACCTTATTTGAGGACGTAATGTAGATAAGCCCTAACAAAACGTCTGCTGATCAATTAACCTGTTCCTTATAATTTTCAAATCATTTATTGGGTATGTAATTTAATTCGTGCGGTTTTTTTTTCAAAATTTGAACGTTTATTTATGAAAAACACGTACAATAGTACGTTTTTTCTATCTTTCTGGCAATTTGTGGATCATATGGCAAAAGAACTGCGCCGGCTTGGCAGCCTAGAATGAATCAAGCCAATTTTTGATATTCTGCTCTGATGTGAACCGTATTTCAGTGAGGGCGTTCTGCATCGACCGGAACAAATGGTAGTTAGAAGGGGCAAGGTCTGGGCTATAAGGCGGGTGGGGTAAAACTTTCCATCCACTGTTTTCCAAATAGTTTTTAACCGGAATAGCAACGTGGGGCCGAGCGTTGTCATGATGTAAAATTATTGCCTCGTGTCTGGTCGCATATTCCGAGCGTTTTTCGGCTATTGCTCTTGTGTTCGGTAGCGTTGTCCATTGATGGTTTCACCTGGTTTTAGCAACTCATAATACAGCACACCCATTTGATCCCACCAAATACAGAGCATTTGGCTGGTTGGCCGAGTTTCACATATGATTTCTTGCGCTTGGGGTTGTCGTAATGGATCAATTTTTCATCACCAGTAACAATCCGATGCAAAAATGACTTCTTTTTGTGGCGTTCCAGCAGCATTTCGGACATGCAAAACCGCCTTTCGACGTCTCTTGGCTTGAGCTCATGTGGAACCCAATTTCCTTGCTTTTGAATATATCCAGCTGTTTTTAAACGTTTTCAAATGGCTGCTTGAGTGACACCCAAAGATTCTGCGAGCTCTTCTTGTGTTTGGCAACAATCTTCATAGAGTAATGCTTCCAGTTCTTCATCTTCAAACTTTTTTGGCTGCCCAGGACGTTCATCGTTTTCCAAGCCAAAATCACCACTTTTGGCACGCTCGCTCAGCTAGCGCATGTTCACTATAAACTTCCACCAAAATACGATGACTTTCGGCAGCAGTTTTCTTCATATTAAAGTAATGAAGAAGAACTCCCTGCAAAAACACTTTTTCAGGCACAAAGTTCGACATATTTGAGTGAAAAAAAATTATTGTTGCTTCAAATGAATGATATATACTGAAATGACATACAATGACAGTACTTTCCAACGCATGTTCCAATGGAATAATAACAATGTAATAATACAAGTTACGCAATCTCTTAGCAAACCGCTAAGTTAATTAAGTATATCCTTGGCTGTCAGATAACATCTTTGAGTGAATTTGTTGATACTAGCATATGTTATTAAATATTCTTCCATAAACTATAGTCTCTTCGCATTTTAGAAATATTGGAAGTACCTGACCTGTGATTTAGTTTTAACCATGGACGTTGCTAAAATGTATGCTCCTTCGAAATGATTTGTGGTCGCGTTTTGCTTATATCTATTTTGTGCTAGACTTAAATCACAACCCTATTTAAAAATGATTGTAAAACTAATTACAACTCCTTTTTTCTTCTACAAATATTCTATTTAACAAACACTTTGCGCAACACAGACTTTGTGTTTATTGGCAAATCCACTAATGATTGCAACTTAATGCCAGCGAGTGATTCAATAACTATGCAATCACTAGTAGGAGCATAGAACCTTTATTTTCATGTTTTATTTCCTTGTAGGACGAATGAACTTTTAGTCCTTTTCCTTTCCTTGTGCTGACTTTTTAATTACCTCATAATTTTCGGTAGCTCAATCTCGCAGCAGTTATCAGGAGAATACTCGTATTGTTTGTGAGACGAAGATTGTTGCTCTGCTTCTTGAACGGTTTTTTTTTTTATTTTATTTTATTGGCTCTTTTGGGGCTTGAAACTATTTAAGATGCAATATTTTAACAGATTGCCTCAGCTTTATAATGATAGCATGAGTTAGCTCGCTTAAGGAGCACGTTTTTAATTTTGAACTGCTTGAACTAAAAGCCCTAATTGATGGTCAAACTTTTTTAACATTTTGCCTACCATTTGTATTATGTTTGGCGCATCTAAATTATTTATAATTATATTTTTATTTTTTCAATCATTACTATATACAAGGAGCGGCAAGATAAATTCCTTATTTCAAATGAACGTGATGAAGCTGATGGGAGTCCCAGACGATTATGCGTGGTCTCGTTCGAGAGAGGGGCTCCTAAAGTTTTGTTAACTTGTCATCGTGCATTGGAGTGACGAGCAGCGTACATTTACTTTAGAGGCGTAGTTTTCCAAAGACCGTTCGGTGGTTTCACCCTAGCGTGCCTTACTAAATCGCTTCAATATTGCGCTATTGGGTCTTGTCCTGGACCGGGAATCAATTCTTTTGTGGGTCACAACGTTCAAGGAAACTAGTTCTGTTCAGAAAAGAAGGACTGGAAAGGCAGGTCCCATCAGAACATCTAAGAACATTGAAGGGTTGCAGTTGATAAAATGGACTTAGGAGATATATGGTTTCAAGAGGATGGAGCCACGACCCATACTTCAAGGACATCGATGGCTGTATTGAGAGAGTACTTCCCAGGGCTCCTCATCTGACTGAGTGTTGATTTGGAGTGGCCGGGCCATTCACCCGATTTGACAACTTGTGACTTCTTTTTGCGGGGTATTTAAAATCCCGTATCTATACCGATCGCCTGGGAGAAATGGCCAAAATACCTTTTAATATGCTGGAGAAAGTGATAAGAAAGAGCAGAACTCGGTTCAACTAGTGTATCGAAAATGGGAAACTACAATTTTAAAGGTTTAACTTTTTAATACAAGAAAAACTGAAAATATATCTTTACTACTTTTTTTTCATTATGCAATAAGGAAATTATCTTGCCGCACCTTGTATTTTTTTAAAATGTCACATATTTTCCATTGCGATAACAAATGAATGAATAACGCTCCTAAGGTAATTTGAAATGAACTCAGAAGCATTTTTGGCATTAAATTTGCTTTTAAACTAATCGAAAAGAATAAATTTTAGCTTGAATAAAAGCGGTGCTGGGTTGTTTGCATAGATTTTCAATACCTCGTAAAGTTCCTTGCTTGATGCACATAGAAAGTTATCTGCAGAGAAACTCGAATATTGTTCAGCATATCAGTTTGTGGCATACTCGCATACAAAATTTGTTGTAGTCCAATGAATTTTGAACTTTTAATTATTTTCCACCGATTTTATCAATACATTTCGGGGCGCTTTAGTTTGATAAAACATTGCAAATGGCGATGCAAAGAAATGGCTTGATAAGTGTTACCCGGACTCTGCACCAGCCGAACGAACCATTCGCTAGTGGATTGAAAAATTTAAAAGTGGTCATACAAGCACCGCAGATGATGCACGCAGTGGACGTCCAAAAGAGGCGGTTTCAGATGAAAACATCAAAAAAGTCCACAAAATGATTACGAATGACCGTAAAGTGAACGAGATAGCTGAGGCTCTGAAGATATCAAAAGAGCAGTTTGGATATATCATACACGAATATTCGGACAGTCGACCAAAAACAACAACGCGTTGATGATTCAGAAGAGTATTTAAAGCTGTTCAACCGCAATGCAGCCGAATTTTTGCGTCGGTATCTAACAATTAATGAAACTTGGCTCCATCACTTCACACCAGAGTCAAGTCGGCAGTCAGCTGAGTGGCGAGCAGGCGACGAACCTCGTCCAAAACGACCAAAAACTCAACAGTCGGCTAGTAAGGTTATGGCATCCGTATTTTGGGGTACACATGGAATAATTTTCATCGACTATCTCCAAAAGGGGCAGACTATCAATAGCGACTATTGCATTGCATTGTTGGAGCGTTTGAAGGAAAAGAAAGTGCTGTTTCATCAAGACAATGCACCGTGTCACAAGTCGATGAAAACGATGGCAAAATTGAATGAATTTGGCTACGAGTTGCTTCCCCACCCACCGTTTTCTCTAAATTTGGCCCTCAGCGGCTATTTCTTGTTCCCATACCTCAAAAGAATGCTCGCCGGAAAGTGATTTAAGACCGATGAAGAAGTAATCGCCGAAACAGAGGCCTATTTTGAGGCTAAACCTAAATCGTACTACAAAATTGGTATCGAAAGATTGAAAAATCAATCAATCGACCTCGAAGGCAACTATATTGATAAATAAAGTTGAATTTTGCAAAAATTTTGTGTTTTACTATAAAACGGACTTTTCAGCCCATGCGTTAAAATTTAACTTTTTACAAAAAATTCAAATTTAACTCATTACTTGCTTGCAGGGAATAATTCATTTATTTAACTTCCAAACAATTTATTACATTTCGAAAACTTCTTTCAAAACAGTATTAAGTGTTATTCTGTATATCGTGTAAACAAAAAGATTATGTCGCTTCCCAAGCCTTAAGCATCCTACGTATTATATAGGGTTTTCCAATAGGGACTTGACAACTTTGAATTTAATTTGTGAACGCACTCTTATACTAATCATCAAACTGTCACTGTCAATTTATTCAGTAAGCTCAACATTTTCATCAACGTAAAGTACACTAACGAGCAACGTATGCAAATTATAAAAATTTTCTACAGATATTCGGAGTCTTTGACTGCAACTTTAAGAGCTTTAACAACAATTTTCGATCATAATTTTCGCTCTAGTAGACAGGCAATAACAAGTATAGTGCAAAAATTTGAGTCTACATATTCGTTGTGTGATGTTGCCGTTTCATTGAGACAACGGGTTGGTCGAAGTGTCGAAAATATCGCTGCCGTTCAGACGACCTTAGCAAACGATCCAAATCAGTCAATTCCACGGCGTTCTCAGGAATTGGGTATCGCTCAGACTACATTACGGCATATTTTGCGTAAGGATCTTGGTTTACACCCATACAAGATCAAGCTGACTCAAGAATTGAAGGCGATGATTGGGTTCTGAAGAAGATGCGCCAAGACGATGAATTTTATCGTAAAATCATCTTTAGTGACGAAGCTCGTTTTTGGCTCAATGGGTTCGTCAATTAGCAAAATATGCGTTATTGGTCGGGTGAAAACCCACATGTGCTTCATGAATCACCACTTCATCCACAAAAAATAACTGTTTGGCGCGGTTTGCATGCCGACGGCGTTATTGGGCCATATTTTTTCGTCGACGATAACGATCGTCACGTTACTGTGAATGGTCAGCGTTATCGCGCCATGATCACATAGCACACGCTACAATCGATTTATTGAAGAGTAAGTATGGTGAGCGTGTTACCTCAAGACATAGGCCAGTCGTTCGTGTGATTTAACGCCGCTTAAATATTTTCTGTGGAGCTACGTTAAGTCATTGATTTATGCCAACACGCCGACGACGTTGGAAGAGCTCAGAGCCAACATTAAACGCGAAATAGTGGCCGTTTCCGCCGAAATGTGTGGCCGAGTCGTTGAAAATTGGGTCCAACGAATCGACCGCTGCAAACGTGCCCGCGGTGGCCATATGAACGAAGTCGAGTTCCATTCATAAATGTTTTGATTGTACTTCAAGCCAATAATAAAGTTTTTGAAATATCTCAAATGGTTTGCCTTTTATTTAAAAAAAATGTTGTCAAGTCGTTATTAGAAAACCCTATATAATTGTCCACGCAAAAATCAAGACTCCTCTAATTGCAAACCAGCAACAGTTAAAGTTGGTCCTTCGAATTTGTTAGTTAAAACTGGAAAACTTAGCCGAATCGGAAATTGTAGACTTTTGAATTGCCAACGGGTATTCGAAAATATAAGAGGTATGCGTGGTAAAATGACATATTCCCCACAGCCACATCCAGTAAGTATGGCAGCTTCTATAACATGAGTTTTTTAACCACAAGTTTTTTTCCAGTTCTAAAACGAGGCTGGTCTAAATTCTGCAGAAGCATGATACGAGCCCCAAATTTCAATTGCAATCTGTGAGTTGATTTTAACGAATTTAAAAATTCGGTTGGTTGGTTCACAAATTTTGATGAATCGAACATAGTATCAATTGATTTATATGGTATATTTGGCAGTTCCCACGCATTATCCTCAGAAGTTGATACTTGATGTTGTTCGCAGTGATGTTTCTTGTCGCGATAGTTGCCCTTTCGAGGTATCTCGAATTATCGAGGTAATTGCTTTTAAGATTTGGAAAAACCTTTTCATCCAGTTCATTGATATACTCGACCTCTCTGCCTCTTGATCAGGTTTCAAATTTCTAGATAGATTTCCTTCTCCCAGTTCAATTTTAATTCCAAATGTTGAAATTTTGGGAAAACTCGCTGGATAAAACAATATATCATGACATGACTCCACAGGTAAGAAGACTTAAAGGCAAGCTTGAATCTTACCTGTTTTGGTTCCTTCTGGTATGACTGGAAGCGTACGTCGAAGGTTTCCAGACAACTGTTATACATTCCATTAAAGATTAGCAATTTAATGTCTTGGAGTGTTCAGTCAATTTATTGTAAAGACTATTTATGGGCCATTGTACATTTATCCCAAACAATAAGCTTAGGTTAGGTTAGGTAAGAATGGCTATTGGAAAGAGCAAACTACTTAGGCTTTGTGTGATATCACGTGGATCCTTGATTCTCATACTCTTGGGACCAATAAGCTTACCGCTAAATTATTAGCGGCTAGACTCAATAGAAGTTTAAGAACAGAATGAGCCCTTCCAGGAAGTAACGTGGCAGCAATACCAAATGTTTCCACAGCAAACGCTATTTCCTTCTGCTTTGGTACTTTAGTAAGCAGAAACTTTGTTACAAATGTTTTCCCTGTACCACCTGGTGTGTCAAGAAAGTATAGCCCATCCATTTGTTTGGCAACTTAATTAAGCATGACGGCTTAGATATAATCTTGATCTGGTAACAACTTTGCCTCATAATTCAGGAATGTAATGAGTGAGACTGTTGATGTCATACCAGGTAATTAAATTTATTTCTTTTCGTTTTAGAAAGACCAAACGAATGAAAGTTACCTTCGCCTAGAGAAATTATCTTGTCTTTAATTTCAATTAAAGCAAAATTTTAGATTTCATCCGAAAAGCCAATTTCTATTTCATAATTTTGAATTTAAACTTGATATCTAAAATTTTCTGCGAAATTATCTCTAAATTTCATCCATTTTCACATGTTCTAAGTAGGATTGTCTTTAGTCTTTCTGCTGTCTGCATCTGCTTTTCATCTTCAAGTATTCTTCGGTTAATGCAAGCCTCTTGACCTATAACTTTTTTTTTTGATTTGAAGCCAGGGTCAATGTCGAACAATGGATCCAGATGTCCGTAATTCGTTCTATTAAAACTGAGCCCGAAAAGTGGCACAGACCTAAGATTGCGTGGATTGAAGAAGTAGTGAAGAAGTACTCTTAAAAATAAACATTCATGTTGGGTGGGATGGACAGTGTAAGCTTCTCCAGTAGCAGTATCATATTTAATGCTATGATGACCCTCTACAGCTTTGCCCCTTTTTCTCCGGTTCCTGGCACCTGATTATACAATAAAGTTGTACAATAGGAAAATGTTTTCTTGGGAAAGTTTGAAAAAAGCTGTGATTATTGTTTCTCTTAAAGATTGGGCTTGTCTGGCGGAAGTATCTGCTTCGAAATAAACCTTCTGACTATTTTCCAAATGGGTAGCAGCTAGGTATTGCATGGTTGGGTATCTATCGTGAATAACAAAACCAAAGATTGTCCAGAAAATTTAATTGCTGCTTATTTGCCGACCCATCCGATATTAGTAACTTTACTGTGGATAGTTTTATCTTGAAGAGTATACGAGTACATACTTGCATACGTATTTAATAGATTATACGGAGTTACAAAATTCTATTGTACGTTTAGGTATATGAGCATTAGTGTCTTGAACAATAGAGGACACTAACGTATAATCCACCTGTTATCAATTTCGTGCTGCCATCTTACTCTGAAAACCAACATATTCAAGTTTACTTCGGCTATAAAAAGAATATCCATCCACACCAATATGAGTTTTACAGATAAATTTTATAGGGAATCGTTTGGATCGTTTTAATGCAGCGATAATTGTAGTTAACGGGCCGCATGGACCATGAACCATCTGCGTCTATGTGTTTTATCTTTTGTAGGATCTGGATCTTCCGCAGATTTAATTGAATCAATGTAATTGGAGTGATTTTTTGCTGTAAGCCAAATCAAAATATGGGTATTAGGTAACTGTCTGTTTTGCTATTTTATAGTATATTTTTTCTATAAGTTTAGTTTATGTTTAGTTGAATTTTTCCATTAGAGCAACACAATTTGGACATGTGGCCAATATTTACAATTCTTTCCAACTTATATTTATGGTCATAGTCATATTGAAATTCATATCGATACCACTGCTTTGTGCTATATGGCCGATTCATTACATGGTTATTTCTAATGCAACGTCGTTTGTCAGATATTCGATTTGCTTCAGAATGGAGCCTGTGGTGAAGAGAACCAGAAGATATCAAAGATAAATTACTCATTTTTGGTAGTGGTATGTTATGAACTAAAACATTGGTCATAAAAGGAATATTAAAGCCTTAACTAAAAGTTTACAGGTTGAACACACAGAAAGCGGACTGCTAAGTACTTTCGTCTGCTTATAACAGATTTCAACCCATCTTACAGACTGCGATCTATGCCTTCAAGTTTTTGTAATTTCGTAGAAACAACTTATTATTGCACTTAATGCTCAGAACTAAAAAACGAACAGAAATTGGAAAACGTCCTATTAGGTCAAAGCTCATTTCAGAAGTGCTATCATAAACTATGTTTCCGTGCTGCCGGATTTTAAAATGTTTGCATACACCTCGGGCGAAGGAAACTTCAGCGAGGCGGGTGTTAAAGTTAAAAGTTTGAAGGAGCGTAAGGTGTCATTGATACACATTGGTTTTTAAAAATTTGCTTTAGCGACAGCAGACAGCATTGTATTTTGGCAGCATTTAATTCCACTCTGTCGACAGTTCCCCAATTGGTTATACTGTTTATATAGGAATTTTATGAGCTTAACATACGTTGGAGTTCCCGTTCTACAGACGAAGAACAGGGACGTGAGTCCGAGAACGAATATGAAAAGCAGAGTGTACTGTCATCAGCAATGCAATATATTGAATTAGAAGTAGAAGACAAGCGATCATTGATGAAAACTAGGAATAGCGTCGGGGATAGAACGGAGATCTGGTCAAAAAACTGCGCATTGGGCGTTTGAGACGGCTGGGACATGTAGAGCGAATGAACACCAATGCTCCAGCCCGCATAATCTTCGACTCTAATCCGAAGGAACAACACAGTAGAGGAAGGCCTTTACTTAGGTGGTGCGCGCAAATGAAAGCGGACCTCAACCAACTTGGAATGCGTAACTGGGTAAAGTTAGCCAAAGACCGCATTAATTGAAGAGGCTTATTGGTTCAGGCACAGGTGCACTCCGAACTGTAGCGCGGCATAAGTAAATAAACCAGTATCATCTAAGACAACTTGAATTGAACATTCCGAAAAGTTAATTTCATTCCATTGAAGAGGAGAGTGGTAGATCTCAAAGGCACGCATTTTCGACAAAAGAGGGTGATGTCAAACTGTGTCAAATACCTTTGATATATACTCGTATAGTACTCCTTGGTTCCATTTTTCGCTGAGACATGCCATCAAATCACCAGTGGACCTCTCATAGAGAAGTACCGTGTTCCGAGAAGGGAACGCAAGTGCACTGAGTCTATAGAAGGAGAGAGAAGAAGATTCGAATTTTTTAGGGACGGGCTGGACAAATGCTGATGTCGCTGCTATCTATGTCGTTATCAAGGAAACAGAACGACCAGTTAAAATTCCTAAATAAGGTGCTAAGTCTGAGCGTGGTGGTGTACGAGAAATTAGGTGACATGACACATTGTCTAGAGGGGATAGCACATGGACCTTGTACTTATTAGTAAGTTGAGTTAGAGTTAAGATTTCGTAGTTTATTTTGATCAGGGCACCTTGGGTATAAAACAATCAAATTTTTCACCAATACAAACGAAAAGGTTGGTTGGAAAAACATGATAAATAGGTACCTATTAGAAATCACACAATAATTATTTATACCTCAATCTCTTCAGGAGAAAATCAAGTCATATGAAAATCGGCTTAGCCCTTTTGTAGTCATTTATGTATGTATTGGGTCTATAACGTGCGGTTTGCTAAAAGATGGCGTAACTTGTATTATTCCATTGGAACATGAGTTGGAAAGCTATTATCATTGTACGTCATTTCAGTATATGTCATTCATTTGAAGCGTAAACAACAATAATTTTTTTTTTTCACTCAAATATGTCGAACTTTGTACCTGAAAAAGTGTTTTTGTGGAGAGTTCTTCTTTATTACTTTAATATGAAGAAAACTGCTGCCGAAAGTCATCGTATTTTGGTGAAAGTTTATGGTGAATATGCGCTAGCTGAGCAAACGTGCCAAAAGTGGTTTGCACGATTTAAAAGTGGTGATTTTGGCTTGGAAAACGATGAACGTCCTAGATAGCCAAAAAAGTTTGAAGATGAAGAACTGGAAGCAATACTCTATGAAGATTGTTACCAAACACAAGAAGAGCTTGCAGAATTGTTGGGTGTCACTCAAGCAGCCATTTCAAGACGTTTAAAAGCAGCTGGATATATTCAAAAGCAAGGAAATTGGGTTCCACATGAACTCAAGCCGAGAGACGTCGAAAGGCGGTTTTGCATGTCCGAAATGCTGCTGGAACGCAACAAAAGGAAGTCATTTTTGCATCGGATAGTTACTGGTGGTGAAAAATGGATCCATTACGACAACCCCAAGCACAAAAAATCATATGTGAAACCCGGCCAGCCAGCCAAATCAACGGCAAAGCCGAATATCCATGTCGCGAAGGTAATGCTCTGTATTTGATGGGATCAGATGGGTGTGCGTTATTATGAGCTGCTAAAACCGGGCGAAACCATCAGTGGACAACGCTACCGAACACAATTAATCCGTTTGAAGAGAGCAGTAGCCGAAAAACGCCCGGAATATGCGACCAGACACGAGGCAATAATTTTCCATCATGACAACGCTCGGACCCACGTTGCTATTCGGGTTAAGAACTATTTGGAAAACAGTGGATGGGAAGTCTTACCACACCCGCCTTATAGCCCAGACCTTGCCCCTTCTGACTACCATTTGTTCCGGTCGATGCAGAACGCCCTCACTGGAATACTGTTCACATCAGAGCATAATATCAAAAATTGGCTTGATTCATTCTTGGCTGCCAAGCCGGCGCAGTTCTTTTGGGATGGGATTCACAAATTGCCAGAAAGATGAGAAGAAGTCATAGCTTTAGATGGGCAATACTTTGAATAATACTATTGTAAATGTTTTTCTTAGATAAACGTTCAAATTTTGAAAAAAAAACCGCACGAATTAAAATATGTACCCAAAATATATGAAGAATAGATTTTTTTTAGTAAAAAAGACCTAAAAAAGGAGTTTGGAACTTCAACAGGATACTAAAATTTCTTCTAAAGCACTCCTCTCCTCATGATAAATTGATTGATATATATGTATATTGTTGAGGCACCGTGACGTACCTATTCCCTATTCGCGGACATAGAAGAAGATTGTGTTCTATTTTGTTAATTTAGAGAAATTCACAACTGAACACGAAGGAAAACTTCTTAGGCTTTCATAAAGCTTATTCGGTATACCGTTGCTTTTGTGGGCAATTTATCAACGCCAGCATTCCTTTTACCATTATCATCTTCTGCATATAATTTGTTTACAGTTTAATCATTTAATTGCTGATTTTTTTGTTAATTTTGGCTAGGTAGGTAGTTTAGCGAAATCGCGCACTTTACGGTGCTACGGTATTCACATTTCATCAAATGATCAACTTATTGATTGGCCGAGAAAATCATACGGGTTAACTTCGTTAGATTTCTTTTTATGCAGTTATTCGAAAAGTGTAACCTATTCCAACTATCCAAAAACAATTAAAGACCTCAAACACAACATTCGAACTGAGCCATAATTCGAACTTTAATAATCGACAAAGACCTAAGATGATTACTCATAAAATAGGTACCTACATATGTGTGTTGCTTAACAAGAACTTCAACATTCACACATCTGTTGGCTCATCCTATATTATGTAGAATTTTATACGTTTCATAGAAGGCGAAAACAGGTACCTATGCCACAAACGTGTGTACATATAGTATTATGTATTCATCAGTTGCTCAATTTTATCTTCCTGGTCAATACAGATCCCAGATCAACTGGGAAATCATGTGTTAGGTACTCGTTAAATGATCATCTTAATTTTGTTTCGGCCAGACTTGCCCATATCTTAAAATGTATGATACTAAAAGTCCAAATTCCTTTGAACGTCCTTGTAACAATTCACAACGATCAATTAAAACATCACCCAAAAACAATAACCTTCAAGTCAACCAGACACACCCTATACATCAGCGTTTTGTTGCTTGCCCCCTTGCCAAATAATCTTTGGTTTTTTCTCTTTTTGTTTTTGTAACACACGACACCACACAGAACACAGGAACGTAGCATACCTACACAGAACACAGGGAACTCACGATACACCATACACAAAACCAAACACCTCTTTTCAAACATCTAGGGGCATGGCACCGACTACTGACTGGGCTCTAGTTTTGGTATCACAGCAGCAGCAGCACGATGTGACGCTCCAACAGTACACTATCTCACATACCTATACACCGGTCTAATACATACTCGTATACCCTGTACATGGTATATCTGTAAACATTTGGATACATTTTAACGTTTCTTTCGACGTAGCTTCTCTTCTTTTTTTCTTCCATTTTTCCTCCTACTTGAATTTTTACTGAACCGAATGACTGACTCAACAAGCTAACAACACGAAATGCGAATCTGCAAAGCGTTTCATTCGTTCGTTGAATTCCAAACGGAAAGGTTCGCTATAATCTTGTACTCTCTCGCAATACCGTTATTATTATAATTCTCTATAACAATCTAAAGTGAAAGAATACAATAATTCTACCCAAAAGAAACAAGACCAAGTGCTCTACAAAGAGAATTACATATACTTAAGAAATTTTTAATATAAAATCTAAGTGAAGTGAATTTGATAAAAATATAAAGCAAAAACCATTAAAACCATAAAAACCATAAGAAACTGTTCAAGGAACAAGAAATAAAAATAGAAATAGAAATGGATATCGCTATATTACCTTCACCTCCAGCAACACCGCCGTTATGTGAATTTAAAAATGTAAGTTCAAGAAAATGCATAAGAGGGTCAACAAAAATTGACCATCATTACATCAATCCAAAGAAAAACAAAATTGGTAAACGGAATTTTCAAGTGAAAGTACTCAAAAAAAAAAAAAAAAAGTATATAGGCCTGCTGTAAGAGACCGTTTTTGTTCGCTGTGAAATATTACAAAATTTGCTGTAAATAGAAAAATTCAGAGGAAAAAAAAGAAGAAGAAAACCACCCAAAGGCAGGGTGTGCAAATGTAAATAATCGTACGAAAATAAAACAATAAATTTGCCATACATTTAGGCAGTCAGAAACTCTATAACCCACATCGTGTAGTTTCTTGGTCGGTTCGGTCCCCTCTTCTGTTTTATGTGCCTTTGCTTCTTTGCACGATTATTCATTGCGGCATCTCGTTCGCTCTGATTGGATTTGTAAAAACAAATTCGCCCCATTTCGTTTGCACTCGCAGTTCACTGAACGATCACGCAGTGCCCGTCCATGTATCAGCTGGTGTTCACGTGAACACAACATGAATTGTGTGGCTGACTGGGCTGGTGCTGACGCGATGGCATTCATCCGGCCTGGGCTATTACGTTTGACGCGTCTCACGTACTCGGCTAGTGATGAGAGATAATATTATTACGAGTACGTACGTACATACCGCCTGCTGCTGCTGCTGCTATTGTACAAGCGTACTACTATATGAGTATTTGATGTTGATTCGCATTCGTATGTTTGTGTCGAGGTCGCGTGTACAGATAACAAGAAAAAAAAAAGAAGAGTGCGCGCACCCACCCCCTTTTTTGTATTTTTGAATGTCGAACGTTGTTTGAAATCGAAATGGCTTTCCCTTCTTCCGTGGGTTTTTGAAAGAGAATATCTTATCCCACATTACACCTTGTGTCATGAGTAGCACACTCCTTGAATGAAGTGAAATGGAGGGTTATGTAGTACATGCTCCCTTTGGGTTGCCCTTTCTTTTGTCAACCTTGTCGAGCAGAAGGTGGTGGGTCGATGTTCACTGACGGTGGATGGATATTTTTGGAAATTTCCACGACCTACACACTACTAGCAGTGCGATGTGTACATAGTGGAACTCGAACTGACCGAGCTATGACGTAGTTTCGTATCCTTAGTGCTTATTTGGCATTTATTGGGGTTAGCATTCGCTTTGTATTTGGATTTGTCGGTGCGGTAAAGAGATGTGTACATACACATTGATATTTATATATGGAGAAGTTCCCCTGGTGTTGTGTTACTTGGTTGTACTTTACCTCCATCACGTAGTCAGGGAGTCACAGGTACATACTCTCGTATACATATGAGTATACCGCATGACGTTCAAACAAAAATATCAATGAGGGTCGACCTGTTTACAAATGTTTGTTCTATTTCTCTCTTTCATTTTCAATGTCTCTGTCTCACTGGAGTGTTTTGAAATTTGCGACGCAAATCGTTGTGACGTAGAAAGGGTTTTCGGATGCTTGCTTCTATTTTTGTTATAAATGACTAGGTCGTGGGTTGTATTGTATGTTAGGTTACGACTATGTTGACTAGAACTTTCAATTTGTTGGAAAAATATGGGCATTAATTATTTTCAGAAGGTGTAGCATTTTCTAGTGACACATTTTGATTAAAGGGTTTTGAGGGAAACCAACAATTAACGAATCAGATGTGCCTCTTACAAAGGCTTGACATTTAAAAACAATTAACAGCAGATTGGCGAAGTTAATGATAATTTACAAATGATATCGCTGAAACTTTACACATCCTTTTACTTGTTTATTACTTGCCCAAATGCCATCGCAAAATGAGTGAGAGTGCGAGCATTGCCAAAGATTGTGCAGTTCACGGCCATCTTCATAGGATTTTCATAACTCACAACGATTGGCAAATTTCAGCTGAATTTCACCTCGGAAACAAATGTTTTGTTAGTGGAAATAGTGTTGCTGAACAGGCTTAAATCATTTATTTAAGGCGACATTTTAAAGAGATTCTTATCTCTAACGGTAGTCATCTTTAAACTAACTGTTATATGTACATACTCGTAAATCTCTCTAAAAATTAGTACCAATCTAGACAATTTGACATCTTTTCTACATCAACTTGGTAACAAGCAAAAAGTCCCACGCTGATTAAATCCAAATCAACCTCGTGGAGCAGAAACCTAAGCTAAAAAATTTTCAGTCTTCTCTTTCCTGCAAAATATATTCCAAAGTCCGGTGTGTATTTTCTTTTATTGTAGAAATATCGTAACCAAAAATCACAAAATTTATTGAACTTGATAATCGGCCCTGGAACACTCCTACACTCCTTTTTTTTTTGTTTGTTTTCCATTTGTTTCTATTTTTTAGCTAAAGACAAAAAGAAATGATTTTGGCTGGGTGATGATTAGTGTACCTACATAGTTTTTGTCTTTGGTGATAAAAACAAAAACAGATTATAGAAAGAAAAAAAAAAAAGGAAAATCCAATGATAAGCGAATAAATAAATATTACTGCTGCGATTTTTGAAAATTGCGATTTTTTCAAAATCAAAATTTTGTGATATGATATTGCGAATTTTAAAATTCGTAAGAGTTCGTTTAATCTGTTGGTCACTTATTTATGCTTGTTTCTGAGGATTTCCCCGGGTTTTACCATTAGTTTTTGGAATCGGATATACTTATAATTTACCAATTAGATTTTGATATTGTTATTTTATGGAGCGGAAACTGTCAATATTTACTAAACTTAATTAAATCAGTTGCAGCGGATGTGATTTTTTTATCTGTCAAAGAAGAAAGATCGTAAATCGTGTGTGATGTGGTACATTCACAATCATTTGAAAAAACTTTTTTTTGTTAAGAAAAGGTTTTTAAATTTTTAATAAGAAACATCGTTTGAATTGAATTAAATTGAAAAAAAAAAAATGATATCAAAATATGTTTTTAGAAATGGGTATGTGTCTCATTTCGATGTTCAAGTTAATTTGATTCGAAGTTAGAGGAAATGAATCCCCGATATTGTCTCATGACTCCCAATCATTTAACGTGCAAATGCTTTCGTTCCTTAGCTGTTATTTATTATATTCTGTTACGGATATGAAAAGTCTTTAATCCGTTTTTAATTAGAGAATGTCGAAGATTTTCCAACAATTCTTCGAATTTCAAATTAAGCACTACGAAAAAAAACTTTGTTTCTAACAACTATTGATTGATTTATTTGGTTTACAAATGAGACCAACCAACTTAAGCAGCTACGCCAAGAAATTAAAAAAAAAAAACTATTAACTATTTAGAATATACTTTAAGAAAAACATTTTTATCTTGCAGAATATCTTCCATTTTCTATGAAACTTCTTTCTGGCTTTGTAATAGGAGTAATAGGAGCAGAAAAAAAAACAAAACGCTCCATGTTTTTTTTTTTTTTACTTTATTCGTTCCGATTTCTTTGGATGAATATTAAAATATATCCAACCCATGAAATTATGTCGACATACATATGTTAATATCGTTTTTAAAAGATTTTTATTTTATTACCTCGTAAAATTAAGGAAGCGCTGCGCATGGTGACACTTTATTTCATTCGTTTGGTGATCATAAACTTTTTGATATATTGAAAAAACACATGCACTTATCAGTTTGTCTCCTTGTTTACCGTTTTACCCATGATGCAATATCTCAATGTAGTTGCATTTCATTTTGGCGGACTAATTTTGCATACCAAATATAAAAAGTTTCAAATTTAGAATATTTAAATCCGTTCTAGACAAATTGGCACCAAAGCTAATCTATTTTGAGCAACATATCTTAAAAGTATATGATAAACTAGAAAATTCCGTTATTTCAGTTAAAAATAAAAAAAGAACGAAAAAAAGAAACAACAAATTAATAAATTATTTTTACTACTCTTCTTTCAGGCTGAACAAAAACTCGATGATGGCTATCTGAAAGTAAAACTTGAATCTCAGTTGGCATCACAACAACAACAACAGCAACAGCATCAAAAACAGAAACAAGATAAAAAATCAGGATTTGTGACACCACAACCATCGGACAATGAAGATTCGGACAATGATATGCCTCCATGTAAAAAACAGCGTTTTGACAAGGAAGGACAAGAAAATCAATTCCAGACGAAAGAATTCTGTGGATTGCCGCCATCGTTAGCGCTAACACCTCCACCGGAGGAGAATTTCGATTTAAATAAAATTCAGCCACGTGCAAGTGTGATAATGCGTGTAAATCGCTCGGGAGTATGTTCATCATTAGAAAGTTCTCCATCCGTAGATTCAAACACTAGTAGCTCCGATCTTGAATACGATTCGGTTAACATAGTGCGAAAATTAAAATTCAAAATGGGTCGTAATGCGATGAGTAATGATCAAGCAACGCCTATCATAACGAAATCTGAAGAATCAAAGAATACTGAAAACAAACAGAATTCAGTACAAGAGTCTATGGCAATGCCTATACCTGTACAACAACTAGAGCAGCAACAGTTACAAATCCAACAACAGTACAACAATTTACAACTGCCATCACCGACGCCACTCAAACAACAACAACAACAACAACAGCAACAGCAACCGCCCCAACGATCACAATACCAAGTGATTGCGCCTAAAAGTATATACATTGCTACAGCTGGTCCGTCGACAACTCATAGCACTAACAATCTAAATCAACCCGCCCTCATCCCAACTCATTTGCTACTGTTCAATCCAGCTAGCGGTCTTCTACAAAATTTACAACCTGCGCCGCAACCGCAGCAAAAACTCCAACAACCAGCCGTACCTACGCCTGCAGTCGTCCCAGAACGACGACGCGTCTATGAATGCTTGCATCCCAACTGTGGCAAGAACTACTTCAAATCAAGTCATTTAAAAGCCCATCAGCGTGTCCATACCGGCGAACGGCCATTCATCTGCAAATGGGAGAATTGCGATAAACGATTCTCTCGATCCGATGAGCTATCGCGTCACAAGCGTACGCACACTGGCGAAAAGAAATTTGTTTGTTCGGTCTGCCAAAAGAAATTCATGCGCAGCGATCATTTATCGAAGCATGTCAAACGTCATGGCAAAGATAAATCCCAGCAAGGTGGACAATCGGCGACAGCAGCAGCTGCTGCCGCTGCAGCAGCCGCAAACAATCAAATCATCCACCTGCGACCAATCATTCCAGCACCAGTTCATGTACAAATCTGCACGAACAGCAACAGCAGTATCAGCAGCAGCAGCAGTAGCAATTGCAGTACCGTCAGTGATTTCCGAACAGAGTTCCATTTGATGCAGTAAAGAACGAAATCACTTGTTCGATGGTGGTTCATCATTCGTGCTCTCTCTTCACACTCTCCAGTTTTTTTCGCTCCGAAAGCTGTGAGCGTTTCTCTTTCATTCCAATTTGATTGAGATTTTGTTGATCGTTGTTGATCTTGTCTGAGTGTTCCCTGAACAAATGGATTTACTATCTTTTCATTTTCTTTCTTTGAATTTTTCCTAAATGTAACCAAATCCAATTTATTACTGGGATTATGAATCAAAACAAACCAACAAACAAAAAAAGGAAAAAACAAAAAGCAAAATCTTAAGATCTTTGTAAACTGTGATATTTAAGTTTTTTTTTTTCGCAAAACTAACTAATTTATTGAATTAATTGTAAAAACTATTAAAAACTACAAAAAAAAAAAAAACAAATGTATGTGTAACATATATCGTTATGGATAAGAAAACAAAAATCTAGAAAAGAAACAGAAACAAAACAAAAGTATAACTATGAATTAAAAAAATGAACAAAAAATACAAAAACCAAAACGTAAAATATATATTTTCCAAAATATCTTACTTAATGTGTTTTTATTTGGGACGTGAATAGTCGTACTCATCCCAATTCTTTAGTTATGTTTCTTGGAACGTATTTTTGTTGCATGTTTATCTGGCGACAGGCATACCCATGTTGCTTTAACTTTTACTGTGCTCTTCTTTTACAGTTTTTGCCTTGTCGATGTTATGATTCTTCTAAAAAATAACAATCAGATGGTTTTCTAATCCTTTTGGACCGTATGGACAAGTTTTCCCATACTTCTTTAATAATATCATTTTCGTAGAACAGCTTGTTGTCCTTTCTTGTCAAAATCATACAAAGAGTGTTTTTTAAACGGAAAAGTAAAGGGTTTTCTAATAACTACTTGACAACTTTTTTTTTAAATAAAAGGCAAACCATTTGAGATATTTCGATCGGCCAATCGACTGACCCATGTCTTGAGATAACACGCTCAACATACTTACTCTTCAATAAATCGATTGTAGCGTGTGCTGTGTGGCTTGTGGCACCATCCTGTTGAAACCACATGTCGTCCAAGTCACTGACCATTCACAGTGACGTGACGATCGTTATCGTCGGCGAAAAAATATGGCCCAATAACGCCGCATGCAAACCGCGCCAAACAGTTATTTTTTGTGGATGTAGTGGTGATTCATGAAGCACATGTGGGTTTTCACCCGACCAATAACGCATATTTTACTTATTGACGAATCCATAGAGCCAAAAATGAGCTTCGTGCCTGAAGATGATTTTGCGATGAAATTCATCATCGTGGCGCATCTTCTCCAGAACCCAATCGGAGAACGTACGTCGCTTCAAATGATCCATCGGCTTTAATTCTTGAGGCAGCTTGATCTTGTATGGGTGTAAACCAAGATCCTTACGCAAAACGCCGTAGAATTGACTGATTTGGGTCGTTTGCTACGGACGTCTGAACGGCAGCGATATTTTCGACACTTCGACCAACCCGTTGACTCACTGACACGGCAATATCGCACAACGAATATGTAGACTAAAATATTTGCACTAAACTTGTTATTGCCTGTCTACTAGGGCGAGAATTACGACCGAAAATTGGAGTTAAAGCTCTTAAAGTTGCAGTCACCGACTCCGAATATCTGTAGAAAATTTTTATAATTTGCAGACGTTGCTCGTTAGTGTACTTTACATTGATGAAAGTGTTGAGTTTACTTAATAAATTGACAGTGACAGTTTGATGATTAGTGAAATTGTCAAAGTTGTCAAGTCCCTATTGGAAAACCCTATACTTATTTATTTAGATAGCGCTGCTGTCTGGAGTGGACCTTGGCCTAAACCAATAATCCACTCCAATTAACGCACTCTCTGACTTACTACCTTCAGTTGCGCACATCAAATTGGTTGAGGTCTCTTTCTATTTGTTTGCACCAGCTAAGGAGAAGTATTCTTTTACTGAATTGTTTCTCTGGTTTGGAATTTGCACTTTTCTGACCAAGCCAATGTCACTGTACAACTCGTAGAGTACGTCGTTAAATCTCCTGCTCCAAGCTCCATCAACGCAAAGCGAAATCGAACAACTCGAGATTTCATTGCGATGGGGAAAACCTGTGTTAGGAACAGTAATGTTCAGGTCACACAGAAAAATTTATAATTCTATGTCCATTTCAAAACGTGATGTTGTCTATGCAACCAACATCAAGTGCTGACGACCAATGCTATGGTTGCCAAAAAGGCATCAGACATGCCGCAACAACGCGCTCTCTGGCTTACTACCTTCAGTTGCGCACATCAAATTTGTTGAGGTCTCTTTCTATTTGTTTGCACCAGCTAAGGAGAAGTATTCTTTTACTGAATTGTTTCTCTGGTTTGGAATTTGCACTTTTCTGACCAAGCCAATGTCACTGTACAACTCGTAGAGTACGTCGTTAAATCTCCTGCTCCAAGCTTCATCAACGCAAAGGGAACTCGAACAACTCGAAGATATTTGAGTTCGAAACGGCCAATATCTTCCTTTACCTTTGTTATTGTAAATGCTTTTGCATCATAAACCAGAAATGGGATTAAAAGCCCCATATATAGAGTCGCCCAAGTGTTTATTGACAAGGCCTTCTTAGCACGACGAAACAGCGATTGGCAAGAGTATTTTCTTAGTTTAATTTGAGATGAGATGGCATTATCAGATTAAATAATGGAGGTAAGGTATACAAAGTCCCTAACTACCTCAAAGTTATAGTTGTGTATTGTGACATTCTGTTCGATTAATCGCTGTTGAATGCCCCTTCTTGTTGAGAACATACAGCTAGCTTTGCTCTCATTCATGTTGAGGAGGCTGAAGTTTTTAAAAATAGAGCATGGTACTAAGGTTCCATTTTTCAGGTTTGATTTTGGCCGACCAAACCTTGAAAATGAGTTGGTACATTCTCTCTACCAGATCATCTACCGCTGCTTTAAGTACCTCGGAAGGTTCACCGTCCAATCCAGCAGTCTTGTTCTTCTAAACTTAGAATATTGCTATTCTCACTTCATTTTGGTCGGGTGGACGAATTTCTTGACTTTCGCCGTCGAGTCAAGTCGTCGTCAAGTTGAATGGCCAATTCTGCCTGATAGCGGAATTTAGATTGTCTTCGCTGTTTAGAAAAATCCAACACATTAGTTGCGGCATGTCTGATGCCTTTTTGGCAACCATAGCATTGGTCGTCAGCATTTGATGTTGGTTGCATAGACAACATCACGTTTGGAAATGGACATCGAATTATAAATTTTTCTGTGTGACCTGAATATTACTGTTCCTAACACAGGTTTTGTTCATCGCAATGAAATCTTAGACGTCGCGACGGCAAAGAAGTATTGTGAGGGGATAATATATTAAATGGCTGCAATTTTAACAGACTACCAGAACCCCCGCCGATTGCATATCCATCAACTTCTCTCGCATAAACCTGAGAAAAGCGACAAAAATTGCTTGCAGAACGAAAACACTCAGATATTATGATACTTCACAAAGTGTATAATTTTGCGGCAGTAAAAAACTTTGTCTAACTGAGCCCCTTTGAAAACTCAAACAATGACTCTTCTGTAGAAATAGAAGGAACAAGGAATTTCGAGAAGACAATATAACATTAAGCCGAATGTTTTATTCAGCATCATTGACCTTGTTTGAAGAATCTGAATTCATCGGTTTAAATGACGGTTAGGAAATATTAAACGAACTAACGTCAATGCTCTAGCAACAGTTAGATGATGATTGAAGGCAAAGATGATCTAGGTCCCACCACGGACAACACGTTAGTGAATAAAAAATAAACATTGATTTCCTCAATGCCTTTCTTTGACAGATGTTTCGGATTTTGTCGTCTATTGTAGTAAGGGCAGAAAGAATACAATGCTTGAGCGGTAGAGACATCTTAGCTTTTACTATTTGAGAGCGAGAGAGAGAGGGAGTCAATGCCATTCGCAAACCTGGATACACAATTACATATCGCTAATAAACCTCAGTAAACTGGCCCTAGGATAATAATATTTTGTGGGGGGTTTCAGCGGCTAGAGTTGGACTCGATTCTCAGAATAGATGGATCAACAAGACGAAGACTGGATTTGAAGGAGAAATTGGAAACTAGAACATAAAAATGCTAGTAGGCAAAGAATGATAGAGATGGTAGAAGTTTAGAGCTGTTAGTAATACCGTAGGTCTGTAGAACGATTACACACTTAGTTACATACTCGGGAACAGGAAAGGTCCAAAGGGCCAAAGAATACGTAGGCGTAGTTACAAGCCCAGAATTGAAGGCAAAATGAAGTGGTTGGGAACTCGTTATCTCTACGATACCAGTGATACAAGTAGATCTGAAAATTAAACTGTAGTGTATCAAAGTATCCGCCTCAGCTTACATGAGGCGAACTTGGTACTAGATAAGAAAAAGTTCTTTTCTAAACTGGAGAGCATAAATGACAAGGACGTAAAGCGACGTGAAAAACGGCACGAACTGCAGAACGGGGTAGGACGTGGGTGCAGGCCAGTGAACTATGGGTAAAAATGGAGAGGGGACTACACTGAATGTCAATGGCACTCTGCTTATAGAGTTCCATGCTCATAATCATAATAGGGATTCCCTTTTTCTCACACAAAACAATACACAATGTTACATTTCATGCTGATAGAATGCTTAATTGCTTATATCCTATATCCACATAACAAAAGATACTAAAGTAATTACGGGTGCAGAATGCAGATATTTAAGGAAGCCACCAAGGCCAAAATGTAAAGTTTTCTAAACTTTAAAACTAAAAGCGTAACGAAGACTCTAGGAGAACAGCTGAAGAAGATACCAGGAAAAGTTAGTCATCTTGGTAGACAAATGACATAAGGCAGAAAGTTAAAGAAAAGACGGATGCGAAACAAAAGATCCGATGTGGGATATAGAAATAAAGCAAAAGAATCAGTTAAGGACCTGACCCATAGAATCTGTAACCGTTCTGTTGACGTTGGTGACGTATTGACGGAAAGAAGAGTCCCATAAAATCCGTCCCATACTTACGTTGGCAGAAGATAGTCGATGACATTTTGTTGTTGCAAGCTATGATAGTTTCTCTACATCCTCTCAATGCTTTCACCAATTAAAGTGCTTAGAGTCAAATTATGAGACTGCTAGACTGTTAACGGACTTAACGGATTAAAAAAGTAGAAAATTCTCCAACTTTATTCGTCGAATATTATACGTCATATCTTGCTTATGGACCTCCTTTTATAAGAAAGCATATATTCTATCCAGCTGTTAGGTGAATATGTCGGTGCAGCGGATACAATGGATTCTATGGGACGAGCCCTTTAGGAAACAAAGAGAACCACCTGGGAAAAATTTGGAAACTCTGTAGAAGAAAGTGCTGAAGGAAAAAATACCAAAGTATTTTGTAAAAGGGTTATAAACTTGAGAGGAAAATGAAAAAAAGAAACAAAAGCGAACAAAGATGGAAATAAGTTGGTCGTAGAAAAGAAAAAGGTGCTAGATACGATGGAGAAACTATATTAAAAAATATAAAAAAATTATCAATGTTTTTTTTTTTTTTTAATGTATCTGATCCGCTAATTGCAGGGGCATTGCTACTCAAAAGATTTTTTGTGCCACAAAATCCGTGTTAAGAAACCATGAGAGGCTCAACTTTTTCGATTAAAATGAGAAACTCTCTGATGGAGATTTTGAGAATTTCCCCAGGGATTAAAATTTCTCTAAACAATTATCGACTCCTTAAGAAACTTAGAGCCATGCATTTACATCAAATGTGTTCCGCAGTTTCGTCGTCTTCCCTGCAAAGACGACATTGAGTTTATTGAATAAGAACTATTACAGTGCTGGTCAAAACTAAAGCACGAAAAAAAAAAAACGAAATAACCACTGTGTGG
Source organism: Volucella inanis (assembly GCA_907269105.1). Taxonomy (NCBI): domain Eukaryota; kingdom Metazoa; phylum Arthropoda; class Insecta; order Diptera; family Syrphidae; genus Volucella; species Volucella inanis. The sequence continues at coordinate 67,696,473 of OU026157.1, read as the reverse complement.
CGCTCCCATTGTTCCGATTTGAGTTCTGTTTTTTTTTTTTTGTTGAGTTGGTACATCTGTTGTTGACATTCTCTTTAAATCTTAGCGTCATAGCTTAACATTTGCAAAAGTTACGTAGCCATGAGTACATCTATCTCTGTGTGTGTTGGCAATTTTTTTACAATTTTAGAAATGGATTTAAATTTGCAACAACGAACTTGTATTAAATTTTGCGTAAAAAACGGATTTAATGGTGAGCGAACTTTGGAAATGTTGGAAAAGTGTTTCGGCAACGATTCTCTAAAGTTAACAGTGGCACGAGAGGTTCAAATGCGGTTGTGAGTCAATCAAAGATGATGAAGGCAGTGGCAGACCATCGACATCGAAAACCGACGAAAACATTGATGAAGCAGAAGAAATGTTGGTCAATAACCGCAAATTAACCATTTGAGAGATAGCGGAGGACTTGAACATTGACTATGGATCCGTCCAAGACATTTTGGTTAATGATTTGGATTTCCGTCTATAGCAGCAAAGTTGGTGCCAAAAGACCTCAATTTCATGCAAAAAGGAGGTCGTGTTGATGTTGCAAAACAGATGATTTGCGAGGACGAGTCCGATCCAAAAAGGATCATTACCAGAGACGATACGTGGGCTTATGAGTACGACAGGCAATCCAGACATCAGGCAAGTGAATGGCGTTCACCAAATGAGCCGAGACCAAAAAAACCACGTCGTTTTCAGTCGAAAAAAAGGCAATGCTCACGGTTTTCATGGATTACAACGGTGTAGTGAATCATTAATTTTTGCCAGAAGGCCAGACAGTAAACAAAGAGTATTATTTGGGCTTTATGAGACGTTTGCGTGAAGCAATTTGCCGAAAGAGACCAGAATTGTGGGCAGAAAACTCTTGGATTTTGCACCATGATAACGCGCCGTCACACAGTGCCATCATTATTCGTAGTTTTTTGACGAAAAATACAACAAATACCTTCCAACAGCCACCGTATTCACCTGATTTGGCTCTCTGTGATTTCTTTCTGTTCAATTGAGTTAAAAAACCACTACGGGGAATGCGTTTAGCAGCCGAGAGGAAGTAATCGCAGGAAGCACTAATGGACATACCGAAAACCGAATATAAAAAATGTTTCGAGGATTGGACCATGTGCTGGCATAAGTGTGTTGCAGTCGATGGGGATTACTTTAAGGGGGACAATATAGATTTAGAGGAATAAACTTGTATTTTTAATTTTCTGAATAAATTCCGATATCCGCAACTTGTGTTGCTTTTAAATTTTTTATTTTTTAATATTCAAAATATAATTGTATTTAATTCACAATTGCAATATAATTTTTTTTTTCAATTTTAACTTAATTGTAAAACAGCAAGGAAATACAAACTCCTTAAAAATTATCTGGACAAATTAAAGCATTTTTAATTTAACAAAAAAAAAAAAAAAAATCTATTTTAATATATAGTGGCATAACCATTTTTTTAAAAACTGCAGCAATTCAAGGAGGCATAGAGGCAATAATTGCGTGGGGATGATTTAATAAGCAATTTATACTTGTTGTAGTAATGAGTCAATATTATTATTTTTCGTAAGATCAATCCTATGATCTACAGATTCTCTATGGGGTTGAGATCAGGGAATTGTGCTGGCCACTTCAGAACTTTTATATTGCCTTCATTAAGCCAATGTTGGAAACGAAGCATGACGTTTTGAAGGAATTCCTGTTACATGAAACGATCCATTATTCCACTAATCTTATGAGTTAGCCCGCCTCCTTAACTGGAAAAACATCCCCAGACTATAATATTGCCTCCGCTGTGCTTGATAGTACCCTTAGTGAATAGAGGATTTAGATGTTCACCATCCGATCCCTTAAAATTAAACTTCGATTCATTAGAAAACAGAACTGTTATCCATTTTGACACATTTCCTTTTAAGTGTGCCCTGGCAAACTCCAGTCTTGCGCGTCAATTTTTGGGGAGATAAATGGCTTTTTTTCTAGCCACAATCAACCGCTCTTCGTCGGATCGTTCTATCTGGGCCTTTTGTATATTTTTCGAGAATTTAGCTATTATACGGAAAAACCGTGTGGCTAATGCCATATTTGTTGGCAATAAAAGTAATTGTTTTACCAGTTTGAAAACCAGACACTATTTTTTCTTTGAGACCATTAGAATATTTATTTCGAGCCATTTCATCACTTTTTATATCAATTTTAAATTACGATCAATAACACGACCAATGACAACCGAAAATGAATATATAAAACTTTTTTTTTATTATTTAGAACGTGTTTGGGGGGAAAAAAAACAGTTAGCCTTGGATCATTTAAGAACTAAACGGTAAAATGAACAAACTTTGGACATATGGTGAATAGGGTACAGGTGCTTTAGTTTTGGCCACTTACTTATTAATGAGTTTTGAATAATTTTTTTATTTTTCAAAATCAGTTAAGCTTTAATGTAAAAATAATATGTAATTGTAAATCAAAAACAAAATTATGAAAATGTCATACGCTTTTAAATTTTTTCCGTATTAAGGTATGCTTTTGTTTTCTCCAACACTGTATGTGTAGTTGATATCGAAGGTAGCAGCGCCTGGTTAGAAATCCAACCAGTCGTCTGATATCAACTCTTTTGAGGTGCAGGGTTTTTTTTTTGGATTTGTTGTGGTAGGGTTTGATGGCTCTTTTAGCCTGGGATGTTTTCCCAATTGGGTATACACATTTTGTTCTTCCAACTCTTTTTTCTTTGAGTTTGATCCATCCGTATAGCACTTAATTCCTTTAAGGTTTGATGTTGGGTTTTTGTTTGTTTGTTTGTTTGCTTGGGATCATTAAAACGAACATTTTGGCAAAACGCAGAGTCTTGGGCAGGTGGTTATTTACCGCGAAATCCATGCCAAGCTCGGGGATTTCAAAGAGAAGATACAATTTCAATTGATCCATCTAATCTGAGTGATTAATCTCACCTGTTGGTGGTAGACTGACCGCCCTGCTCATGACCATCGTTTTTATGAAGAGATGAGGTGATGTTAAACCGATGTGGGCTTCTATAGCTGCCGTAGGGTATGTGTGCATTGCGCTGTTGATGCCGAAGATATGGTAGATTTCTCTTTTGTTTTATTCTACCGTACTACTGATTAGTAGGTGATGATGGGTCGTGTCATCCATTGTATACATCCAATGGGTGATCTTTTGGTTAAATTCTTACCATACATACGACAGCAAGCTTAAGAAGCTTTATTAATTTTTTTTACTAATATATGGTATAAGTAAAAGTTTAGTTTTTTTTATCGAGAACTAATTAACGAGTTCACAATTTCTGTACCGTTAAGCAAGATCTGGTTGAGATTCAGATTTATTTTTCGAGTGAAGGGAACTGCTCCAACATACCAGATACAGTAGAGCGCCTTCCATTTACCTTTCTTTCCTGTTTGAGAATGCATATTGGTGAGGGTGATTGATTTGTAAATCGATAAGTCTTTGAATGCCTTTCAAAAAAAAAAAAAAAAAACGATGTAAGACTTATAAGTCGAAAAGATTAAGATAATTCTGATTTGGGGATAAAGACTACCTTAACCTCCCTCCAGGCTTTTGGTTGTTGAAGCTTTACCTAAATAAGGCGGTTAGAGTAGGAACAATATGGACCAAATCTTTTTGAATCCATGTATGAAGAAGATTCCAGGTGCCTTGTATGGTTTGAATGAGTCTGTGGCCCATTCAACTTTGTCTGAGCAGAACATATTTCTAGAAATACTTTTAATTCGGTTGTTATAGGAAAAGCTTGTGGTTTCAAACTTGACATAATCATCACAGTTGACAAAATGTGATAATACCTTCTCATCTACAGTATATAAGTTATATGTATACCAAAGTACTGGAAAAGCGACCTAGGGGAGTAGTGGAATGAATCCTCGAAGAGGAGTAGGCAACATTAGACCGAGTATATAAACAAAAGACCACATTTTAACTTAACAGTAATTCTAGAAAAATAAATCGACCCCTTTCTAGCGTTCCAAGATAACATGTACTATATGTATAGAGGCACTAAATTTGAAAAAGTTTGATGGGAAAAGTAAGACTAGAAGGTGTGAAGTCAGAAGTAATCGAAGCAAGGAGACAATTTTATCTATGGATGAAATAGCAAAATCATATAAGAGGCAAATAAAACTGGGAACTGGAGACTTCACCGCATCTACCTGCAATTCCTATTATATGCAGACGATATTCTTCTCATAGAAAATAAGCATGAACTGAACTGAAGAGAAAGCAGATGATGGTAAATATAACTAAGAGCAAAGTAATAGGGGTCTCAAAGTCAACCCATCGACAGAGAATCTGGATATAAAACTTAAAATGCAACGACATAGACAGAGAGAGTTGAACCCCATGAATACCTTGGAGTTATTGTTAGCTGTGATGGAAAAACATACCAAAAAGTAGCTAATACGCCGGATTAAAAAAGCAGCTTCAACGTACTATCAGATAATACAACACGGTAATAGCACCAATAGCACTATATGGTACCGAGAGTTTTTAACTATTAGATAAGCATCTCAGTAAATAAAGTTTGTAAAAACCCTGTCCGGAAATACGAGGAGAGATAGAGTCAAAACGAAATTAAGAAAAGACCGTTTAAATGATTCAGACATCTGCAACGGACGGACGAGTCAAGAAAAGTAGAAGGTACTGCACCGAGAGGAACATCCATGGGAAAATCGCATCCAGAACATGGGAAGGATGAGGGACAAAATCTGGCAGGGACGAGAGGACTGAGGCTACCCCGAAACCCAACATCAATTTTGAATTGAAGAAAAAAGAAATAAAGTCATCTGTTTCTGCCTAGTAAAGTTAGAATAGGTTTACATGGGCTGCAGTTAAATAGTCGCCTGTTTGGACGATGGCGGAGATTAAGTCTTATATTGAATATAAATACAAAATTTCTGGCCATATACTGTTGAAGAGTGCATTCAAATAAGTTCCCATATAGTTCAGAAACATGGTCACATTGAAAATTCGAATATAATAAGTGTATCTTAGTGCGTCAATAATGGCTACTTGTAGCTTGTGCTTAGAAAAGGAGTTTACAACAAATATTGTCAGAATACGTTAAAGGGGTACCAAAAGCCTTTTAATAAGCCTTCGTTAGTTTCAATCGAAGTAAAACTTCCCGTGAGCTAAAGTTGTCGAAGACGTAAGTAGATTCGACCTAATATTACATTTAAATGGTTGTACTTAGTCAAGTGGTCATTTATGGTTAAACCAACGTTTCAATAAGATACAATAACCCTAAGTTTATTATCGGAAAGCCAAAAATCAGGGCATTTTGATCATATCAACAGGTTTTTTTACATATTGGAATTGTTTGCGACTTCTTTAACGACCAGTGATGGATATTGGCCAGTTCTTCATTGATCACGTGAGCCAGCTCGTCAATTTTGTGTATGGGTCGCGATAAGTAGAGTGGGACATCATCAGCGTATAGGTGAATTGAATAATATTTACATTACGTTGGAAAGTCATTTATGAACATGCAAAACAGAAGAGGCCCTAAGATAGATATTTAAGAAACACCATTGTTTTAAAGGTTTAAGCTAGGTAAAGATTTTTTTCGCTATTAAAAACCTTCCACTAAAACCAAAGTCAAATAAGTATCTATATTAGATCAAATCCACACTTAGTACTGCTTCTACTAACTAACTCCAATTTTACGCACATTATTCCAAATGAATGTCACTTGTGATCCTCCGATAACAGGCGTGGAACCCATCCAGCGGACAATTTGCGAAATCCCAATTCATCTGTTCATGATGTTCACTTTCTCAACGATTTTAAAGAGTCACGTGCCGATTTCCCTTTATAAGATTTTTAAGATTTTGGACCATCCATGGGTAGTGGTCGTTTCGTCGTCATCATTCTGGACTGTTTCGCGAAATTTCGGTTGGGTTCAGGGCGAACTTTTAGCTAGAAATTTGACTATAATCATCCGATCTATTTGACATGCACTTCTTATTGCTCATGGTTTCTTTTGATACTAAAGAAACCCGAGAGAATTGCGCAGAATTCTCCCTAACGGTACAGACTACCCTCTCAGGTCTAAGACTTTTCCGGAATTTTTAAGAAAACTAGTCTCATTTATACTCGATACGGCGTACTCTATCCATGACCAAGTAGGTCCAACTCCCTTAGTCATTCTTAAAGCGTGACTATATTTTGACTTGCTTGACTGACTTTTGTAATAAGTGAGGTTAAAAGACAATTCCTTTCAGTTATATCTCAGACATACATAGGTAACATATATTCAATACAATCTTAATTACAGTTCTCCAAACCAAAAAAGGCTAGATGGATTTCAACACTTAGTGCTTTCAGAAACAGAGTAAGCTCTTGTTTCTGGGTATAAAGATTCTTTTTAAGAGTTGACGAAAGCACTGATATATCTGTGCAATCTACCCTTCGAAATCAGCAATAACCGACTTACTGGCATTAGACGCTTAATGATCCATTCTTATAGACTAAACCTTTCATATGCCATCATTTGCATTGGAGATAATTTTTGCGCTTGTTTCTTGGAAACAATCAAATCTTTCTTTCTTCCTGGTTTTCTAAATATGGTAAATTCGTTCCAAAGCTTAATTTTTCGATATTGTCGTTTCTTGTGTTTCACCAATTCATGTAATCATTTCATGTAAAGCATTTAAAGATTTGCTAACAATAATCTTTATAAAATTTTGGCAATTGGTTTCTTGCAATTAGGTAACTCTACTTTGGTTAAACGGTTGTTTTTTTTTTTTTTTTTTTTTTCTGCCGAAGACAGATCAACGGCATGATGATAGAGTAAAGTGTGGCACAACATCTCTATCTTAAGTAACAGAGTCTTTTTATTTGTTAGATAAGTTGCTTGTAATCACTACTGACATCCCACAATAAATTCCTTTTTTACAGATTCATAAAATAATTTAATTTCAATAAATCATGGAGCGCATGAGAATCGTTGAAAATATGGAGGGCTTTGAGGAGTTTGAAAACGTACAATTCGTGGAGGCATACGTGGAATATGCGGATGATATTGGTGACGTGGAGGAAGTGAGTTACCAAGGAGACGTAGAAAACGAAGAATCTTTTAATTATGTGCCACAAGTTGAAGAAAGAGTACGTCCAGAAGAATATCGAGATGATGTCCTTGCGGAAGTAGAGAGACTTCTAGACGTGTATGAAAGCAGAGTGGATTATGACGATGAAGTTATGCTTGAATATTTAGACGAAATAAATTATAATATCACTAACCTGTGCTATGGTAAAAAAAAAATCTCTTCCATATTACATATATAATTGTAAATCAATTTTCTTTTAGAAACTCAAGAAATAAAGTACGTTCCATCCACTGTTCACATTTATCCATTCGTACTACGCAACACACTTGAGGATAGAGCTCTAAGGGAAAAATACTATCAATTTTCAAAATTTATTGAACCTATCCAGCGAGTAGCCGATCAGTTAGCCCCAGGTAAAATAACTGAAAAGGCTTTCTTACATTTTAGTAACTCAAATACTCAACTTTCCATCTGTTAGATGATACAAGACATAGCGAGTTGAGTGGTTTACTAAAAGTGCTCCTTAACCCGTCAAGAAAAATTCGCCTCAAGGCTTTGTCTGCGGTGGAAGAAGTGTTGAAAAAAATCTCTGAAATTCATAACACTTTCAAGTCAATAGTAAGCACAATTTTTTTTTAAGCACTTGTGAAGCATCTACGTTTATTTGCCTTTATTTAGAATTTAGTGAAAGAATTTACAATCTTCTTGCAAGTAGCTCTACTGAAGCCTGATGGTAGCCATTTGATACGAAAAACATTTCGTCCTACGAAGCAATATTTTGACAGTGAAATTAGACTTTTTTCAAGACGGATGCCATATTTTCGAAGTGAAAATATTCAAAAGGACAACATTCCACATGCACTGAAAGGTGAAATCTTGATGTTAGATGAAAGGTTTCGGGTCACCTTAGATCCATCAGTACATAGTAACAAGTCTGTTAATTTGATTTGCTATTTACTGGATAAGGAGTTGCCCTGTGTGCCGCCAATAGCTGTAGTAGTTCCAGGTAATTCTATACCGTCTAAACTTAAAATTTCTGATTTCTATGTGAACGGCTCTATTTTTATAGAACACTATCCTTCAGATCCATTGGATTGCTCATTTTCTGAGCATGAGTACTCGGCTAGTATGTTTTTGAAAACCGTCAAAGAGATCTTCAGCGTTAGGCTGATGCAATTACCAAAGTATTCTTCCTTGACAAGGTTGCTGGAGGTTTGGGAAATGGCAGTTCGTAAGGCGTGTTCCCCAAAAGCAAATGTAAATGTTGTAAATGATTTGAGTGAGATTTTTGGAATGTAAAAGAGTTTTAATGCTATGAGTCTATTTGTTATTTGTTTAAGTTTAAGTAATAAAATTGGCTGATCAGTGATAATCTGTTGTTTGATCCGATTTCTAAATTTCAGAGCTGCGTATTAAGAATAGGAATACTAAGTATTTTGGGGGCGTTTTAACTGACCTTTTCACTTATAGGCAACGAAAATGTTATTTGTGAGTACGATTAAGATATACAAACTTGCTTGTACTGTTTTGATTTTTTTAAATCTAGACTTAGTCTTTATAGACGCTGCAATGAGTTCCAGTTTGAAATGTTTCCTCACCAAATCTAAGCCACTTCTTTCACCATCTCCGCCTTTAGCGTCTTTTTTGGACATGCAGTCTACATATGAATGTGTTGCGTTCACGTATTTTTTTGTTTGATATTTGCGTGTATTTAACATCTCGTATTGTATGTGTCGTTGTAAAAGGTTCCTCGTTTTTCACCGCTCATTTATCTAAGCGCAGTCCCTGCCTCATGCTTGCAATAACTTCGTTTGTTGTATCCCAGGCTTTTCGTCATAAATAAATGCTATGAGTGCTCTCGGTGTGGCTTCACTTTCAATTTTTCTTCTAAGAAAATTTCTTAGAAAATATCATACGATCTTGTTCGGGATTCTACAACTTGCTTTCACAATGCTACAACGCTCTTCTAATTTAGAATTTAGAGTGTGGCATAACTTCTGTATTAGTATTTTGTTCGTAAAGCCTAGATTGTGATTCTCCCGCCTTTTTCATCTTAGGTTCTCGTTTAAAACTGCGAACTTTTTGATTTCCAAATCAATGAGCAATTGCTTCCCTGACACCATTACAAAGCAACATCCTCTAAGCGATGAGCGGTGTGAAATGACTTTATGTTCCAATATCCTATAATCCAACACCATTTCCAGGTGCTTGATAGGTGGACTTAACTCGAAGCTTTGCTAATTGATTTGTATGGAAAGCTGTTCTATATTTATTCTGCTGCTTTTAAGCACTGTTTCCGTTTTGTAGTCTTTCAGGTCTGAGCCTTATCCTGGTACCCATAAACTCATACTTCAGACGTCTCCTCTTCTTTATTTGGATAGTCGATCCAGCGTTTTTTCTACAACAACGACTGCGATGTCATATCCCATGATATCTACTCTGCTCGATTTAAGAAAGGAGGCGTGGGTGCAGATTGGCTGGCAAGCGAAAGGCTCAAATAAGGATTAGCCCTTACGTCTATTCTAGGATTCATCTTAGACTTAAACAGTACCTTTAGAGTAAAACCACGATGTGGTTGGCTAAGAATCGTAAGAAATGAAGTGTGGGAGCTCCTTACAGAAAATGAGTGAGAAAAACTTAAAAGTGCTTTACGACGACGTAAAAAAAGACTTAAAGGAAACTCAGCTCCGGTTCTCATAGCAATATGTTCAAGAAAATTGTGTCAAGCAATCTGTGTCCGAAAGACACTAGGAGGTGTCAACCTATAAACTATGATTACTCATACCACATTATTCTCTGATTAAAACTTAGGAAAGAGTTTAATTTTTCACTTCCCACTACAAAACTTATACTTTCCTATTTACAAGCGAGGCAGGAATGGGTTGTAGCAGGTAACCGATGTTCATGCTCTTTGCCAGTAAAGAAGGGAGTATCGCAAGGCTCTATTCTTTTCTGCCCAAGATTGGTGGGCATAGCGCAATCCATTGGTTCGTTGATGATATCCAGATCTACTTTAGCTTTCCAATGAATTTGAACTATAAAGCCACTGCGTAGGTAAATGAAAATCTCCATCATATACTTGTTTCCTCTTTATTAAAGCAAATCAGCGGATGTACATTTAATAATGTACCTAAATATAGAAGCTTTAGTCTCTTGCATTATATAATTCCTTCAGTCAGGTAGAACATGTATGCTTATTCAAACGAGCTATGTCTGCTTGTCTTCTGAACGCCAATTTTTTCGTAAATTCTGTACGGCTGTGGAATTCATTGCCCATAAATATTAGAAAAATTAGAAGCACTAAAAATTTTAGTCATCTATCTTAAAATATCTGGCCAGTGAAACAATTGGAATTTAAAATGCTTAATTTGTTTGTCATATCAATTGTCTATAGGTATGTATATAAACTTTTAACTTATTTCTTCTATCACTTCCTGAATTATTGTTAAACATATTTGCACATATTTGTATCTAATATTTAAAAAAATTTTAGGCTCCCACACTTTAAAAGATTCCATTATCTTACCGTGTATAGCAAGCGAAACTTAATAAATAAAGTAAATTGTACTCATTTTACTTCGCTATAGCCACCGGGTACTAGTTTCGTCTAATAGCGATTTGACTTCCAAAACCTACAAACGCGAGTGCTGAGCAGGATAAAATAGCGACATTACAATGTCTGGTCAGATAGGCTGATCCCCAGAAAGAGAAAGTTGAGAAGTTGAGCTTACGTCACTGAATCAACGGTGGTGTCAACTGTCAGCAGTCAGCATGGGAAGTAGAATTACTAGTCAGATGTTACAATCTGAAATAGGGATGGCGATGGCAAAAGGTAGCTCTCACATTTCCAAAGCGGATTACAGGCTTGATAATATCCGGCTCCTTTTGACTCCATTAAATGTTGAATGCCACCCCATGGAGCGAAATAACTACTCAGCCCAAACATCTTTCTCTCTCTTCTTATGTAATTTTCAGAAAAACTTAACACACAAATAAAACTCAGGGATCTCAGAAAGAACCTAGCCCTACAGATTAGGAACTGTTCGCGAGAGTAAGCACTCGGCCACGTAAAGCAATATCCTCGGTTAACGACGGATCTACTTTGGACGACTCTACAAAACGAAAAAAGGACAATGACGTTCGAATTTGTACATAAATTGTTTCGACTTAGACTCCTACATATTAACAGAGTGTATTTGGGTGTGGATTTGTTGTTAGAGGTTGACTTAAGGAAAAAGTTTTAAGCTTTTGGCTTTTGACACGTGACAGAATGCGTCGCAATAATTCGTATCAAACTCTAATTTGCCAATTTAAATGGTCGCATAAAAGTCTAAGTCTAAGTCCAATAACCATTTCCTCTTTTCCTAGATTGACCATTGCTTTTTGTCGCTTCTCATCGTTCACAGACTCTTTTTCAAAAAATTTAAAAATTTTGGGTGATACCTCAACAACTTCCCACGTTGTGCGTCTTTTTCTATGTGGTTACAGTATTTATATATTTTTTCATAGCATTTCTCTCAAAAGAAAAAAGTGGATTTATTGTTTGCATTTCATATTTCTCTCCAACAGATTTTTTATTTTGGAGGCGCAATCTGCCGCAATCCCGACTCATTTATTGTACATTTTTGACGTTTACGAACAGAGTAGATGACGATCGGCATGCGTCGTTCGATTTGAATTTGAGCTTATTAACACATGTAACGCAGATCTTTGTTAATTTGACGTTTACGAAAACACCTAATGTTTAATAGGACGACAGACCATTTTTTGCAAATAGACTTAGGCCAGATCATAAAAAGGTTAACTGAATTGCTCCAGTATTGAAGATGTCCGAATATTCTGAGCAACCAATGTGGATTTACTAGTTGAAGTCAAGGTACATCTACGTATATCTCAGACGCCACAACGATTCACAAATATTGTGAGGAGAATAAGTGTTGAACATCTGAAATCGCAACAAACTGCCAGAATCTTTACCAATCGCGTATATCTCAACTTTTTGCCAACATCCTTATAACCGGCATTCAGTTTTGATGTTCTGGTTTCGCTCAATTATTCGAAGGCTGCCCTTGAAGTGTGAAGGCCAGCACACATAGCAAAACAACCCTATGAGTAAAGAAAAAGAAAAACGATCAGCTTCTCAGGAGAAAAAACAAATAGTATGAGCATCAAGCGATCGAAGAAATGAAGAAGTGATGCTCCAGAAACAAAGTTCGGAAGTCTTAACATAATAACAACGTGTCAACCCAACAAGTTTCGAAGAGAAACCCGTAGAGATGGGTAAAAAAATTTCTAGTAGAAACGTAGCCGTTGCTGAGGATTTGAAAAACCACTTTAGTAGTGGCGACTAAAATTCCAGGGTCAAGCGGAATTAACCCTTCAGTTCGGGCGGCGAAAACCATAACTTCTACCCACTCAAACAAAATGAAATAAGGATATTTGTTGTAAAATTATGCGAATACAAAATAAGTTTATTACAAGTAAAATAATCGAAACGGTTTTGATGATATGTACGTCTTTAATGGTTGAATCACAAGTGAAAGAATGCTACATTTCAAAGCAACAATCGACTTTAGTGTTATACAACATTAAATGAGTATGAGAGAGCAATTTAGATTGAATATGATACATTAATATTAGAGTTAAAATCCAAATTATTGTTGAGTCCAGTCGAATTTACAAGTTATTGAAAGTGTCTAATTCGCACGCGATTTAATAGCTTTCCGCGAAAACTGGCATCAGCTGGAGGTCCGTAAAGAAATTCAAATAAAAAAAAAACAAACACTATAAATGTATGTCAAGGCAATCTATTCATTGAAATAAACCAAGAAAAAGAGCACAGGATAAACCACGACCAAACGGATTAAGACTTCTGGAAGACAAAAAAAAAGAACTGTCATCTTCTTTATGAAATGGGTTTACATGATGCAGTTGGTGTTACCACTTGATCACTATACTAATGATCTGCTGTTGGAGTTGCCACTTCGTCATAATATTGTATTAAAAAGAAAGTACAGATTAAACTTGAAATCGAAAAGTATGTACAGTATATATGGATTTAAATATTTAAAAACAATATCAATACCTAATCATAAGCATAACAAATCTGTCGCACAGCACGGACTTCCTAGAGAGCTACCTAAGGCATCAGAAGTTGACTTGACCTGATGAAGAGAACTTTAAAATCGCTTATTCGTTCAACAAGAGAGAAGACCCTCTTAAATGTGTCAACAAGAGGCATCTGTCTTCTTAACAACGCGTTCACGATCTTAACTGTTGTGTGCAGGCCTAGAACTAATAATCAACGATCTGATTGGCCCATTTCGGTACGGTTTTAAGCAAAGTAAGTCCACAATATTCTCACTAAGGCAGTGACAATCCTAAAATTAAAATCTTATTGGATGTCTATCGCTTGGCCAATATCAGTGTAGATTTCGACAGCAAACAAATTCCCAAAAACCACATTTTCAACTAAAACCTTGATTGAGCTCTCTCCCGTTGACCACATAACAAACGACAGCCAGTAGATAGCTAAAACTTGCAAATGATGAATGTTTACGTTCCTAGCTTAATTTACTTACCCCATGTGGTATGTAGCCAAGATGTAATTTACTATACCTTAAACAACTTAAACACCAATTTATTTGCATTAATACCCTTTTATTAACTCCTTAGCCTATTCTTAAACCAACGTTTTTTTCTGTAAATTATATCTTCTTCCAATTCATTGGAATACTGTTACATCCCGAATATTGCAGTTAAATCATTAGCGACCACAGCATTTGGAGAGCATGCCTGACGTACTGACATCTCCCATGTATCCAAAAGATGCGATAACGAGTAACACTTTGGTAGTTTAGCAATTCTAGCAATAAGAGCATTTTGTACAGCTAACAAGAATGGCGTAGCTGAATACTCCTGCTCGGTGAGCGAACAATTTGGTGAAGTAAAAGGATATTCCTCTAAAAAATAAAATAAATAAATATCCAGAGTAAGTACAGATGTATCAGAATTTATTAAACTGAAAAGCATACCTGGAATGTTTACACTGACTGGTGGCACACATGGTAATCGCTTATCATCCAAACAGCAAATTAATTTGATTGTCTTATTATTGTTTTGCGCTGATGTATCCAAAGAGACCTTAAACTTTTGATCCAAACGCGCAATTTCACCTTGTAACACGTGTGGTATTTCTTGTGAAGGTTCATCGTAAAGAAGTCTTGGTTGTTTGGCAAGCGTAGGCGCACTTATATCTGTTCCAAACAGGAGCTCTAAACTTGGCTTGAAAGTTCTTTGCATTGTATGATTGGCAATGGGGCTTTGTAGTGTTGTATTTATGACGTCTACCAAAGGATTAGAGGATTTCTGTAATAAAAAAAAATTAATCAATATTAGTGGTGTTGTGGTTGTCGTCTTTTTTATATTTCTTCATGGACTTACGCCAAATTGAGGGCCGCAATAGGAGACGATGTCCATTTTCTCGAGGGCGATCTCACATTTCATTAAAGTTTCCAAAGGTACTCTTTGTGATGGGTTGCAAAGAATTTCCAACAGCTTGCTCATTTTAGTTATTTTCTCAACATCTAGACAGAGAAAACCATTTGAAATTAGAGGTGGGAAAATGGAGATAGCTTTACTTACCATCATTTCCAATTTTCGCTACCATGCGCTTGAGAGGCTCAATATATTTAGTGAGTTGCTTGTACTTCTCACGGTACAGTATATCCTCTTGCGAGTTGAAGGGACTTGTCGCAGCTACCTGTCCTGGGGTATTCAAAGGTGCATTTGGAGATTGACGAAGAGCTGAAAAGGTAAGGTTGGTGTTGATATTAGTTATGAAAAGTCATAAAATGCACAGTGCGATAGTTTAAAAATGAATCTAAGTCTACTGCTGATGTTGTATCTGACTTCTTTATTTTTTCTTTTATTTTTTATATACGTACATGCAAGGAAAATGCAAGTGCGAACGGTTTGACATTCTCTAGTCTAAGTAAAATTCCATATAATTCAATTCTGATTGCTTAATAGGCGAATGTGAGACTATCCACTCTATTCAAGCACCATGTATACGGTTTGGGCTTAATTCTGTTAAAAGAAGTCTTCGGAAGTTGTTTTGAAAGCAGTGTGGCGGAAGGATCCTCTAAGCTACATGCCGGTGTAGAGTTAGACGCGTCGCGGTAATACAGAGTTACAACACTGCAAATAATACAGCACTGAACGGAAACACACTTCTATACGGATAGCGAGCTAGCGCTTACGAACGAGAAATCCAAGCGATGAACCCATTCCAAGCCTGGGAAATGAATAATCATATATCATACACTCATCGGATCGTGAAATGTCCAAGTGTTTAATAGGTTTCATCCAGCATACAAGTTAAGGAGACTAATGATGCTGCAAAGTTGATATTACAACAATCCAGAAAATACGTTGGGATGTGCCGGGCAATATTACTTAGACACTATGATTACTGTTTAGTCTGGGTTGGACCTGGGCCTTTCCTTTCCAAGGACCTAATGCGATGTCTTCCTCTGTCGTCCCTCCGGGTTGTAATCTAAGACTTTTCGGTCCGCATCGTTAATATTGATTAATGTTCAGTTGATCTGCACGTCCTAGTTTTCCAAGACAACTCATGTCCACTTTTCTGACAAATTCGATGCTTTTTTCCACTCGTAGAGCCTGCTTTTATATCTCATCCTCCATGGATTGTCAACGCAAATGGGAGCGAAAATCGGTGAATAACCTTGCGTTCAAAACGGCCAAGGGCAACATTATCCGCATTTGCTAAAGTCCATGCTTCCATGTTAAAGAGCAGGGCTAAAATGATAAGGGTCTTACCCATTCTCAATGGCTTTTTCGGGCAAAAATAATATTCGCCAGTATAACTCTTCGTTTGATTTCTGATGTGGTGTCATTAGAGGTAATAACGAAGCTAAGTTAAACAAAATTTCTAACTACCTCAAAGTTATAGGTTTCTATTTAGACGTTCTATTCAGAAATCTGTCTTCTATCGCAAGTCTGCAGAAGTGATTTTTCCACACTCTCAGTATCGACTGTTTGTCTACTTGTTGGCTTAACACGTTGTTTTTACCTTTTAGTAAAATTTCTGAGCTTTGTTTCTAAAAAAGGACCTACCAATTTCCTCGGTCGGGTTCAACCCAACACATCAGTAGCGAAATTTCAAAGGTCTTCTTGGGATCGTTACCACTGACCTTCAGCAGGTATAAGCAATTGGGAAACTAAACTAACGGTTCCTTATTTCTCTGTTGTTCTGGTGCCTGGGATATAAAGGTACCTTGAATGGAACTAGGTAATGGTCCGAATTTACATTGGCTGTTTCGAATGTTCAAAAATTTATAATACCGGAGGATGGTCTTTCGTCAATCGGGACTTGATAAATTTGACAACAATGATCTCGTGTATGCTATTCTGCTACCAAAGAAGGTTTTGTCGAGGAGTTCGTAAAAACTTTCTTTAGCAGCATCGTCTGGGGACACGAACGTATTTTAGGCTGATGCGAATTATTATAATGTTTTCGTCTTAGTCACTGTTAATACCATATCGCCACGTGGATTAATTGGATCCTGGAATCAATTTGAGTGAGAAAGTAAGTTAGATCGCTTAAGTCATTGAAGAAGAAGCTCTTAAGTGAAGTTTTCTTTTCTGGCAGATAGTTGGGTATATACAGAGGAGATGGAAGTTTGTCTCACCCTGCTCGTCTATGAAACTTTTGCAGAATTCGTTTGTGAAAACGCCAAGCCCTTGTGTATGCTGGCCTATAAGGCAGTTTTCAGGCACCTATAATACCTTTGTCAGGTAGAATTGGTTATTTAAAGGAATATCTCTGTGCCAAGGCACCCAACAAAGGTGGATATTGAATTGCTCCGACATCATAAGAGATGATTGGAAATCAAGGTCGGTTTTAGAATATTGTGAGACTGAGTCCAGGGATTTGATAGCGGCCTGACTATCTGAAAAGATGGGGATATCCTTTGCAGATATCACTTCTTCCTTCCTCGAGAACAGAACTTCTTTGGTCGCAAATATTTCCGTCTGGAACACCCTACGGTTATTTGGAAGGCGAAAGGAGAGGCTTAGGTTAAGCTTATCTGAGAAAACTTTGCCACCAACGCCGCTATCAGTCTTAGATCGATCTGTAGGGAAACGGATTGACTTGTCGTTTCTGATAGCATCTTTCTCCCATAAAGATCTAGAAGAGATGCTTACATGAAAGTCATTGTCAAAGCAATGTTGGGGCATAATGTGTTGATAGTGGGGTATAGTGTATTACGAATACAAGCGTGGCCAAATAGTTTATTAGTCCACTGCGGGTTCGTTTTAAGGCGAATAACTGCATTAGTAGCTGGTTGTCTTCTGAAAATATCTAGGGGTGTCAAGTGAAACCGAATATCCAGTGATGTGGAAGAAGTAGTACGTAAGGCTCAGCTTATGCATAGACATCCAGTCTTTTAGACTCAGTTTAATTTATTGCAGTTGGCTGCATCGTCTAAGACCATCCACCAGACAACCACTCCGTCTTATCGATCTTATGATCGGGACGTACCTGTAGATATTTCTCGGGTTGTCGCAATCTGCCGAAGTCAATTGTTAGGAGGTCTAGGAACCACTTTAAACACAAACTGACCTCCTATAAATTGCCACAAACCTTAGAACGTTCTTATCGATTAGGTTTTAAGGAGTTGTAATGCGCACGTTGTTGGCAAAGGAATGCTATTTTAATTACAACCATTTTGATTTGCTACCGTTCCTAAGCAAATAAAATAATCTATCACATCGTAGTCTACTCACCCCTCTGACTGTTGCCCATGAGATTCGACATTTGCGGACTTGATGATGGAACCAGAGCTGGACTGGGAATCATTTGAGGATTAGGCAACTGAGGTTGTTGCTGCTGTGGCTGTTGCTGTTGGACTTGTTGCTGTTGCTGCTGTTGTTGGACTTGCTGTTGCTGTTGTTGAGCTTGCTGCTGTTGTTGCTGCTGTTGCTGGTGTTGAACCTGCTGTTGCTGTTGTTGCACTTGCTGCTGCTGAGCTTGCTGCTGCGCCGCAACTTGCTGCTGTTGTTGCAACTGTTGCTGTTGTTGTTGTTGAGCTTGTTGCTGCTGAAGCAGCTGCTGTTGTTGCTGTGGAATTTGTTGACCCATGCCAGCGGGTGATGTTACCGTAGGACTTGGACTTTGACGCAAAAACTGAGTTTGTCCAACATTCCTGTTGACTGGAAACATAGCATTACCCTGATTAATGGGTATATTTTGTTTTTGCTGCATATTTGGCATATTGATGATTTGGTTAAGGTTGCCTGCAAGAATATGATAGTCAGTCACCGTTGTAGGCGATAGAAAAAATCAATCATGTTTACCTCCCTGTCCGGCATTTTGAGGCATTCCAACTTGGGGGCCAGCGTTGACATTATTCGGATGCATTGGTCCTTGCTGCGGCATATTTGGCATACTTTGCCCGGCATTCATTTGATTGTGCATTGCCTGACTGACTGCTTGTGGTCCAACGTTCATTGGAGCGTTGGTGTTCATGCGATTCATCATCTGATTCAATTGCGGATGATTGAGACCAATCTGAAATTGTAGTTTCATTCTTTCTAAACATTTTGGGATCGCAAGCCACTACTTACATTCAATTGATTTTGATTCATAGAATTCATCGGCATTTGAGGTACATTCATCGAGTTCATGGGCTGACCTTGCATGTTGGAGTTAATTTGCATTTGATTGCCGCCCATTTGATTCATTTGGCCGGGCAAACCCATTTGATTGCCCATTTGTTGTGACTGATTGCCCATAACATTCATGTTGATGTTGGAATTTACATTACCCATGTTGTTGCCCATCTGTGGGACCATGCTTCCTACGCTTCCCTGGGGTACGTTCGGACCCATTGGGACATTCATCTGGCTACGGATGCCCTGCATATTTTGCATTTGCTGACCAGGACGTTGCTAGAATAGCATGTGTATACGTATATATGTAAATTCAAGAGATTACAGGAAAATGTGCGCATAAGGCTGAACAGTGAAAGTCTTAAAAAGTGAAAGCCTCTTCTACTAAGTTAACAATATAAGCAAATATTTTGAAAATGGTAGCCAATTTCTTTGTAATAATTTTCCTGACCTGATTCAGAGTCTGCAGAAGATTTGAAGCATTGACATTCACACCGACAACAGCGCCAGGAGTCATTTGATTTGGTTGACCACCACCCATAGCCATCATTTGAGGATTACGATTCCCTTGGCTTGCCAAATTTTGCAAAGCATTTAGTGGATCCTGCATAACATTTGCATTACCAATTTCAGCATTCGGTGGCTGCTGTTGTTTGCCTGCCGGGCCACCTTAACGTGGATAGTTTTGTAAAAAAGTGTTTTGTAATAGTTTGAGAGTTACTTACGGCTGACCATTTCTTTAAAGTGCATAAATAGTTTAGCAACGAGACCAAGATATTCTTCTTTGTTGCGAGCCTTTTTGTAGATGTGATTTTCCATGACGCTAGCATTTTTCGAAGTATCTGTCCCGGTGTTCTGCAGCATTTCGTTTCTACAATGAAGAGAGAGTAAAGCCAAAATGAGATCATGACACATTTCCAAAAGAATTATTTTGTTTATTTTTACATTTTCGCAACGATACTTTGTCGAAATTTAGGTGTTTGCCAATCGTCAGCCATCGCTTAGGTTTAATTTTCCGATAAATTAAAGAACAAAAAAAAAATGTTGCAATCGCGGTACAGACCAAATGCAGTGAAAACTGAAAACTTTCAAAATACGAAATGTCACTCTGACAATGGTATTGCCATATTCAAAGTACTTTTTTTCCTTATCACAATGCTGCCAAGTTGATGTTGCCTCATGAAATACTATTCTCAAAGATTTCTAAAAACAATTTTTACGGCTGATTGCAAGCACGGGTCATAGAGATGCTGATGAAAGAATTATTTTAACATTGTGAGACAAATTGTGTTTCTCTGCTTATCGTTCATTGGAGAAAGAGCGGACCGTGTAATTACGATTAGAGTTATTCTCATTCTAAGAACGTTAACTTACGTCTGTAAGGTCATTCGCTGTGGATTATAGAGTGATTTACGATAAGTTACGGAGAAATTCTCGAAATCGGTTTAAGGCTGAGTTTGTTTTTTGGAAGTGGTGCCTCGACGAAAGTATGTCGAATGATTTCGATTAAAGTGTTGCTGTAATCCACTGAATTTTAAGTAATGGTCGAAAAAAATATAAATAAATAAAAAAATTTTAAAATAAATAAATAAACTAAATGGCGCGACAGCCCGGTGTGGGACAAGGCCTAGCTTTTCGCACTCATTTGTGTTTCTCACTTTGTGAATTTCTACACTCCTGAGCAGGGCCTACTGTTTATTGCTTTTTCATAGGCAGAATTTCACATTGCCCTCCGAAAGGGTGATGACGATTTTGAAAAATTTGCTGTTGTGCTACTACCGGTATACGAACCCAGGTAGGTGACGTGACAGCCAGTGAGTCAACGATCACGCCATCGCCACCGCCAATATTGTCGACAAAGAGTTGAAAATACTTTACTTCGGTAGCAAATAGTGTGTGCGTATATGTCATGTTAGGTATTTCCGGAGTTGATATTGACTGAAGTACAATATGTTAAGATCTGAACGGCTCCCCGGCTTAATTAATTGGCACGTTTCGCTATAACGCATGTCATTAGTCACTGAGTCTACAAACGAATTGTTTAGCTGTGGGCATTGTCAAGTGACCAGCTCGTCGTAGTACTGTTACAGAACCTTGAACCTCAGCTTCTGTAAGACAACATAATTCGTTATCCTTCAGTGTCGATGAATAAGCGCGTATCTATAGTGTTTGTATGATCATTTTACGAAAGATTCGTTATCTTATAAGCGTAAGTGACGAGAATTCGACCACCCTGCCTTAGCGTTCGTCAATCGCGGAGTATGGTATCTCCTGAATCTCGAAATCTGTAGAAGTAAGGTCTGATTTTGTGAGAAATGTGTACATGGTGTACCATGTAGCACCTGATTTGGCTCCCTGTGACTTCTTTATGTTCAATCGAGTTAAAAAACCACTACGGAAGTAATAGAAAAATCGTAGGAAGCACTGATGGACATACCGAAAACCGAATATAAAAAATGTTTCGAAGATTAGATTAAGCGCTGTCATAAGTGTGTTGCAGTCTATGGGGATTACTTTGAAGGCGACAATATAGATTTAGATGAATAAACTTTTTGATCAAGGTGGTATGTTGCCTGCATAATTTCAAAAGGCACCTTACTTTTTGAGCACACCTCGTATGTGTGAACACTCATCGATGTTGTTGACTCAATTGAACTAAATATGAAGTTTAAGAGTAAACAGATTACCTGTACTTAGGCCGATAATATGAGCTATAACTCTGCGTGTTTGATTATAAGATAAAATGCGAGGAAGCCAATGATTAGTTGATAACATAAATTTTGTAAAACTGGTGGAATTGAAACTTTCGCGTGGCGTCGGCAATTCAGCGTCGATCGCAACAGTTTTGCCTTTGTCCGTGGACTATTTAAATAATTTCAAAGTTTTGATCTTAGCCTGGTACAGAAATTAAAGCATTTGACATAAATTCACGTATTGGGGTCTTGAGCAACTTTAATTCGATCCTTATTTTTATCAAAAAAATATGTTTAGTGACGAGGCTTACTTTTATTTTAATGAGTGTGTCAAGAAGCGAAATTTCTCGTTCTGGAGTAAGGCAACCCTAGAAGAGACTTAATTACCATATATCCACAAAAGTACACTATTAGCTTTCCAACCCAATATCGCATTGATATAGTTGTTTAATAGTTTTTTATTTACCATTTAAACATGCAAACAACTGTTAAGTGTACATATGCACACATAATGTTACAAATTACTCCATGGTATCAGCATTCTTACTATGCCACTTTGTCGGCTAAGTATTACAGGGTTCTATGAGTAATTTTTCCGAAATATGAGATATGGGAATTATAGGATTCGTATTTTCAAGAACTTTGGAATGAAACCATGTATATCCTCTTCCAATCAAGCTGTATACCTTAAATCGCAAAAAAACAAGGTTCTCTCATGCATGGTCGAGATGGTATACGAGTATCTCCATTTCTTCTGAAGAGATGTTCTTCCACCCTGGCAAAACCACTTTGTAATTTTTTTTTTGTAAATCATACTCTTTAGGTCTTTTTCCGAGGAGATGGGAAATAGCCTTTTTCCAGCCAGTAACTAAAAAATGCGAGTGTTCTTCTCTCTCTTTCTACAGAACCATTGCACTTACGTCGCTTCTTTCCAAGTTCATTGAAACGGTTCTCGTAGCAACATATCCAGTGATGATTTGATGGCATGTCTCACTGAAAAGTGAAACCAAAGCGTACATCAATCTTGCGAATGCAAGATAGTTGCACTTGATATTTCTAAGGCATTTGACAGACTTTGGCATCAGGCTCTTTTGTCGAGCTGTGCTTTTGCGATCGATGACTCTCTTCTTCAGTGGATTAGAAATTACCCTTAGGAATGTTCAATTCAAGTTGTCTTGGATGGGTTCAAGTTTGATTTTGACAAAATAAATGCTGGTGTACTCCAGGGCTCCGTTTTGTCTTTAACACTCTTTTTATATTTCTTTGCTGACGACAATACTCTCAGCTTTTCATATTCGTTTCCGTCCCTGCTTTCTGGTTGTGGAACGGGAACGGTAGTATTAAATTCCAATATTAGTAGCACTACTAAATGGGGAACCACCAACAGAGTGGAATTTAATTCTTCCTAAACACAATGCTGTCTGCTGTCGTTAAAGCGAAATTTAAACATCCAGCCATTATCAATGAAAGGCATTTGTATTGTTTAAATGGAAAAATTTTCCATTCTCGGTGTGTGTGTCAATGTTGAATTACATCGGAGTGACAACATACTCGATGTCGCCAAAAATTCAGCGAAATATTTAGGTTTCCTGAAACGACGTAAAAAATATTTCACCCCCTCTGATCTGGTCTCAATATATAAGACATTCATCCGCAAAAAATGTCTCCTGTCTCACCTTTCTCTAAAAGCTATTTCCACTACCAGTGCTTCAACGTTTTGCTATGAATGCTCATCAGTATACCAAAAAGTCCACTTTCGGACATACTTTGAAATATCGTGATTCTTAACTAAGCTGTACAACTCGCTAATGAAATGCTCTACCGAGTTCTTTATTTTCTAGCCATTATAACAATCAGACATTTAAAACCAACGTACATTGATACCTCTCTCACCTTCTTTCCTAAGGTTCATATGATCATATGTATCGATACGGCCATATTTTTCCTTACATCTTCATCATCGGAAAACGTTTTTTTTTTTTAAACGTTTGAGAATTCTGCTAATGAAATGGAAACAATAATATGATAGTTAAAGTGGATCAAGGCGACATGGAGCCGATTTAATGATAGTTATGATAGTTCAGCACGAGGAAAAGCGCGATGAATGTGATGATTTTAAAATTTAATTAATAGGTGGACAGAAAAATAAAATTCCAGTGTTATGCTTTGAAATGCAACATGTATGTTACTAACTGATGTTAGGTAATTGTTTTTATTCCTCAAAGTTGAATGTTTATGACATAATGGAACGTTTTCCATTAAAATCAAGGTCAGCTGCATCAACATCCAGGCATCCAACGAATAAGTTTTAAATTGTTTACTCCAGGACATTCGACAATCCAAGAAATTGATAATGCTTAAGGCCGCATCGAACGCCTTTTATGCACTCAAAATTTTTATTTACCCTTGTCTTTAATTCGCATTCTTTTAAAAACGACATTAAAAAAACAAAAACTTATTATTTTGCAAATACAAGTATTAGATTTAAAAAAATTGATTTGTGAGCTGAAAGTCTTTTAATTTTAAGTAAATAAGATTTTTGAAAGTTGTTCAACTAACACAGATGCTTACAGATGTGTTTTAGAATATTTCTGACATTGAAAAACTTTCCAAAGTGCGGACATAAAGTTCTACTTCATAGAAAAAAAGCTAAATGTTCAATGGCCTTCGCCTAGTTTAAATATAATTCCGGTAAGAATTGAATTGCCACCGAGAAAAATTATGTAGCTCATTGCTCATTTAATGCAATGCGAAGTACATGCTTTCAATTGATAAGGAATTCTTTACAAATAGGTATTTGGTAATGAACAACGAAAACATAGATTACTGTTGGTTGGTTTATGGTCTAGTTAGTCCTAATAATGAGACATTAATTGTTTTGTAACAAAAACTAACGCTTTGTTAGACGGACAGACAATTTTCTGCCTATTTGCTGATTCCAGACCATACACTTCCCGACAGAAGGAGAGAAGACCGTCTACTATAATTGTCAAATTTCTTCAAATTTAACGAAAACTCATGAGATATAAAATATAGTATTTTGAGCTGATAAATATGGCTGGACACCGCACATTATGTTCGTACATACATACCAATCGACTACGAAAGCCAGAGGTCAACTGCTCAATTTTAAGTTAAAAATGGTCCGATTCAAGTGTTTCACTTGTCAAAAAACTTGCATCCCCTTGAAAATATGAACACGACGTTCATGGGAAGGACTTTCAATGTGAACAGGCACTAAAAATTCAGAAAGAAGCTCCTAAGAATCCGTCTTCAAATTTAAC
The DNA here is from genome assembly GCA_907269105.1 of Volucella inanis. Lineage (NCBI taxonomy): Eukaryota > Metazoa > Arthropoda > Insecta > Diptera > Syrphidae > Volucella > Volucella inanis. The sequence goes on along the minus strand of OU026157.1, from coordinate 67,671,711 downwards.
TCAACAAACATAGAGCAGTCTGTTCTTAACACCACACTGACATGAAAGTAAACTTACAGGAATCACAGCGATAGTATTATGAAATTTCATTAAATTTGAATGGATGAGAAATCCTCCAATTTATCAAGCTGACTACAACTAAAAAACTAAAACTTTGAAAATTTACACTTAAGATCAAGGAGATTCTGGAAGGATTTTCGTGTTTCTTCCCGAATATAGTTGTATGTGGTGACCTTAACTGTAACTTAATGGACAAGCCAGAGTCGATTTTCTTTTCTGATTCAATGAAATCGCTTAACCTAACTGAGGTAGGCACTTGCCCACCTATACACTTTTTGGAGGACTCATGTTCCCTTTTAAACGATATTTCGTAGTTGATATCTCAATAATGATTTTCTATAATCAGCTTTCCGTTCCTGGCTTTTCTAATCACGACTTAATCAATCATTCAATATAGAGTAAAGCAGCTGTGTTCCGAAACAAGTTCTTAAAAGAAAATTTCTTCTGAAGCAAAAAAATCGTCTCAAAAATCTGATCTTCCAAAAGAAAATTCTCTAATGATAAGCTAAACCTCTATACCCTGGGAAAGTAAACACGAAGTAAGCTTCGCGATCTTGGCATTGGGAAAGAAAGCGCCGTTATCCCCACTGATGTCAATTGCGATGAGCTCAACAATAATTTCATATCTTTCTATGGCAACCCATCTGGGACATGGACGCTCCTTAGTTTCAGCCATCAATCAACGTCGAAAGTGCCTTTTAACAGAGTAAGCAAAGTAGATGTTGTGAAAGTCCTTCTGCCAGTTAAGTCCAATTGTACTGGCCTCGATGGGCTTAACCAAACATTTGTGGGACTTTTTCTATCGTTTATTCTACCTTATATAGCCCATATCTTTAATTCATAAATCTGTTTGATTTTTCAAAGGCCTTTGACACAGTAAACCATGATATTCTCTGCAGTACGCTCAAAAGCTGTTTCACTTTTTCACTCCATCTGTCTACTCCATTATTGATTATGTCCTACCTAAAGAGAAGAAAGCAATACGTTTGTGTAGGCAGGAATTTTTTCAACTTTCTTAATGTGCAAAGTGGCGTACCACAAGGATCTATCTTCGGGCATAAAAATATAAATACAGTATCTGGCCATGTTATTAAACGCAAAAAAAAAAGTTCAAAATATTTATAAAGTAGGCTTTTGTTTCATTTTAATTTACTATTTTGTTAGGCGGGAAACAATTTGTAGTATTCTTCAGGTGTTAAACTACCTACCTACCGCAAGACAACTCCACGAGCTGACCGTAAAATAAGGGGTATTTGGTTCTAAAATCTAGGAAGATGCCACTGCAATTGTTGACCAAGAAAATATCTAAGGATTCCATAAAAGTTGCGCAGAGAGCGCTGCGGCGCAGACTTAAAGGAAATGAGGTTAATTGTAAGAAGGCCGGCCCCCAGCCAAAGTTAACTCCAGTTAGTGTTAGTTAATCCAGAAGTGTTTGGAATAGGCTCCAAAAATATAAAAATTTTACCATTCAGGACTGCACAAATTCTAGGTAATAACTGTTTACCATAAAAAATCGAATCCTTCGAACGCGAACAAACAACAGGTTCGCTTCTTACACGAATCGAATGGGTTTTCAGGGTGAGACTGAAAAGTCAAATTTTCCAAAGACCAGGTGAGCAGAAAAAAATTGAATCAAATGCTCTAAAATATGTGAAATGTTGACAGTGGCGTACGGTGAGTCTGCTCTAAGTAAAAAAAAAATGTTTACTAGACGAACCTGGCTCTGGACGCCCCAGCATATCAGCAAAAGATGATAACGTCGAGACTGTGAAGAATATTGTTTTGTAAAATCTTCGAATTACCATAAGAGAAGTTGCTGAGGGTGTTGGCTCGTGTCACGCAATTTTTTCGGATGTTTTGGGCATGAGACGTGTCAGCGGAGTATCGCTCAGGAGCTCTTGAATGACTTCTGACTTGCTCAAAAGGGTCATAACTAGTGACCTGAAGAGACTGAACTGAAGAAACCTATGAAAGGACGTATATTTGCAACAATTGAGGAAATAAAAACTTATGAGAAGTGCTTTGAGGATTAGAAAAAGCGTTAGCATAAGCGTATTATGTCTGAGGGGAATTACTTTGAAGGGGATAACATTAATATTGATGAATAAATAAATATGTTTTTATAAAAGTATAAAGTGACCTTACTTTTTCAACACACCTCGTATATGTAGAAATAATTTTCCTAAGGAAAACATAATAACAAAGAGAATGTTTATAATTGTTTATTTATTATCTAATTAATTTTGGTTTAATTTATATTATAAATCTATGCAAAAAACATGTTCCAGCCGACAAACAAATCTTTCAAGGCCATTTGCAAAGACAAACAAAGAAATTACAAGCAGCACCTGATGACAACATTTGGAAATTTCGTATTAAAGACAGCCGTTCCTTTCAGAAATTAGAGAGATCCATTAGCAGAATAATTTTTACAAGGTGCATACTACATAGTTGAAGCATCAAAGCTTGTCGGACATTTTGAACAGCAGTTTGCACTTCCATATCAAAGAGTCGATTAATTGGATCGTAAAATTACCACCCAAGACGTTTACGAGTATTGAGTACTGCATCGATGTAACATAAATAAAGCTCTATCGATAGCATTATATACGAATTTTTGTATTAATTAAGTATGCGTCTCATGAGTTTATCCAAAAATAAACAGGTTTTAAGAACTACATTTTTGATGTGGTGGAAGTATCTTGCAGCTTGAGGAGAAATATAATCTTTCCGATATTTAAAAAATGAGATCACAACGAACCGAGCAAGTAAAGAGGCATTTCCTTCTTGAATGCCATTATGAACATTTTCACGTAAATAATGGCTAAATCATAATCTCGGGTACGCGCGGTCGCGCTTTGACATATTGAGTAGAAACAATGGGCTCTTATGGAGCAATCCGAAATGTAGCAGTACAGTTCCTCGTTGAATCTCCTCCTCCAATCACCGTCTATGTAGACGGGAACGAAAATCTCCCGAACAAGTGCATCCTCAACCATTTTTGATAAAGTCCAAGACTGAGTCAAAATCCAGGACTGGGACTATTAAGGTCCTATATACGATCACTTTTGTTGTTCGAGAGAGGGCTTTGCTAGTCAATAGCTTTATTATACCAAAGAAGAAGCGATTGGCAAGAGCTATTCTTCGTTTGATCTTAGCGCTGATATCGTTGTCTGAATTGATAGCAGAGTCTAAATAGACTAAGTATTTAACTCAAAGTTATATTTGTTGAAGGTGACGTGGCCTTTCTTGCTGAAAGCATATAATTGTGGTCTTGCCCTCATTGACTGTTAAACCCATCTTCGCCGCTTCTTTCCCAATACTCACGATAGCGCCAAGCTGCTTTCTTCCGATTATGGCAATATCATCGGCGTATGTGAGTAATTGGACAGACTTTTGAAAGAATGTGATTTCTGTGTTGGCACATGAGTTTTGCACTATTCTTTAAAGAATGATAATCGCATGACAGCAGATCGCCTTGTCTAAATCTTTTTTTTTAAAACAAAGCTGAGTTCTTTACCGACTTTGATGGAGCAGAGTGCTTTTTGACAATATTGCCACTAGTCTTCGACACTTAATATTGACGGCATAGGACCTCTTAAGATTATAAGGGAGACTCGAAGGAAGAAGGACTTGGGGTAATTTTGCCATTGTAGCCGTCCGACGTCAAACTTTCACACAGTATTAGCTTGCATTTGCGATGTTCAGGATATTCTCAGCAAAACTTTAACTACAACAAGGTAATGGGCTAAGTCGATGTTGGCCCCACGAAAGGTTCGGACAACCATGTGTATTACTGGAGGGATGCCTTGCGTTGATCGCAATGTGGTCAATCTGGTTGACGGTTGATTGAACCGGAGTTTTACAAGTCCCCTTTTGAGTACTGCGTATAGCTGTGACAATGTTTTGCCCTGTATCAAAGTCGATTACTCTTCACTCGTTAACGGAGGTACTGTTGGGCAGGCAAAGATGCCTTCTTTTCCTAGCTTTGTATTGTAAAAAGGAACTGCTGAGAAGTCTTGTCCAATAGCTCATAGAATTTAATACGGATTGTTACGAGGCGCTCGTTAATATGCCGGAAGCTCACGCCGTATTGTCTCCAAATCTGGTATAGTCCTAGATGCAACCAATTTGGCTTCGTTAGTGGTAAGTCTACAGTTGATGTTTTACATATTTTACGAACCGTCACTGAGAAAGATCGCCTGAGTAAGAGAAATTTGTATAGCGTTTTCGTCGACCTTGAAAAAGCCTTAGCCCGACAAGTCAATTAGTTCCTGTATATCTCATAAATTTAGTGCGTGGTAATAACCTAAGCTTAGTGTGCCTGTGGGCTTACTGACAAATTTGAAATCAAAGCTATGGAGTTGCTGACCCGCGGTACCCAAGGAAGATTACCGTAGACGTTGCTTTATGCTGATGATATAGCGCTTCTTGCAGATGACAAAACGTCTCTGTAAAAAAAGGTTATTCGTATGGGTTAATGGATTAGCTGCACGAAAACTGAAATGGGTAGCTCAATATAGCTCAAAATAGGTGACCAACTCATCAAGAAATCAGACAATCTAAAATACCTTGGATGACATGTCAGTGGGGATGAGTCACTCGAGAAGGAAGTTACTCATAGAATCCAGTGTCGGCAAAGCTGGTGAGCCGCATCTGGCGTACTATGCAATAAAAAGATCCCAAAATACCTAAAAGTCAAAGTATATACAATAAAATATTGGGTCTATAACTTAATTGCGGTTTGCTAAGAGATGGCGTAACTTGTATTATTCCATTGGAACATGCGTTGGAAAGCTACTGTCATTGTACGTCATTTCAGTATATGTCATTCATTTGCAGCGTAAACAACAATAATTTTTGTGCCTGAAAAAGTGTTTTTGCGGGGTGTTCTTCTTCATTACTTTAATATGAAGAAAACTGCTGCCGAAAGTCATCATTCTGGTGGAAGTTTATGGTGAACATGCGCTAGCTGAGCGAACGTGCCAAAAGTGGTTTGCACGATTTAAAAGTGGTGATTTTGGCTTGGAAGACGATGATCGTCCTGGGCAGCCAAAAAAGTTTGAGAGCTGGAAGCATTACTCTATGAAGATTGTTTCCAAACACAAGAAGAGCTCGCAGAATCTTTGGGTGTCACTCAAGCAGCCATTTAAAAACGTTAGTAGAGTTACTCTCTACTCTGTCGCGCGTCTGAGAGCTATCGTCTATCAGCCGATATTACAAGATACGTTGATTCGTTCTATTTGTAACGAAAAGGTATGTTATAGTGTATTGTACTTACTCCGAATGAGTAAAATCCTTTTGCGATTATTTTATTATGGTTTTCTTGCACAAAATAGTAATTTGAACTATGTATTTATTGTTTTTTTTTTTAATTTATTTATTAAAATACATTCTTTGAAGTTGAAGTTATTTCTCCTGAGTAAATTTTAATATAAATAAGGAGAGTACATTTCTAATATACCTCGTTGAACGAATTCATATAATAGAAATCTGAGGAAACAATACCTTATCTATCAGCTCAACGCCGAAGCGACATTCCCAATTGCAATCCAAACATCAAACAAGTGAATAGCGTTCACCAAATGAGCCGAGATCAAAAAAACCACGTCGTTTTCAGTTAAAAAAGAAGGCAATGCTCACGGCTTTCATGGATTACAACGGGGTAGTGCATCATGATTTTCTGCCAGAAGGCCGGACAGTAAACAAAGATTATTATTTGTTTGTTATGAGACGTTTGCGTGAAGCAATGTGGGCAGAAAACTCGTGAATTTTGTACCATGCTAACGCACCATCATTATTCGTAACTTTGTGACGAAAAATGCTACAAATGCCATCCAACAACCACCAAATTAACCTGATTTGGCTCCCTGTGACTTCTTTCTGTTCAATCGAGTTAAAGAACCACTACGGGGAACGCGTTTCAGCAGCCGAGAGAAAGTAATGGAAGCACTGATGGACATACCGAAAACCGAATATAAAAAATGTTTCGAGGATTAGATGAATAAATTCCAAAATTTTTTTGATCAAGGTGGTATTAAGCTGTAATGAGATCAATAATGTGTTATACCGCACAAATATGGGGCATTTTCCAATATGAAGAAGTAAAAAAACTGCTCAGATATTTCTTAAAGAAAATATTTAGGTTACGGGAAAATATACTAAACTATATATTAAGCCAAGAACCTGGACTCCCACTATTATATTCGTATATTCATACACTGAGTGTATATTTTATGTACATTTTAATAGTCATCTCACATCTAGACCATCGTCTTCCCTGTACTATTCAAATTGCAGTTTTTATTCGGTCCAGGTTGAGTAACGAGCATGATATCCTACTTTCGGATAACAAGACCTTATCTGTGAAAGAATATCAACCGAAATTACTAATGAAAGTAAAACTATCTACCCGAGCCACATTTGAAAGAAAAGCCCGAAAACTACGACTTAGGCGACGTAAATTTTTTGAACGAAAAATACGGTGCAGATACAATTTTCAAAATATTTAAGGCTAGGAGGGAGCTATTACAATTGAACTACAGACGACACGCAATCAATCGGAATGTGTATGCTTTGTGTTCCTTTTGTTACGAGCGTGCCATTGAAGGCATCTACTATTTCATCGCACCCTGTCCAATATAAAAAGATATACATTATATAAAGGAATACCCTTTATTAAAAGTACATGGAATTGGCTTATACAACTTTATGAAAAAAAATAAAATTATGATTTAATGACAAGGACCTAATAAATCAGCAAATAAATTATTTTTAAATGATATATTATTAATACTCTATATTTTTTCATCATACAATCACTGCTAACTTGTCATTAAATACAGAAACTGATCATCGAAAATTTAAAAATTAAATGGGTTGGTCTACCTAGAAGTCTGTAATTCTCACCCGTTGACTTGTTGGGTTAGCTTAATTCATGAATCTTAGACCTATTCTACAAATCGCCATATTTTGGATCACCTCTTTAATAAGGCCAAGAATTTTTCTTTATATTATATTGGGTATGTAATTTAATTCGTCCGGTTTTTTTTTCAAAATTTGAACATTTATTTAAGAAAAACATGTACAATAGTATTGCCCATCTGAAGCTATGGGCATCTTTCTGGCAATTTGTAGATCCCATCCCAAAAGAACTGCGCCGGCTTTGCAGCCAAGAATGAATAAAGTAAATACGATGTGAACCGTATTTCAGTGAGGGCGTTCTGCATCGACCGGAACAAATGGTAGTCAGAAGGGGCAAGGGCAAGGGCTACAAGGCGGGTGGGGTAAGACTTCCCATCCACTGTTTTCCAAATAGTTCTTAACCGGAATAGCAACGTGGGGTCGAGCGTTGTCATGATGGAAAATATATTGCCTCGTGTCTGGTCGCATATTCCGGGCGTTTTTCGGCTACTGTTCGGTAGCGTTGTCCATTGATGGTTTCACCCGATTTTAGCAGCTCATAATACAGCACACCCATCTGATCCCACCAAATACAGAGCATTACCTTCGCGCCATGGATATTCGGCCTCGCCGTTGATCTAGCTGGTTAGCCGGGTTTTACATATGATTTTTTGCGCTTGGGGTTGTCGTAATTTATCCATTTTTCAACACCAGTAACAATCCGATGCAAAAATGACTTCCTTTTGTGGCGTTCCAGCAGCATTTCGGACATGCAAAACCGCCTTTCGACGTCTCTCGGCTTGAGTTCATGTGGAATCCAATTTCCTTGCTTTTGAATATATCCAGCTGCTTTTAAACGTTTCGAAATGGCTGCTTGAGTGACACCCAAAGATTCTGCGAGCTCTTCTTGTGTTTGGCAACAATCTTCATAGAGTAATGCTTCCAGTTCTTCATCTTCAAACTTTTTTGGCTCCCCAGGACGTTCATCGTCTTCCAAGCCAAAATCACCACTTTTAAATCGTGCAAACCACTTTTGGCGCATTCGCTCAGCTAGCGCATGTTCACCATAAACTTCCACCATAATACGATGACTTTCGGGAGCAGTTTTCTTCATGAAGAAGAACTCCCCGCAAAAACAATTATCCAGTCACAAAGTTCGACATATTTGAGTGAAAAAAAATTATTGTTGTTTACGCTTCAAATGAATGACATATACTGAAATGACGTACAATGACAGTAGCTTTCCAATGCATGTTCCAATGGAACAAATACAATGGAATAATACAAGTTACGCCATCTTTTAGCAAACCGCACGAAAGTTATAGACCTAATATTAAAGCATTTATATAGCTCTTTTTAAGAGTTAAAAAAATTGCAATTAAAATTTAGCCCCATCATGAAGAAATCAGATAATATCATCTTTAAAAATATAATTAATGATTAAAAAGTTAAAGAGATCCAATCTCATTTTTAATCAAAATAAGGACCGATGAAGCGTAAAGCGTGAAAACCACACCAAACATACATGTACTTTAGTAGATTGTCTGTTTTCGGATTTGTATTATCTATTAAGCCAAAGTAAGGGTCGCCATTATAATCTTTCGATAGCTATTAGGGTCGACATCAAGCTGCTTAAGAGCCCGTCGTAAGCTTTGGTGTCGTGGCTTTAGTTTCCACATCAGCTTGATCTTAAAGGAGTATAGAGAGATTTTTCCACAAATTGTTCACAAAGGCAAGGCTCTTGCGATCGTAACTGAGTTTACAATTTTGGGTCTTTCGCTACACACCGCCTACAGTGTCTTCACAGTGTCTTCTGTACTCAAATTACGTTGACGCGTTCTTACCTTTGTTCAAACATTCTTTATTTCTATGGAAACAATTCGTACACATTTTTCAAATTGTTTGATGTCTTCTCAATAAAAAAATTTGTTGAGATCCTTAAAATTGGTGTTTCTTTAAGCCTTTATCTCATTATCCGAGACAGATCTCTTTCCGTCGACTATTTTTTTTTTTTTTTTTTTTAATTTGGAGAAAGAACTTAGTCATTGTGAGCCAAGTTCAAGAAATATGAAATCAATTTGTAGCTTAGTTCCTGAAATTTCGTCATAACGATGACGTGTGCGCTCATCCATTTTCTTTATAAAAGAACACTTCCTTATTGGCCAAATGCTATCGTTGAAACGGTATAGTGATTCAATGTTCACCATTGATTACTTTTCTCTTTTGAATTATTTCGATTATTTCCAGAAAACAACAACTGTGACTTTGATCGCGGACAGACTTGCCTTAGCCTTCTTCGGCGCCATAGAAACACACTGTTTTAACTGCTGGCTATGTAATGCTAATTAGGTCTCATATGAGTATACTTGTAGATGGCATTATTCTCCAGAATGTCGGTAGTTCAAGCAAAAATTTCTCGACAACTGTAAGTTGTCAGCGGCACTTAAACATGCTGGGCAAAAGTTATACACCTTCCTGCGATGTTTGCTGTTAATGTGATAAAGACTCTGTGGACATTACTTCCTTAAATGTCCGGCCTACGCTCGAATCAGGCTGCAGGTACTCGGCGCAAAAGAGGTGGGCGCTGGTACACTAGGCTTTTTATCAGCGCTACCTCTTTCCTTTTTTTTTCTTTTTCGAAAGACTGAAAGATTTTAGATTTCAATAGTGCACAAAAATGCCAAATTAATATCAAAATTGACACCATGGTTAGAGTGTTATCTTTATAGGATGATCAACTAAGCAAGAAAAAAATTTCTTTGTACAATAAATGTACAATGAAACTCTAGGAACATTTTTCGAGTCTTGTCTTTCTATTTGTAATTTTATTTGAATTTTGATATTCCCGTCTTTATCTTGCCTAGAATTTTAACTTAGTTTCTTTGCTCAGCATTAGAGAGTCTACCTAGATAATAGAGGTAACACAAATTACTTTTCATGTCAAATTCCATCCCACGATGGCCTCAAATATTTCGTCTACCGTGATGACGTTTATAAAGCCGTTACTTTTTTCTCCCAAACAACTGTTCCATTTGAAAATCTAGCTTGGCATCACTCTGCCACCACCTGTCATAACAAAACTCACCCTCAGCAATTTTCAAGCATGTCAAATAAAAACAAGCACTGCACCTTCGTACCACTCGCACATCAAAATTCAACGACAAGCGACAACGACATCGACGACGACAACAACATACCAAGTTACTAGCAGCGCAGTTGAACATTATATACAACTTATCCACCACACAGTACTTCTCTACTCAACAAACGTCGTTACACCTATTCGTGTGTTTTGCTGACACGTCTAGAATTTCTGTTCCCCCAAAAAGTCTCCCCGTGAAAATTTTCATAATTCTACATCGGTAAGTTGATACATAATTAAATTGTACAATTAATTCGCCTCCAATTTCAAGCATAAACCATTCGAAAATCTTGTTGTTTATTGAATTTTTATGGGAAAATATGTTTCTTGTTTACTATTGCACAAGTTAAGGGGAGCTCTAAGCACCAACAATTCCAACCACTGCCACTGGGGTTAGAAGAAATAAAGAAATGATTTTTTTCGATTGTGTGTCACACACACAAGTTGCTATGGTCACACAGGGGCAGAGGCGCTAGCAATAATAATAATAAAATTATCGCATATAGGATAGAGAGATAGATGATGAGTTAGTGTGCTCTGTGCTCGCAACCAAAACAAATCCTCTAAAATTAGAACAAGCGTTCCACGCTCATCGCTCGTCGCTCGTCGCTCGTTGTCGTGTCGTATCAGTGTTATTTTGTGTTGTGTGCTTGGTTTGGCCTAAATCTTGTTTAGTGTTAGTTTGTGCGTTTTGTTTTTTATTTCTATTGCTTTTTCTACTTCTTTTCCTTCTTGTTATCTCTCGTTTTTCTGTTTAGATTTCCAGCATAAATGCGAAAATTCTAATCAGATGTTCGATTTGAGACGATAATGGATACCAACTATGCAAATGCAGGCGGTGGAGTTGTAAGTGGCAGCAGCGTTGGTGGAGGTGGTGGAGGAGGTGGAGGAGGTGTATCAGCAGCGGCAATAGCAGTTGGAGTTAATTCGAGTAGCAGATATAATGCTGGCTATTACAAGGATCCATTAATCAGCTGTCAAGGAAGTATAACATACAATTCTTATGATCCATATGGTGGTAGTGCGGCTGGCGTCCGTGCGTCTAGTGTGTATCCATATGATGCAGAGGCTGAATTTAAAGAACGTACGGGCATGGGTAAGGTAAAAACATCTCAACAATTGGCGGGAAATACAGTGAACAATAGTGTTAAAATTCAGCAGCATCATTCGTATAATGCTAACAGCTGTTACGGTAGTTATAATCAAAACAGTGCCGCCCTTACACCTGAAAGTGGTAATTATTACGCATACCCTTACGATCAGCATCATCATTACCCTCAGCAACAGCAACAATATCATCAAAATCAACTGCAACAACAACAGCAACAACAGTACAAATATAATGTGAATGCAAAAGTTGTAAGCCAACAACAGCTTCATCTTCATCAGCAACAACAGCATCATCATCCACACCAACACCAACAGCAGCAACATAACTTAAATTCGGGTACAGTTAATGGAATAAAAATAACCCCGCCCGATTATGGTGGTTATGCGCCGTACCATCATCATCTTCAACATCCCTACTACTATCCGCATTACCATCATCAAGCATCGCAAAAGGGCGGTGTCGGTTTAGTGAAAACAATGCCAGATGCCAGCGCCATGCCATATGTTAATAGCAAAATGTTACATTCAGCCGCAGTGGGTGGTGCTCGTGTGCCTCAATATCCATCAAACTATTCATACCACCCACACGGTTATCCATCCACGGTCTCAGCAGGACATCATACATATCAGAGCCAAGGTGTCTGCGATGACAGTCGTTGGATATGGAACAGTGGTAGTAGTAGTAGTGAATACCAAAACAGTTGTCGAAATGCTTATCCAGCATATGTGAACGGTTCAGCAGCTAAACAAACCACCATGTGGCCTTCAATGCCAATGCAATATCAAAATCAAATGTCCTCAGGTTATCCAGCCACAGCAGCTAATCAAAGTTGCTGCTCATCTACACAAAATACGGCTAATTACTATCAACAGCAATATGTTAAATATCCAATGCAATCTCTCCCCAATGCCATGGATTACAATGGAAGCACCAATGATCTCTATAGTAACTCTCAAGTGAATTCAGCTTTGTCTCCTGCCACAGCTTCACCCAAAGTTTACACTGATCTCAACGCTCAATCGCAATCGAATTCGTGTCAAATGATGAACTCGTCATCGGTGTCCTGTCGAAGGGACTACAATACATCAGCTAGCCTCGACTACAATGGCAGGTACTTACAACAGCAACAAACGGATTCACCTTCATCATCATCTGCATCATCGACATCCTCATACAATAACCTCTACTACCACAATTTACATCCATATGCTCATCAGTCATTTGCAACGGCTGAGCCTCAGGAAAACATTTACTCCCAACAACAGGTGGACACTAAAATTGGCCTCACGACTAAAAGTCAAAATTTACGAGATTTTCTCTCGACTTGGAATGAAGACGAGGATGAATGCTCAGATCGAACGGATGTTTCCTTCATCGAACAGTTGCATTTACCCTCTGATCATTTTGGGCAATCTCAAGATCAACAGCTAAATGGCATTTCAAATCAGAAAGTCGAAAATCACCTGCAATTTAAGGGATCGTTTACATCTAGACCAAAAATTCATGTTGGCATCACTGTTGACAGTACTGTTGAATCGGATCAATACATCAATTTGCCTGATATTATAATTGATATTGAAAAGTCCAGCAAGGATGTGCTTAATCTACCCGAAGACATTCTAGTAGCAAACATTCCAAAGATCGAAAAAGAAGAATCCACGCTTATAAAAGAAGAAATGCCGGATACCGAAGTAACTTCTCCATCAACAACTCCAACTACAATTTCAACTTCAACAATTAAAACAAAAAATTTGCTGCCCCAAAATGAAAAAGATCAGAAAAAGGAAAGGAAAAAGCTTCCTTGTTATAAACGTATTAGTCGTCTGCAGAAACTACGATTAATTCATCAAAGGAGATCCAAGATTGTTCCTCGTAAACTCCTACACCCGAAAATCCGTCGCATAAAAAATAAATCCTTCACGCAAGCGCGGTTAAATCCACAATCCCTAAAGTGTCTCTGTGTTTCCTTTATTAATTCCGATAAATTTCGTAATCGTATTCTCGGGCCTAGTGAAATCGATAGTTTTATTCAACTTACCACCGACAACGAGGTCAACATCGTTGATACAGTGTCAGCATTGCCAACGGTGTCAGCGGTGTCAGCAGGAGCAGTAACAGAATTAAACACCACAAATCCCTCATCATCCTCAGTCATACCAAAGCTAAGTGACCTTTGTAAGAATGCCTTAAATAGTTCCTTTGATCGCGATGTATTAGTTATTAATTTAGATGAAATCTTAGATAGTGATAATTTATTTGTTGTTCAATGTGATATCAATGAGAATATACTAGAAAATTATGTAGACCAACAATTGCAAATTCAGGAACAACAAGATCCAACACACCAACAGCAAATACAACTGCAATTACAACTACAGCAACAACAACAGCAACAACAACGCCAACAAAATGAGCAGCAGCAGCATGATAATGTTGCTGATCTGGTGGAAATATTAAATGATAACAATAACAATTATAACAGTGAAATCAGTGGTAGCAATTACGTTGTAGCATCAGTGAGCAGTCAAGCCACTCAAACAAAGCCGATAAATACGAATATCAGCAACGGTAGTAGTATTCGTAACAGCAGCAGCAGTAGTAAAGATATGGTAACAGCAATTCCAACAAATCGAATTCGAGAAAAACTAAAACGTTGCTGCTCTGTCGCTGAGGTGAGTAATTTGCCGCTTGACAATGCAGTCGAGCATAACGATTTAAATTCAGTAACTACTAATCCTCTAGTACACCTCGATTCGCTATCGCTATCGCTCTCGCCACCGTCCCCGTGCTCTAGCTCGTGCCCTGCAGCGCTTCACTATGATACCTCTTCGGTGTTGATTGAGCAAAATTGCCCAATACAACAAATCACAAATGAACACGAACAATTGCATGAAATGTTAATGTTGTCCGAAATAGTTCACGTTGTTTCTGACGACGACGACAACGTTGATCATGATGTTGTTGATTTTAATCTTGAGGATGATCAACGTTCATGTTCTCAGCATGATCATCACGATCCTCACTATCATCATCATGATCATCAACAACATCTACTTGAAAACGATAATACTAACATATCGGAATCAAACAATAGTGAACTGTTACTGATGGCATCTTCAGTAGCCACACCAACGATCCACCATGAAGAGATTGTACCTGATAATATGAAAAAGTTTCAAAACGAAAAGTTTTTAAAGTATTTGCATGCCAAGTACGTACAGGGCAACTTATCAAAGTTCTATCATGCGAATCGAATTATCAAGAAATATAAAAAACGTATAATTAAAAAAATTTTGAATATCGTACGATGAGTACGACGATTATTCGTACCGTGCTATATGAGGCTGAAGATGTGTCTGTTCCGTCTGCCTGTTTGTCTGTCTGTCTGTCTGTCTGTCTATTCGCCTGCCTAAGGCTACGATTGCGAATGCGAATGCGAATGCGAATTGAGTTGAATTGAATTGAATTTCTCTGCAGCGCAACGTTAGCGGTTTTGTTTTAATTTTTTCGATTTGGCCTTTTTTTTAAATTGTCTTCTGTACATTTTCGACGTGAGTTGATCAACTTTGGTTAGATATTTTTCCATTTGTTGTTACTTGTTTTGCATTTTTTACTTACTACCGACGTTTTCGCACAAAAGTGCGTAGTTTTTATTTGAACGCAACTGCTCACTTGTTTTATTTAAAAATTTTTCCTGCTACTGTTTGTGGGCTTATTGTTTTAATTTTCATTTGTTGAAGGCATTACCCTCGGTTATTTCGTTTTATTTTGCGGTAAAAATATAGTTGAGCAACCAATTGAAGTGTAACGTAGTGAAATTTTCCAATTTGTCATTCGCAAGGGTTGCATGGTTTTATGGTTTTGCATTAGAGAGTCAGCCTTGAAAGTTAACAATTTTGTTGTCCTTCGTATTCATACTCGTACATACGCCCGTAGGCAATTATTTGTAATTTGGTTTGAATTTCTAGTGGCAGTATGGCTGAGGGTGTTACAATAAATGCATTTTTGCGCTAGATAGATAACTAACTATTTAAAATGCGGAAACTTTTTAGATAGAAATCAGTTATTGTTATAATTTTGTTGGAAGAAAGCACGATTAACCTTGAATTACTGGTCATTTAATGGGTAAACATATTCCAATTGCTTTTGGCGCTGTCTATCTGTTCATTGCTTTTGGAATTCAGTTGTTTTCAGTTGAATTGTGATTATTTGTGTTTTGATTTAATTTTTATTTGGTTTTCTACGCTTTATTATGTCTTGGTTCTGATGAACGTGTTTTTGTTTTTTTATGTACACAAAATTTTCGAGTGTTTAGTTAATCATTTAACCTATTGAAGAGATTTTATTATATGTTGCCTAATCTTTTAATTAAATGAATTTAGGGGCTCAAAATTAGACCTGTCGCTTACCCGGGACCACCGCTTTAAAACAAACTCGAGTGTTTTCTTCTAAGGACTTGCTTTTTGAGTCAGGTGTTGCTTCAGTTTGGAGCAAAGTTGAATTTTACCTAAAAAGTGTTTCCTTCGAGGGGCATTCAAAATATTCTCGGTATCGATATGAAGGAAAATGCGAATTCAATTAAAATTATTTTTTTTTTTTAATATAATTTCCTTTAACATCAAAGCATTTATTACATCTTGAGATTAGCTCTTTAATATTCGCAAAAAAATATGTTTCCTCTTTCTCTGCAAGATATCCATTTATTGCCTCCTTGAACTCTTCATCATGAGAAAATCGCTTTTCACGAAGATATTTTTTCAATCCAGGAAACAAGAAATAATCACTAGGGGCAAGGTGGCCGTGGTGTAGTGGTAAATGTATAGACTCCTCAAACATAGGGTCGCGGGTTCGAATCCCGTGCGAGGCAAATCTCTGAAAAAGTCTTTTCATAGAATTTGTATGAAGTTATATGAAAATCTCGTCGGCGTCAACTCTGACATGAAGGCATAACACTGATGTTGGAGTGGTTGCTGGCTGGGTTAAATATAACGAACTAACAACTAGCACGTACTTAAGACCCACTGGTTGAGGATGCACTGGCTCCAGTTTGACAACCACCTCTGGAAAAATATCGAAACCTAACACCTGAGTTTTAAAATCTACTATACACCACCCGCGCGCGGAATTATAAAAAAAAAAAGGTCTGGACTATAGAGTGGGTGTTGGATTTCTTCGAAACCACAATCTTGCACAGTGAATGCGTATGATATGGTATTTATGGTTTCACAATATTTCCTTTGAGTCCCAAAACACTGTGGCCATGAGCTTCCCTGCAGATTTTGATTCGATTTTTGTGAAGTCACAGCAAATAACAGGCTGGACTATCCTTATAAAAATATTCCTCATCAAATTAGGACACCAAAATGGGAGATTATTCCGTGGGGTAAATGAACTACTCCCAATCTTGCTCAAAGTTGTAGTTCTGTCCAATTCTCTGAGTTTTCAATAAATTTTTATGTTAATCTCTGCATCTGCTTTGCAAGCTAGTAAGCGCTCCAGTCAAAAGCCGCTGCAAGTGATAGTGATGTTGTTGGCTTAGCAAATCGAATGAATTGAAATGGATTGTGTCCTTAGAGTTGTCTTACGACACATCATTGGAATATCGTTTTTCAATGATTGATTTTTGTTACGCATAAAGAATGCAGATGAGATGAGATAGTGAATATTGATTTGGTATTGTAGAGTTGTCACCGGAGTCTAACACATTTGGCCGATTATAGATTTTCGTGGCATTAAACACCAATCAGGTGTTGGGGGACGGCTTTATGTGCTCGTATTTTTGGTGCTGGTATTATTGAGGAGATCTTATATTTGGGGGTGGAAAAGGAATATGAGGTTGAGGTTCCGTTAATCAGATAGTTTTTCGGTATTTTCTAAAGTATTTCCCTTAATTATGAATTTTTGTTTTCTCACTTCGTTTTGCTCAACACACAGAAAAATTTTAGTCTTCGTCGCGGCTGACTAAGATTTATTTTCATACTTTCTACCGAATCATTATTTATGTATCTCTCCTTATTCCAGTTGATCTTTTTACCTTTACAAACTATAAACAATTCACATTCTCAAGAGAGACCCCAATTTCTGAATTCTTTGGAATTAAAAAGTCGTTGGTTCACTTTTTCCGATTCGTATTAATCTCCCATCAAGATGTTTTCAAGTAGAGCAAATAGGAAGTTTTCTTAAAAGTTCAATTTAAAATTGTCCTATATACTCCTATTTTCCTGTTTTAGTGTTCTATTTTTTCAATGTGGACACACTGTTTCTTCTCTTCTCTTGTTTTGTGTAGTCGAATTGATTCAAAAGCGGTTCGATTCCACGAATTGTTGTAGCAGCCAAGTTATACTGTGTGGATGTAAGAGTAGAAAGTTATCAATTATAACCGCATATTTAAGAATTGTAGTGGTGCTCTTAATGCTCTACAAAGCAATGTCTAAATTCAAAACGTTAAAAAAAAATTAAATTATCTGAACAGCATAATCCTAACTCCTATTGCATACAGCCCTTTTGAGCTGACTCGCAAATGAGCTCTGAAAATTTTGTACTCTAAACCGAGATATTAAGACACACCTTAACTATTTTATAAATAATAAATAATAAGGAAATGAGACCACGCCTTTGGAGAGTAAAAATGAAGGTAGCATCCCACTGGCTGTTTGAAATTTTTGACATTGACCAGGAATTACTTCCTTTGAATGAGTACCTACATCTTTTCGCAAAATTTGTAGAATTTCAACGCATCTTTTAGTACATTTTCTCTTAAATATTTTTTGAGCTAAGCATTTTAAAACACTGCGTAATAAGGGATGAATTCAATTCTTTATACAATGATCTTGATCAATGTCGTCTACCTGCTCTTCCAAATGACTCCTTAAGCCAGAGAAATGCAATTAAATATCTCCTATGTTAAATTGCTTTGCATTCCGTTTTATTACGAGTGCTGATGATGCTGAGATCGGTGTGAAATTCTTTTATCACACCTAGTTTATTACTAATTCCTCGAAATAATAATTATAACAATGTTTTTGTAATTGCTGCCATAATATTGTATTTTATTTGTATTTTTTTACATACTTGCGTCACATATTCTGTGATTCTGATTTTGTGTCGATTTAGTTATACAATTTTTTATTTTCGTTTTTCGTAGAATATTAAACTTTTGTGCAAAATGAAACACTTTTAGAAAAAAAAAAGTGTATACGAGACATGCTAATAAGTCAAGGACAATGAATTTGTGTCAAGGATCAGAGTTGTAGAAATGGTGCCCCTTGAGAATAGTAGAATCCATTTTGAATAATTAACTAGCGAAAGTTAATGGCTTTTACGGGTGGCATATCTTTCTTTATCTTTGAGATTTAAATTCCGACTAAGGTTCGGGGCCATGCATTTAGAACAGCAAAGAATACATTGGGGTCAACAAATTCCAATTGAACTGCTGCACGTGGATTGTAATTATTCGAGCGTCTGATTACTATTCGATGTACGTTCTATTCAAGAATAAACAAAGGAAAATAAAGTAATATTTAGACCACACACTTTACCAGGTTTTAATTAATGAACGAAAATGATAGGATCATCTACATGCATAACGATTATTTGAATAAAATCGAATTAACCCTCTTAGTTCTCACTTACTTCTTATATTTTATTTATATTAAATCCCGGCTTATTTTAGACTTATGAATATACAGCGATGGACAATATTATTTGGCACCTCTGATTTTTCAATTATAAATTGGAAATCATTTAAAAAAATTGCAATGTTTCGAGTTTTTACTTATTTTTGTTGTTATTGTATAGTATTAGCTTACACTTAAACTAATATTTGGACGGTCTATCCTTGTTTTTTATAACTTCTTCGATTCGGAAGGGTAAACTATCCAGCAAACGTTTGCATACAGAAGGATTTGTACTGCCGCATACTATATGGATTGTCTGTTTTAACTCCTATGGACTTACACTTGTGAGGAGGGGTGTTTTTCTTCAGATGGGCCAGTAGATACTTAATTGTGTTAAGATCATTACTCTGAGTGGGCCATTCCAAAACTTTAACCCCATTTTTCTGGAACCCATCTTTGCTTATACTGGCAGTGTGTGTGTCTTATTGGAAAATGATGTGATTTTTTCGTTTTCCAAATAATTTAATTTGCTCCAGCGTCTGAGTATATGTATGTAGGTCTCGGAGTTCATCCATCCTCGTCAAATAGACGGAGTGTTCCTACTCCGCCAAATCATCACACTGCCCCCAGCATGTTTTATGGTAGGAACCAGACATTCGGGATTGTAAGCTTTTGCGGCTGTGCGACGTACATGCACTACATCAGAAAAGCCGAAAAGAAGCAAGCAAAGACTCATGTCTCAGCATTTCTTTTGATTGTGGTTTGCACAGTTCAACGCGAATGCTTCACGTGCTATCCAATCTGAAGTTGAGAAGTTCCCATTGGGTGCAGAGTAAGTATTTTTGTAGGTTCGGCTTTACATAATTTCCTCTTTATTGGCATTTTCTTAGGAATTTGTATTGCCTTCAATCAATTCCAATCAAAATACAAAAAATTTGCATGGCTACGCAAAAAATGTTTTTTCTTGAAACAACAGGAAAAAAATGAGAGAAGAAAGCATTTGTACTGCTGCAAATACATTCTTCTTTAATTTGTTTGGGAAAATAGTAAGAAATAGGAAAAACAGAGTGCCTAATAAATTTACCCATCGCTGTATATGGTATTTGGTGGTTTTTGGGTTTAGCCAATCGTATTGTTCGTAATGCGTTCTTGACAAGCTCTATCTGTATCATCCCCGAGAAAAGCTCTTCAGTTCGTATATGGATAAAATGCCAATTATGACTTTTTCGATGACTCTTTGATAGGTGTCTACATAGTTCGATGGAAGTGCCTAATATCAATTATCAACTTGATCCCATAAAGCGATCTCTTCTGCTTGATATCGTGGTAATACAAAAAAGAAACTTCCACTATTGTTCCACGATTTGGGATTGTTTCATCTCCCTCTTTTTTAACATATTCTTTGAAAGATTTATGAACCGTCAAAATCCAAGTTACAGTTATTTCCGTCCGCATTCTGTTGTCATTTTGCAATAATTTGATTTGTTTTGTATTTATTTTTGTTTTCATTTTTTTCATTAAAGATACGACGGGTAAAGCATCGTTCGATAGAGACTAGTTTCCTGATCATATTTCCTATTAACGTAGTAGAAATAGGTCGATGGCCGAGAAAATTAAATCTTCAAGTCAAATTCATGCAACTCTTCAGAGTCGTCCTTTTAGCGCAACTAAGGCGTTGAATAGATTTGTTTCCCAGCTATTAACGCAGTAGAAGTTCCTTAACCAGACCGAGCAAATTAAATCTTTAATTCAATCCAACTTCTAAGTTACACTAAGAGGACGATTCTAAGGAATTGAATGGATTTGACTTCAAGACTTAATTTTAGCAGCATTAAACCATACTTCTGCTGTGTTCCTTTAACAAGCAGCTCATGCAGAAAGATTTTTATTAATTTACGTTTTTGAAAATTTTTCGCGTGCATTGTTCTTAGTTCACAAATTTTTTTCTATCGATTACCAATGTTATCGATTTCCAAAAACGGCCATTCCTTGTGCAACAACATAATAGCTTAGATAATAATGAAGGAAGTGAAGTTCGAGATTGGCAATGCAACCCAATCTTTGAAAATTCACATCAAATCAAACAAGTTTTTCCTTATATTATAGCCTGATGTCAGTTTCTTCTGACTTATTATATTAATATCTATAGGGTTGAGTGTTCTGTCAAAGTTTGAATTAAGTTGATGTTGAATCCATCACCTTGTCTGTCTTCACGAATTGTTTTATAACACCAAGTTTTCTGTGCATAGCAATTCTCCGGATTCAATTTAGTTCTAGTTGTACAAAAAAATATATTTTGTACACTCCCATTGTTGTCTTAAACGATCTATCTATGCTGTTCGTAATACACGTAATACCCTTTTAAATTGACGAAATTGACTATTGGCTAAGAATCAATGTTGTTCATATTATGAAGTAAAACTGCTTTTTAGTTTCTTTTTGAGGCATTATTGAAAAGTATCGAGTCGTTAATATTCGTTTTGTATTAAATATGAAACATCTTTATTAATCCAGAAATGTCTTTAGAACAGATACCCTCAGGTCTATTTTTTATGGTACCAGCAAAATGAAGTTCTAAAAGAATACTGGTTATTTGAAATTTGAAAGTTATTCCTTTGTAATTTCGAACTAAGTAGTAGGTAGTAGTAGGTCATGCAGCACCTAAAAAACTGCGGTTTCTTTAGTTTTACTCATAATAGTAATTGTACTTGGAAGTGACTTAGCACTATCTGCTAAGTGGCTAAGTACTATCTACATTGCAGTAACGACCATTACAATCTTTGTTTTGGTTCTGAGGTTCTTTTCATTCCATAGGCTTAACTTGCCGTGTGACCACTTGTACAAAAATAAAACGCACATCCAACACAGTTCAACTGTTCAAGTTTTATCCAAGTTATAAAATACCGAAATACATTTTGCAGACATTTCCTACAAAGTCTGTAATGTTTTTTTTTTTTTGTTTTTACAAGGAATTTTTGCCAAAAATGTAGCAAAAATGTTCAGGAAAGTTAACACATTCACGCTTATTTACATAACGTTCAATTTTCAAAATTTAACTGATATTAATTTTAGCAAGAACTTCTTACAAATGGTAGGAACTTGTTACTTAATGAACACATTAATTACTGAAATGTACATAATTTGAAATGTGATTTCAGATGTACATACACTCATCAAGTTATTGATATTTTTATGGAATGAAAATATTCTTTTTTTGTTGAACCAATGTAGTCATAATCACTTAATGATTGTAATGAGATATCGAAAAACTTATTAATCTGATTAATTTTGATTGATCCATTACATTATATCAAATTTTACTAAGTTTAAACGGCATACATTGTCTTCAAACTAACTTCGCATAGAAAATATATGGTATGTACAACGAAACCATATAAATTAAAAATAACCGAAAAACATGAGGTGATAGATTTTTTTTCTCTATTTTTCCCATAGTCAGCCAGACAAAATCTATAAGCCTTAACACTCAAACTTATGGGAGGGAATTCGGGAATGGACCTAGACCTTAATTAACGTGTATCTCCAGCCAGCCCTGTATATTCTACAAAACTCGATCTTATTTCGCACACCAAGTTGCTAAGGTCTCTCTCCACTTGTATGCATCAGCTGAGGTGAGGTCTTTCTGTGCTGCGTTTTTTTTTAAAAAATTATTCCGAGTCGCTGTACAGTCCGTAGAGTTTTTTGTTAAATCTCCTTTTCCACTCTACGTCGTTACATGGGTATAAATCACTCGAAGCTGTAGCTGTCTATTGTGACGTTCTGTTCGAATCGTCGATGCTATACGTCCTTTCTCGATGACAGCATGTACTTCGTTTTCCTGTCGTTTACTTAAAGGCCCATTTTCGCCGCTTCTGCCTCAATATTTACAAACGACTTACAAACACCTCAATGTGCTTAGCCAATGATGTCTTTGGCATCCGTATAGCCAGCAGTTGTACAGACTTTTGAAAGATTATGTCTCTAGTGTTGGGTTGCAAGTTTTACACAATACTCTCAAGAAGTAATCACATGACTATTGATTGCTTTTTTTAGAATCACAGATCATGGTTAAATCATAACCAATCCTCATGGAGAAGCGAGCTTTCTCTATGGTCATGGTCTCCATGGCTTCATAAAATCTTTCCCAATTTACGCTACCACTGATGGTCTAAAAATCGAAAGGTGGTAAGTGTCTATTTGGAATTTGAGGATCTTTCGTTAAGTAACAATCGTGTTGAGTGTGAACTTTTCTGTAAAGTTCAACTTTTTCAAATGAATTTTATAGCGCATCAGGCTCTTATAAATGCGTTGAGTGCATCTCTTATAGATCGTGATTTACAATCGTATTTATGTTCCACTAGGCCCCCTAAAGTTTCAATGGTTGGCGGATTCTAAACCAAACAGTTCCTCGTTCTGGGTGCATTGATATCACGTGCATTTTCGGTGTCCCAGATGCGGCAATTTTGCTGTAGCCACCAATGTTGAAAACAAAATCAATTAATCAATGTCAGCATGCATGTTTTTCAAGACCCAATCCGAGAACGTACGGCGCTGTTGTCATTTGGAAGATATTGTGTTCCATAAGTAATCTCCATGTGTCTACTTTATAAAGCAATAAAGCTTTCACAGATATATCAATAATTGTTCGTTTTATTCAAAAAACAAATCCTTCACCTCTTGATACTTTTTTGGAAGAAGATTCGCTTGAATTTTTCTTTCTATCTATAACTCGAAATGCTCTCCTGAAGATACGCTATAAATAGTAGGTGCGGCACTAAGTTTTAGCGTTTTTTTTTTGAAACTTTATTGTGAAAAAATGGTAACAAATGAATTATTCATTGAAGTCGATACCGTTCGCCAGTGATGGTTTCGTTGGGTTTCAAAAGTTCATAACAAATAACACCGACCTGGTCCCACCAAATACACAGCATAACCTTGGCAGCGTGAATATTCGGTCGAGTCGACGACTTAGATGCATGACCGGATAGTCCCCATGACTTTCTTCTCTTTGAGTTGTTGTAATGAATCCATTTTTCATCACCCGTCACTATACGATGAAGAAAACCCTTCCTTTTTTGCCGTTGGAGCAATTTTTCACACGCGAAAAAACGACGCTCATTGTTTCTTGGGTTCAAATCATAAGAAACCCAAGTTCCTTATGTTTGAATCATTCCCAACGCAATTGCTTCGAAATGGCTTGACGAGTAACTTCTAACACTGCAGCAAGCTTTGGCATGGATCCTCATCGCGCAATGCCTTCAATTTGGCACATTCGATTTGAGTTTGGTCTTCCTTCACACGGACCGTTGTCAACATCAAAATCACCGTCTTTGAAACGACGGAACCAATCACGGCACGTTTTTCCACTTAGAGCAGCATCCGTAAACATTTTGCAGCTCTCATGACCCTTTGGATATGTTAAAATCGACCAGCACTTACTGCTGGAGCCATCTATTGACACTATGCAATCTATGAACTTATGAAGTTGCGCATCTAATATTTTGTTAAATGTGCGGAATTACTCAGAATACTATCTACACCCAGTGTCGTATAACTACCAACATCCTTTAAATAGTTCCTCTCATGTAATAAATAATCTGAACGCATTCTCCTGAAAGGTTTGTTTCACCAGTTGTTTACTTTCATGACAATGGTTATAGGTTTCAGCTATTTGTCTTAATCAGGGTGAGTACCTGAGTGTTATATTTTGGTTTCATTGGTAGCTTTACCACAGACGAAATTATTCAGATGTTCTCCACTATATCACAAGTCGTTGTTTTTCCGTTGCCAGTCTAGACAGTGATGCATTACATGTGTCTAACTTTTATAGACGCTTTCAGTTCTGGAAGATATAATTTATTGGCTTACATAATAGAGACAGAAATTCAACACCGTTCAACATACTAACAGACGTCACAGAAAGTTGTTGACTTATTATACGAATGCGGAGTAAACTATTGTCGAGTAGACTTCACATTTCGGCGGTGAAATCTTCCTTGGAGGAAGGCCTATAAATAATAAAATAGGGATTTTGTGTAACATCTTTAACTACAGCAGCAACAACGTTCAACGTTGATCAGGGTGACCTAGTCAAGATTTGGCCTATTTTTATTTTCGGCAGCCAAGAGACCTACTTTCATATGTTTCGACGCACAGCTTTATTTGTTAATATACCCTAGATCTACCCCTTTAGATACTTCCTTGGTGACTTGTTTATTCTAATTATATCTATTTACATAAAACATGTTTGCGATTAACAAATATTTGAAACTCTGTCTAGAACAAAAAAAAAATCTGAATGACATTACGAAAAATTTGTTTTCGTCAACAACACGTTGCCATTTGATAAATAACAGATAGTAAATCTCACAAGATTAACAGAAATAGAAACGCATTGAAGTGAGAACGTTTGCGAGTAAAAAGTATCTTATTTGTTTTTTGACACTTTCTTATCTCCCTTGCGGTTATTGTTTATCCATTTAAATTCATAAATTGCCTTGTATTGCATTACTGTTGTTAGTGATTATATGAAATTGGATTAGGAAATTATCTAAATGGAAATATTTCTCTTAGTCATTTAAACGTACTCTGTTGTAATTCAATTAGAATGACAATTAGTTTAGGTAATATCCCAGGCAGTCGGTCTATCTATTGTATGTTTCCAAAAATTGTCGAACAGTGTTTTTCCGTTCCTTCGTTGGTTCCGTTCAAACATACATATGTAGCTTACACGGGTTGTGTTCTCTATATGAAAATTAGTCAAATAATGTGCATTGCGACTATTTTCGTGAATACGAGTAGTCTTAAAAGTCTTGTTTGCATACTGCTAATTCAAAAACATTTAACCAAAATATATCATTGTACATAGAAACAAATATTTTTTTTTCTGCAACTGAATAATAAATGGTTCCTTTGGATACTTGTATCTTTAGATGGTCTTATAAAAAATAATCTAGATCACATAAATTTGATCTTTATGAACTTGGTAAATCATTGTTTTTAATTTGAGGACTTGGTGTTTTGATTTTTGACCATTTTTGCAGTAAATTAAAAAAAAAAAAAAAAGAAATTGACAAAGCCGGTATGGTTTGTCGTCATCAGTTGCTTTATTTCAGTCAATAGGTGTGATTTTTATCAAGTTTATTCACAAAAGTATCTTTATTAAAGATATCTAGAGACTTTGATGATCTGCTCTGTTCTTAGGTTTAACTGGTTTGTTCAGCGCATGGTTTTTTGATTTGTTTCTTTTTTTTAAGTAAACAAATAAAGTTAATTTTATGGAATTTAACATTATATATGAAACTTAATATCAGTTAAATGAGAACAATTTTTTCGAACGCAAATATCTTCTCTTTATAAAAATAGAATTTTTCATAAGTGTGTAAAGTGATACATTCTGTATAAGGCCAATTTCTTCGTGAATGTTTTGCTTTAGCTTCTACAAGGTTTAGACCTTATTAACATACACTCTTCGTTGAGAGAGCCTCACAACAAAAAATCAGGCGGTGGTGGTGGATAAATTAGCCAATCTGAGAATTGTTGCCTCATTAACTTTAATGCTGCATGCGATATGTGGACTGTTATAGACTCTTATCTTATTTAGTGCAATTGTGGATACACAAATTGTTGGAGCATTGCCCTATAATGTTCTCCATTCATTGTTAGGCTTTCACCTCGATTATTACCGAAAAAAAAAAGTCGCACGTAAATCTGTTCGGCGGTAATGGCAAACTAAACAGTAACACGAATTGGATATCAATAGTCTTTAATAAATACAGGTTTGCTTATTTACGATACCGTTTATCGTTAAATTTAAGATTTTTATCATGCTCGATGAGATTCAAAGCTACTCCTCCGTATTTATTTTTGGACTTTTTTTTAAGAGAAGAAAGCTGCAACTTGACAGACTATTTTATCGTTGACGTCTTGGTGTTTTCTGAGGTACTCCCTCCGGTAACATTATAATTTTAATCGTTTTACCAGTTCAGGGTCGGCTTTTCCATTCCTTATGTCACCTATTCACAAAATAAAATATTTAAATAAAATATACGCTTTTTTATCACTCGTATTTGTTACTGATTTCTTATTAGTAGATATTTAAAGAAAAGACTGCGAGTAGTTTTTAATTTTATTTTATTTTTATATTAAGTATACACGCTGACTGACTCGAACTGCAACCAACTTCAGACTGCTATAATTTCCAAACCGTTCATTACTGTGAGCTCAAATTTTGACACATGACATATAATTTTATTATTTACAACGATTTGCGTCTCAGTTGTGTTGAAAAATTTTTATCCGCGATGGAATTCAAACGTGATAGTGTGATTGCTTTACATTTGCCTGGAAAACGACAAGTAGCTATCGTTAAAGCCCTCCAGCACCTCAACGTGAATAAATTATTTGTGTCTCGAAGCATAGCTCGTTACCGTGATACCTGCAGCGTTACAAAACGCCATGGAGGTGGTCATAAAAAAACAGCAACATCGGCAGATATGGTTCGGAAAGTGAAGGCTCGAATTGAGCGAAATCCGCGTCGAAGTGGAAGAAAAATGGCTCGTGAGCTCAACATATCATTGGAACGCATGCAACATGAGCTTGGGCTCAAGCCATTGAAGTTCCAAAAAATACACGATGTTACACCGCAACAGAAAAAAGTTAGAGTCGAAATAGCGAAGGAGTTGCTACGCTTGCACGAAAGTGATGAGTTGCCGAATTTGGTTTTTTCCGATGAGTCGCCATTTGTTATCGACCAATATGTCAACAAACAAAATGACAGAGTTTACTTGCCAGAGAGGTCCTTTGAAAATTTACACCTTATGACGGCCACCAGAAAGTAGGTAGCACTGATGGTGATGGTTTGGGCCGCCATAACCGCCGATGGTCCTTCTCCGCTCGTATTTTTGGACCGTGGCGTCAAAATTAATGCGATCGTATACCGTGAAACTGTCTTATAGACAGTATTGAAGCCTTGGGCAAACAATCATTTCGGTCGGAGACCGGGGACATTTCAACAAGACTCGGCACCGTCTCACAAAGTGCGCGTCAACCAAGATTGGTTAAAAAACAATGTTCCACACTTTATTTCTTCGACACAATGAATTGCAAATTCTCCGGATGCAAATCCGTTGGATTTCTCTGTCTGGGGTATTTTGAAGGCGAAGGTTGGCACTAAAAAATACCAAAGTTTGGACCACCTCAAACAAGCACTTCGCTGGGAATGGGCCAAAATACCGCAGAGCCACTTGCGTGCAGCGTGCGATGTTTTCTTCGGCCGTCTCAAGGCCATTAATCGCGCCAAATTCGAGTCAGTCACCCTGTATATAGGTATAAGCACTGGTCATATCGTAACGGTTTTCTGAACTTAATGCCTTTAAAGATTGCTGCGATTTGACAAGTTAAAAGCTGCCGGTCATATGTCCTGTTAGTGGCAGAACCACCAGGAGTACTGCGGGAGTTAGGAGCCTCCCGGAATTCGGTCCGTGCTTGAGTTGTTGTAATGGGCGCTCTTGTAGGAGAGGAATCACAGTGGCTGTGCTTTAAATCATAAATCGCAGGAAAAGTTTTCCATTTAATTTTGACCAGACCTAACATCAGCAAGAGGCTTTAGATCGATCTCGATTCATATCAAGGGTGGACCTTGTGCCTTCAGCACTGCTTTGGTATCAATGCATTGACGGAAAGCGATAGCAAGCTTCCTTGAACTTTTTAAACTTTTTTTTTGTGTTAAAAAGTAGCAAAAATACCTCGACTTTTTAGAGATAGAAGAGTTGCTTTGATCTGTGTCCACTCTGTAGAGTCATAACACCTACAATACTGCACAGGAAAAAAAATGTCACAGGTAGTTAAACAATACCCTAAACTTTGTGAAGAAAATTCATCGGCCATTCGGTTGTGATCGAAAATTCAGACAACGCTCAGTAAATTCAGTAATCCTAGTCAGTTCAAACAAGCCTTCCTATCTGGAATTAGTTTGAAAATACATAATTACGGGCTTGAACTGGACTTTGAAAACAGAAGACAGACACATACTTCCCTAAGTAGTTCACCCTCTATGAACATATCATATGCGATATCATAGATTCTAGCCAATGATAGTTCTAATATCAATGAAAATCGGCTTAATATTTTCAGAGCTTTTGAAGTTTGTTTGTTTACTGTTAGATATTATGATATTTGTATTCTCCGTTCACATAAGGTAATAATTCAATACATCTTTTTAAAAGGGTGGACAAGTTAATTTGTATTTATGATAGAAGAAGTACAAATACATTGAATTTAAAAATAAAAATAGTAAAAATGGTTGAAAGGAAGTGAAAGTTACACAAAAATTGAAAGATTGAAAGAAAGAGAAAGGTAATGAGCTTAAACAAAAGTTCAATTTAATATTCATTACTAAAAATTGTCGAAGCAATATTGAAATAAAATTTTTGGAGAAAGCAGTCGTGTTGCTGGTACGCTTTGTTTCCACGGGTATAAGATTCCAAAGTTGAAACGCAAATGCAAAAAAAAAAAAAAAAAAAAAAATGAGGTGAACTATTCTGATATTTGCATCTGGGAGTGATTAATTGCAATGTCCTTTGATTTCTTGTAAATCTTATTCTTTGGTGGTCAGATTCTGTGTAAGATACAGAATGCACACTGTTTTATTGACATGTGCATTCCAGTCCAGGTTTTGGCGAAAGTAAATCTCCAAATTTTTTACACTATCTACATATTCTATTAAAACAAGATTAAGATACAACGGGGGCCTGCAACCACTAACGATCACAACTTTCGTTTTTGCCGGATTTAGCTTGAGATAGTTCTCTTTTCTGACCGTTTCTGAGCTTCGTTCAATTGTATATTCATGTTAATTATTGCAATGGTTTTGTTTCATTTTGGAAATAAACAATACAATTGTACATCATTAGCATGCAAATATAATTTGTTTATTTAAAAAATTATTTTTTTCAGGCAGATTACCTGACCTTTATTGTTACCCGTAAACTTAAAACTAAAGACTATTCAATACTCCACATGCATTTATTGATTTTTATTGCTAGGGTCAGCAAAGGCATTGCATTCGGTTTGTTCAGGTGTTTGGTCGAAAGCATTTTTGTTTGCTAGGTTGATTGAACGGAAATTGGGTCGTGTAAATGTCAGGTATTTTGTCTGCTAGGTGGATTGAACAGAAATTGGATCATGTGAATGAATTGCAAGTGCAAATCAGAAAAGGTTGATCTATTTCCTGTTAACTTATACATATATAATGTTGGCAGGTTGTAATGCATCCAAAGATATCGTTTATAAAACACATAAATAGGGGAGACCAAGAACGCCTAAGGGGACAACACGATTTAATATTGTGAATGATTTCAAATGAAAATTGTGTTTGAAGTTTTTTAAGTAGTATTTTATGGTTATAAAATCCTAACTGAAACATGTTAATCAATTTCTTTTCATATAAAATTTTGTTTTGGTGACTTATTACAGTTTTAAAAACTTTACTTTGGATGGTATTCCGTATTACTTAGGAAGGTCGAGTGTTTTGAAATGGGAAGTACTTTTGCAATTTTCAATTTTTGGGAAAAATAGATGTCGTTAATATCGTATTAAGAAGTATCTTTATGACTTGAGGTTCGATATTATCGTCATTTAATTGAATACCTACAATGGTCCCACCAACGCATGTTACGTCAATACGAGAGAGAAATAATGTTTCGCTATCACTGTGGTCGAACGCAGATGAAGTCGAAGAGCTGGACGCTTCAGATTTCGCTTAAATTCCTCAACATCGATCTCATTGGGTTATGTTTTTTTCAAATGAAAATCCGATTTTACTTGAATTGGAAAAACTGAATTTATTTCTGTAGTGAGCCTTTTTGTGCCTACGAACAAGAACTTTTGGTGAGGCCATGCACTATTTTTGTAAGCTATGCTAGATTATCTTTCTTCTTCGTATGTTAACAGGGATATGACCGCTAAACCGTATTTGGTTCTGAAAATACTCAATTAAGGTACATTATAACAATTATGTTCTAAAGAGGGCACCAATTCAAATTTTGACTGTCCCTAAAAAGCGATTCCAAAATTTATTTTTGAGTATTGGCACGTTTTATATGTCACCTCATGTGATAGATGTAAGAAGTACATTTATCGTTAAAAAGACCATACCATGATGTGAAAAAGCGGAAGCTAGCATTTGGTCATAATGCAATATTAGGTTTAGGTGGGAAACCAAAGCAATGTCTATTAGAGAGGGTAATCTATTGGGTTCAAACTTTATTGAATTAATCGCTTCTTTAATTGCTTTATTCTCATGTCCCCAAGAATTGATATTCAGATCCTCACAGATTACAATGTTAGGGTATAAAGGAGCAAGCTTTTCGAATACATCTCTGATGTGGGAGTAATTTATTACATCTCGTGGCATGTATATGAAATTTTCCAATAAGTTCCTAACGTCACTGTTATTTCAAACAACGTTCTGTTGTCATTGTCTTTTAAAAGACAGCTTTGCAAAGACATTAAAATTTGTGTATCATAAGCAAGATTCTATGATATGAGCATCGAGGAGATAGTGATTCAAGAGCATGTTCCTAATACAGGCAAAGCGTACTGCTCTTTAGAGTCAGCTAAAAGCCGCATAATGGGATTTATATTACGAGTGCGTATGTACATTATACGTTTATCTGAAATGTCTACTATCTCAACCGTTTCATGCAGATTCTTCCTGTGATCACTCAATAAGATATGAATTTTGTCAATCATTTTTGGTTTGATGAACTCATTTTACTGACCTGGTAGTGATTCAAGAGCATGTTCCTAATACAGGCAAAGCGTACTGCTCTTTAGAGTCAGCTAAAAGCCGCATAATGGGATTTATATTACGAGTGCGTATGTACATCATACGTTTATCTGAAATGTCTACTATCTCAACCGTTTCATGCAGATTCTTCCTGTGATCACTCAATAAGATATGAATTTTGTCAATCATTTTTGGTTTGATGAACTCATTTTACTGACCTGGTAGTTTTTTTATCAAAGGGCATCGTGCGACTTTGTTCAGATGAATCTGTACAAAATATTATTATTGTAGCGAACGTGCAGAGTCTCCGTAAACTTCGTTAGAGTCTGTTATTCAGACTCTATTGTGTACTGCTCTCGTAGTGTATTTTCCACAGTTCAAATGTATATACTGGTTCATTATTGTCACTTAAGATTGTTCTCACACCTTGAATTTAAACTTTCTAAAAAGAAACATTTTTTGCATCACAATCTCTTTAATAATAGTTCGTATTTGACGTTACATCTGTTGTTATATGTTTAACATTTCTTATATGGTGTTATACATTTATTTAAAACTGTTATATATTTATTTTATGTAACGTTTCATTATTTAATTACAATTTTGCATAATTACATGAATTGATTTTATTTGGAATTGAACAATAATGTGTTTCCTGGGTGACAAATAATTGGTTTTTCCGAAAAATTTGTAATGCCTTAAACAGTTGGGCTGTTTTTTGGTTGCGGCTAAGAGTGTGTGATCTTTATTATTACCAGAAACCCACACCTTACACACTTCGACCTGCGGGACCGGTAAGCAATTGATGCTATACTCCTATGTTTGCTGCATTTGCACGTCTTCGTTTTATACGTTTGTGATAAATGTTCAAAACTCCATCCAATTTTCTACTGACCGCAACAGCTGACCAATTATTAAGTGTTGGTTTGGTATGTCAGTTCTTAATGCCACAAAGCGCATGCAATGGATTATTGCATACTCTGTGTCATCCTACAGATTTGGGCAGTCTGGGCAAAAAGATGAGTTATCGTGTCCGAAGCGGTGTCGATATTTCCTATAGCAAATGTGATAGGAACTGCGTTAGGTGGTAGTTACAGTCCCATGTTTTCGATTTATCCAGTCTTGGATTGTCGGTATTAATTTAATCGTCTATCTGCCTTATATTGTATTAGTCCAACGGGCCTGCTAAATAGTTATTGGCACTTCCATTTCTTCAGTTTTAATTGTCTTGATACCAGCTCAAAATTTTTCTATTGTATATTCTCACTGTCTCGTCTGCAAGGATGTTAATGGGGACCACTCCAGCTTCGGCGGCTTCTTCTGATATGGATCGAAAACCGCTGATTGTTCTTAGCGTGCAGAGTCTGTATGTTGACGATAGTCTTGTTGTAGACTTCTTCTTTCTTAGTGCTTCTGCGTAGACTTGGGCGGCGTACAGAAGGATTGATGTTATTACTCTGGAAAGTAGAATTCTTCTAGTGAATTCAGGTCCACTCATATTAGGCAATATTCGCCTAATATACAGCTGCCTGTACTGTTAAGGCTTTTTGTGATTGTTTGGTTACCGATCTAAAAATTGGCAAATTCGATGGTTTTCCGACCTGTTATGAGAACTGTTTCGGTTTTATGTTCGGCCAGCTCCAATCCGGCGAAGATAAGCCAATCTTTTATCAGATAGATTGCTTCATTTGTGGCTGAATCCACTTCATGAATCTGTTTGACTACTGTGATGACGACAATGACGTCGGCGAACACAATCTTCGTTACTCTTCTGGGCAGTGTTAGGCATAAAACTCAGCCATACATTATATTCCATAACAGTGGCCCTGACCCCCGCAGTGACTTTATAGTATTTTATGCCTATATCCGAATTGTACCTCATCTTCCTGTTGTTGAAATAGTTCGTCACTATCCTCAGCAAGTGCCCTTCTAATGGATAACCAGCTCGCAGAGGTAAAAGCGTTTTTAACATACAGTAGAACTACTGCATAGCACACCTTTGTGCCTAAGATTCATATTCCCAACTCGATGGCACCCTTTGCCTTATCGACTACTGCCCGTGTGGCATCAATAGTTGAACGGTCTTCTCTGAAATCAAATTGGTTGTTTGAGAGGACTCCTTTCTCTTTTGCTACTGTTAGCAGTCTATTATAGAATATCCTCTCTAGGATTTTTCCCATGGTGTGCAAGGGGCCATTTGGTCGATAGGAAGATGGCTCACCAGGGGCCTTGCTTCCTTTTGGTAGTAGAACCAAATGCTGTATTTTTCATCTTTCGCGAAAGGTTCTAGAAAATTTTGATTTGTTGCTATGAAAAGGTCCTGTCTCTTTTTACAGCAGCTTTTATTACTTTATGCGAGATGTCGTCAGGTCCAGGGGCTTTGTTGTCAGCTATTAGCTATTACCTTTAACTTTATGTTACATTGCCTCTATAGCTTCACGTATATCCTTCTTTGTGGTGACCTCATCGAAATCCTTGAGCTCGATGGCAGTATGTTCTTCTGATTCTAGATACAGCCTCTCCATTCGTCTCCAACTTCGCGTCTGATTTTAATATACGGAATCTTAGCTAGGTTAGATTGCCCTTTGCCTATATGACTATTATGATTTTAAATGGTTAATTTTTTCCTTAAGGATACTCCTTCAAGATTTACACATTTTTCCATTTGATAGAATCAGTTTTCGAAACATTCCACTCCGAACCCGACACTCCAGAATCATGCTTTTTGAACGCCTTTACAGCCTCTGTGGTGTGATAGAGGATGAAACGTTGTTTTTTGTTTGTTTTACGTAAATCATTGATGACTTCCGACAAACAAAATATTGTATACCAATCGTCGTAAACAGTTCTTCGATTTTCTAAAGCCACATTATTAACATGCTTCGAGAACGAGTTACTTGTGTCGGTTTTCGCTAATCTTGGAATACCCAAACAAACGATTTTCGCTAAGATTCGGGTTCATATGGGTATATCTAGGTTTCGTCTTTGTTTTCTTGAAGCACCACCATTGAATTTTTTTAGCATTTCTTTGTACCAACCTTTTGGTACAACCTTTTTTTTTAGACTCGATCAGTTTGGGTGGTATCCACCTAGCACAAAGCTCCTTCACAGATAAATGTTTATGAAATATTGATTGAACTGTGGTCTTACTAATGCCTAAGGTTGCTTCTTTCTGACGGTATGTTACATACTGATCGGTTTTAATCATGGCCCGTACGGCATCAATGTTTTCTGGAACAACATCACTGGAAAGACGGCCTTCACGAAATTCAGCACTGACTTTAGCACGACCGCGTTTGAACTCTGCAAATCAGTTATAAATTGTAGCATTGGATAATATTTCGTCCCTAAAAAGCGATACGAAGTCGATCTATGCACTGTTATTGAGTTAAACCGCATTTAAAATCATAAAAAATGATCTAACGAAAACCTTTACGAGAAACTTCAATTTTTTGACTATTTTTGAACATTTTGATACAGTTTTCACACTGTGAAACGAAACCACTTAGCTCTTTTTGATGTTTCACTGTTTCTTACCAAAAAAAAGTTTCGAATATTAGGAATATGATATTTAGAAACGTCAAAAGAATCACTGCTGGCACATTCTAAAAATTTTTCGGACAACCCTTGAAGCATCAGGTTTTCCTGGGCCCTTGGACCTTTTTTTTGACGACTTCGGACCAAGTGCCGTTATCGTCCGTTGTGGTTGGTCTGTCGCTTTTTCCGTTCTTTACATATGTCGCATGCCCGTTTTGCTGCGAAGCTCTTAACTCTTATAAACTGAGGATGGTTTTTGCCTCCGCTTTGAGCCTGGAGTTTCCTCGTGCGGCTCCGGTCTTCTTCTGGGTCCGGTACTGTTTTCAGCCATGAAGATTTCTGCGAGGCATTAGTGATTCGACTTTTTTGACTTTGTCATTTTGCATCTCGATTGCCGGACAGTTCGTAAAGCACTTCGATGGTTGCCATCTGTCATCGGTTGATGGCTAGAGCGCCTCTTACCATTCTCCAACATTTCCACCAGTGTTTTTATCTATTCTGTTTGTGGAACATAAATGTTTCGATGATTCCTTGCTGTTGTGCTACTGCAGATTTGGAGGCGCTCGTGCTTTCCTCCGTACGCTTTTGAGGGGCTTGTGACTGTCCACCGAGTAACCTCTGCACTCTTGACCTCTTCTGAAAGGAGTTAGCTTCATCATATTATTGTGGGTCCTCACTCAAAGTCATTATCGAGTCGTTATCGATGCCCGGATGTGTAGTAACCTCGCGATCCATTAGTTGTATATGCAAGCAGTGAGCCAGATCAGTTTTAACAAGGTACGTTGCATCTTGACCTACACCACAAGTTTAATTGCGACGAGACTTTGAACCTTTACCTTTGAACCTTGACGGGGAAGCTTGTAGCTCTAGTCTGAAAGCCATTTAACCAGAATTGTACTCCTGTCTACTCAGGTAAGAATACTTCAATACAAACTTCAGCCCTAATAGCTGTTATTTCAAAATCGTGGTCTAGTATTCCGTAATTAAGACTTTATTGGGCTCTGTTTTAATGCAAGAAAAGGGAAAGTATTGTTCGCAGGTAAGTGGGCAGAAGCGCACACGAGATAATTGCTGATAAGTTAGCGACTTGGTTTGACTCAAAATGTCAAAAATAAAAAAACATATTTGCTCATATACAATAGTTTTTGCTGCACATCTTTTTAGCTACTATCAAGTGAACTGTCAGAAAACTAATCTGATAAAAGTTTGCTGTTCGGGATAACACCCAATTACTTAGCTGTATTGGGAAAACTGATAGTGATATCTTTTGCCGCGAATTAAGTCTGGTCAGTCACCTCTCAAATTCCAGTGAAGAGAACAGCTGGTTAGTCTTTAAGGTTTTTAGATTAAGGAATGTACCATTGTCTGTGGATGTAATTGTCTAGCGGTCATCGCATCCACTTTTCTGCATGACGACTTCAAATATGTTCAGTTATCATTTAGACTTTTTCAGGCACTTTCGGTATTATATTTGGTAGAATTTTTTCTATAAAATTTTGAGTATTTAGGATTGAGAACTGGTTGGTAATTTGAAAATTGGCATGTTGTTTTGGAGCCAATCATATGTTATTTTTGTTTACCGAGCTATCGTGGAATCTTGTAAGAAAGCACACTTCACAACGCTTTCCAGTACGTGTGTTTGGTAGATTTTTGCCAGCATTTTATTACCTGACTTCTCACCAAATCATTACGTATACAGGATATTTGAGTGCAGTCCATGCGCAGTCGGTTCTATTGCTTTTTTTGAATACCAGATGTAGACTCCATCATTCTATTTATTTAAGGATTCCCCAATAGTAAGCATTTTGTCATCCGTAAATTAAATGACTTCGATATCTTCATTTCGCGTGACAAGGTTTTTTGCTTTTGCAGTGGTTTTCAAATAATTTGGAACGTAACGCCTTTAATCGTCTGTGGAGGTTTGACAGTTGAAGGGTTTCAGTCAGTGACTTTAAAAAATTACTTTAAATATCGCCTCTTTACATACATACACTTGCGAAGATCTATTACTATAAACCATAACCATGATAGTCGCTTCTTTGAAAAGCAACACTTCTACCAACAATCCTGAGAACACGGTAATCCAAAGAGCCAGCTGTTTCTGCTTTCCAATGCGTTCCTTAAGTCGCATTAAGATTTGTGCCTACATAATTAAAAATATGTGTTGCAAGTATGTGAAAGTGGTCGGTGGTTGAGAATTTGCATGGTGAATCTCTCAGCAGAGAGAACATACTCGTATACTCAGCTTTTCGCCGCAAATAATTAGTTTTATTCCTAAAACGATTGGTGCAGTTTGAGTAAGCTCCAAACGATCTATTCTAATTTGCTGCAATTAAAATCTCTGTATTTTGACGATTTGTTTTCCATGATACCTGTAAAAATTATCACATTTAATGTTTTTAGATTTGGCCTCGGCCGACCGTTTTAAGATCTCTTGATACTAAATCTTCCTCACATTGTCATACCCTTTGAAGGTCCAGTATTTAATTGCGTTAGATGTGTACCTTGAATTAATTGATTACATTTCCCGTAGGTAGACGCAGTTAAGATAGATCAATCTGTGCATGAATTGCATACGATTTACTGCGGTATTTTAAATATTTTATAAAGCCTCTCCGAAAATAGCCTACCGGAAATTGTTAATTTTTTTTTTTGTGTGACCGTACTCTATCTTATGCTTGACATCGTTTATTTTGACAAAGTGATGAAATTTTTATTTGACAATCTCAATTTGGTAATGTGTACGTGATAGCTCAATTATGATACATTAAATGAAAGCTCTGTGCTTAATTTAGTTAAGGTAAATGTATGATGTTCAAGTACTTCAGTAATTTTTTACTTGATGTATCTGAATTGAAAGTGTTTAAAAATATGATTTTTCTATGCACAGTTCCGTTCTCATTTTAAACGAAGTGCAACCTGATGACAGCCATTGTCCGAATATCGTCAGTTTTGTTTATTGACCTAACTATCTAGGGGTTTTAATACAATGGGGAAACACCAATAATTTTCTGCTTTAGCACCCAATCGAGAAAAGTTCCGTGTTTTTATTTATCACACTTACTGAGAAAAGTCTAATTATTTCCACTGTTAACAATGCACTTATTATGAGTGAACATTATCAAAGGGTAACTTATTTACCATGACCATTACACATTTACTCTGCTCAGCAATGAGTAAACTAATAAGTAGACCATAGAAGCTAGTATCACACTCTCTTAGACCGAAACTTTTCAAATGTTTCCGCTAAAACTGATGTTCAGATTTGATCGGGAAGAATTCATAAAATATTCCAATATCCTCCTCAAATCCCAAGAATGCAAGGTAGACTTAGACTTTTGATAGACTTATTCACTTTCTACTTTGACTGCATATTACAACCGTTTAACAGGCTATTTAGCAAGAAAAAAAAAAAAAAATGTAGTTCCGAAGCTCTAGGGAAGATAAAACCAAGTTTTTGTATAGAAACAAAGGCATGTTAGCTCTTCTTCAGAAGAAATATAGCATATTGCAATGCTGTTTTTTTTGTTACTATGATTTCATCAAATTGATGAAACAAATTAAGATCAGCAGTATAGTGTTTCTTTAAGATTCTTCTCATTGAACCAAAGAAACGAAACGTCTAGACTTCCACAAGCCATTCATCTTTAACTCATTATTTATTTGTGGATATTAAGGGTGCATAGCTTTTTATTAGGTAATCCGACTTTATGATCTGCCGAACGACATGAGGAGCTTTAAGCCTCTCTCGAGATATCGACGTAACCTATTATAACTGAGCATTAACAACTGCCAAATCACACTGTTTTTTTTTCAAAAGCCCAAAGTATTTGACTTACGAGCACTACCAATGAAAAACGATTCTTTTTTCCGTTCTCTAAATGTTAACGTAATAATCTGAGTAATTCAAACTCAACCGTTCTTTCAAGGAGTTCTTGAGCCCGGTTGTTTAATAAGTTTTGTCGTTTGATAAGAAAAATTAATTTTATGGTTTGAAATACTTTTTATTATTCAATATAATCTCCCTGAACTTTAATACACTTGTTCCAGTGTTTTTCTAATAGTCCATATATTTTACTGATAGTCCAAACAAAATGGACATTCCAGTTTGCATTAATTCCCAACAAACTGGATTTTTGTACAAGTCTTGAATACGCAAAAAACACAAGCGGGATCGATGGGGACTTTGACATAGCATTTGTAAAGACGTTAGAAATTAGAAATTAGCTTGTTAGAAATTAATGCAAACTCAGCTCTTTTTTTCGTCTAGAGAGAATCCGAGAATCCGGAAGACTGTCAAAATACGCTTTAACGGATGCTATTTGTATTACCTCTTCGTTCGGTGAAAATCGTTTTTTACGCATGCATTTTTTGAGATGTGAGAACAGCCACAATTTAGAGGGAGCTAAATCTGGCGAATAGGGTAGATGTAGCAACAAATTGTATTGATTTTCGCGATTTGAGCTGTGTGAGAGGGTGCGTTGATGAAAAATAATTTTTTTTTTTTTTTTGTTTTGTAAACCAGGTATTTTTTCACGAATTTGTACATCTAGATTGTAGATAAAGGTTACACTAATAAACTGAGTTTTATGTTTTATCAGTTTGGAGGTAATACAAGAACGAAATCCTTTTGTATACCGAAAAATTGATGCTAACACTATCTTGGTCGATTTCTGAACCCTAATTCGCTTCGGAGCCGAAATACCGCGTTTACACCACTTCTCAACCTCCTGTTTTGATTCAGGATCATGGTGGTAGATCCAAATCTCAATCGTTTCTAAAACGCTCCAAATGTTGCTGAAAAAGTCGCAATCGACTTTGTTTTTGTTCCATTGTTATCGAATGCTATGCCCATTGTGCACACATCTTTCTGAAACCCAAAAATTCAGCAAAAATATTGCTTACACTGCCTAATGAGATGCCTACTAAATCTCTCTGGGTTCCAAAACTATATCCTGTATTTTTGCTACGTTTTCTTGTATTGATGCACTTTTTTGACGTCCTTCATGTGGATCGTTTTCAAGACTAGTACGACCACGTTTAATTTCAGTAACTCATCTTTCACACTGTTCTTATTAAAGGTGAAGAGTCCTTGTACACTTTTCATGAATCTGTTTCCGTGGTACACCTTCCAAAAATAAGAATTTTATTACTACACGATATATTGTATATGCATGAATATGCCTATGGTATTTGTATGCAAATAATTAAAGCTGTTCTTTTTTATATTTATTTTCTATTAAACAAACTATGGAAAAACATTAAACAAAAATTAAGACTTGATAAACAATTCATTCATTTAAGTATATTACATATACGAATTTATGAAACAAAATGTGAAAACAAAATTATTTTGTAGTATAAAAAGTTTGACAGTGTTGATGCAAATCAACTCCATGCATTTAAACTTTGTATTTTTATGGCATTAACGACATCGAACTTGAGTTGCGTTTCTGACAATGTAATACCCTCTATCATCCAGTCTTATTGAATCAGGTAGTTTTTTCTTGGTAGTCATAGGCGACTTGAGTCGAATTCAAAGGGAAGAAGAAACTTTGCCAAGTATCAAATACGAGAGTCTGTACAATTGAAAATCGTTATTCACACACACGTTAATGGGAAATATCATCATTTGCCAATACCATCTCTTAAGTCTAATCCCGATTCTATACTTTCCAACATTTAAGTCAAGTCTGTAAGCTCTACCCATAAACTTGTTGTATTTTTGGTAGCAAAGAGGTCAGTCGACGTCGACTCGTTTATTGCTGCACCAGCTCTTTACTTTACCAAGTGAATGAACACCACTTATTGTTGTACCAGCTCTTTACTTTACCAAGTGAGTGAACACCACTTTCGGTTGAAGCTATAGTCACAACGTTGTTA
The DNA here is from genome assembly GCA_907269105.1 of Volucella inanis. NCBI lineage: Eukaryota > Metazoa > Arthropoda > Insecta > Diptera > Syrphidae > Volucella > Volucella inanis. The sequence continues at coordinate 67,630,669 of OU026157.1, read as the reverse complement.
TCATTGAAGTGTACAAGGCTTACGTTGGAAGCTGTATCCGTTACTTGGTGGTAGAAACCCCTTGGAGTCCTTTTCATTTCTTTTACATCTTTGAGCGGGGCACCTTCAACTCTATTGGCACGAAGAGTTCCGGTGGCTTCATGACCTATCTTCTTCACTTCATCACAATGTAAAAATTGTAGTGATCACCTTCGAAATCAAGTTCATCACGACAGAACCACCGACGCCGAAACTTGGCATCGTATTACCTGTTTTAGCCCCCTGGTAAGGCTCACCGTAGATAAGATAGCCCAATCGAGTGCATAGTGACCAGATTTTATAACCAAAACGGATAGGTTTACCGTGCATGTGCTGCTTAGTTCCATGTTTTCCGAAATAAGGCACCATTTACTCATCAATTGATAAATTTTTGTCTCCGGCAAAAAACTTCAAACATCTTTCATTCATCATATCCCACAGAAGTCTAACTTTTCCAAACTTATCATCCGGTGGAAGACGGCTGTTATTACATTTGAACACGGACTTTGCCACTCCTGGTGGCGTTAACTCCTCTTGTGTGTCTGTCTCGTCGGTGTGCGCTGGTGTGAAATGTTGTGTGGGTGGAGTTTTCTTGTTTGGCGCCCACAAGTGTGTTTGCGTACATCCAGCCAAATATTGTGAGTACGAACATACATACGCACGTGGCAGGGTATTGTGCGAACACAAAGCGTATTTTTTGCAACCAGCTTGAGACACGTAGTCTAGTGAGACAGTTGACTCCCTTTCAGGCTTTGAAGTAATATCCTTTTGTTTCCATGTTCTTATAATGGCAGACTTAGTTTTTTTTATAGGTGGTTCATCCAAACGGGGTTTGTATGTAGGTTCCTCTTGTTCATCCTGATCTATGAATGGAATTCCTTCAAAGGTTTCCAAGACTCCTTCAGTTGATGGAACCTGACATCGTACCTCGTCTTCAGCCAACAATTGTTGACGAGCGAGGTTGCTAATATCTCCTGCATCCTTACTTCCACTGTCTTCATCACGTAAATCGACATTGTCAGGTGGTGTGATAAATATATCTACAGAAATAATTGGGCTATCTTCTTCCAGTGCTGATATAATTTCATGAACACTAAGTCTGCAAAGAAATTCCAAGAAACACAATGATTTGAAAGAAAAGTCTACGGTGTCTACTATTCCCAATGCACCTTATGTGGGGCATTGAACAAACGTCAATAATTTGTAAATAAATATACAATACAGTTCATAAACAAAAATAAAACAAATGTCATATTATAACAATAGCATTTACCTATTTGTTATTACTTACCTTTTCTTGGAACACATGTTGGGTAAGATACACAAAACACAGATAACTGGTAGAAATAAACGAAAGCGCGTGTATTTTTCAAAGACTGCTATGTAGGTTTTGAAAAAAATTTTTAAATACACCCCACTTGTTAAAAAATTTGAAATTTTATGAAAAATGTTGATGCACCTTAAATTGGGCGCTGGTATAATATTGGTTAAAAAAATAAAACGACGAATCTAATACTACCATGACATTAAACATTTAACACTGAAGTCTGAACGTCATCAGTTCAGACAAATATAATTTTGAGGTAGATTGGATCTTTGTCATACCAATCGCTGCTGGGCTAAGAAGGCAATTGAATAACAGAATCCTCTTTTGGCTCACAAAAGCTATTTTATATAATATCTAGTCCCATCCAATCGCTGAACCATGGGCTTTATGAAGAATAGATGAAGCCGCCCAAGCTTGTTTTGAGAGAAAACCTTTTCGCATATATGTATTGTTAATGAACCCAGCCTGAAGGCTACAGGCATTTCAAAATCCGGGTACTATTGATATATCAAAGCGATGGTGATGAAAATGGTTTCAAACTACTAAACCTAGAGGCCTTAAAAAGTCGGCGTCGTGATATAGTTATTCACTTAAGTTTGAAGGAATAGGTATCTCTATTATATCCTACTTTCTACCGAACTGACTATGGCCAATTTGTATCCATTGCAGGGATGCTATAAGCACAAAATATACTTCCCCCGTATTTGATATTCACTTTAGTAAATCCTCTAACATAGCAACAGGCTACATAATGTTGAACTCCCGTTCATAACTTTTTCTTGATTGGCCTCTTTGGTTTCGCTTTTCTTTTCTTCAGTGTATTTGCATGAGAGCCGTATCCGTATTCGTTTTTTTAACTCAGCTTATATAGCTCTGCTTTTACCCAATCGAGAAATTTCTTTTTCTGTTGAAAAGCTGCTTTATCAGCGTAGATGGTCGCATCTCTTCAAACAATCTTTACTGCCTTAATAACAATTTTCGTCAGCTTATTCGTACTTCCTTTAAAATGGAATATATAAAGTGTGTTCAACAAAAATGTGCGTTTAAAAAAACCGCTGAAAAATGGTTTATATTTCGTATATCAAAACGAATTGTGCAATTATATTAGTATATGCTTCTTAACTTTCACTTAATTTTTTGCGCATATTTTAGGCTTAGGCTTCACCAATATTTGTTTTATCGTGCATAAAATTTTTCCGTTAAGACTCTGCTTCATTAATGACCGCACATTTTTTATTAGATTTGCATCAGGACTTTGGGATGGCCAATCTAACGTCTCTATACTATTTTCCTCTTTCCAATGCAACTCCGAAATTTTGAATCGTTATCCTCTTGCAAGATCCAGTTGCAATTGTTTTCGGCAAACTTTAGCAAACTCTTCTGGTATAATTTTAATATGAATTGTGGATCGAGGTTTTGTGTGAATACTATTAATTTTCCGAATCCTTTAGCCGAGAATCATCCATAAACATGAACTTTTATTGCATGTGTCCTTTTCGTCTTATTTTGTCAAGACTTTCTTTCAATAATTATAAACAAAAACAGATGACTCACCTGTAAATATGATGTTGCTTCGATTTTGGTATATATTCTGCGTTGCCTAATTAAGCTTTTTTTCAATATGTCTTTGAGTCAGTAGCGTTTTATTTTTGGTACTCCTGTTTTTGATGCCAGATCCTGCCAAACGGTGCCATATTTTGTTCATCAACACTTCAATTCCTTTTATGGACAATTTTTCTTTTGCATTCCTTAGACTATTTGTGGGGTTTTTAAAAATATTGTAATTTATAAATTACTTTACTGTACCTACTAAATGTGCTTGCATTGGTCCCTCTTTATCCACTCTTTATTTTGCTGCCGACCTTTTAGGTGAGTCCTTAAGAAAGCACTGAGGATATGAATATGTTACAATGCGCGATCCGGTAATTAAATGTTTAAAATAATGTGGCTACAAACATGTGTGTGTGAGTAAAGTTAAAAAAAAAAAGTAATTTGACGCAGTTATTTTTGAAACACACTGTAAACGCCTTTATTTAGATAGGTTTTAATAAATTGGAATACCTCACCTGCTGCAGGCCGATCGGGTTTCTGTCATACCATATTGGAAGCCTTCGGGCCTTTAATTCCAGTTCGATCATTATCTGGAACCTCTTCATTAATTGCTGTCTAAGATTAGTCGGGCCTGCAGGTTATTTCATCTTATGATTATTCATTCCATCATAGATGAAATTTTGGGTGATATCATAGGATTCAGCGCTTTTAAAAAGTACCACCTCTTCAATACCACCAGGTGAAGTTTTTCTGGTTAAACATTCGATGGTTCAACGTGCAGAGTGTTTTTTTAATTTGAAAAAGATGCCGACATTAAAGCATTTCTTTGATTTTCGGAGTGTACTCCCGACAGATGCCTTTTCCTATATAGCAATATTTTTTTTTTGTGCAATGTTGACAGATAACGTGGTTTCTACGGATCACTTTACAAATTCAAAGTTTTCACAGTTATCTTATAGCCCTTTCGGTTGTGGACTCGCAATTTCCAGTTTTACAGAAGAAGTTATTCCTTATATTTCGAACCAAAGGGCTATGATTCGAAGAGTATTACGGGAAGTAGAAATGTCCGCAAAGCTTATATAGCTCTCAATTAACTGAATTTGACATCGTACTTCGGGCAACCAAAATCCTTCTCTTTAGTTGATTAAACTTACGTTAGAAAATTTGACTCTTATGTGGTTTTTAGCAAGTGGTCGCTTATCGGCTGCTACGGTCTAAGTTCAATTTCAGGCAGTCACCACACTCCACACCTAGTCGGTATTTTATTTATCGCAACGTGTCATGTTCCAAGTTAAGCTTGAGTTCATATTGTTGGAAAATTTGCATTAGACATTCAAAAAAGCGTTTTCAATTTGCATACGCGACTCCCCTGCCGAATGGATTAATTCCTTTCGTGTTGAAGACCTCTCCAGACATAGCTCGTTATGTCATTCATCGCTTGAATGTTCTGCGCCACGGCATAGGTTGATTTTAAATAGATTTCTATTCTAATTCGTCAAAATCAAAATGCAAGCTAAAAGCAAAGGTGTCGTTGGTTGTTCCATTCTAGTAATTTTCAAAAAAAAAAAAACAAAAAAAAATGTTTTCTATAAAACGTCATTATTTTACTCCAATTTTAATCGAGAGCAATTAAAGCGTTTAATAAGTCGAACGAACCTTAGTCACTATTTGTTCGTTTCTAAGTCATTTAGCATTCATATCGCGCAGATTTTTTATGCTTTGTTAAAAACCACCGGTAGTCAGTGGGCCATAAATTGAGGTGTTGAGATTTTAACACATTAAGTAATTATTGTACAATAAAAAGAAGTCAGTTGGTACTTCAAATCAAATTTGCTAAAGTTTAGTGTTAGATTTGAAATAAGAAGATCCTCGACTTAGTTACGTGTGTGTTTACATTCAACAAATATTCTTGAATTCTATTTAGCACCCCCGAGAAGAATGCGTTGTATGTTTTTTTTTAAATTACGGGCAAACTTGAGAAAATATATCTTTGTAGCCGATTATCCGATTCGGTATGAAGTCAAGGTATACATATTTGTTTTTAAAATGATTTTGTATGATTTGTAATGATGATAATAGAAAGATCATCAATCGAATTCCTATATTCGAAGTGTATCTAATCATCTTACGCAAATAGTGGGGAGAAGTCATTTCTTATGAATTATGTTTGGGTTCTAACGATAAGTAGACTATGGAGATTTTAGGAGTAACCTCTCCGGTAGACATCATTTGATTTGATGTAACTGTGTTGTCACGATTTTAAGTAGAAAAAAGTAATAATAGAAAAACAGACTGCGCATATAATTTTTTTTTTTTTAAATAAAACATCACTTTCAGAGTTGTTGTGTTGTTTTATATGTGTACTTTATATATCGTTATTTTATATGTATGTATACATACTGTTGAGGTTATATATATATATATTATACCGTTGTTGTGTTTCTGGGTTCTGCTCTATTTCCACAAGATATAACAAATCTTTAACATTTTTCAGAAAGAACTGCTTTTTACAGATCATTGAACACTTTTCGGAATGAATGGCATTTATGAGGATTTCGTGACTACCGTTTTATGAAAAGAAAAAAACTTTTTTTTGTGAATTTAGTTTCTCAAAAGAAAAGAATTGTTCGCTTCAACTTGTTTTGCAAATGTTAAGATAGACAAAAATATAAAAAAAAATTAAGTAGTTGAAGGTGGAGAACTTCGAAGATGTTTAGATTTTGCGCCATCCCAGATAGCTGAGAACTTTTTTTATACTTGGTTTCCTACTTGCCCAAGCCATATTAAAAGTTCAATGTCCAGTTTTTTTTTTATTTAACTACGTAACATTGTTTGTAATATCCTAAAGGAATGTGGCTTGTACACGTCAGTGTAAACACCAGCCAAATTTAAAATAGCTTTGTGTTTTTTTTCTGAGAGTTGATGTGTCTATGGTATATTATAAAAAGGTTAATCGACCTTTTGAGCGAAAAGAAAAATTGTTGCTTGCTTTATTTCTAACAATACAGCGATAAGTAAGCTATGGTTTGATGCACAGGCTTAGACCGAAAAACATTAAAAATAATTTTCTGACGTACATTACTCTGTTCTTGTGATTATACAACTATGGATGGAGTCCAGACCAGAACTGATTTCAAAATCCTCATCAGCTTATCTCAAAAGCTCCGTTAGCTATCCAAAGGTTCCCATGCATTCCTCCTTACTATGCACTTTACCTAATTCGCGTGCACTTGATCCAGTGTCGAATAGCCTGTTCGTGCATTCGTTTCTGTAGGAAACTCAACAGATCAATTATTAGCTGAATCAGCTGGGAACCTGTTTGCATCTGTTGGAACAAGTTATTGGGCGGCGCGAATCGGATTGTGATAACTTTTCCCCCTTCGAAAATCTACGTCTCGTAGATCTTTTGATGATCTTGAGGTCAAGCCGTTGGTCGTGGTAGGTTTGGGGATGAGGATTGAAACTTCTGTAAAAATAGAGATATTAAATTGTTGAGATAAGTTACCTATGCGTTCTATGTTCTGAACGCTGCGGTTTGTGATGTTTATCAATGCCGAAGGAAGGGCTTGTAGTGTTGTAGTCGTAGAACTCGAAAAGGTCCTCCCCTTCAATACGATTGTCTCATTTTGCGTCTGGATTATATATGTACCTGTAAGAGGTCTTGAAATATTGTTAAAAATTAAATCGCATTTAAAATTGGTTAAAAAAATGTTGTCGTCTTTAAGGAGTTCCAGGACCTCGGTACTTGTTTGAAAGGTGCAGATCGTGGATCCACCTTTCAACAGTCTAGCAACGCAGCTTTCCTCAGGAATTACTTCTAAGGCCATATCTTCGTATATTTTTGAGTTATTTATTGAGAGGCAACTGGCCTTAATGCCATAAGTGACCCTGTGGTTGATCAGAACTTTCCTGAATTTCAGATCGATTTGCTTTCCTTCTATAACTGATGATCGTGTTATCAACAAGTTATACTCTTCTATTTCTACCTTTTTCGTTGAAATAACGTACAACAGCATTGAGCCATTAGTGAAAATTGAGGGTATGCCGTACTTAATTGCTTCTATTTCGTTAGCGTACCGTAGAGTTGCTAGTTCATTGATAACCTTGTTGACTTTTGTATCAAGGAGATTGGTATTAATCAGGCCGCTTTTCGCCATTTAGCAAGCCCGAACGATTTCATTGTCATTCATGTCCCGCTCAAATCTTTCAGAAATCACATCCTTAATACCGTTTTCGTATCTCCAAATCAGATTGATTTTCTGTGTAATTTCACGCGTGATACCAAAGAGCTTCTCATTAATCTTATATTGGTGGTTACTATTTTCGATTATTCATTCTTCACTTCGAAGGATTTTGCTCCAGTATTGGATGCATGGATCTTGTCCTTATCGTTGGCTTATCTTTGAGGGAATGAAGACGGCGCTTTACCTGTGACAAATGGAATTCTATCATGTGTCTTCTGTCTTCATCTTTAATTTTGCCGCTTGTGGCATTGGACACCCTATCCAGGAGATGTTCGAATTGCTTTAGGTCAATGGCATGCACCAGCTTGAAACTGCCATCAACGTTCCAACCCTTCCCTTCCTTAAGAGAGACTATAGGTGCCTTTGTAATTGAAGATCTGGAATCCCCAGGTCGCCGCTAAAGAGGTAAATAAAAGGAAGGACCTCCGGTGATCAAAAGGATACTTAAATATTTTTTTTTTCTTTTCTTCGCGAGATTTTGGTTTGAGACAGGCTAAGTAAAAAGATCGTGGGGTTTCCGTTTAGTTGCTATCATTAATATTTGAAAGCAACCTACTAATGGCACGGTTTCACTTCACTTGCATATCCCCTTGTCCTTTTGGCAATCTCCGCTGTGTTCCAATGGTTACAACAGAATGTGGTTATCGGATTAATTTTTTTAATATATATTTAGACAAAAAAGGCGGTTGTGTTCCCATGGTTACAACGCCACACACTCTAAAGGAGTTGGTCTGATCTATGCCAACTCTATTAAAACTTCTTTGCCACTATTGCTAGGACGAAAAGGATATACGCTTTCTAAGCCTGTCTCTGCTCGGGCGCCAGTTAACGTCGTCCTATATGTGGACTTACAATTGAAACAGTTTTTTTTTTCTATACGTTATAAATATATTTTTATCTCCGAATTTGATTATACAATTATGGATGAAGTCCAGACCAGAACTGATTTAACAATCCTCATCAGCTTAACTCAAAAGCTCCGTTAGCTATCCAAAGGTTCCCATGAATTCCTCCTGACTGTGCACTTTACCTAATTCACGTGCACTTGATCCTGCACTTGTATCTTCTTGTTGATAGCGAGTAATTAGTTTTAGTCATGCTTATGTTAATTTTAATGCTTAAACCTATTTTAATCCCTCTGCTGCGATGATGGCAAACGGATCTGTGTAGTTATTTAGATTCTACCAATGACTAATAAAATAAGTATCTATGCAGTCCACCAGGTTTTTCACGAATGCTTAGATGTGCTTAGTTATTTTTAGTGACTTTGGTAATTTCAGTCTATTTAGACGGATGTCGTTTAAGGTATCTCGCCATTGTTAAGTCCTCGTCGCCTGTGAATCTGCCATAAAATTTTCATCTATACTTCTATAAGCTTCTGTTTCTATAACATCTTGGTAGAACAACCCCAGTGTCTATTTGTGCAGTTTTTAATTCTGTTTTCGAAGTATTTTCTTCTTGAAAAATTTATGATAAGATCTTGTCTGTCTTTGTAGATTAATTTTTCATGATTTTTCTTTTACTGTATAAGCTTGGCTCTACCTGCGACTACTGGCAAAGTTTCAGGTGGCCTTTTACAAGACATTGACCTTACGCCTAGCCTCAAAGTTCGTTTCCAAATGTATTGATGTTTTTTTTTTTTTTTTAATTTATGCTAAGCACGAGCCAACGTCGAAGTAATTCTGCTGTCAGAACGTCTGGCTTACTGTCAAAGCTTTCAAGAACGTAAATTTAAATCTTGTTTCACCAGATTGATAACAGTCGAAGCTGCTCGACATTTGGTTTTGCATTCCTAGTTGATTCAAATATTTCAAGTAAGCCCACATACTCGTAAAAGATTTGCTATGCAAATTTTCGAAGAAATTCGAGATGGCACCACGAGGAGTTGGGAGTAGGGAGATGCTGCTCTTACGAGGCCTTTGTTATTCATTCGCCATCCTAACTAAAGAGTTTGCAGGTTTGATAAACAATTGTATGATGGAATTGCCATTCACATTTCTATAACTTTTATATTCTATTCGATATGTAATCTCTTTTAAATAACATTGATCTTTACAAAACCGAGTATTGTATTATGAGACCTTCAAGAAAAAAAAAAATCGGACGTGTACATATATAGGAGTAGGTATCTGGCCTTTTTATCATAATCACAATTAACCACAGTACAACTCACTCAACTTAATTGCAATCCACAAAAACCACTTGATAAAATATTAAAACCATTCCAGCTATCAACTTTTTTTTTCTTTTAAATAAACCTCAACTGCTTGAGACATGTGCAGTGTGATATGTTCTTCTATGTAGAGTAATACATTTAAACGTTTACGAGGTTTTAAACATTTTTCCTGGTTGCAATAATTCTGTACATAAAATTTAAGATTAGTATCATCATTAGGAATAAATTTTGCTTCTGTTTTTTTTTTTTTTATTTTATAACAACCCCGACGAAATTATAAACGACTGTTGCACCAAAGAGCTAGAATTCTCTAAGTTGATTTCCGACGGTGTCAACATGGGTAGACAGGTTTTGAACTTGACTTAATGGTATTTTAAAAGTTAACTCTTCAAGTATTCACGAGTGAAATGTAATTAGCTAGATCTAGCTAAATATTAGCTCAAACTCATTTACATCGCTAAGATGGCTAGTTGCATTGAAAACAATGCTAAGACTTCAAGATCATTTTGCTACTACTGGTTACAACGGCGCATCTGTGTCCGGTTTATTTTGGGTAAAAAAAAATTTAATATTGTCGATTTCACCATCTATTACGTATGTCGGCGAATTTCGTTGTAACACTTAAACGGGTCTGGCACGTGATTCGTATTAATTGCCTAATATAACCGCAAAAAAGAAAATCTGTAAAATGCTTGTATGATACGAATCGAATAGTGTCTCTACGTAAATCGCTAATGTTCTCTGACTAAGCCCTGGTATTATATCACACCATCGTCGGAATCTTTGGTGTTATAACATTTGGTATGGTGTGAGATATAACAGAACATGTGAACACTTAATCAAAATATTTTTCGCCGGCTTTTCAATGTTAGATTTTTATTTTTTCAGGTGCGAAAATCAATAAAATTGTTAAAATATGCCGTGAGTTCATTGACATTCAAATAAAGTCGGATTTGAAGTGAATTTTTCTCCCTCGTCTATCTGTGCATAATGTGTTTTATTTTTTATGAAGTGCTTCAAAACCAGAATGACATGAAGACATCAAATTTTGCTTTTTAGTGTAACGAATTTAGGGCTGCACCAACCTCTGTGATTTAACATGTATCTATCCACATGTACGTTTTTCGTATGCCTATCGGAAAAATTTGAAATATCAAGCAATTCCAGTTCCTGTGGCCTTTTTCCTTAGCAGTATATATCGGTTTATCATCGAGATACAAAAGATACAATCTTCTAACGATCCTGATGCATTAAGAAAAATTATTTTGAAGGCGAAACAAAAGTGTAAGATCAAATTTCTGCGGTACTTGGGGTGAAAAGAGCTTATGTCAATAATCTGCCTCACTGTTTGCCTGCTCTAGTAAGGCTTTTACCTCATATAAAATGAAAACCCTAATTGACAAAACTTTAAAAAATATTCGTTTTTAAAATTAAACTGTTTATGTAGCAAATCGGAAGTTCTGCAAAGAAAAATAACGGACACATGCTTACATTTTTATGAAAATTTGATGTCCCAAGCCCACTACTCTTACTCGTGCTCGTAAGTAATCCACATTTTAATCGGTTGGAAGAAATCATTTGAGCCTTGTCAAGCGAGTTAATCGGTGATCTAATTTCTCTTTGTGACCTCCGACTCAGACAATTGCTTACTTATGTCCTGTATCTGATCGTTAGTCATAGGCCCTCCAGAAGCATAGGAGTCGTCGTTTGCGTTTTGTGGCAATAAGCTTCAATTCTTGTCAACGCTTTCCTAACTGTCGTGACTGTTCATTGCCATGAATGTACTCGTCTATACGAGTATGTACCGATCGACCCAGTCTCTGGATAAGCGGGGTCTATTGCTTTGCGTGCCACGCATTCGAAGTTTTGCCTTTTCGAAGTAAATATAAAAATAAGCAATATGTTTTCTAGACAAAGATTATAGAAATGTAAGTGACTTTATTGTGATAGTGGGGTCTATTTTCCAGATGCGATTGTGTGGCAACAAAACTCTTTGTAACCCGTTCTTCACGAACGGAAAACGTTTTATGTGGGTGGTTACAAGACCTACATTTTATTTACAAATTTCAGGTTATCAATAGAATTTATTTAGTATTTTCTCAGGAGACGTGCAAAAATGTCGTTCACGTTCATGTGAAAGAACAATTTCTAACCCCAATTAATCGTAAGATTGCGGTTTTTTGTGGTCGTGCGTATGGTTTTGAATTTTTAGCCATAAGGGGAAAGCCCCAATTTTTCCTTGTCCCCCCTTCGGACTTTGGGTATTGGTACTGTTCACAAAGGTGCCATTGCTCTAACGTTGTAACAGTGCTGTTGAAATGTTTAAGCGCGCGCTCATTATAAAAAAAAAACGATCTCCATCTGGTTTTCTTCAAAAAATAGCAATGCAGCTTGCCAAAACTGCACACTAAACTGTGGCTCGAGGTGGATGCAGTAACGTCTCATGGAGCATCTCCAGGTTAGAGTTACTCCATTTTTGACAATTTTGCTTGTTTACATTGCTGTTCAAATTAAAATGGGCTTCGTCAGACATAAAAATGAAGTTTAACATGTTGTTGCCCCCCCCACCATTTGAATAATCTTCTGGCAAAATTCCAGACGAATCGGCAATACATCTGGGTTCAATTTGCTTTCTAAAATTCCGAAACGCTTGAATTTTTTTGTATGGCAGCAGCTACAGCAGCAATCGTATCCTGTGTCCGAACTGACGGATTTCGACGGTAGGGCATTGTTACGGTTGTTCCTCACTCGACCAAGAAGTTTACTAACCTCAAAACGGTTCATCGGATCGGAGGAGTGCCGCCAAATTCCATCTAAACTTTCTTTAGACGAAAATTACGGACTGCAAAGCATTATAACGCCGCACTATCCAAATCCTGGTTTCATCGTCCCAAGCGTTTACTTTTGTTACACTATGTTGAATTACCAATATGTTAAATAAAAATAAAAGTTGAAGCAATTACTTACACAGAAAAAAAGTTATTGCGTTTTGTTTTGTATTGGTATTGAATCTTAACGGCAGTGATGTAGTCATTGCTGAGGTTTGATATGCAAATATGGACAATTGTCTTTTTTTTTTTTTTTCGAAACATCCGTATCCTATACACTGCTAAAAACTTGGCAGAATCCTGGCAGTTTTCGATGCGACAAAGATGACAGCCAGTGGAAAATGTCGCTTTTAAATACTAGCTAAGTTGTTTTGATCAGCTTTTTTCTTCTTATGAAAAAGTCAACTTTAGTTTACGAGGGCTGACTAAAAATCACTTACTGATGCACCAATTCACAATTTCACCTAAGGCTGTCTGGGCTTCTGGGTAGATAGTCGGTATTCATAGCTCGACAGATAGTACATCTTCACCATACTCAATCAGATAAATCAAACATAGAGAATAGAAGACATGCACCATATCATGTGGGGCTTTTCATTTCATCACAAGTCGCTGTCACCTTCCGCAGTCATTTTTATGTTCATCTGGAAAAAAAGATATTGTTTGCCTTTAATCTTCCTGGAACAAATTTTTCGAGAGCAAGCATTCGAGTATTTACTACTAGACATTTCGAATCTTGTAAGCACCTTTATTATTTGCTGCTAAATCCTTTTTTTTTATTTTATTTCTTCGATCTTATGAGGGAATAATCACATGTGCGTGCCGTTACTTTAGAAGAAGACTAGGACAACTCAAAAATTTTAATATTTTGGTTTTACTCGAAGGTACCTACTGGGAAAAGTTTTTTTTTTTATTTTATTTTTTTTAAAGGGTCACTAGTGCTAATGAGGCTACATAGTAAAATCAGAGACGAAGCAGTTTACTGAATGTGCTCTCAATCATCATCATCATTGTTTGACGCTCGGAGCATCTATGCGCCGCCGTCCATTTTTTTTTTTTCAGCCTTCTTCCAAAGTAACGATATATGTTTTCACACTAACGATGATAATAATAAAGACCAAGCACAGGGGTCTATGGATAACTGGTACACTAAAAAAATAACTTAATGATCGTAGATCATTTTTATTGATCGAAGATCAAACTCATAATCATGACTACATAACTCGTGATGGCTCTACACTTAAGTGGGTACATTGCACCATCATTGTGCTGTTTTGACTGTCAAAGTTGCTTTTATCACTTCCAGTGATCATAAAAACACTAATGTTAGGTACCGCATATGGTTCTTCCTTGGAAGTAGTAATCGCAAATTGTTCACTTGTGTTGGCATTTCAAAGTGTGACATAATAGTTCCCATTCTATCAAAACGTTTTTTCTGATATAGAATGGTGATTTTATTGCTCCAGACACATCATAATTAACAGTTTTTACATTCAAATTACCGTCAATTTCGAAAAACTAGGGCTAGAAAAAAAAGATATATATATATATATATATATCCACATGATCGTGACAAGGGTCCATTGATCCATCACTGGTGAGCCATTTCAATGGACAGGTTTGATACTCAAATACTGTCATTTCACTGACCTCACGTTTGTCAGCAAATATTTACTTCCTTTTTCTCGAGATCACAAATATCCTGACCATTAATCAAAATTAAATTAGAAACTCCAACTGTACCATTATTGTTTGATCTTCAGTTAGCTAACACAACTGGCTTTGTACACATATATCCCAAATCACGATCCAATTAGATAGGTAAATGTTACCTCTACATTTAACTAAAGAAGACAAAAAAAAAAAAAAAAAAAAAACTGTAACATTCTGGAAAAGGTAAATCTCCTCCGAAGAATTCAATTAGCACAACAAAAACTTGTAATATTTGTCTTGTTAGTCTTTTATGACTAGGTAAAAGTACCGGTTTACAATTATATAACCACCGTAATCGCGATGGTTAGCCTTATTAACACCATCTGCTGGTAGTGCATCTTTAGCCCTTTTTTGTCCGCACGTTTCCAGAGAGGAATGATTCTTCGTTTATTTTTCTGTTCTCTTTTTTTTTTTTTTTTTTTTTTCTTTTTTTTAAGTTTTGTTAGAGTATGGTTTCCAATTAGCACTCTACATATAATAGATTCAGTTCGAAAGAGTCCTATACGCACAGTGTTATAATCTGGTAAAGTGTGACATGATTTGAATGTCACGATCAAGGTGCAATAAACTCTGTCACGTATCCAAACAGAAGATGATGGATTACTAGATGTTGCTAAGAACGTCTTGTGGTAAGAGTAAATCAAGTGCAAGCAATTTAAGAAAGAAAAGAAAATTGATTTAAATTAATAGTATGTGGATAAGGAATATTTTCGATCGGTTACTTGAGTTTATACAAACGGTTCATCATTATATTTCTCAATATGTCGACATGGTTCCTAGAACTTTGTAATAATTAGTTACTCTTTGTGCTCTAATTTTGACTCACAATAAGGCCAGTGATCTAAGTTTCTTGTTATATTCACTATTCGAAGTAATCCCATTACTTATGTTGTAAGAGTCGTGATAATTAATGCGACTATTTCTATTGTAATGGTGGTGGCGATGGCGTGATGGTTAACTCACTGGCTGTCACACCACCTACCTGGATTCGAATCCCGTCACATAAAAGAGCCCACCAGTAATGTCACCATACCATAACACCATGCATGCCGCTTTGACAGGGATCCGGTCATAGCTTCAAACTAGTGGCACAGCTGTGAGATGCTGTTCCTATTTCCTGAGCTTATCTATACAGGGTGAGTTTTTTAACTTGAGACATCTTAATTACTCGACAAATACGCAATATCGCAAAAAATGTTTCAGGCAAAAGTCACAAGGGGACATAAGATGATAATTCCTGATTTTCATCGCTCAGTCGTATTGCTCGTAGGCTTGTCATTTATTTTTACATACTGCATTTAGCATAACCCAGAAACAACGATGTGGACGTAGCAGTATTTTGTTTTCTTCGGGGTGATTAATTAGAGTGGGTCCCCTTGCCTCCCACTGTTGAATCATTGAATTCTTCCCATTTCGACGTTTATTTCCCGAGACTATTTCAGTAAATGTTCGAAAATGTGCATTCACTTCAATACACTTGTCTATCCGCGCTCTAAATGAACCAACAGAACTGAGAAGTATTTTTGGCGTAATCTTCCGGCAAGCTTCAGTTATTTGTCTTTTCGTGTCCTCACGTGTTGTTGGCTTTTTTCTGTAAACCTCACTTTTTAAGTAGCCCCACAAGAAGAAATCAAGTGACGTAAGATCAGGTGATCTAGCAGGCCTCGTCCGATCCATCGTTGATGGTAAACATTGTTTAATACGCTCCGGGCTACTTGGGAATAATGGGCTGGACAACCATCATGTTGAAACCACATTGTTTGTGGTATTGGCAGTAATACTGGAAGATGTTCCCGCAAGAAATTTGCATACTTTTTGCCATTCAAGTTGCCTTCAATAAAATATGGACCTATTAATTTATTCCCAATAATTTCCGCCCAAACATTAACATTCCAAGGGTGCAGGCGTTCAACTTGTCACAACCAAAAACAGTTTTCGGTAGCCCAGTAATGCATATTATGTCGATTGACCGTACAGTGATTGGTGAAAGTCGACTTATCAGAGAATAATACCTTGGCGAAGAAAAGGGGGTCTCGTTCAATTTGCTGAAGTGCCCATTGACAAAAGAAAACCCGGTTGCGAAAATCCTCACGAGAAAGTTCTTGATTCATTGAAACATGATAAGAATGGTAGTTATGCCGAAATAATATCTTACAGACAATCGTTTGAGAAATTCCTGATTCACGACTTATTTGGCGAGTGCTAATGTGAGGATCGTGTGCAACGGCAGCTAACACTGCTATTTCATTGTCCTCAACAGCCACCCTATCTGACCGATTCCTTTTCTTTGGTTGCACACTTCCTTCACCAGTGAATTGTTGGATGACCCGATAAACATGGTCTGGGAAAAGAGCAACAACACCATCGATGTTCCTTCCACTTTCTCCGTAAATCAATATCATTTCAATTTTCTCTTGAATCGAAATAGCCTGCAATATTAATCTGGAAAACGTTACTAATAATAATCAGTTCTTCAAAACAAATATCGAACTTTCAAATGAAGTACAGTTCCGTTCAAGTAGAAAAAACGGGCAGAGTGCACATCATACACTCTTAGATAAGTTTAGGACAATTTGTCTGTGTCTGAAATTTCTTTGAGTTTTAACTTCACTCGAGGCAATAATGACTTCCTCAGAACAAATCTCGACCTTCTAACACTCTAACAACGTTGGAAACCGATTAATGATTTAGGCGTGCCAGTACAGTGGTATCTAGCACTGAATGAATAAGACCTTTGAGACAAAGTCGTGTGCCCCATTGAGGAATACGACTGAGCAATGAAAATCAGGAATTATCATTTGAAGAATCAAAAGTGGCCTTCGTTTGACCTTGAAAATGGGTCTCAAGTTCAAACTCGTGGTCACCATCTTATGTCTCCTTCAGAACCTTGTGACTTTTGTCTGAAACATTTTTTGCGATATCGCGTATTTTTCGATTAATTTGGATGACTCAAGTTGAAAAACTCACCCTGTATGTTAAATCAAACGGAGATTCGAGTTCTTTATTGATTCTTTGAAAAGGTGTTTGGCGAAATTATTTTCTGCTGTGTGACTCTCAGAACTTTGGAATGGTTGCAATTGTAAGATCCACCTTAAAAAAGTACTCGCCTTATTTTGAGGCACTAGCCTTCCGCTGTAATTAATTCAAGCTGGTCGGATATTCGCTGGATACAATGAGAGACCTTATTGACTTTTGTGCTTCAAAAATGTGCTTATAATAACTATGATCTGCAAACTATTAGGCGGTCATTGCGGTCTCGCGAGCTGTAATTTGACTTTTGTCACATCTTTCGTATCTGACTAGTGTGATGTCGTTGAATTATTTTATCTAACCCAGTCTCAAATATGTCCGAATTCTAGCTTGAGATAAAGGTTGTTTTTCCGTTGCATTTTACTACAAAATTGAATAGGCTAGAAACATATAATTGCACATATGGTATACAGTTGCGACAGAATAAAAAGCACTTCCCGGTTATTATTTTTTTTTTTCAAACTTAAAATTTTTGGTATTTGTATTTTACAAAAATAAGTTAAAGAAACAGAAAGCGCATCCGGTGATCATTAAATATTAAATAAAAAGTGTCTTAGATTAAATTTTCAGTAGTTAAAATAAATAGCAAACTTTACAAAAATTTGTTAAGTCTGGAACCTTGTTATTGAAAAAATTGTGTGTACGATTTACGTCATCAATATTAAGTTGGGTAGCCGCCTTTATTTTCAATTACTGCCTTACACCGACGTCGCATTTATGATGCTATTGCACACCAGGCGCGTTGTATTTGCAAATTTTTGGCCGTAGATTTGTCAAATGTTTTTCTACATCGTTCCAAAAGTTCTCTCTAACGTGCCAACTTAATACGTTAATTTTCTGATTCAATATCCACATCAGTGGTGTTTAATCGTTGTCTCAACCATGCTTCATTTTTTTAATTGTCTATTAAGATTGAATTTCTGGTTGATCTCTTGTCTAACATAAAGTCTGTCACCTGATCCGATTCGATTAAATTTTGATTCATCGGTCCACATAACATATTGCCACCAGTTGGAGCTTTTACTAACGCGATCGCGTGAAAATTTCAAACAAAAACTCATGGAAAGAGTACCTTCTAGGTTTATTTTAGGAGGTGTCAAAAATTAATCGCGATTGCTCAAATGAGCAATGGCGAAGTCAGCTCTGTGAGTAGTCTTTCTTGTTTGATGGCACTACAACTTCGCAATATAAAATATTGACCACCTGAAGTCGTCGTCCTCATCCTATCGTCCTCATCAAATATTCGTAGTTGCTTACAAAAAAATTTATAATTATCCTTAAGGATAATTAACTATAATATAATCAGGAATGGGGACTAATAAAATTGACAAAAAAAGAGAAAAAAAAAACAGAGGTAAACAGAGGTATTTAAATTATCCACAAAAAATCTGACAGCCTTCACTAAATTATATATTATTTAATAGGTCAGAGATGCTTAAAGCAGAAACATGTACCGTTACTTTACAGGGAAGTCATACATTATAAAACCAAAAACTATATTATACTTTGCCGTCTAAACATTAAATTTGAGGTATAAATATCCAACACGATATAGGTTTGGTATTTATTTTGTCGCCACTGTTTCTGAAAAAAGAAGTGAAAAAGGTTTGGAAACATGTTTCGCAAAGTGATGGCCGTACATGCAAGAGAAGTGCATTGTCCCAAAGATACTTGTCGAAAAATGAACTAGAAGCAAGCAAGTCAGTTGAGGTAACATAAAGCTAGGGTGAACTGAGAACAATGAGAACTAACAATCATAACCAGAAACTGGACGAATTGGCGTGTAGGCTAGTAAATACTCTACAAGGGAACACCGAATTTAAGTAAATTAGGTTCGTACTTCGATGAAAAATGATTGGTAAGAGCACTTGTAGTTCTTTGTACGAGCTGGATGTGGCTTAGCAGTGAACATCTTTTTGCGCTAGTTGATCTATGCTTAAGATGAATATTTTTGACATATTGTTTTGCACGAATATAAGTATGAGTACGAGTATGGTGTTAAAAAAAGCTGACAACCTTGATAAAACCTTTATTGACGTATAAGCTATCACTGACATGGCTCAATATAGTTTGTTTTTATGAATGTTGTATATTTGTTGTATTCGACATTGAAATCTATGAACACATGATGAGCATTGACGGTCTGGCCGATTATGGTTTTTTTTTTTTTTTTTTTAAGCCTTTTCAGATTGCAAGGGAGTCTTTTCAGTCGTTTGAACAATATTGTAGATAGGGTCTCGTGTAAAGTATTAAATCTGTTATTAGCGTAGTTGAGATAATTTCCTATATGGATTGAGGAACGAACAAATGATGAGTTGGTGTATGCTACTTGCTAAAACTACTCCCGATATATTGTATTAGTTTAGTTTGGATATCACTGCTTATATCTTTTTAGTGAGGCAGATAACTTTTGTTGAGCCCTATATACATAATTGTGTGGCTGTTCCAAAATTTCTTCTTTAAGAACTTCATCATCGGTTTTTATGTGAGGGTTTTGCACCCTTATCATATTCTTTTTACATTTTGGTAAACTTTCCGTTTCTGCAGTAGAACTTTTTCGTGGCCCATTCTGGCGCTTTTTTAGCTCACTTTTTTTCCTTCTTAGAAGCCGATTTGCTTGTAGATTTTATGAGCAAGTCTCCTCATATTTAACAGCCTCGCCTTTATGTTTTTTTTTTTTTTTTTTTTTTTTTTTTTTTTTTTTTTTTTGTTTCATGCGCTTGCCATGTCTCTTTATCAAATCGGGGTTTTGTTGTTGGGGCCGGTTAAGATTTAGCACATGCTGCTGATGTTGACAACATACAATTTCTGTACAGAGATTGAAAAGGTGTTGATAAACCTAATCCAGTTCTCCATATGATCGAGGAGCTCGTAAAAGCAAACTTTGGAAACGTCATCTTTTTCTGGAAGTCCTTTAAGTTGGCGGATTGGGATAAAGTTCAATATATTAATGATGCTCTAGGCTTTTTCTCTAAGACTTTATCTGATAGAAAACAAAGATGCAATTGTTTTGACGCCGGATTTATGTAATAAACACAGAAAAAAGAAAAAAAAATAATACATATTTTCAATAGTTTTATGGCTTTGAATGTTCAAAAAAAAAAGGAAGTTTTTACGAATATTCTTTCATAACATTTTTTTACGTCAAGATATAAACTAAGTATATTTTTGTTCCTGAACAACATGAAAAAACAAACAATTTAGATTAGTTTGGCATTTTTTATCATAAATTCGCCGTGAAAAAGAACATTTAAAAAAAAAAAAAATTCATCCATTTTTCGTTCTCTGACCTGAAGTTTTTATACATCAATGAAGTATTAATGGTTCAAACCTGCAAATTGTGCCTTATCTTCCGAGAATTTGATACATAATTCTTACATAGCTAATGTTACTTGTCATTTAGCGAACTGAGTTATATCCACATCGAAAATGAGGATACCGCAAATCAATAAGACTGATGTTTCTAAAGTTTAGCTACACA
The DNA here is from genome assembly GCA_907269105.1 of Volucella inanis. NCBI lineage: Eukaryota > Metazoa > Arthropoda > Insecta > Diptera > Syrphidae > Volucella > Volucella inanis. The sequence continues at coordinate 67,610,301 of OU026157.1, read as the reverse complement.
TTTTTTCAATACACAGATAGGAAGTGTGGTGAACCGCCACTAATATCTTTAAATAAAATAAATAATAAGAATACTAATCAAAATTAAATTTTTGCTTCTAGAAAATATTTTTTTTTAATAAAAATTACTTCAATAAGATTTTAAACTAATTTTCGGAAGAAAAACTGGATTTTATAAACCCTCGTAATCAGTTTATACAAATTTGTCATCCATCCATTATATAAAAATAACAAAATAAAGCAAAACTCATTAAAAAATATGAGTATGTAGGTGGACAAAACTCTAGCAAACAAAAATGTTTTGTTGTTAATATTTGGTAGCGTGGCGTGTATTTTGAATTATTGAGTCAAATCTTCTTCCTGTTGAAGCAGGGATTCTAAATTATGGATTTTTTTTTAAATTAAAGATTTTCTATGGAGTTGAGATCAGACAATATGTTTTTGTTAAGCCAATTCCTCACAAGTTTAGCAGTATGTTTAGGATCCTTGTCATGTAGCAATATCTATCACATATCTATTCTTTAGGGTGAGGAAGCATGACATTTTGAAGAATCTCTCGGCACATGAAACGACCCATTATTCCATTAATCTTGTGGATTGGCCCGACTCCTTGACTGTAAAAACATCCCTAGATAATAATATTGCTTCCACCGCGCTTTATTGTGCTCTTTGTGACACAGGGATTTAATCGTTTGCCCTTCAGCCTCCGTACCCTTCGAAATCCGTTAGATCCATTTAAATTAAATTTGGACTCCGGAAAAAAGTATCGTTTTCCATTTTGCCACAGTCCAATTCAAATGTACCTTTGTCAACTCCAGTCTTGTACGTCAATTTCTTTGAGAAATAGGTAGGTTTTTTTAAGCCCGGTATGATGACAAGCAAATATCGCCCTGTGCGTCATATAATCATTTTAATTATACCTTTTTGTCCAACACTGTATGTTACACAATAATATGTTTTAATTTTATGTAAAAATTGTATTTTACAGTTCTCCTTTCATATTAGGAACCATGTTAAGGATTACGCCCGAAAAAGCTAATAACTTTACTTTCCTCACATCGACCCAGTTATACCAAGTTAAGCGCTCAGATGAGCTCTGCTGATTTCTTTTATTTTTTACATATTTATTTTAAAATAGTTTCAAGCAGTATAACTAGTTTAGTTATAAATAGTGATACAAGGTAAAACTTGAAAACGCGCATATATTTTTAAAAACAATTTTTTTTCTTTTTATTAGCCAAATCTCTAGCTACAAGTTATAAAAGACTTCATTCGAAGTGGCCGCTATTTGCCTTAAAGCACGCCGTGAGACCTACTGGCCGATCATCAATCGCATTATGCACCTCATTCACCGAAAAGTTGTCGACAGCAGGCCATTCCTTCTAAATGGATCACAACTTATAACTCAATGGTTGAGATCCGGACTACGAGTACCATTTGGCCAATCGAAGCCGGGTACACTTTGTTTTAGCCACTCTTCAGTGGTTTTCGCCTTGTGGACTGGAGCAGAATTTTGCTGGAATTTCCAGTGCTTGTTTGAGAAAATTGTTCGACTTAGCGCCTTAACGACGTCTTCCAAATCAGCTGTAAACTTTCGCCAAAGTATTGACGCCTTTTTCACAAAAATGGAGATGGGTAATGCCATCACAGCTCACTCCCCACCATTACATTTGCGAAGTGATGACCTCTTTCAACCCTTGGAATATGTTCTGAGGCTTCTTTTGGTGTCCGAGCATACACTCCATTATTTTGCTTATTAAAAGTTTCTTCGACGGTAAAAATTTTCCCGTCGTTGAACAGAATTTGTCAGTGTGCATTTTAAGCGTACCGTCTTAAAAGAGCTTTTGTTATGTGAGCAGGTTGTTAATGTGTCTTTTGTAGGCACTAAGCCCCAAGTCTTTGATGATGCGAGACATAAATTTTTGCGAAATGTTTATTTCCCGCCAAAGATCTCAGTGGTTTGCGTCTGATTCGAACCTGTTCGGCTTTGATGGCTCCTGGAGTATTCATAGTGCCTGGACGGCCGGGTCTTTGATGGTCACGTACTTCACCAGTATCCTCGAATAATTTAATAGTACGATAACCAAAACAACGAGTGATTCCAAGCGGTCCGAAACATTTCTCCTTTTGCAATATTACACTTGTATAAGCTGATCACAAAGACATGATTGTAAACCACTAAAAACAAAAATCTGATTGCATCACTTGTTACTTCACTGGAACTCTGTAACTATCAGAATCAATAGTATAAATATTTTCAAAACAACCGTTATCGCTTTCTATAACAAAGTCAGTGTTAAAAGGGTCAAAATAAAATTCGTCACCGCTACTTTCAATTTCACGATACACTTCTTTCGGTGACTTTTTTTTTGCCATTTTAGAGTATTATTTTTAAAATACTCGTATACTTTCGAATTCTACGTATTTTTGAAGCTTATCGACTTAATAGAATATCAGATCAGTATGATTCTTTACTATGAAGGCTGAGAGCATTATTTCGCCGTACAGGGCAAATGACACATGTTGACTTCTTCATTAATTATAAGGGCGGCTCTGTAATATTACGCTCCTAGAGAACTCCTAGAACCTTGGTAATATTACAGGATAATTCCTGAGATAAATCCCTTTTGATTCAGCGTCTAATTTGCGATTTACTAAGTTGCAGAGCTAGGTATTTCAAAGAAATTTTTCGAAAAAATTCGACTGCTTTATGCAGTCTTGTATTTCTGCTGACCCTACTATAATTGCGCATCATATTGTCAATGGTATCAACTGCGCCTTTAGTTGTATTATCATATAATTATGATGATTCTTAGTGTCAGGATTTTTTTCTTTTTGACATAGCGTTGTCGATAATAATATATCTGACAAATGTTTTTTGTTGATAAAATGCAAATTAAGAAAACAATACCAGTTTGTCCTTCTTAGGCAGAAAATAAATTTGTACGAGGTGTGCCAATAGTGGTTAATTTATAGTCATTTAACATTGTTTCGGCAGGTTTAACTGAAGTAGACCGATAATATAATATAACTTACGGCAAGAAACTCGAATAGATTTAATTTTTGACCAATATATTGGATTGTATCCATTTAATAGATCATGACATTACACAAAGTCACTATAGACGCTTAAGGGACATTTTTCACATAACCCCAACAATTGTTCATCAATTGTTAAGTAAAATATTTGTTAATAAGACTCTCTACATCTCTTTATAAATGTGGACCAGGAAAAAATTTGTGTTCTCTGTCCGTCTTTTCTTTATCATCAAATACAGCGATATACATGATCTAAAAGCATGTCGAATGAGTGTTTTGGATCGTCCGTGAATTCCTTCGGGATGTTAGTACAAGCCTTTTGGATGACAAAACGCTTTCTTTTTAACGGCAAATGCATTTTTCCGAAAAGGTAAAAGTCGCCCGGCACCAAATTAGGCGAATACGGGAAGTGGTTGCAAACTTCATTTTGCGTGATATTCTGAGAGGGTGGATTGGTAATTAAATAGAATGAAACAGTAAACATACGAATAATTTCGGAACTAAAATTAGCTTTATTTTTCAACATAGCCTTCTTTTAGTTGAATACACCTATTCCAACGTTTTTTCCGATTTCATTAAACCCTCTTTAAAATATGGTTTATCAAATAACTTCATAATTTAAACCAAATCTCTTTCCACCGAAATATTTCTTCATGTTTGGAAGTGGAAAACAGTCACAAGGCACTAAATCAGGTGAATATGCTGTATGGATAAGCAGTTCGAAGGCCGATCCATTCAATTCTTATTGTGTTTTCCATGATAAATGCTATGATGGATTCTCATGATGGAAGAGCCTTTTTTTTCTTCTTCATATATGGCCGTTTTTCCTTTATTTTTTCATTCAATTTAACCTTCTTAAGATAGTCGATGAATTATATGCCTTATGCATATCAAGACAGCGGCCATAACCTTACCAGCTGATGCAACAGCTTTTGCTTCCTTTGAAGAACTTAAACCAGCTTTGTCTGTTGTTTTAATTCTGTGTAGTGATAGATCCATGATTCATTAAAAGTTATAAATGAACGCAAAAATTCAGTTGGATTACGTTAAAACGTCTCTAAACATTGCTAAGAAATGGTAAATAAAATCAGTGCACGATATTCATTTCTTCCCATATAAAAAAAAATGAAAAGTGACTTTACAAAAGCTACTCTTACTAAGAAACTGTTTAACCAAATGTCATACAAATTTAGCAGCTTCCGTTCAAAGGAACATATCGTACTTCACAACAAAAGAAGTTATTATTAATGAGCAGAGATGGCGTTACCCACTGCGACTTTAATATGTTAGATATTGTTTTTAAGTAAGTAGTCACCAAACTCCAACGACGTGGAACACGAACCGCGGTCAGAAACAACACCTCTCGGTCGACTTTATTAACTGACATATTTGCCCAAAGTTCCGCATACCCCTTTCGTGCTAGTAGAGGTAGCAAGATATTACCGCACAAATTTGGTAAACCCGTCAATAACCACTAAAATGTGCCTACGCTTGGTACTTAAGGGAAGTAGCGGCCCAAAATGGTCTATATGCACTATATCGAACGGAACAGAATTCTTTAAAATATTATACATACATATTATGTTTGTTAATTCGAGCCGGCGAATTGATGCATTAGATACAATTTTTTATAAACCCTTCAATTTTATTCCTCATGGCCGGAAACCAGTAATGTTTTTTTATTCGATGATAACATTTCTCGACACCTAAGTGTCAAATCTTTTAAAGTATCACCCGTATAACGTTAATCTTGCATTTCAGCGGGAACGTAGAGCAATAAACTATTCAAATCTTATTTGCGGAATACTATTCCGTCCTGTAATTCGTAGTGCTCGAGTACCTCTATTTTTAACTCTTCGCGTAACCCTCGGATATCCGGATTTCGGTTTTGTGCCTTTTCAATTTAAATCGACTAAAAGCATCCACATGACCCACATGGATGCTCCACTTCGATGTTGTATCACATAGTTGTAATTTTCTAACTCTAATGCCTATCTAGCAATCCTATGGTTCACTTGTTTCTTCGCCAAGGTAAGTGTTAACGGTTATACCCTCTAAATATACCCTGAACCGTCGTTATGAATATATTATGGTTAACGTTTGCAGCTCGAAGCTGTGATACTTGGTTTCAGCTGAAGTGGCCGTCTTCGAGAAATACGCAACCGGGTGGAACTTCTCATCATCTTGGCGCTGAATTATATCCGAAACAAATCCTTGACTACAGGCATCACAGTGCAACTCTGTTTCTCTATCTGGTTTATAAACTGGTAAAACCGGTGCTGATACCAACTTATCGCGAAGATTTCTGAACGCCTTAACGCGCTCTGAAAAGTTATACCTAGTTTCTTTGCGCATTATATCTAAAAGCGGTTTGGCGATCTTCGAAAACGATGGTTCAAAGCGGCGGAAATACGAAAATACTCCTAAACACCTTTGTAATTCGGTTCGACTCTTCGGCATCGGGTATTGTTTTATACTTTGTACGTGTGCATCCATCGGACGCGTTCACTAAATAGCTCGTCATAGCCATAGTCTTAGTTCTAATCTCTTTTCGTAAATCCTGCGCAACATTTCAACAAGGATATCCAAATGAAACTTGAAGTCGGAAGTAGCAATTAAAATGTCATCTAAATAAATAATTACCTTCCCTGCTTCGATTAAATCTAGAAATATTTCGTGCGGAAACCGCTGAAAAACTGCCGACGCATTCTTCAATCCAAACGGCATCTTTAGATACTCGTATTGGCCGTCTGGCGTCACGAAAGAGGTAAAGTTCACGGAACCTTCATGTATTCTATCCTGATTGAAACCATCTCTTAAGTCAAGCTAAACCAACGCTTACCGCCTAGGAATTCAATACAATACTCTATTAACTGTAGTGGAAAATTATCTCGATCTTGTTTAACGCGCGATAATCAATACATAATCTCAAACTATCGTTCTTTTTCCTGACTAATACTACCTGTGAGGCTTATGGCGATTTACTGGGTTGGATTTTTTTTCTGTCCAACATATCTTTTATTTTCGCGCGTATTTCTCTTCTTTCGAAACCTGATAACCTCGGCGGGTAATGAAAAGGCGTGTCATCTACTAAATTAATTTTCATCTCATAGTCATAAAGCTCGCGTTCGATACCGTCGGGATTAGCTTTATCTAACCGTGGACAAATATCAACCTCAAGAGGCGACTCATCTACGTAAATCGCGAAAATCTCAGTTTCAAGGTTATCTGCACAGTGCACTCGCTGCGGAACAACACTCGGCGGAACAACAATTGGTGAACTGAGACGTCGCTTTGAATTCCATCACTGCCCGTACCAACTGACACCTTACCTCTGCTAACAACATTGTTCTTATCAGCACTTTTATCATTTTTATAACTCATCGGATTACGGCAATCGCTTACACTATCTAAGTTATTTGGGTCAAACGCATTTATTTCATCAACAGTTTGTTAAACTTCATTGTAGGTTTTATTTAATTTACTGAAATAAATATTAAAAATTGGTAGGAAACTTCGGCTCAAAATCAGAGGTAACATCATTGCGTCATCTGGAAGTACCCAGAGGGTTGTTAACTAAATTTGTTTGAAAAATCGAATATAACATTTTACTGTACCATATGAATGGAGCTTGGCCTGGCCAATTCCGTAGAGTTTTTTTGGTTTTAAAAGCTTGGATACTTTGATGTCATTTGGGACCATTGACCGCTTGATGAGATTAATCGCGCTACCGGTATCAAAAAGAGAGAAACAATTGGCTAACCTAATACGTTTGACTTGACTTATTTTAAATGCAATACTTAGCGTTTGCATGGCGCTGATGGCACCATCCAAATCCTCCTCACTATCTGCTTTCTCTTCCGCTAAAGCCCTGGTAACTGCGGCGATAATCCTTTGGTGTTGCAAACTGTGGTGGTAATAGCCCATTTCATTGCATATGAAGCAAGTGTTGGGAGGTCTTAGTGGTTTTGTGCAGCTACTCTTATAGTGGTCAAACTTCGAGCAATTGTAGCATCGGACTTCAGCTAACTCTTTCGCTCTGGTTCTCCTTAAAACTGCATTGGGTTTCGGCTTGATTGCGGTAGCAGTGCTTCCTCTTGACTTGACAGTCGACTTACGAAACAAGGTTACTGTCTGTTACTGCTTCTTCTGGTATATATCGAGTCGATTAATGAGCTCGGTGATGGTTATGGCGTCGTTCACCAACGTGATATTTGGGCTGTGACTAGCTTCTCTTCTGGAACGGATATTTTTGAAGCAAGGGTTTTCTTTACGATAACAAACTCCAAGCAAGACTCATCGGGTCCTATTCGCCGACACTCTAGTTGACCCTAGATGTCGCGATGACGGCCGCGAAAGGTAACTTGTCGTCCAAAAGTCTGGATTAAAACTTCCTTCAGCTCGTCGAAGTTTATGACGCCCATGGCATTGGAGAGTTCTTTGGCTGTCTCTTTCAATAGCTTGCGAACACTCATTCCCATACATTTGTCCTCTTGGATGAAGCCACGTGTTTCAGTGTACAGTTCAAACTCCTCGAACCACTTGTGGACATCATAGAAGCCTTTACCGCTGAAAGTGTTGAAGGCGTTGTCGACATGATCGAAATTTACACTGTGACGCACGTGGGTAGCGGTGGCTAATGAAGCGCCTTCCAAATTTTTAATCTCCTGCTGGAGCTTCAACTTCATCCGTCGCATGCGCAGCACCTTCAGCTCTGGCTCTAACTTGGCTGCGTCGTTAGCTCCAGCTTCCTTGACAATTCCGGTGGGATGTAGTGCTGTGTGCGAAGTTACTTGATGCACGGCGGATTGTGTGACTTGCACTGGAGATTCTGTACCGCCTATGCCATTCTCCCTCGGCGGTTAGGTGTCTTTGTCTTGTCTCACGCGTGTTCGGCATGTTCGGCATGTTGTTTTGAGGTTAAGCACCTTTTTTTCTCGTATTAACTTGTATTTTAAAATTTAATTTTCTCCTGACTTATGATGTTATACCTCACACCTGAGGTGTAAAATATAAATTAAAACTCCTCGGATTTTTTTATACTCAACAGATCAAAATTTATATTTCTTTTTTTCATTCCTTTCAAGTTGACCGTCACTATAAATTAATTTATAGTGAATATTATATGTTTTTCTTTTTTTCTTTGTCTTAATCGCCGATCGCTTGCCTGAAGTTGGTCGCAATTAGTCTTCTTTTTGTCTTTTTTTTCCACAAGTAGATGGCGTGACATTCGAGGATGTTGTCCTACACCAATTTCACACTTTCTCAGAGCCTTACAAATTGGTACTTAGAGAGAGACGCTGTATAGTAATGATATTTCGTCATGGTATTCTGCCTTTTGTCGGTAGTACTGAAGACCAAATGTCCAAGTGTCCACTTTTCCCTCTCAACACGTTTCACCGTAAATGCAATAACAGAATACCCTCTTCATCATCAGAACAATTATTCGAAATGAAATCTACTCGTACCTCCGAATGCTCAGAAAAATTGTATTCGTTTTCCGAAATTTCCACATCTGAGTCACTAATACGGGTGTTATCATCACATCTCGTACATAATTTTCTATAGCTTGCATAGATCGAAAAGCTAGTTTGAACTGATATATAAAGAAATAAAGAAAACAAAAAAATCCCCAAATGTCTTTAAGGCAAATCTATCGTATCAAACTGAGATCCTTTACTAAAAGCAAAGCTGCCAATTTGAAAATAATGAAGCAAAGAGAGAGAATGCAGTGGACGATATATATGAAATGGGCTATGTACCATCCCTGTTTTTTATTTATTGTTACAATATGGGTATTTAAACAAAGTTGCTAAACTGTTCCATGGTGAAGCAATCTATTATATCATATTTTTAAAACAAAACTAAAACAGAAGCGGGATAAAATCTGATGGTTAGTTGGTTACTGGTATTTAAATCTATAATTTGTAGTATTAACTATTTAATCTTAAGACAGTCGTGTTTGTTTTTAATTTGTTCAATTTAAAAAATTGTCTGTGCTTGATCACTGTTGCTCCATGTTGCCACTGATATTTTGCTGAAATTCTCCAAAGTGTTTTTTTATTTTATTATTCTGCGGAGGAGATATCAATGATATTATTAGAAACAGTATTTACTATTTTGAATAAATTTTTGGAAAAAAAGAAATTGCTCAATTAAAATTGGTATTAAATTAAATTTATTATAAATAAAATTTGTTAAAGAATCTCTCACGATCATTTAATATTTCTACCACGCTGTGTTGAAAGGCTTTCAACCTCAAGTTTCTACAGAGTACCAAAGTGCTGAAAATTACCAAACTAACTCTATCGACTTGAAAATTTTTCAAATTAATTCATTTATCCTAAGTATCTTTATATTGTAAAAATTTGATTTTTTTTTAGAAAAATTTACCAAAAACCTAAGACCAAAAATAGTTTTACATTAAATAATTAAAAAAAAACAGAACTTCTGCAAGCTATCCTACGGTGTTGTTGGCAAATTTTCTATTTTGAAAAAAAAAAAAAGTTTTTTTTTTTTAATATAATATGTATTTAAATTTAGTAGTAAGAAAAAAATATTTATAGATCAATTTTAATAAAACACATACCAACCACTATTGCATATTGTTTAAACAAATATGATAGTTTAATAGAATATTAAGAGTTTAAAAAAACCAACTGAATGTTTTTTATTTTTTATTTTTTATTGTTTTTTGTTTAATGCACCGAGTGCAATTAACATACATAGACGTGTTTTGTTCGGGCTGATTTTATTCTATTTTTAAGAACACTATATATTTATAATAAAACAAATATCTTTATTCAGCATATTTCTTATACAAACCCATATTTATAAAAAAAAAATCCCTAAACCATAAAAAAGAAAACAAAAAAAACACCCATTTACACACTTGATATTTTAAAAAAATGATAAAAAAAAAATTGTATTACAAATAAATAAGAAAAAAAAGAATACATATTTTTTAAATTAAACCTTAATGTGGATATTTGTTATTAAAAACTAAAAATAAAATAAAGACAAAAAAATATTTTACAAAATATTTACATGCATATTATACGTATGAAAGATGTTTTAAATCGTATACAAAATATACAAACATTTTAAAAAAATAAAAAAATAAATAAGTGAGCAAGTAAAAAAAATGTCTGAGCATTTACATATATATAAATCTATATATTAAAGAGAAAAAAAAAATTAATATTGATTAAAGAGAAAAGAGAAAAAAAAGACAAATTTTATTGTATACATTCCACAAGTAGAAATGGACCAAATCTGTTATTAAAAATTTTATTATTGTGTAATAATGACGAATCAAAGTGATTTTGTGAAAATCTTACATACATACATATATATATATATACCTATATATAATATACATTTACTTATCAAATGGTGTACTAAATGTTAAAAAATGTTTGCTTTATTGTTTGTAATTGTTTCTTCCTTCTTTCTTTTCTTATTTTTTAAATAATAATTTGAACTACAATATATTTTTTGAATAAATATTGTTATTAGTATTGCATATCCAAAGTCTTTTATAATAGTAATATACGAGTATGTCATATTATTATGTTATGTGTATGTTTTATTTTCTGTTTGTGTAAAGGATATGGTTTGAAAAATTAAATACACTTGCATATAGGTTTAAAAAATCGAGCAAGAGATGCTTTAATTAATTTTTTATTTTAATTTTTTTTGTTTGTTTGTTTTTGTAAAGTTTTATGTAAATGTTTAATGTTGATGTTTTAGTTTTTAATTGAATTATAATTTTTATCATATTTTGATTTGTTTAATTTATAGTGAATATTATATATGTACTACGTTATGTTCGTTTGGACTTAGTTCTTTAAGGAAGACAATTTAATTGTTGTTGTGCAAAGTAAATCTTATTTATTTTAAATATACATTTATATTTTTGTTTAATTTTATTCTTGAATAAATGTTTTGTCAATGTTATGAAAATCGCAAAATTGAATTTGTTTTATTAATGAGAACGAGTTGAGCTTGAAGCAGCTCAAATGGAAGTAGGATGGAAAGCCCCTGGAACATTATCCATAACAGATACAGATGCGCGTTGGTTTTAAATGTTTGCAGGTTACAATGCAATGAGCTCGTTATGGCTTTTTCAAAAGCGAATTGTACGGCTTAGGGAAGGTTCACGATATTTGAAAGTTCGTCCGAAAATGTGATTGAGGGTAAACTGATAACAATTCATAATGAGTCGGATGTTAGTACTGCAGGCGAGAATAGTCAAAATTCTACTGGCAATTTCACTGGAGCACTGATGGTAAAAATAGCCATAGAACAAGGTAAGCAAGGATATTATGTTAAAGGGTGTACATTACATACTATATATTAGCTGGACAATTTTTCACACAGTTTTCAATCCAATCCCGCAATTGCGGAGAAATTTTGACCGCATAAATGCCTTATATTGGGTCTTAAAAAAAGTCTCTGCGGATTTTTGGTACATTTTTGAAAAAAAAAATTTTTTTCTTTATTCAAAAACAATTTCAATCAGGCCATTGTTATCTATGACCTTTTGCGATTTTCCGGATAGCTTCATAATTCCATTGATGTAGAACTTCTGTGGTTTATCAGCGAAAAACTTTGCCAAGTGATTTTCAGCGGCTCTTCGGTCGGGCAATTTTTTTACCATCAAGAGAGTTTCGCAAAGACTGAAACAAATGGTAATCAGAAGGTGCAAGGTCCGAGCTATATGGTGGATGTATCAAAACTTCCCAACCAAGCTCCGTCAATTTGTTCCGATCATAATAGACAATTCCCTTCCAATCCCACCAAACACTCAACATAACCTCGTTTGCCGCCAATCCAGGATTTAAAGTCATTTGTGGTCGGTCACCGGCCTTTGACCATGATCGCTTGCGTTGGATATTCTCGTGTTTAATCCATTTTTCATCGCCCGTAATAAAGCGTTTTAAAAATGGTTCCATTTCGTTATGTTTCAGTAGCGTTTCCCTTATGGTTATTCGGTCAATTAAATTTATTTTGCGTTAATTCATGTAACACCCAAACATCGAGCTTGTTTGAGTAGCCTGCCTGTTTTAGATGATTCTAAACTGTCACACAGTTGATGTTTAGTGCCTCCGCATTCTCCAGACAGCTATATATTATCGGTTGCAAAATTTCATCGACTTTTTCAGCGACAGGCCGACTAGTGCGAGGTGCATCTTTCATATCGAAATTTCCAGAACGGAATCTAACATACCACTCCTGGATCTGGCGTTTACTCACAGTATTCTCACCGTAAACTGCAAAAATGTTTTTGCAGAGTTTTTCCCTTTTTTATAGTAAAAAAGCATCACAGTGTATTTCTTCAGATATTTCACTCATATTCCAATCAGCATAACTTTTAACGCGAACAATGAATTACATAGCTGTCTTCACAAAAAAATGTATCCTGGCATGGCTCCTTTAAAACATGTGTTCGTTTGACACAGTCAGATTAGTGTTTTCAGATAAATGGACAGCAATCACCGCAGTATTTTAGGCGATATGAAATATATAGTTACGGTCATACCAGCGTGACTTGTCGTTGAGATACATACCGAAAATAGAAAGTTTTTCGAATCCGACGATGCAGGTGCCTTTGATGAGTGATGTCTACTCATTAAAGTTCCGCTTATAGCTTAGTCAAACAGAATGCGTTTTTAACACCACGGTGAGATTGTTTTACGTCGCATTATAAACGCCATGTTAGAAAGCGTCAAACAAAGAACGGTCATCGCTGTATATTTAACATATATTAACATTAGGCCTGTTCCCGCGAGAATTTGTAACAATTTGTAAAAGAGAATTTTTTGTTTAAATTTGAGGAGTAGGAATAAATTTCGTAATTTGACGTTTCAAACGTCAAAAGTAACAACTAAAAAAAAAAAAAAAACAGGAGGAAGACTTAAATTGGTTATTATAACTATTTTATTGATGTAATATGCGTTTGATGAACTCTATTGTATTAGGTGAATGATTCGCTTTAATATAAAGCTCTTTTTCCTCCTCTTTGGTCATGTCCATGTCATCTTCTGAGTTAATTCACATAAATTTTAATTTTTGCGAATTTGACAATTCTTCTTTTTATATTTAATTGATTTGACGTTTTTTTTTTTACAATTCCTGTCGAAAGCAAAATCTCGTAAAAATTTGTAAGAATTGCGTTCTTTTTTACAGATTTTTTCTCGCGGGGACAAGAATTTGTACAAGTCTGTACAAATTTGCAATCCTTGACAGACCTATTTTATTTCAATTGCTTTGCATTGGCTGTCAAAATGTCATTTCATTCAAATCTTTCCCAATTGTTTCCCATATTTCGGCTTTTAAAGTAATCTTCTTGTACTTTTTATCACTCTGGTCGTATAAACATGGATGTTTACGCACAAATCCAATTAATAATTCCATTGTGTTATAAAAAGAACCAATATTAGCGCCGCATTGAAATTAAGGATTTGTATTTCAACACATCACTGCGTTTCATCGCCACCTATCAACGCCGCGGTCAATTCACCGCGACCTTAAAAACGCATTCTGTGTAACAGATTCTATGATTTCAACAGATCTGTTTGACAGAGCCTTTAAATGACACCTGTCAGCATTCTACTTTGGAATAAATAAATTTCACTCTGTTGGTGGTTCTCCGTTTAGTTATGCTATTAATATCGGAGTTTAAATTGCTCCTGTTCTACAGTCGAAGAGCAGGAACTTAAGTTTGTGAAGCAATTTGATAACCAGAGAGTACTGTCATCAGTGAAGGAATTCACTGGATAACAAGTGAAAGGTTTTTCATGAGATGCGCCCCATTTTTTAATATGAATTCTCTGAACTCTCGCTTCTCATATTTTGACAGATGTCAAGATGTTAAGACCATACGTCCCTGTGGCATGTTTTGCAAAAGAACTTACCCATACGTACATATGAGATCGTATTGATCCAAGTGCTTAAGTTAAATGACAATCGAACTTTCGCTGTTTAAGCGGAAGAATATCCGAAATTTCTCCACAAAATCATCCTTAGTGGCGAGACACACTTTTGGTTAAATGGCTGCGCTACTACACAAAATTGTTGCAGCTGTTTAGCAAATAGCCAGAATACGGAAAACTTGACTGATGTTTTCTCGCCGGAGATTCGGCCGTATCGGTGTAGTTGGTACTGCTGTATAGTTATATATATATATATATATATATATATATATATATATATATATATATATATATATATATATATTTTTGATAAATTAGAACTGGAAGTTATGAAGTAAGTATATGTTACGTAGTTTCAACAGAAAGATGCCACTTTACTTAAAACACAACGTGTGCAACAATCGAATATTGAAGATGAGGTTCGGTGTATCATACATTTTATCGAGAGAAATGGTTCTGTCATTAAAGCGCCCAGTTTGTGCTATTTTAAATCCATAAACTCTCTCATTTGGGCCACGACTACAACTAGGAGATGAACATTCGAAGTGAAATTGCTGGAGTATCATGCAAACAGTTCCATGGAGAGTATTTGAATGATATATGAAATAAATGAATAATATACATTAATAAATAATAGTTGATAGTATTTTTATACAGGGTGTCCCCTAATTCGTCAAGGCTAATTTGGGAAATAATTTTTGGGTATGTTCTAAGAAAAATATCCTTCTGCACTAAGGGTATACCCTGGTATATCCTGAGCTATATTAACGGAAACTGATCTGTTAAAACTAATGGTAGAAATTTCGTTGAGGACTTCGTTTTTAGAAGAAAAAATTTTTAAAACTGTGTTTAAATAAAGTTGATATCTTGTTTAAGTCTTCAGATATCAGATTCATATTCTTGCTAATTTTAGACTTCTCTTTGTTTCACTATTTTTTCTTATGAACAAAAAAATCAGCAACAAGTCCACAGAAAAACGCAAAGATTTTATGATACTTGCCAAATATCAGTAGCCAAATAAGTAAAGTAAGTAGGTAAAATTTAAAGGAACACGGTTTTTTTTTTTGCTTTAAATTCTCAACACTGTGAGTAAAAAATTATTTTGTGTGGTTTTAGATAATTTTTATTCTATGCCCGTAATAAAACAGTTATAGGTGCTCAAAATATCCTCTTTGGTTTTGTATACATGCTAGAGCCAATTTTTGGACTTCGATGCGAATGCTTATTGATGCCAACTGCTGCCTCACTTTTGATGACGCTTTAAGAATACGCTCTTCCAATTCATTTATAGTTGCTACTTCGGCTGAATGAACAAGAGATTTTATTCTTCCCCATACAAAAAACTGCAATGCTGTAAGGTTAGGAGATCATGCAGGCCAGTGAACTGGTCAATTTCTTCCTATCCTATTCCATAATGGGCTAGTTTATTCAGTGTGGTGATCAAAGTAGTTTTGAATGTAATTACTTGAGAACACAAGCGTTCTCACTTTAGCCTCACATCACTTCTACTACTCCTCTTCACACGCCGACTGTTGGGTGCCTAGTACTTCGACTGGCGTTAGAGTAACCAACCCCTGTGTGAGGTCGTTGGTGGCAGCTGACGACAGAGGGAGTTCTCACTAAGGAACTTGTGAGACTATTTCTAAGGATGGAATCAACGGTAGCGTCCACAGTTCCAGTTAGGTCGTCGAACTAAATTTGAAAGTTAACTTGAAGTTTTTATTATCGGTAAAAAGAACAATTCATGGCATTTACTTTTTGAATATCATGTAAATGTTGGCCACAACTACGTCTGAGGTAGTCCATTCGGAAGGTAAAGTTTTGGGCGACTCGTTCGAGCATAGCGACTGGTATCTCGTGGATAACACGAGTAATGTTGGCTTCCAAAGCATCAATCGTAGCTGGCTTATTCTTGAAAACTTGAGACTTTACATATCCACAGAGAAAATATCTCTTCAGAAATCAAACGAAGGATAACGCTTGCCAATTGCTATTTCTTCGGGCTGAGAAGGTAACTATGTAGTAAGGTCCTCTCCCTAACAACCAAGCAAATTTTCTATAAG
This sequence comes from Volucella inanis, assembly GCA_907269105.1. Lineage (NCBI taxonomy): Eukaryota > Metazoa > Arthropoda > Insecta > Diptera > Syrphidae > Volucella > Volucella inanis. The sequence continues at coordinate 67,594,263 of OU026157.1, read as the reverse complement.
ACTCTTGTAATCCCAGTCCTGCTCTATAGTTCCGATTCATGGACCCTTCATAAAGCGGATGAAGATATCCTTGGACGTTTTGAAAGAAAAATTATTCGTAAGATGTTTGGTCCCGTATGCATTGACGGATTCTGGGAGAATAGTGGAATCAGTGGAATGCCCAATAAATCTGGTAAATTATTTCGCAAAAACGCCACATAATTTGTAGAATTCAGCATAGGTATTAGTTTGAAGGGGCCGAATAACTTATTTCCAATTACACTTGCCCACATATTGACGCTGAATTTGTGTTGATATTATTTATGTCTCCTTGTATGTGGGATTGTACGCAGCCCTTGTATGAAGATTATGAAAATTTGTGATCCCATCTCTTCTAAAATGAGATTCATCCATCCAAAAAAAAAAAAAAAAAAAAAACAGGTAATAAACCTGTTGTCATCCAAGCTTCACTTGGCAACCAGTTAGAAAACTCAAGTCTAAATCATCAAGTTCCAAATCATCGGCAAGCAGTTCTTGCACAGATGTGTAGATGAAAACTTTCTTCATGCATTATTAACCTTATTGATGTCCCAGAGCAAGGGAAATAAGTGGATGTGATTACTACTGACCGTAAAAAAGCATTTGAAAAAATCACACATAATTTAATTCTTTCCAAATTCAATGAACTGGTTTTCAAACTGGACCGATCTCTCAAATCCTGCTTTGAAGAACGCTCTTACATAGTCAATTTTCGTTCTCGTTTGTCTGAACCAATTAAAGCAATTTCGGATGTTAAACTAGGCTATTAGTGATGTTGTAAATATTATCAAGAGTTTGCCCATATCTGCCATGTCGCTGATATGAAAATCTATAGACAACTTTCCAAATTTTCTGATTCTCAATATCTACAAGACGATTTCTATAGGTTTTCAATACGGTGTCACAAAAACATCCTTGAGCTCAACATAAAAACATGCCACATCTTATACTCCCGAAAGCATTTAATACTTGAAGCAGCTTATAAATAGGCCACGCGAATACCAGACGTTGATATTCGTACCGCCAACACCCTGGACTTGTTTTAAATTTCGCACCCTGATAAGTACAAGGTCGATGTGCTATCCCATCTAGGCTCGTCCGACTGCTGTGTCATATCAGTTAATCGCTCGTACACCGACCTACGTGGTCGGTAGAGAAATGATTCCTAAAAGAATTATATGGTAATACGAGAAAGCCAATTAAAGAGGACAGTTTCTTTAGGAATTTGAACTGGTCGTTATGTTTTATCGATAACGACGTGGACACCGCTGCTGGTGTGATCACAGACACTATTCTCTAATAAAAGGTATAAAAACAAGAAAAAAGGCTAGGTTAGTTAATGTTTTTTCGGTCCTTCAAAACCAACCCGACAGAGGAGGTCTTTCTCAAGCATGTAAAATTTCAAAACGATCAAAAACTGAGGCCAGAAATACGAAAATGTCCAAAAGGTAGTAAACATAAAATAATAGAAATTTATCTCAACGTTCATAATGACATTCTAGCTGTTAGCTCTTTAGACAATGAAATCTTTTTGCTGCACACTTTATGGCTAACTCAACACTTTCAGAATGTGCTTTATCTGTGCCTACACTTCAGTGCGTCGAATCTTTAATGGGACGAATCCACTTTCGAAATCGCGTACTAGCAAAAATACTTAAAGATCTTAACGTATACAAAATTTTTGCACTGAAAATTTTTGTATGACGGGACGAAGTTTTATTTATTCTCGCAGGCATACTCATGTCTCCTTCGCTTTATTGGCGCGCCCGTAGATACAAGCTAATGTTGAAGCTATTTTGAAGGTTTTTAGCGTTGCTTGCGTTTTTTGTAAGTTACATAGTTTGATATGAATTCTTAAAATAATTTCAGATCTGGAATAAAACGTTGCATTTGCAACTGCAAAGTCTCGAAAAGGTTAAAACCAGAAGCGAAGATGTTCCAATTTCCAAATGTGGTATTAATGTAAATAATTCCAGAAAAAAAAAAATTATTTATTTGTAATCTTTACTTTTATCCTCAAGATATTAAAAAAAAAATGGAGCTGTTCCATCGTTGAACGTAAACGCTAATGTCGATAATGATGATCCTGAAATTTTTTTGTTTAGAAGAATTACCTCTAAGAAGGAATTCTTCGTGCAGCAATTTATCTTTTGTTTGTTCAAAATGCGAAAAATTTAATAAAACTACTGCCGTGTACAGAAAAAAAAATTCGCTTAAGAAAAAACAAAAACTTAGAAAAGAAAACTTAAAGATGCTTTAAAAAATATGAAATCGTACGAAAAAAGAACAACTAAATATGTTACTGAATTAAGTACCATTAAAACTTATATACGTTCTTTAAATATAAGCGAAGAATCGAAAATATTTTGCAAGTTGCTTATAAGTAAGCAGCCCAAAGAATATAGCGATGAAGTTAAGCGGCTTGCACAAAATAATTTCTATGTTTCGCAATTACGAGATAAATTGAATCTTAACATACCCCATGTTTCAACTTTGCATCGATGGGCCCCCATAAAATTTCTTCAACCTGGGTTTATCAATAATGCTATTGGAGGATTAAAATTAAATATTAAGTTAATGGATGGTAGGGACAAAATCAATGTTGTGCTACTCTTTGATGAAATCGCAATATAAAGAGAACTTAGGTACAACTCAAAATTAGATTTAATAGATGGGTTTGAAGATTTAGGCCTAAGGCGAAATTCGAACATTGGTAAGCAAGTTTGTGTTTTTATGGTCAGGAGTTTATTTTTTAATTGGAAGCTTATTTTTAATTACTTTGTAACCGAAAATGGCTTGTCAGGTGAAGATTTAAAAAGAATTTCATTAAAAATTATACAAATTCTTACCGAATTAGAAAATACAGTAAGGACAGTTGTTAATACATGGGCTGAATGGGTCCGTGCCGTTTCTAAGAGAGGGCACCACTTGAATTAAATCTATACCATTTTCAGTTAGTACCAACCTTCAAAAGATACGTGTATAAATTTGACAGCTGTCGGACGATTAGTTCTCGAGATATAGCGTTGTGAGTGAAACAACTTTTATTATTGTGGATTCAAAGCAATTTCGTGTGTTGATTTATCATTGCTTTTTAATAGGGAAAAATACAGCAGATGCAAAGAAATGGCTTGATAAGTGTTACCAGGACTCTGCACCAACCGAACGAACCATTCGCAAGTTGATTAAAAAATTTAAAAGTGGTCATACAAGCACCGAAGATGAAGCACGCAGTGGACGTCCAAAAGAGGCTGTTTCAGATGAAAACATCAAAAAAGTCCACAAAATGATTACGAATGACCGTAAAGTGAAGTTGATCGATATAGCTGAGGCTCTGAAGATATCATAAGAGCGTGTTGAATATATCATACACGAATATTTGGACAATTCGTTCAAAGTGGGTGCCGCGTTTGCTCACAGTCGAACAAAAACAACAACGTGTTGATGACTCAGAGCAGTGTTTAAAGCTTTTCAACCGCAATAAAGCCGAATTTTTGCGTCGGTATGTGACAATGGATGAAACTTGGCTCCATCACTTCACACCAGAGTTAAGTCGGCAGTCAGCTGAGTGGCGAGCAGGCGACGAACCTCGTCCAAAACGACCAACAACTCAACAATCGGCTGGCAAGGTTATGGCATACGTATTTTGGGATACACATGGAATAAATTTCATCGACTATCTCTAAAAAGGGCAGACTATCAACAGCGACTGTTACATTGCATTATTAGAGCGTTTGAAGGCCAAAATCGCAGAAAAGCGGCATTTGAAGAAAAAGAAAGTGCTGTTTCCTCAAGAAAATGCACCGTGTCACAAGTCAATGAAAACGATGGCAAAATAGAATGAATTCGGCTACGAATTGCTTCCCCATCCACCGTATTCTCCAGATTCGGTCCCCAGCGACTATTTCCTGTTCGCAGACCTCAAAAGAATGTTCGCCGGAAAGTGATTTTAGACCGACGAAGAAGTAATCGCCGAAACAGAGGCCTATTTTGAGGCTAAGCCGAAATCATACTACAAAACTGGTATCGAAATCGTTTCAATCAGTGTATCGCCCTCGAATGCAACTATATTGATAAATAAAGTTGAATTTTGTAAAAATTTTGGGTTTTACTATAAAACGGCACTGACTTTTCAGCCCATATGTTATATATACTAATTTCGATAAAATGCGAGCCAAGTATACAACTCAAATTTTTAGTAGAACTGTTATAGTAGAACTGTTATAGTAGAACAGTTATAGAGACTTGTGGTTTTAGGAACTATTCAACGGAAGTTGCAGTTTTCTCAAAAACTTTTCTTAGAAAAAATTGATCAAGTTTTTGACTGCATGAATAGCGGTTCTCTGAATTCCGACAATGTTTGTAGGTCAGCTATACAAAAAAATAATTGCGCTCATGAATTTTTAAAAGCTTTTAAGAGTTGCACTGCTCAAGCTTCCTTGGTTCAACAATCAAAAACTGTTTATTTTTTGAAAGGAATTGAGCAGTCTATAAACGGAGTACTACAACTTGCCGATGATTTATTTAACGATTGTTCTTAAAGATATTTGTTTCCTACTAACATAGCATTTAAACCAAGATGCATTGGAAAGTATATTCGCAGTTATAAGACAGAAAGGAAGAAACAATCAAAACCCATCTCTACATGAGTTCAATATAATAATTGCAAAAGTAATGACTACTAACATAATTCAATCTAGTTCTTTAAGGAATTGCGAAGAGGATAACGATTCCATGCTTAACAACATTAGATGCGATGAAAATGTTTCTTTATCCATCTCAGCGGCTCAAAATGATCAGCAATTTGACAAGAAATTGCCTGATTTTGATATCCTCGAAAAATTTTATAGGCTACAAAATTGGCCCGAACAAAATTGTTGCGCTGGAATTAAAAAAGTGATGAAGTAATAAGCGCTCCATCTGAACTTTTCTTATTTCAAAAAAATTACAGCCGTAACTCAGATTTTGGGAACCTTAATGGGTCATCTGATCACGATGATCAGATGATTTCGAAATATTTAGAAACACATTTTGGTTTTCGGTTCCATATTTTCAGGTAGTCCTGACATAAAACACATCAGAGAAAAGATTGTTGAAAAAGGAAAAATGCCACAAATAAATGGTTTTCGAACGACTCATGCTTGGACCACAAAATGAAATTAGTTGAATTTTTAGTTTTAGTTCTTTTAAGAAAAAAAAAAAATAAAAATTCCAGGAAATTGGACGAAAATCAAGAAGAAAACAACGATTTTAGTTTAGTAAAAATTCAATTTTATTTTTTGTTTTTGATTTTTCGAAAACCGTTCATTATAAAAACTTGAAATTAAAATAAGATTGAAGAATGAAATGTGAGTTTTAAAAAATTGCATAGCACGTTATTCTGTTAATTAATTAATTAATTTTTTAATTAATTTCTTATATATATAGGGTTTTCTAATAACGACTTGACAATTTTTTTTTTTTTTAAATAAAAGGCAAACCATTTGAGATATTTCAAAATCTTTATTATTGGCTTGAAGTACAATCAAAACATCTATGAATGGAACTCGACTTCGTTCATATGGCCACGCGGGCACGTTTGCAACGGTCGATTCGTTGGACCCAATTTTCAACGACTAGGCTACACATTTAGGCCGAAACGGCCGCTATTTCGCGTTCAATGTTGGCTCTGAGCTCTTCCAACGTCGTCGGCGCGTTGGCATAAACCAATGACTTAACGTAGTCATAGCGGCGTTAAAAGGCACGAACGAGGCGGCCAATCGACTGGCCCATGTCTTGAGATAACACGCTCACCATACTTACTCTTCAATAAATCGATTGTAGCGTATGCTGTGTGGCTTGTGGCACCATCCTGCTGAAACCACATGTCGTCCAAGTCCATATCTTAGAATTCGAGCCAAAAATAATTGGTGATCATGGCGCGATACTGCTGACCATTCACAGTAACCTGACGATCGTTATCGTCGACGAAAAAAAAATGGCCCAATAACGCCGCCGGCATGCAAACTGCACAAAACAGTTATTTTTTGTGGATGAAGTGGTGATTCATGAAGCACATGTGGGTTTTCACCCGACCAATAACGCATATTTTGCTTATTGACGAACCCATTGAGCCAAAAATGAGCTTGGTCACTGAAGATGATTTTGCGATAAAATTCATCATCTTGGTGTATCTTCTCCAGAACCCAATCGGAGAACGTAGCTCGTTAGTGTACTTTACCATGATGAAAATGTTGAGTTTACTGAATAAATTAACAGTGACAGTTTGATGATTAGTGAAAGAGTGCGTTCACAAATTAAATTCAAAGTTCTCAAGCCCCTATTGGAAAACCCTATATTTTTTCATTTTAAGCCCTTTTTCTACAAAATTGTCCCTCCCGCCTTCACGGAGGGATATTTATTGGAGACATTTTTTTACCAAACTGAATTTTCTATAGAAATATTTTTTAAAAAATATAAATAGTTAAAACCCCGCTCCAAAATGTTTCTGATTTAAGAAAAAAAAAAAAAAAAAATAGACATACCACCGTATTTATTAAAATAAAAGGAAACACCATCCGCTCAGGAAAATGTTTTTGTTCTTTTATTTTCCACCTCGTCACCTGTTTTCATAAAGCAATCCAATAAAAAAGAACAAAAAAAAAAATGCGCACTTTAAATTCAACGCACAAGAATGGAACATTTTATGTGTGCTTAAAAAGCAAACGAAGTAGAAGTATGCGATCATCAAAAAATAAGTGAGAATATAAATAAATTGGATATTGTCGTGGCATATGTGCAATGCGTCGAGAATCAAGATTGTGTGAGAAATAGCTTTTCTCTTAAATATTTTTTGTTTCGTTTATTTTTTTTATTATTTGCAAACGAGCTATTTGAAATTGTTTTCATTTTTTGAGTTATTTGGGTGATTCATCGTGATGTTTGATTTATAATGTAAAATAAAACACATAAATTTGAAAGTGAACTTAAAATTTTTATTATCGGTTAAAAGAACAATTCATGGCATATGCTTTTTAGAAACGATAACATGTAAATATTAGCCACGTCTACGTCTGAGGTGGTCCATTCGGAAGGTCTAGTTTTTGCGATTCGTTTGGGCATAGAGGCTGGTATCTCGCGGATAACACGAGTAATGTTGGCTTCCAAAGCGTCAATCGTAGCTGGATTATTCCTGAAGTCCTGAGACTTTACATACCCCCAAAGGTGAGATAGCGCACGATCTAAGCGGCCAATTTACCGTAGCAAAACGTGAAACGTCTTGTTGAAACCAGAGCTCACCAGACCATATACTTGAATTTCAGGAAGCACATACTATCATACATACATACATACCTGGAATGCATTTAGAAAATTAAAAAAACAAGTTTATTTATCTAAACCTATATTGTCCCCATCGACTGCAACACACTTATGCCAGCGCTTGATCCAATCCTCGAAACATTTTTTTTATATTCGGTTTTCGGGATGTCCATCAGTGCTTCCCGAATTTTTCCATTACTTCCTCTCGGCTGCTGAAACGCGTTCCCCGAAAAAGGTTTTTTAACTCGATTGAACAGGAAGAAGTCACAAGAAGCCAGATCAGGAAAATTCGGTGGCTGTTGGATGGTATTTGTTGCATTTTTCATCAAAAAATTACAAATAATAATGGCACTGTGCGACGGTGTCTTATCATGGTACAAAATTCACGAGTTTTTCATCCACAATTCTGGTCTCTTTGGGCGAATTGCTTCACGCAAACGCCTCATAACGCCCAAATAATACTCCTTGTGTACTGTCTGGCCTTCTGGCAAAAATTCATGATGCACTACACCGTTGTAATCCATGAAAACCGTGAGCATTGCCTTCTTTTTTGACTTATAAGACGTGGTGTTTTTGGTCTCGGCTCATTTGGTGAACGCTATTTACTTGCCTGATGTCTCGTTTGCGTGTCGTACTCATAAACCCACGTCTCGTTTCCAGTAGTGATCCTTTCGATGAATGTGGGATCGGATTCAGCCTCGCAAATCATCTCTTTTGCTATGTCAACACGGTCTCTTTTTTGCATGAAATTGAAGTCTTTTGGCACCAACTTTGCTGCTACACGACGGAAACCCAAATCATTAACCAAAATGTCTTGGACGGATCTATAGCCAATGTTCAAGTCCTCCGCTATCCCTCTGATGGTCAATTTGCGGTTATTGACCAACATTTCTTTTACTTCATTAATGTTTTCGTCGGTTTTCGATGTCGATGATCTGCCACTACGTTCATCATCTTCGATTGACTCACGACCACTTTTGAACCGCTCGTGCCACTGGTAAACGTCCGTTTTCTTTAGAAAATCGTTGCCGAAACACTTTTCCAACATTTCCAAAGTTCGCGCACCATTAAATCCATTTTTTACGCAAAATTTAATACAAGTTCGTTGTTGCAAATTTAAATCCATTTCTAAAATTGTAAAAAATCGCCAACACACACAGAGATAGATGTACTCTTGTACAACTTTTGCAAATGTCAAGTTATGACGCTAAGATTTAGAAGGAATGTCAACAACGGATGTACCAAATTAACAAAAAAAAAAAAAAAAAAACAGAACTCAAATCGGAAGAGTGGGAGCGCCACACGGTGGTTCGTTTTTTTTTTTATCAAGGTGGTAATCCGTTAACATGGCGCGATAACGGTAGCATTCTGATTTGCCTCATTTTTGAAGAAATATGGACCAATGATTCCATCAGCCCATAAACCACACCATACCGTTGTTTTTAATGTAATGGTAGATCTTGGTACTCTTCGGATTGCTCATCAGGCCAAATACGTCAATTTTGTTTATTAACGTATCCATTGAGCCAGAAATAGGCTTCATCACTGAACAAAATTTTACGATAAAACACCGGATTTTCATTGAGTTTTTTCAGAGCCCATTAATTAAAAATATGACACAAATTTAAGTCGCCTGGTTTCAATTCTAGCACAAGTTAAATTTTATACGCTTTTAGGCCGAAATCCTCACGTAAAATACGCCAAGTTGTCGAATACGCCAAGCCAAGCTGCTGAGAACGACGACGAATCGATTCGTCACAGTCTTCGCGTACACTCGCAGCTACAGGTGCTATAGTCTCTTCACTACGTGCTGGATGTGGTCTAACCGGTCTAGTATCCACTAATGTAAACGTGGACTCAAATTTGCGAATGGTATTTGCAATAGTGGTTTTAATATTGTAGCTCGATTATGCGCACCGTAAGTTCCTCGAATCGCACGAAAAACATTTCTCACAGAACGCTGATTTTCGTAATACAGCTAAACAATTTGGAGACGCTGTTGTGGTGGTGTGAGTCTTTCCATGATGACTTGCCAAACGATACTGAACAAAAATGACAAAGCAGTCTGATAGTAGTCACGCGTGATCTGTCAAAACCATCCTATTGAAAATCAAACCTAACGATGAATAACCCTATACTTCTGGGTAATTATAAATTCTTTGTTTCTAGTCTTTAGGACTCTTTCCAAGTAGTTGGAAAACAGCATTTGTCTAGCCTGTCCCTCTCATGAAATATTTGGAAACACGAACATTTTTGGCATATCTCACCAAAAAGTGGAGCCACAGCATACGATACTTCAATCTGGCGAAAGCAAGATAGTTGCACTTGATATTTCTAAGACAATTGCTAGAGTTTGGCATCAGGCTGTTTTGTGGAAAATGCGTGCTTTTGTGATAGACGACTCTTTTCCACAATGGATTAGAAATTTCCTTGGTTGTTAAGTTGTCTTGGATGGTTTCAAGTTTCAAGACGAAAAAATAAATGCTATGTGCTTCAGAGCTCCGTTCTATCTCCGACAGCTTTTTTAATTTTCATTAATGACCTCTTGTCTGCTACTTCTAATCCAATATATTCCTCTGCTGAGTACAGTAATATCTATGTATCTTCCATATTCGTTCCTTCGGCTGTAGAACGGGAACGGAGCGTATATTATGTTAAGCTTCCACAACACAGTGCTGTTTGCTGTCGTTAAAGCGAAATTTAAACATCTAGCCATTGTCCATGAATGGCACTTGCATCGTCGGAATCGAAAAACTATCTCACGTTAGAATTTTATTTGAGCTGATAAATCAATACTTGCCATTTCCTTTTTAAAGATTATTTCATGTAAATATTTTTCGAGCATATGCTACGTGAAACTAATAAAATTTACCATATGTTCGATTTGATTAACTGTCATGGCGTTTAACAGTCTAAAACTCTTTCATATATGTATTTTAATAGCATGCGACATTAGTTTAAGCATTCGGTACCTAGTTGTTACAAATCGCGAGCTGTAAATATACTACAATAGACTTCCAATTGCTGTCCATACGTCGCGATGATGCGTGATAAAGGAGCTAATAAAAAATAATCTCATATAGTTGTTTTGTAATCGATTTATTATTACGAAAAAAATTACTAAATTTAAAATTTACTTTATTTTGGAAAATGGATTTTTGAAATTTTCCAATTTGCGTCATTCCGAATCCATGTCGATTTCATTCGTACTTTTCAAATAATCTTTTTTTTAAATCTGGCGGATACGTCACATAAATATAATGTTCATTATGTGCTAAATCATTTTGGATATCTGATGATGAGGTTGGTCGCATTGTCATCGATGCATCGATTACTGTCCCTGATTGGGAATATTTCCCACCAATTGTTGTATCACAGTCAACCATTGTAACAGCCGTCGATGGTAGTCGAGTTGTAACTTCTCGGCGCTCGTAAATTTCTTGTTGCGGATGATGGGCCAAATGATGTGTAACTGCTGGCAGAGGACCAGCAATATAACGCGGACTACTATGATGGGCCGGATAATGATGGTATTCGTAGCGTTGCACATTGTTGCTGATTGTCGTCTCTTCAGAGCTGCAAAAGAAACATTATTAATTCGAGTGATAAAGAGTTTGTGAGGTTTGTTATTTTAGAGCATTGGTAACGTACTCGAAAAGTATCCAAATGATGTAGTAACAAAAACATATACCCAATGAGAGTACCATAACAAGTATAAGAATAAGTCCCCAAGGGAATGCCCTCGGTTCGAGTGGTCCATCCTCCCAGTATCGATCGCAGGATAAGTACCAGCAAATTGCCTTGTTCATTTCCTCTGCAAAAAGACAAACGTGATAATAGTAATAAAATATGAAAAAAACAGCAAATCAAAAATCTTTATTCAATATGAAGAATGCTTCATGACACTATGTTTTAAATACGAGTTCAGGCATATGACTGTATCTCACCAATAACGATCTGAATATTATCTTCAAAAGCTTGAATGGATGATATGTAGCGACACCTTGCTATATAAATTTGTCCATTTCTTCGGAGACATATAATAATCACTGATCATTGAGTGAAGTGAAGACCAGATCAAACAGAGCATTTTTGTGGATTTGCCTTACTCCAGAAACGACAGTTTTGCTTGTTCACAAACCCATTACGCCAGTGAACCTTGTCACTAAATTTGTACAGTTTTTTTGAAAAAAAAAATGCTCAAGCTGCACAAGACCCCAATTTACGGAATGCCGTCACAAGCCATGGTCTTTTTATCTAAGATATTGCACCGGCTGTCTTATGGATGTGTAGGCCTAAATAATGAAAGTAACGATTTCTTTTATACGTTTCGGGAATTGATGATCGATTTTTAGAATAAGTTTGAATGATACGTTAGTGTTATAAAAGCGCCTACAAATAGGGCAATTGTACAGAAAATTTTTATGAGTGGGAAGAAAAATGTATGTATATATTGGGTATATATTTTCATTCGTGCGGTTTTTTTTTTTCAAAATTTGAACGTTTATTTAAGAAAAACATGTACAATAGTATTATTCTAAGTATTGCCCATCTGAAGCTATGACTTTTTCCCATCTTTCTGGCAATTTGTGGATCCCATCCCAAAAGAACTGCGCCGGCTTGGCAGCCAAGAATAAATCAAGCCAATTTTTGATTTTCTGCTCTGATGTGAACCGTATTTCAGTGAGGGCGTTCTGCATCGACCGGAACAAAAGGTAGTCAGAAGAGGCAAGGTCTGGGCTATAAGGCGGGTGGGGTAAGACTTCCCATCCACTGTTTTCCAAAAAGTTCTTAACCGGAATAGCAACGTGGGGCCGAGCGTTGTCATGATGGAAAATTATTGCCTTGTGTCTGGTCGCATATTCCGGGCGTTTTTCGGCTACTGCTCTCTTCAAACGGATTAATTGTGTTCGGTAGCGTTGTCCATTGATGGTTTCACCCGGTTTTAGCAGCTTATAATACAGCACACCCATCTGATCCCACCAAATACAGAGCATTACCTTCGCGCCATGGATATTCGGCTTTGCCGTTGATTTGGCTGGTTGGCCGGGTTTTACATATGGTTTTTTGCGCTTGGGGTTGTCATAATGGATCCATTTTTCACCACCAGTAATAATCCGATACAAAAATGACTTCCCTTTGTGGCGTTCCAGCAGCATTTCGGACATGCAAAACCGCCTTTCGACGACTTTTGGCTTGAGTTCATGTGAAACCCAATTTCCTTGCTTTTGAATATATCCAGCTGCTTTTAAACGTTTTCAAATGGGTGCTTGAATGACACCCAAAGATTCTGCGAGCTCTTTTTGTGTTTGGCAACAATCTTCATAGAGTAATGCTTCCAGTTCTTCATCTTCAAACTTTTTTGGCTGCCCAGGACGTTCATCGTCTTCCAAACCAAAATCACCACTTTTAAATTGTGCAAACCACTTTTGGCACGTTAGCTCAGCTAGCGCATGTTCACTATAAACTTCCACCAAAATACGATGACTTTCGGCAGCATTTTTCTTCATTTCAAAGTAATAAGGAAGAACTCCCCGCAAAAACACTTTTTCAGACACAAAGTTCGACATATTTGAGTAAAAAAAAAATTATCGTTGTTTACGCTTCAAATGAATGATATATACTGAAATGAAGTACAATGACAGTAGCTTTCCAACGCATGTTCTAATGGAATAATAACAATTTAATAATAGAAGTATGGCGTAACTTAGCAAACCGCACGAATTAGTTAGACCCAATATATGTATTCCGAAACAAAGCATGTTACGATGTAGGAATGGTCAACATGACTCTATTTCATATCGCTGCAATTTATTTATTATGTATTGCACTGAAAATTTCGAATTAGAATAAATTATTTAATTATATTTGGCAATCCAATATGTTATAAAAGAGAATAATAATAATAATAATAATAGTAATATTATAAGTAATCACATTAAAAAAAAAAAAAATGTTATGTTATGTATTGTGTCCAATATCCAAGACTTTTGGAAACGGCTCAACATGCCAACTGTGAAGGAAAGTCGATTGAAACGACACTGATTAGCCAATTTCGAACGATCCCTACAATATAGAGAGTACACAATGGCCGCTTTCCTAGACGTAGAAGGTGCCTTTAACAACGTCAACACATCCGCAATAAGGACATACAGGTAACGACACACTTGGGAAGTTAATCAGTCTAATGTTAAATAGCAGGATAATCAGCTCCAAACTGGGTGAGGCTTCTGCTAAAAGATGTGTTGGTAAAAGGTTAGTAAGGCGATGTCCTTTCTCCTCTTCTCTGGAACTTAGTGGTTAATGAACTGCTAGTATACCTGGAACCGGGTGATATCATGATAGTATTTAGTTGTAACTAAATATTTACAGGAAATATAAAGTTCCAATCATAGACCCTCCCTCAATAAAGGGTACCAGTTTAGTCTTTTCCGATACAGCAAAATATCTGGGTCTCCTTTTTGAAAGAAAACTAAACTAGAAACCTAACATTCAAGAAAGACTCAAGAAAGCTACTGTAGCTTTACTCTCTTGCAAGAAATCCATTGGGAAGAAATGGCGCCTTCAACCTCGCATAACCCACTGGCTATACACCTCGGTCATAAAACCGATACTCAGCTTCGGGGTTGTTGCCTAGTGACTGCCTTAGATAATGCAGCCAACTGCAGCAAACTAAGCAGAGTTCAAAGAACAGCATGTCTATGCTACTCCCTCTGCGGCACTGGATACTCTGTATCACATGACAACCATCGATATCTTCAGCATTCAGGTAGCTGTGACCGCAGCTATTCGCCTTAAAACTACTACACAGTGAACAAATAATTTATTTTGCCTCGCTAAAATTCTTAATATACATATTAGGAATCCTCACAGAGAACATCTATTACACCATACCTAAGCTTCAGTTTGACAAAGACTTGCTACATCTTTCTGGTAGAAATCTTGCAGAAAGTTGCTTTCAGAAACGACAAGTTAATCCATTTCTATACAGATTTATCCAAGACTGATAGCAGGGTTGGTGGCAAAGTTTTCTTAAATAAGCTTAACACAAGCCTCTCCTTACGCTTTCAAAATCAAGGTAGCGTGTTCCAGGCGGGATTTTTCGCGATTAAAGAAGTCCCGTCCTGGAATAAGAAAAAAGTGATATCTGCAAAAGATATCCGCATCTTTTCGGATAGTTAGGTCGCTATTAAATCTCTGGAGACAGTCTCACAAAATTCTAAAACCGACTTTGACTTCCAATAATCCCTTACGTTAACGGAGCAGTTCAATATCTACCTTTGTAGGGTGCTGATGCACAGAGATATTCCAAAAATACACCAAAATAAAAATTACTCTATCTATCCTACCTGAAAAAGTTATCATAGGTATACCAATCCCTACGTGCAAACTAAAACTAAAGTTGGATGCTATTAGAAGAATAAACCTGAGGTGGACTGTTGGGTTAAAATATATAGCGACCATAAAGATCTGCCCAAAGCTGGATCTGAATCACTCTAAGAGTTTGATCCTTCTAAACAAGAAACATCTCAGCGTCATCATAGGTGTCTTCACTAGACACTGGTTTATAGGCAATCATGCAAGAAGGCTTGGCGGCCTAACAAACAATTTCTGAAGAAGCTGCATGGACGAGGAGGAAGAGAAGAGAGTCCTTCACCTACTCTGTACATGTCCAGCTTTCTCGCAAAGAAGAAAACTTCACTTTCGTTTACAATGGTTCCATGAGTAGATCATAGATCCATGTGGCATCACAATGGGCCAATAGTAGGCCACTTTTACCTACCTATCTACCTATGTATTGTATTTTCTGTACATTTCTGACATTTCTGAATTTAAAAAAGTTTGTACCAAATGTATATCAATTAGATCATATAATCATAGATTTAATAAACTAAACTAACTGATTTACAAATTTTTTAATTTCGCAATTGTGCCGCAATTATTTCATGCCAACAGTTATTTCAATAAAAAAGGTATTGTACCGAATAACTCGTTTCGTGCAGACCTCTCAATGGCCAACTCTTTATATCCTGAAACCTATGGAGAAGCGAAATATTGACTATCGAAAGTGAAAAAGGTTTTAACTTGACGAGTTCCAAAATGAAAGTTGTCTCAAAAGTCGGATCTGCCAAAAAGTTCTATAATGATAAGCTAAGTTGCCTTGGGAAAGCCAACACGGAATAAGCTTCGGGATCTTGGTAATGGTAAAGCAAATGCCATTATTCCCCCTGTTGTCAACTGCAATGAACTCAACAATAATTTCATATCTTTCTATGGCAACCCATCTGGGATATGAATGCCCTCCAGTTTTAGCCATCAATCAACATCGAAAGTGCCTTTTAACAGAGTAAGCAAAGTAGATATTTTGGAAGCCCTTCCTTCAGTTAAGTCCGATTGTACTGGCCATGATGGTCTTAACCCAACTTATTTAGCCTTATTTACTGCCCATATCTTTAATTGCTTGCTTTCAACCTTGAACTTTTCTTCTGAATAGACCCCCAAGAAGGGGTCGAGGAATGCAACCGAATACAGTTCCATTGCAATCCTGCCATACCTGTCAAAGGCATTTGATCAATTAGCACAAAATCATATCCATTAGTATCTCAATAGCAAGCATCAATCTGGTTTCCGAGGTAATAGGAGCTGCAATACTGGACTACTAAACACGGTAAACCATGATATTCTCCGCAGTACGCTCAAAGGCTGTTTCACTTTTTTCACTACATATGTCTAATCCATTATTGACTATGTCCTGCCTGAAGCGAAAAAAGCAAAGCGTTTTTGTTGGTAAAAATTTCTCCAACTATCTTAATGTACAAAGTCGCGTACCACAAGGATCTATCATCGGGCCTACTCTTTATATTAATGACCTAGGTGATTTTGTAAGGCACAACCAAATGCACATGTACACAGATAATGTGCAACTTCTAATAAGTCGTCCCCTAAATGAGACAAATGATGCTATTGAACTCTTAAATGATGATCTCGCTTGTATTTATGACTCGTCAATGAAGCCGTCGATTAAACTCTGACAAATCGAAGGTGCTTGTTATTCATTGAAGAGTTACTGATTCCGCAGGCTTTCAACCTGTTTATATATATAGAGTGGGCTGACTCCTCTAAAAACCTTAGAGTGACTTTTAATTCAGCTTTTGCTAGGGCACACACATTTCCAATTTTTATCGGCAAGGTTTATGGGGTACTTCGTACTCTACTGGTCACACAACACCGTCTTCCTACGAAAATCAAACTTAGTTTGGCATTACTTTTACTACATGGATGTAAAATTTCCATCGGACATTTTTAACATAAAGCAGAGAGAGAGGAGATATGATACTATACTATACTACACAGGCTACTTATACAATGAATTCAATTTCTTGCAATCGCCCAAATATTTACTTCTTGTCCAACCCAGGTTCTTCCGAACGTCAATTTGCGACTGTGGAACTGTTTGCCCTCAGATCTGAGGGAAATGGTAAGCACGAATAAGTTTGAATCTTTTTTACTTAGATTTCTGAGCACTTACTAGACTGAGAATGATTTATTATAGAACACCTTTTTTTATCTTTCTATCATCATTCCTTGTTTAGAATTTGTCTTCTTTCATATACATATACTTTCTCTTTATCACTTTTTAAATTTACGAGTATATCGCTGAATAATCTGACTTAATTAACTGATATAAATCAGTGGCTCTCGCCTTATTATTTTGAAAATGTTTACGTGTGAAGATTTGCAAATATTTGCATAAGATTGTTATATCTTCTTTTTAAAAAATATAATGTTAAATAAATAAAGCAAATGAAATGGGGAAGCAAAACAAGTTTTAGGAGTTTGCCCTTGATTTTGAAAATGTTGAGATTTGAGTTGATTTTCAATTTTAATGGTACAATAAAAGTTGCGCTGGGTCAGCAGATAGAAGAGGCGAGGCCATTGTATTGTAACGGGGCGACGCACTGCTTGAAGTTGGGAAGGAGAAATTTGGCGACTGGTTCATCTCACGGCGAGCGTTCATTAATTGGCCGCCGCGATCATGGGATTTGATTTCTTTGGGGCTACGTCAATTTCTTAGTCTGCGCTAACAAAACAACCACCACACCAAAATTCGAAACGCTATTGCCGAAATAACGCCCCACATATTTGACCGAGTCATCAAAAACTTTACTGATAACTTGAAGTATTGCTAGCGAAGCTGAGGCAACCATTTGAACCAACCACATATGGCATAATGGCATGAACGTAGATTCTAAATAAAGCCAGAATCAATTTTATATCTTACACCGTTGTTGTTTTATTTAAAAATTTTTTCCTATCGTTCTTATCTGGCCACCCTTTATGAGTATATAGTGTTGTGAAAAGATGCGGAGTCGATAAAATTTCAGAGAAGTTGATGAGTGAAAAGAATGCCAACAACGTCCCTGAGTTGTTAAAGGATATTCAAAAAAAAAAAAAGGTGGATGCGATTTTGATGGTCAGATAAAAGGGCCGTTACAGGCTAAATCTCAAAACGATGTTGAATGCTCAATTAAGGAACTTGATACATGAAGGGGAATGCGCTTAAAACTTAAACAGGGATCGACTAAAAATAATGTAGAGGCACCTGGTCATATAAAAATGAAACTCCTTGAACCACCTTTCGATAATGCAAAAGTGATGAGGTAGAGGATTACTCTATGAAAATGCGAACGGAAATTTAATTCACACGTGAAAATCTAATAGATAAAGCATAAAGTCCGTTGCTTTTTAATGTCGTGCAAGATTTTCTATGGAAGCAGCACATCATAGAGTTCGGAACAAACTCTCTGCTTTTCCCTGATGATAGCGCTATCATGGGCAATGACGTGACATTCCCTGAAGTACCTCTTAATAACTAGTGAAAAGCGCTAGAAGATAATTGGTTACGAATCAGTCGTACAAATAAAATGAATATTTGAATTGCCTTGTTTCCGAAGCAGCAAACCCAACTTCTGATGTATTTTTATGGTAGAAGAGCCACCGTACCAAAGTGCGAAAATTTAAATATCTGGGATCTGTCCTTATTGCGAAGACGATGTCGCACATAGAGTCAGCATTGGATGGCTGAAATGGCATGAAAAATCCATTGTATTTTGTAACAGAAAAATGCAACTTTAACTTGTTATACTCGTATTCGACAATCGTTTGTCTAGTTTTAACATACCCACCGCACTATTGGACAAAAAATATAAAGGAAAAATAACAGCGATGAAAATGAAAATGATACGAATGCCAGCAGGTAACATAATTGGATAACTGAAAAGCCAAAAAAAAAAAAAAGATTTTCCGACAACTCTTGGGTTCACTAAGGTGATCCAGTACAGAGAAGCTTGTAGAAATTTTCTAAGGTCCGCAATTTATACATATTACATATTTCAGTGGTTCATAAAAGAGGAAGAAGATTTCAGAAGAAGGATTCACAACATACGGCAGGAAGTTTAAATAGAATCAGTTAGTGAAATATTTTATCAAAAGCTGTAGTGAAATCAGTTGTAATAATATAAACTGCGCTGCGATGTTCCAAATCTGAGAGGTCGAATACACAAATTCAATGAGGGTTATAGAAATCGATCGACCTTTCAAAGATGTTTACCATGAGAAATAAATGTTTCTTAAACATTGACTGCCAAGCGGATTTTCGGTACAAATAACGTCGAATGTTAATTCGGTTTTGACTTTTGTGAAGTAAACAGAATAAGAATTTGTGTGAATAAGCAATGGAAAGATATTCTCCTGAAGAGTGCGGAATAATCGTCACGATGCTTTTAATGAGCAATTCGTCAGTAATTTTGGTGCATTGATGAGTCCATTTCCACCTGTATGGACAAGTGAACAAACAAAATTTGCGGTTTTGGGCCATTTAAAACCCGTGAGTAATGCACAAATAGCTATTATAACCACTCAAAGCCACTACATGTTGTGCTGTTTACGCTGGAGCAGTCAGTTTGTTTTCTAAGAACGGCGTAGGCCAAACGGTCACTGTGGACGGTCAGTGCTACAGATCCATAATCAAAAAATCTTTCTTTACTTAATTGGATGAATTAAGATTGGAGGGCATGTGGTTCTAGCAGGACGAAGCAATGGCGCATACTGCATGAACCACAGCCGGTATTCTAAAACAAATGGTCTAAAGATCTCTTAAATCTGAAGCTACCTGGATACGGACAGGTACCACTATTCATGTTTCACCGCAGTCTCGCCATTTACGTGCGTAGTGATATAGCTTACCGAACTTCACCACGAAGGATGATGTGTTGAGAACTTTTCTGCGAAAAATAATATGAGCACACGCGACACCTGTTTTTAACTTCTTATCCTGATAAATATACCAGCTTTTTTCTCGTATACTGAATAGATAGAGAAAACATTCATAAAAGAACTGTATGGTAATACGGGAAAGCCAATTGGAGCGGGCTTAACACCTTCTTTAGGAATTTTAACTGGTCGTTACGTTTCCTCGATAAATATGTGGATGCCGCCGCTAATATGATTTTTGACACCATTCTCGTTGGAATGAGATCCTTTATCCTTCATCGGTTGTGGAGTATCAAACCAAAAGAAAAGGCATGGTACGACTCGAGCTGTAAAGAGGTTGTCAAAGTTAGAGAAATGTTTTTTTTTTTTGATTTGGAAAACCGAAAAGTTCAAACGAGCCAGAAATGGCTGCAACGTGTTTCTCAAACGTGTGAATTTTCAATATGACCAAAAACTAAGGCAAAAAATACTACAATATCCCAGAGGTAGTAAAAATATTTGGTCGTTCGTTAAAAACATTAGAAATTCTGCCTCCTCCTCTATCCCAAAGCTCATTTACAATAACATTCCAGCTGTCAACTCTTTGGACAAGGCCAATCTCTTTGTTGCATATACTTCCAGATTGTGCTTTGTCTCCGCCTACACTTGAAAGCGTCGAATCTTCAATTGGACGAATCCACTTTCGCACTCGTGTAGCAGTAAGAGTACTTAAAGATCTTAACATACACAAATCCGCTGGTCCAGATAGTATATTCCCCCTTCTTCTGAAAAGGTGTTCTTTCACGCCCGCAAAACCATTGCGTAAGCTTTTTCATCAATTCAACTCAGGACTCTTTCTGAGCGGATGGAAAAGAGCATTTGTCCAGTTTGTCCCTAAAAAAAGGCGAACCTTCTCTCTCCTTCTACAGACTCATTGCCAAGGTCATGGAAACGTTGATAAACCGTCAGCTCATAGAATATCTTAAAGCACAAAAACTTCTCAATTACCGACAAGCGAAATTTAAATACCCAGCCATTATCAATTAATGGCACTTGCATCGTCGAAACTGAAAAACTTTTCATTCTCGGTATGTGACGGTATGACAACTTATGCTGAAATGACCACATACTCGATGCCGCCAAAAATGCTACGAAATGTCTAGGTTTCCTCAAGCGATGTATGAAATATTTCACCCCCTCCGACCAGGTCACAATATATAAGGCGTTTATCCGCCCAAAACTGGAGTACAATATCCACAACTGGTAAGGTGCCCTTAAGATCTCTTTGCACTCGCTAGATAGGATCGAAAATCGTACGATAAAACTCATAGGTGATGCCAATACGACACAGTCATTCGACACCCTCGAACACCGGCGTACCGTCTCCTGTCTCACCAGGTCACAATATATAAGGCGTTTATCCGCCCATAACTGGAGTACAATGTCCACAACTGGTAAGGTGCCCCTAAGATCTCTTTGCACTCGCTAGATAGGATCGAAAATCGTACGATAAAACTCATAGGTGATGCCAATACGACACAGTCATTCGACACCCTCGAACACCGGCGTACCGTCTCCTGTCTCACCTTCTTTTATCGCTATTTTGACCACCAGTGCTCCAGCGATATTGCAAGTAGCATTCCGCCACTTCAAGCTTTTAACCGTAACACCCGTCTCGCTATGAATGCTTGTTTGTACATCCTCAAGCCCATCTTCAGGCGTACTCTGAAATAACGTAATTTTTTCCTAAGCCGTACAATTCGCTTATGGAATGTCCTGCCGAGCACTTTATTTCTTGGAAACTAAAACTTGCATACATTTAAAACCAACGCACATCGGTATCTCTCTTTGCCCACGCTATGTGCAAATATCTTAAGGATACGCGCCTTATACGCGCGCCAATTATAAAAAAATTGGGTTTCTTTTGTCATAGGTGTTCATTGGGTGGATTTTCTCTTAGCTCGCAAATATGATAGCCACTATAAATAATAAATGATAGCCAGTTTAATTCTTTTTTCGATTGCTGGGGTTATGTTTTCTTTTTTGGTTTGCTAAATTCAAGTTGAGATGTTTTAGATCTTTTAGACATATTGCAACTGACGAAATGACATCTGATTCATATGCCAACTCGAGTTTTGACTCTGATAATTCTGCAATAGATCAAGTGAGCTTCGTCCCAAAAGATGATTTTTTGGTCAAAATCCAGATCTCCGGCCAACATTTTCAGAGCCCAATTAACCCCCACCGATCACGGCGTTGTCTATGGTCGTTCGGCTTCAATTCTTTCGTTAGCACGAATTCAACAGCAAAGTGAGCCGGATTGACTCTCTGGCCATGCCCAATTCAGCTGATCGGCATTTCTGGGTTTTCTTCGGTACTGGCCGCTACAGCGGCTATGTTTTCTTCATTTCGCACCAATCTTTATCCGGTTATTGGCTCAAAATCAAAAAGAGTCTACTCACTCTCAAACTTTTCCACGGTGCGACAAATTGCCTGCACGATGAAATTCATGTTGCGCATTTACAACTAAGCCGAGATTTCGATAATATTTTTTAATAATTTTCGCACGTTCAGCGAGCGTAAAACGATGCATGATGAAATGGCAAACCTTACTGAATATTTTGACAGCTGGATGTCATTGGCAACTTTGACAGCTGCTAAAACACCCGACACCCGTTACTTCATTCTTTACGACCTTCTTAATGGATGTGGATTACAAAAAAAGGTCGTCCAACTCTTTCCTTGTATAAGGAAAACGCGGAATACATACGTAGGAAAGGAGAAGACCATGTTTGAAAAAACATTTTCTAAAGAATACGCCGAAGAGAAAAGATACCATTTTTGCCTGGTAAGAATTAATCATTAAGATGTTGTAACTGTTCCTTTATACGTGAAGGATTAAGCATTTGATTAGAAAGGTGTTAACACTCCATACGAAGGAGCATCATTTTGAAAATGATGGCAGAAAAGATGGCAGTAGTATGTGAATCGATTTATGAATTGTTCTCAAATTAGAGTAAGATGCATTTACCGCAACTGATAGTTGACGAATTGCAAAAAAAGCTTAAATAAATAAAGAAGAAGAATCAAGAATTAAGGGAAAAGCATACTCTTCCATGCAACGAATGAATGAATGAACATTGCGTCAGGTACAATGTTTCTGCTCATCATGACGACAATTGTATAAACAAACTCCTATACCGAAAAACTTAGGGGACTCTGCACAAGGCGTTAATCATACCGATAATGCTTTATGGCCTTCAACTCGAAAGCAAATATCTATAAAACATTTTTTTTTTTTTTTTGAGGTCCGTAAATGGAAATTTAACCACGAACTATACGAGCTGTACAATAATATGGAAGTCTTCAATAAATTGCGCATTGAACATCACAGATGGTTATGAAATATGTACTTAGAGCGAATTGAACTAACTCAATGAGTCCTCCAATTTAACATATGGATTCACAGTAGTAGCTGGTTCAGAACCAAGTTTACCCCAAAAAGGTAACGCTTACTTGGTAAGATACGTTATGTTAGACTTGAATGATCTTTGCTGAGGTGCACTTAGAACAGTTGCATAACCAAACCCAACATAGTTTGACCTAGTGCTAGTTAGCCATGTCATTGTGTAGTGACTGTATGTAAACACTCTTTGGTGTTAAAAGTGAGGGAGCTGATTACTGCTATATATATATATATATATATATACATATCAAAAATTGCAGATTTAGAAAAGTCGGGGCCTGACGAATAGCTGAAACTTCGATTAAGAAGACGGTGCAGTACGTGGGTAAACTTTAGAATTTGTATATGGACAAGTTTACCGAGTAGAGCCCTACGACAATGCCTTGGGTTATTTTAGACCCATTTGTGGAGATGGAAGTAAGTAAGTACTGAGGAAAACTTCATATTTTCCCCATTCGCTATTTTCAAGTGACTAATGTTCAAGTCACTTTTAGATAATTAAAGTTGATTGGGGGATGCCACGGTGCATAATGCGACTGACGTGTATTATATTTAGCGCTTTCTATTGTTAACTGTCTTTCAGTCTGAAGGCTGATTTAATAGATATCTGCATGCCGAATAAGTACCAAACCTAGCAAAGTTTGAAGATCCAGAAGTTCTTAACAGCTTTCTAGTGGAGGCCAATGAACTTGGTAAGTTAGTGACAAACAAGTTCCGAAATATCTACATATGATTTTCTTCCTCCGAGAGCTATCTGAACCTAAGCAATAGGTCTACGATTACCTTAGCGCGTCCAAAAATTAAGAGTATGCCTTGAGTTATTTTCATATTTCAAATTCTTGTAATATACCATGAATGTAATACAGGTATGAACTAAAAAGCGGAAAAACATTGGAACAAATTATCTAATATCAAAAATTTATTATCAATTCTAAGAAAAACCTACAGATACGGAACCGCTTTTAATTCCATTATCTGAACTGCTGAGTGAAGTGTAGATAACCATAAGTAACATTAAAATGCACTTAACCAATAAATACACTCCATCCACACAGCATTAAAAAAAATCCGAAAAACTATGATAAAAAAGATATTTAAAAACACAAATCATTAAACATTGCTGATATGATAAAGTTCGCGATCAAATTTTAAAGATCGTACAAAGTATCTTTACCTTCCATTTCTTTGAATGCATGATCAGTCATTTGTAGCAACAGACCGGCTATACAACTCCGAACTAAATATTCACATTTCGATTTTAGTTTACTGAGCTCCTCGGTTCGGCAGTTGGACCTTACTTTTTGAATATTCAATGAGCTACCATTATTTGTTTTATTATTGGTCTCCTCAGATACATTCGATTGTACTACAGTATCAATTTTCATTGATGAATGATTGGCAGATGATGAAGTCGACGATGAAGATGATTTTTTTGATTTATCCAAATTTTCATCCGGATTTTTTGCTACAAACAAAAAAGAAGTTGCTTAGTTAAGGTAAAAATTAGGAAAAAGATTTAGATAAATACCTTTAATAGACTTCTTACTAATATCTTTAAATTTATTTTGGCTATTTTTATCCTGACACAATTGGCGATTTTGAACTTTTGAAGCTCTAGTTGCTCCCAGTGCTGATGACCTAACAATAAAAAGCGTAAAACTATGCATTCAATTCAGTGAAAAATAAATATTTAAAGAACTACTTTAATATTAATTGAATTTACCTTAAAGGTATCAAGCTTAGGTAAGCAGCATTGGCTTTAGCTAAAGCTGAACTTTGTCCCAAAGAATTACCCCAGACCTCGATGTCGGTGACAATATGAGTATCGCCTCCAGTTAAGCTAGACTCTTCCGATTGGAAAACTTCACAGCGCATTATGTCGCAGAAGTCAGCAAAACACACAGCATCTTCGGCCTGAAACAATATTTTTGCAAAATCAGTGAACGATTAAAATTGATAACAGATTGCGATATCTAATACATAAATATATTCAACTTGCAGTACAACTTAACATTTAAACTTACAATAGTATATGACAAAGAAGATGGATATTAGATGTTGACCACCATGGCTGGACTTGCCTAACTTATGTTACAAGCATGAGTATTGTCAATAGGCAGCGGAGTCAGCGGTGATGTCAAAACCTTCACCATTGCAAGCATTATGTCTGGGCTTACTCGAAATATTTAGAAGTAAAGTTGAAAATTACTTCCCAGATTTATATAAACCTGATATAAGCTTAGTGAATAGACGATGCGAATAAGCCCCAAACGGGCTAATAACTAACTAACCTGAATGACTTAATGAGATTTGTTTCAATTGCCTACCCATTTCAGAGATTTTCTACTGGCGGTATAAGGTAGCTATTGCCATAAAATACACAAAACAAAAACTGCCACATTTATAAAGCTGCACATTTTAGGCTTCAGATATTTAGTTATAAATCGACACACGCCCGTCAATAAATGCTCTTAATTTAGAATCAGAGCTTCACTCAATAGTCCACTATGTGCACATGCTGCCAAAGAAGAAATTCCTTGACATACGAGGTGTGTTCAAAAAGGTTTGAACATGATGTCCCCTTCAAAGTAAACCTTCTCAGATATAATATACTTGTGCCAACCCTTTTTCCATTCCTCGAAGCACTTCTCATGGGTGTCGTTTTTATTTCCTCAATCGTTGCATGTCTCCGTTCTTTCATATTGTAGGTCTCTTCAGTTTTCGGAACAGGACCAATTATTCGTTACCAGTTATGATCCTTTTCGGCAAGTCACAATCAACAATGACGTCATTCGAGAATTACTGAACGATGCTCATGCGACAGTTCTTCTGATCAAAATTAAGAAGTTAAGAAGAACAAACTTCTCTGACAAACGTCTCATCCACAAAACATCCTCAGCATTTTCTCTCATGGTGATTCGATGATTTTCCAAAACAAATTTCTTCGCAGCTTCGATGTCATAATCTTTTGTTTATGTAGAGGTTCGTCATTGGCATTTTCTCAGCCATTTTGGAAGAGCTTGTACCACTTGTAAACATTTTTTGTCAACATTTCAAGTTTTCTAGAGCGCTTGGGTCCATTTTTTACACAAAATTTGATGCAAATTCTTTGCTCCATTTTTTAAAAAATAAAAATCGCCGATCACACCAAAACAAACACGTCTAACCTTTCTAACTGTAAAAAACAAACTAAGTATGCTATATACTTAAAACTGTGAACATATGTTCAGGATATGTATACCAACACAGCAAAAAAAAATCGACAATCGAATGTACGTTGACTGTGTAAGTAAGTCACCTTACTTTTTTAATACACATTGTATACTATGTTAAATAATGCTCGGGAATTTTCGGGTTCAAATCGGTAAGGAAAACATAATTGGTTAACAAGCTAAAAAGCAACGTTTTTTTTTTAATGCCAGACCACAGGGACGACGAGATCAGAACAAGATGTGAGGTCCTGGCCTAGTTGAAGAGAGGGAATTCGCAAAAAACGCAAAACTGCACATACTTTAAAGAGAAAGTCCAACAATCCTGTGCTTAAACTAAGAACGAAACAAAAGGTTGAGAAAGTTGTTCAGAATCTGAAAGGTGCTCTCACCAAATGTTTTTAACCGATTTGTCCAGCCAGAAAAATATCTTTCATATCGCCAGTTCTACAGTGGAATCTAGTTAAACAGTGACTACGTAAGGGAACCCGATAACTTCTGAACAAGTGACGTAAGACTTATTTTGAGAAAGATTCCAATTATACAACGAGTCAAGGTTTTTAACGTGAGACACTCCCATACATCATACGCCTTGACATCGCGTACCTACATTAATAGTATTATACCAAAGCAAAACTTGTGTTGGAGGCACAAGTTCCACTATTGGTATAAGTCGAAGCGGATTCAAAACCTCTTGCTCATTTTAGGGTCACAGCACCCAGTACTTAATTGCATTACTACAATGGGTCAAACCAACAAGAAGACCCTTTTCGCGATTTGGGTTTAAACCGGGTTTGGACCGAGATACGGGGTTCTCCTGACTCCCATGGTGTCGTGATTTAAGTCCTAGTATGGATTATCAGTCATCCTGCCATCAACAGGACCTATGACCGGCCGCTTGTAACTAGTCAAATCGTAGCAACCTTCGGTGGCGTCATCTCAATACCGTAACAATAAGAAAAATAAGAAGCTTTTTTTGAATTTTGAAGAGTGCCTCTTATGAAGACTTTACAAAAAGACCGAAACACTCGCTACTACCAGCACGTTTGTCAAAGTTCTCAAAAGAGTATTTGCCACATCAGTATCAGACCCAAAAGGGCTGAAGGCACATACCTTCACTGAGTCGAAAGCAGAAACTTTTTGTCTCATAGTTGAGACTCATTTCCCAGGTAACCTAATCGAACCAGGTCCTATTATGTATGCTATAAGTAAGCTAAGTATATATATATATATGTTGTGACATTGGTTGTGGTGATGGATGTGACCATAAAACACGATGTTATTTCCTATGATGGTTTAAAGTCGCTTGGCACCAATGGCATGAATCCAGTTATATTACAAAAAGGTATAGATCATTTCCTGGTAATTCTGAGGGAGCATCGGAAATGATGACTACACGCTCATTTAGACCTTCAGACCTATAAGTCAGACTACTTTCATGTTGAAGAGCATAGGAAGAGTGGAAGAGCTTCAAATATAATATAATATAGCATGTTTGCCAACAGTGAAGACTGCACTCGACAAGAAAGAGTACGCGCCGGGTATTTTTATCGACATTGAGGGTAATTTCAACAACGCTGTTTTTGTGAATAAGAGCAATGCTGGTGAATAAGATCCGGATTGCCAGTGCTGACTGTGCTCGATATATGATGAGAAGGCGGCGTTCTGTATCCATTGCTATGGTGTACGTTGAGACTCATTGCTTAACGGTTCTAATAGTTCTTACGCTTATGCTCAGGAATATTGAAATGTACTGTTTGTTGGATCATGCCTAACTCCAAGGAGCAGATTGACGATTTGTGCACTAGAATTGGGCTTTCAGTCGATCCTCTCGAGACTGAGGAGAATGCTCACTGACATTTATTTAAGAGTCTTCCTGTGCAACAAACTTCTTTGGTATAAATATGTTAAGTTGAAAATCTCCAAGGTACTGTCGGTTTTCCGGTAGTCTAAAGCAGCTTTCGGCAAAACATGTGGCCTAAAGCCATCGAGAAGGTACCTTTGAATCGTACCTTTGAACGGTCTGTCTCGTCTGCCTTAAGCTTTACTTAGCAGGCCTTGCTTAGACCCACTAATGAATCTCCCTCTTCCTTGATAATAATGTCAAGGACTACGCTTTCAAATTCATATTTCGTTTAAGGAAAAGAGCTCTGGAGTTTTGACAACCTTGCGTGCCGTCTATAACTCTGATCTTATGAGCATGCCATCGGATGTACTGACAACAGAATTCCTATTGATTTCGGACAGAATCTTAGAATATATTCAGCGATAAAGACTTTTTGCAGTATGACAACGTAAAAAAAAATTATGTACGCAATCCTAGAATAACACCTTTCATCTGATAAATCTTTCATCAAAGATAAATCCTTCAACATTATCCTAATATGCGCTCGCGGAATGTCATTCGTTAATACAAATGGAAAGCAAAGTCTGAAAAAAGACTAAAACTAACTGATTTTCTGTCAGAAATTGCACAGGAAAGCACATATAATAAAACAACTCGCTTACAAAACGGCATTACATAGAAGAATACGGCTAGTGCGCTCTACGCGCAAAAGAAAAATAGAACAATATCGACTTCACGGAATAAAAGAAAAAAAAACAATAGCCCGGCTTTTGGAAAAAGGTAAAAAGTACAACAAAACCCGAACAGAAACTTATAGGAGTAAGGAAATTTAGTATTAAGAACATACTCATTGTGCAAAACTGCAAAACTACTTTTGCAGACTCTAAAGCGAAGAAACAATCCAAATTCAATCCAATAGATTTGATCTTATTCTTTTCTTTTCACTTTTTAACAGCTGCAAAATTATTCATTTCTGTCAAAGTATTCAATCTAAAATGTCAAGCACTTGCTTAAGTGCTTTTAAAACATTGCTGATACGAGAGATGTTTGATGAGTACCCGGATTAGAAGATAAGTTGCGCTACTAAAACAAAATGAGCGTACCATCGTTTAGTATAATCTTTTTTAGCCTGCGTGTCAAAATATGGTGACAATCTGACGATTAGTTTTGTTTTGACACCCATTTCAAAACATCGTGTTATTGTTTTTTGCGACCATGGAAAAAGAGCAGTGAAACCCATTGTTTCGATTATTCTTTGGTCTCTGGTGTGTACCAAATAATACATGTCTCATCGACGTCCGAATTTCGATTTAACAGGGCCAAGCACATCTTTGAAGTGGTCTCACGATTGCGCTTGTTCTCCGGTGTGAGCAAACGTGGCACCCAATGCGCGGACAGCTTTCTCATGCCCAAAATTGCGTACAGGATATGGCTTACGCGTTCAGTTGAGATGCCTGCTATCTCAGCGAACTCGCGAGTGAAAACTCGACGGTCCGCGAATATGAGATCATGGATTTTGTCCACGGTTTCTTCTGTGGTAATCGTTTTTGGGCCACCTGGGCGTGGTTCATCAAAAACCGACGTGCGGCCACGGCGAAACTCTGCGAACCATACACCCCATGGAGAATGGAACTGATTTCGTCGGAAGTTTTTCCACTCAAAAACAAGATTCGGATCGACTTTACCAGTTAGAAGACCAGTTCGGTCGAAACGTTATTAAAGGCATCAGATCCACTCCGGACTATAGCGCTCCCATAAGTAAGTAAGAACACTTTACATAAGCATGAAACATGGTGAAGTAACTTGTGTCTTCCCAAACGTAAAAGACCACAAAGACTTTATGCATGTAACTATATACGATATATAGAACTTAGGTCTATAAAAAAATGCCTTGACAACCGATACCGTATTAGTTTTATTAGGCGCGTTGGAGCATAACTGCTACTACAGGCTATAACACCTTAGACACAGGGAAGATATGACTAACACTACATGCAAAATCCCAGTAAATTTTCTTATGATTCAAGGGAGTGCATTTATTACCATTGTCACGTTGAATAGGCAAAGTTCATCACATTCATACTATTAATTAAGCTCTACGACTAGCTAAAACTACTTCTGTGAAAAACTGCTTAATACATTCTACTTCTCTACTGGAGGATAGGAACTCAAGCTAACCTGACGATAAAAGCTCGTGACAGTGAACTGTCAGCTGTAAATCACAGAACTACGAATAACTAAAATTTCATCCACTACTCACCTCATTTAGGACGGACTTATGCCGTGTCTCAAAGTGTAAGTCCACATATCGTTCTTGATAGAAACTTTTGCCACATAACCGACACGTCCACTGTGTCGGTCGGTCACGTTTCTTCGCATCTTGACGTGGTCCGAAAACATCCCGAAAAGGATGCAGGGGACACTCTAAAGGCAATTTAACCTAAAATCATGTCAAAGTATTAAAAAGCCGTTTCCAGATTTTCAAAAAAAGAAAAAAAAAAAAATCCAAATCTTACTTGATATTTATCCAGGATTGGGGTCCATTTGGAGCGTATAATCTTACGCACTAACCGGCTGTTATCTTTCGAGCAGAGCAACTTTATCACATTCGAATGAGGCCATGGTATAAGCAGTAAAACGTAAATAAGGGTTATCTGAAAAGTAAAAACCAATACTCGTTACAACAAGGTTTCTTGTTAAATAAATTAAATGTATTCTACTCGAATGATACTTCTACTAAAACATGCAATATGAAGTCGGTCCCCTTCTCCTTTTGAATCATAGTGACATCTCAGAAAACCCTCATAAGTAACACAAAATATTTATAACCCAATGCACCCCCTTTTCCACCCCAAAAACTCATCATTGAAATGACACGTTTCAAATAAGAAATTACAAAAAAAAAAAAAAAAAAACTGAGGCTTGTGTGTTGTGTGACAGCTCATTCCATGCAATGCCCATTTTCAAAAACCAAAAAGAAAGAAGGGGATGGATGGCACACAAGAAAACCAAATAATTTTGGGTCAATCCGTGAATTGAAAAATCAATACATGAAGCTCTTAAGGAATTTTCCATCACATTTTGGAAACCGTTCTCTGTTAGTGTGTCGATTTTAATGCCCAACACTTACCTCAAAATTTAGAAATTTGGGCGACATTCATACTACAACTGGGTTACGCTTGATTTTTGAAATGTGTCCAGAGCCGCAGTATTGGTCTTTTATTTGTTTTTTTTTCAAGAAACTGTGCGGAAAACTGTAAACGCCTTTGGAAAATACATAGAACTTCAAAAAACCGTTTTTATGTTAGGTAGTATTTTATGAAATTTTTTTATTTGGCTGTTAGACTTTTGAGTTGATTTAAAACGCACGGAATATGAACACAGTGAAGAAGAATTCTATTATTATTTTTTTGTTCGTGTTTTTTTTACACACTACACAACACCGGGGTTGGGAAGGAATACATGGAAAGATTTGTCAGATTGAAAGGATTTCGTTGATGAGTTCTTTGAAGTCAAAATGATTTAAAAAAAGAGGGTGGAGAGAAGAGAAACAAGAAAATGTCCTCTTTATCCTTGAGAAGTAATTTGCCCCCTTCATGGGAAATTATGAGGGGAAATTTAGTTGGGTAGCACTTTCTGGTGGTTGCGTTATTGGATAATGTACTCATAGATACGGCGGATATCTGTGGTAGGTTCAACGGTGGCCGGAAGGCAGTGTGGAGAGAATCAGAAACAACTGGAAATGATACAACTGAAGTAATTTTCTTATTGCTTCTATTTTAGAAGCAACGAGTAGCGTTGTTGATACTCTATTGAGTGGAATTTTGAGGATTATTGAGCGGTCGAAACCAAAGTTTTCATTGATGTTTGATTTATTCGAAAGGTGAATACAGTTTAACGGTTACGTATCTTGTTGTATAGCTAACTCATTTATAAATGTGGTGCTAAATCTGTCGTGGATCTGGTAAATCTGAGAATCTTAATACCATTTTACAGGCAGTTCTATTTTGATCAGTGTGGCGATAAGTTTTGTTGATGTTTATGCATTTGAGTGATCTTACATATTAATTTTTCCACAAATATACATACTTTGCAATATGTCGATTTTTGTCACACCTGCTGTCATTCGTAGCATTTTCATCACATTTAAGAAGTTAACCTACTCTAAGATTTTCAAAAAAATCTATTTTTTTATTGCTTTTAATGGACCCTTAGAACCTCAAAAATGATATCCCAAAATATTATGGCCGGGAAATATCTTGAAGTACTTGTTTTCAAAGTATAGTACAAGACCACCAGGTAGGTAGAGAGCCTTTTATGACCGTATGAGTAGTCATACGCCAGATGTTTTTGAAGCTATTTGCCACTAGTTCAGACTATTGCTAGTTTCGTCTTTAGAAATGTCGGTTTCGTACAGTGAAACATTCAAGAAAGACGCTATTTGAGGTTTTTTTTTTATCGATAATTATGCTATTTTTTTTTGCTTTGTGAGTGTTAGTGGTTCGTTTTTATAATGACTGATAAAGAGTATTGTGGTCAAAAATGTGCAAAAGAGACACGTACATACACGTAATAGAGACAAGTTAGAGGCACCAAGTCAAATGAATGCTATTGCATCCGCGAAAAATTGCAGCAATCGGAAGCTATGTATGATATTGAAATGAATCCAGGTTTTGGTTATCGTATGATAAACTTTATTGCAGTTTTTTACAGCTATTTCAAACGTTGTCGTTATACACAAAACTGTAACCGAAGCTTTAATTGTACTTTGTGGGCTTTGAAGCTGAAAAAGTGTGGAGGACCGCATTAAAATCCAATAGAAAAGAAATGGAAGAGCAGGACACTAATTTAGAAGGCGAGTTATATAATACAGGCATAGCGGATTAAAGGTATTGCAAAATTTTCCATGTCTTTCTATAACTTAACATTTTAAACACGTTTATCTCAAAACTGCATTTTTCAATTTGGCCACACCCATAACTTGAACAATTTTTAACTAATTCACTTCAATTTTTACGGAATAGTTTATTTATTATTAACAATTTTCTGGAGATTTTTCTGTGAATTTTGCAAACTTAACGTGCAAATATATCAAAGTAGTTCTCTAGCTGTTGCTATACATAATAAAAAAAATTAAGAACTCATCATAATTCAAAATTTAAAGAAGCTGTTGGTACGGCCTCACACCCTTCCAAAAAAAAGAGAGGTCGTCTGAAAAACGCTGCACAACCGCTATTTTTAATTAAATTATTCTATAAAAGGTGACTGTAAAAGTAATATCATATGCACAATATACTTCTACCTTTGTAAACTCGATTTATTTTATGTTTGTCATAAAAAAGCCTAATTTTATAGCCTCTAGAGTGGCCTAGCCCCTTTAACTCTATAAAGAGTTTTTTAAGTACTATAGAACGTTCTTTTTTGAAACAATCACGACTTAATTAATCAACTTAATTAAGCAGAATATGACTTTATCGGCTGTTTCTGACGAAAAGCATCCTGTCGGCTTAGTTTTGTGTTGCCCTTTCGAGCATTTTAGAAGCTATCTCACCAATAACGGTCTGAATATTGGCTTTCAGGGCCTGCATAGTTCGAGGGTTATAAAGTACATACACACAAGTGCATGGATACACCGCAGTACAAAGTCCAAGCTATGTAGGAGATGTGGTATTAAAGCCATAGCAAAGAACTGCGAAAAGGAACCATCCTGCTTTTTTATTATAAAAAAAAAGGAAAAACTCTGCAAAAACATGCCGACAATTTTGTGCAGCTTACGTTGAGAATGCTGTGAGTGAACGCTGGATCCAGGAGTGCTTTGTTCGATTACGATCCGGAAATTTCGATGTAAAAGATGCACCTCGCACTGGTCGGCCTGCCATTGAAAAAGTTGATGAAATTTTTCAACTGATGGGGCAAGACCGGCACGAAAGCTGTCTGGAGATAGCGGAGGCACTAAACATCAACCGTATGACAGTTTGGAATCATCTAAAACGAGCAGGCTACTCAAAGAAGCTCGATGTTTGGGTGGCATATGAATTAACGCAAAGAAATTTAATTGACCGAACAACCATCAGTGAAACGCTGCTGAAACATGACGAAATGGAACTATTTTTGAAACGATTCATTACGGTCGATAAAAAATTGATTAAATACGAGAATATCTAACGCAAACGACTTCAAAGCCTGAATTGACGACAAACAGTGTTATGTTGAGTGTTTGGTGGGATTGGAAGGGAATTGTCTATTATGAGCTACTAGAACGTGGCGAAACGATCAATTCGATCCTCTTCTGTGCACATCTCAACCGTTTGATTAAAGCTTTCAAGAAAGAGCGACCAGAATTTGCCAACAGAAAAGAAGTTGTCTTCCATCATGACAGTCCTAGGCCAAACACATCTTTGATGACCCGGGACAAATCAACGGAGCTTGGTTGGGAGCTGAAAATCACTTGGTCAAGTTTTTCGCTCTGATAAACCACAGAAGTTCTCCACCGATAGAATTATGAAGCTACCCGGAAAATGGCAAAAGTTCATAGATAAGAAATTTTTTTTCAAAAGTGTACCAAAAAACTGCGGAGACTTTTTATATGATCCGATATTGTTGATTAATTTAAGAAAACAAATTAATAACTTACATGGCAGGTCTGCTACACAAAGCTTATGGACTTTATCTCGAAGCACATAGAGATGACAAGCAATTATTCACCAAAATCTAGCATGGGAAGAAAATTTATAAACAATTTATGATCGGAATTTACCGAAAAACTTAATGCCCTAGAACTATAAAATAAATCGGTTGCATCATGAAGAAAAGTCAGCATTATAAAATAAAATATAAAAGCACATATTTTTTTTTAAACAAATTTTACAGTAGAAAAGGCTACACTTAGGGAACTTAGACAAGTTATAGACACGCTTAAGCCCAATAAAGCCCCGAGATATGACTTAATAACGGGAGAGATACTTAAAGCGTTGCCGAAAAAAGGTTTGCTAAAGCTGCTCTATCTTATAAGTGCCAGCATTAAATTAGAGCATGTACCGCACCAGTGGAAAGTAGCCGAAGTTATTATGGTTCCGAAACCCGGTAAACCGCTGACTGAAGTAAAGTCATATAGACCAATATCGCTTCTCCCGATTACATCGAAGGTCTTCGAGCGAATCCTTCTTAATCATCTTAAACCAATTACCGACATAAATTCCCTCTTGACTGATCATCAATTTGGCTTTAGAAGCCAACACTACAGTTGACCGAGTACATCGAATAACCGATGTAATTGGACGAGCAATCGAGTGTAAGTTAGTCTGTTCAAGCGCATTCCTTGACGTTTCGCAAGCCTTTGATAAGGTATGGCACGAAGCAATTGTATTTTAGGTTCATACCTGGAAGACCGACTCTTCCGTGTGAGACACGGAAACGAATATTCCACTTTTAAGACAATAAAGGCGGGGGTGCCGCAAGGAAGTGTACTTGGCCCTCTGCTATATTTGCTTTTTACCCGCGATACACCGCAAGTGGATGACACTGTCCTAACCACATTTGTTGATGACAGTCTAAGAAGCAACACGGATTAACAATTGGACAAAGACTTGGCAAATCGCGCTTTATGAAAACAAGTCTGTCCACGTGAACTTCACTCTCAAGAAAATTGAGAATCCACCGGTGTTTATCAACGCAGTACGAATTCCTTACGCGAACGAGGCCAAATATCTCGGTATGACACTCGACGCTAAACCAAAATGGAGAGCACACGTCAAGAAAAAACGTGAAGAGCTTGAAATCAAATATAGAGAAATTTACTGGCTTATTGGAAAGTATTCCAAGCTTAGCTTAGAGAACAAACTGCTGTTATACAAGCAAGTGCTAAAACCGATCTGGACATATGGTATACAACTTTGGGGTTGTACTAAAAATAGTAACAAGAATCTCACACTTCTATAGGCTCCGGGCCTATAGTCTTTTATTTCATCCCAAATCCTTCGCCCCAACTATTTCTTACGGTCATTGGAAATATCAGAATAAAAAGGTCTGTTGATAGTTTCTAATTCAAACTCATTTATTTCAGTAGAAAGAAAGTCATTATCAACCGTGTAGTGTAGGCAAATGTTATGCAAGTCCGTGCATACCTTTGGAAATACAGCTTTCTTGTTCGTATTTACTTTTTTGTCCATCCTTTAAAAATCTCCATTTTTGAGCGTATTTAGGATTTATTGCCATTATGAGCATTTTATGATTGCAAATCTTAAATGACATTGTAAGAGGTGAGTTTAAATGGTTTTCATACATAATTCAACTTACTATCAAATCATTTAAGCTATGTTTACCCTTTCTATTGAAATGCAATTCTTCATTTTGTTGGGCCATTTGAAGAAATATAAGAGCCGTCGACTCATCCTATTACTTAAAAGGGAATATGTAGGTTAATTTGTACAACGCGTAAAACCATTGCTTTGTTGTTTTTTTTTTTTTTTTTTTTTTGTTTTTTGTTTTCACTTGCGAACATTTTATCAACAATGGACAAATGTTAGCTTCTAAAGCCTTGGTGGTTTCATAGACGACCATCGAAACTGTGCTTTGTGCGACGAAAATACTAAAATTATTTCCTGTCAACCACTGGTAGACTGCACCACCTACAATCTCTAGAGTGGCATAAGGTCTCAATACAGAAGGAATATATGTATTTTTCATTTTCAAAGTTTTTTAAGGAATCGAACCCAGCGCCACAAATACCCCCAAGTTGTCGAAGAATTTAATTTTCCTTTTCTTTATTTTAATTGCTTTTTTATTATTTAAATTCATTGAGTTACATGCTTAGCAAAAAAACGAGATTTGATTTGATCCGTGTTTCCCTTTATTGGCATATTTTTGGCGCATACAATTGAATTACCAGTTGGTAGAAGGGAATAAATCCATTTGACTTCTTTATTTGACAGATATCATAAGGTTTTCAATGTTTTGAGTCGCATGAGATACATTTTTTTGTTTCTATTGCTTCCTAGTAGCTAGATATACCATGTGAAAAAGTTCAGATTTATTTCCTTCTGGGAAAAGTGAAAAAAATCTGTTATTTGAAAAGCCATTTATTGAAAATGTTCTTGTACCGTTTAATTTTTTCTTTCCCTCTTGCTCTTCAGCCGCTTCAGAAGCAGTAGTAGACCAGGTCAATATGTTCATGTAAAACTCCTTTTAATCGTCCTCTACATATATCTATATACTTAACAATTTTATGAATACCTTCCATCTTCTTGTAGTTTATTGATGTCTTGTCCAAAAATGCTTTTGTGGTAGGTAGTGCAGGTTTTACGCCATTCTTCTGAAGCAAAAAGTATGTTTAACAATTCCATCAATATACTCCGAGGCTTCTAAGTAGCCCTTAAATTCTAAACGGCATGTCAGATGTCTATACTTTGAAATCATGTACATGGAATCTTTAGAAACTGACTTGCAAGTTTTCTTGTAAAAACTTGGCCATGTACTTTTAAAATCAAGTATTTCAGCGGAAGTAATACTTGTCACTTTAAATCCAGTCTTTTTAGAGGTGGATATCATGCTGTTATACTAAAATGTCCCAAATTTTCCATCGCTCTGTAATAACGAATAACCTCGTACGGGAAAGTATTGGTATATCTTCTTAAAGCAGCCCAGTGAAACCAGGAATAGGAAGAACTTTATGAGGGTATTATTTCTGTTTTACCCCCAAAAAGCAAACTGCACACGTCGTCAGGTTATCGCTTAGCTTCACCCTCATGGTACGTATAAAAATCTGCATTGTTTGTCTTCAGATTATGAACGCAAAGGACATAGTCCATACTTTTCTAAGGTAAAACATTTCTTGCACTGAAATCTTTGGCAAGAGCGGATTCTGCAGTTAATCGAGAATGAGCGCTCCGACATCTGAGGTGTACAATTTTTTCTGTGGTCGCTACACGTTCACTATCATTCAGCGTTGCACTATTTATTTTTGCACTGAGCTCCTCGCATGTAGGAGAAACGTCAACTTGTGGCCGTCCAAATCGATATGAATAGTTTGTATGAAATTTTTTTTTATTTTAATGTTGAATAAAACATCCAAATACTCAATATGTTTGCGGCGTGTGACTCTTTCAATAGGAAGAATCGGATATGCTCATTTATTGCTACGATTGCATTGGCAGGCAAAAAATTTCCACGAGTAAGATGTTTTCCACGCTGATCTACAGGCACTCTTCCATAAGCAACAAGTGATGATAGCCCGAAAATAACTTTACTCGACAGTGTACAGTGCTCATTTACCTGTAAAACGTAATACTGGAAGCCGTTGTCACGTTTTGTCGGGTTGTCACTGGTCGATGTTCTATAAGCCCCAATAAAAACGTGTCCAGCTTATTCTTTGGCCGCCCAGTGCGCACGCTCTGAAATAGTTCTTGGTTTTGTTGTAGGTCTAAGTTTCTTGTGCAGTTCAGCTTACAAGAACAATCACTCCCTGTATTTAACCTAAACCCTATAAGTCTTTGAGACGTAACTCTTTAGTATGGCTCCCCATGTAAACGATGCATTTTTTGCACTTCCTTTGCATACAAATGTATATTTCTTAGCCCTCTCTTCTTTTTCCTTGGAATCTGCTTCTCCGTTTCTCCAATCCGAGTCGCTTGACATTTTCTGGTCCAAAATATACCGACCAAACACTTTTGCCTACAAAATTACCGTTACAAAAAATTAACACAACCGAGCAGACTACTCTTACCTAAAAAAATGCGGTTAACCTAACCCAACCTATACGAATTTTAAAGATTGACACCTTTCAGACAACCTGTACTCGCTGAGTGCAAAAATAAAACTGAGTATATCAAGCAATTCAAGAGTAATGTTAAAAATAAAAAATAAAAATTATTCAGTTGGAAGAAGGAAATGAATCCGGGACGTGTTTCCTTCTTCCAACTAATGTTTTTAAAATCACAAATGTTTCTGTTATGAAAATGGTTTCTGTTTCTTTCTTCAACCTAACAGATTCGTCTACGTATAGAGATGACATTTGCTTGACTTATTCCCTTTTTCCAACTGGTGATTCAATTTGGGAAGTGAGGGCGGGTATTTGACTGAGGACAAGTTGACGCGTTCGCAGCTCGACGCAAACTCTAACTAAAACTAAAATTTTACCTTTCGCTTTTGTTCCTTTTTAATTTGTCCCAATGTACAAATTGATTAGCTATTACCGTAAGCTATACATTAACTACAATCGTTTGCTGTTGGGACTAAGCTCTCCCGTTTTTGATCTAGCTGTTCTGAATAGCTTAGTCTCTATGAAAGCAAGCTCAAGGCAATCGTCTTTCTCTTTGATCTATTTTGCAGTAACATGCTTCGAATTCATTTTTTTTTTTTTTTTTTTTTTTTTTTTTGTCGTCGTTCACGGTTCAATCACTTATTGATACAGTCTTAAACACCCCTTATCGACTGCGCACATCTAGAAGTAATCACTGATTTGACCACGTACTCAGTCATCATTCAAATTAAAACACCTGCGTATATAAATAACTTTTCATTCAATTTATTAATGCCTACGACTTAAGCTATAAAATCTCTGCAAATTTAAAGTCCATTGTATATTCGGTCAATCGAGGATTGCTCCAGAATCTTCTTAATGGCTGCAAAGACAACGCAAAACATTCAATCAAATATCACTCTAGATACGCCCCATAATAGACGTCGTAACTCACCTTCTTTATTACTGTCGTCCAAGTCTTTCTTCGGGAATTCGACATCGAATGTTATGTACAAGTTACCCTGTAGGTTATTGTTCTCGTAGTTGGGCATACCTTCACCCTTCTTGCGGATACGAGCTCCAGGCCAAGTGATCTTCTCCCTTACTACTGCCACATTGTGACCATCTAAATGCGGGATGTCCAAATTAAATCCGACCAATGCATCCTACAAAGGAAAGCAAAACAATGTGTTACGAAACTTATCCGCAAATTGACCACGTCAACTTCTAACCTGTAAGCTAATAGTGACATTCGTGTACAAATCATCGCCCTTCCGATGGAACCTTGCGTGTGGCATCTGCTGCACAACAATCACCAAATCACCAGGTTCACCATCCAAATGTGGTTCACCTTCGGCAACAAACTTTGTCTCCTGTCCATTTACCATACCTGGCTCAATTTCAATTTCCAATGTTCGCTCTTCATTCACCAATTTCACATTCGGACATTCGTCGCACACGGTCTGCTGAATCATTTGGAAACGACCGGGGCCCATGTTCCTCGTTACCATCTCCTGTCGACAGTTACATTTCCGTGTACCCGCTGCCGGCTTCAGCACAGGCTTATTCCTCACAATCTCCACAAAATTACCAGAATATAGTTCTTCCAGTGTGACGAACATATTCATGACAATGTTAGCACCTCGGGGGGTGTCATGGTGATTGGAGTCTCCGTTGCCAAAGTGGAAGCCAAAATCCCCAAAGAAACTGGCAAACGGATCTGAGTTGTCCATCATGCCGTCCTTTTTTAAACATTCCTCGCCACATCGATCGTAAGTCTTTCGCTTATCAGCGTCCGACAAGACTTCATAGGCTGCCCCGAGATCTTGAAATTTAGTTGACGCATCCGGGTCGTCCTTATTCTTATCCGGATGTAATTCTTTGGCTAATTTTCTGTACGCCTTCTTAATTTCGTTTGTCGAGGCGGATTTTTTCACATTGAGAATGCGATAGAAATCCCTTCCGGCCGCCGTACAGAGTATACAAAACATCAATTGTATTGCAAAACACAAAATAATCGCACGCATTGTTGTATGTTTAATTTAATTTAACTTACTACGAATAGAATTTATATTGAGAAAAATGTTTACGCTATCAGTTTTGGCTCATGTTCACGACTTGAGTTGGATCGAATTCGGCTCTGCTTGTGCGTGGTCTGCAATGATTGGCCAAACCAACTGTCAAAAGTGACACGAAGTTTCTTTTTTAAAATTGAAACGCATTGGTTTTCTGTGCGAGTATGTCTAAGAGTCATTAGATTTGAAAATGCTGATTTTGTAGGCTTTTTGGTGAAAATTCCATTAATTGCGAGAAACCAGCCTAAAACTTTCTAAATCCCGTATGGTTGTAATTTTTTTTCGTAATTTTTTGGACAGAACAGACGCGAACAGACCTATAATGAGTCGAGTACAATTTCAGAAGAATAGAATTTTTATGTTCTAGTCCTAGAGTAATAGCGTTTTCGATTGCGCAGAAAGAAGCCTTCTTTCGGTATTCCGGAGCAAAAAAAGGACATACACTTCTTTTCCCTCATTTTTTCAAAATGAAAAGTTCTCTTCTGGATTTTATGTCAAAACGTACCAACTCGTATAAATATATATATACGAGTATTAACGTCAAATAGTGTTGTGTATCAATTTAGATATGTTTTTTCGTGCAGTGGGCTGTGTTTGGCAAATTTATTATTCTGAATGTTTAAATTGATTTGCAAGCAAAAATATCGTATTTCAAAAATTAGAGTACGAAAAAGTGTTAAGTCTTCTGTTGGAATCAAAATCGCTCAACTTCAGAATACAAAAGAAAAGAAAGCTTCTGTCTGCCCAATCGAAAACGCCATAAGTTTATGCATGGGTGGCTGTACTCAAGTGGTAGTGTATTGACTTCTAGCAAACGCAGACGACTTAATGGCGTACAGATCAGGTCAAAAGATTGAAGTTATAAACATTCTTTTGCAGCGTGACTTCGATAAAATTAAACGTTATTGCGATGACTGGAAGTTGAAGATCAACTTTCACAAGTCGGAAACCATTCTTTAAGGACGCCTTTGTCTGGGGCCTCTGCGGATACCAGAAAGAATTGATGAAAGTTTCAGATCGTGGGACAATACAGGCAGCCACTTGTTTGTCGTCAGATACCTTGGGATCTGGCTAGATCAATATCTGTATTTTAACAAATATATAGATGTTGCTCTAGCCAGAGCCAAAGGTGCTTTTGCTCTTACAGAGAGACTGTTTTATAGCAGGCAACTCGATCGAAGGTGATCTGCTATATGGCCCTTATCCGAACTATGCTTGTATTTGGTTGTCCCGTGTTTTTTAACGTCAGAGCAAGACTTTCGAAAAAAAATCGAGTGTTTAAGAGGGCTTGCCTTAGGACTTGTCTTCACCTATACAGAACACCAGAGTCTGAGTACATAAAATTCTATCCTAACGAGGTCTTGTACAATAGGGCGGACCTAATATGAGTGGACAATTTTGTTAAGTTGATTCGAAGGCACGTTGCAAGAGCAATGACCCCGTCGAATAACCCGATCTCCAGGGCTTACTACCCCAATTACATGTATCACGAGAAAGTACGCTTTGACGGCTTTATTCCTCCAGAAGCGTTTCTCTACCTAGACAAAAAAAAGGTCTGATCCAGGAGAGATTAGCGGTGCCGATAATCTTCCACGTCGCTCGAACTACGACAGAGACGTCGCACACAGCAGTTCGGAGCGTCTCCGGTTCAGTAGGGCGGTAAGGAGTCGCAACATAGAGATGTTGCTCGGCAGCACCAACAATTTTGGTGGCTTGTTAGAGGAGAGGAATCTACGTCGTCGAATTCCTCTAGTGCAGGATAGTTCCATTAGGGAGCAGAGTTGGTTACCTTAATTTTTAACCATGGCCGGCTTACATAGCTTCAGGTAGGTTTAAGGTAGCTGTTAGGAACAAAAAATTATAAAACAAAAAAAAATATTGTATATAAAATAAAATAAATACAAAAAAAAAATTAATTAAAAAAAACAGCAACAGAAGTGGTAACACACACACACAAAAAAAGGATTAATACCTATATATACAATAAGATAGTTTAAGTAGGCTAAGTAGGTTTTGATTTATTTTAGGTAGTTTTAATCTTTAATCTTAAGTTTTTCATTATAATAAAGAATTTCAGTTTACTAGGTTTTTAAATTAAAAAAAATATATATATATATCTTCTTAAATTTAATTATATTTAATGTAAAAAATAAATATTGTACTGCACGTTGATAGAGAAAATTTCAATGTTAGTTTTAACTTAGTGTCCGCATGGGGCCAATAAGTTATAAGATAGTTTTTAAGTTATTTAAGCTAATTTTTAAGCATTTTTTTTTTTTTTTTTTTTTTTTTTGTAAAGCATATAAGAATTAATGAATTGAACCAAATGAAAATGCATTAAAAATGAAAAAATTAATGAAAAAGTGTATTGACTTCCCAATCGGACGTTCGGGGTTCAACACCAGCCGTGACCGAAATAATTGTTTTCAGGCAACTAAAAGATTGCGAGATGAATGGTTGCATAAATACAACAAATCAATTTACACTAATAATTTAATCTCCCCATTAAATGTTGGATTTCACCCATGGGAGCGCAATAACCTTTTTTCTCTCTGTGTTCCATTTTCCTAAAAACTTATCACGTGCTCAGGCACTTTAAGTGTATTCGTACCAACTTGAGCGGTAAGTTTATAAAAAAAAGGTGTGTTCCTTTATAGAGCATATTGGATTAAAGCTTCTAAAATGATACATGGTATCACATGATATAAATTCTTACTTTTCATGTTATCATTGAACATGTTACGGTTACTAAGCCATATCTGTGTAACACGGATCTTAAA
Source organism: Volucella inanis (assembly GCA_907269105.1). NCBI lineage: Eukaryota > Metazoa > Arthropoda > Insecta > Diptera > Syrphidae > Volucella > Volucella inanis. The sequence continues at coordinate 67,550,583 of OU026157.1, read as the reverse complement.
AGGAACTGACTTGAAGTTTACTTCTGTCTATCCACCATACGCTCCAACGTCAAATGTTTGTAGCATCCCTAATTGACGCGATTCCTCTTAGACTTTTCTTCCACTTTTCATCATTGAATAATGACTTCTATGTATGTGTATCGTCTTTTTTCTAATTTTAGGGTCAAAAAAGCCTATCTGTTATGAGTTTCGTAGATATTGACTTAATAATATATGAACCTTTTTTGTGAAAGTCGTTTACGATCTCTGTAACAGAAAGGAAAAATATGCAAACATTGTTATTTGCGTAAAATCCTAAAATTCAGATGTAACAGTCAATTCTACAATGTCTTTCAGTACAATGAAACACCATGTTTTTCGCTAATAAAACCAGTAGCGTTATATGGATACGTTCTAGACTCGAGACATTTTGAAATTCCAGATTCCTCCGTTCCTTTTTTAAACGCGACTTTTGGCTCCATCTTATCAGCTATAATTTAGGTAGGGTGAACCTGCATAAGGCAATTCAAGTAACTATCAAACAAATTTTAAAACTCAATAAACAGTAGATGAGGTATCATTTGATATTTAACTGAATGTATCAATGATGGCTTTCAGGGTATTAATGTGTTTGCACTCTATTAAACCCTCATTTTACGGAGCTTGGAAATTAGTTTTGGAGCTTGCAGCTCCAAATTGTCTTTCGACGAGCGTACCCGTGAGTAAAATAAAAAAAAATTGCTATGGAAGCAGCCCAGTAATGAGCGTGATGGAAAGTAATCACTGCGAATTGTGAGTTTATATCTTCTTCTACACTAACATTTCTCGGCTATATCTGTTACTTCAGCGATCTTGCCGGCTCTACTTTTAATAGCTCTGCAGTGATGCCATCAAGTAATTCCGACTCCTTATTCTCAAGTGCCCATATTCCGGTATGATATGGATATACAACTGTTCCTTCGGATCACTGATTGGTTCCAAATCGCTGGAGAATACATTGTTCATTACTAAAACGAAATACTTCCTCAACACAAAGCTGCGGTTAGTGCGTGCGTATTAATAAGAATATGTCCGAGCAAAAAGTATGTGCCTTTCGACTTAACTACTCCAAAGCCGGTTATCGTGGAATACCGGGAAAAAATTCGGGCAAAAATAAACAGAAAGAAGAAACGTCAATCCGCCGATAAATCATCCGACTTATAAGTGGATATGTTCAACAATAATCAATGCTTGCTTTGCCTTTGTTTTTTAATACCTATAACGCATGCAATTGTTAGACACCAGGTTTGCTAACGTGCTTAAACATCTTAAAAAATTACAAGAAACAACCCTACGGTTGTTTTGAAACGCACTAGTATTAAGTCAATTTTGACTAATACTAAACCAGCAAGACTAGAAAATTCGACGGCACATTCCCCAAATCAGAAATAAACATTCAGCATTATCTTTGACACTCATTCACTAAATTTTCAGAATAAAAATGTCGTAGAACTTAGGTGGTATACGTATGGTATATGCAGAAGTACATGAAAATGATATGCGTATAAGCCGTTAAACAATAGGCTTAGCAACTATATCAAAATGAGGTAAAGATGACTACTCACCCAAAAGAGCATCTAGAAAACGATCGAGTTGTATATAAACGAAGCTTGATGTATCTTGTGTCCTAGATGGAGATACCAACGTGGAAGAATTTGCAAGACTGCATTTCAAAATCCACCAATAAACACGAAGCTTTTCTATTCCGCGCAGTCCCTCGGTTAGAATCGAAGAGTCTTTTTGCTTTGTTGTACATGTACTCTACGTGTCCAAGTCACCTTAAGTCATATGCTACGGGACCAAAAGAATTTTGTCTTTGAAACGGCTTACCTGCACCGTAAGCAAGAGCTAGAATTATGAGGGCATTCTTCAGAACTATCTTAACAAGGTCTTATTACTCATTTGCATTCTTAGGTCGATGAAACCCTTGGTTTTATTTCTGTTGAGATGTCATTGCCAGATCAAATAGCTGAACCGATGTATACAAATTCCATTAATACCACAAAGTTATCGCTGTCTATTGTGATATTCTGTCCAATTTTTTGCCCTTATTCACGACTAAATCAATTTTCCAATAATTGCGAACGCACTATTGATAGCTCGCTGAGTTTTGTCAATGATTTTATAATTATCAGCATATTTAAGTAGCTGTGCAAACGTTTGAAAAATTGTGGCTCTGGTGTTGAGTTACCAGCTTTGCCCAATTTAATAAAGTATAATGTTGAAATAGTTACATGACAGCGCATCACTGTCACATCATTTTTTTTATTTATTTATTTTATTTTTTTTTTTTTGTTGCTATAATTAAAGCAGTTTAGGTGGTATCTTTTCTTGCGGATCGGGCAAACAGTGCTAAGGATATATTTTTCATGCATACTTTCTGCCAATCAAATCTCGGAAATGAGTTGGTGAATGACCAAATGAACTAAGTCATCTTTCGCTGCTTTAAATAGTCCGATAGTCAGGCCGTCCGGTACAGTAATCTTGTTGCACTTTAGCTTGTATATTGGTATCCTCACTTCATTTTTTTCGGGATTTCTTGACTTCGCTAGCAGTGCTCGGCCCAATATGTGTGGCGTTATTCCGGCAATGTTTCATCCCAGCATTGATTTTTTGGCAAAAATCTGGATCTCCGGCCAACATTTCCAGCACCTAATTAAAGTACTCACAGCCTTGTCTATGGTTGTTGGGTTTCGATTCTTTCGTTAGCACAATATTATACGGATTTAGGCCCAAATCCAACCGTAAATTAATCCGGGCTGACTCTCTGTATGCCCAATTCTGCTAATCGGCGCCGAATGGACGTTTATGGGTCTCCTTCGATGCTAGCCGCTAAGGTGGCTATGTTTTGTTCATTTCAAACCAATCTCTGTTTGGTTGGTGACTTAAGATTCAAAAAGGTGTACTTATGCTCAAACTTTTCCACGGTGCGACGAATTGCCTGCACGACCTCACGACGAAATTTACTGAGCCAGAATTTCGATAATATTTTTTAATAATTTCCTCACATTTGGCAAGCGTAAGACGATGCATGATGTAATGAAAAACCATGCTGAATATTTTGACAGCTAAATGTATTTGGGAACTTTCTGCGAAGATATGAGATTAACTTTAAAATAATGGACCATTACCTCGTACCCACTTTATCATCATCGAAAGTAGTTCTCCGTTACACTTCTAAGCACAGAATCAGTATCCAAAATATAAATCTTTTCTCAACTCTGCGAACACGCTCAGAAAACTTACAAGTGTAGTCACCTTCCTCAATCTTGACGGTCTTTTTTCCTATCAACTGTCAAAATTCATCAGACGAACAAAAAGACAAGACAAAAAAAAAAAACTCAAAAAGAATAAAAAAAAAACTTAAAGAACGGGGCGCTTGCCTATCCGGTGAAACATTTTCTCTATAAAAAAAGGCCGAAAGAAAAAAAAGAATAGGAAACAATTAACCATTAATTCTGCCCCGAAAAAATTAACATTTCTAGTTTCGAAAAAAACTCAAAACTCGCGTAAGATCTCCAAGAGATTTGAGTTTGACTTGCAATTAGCATTAGATACTCGCCAAATGTGTTATGTTAATAGCGTTTTTATCTGTTCTATTATTATTTAAACATACTTTAAGTTTTTATTCAAAGAAAATAAAAAAAATAAAGAGTCTGTCTACAAATTCGACTAACAAACAAATTGAAAAAATGAGTAATTTCGTTACAAAATCCAATGATAACCAGACCTTGTCCTCATCGTCGTCGTCGAGTATTATGTGAGTAAAGGGCTGGGTTTAAGTTCAAGTTACTTCTATACATATGATTTTTTCAATTGTTTTTCTTTGTAGAGTCTTTAAGGCCGGCGATAAACAGCAATGCTATGAGATTAACGATTCGAATGTTACGATTGTTGGTAGTGCCGGCAGTCATGATCATGGTAGTTCGAAAGTTAAGCTGAAAAACATTGTCGACTACAAGTGGGAGACAAAGAATTATCCTGGCCATTTGATTGCCGTACATATTGATGGAAAGCACATAGCTTATGTTATAAATGGTAAGTGGTAGTCAATTTGTTGTCGTTTTTGGATACTAACTTATCGATTGAAATGTAGTGAACAACAAAATCTCTCGAACAGAGGGTATGGTGCGAGTGGTGAACGCCACTACCGGTCTTCGGGCGTTGATTAAGGGGATGTCTGGTGAAGTGTTGGACCTGCAATTTGCACACATTGAAACTGAAAGAATTTTGGCGTCTATAGATGCCAGTTCGTTGTATGTGCATAAAATTGACATGAGCGGAGATAAGTTATTGTGTAATTTGCTGATCAAAATTGAAGATCCTTTAAGCAATTACACGCCAAAGTATGACAAGATTTCATGGTGTCCCTATGTGGATTGTTCAAGTGATGATGATGAGGAGAGCAATCAGTTGATTGTATGGGCAAGAGGAAGTATCTACCAGTGCTTCAATGTGAACACTATCAACATTAATTATGGGGTGAGTGCATATGTATATATTGTAATGATTTTTCATTGAATAGAAGCTTCGTTTTTAACTGGTTAGGAACGGTAAAAGATTTCTTTGTAAACAAAGATCTATAATGCAGAAAGTTCTTGATTTTGGAGAAGATAGTAGTAGTTCTCCCAATATCAAAGTCTTAAATGGAGAACTAGTATTGTAAGAATGATGATCTGTAGGGATAACTTTTGCAGACTGTCAAAGAGCGTTGATGATCAATAGTTCTCTGTTGTCAATGACATTGGATGTTTTCTTCCATTTGAGGGTCGGCTGTTAATTCGTTCTTTTAACCGATAAGAATAGCACTTTCCAAAAAAGCAATATAATACTTTATTCAAAAGAATACTCTTCCGTACTATTCGAAGCAATATTAGTTGGTTTTGTAGAGAGCATACGTACCAATTTATAAATAATATAGGGTGTTCATATAGCAATGATAGTTTTTGCAATTATTATATTTTAGCAGCTATCAAAGTTAACAATGATATCTAGCTGTCAAAATATTCATCAAGACTTGACATTTCATCGTGCATCGTTTAACACTTGCCGAACCTACGGAAATTATTAAAAAATATCGAAATTCCGGATTAGTTGTAAATACGCAACGTTAATTTCGTCGTGAGGTCGGTCGTCATCATGGCTTTAGTGTGCAGGCAATTCGTCGCACCGTGGAAAAGTTTGAACGTGAGTACACTTTTTTGGATCTTAAACCACTAATCAAACAAAGATTGGTGCGAAATGAAAAAAACATAGCCTCCGTAGCGGTGAGTGTAATGTTAATTTGAGCCAACCCGGCTTATTTTGCGGCTGGATTTGGGCCTACATTCGTATAAGATTGTGCTGGCGCAAGAATTGTAGCGCCGTTCGGCCTCATAGACATAGACAACGCGTTCAGTTCGCTAATTGCGCGCTTGAAATGTTGGCCAGGTCCTAAACCATAAAAGGTTTATTTTTGAGGCATTGCCACAACACTGACAGCACTTGGTTCACTTGATTGTTCTTGCACACTTCCGTTGGGATATGGTTGCCTGTTTTGTTTTTTCTGTTAAAATTTTCCAACGTGTTTCCCACTTTCGCGCTTCTTGTGCCTTTTTTTTTTCCATCTGTGAAGGCAGTATTGTCTTTCCTTTTTCTCCTCATAGAGTTTTCCAGATGCTCTAGTTCCCTTTTGCAGCTCAATATATGCTAGTCGGCATTTATCTTAAAACCAAGAGCTTCGCAATGATGGTCGGGCAAAACCTAGGACATCAGAGGCGGCATCTCTAATATTTGGTAGGCAGCTTTGCCATTGGATTTTGTTACAAGGTCGTCGAGCGAGATTAAGGCACCCTTGATCGATTAAAGGCGATCTTGCGATCACAACTCTTTCCCAAGTTAAATCTCTTCCTCTATATATTGTTCTTAGCGGCGATTGGGATACATTGGCCACATCAGCAAGGTTGCAGCTCGAGTCAATGTTGATCATTGATCAATATGGTAGGTGGTAGATGCATGTCGCATGACGCCAGATTAAAGTTTGCAAAGTGTGCAAATTTATTTCGAAAATGGTTCAGTTCGCAAAACTTAATGTGTTCTAAGTTCAGTAAGGCTAAAAGACTATCTTAGCCGCGATGCGTCAGAGGTTTTTGTTGTTTTTTCATAGAATGACCTCCAGGACCGTCGCTTTGACTTTCTTAGTTATTTTTTATATATTTTGCGACAATGGTTGAATGAATCCCAGTAAGTCACTTGTAATTTTTTCTTGGTTGAAAAGTTTTCTGCAGACGTTTCTAAGCGGTCCCGGTGTTGATGCCCACCAATGCGGCTTTTTCTTACCTCTAGGTTGAATAAGAGGGCAGGAAGCAGCTAGGTTGAGAGCCAGGGTGAAAACCTTGACTCTTTGCCAAGGTCGTTGGTGTTACGCGGGGGATTTAAGAGTTCACAGGAAAGTATTTTTAAAAGTGTTCCTCTGTTTTTTGGCCAATCAGTTTTCCGATATTTCCGAAGTGATAGTTGGCAGGGTAGAGCATTATTCAGACTGTTTAGGATATATATGTGGTCTGTAAAAGAATGTTCAGACGATACCATCCAGTTCATGATGTCGGAAACAAGAGTGATATCCAGCACTTCCTGTCTGTTTTCAATTAGTTATGAAAGCCAATATTATATATTACAATATTACAATACGGTTAGTACTTATAAATTAATTAAAATTGACTTACCTCTACCGTTGGTGTCGGTACTGCCCCATACCTAATGATGTGCGTTGATGTCGCACCTTATGATGAGCCCAGTTTTTAGCCTTCCAGCTTCCACTTCCACCCTTTCCATTGAATTTTGTTACCAGTGAGAGGGCCCACATGGTCGTAGGCAAGATACGAAGATGCCAGCCAGAAGGTGCCTTTGGCAATGTCCAGTCTGGCAGCGGTTATGTCGGGGTCGCTGAGGTTAGGAAGTAAGAATACATTAAGTCCACGTTTTGCTAATATACAAGTTATAGTTATACCTTTGTGTTTTGTATGGGGCAGAACGTATTAAGATGTCCCAAATCCGCGAAGTTGAAATCCCAAATACGGGAAGTTGAAGAAGGGAAGGGAGATGAGCACCCTTTAGTATCAGGACTCATCTGGAGAGCTTTTCGAGATTCATTGTTCTTACTCAGCCCCTACAATTCGATAAGTTCGGTGCTTAGAGTAGGGGTTTAAGCCTCTGCACATATACAGTTTCCAGTTGCCGCCATGAGTACTTGTCGCGAACTAGAAACACATTGAGCTATTTTTCTAACTCCACATTTGAAAAGTCTAGACAAGTAATAACCCTGACATCATTGGAAGGAACCAAAGGATTGTCACTGGCAGTTTTGTGTTTATTGCAACAAAAGCAACGATGATGGATTAAATTATGAAAAAAGTATTCGTATGTCACGTCAACTAATAAGGTGTGATTGTGAAGTTATAGTTTAAAATAATAAAACTTGATCTGGCTTGTAGGATTGGAGGGAAAATAGGAATTGATTAATACACGAATTTAAGTCATAAGTTGGGCGAATAACAAGTGGTCTACAACTTTCAGTGTAATCAAGGCAATCAATAAATTTCAAGTTGCCCATATCCACTTCTTTTTCCCCCAAAACAGCTCGATTTTAAATAATTTTTTTTTTCTTGCATTCAAACAGAATTTGTCCATTGTACGTTTTTTGTACAATCAAAAAGTGCTCACAGTATTAGCCCCACCAAATCAGCGATGAGTAAATTTTTTTTTTTTATATAGGGTTTTCCAATAGGGACTTGACAACTTTGAATTTAATTTGTGAACGCACTCTTTCACTAATCATCAAACTGTCACTGTCAATTTATTCAGTAAACTTAACATTTTCATCATGGTAAAGTACACTAACGATCTACGTTCTCTGATTGGGCTCTAAGAACATGCGCTAAGATGATGAATTTCATCGCAAAATCATCTTCAGTGACGAAGCTCATTTTTGGCTCAATGGGTTCGTCAATAAGCAAAATATGCGTTATTGGTCGGGTGAAAACCCACATGTGCTTCATGAATCACCACTTCATCCACAAAAAATAACTGTTTCGTGCAGTTTGCATGCCGGCGGCGTTATTGGGCCATTTTTTTTTCGTCGACGATAACGATCGTCAGGTTACTGTGAATGGTCAGCAGTATCGCGCCATGATCACCAGTTATTTTTGGCCCGAATTCTAAGATATGGACTTGGACGACATGTGGTTTCAGCAGTATGGTGCCACAAGCCACACAGCATACGCTACAATCGATTTATTGAAGAGTAAGTATGGTGAGCGTGTTATCTCAAGACATGGGCCAGTCGATTGGCCGCCTCGTTCGTGCCTTTTAACGCCGCTATGACTACGTTAAGTCATTGGTTTATGCCAACACGCCGACGATGTTGGAAGAGCTCAGAGCCAACATTGAACTCGAAATAACGGCCGTTTCGGCCGAAATGTGTGGCCTAGTCGTTGAAAATTGGGTCCAACGAATCGACCGCTGCAAACGTGCCCGCGGTGGCCATATGAACGAATTCGAGTTCCATCCATAGATGTTTTGACTGTACTTCAAGCCAATCATAAAGTTTTTGAAATATCTCAAATGGTTTGTCTTTTATTTAAAACAAAAGTTGTCACAGCGTGAGGAAAAAGAAAAGGGGAAAGATGAGAATCAGTGCGCAATTGTTTTTATGTTTGTGAATTTTAATAACAGTGAATTCAAATCAATTTTATAGCTGTTTAAATTCATTGTTATTATAAGCACAAACATGTGAAACATACCTCCTACGTCACTTCTAAGCAGTGTTATGTGATCTGTAAATTCATTATTTCATAAGTTTTCCAACAAAATTGCTGTTGGTGTTATGCCCTTACGACAATTCACATCAGTCCACCAACAAAAGTCTACACACATAATCCGCTATTCATTAGATTTTGTGTAAAAAGTGGAATCAATTGCTATAAAACACTTGAAATGTTGACAGTGGCATACGGTGAGTCTCCTCTAAGTTAGAAAAATATTTACAAGTGGTACAAGCTCTTCCAAGATGAACGAAAAATGCCAATGACGAACCTCGCTCTGGACGCCACAGAAAATCAACAAAAGATGATAATGTCGAAGCTGTGAAAAAAAAAATTGTTTTTGGAAAATCGTCAAATTACCATAAGAGAAGTTGCGAGGATTTTGAAATATCGGTCGGCTCGTGTTATGGAATTTTTTGATATGTTTTGGGTATGAGACGTCTGTCAGCGAAGTTTGTTCCGAAACTTCTTAATTTTGATCTGAAGAATCGTCGCATGAGCATAGCTCAGGAGCTCTTGAATGACGTCAATGATGATCTTGACTTGCTCAAAAAGGTCACAACTGGTGACGAATCATGGGTATATGATTATTACGTCATAACTGAAGCCCCATAGTCCCAATGGAAGCACCCAGATGAGCCAAAACCGACACGCCAAGGTCGATCAAATGTCAAAGTTTTGACCACGAATCGAGATTATACGGTCAATAAGGAGTATTACCTTGAAGTTATGCGCCGTTTACGAGAAGCAATACGAAAAATACGTTCGGAATTGAGGAAAACAAATCATGGCTTTTGCATCACAATAATGCACCTGCTCATTCATAGTTGCTTCTGAAAGATTTTTTGGACAAAAACAATACGACAACCTTACTTCAGCCACCATATTTAACGAATTTGGCCCCTTGCGACTCTTTCCTGTTCGCAAAACTTAAGAGACCTATGAAAGAACGGAGATTTGAACGATTGAGGAAATGATAACGACCGCTTGAAGAGCTAAAGGCTGTACCAAATGGGGCTTTTGAGAAGTGGTTCGAGAAATGGAAAAAGCGTTGGCACAAGCAAGCGTTGGATTACTTTAAAGGGGACAACATTAATATTGATGAATAAATAAACATTTTTTTTTTTTATAAAAATATATAGTCACATTACTTTTTGAACACATTTCATATACGCAGAGTTTCGCGTTTTTAATGGTTAAAATGCTTGTCAAGAGTCTTGGAAAATTTATCTCAGCCAAAAAATAGAATTTAATCGTGAACATTTTCGTGCGATGATTTTTTATGATTTTCAAGGTGAACTAACTCAACGCCAGTGTGCAGATCGACTCGGTTCGACTTTTGGGGTTGAAACACCATCCAGGCCACCGTGTTTCGCTGGTTTTCCGAATTCAATCGTAGTCGTCGTTAGCTCCAGGATGAATTTTCTGAAGATCGTCATCGAACTGATGATGCAAGATATGGTAAAATTGAGGCATGTTTGGACAATATTTCCACTCGCATACATTTAATATTGCATGAAAATTTGATCGTCAAAAAGATTTCTTCGCGTTGGATACCACGTATTTTTTGACAATCGGTCAAAAAAAAAAGGCTCGTGTCAATTGGTCCAAAGAAATAAGATCGTGACGGGCGACGAATCATAAATCCCTTTTCCCTTTTTTTCCAAAACTTAGTTAGCAAAGTACGTATGTAGTTCATTGCCATCGGGATTGCGCATACCATATCTCTGCTTGGAAGAGAGGCACATTCACATTCGTGAAATCCAGACTATGTGGCAGTCTTTTTCTTTACAGTACAGCTACATCATCTGAATATGCTTGAGCGCACATTTTAAAACTATTGAGGACGTAAAGCAGTACGTCGACCAACATGCACCGCATTCAGCAGGTTCAGGGATTTATTCGCTAGTGACGCTTTCCACCAGATATTGAAGCGCAGTCTTGTGGGATCATCCGTATTGATAAATATGTTGTATTGTGGACGGAGAATGCATTCGTAAAACATCCTCTCCATGTTCTTCAATATCAAAAATTTTAGACCGATTGGTCTAATGCTAATGCTTTCGGCTAGCGTGTAATTATCTTTATCGATTTACGGTATAAAGTCTACTCTCACCGGTCGTCATTAGTTTAGTATATGTGCCAGTGCCAGACTAGCAGTTGGGACTGTTTTCAGAGCTTACATCTTTTTGTAACATAACTAGATATATGCCAACCGAAGCAGGCGACCTAAAGCTATCAAATGGAACAAGAGCGCATTTGAAAGCATGCTCCGTCACCATAACCGATGATAGATACCAGTTCCTCGATTTGTATTATATAATTCAGTTTACTTGCAGCTTCAGCGATAGGAGCTGGTTGCGAGTTGGTTCTAATGAGGTTATCTGACCTAAGGTTTACGCGAGAGAGCGAATTGGTAGCTTTAAAAGTACATCAATTTTAATTGCGAGTTAAGATTCTAATTGGCCTGCTAGTAAAAAAAATATCACCATGATACAATCTTACAAGTTTAACTCGTTTGGTTTAGCTTCCTTATTAATTAGTGTTTTTTCCTTTTTGCTTTTTAGTCACTGGAAAATTACCGATTTTTTTAAAATACGAAATTTAATTATTTCTTACCTTGCCCTAGCAATCTAGAAATCGTATTTCTAAAGTTGATCCTGAACCAATAGAAATTATTTTGCCCTATTTTGAATTGTTCTAATTATAACATTTAACTAATACCTACAATGTTTGTAACAGATTGGGAAAATAAGTCCATCAGATATTGCCACAGGCTACCTAAAGTTCTACGAACCTACTTTAATGATAACGTGGGTTACTTTATCTCCAGACGGAACAACACTTGGGGTTGGTGGCGAAGATGGTGTCGTTCGGTTTTATCAGGTAAACTTATTTCATAGATTTATCATTACTTTTAAATTCCTTCAATATTTGGTTACAGGTATATTTTCATGAAAAAGAACGAAGGTGTCTGCATCAGTGGAAACCGCATGGCGGTAGACCAGTGTCTTCCTTTTTTTTCTTAGATAATTTAACGAAATCCTCTGCAGAGTAAGTTAATTCTATTTTATGTCAAATTGTTCATGTACTTTGATTTTTTTTTTTTTACTTATTTTAGTTCGTATTGGAAATATGCTCTAACAGGAGCTGAAGACAATACAGAATTTAAAATTTGGGATTGTGGCACATGGCAATGCCTGCAAACAATCACTCTAAAGACTAGTGAAGATAAAAAATTGAAATTTATAGCTGAAATTGATAGAACCTCATCGTACTTAGTTATATCGAATTTAGAAACTCGTGTTATGTATGTCCTGCAGATAATAACAGCCCCAGATAGTGCACCATCATTAGATCAACCGATTAATATGAATTCTTCGGGAACTGTTGCACATAATTCCACTAACTCAGTAAATTCCACAGACAATGATCATCAAGTTAAGAAAAAGACTGTTGGTGTGTATGTGAAGAGCGTTTCTGAATTTCCACTGTCGTCTCCAATTTTAAGTTTTTCAATTTTTGATGCGGCTGTACGTCGTTATAAGTGTGCAAATGACAATTATTTATTAGAAGAAATGGATGAATATGACGAGGAGACGAATTCTATTTATTGTGTTGTCCTGCGAATGTTTATTGTACAACCGAAGAGCGTTCAAGAATGTCACATACTCTATCAGCCAACGGTTGACGAGAACACTGAAGTGAAGGGCATTTCTAATGACAGTAGTATAAAAGAATTTATAGAAAATGTGAGCGAAAAATCAAATGATAAAGATATTGAAGATGTTGCTGTAAAAGCAATTTCAACAAATGAAAAAGGCCCATTAGAAGCCCTTTTCGATCGGGTATCTAATGCTCAGGCAAATGTTGACAAGACTGATTCTCCAAACCCGTCACCACAAATATCCACTACTAGTAGTCATAAAAGCTTTACACAGGTTAATTTGATGACACCAGATGCATTTATTTCATCAACTGGTAAGTAGAAATTATTGAAAATAAATCAAATCGAAAGGTTCGGTGAATGTTTCGAAATTGTTTTTCCCTTTTTTGACTTTCTGGTGTACGTTGCAGCTAATCCATTTAAACTTTCTTTATGAAGCAAATTTACCCCCTCAACTTCGCTTTGGTTTGAAGTTATTCCTTGAAGATGCCTTTAAGCGCAAAAATTAAAGACTTCTTATCATTAATAGGTAGACTAGAATTTTTTTCAACTGGAAAGTCACTAGCGATTTTTCAAGGACCAAAACAGGTCGAAGATGATTTATGTTTAAATAATTTTCATATAAAATGGCATATCATTGGGTATGCCCGTACTTTTGACTGAAGTATGGTTTAAAAGTATATATATATAAATATATCCTAAATCCTTGAACGGTTTATTCGTTTACTTCGATGTTGCTCCTCTAAAAGGCAAACCTTGGACATTAACAGCAAACCTCTCAGATAAGTTTGATACTTAGTTAACTACTTCCAGCTGTAAACTCGTTGTCTCTTCCTTTTCGTACGTGTAACCTAAGGCGGTTTCTTTTTATGCTGCTCTGTTCCTCTAGGTTGGAATCGAAAACTATTCCGGTTTGAACGTTTGTGACTTTCTAGCCATCTTTTAGGTACGAGGAGAAATTCTTAGACTAAGTCACTATACAGCTTGTATAGTTTGCCATAAAATCACCCTCTCCAGAATCTGTCAGTGTAAACGAGGCCAAATATCAAATAGAGGATCGGAGATTGAGTAATTTGAAGTCTTCATAGTTGTTTAGTATAGGGGTTATTTAAACAAATACCGCAAAACAATAACGATAAACCTACCTTAGAGTGCGATTCGTCGGTTGAGTGATTCATTTTATTCGCGGCATCTACTTGCTTTTGTCTTCGTTCACATCAAAGTTTCTGCTTCTAACATATACCAGCCTAAACTCGATCAATAATATCAATATCGTCGGCACAGAATGTGGACACACCTAGATAAACGAAGATGTAAATGAAAAACCAGGCAAACCTTTTATGGTAAATCTGTACTAATGTTCATCTTAAGTTAGACTACGAACGTTGCAAAAAAGAGGCGAAAAGAGCAGTACCTATAGCAAGTACGAAAGCAGTAGAGTCAATGTACTATATTCGGAGCGAGACAAATTTTCAACATTGTGGCACCACGTTGAAAAATCTCAGAGAATATTCAAATTAACAACAAAATTTGCAATACATGGGATGAGTATTTTACGAATTACTTATGAAAAACTCCTGTGGAGTACGATTCCCTCGAATGTCGCCCACGACGAGGAAACCGAAAATTAAAGAAAGCTGAAGATAGCGAAGCAGAAAATAAAATGATCCGAGGACGTGAAGTCGGTCACATGCTCTGCGAAGTATGGGCAACTATGTAAAATCTTAAATTTATTGTAAATAATAATAAATAAAATAATTAGAGGCGATCGGATGCTAAACCAATGGAGATAGTGTTCTCTTATTCCAACGTATAAAGGCAAAAACGACACGACAAATAGCAACATCTACCAAACGGTGAAACCAATGTCGTATATTATGAAAATATTCGAGAGAATATAAGAAAGCTGACAACGCAATATGGCTAAAATCAATGGTAGATAATTTTGCTTTGTGGGATGCGATCCAAGTTAACGGATAGTGATGCAAAAACATTGGGAAGCTTTCGATCGAGTTTTCAAAAATCTTATTTACATCTCAAATGCTATCCGGGACGTACATATGTATATAAGAATGATACGGGATATGTACCAAAAATTGCAGTACACCAAGGCAATGTACAAAGTCCGTTGCCTTTTAATGTCATGCAGAATTTTTTATCGCAACAGCATGAAACGACCTAATTTCTGTTTGTTGATGATGGCAACTATGTGTCAGCCCTTTAGGCAAAACTGAATAATTAAAATAGAATAGGCTCTCTTTTTTTAACGTTTGCCTTATTTATCATACATACATTAATTTGACCACAACGATAAAATAAGTTGAAGTATTCACCAAAAAAAATGGTTTCCCACTTCTTTAAATAGCTTTAATGGAGTAAACTTACGTAGAATGCATCCTTGTTGGGCTTAGATACCATAGTACATCTCACATTTGTTTAATTACAGTTTTTGGATTTCGTTGTCTAAATTAATTAGATTCGCCATCATTCAGTGTTCCCTCAGCACCGAGTGTTTTCATCCTACCAGATACAGATTTCTACACTGACTTGGTAGGATCAATTAATCGTATGGTAAAATTCTTGTCATTTAAACATCATTCTCAACTGTTTAATGGAGATAAGATGGAACGAACGAAAATTCGGTCAACAATCAAGATGGTTTACAGCAGTCTTGTTGTTGCATAAATATTAAGAGAATGAGAGACAATAAAAATCTCCCTCTGGCTCTCAAAGCCTACCCCTGTAAAGCTAGTAAGTGTGGGTGCGTACAAATTTATCAATCGAGTCTTATGATGACTGAGAATGTCTGATGACGGGATACGTCTCATTTTTTAGCAAGCGAAATATAGGAAATATTTCGCAAGAATTACCGACGTGCATCTTTGTTAAGTGTTCCATATATAATCGAATCTAATAGTGTGTGGAAATATAAAACCATTTGCAACACACTCATGGGCTGTTTCAAATCGACCAAGGACTAAGTCGTTTCTCTTAGACAAGACCAATTGCTTTGAAGACCACCTTTATAGGCTCTATAATAGTATGGCTGCTTATCGTCAGATAATATGCGGATTGTTGTGCGTATTATAGATACTTGCACGTTTGCCTTGTTCAATACTTTTAATACCTGAAAGTAGGAAAGTGACTGTGTTTTAGGCAACCTACATTGGGTTGGGAGCTCACTAAGTAATGTAAGTCGTTTTTTGTTACTTTTTAATTACCTTCCTTATGGACCGAATATGTACGGAATATAAATCTACTTTCTCGCTTTAATTGAAACTGTTGGTGCCTTTTTTTGTTGGTAAATTCTTTGCTTCCTTTGAATATTAGAAGACTGAAAATAATCACGGCGCAGTATGGGGTAACGGTTTACTGCTCCAGTTTGAGATTGGGACTCCCATTTGGAAAAACTATAATACTAGGTGGAGTGAAAAGTAACCTTTTTCACCGCCAGAATGCGCTGCTACTGCAAAAAGGTTATAGTGCCTTGAAGTCCGTTCATATTTAGGCAGACATGCCAAATTTCAGTGCGATACTGTTTTTAGTTTTGTTTTGGTAGCTGATTGTTGTTGACGTGTTTGGCATCATATTGAGTATGGACAAAAACGATTTTCGTTTTATAATAAAACATTATTTTTTGAGAGCAAAACGGCTAATTAAACAAAAATCCAACAAAAGTTGGATAAATATGATGGGGCTAATGCTTCGTCAGATTACACCGCCAAATATTGGTTTCGAGAGTTTCATGGTTGCCGCAACTCCACTACCGATCAAGTCCGCAGCGGCAGGCCCTCCGATGCGATTACAGAGGACAATGTAAAAAAATACATGAAATGGTGTTGGCTGGCCGGAAAGTGAAGGTGCGCGAGCTAGCAGATACCACAAAGATTAGTACTAAGCGCACACGCCATATTTTGGGCAATATTCTGCATATGAAAAAGTTGTCCTGCCGCTGGGTGCCGCGCATATTCACTCCTGACGAGAGCAGGAAAGCGAGAGCACTAATTGTGCTATCGCGTACCTTTTAGTCAACCTCTAGTAGCCACGTCGTAGTGTGTCGACCAGCAGTGGGCTCGTAAATGTTTCTATGTTTTTGGAAAAAGAATACATCACTCGCGTTTGTGAAAAAGAAGTAAATAAATAAAAAAAACCTAGTGCAGTGAAGAAAAAAAAATATTACAAAGTGCATTTGGCCAGTGCGTCCATAAAAAAGGCGAATCTTCTCTCTCCTCAGCAACAAGTCCAAATGGTGATTTGATGGCATTTCTCACCGACAAATGGAACCAAAGCTTACATAAATCTGGCAGAAGCAAGATAGTTGCACTTGATATTTCTAAGTCATTTGACAGAGTTTGGTATCAAGTTCTTTTGTCGAAAATGCGTGCATTTGAGATCGACGCTCTTCTTCAATGGATTAGAAAGTTCCTCTCGGAACGTTCAATTCAAGTTGTCTTGGATGGTTTTAAGTCTGATATTTACAAAATAATACTGGTGTACCCCAGGGATCCGTTCTGTCCCCAACACTATTTTTAATTGTTATCAATGACCTCTTGTCTGCCACTTCTAATCCAATATATTCTTTTGCTGACCACAGTACGTCCCTCTCTCGAGAACGACAGCGTATCTTTAGCTCATTAAATTCCAATATTAATAGCATAAGTAATTGGGAAACTATCAGTAGATTGAAATTTAATGCTTCCAAAACACAATGTTGTCTGCTATCGTTAAAGCAGAAGTACAATGCCCATATCTAGTCAGGTGCTCCTATAACACCTTTGCACCAGCTAGATAGGATTCATAGGTGGTACTTATGTCAGTCAGTCAATAACTTTTGAACACCGACGTAATGTCCCCTGTCTCACTTCGTTCTATCGCTATTTCCACTACCAGTGCTCCATAGAAATCGCCAGTAGCATTATACCCCATCAAACCTTCAACCGTAACACTCGTCTCAGTATGAATGCTGATCAGTATACCCTTAAGCTCACTTTCGGACGTACTCTGAAATATCGTTATTCGTTCCCAAGCCGAAAAACTCGCTTATGGCATGCCCTGCCGAACTCCCTATTTGCTAGTCATTGTAACATACAGATATTGAAAACAAACGTACATCGGTACCTTTCTTTCTTTCTTTCCTAATTTTCCTTCGCCCGTGCTGTGTGCAAACATTTTTAGGGTACTAACCCCTTGAGTGCGCACTATACAAAAAAGAAAACATACGCTTCCTTGCCATGACGAAGATAACCTCTTGAGGTGGAGATAGCAATATGTACATCAAACATTTAACGGTTCAAATTTTATGGTGTTTCTTCTTGAGACTTCCAGCGAATATGTTGTAATGGTTTATCGTGTACAGAATACGTTTCTAACCTTGAAAATTGGTTGTGTTAACTTTAAAATTAAAGAAGTTTATAGCTTCTGTACGAAAAATGTTTTACACTTTTTGCCATATCTTTATCAGTTTCAAGATGTTAACGGCTCAAAGTGAGCTGTTGTTACATATACTTCATGCACTCTCTTCATAATTTTCTAAAAAATAAAGTTAGCTTGCTAAACTAAAACCATTTTTCGTTTTCTAAATGCTCTGCAATTACAGGAAAGAAAAGTCCTGAAGTAAGTTCAGTGGTTCTTAATACAATTCTTATGTTAGCATCTGTAACAGGTACAAATTCAGCGGCAAACAAGCCTGATAATATGAACCTTTTGAATTTAGTAAATAATAAAATAATAGAAGATCAGGAGCAACAAAAAATGAAGCAATCTATGGAGACACAAAAGAAGTTTATGGGTAAGTGAAGCTGTAAACTGGTTTGGTTTTCTTTTCGTTTAGTTATTTTCTAAATGCATGGAAACGGGGTTATTTTATTGTTTTTTTTTTCTCCTGTTTTTGATCATTGTGTTTATTAATTTCTCAAGCCTTTTTACTACTGATATGCAAAATACACTGCTAATCCCATCTTTTGCCTCTCATACCATAGTATTTATGTACAATAATTAGGAGATTGAACAGATCCTGGAAACCAATTGATTTTTGTTTGGCTTTTTTAAACTTTTCCTTTCCTTAATCGCAATCAGTATCATCCATATTTTATTTATTTGCTCGAATGAAAAGGCTCTCATTTCTAAAATCTACTCATACCATACGATCCTGGGATTATTACCTTTTTATTTCGATTCATTTTGTGTCCCCTTTGTTCTTTACAGCAATTGAGAACACTAACAATCGCAATAATGTCGAAAATCTAACGAGCGGAAATTCCAGTCCCAGTCGTGAAGTACAGGAAATAATGTCTCTTCAAGACTTTCACTGTGATAAAAGTCCCTACAGCAGTGATGAAATTGACCAAGGTAAATTAGAGAATGGTCGTTCATCCAAAGTTCTCAACAAATTGCCAGAAAAACAAACAGGTAAACATTCCGAATATACTTAATAGAAATTCGTTAGTGTCAATGTATCTATTTAATTAAATTAGAAGCTGAGAAGAAACCCTCATCGTCAATCTCTACTAATTGGCCTAAGGTACCGGATGTACGTACAGTGACTAAGCACTCAACAGAACTTCAAAATTCCGAAAACCTCATTACACAACCGAACAACGATTTTAGTGAAATGAACACGAAAATGGATCAAATTTTAGGTAATCCTACTCAGTTTATGGTTCAGCATAAAACATCTATCATCAAATTACGCCTCTGTCGTTTGTCTTTTCAGATTTAGTTCAGAAACAGTCACTTCAAATTAGCGCTTTGCAAAATGAAATAAATGAGCTAAAGGCTGGTACCTATAAAGACATGGAAAGTTTCTCATTTAAAGTGGAAATGCAGCTATCGAAGCTGATGGAACAATATTTGAAGCGCTATGAGAATGAACATAAAAAAAAACTCAGTACGTTTTTAGCTGGAAAGTAAGTTTAATTTTCCTTGTTTTATGAATATGAAAAGAACAACTTTAATATATATTTACAATGAATTTGCTTCAGGGAAGCACAAAATCGAGAACTTGTGCAGTTGCTTCATCAATTTACGCACACGCACTTGAGCGAGGTTATTTCAAAGATCGTTACCATGGAAATTCAAAGACAGATGATGCCATTACTTGCTACTAAAATCGATGGTCTACAGACATACATCCAAAAGGATGTGACCAAAAAATTGGCAGCTTTCGATATGATGCTGAAGGAAAATATAGCCCATGTATGCAAGAGTAAAGTGAGTCATTGTTATTCAATTAAATTCGATTAAGATTGTAAATTTATTAAATTCCTTTTTCAGAATATAATAGATGCATTTGGGAAATCAGTGTTGGTAGGGGTTCAGGGTAGTCTACAAGCGGCCTTTATTGAATCCATGTCGAGTACACTAATACCAGCCTATGAAAAATCATCACAGAATATGTTCAAGCAGTTACACGAGGCATTTTCAGTGGGTATCAAAGAGTGTAAGTTCTCTTAAAATTTGTCAACAAACTGTAACTAGTTCAATATACATATTTTATCATTTTTGTTTTTAATTGGCAGTTATGGAACAATTCGATAATTATCTGTCACATTTACAACCAATGCAGGACTCTACGGAAGAGATTCTTAACAAATTTTCAGGCTTTAGACAACATTTAGATTCAATTTTAATAAAACACAGAAATACTGTACAGGAATCTATGGTAGATACAAAGAAGGACATAAAACACATGGAGATGCAGCTATCTAGACAAATAGCTGAAGTCGTTAGAAACGAAGTGAGTATGAAGAACTAATCTGATTTGCAATATACGTACGTTTATATTATGATAAATCCGTTTTATGTCTTTAACGTTGCAACATCTGCACCGGACTGTGTTGCTTTTATATTTTATTTTCAATTACTTAGACTGTGACCTAAGAAGACGCTGACCAGAAACGTCAGACATTGTCTTCTATCCGCAATTTTTCCTCTGTCTTCCCATTAAGGTCCCGAAAAGAGACATGGAAAAATTTAGAAAATTGAATTACTTGATTGTGATTTTGTATAAAAATACGTATATAGTATAAATATATATGGAGTTTCTCTAAAGGTATGTCCAAACCGAACGAAAGAAGGAAAAAGCATTTCTGAAATGTTTTTTTTTTTTTTTCTGTGAATGTTTCCCTTTCATTTGTTTCTCAAGGTTTATGACAGGGTGTGATATAATCTTATCATTTGAATATTTAATTCTTTTAAATTAACTGAAAACGATTTAACTCATTGACTTAACTTTGATACGTCAACTAAACGAAATCAATGAGTGAACATGAACATTCGTTGGATTCTTTCAAGTCATTTTTGATCAAATGAACTGAAATATGCAAATTAAATACCACTTGAAGTTGTTTTAAGGTGCAGATATATTCCAAAAATACAAAAAGCTCTGACATGCCTTATGGCTCAGCATAAGTAAGCTAATAAAGAACTATGATATAACCAGTTTAACCACAAAATTATTGTGGATACCTGGATAGTACAGGTTTTTTGAGAAACTCAGTAAGGACTCCGAGAAAGACTACCCCTACTACAGACACTCTTGAATAAAACTGAAAAATATTGAAGTTATTAGAGTTCCTGCACACTATCTAGAGAAGGAAAATGCAATATAAGACATTGCAAAAGCCATTCCTGATGCGTTCGAAATGAGTTGCCCCCTAAGTAAAACTAGGGATGGAAAAGACTATTATTATTATTATTATTATTATTATCAAGGGAACGATACAAATTAATTTGTAGGGTCCAGGCTTTAACGCCGGGGTACTATGCCCATGTGGCGCGTTTTGTCAACAGCACGCGGAGTACTGAGTTCCTATGTGGTCCCCTACCTACGTACTTACCGCGCCCAACACTGCTTGATTTCGGTGATAGTAGTGGAGCAAATCAATACCGAAAAGCATAGCTCAGACTGTCAAAAATATAGGGTAGCACTTATAATTAACAACCAAAAACTAAAATACTCGTAAATAGTTTCAGGAAATTCTTGGAGGCAGTTATGAACATTCGATCAATAGCTATGTTGTACAAAGCCCTTGCTAAATAATTAGACCCCTAGAGTTATTGCTGAATCAACACTAATGGTCGATGTATGTATAGTTCCTATCATATTTTCTTATTCAAGAACCGTTTAAATTAATAAGAAAATCGAAGTATCATTAGTCACACTCGCAAAATATATTTACTTAATATCTCGATGTTGCGAACTTGTAAAAGCATAAAGCTTCCTGAATTTTCTCTACTCTTAACAAATATCTTTGCTACAATATATTTTTTTCTATTTATTGCTATTTCATTATTCTATATTCTAGATTCCATTATGAAGAAGCATAACGCTATTATTTTTACCTCTTTTGCAAAAACATTTTCATATAATTTTAAGCAATTTTTAAACATATGTATATTTGATCCATTTTTTGGTCGTTTTTTGAACTATATAAACTTTAAACCTTCATCCCTTTATCGACTCTATTGTCACTATATTTTCAGAAAATTAGAAAATTAGATACTGTTAATAAATTACCCTTTACTAAGAATTACGCTGTTTATTTAACTCTAGGCGATGTAAATGCAAATCTTTTAGATAATAGCGCTATCCAAAATTTGTTGAAATATAATACAAATCAATCACCCTCAAATGGCCATTTAGATGACATTGAATTTATATAACGACCTACGAGTAGAGGTAAAATATCTGGAAAATTGCTAATTGCACCAACAACTAAAATTGGTAAGCCTCTTGAAAGGACTGACAGTTATAGTGGTCAATTAGTTAACTCAGTAACATTGGTGAATGTCTTAAAGTATACAAATTTTAAAACTTATTTCCGGAAACGATTTATATCCTTAGGTACAATTTGGGCTTAGCTCTTCCACAGTATATCCCATCAAAGGTTTAGAATTTGCAACCACATCAAAGTATATTGCTTAGTCAAGTCATTAAGGATTCGAAAGATCAAAAAACATTCGGAGGCGACCGAATCTCTTGCATTTTATAAAAATTACACGAACGAATTCATTTCATCACTTACTGTGGAACTCAAAAACATAAAAAATAAAAAATAAAAAAATAAGTGACTGTAGTAACTCAAGGAACTGCTGAGGTATGTCTTATTTAAATATGCCAGCAAAGTTGATCGGTACCTTATTGTTTAAAAGGCTCATTCAGTGGGCGTGTAATAGGGAAATTCTTCTTGAATTTCAAGCTGGTTTTAGAAAACACAGCCTTTTACCGTAGATCGAATATTTTCGCTTATTTAATATCGTTGTTACAAATGACAACACAAGAAGTTGTATGGCTTCGATTCATTACCATGTGAGGCATTATTTTGCAAACTGTATAAAATGGGAATGTTTAGTAAAGTCATTAATATTTTGCGAGTAAAGTCTGATAACGACACAGAAAACGTCTAGGATGGGGAATACATTTTAGGTTCAAAACATCAATGGGCGTGGAGCAAGGTTGCCTGTTGTGTGATTTCTTATTTATCTTCTACATAAATGACATACCCGATTTCGTTAAGCGTGGACTGCATGTAGTCAACATCGTTTTCCTTTCGGATTCATTTCATTTCACAATAAGAGCAATACAAGATTTGCAGCAATTAGTAATTGATTTTGACGTGAATTATGAATATTAACATCGTTATAACTGTGATTTGGTTTGGGTTTGGTATGGAAGTTGCTGTTTTTTTAGCATGTTACTTGAATATAGATAGGATTTCTGAAGGTCTTTTACGTTCTGTAATTGATGAGCTCGTACCAAAGTTTTTGCTTATTCAATTCGAATTGGACATGATTCAAATGCTTTTGACCACTAGCTCTGTTATACAAAAGCCATTAATTAATAACAGCCATATTAGAAGGCACCAAAGTTTATGGCTCAGCAACGACAAACTGCATGTTTACACCTTGGTTGTCTTTCAAAATTTCGTTTAAGATATCCACACCATGAAAATCAGTCACATAATGTACGGTTATTGCTCTTCTTTTTACATTTTAATATCATTTAAAAGCTTTCATTTTAGAATTCTGATTTCTTTCACTGTTTCTAATGAAATAATGTGTACATAATACTCAAGTTGAATGGTAGTAAAGTAAATATCAAAATATTTATAGTTTGATCTACTACAAGAGGCATTTTGATATAATCGTACGACTATATATATATTTATAAAACAAAAGATTTGTAGTTTATGTGCACTATTTTAAATAGTGTCTGTCTGGATGCACAGATGCACGAAATTGCTCATCAAGAAAGGGTCGTTTCTTCATTGGAATCGACAAAAATACCTTTCTAAGTCCTTCTACAACTAAACGACTTTGTTACAATGTTGAAGTTTTCATTAAAATGTAATATAGATCGAATTTTTTCAAGATACCATATTTTTAAGTCAATGTATTTTCTACTAAATAAAATCAATGTTTCTGCCTCAGTACAACCCAACAAAAGGCAGAGAATGAGAAATAGATAGAGAAAAAAAGGCAGAGAAAGAATCTTCAATATTATCATCATCATCAAAAAAATATTAAAAAAATGCATTCATATTCATGTTTCAAGTTCAGATAAGGCCCCGACCTATAGAATCCGTCGACGTCGTTCCGCTTACGTTCGCGTATTGCCGGAAAGCAACGTTAAATAAAATTCGTCGCATACCTATGTTGACAGAAGATAGCCGATGGTATTTTGTTATTGCTGAGAGTGTTTCCCTCTTCAAGCGATGACAGTTTCTCTATATTCTCTAAATGCTTCCACCAATGAATGTGCTTGCTCTCAATTTGTTAACTTTAATATGTGAATGTAGGAACGTCAATGCAGGAATGACAACTGATTAACCGACTGAAAAAGTAGAAAGTAAACCTTCTTTATCCGTGGATATTCATAGGATTATACCCGGAAAATCAAGGATAAATAATGATAACGCAACTTTTTAAGGTGTTGACAATTTATTTTTCAATATAATCCCTACTGCAACTTTTTTAACCCCTTCGTATAGTACGAGTTTGTTTGCCTGCAAAATACTCCTCTACGGCGTCGATGATTTCCTCGTTCGACCCGTACTTTTTTCCGGCGAGCGATATTTTAAGGTTTGGGAACAGAAAGAAGTTGCAAAGAGCCAAATCCGGAAAATATGGAAGATGGGGGAGCAATTTGTAGTGCAATTCGACTAATTTGGCTGTGGCGACTGTGGAGGTGTGAGCCGGTGCTTTATCGTGGTGAAAGATTACTTTTTTCTTCGCCAAATGTAGAAGAAAAAAGACTTCAAATCGGCGTTGAATTGGTCACCAAATTTTGACAGGCAGGTCTAAAACAAATTATACGAAATGATGGTACACTCATATCTTCCAATCCAGGTACTCACCAAAGAGCCCTCGTATATCCGTTGGTTATGAGCCACCTTCCATAAGAATACGTGCATTCTATCTAGCTGTCAACGAGCAACGTATCGAGTGTTTTTACGAGTCGGGTCAGTTAGTTGCAGCTGTTCCGCAAGTATACTGATAATGAGTATTTTTATCTGATTGCCAATCTTCCACATTTTTTACTTTTCTTTATGATATTAATTTATGATAGAAATTTTGTTTTTGTAATTAGGTAATTATAACGAACATAACAGTCTAGTTAAAACTATTCACTTTGACTGTGACAAGACTGTTGCAATAATATTGAGAAAACTTCGCGACAGTTTTAGGTTGACTATGGCCTACCATTTCTACTTCCTTTTTTTGTGTTGTAATTTTGTGCATAGAACTTACGATTTTTTGCTGACTGCTTACGGTGGGAGAATGAGAGACTTTCTGTACACACAGATTTCAGTAAAGCGTTTGGCGAACTTTCACATTAAATTATTATTCTCAAACGTTAAGCGCTTTTCTTTTCACTTTTATTTTTTACATAAAAAGATGTAAAATCTCGAAAGTGTGTATTTAGTCTTCAAAAAAATTAGGCAGATTGATCTACAAGGACGATGCTAGTTATTCTGAACAAATATGAGCATCGTTTACTCCCGATCACACCAGCTGGTTTAAAAATTATTTCTACTGATGTCGACAAATGCCATATCATAAGCACATTTGATAGAAAAATTTTAATTAAAAGCAAATAAGCATTTTACTTCATTTTTTCTTTGCAGGTCCGAAAAGGTTTCGAATCTCAAACAGTAGCACTGCGATCACAAACAACCACACCCGCTCCATCAATATATGATATAAAGGATCAAATCAAACTACTTCTCTCAACGGGTCAAATTAATAAAGCCTTCCATCAAGCGCTGTTAGCGAATGATTTAACCTTGGTCGAGTTTACACTCAATAGGGCCGATCACAATGCAGTATTTCATCCTTGTTGCCTTGAGCAAAAGGTTTTGCTCTCTCTCATCCAGCAAATTTCAGCGGACATGAGTAATCATAATGAAGTAAAACAAAAGTAAGTTCATACGAAATGTTATCTTCAAACTCTTTTAATTGCAAGTCAATCTCTTTGCAGTTATCTAGCCGATGCAATTTTAAGTATAAATCCAAATGACCCTATCACACGGGAACATGCGCCGAAAGTGATGCAAGAACTCTACCGCAATTGTCAAGCATTCCTGCGTACTCAAACAAAAAATCCACAGTGCAGCAATGTTCGAATGCTGATGAAGGCTATCCAAGGATTAAGCACAGAAAAAGTATACTGATAGCTGGATTTTTAAACAAAATGGAAAAAGCAATGAGAAGTTTTTTTTTATATATTTTTAATTTTTGTTGTTAAAATCGACAAAAAAAAAAAACATTTTCCATAGATATCGTGAATCACGTCTTAAGTTATACGAGTATTCTTCTATTTAAATTCGCTCTTTCTTCTCCTTTTAACAAAACTATCTTTCCACTCCATTAAATATATGTTACATGAAGTCGAAGTTTTCTTTTTTATTTTTATTATTTTTGACTATTCCTTAAACAAGAAATGGAAATCGAATCCCTATGCTATGTCGTGCAAAATCAAAAAATTAATAAATAATTAAAAAGAAAAAAAAATTGTTGCAAATGAAACATTTTATATTTAAGCTAACTCAAGCGACAGAGAAATAAAAAGTTTAACTTTGTAAAATGTAAGAAAGAAAAAATATAAAAAACAAAAAATGCTGTTGACTTTATTTCCTTTTTGCATTGCTAAAGGTATAAAAGTAGGTATGGGCTCCAGACCGTAACAACCGACCAACACTAGAAATCCTTGGTTTGGTGAAGAATGCCGGCAAAGACTTGCAGCTAAACAAGAAGGCTACAATTCGATGCTGCAACGAAGGACGAGAGTCCTCCGAGCACCAGAGGCGGGAAGCACATCAACTTCTCCACAGGAAAAAAGAAGATAGATAGATAGAAACGCAAGATCGAAGATATTGAGTGGTGATACTCCAAAAATAACGTACGGACGTTTTACCAACAGGTAAAAAGAACGTGTCAAGACAAGAATATCAGTACAAAAGTATGTAGTATAAGGAACAATTTTTTCTGCAGACTTTTTAACGGTGGAGAAGCCCAATGCAACATTCAGCTTAGACGATAAATTCCAAAGTTTCAGTCTACCTGACCAAAACAAAGTAAGAATAGCAATATCTAAGCTGAAATCCAACAAAAGCTACCAGACCTGGCGGCTTATCGGCTGAGGTATTCAAAGCTGCTAAAAATGATTTTGTGGAGAGCATGCATCTACAAGTTTCTCAGGTTGGGTCAGAAGAGTATGCGCGATCCACAAAAACGGAGGCCACTCAACTGCGCCAACTATAGAGGTATAAGTCTCCGCATCATCGGATACAAGATTTTATCTGTGTGAACGTCTAAAACAACCTGATTGGTCCCAATCAGTGCGGTTTAAGACCAGGAAATCCCACAATCGACCAAATCTTCGCAGTGGCAGATCTTGAAAAAAACTCAAGAAGTCCAAATCGATACCCACCATCATTTTATCGATTTTAAGACTCCATATGAGAGCATTTATAGGGACGAGCTATAAACAGCCATGTCTAATTATAGCATCCCTTCCAAACACGTCCGTCGGAGCAAAATAACGATTAGGAATGCTCGCTGCTCCGTCAATTTCGGTAACCGGGACCTTTAATGTTGAAAAAGATTTTAGCCTTTTAGTTTAGCAATTATTCGGAATTCACAAGTGAACACTGAAGGCACAACCTCTCAAAGGATGTGCAACTAATAGCGTACGTCGATGATATCACATAATTGAGAGAATTTAACAGGCTGTCATCGGTATGTATTGAAATGGAAGCTGCAAAAATGGGTTTAGCGCTAAATGAGTATGAGTATTAGTGCTATGAGTACGAGTATATGAGTATGCTGTTCACAAGAAGGACACACAACATCGACAAATTGGTCAGAACATTACAACAAACACCTATAATTTCGAAGTAGTAAAAATTTTTGACTTGGCTCTGCTATAAATTCTGCCAACAAAAAAACAGCAGAAATAATGCGAAGAATCACTCATCTCATTTCGTTTTGCTTGTCAAAATACTAAACAAACATAATTTGGTAAGCGCTTACATACTGCTGAATTCTTGAGAATAGTTGATTGCGTTTGATCCCAAGTGTCCAGACAATGCGGCTTAGATTACATCTGGAATTTTTTCCCCAAGATTCAATGACGCGTATCAAATTATACTACTCCCTCCTTTAGCATTCGTCAAAATCACTCTTGTCAATCTTAACGCCATAGACAGGACACTTCTCGAACACTTTTTCTAAGAGTTCTTACCCCTAATAGAGGCTTGTGCATATATTAGCCCTATATTTGAAAATATACTATTGACAAAGATTGCCATGGAGTGCTCGTGCACACTTGAAAACTCAACTCTTTGTCTAACTGTAACTCCAATAACAAATTCGACTCCAATTAAGCGCTTCTTATGCAATACGCAGCAATCATCCAAGTATATGTCGAAGCTTTCTTCTTTTTGTTAGCAACCTGGAGAGTCAGTTAGGGTCATATGAAATCCAACTGTCAATGGAAGCACGCAGACCTATAGTATGTTCGGTCCTAAAAAACTTTCCTCTGAGCGCTGCTCAGTAAGTTCATCAGCGATTGCATTTCCAGTGATTCTATTGTGATCTTGGACCCAGACAAGACTCAGTGAATTTAGCCTTCCTAGCTTGGAAACCGTAAGAGGGTTCAGTAGAGCTCGAAGCGCAGCTTGGCTGTCGCTACATATGCAAATGTTTCCGCCCTTTCACCTATTCTTCACAATATACAATAGTATGTTGTCAACAGGTTTGCAAATAATTCCGCTCTTATAATAAGTGCTAGATCAGACCAGTTAGCTTCCTCCTTCTCGTAAAGAGAACAACTTCAGTTTCGAGAGGATTGACTGAAAGCCCATTTCTACTGCACCAATCGTCGACCACGTCTGCTGCTTGTGCTTTAGAGCAGAGAATCGCTAGGCACGATCCAACAGAGAGTACAGCTACACCATCTGCGTATGCGTGTACATAGACAACAGACCTATTGAGAGCGTTCAGAAGTGAGTCGGCCAACATGCACCATGGTAGTTGTGACAGAACGCTGCTGCCATTACGGTCCATTACAATATATTGGTCACGTCAGCATCCACAATCAGTGCCCACGACTTCAATTCTGCCTACCAAGTCTTGAAGTTCTGCAGTGCACTCTCCCATGATCTTCCGCCCTGGTAAGCATGTTGCATCTCAGACAGAGGATGCATTCGCAATGAAGGAAGTCAGACTTATAGGTCTGAAGCTCTTGTCAAGCGTGTAGTCCTTTTTTCTTATTTTCGGTTTGCCAGTGCCAAGCTTGTAGTTATGATTCTCTTCAGAGTAATCAATAGGAGGTCTATACCTTTTATAAAATAACATGCGTCGGTGCCAGGCGGTTTGAAAACATCAATGTAAGCAACAGCATGTTTAACGGCCTCATCCGTCACCACAACTGATGTGATGTACCATTTCGACTCGGACGTATTGTGTTATTCACCTCACTAGTAGCTTTGTTAATATGAGCTGTTCGTGAGCTGATTCTGATTAGGTTACCTAGGAAATGAGAGTCACTTCTTTCGCTGCAGATACCATCAGATTTTCTAAGTGATTCCAGACTGGTTACTTTTCGATCTTTTCGTAAAAGCCTTTAAAGAGGCACTCTTTGAAATCAGAATTAGCTTCTTATTTTACTTTTGCTTCGATCTGTAAAGACTCCAGTTTTCCTCAATATTAGTCTTAAGTGACCCATTTAGAAGTTTTCTAGTTTCTTTATAAAGTCGATGCAAATCTGCGTTCCACCATAGAACCACCAAATAATCTGCAGGACCACTTTCTAGTTCAAAACACTTATTGAGGGTACCGTTCAGGTTCTAAACACCTTCCTCTAACTTTTGCTTTCCCCTGAGCTTAGACAGAGCACTGTAATCCAGAACCAAGACCTCCCAACCGATTCTGAATTCAATGTACCTATTGTCTGACAATGGATACCTCCAATAGTACTTCCCAGTCGGTAAACCTCGTAGCACACAAAAGTAGCTGGCAGCCAATATTGTTGACAATCAGGTCCTACAGTAGTATGAAATCCAGGAGTTGATTGCGTCTCACATTGTATTTGATACTGCGTCAAAAAGTATTCTGAGCATTAGCATTAGTATTCGCATATGATAAGTCCAATCTCACTGGAATTACAGTATTGAGAGTGCGCCTACCGCTCACAGTGCTTGTGGTATTAACGAATCAAAAATAAACAGACGCAAAGACGAATTTGTGCCGTTCTGCGTTCGTTTTGGGGCTTATGTCTGCAGCAACTAAACCTTGATTTCAAAATTATCCAAGTATAGGTGGTGAGAGTGAGTTCGACACATAAAGACAAGTTCTGGTCTTTCCGATCGTTCGTTGTATAGTGGTGTGAAACCCCTTATGTTGCCTTGTTACTGTGTCATTACTGTTGCCTTTCTGACTATATTTGACCAACATTAAATGGGTCATCATATTTTGTAAACAAGCACAGATATGCCCAGTCTCTTGATTTACTTAATATTATAGAAGAAAACCGAAACCCACTTGATTTTCGAAAAATGAATTTACCACCTAAAGTTAACATAAATATTTCTCGTAGATATATTTTCTGAATAACATATAATATATGTGTATATGGTATATGAAGGTAAGAAAACAAGTAGTTCAACTATAAAGTCTTAATCTAACTGATCTAACAAGAGGAAACTTTCCTTAAGGCAAAAACATCCACAACCCGAGGCGCAAACATCGTGTTTCTGCAAAGGTAGAACTTTAATTAAACAGCAACAATATTCAAAATTATATAAAAATTAAACTTACTTCAAACCACCGATGCATGTGCTCTAAATGACCACCGTGACCACATGCTAAACAGGCATTGGCAGCACCCTTAACCGGTAAGCGACATAAGGTGCAGACTAATACAACCTTTTGGCAGGTGCCACATGCAGCGGTTCGTTTTGTTTTGTTGCATCCGGAACACTCGGTTACAAATTCTACATCGTGCGCCGGAGGCTTTTGGTACATTGTATGCTTCAAAATCTTAAATTGAATGCATTCAAAAGTATTAATTCATTCAATATTTTTTTAATTGATACCAACCAAAGCTCGTTCAGTGTGGAGCTGCCAAGCGAACAAAATATCTCCATAAACTTTCTTCAAAGTGTCAAACAAGGGCATCTTGGACTTCCGCAGCAGGGAGCATGAATAGTTTTCCGAATTTATGACATTTGAATCGATACAGGCCATTGGATCGGACCAGGAATTGCTACGTGTCTGCTTTGAAGGTGCACATATTCTTTGTAGGGATGAATGTTTATCTAACGGCAAAACGGTATGGTATGGCGAGCCGGTTGGGGTTAAATTGATTTTGCTACCAAATAGTGGCGGCTCAGTCTCTGGGGGGCACTTATGAAATACACAACAAAGCATAACAGCTGTCTGAAGATCTCCTTTACTAGCGTAATAGGATATGAGAGATTCCAAAAGAAATTTCTTAAATGGATCCTGCAAGAAAAGCATCTCGCAATTGACTTCATTCGGTATATTTGGAGTTGCAATCATTTCAGCAAGTTTCCAAATCGGTACCAGATCTGCACGTCCATATTTTTCTGCCACTTGCCTATTATGTTGGCATGCACCAATAACGTCTGTTTTGCTGAGCTTGTACTCTTGTGCCATTTCCTTGCTGATATTGAGGAGTTTACGTGCATCATAAATATGCACAACGGGATTTGTTGTTGCCTTTTGGAGATTTCGATTCTTAGATTTAGCCAAACGTTCTTGAAAATAAAATGAAGCATTACTATCGCGGTGTGCGTAGAGAACTTGTTGAGGTCCCATTACATTACCAAGTAAGCAACCACCACTGATGGCAGACAGAGTGCGTGGAGTCACACTTTGATTGCGCAGGGTAAGTCTTGTGAACGATTGTGTAAATACGACTAGCATTCCACTGGCATTGAATTTAGCCCCAGAAGCCCGTGGAAAATGAAAACACGTGTCGTGTAGAGCACCACTAAGGGCACCTTCTAGACGTGGTGACTGCAATCGCATCTGTGATTTATCACTTCCTCCAATAGACTGAAAGAGAAAAATATACATTTACACTATTTGCAATTGTATTGATTTGAATATGTATTATTACCTTCTTCAAATAAGTAACTAAAGCACGGACACATTGCTCAAGACAAGTTCTTGATTTTTTTACTCTCTGCATAGCTTTAGTCTTTAAAACTTTCAACAAATATCGAGAAAGTTGTTCGGAAAGTGTGGTGCCTGAGCAAAACTGGAAATCAGGACCCATGTTTGGGCTTGGATATTCCATTGGAAAGTTTACCCTTAGAACAACAGTATGACCGGCTGCGGAAATTTTAAACACCGCATAACGTTTAATTGCATCGAGAGTATCTACCTCAACATGTGGGATATTTGTGTTAAACAGAGAGAACTCGTGGTGTAATGAACATGTTGGTTGATCTGTTAACGATCTAGCGATTGATTCACTTTTAACAGGTGAACGGGCAATTTGAAGGGCATCCATTGCTTCAACTTTAAGTCAAGATTACAAGTGAGATAAATCAATAAAAAGAAAAGAATTTATTATATGTTGTACCT
This sequence comes from Volucella inanis, assembly GCA_907269105.1. Taxonomy (NCBI): domain Eukaryota; kingdom Metazoa; phylum Arthropoda; class Insecta; order Diptera; family Syrphidae; genus Volucella; species Volucella inanis. The sequence goes on along the minus strand of OU026157.1, from coordinate 67,517,979 downwards.
TCTTCTTCAACGTCAGCTGAGATGGGTTCGCATAGCTTCAGTAATGTGTCATCTATCTTCCATACCCGAAGAGTTCTATCACGTGACCATGTCACTAGTTCCTACAATAACATAAAGATTCGCCATTAGAAAAACCTTTGTACCCAGTTAACACAATCGTCGTCTTACAGTTTCAGAGGATTTTTCTTGACTCGGCCTCCAATCAAAGTCTAAAATAACATCTGTATGCCCAACAAACGAACATACTGGATCTGTTTGCTTGCTATTACTCCATAGTAGTAAACTATTTTCGCCTCGCCCAAGATGGGGCACCACAATGCTGACTAGCCCGTTTCCTACAGGCTTAAATCAAAAATTAAATTTCATTGTTTGCTAAGGAAAAAAGACTGACGAGGTACCGTATATCTAGCTCTCCACACTGGTGAAGAAGTTGTTATAATCTTTTCTGCTCTTCTCGGGTTATTCACATCAAAATATTTAACAGTGCCATCTTGACTAGCAGTAGCCAAGCAGGTTTCCCTCATGTGACTCCAATTGATTCCATGAACTCTAATCAGGGGGAAAAAAAATCATAAAATTGCCCCTTTGCTTGGATGATGTGCAATTACAAACCTATTTAAATGAGCTGTAATATAATGAGTTGGACACGTTCCTTTACGTATGTCCCAGATTCTTAAGTCTCCATCGTGTGCAGCTGCAAGTAAATTACCAGAAACTCTATTGAAACCTACTTGCGTGGCTCCAGCTAAAGAATAAAATACGAAATATCTAATTTATTTCGAAGTAGCATGTTATTTTTAAACTTACACATGCATACAGCACTCAAAGATAAATGCGGCTTGCGAGCGTCTCTCAAATCCCAAATATGAGAGAATGTATCAATAGAACAGCTCACAAGTAAATTCGGATTTTTAGAATGCCAGTCGATATCAGTTACCATACGTGTGTGACCACGTAACGAATGGATTAGTTGTGGTTCAGCTGAGCCCCATGTAACCACCTCAATTAGTTGACTTGTCTATGGAAAGTTAAAATATTTAAACATCTTAAACCACATAGAGAATAAACAAAATAAAAGACCGCAACAACAAAAGTTGCTTAGGATCACATTAAGGCTTCAAAATTAAAATTGAAATTATCTTAGGCTTTTCTGTCTCTTCTTAATAATTTAATGATCATAATCAGAAAATTTCGTGCCAGAAATAATTACTAAATTCAATTCAATATGTTCGTACACAATAGACTGCTAAAACTATCCCTTTTTTGATAAATCTTTGTAAATTTTGTTTTATTTATCCAAAGTAACATGAAAATATACTTCAAACTCCTAGATGATCCTTCGATCAGCATTCTTTTTAGTTTCAGGTTCAGAATAAGAATAAGAACAAACTGCTATTGGTAGTGAAAATGTCGATAAAGATATATAGTTTATATAGCACAATAAGCGAACAAAATAAACTCCAGAGGCAATGAATCTAGAAAGTATTTGATCCAATGGAAAATTTAGCATATAAATCTTACTTGTGAAAATGTCCTACAGAAAGATTATCGATTTTTTTTTATAATTCCGCGCGCGCACCAAGGGGATATGAATACCCTTTTACTGACTTTTCACCAGGGCGCGGGCGGGTGGTGTAGTAGTTTTTGAAACTCAGGTGTTAGGTTTCGATATTTTTCCAGAGGTGGTTGTCAAACTGGAGCCAGTGGGTCTTAATACGTGCTAGTTGTTAGTTCGTTACATTTAACCCAGTCAGCAACCACTAAAACATCAGTGTTATGCCTTCATGTCAGAGTTGACCCCGACGGGATTTTCATATAACTTCATACAAATTCTATGAAAAGACTTTTTCAGAGATTTGCCACGCACGGGATTCGAACTCGCGACCCTCTGCTTGAGGGGTCTATGCATATACCACTACATCACGGCACCACCACGGCCACCCCTACTTTCGATAAAACAAAAGTTCAAAGAATGCACTATAAACTGGAAATACAGGTTTATTTTGGATACCAATGGAGAGCTTTACTAACATAGTTTACAAAAAAAGTTCAAATCACGACGTTCAGTTGATTTTTTTTTGTTGAGAGTTTTAGTTTTTAAAGTTTTATATTTGCAGAAAATGTAATGCAAAATCTCAAAATTGAAATTTATTTTCAGTTCGTTTAACCAACATCTTGGTTTAAGTACGACAACAGTCAATTCGATTAATTGATTAATTAAATATCCTTTTAACTAACTTTTTCGTTTAAAAAAATATGGACTTGGTTCACTTTATTTCTGAACCACTCATGTTTTAGTCATTTTCAGTTGCAGGAGGCATTTGTTTCAATGGTCAGTCAATATTATTGACACGAGGAACTGCATTAATCTTGTTAGCGTTAATGAAACTTCTGCATCGATAGTTATGTGTTTTATTTCTCAAAATTAAGCCGTTTTGCTAACTAATTATAAGCTGATTAAATAATTGTCCAAGATTATCTTGCTCTAAGCTTCTTTTAAGCTGCGATAAACTTTTGAAAGGGAAAATTAATTTTAAATGTAGTTGAACCGTTGAAAATGAAAATGTTTTTAGACAATATAAAGGGAAGCAAAGGTTTTTATATTTTAATAACAATTGACTAAGGCATAATTCAGTCAAGCAGAACTTTTATCACAGGGATAATTTAAAGAAGGGCGGAAATCGCTTGTATTGTATAAGGGATACCAAGTGAAAACATAATTCCGGACCGGTCTTTCATCAAATTTTTTAATACTGAGATAACTTTTTTTGGAAGAAAATCTATTATTTTTGCTACCTAGGAAATTACGGTATTATGAAATAACGCTGAATGAAATACGGCCGAATTTCACTTTCAGATGCGAATTACTATAAATCCGAGTTACGAGGCTTATTACGCTTTGAATTTATACACACATTTAGACAGAGGTGTCTGTTTTCATATTTTCACACTAGAAACTTTACCGTGAGCACGTAGAATGGACCTCAGGCAGGCGCTTATGTCTGACAGATACATGCGTGGACAGCTTTGCGGGCAAAAGGGATTTCATAAATTCTCTTGCCTTCTCTCTAAAATTTGGCTTTATTTCGCAAACCATGTTCGGTTTTGTTACCGATTATGAAAGCTTAATTATATATTTTGATATAGAAACAGTCGTTGCTGAGTATGTTTAGCTTTTCATTTACTACGATGGACCATAGTAGGTAGGGAAACTGAGAATAATCTTTCGCATACGTAACGCTAATTCTATCACTGCCTAATGTAACGTTGATATTTCTACCGTAAGACATGTGCTTTGTTCATTTACATGTAGTATTATCTACTTCCGTGTTTTGGATGCATCTGAATATCCGGGCGTGTTCGATGTTGTCGAAAGCTCCTTTGATGTTTCTAAGAGATTTCTCAATCTTTATGGTGAGTCCCTGAAGAGCATGCGTTGTCGATTTTCCTGGTTGTTATGCATATCGGTTTTTATGAAGCAGGTTCCTATACGAGTATAGTGGGCCATTTGTTAGGAAAAATAAGTTGAGGTTTATTAGTCTGTATGATTTGGGTTAATCAATTGGTCTACTACCTACTTTGGGTATAAACTTAAACATGAACTCTTTCCAGTTTTTTTGATTTGTAACTCCAGGGACAACTGGTTCTAAATATGTTAATCAGAAGTGGGAAAACAGTTAACACAACGTCATTTCTGAAAACTGACTCAGGCTTATCGATTTCGCAGGATGGGAAAGTGCCTATATAACCTAGTTAGCAAACGTTTCTCATGCCTTAACAGCCAACCGTTAATTTAATTGATCATTGCGATCGGGGCTAGGATCGCAACAATAGTAGGAGACTAACTTTTCTAATCGAGTCTCCCCAAACTTTTCGAGAAATCCTTTATTTATTTTTTTTTTTTTTTTGTCAAGACGTAAAAGACGCCACATTTGATAAATTTGTTTTCACTTACCAAAAAACGAAGCCCACGGTTTGACAAAGAGAGCTGGCAAATGCATGCAGCAAAGGCAAGATTTGGGAAACTGCGCTGCAAGGAACTACGTGCTGTTCACGAACTCAAAGAACAACAGAGACTGAAGAAACATTTTCTTCTCAGAAAGAAGAAAGAAGAAAGAATCAGAAAAGTGCTTGATTGAGTCCATGGAGAAATGTTTCTTTGAAAATGATTTTCAGAAAGTCGACGAAAAAGTGAAAAGAACTTGCCAAAGATACAAGTACCGAATCAAACTATGCATTGATACGGATGGGCACGTAATAATGGCGTGCTTAACGGTGAAGGCGACCAACATTTTGCTGCTAGGCATAATGAATTGTCAATATGGATGATGACCGACAACATCTTTTCACATCCAAGCAAGAGGTCTGGAAAGCGATATCTAAACTATAGACCCAAAAGGTTGCTGGACTAGATGAGCAACCGAATTATTTAAGGCACTGGAAAAAGATTTGGTAAAGAGCATTCAACATCTCATCTGGAATATGGTCGGATAAGGATATATCCGGTGAATGGAATCTCAGTATCGTTTACCAGATCTTTAGAAGCAGACCGTCTAAATTGCGCCAACAATAGATCTCTTTAGAATCGCGTACAAGATTTTAACTGCCGTACATATGTTCGCTGAAAATCCCACATCAACAATCTTAAAGGTCCGATCTTTAAAAAAAAGAGGAATTTCAAATCGATGCCAACCATCTGTTCATTGATTTTAAAGTGTTATTGGATATGATTTATGAAGACATACTATATACAGAACCATTCCATGTTAGAGCAAGAAATATGAACGAACTGTATATTATATGCTATATAGCAACATTGACCTGATCAGAAGGACTAGAATTCATCGATTCCGATGGCTAGGACTTGTTAAGTGAACTAAGACTACCGCTCAGGACCAGAGAGTCTTTGAATCCATTTTAAAGGTTCAAGGAGGTTCAGAAAGAACTCGCCTGACTTGGTTTAGCGCAAAATTAGGCTAAATGGAGAAATATATTTGTTCGTATTCAATTTTCGTTGCCTTCTGTGAGATAGAACGAAAATTTAGTGGAGAAAACACTATAATGAAAGTCTCCGACAGGCACTGGATTGTACTCGACATCTAAATACTTTAAGATAACGTTTTATCCCCTTCGGTTGCTATCGAAGAGTGGCACTGGATTCATAAGCAATAAAAAAGTTACAGGATACAAAGCTTATCTTATCAGAAAAACAGTCGTCATAGTTTAGCTATTTAGCCATCAGAAAATCAGACTCTTCCGAAATAGTAGTAGTCGATGCGTGTCTGAAAAAGAAAACAAGGACGTGCTTGGAAAAAGTTTTTCTTCACAAAAGACGTGTTTACAGTGAGATAGCTTTTATGTCTAGGTACAACCATTTCCTTTGTTACCAATCCAAATTGGATAACCGTGCTTCTACCAGTTCCGTTACTACATTAATAAATTGGAGAATATATGTACTCATATATACAACATATGTATGTTGTCATATTTTGTATCACAGTTATGATTAATATACATACTGCAATGGTTAACAAATAACTTACCGCAATAGCACAATATTCTTGGCGACTTTGACAAATAGCAAATTCAGCCGATGATACCTCATATTTCGAGTTCCTGTGATACTTTCTCAATGTCGTGTCGTCCTGACCTAATTTCTGCAGCCCTAAATATCGTCTGTAAAAGTTCAACTGATTAATCTTTAAAAATCTAGAATCAGAACATTTATACGGACCTTCCTGCCAGTAGAACCCATTGCCCGGTGTAATCCACTGACATCGCAGTGGCCAAGGAATCCCTATGCTGGTAGGCTTTACTACTTTGGCGAAGAATAAACGATTGTTCGTGCATTGCCTCCGATAGTGACATTTTTAATTAACATTTAAGGAAAATACAACAAAATTAATAAATATCTGCAAACTATATTGAGAATCTTATCAGCATGAGAATAAACAAATAAATACGTTGTTTCTTGATAACTTTAGCAAAATACCAAAACAAAAGCAGCTGTAAAGAACTGTCAAGCGAAATGAATCCACGCATTCGTTTTGTACGCCACTGTCAACGATTTTTTTGTAAACAAAAAAAAAACAAAGTGATGAAATGCTGTTAAAACCAACTTTTTCTTTTTGAATTCATATTTTACGTTACGACTATTTTGCGTGCGTTGGCTTCAATTTTAGGCCATTATAATCGCACCGATAAGCGAGAATTAAGTGTTCGGTAAAAAAAATTCGAATCGTGAGAGTGAAACGCCAGAAGTGAAGGGAATATTGCTAATGTACACGTTTCGTGAGTTGAGACCGCAATCAATTGATTCCGTTCCGTTCTCAAGAAATGTACATCTTCTCAACGTTTCTGCGACGTGGTTTGCGAAAGGACGCCCGTATTAGATCGTAGCAACCCAAGAGCTAAAATCGTCCTAAATGGCAAATGTCTGTTCCCCCAGAACAGAGTTCCAAAAGAAATTTTCTTTGCCTAAGTGTGAAGAGGAATAAATTTTCTGTTAAGCCCAAAATCTTACGGGGACACTTTTTTTTAAAATGTGTTTCAAACTTCAAAAGTAACAAGTAAAAATAAAACAAAAAAGAAATTGCAAAGCAAAGGTAGGATTTTTAGATTGGTTATTAATACTATTTTGTTGATGTAATATGCGTTTATTAAGCTCTTTGTGAATCTTCAATGTGAAGCTCTTTTTTCTCTTTTTAGTCCATGTCCAAGTCATCTTTTGTATAAAACTGTCGCAATTCACACACATTTAAACATTTACGGCCGCCCGGTTGATTCGATCTAACAGCCTTAGATTCTTTTTTCTTGGGACTTCATTAAGTCTGGTCTTCGCCGGCAACACGTGAAATTGTTGGAAAATCGGTTAAACTACGCAAAATAGTCATGGAAAATCGTGTCCAGCGCATCCACCCTTACTGACAGCGTATAGTGAAAGTACATTTCGAAATTGTTTGCCAAGTTCAGCGGTAAAATCATGAGACTTTTAACTTGAAAACAACCAAAGAGATACCCGAAGAGGTTGTAAAACGCCCAGTTACGAATATTTTTTGTTCTGCTAAAGTCGTCACCTTTCAGCCATCAGAAAGGTAAAAAATATAGAAAACATGGGCACCTCACCTCTTATCACCAGCGAATAGTTTCAATGTTCAAAACTTGAAATAACTTGATCAACACATATGTATGTACATAAGTATGTGGATGGTAACAGTATGGTGGACGAGTGAGGGATTACTGCATTATTCGCTTCTCAAACGTGGAGAAACAATTGCTAATTATAGGCATCCTAATAGATGTTAATGCAAGACCAGATGCACCATTATTAAGAAAGTTAGGTGGATTTGGATATGAAGCTATGCAGAACCCACCTTACTCCCCAGACTCAGACACAAATGGATATCATTTTATGGATGGGATAAACCTAGTAAATCTTAAGAATAGCGGTGAATAATTTTCCAATAATAAACCAACATTTGGAGATGTAGGATCCAGTAAACGACCTTTGCTTCTAAGGATTCAAAACGGCAAACATTGTTTGTTAATTCACGAAACATTTTATCTCTTCAAATGTGAATTGAAACCAACAATATTTAAGAGAAACTCGTATGTAACTCCTATAATAATTGGTTCCCTATATTGCACGTGGAGCTAACTATGCTTAATTTAGGTGGCGCGTTAATGTTAGTCCGGAGTGGACCTTGGCCTCAACCAACATGTCTCTTCATTTAGTGTGGTCGTCGGCGAATCATTTCCAGATGCACACACCTGGTTGCCTTATATAGTACCTTTCACTTGAGCACGCCAGCTATTTTAGTAAAACAATATTCTGTATTAAGTTCACATACAAATCCTTGCTGCATATTTTTTTTTTTTTTTTTTTCTAAGTGCCGTTTATGGAAATCGGACCGGGTATCATTCAAAGAACTTTTCTCTAGAAGCGACGAAGAACAATAGACTTTTCACAAAGTCTATACTTCTGCCTCATACAGGGATAAGGTGTATAAGGTGGGGTGATAAGGTCGTTTTACAGTGTTCGTTGTTTGTGAATAATTGGGTTGCACCATATGATGATGATTTTATAGTAAAAATTTAAATGCCAATATAATTTTTTCTTAATTTTTATTCAATCAAAATAGAATATTCCTTTTTCGTTGGAGTTCTGACTTTTTGAAGCAATGAAATCTTCAAAAGCTTTTCTGCCAGCAAAATAAATCCAGGTTGCGGAAAAGATGGTAATCCGTTGGGGAAATATCAGGAGAGTACGGTGAACGCGGAAGAATTTTAAATCCCAACTTCAACAGTTTTTGCACCGTTACTTCTGAGATATTTTGCATTATCATGCAAAAAGATCGAACCTTACCTATTGACCAACGTAGGTTGCTTTTCAGCCAATTTGGTATGCAAAATGTCGATTTCCTCACATTATTTGATAGCGTTTATCGTTTCTCCTGGTTGAAGAAATGAAAAGTGGATTGGTCCTTCCAATGTCCACCAAATCGTCACCATAACTTTTCTTGGGTGAAGATTGGGCTTGGGGGTGCGTTTTGGTTTTTCATCTGCATCCAACCAATGCCCAGATCTTTTACGATTATCATACAGTATCCACTTTTCATCACAAGTGACTAACCGGTGCAAAAACGGTTCAGTTTGGTTTTCTAAATAAAAGGTTTTTTTTAAATAAAAGGCAAACCATTAGAGATATTTCAAAAACTTTATTATTGGCTTGAAGTACAATCAAAACATTTATGAATGGAACTCGACTTCGTTTGCAGCGGTCGATTCGTTGGACACAATTTTCAACGACTCGGCCACACATTTCGGCCGAAACGGCCACTATTTCGCGTTCAATGTTGGCTTTGAGCTCTTCCAACGTCGTCGGCGTGTTGGCATAGACCAATGACTTAACGTAGCCCCACAGAAAATAGTCAAGCGGCGTTAAATCGCACGAACGAGGCGGCCAATCGACTGGCCTGTCTTGAGATAACACGTTCACCATATTTACTCTTCAATAAATCGATTGTAGCGTATGCTGTGTGGCTTGTGGCATCATCCTGTTGAAACCACATGTCGTCCAAGTCCATATCTTAGAATTCGGGCCAAAAATAATCGGTGATCAAGGCGCGATAACGCTGATCATTCACTGGCCTAATAACGCCGCCGGCATGCAAACCGTACCATACAGTTATTTTTTGTGGATGAAGTGGTGATTCATGAAACACATGTGGGTTTTCATCCGACCAATAACGCATATTTTGCTTATTGACGAACCTATTGAGCCAAAAATGAGTTTCGTCACTAAAGATGATTTTGTGATGATTCGGCGCATCTTCTCCAGAACCCAATCGGAGAACGTACGTCTCTTCAAATGTTCCATCGGCTTCAATTCTTGAGTCAGATTGATCTTGCATGCGTGAAAACCAAGATCCTTACGCAAAATACGCCATAATGTGATCTGAGCGATGCCTAATTCTTGAGAACGCCGTGGAATTGACTGATTTGGAACTTGTTATTGCCTGTCTACTAGGGCGAGAATTACGACCGAAAACTGGAGTTAACGCTCTTAAAGTTGCATTCAACGACTCCGAATATATGCAGAAAATTTTTATAATTTGCAGACGTTGTTCGTCAGTGTACTTTACCATGATGAAAATGTTGAGTTTACTGAATAAATTAACAGTGACAGTTTGATGATTAGTGAAAGAGTGCGTTCACAAATTAAATTCAAAGTCAAGTCCCTATTGGGAAACCCTATATAAGCGTTGCGCAGATTTTCTAGTGCCGTACTTCATGGGGTACCCACTTATCGAGTTTCTTTACCTTTCCTATGAGAGAAAGGTGTCGACTTATTGTTATTGGGGATACTCATAGGCTTTGTGCAATATCCCCCACCGATTTCGTTTGGTACGCATCCACCGTAAATGGTAAATAATTCCTAGAAAAAAACAACGGTACTTATAACGAACTCTAAAATTCTCACACGTACTACTTTATTTTATAAAAATAGAAAATTTAACGTTTTGGGACAGATGTTCGCTCGAGAACTTCTTATTTCCGACTGAGCGAAAATCGGACATTTCATGTGGCACAACCCAATATATTATAAATCTTTTGCTTTTTAGTCCAAAAAAATAGCGGTTGACAAGAATGATTCTTGATCGATCTTTTAGCACCCTGAAGCTGTAATTTTCTGCTGTTTGAAAAATTGGTGTTGTCGACAGCATTTACATTGTTTTATGTATAGCTTGCTGATTTCTTCCCATAATGTCAATGTCGCTGTCTTATGCTTTACAGACTATTGAAATATTATGCCTCTGGTACTGGCACCTAACTTTTAAGTATAATATAATGTTAGAAAAGTCAATTTTATTATACTGAATACGATATTTGTTAAGTAAGAGCGGCACTTTATAGTTAAACTCTATGGCAATCAAAATGGCTATGTGGGAAGCAGATCGACATATGAAGCGATTCAAAGTTTGTGGATAATGATGGAGAAGTATCGCGAAACCTTGAAAAACTTGCATATCGTATTCATTGACTTGGAAAAAATCATTCTACAGAGTTCTATAGATCTTAAAATGTACCCGAGACGTATATAAAAGTGATACGCGATGTGTACGATGGCGTTAGGAGGTAAGCTAAATGTACAGCGGGAATAACCAAGGAATTCGAAGTCAAAATTAGACCACACCAATATAATGGTCTAATTTTAATGTCTTACAAAATTAAAATTTTATTTTGAAGCAGCACATTAACGAGTTCGGAACAACTTTTTTCCTTTTAAAGGTGCGTTGTTTTTTTCCGACCCCACAAGGACAATTCCTAACATCTATTTGGAATGGGTCATCGTGGCAAAATGCGTTAAATTTACATACTTAGGCTCTGTCCTTGATCATCGAGGAAATTGAGATGACAATATCGCACATAGATTGAGTGCGTGGTGGCTTAGATGGCGGGAAAACTAGGCTGTATTTTGTAAAAGAAAAATGCCTCCTTGTTATGTGCGATGTTACTTTCAGCGAAAGTAACAAAACGTAATCTTATAATGTGCATTCGCCGAAATATCCACTTTAAGGAGTCCATAGTGGAGAAACTTAAGACTGAGCAAATCAGCTTGGCTGGCCATAATTAACAAATCGCGGCTAAAAATCCGATCCAGAAAGCAATAGAGGCTCAGGTTCAGCCGATACATATAGGGGTTTTTGCGTTAAAAAAAGAGCTCAACAATTAATTTTTCAAAATGCTTATGAGTAAAATTTTTCCAAGCTGTAGTTAAATACTCATATAACGTAATGTACCGTATTTCTTCAAAATATATACAAATGAACAATTATTATTATTATCAAGGGAACGATACAAATTAATTTGTAGGGTCCGGGATTTAACGCCGAGGTACTATGCCCATGTGGCGCGTTTTGTCAACAACACGCAGAGTACTGAGTTCCTATGTGGTCACCCACCTACGTACTTACCGCGCCCAACACAGCTTGATTTCGGTGATCTAGTGGGAACCGATGCTTTCAGTGTGGCGAGGCAAATAAATTAGTAAATTATTCGACTCATTAACAAGGTGATCCAAAATAAAGTGGGCCTGTAGAATGGTTTTAAGGTCCACAAATTTAATCAATCCCAAAAACAAAATATGTGTCATTAGAAGTAATTATATGCGTTGCATATATCAACTTCATAAAAGTGACATATCATAGAAGCAGGATAGAGAAGAGCTCGTTCTCTATTATAACTCTGTACAGACTGACGATTTGGCAGGAATCCCATATCTAGATATGACTTTACAGAACTCTAAAAACTTTTGCATATGCAGCCTTAAAATCAATGATTGGTGGGCATATACAGAAAGGTGAATATCTGTTCGAAGTGGTCAGCGGTAATGATTGGATAAAAACAAAAACTCAAGTGATGTCTGATCAATAAAACCTGAGTATTATTAGCCCAACCCAATAAAAAAGTAGACCAATTCATTCGCGCCATACCTGCCAGTATATTTGATAAAAAATTATGTCAATGCCAGAAACCTGTCGTGAACACCTATCCTATCAACACAACTGCTTTATAAAGTTTGAAGGTATCAGTGAACGGTCTTTTGCAGGAATGAACGCCGCACTTCTTTTTTCAATACATTTCCGATGTTCTCTTCTCAATGCAGTGTGCGAATCTAAAATCACAACTAGAAATCGCTGAAAATATCTAAGTAAGCGGATAGTCTAAACTCAATTCCGCTAATCTGTGTGCTTGAATGTGGGGATTGATCTCTTTTTGGTCTTCTTCAATTAATTGGCTTCAAATCCTCCTTCAGTGTGCTTACAATTGAGTACATGCTATCCCGACATGTCGGTACGGATTTTTTTAATAACTATTTAATGCATGCCTCTCCGTGGGTTGCACTATACTCGTACCCTCATACTACGTATCTGGAAGAAATCCCCTTTACCATCTTTTATAAGCCTGCCACGTTGTGGCCTTTTCCACTAGAAAATTTTCTTAATACTTCGTACTCTCCTGCACCTTTGCTTCTGACTTACTTATGACGTCTTCGAATTCTTCTCGAAGAACGGAAATGTTGTCGTTCCATGGCTGCGTTACATCCTCTGGATAATAGCCTTGAGACTCCTTTGATTTCTGCTGTACTTCTTGCTATGTAAAAAAGATTCTATTCTGTTTGTTGGTTTTCCACTCGACCCGTGTGTAAAAGTTCATAGTGACACTAGCTGGCGACTTTCTTCTGAACTACAATAATTAACACAGAATCTGATTGTATTAAATCGTAGTCAGATAAAAAAATGGATTCCTGTCAATGGTGTTTACGATGTTCTGACGCTGCACGGGGCTTTGTGTTTTTAAGGGGTAGCCTTCACATGTTGTCGGTCCTTCTTTTACACATCTTAAACTATCGATATGGAGATTGTGTCTATGCTATGCTCGTCTATCTGTCTTTTCTGTCTTCACTGTTTGTGCACCGTCGCTTATAACAATCCGCCTTAGATGGTTACAATATACATAAAGAGTGGATGGACAATCAGAGGGACAACGCAACAAAGTAGGTGGAATACGAGTGGGTAGCATGTACAACTTGAGTAGAATTATAGTTGTTTTAAAGTACCCAACTGGAGGCGATCTAGTCAACTTGACGCAGATGTATCCGAGTAGAGGATTTTATTCCATAGGCTTGGCAAACAAGGCCAAGCTTTCATTCTTCGACATAGCTCTTAAATCAAAATTGCTTACAGCAGCACTGAAATTAGGGTGACATCTAACTTCAGAACTTTTCGACATAGGAGACTCTTGTAAAAATCTTTGGCAGCCTTTCGAGGTGGGTGACGACTTCCCTGAGGTCATAGAGTTCAAAGCAAAGATGAGAAAAACTACTGCTTTCAATTGTTCTCAGTCCTCGACCTCGAGCATATCAAGGCGGTCAGAAAAAGAAAGAAAACTATAAATTCTTAAAAAGAAGATTAAGCACTCTCAGTGGGTTTCAGGCTTGGAATTCTGGCTCTTCGTAATTCTGAGAATAATTTAATCAGTGGTTTAATCAAACACTATTGGGTATGGTAAACGATTAGATGGGAACTCATAGATAACAACACGTTTTCTTTGATATCCGAAACACAACATACAAAATGTATAAGTTTAAGTTTTATGTTAAAGTGCTCCATTCCCAAAAAAAGAATGTTGCGAATTATATTCATAAGGAAACATTTTCAATTATACAATATGTAATTCATAACTTAGAAAAGAAACATCGTCAATGGATATGACTGGTATGAAAGGACAGGAGAAAAGCCTAACTCCTGTCAATGAAGTAGTCGTCACATTCAGCATAGAAGTCGACGCAAAATTAAAAAGGCTAAAAGGCAACAGTTTCCTGTCAGAGTGTACACCAGATTATTTGCCGAGGATGAAAGGATAACTGATGACTGGGATATCAGCTTTATCTGTGTCATCTAAAAAAAAAAAAAAGAGAAAGCCGTCCTACATGTTACAACAAGCATAGAGGCATATCCTTGCTTGTCGTCGCCTATAAAATCATTCGAGCCTATTGTGTCACCTTTTGAAACCCACCACATACCACAGATCTAGCCAATAACCTCGAATTGGAATTCCTTCCTGGACGTAACTTTAACTTTAACCAAACACCCATAATCTAAAATATTTCATTATAATTCAATGATTGTAGGTTATTGACTCAAAATAGAAATCTAAATCTTAAGGCTCTGTATTGTTTGATACTTAAGCACGTATGGTCACTGTCAGCATTTTCATTGTCCTTTTTATCTTAGGTTCTGCACCAACAGCAAATTAAAAAGCAATTTATCGATATCGAAACAATCACTCGCCCACTTAATTAAAAATCCCATCATTGTCATAAATTCCATGGCATAGTTATTAACGTGACTATGTACCCTTAACCTCTTTATTGGCATTTGCATGGAAAACAAGGAAATGCGAGTCCAAAACGCTCCAATTGGCACAAACTCTTACCCGTGTACCCGTTACTATGATAGAAAACTTCAATTAATAAATCAGCAGATTCCAGTTCAAAACCAGACATCACAACCATCATCACCATCACCATCATCAGCATCACCACCGCCACCACCTTCAACGTATCCGTACTCAGCATCCTCGGTGAGGCGCAAACGCAGGACATGGCAAATTTTATGTGTGTTCTTTTCGGTTCAAACTTTTTGTATGTCAAAACAAAATTCCAAAAAATCCTCTCTCTGGGTGGAGGATGGCAGTGATTTTGCGGATAGTGCGTTTTTGTTTTTAATTCTTCGAAATTCGTTTTTAGTAAAATTTGTTATTAAATAAATATTATAACTGATAAGTGTGTTGTCGGATTTAGTTTTTGTAAATATGTTGCCGTACTGTTGGAGGTTTTTGAGCCACCAGTGATTGAAGTGAAATTTTGTTTTTGGAAAAATCCTATGAAAATTATTCCCTCAGCGAGATGAATTATGAGTAAGTCACACAGAGTGTATAGAACTTTCACTTGAAGTCGTGTAATTTATGGAAATCGGATTCGTCTGGAGTCAGCAGAATAATCTTATTCGTGTACATTTTTTTTTTTTTTTGTTTTTTTTTTGTATTTTGTTTTCTGAAAGTTAATTTTTTCTCGTTATTGCATTTGAAAGGGCGTACCACATGTGAGGACACAATGGATATGTCGATAGTCGATATTGATAAAGTTTTGGTTCAATAAAGTTCTACAACCGACACTGACAATGGGGATGAAATTAAAAAATTTAAATTTCGGGGTGGTGGCGGTGATGGCGGAATCGTTTAAATTGGATAATATACTTGTCGTTGATTTCTTTAAGGAAGCTTGTTCTTTGAGGAACGTTTAAGTAAATTACTTATGTACTCTGTATACATTTGTACGTATGTAGTCAGGTCTGACGGTAACACTTCACATGCTCTTTCAATGATTAGATTAGAGCCGTAGTGCGGTAGTGTTTGTTCGACCTTCCCATTAGCCTAATTAGTTTTCAAACAAACTAGACTCTACAGTTTTCCAACAATCCAGATAATTTGAAAGTATCGAATGGTTGTCATGGCTTTCTCAATACTGTTATACATGCTTTCAAAAATAATGTCAACAGATTGTTTGAATATATAGTCAGTCAGAAGAACAAAGAAACAAACTTGGCTGGGCTGGACTGTTAACGATACATTGAAGCCACAAAGATCTATACGATTCAGTCGAAGGCTTTTCAAAGCATATATGAATAGAAACCCATCACAAAAACTTTAATTTAAATTAGTGTTGATATTACCTTTTGAAATAAAGTCAAAACTAAAGAAAAAGGTTTCTGGTCCTTGAACTTTTCAGCACATAAATCTTCTATTTCAGTTTTTTTTTTTTAGTACGAAAATAAGATGAGCAACAGCTACACTGATGAAGTTTTGGCAGTGCTTTGCTTTTGAAATGCGGACATTCATAGAAGAGATGGTCCATCGTGTTGTCATCACTTTCAAATCAAGTTTACCAGTAGATGAAACTGTTTATAGTGTTCAACATCTTAGAATGCTTAGTGGCCCTCGCAGTCTCTAGAACACAACATCAGAAAGGTTAATCCATCTGTATCCCTTACCTTCTTATAGCAGATGACTCTCCAGTTCGGAGTAAAACTCCTGCACGGTCAACAAACCTTTTTAGACGGTTGGTCAGGCTGCTGTTGTATTGAAGTTTTCTTCATTTTTTCACATAAGATTGTTAAGATGAATTTCGACTTGTGAATGTCATCCGAGGTGGGGTACTTTCTTCTGATTTTTTTTTTTTTGAAAATAAGTGTAAATAAATAAGGACTTCTGAAAGATTATGCCTCGCGTATTGGCTGAGTCTTGCACAATACTTTTACTATCTTACTAACAGTCCGTGGAGAGCCTGATTCTTAAGCAACAAGCCTCTCTAGCTAGTATGATCTTTCGCCAGCGAATTCCAGTGCGGCATACCATTTACATGAGCCACATTTCATGCGGTCGTTTTGTGTTGCCCCATCCCTCAATATTTCAGGAAGTTTCATGTCGTGTCTCTTTTATGAGTCTATAATTTATGTACGTGTTTTCGCGTTGCCTAGTCAAAAAGCCTTCTTAACATTGAAGCTCCTGGTTAATTCAATACGACTTTGATGGAGCAGTAAAAATTTTCCATAGTCATCCTGCATAACCTGACGACCTTGGGAGCGATGTCAAAATTACACATGACGTTGTAAAACTGTCATATACGGCTTTGAAGTTGGCAAATGACAGTGAGTGTCGTTGTGAAATTCCCTGGTCTTCTCCAAGATCTGCTGAAGTGCAAGTATTTGATTGATGGTAAGCTTTCTTGGTCTGAAACCGATAGATAGTTTATGAATAATTTAAGATCTAAGACGCTCACATAATATGCGTACAGCAGAAAATATTTACCTTATAGACAATGATTAGGAGACTTATTCCTCTATAGTTGACATTGTTAAAATGATCGCATTTCATGTGGATCAGACAAATGGTGCTGCGATTCCATGCTTGGGGCATGCTTTTCTTTTCCCAACCAGCTCATCTCTAGATGCTTTAAGGAGTTCAATATTTAGTCCGTCTACGAATACAGGTTTAATAGACTTTAGCTTCAAAATTGCTACCTTTACTTCATCTGAGTAGAGGAACTGAACTATCTGTCATCTTCGTCCGAATTGATTGATTCCCTCTGCTAGCAGTATTTTGACCATCATCGTTGTTATACTGTCTATAGAAGTTGTTTCTCTATTGGGTCGTTCAATAAGTTCTGCGGTTAAGTTTAAACACACAGTTTTGGTATAAATACTTATATTTAATCCATCAGAAATTGAATTGCTTTCCGTCCAAATTGTTTTGGAGATAACGAAACAGATGGTAGTCAGAAGGTGCAAGGTTTGGAAAGTACTGTGGGTGCTGCATAACTTCCCAATCAAATGAATTCGGCTTTTGTTTTGTCACTAAAGCTGTGTGTGGTCTGGCATTGTCATGATTAAAAACAACGCCCTTCCCGTTCGCCAACTGTGGCCGTTTAACTTCCACTGCCTGCTTCAAAGTATCGATCTGAGCAATATTTAACGGCATTTACTGTCTGAATGCGTCGAAGCAACTCGAAGTAAAGGACACCTCATCAGTCCCACCAAATGCTCAACATTACCTTTTTGGGATGCAAATTTTGTTTACCGACCGATTACGGTGTTTCACCAGGAGCGCACCGTATCCTCTTATGCCGAATGTTGTTGTAAACCGTCCATTTCTCGTCTTCCGTAATCACTCTTTTCAGGAAAGTCTCAAGCGATTTCCATCTCAACAAAGGCTCACAGACCATTATGCGATCCATAATGTTTCTTTCACTGACTTCGTAAGGAACCCAAACATCCACCTTTTTAGACATTGTAAGCCTTTTCAGTCTTTGCCAAAAAGACCGCTGAGCTATCTCCCGTGTCGTCAAATGCCTGTTAACGGTAACTGCAGCCAAGATTTAATTTTCGTCTGTTGTTGGTGGACGACCAGAGCGAACAGCATCAGCAAGGTCTGTATTTTGTGAACGAAAGCGCGTAAACAAATGCACTTCAATAAAAGATGATAACGTTGAAGTTATGAAGGAAATTGTTTTGGAAAATCGTCGAATTACCATAAGACAAGTTGCTGACAGGATGCATATCGATTAGCTCGTGTCATGTAATTTTTACGGATGTTTTAGGCATGAGGCGTATTTCGGAAGAACTGTCGCATGAGTCTCGATCAGGAGTTCTTGAATGAGGTCATGACCTATGAAAGGACAGATATCTGTAACGATTGAAGAAGTAAAAACGACATATTTGGAAGAGCTCAAGGCTATACAAAAAGTGCGTATGAGAAGTGCTTCGAGGATTGGAAAAAGCGTTGGCATAAGTGTGTTATATATGAGGGGGATTACTTTGAAGTGGACAACATTAATATTGGTGAATAAATAAATATTTTTTGTGATAATATAAAGTCACCTTATTTTTGAACACACCTCGTATAGCCGAATCTCCATACACGCTGCAATTCTCCCGTTGTGCCTCTGTCGCTTAAAACTATTTAAAAAATAATATATATTGAGCACTTAAAACACGTCCGATCAAACAAAATTCTTGTAACAATGTAAAGGATAACCCTCTCTATTGGAATAAACAACAAACATTTTATAACAGTATACACAGGGATTTTCTGAAACGAGAAATACTACTTCCAAGAAAAAAGCCGCAGAACTTATTGAACAACCCAATAGTTGACCATGTCCATATTTGCAAGCTTTCGTTCTTGCTTTGTAGCTCTGGCTTGTTTGTATAATTCTCTTATAAAATAATTCCTGCAGTAGAATTTCCCCATTTGCTTGATTGGCCGCTTCTCATTCCCTTTTCTTTTTTTTTTGTTTTCAAGAAGTCTGTGTGTTCCCTTTTTTCAGCCTCTAGGGCTCATGAGCAGCTCTCGTCCTTCAATATTTTTAGAACATAAATAAGTTTGGCAGTAATTCCAAAACTGGATATGGATCTACCTATACTGTCCTTCTTGGTAAATGTTGGCGTAAATTACCTTGAAATGGAAATAACAATGGCTCGAACTGTTCTTCACCTTCTAAATTGAACGGTTTAGGCTGATAGCAAAAGGTTGAACATTATCACCGTTTACGAGATTGTAGGAATATTATTTTCATATTATTCTCGGAGACTACGAGTCTAATACAATGTACATAATCTACTATGTTTCAAGTTTTGTTATTTTGTTTCCTTGACGTATCTTTAAACTTTTCGTTATAATTAATGAATGTCTATCTTTCAATAGCATTTCTTCTATCACTCGCTTCTCGTTCTCTTTCTTCTTCCTTCGTAGAAGCTGATTTTCATCCCTTCTTCTGTTTAGTAATTAAGCTGACGTGTTGGTCATAACCTCATTTGCACAATCATAATCCGGTAATTTCCATTGAACCATAAGTATGTTGTGGCCTGATAAAAGCCCATATATTTGAGTGTTCGTTGAAATACTTGTGACATTTACATTCGCACCATGTATAGCTGCAAAAATATTGTGGTTGGAGTCAATACTGACCCCTTTAAGCATGCAGAATACAGGAGTCTTTCTTTCTCAAATATTATCAATTTGGTAAATGGTTTATTGATCTGTGCACTGTTACGTTCCTTTCTTAATCATGAGTTGGGAAACTGCATTGAAATCCACTCAACGTTTATAAATCAAGGATCCTGAAGAAATTTCGAAAGTCTTTTCACGCAGCTTGTAATCTCCAATTAAATTATTAAAGCGTTCCATTTATATCCTGACGGACGATTTTTACTCCAGACTATTGACTTTACAAGAATTTCTGTTTGAGTTTGAGCCCCTGCAGAGTTTTTTACCATCTGTAGAAATGTTAACGAGGAATGCATATGATACCGAGGGAATAGGAACTGCCTGAGCAAATTCAGGTTATATCAATTAAATAAATATATTTTATAAAAGAAAATATCTAACCTTAGAAAGATACCCTATGTAGGATCCGTGTGGTCACTTTCTGACTTTTTTTATATTTTGTCTTCAGCGATGATACTAACTCATCTTTTGACGTGTTTTGCATTACCTGTGTAGTGAATTATTTGACAAATCTACTCTTTAAGAGTAGATACTAGGTGGAGTGAAAAGTAACCTCCTTGGGAATGAAAAAAAAAAAAATTTAAATGTTTTTTTTATTTTATTCAATATAGTCTTTTTTTAGTTTGATACACTTATTCCAGCGATTTTCCAACTTCTTGCTCCCGTCCGAAAAGTAATTTCCCGAAGGGTCTGCAAAATACTCCTCCGTGGCGTCGATGATTTCCTCGCGTGAGCTGAATTTTTTATTGATGAGCTAGCTTTTGAGGTTTGGAATGAGATAAAAGTCCAAGGGAGCCAAATCGGACGAATACGATGGATGCGACAGCAATTGGAGCCGTAAGTCATTGATTTTAGCCATGGTTGCGATGCTCTTGTGCGCCGGTGCATTGTCTTGCAAAAACAAAATTTTTTTTTCGCTTCATGTGAGGCCGTTTTGCAGCGATTTCGGCTTTCAATCGCTCAAATGCACAAAAGTACTCGCTGTTGATGATTTTTCATTTTTCGAGGTAGTCCGCGAAGAGTATGACAATCCCAGAAAACCGACGCCATAACCTTTCCGACCCATCGAGCCCCCCTCGGCCGCTTCGGAGCACTCGTGCCGGCTTCAGTCCATTACCGGGCACTCATTCTGTTCTCTGGTGTTCAACTGTTACCAATCGACGCTAAAAGTCCGCCCGATTCCGCATCAGCAAGTCCAAACACTCTTTCAAAGTGCTCTCGCGTTCGTGTTTTTGGTCAGAAGTGAGTATGCGCGGCACCCAGCGGCAGGATAACTTTTTCATATGCAGAATATTGCCCAAAATATGGCGTGTGCGCTCTAATCTTTGTGGTATCTGCTAGCTTGCGCATCTTCACTTTCCGGTCAGCTAACACCATTTCATGTATTTTTTTGACATTGACATTGACTGTAACCGCATCGGAGGGCCTGCGCTGCGGACTTGATCGGCAGTGGAGTTGCGGCCACCATGAAACTCTCGAAACCAATATTTGATGGTGAAATCTGACGTAGCATTAGCCCCGTAATATTTATCCAACTTTTTTTTTTTGTTTCCTTCGCCGTTTTGACTCTCAAAAAATAATGTTTTATGAGAGAACGAAAATCGTTTTTGTCCATACTTAACATGATGCCAAACACGTCGAAAATAATCAGCTGTCAAAACAAAGCTAAAGACAGTATCTGCCTTAATATGAACGGACTTCAAGGCACCATAACCTTTTTTGCAATAGCAGTCAATGAGGTTACTTTTTACTCCGCCTAGTAAGTTTCAAATCAGTATTCCATATCAAAAGTTTTATAGCTCTTTTTAAACCGCCATTTCTCTTTATTCATGTATTCAAACATATACCGCCATTTCAACATATATATATTTTACAATTACTGTGTTGTAAAAAGTTTGGATACTTGGACGTTTAGTAGAGATATTTCAGAAACTAGCAGCGTAGTTTATTAGTTTAGGTTTCAATCTTCGATTTGTTTGGGGTACGGTCTAATGTTTCTTCATTGTCAATCAATTTAAGAATGGACTGACTTGCTTTTATTCAAAATAATGCTATGGAATCTTGTGGACTTCAATCAACTACCCTTGTTATAAAGTCTCCATTTGCACAAGTCGAGCCATTGATTTTCTGACCCTTCCGACATGTATAGTGAGTATACGAGTACAGTATAAGTACGAGTACTACTGTGCTTTCTTCGTTGATCTTGACTTAAAAAAATCGATATTAAAATAATTATTTGAGTTTATAGCCGAGCCGAGGTACACAAAACCTTTTACCACCTCAGAGATATATTGTAGCTTCATGTTATTGAGTGGTGTTCGAACATTTGGTGTTAGGTATGCATTGTGCCTCTGATATTGGTCTTCGGATAATTTATTATATTATATCGGAGAAATCATATGATAGCATGTCATTTTGTCAAAGTCCTTTTTTGTCCTTTGAAGTGGTTCGTCGATATCATCACTGAACTTTATAGACAGGCGGGAGTGTTAAACAGGTATTCCAAAATAATACCGCACTGTCTAGGTCTTTATATACGGCCCTAAAATAGATGAACAGGTGGTGATTATCGATTTGAAGCATACGGGATTCTTCTACAAGACAGGTCGATGGTAGAGTAACCAGGTCTAAAATCATTTATTATTATTATTATTATTGTTTATTAAAACAGGGCCAAGGCTATCCGCTAGATTTGAAGAAATTATTTTCTTTAAATGTAATTTTCAAGTTTTAGTTCAGACGTATACAGTCTGTAATATTTTCAGTAGAGGGTCTATTATTTGCTTAGAGATGGCGCAACTTGTATTATTCCATTGGAACATGCGTTGGAAAGCTACGATCATTGTAGGTCATTTCAGTATATGTCATTCATTTGAAGCGTAAACAACAATTTTTTTTTTCACTCAAATATGTCGAACTTTGTGCCTGAAAATGTGTTTTTGCGGGGAGTTCTTCTTCATTACTTTAATATGAAGAAAACTGCTGCCGAAAGTCATCGTATTTTGGTGGAAGTTTATGTGGAACATGCGTTAACTGAGCGAACGTGCCCAAAGTGGCTTGCACGATTTAAAAGTGGTGATTTTGGCTTGGAAGACGATGAACGTACTGGGCAGCCAAAATAGTTTTAAGATAAAGAACTGGAAGCATTACTCTAAGAAGACTGTTGCCAAACACAAGAAGAGCTCGCAAAATCATTGGGTGTCACTCAAGCCGCCATTTCAAAACGTTTAAAGGCAGCTGGATATATTCAAAAGCAAGGAAATTGGGTTCCACAAATTGGGTTCCACATGAACTCAAGCCGAGAGACGTCGAAAGGCTTTTTTGCATGTCCGAAGTGCTGCTGCGCGAAGGTAATGCTCTGTATTTGGTGGGATCAGATGGGTGTGCTGTATTATGAGCTGCTAAAACCGGGTGAAACATCAATGGACAACGCTACCGAACACAATTAATCCGTTTGAAGAGAGCAGTAGCCGAAAAACGCCCGGAATATGCGACCAAACACGAGGCAATAATTTTCCATCATGATAACACTCGACTCTACGTTGCTATTCCGGTTAAGAACTATTTGGAAAACAGTGGATGGGAAGTCTTACCTATCCGCCTTATAGCCTAGACCTTGCCCCTTCTGACTACTATTTGTTCCGGTCGATGCAGAACGCCCTCACTGAAATACGGTTCACATCAGAGCAGAATATCAAAAATAGGCTTTATTCATTCTTGGCTGCAAAGCCGGCGCAGTTCTTTTGGGATGGAATCCACAAATTGCCAGAAAGATGGGAAAAAGTAATAGCTTCAGATGGGTAATACTTTGAATAATACTATTGTATATGTTTTTTCTTAAATAAACGTTCATCGTGAGGTTTTATTTAACTTAAATTAAACTTAAACTTGATTTAAACTTAAAAATTTTATCGGTTAAATCGGTTAAAAGAACAATTCATGGCATTTACTTTTTGAAAATGATATGTAAATGTTGGTCACTACTACGTCTGAGGTGGTCCATTCGGAAGGTCCAATTTTGGGCGACTCGTTCGATCGTACGATCTAGGTGGCCAATTTACCGTAGCAAAACGTGAAATTAAATGCTCACCAAAATGATTTCTCAAGAAGTCCATTGTTTCACGGGCTGTATGGCTCGTAGCGCTGTCTTGTTGAAACCAGAGCTCACCGAGGCCATGTGCTTGATGGCCTGACATGACATGGCACGATGAGGGGTACCATTGACGGTAACATTCTGATTTGCCTCATTTTTGAAGACAAATGTTTTTAATGGATGTAATTGTAGATCTTGGTACTCTTCGGGTTGCTCATCAGCCCAATTATTGATGGCCTGACATGACATGGCACGATGAGGGGTACCATTGACGGTAACATTCTGATTTGCCTCATTTTTGAAGACAAATGTTTTTAATGGATGTAATTGTAGATCTTGGTACTCTTCGGGTTGCTCATCAGCCCAATTACCCAATTACAATTTTGTTTATTAACGTATCCATTTCACGATAAAACACCAGATTTTCATTGAGTTTTTCCGGTGCCCATTCACTGAAAATATGACGAAAATTCAACTCGCCTGGCTTTAATTCCTGCACAAGTTGAATTTTGTACGCTTTAAGGCCGAGATCCTCACGTAAAATACGCCAAGCCAAGCCGCTAAGAATGACGACGAATCGATTCGCCACGGTCTTTGCGTACACTTTTAGCTTTACAACTGGTATAGTCTCTTCACTACGTGCTGGATGTGGTAAGACCGGTCGAGTATCATCCACTAATGTAAACAAAAGTGGTTTCAGTAGATCGATTATGCGCACCGTAGGTTCCTCGATTCGCACGAAAAACATTTCTTACAGAACGCTGATTTTCGTAATACAGCTGAACAATTTGGAGACCCTGTTGTGATGTGAGTCTTTCCATGATGACTTGCCAAACGATACTGAACAAAAATGACAAAGCAAAATTCAAAAAAAGCCTATTGAAAATCAAACCTCACTATGAATCACCCCTTACAAATAGAATTTTACCTTTCGGACAGCGCGAAGTATCTGGACGTGATTGTGGATAAAAAACTGAATTGGAATCTTAATATGGTATAGCGGAAAGAATCAAAAAGGCATATATGTATGTATTTGCAAAAGAACGGTAGGAAAAATTTGTGGTGGTAAGACCCATACTTACATACGGCGCACTAGTATGGTGGAAAGCAACAAACAAGAAAACAGTTTACGGAAAATTAGCGGCGGTTTAAAGAACGGCTTGCATAGCCTTTACAGGTGCGGTCTGTACCACCCCTACGGTAGTATTGGACACCTTTCTGCAGCTAACACCGCTTGATTTACAAATCAAAAAACTTGCTGGCGACAGTGCGATACGACTCACTTATTTTGGTTACTTCAATTCAAGAGCAGCAGTATTGCCAGGCAATTCAATTCTAAAGAATGAAATTCCTTCCTTGGTCGATTTCGGCATCCCGTACAAGTAATATATCCAAGGAGGGAGAACTTGGAAAAAAAATAGATAACCAGGTCAAATGAAATTGTAATTTTCACAGACGGCTCGAAAACAGAGGAAGGAACGGGATCTAGTATCTTCTCAGAAGACTACCGGACTCAAGCTGTGCCTTTCAATCAGAGGTTCTGGCTGTCCTCAGGGCAGCTGAACTAATGCAGATGAGATAGGTATCCGAAAGAGATATCGCTATCTACATCGATAGCCAATCCGCACTCAAGGTAATGGAATTAACCAACATCAACTCTGATACAATCAGGGATTGCCGCATAGTGCTCAAGGCACTAGGCAGTCAGAACCAGGTAAGACTGTGCTGAGTGCCAGGAAATAAACAAGGGGATGAGCTTGCAAGAAAAGGGGGTTACTCGAAAATAGTGTGGTTGCCAGCATCAAACCACCCCTCTGCATAGTGGGAGGCACTATCGAGGAAAAAATCACAAAGACTGCCAACATAAGGTGGTCAAGCCTTGAAGAAAACAGGGAACCCAAGGCTCTCTGGCCTCTTTTTGACGAAAAAAAGATCTAGAAAGTTAGTAAAATTAAACAGGAATACGCTTAAGACAGGAATAGGAATCCTCACATCCTCCTGTGAAAACACGCAAAAGGACTCAATTTGTCAGGTACGGATATCTGCAAATTCTGCGGTTATCTGCAAGCAACACACATACTGTGTGAATGCGAGGAAATATCGAAGTCGAAGCCGAAGGAAATTTTTAGGAAAATACTTTTTCGAAAGTCAAGAGAAAATAGACGACTTCAAAGGGAGCACACCAAGTTGGTCCTTTTTTTTTTAGATTCGAACGAATCATACTGAAATTTCATTCACCGGGCATAATCATCATTATATTTTACAATAGATTTGGTATATGCTTCTTCTCTGAATCCAACTTTCTACTCCCAAAGTATTTATCTCCAATTTTTTTGATTTCCTTCAAGTATGTTAATAAGATCTGTCAAAGTTGCTAAAAAGGTGTTTGCTTGAGTAATGATTTTCTTGTCGGAACTGAGGGTTAAATCAGAGAATTTGTCGACTACGCATATCTGAAAACGTGTTTTTTTTAATTTAAGAGAAATTTTTTTCGTGGCTTAAGCTGTCGTTTTTCCTTCAAGCCATCGTTGAACCATTCCAACAAGTTAGCATAATATTCGCTGTTTAATGTTTATCCACTTTTCAGATTATCAATATGGGTTATGCCATAAACTTCGAAAAAAACTGTCGAAGTGACCTTGTTTCATCCAGAGTTATGAAATGGATTACTGTTCAATAACGCCAAAACCCCTTTTGAAGTATGCACAGAATATCATAGATTTTTTTCATTGGTTTCTTTTGTAGTAAGCTCAATTGTTTAAATTGTTTAAACACAACGTAATGTAGTAAACCACTTCTTTAACAGTGTGCCCATAGTACGAAATTTGACAGTAGCCTATTGACTGGTGATAGTTTACAGGAGCAGTGTTGCTTCTCAAGTTAAAACGTTCAAAATTCAAATTAAACTGGATTCGTACCTAATTTCCCTGGTGTAGCAGTCGAGGGACCACTGCGCTGCCACCACCTGTTGTAATTTTGGAGCACTCATATTTATCTAGACTGTTTTGAATATATCCATTTCTGCGAAATTCTGTTTTTTATGTATCTTCGGAATTGATTTCTTAAACGATGTACAAGCGTACCATCAAAGCAATCCCCTTCTGATAGAATACACGAACGTTTTTTTATAGTCCTCCTCCCATCGATTTCCAGGATGGGCTTCAAAACCTTCTTCGATTCGACTCGTATCTCTTCAATAAAGTCGAAATTATGTCTCCGGAACGGGTTTTTTCGATTTTCGCTAATGGCCAGAAGTCAGATGAAGCTAAATCAGGCAAATTGGGTGGTTGCGGAATGACGTGGGTCGAATTTCGGATCACAAGTCACGTACAACGAATGCAGTATGAGACTTGAAAAATTTAGGTTGTAACCAAACGAGATGAAACGCGTTTGAGGCCCGAACATTCTGTCAAGATCCATTATATTGACCAAAACCATATTTGTGTGCTTCAATAAGATCTCTTATTATTGATTAAAGATTTTCGAGCATCAAATCCTTGACCTCCTTGACGCGTTATTATCTTTATAGGTCGAAGGACGGCCAGTTTATGTCACCAAAACCATTTTTACCATTTCCAACGTTTAGGATGCCGAAACTTCATTTTTAAGGCAAAAACTCATTTAAAAAAAAAAATCTAAAAATACAGTTTCTAAGAGGAAAGTAAACAATAAATTGACACAGATTCAAACTTAAGAAAAAAAAATTGTTTAGATGTAGACAGAAAAGTCTTACTACTTTTTAATCAGAGAGCTAAGTAGTCGTATACTAGAGCGATTGACCTTGTTTAGGTTGCTTTGCTTACATCGGAGTTCAATTGACTTTGTATCAGGCACACATCGAAAAATATTTTTAATTTCGTAAACGTAAATATCATCTCCTTAAAGTTTAAGAAATTTGAGTAAAAGTCGTTTCAAAGAGGAACCCGACGATGGCAATAATTGGCTGTAGGAGATACATAGTAAAAGGTTGTCAACGACATACCCGAGACAGCCATTTAGAGAGTGATTTCAATTTCGCTTTTGCGGCTTTTCTACCATGGTCTAATCGACCTTGATTCCGTTCTTAAGAAATTCTCGACGATATCCTAGATGATGGCCCTAGAAGATATTTAAAGTGTGACATAGGACGAAATTACAAGAGCAGAATTAGTAAGAAGTATGAAATATACCTGTCCGAATTTAGAACGAGGACATACTAATGAACAACGCTCTCTGTTAACCTGACTATTGCTAATATTTTGAATTAAAAGATTTGATATGAGTGTGAAAATAATTGGTTGTATCTTGAACTTTCAAACTATAGCAGAATATTGCTTCAGATTCCACTCGATTCTTTCTTTTGTGATTATTTTTCTCTATAAGCATATAAATGTACCTTAAAGTATCTTTTTTTTTTACATATTTTCAGACGCAAATACCTTCTTGACTCACATTACGTAACCAGCAAACGCGACTACTATCACTATCATCACGACAATGGACCAAAAAATCGTGCACAACTCAAAAAACTCATGGCAATATTTGCTTTCATTTGCTTTTTTTCGTACGTTTTCATTGATTCCAATCTCAAAACCAAATTCAGTCGGCTCAAAGATCGTTTTGATTTCCTTCGAAAAGTTGAAGCCCAACCAGAAAATATCAGTCAAGCGTATTTTGTCAACACGCCAGGCTGTCGAATGCCAAGCTTCAAGATCGTTGATGACAATATAGTTCAATATATGTTCCGGATGCCGAAATTTACCTGCAACAAGCCATTCACAAGAACCGTTGGAAATGACGGCATTACTATAAATATTCAAAAAAACGAATTTCTCGAATTATTTAACATAACAGATCCAAGTAAGGTTTACTGTTATTACCAGGAGTTTAAACGAAAGACTGACATAGAAAACGACTACGCTCAGCACCGATATGAGCTGAATCTGAAACCTAATGAGGTAACCAAAGTAATTGGCGCCGAATTCGTAAAAGTAGTTTGCCAATACAATGATGCTAAGCCATTCTATAAGGATTTCCATTTCTTTGCTTTACCGAAGAACAACAGAAAGACCATCACTACAACGACTATGATGAACGTTCATAGCAGTGAAAATGAAGAGTCTTTAAAAAATCATCGAACCAGCTTTAATCCACAAGTGGATCCAGCGCGTAAGGTTTCTGTAATGGTCATTGGTATTGACAGTGTATCGAGATTGAATTTTCTGCGCCAAATGAATAGGACAGCGGGAATCATAAGAGAATCTCTTAACTCTGTCGAACTCATTGGGTATAATAAGGTTGGCGATAACACCTATCCGAATTTGGTGCCGGCCTTAAGTGGGTTAGACGCAAATGAGCTTAATTTAGCTTGCCTATCTCCGGTTCACGGAAGACTTGCCAGCTATGATAATTGTCCGTTTATATGGAAACGATACAAGGAAGCTGGCTATAAGACAGTTTTTGCCGAAGATGCAGCCAGCCTGGGTCTCTTCAAATTCAATCGAAATGGGTTCAGTGAACAGCCCACTGATTATTATCTTCGACCAGTGTTAGTTGAAATGGAAAAATATATTGCCAATAAGAAAAAAGGCAACTTTCGTCTTTGTTTAGGTGGTAGACGAGCCTACGATGTAGTACTTGAATTTATTGAAAAGCTTACTCCATTCTTTAAGCGAGATTTATTCTTTTCATTCTTTTGGGAAGCATCTTGGACGCATGACTACTTTAATATGCCATACCTCTTAGACGATGATATAGCAGAGCTTTTAGATTCGTTACGTGCCTCCGGTATTCTTGATCGCACAATCGTCTTTTTGATGAGTGATCATGGCCTTAGATGGGGGTCATTTCGAAAAACCTATCAAGGAATGATGGAAGAACGTCAACCTTTGCTGATGACTATGTTTCCAGATTGGTTTGAACAACAGTATCCAGAAGCTGTTGCTAATTTTCGTGATAATGCTAAGAAACTGACCACACCATATGATTTACATGCAACTTTCCTTGATCTACTAGATTTATCGGTTCTTAAATCGAACCGACTAGATTTACGGACATCTGAGCTTAGAGAAGCTGACATCATACCCAGGGGGATTAGTTTGTTTCTTCCAGTGCCTGTGTCTAGAACCTGTGAAAATGCAGGCGTTGCTTCACATTGGTGTACATGCCATCAAAAACAATCACTGCCAACAAATGATGCTCGAGTTCAACGAGCAGCAAGATACATCGTTAAACTAATCAACGATAAATTACGATCTTCGCCACAGTGCCGAATGCTTTATCTTAATTCAATTGCTGAAGCTATCATATGGACGTCAAGTCAGAAGATTTTAAAAGAAGTCACAACGGATTACCACATCGACATTACAGTTCGGATACAGACAAAACCAGGACTTGGTGAGTTTGAATCAACGGTTCGTATGTCTTCAGATACAACACACTTGACGGGAACTATAAGTCGCATCAATATGTACGGTAGCCAAAGTTATTGTATAGATGACTACACTCTGAAGATGTTTTGCTACTGTCACAGATAAGACAGAGAGATGTGATACAAACGTGTAATTAGATATATAGATAAGCGTGCCGGTCGTAAATGTGTGCCAATTCTAGTGGTTTGGTAGATTTAAGGTAATTGAAGCGTGTTTAAGAGACACGTCCGTATAGTTAGCTTTTATAAAGTATGCTCTCTTTAGGGATGATTTGATGAGCCTTACTTTTCTAATAAACGAATACGTATTTAGATCTCATTTTCGTACTAATCGAAATTTATTTTCTTTAGATTCACAACAAACTAGTTTCTGGTACATACGGATATCTTAAATTTAAATAACATTCATGAAAAGAAATTATATTTGACTGTCATGGTCGAAAACAGCGGGTGCTAATATTACTCGTGGAACGTCTGTTATAGAGCCCAAAAAGTTCAAACTTGTATCTGTTTTCTCGCTCACAATTAATGTACCTATACCATATACATTTTATAGATGGGACCAAAGATCACTTGAAATATCATAATTTTCATCCCAAACAACCAAGTGCATTCTCATCCATTTTCGAGAGGTTAAATGATTCATATTTTAAAGCAGGACTGAAGCTATCGGTATTTCATTAAAAGATATATGTTTCTCTTGTGAGACTGTCTTTTTTAGTTATCTACATTCCGGTTGAGGTTCAGGCAATAAGTTTTTCCAGTTACAGCATTCGACTGTCTTCTGTTGCGTACTCCAATTTGGTTGTTTTTCCTTCTATTAATGCACGTCTAAAGCGATAAATTCTTTTATTGAATTGTCCATTTGGGTTAAAACCATTAAACTTTGTTTATTCGCGTTCTCTGGCTACACTTGTCCTCACCGCTTTAGATCACAAATGTGTAGCTAGCTCAGTGCCGCTGAGATAGCTTATTAATATTATCTTCTAAAGCTAACAGTATATAATATTTAATGTTTTTAATCGATATTGCAATTTGAATTTATTGCCTTAAAATTTGAAGGCCATTGAATTTCATCTAGGAACGGAAATTCTTACTCAAAACGGCTTAGCATTCGGTAGAAATATTACTTTCATATGCGTACAGTGCGCAGTAAAACCTACTTATATGTATAAATTCGTTGCGAACCTCTCCTGTACATAAAGCGTACTTGAACTCTATCTATGTACATCTTTTTTTTGTGCACACTGGTTCTGAACTCAACTGGCTCTACGTTAGGACCCTGGTTAGTAGAAAGTGATGTCAGAATTTTGAATCTCTGAACACAAACTTTTGATTGCTTCTGTTCCAATACGAGTAATTGCGAAAGCACCAGTGATAGCTCGGTAGTTTTGCCAATGATATTGAAGTTAAACTGACTTTTGGAAAATGGAGTGTTGGCATCTAAGTTTCGCGCAATTGTTTCAAAAATGATATTGAAAATGTCACAGAACACCTTTCCACCGTGACTAAACACTTTTTTAGTGTCAAAGGTCTTGTGAGATTGCTTTCGACTTTTACAGAAGATATCATCATTTTGCGTAATCTGATGAGTTTGACAAAAATGCTAAGAATGCCAAAACTAGACACACACGTATTTCTAGAAAATTATGCACTCCTCCGCTGTGCAGAAGAAGTCCCAGGTAAGGTAGTATTCGCCTGTTGATATAATGGCATATATATCTCAATGGATGCAAATTCTACACCAATTTGACAAAAACAAGATAAATTTCAAATGGATTTTTAAGAGTTTGTCATCAGGTTCCCTCTTCTGTAGAAAATGCATTTCTATTTTTTATTTCCTTCTTCAGTAACTTTTGTATAATTTGAGCGCGCTCAAGGTGAGCTATTCCTATTTTGACTCTAAATATATTATATATTAGCCTAAGGACTTATATTAGAAAAATGAGTAATTGCTTGTGTAATAAAATAGCTACATTACCAGCCCACATCATCAGCGCCGAGTAGCTGCATCTGAGCCTTCAACGGCGATTTAATTTCCCATGATCGTATTTGACCTGTAACCTAAACAAGTCTCAACGAATACAATCTTGCGACTGCATTCAAAGAAGACTTTCATTTTCGAGCTAGCTTGGAAGTGGTGAGATGATTTAACCATTCATAAAGACTCAACTAGATTCCTTGTCTGACTCAAATTCTGACCGAAACTGTTTCTGGGTAAGAGGTAAGTGATTGATAAAAAGTTGTTGACTGTTACGTTCAGTAATGCAGCTTTTTGTGGAGTCTATCTTCATTCTGCAGAATGGTCTTGATATCATGAATATTAATAATGAAACTTTTCTTGCAGACTTGTCTGCTCTTTCAGTGACATCATAGCCACAGTGTCCTGCCATAGTCGTAGACAATTTTTAAGGTTGTCTCAAAGGTTGTGAAAGCAAGCAACCCCTATCAGAGATAATGCAAATGTTCTCTTCAGTAATATATGTATTTAAATTCTCTCTGATGTAGAGCTCTTTAACATAACATATCATATATCTCAGATTCAAGTAGAGATGTGGTATCGTAGAAGCAAGTTTACACTCCGTTCAGGATTGGCATGGTTGTAAGAGTGTCTCAATTTTTTCCTCTGTTTTAAATCTATCCATGTAGGTTATACCCTAATGAATTTTTATTAGCGGTTGATTAATTCTTTTCCAGTTCAGTTATTGTGGTTGTATGTTATAACCTCAAAATTATAAGGTTGAAACATTTTACAGTAGTCTGTAAATTCTAGTAGTTCTTTGCATAAGAGTTACTGTATAAGATACCAATGAGTTATTCTCGTTCAAATAAATGAGCATGTAGGTGTTAGCCATAGCTTCTTTCTGAATTTGAATGTTATAACACTGCAGTTGGTACTATTGTAGAGAACCATAGCTTTTTGCACATTTTCTCCTTCAATGAAAATATTGTAATAAATACATTTAATGCCAGAAAAATATTTTTCTCATGTATCTACATTGTTTTTGCCCCTATTTTGGGGTTGGATATTCTGTGTTTGGTATATCCACAGCGCCTTTGTAGGATTGAGTCCAAGTAGCTTTTCCCAAGGGGAAATTGTATATTTTCGGTAAAGAAAATTTCAAATTTCATTCTTTGGTTTACCAAAGGCTGCTATGTAACTTTTTTGACATAAGTTGAAGTTTTTGCACGCGATCTCAGATTAGTTATTCAAATTTTCCTTTGACTAGAATTGGTTTATTGTGGACATATACTTGAAGATAGAAACATTTAGAACCACAGAAGGCGGAAAAGGATCCCTCCTTGTAGAAAACTCTTATCAGTAATAACATTAGATTCTATCATAGTTAGTTAGCTTAGAGGGTGCTAATAGGCTTGTGATCGGCCTGACGGAACAGCTCAGTGATCCTTATAAATGCTTCAACTCGAGGTCTCTGAAACTAAATGCTGTAGATTCATCTCAATGCATCCTACTCCCATGTTTATTCTTGCTGGGATGTGCTGACAGAGTTAGAAGTGAGGATACATTTACTGACGTCTTTAACATAAATCTAATAGCTGTTTTGTCCGATAGTTTGCTTGTACTAAAGGATATTGTATTGGGAGCATAGCAGGCATCTATAAATTGAGCATTGAATTTCAAATGAGATATTGTTCTGTTCTTAGTAAATATATCTGGTTTCCTCTTGGAGTTTATTTTAGGGGTTTTGATTGTGACCAGAATTTGAGTGAAATCTAAGAACAAGTTCCCTCATTCCGAAGGTATCTGCTCTTAAGATTTCTCATCGATTTAAAAAATACAGTTTGAATTCCGCTTTTCCCTTTTACCACCCTAAAGTTTCACCAAACTGGATAAGACATATCAGCGTTCTGCCTGGCGATCGTAGGAAGACAATTTTTGTTGAAATGACCACATATTCGATGCTGCGAAATGTCTATGTAGCGTAGTATATCAAGCGAAATAAAAAATATTTCACCCCGTTTAACCTGGGGTCAAAATATTTATAAGGCATTCATCGGCCCAAAATTGGAGTACAATGCCCACATCTTGTCAGGTGATTCTAAAACATCTGCAACTGCTAGATAGGAGTCAAAGCTATGGGATAAAACTCATAGTTGATACTAATATCAGTCAGTTCAATTGACACTCTTAAACACCGGCGTAATGTCTCCTGTCTCACTTTGATTTTTCCCTATTTCTACCACTAGTGCTCCATTGGAATACCCAGCAGTATTCAACCCCTTCAAACCTTCAACCGTAACACCCGTCTCGCTACGAATGCTCATCAGTATACTCACAAGCCCACTTTCCGGCTGACTCTAAAATATCGTAATTCGTTGCTTATAGAATGCCCTGCCGAGCTCTCTATTTCCTGGTCGTTATAACTTGCAAACATTTAAAAACAATGTACATCGGTACCTCTCTTTTCTTTTTCCTCAAATTTCCTTCGCCTACAGTTTGCATACAGCGCGCAAATATTTTAAGAGTACATAAATATCTTGAGCGTTAATTATATAAAAAAAACTTGGGCATGGAATCGTCGTTAGGTAGGAATGCAATACATGTGTAAAGTAACTTATCGATCTGAAATTGCCAAATCCAATACCAAAATTTTGATTTTGGTCAGTGCTGACATAAGCTACTTCTTCATGTGATAGAGAGCCATACAGCTACAGAATCTTTTGCGAGAATTTGTCTGATTTCTCTACTTCCACCAGTAATCATTTTATTATCGGCTCCATCTGTTGATCGGTCAGACTTTCCTCGAGATGTATCGCGTGCATCATGGAACTCCTATAGGATAGTCCTGACCAACTTTTTATTCCACAACAGAACATTTATGGGCACCTGCGTGAGACGTAATTGTCTTTTTAAAGGGTTTCGGAATTGGTCTTATTTTGCTCTGATCTTTATGTGTTTCTACAGCCTGATCCTTGTGTGAATTAATCTTGCAAACGAATGCCGAGAATATCAGTCTGTGCTAAAGCTGCACGAATCGAATCTTTTTTTTGAGGTATAGCTCTTTTGGCTCCATCCAATGTCTTTATTTTTCAGTCATTATAATATTTAAGTATTCGAAACTATAATATGGGTCTTCCAATTTTGCTCGCTTAATCGGTCTCTTCCTGTGATTTTTCTAATGTTTCTGCTACTTTAACTTTGTCAATAGTACGAGTCATTTGTTAGATTTTTGAACCACAGGCTATCATAAAATTGTTGCTGTTCATTTTTACACTTTTTCTAATCTCATTTAATTTTGATTACCTAGGTCGTAAACGCTCATAGTTATTGTTCCATACTGAAAAGCAAGGTTTTCATCAACCTTATCAAGGGAGTAGAATTTAGTGATTATTGTGATTTTTTAGTTATTATGGAATTGAATAGTTATTTTTATTAAAAAAAAAAAAATACTATTTATAGTTGAATACGAGTTTAATTTCCACAAATAATTTAAATATTAAATAGCTGATTATTTTTACGTAATGTAAATAGGTATATATACGTACGTACATATATTATATAAAAGTAACACTATTAGATTTGTTTTTCTTATCTATTTTAAATCTATTTTTAAAATGTGATATAGTTTTTTTTTAGAGAAATATGTTAATTTTTTTTAGTAAAAGGAATGTATCTACCTGTCTACAGTATAGTTATGTTAACATGAACTGTTATGTGTTTTCGATTTAGTGAATTATTGTATTACATTGTCGTAGTTAACCTCTATTAATTTAAGGAGAAAATAGTAAAAAAAAAAGAATTAAATAAAATCTACAAATAACGAAGTAACCAAAGTTAACTTATAGAATTCATTTAAAATTGAAAAAGAAAAACTGAAATAAATAATTTTTCTAATAGTCGATATAGAAACTGATAAAAGTTAAACGTTTTATTTTATGTTGTAGTTTGGTTTATCTTTTTTCAAAAAATTTATAAATAAATGCGATTTGTGTTAGCAAGTATTCTTAAGAAACCGAACAAATTATACAATAATTACCATGTAATCAAAATTATTTAATAAGGTTTTAAAAAAGAAAAATGGATTAAAAATGTAATTTAATAAATGCGGTCGAAAGTTCTGTAAAAAATGATTTTCTGTTTTTATTTTTTTGTTCAATTGGATTTGGCAGACAGGTGTTTGGAGACGACAAGAAGGATAACTTCATGAGACCTTGAGTCTTCTCCCCTGCTCTTATAGGGGTAGGCTTTTGTATATGGTGCAAGGAAACTGCAATTGCATAGGAGGGGGAAAATCTCTTTGCAAAAAGACATCCTTGGGGACAGATATCTCCGCGTACAAATGTCACTTGAAGCCAGTGCTCCAACTAAAACGGTTTCATGGCTGAAATATTTATATCTGAACTCTAAAAGTTTAGTGCTCCACCCAGCAAATTCTATTCTGAAAATTACTTGTACGGTTTTCGGTGTTTGTGGGGTCTTACAACACTATAGATGAGTAATCTGAAAGTTTGAGACAATCATCTCCTGGACTTCATGCTAACATTTGGCTTGATTCTCGACAATGTGTGTTTTGAAGGGAAACGAGACTAATAATCGGCCTACCCATATCGAACAGGTAGGCTAAGAAAATAAATTGCTGGAAAGTGCTTTCAGCGGTTTCCCTGTCAGACCTCAGCTGCATCGAATTCCAAATTGGAATCGAAGCCTCGTCCTTACTTGAGTAGTGATAAAAAAAAACTGGAAACTCTTACATAATTGGCAAATCCGTCGAATCTCTGCCTTGGTTCAGAACAAAGCAGATAATTTATTACCCCAGCGATCTATGGGCTTTTGCCCTATAATAGATGTTCTTTGTTTTGGACAGTACGTAAACCAAGAAACTTCTAATTAGATAATTTAAAACTAATTTGGGGGAAGATTGGAATCTTTAAAGATTGAAACAAGAAGCTATCACACTTTCACAAAAATATTGAAACAGAACAGTCAAAGTGCTGAAATTGAGAAAATCTACTAAGCTGGAAGCTGATGGCACCTACACTGAGTCAAAACCAGGCTCCTAGTCTTATACTGAAAACTCGCTTCGCATGTGACCAACCAAGAGCCGGCTCACAACCAGCTTCTATCACTGGAACTGGCATCTGGTATCTGTTTGTGATAATTTAAGAGGTCAATAAAAACGTTGTTGGCCTCTTAGATGACTTCAAATTTCCTTACATAGATACAATATTTTCGAATCAACAAGTTACACAAAGTTCATACGGAACCCCTGCTGAACAGCAAAAATTCATTTACTAAGGACTTAAGTTATTATTTTAGATAGTAAATTTTTTAAGACAAATCATGTCGTATCAAAGTCTTCAAAGGCGCTAAAGATAGCATAAATAGTAATTGGTAGGATATTGGGTTCATCATGGAGAAGGGTCTTCTAATAATTCACTGATGATTTCTGAAGGCTCTGGTTTGTTTCGGCTGGTTGGAAGTTATTCCCAGCACGCGTGGCTCATATCGTGGTCTACATTCTTAAAGTCATCTCCAATTTAAAGAGAAAAAGTTTATGAAATAACTCACATTAGAGCTTCATTCTGCCGATTGTCATTTAACACTTTTGGATATCTCGTCCAATGCATAGAAATCCCGCTATTTAGGAAATACGAACCCAACTTTTCCTGTACTCAAAACGGCAAATTTAGACTTTTCTTCATCAGGTAAGCCTGTCATACGGAGACATGATAATGTCTGATGACAATGAACTACGAGGCCGAGGGTACCAATGTACGTTGGTTTTAAATATATTAAGTCTATAATGACTACGAAATAAGGAGCTCGGGAGGGAATTCCATAAGCCAGTTGTACACAAAAACTGGTAAACATTCATAGCGAAACAGGCTTGTCGGTCGAAGGTTTGAAGGGGCGGAATGTATTGGTAATTGCATTGGAATTCATTTCATTTATTGACTTAGTACAAGTAAGAACAAAAGTCTTTTATAGTAAAGAATAGAGCTCGCAGGAACAACTCCATTTAATGAGCGCAATAAAATATGTTTACTATAATCAAAATTGTTAAAAAAAAGTATAAAAACAAAGAAAAAGAGTTACATTATATAATGTAATTTAATAGAGGTTAAAGACTATACACCCTGATTGACTCGAGCTGCAACCAACTTCAGACTGCTATAATTTCCAAACTTTTCATTACAGTGAGCTCAAGTTTTGACACATGACACTGGAAAACCACAAATAGCTATCGTTAGAGCACTCCAGCACCTCAACGTGAATGAATCATTTGTGTCTTGAACCATACCTTGAGCGAAATCCGCGTCGAAGTGGAAGAAAAATGGCTCGTGAGCTCAACATATCGTTGGAACGGATGCAACACATACTGAAAAATGAGCTTGGGCTCAAGCCATTGAAGTTCCAAGAAGTACACGAGTTGCCGAATTTGGTTTTTTCCGATGAGTCGCCATTTGTTATCGAGTAATATGTCAACAAACAAAATGACCGTGTTTCCTTGCCAAAGAGGTCCTTCGAAAATTTACACCTAGGGACGGCCACCAGAAATCAGGCAGCACCGATGGTGCGTGGCGTCAATTTTAATGCGATCGTATACCGTGAAATTGTCTTAGAGGCAGTATTGAAGCCTTAGGCAAACAATCATTTCGGCACCGTCTCACAAAGCGCGCGTCAACCAAGATTGGTTTAAAAACAATGTTCCACACTTCATTTCTTCGACACAGTGGGTTGCAAATTCTCCGGATGCAAATCCGTTGGGTTTCTCTGTCCGGGGTATTTTGAAGGCGAAGGTTGGCACTAAAAAATACCAAAGATTGGACCATCTGAAACAAGCACTTCACCGAGAATGTGCCAAAATAAAGCAGAGCCACTTGCGTGCAGCGTGCGATGCTTTTTTCGGCCTTCTCAAGGCCATTATTCACGTCAAAAGTGGACATATTAAAAACTACTGATACAATTTGAAAATTGATGTATTTTTAAACATTTTTTGCTTTGGCACAATAAAATTTTTAAAAAAATAAAAAATTTAAAGCATTTTAAAAAGTTGCAGTTCGAGTCAGTGTACAGTTAGAAACGAGTAAGTATGAGACAGGAAAATACAAGAAAATACATAGGCTACGACAGTTGGACAAGCGAAAAGTTCACTTTTAAATTGCTTAGCTTCTGATTTTTGTCTAACAGCAGTAGGCAATGAGTCTCATACAAAGCATAGTAACGTGAACAAAGAAGAGGTGGGACGAGTTCAGATATTTAAAAGGAGTCAAGAGATGATATGTTCGCGGTGATCGAACGAATTGTAATTTTTCGTAAGATATAGAGGTGAATGGTTCCGTATGATGTTAAGAACCATACAGCCTAGGACGATCTTATGATAGTGAGAAATGTGATTAAATCTTCCCATTCCAAAAAATATACCGAACCATATTAAACGCAACAAGTAATTTATTTTGCGAATGGGAACCCAATTTGCAAGAAACAACTATGGCATAATCAAATATCGGCACAAGAAGAGACTTAACTAACCTCAGCAAGCCAAAATTTGCGTATTTAGGAGTATATAGTATACCTGTAACAGTAAAGTTATCATGTTCAGTGGCAGAGAGGAATCTATTAACCCTAAATCCAAGATTTATAACGGTGTCGCGGAAAACGAACCTTGTAGAATTGAAATAAATGGGTGGAAAATCATCAGTATCAAAACTGCTTTTTGAAATCAGTATAAGCTGACTTTCAAACCATTATCATAAGACCATTCAACAATAGAAGACAAGTCTGAGTTAAATTTAGCTACTAGGTCTTCCACCAGTCCAAGTGGACGGGACAAATACATTTGTGCATCGTTAGCATATAAATAGATAGAGGTATTGCGGCCAACGTGTTGGAGGTCATTTATAAATAGACTAAATAGGAGGGGGCCAAGAATAGAACCTTGGGGAACCCAAGCTATATCACACGATTTCGAATCCTATCTAGCAGGTGCTGATTGCTCCTGACCAAATATGGGCATTGCGCTCCAGTTTTGGGCGGATGAATTCCTTATATTGTACATTTGTATTTGTTTATTAACATAAACAGGAAGGAACTGTTTATATTATCTCAGCAAAATTGCATTTCTCAGCAATTTCAATCTATACAATCTAGTGCACAGCCAAATGGAAGAGAATAGACAAGAGTATTTTTATTCATATTTACATGTTTATTGGCTTACTTTAAACAGATTTTTTTATTGCTTCTTTGATATGGCTAGGCAGCCTTGTTCTTTTTCGTTTGGGAGCAATACCACTGCTTTGAACTTTACTTAAAGGTTTAGTAGTCTTTCCGTCATTGCGTATCTTTTTCTTTTTACAAGATAATGGATTTGGGTTCTTCGGAACGTTCCTTTTTTTAACTTTGAAATCTTTTTCAGTTGAAACAATTCCGTGTGACTTTTTAAGGTTGACAATTTGCTTTTCCATATTTTGTGGCAAAAGATCGTTGCTCTTTTTGTGCACAAATTTCTTTGATGAATCTGAAGGACCTTCTAAAACAGGCGTTGCCTTATACAAATATAACAATGCACGTCCAGGGACTTTACGAAGATTTGCCTGTAAATTTCTGTCCTGTGTTGCAACAATATAGCGACTTGATTTGGTCTAGAACAAAAGTTTTGATAAAAAGCGGATTTTATTTTGATTCAAAAGAAATACCATTGATTTAATACATTCGGCAGCTGAAATTGGTTTTCCTTCGTGTCCACATTTATGAACGTAGAATCGTTTCACAATCGTAGTGGCACCCGTGAGAGGACCACCAAGATTTTCAGCTTCCAAAATAATGCATTGTGTAGTTATGAGTTTCAATTCAGATTGAAAGTATTTTTTCAACTGCTCTTCGATCATTACTTTGTTCTAAAAGAAGGAAATCAAGATAAACCAACTAAATTTAGTAAATGAACGAAAAGGAAAAATCGTACCT
Source organism: Volucella inanis (assembly GCA_907269105.1). NCBI lineage: Eukaryota > Metazoa > Arthropoda > Insecta > Diptera > Syrphidae > Volucella > Volucella inanis. The sequence continues at coordinate 67,476,918 of OU026157.1, read as the reverse complement.
GAAGGGCCGCTTGGCAGAATGTAGCATCGATCAACACCTGGTAGGGCTCATGGTAATTAAAGTTTGTGCTGAAGAAGGTTAGAATCTTCTGCGATTTCTTGAATCTATTTATTTTCATTTTTAATAATCATTTGGGGGAGAAAAGTGAAATAATAATCAGTGCTGCTTCATGGAAAGTGGTAAATAAACACGCATGTTTCTAAAAATGACAGTATTCGATAATCTGTCAAGGCATAAAAGTAGTGCTGCCAGGTTTGGCAAAGAAAAAGTTTATTTCAAGAGACATAAAGACTATATGCAGAATTAACATCCGAATATTTAACATTGCATTTATCATCATCCAAAATAAGCCGAAGACGAAAGATGAGGGCACAAGATGATCAAGAAATTGCTTCATCAGACACAAATTTCAACAACCGACTACAATTTATCGGCGAGTTTTAGACTTAAGAAGTGCAACGTTTTAACTACAAGTCTTTAAAGATCTTGGCTCAATACAGACTCCTATTATTAATTCTAAGGAATTTGACTTGGATACTTGTTTCAGTTAGATAGAATTATCACCTCTGATTTGTTCAGAAAACCTGTAAAAGTATTGAATGAAGAACATAAAGCCCTAAGGACTCGTCTCTCAACAGCCCCAGAAGTAAAGAGGAACAAGTTTATATCATTGTACCAGTATTGCATATCGTGTGACGTAACAAACGCAAGAACACAAGTGCGAAAGTTGCGATCCCAGAAGCAGATGAAAACAGCGTCATCTCTGGTGAGGCTTTAGAAGAAGCTGACTAAAGCATCGTCACATCTTCCGAAATGATTGAAAATGCGCCTATGTGGTGGAGGTCTTAGGTCCTATAACGTAATATATGACAAAGCTGATCCCCGTCTTTGTACAACGAAAGGTTAATGAAATCATTCGTGAAAACCAGGTACTGAATACATATCTGTAAATTGTAGTGCAAAACAATCCTTATCATGGTTGCGTGAAAGCAACCTTATTTTTCACTATAAATGAAAGTCTTGCTCATGTCTTCTTAAATCTACAAAAAAAAAATAATAATAATAATAATAATAATATATATATATATATATATATATATATAAAATGCACATAGATAGCGTTAGGAGCATACTCCCGGTTTTGAATGAATTTCGCTCTACTGAATATGAAGACACACTAGCTATTTTATATTGCATACGATTTAATCACTTAAAATACTTCTCATACTGTATGCACTTCTTGTGCCCTATTATAGATTGAAAAATCTATTTGAGAATCTCAAATCGGTTGCAAATTCTCATGATATCAATTTCGAGATAAGGTTTGGGAAAAAGTATCGGGCTTTTTACAGTTTAGTTGACTTTGAAATACAATACCATAACGTTAAAACGGTTAATTGCATATATCAACTCTTTTTTTGACAGTTGATAGATCATGTGATCTTTGATAACCAATTCATTGGTATTTGTTCGGTGTATGAAAATGTATTTGAAAACAATAATCAGTGAAATTTCTGAGAAAATTTTGTGTGTTTAACAATTTTACTACGATAAAGGAGAGAATACAGCGCAGGCATGTGAAAACATCTGTTCTATTTATGGTGAAGGTATTCTATTGAAAACTATTGCCAAGAGGTTGTGCACTCGGTTTCGTTCTGAAAATTTTGATAGGAAAAATGCAAAAAGTTGAGCATGACCGGCATGTAAACAGTCATGGCATCGTTAAGGAATCTAAGATCAACCACAAAATAGTTTCAAACCATTTGGAACAAGGTGGTAACAAAAAAAACTCGATGACCGAGTTTTCATATACGAACATAACCGAGACATTTTTAAAGCGAATTGTAACAGGTGATAAAAGGTTGTTTGAAAGCCATCTAAGTCGAAAAAAAAACTGAAGCTGCACAAATGATAGCATGACCATGATTGACGGCAAGGAAGGTGATGCTGTGTGTTAGTAGGATTGGAATAGTATTCAATCAATTAATAGATTGATTCGCATATATACTAATAGCAATTAATGAGGTTGAAGCAAACACTTGCAAAAAGGGGCCATAATTAATCAACAGGAAAAATGTTCTATTTAATCATGACACACCACACATATCTTTATGACTCGGCAGTCAGATTATCATTTGATTCGATCTCTGCAACACTATATTGCTGACGTAAAATTGATCAAAGATGCATATAAAAATCTCGTGACTCTGTTTTCAAAAAGAAATCTCAAATATTCTACAATACATTGATGGAATAATGGTTCTAGCCGAAAAATGGCAAGTGGTCGAACAAAATGAACAATAGATATTTTTTTAAATAAAATTGATTTCAAATATGTATAAAAAATATTGTCCGCATTTTTACTACAAGAGGACTGATACTTTTGCCTCAAACATATTTCCAGTAAGTACTTTTCTTTTCTCCCTGGTGGTTTTTTTTAACACTAAGCAATCTTAGCTATACAATTTGTTTCTACAAAACTATGTCATCCCAAGCAGTCCCCAAATATTTTTTCCTTTAAGCCAGCCAGTCTCTCACCTCATAGTGTCCGTTCCAGTATCATGCCTTTCCATTTAAGGCTGGTCAATAAATCTTCTTCCCCTCGAGGGGGCTTTGAAGATGAAGAAACGTAAGCTTTTATTGATCTAAAAGAATTTAAATGTTGCAGCCACCAGAGTAACAACGCATGCCGTTGGTCCGTTCCTACGAATTTGGAGAACATGTGTTATCTACCCATTACAGCACATAGCTTTATTGACGTTAATTATGATTTTTCAGGCTATTACTGCTTAAAAGCATGTCTTGCTAATAGCTCTTAAAAAATAAATAAATATAAGAACATCAAATTTAATTTTTTAAAATTAAAATTAAATTACTGCAGTACCGACACTGTATTATCAGTGACACATTTTTGTGGCGTTTTCCATTGGGTTCACTCCGGAATTAAATCGATCAGTTTTGGATTTCCAAAGGAACACTCTAAATACTTCTGGCTTTGTTGTCAACATTTTTACATGGGTGAAATTGTTAAATGTAAAATTTTTATTTTCGAATTCCTTTGAAAAAATGTCAGAAGTCCGATTTTTTATAACTGCGTACGATTCTGAAGAAAATAGTGGTGAGCCGTGTAATAGCCCCATCCAAAACAGGGAAATTCCAGCTTCAGGTAAACAAAATATGCGTAACATTTTCTGTTTAGCCTATTAAATGATATTCAAAAGTCGCATATTTAAATGTATACATATACATATATTAAAGTATGAATTCTTCTAGATGCATTTAAGTGGACAGTTGAGCAGTCTAAATTCTTACTGGAGCAGTATGAAAGTCAAATAGGAAACGTTGGCCCAATGAAACGTTTCCGAAAAAAAAAGAACATGTGGAGACACCTCTGCGAGCAGTGTTCCGCGGAATTTGGTAAACCATTGACGATAGAGCAAGTCGAGGGAAGATTTAAAACAATAATCAAAGTTGCGAAAAATCGAATAAAAAAAAATGGCACTATTCGCAAGGACATCCCGTACTCCGGCATATTAGAGAAGATAATATACCGTAGTGCGCCAAAAATTTCGGCGAGTTTTAGACCATTAGATGACGCACCTAGAAAAAAAGAAGGAAAAAGTCTACATGGGGATATGATAGACAAAATAATTGCAGACAAAAGAGAACGTCATAAGGAAAAGTTAGAAGCAAAGGCTAAAAGACATGCGGACAAAATGGATTTGCTAGCTAAATTATTAGCTGCTAAAACCACTTCAAAAAATTCATTTCTTCAGACCTAACTAAATAACCTTTTGTTCAAATTGAATTCATTTTTTATTTGTTGTAAATGTAACATATAATTGAAATAAGACTGAATCGAATTAAAAAGTGAAAAAGAAAACAATGTACATATGGATGTATGTATGGATGTATATATGTATATATTATTTTTTGATTTATTAAACTGGTGTATAGAAAAATTTACATTTGCATTTATAATGCATTTCCTTTTTTTTTCTCCTAATCTGCTTAAAGCCAATTCTTACTCGCTTCGACATTTTTAGTAGTAGCTCCTCTAACTGAAGATGGAGGCTTGTCATCCATCGCCTATGGAAATGTTCAAAAAACAACACGCAAGTATAAACTAGCACGATGAAAAAAGTTCAAACAAAATAGGTGCATTTTCAACAAGTCGAATGAATTTTGTATTTCTACTCTGTCCTGACTTAACTAAATTCTCGTTTTTTTTTTCTTTTTTACTATTAAGCTCTCACGGTGTTCACAAAAATTCCCTTAACCCATTCGAGATCCGTTGCACACTGTGTGTGCAATTAATTTCTGAGGCTAAAAGACCGGTTGCACACCGTGTGTATAATATTAATAATGTGCAATTATCCGTTATTCTGAATAAAGTAGTCATCGATATACAATATAACTTTTTTAAATTAATAGTATCTGTAAAGTATAGATAAACCAAATTTGACATTGGATTTGTTGCGTACAAAAACAAAACACGGCTGTTCAAAATTAAACATAAAAATATATATATATACATTCCACACTATTTTAAAATAGTTATCGCAAAGACATATTTATGACTTTGCGATAAACAAAATATATGCTGCCTTATTTAAGGCACAAATGTACATATTTTAAATACATAAATATTTACAACCGTCGCCGTTATCAGCGCACATGTACGCTGTGGCCTTATCTCAAATTCTTTGGAAGGGATGAGGTCGTATAAGATATTTAAGGTCGTAAAAGGAATTTAAAATTATTAGCTTTAATAACTTAGCCCCTAAAATGGCGAATCCTAAGGTATTAACATCGGGAATGCAGGAAGCAACCAGTGATAATTAGTCATGATTTCTTGCTTGCAAGAAATAGAAAGAATAATCGAAATTTTATTATTATTATGGATATTAGTGATTTAGAAAACGAGGAAAACATGAATGTGAGTATTGAACTCTGATACACAGGATGAGGTTTTTGAGGAAAGTGATTGGGACGACTATACTGACTTTGAAAGTAAAATTGAACAGAATCAAAGTGAACTTATTGAAGATACGGAGATCTTGAAGATATCAGATCTCCAAAAGCTATCAAACGGAGGTAAAGCGTATGATTTTTCTGAACTTTTTTAATTTTTTTTAATTAAACCTTTTTCTTTTTGATTGTAAAGGAAAAAAATAGGTACGGCGAAAAGATTTCTGAATTCATAGCGTTTTTAAGATTATTACTACATATGAAAACTATCAAATGTCCAAGAATTGATAACTATTGTAGTAAGAGCGAACAATTTGGTTTTCGGTTTTTTTCTCACATATGAGTAGACATATTCATTTCTCCTCTGATAATGAAAGTGATCATCGCCTACGGAAAATAATTCCAGTTGTAGATTATTTTAATAATAAAATGAGAGAAATACATTATCCTCACGGAGAATTATCAATAGACAAATCTATAGTTCCTTGAAGAGGAAGGTTAATATTTAAATAATATATGGTAAGCAAGGAGGAAAATATGGACGTGATAATTTCTCTATGGTCAGTGTACTATTTCCTTTAAATGCATTTACGAATTATATTTTCTATTTCATTACTGAGTTACATTACTTTATTATCTTTAGATATTTTTCCAAAAATTTATTTCTCGTTTATATTATTTTCTTAATTGTTCAACTTATCTTCTTTGCAAAATAACGATTTTATATTATTTAACTATTTTCAAAATAAATGTTTACCAATTTTAATGATGTATTTTTATTTTACCTTTCAATCCGCTTCTCACAATAAAAAAAATTCTGTGGAGCGAGCTGCACATGTTGTGTGCAATCATCTTATTTATGCGAATTCACTTACGGATTGGGCAATAAATAAGTTTTTTGTATTAATAATGCACAATATATAGAAAAAAAATTTTTTTCAATAAATGATACTCCGAACTACAAATGGCCGGTAAATATTTGGTGGTGAAAGATAATTATGATAAAATATTCTGGGGTCAAGCCGTCTTCTAGGGCAGTATTTTCCAGCAGGCTTTCTTATTGATATGAAGCAGCCATCGATGCAACCTAGCATGTTTGAAAAATTTGCTATCTGAAAAAATAAATTTGAAGCATATAAACATCAGGAATGATACGTCCAGTAGAATCATAGCCTTACATTTTGCGCAACATCAACGATTACAGATTACTTCCACAAAGCTGAATAGCTGTCCAAAACACACTTCTGTACAAGAGAATACTATTATTGTTTAATAACCTGCCTGAAGATATAAAAAACAGGAAAGCAATTTTCGGTTATTAAACACTAAATGCATAGATTAATCTAAATATTTAAATTGTTATAAATACTGCAGACTAATTTATGTAATGCTTATAGAGACACATTTTACTGATGATGTATTAAAATCAGAAATAAAATTAGCATATTACGAACATGCTAGTGTTCAAAAAGTGACTATATTTTTATAAAAATAATGTTTATTTATTTTAATTAATTAATTAAGTAATTTTGTCCCCTTTAAAGTAATCCTCCTTAGATACTATATAATACACTTGGCCCAATTTTTTTCCCAATCCTCGAAGTGCTTTTTGGCACAGCCTTGAGCTCTTTAGGCGATGCCGTTTTTGGGAACAGGTACAGGAACAGGGAACAGGGAACAGTTATGACCCTTTTGAGAAAGTCAGGATCATCATTGACCTCATTCAAGAGCTCCTGAGCTATGCTGATGCAGCGGTTTTTCTGATCAAAATTAAGAAGTTTCGTAACAAACTTATCTGACACACGTCTCATTTTTCCGTCCGAAAAAATTGTATGACACCTACATATATGTCTACATTCGCAGAAACTTCTCTTATGGTGATTCCACGATTTTCCAAAACAAATTTCTTCACAGCATCGACGTTATCATCTTTTGTTGATGTGCTGGGGCGGTCAGAGGGAGGTTCGTCAGTGGCACCTTCTCGGTCATCCTGCAAGAGCTTGTACCACTTGTAAACATTTTTTTTTACTTAGAGCAGTCTCACCGTATGCCACTGTCAACGTTTCAAGTGTTTTAGAGCATTTGATTCCATTTTTTACACAAAACTTGATTCAAATTCTTTGCTCCATTTTTTTATAATTGAAATTCGCTGAGCTCACCAAAACACGGTCAACCTTTCTATCTATCAAAAAAAAAAAAAAAAAAATAAGTATGCTATTTATTTGCAACTGTGAACATATGTTCGGGCCATGTTTACCAACACACACACACACACACACTTAAAAAGTATACTCGTATATATACAAAGAGTATTAGAGTAGGGTTGCGATTTCAAGTAACAGGCATTTTGAACTTTCAAAACATTGCGTGTCGTGAAGAAATGTTGTCATTTGTGTTAGTATACAGATCCCCCAGTAACGCAGTCTCAGAATTTTTGTTAAGTTTTCAAATTGGTGTGATCGAACCCTAGAAAATGAAAGTAATATAATTGTAGTCGGTGATATTAACATAGATCTCTTGACTAGAATTAGTAATCGCGAAAGGATGATAAATCTTATGGTTGATCATGGTTTTACGCAGCTAGTAGATCAACCCACCTGAATAACCGCGATTTCAGCAACTTTAATAAATCATTTAATGACAAATATAGACTTTAAGCAAAATGTATTAGTTAAAATAGACGAACTACATAAAATTTCTGACCATGAGACATCTAAAATATTAATAACTGTAAGTGAACACAAATATAATGATGTACAATTAATAAAAATTATCAAGTATACCAAAAAAAAAGAATACAACAATCTTTAAAATAAACAAATAATAGACAATCTTGTGTTTCAATTTAATGAATAGATTAATAAGAGTTGTAAGAGTCTAAACATAACGACAACTATGAGATTCAGAGACGACGATATACAAGTAAAATGGTTTAATGGTTTAAAACGCTTAAAATGTTAAACAAAAACTTAACTACGAGTATATAAAAGTGCGGTTTTCGAAAACTCGAGTGAAAACTGGGAAAGATATAGACTTGTATAGTATAGTAAAAAAAAAAGCAAAAGATTAACACACTCATTCACAAATTACAATATCAAGCGTTCGGGAGCGAGATTCTAAGTGATAAAGGAAGTTGCAAATAAATGTATATTTTGTGGAGTGTCTGTGCAATTAATGCGTCAATTCCATATTTTCATTTTATTTTAATAAATATACATGTGACTTCTAAATTATATTTCAATTCTATGATATTATTAGAAAGTACAATAATAAGAGTGATGCTGCTAGTATCAATAGAAACATTATTTACCAATCTATTGAAATTGTAGGTCCAGCATTATTAAAAATTATAAACCAATCTCTAAGTCCTAGTATATTTCCAAATGTGTGGAAAGAAACAATAGTAGTGCCAATAGGAAAAGTAAAAAATACAACAAAATGTGAGGAGTTTCGTTCAGTAAATACCCTTCCTACTTGCGAAAAGCTGAAAGAAAAGTTTGTAGCTTAATACATATTAAAGAACAATCTGGATTTAGAAACCGACATCCATGTGAAACTGCACTAAATTATACAGTATGGGAATGGAAAAAACAGATGGGCGACGGAAACTCGGTTACAGCTGTTTTCCTGGATTTACAACGCGCTTTTGAGACAATAGACCGATCAATTCTACTAGAAAAGCTAAAGGTATATGGTGTGACGGCGGAGGAAAATAAACGGTTCAAGTCTCAAGATCATCTCTCTTGTGCAGTGAAATCTAATTGGGAGTAATGTTTTTTGTTGTATATAAAAAATGTGCTTGATGTATTATAAAGTTGTTTTATTTGCGGATGACACGTTATTGTATATTCGTGGTAAAAATGTTAAACTTATGTGTGAGCAATTAGACAAAGATTTAAAATCTATTAATAATTGGCTTAAAATGAACAAGCTAAGACTAAATATAAACAAAGTTAAGTGTATGAAGTTTTGCGTAAATAGTCGAATTAATGAATTGAGTGTGTAAAAGGCATTAAATATCATGGCGTAATAATTGACAAAAAACTTAATTTTAAAGATCATGCTTTGTGATTAAGTACGTATGTAGTAACATTTCAAAGAAAATAAGATTTTTCAAATGAATGAGAAACTCATTGTCATTCGAAACAGCGATACTATAATAGTATTTCCCCATTTCAATTACTGCGCAACAATTTGCAATTTGCAATTTGTACATGTGCAATCCGGAAACTAAAAATGGAAAATTCTAAAACTTAGCATTCATACTTTAAGTATTCGTAGGGTTGAATGTTTATAATGGATGAATGTCGAACAAAGATTGACATACAATGCAATGGTATTCATATATAGAATAAAGAACGGATTGTTATCAGAATATATGACAAATCTATCTATTTATCTATTATTTTGAAATTATAATTATATTTATAAAGGGTGATTCATCGTGAGGTTTGATTTATAATGTAAAACAAAACACATAAATTTGATAGTGAACTTACAATTTTTATTATCGGTTAAAAGAACAATTCATAGCATTTACTTTTTTGCAAAAGAAATCATGTAAATGTTGGCCACGACTACGTCTGAGTTGGTCCATTCAGAAGGTCGTCGAGCATAGCGACGAGTAATGTTAGCTTCCAAAGCCTCAATCGTAGCTGGATTATTCCTGAAGACCTGAGACTTGTAATTAAGCGCTCACAAAAATGTTTTCTCAACAAGTCCGTCTTGTTGAAACTAGAGTGCCATGTGCTTGAACTTCAGGAAGCACATAGTCCGTTTAATATGAAAATATGACGAAAATTCAAGTCGCCCAGCTTCAATTCTTGTAAGATACGCAGTTTGATAGAAATCACGCGTGATCTGTCAAAAAAAGCCTATTGAAAATCAAATCTCACAATGAATCATCCCTATATTTATATTTTATAAATTATGTTATTGTTATGCATACTAATACATGAAATAATACTGCTACTACTACTTTAAATATACAAGTAACTACATATAATCAAATATAGATACCTGTTCGAATTTCTGCGAAATGTGAAGCTTTTCCTCTTGCGTAATCGGAAATTGAATATATTTTTTAGATATCTTTAACATAAATTTTAAAAAATGATATACGCTGACGATACTCGCTGTAAGAATCTTTGTTTCATGCAAATTTTTGAAAAATTATGTTAAGAAAGCTAAAACAGTTTTTAAAGTAAAGACTTACGACAAAAACATGAACAGTTGAATCCCGGGGGATTTTTATCCCACCTCTTCCGGCCTTTGCACTATGAAATGCTTTCGAAAATAATAACAACAATTATCAAATTGTCCAAATCAAATTATCTTATCCTTCTTTATTAACAATTAACTCGATTTTGCTTCCTCGTAATTTTCAATTACATTTAAGGAATTTGTATTACGACTTTTGGAAACATTGCTGTGTAGAATGTTCATCATCTGATGTTGATGTGGATGACGACGATGAGGAATCCAATAAAATATTTATTATTTCTGCTTGCATCTTCTTTTATTTTTCATATTTGCGTAAACAATTTGAACATTCAAAAGTATTTGTCTAAGCACACTCGATTGCTCGAAAACAAAAATCTGGTTTGACACACAATATTATTTGACGTTTACATTTATATGGCTTAGTATATTCTGACAAAAAAATCGAGAAGTAAATTCTTCTTTCTGAAATGAAATCCAGAAGGAAAAATTTTCTTCTTAGAAGGCCAATTGAGCATTTTCAGGTTCTTTTTTTTCACTCGGGAGTGCAGAAGGAAGGCTGCTGTCATTCAACGGAAGACGCCATAAACATATGTAGATGTGTCAATGTATGCAAAGTGACATCAGTTTGGCAAAATCTACAATTTTGTTTATTTTGGAAGTGTGTTTGGTTTAATCCGAAATTAGAAATTACATTAGCAACGCAGCATAATGCCGCAAAATCGTCGCAAAGTGCCTTTTAGTGGTAAAAAGAAAAGAGATCAACTCCAGGTTAAGCGACAACTCAGAGGTTTGCAAAATGATTTCACATTTACGATAATCGAATTAAATTTCTTATTTTTCTATTTTGTATGTTTTCGCACATAAAGGTACACAACAAAAACTACTAACCACCACTTGCGATGACCATGACGATGGTGATTCTACTGAGGATAATGAGGCAGTACAAGAGTTGAATGCTCAACCGTCTCGAGGTCGAAACAAGAATGTCAATCGGTATAACTTGAAATTTTACCAGGAATCCGAAAAGGAAATGAAACAGTTGACACAGGAACTATTCAAACCCTTCTCATCTGCTAGTCCAAAAGATCGAGAAGTCGATGATAGGTATTTTAAGGACTATGACTTTCCTATCAGACCTGATTGGAGCAACCAGATGTCTAAGGAGGTGTTGGACATGAATGAGAACAGCTACTTTCGGGTATGCTTTATTTATGCTTCGAAACGAAGTATTTACTTTAATGAACATTTGTTTTAAGAAATATGTTGAACAACTTCGTAAGAGTCACATGGAAGAAAAGGATCGATTAAGTTTGTTTGAATTGAATTTAGAAACTTGGCGGCAGTTGTGGAGAGTCTTAGAAATGTCTGATGTACTGCTGATTATTGTTGATGTTCGTTATTCGGTATGTACTATCTTTTCTTTCTATTGAATTTAAATCATTAATTATTTTTCCTTGTAGACCCTAATGTTTCCTCCATCCTTATACAAGTACATTATGGAAACATTAAAGAAACATGCAATTCTGGTGCTGAATAAAGTTGATTTAGTTTCTCCTGAAGTTATTGTCGCTTGGAGAAGTTATTTTGAGAAAACATATCCAGGTATATCTATTGTGCTGTTTGCATCATATCCATCAAAAGCACAAAAAGGTAAGATCTCAACATTTTCGAGTTATGATAAAGATATACGATAAGGTACACAATTATCTATTTTATCTCGGGAATTGCTTCGTCAGTATATGATTAAAAGCACTGTTTTGCTAAAAATCACACTTTTGATGATAATAATCGTAAGTCAAAAAAGAAGATAGTTTTTTTTTATTCAGGAAGTAAGAAGAAACTATAGTGTATCCGTCATTGCTAGTTTATACATTGAGTCAAGGATAATACAATAATAGTTTAATACCAATGCAGTACTTGTGTTGGAGGCACAAGTTCCACCTTTGGTATAGGTCGAAGCCGATCTAAAACCTTTTGCTGATTTTAGGGTCACATCACGCAGTACTTATTTGCAACTCTACAATGGATCAAACCAACAGGAAGACCTTTCGCGCGATTTGGGTTTAAACCACAGCCACCTTGACGCTACCTTAAGGGGGCCTACCACTAACAAGGTAGGCCCGGACCAAGGTTCGGAGGTTCCTGACTCCAATGGTACCGTGATTTAAGTCCTGGTAGGGACTACCGGTTGTCCTGCCACCAAAAGGACCTATGACTGTCCAGTTGTAACTTGTCAAATCTTAGAACCTTTCGGCGACGTCATCTGTAAACCATTACTATAAGATGAGTACATTGCTCTGGTCTGGCTTTTTATTAGACGTTATTAATGGACGATAATTGGCCGAGGGCCTTGCTAGTTATACAGAAATCCCATAAGAGTTTTTTAAAATGTCCAAGCATTATGTCTACATACTACCTTGGTCAAAAAATATATTCAGAAAATTAAAAATACAAGCTTATTCATCTAAATCTATATTGTCCTCTTGACTTGTCGACTGCAACACACTTATGCCAGCGCTTGATCCAATCCTCGAAACATTTTTTATATTCGGTTTTCGGTATGCCCATCAGTGCTTTTTCCATTACTTCCTCTCGGCTGCTGAAACGCGTTCCCCGTAGTGGTTTTTAACTCGATTGAACAGAGAGAAGTCACAGGGGGCCAAATCAGATGAATTCGGTGCAAAATCCACGAGTTTTCTCCCCACAATTCTGGTCTCTTTCGGCGAATTGCTTCACGCAAACGTCCCATAACGTCCAAATAATACTATTTGTTTACTGTCTGGCTTTCTGGCAAAAATTCATGATGCACTACACCGTTGTAATCCATGAAAACCGTGAGCATTGTCTTCTTTTTTGACTGAAAACAACGTGTTTTTTTTGGTCTCGGCTCATTTAGTGAACGCCATTCACTTGCCTGATGTCTGGATTGCGTGTCGTACTAATAAACCCACGTCTCGTCTCCAGTAATGATCTTTTTGATGAATGTGGGATTGGATTCAGTCTCGCAAATCATCCCTTTTGCGACGTCAGCACGGTCTCCTTTTTGCATGAAATTGAGGTCTTTTGGCACCAACTTTGCTGCTTCACGACGGAAACCCAAATCATTAACCAAAATGTCTTGAACGGATCCATAGGCAATGTTCAAGTCTTCCACTATCTCTCTGATGGTTAATTTGCGGTTATTGACCAACATTTCTCTTACTTCATCAATGTTTTCATTGGTTTTTGATGTCGATGGTGTGCCATGCGTTCATCATCTTCGATTGACTCATGACCACTTTTGACCCGCTCGTGCCATTCTTTAGAGAATCGTTGCCGAAACACTTTTCCAACATTTCTAACGTTCGCGCACCATTAAATCCATTTTTTACGCAAAATTTAATACAAGTTCGTTGTTGCAAATTTAAATCCATTTCTAAAATTGTAAAAAATTGCCAACATACACAGAGATAGATGTACTCTTGACTACGTAACTTTTGCAAATGTCAAGCTATGACGCTAAGATTTAGAGGGAATGTAGCCAACAGATGTACCAACTTAACAAAAAAAAGAACTCAAATTGGAACAATGGGAGCGCCACACGGTGTTTTTTTTTTTTGGATAATATATCATATATACATATATATCAGCCATACCACTCATGATTATAGTATTCCAACAATTTTTTTACAATGTGTTTTTTCATCGTTTCATTGTAGGAGACCGTTGGAGATACCTATCACTTTACTATCTAGGAAAAAATAGGGAAATCTTCGTGATAATTTTTTTTTCTCGATGATTGCAAAAGAATTGAATGTTACCGCTTTTAGGAATCGACTGGGTGTTAGTTCCGAAACAATCATTTTTATACGAAATCACTGAATCATAGAGGGGTTCTACCCGATGTCCGACAAATTGGTTCAAAAGATTAGTCAACCAGACATGGAAATGGATTGTTAGGTGCGGTTAACGCATTTCGTTTTTTTCATCGAGGTTTAGTTTAGTTACTCCCTTGTTTGTGCAGTTACAAACTTGTAGACTGGAGAAAAGGTGAGAAAGGCATTTTGAACATGATGAATGACAGTGAATTCACCAAACGTTTTGAAGAAAAACCATATATAAAAATAGTTTAAAATATCAGACTCTCTACACTGTCTTATTGGTTGCATGAAGGTGGATCGTTCGTTTTCTGTCAAACCTTGTTTGTATCCTTGGGTGTCACAAATGAAAGCTATCTATTTATCCATAGAATATAAACCATTTATATCATATATGGAAGAAATCGACATGAAGGGGTGCAGATTAAGAAAATAAAATTTAAAAAACCACAGTATTTTCGGCAGGAGGAAGTTTACTTAAGAAAGGGGATAACGCAGCTCCCTTTAAGCCGCAGAATAATTTAAACCCTTACCGGTTGTCTTCTGCGACTAGTTCTTCCCACAATGGATGAAGGATTTTTACCTTCATGCTCACTACGTGTTTCTTTCCAAATGGATGGCTGTTAGGCTGTCAAAAATGCTTTTTCACACGATACCAAGTTGCAATTCTAAAATTAATACGAGGAAAAATGGTGAAAATAAAACAAAATAAAAGCATAACTTAAAACTAAACTAATCTATATATAAAAAGCATGCATTGATAATTGTTTTTGATGAACACACAACAAATCTTGATTCAAATTTAATTTAGGTTGCTGTTAAAAGAGTTTAAACTCCTCTACATATAGTAATGGAATACTGAGCTCTGTTGTTGTTATATCTATTGCGTCATATCTAACATTTTGTTTTTAATTTTAAATATGAAAGTCATTGCACTGATAACACTGTTCAACAAAAATCTCCTTTTTTTGTGTGACATGCATAAAACATTGTGTTGCCCTTATTCAAAAAGTGCAGCTGAAATGACAAAAATAACTATAGACCAATTTTTTTTGAACAGCAGCAACTTGGCTTCAGAAAGGGACTCTCGACAGAAGATGCTTTTTTAATTTTTTCTTCTTTTATTGCACTAGTCTTTTTGTCGATATGACAAAAGCGTTCGATATGGTTAACCACACCATTCTTTATTAAATTACATAATGTAGGCTTTCGTAGTTTTATGTCTTGTTGGCTGACATCCTACCTCAAAAATAGAACAATGGCAGTAAAAGCCGGACAATCTTTAAGTGACATTTAAGAAGTGAATCTAGGAGTTCCTCAAGGATCAGTCCTTGGACCTCTATTGTTTCTTATTTATATAAACTTGTTTTCCTTACCATTTAAAGGAAAAATCACGGATTTTTCAGATGATCTAAACATTGCTTATACTCCATCTAGCCTTTTTGATATAGTTTCTGACATAAATAACGACTTACTTAGAAATTGGTTTTACTTACACAAATTAGTTGTTAGTAACAAAACAAAGTTAATATTTTTTAACTTTAACTCAATGGAGTATCCCAATGTGAATGTCTTCTTTCACTCCTTTGATTGTTCGCGTTTTTGTCTAAATTAATGCAACTGCAGAATTTACTTTCAATAAAAATTTAAAATGCTGTGCAGGCTGTTTCAAAATTGAAATAGTAAAGCAGTTTAAATACCTAGGATAAAATAGGTGGATGCGTCACACGATTTTTTTAAAGGAAAAACTTAGATCCGTTATTCGCTGTTTTTACCACCTAAGAGTTATTGGATATTAAAACATTAAAGACTGTTTATTTCGTCCTTTTTCACTTTAGATTAGAATATGGCCATTCTTTTTGTACATATATAATGACGACTTCGTGCACGGCTGTCCCATTAACACAGAAAACAGCAGTGTTTCGTATACACCAGCTGCAGTCTACAGATTGATCACTTATAGTCTTTATATTGAATGTGTTGTAGGAGATATCGCATATTTTCGTATGATTCCTTCATATGAACAGCGTGAGCTGTTGTGAGTACAGATGGGTATTTATTGCCGTTGTGAAGTTAAACTGGTTTTTAGCTAAGTTTACTGGAATCATTAAATAGGCGCCAATTGCTTGGTTCATATTTCTATTCTAACACATCAAATAAGTTGTCCACATTCTTTTAATCTGGATGCTAGGAGTTCTGACTATGATTTTGCTAGTTTTAAATCTCTAACCAAATCATTCAGTTCAGCGTCTGAAATTAAATGCGGCTTTATTGAACAGTCTGGTGTTTGAAAGTCTAGATTATTGTCGATTTCCAGTTTGAATAGCATATCATCATTAGTTGAATCACTGCCACATTCAGGTTCTTCGTCCCAACTCCAAGATTATAGTGATTTTGGAATAGGATATTTAGGCAAAAGTAACAATCTGTGGTATGGTCTTTCGGTTCTCTTCACGCCATGGGTACTGCAAAACGCATATGACGTTTTGCACCCTTCAACCAATTTGTTAACAAATCTTACAACATACATATGTGAGGTTCCCACGATTTGTCTTTATCTCCTACTTTAACTCCAAAATAAAGTTCATAAGCTTTTCGGACAAATTGAGTGAAAATTGGGTGAAATTACGTTTTTGGAATTTAAAAATTTGTTGACGTTATTCACACACTTCCTAGGCATTTTACATACTTGTTAATGAAATTGTGTTAATGAACACAAACACGATAGTAACGACTTTTCGCGGCAAAAGATATAAAATAACTCAGTACGCTGTTGAATGCCTAATAATGCACACTATTGAGTTAGATGCGTATTTATTACAACAGACAAGAATGAACTTATCTGAACAGGATATGGGTTAAAAAAAAAAAATTATTGGTGATAAGCAATTTCTGTTTTCATATTAGTTTTTAGAGTGCCGAAATACCACATCTGAAACACCCAAAAATCTTAATGTCACAAAATATGTGTTGAACGGTGTAATTAGTCGCTGTTCTATTGCTGTCGAAGAACATCTAGACTTATTTAAACTTGTTTATAAATATCGCGTTTTAGAACTACGTGCATAGCTTTATTCTGTAAAACTTATAGACAATCTTTTATTTCCTGCTGACACGCATATATACAATGTGTCCCCTAATTTGCAAAGATAATTTTGGAAATGATTCTTGGATTTATCCTAAGAAAAAAGTAGTTCTACAGTAGGGGTATATCTCCAATGTCGACATCATTTATCGAGGATTTAAGAAATGGAAATTGCTCTGTTAATATTAATGGTAGAAACTACGTTTAATTTTGGAAGAAATACTATCCTTTGTGACTGCGTTTAAATAAAGTTGATATTTTGTTTGAGTCTTCAGATATCCAATTTCTAAGCCGCATTTCCATTTTTCTTTCCTATGCTAAGTTTTGGCTTTGAGGTCACTTTTCTCTAGAAAATGCGTTATAAACTCAACGTTTTACTATTTTTTCTTATGAACATGATGAATTAATTACAAAAAGGCCGTTTTGGGACGCGATTTTACCAAAAATTAATATTTTGACCTTGCTAATGTATGTTATGTAGTTATTTGCTTTAATTGAATCTAATGCAAAAATCGTGCTGCAAAAGCAATTTACAGGACGCTACACTTACCGGAGTCTTTTATCATTTTTCGAAGGGCTACTTCCATATATTGAACAAATCATACTGCTTGACTATTCGTGACAGGTACGGAGCAGTGAATTTATCATTGCTTTTAATATTCTCATTGAAATTGACATAGGTTAATGGTGGGCCATATCGAGCAAAAAGACCACGTAAAATCTAAATGGTCTTTGAAGCTCTCATGTTATTGAGGAATTTCAGGCCACTATGAATGCGCATCGAGCTTTGTTGTTCCTAAGTATTGAACAATTGATTAAAGAAAATCGAGGGCGTTGGCTGCGAGGCCTGCGTTGACTAGCTTATTTTCAAATTGTTTTGTTAACGAAAACAGTATTAATTGGTTGCATTTGACACTATATGCCAACGTCCGTATTTTTTGGTTCATCTGGGGGTATGAACAACTGAGAAAGTGCTTCTGCATTGGCGTGATCACCCGTCTACCGGTACACGATCTCGTAGCTGAACATATGAGTGGCCACCATACTAGGTAACTTTTGTTAGAGCTAAAAATAGCAACTAGCGGTTTTTGATCCATAATTAGTGAAAACTTGCGTCCGCAGTGATATCGAAAAGTGCTTCCCTGTCAACATAACTGTAACTATTCTAGAAAGCTAAAAGCGATCTTGTTCAACAGTACGGTTCGCAGTCAATATGGGCTTGAGGTTGCCAATGCAAGAATCAGATTTGGATCGTACGCACATTGAACTACTTCTGAAGTTACTTTGTGTTGATGCTTCTAAACGCCTTCTCACATTCCTATTTCCACGATATCCCTTTGTAGAGATTCTGCAAAAATCTTAAATATTTCATAGTAGTTAACTAGACTCAGCTAACTTGCTCGGTAATTTTTCGCGGAGTAGGTGTATCCGTTTTTTACATGCATTGTGTTAGCAAAAAATAACTTCGGTTTTTTAGTGTGGTTATTCCACTCATTTTTCTTTTATATAGAGAGTGAACTTTAATCAAATTAAAATTCCCCATTTTGTTTGACGAACTTCTACCCTTTTTATAGCAACTTCATGATTCCGTGCTTATAGGACCATTTATTGGGAGATAGATAGATGAAAATCGGATGGTGGAAGGCGGATGTAACATCACTTCCCAACCAAGGCTCAATAATTTGTAATGTGTTACCAAAGACATCTGTGGTCTAGCCATGTCATGGTGGAACACGATTGACCAAAATGACAGCATAACCTTATTTTTATGCAGTTGAGCTTTCGATGTGCATGATCTTTTTCGTTTGATGTTGTTGTTGACGATCTCATTTTTATCAGCAGTGATAATTTGTTTCGAAAAAGTATCAATATCAGAGGAGTAGTTATAAATGCTCTCTTAAACCCAAAATTTCGTGGGAACACTTTTTTGTTAAATGTATTTATAACGTAAAAAGTAAAAGTAAAAACAAAACCAAAAATTAATTGCAAAACAGGAGTAAGATTAGTTATTATTACGATTTTATTGATGCATTTATATGCATTTAATGAGTTCTATTGTGCTAAGCGAACAATTCGCTTCAATATAAAGCCCTCTTTTCGTCCATGTCCAAGTCATCTTTTAAGTTAATTTGCATAAAATTGTCGAAATTTACACGAATTTAAACTTTTACGGAATTGACAGCTCTTTTAAAATTTAACTGATTAGAGGGTAGAAAAATGAATTATTTTCTCAAATACGTCTTCTTTTACAAAATTTTTCTCGCGGGAACAGGTTTTTGTACAAATTTGGAGTCCTGAAACAGACCTAAAATTAAGTGATTCTAAAGTAAGCTTAAAAATCTCAATCATCAACTAATGAATGAGAGCACATTCAGTAAACTTTTTCGTCTCCGAATTCACTATTTTTAAATGTATCGTGTCGTGTCTAAAAAATCATAACATTGACAAAGTGAGAACCAATAAACGGAAATCAATTTACTTATTAAAACTTACTAAGAGTAGGGACTAGGACATTGTTAATCATATCTGAGTTTTCAAACTATCTACCTCACTTTCATTAAACTTTTATTTGTAATGCCGTTAAAATCCATTTTGGTTTTAACGCTGATCGGCTTAAAGCCAGCAGCCAATTTCTTATTTTTCTTATACAAATTCTGTATGATAGTGGGACGATTTCCTAGAGCTGACCACTGTGAAGGTTCTTTTCTTTTTTCGCAGTATTTACGTATATTATGTCGGCCATGTATTGCAAAAGAACGCTTTCTAATTTTTATAAAAACTTATGGATAGACTATAGACTGTGTGTTATAGATACTGTTATCAAGAAACTTTTATGTTTTAAATCACGGTGTAGATGACAACGCTTTTTAAAAGCAAATAAGGAAAACAGAAAAGGGGAGTTATTTGTTTTGGATAGTAAGGATGTCCGTGTGTAGTAAGAGATGTTACATAGCCAGGCAGCAAATGTTTGATTGTTATTCCACCAACTGGCTTAGAATTTCTTAAATTTGTATTGTATTGTTTTTTTTTTTTTTTTTTTTAACTAGGGACGACAAAAGGACGTGTTGCTCATAAACGCAGTGTTGAAGGAGTTCACAATATCTACAAGGAATGCCTCCGAATAACCGAATCCAATGTTGACCTTTCCACTTGGGAGCAGAAAATAATTGAAGACATGCAAGAAGATTTCTGCTATGAAGATGAAATGCTCGGCGCACATAGTACCTCTAGCACCGATGCCACTTCCAATGACTATAATTTTGAAAAGCATGAGAAGTTTAAAGATAACATTCTGACCATAGGTTGTGTTGGTTTCCCCAATGTGGGTAAATCCTCTTTTATCAATGCGATGAAAGGTAAAAAAGTAGTAAGTGTAAGCCGAACACCAGGTCACACTAAACACTTTCAAACGATATTCCTTACGAAAAGTGTACGTTTGTGCGATTGTCCGGGTCTTGTATTTCCATCTTCCACACCGAAACACTTACAAGTTTTATTAGGCAGTTATCCAATTGCCCAATTAAAGCATATCTATCCTGTTAAGTTTCTCGCCGAGAATATTAATTTGCCGGAGCTTCTCAAGCTTAAGCTTCCAGAGGATTATGATGATTGGTCACCGGTTGCTATATGTGAAGCCTGGGCTCAAAAGAGAGGATATTTCACAGCTAAAGCGGCTAGGCCAGATCGTTATCGAGCAGGTAATGAATTGCTACGCATGTGCTTAGGGGGGCAGATCATTTTGGAGTTTTATCCGCTTGATTTTATCGCAAAAAGAGGTATGTTTTAATTAAAGGTATTTAGTTCTCTATCCTGATTTGTTCTTATACACAGAAAAGTGGCAACAACATCCAGACATTGGTGAAGTAAAGAAATATCAAGGAAGTAAGGACGCTAGCGAAGATACTTTTAGCATGGACTCTGATAAATATAGTGATGGTAAATCGCTTTTTTATATATACATATTATATGGTGGATTAATTAAAAATAAAACTATCATTACCAGGTGAAGACAGTGATAATGAGAGTAGTTCTGATGGAGCGATGAATGCAGATGAAGAATCGGGTTCAGGAACAGCTACCAAGCAACGAAACAATGCATTCACATTGTTGGAAGATGACCTCGACTAAAAAAGGCGAAATAGTTTTCAATTTGTATTCCAAATTATTTATTATTTTAATTTTTATTATTGATCATCATTATCATCCGATTTTGCATTTAAACAAAATGCAGCTTAGGCTCGTACATATATTTAGTAATCATCATCGTAGTCGTCATCTACCGCGTTGTTATCATTATCGAATTCCATAACATCATCTTGAGAAAGCAGTATTTTTATTGCGCTGTAAAATACAATATTTTTAAATGAAAACTAAATTCGTGAAATAATTTATTTTTTTATTATTATTATCATTTTTTTTTGTTTTTTGTTTTGTGGAGGCCTTACTTGATTAAATAACTATCTCTGCTGTTGGATTCAATTGGAGATGGGTAAAGCGCCTTCTTTTGCAAGAGCAATCGAAGCAATTTTCGCAGTTTCAATATAAGCTCATTCGTTGCTTCATCGCTTTTGAAGCTAAAAATAAATCAACAGAAAACCGATTGTTTGAATATGAACATCTTTACATATAACACAATACTAATGACAAAGGTGTTTGCACACACGGTCACACGGAATCTTATGTAAGAAATTTAATAAAATTTGATAATTATGTACATATAGCTTAGGGAAATACTCATATCTTGAATGTCAATACTAAATACAAGGTGACTATTGTTGACACTAAGCAACACTTTGCGGTACTGATTTATATGTTAGTTACTGAAGCATAGAAGAACATTGTTTCGAAGCAAATCGTAGAACCATAAAATCTAGGCCATTTTGTAATATTCGAAAATATGTTACATCCGATTCAATGACTTGTTACTTATGAAAGAACATAGAGATCCTGATCACGATCCACTGTTCAAAGTCAGGCCAGATTATGGTCTTTTTAATAAAAAAGACTAGCGGGCACTTCTTAGAAAGGCCTTATTTTGGCCAAAACTATCCGTGACCACCAGCAACAGTAGTTCCGGTGTTATTGCATAATGCGGTAGGCTCATAAAACCAAAGATACAAGACATTTAGCGCGCAAATTCATGAAAACTTCTTTTCAAATGGAAGATGCCATATGATATGAATGTCAGGAGGGAGATTCATAAGTGCATATAAAGCAGAGAGTGTAATGAAAGCCGTAAAAGCTTGTTCTCCCACACAACCGAACTATGTGATATAATGGACGTTTTCATAGCCGGACCAAAGAACCCTTCGTTTAAAGCTCCAGGCCTTGCTGAAAACTCCTTCACACAGCCAGAAAGCCGACAGCACTTTTAAGGTTTTCAACGTAACGTGCTTTTCTTATCCAGGATGACACCCAAATACTTAGCTTCGTTGGAGAAACGGATAGAGATGCTTTTAAACACTATATGAGGCATACCAGTCAACATTCCCCTTATCATAAAGAGAATAACTTCAGTTTTGATAGGATTGACTGAAGACCTATTTCTAGCGGGGCAATTATCGATCACTTTTAGGGTTGGTTGCACCTGAAGCAGACAGTCACTAGGCATAATGTAACATACAGTGCAGCTGACATCAGAACTATTGTGAGCGCTTAGAGTTGATTCGACCAATATACACTATAGCAGTGAAGATAAGTCGCCCTCCTTCGGGTAACCCCTGTTTGCCTCCGACATCGCATTGTCGAGTGCGTCTTCAATTCTTTCCATTAGACTTTGAAGCGCAGTTTTGCAGAATCTTCCACATTGATATGCATTTTGCATCGTGGACTCGATCATTTTTTCATGTTCTTCAAAATGGAGGTACAGTCTGAAGCTTTTGGCAAGCTTGTATTCATCTTTCTCGATTTGCGGTATAAAGACTACTCTTAGTCTTCGCCACGTGTTCGGTATACTCATACGTTAATGCCATTGTTAGGCTAGCAGGGATGATTCTCTTCACCAAGTCTTTTTGGATCTCAGATCACAATGGTAGTAGTATGTCAGTAGAATGCTAGGGGTAAATGACGAAACAGCCTGCAACACTTGCTGTGAGAGTGATTACAATTCCAAGGATCACTATCTCCGTAATAGTGATAGCCTACGCTCTCATAAGAATGCAGATACTCGAGGCTGATGTAGTGAGTGCTTGTACTATAGGTACTTAATCACTAAAGCACTTAATTATCTTCCTACGAAAGACTACGAAATTTCAGTAAAAGAAACATACAGTGAATACAATGGACTAACTGTGAACATAACTTATTCATGTTCAAAGTATAAGTTCAGGTCTTGCAAATTTTGTCAATAGAACTCTGCCTAAATGGCAAACACTAAAACATGAATTTGGTTTTCTTTGGTTACTTACAAAAAGAAATCAGCCACCGACAAAAAATTACTTCCATGTTGGTCAACACCGCATTTGATTTCGTCTCCAAATATGATCAATGCCAATGGAAAAATCATAGTCGTGTCCATCAAATAAACTTCGCTGGTCTTCTGCTTCAAAAAATATGCAAAGTAACTGAAACGTACACAAATTGATTAATTTATAAGTTGTTGACACTGAAAAATTAACTCACTGTGATTCAAAGGTTCTTTCTGTAACGTTGATTGATGATGGATGGAACTTAACCTTGCGATCTGTTGGCGTCCACATACTGTGAACTGGTTGAACTCGATTCTTAATTTGTCTTACTTTTCTAATAAAAAAAAAAAAAAAAAAAAAAAAAAAAATGCACATATAACTTTTATTACAAAAAGTATTAAGAGGGATGAACTCTTCCATCATCCCGCGTACTTTATGTTAAAACTAACTTCAAATGTGATATATTTGGATATAGTCCAGCAGCAATGATTGCTCGCAATAAGGTCATATTTCTTGAATTAACATTCGACATTTCTGCCTGTGGATCGCCAGATTCTGAAAAACTAAAAAGCCAAACATACATATAGTTAAATGAAAGGAAATAATTTTTAAAATTTATCAAATGGTGAAACCTTGCATCTTTAAGCAGCTCACAGAACTGATGTTTCATTCTCTCTAGTTGACTGAGAGTGGAATGAGAGATAAAATTCTCATAACAAAAATTCCTTTCAGAGTTTTGTTCTTGTGCCTGTCGAAATTGATCTATTACATTTGCTAACATTAAATGATCACTTTTGGTGTTGATTGATAGACGTGCTTTCGTTTCATTTACAACTCGCTCTTTACCTATACAGAACAAAACGTAGAGAACATGAAGAACATTTGCAACTTTCTGCAAAGCCTACCAACCTAAAGGCCTATAAAATGGATCCCTAAACGCAATTGCTGAAGCAACCGAGGTAATTGGATCTAAACATCGAAACAGTGCCCCCATGAGAATCATTTTCCCCATTTGGGGATCAATTGGTAATCGAGCTAAATGCATACCAAGTGGTGTAATGACTTCATTCTCATTCAATGCATTGATTCTGTAGGACAAACATAAACAATAAATTTTTTTTTAAGAGCTGATTGAAAGTATGATTAAATCGAGGAGCTTACCTTTTAAGCAGCTGGATTCCATTGTGTATTGCCCTCTTATCTGGACAATCGAGGAGTGTTTCCATAAAGCTAGCAACATCATTGATGTGTAGAAGCTTTAGATTAAGTAGAACGCCTTCCAGTTTCGATCGAACTATTTCCGGAGTAGGTACAGGTTCCATAAGATTTTCACGAGCCCTACACATAGATCAAGTAAATGAATCGTTAAAAAATTGAAGTAAAATAAACACAAAAGATTTAGAGACAAGCAGACACAGAAATAGAATATTTTTAATCGATTCAAAGTGTAGACAATACGGATTTTCGACGCTAGAGTAGGTTGTTAGTAAAGTAGCATATTCATAACCTTCAAGTTAATATGCGGATGGGATAGAGTGAGCCAATATACATAGAATGTATATTGTTTGGATGTTTAGGACGGCGATAACAACAAAGAACATACTTGTGGCTTGTAGCTCATCTTTGTCCATATTTTTTTATCGGATTTAGACTAAGGCAAGAGTTGTATGTGTTGGGTACCATTCAATGTGTTGGGTACCATTCTCATCCCAACAGGCGTGTCCTGTTGAATCAACGGTGGGTTGGTAGATACCTTATATCGACTATTTCAATGTATTTGGAGCTGAGGTTAGTAAGGATTTTCAGGACTAGTCCGGGTGCTGAAACACAGATGTTGGCGGTTAAACCCTAAATACATTAACTGCAGCTCTGATACCCTAGAAGTGGTGACTGACTCCAAAGGACTTGGCTCTCAAGGGTAGGAATTGTATTGTCACACCCGTCTACGTAGAAAAATTCACTATGACGAAGCAACCAAAAAACTCGGATAAGGTCAGATCTACTGTTATTCGCCGGACAAAACAAGGACGAGAAACTATGACATATGTATGCCTCAAAGATTGCTTCAGAAAACAAACATTGTCTATTTGTGCGAATTTGTTGTAAGTATCGTATCAAGGCTCTATTCGCCTGATACGAATAGATATCTATCAGCTTGATACGCGGTCACGTCCCACAGGGGAAAAAAACGACGATACGAAATAATGCTCTACCAGCTCGTCTACAAAACTTACGAGAAATGTTCTGACGTGATCTTAACCACAAAATAGAAAGGAAGGAAGAATCAAGGCAATCACGCGTAGATCTCTGTCATTGGAGGCACACTGTATGAATAAAATGTACGTAAAAAGGTCAGCTGGTAGCTTTGGAGGAACAAAAAACATGCTGTAATTAACTAACATTTTATATATAAGCTTTTGATCGAAATTCGATTTGAGGTCCCCTTTGAAAGTGATATAAAATTTATAATACTGTTTCTCCATATCTGGGACAGCATACCAATCGTATATTAGGTTGGTATGATTGTGTCTACGATAGAGCAAATGATCAACGCAATATCCAGAGCAAATGGTCATACCACCACCCAGAGCAAGCAGCCACACCATTATCGAACAAGGAGAAACCCTTCAACAGCGACAATCGAAAATATGTGGTTGAGACCGAGAAATAGAGCAGTGCACATACCATCCCTTTGTTAGCAGTAAAAGCGACAGTGATTGCGACCAAGAAGTAGAGCAGAACATCAACGATCCTTTATAATGGAGTGGTATCGAAGAAGTGCCACCATTCGTTGAGAAATATCAATTCGTTCAAATTTGTGTTTCATTCAGTTTATTTTAAAGCTCTACCAATTGTGTTATCGAACAGATTGTTGAGTTCCGCCAGCGGTCGATACAATACTTTCAAAGTATTGAGGAAGATTAGCAACTATTCCTCCGGGAAAAGATTAAGATCTCACGACATTAAAAAATAGTGCCACTTTATATCATACTGTAATGGTGGACATCAAACTCAGTTATGCGATATTATCATCTATGCTGTAAAAGGAGGAACACGAAACGGCGAGTTAAAGCTTCTAAAGTGATTCAAGGTGAACCACTAGCAAGTCAGCTCTGAGTTTTGCTGACAGAATTTTTCGTGAGGAAACCAGGGAACAACTAATCAAAACCGGCACAATTTAAATAAGGAAAGTGTACATTTCTGGTCACTAAATTTACGAGATTGGTTCCAAAATGCCAAACAACAAGCGCGCAAAGTATGTGGAACAGCTTCGATGAAAAGAAGCGAAACCGGTAAGGAACGTCGTGAGTTACCCTACAAAAGATGCAAAAAAGAGGCGAAGAGAGAGATAGCTAGATCGTATTCGATAACAGTAGAAGCAATTAAAATTAGAAGAGGTATTCTCACAACCTATAAACAAAAACCAAGCAATAAAAGAAGTGCAACGTCGAATCATATTAAATGAGCGCATATTTTTAAGTTTGTGGTACAACGTAAAAAAAGAAGAAATTCGATCACCGAAATATTTTAAAAATTAGAAGGGACACATGCTAACAATGAACAAAGAAATTTTTAATATATGGAAAGTAGATGTTATTCCCTCGGTTGCCGCGCACGAAGATAGAACGGCAGATTTTACGGAAGTGATCGGATTTTGAACAAGGTCATCGCATACTATGAAAATACAAGAGAGCATTCTAGACGGTCGACAACGCAATATTATTAAACTCAGTGATAATCAATGAGGCTGTATGGAACAAAAGAAACGCTATCTAAGGTTTACGGATAATGATGGGAAAACATCGCAACGCTTCGAATGATTTGCATATCGTCTGCAATGATTTGGAAAAAGAATTCAATAGTTTCCACAAACCTTATATGAACGGTATAATGTATATGAGGTAATGACACGTATGTATGTATAGTATATAGTCAAGGAACTATGAACACCCTTAAAATATTTGCACACAGCGTAGCGACTGTAAATTAAGTAGGAAACAAAAATGTACGTTGGTTTTGAATGTTTGCAGTTTATAATGACTAAAAAAATAAAAAGCTCGATAGGGCATTCCATAAGCGAATTGTTAAGCAACTTTATTGTAGCATTGATGGGATGGAAACATAGCGATAGAACAAGGTTAGTGGGGGGACAATACGACGGTGTTCAATAGTGTCAATTGACTATACAATATTTACACCGCCTATGAGTTTTATCACACTGAATCCAATCTAGAAGGTGCAGAGATGTTCTAGAGCATCTGACCAAACGTCCGCATTGTACATAAAGAAGAAGTGCTTAAGAATATTAAGTCTCATTGGAATTTCAGCAGAATACTATACAGCGATTGAACATAGTCAGTGTACATTTGACTATTTTATGTTATTATAATAGTAAGAAGTTGGTATCCAAGGTATATCTGACACGCAATTGTGTTTAGCACAGAAACCAAATTGTTTGGGGGCAGTAAGTTTCGTTTGTTTATAAGCATTCATTTGTTTCTGCGTAATTCGAATGCCTTAGACATGAAAGGGAGTACAGATCTGAGGCTGAAACCATTATTGTTAGGACTTTTAGCGACAGTTAATATTTTGGCTAAAACCCATAGATAAGGAAATATCTCCATCGTCAAGATTGTATTATGAACTCCGTCTACTCCGTTCGGGTTAGACCTAATGGAAAACAAATTTTTTCAACGTCCGCGCCATCGATACGTGAGAACTGTAAGGGTTGTTCAGAAGAGTTAAATGATTCACTGAAATATTCATTAATATTAAAAATATTTTTAAGCGGATTTGGAGTCGGAAATGGAAGTGACGTTAAAATCTTGACGTTGTTTACCAATACCCAGTTTTTTCAATCTAGTCTGAAGCGTTTCCATTGTTTGTAAACCTGGTCGCGTTGCATTAATAGCTGGCGAATCTCACTGGTGAACCAAGGTCTTTGGCCATGTTTGATGATCTTTGTTTTGCGTTGAATTAAATTATTGTAGATATGTGCAATGTTAAGATTTAAAAGCTCGGTTTTGACTATGGGAGAGCTTACGTAGTAAACCTGTTCCCAAAATCACGGTATACGAAGGAAGCTAGTAGGGAGAAAAAGTAGGAGGTTGAAGTTGGTTATAAAAAGCACATTGTTTGTATTGCTAATAAATAATACGTCCAATAGTGTTCTTGAATCTCTGAGGAAATGAGTGGTTCTTGTTGTTTTTACAGGTAACAAGTTAAAGGTTCTAAAGCCCCTGATAACATTGCGTTCATTAAAAAAAAAAAAAAAAAAAATACTGTTCTTGTCACCACTTAAGATAACATATAGAGAGTCAAGAAATAATGTTTTAAGAGTATCATATTACATATATACATGTGGTCATCCCAACGTTGGTTGTCATTGACAAACATACCACATATCGGGAATAAAAAGTTTTCCGATTCCGGCGATGCAAGTGCCATTCATGGCTAATGGTTGAGTATTTAAATTTTGGTTTAACGGCAGCAGAAATTATGGTGTTTTGTAAGCATTAAGCTTCACTCGGTCTGGGAACGAATATAAAATGAACTGTAGTCGACAAATATTAGAATTAGCAGGCAAGACATCATTAGTGAAATTTAAAAAGAGTGCCGGACACAGAAAACAGTCGTGAGGAACATCAGCGTTTATTTAATGGATAAGACTAATCAGGTTTCATGTTTCTAACTCTAATTTCTAATACATACATACATATAAAAGTATTTACGATGACGTTAAATTGGTAGATGCTTGGTTATATCAATACCTTGTGAGTCTCAACATGTCAAAGAGACACCTGAAAATCTAAGCGAGATAATTCTCTTTGAACTCGATCGCAATCGCAAATTTTCATGCACTTATATGATGAAAGCTGAAGACACTTTGTTCACTCTGCTCCAACCCAATTTCCATCGAAGTTTCGCCTCAAGGTCCGAAACTTGTTGTTCTTATTATGTACATTTTCTAAGATTGGTAATACATTAAGCTTCTTTACATTGGTACCAGCTTCTTGAAAATGCAACTCAGGTGTCAAAAATATGGCACCAATCCATGAACAGTCAAAAACCCCAGTTTCGCACATTGCATCGTGTGAAGAAACAGAACATGCCTCATAATATGAAAAGTTTGAAGTGTAAATGTAATTACATATAGAGTTAAGGAAGCTAACAACAAATGTTTGTTAACAGAAATTACATGCCTAGGAGATAAGGAGGCAACGTAGTACTCTTAGATACAATTTGGATCACAAGATGTCGTCAGCACAATTGATTTGTTAAGGTAAAAAATATTAAATATTGTTTTAAACTTTTCAATGGCCCTGATAAGATAGTTCGACACATGGTAACAACATTCGCATATAAAACATTGGAGTTAGAAGATTTTAAGGTCTAATAGTTTAACAAGGTTGTACTATTCCGTACACTTGAATAGTCAGAAAATAAAATACATACCTTGTGTATAGATTATAACAAATTCCAGGTTGCACACGGCCTGCTCTTCCACGCCGTTGATGCGCATTCGCTATGGTAATCCATTTCTCTTCCAACGTTTGCATATTTTGTTCTACATCGTAGTCGTTGCATTTCATTTTGCCTGAATTGATTACATATACCACATCATCGATAGTGACTGAGCTCTCCGCAATATTCGTCGAAAGAATGATCTTCCGTACTCCTTGTGGGGGCGGCATAAAAACCGACTTTTGATCCATTGTTGGCATCGACGAATGTAATGTATAAATTTTGTAGCTCCGACTTTGATAGTGTTTGGAATTTAATAAAGCAGTGTTGAGTTTCGATATTTTATCATAACCTGGCAGAAACACCAAAATAGCGCCGGGTGGTTTTTGCTCGGAAATACAGAATATTAAGTTCTCAAGGAGATCTATATTTATATCTTCCGATTTGGGGTTACGAATGGACTCAAGAACATGCGAACTGTATTGGTTTCGAATGCGACGGGCATATGGTTCGATCATTGCCTGGAATTCATATGCTTTCGGCGGTATTTTCTACAAAAACAGAAACGTGCAATTTTTTGGACTTATCAGAATTAATAATATCAAATTTCAACTTTTACCATAGGTCTGC
Organism: Volucella inanis; assembly: GCA_907269105.1. Classification (NCBI taxonomy): domain Eukaryota; kingdom Metazoa; phylum Arthropoda; class Insecta; order Diptera; family Syrphidae; genus Volucella; species Volucella inanis. The sequence continues at coordinate 67,446,280 of OU026157.1, read as the reverse complement.
CATGACGTGTAGGTGGTGCAAAAGATTCAAACTTTCGGAAGCCGGTTTCTTGTAGCACGTCTTCCAAATATCGAACTTCCACATCAAACAGGGTGCCTTTAATCTCGACTGTAAAACACCCATTGAAATACTGCTGAAAGTGGCTTTGCGATACAGTTGCACTCATAAGAATCACCTTCAAGTCATACCTATATGGAAGAATCTTCGAAAAACACCAAATTACGGAGGTTTACTCAAGACTTAATCAACAGACGAACCTTCTTCAAGAGGCCCATTAGTAAATCAGTCTCCACACTTCGTTCATGAATCTCATCGAGTACTATGTGTGTCAGGCCATATAGCAAAGGATCTGTTTCCATGCGCCGCAACAGTGTTCCCGTGGTGCAGTACAATATTGATCCATTTGGACGTGGGCTTACCCTACAATGGATTTCAAACTGCATCAAAGTTTCATAATTAAAAATAAAACAATTTCTTACCCTTGTAATCTGATTTGGTAGCCTACCGACTTGCCGAGTTTTTCGTTTCTTTCATAGGCCACTCTCTCCGCGACTGTGATGGCTGATATCCTACGTGGCTGGGAGCAAACAATTTGACACATTGAACCTTTATTTAATTCGATGTGTTGGTTCAATATGAACTGTGGTATTTGTGTAGTCTTTCCGCATCCTGTACTTCCAACCACAAGAATAATTTGATTTTTCTGAATGGCGTCTAGTATAATTTCTTTCTGATTTGTTGCTGGTAGGGAATCCTTCGACTTCAAGCGCATCACGTACTCTTCATTCTGATTTTGTTCTTCCAATTCGTTTCGTAGTTTCTCATTTAGGCTCGGATTGTTAAATGTCCGGTGGTCGTCGCCGTTTTTACTTTTAACGAATTCGTGAAAATCTTTTTCAAGTAAATCACGGAATCGCTCTTCAAATTCATTAGATACTGCGGCGTCATCGGACTCGGCTTCATATTGTTCCAAAGATTTGTTGATCTCGGCAAAGGTGCGCTCTGACAGAGAAATGGATGGACCCTAGAGAAAACATTTAAATAATAAGACTTATTGGAATAAACGATTGGAATCATTTACGCGATCAATTCGATTTTCTTTGGATCTGTTCTTTTTTTGTTGATTTTTATAGAACAAACCGATGTCACGACCTTTTAAGCCAGGTGGATGACCACGCCGGCCTCTGTTATGATGCATGCTTGATTAAAATTGATTAATTTCTAAATATTTGCTTTATTGTTTTCAAAGATAAAAACGATGCAAAGACAATTCTTTTTCTTATGTTTGTTTTACACAATTGTCAAAAATCACTGACAAATGGTATACAAGTTTTTGTTTCCAATAGAGTCAAAATAATAGTCATTGGTCACAATGGCGTATCGGTTGATGGGATATGTTTATAACCGGTTAATGAATCGGTACGCCAAATAAGACACTATCGGCTGTTATACGAATCTTCAGAAAACTGCCAAAATTGTCAAAACTCCATGAAATTTATATAAGTTCTGTTCGCGTACTGTACAAAACTACATGCAACAAATACCAAGCGGGTTTTTGTTAGTTTTGGGCTGATTTCGAAGATTGTATTGGACAGTACGCGTGCAGACGTTCTCGTTTGATTTTCATAAATTTCCACAGTACGCGAAGAAACTTATAGATTACAAAGGGGATGATTCTGACCGCATAGATATCGTTATGTTCATACTGCTGCGCTACTTGATAACTAAAAGATGAACAAAAAAACCTTCTGTACTTGTACGCATAAGATTCTCAGGTCCTTTAATTCTCATTGATCGTTAGTGAACCGAAATCTAATCAAAAAGAGCTCCAATTGGCTGAAAAATAAGATGGAAAAAGGCGTAAAATCATACTTGATTGATTGATGATTGATTGAAGATTTTTACCTGTGTGCAGTAGAACTTTCAACTATGTTTCTTTTTTCATACCGCACTGACCGTTCTTACAATTCTAACAAGAGAATCGAAAGAAATGAATAACACTCTCGTCAATTCTTAATGATATTTGTTGTTTAGACTTAGGTTTATCTGTTTTGAACAGGTTTTTTTCACACTCATGAACCTATTTCCTGATATGGGGAGCAGTTGCTGCATTATTTACATTTTGCAAACCAGGATGAATGTAAAATTTCCATTTTGGGGAACGATATTTATTTCGAACGAAAATATACGAGCTTAACTTTAGCTGTCCCTTGTTGCTGCCACTTACCTCAATGAATAATGAATTTTAGTGCTGCATAATCACCGAGGAGGTAGCTGAAACAAAAATGAAACCTTTGGGACAAAACTAGTGGAGAAGATGAATGGATCTTGGATGTGTATGCCCTTTAAAAAATATAGCCAACATCTTGCTAGAACTATCCAATTATATTCTAATCACATATAAAATCATATCAAGCGTAGTGTCTAAAACCTTTTTTCACCACCCACCTGAGGTAAATACTTGAAGAAATCCGTGAATTTAAAATTAATACTTTACATCATCTTTTTATTAAAATCAAGGCCGTATATTACAGCATTTACACTCTGTGTTTCGCAACAGAGATGCACCGTAGTGCAACATCTTTGTTTTAGTGCTAAAACGTAAGTACCATCAAGATTTTAAGCAGATCTGACGATACCGACAGTTTCAGCTACGTCCAATGTGCCATTGTATAATACGTTTGACCATTGAAGAGAAATTGAAGTGAGCAACTCGGGCAATGAGGACAAAACGTGGTAGTCGTACGTGCTGTCGACAAAAAATTCGGTGCTCATCTTTCAAGGTAAAGTGTCACTATCATCAACTTTAAGATCGAAGTAGATAAAAAATTTATCTACTTTGGAGTATGTGTTAATAATACAAATGACACCTTTATGTAGATCCGGCTAAGGTTGACCTAGTAAGACTGCATTTATGGTTAAGCATATTTAGGTCATGCGATGCGATGAATTTCCATGCGTTTAGTTTTTATGACAGAGTGATTTTGTCTAACTCCACTCGTGTTTTAATAATAGTAAATTGAACAACACTCGTGCAAATATGAGGCAATTATTGAAAAGTAGTAATGTGGCCCGTCCAATCCATCCAATCAATAAAGAAAACTGGCGCAGTGAAAAATTTCATCATATCTTTATCAATCGCATAGAAATAAACGGAGCCTGAAGTTGATAAACTTAATAATTTTTAACTCGTAACACCGACTGATGCTGTATAAACTCTTAATATTGCCAGTATATTCTACGGCATCGAGTACTGGGACACCTTTGGAAAGAAAAAGGTATGAGAGAAAAGCAAACGGGAAAGAAGAAACTACAAATATCCGAACGCAGTCGAAAAAGCTTAAGCAGGAAAACTGTAACTTTATTTTCCCTACATCAAGGAAAACTGAACATCCAGAGAAAATTATCATTAATTTACGAGCGCTTGACCACCTTGGGATTAAAGATGATGAAAGCCGAGGTGCTGATTTCACTCATCACTCATCATAACAACTTAAAAACATTTTGGTGCACAAAACGAAACCAAAATCACTGCATATATTTTCTTATTTATTGTAAGTTTTATTGCAGTGGGAAGTTTTTATTTTTATTGAATACTCCAATTGTGAATGATTACTATGCCACAAATGCTTTGACACTGACGTTCACATGACATAAACCTCACCACACACAGCGACAAAAATGTGAAAAGAACAAGAAAAGAAGAAAAGTCCAAACGAACGAAAACGGAACAAGATATTGCGCTGAGTGTTTTATTTTTATAAAAAAAAATATCTATAAATGAGCGAATATTCTTTGGATATTTTGACATTTTACACCTCACAATCGATCTACGTCACATCAAAACACAAGTGAAAACGGAAAATAGCATAAAAACCGCACGAAAAATAATCGAAAAAGTGCACTCAAACTATCAACAAGTGGTTTAGCAAAGTCCCATCTCAGAGCTGCGCCGTGAGCGTATTTTACCTTGTGTTATAATCGTCTATGACGTAAACCGGGCAAGGTAATACTCATATCATTTGTTTAAAATATTTCCACCTAATACGCGCGATTTCAATTAAAAGAAAGAACCAAAAAAAAAAAAAAAAAAAAAAAGAGCCACAAATTAACAAACGATTAAATCATCTCCCCAAGTGAAGTATTCGTAAGCAAAGTGTTGCAATTGATTTAAGGCTCTCGTAGTCGATACAAAAGAATGGGCGTGGGGTGATTTACAAAATGTAAACAAAAACCCGTTTCCCCATTTTGTACGTTTGGTTAGTTTTGGTTCGCTTCTCCCTATTTTCACATCCCGAAAGTGTGTAGTATGGATTAGTACATATCGGCGGGATGTGCATTGCGCACACAGTAACTATAATTCATCTGGAGTTTGGGTGATTACAATGTACCCCCATAGCCGAATACGATTCTAAATGCAAATCCAAATCCCCGTCATTGACGTGTGTTGGTAGTGGAGTTGTCTTTGTTTTGTTACCAAAATTTAATACAATAGTTCCTGCTTTGAAATATAGAAAACTTTACGTCCTTGTTCCTAGACTTTTGTGTTTCAACAAGTAGATAATGAAAAACTTTAATTTTAGAATGTCCAAGCATGAAAAAAATAAGTCCGGCGGATTGTTGGAAAGTTGGTTTGGTCGACCGAAGACAAAAGGCAGTGGCTATACAACACCATCGGGACGTCCAACATCCACAGATGGTGATGCAGTTGAATTACAGGATTTGGATAAGATGATTCGTAGTCTTACCGATTCAGAGGTCGATGCGAAATTCATGGAGATCTTAGAGGATATGAATATACCGAAGGATAAGCGAGAACCTTTGCTGTCCAAGTCGATTCTCGATCGAAGAAAAATGATTTACATGCATTTGAAAGGTAAGAGATCACATTGCGTGCTATCAATGAGTTTTCCATTATATATTATTATACTTTTACGCTTTTACCAGATAAGATAGAGAAAAACCTTGCCAAGATACGTGTGAGAGGTAGGCAGGAGCTTGTATGATTCATCCAGAATCGGCACGAGCAAAATTTGCTGGTGTATTGTTGTATTTTTCTTTGGAGCAATAAGTGATTTTTGATTTGTTTCGCTTATACAAGTGTTTGGTTGTATTTTTAGAATCACCGAAACTGTGACATTAACACCCACGACCGCTGTTTCTTAAATCAGGAAAGGAACAATTCTTGTTGTGTGCATTGGTTTCCAAATGAAGATAAACTGAACATGTAATTGCTACACGATGACATTGAAATTTGTTTCTTTTCTTTTCATTGCCACTATTTTTTCATGTGGTTTTTGTGTGTTCTATTTCTGTGGTCGCAATTGAATTACGAACAGTGGAAACAACTTTTGGGGGTGATTTAATTTGCCACTGTTGTTATCACTTCTGAATGCCGATGTCGATAAAACTCACAAAGTGTTTGGCCTTAAACTAGTAGTTTAACTAATGGGGTTGTTGCTCATATTCAGAAGTTCGTCTGGGAATATTATTGTACTTTCTGTGGGACTGACGAAAACTAAATTTATCATCAAATTGTTTACTTTTAAATTCAGCTCCACAGATTTAGAACCACAACTTGAGAGGTTAAGAGTTTTATCCAATATTGACGCATTTGGTTATTGGTCTGTGGGATGATTTTTATTATATGCGCTATTTTGGGTGGACATTTGTTTTTTGGAAAATGAATTTGCCATTCAAAGTGTTTCTTAGCGTTTGCTGGTAGGATGAATCAGAAGTGATTTCTATAAATGTTTGTTCTTCATGGGGCATGGGCTTGTATTATTATTTACTTTAGTGTATAGGAAGGTGTAGCTTTTGTCACAGGACAAAAGTGAAAACAGATACGTAACACGTGCTCCGGCATTTTAAGTTCTAAAAAAAAAGAAGCTATACTACTGGTCTGTTTCAGCTATTCAATGGGCAATTTAGAAGTCTTTTTCGCTGCTAAATTTGCTGCTTCAATTTCCTGGGATTTGAATGTCAAATGGACTATAATGAGGTACAAGGATGCCAAGGTGAAGATAAGTGTTTCCTTTGTCTAATATGGGATCAGAATTATAGCTGTTTAATTCCCTGATAGTTTGGAGATTTTATTCCCTGTCAGATTCGTAAGTTTAATTTGTTGCAGAATTATAGGTTTCCTGTGCCGTTTCCATTAATATACTGCATACTCTTTTGTACATGACCTATCAGTTGCAGAATATTCTTCCAGGGTTGATAGACTCGTTTAAGCTTTGGAGCCTTTTGAATACATGTGTAATAGGTGACATATATCAGTCATCATTCCTTAATTACACTCTTACCACAATTACGAAAAGAAGCATACTCAGCTTCGGTTCGAAGGGCATCGATTAGTGTAGATATGTATGTATTAGGATACATACCACTTGCCAGTATTCATCTATTATATTCCTTTGACTACATGTAAATCATTAGTCCATGTAGCAGGGTATCTTTTACTAGAATTTTTGCAATCCGTAGTGCAGTTTCCAAATGCAGCTTTGTCTTTTGTGAGCAGGTCTTTTTGGTGCATTATTGTGTTATTATATTTGCGTTATATATTTTCACAAAAAAGACGTCCGGCTAGCGAGGGGGCAAGAGAATATCTTCATACTTACTAATTAATTTACCAGAAAAATTGGCAACAATTTCATTACTCTAGCGGTGTGCGGAATCGCAACGACCAAATGAAATAGATGGATGTTGCAGTCGGAAAATAGCTGCAGTTGCGGGAACAGAAACCATCGGCAATATACTTCTTCAGGTACTATTTTTGAGAGCCAATTATTGCTCACCATATTGCTTTTTGAAAATATAAACGATTTTGATGACTTTTTAGGGTTGTTGAAACACCAGTAATACATGTTCTATTTACGGACATAGTCGTCGATATGCTTTTTTGCTGTTCGAAAACTTTTGTATGGGTGGAACTTTAATTTCTGTTTTAAAATAACGTGCACAGGCAAAACCTGTGAGGAAACCAAGCCCATTCTCGATGGTGTGTATGGGACCCATTCACCATCCCGTACAACCGTTTACCATTGGTTCGCAGAGTTTCACCGTGGCCGCATGTCGGTTTTTGATAAACCGCGCTTAGGCCCAAAAACGGTTACCACAGAGAAAACCGTGGTCAAAATTCCATGATCTCGTATTGGCGGACTGCCGAGTTTAAATTCGCGAGATAGATGAGATAGCAGGCATCTCAACTCAACGCATTAGCTATATCCCGCTCGAGATTTTGGGCAGGAGAAAACTTCCAGTGCGATGAGTTCTGCCTTTGCTCAAACCGAAGAACAAGCGTAATCTTGAGACCACTTCAAAGATGTGCTTGGCCCGGAGAAGTTTTTGCGTATATTCATGACCGTCGATGAGACATGGATGCAATGGTGCACACCAGATACCAAAGAACAATCGAAACAATGGGCGAAGACCGTGCCTTGGGCGGGAAAGGTGTTGGCCACGTTGACTATTTGTAGAAGGGAAAAAAATCACAGTAGCGTACTAAGTCGATTTATTGGGCCGACCGACCGACCATATTTGACGAAGAAAAAAGTGCTCTTCCACCACGATAACGCCTTGGCTCACAACTCCGCAATCGCCACAGCCAAATTGGTTGAATTACACTACGAATTGCTCCCCCGCCTTTGGAATTCTCCGGATTTGGCTCCCTGCGAGTACTTCGGGTCAACCACAAGTGGAAGACCTTTCCTTCGTTTTAGGTTTTGAACGACAGTCACCGTGATCTACCTCTACAAAATCCAGGGGGCTCCTGACTTCCACGGTACCGTGTTTAAAGTCTTGGACTGCCACTCAACAGGACCTATAACCGACTGTTTGTAACTGGTCAAACCGTAGCAATCTTCGGTCGCATCATTGGTCATTTGCTTTACCGTAGCATTTTATTACCATAGACAATTTCATTGGTGGAAGAAGCCTTGATAATTGGGTCAGGAGCTTGTTAATGCTAAAGTTTGATTTTTCGTGAATTATTACACTAGGCTACGATTGATCTGCATTTTAGTTTTTCTACTAATCCGAAAATACGGGTCATTTTGCAGTATGTCGTTTTGAAGTTTGAAGGAAGTTTGTTGGGTCGAAAGCGGTAGCGTGGCTACGTAGGGTTCAAAACTTAACGCCATTGCCAACTATCCATAAGTGAAATTTTCAGCCTTAAAAAAAGTTTCTTACTCTGCTATCATTCGGAGTTGGTAAAAAATCGTGGACCTCCTCTCATTTTACAAGTCTAACAACACAGTAAAGGGTAAAGACTAGGCCTTGGTTCATTCCGGGTTGTCGCGTCGACAATTGAGGAAGATAAATAAACACTTCGGAGATCACTTCTTCATTGGAGCCCTATCTCTTGTTTGCGAACATGTAATAGAATCCATATTTTGTCTATTGTCACATACCGTATGAAAAAATTATTTTTATTTCGCTTAAACAGCTCCAAACATCGCTTTGAATCATCAACACGTTTTTGTTTTTGGTCAACAGTGAGCAAACGCGGTACCCACTTTGAACAGAGCTTTCGTATACTCGTGCAAAATATGATGTACACGGTCTATTGATATTTTTACGATGTCAGGTACCTCAAGCACTTTCACCTTACAGTTGTTCAGTGTTCAGCATCATTTGTGTCGGTACGACCGCGTTTAAATACAGCAAACCAACGACAAATTATTGCTCTCGATGGAGCAATTTATATATAACACTTTTCAAGATATTCTTCAGTTTTAACGGTTTTTTTCCCCATCAAATTACAGTGTTATCAATGCACAAAACTCCTTTTTCTGCTGAACTGACACTTATCGTATGAAGATTGGTACTAACAAAAATCTTATGGATATGTTACGAAAGTTGTCCTCAGTGTGTCAGTCTCGAATTTTTTTAACCATCCGCTATTTATGGGTATATTATCCATATATAAGTTTGCATATAAACTGTGAACATATTTGTAATAGCAAAAATAACTGCTTTACAAGTGCTTTATCTCAAAATTCTGCTCTAAACACTTTCAAAGATTCCGAATTACACTAGGGTTGGGTCTAAGAAGACTGACTGTTTCCTTATTATTTTCCTAACGTCTGATTCGGTTTCCCTGTCGAGAATTCAATACTTCGTTTTTCAATTAGTTTTAGTTATTCAAGAAGACTAAAACGATACTGATTTCGTTGGTTCCGCTCAGTGATTTCGGCCACCAAACCTGTACTTATGTATGATGCAATAGTAGCACTAGAGATACAATAAAATGTCTCAGTGAGCTGTCTGCATATGCAACTAAATAATACTAAGGACTTTCCCGAAAACACTTCTCTCTTTTAAGCTACGTTCATACGTTCATAGATATTTAATTGAAAAATCTGGCTTTTAAGGTTACAGCTAAAAAGCATTCACCGATGGGAGAATTAAGAGCCAGATTATGCCATCCTGGTTCCCGCGATAGAACGTCGGCAACACTATCATGTTAATCAAATCATGCTCGTAGGTACCAAAAACTTTCCTTAATACCAGGAAATAAGGTTATTTCAATCTCCCCAATCATCGCAATGTTTTTCAATACAATACAACAGTCCGATATTGCCATCCACATTGATAGTCACAACATGATCAAATCTTTGATATACAGCGCTAATTAATAGAAACGCTGAGACTGCAACATACTGTCAAACGATGTAGTGTATGGTAACTCTATAACTCTACACTCTGCTGGTAGAGTGTAGAGTTGAGTCATGTACCAAAAAATTTCAAGTCTTGTGCAACAGATTAAAAATCTTTTTGTACCACAAAGCCACAATTGAACTTGACAATAAACAATTACACAAGCAAACCTTAAGAATCAAAAACCACCAAATTGCTCTTACGGAAACATGTGCAAAGAAACATTTAAAAATTGGAGTGTTTTCTTTTACGGTGCAGAAATTATACAATATAATAGTTAATATACTTATTAAATCTGATTATGGACAAGGGCCTGTAAAGTTGTTATTGTAACATTTAGTTTTGTTGTACAGGCCCTCTGTTCCTCTAACATAGGTTATACTTTCCGAATGTTTTATATCAAACATTCGAGATTCGAAAGATGACGTAATAATTTTATTGGCATAACTAAACATGAAAAAATGTGGAAAATTTGTTTATCATATGAGCTCTTAACTGCTCCAAAGATTTGTTAAATTAGTTTAAGCACGTTTTTATTTTATCCGTAATTGTAAAAATTCTATATATTCAAATCACATGCTAATAGTTTGTGATTAGTGTACAATTTACATTCGTGACCTTGTCATTTTACCTCATCTAAAAACAATAATATATGTAAATACAAATAGTTTAGAAGTGATTGTTTGAATTTAAGTTAACTGTTGGACTGTTCGAAAATGAAGCCATACGGAGGCCTTTTTTTGTAACTCATACTTCCACAAGTGTGCCGCATATGTAAAATTATCACAAGTAAGTATCTTCGGATATGTCGTGAATTTTAGAAATGTTGCCCCATTTTTTTTTCTCTAGTCAAGATTTTTTGTATGATCCATGTGAATGAGTCAAAGTTGTCAGTAGATTTTCCTCTTCAAAATCCATGTAGGTACAGCTTATTGAAAACGTGGGGTCGTTTTTCACGGCCTGAACCAATTATTATCTGTCAAACAATATTTATAAATTGCAGTGTTTTCAGATTTGGTTAATCAATTGATTACACAGAATTGGCAAGAAAAAGTCAAAGTACACTTGTTATTTTTTCTAGTGTTTTCTTGTGCGGGATCCATGAATCTAGGATAGAGTGAGCATATACTGATATTCGTGGCAGTCTTTCACTGTTACCATATAATAGTGCTGCATATTATATATTATTTCCTTTGCTAATCGAACTTTTGTATTTTATTTATCTAAAAATGGTTCAGAGGCTGATGAATAGCCAAGAATGCGTCTTGATGAACATTGAACACACCTTCCTAAGCAAGGTCATATGATAACCGAATGTCTTAGTATTAAGATAAAATTACAGTACCAAATTTTTCGCGGATGTTTGACCAGTAACAGTGTTGCGGTCATCCTGCTTGTAGCTAATGATGAATATCTTGAGATTTGAATGACATAATCGGCTGGGGACTAAATTAGCTGTAAGAAAATGATAAGGGAATGATCACTCATCCTTCTTCATTTATTGTGGAGCGGTTATTGGACTCTGTAAGTTTGTCGAAATCTATTTAATCCTTGATACGTATATCAAACTCTCAAATTTGCGGAATTCCTTAGTTCGAGAAAGGTAAAGAAGCATGCTCTAGCGCTATTTGGGGTTTTGAACTTGAGCAACCGCTCGGAGCATTGCTGTCTGTCAGACGGGCGCCAAATGGTGATTCTTATGAAGTGCGCTAAAGCTTTGTTGTGTTATGCTATGATCTCGACCTAACTCTGCATTTTGGAATCTTTGAAAGTGTAAAAAAGAGTGTTTGGAGAGAAAGAATTTTTAAAACCAAAATCTGAGCTACAACAAACAAGCCTTACCAACCAGATCGATGGTAAACCAGCTGCCTCTGGCTACGCATGCCAAATTGGTTGATGCCCTGAAGTTTGCTGATTCGAAGTAACTTCGAGCTAGAGCGCTGGTCTTCATTCGATATATTAACTACATTTGGGTTCGCTGGATAGCTCGTAGGGTACAACGATGTATCTTCTACATTCACTGCTTATGAAGACGGAAAGAAAAACGGCCGATCTGATCTATACTTGAAAAGGGGTGGGATGATAAAGGTGTTATATAATGTCAATTTAGTTGTTTGAGTCAGTATGGACTGAAGAAAGCAGCAATTGGCAAAAGTTATTCTTCGTTCGATTTCGTCCCTGCAGTAGTTTTTACAATTTAAAGCGAAGTCTGGGTTAACAAAGACCCTAACTACCTCTTAATTATATCTATCTAAAGTGATGTTCTGTCCAAAACGTCTGTGTTGAACGTCATATTTTGAAGACAGCATAACATCATTTTGCCGTCGGTAACATCATGTTGGGACAAAATTGTGATTGTGGTTTTAGCGTGTTGATTTTCGTAGAAAAATGTTAAAGGACGATATTAAGGAAATTATGTGTCACCTTGCGTAAATCCGCTTTATGTTTTGGTGATCTTGATGGAACAGTGTTATTTATTTTTTTTTTTGATTCTAACGGCATACCACCTTGATCAAAAAAATGTCCGAATTTATTCAGAAAATTAAAAATACAAGTTTATTCATCTAAACCTATATTGTCCCCTTCAAAGTAATCCCCATCGACTGCAACACACTTATGTCAGCGCTTGATCCAATCTTCGAAACATTTTTTATGTTCGGTTTTCAGTATGTCCATCAGTGTTTCCTGCGATTTTTCAGGTGAATTCGGTGGCTGTTGGATGGTATTTATTGCATTTTTCGTTAAAAAATTACGAATAATGATGGCATTGTGCGACGGTGCGTTATCATGGTGCAAAATCCACGAGTTTTCTTCCCACAATTCTAGTCTCTTTCGGCGAATTGATTCACACAAACGTCTCATAACGCCCAAATAATACGCTTTGTTTACTGTCTGGCCTTCTGGCAAAAATTCATGATGCACTACACCGTTGCAGTCCATGAAAACCGTGAGTATTTCCTTCTTTTTTGACTGAAAACGACGTGGTTTTTTGGTCTCGGCTCATTTAGTGAACGCCATTCACTTGCCTGATGTTTGGATTGCGTTTCGTACTCATACACCCACGCCTCGTCTCCAGTAATGATCCTTTTGATGAATGTGGGATCGGATTCAGCCTCGCAAATCATCTCTTTTGCGACGTCAACACTGTCTCCTTTTCGCATGACATTGAGGTCTTTTGGTACCAACTTTCTTGCCATATGACGGAAACCCAAATCATTAACCAAAATGCTTTGGACGGCAATGTTCAAGTCCTCCGCTATCTCTCTGATGTTTAATTTACGGTTATTGACCAACATTTCTTTTACTTCATCAATGTTTTCGTCGGTTTTCGATGGTCTGCCACTGCCTTCATCATCTTCGGTTGACTCACGACCACTTTTGAACCGCTCGTGCCATTCTTTAGAGAATCGTTGACAAGTTCGTTGTTGCAAATTTAAATCCATTTCTAAAATTGTAAAAAATCGCCAACACATACAGAGATAGATGTACTCTTGTTATACTGTACTGTACTGTACTGAACTGTTATATATATTTTCTTTTTTGATCAAGATGGTATATTGGGGTTAGTTGTTCTCGATCATTTTCCACAGTAAATACTGATCTTCATACGTGCGTTAGGTATAGAATTGTGTAATGGGAAACGGGTTTCCAATATTTTCAAGGCGCATTTAGATCTGTATCAAAGCAAGAGTAAAATTTATTTGTTCTTACTGATTTGTACTGATTGGTATAAATAAACTAACATCTCTGACTGTTATGAGTAAAAGCAAGGAAATCTCTCAACCCTTTAAAAGTACCAGTATTATGTTTTAACCAACTCAATTTTCTTTATATAACACCCTGCTATCAATCATTACAATAATTATTATATATATTTTTTTTTTTCTAGGAAAAAATTCCCTCGAACATCGAGCTAATTCCCGTTTTGAAAAACCCAACGACTACATCGAATATCTTCAAAATGGGGAGCACACAGAAAACAAGATTTATCAGTGTGTTGAAAGTCTGCGTGTTGCCCTTACGAGTAACCCAATCAGTTGGATCAAGGAATTTGGAGAGGAAGGCATTGATGTTATAGTAAATCTGTTGGGCCGTTGTAAGAAAGAACGTAACTTTGGTCGAATCGAGTTCGAGTGTATTCGTTGCCTGAAAGCTTTCATGAACAACACATGGGGTTTAAATCTCGTACTCACACCAGAACAACACACTGTCGTACTTTTACTTGCACAAAGTCTCGATCCACGAAAGCCAAACACTATGTGTGAAGCTATTAAACTGTTGGCCAGTTTCTGCCTTGTTTCAGAACGTAATGGCTATGAGAAAGTTTTACGTGCCATAACATCAGCTGCATCTACAACGTACAAGAGCAGTGAACGCTTTCGACCGATTGTTGATGGGTTGTTTGTACAGGAGAAGAACGATACAAAGAGAGAACTAGCGTATCACAGTTTAATTTTTATAAATACAATCACAAACACACCGAGCGACATGAACTTTCGGCTTCACTTAAGATGTGAAATTATGCGAATGGGATTGTACGAGAGGCTTAATGAATTTACGGAAATCGTTAACACCAGCAATAATGACGACTTAAAGCAGCACTACAAGATATTCAACGAAATCCGTGAGGATGATTTTGAAGAGTTCATTCAGAGATTTGACAACGTTCGTTACGATATGGACGATGTAAATGACTGTTTCGATGTACTTAAGAATCTAGTGGTTGACACGCCTTCTGAGCAATATTTTCTATCAATTATGCAGCACCTACTTTTTATCCGCGATGACTACTACTACCGACAGGCATACTATCAACTCATAGAAGAATGTGTATCACAAATTGTCTTCCACAAGAATTACTGTGATCCGAACTTTAAAAATCGTGATTTTAAAATTGATACATCGCTTCTGCTGGACGATCTAGTGGAAAAGACGAAAGCAAAGGAAACGAAGCAGACGGAGGAATATGAGAAGAAGATTGAAGAGCTTGAAAGCGCAAAGCAGGAGGCAGAAGCGAAGGTAGCTCATTTAGAAGAAAAGATTAAGTTAATGGAAGCTACAGGAGTTATAGCCACATCTCCAAGTAAACTTCCGAAAGTAAATATTCCCCTGCCACCACCGATGCCTGGTGGAGCCGGTGGACCTCCTCCACCGCCACCAATGCCAGGCGCACCAAGAGGTGGTCCACCGCCACCCCCACCTCCACCAATGCCAGGTATGGGTGGACCACGACCACCACCACCGCCACCAATGCCTGGAATGGGTGGTCCACCACCACCACCAATGCCAGGAATGATGGGAGGTCCACGAGGCCCACCACCGCCACCATTCATGATGGCTGGAGTAAATGTACTGCCCTACGGCTTAAAGCCGAAAAAAAAATGGGAAGTAAAAAATCCCATGAAACGTGCCAATTGGAAGGCAATCATTCCACAAAAGATGTCCGAGAAGGCCTTCTGGGTAAAGTGTCAAGAAGATACATTGGCTTCCGATGATTTCCTTACCGAGCTGTCAGTGAAATTCTCATCGAAACCCGTTAAAAAGGACAACAAGGATTCTGTAGATAAGCCTACCACTCTTACCAAGAAAAATATTGACTTGAAAGTGTTGGACGGTAAAGCGGCGCAGAATATTGCAATTCTTTTGGGTGGCTCGCTCAAGCATCTTTCACATGAGCAAATCAAAGTCTGCCTTTTGCGCTGTGACACAGACATTTTATCTTCCAATATTCTTCAGCAGCTGATTCAATATATGCCACCACCAGAGCAACTGAAGCGACTGCAAGAGATTAAAGCTAAAGATGAACCACTTTCCGGAGTGGAATCGTTCGCAGCCACGATAGGTGAAGTGAAACGATTAGGCCCGCGTCTGCATAGCTTGAACTTTAAGTTAACATATGTCGATATGATCCAAGATATAAAACCAGATATCGTCGCAGGAACAGCAGCTTGTGATGAAGTTCGAACGAGCAAGAAATTTGCCAAAATTCTTGAACTTATCCTTTTGCTGGGTAATTATATGAATTCTGGTACTAAGAACGAACAAGCTTTCGGCTTTGAATTCTCCTACCTCACAAAGTTATCTAACACTAAAGACGCAGATAATAAACAAACTTTATTGCACTACCTCGCTTCATTGGTGGAAAAGAAGTTCCCAGACGCATTGAACTTTTACAATGACCTCTCGCATGTAGATAAGGCGTCTCGCGTCAATATCGACAACATTCAAAAAGCAATGCGTCAAATAAATTCTGCCGTCAAGAATCTTGAATCTGACCTTAACAATAATAAAATTCCTCAATGCGATGATGATAAATTTTCCGAAGTGATGGGTAAATTTGCAGTTGATTGTCGGCAGCAAGTTGATGTTCTGGGGAAAATGCAAGTCCAGATGGAGAAGCTTTTTAAAGAGCTAAGCGAATATTATGCTTTTGACCCCAACAAATATACAATGGAGGAATTCTTCACCGATATAAAAACCTTTAAGGATGCTTTCATTCAAGCGCATCAAGACAATGTGCGAGCCCGCGAAGAAGAGGAGAAAAAACGACGAATGCAAGAAGCCCGCGAGCAATCACAACGTGATCTTCTCGAAAGACAGCAGCGTAAACTTGCTCTTGTCGACATGGATGCGGCTCAAACACAAGAAGGTGTTATGGACAGTTTGCTGGAAGCACTGCAAACGGGCTCAGCCTTCGGAAATCGGGACCAGCGACAAAAAAGACGTCAAAGACCAGCTGCAGGAGCTGAACGAAGAGCACAATTAAGCAGAAGTAGGTCCCGAACGCGAATGAATCCCGGCGCCTTGGTCACGAGAGAGATGATATCCAATGAAGCTCTGCTAGGGTCGGCTTAAAAGCCCTGCAATTGACTAAAATGCCTCAAAGTCTGTACATACTAAGATAAATTTTTCTACATATACATACATATACATATATATTTTTTTAAAAATATGATTCTATTTTTATACGAAATATAAAAGAAGAAAACACAAATCAAAAAGAGTGAGAGAGGAGAGAGGAGACAGACCGCACACATAGTGTATAGTAAATGATACACCTACCAGTAGCTCCCCCACTATCACTATTCTGCAGTTGTGTTTATTTCTTTCTTTTGCCAATGGAAGGAGGGTGTAAGTCACTATTTTTTGCATAAACGAAAGTTATGAAACTCCTTCAAACCTCCACTGGTTTAGATCATCATTGAAACATCGAAATAGTCATATCAACGACTTGTCGGTAGATTTTGTCCTTTTTAAGTTGTAAAAAAAAGACTAAACATTGCCTATTAATTTTTATTTTCTAATTTTTAATCTGTTTTATTGTGTGTACATACTTAACGAAAATTTAAGAAGAAAACGTTTTTTTCTTTTAAGAAATATGTAGCAAACCCTGTAAAAGAAAAAAAAAATGATAAAAGAAATATTTTTTATATTGTTTATAAGTTTGAATTAAGAAAAAGGAATAAAATTCCAATTAAAAGGAGAGCCATTGAGGGATTTTTTCTTTTTGCCTTAGTTTATTTTATTAATTTTCAATAAGAAGTTAGGAACGCGCTCACTTAGCCAAATGGAAGAGAGAGACAGGGTATCTTACCAATTCATAGAAATGATGCAGCAGACCCTCAAACAGCTTGAGCTATTAGACCCTCAAAGAGCCTGAGCCATTAGTGTGAAGGTTGTGCATGGGGTTACAAATTATCCATTTGTAGGGTAAGTTAAGCAAAACCGGACTGACATATCTTCACTTAACTTGTGTTTGCACACCAGGTACAAAAAATGAGTGCTTCTACGAGCTTCACATTAATAACGTAACTCATTAGTAACCTCCCTACGACCCTTTAATCAAAATCAACAAAACCTCTGGGAACTATTCGATATTCGATTTTTTTTTTGAAATCGATAAAGGCGACATGCATATCTTTCGAAGCGTCGCTGTCTTTTCATCATTATCTGCAAACTTTGAATTGTGCCCTATATAAACCTACCTCCTTCAAGGTCGCATTGACTGCAATGGAGTTAAATGATATTGCGTTGTCGGCTGTCTAAAACTCGCTAATATATTTTCATAGTACGCTAAATCGGTAGTTGTTGCAATTTCTAGTGTCTTCTTGTCGTATGTCGAACCAGAAAGTACTCCCTTCACTGATTTGATTTTTGATCGCTTCTTATCATTTTATTAAATGAAATCACGAACCATTTCGGAGGCTTTGTTATCCGGTCCGACTTCACGACCCCGGTGCTTGCACAAAATCTGCCGTTTGCACTTCGTGTGCGACAGTCAATAAATTAGTACTGCGCGGAAATTCTTTGTTTAGTAAAGAACTTTAACGCTTTAACTTTAACGCTTGCAAATCCCCTATTCGTATGTAGATTTCCTTGTTCATCTTTAATATATTTCGGCGAAGTTTTCCTATTTCCGTGCTTCGACGTTGCATTTCTTCTATTGCTTGTCGGCTGCTTATAGAGAGTGAAGATGTTTCTATGGATCCCCGAATGATGACTTCATGGTTGCCAACAATTTAAATAAATTAAACTGACTTGCTTCATGATCATGAAGAGAACGTTCAGCATGCGGAGAGAAAGTTAAATGCAAAGAGAATGTTAAGCACGGAAAGCATGTTGAACACGGAATGAATATGCGCAAAACTGTTTTGCGAATGTATCCTCTGTTCAGGAAGCAATTGTCCTCCAACGTGGAAGAACATACAGAAAACTGCACTTTAAAAACGCTGAACATTTTGTTTGAAAATTTGAAGATATGCGTAAGACGAATCACCTATTTTGTCAAAAATGCAATGCTGGTGAATAGACCCTTGATTGCGGATGCTCTAAACGCACTGATCGCAGGACTCTCCACGATGCCTGTAGACCAAATGGATAGATTACGACGCTTCTAAATAGTTTGTGATTTTCTTATCGTTTTTCTGTAAAAAAGAATGCTTTTGCGAAGCATCTAAGATTGCTGTGATAGTGATTACGCCACCGTGAAGCACTATCTTTGTTGATGTCCGGCCTATGCTCTCACCGCTGTCGTGCTTTTTTAGAGCGCTTATCCATCTTTCTACAAAATACAGATAAATTTCAGCAAAGGGACGATATAAGGAATATGATGTGTTGGATCTTTACCTGTGTGTTCTGCTCCGACAAACAAAACATAATTTTAATTTAATTTTCAAATTTTGGTTGGGCCGCCATTTATTTGGCTTAATACAATCTTAATCTAACTTAAAAACTATAACTTAAACACTAACAAAGGGTAAGAGTTAGGAACCAAGGGAATGGTAGAGGAGATCTATATTGAGACGAGAAATGCTCAGGTTGAAATAAAAAACGGTAATTTTGGAGTTGAGCATAGTACTTTTGTAGCATGCGAAAGATTGGTTCGTTTAAACTATAAGAAGTGTGATGGGTTGTAGAAGAGACGAGGGCATCGCAAATTACAAGGTTTGGTGTTGAAGAAAATGCAATTGTAAAGGCAGGTGCAATCCACAGAACCAAAGAGCAGTCGATGAATGAAGAAAATGTCAGCTACGTCTTTGCGTTTTTCGAGGGTGTTCAGGTTAAGAAGTTTAAAGCGGCTATGATAGTGAGGTAAAATAAAAGGGTAGTAATATAAAAAAATTGTTTAATTTAAAATGACCTCCATTTACTCTTATAAAGGCTTTGAGACAAGTTGGCCACTCATCAAACGCAGTACGACGATTTCCATTGGAAAACTGTCGACTACTTACCCTAGGCTAATTTTTAGTGATTCCAGGCTTGGGTGTCTTTTCGTACAAACCATGCTCTACCAAAGGATTAAGATCCGTGCTTGCTGATTCCCAATCGTTAATGATTATAAAGCTTAGGTAGTTTTTTCTTTATGGGCTAAAGCAGAGTCCTGTTGGAAAGTCCACCGGTTTATTAGATTTCGATATTTTTCCCAGAGGTGGTTGTCAAAACTGGAGCCAGTGCATCCTCAACCAGTGGGTCTCAGTACGTGCTAGTTGTTAGTTCGTTACATTTAGCCCAGCCAGCAACCACTCCAACATTAGTGTTATGCCTTCACGTCAGAGTTGACGCCGACGGGATTTTCATATAAACACATACAAATTCTATGAAAAGAATTTTTCAAAGAATTGCCTCGCACGGGATTCGAACCCGCGACCCTCTGTTTGAGGAGTCTATGCATATACCACTACACCACGGCCACCCCCAGGAAGGGAAATGGTTCAGCGGGAAATTTTGACTCCCTTTACACAAAAGTGGATTTCTGTGACCATAACAGACGCAGGATGATTCCCTTTTTGCACTCTTGACACTAGCTTCTTTAGATGACCGGGCGTAGGCTGTCATTTGCTTATTAGATTTTTCTTCTACGGTGAAAATTCCTTCCTTCCGTATAAAGAAATCGACGGAATTCAGCATCAGCGTAATCGGCTAACAGTCTCTTCGATTTTCCTTTTCTTTTCTCTTTAAGGTCTTAGTTAGCAAATGGCCTGTGTGCCTTCTGAATGCTCCCAAACCTAAATCTTGTTTAATGATGGAGGACATTTTGAAATTTGTTAAATGCTTATTTCACAAGACATATTGGGTATGTATTTTAATTCGTGCGTTTTTTTTCCCAAAATTTGAACGTTTATTTAAGAAAAACATGTACAATAGTATTATTCAAAGTATTTCCCATCTGAAGCTATGACTTTTTCCCATCTTTCTGGCAATTTGTGGATCCCATCCCAAAAGAACTGCCAATTTTTGATATTCTGCTCTGATGTGAACCGTATTTCAGTGAGGGCGTTCTGCATCGACGGGAACAAATGGTAGTCAGAAGGGGCAAGGTCTGGGCCATAAGGCGGGTGGGGTAAGACTTCCCATCCAATGTTTTCCAAATAGTTCTTAACCGGAATAGCAACATGGGGCCGAGCGTTGTCATGATGGAAAATTATTGCCTCGTGTCTGGTCGCATATTCCGGGCTTTTTTCGGCTACTGCTCTCTTCAAACGGATTAATTGTGTTCGGTAGCATTGTCCATTGATGGTTTCACCAAATACAGAGCATTACCTTCGCGCCATAGATATTCGGCTTTGCCGTTGATTTGGCTAGTTGGCCGGGTTTCACATATGATTTTTTGCGCTTGGGGTTGTCGTAATGGATCCATTTTTCATCACCAGTAACAATCCGATGCAAAAATGACTTCCTTTTGTTCCAGCAGCATTTCGGACATGCAAAACCGCCTTTCGACGTCTCTCGGCTTGAGTTCATGTGGAACCCAATTTCCTTGCTTTTGAATATATCCAGCTGCTTTTAAACGTTTTGAAATGACTGCTTGAGTGACACCCAAAGATTCTGCGAGCTCTTTTTGTGTTTGACAACAATCTTCATAGAGTAATGCTTCCAGTTCTTCAACTTCAAATTTTTTTGTCTGCTCAGGATGTTCATCGTCTTCAAAGCCAAAATCACCACTTTTAAATCGTGTAAACCACTTTTGGTTCCACCAAAATACGATGACTTTCGGCAGCAGTTTTCTTCATATTAAAGTAATGAAGAAGAGCTCCCCTCAAAAACACATTTTCAGGCACAAAGTTCGACATATTTGAGTGAAAAAAAATTATTGTTGTTTACGCTTCAAATGAATGATATATACTGAAATGACGTACAATGACAGTAGCTTTCCAACGCATGTTCCAATGGAATAATAACAATGGAATAATACAAGTTACGCCATCTCTCGGCAAACCGTACGAATTAAGTTTCGTTTTTTTTTTTGCTTCCGCACTGTATTGCGTCTTACCGGTAAGTGGTCTTCCCGTTCTTTGTTTCCTTTTGACATCAATCACATCACACAGAGAGAGCATAAAAAGATTTAGGAGTGTTGATAAGATTGATCTGCGCAGTGTCAGGAAAGCGCTGATGCAGGCAGTTATAGAGTTAGGTGAATAGGAGGTAGGTTTCAAGATAGTCAGAGTGGTCAGAAGAAGAAAAACCGCTCATAATTTATTTCTTTTGCTTCGTAAAGCGCGACTTATGGTACATATACCAGGGAGAGGAAGTAGATGATGTTTTATGCCGAGAAAAAAGGGATCAAAAGGGAAATAAATATCGCATACAATCGAAATACCATAAACGAATGAATTTTATACATATACTCGTATGTAGATAGATGCGTAGATGTAATTAAATTTCATAGTAATCAATTCGGCTTTGCGGGACAAGTTCGAAATACAATGCGATTTAAAGTAAAAGGATGCTAACAAACATCAGGATGTTAAAAAGATCTTCCTATTATCTTTGTCGATATCGGAAAAGCCTATAACAAACTTGCAAACATATTACTCGGATAGGGTTAACATCTCAAAAGACACAGGAGGAGAACAGGTATAAAAATTATAATTGATATTTGTTTATACCATGACAACAAAACGAGAGTAGATAAAATGACAGACAGAATAAGTGGAGATTTCTATGTGTTTAGTTAGAGTCAACTTCAAGGTCTACAGTTGAACTAGCACTATGATATACGAGTACGTAGCGCTATCATATATACGTTATGTTTCTTCGGAGAGCTCCGAATAATTGGATAATTGTTGCTTGAAAATAATCACTTATAAATCAAATATGGAGATATGTAACATTAGTTGTACGTATTTATAGATATATCTCAACGGTTAAGAATAATAACGTACAAGACTTTGTCTATCAGGTGCGACCATTCTATCATAAATCTGACTGGCTCTATCGGTGCAAATTTTGTCCATAATAGTCCTCATTTCACACCAAATATCGTCGGTTCAAAGGTAAAAGTTATTAACTAACAAAATAGACAAAAGGAGATAATTTGATGTAAAGACATTTTTTGTTTTAAAGTTAATTTATATGATTTTAAGAGAAATGTACTTAATAACTTTTACCTTTAGACCGACGATATATGAGATACTCGTAATATCATAAGGTTTTCAAGTGGTGACATGAATTTAGATATCAGTGGCACAAGCAAAACAGGTAAAACTGCGTTGTCAACAAATAAATGGCTTTTCATCTCTTTATCGTCATTTCATTGACAGTCATCTTATCACTATATCGCACCAAATGTGACTGGTCAGACAAGTGTTACACAGCTCGTTGCAAATTAAGTTCTAATGGGGTCTCATTAATGCAGCAAATGTATCAAAAAATAATATATTGTGTTGACGAGATAGTTTGTATATTTTCTCACTAAGACAATTATACAATTTAAAGGGCACTACGAAAAATAGATAGAAATTAACAAACGATTTTACAGTGGAATGAATCCTATTAGCAATTGTAATATTGTGACGAATTAGTGAAGCGACAGCATAGCTGTGTTTTGAGCCTTGCTGAACCCTGAATTCCCAGCTGAATTCACTGAGTATGAGTATTGTCTGGGTCCCAGATCACAATGAGATCATATGAAATAAAATCTTCGATGAACTTGTTAAGCAAGACTCAGAGGAGAGGTTTTCAGAACCTGATCTTACGTTAGGCTTGCCTGTGCCCTCGGTTAAGGCTTCTATTGACTGTTAGGTTTCATATGAGCACAACTGCAGATGGCATGAGTCTCCAGGTTGCAGGCAAATTAAACATCTCTAAAAAGCCAGCAGCCTTCCTGCTGTCCCTCAGCGGGAAAGATTGCAGGTTTTTTACTGGCATCGTGACGAGGCACAACACTTTTGCTAGTGTAAGTTGGTGGGAAGGGGACTGGCATTATCATGCAATAGAAATAGACCAAACTTATTGAAGAAACTGCTTTCCAGCTAATTTTGCATACATCATGTCAATTTCCTTGATTTCGTCAATTGTCGATTCTCACGGTTGAAGAAATAAATAGAGGATTGGTCCTTTGGATGTCCGCCAGACTGCGATCATAACCTTTTATGGGTGAAGACCGAACTAGGAGGTTTGTTTTAGTTTTTCGCCTACATACATTCACTGCTCAGGTCTTTTATAATTGTCATACAGAATCCACTCTTTATCCGATGTAAAAACGACTCACTTTGGTTTTTTAGGTTAGTTGATGCGCAGATGTCTAGCGCAGTTCATTGGGGTACCCACTTGTTGAATTGCTTAAATTTCCACTCATTGGTAATACTTTTATGTTCTATGCTATGACCCACAGCGATACCGTTGCTCCTCGCTAATAACCATTTCCGGTTTTGAAGTAACGTAGAATGGTGCAAATGCGTCATTAATATTTTGCGCTAGAGACGTACTATGTCCCAGTTTTAATTCGTAATGTTAAGTAATTGCTAGAAAAAAAGAAAAGTTGTATCGAACTATAAAAGTTTTAAGCGGGGATTTTTTTATTCACGGCAGGGTCGACGGTTTCCACGGGCGAGTAATACGATGCTATAAGAAACAAAATAGCCCTGAAATGTCGGTATAATGACGGGCAAATGTTTTTAACTAGTATTTGTATGTATAACGGCAACGAAAAATCTATTATGCACGAGTATAACGTGGATTCAAGAAACCAAATGGCAAAATGTCGGAAACATGGCCTGTCACTTGAAAATGCAAATGAAAGCTCATAAAATGTAATAGGGCATTGAGACCAAAACTCGTAAATAAGATCGTATGCGTATCAAAAATTACAGCCCGACTAATAAATACTGTTGGTAATTATGCAATATTGTTAGCGCCTATGCACTGCAAGTAATATTTTGGCGTGACTTTACTGAGCTTTTATATTTTCGGCAAGGAATGACATTGCCTTTCATCGGTACAGATCCAAATGGACATGCCGAAGAAACGAACTGCGTATACGAAATCTGGTATGGAAGAAAGGGTTTCGGAACGAGAAAATATAGTGACCTAACGCAATTCTCAGGATCTAAATTTACTAAATACACAATTTATTAAGAAAGAGTGACACCTGATTACATTACGTACTGTAGCGGAGTTAGACTACGCTGCACATATTTACAATAGAACGCGCTATAGTATTAGAGGCTTTGTTTCGTGAATTAATAGAGGTACCTTCATAACTTACATATAATCAGGCGACAGACAATAGAAGAAGTGCTTCGTTGTAATAAGGGTAATACCATAGATCTAATATTTTTAAGAATGCGATGCGATGAAGAAGAAACTCGCAGATATATTATTAAGGTGAGCAGGGAAACGTACTTACGGGGGACAACATAATTTGCAATTTATGAAATGAGTACGTTGCCGCGTTATTTAACTGTATAGTTACCGTGAAAAGGATGGACTGGGTTCGCGCTGTTGGGCCAGATCACAAATCATCCGAAGTATGGACGCCAGTCGGAAATCTTGGCTCACCATTTTGTTTCATAAAATAATTAGAGAAAGAGCTAATTACACAGTGGAATACTGTTCATAGGCAAAGGCGTCACGAAAATATGCAACAACTACTGTTCGGTAAAAATAATGTCGCATAATATGAGTACATAACATATGTACGATCCTAAAGAACAATTAACAACGCAATATTTTTAAACGACGGCAGTCAATGTGGCTATGTGGATGTATAATGTAAAAATTGCGAAGCCTCAAAAAAATTTGAGAAATCGGTCAACATATAAATATACATACATACAATATAACTACACAATATGTACGATGATATGACTTGAGAATTCTAATAAGAAGGTGAATAAGGTTGCTCTTTAACGTGGTGCAAAAATACTTAGGCTTTTCTGTCAACTACCAAAGAAATTGAATGATGATGTCGCACATACCATAGAGTGCACTATTTAGTGAGAGTAAAATGCCGCTGAAACTTAAAGGTTTGCTATACAAGAAAGTCTTTCATCCAACAACTTTAACATACACACTACAATTTTGAACACAGTGCGAGAAGTGTTAAGCGTGTGTGACAAAACCATGACATCCAATAAGACATCCAAAAGTCGCCACATTTAAAAAGCGACAATGAGAAAACTTTAGGCTGAGCAAAGCAAAATGGTTCTATGATCCGCAAATGTAGCATGGCCCACAGACTTCGCAATAGCAATGCAGATATCTGGGAGAAATATGGAATCTTGTTTATATATTTATATAAAAGAAGAACAAGAATAAATCGTAGTTCGAACATAGCAATGCTATGGACCGGTTGATATACCGCAAGATAGGTGATGAAAAAGTGGACGAAAGTCGAATTGTTAAAGAAAGACATCACACCGATTCCCAAAGCTTTTCCTTCTTACGAAATTAAAGCACGAACACCTATCAAATTTCAAACAACTCTTAATCTTGAACTATGTTGGACCTTTTCAAAAAAAAAGCCTGAACCAATGGATTAATAACTAAGGGAAACCAGGATAAAAAGGAAGACTAGGAAGACAATAATCTTTGCAAAACAAACTGTTTCTCACCACAGAAATTCCGTACCATTTTTTTTGGATTCAATAAACCCTTTACTGAAAGAAAGAAAGATATTTCTGAAAAATAATAACAAAAACTCCACAGAGACAAACCACTATAGTATCGTCCAATGTTTTCAATAACCAATAACAATTCAATGTACAGGGATAGCAATGAATATGATTTTAAAAACACTAGAGAAAATGCTCAATTAACATTTTATTATATTTAAATAATCAAATCCATCAACAGCAAGTAAACGAGAACAAAGTCTTCAACAAAAGGACACAATATTTTGTTTACCAACGAAATCAGGCACGGCTCCATAACCGAAGGTCACACAACATAGACACCTTTTCGGTAATTAGAGAGAGAATCAGAATCCTTAACCCCGACTGACAATAAACATTCATTTTTACCTTTCCCATGTGCAAGATTATATTTAGAATTAAGGTTCTTCTAAAAACGCGAAGAAGAACAGACTGCTCGATTCTAAAACCTGTTTTCGCGGAAATGATAACCATCCTCGAAAATAAAACAAAAAAACCCAAATCTCCCCGGATACCTACGCTTTAGTTCGTGATCACTGAACATCGTCCGTCAAAAAATGGGCTTAACAACAAGTCGCGACTGACTATTTTTGCAAGTGATTTTTTCGTGGCAGGTAAAAAAAGTCTCACGGGTGCATTTGGGAAATTCATTGCAGGGCCATGAAAATACTCTACATGTCTTGACCAAACAGTACCGCCATGTGTAATTACGATCACGATTTTCAAAATATCGACGAGTACTTTGAGATTTAATTTTATGACTGACAGAACAAAGTGACTTATTAGTCATAAAATTGAGCAAAAAGGATCTAAATGGTTGGAAGGAAAAACACGAAAAATCGTTTTAATCAGCGACTTGAAAGAAGAGGACTTCGAAAGAATCTGAAAAAGAAAATTTCAAAAGAACGAAAAAGGGATTCTTTTTGAGATTTGCCTCAGTTTTACTCGAAAACAATAGAATGGCGCGCAAAGCTTTTATGACCACTTTGCGAATAATAAAATGCTGCACGTTGCATCGGTTTAACAATTATGATATTTAGTAAAGAAATACATATAAAACAGATTTTTTTTTTCAGGACTTTTACTAATTTTTATAGAGTATTCAAATGATGAATCATTGTTGAAGCAATGTATGTAGATACGTATGTTATGAAAACCTGCAACGATCGCATTATGTATATACAGTGTTGTTCCTATCAATAGCAACTATTTCACTCTTTAACATTTTTTTTTTATTTACTAGAAGTTTCATTTAAATTTTTTTATATAAATTAATATGCAGATTAATGAAATTCAAGTGTTTCAACTAAATAAGTAGAAAAAAAAAGTCAGAATGAAAAAATTCCACTGTATAACAGAGGCATTGGCAGAGGCATTTTTGGCATTGAAGCTATTAGGGTAAATTATCAATAGTATAGGGTTTCCCAATAGGGACTTGACAACTTTGAATTTAATTTGTGAACGCACTCTTTCACTAATCATCAAACTGTCACTGTCAATTTATTCAGTAAACTCAACTTTTTTACTATGGTAAAGTATACTAACGAGCTACGTTCTCCAATTGGGTTCTGGAGAAGGTACGCCAAGATGATGAATTTCATCGGAAAATCATCTTCAGTGACGAAGCTCATTTTTGGCTCAATGGATTCGTCAATAAGCAAAATATGCGTTATTGGTCGGGTGAAAACCCACATGTGCTTCATGAACCACCACTTCATCCACAAAAAATAACTGTTTGGTGCGGTTTGCATGCCGGCGGTGTTATTGGGCCATATTTTTTCGTCGACGATAACGATCGTCACCTTACTGTGAATGGTCAGCTTTATCGCGCCATGATCACCGATTATTTTTGGCCCGAATTGGAAGATATGGACTTGGACGACATGTGGTTTCAACAGGATGGTGCCACAAGCCACACAGTAAACGCTACAATCAATCGATTCAATCGATTTATTGAAGAGTAAGTATGGTCAGCGTGTTATCTCAAGACATGGGCCAGTCGATTGGCCGCTTCGTTCGTGCGACTTAACACCGCTTGACTATTTTCTGTGGGGCTACGTTAAGTCATTATTTTATGCTAACACGTCGACGACGTTGGAAGAGCTCAGAGCCAACATTGAACGCAAAATAGCGGCCGTTTTGGCCGAAATGATTGGTCGAGTCGTTGAAAATTGGGTCCAACGAATCGACCGCTGCAAACTTGCCCGCGGTGGCCATATGAGCGAAGTCGAGTTCCATTCATAAATGTTTTGATTGTACTTCAAGCCAATAATAAAGTTTTTGAAATACCTCAATTGGTTTGCCTTTTATTTAAAAAAAAAAAATTGTCAAGTCGTTATTAGAAAACCCTATACTTTGTGTAATGCTTCTCCAGTTATCTTTTAGTGCTTGAATCAGGGCGGCTTTGATCTTCGGAAAGTGCTGCCCATCAACTAGACGCTTGAGGATGCCAAACAGATTTTCGATTGAATTCAGGTCAGGTGATTGGGCAGGCTAATCCAATACCTGAACCCTATTTGCTGCCAGCTACTCTTTAACAACTTTTGCTTGTAGGCAAACCTGTCCATTATCCTATCAATCTCATGCAATGGTCCTTGCCCAAAACCAAAAAAATCAGGCCCAAACCATTGCCGAACCTCCTCCGTGTTTTACAGTGGCTTTGAAGTTTTGCATTTTTAATAGTTTCCCCTTTCGCCGACGAACGGTTGTCATACCATTGCTTGCAAAAAGGTTAAACTTCGATTCATCGCTAAATAGCATTGATTTCCATTGGTCAATATTCCAATGAAGGTGTGTTTTTGCAAAACTCAACCTGAAATATGAATAAATTTTATAGATTCAATCAACAATTTTTTGCACAAATATCATGCCTTTTCTCTAAATGCTTCCTGGTCAGCAATGGTTTTCTAGCCGGCCTCTAACTTTTGAAACCTGCTTCTATAGCACGTCGACGAACGGTACTTAAGTCTACATCTAAATTTAGCTGCTTAACTATCGATTGCGATGTTAAAAATGGATTTTTCTGTCCATTCGTTCTGTCGTCTTCCGTTTCGGTACGCCCAAGTGAATGGTTTTAATAGATTTTGTGGCCTTATACTTTTTAATTAATCGCGAGATGATCGACTTATTGATATTGTACTTTTTTGCCAAAGAAATTTGGGAAAATCCACTTTCACATTCATCAATTATTTTTTGTTTGGAGCTTTCGGGATATTTATCACTTAAAAATAAACAAACTAGCTACTAGAATTACCACCAGTAACTCACAAAACATGAAATGTAACAGTGATTTATTGTTAATCAGGTGAGCAAAATCACAATCGCTAAAGTTGCTTTTGTTATGCACAACTAAAAAACAATTATTCTAATTGCATTGCTCGATTCTAAAGTACCGTTAATTTGTGTATCATTTTCGCTATTTTTGTATTAAACAGAAATCATTGCTAAATGAAACGAATGAGCAAAATGTTAAATAAAGCAGTTAAAGTATGTTAAAAGCTTAAGGATTCAAATACTATAAGTAACATTAGTTGCTATTGATATCCACAAAACTGTAAATATATAGCAGAGTATTATCGATTGAAAGGTACTCATGTTCAGTATTATTGTTTAGGGCCTCTGAATTCTCTGAAGTTAAGAACTCCTACTTCAGATTTTCTATATGGACTCTTCCTAGACTGTAGTTCTCTATGTCTCCCTAGACGATCCACACGTCTACCTGAATGGACAAGTTGTTTTCATTCCATGAAGTAGGTATATCGCAATGGAAATTTTCTTGCTCCGTAAGGTGTGACCACCGCCACTTTCTTTCTTGGTTCTTCGACCTCTACCGCGTGTAGTTGTCCGTTTGATATACGGTTTGGCCAGAAAATCCTTAAGATATTGCGAAGATATCCATGTCTTTTTATGAAGGTATGCAGCTTTCTTGTGACGATGTAAGTCACTTTCCAAGCACCCATATTCCCACGTTTGATCGGAACAGCCTCACCTTCGTTTTTGTGCTTAAAACATTGCTTTTGTTTTGTGAATTTCGTTGTACACATCCAGTTATACTTCTTAGATATGGAAAGCTGTTTTTATTTTCAACTTGTTGTCCGACAATATTAAGATAAGAGGCGCTGGTATTATGCTGAGAAATTTAAGTGCTTAGGGTCTTTGTTTAATCTTCTAACCTTATACCCCTACACCCCTATACCAAAATAAAAAACACATATAACTGCACACTGTTTCTGGGACTGAACCTTTAAGAGTTCGTTTATTATATTGTCAAAATGTTTACAAAGCTTGTACTTATCGGCAGAATAAGATTTGTTAAAAGGAATAAAACAATTTTGTATCGAATATTGGATTTAATCAGTAAATAACAGTATTTTTATAAATCCTCTTAAAAAGGTATTTTTTCTTATGTTACAAAAACTTGAACAAAATATTTTTTTTGCTTTTAGAAAAATAAAAAAAACTTCATGTTCTTAAAAATAAAATAAGAAGCAACAGAGAATTAATAACCATCAGATGCCGCACCGCAGCAGTCGGGACAAACTATGATATAATAGGATGGTCCAAACAAATATATTTCTTGCAAGAAGGACAATTGTATCACAGTCTTACGGTTTTCTTGAAAAAACCGTTACCGAATATTCTGAATCATCTAATTTATTTGTCTTATCATTCGTGGCCAACACGTGTAAACAGCTCATATTTTCGTTATTTTGTTATCTCTGCCGATGTTATAGTCTACAGATTTTCAGAAACTTCTTCATAGCTATCAGAGTCATGATCTTGATCACTATCAACTTCTTCCTCCTGTAGTTCAACAAGATCCTCCACATCACTATCGTTTGCATCTTCGTAGTTGAAATCCGAATTTTCTTCTTCCAACTGCAGTCTTATCCTTTCTTCATCAGTTTCCTAGTAAAATAACATAATATATAGGTAATAAAAAACCTATGTAATACAATTGTAAGAAAAACAAACAAATATTTATAAATACATGTAATAAAAATTATTACCTGCCCAAAATTGTTACCCTTATACCCGTGACGGTTACACAGACCAATGACGTATAAGGGCTGATTAATGAATACCCGGATTAGAAATGACAATGCAACTTTTTTAGGTTTTGACAATTTATTTATCAGTATAATCCCCTTTCAACTCGATATACTATATGTTACCTCCGTATAGTACCAATTTTGTTGGCCTGCAAACACTCCTCCGCGGCGGCGAGCGATCTTTTAAGGTTTTGGAACAAAAAGAAGTCGCAGGGAGCTAAGTCCGGAGAATACGAAAGATGGGGCAGCAAACCTTTCCGGCCGAAGGCACGGTCTTCGCCTTCCTTGGAGTACGTTGACCGGGTAAAACCCATTGTTTCGATTGTTCTTTGGTCTCTGGTGTGTACCAATGAATCCATGTCTCATTGAAGGCTACAAATAGATGCAGAAACAACTCCGGATTTCGATTAAACAGGCCAAGCACGTCTTTGAAGTTGTCTCAAGATTGCGCTTGTTCTCTAGTGTGACGAAAGCTGGCCCAAAATCTTGTTCTGTTGAAATGCCTGCCAATACGAAATCATGAAATTTTGAACACGGTTTCCTCTATGGTAACCGTTTTTGGGCCACCTAAGCACGGTTCATCAAAAACCGACGTGCGGCCACGGCGAAACTCTGCAAACCAATGGTAAATGGTTGTACGGGATTGTGGACGGGTTCCATACACACCATCGAGAATGGGCTTGATTTTCTCACAGGTTTTGCTATTTAAAAACAAGGATCGGATCACGGAGCGATACAACACTTTTTCCATGGTCGGAAAAAACATTAACCAGATGTTTTGAAATAGGTGTCAAAACAAAACTAAGCGTCGGATTGTCACCAAATTTTGACAGGCAGGTTAAAAGAGGTTATACTAAATGATGGATCACTAGCACTAGCTATCTTCAAATCCGGGTACTTATCAAAAACCTAAACCATACTAAATTGAAGTTTACGACGAACCACGAAGCACATTACGCTTAGTTGCGCGGGTTTTGGAAGGCTAAGCCTTATATATTTTGAGCCTTCACTTTATTTGGCTCTAATTTCAGGTTGTGGGCTATATCCTGTGTGCGAGCAGGATATATCAGTACCGTAGTCAAAATGTTTAAGATATGATGTCATAGTCCATCTCAGCCTCATTTTTGCTCCAGATAAAGCTGCCCGGATCACAAGAAATAACAGTGGTGATAGAATGCAACCTTGCAACCTTCACTGGGTATTTTAAATTCCTCTGACACCTTTCCGTTGTATAAGACATGACATTTGCCGCCTTCATTGGTAGCTTTTATTGTAGCGACTAGTTTGTTATAAAACCTAACAAATTTTCAAAATATTAAATGTTACAGCTATCAAATGAAATATTTTGTAGCTTATATCCGAATATTAATTTATTCGAGCATAAGAAATATTTCCAAATAATATTGCATATTCCATGTGGCAACATGGACGCCAGAGAATCGTCGAAAGTCGTACCAACTTTCACGAATAAAAATGTAGCCTAGTGAGAAATAGCACGAACTAATTTTTGGATCACGAATCTGATCAAAAGCAAGATCCTGTGTTGTAATTTGAATGCATGCAAACCAATGATCTATATGGATCATGGGTGATAATCAAATACGGCTAATGTGGAAGTGTCGATAATTGTTACAAAAAAAACCCTTTCCCGGTCCTATAAAGGATATTGAAATACATACATTTATTGAGTTGAAAAGAGAAACGACTATTAAAATGCCAACAAAAGGAATCCAGTCAAATTCCAGAACTTGAGGTTACGTATGTTATTTATGTATAAAGTAAATATAATCAATGAAACGGCAAACTTCTGAATATATAGCGCAGTTCATCGAATACTATGTCCGTAAAATAATAATTAATAATATTAAAATTTCAACTTCATTACAGGTTTCAAGGCAAATTTAAATAAACGTGGGAGATGACGGACACTTAACTTTTCTGAGGTTAGAGGTAATAATTTTTAGTACATGAGTGTAGTATTCCGGGATTGCGGCTCTTCGGTCCGCCAATTTTTTACCATCAAAAGAGTTTTGCAAAGACCGAAACAAATGGTAGTCAGAGGGTGCAAAGTCCGGGCAAGCTACGTCAATTAATTCCGGGTCATCAAAGATGTATATAGTCTAGCATTGTCATGATGGAAGAAAACTCCCTTTCTGTTGGCCAATTCTTAACGTTATTTCTTAATATGTTCATTCAAACGGTCAAGTTATGCACAGAAGGGGATCGAATTGACCATTTCATCACGTTTTAGCAGTTCATAATAGACAATCCCCTTCCAATCCCACTAAGCACTCAACATAACCTTGTTTGCCGTCAATCCAGGCTTTGAAGTCGTTTGTGGTCGGTCACCGGCCTTTGATCATGATCGCTTGTGTTGAATATTCTCGTATTTAATCCAATTTTCATCGCCCGCAATGAATCGCTTCAAAAATGGTTCCATTTCGTTACGTTTTGACAGCGCTTCACTGATGTTTATTCGGCCAGTTAAATTTCTTTGCGTTAATTCATGTGGTACCCAAACATCGAGCTTCTTTGAGTAATATGCTCGTTCTTACATCGAAATTTCCGGAACGGAAACGAACAATACACTGCTGAGTTCGGCGTTCACTCACAGCATTCTCGCCGTTAACTCATAAAAAAGCATCACATGGCGTATTTCTTTAGATATTTCACTCATATTCAAATCAGTATAACTTTTAACACGAGCAACGAATTACACAGCTGTATTCACAAAAAATGTAGCCTGACATGTTACCTTTCAAATATGTGTTAGTTTGACACAATCAGATGAGTGTTTTCAGATAAATGGACAGCAACACCATCTAGTGACAAAAAACCGCGGAGACTTTTTATATGACCACATGCGTTGTAAAAGAACGTCTTTCCTAGGAACAAAAGGTGACAATTCTCTATGAGCAATTTGTCGGAAACCGTAGGGACTGCCATTGTGAAAAACTTTTTGAAGTGAATTTTATTATGAGCGGGGATATTGACATCATTACTCGAGTTTCATCGCAAATTATAAAGAGCTCTTCTTCTGATAGCAAGATGTTCACACCAATTTTGCACACAATTTTGTAACAGTAGAGGTGTCTTAATGGAAGAATTTTTTTTTTTTTGAATTTTGAAGTTGCACAAAACTATTATTATTTTTTTTTAAATAATACGCATAAAGTGCTTTCGTGATGTACATAATTGGCGGATAAACTTTATTTGAACATCTTCCTCCCCTGCAAGTAAGACCATATTGAATCTTTGATTAAAAAAGACGATAATATGTTACGATTATACAATACCATAATTAAAAATTTGTCTAAACAGTGTGAACTAAGGTTAAAAAATTGCCTGGAAAAGCGGAGTAAATATGTTTTCAGTGCATTTGTTTATTCAGACCAGTACAATCTACTATTTAACATAACTCCGAGACACTTAAAGGATTGCATGAAATCTATTTAAAACAATATCTTGAGATAGGTTCACTTGGCGCCAAAGTAACACAATCTGAGGAATAGTAGATTTTTTTTATAATTATTGCGCGCTTAAGGGATTTGAATACCCTTAAAATGTATAAACTCAGCGGGGATGAAGGAGA
Organism: Volucella inanis; assembly: GCA_907269105.1. Lineage (NCBI taxonomy): Eukaryota > Metazoa > Arthropoda > Insecta > Diptera > Syrphidae > Volucella > Volucella inanis. The sequence goes on along the minus strand of OU026157.1, from coordinate 67,411,604 downwards.
ATCAGGGAGGGAGAAAAGAGAAATACCGACGTACATTGGTCTTAAATGTTTGTAAGTTAAAATGAATAGGAAATAGAGATCTTGGGAGGGCATTCTATAAGCGAGTTGTACACCTTAGCAACCAATCACTATATTTCAGAGTACGTCCGAAGATGGGCTTGAGGGTGTACTGATGAGCATGCTGACATGCATACCGAGAATTGAAATTTTTTCGGTTTTGACGATGCAAGTGCCATTCATGAATAATGACTGGGTATTTAGATTTCGCTTTAAAGACAGCAAACAGCACTGATTTTTTAATGCATTAAATTCCAATCAGTGGATAATTCCCCAATTGGTTATGCTATAAATATGGGAATTTAATGAGCTTAACATACGCTGGGGTTCCGATTCTACAGCTGAAGAGCAGGGGCATAAGTACGGGAACGAATATAAAAAACAGAGAGTACTGTGCCCTGGGGCACAGCAGCATTTATTTTGTAAATATCAGACTTGAAACCATTTAAGACATATTGAATTGAACGTTCCGAAAGGTAATTTCTAATTCATTGAATTGAGTAATCTGATGCCAAACTCTGTGAAATGCCTTTGAAATATCAAGTGCAACTCCTTGCTTTCATCAGATTGATGTACGCTTTGGTTCTACTTTTCGGTGAAATATGTCATCAAATCACCAGTGAACCTGTTACTACGAAAACCATACTGCCGGCCATTGAGAAGTTTTCGTGTTTTGAGGTATTTCATGATCTCATAGTTTATCAGCATTTCCATGACCTTGCAAAGAAGGGACGATCAATGGGTATGTAGGAAAAGAGAGAACAAGATTCGCCTTTTTTAGGGACGCGCTGGACAAATGCTGTTTGTCTGCTCGGAAAGTGGATTGATTGGATTGATGAAAAAGTTTACACGAGGAAGAACACTTCTTCAAAATAAGGGGATATATACCATTTTGACTATTGGATTTGTGTATATTGACATTTTTAAGTACTCTTGCTACTACACGAGTGCGAAAGTGGATTCATCCCATTGAAGATACGACATACTCAAGTGTAGGCGGGGCAAAGCATAATCTAGAAGTATTGAACTGGCCGCAAAATGTGCAGCACGCAGATTGTCTTGTTCCAAAGAGCTAACAGCTGGAACGTCATTGTAAATAAGCGTTGGCTTGGAGGATGAGACAGAATGTCTAATGTTTTTGACGAACGACCAAAAATTGTTACTACCATTGTAATATTTTTTTCCTCAGTTTTTGGTCGTATTGGAATTTCACATGCTTAAGAAAGGCGTTGCAGTCGTTCCTGGCTCGTTTTCCTCAGTTAGGTTTGCCTTGTAGGACCGACAAATATTTCTCTAACCCTGACGCCTTTTCTTTTGTTTTGATACTCTTCATGATGAGTGATATAGAGTCTCTCTTTCTCTCATTCTCCCAAAGAGAATGGTGTCTGTGATCATATCAGCAGCGGTATCCACTTCATTATCCTAAAGGAGCTGTTAATTCCGCTCCAATTAGATTTCTCGTATTGTCATACGGTTCTGTTTAGAATCTTTTCTCTAACTGTGTGGTCGATGAACGAGAAATTATCTGATACGATACAGTGATCCGACGATCCTAAAGGCGATTGCACATTGACCTTGTATCGAAGGGGGTCGAAGTTTGGTATATGGTACGTGTGGTTTATTAACAAGCTGGGTCAAGCTGTTTTCAACCCAGAGTTGTGTATATTGAAATCCCCCGTAATAACAATTTCAGTATGAAGATACAGGGATATAATTCTTTGAATGGAATCAGACAGCGCATCAAACACGTAAAAGGTCGAATTGCTGTTCAGTTTGGGGCTTTTGTAAATAAAGCAGTAGTGGATAATTGGTTACGAAGATGGAATTTTAGCCATAAGAAGTTGAATTCCTGATTGGAAGACGGATCACAGTTTGGTAAGCTACATAAATGGCGAGACCGCCGCTAGAGAAGAATAATGCCACTAGTTCTTAGCCAGGTAGATTCAGATTAGAGTTATCTAAGAGGTGTGGGCGGGTATCTACCTGTGTTTTACTAAGTGGACGTACGCAAAAAAAAGATTACTTTTTAGCCCGCGTGTATTAGCTACGTCAACCCTAAATTCCGTAGTAACAATCAGAAACAAACAAACCACAGAAAACACAAACACCGACGATGCTAAGCAAGACTGCGCAGTGAAAATTTTGACGTTGGTTAAACGAATCAAATTGTTGTGGGTGTTATGCCCTTACACCAACAAAATTTACACTTGTAACCCATTACCGATCGGTTGTTACATGCACTCAGCCATTGCCCGTGCCATGTGAAAAATTCAGCAACAGCAGTGACCGCGTGTAAGTAACAGTACTATGACTGGGGCGGGAGAGTTGGGATATAGTATACAAAACATGTTTATCAACTGGTAAACAAAACTAGCCAAAACATTTTTCCAGAAAACAAAAGACAAGAAACACAACTTTACCAGCCAACAAACAAAAGAATAGAAAAAGAAATTAGTCAGCCAGCAGACGAAGAGCAAAACAAAAACAAACAAACAACAAAAACACCAGCCAACAAACAATCAGCTCGATCAGGTAGCAATTAGTAAAAATAGCACTAAGCATAGTAATGTAAGTCAATCAAACGTTTACCGATCTTCGAATCACTTAGAAGTAAAAAATCAGTGGGAACCGATGAAATACCGTACATTGTGCTTCGACATCTCCCACTAGATGTTGTGGACATTTATACCACTCTGTTTAACAATGCAATGAATAATGTCCATTATCTAGCGCATTGGAAAACTGCGGTGGTACGAGTCTCCGGTCGATCAGTTTTCTTCCAAACATCAATAAGGTTTTCGAGAAGCTGATCAATAGAGTCCTGACTAAGTGGGTTTAGGACAAAAGTATATTTCCGGATAATCAATTCAGTTTCAAGGCCAGTCTAAATTAGTTTCTGATATCCAGTGGAACAAAGGCAAGAACAAGTGCACTAGTTCCTGCCTAATTGACTTGGAGGAAGCCTTCAATACCATATGGTTAGAAGATTCTTTTTCAAGCTGAATAGGTTGGGTATTAGTAAACCACTTCTGTATATTCTTTACAATATGCTAACAAATAGACAGTTCATGTGACTTCTGCTGGAACATTTCATATTAAAAGCGGTCTGCAACAAAATGCGGTAAATTCGCCGATCCTATTCAACATTTACACAAGTGATCTGATAGGTTCACTACTTCCTGCCATAACGTACGCAGACGGTCCAAATTAGGTCTGCGTCGATATCAGCAATTACGTCGAGAGGAGATTTACTGCCGTAGAGTAGAGCTATATCATCGGCAAAAGCCGTAGTTTTGTCTTTGAAATTGAAAAGGTCAAGACCGAACCTTGCAGAAATTTAAATGCGCATCTTCTGTTGATTTACCAGTACGAAATCCGTATTAACAGTCACTGAAGTACAATTATTTATTTTGTTCATAAAACCAAAAATTCTGCTTTTCATTGCTTTCTCAAAGATTTTAGAGCAGACAGGTAACAGGTAAATCGGTTGTTGAGATTTTTAGTGCTAGACTGAAGAAAGCATTTTGTCTCCACTGCTATAGTGCATGTTACAACGTCTATGTACAAGAATACTATGTAATCTGTTGGATCCTGTCAGTCTCCAAAGCGCAGGCAGCCCTAGACGTGATCGATGACTGATGCTCACCTAGTGCTTTAAGGCATCACCGTCCAATTCCCCAAAGAAGCTAAGTATTTGGGTGTTTTCCTGGATAACAAACTTCATTGGACTAAACATATTAAATCGAAAGCATCTAAGGCGCTGTCGGCTCTCTGGTAGTGCATAGGAGCTATCGGCAAGACATGGGGCCTGTCACCAAGCAGGGTTCTTTGGATCTATATGGCTATGATAAGGCCAATTATATCCTATGCGTCAGTTGTCTGATGGAATAAGCTCTCGCGAAAATACGTGATTGCTGCTTTTACCAGACTTAAAAAAAAAACGGTTTGTCTCGGATGCATGGGGGCTTTACTAGCACTCCTAGTACTCTAGACGCAATGATGAATCTCCCTTTCCTTATATTCATATCATGGGCTGTACTCTCAAAGCCATCTTCCGTCTGAAAAGAAGAGGTCTTTGGTACAACATACACTGGAGCTTTGATGACCTTGTTGTCCTATGACTTTGGTCTTATGGACATGGAGTCCGATATAATGACACCGGAACTAGTGTTGTGAAAAAAAATACGAAATCGACTTTCTTTGCGCGCAGGACGGCTTCAGCCAGAATCTGAGCCAGGAAAGGAATGCAGTCGGGTCTTCACGGACGGTTCCAAAATCAATATAGGCTGTGGCGTTGGTATCTTTCTGGACGACGACAACGTTAAATTTTACCTCACTATAGGAAAGCTTGCTTCTGTTTTCCAAGCAGAAATTTACGCAATTCTGATGGCAGCGAACTAGTTATATTGCGGAGAACCGGTGAAGGGAGCGAAGCATTTGCATCTGTACCGACAGCCAATCTGCGCTTAGAGCCTTGCTGAACCCTCTTACGACTTCCAAGCTAGTTCAAAGATGCAAAAGATCATTAAACGCAGTCGGAATGCGAAATTTAATGACCCTTGTCTGGATCTTAGGTCACAATAGGATCACAGAAAGTTAAATCGCTAGATGAACTTGCCAGACATGGTTCAGAGGAGAGTTTTTCAGGACCCAACTGCTCGGTTAAGGCTTGACAGGCTTGACCCATTGAAAGTTGGGTCTTATATGAGAATAACTATAGATGGCACAGCTCCCCGGGATGTAGGCAGACCAAACGAATACTTTCCGACGTCTCTATGAGGTCCGGCTTACGCTCGCATCAGGCTCTGAGTGCTCTGATCCTACATTAAAAAAAGTCTAAACTGGCAGTTTTTCCTTTGAGTCCTATCCAATTATAACATCAGTCAAACGTCTTAGAAAATACAGGGTTTGAACATTTCTGATTCTGTCGCTAAATGCAACTGCATACATGATCTCGACCGAGGATAGTCCAAAAAAAGGACAAGATGGCTGAATTTCTAAGTGCAGCACTGCAAACATTCCTAATCGCAAATAGAAGAAGTGTTGCATTGAGTTGCGATCCGAAATGTATTGAGTTGATTTTTCTGCGAAATCGAAAGCAAACAGCGTATCTTGAATTAGCATAGAGCAGACTACATTTATTTCTATTTTCTTTGAGTAGTTTAAGGTTTTTGTGTAAGATGGGCTATTCTTTGATAACGTAAGTAACTTTATCGAATATTTTTGCAAATTCATTGTTTGTTTGAAAAGTGCTGGAAAAATTGGTTTAATACCCAAATTAAACTTCTTATAAGCATTCGGTTAAAAATCGAAGAAAATTTTTGTGCATAAAAAAGAAAAAGAAGAAAATTTCGAGGATATGGTATAAGCAGCAGAACGTTGAGCCGTGGATACAATCATTAGAAAATGTTTAAGCAAACAAAACATTCTTTGTTGATAGAGATAATACCAATAGCGATCTTTTTAGAAAAAAGTAAAAAAAAGAAGAAATCTTAGATTTCCTATAACACGAGTCTGAAGAGGACCGAGAGGAGGAAAAATTAGAAGGGATGATGGAGCTAACACCGCTTTGAAGGATTTCTCAATTAGATTTAGTAGTCAAATGAAGAAAAACGGTCGTTTTTTTCGTATTCTATGAATAATTTAAATAACTAATATATGGGCTCAAAAGTCCGTTTGTAAGAGAGGGCACTACTTGAATTAAATCCATACCATTTTCAGTTAGTACCAACCTTCAAAAGATACATGTATAAATTTAACAGCTGTCGGACGATTCGTTCTCGAAATATAGCGTTGTGAATGAAGCAACTTTTGTTATTGTGAAAAAAAATGGATTCAATGCAGCAGATGCAAAGAAATGGCTTGATAAGTGTTACCCGAACTCTGCACCAGTCGAACGAACCATTCGCAAGTGGATTGAAAAATTTAAAAGTGGTCATACAAGCACCGAAGATGAAGCACGCAGTGGATCGAGATAGCTGAGGCTCTGAAAATATCAAAAGAGCGTGTTGGATATATCATACACGGACAATTCGTTCAAAGTGGGTGCCGCGTTTGCTCACAGTCGACCAAAAACAACAACGTGTTGATGATTCAGAGGAGTGTTTAAAGCTGTTCAACCGCAATAAAGCCAAATTTTTGCGTCGGTATATGACATTGGATGAAACTTGGCTCCATCACTTCACACCAGAGTCAAGTCGGCAGTCAGCTGAGTGGCGAGAAGGTTACGAACCTCATCCAAAACGACCAAAAACTCAATAGTCGGCTGGCAAGGTTATGGCATCCGTATTTTGGGATACACATGGAATAATTTTCATCGACTATCTCCAAAAGGGGCAGACTATCAACAGCGACTATTACATTGCGTTGTTGGAGCGTTTGAAGGACGAAATCGCAGAAAAATGGCGGCATTTGAAGAAAAAGGAAAGTGTTGTTTCATCAAGACAATGCACCGTGTCACAATTCGATGAAAACGATGGCAAAATTGAATAAATTCGGCTACGAATTGCTTCCCCACCCACCGTATTCTCCAGATTTGGCCCCCAGCGATGAAGAAGTAATCGCCGAAACAGAGGGCTATTTTGAGGCTAAACCGAAATAGTACTACAAAACTGGTATCGAAAGATTGAAAAATCGTTTCAATCAGTGTATCGATTGAAACGTTGCCCTCGAAGGCAACTATATTGATAAATAAAGTTGAATTTTGTAAAAATTTTGTGTTTTATTATAAAACGGCACCGACTTTTCAGACCATGTGTTAATTTAGTTTATATAATACAACAACCAAGTTTTTGTCGAAAACAGTGTTGTCAATAGTTCCCTTTTGAGCTTATCTTCATTGTTTAGAACATCATATTCTTCGTAAGATGCTTCAGTTGTTAATGATTCCCTGAAGTTCTAATCTTCAAATCAAGGTAATCCATGCTTTACAATAAAGTCGTGCAATATAACGCAGCACTTGATTATCAGCTTTGCAACGAAAATACTTTGAACAAGAATAAAGTTTAAAATTCGAATTCGTTTTTAGGAATACCAAATATCTGTTTAATAAATACAAGAGTTGAACTGTAGCAATAAATAAAGGGCCTCGGATCTGTTATCAAATTACCGGTGTCTCCATAAGGCACCAGACAATCCCAAGGTATTCTAAGTTAGCAATTGACTATAACCTTTCGCAGTGGACTATCACCCCAAACAGCAGCACCATGGCAGGATCCTGGGTAGACAACAAATACACCAATAAAAATTAAGTTGTTATCGCAAGCACCCTGTCAAACGAAAAATAATAACAAATAACGATCCAAAAAATCTGTGTATATATAAATGCATACCTAGTGCTAGTAAATGCTTCGTTACACAAAGTGAGCACATTCATTCTCAAGGACCGATGAACGCATCCACTGCAATTTGACGGCTATTTGACAAATGATATTTCTGCGTGAAAATCTTTTGACATCAGTTGTTTGCAATCATGGAATGGGACTCGAAAATCGTGTTGTCGTAATTGGCCTGAAAAAATGAGGGTACGAAACAGGCAGAATCTTTGGAATGTTGCGATCACTGAAAATCACACAAAACTTTGTGTATCGTACCGTGAAGTTATCTGATGATACTGGTGGAATAGTCATCTATGTGAACGCCACAAGTAATCGAAGTCGTGGAGAATTGAATTCGTCGAAATCCGATATGCAAGCAGAAAATCATGTGTCCGGATATGGATATCAGCAAGAACAACATGTCGCGCCTATAAAACCTGATTGCCACTCTATTCGTGACATTTATGTCATCTTTGGTGGCTCAACCTCCAAACAAAACTATGTACAACCTCGATGTCATGGCTAAGGTATGAACTCTTTCTTTGGTAAATGCTTGACGCCTATCTAGCACCTCCACCAAATTAAGGGTCATGACGCCCGGTAAAATTGAACCATATTAGTTGTAACTTCTGACTCAGGTCTTCCAAAATGTAACCTCTAGTCAGGCCTTGCGAGGACGTTGGTATGGAACCCTTACATCACAATTCCCGACAGATCGTTTTTGCCTTGTAATGTCGTTGGTAAAGTACGAGAGTAACCGATAAACTTAAAATTAAAAGAGGAATTTGGATCTTCAATAGAAATAGTTTGTTATACCGCCAATTCGTTTTGGTCAAGACTGAGACCCATTCATCCAGTGCAATTATAAATACTGATACAATCAAAACTGATCCAATACGAAAACTATGATAGTTAATATTGTAATATTATATTATTATAGGCAATCATCGATCGTAACATGCATCACATGCATGGGAGATCTGACTCTTTCTCGATTTTACGACTAAACATTTCGGTAGCAGGTAAAGTAGAGAGCTGGCGAATTATCCAGTAATATACACATGAACAGGTTAAAATGTGATTTTTGACCCACTTTTGAGTGGTACAGAGAAGAATCCTGTTGGATTATCCATGGATGAATATTGTTTGGCTGATCTAATTCACAAAATCTTCTAAGACAGTTGTATGTCAAACTTTCACTGAAATGGACCATCTTCTCGGAATTGAAGGGTAGGTAAGGGTACTTAAATTCACTTCTATCTATAATAGTGATGCGGAGTGGGCAGGTTCGACCCTCGGAATTTGTTATGGCCCTTTTCTTAATGACGGGTGTGTATGTCCGTTCTCGCGACAAGATTTTTTGTCGTTTTTTTTTTTTTTTTCTTATTCGAGATAGCTTTGATGACACTCGAGACCTACGGTCTCAAACTTCTGCTTAATCTTCAAAGTACTTCACAGTTCAAAATTATGAGTTATTCAAAGCCGCTGCAAGATCTAGAAGATTTCGCCTATTCAGTGTTGCATTTGTGAAGGTCAACTAAAACAGCACATTTTTTTGGATCAGGAAATTTATACGCGTCAAGTTGCAGAGATGTCATACAACAATCACCATGAAATGAATGCGTTCAGTACTTAGTCTATAATAAATGCGTTTATTTTCGTATTACTCAGTAACTGATGTATAATATGAATATTGTTTTTATTGGGTTTATAACGTGTAGTTTGCTAAGAAATGGCGTAACTTGTATTATTCCATTGGAACATGCGTTGGAAAGCTACTGCCATTGTACGTAATTTCAGTATATATCACTCATTTGAAGCGTAAACAACAATAATTTTTTTGTTTTTCACTCAAATATGTCGAACTTTGTGCCTGAAAAAGTGTTTTTGCGGGGAGTTCTTCTTCATTATTTTAATATGAAGAAAACTGCTGCCGTATTTTGGTGGAAGTATATGGGGAACATGCGCTAGATGAGCGAACGTACCAATAGAGGTTTGCATAATTTCAAAAGTGGTGATTTTGGCTTGGAAGACGATGAACGTCCTGGGCAGCCAAAAAAGTTTGAAGATGAAGAACTGGAAGCATTACTCTATGAAGATTGTTGCTAAACAAAAGAAGAGCTCGCAGAATCTTTGGGTGTCACTCAAGCAGCCATTTCAAAACTTTTAAAAGCAGCTGGATATATTCAAAAGCAAGGAAATTGGGTTCCACATGAACTCAAGCCGAGAGACGTCAAAGGGCGGTTTTGCATATCCAGACCAGACACGAGGCAATATTTTTCCATCATGACAACGCTCGGCCCCACGTTGCTACTCCGGTTTAGAACTATTTGGAAAACAGTGAATGGGAAGTCTTACCCCACCCGCCTTATAGCCCAGACCTTGCCCCTTCTGACTACCATTTGTTCCGGTCGATGCAGAACACATCAGAGCAGAATATCAAAAATTGGCTTGATTCATTCTTGGCTGCCAAGCCGGCGCAGTTCTTTTGGGATGGGATCCACAAATTGCCAGAAAAATGGGAAAAAGTCATAGCTTCAGATGGGCAATACTTCGAATAATACTACTGTACATGTTTTTCTTAAATAAACCTTCAAATTTTGAAAAAAAACCGCACGAATTAAAATATATACCCAATAAATCATAAGGAGTATATACACAGAATCGGTGCTCTAGAGTGGGGAGTCTCAAAACGTATTTCCCACCTTAATAATAAGCATTTTGGTAATTTTGATATTAAGATTTTATTTTTCAGAACAGAATTAAGAAAACATTAAATGGAGCATTGCCAATGATTATACATGTGAACAAAAACACCAGAATTAATCAAATGTTTTCTAGCTGCTATTTAAGATTGCATTGACAGTAGAAACGGTAGCTTGTATGGCTAATGTTTGTAATAATCGTAATAATCTAATAAAAGAAAATTTTGACATAAGACCTGTGAACTACATACCATGGCGTACTGTTGATTTGATTAAGTCAACGGTTTATTGAAAGCACTGGGTTAGAAAAACCTACAAAAAAAGAAAATGAAATGCTGTCTCTTTAACCACCTTCACGGGGACCTTGTTAACGCTTGCTCAATGTGGAAAAATGTTAAAGCGGCGTTTGTCAAAGTGTTGCGTGCATATGTCATCAGACCACAATACGTGGGTATCTTTCGATAAAAATTAAATAAAGCAAAAATGACGACACATAAACAGCGCCTATTTTACAATTGCGTCTGGGTGTGAAGAACAGGATAGATCGCACTATGTGCATGTGTGAATCTAAATGTGTTATCTTGTTGTGGTTTATATGAGATGCAATAAATTTATTATTTGCCCATAATAAAGCATGACAGGGAGACTTTCGTTAACGAGAGTGGAGGCTTTAATAGATTTCAATATTCTCAAATGGTATGTGCATACTGCATACATACATAAAAAAAATTTATATATACAATACATACATATATATATATAAACATAGAAATTTCTGAAGCAGATCTAGGTGCTTATGGTAATTCATTGTAACTCAATCGTTGATACGTTGAGCCCCTGAACTACGGCTTGACAGCCTTGATCAAAGATGCCTTGTTTAATGTTTGGCAACATTAGAAATGGCTGAAAATAAGAAAAGAATTTATAGATCTAAATGTAGTGGACTCGTTGGATGTACTAGATTTTTTTAAATTAATTTTTAAAGTTGTGAATATGTACGTGACAGGCTTGGCACTGCCATCAGTGAATTTTTCTTTCTAGAAATTATATAGAGGATAACCGACAGAAACTCACCATTAAAACATTTGTTTACATCTGCTTGAATTTCTAGGCGAGATCACGAATGAGCCAGGCATGGCGAATAAGAGCCACACAGATACTAATTTCCTTCCCAACATGGGTAACAGCGATAAGAGTCAGCCAGAAGTGAATCAAACGCCGACAACGCTATTCCTTCTACAATACAGCTAATCTGTCCCAGAAAAGTCACATCCATGCCGCTAACAAAGCTGAGTTTTAATTCTTTTTTGCGAAACTAAGTAGGTCCTAGGTGGTATGGCGTTGGTAAGTTCGTCGGCTTCTACGCTTACGGCACGTAGGGGGGTCTATATTCAAATCTATTCCAACATCGAAATGCACAAAAAAAACACCTTTTCGACGGGCAATGGTAAGCCTCTAAAAATTTATTTTCCTGCTTATGGAAATAGCTATCACTTTTTCTCTGTTTAGAGTTGACAAAAAATCGTAGGTCCGCTCTCACTGTGTTCAAAAAGACGGAAAAAACAGTGAGCGGAAGAGGTTAGGCCTTGGAACACCATATTTTTTCTCAGCAGGTCATAGAGATGTCAATCACGTTATGCAAGACATCATTAAAGTTAAGCAACTCAATGAAGAACCTTTCGAAAAATTGACGGGTGGGCCGGACATCGCAAATGTGGATTCCTCCGATGATGAAGGGAGCGTCTGTTAACACGTCTGTTAACACATAAGAACACGTAGCTATGAACTGCCATTATGAAAGATTAATTTGTTATCCGCTGTTTCCCTCAAGGACATATAATACCAGAGCTAATTAATCGCGACGAAGAACAAAACTTGGTGGATTCTATCTATAGTGCCATTACTCAGATTCAAGTCTATCACTCACCAAGGGAAAAAATCTGCATTCAACTTAGATTAAACGATCCAATCAAGGTATTTAAAATTTTCAACGATCTCCTTGGAACTGAAAAAATAATCATAGCATTCCAAAGAAAATTTTCTATCGTTACATCCCGCTGTGAGCTTACTATTTCTTAGTAGATTAAAATCAAATAGAGATATAAATGATACTATTTAAAAACGACTAAAAAACCAAACGAGCTGAGGAATACCTCTTCTGGATAAATATAAACTCCACTATATCGAAAAAAAACTAGGTTGAACTTGTTTGGCTAATGCAACACCGCTTAGCTCATATGGCTAAGTCTGGAATAGAGATGATCATAGTCCTATACAGGGCCTTCTCTATGGTAACAAATATTCTAGGCGGCAAGCAGGCGCATTTCCACAATGATTTTTCAGGGGCTGCAGAAATGATGAAAATGGGTAGATGGTAGGTTACAGGTCATGATTTTAGTGATGGCTTCACGGCTGACATTAACAATTTCAATGGGGTCATTCCATAAAGGATCGACCAACGTTCTGAACGACATCCCTCCGATTTGGTTGAAAAGTGGTAGAAATACTCATTGGAGTGGTACGAATCAGAAGGAAAAAAAAGTTTTGCAGAATTCGATATATAGTAGTTTGCGTGTAACAGAACTTCAAAAATTGGCAAAAAATCAAAATTTATGCTTTCTTTTATATTTAAAAAAAAAATCGTAACTTTGGCTCTGCTCATCATTGAATTCAGAAAAAGGTGAACTTTCAAAGATTTGGAATAATTTTTATTTTCAAGGACGAAGGATATTCCAGAATATCCTTTTTACATGTATCTATTTCCATTTTAAATTTCAAGTTGGGATCTCTATGGGTTCGGTCAAAATAATATTTTATAGGCGGCTAAATATTCTGTAATAAATATTTTCATTTAAAAAAAAAGTCACACTGGGGCCTTTGTATCCCAAGGCCTTAAAAACTAAAAAAATCATTATTTATTATTTTTTAAGAGTATATACATATTCTTCCGATGAAAAGGAAAAATATTTTCCTTTAATTACTCCCTGTGAAACAGATGAAATATGATGAAGTTTTCTTGTTTCAGGCACAATTCTTAAATTAGAAAATCTCGATTCCATCAATAATTCTTCTTTATTATACTCTTGTGTGGTCACGTAGGAGAAATCCATATTCTTTATGTTTTCAGTCGCCCATTTATATAACTATAAGGGAGTTGTTATGTGTTCCCTATACGGTCTTTGTAGGCTATCTCCGGCAGCCAGTCTTTTTATTGTAACACCAAGTACGAGAGGTCGCAAAGAAGTTTCATTCAGCATTCACTCCAAAATCCTGTTCATGCAATGTTAAATTTAAAAAAAATTGTTATTGTATTTGTACTGCGCAGCAGATCCATCGGAAAAATAAATAATTGTCTTAAAATGTTTGCATTTCTTGTGCAGGAACTCTAAGAGACGGCGCTGAAATAAGTGTATTGCGATAGTGTCATGCTTTAAGCAATCACTGATTACAACAAAACTTTCATTTTTAATATCATCCATCTGGTTCCGGTAATATATTGCGAAAGGGTGAAGCGTCGCCTGCTCGTTAGTCCAGTGGTATCCCTTCCCTGCATCTTGCACAACAAAACCATAATTTTCGGAAAAGTAAAATAAAACAAGTATGTCCGTTTTCGTTAAGAGAGTTTTGACTTCCTTTATGTACCTGTTTTGTTGATCAGTTATAAAAAACATGACGAATGAACACACCAAGCCGTTTCAAAAATCCTCAGAGTTTTCAATTCTGGTCTGTGTGGGTCCACTGATAGGATGTTACGTCTTCTATGAAGTGATTACTAAAAGCAGTGTCAAAGAATCTCCTTAATTTAGAATAGTATGAGCAATTAAGGCACTTGCCCAAGTAAAAATTTATATCAGGAAGGTTACAAATTACCAAAGCTAAGCAGGCTCTGCTGTCATTGAGATGCTTTTCTTCGTTTTCTATCAGCCTTGATATATTGTTACCCTCAAACATGAGTTTGATATTTTGACGGATGGTGCAAACACACACGGAATGAGTTCCTGATGCCCCAGCTAAAATGCAGTTCTTTGGTCTTAACGACGTGAATTTGGAATATCCAACTTATTAGGAACTTCTTTAAACTTATAATATATCTCTCTAAGGTTAGCCAGAACCTAGCGTTTTTGAATATGTTTTTTTCTGATTTTCAATCTAACAAAAAAGCAAAACGTCTTATTTTTGAACCTGAGAAAATAAATTTTTGTTAACTTTATAGATACGTCGTCTTTTTTTCATGGCATTAAACGGCTGATATGTTCTTCACAGTAAAAACTTTCTATCAATTGCTTGATATCAGCATCTAAGCTTTTCCCATAAGTTGATGGAACGCTTTAATCTTCTTGAAGTTTTCTAAATTTTTTGATCATATAGCTTGTCGATCCTGCAAACTCTTCTATAAATTTGTCGGCGCTCCATTCTTTTGAAACAAAACAAGTTTGGTGTCTTTGCTCGAAGTTTTATGGAAATTTTCTTTTATTTTCCTTACGAAATATTCTTCCTCTCTGAAATTATCTTCATCATTATCAATAGTAACAGAGAAAACTTTTTCTGCAATTTTCAACATAGACTTTTTCAATTTTGACTGCACATATTTTAAGTCACTAAGTCTTCTCTTGTCGAATGTATCTTCTCCAATATACTGTATGCATTCATTTTTCAAATTCAATACAATGTCTTTATCGAAATACATTTCATCAATTTCAATTTGATCTTCAACCTCTATCAATGATGGCGTTGTATCACAATTTCGGATCTGACTCAATTTTTTCCTACACGTAGAACAAATTACCAACTTTGTGTTCAATTTTGGTTGCATCGTAACCATCTATGGTCGTACAGGCCGCAAATCACGAGCATTGGGTTGATGAGGAGGTAAAGTCAGAGGATTGCAGCACATTTTCCACACAAATGTACTTATTATAAATTTTTATTACTCACAACTCTTATTACGATACAATCTAAAATAAATCCCGAGCTCACGACAGATTGACATAAAGCCAGTGCAAATAAATTAAGCCTAACTTGTAAAATCCTCAAAAACGGGAAATGTGCAGTTACTAGTCATTGAGGAAAAAAACAAGAACAGTGACGTACTTAGCTATGTACGTATGTATGTGCACTCGGGTTATATGTGAGGATGATAAGAGGAGTAACGTCATAAATATAGGGTTTTCCAATAGGGACTTGACAACTTTGAATTTAATTTCTGAACGCACTCTTTCACTAATCATCAAACTGTCACTGTCAATTTATTCAGTAAACTCAACATTTTATGGCAAAGTACACTAACAAGCTACGTTCTCCGATTGGGTTCACAAAAAATAACTGTTTGGTTCGGTTTACATGCCGGCGGCGTTATTAGACCATATTTTCGTCGACGATAACGATCGTCACGTTACTGTGAATGGTCAGCGTTATCGCGCAGTGATCACCGATTATTTTTGGCCCGAATTGGAACATATGGACTTGAACTACATGTGGTTTCAACAAGTTGGTGCCACAAGCCACACAGCACGCGCTACATTCGATTTATTGAAGAGTAAGTATGGTGAGCGTGTTATCTCAAGACATGGGCCAGCCGATTGGCCGCCTCGTTCGTGCGATTTAACGCCGCTTAACTGTTTTCATTGGTTTATGCCAACACGCCGACGACGTTGGAAGAGCTCAGAGCCAATATTGAACGCAAAAAGCGGCCGTTTCGGCCGAAATGTGTAGCCGAGTCATTGAAAAATGGGTCCAACGAATCGACCGCTGCAAACGTGCCCGTGGTGGCCATATGAACGAAGTCGAGTTCCATTCATAAATGCTTTGTTTGTACTTCAAGCCAATAACAAAGTTTTTAAAATATCTCAAATGGTTTGCCTGTTATTTAAAAAAAAAGTTGTCAAGTCGTTATTAGAAAACCCTATATTTAGTTTTTTGATTTAGCCGCCTTAAAAACATTATTTTGGCCGAACCCATAGAGATCCCAACTTGAAATTTAAAATGGAAATAGAGGACGAATCTCTCTATAATATATAAAAAAATAATACCATTTTCTGAGTTATTCAAGGATAAATGTAAAAAGGATATTCTGCAATATCCTTCGTCCTTGAAAATAAAAATTATTCCAAATCTTTGAAAGATCACCTTTTTCTGAAGGTGATATCAAATTCTGATGAGCAGAGCCAAAGTGGTGATTTTTTTGAATATAAAAGAAAGCACAAATTTTGATTTTTTGACGAATTCTGCAAAACTTTTTGCCTTATGATTCGTACCACTCCAATGAGTATTTCTACCACTTTTCAGCCAAATCGGAGGGAGGTCGTTTAGAGCTCCCCAGCTTCGGCGATTTATCGTGGAATGACCCAATAAAAAAAGTAAATGATTCCATGAGCGAACATGAGTGATCCATCTGTCACTTCCCAATGGCAGTGCGATGGATATTTCTATTTTACTTAGTTTAGTTGAGGAATCATAATTTAAAATAAACAATCAATTATAAATACGATTATAGATGTACAGGTTTTCATACCACCAGTACGATATTGAATTACTGCGACAACCTACAGATTGACTATTCAAGAGGTCAATGAGCCTTTTTTTTGGAAGACGGATTTATAAAGCACTCGTACAAAAGAAGAACCAACATAGCTGACCAAATAAATAGCCCACATTAACAAAATCTGGTTAGAAGAAATTATGTCCATTGTAGAAAACATGGTGGCGGATGAACACTTATGGTTAATGCGTGCTCTCATGTCACCTAATGAGTTAATTGATACCGTCCCCTTCTTAACCGCACTTAATTCGTGCGGTTTGCTAAGAGATGGCGTAACTTGCATTATTCCATTGGAACATGCGTTGGAAAGCTACTGTCATTGTACATCATTTCAGTATATATCATTCATTTGAAGCGTAAACAACGATAATTTTTTTTTACTCAAATATGTCGAACTTTGTGCCTGAAAAAGTGTTTTTGCGGGGAGTTCTTCTTCATTATTTTAATATGAAGAAAACTGCTGCCGCATTTTGGTGGAAGTATATGGGGAACATGCGCTGGCTGAGCGAACGTGCCAAAAGTGGTTTGCACGATTTAAAAGTGGTGATTTTGGTTTGAAAGACGATGAACGTCCTGGGCAGCCAAAAAAGTTTGAAGATGAAGAACTGGAAGCATTACTCTATGAAGATTGTTGCCAAACACAAGAAGAGCTCTCAAAATCTTTGGGTGTCACTCAAGCAGCCATTTCAAAACGTTTAAAAGCAAGGAAATTGGGTTCCACATGAACTCAAGCCGAAAAACGTCGAAATGCGGTTTTGCATGTCCGAAATGCTGCTGGAACGCCACAAAAGAAAGTCATTTTTGCATCGGATTGTTACTGGTGATGAAAAATGGATCCATTACGACAACCCCAAGCGCAAAAAACCCGGCCAACCAGCCAAATCAACGGCAAAGCCGAATATCCATGGCGCGAAGGTATTGCTCTGTATTTGGTGGGATCAGATGGGTGTGCTGTATTATGAGCTGCTAAAACTGGGTGAAACCATCAACGGACGACGCTATCGAATACAATTAATCCATTTGAAGAGAGCAGTAGCAGAAAAACGCCCGGAATATGCGACCAGACACGAGGCAATAATTTTCCATCATGACAACGCTCGGCGCCACGTTGCTATTCCGGTTAAGAACTATTTGGAAAACAGTGGACCCGCCTTATAGCCCGGACCTTGCCCCTTCTGACTACCATTTGTTCCGGTCGATGCAGAACGCCCTCACTGAAATACGGTTCACATCAGAGCAGAATATCAAAAATTGGCTTGATTCATTCTTGGCTGCCAAGCCGGCGCAGTTCTTTTGGGATGGGATCCACAAATTGCCAGAAAGATGGGAAAAAGTCATAGCTTCAGACGGGCAATACTTTGAATAATACTATTGTACATGTTTTTCTTAAATAAACGTTCAAATTTTGAAAAAAAAACCTCACGAATTAAAATATATACCCAATAAATGCGCTGGAACGATAACCTATGGAGGGATAGAATGAAAAAACCCTACAAAAAAAAAAAAAATAAAATAAAAACATCACGTAGCATGGCAGCTTAAACAAATTGAAAAAAGCTAAAGATACAAACAACAGTTAGGTAGCTACCATTACTAGATTGGGCCACAGGGAATTGTATATATTGTATATGCAATTGAGTTTCCAGGAGTTACTTTCACTAAGCAAGGATTTCGGATAAAGAACGAAGTCCAGATTCGATTAAAAATAAAATGGTTTGTCCGAATAGCTGAGTTAAGAGGTTGAAAATCGACAAAGCCGCCGGCTCTAAATCAGAGCTACAAGTAGAAATGATGGTTTGGGAACATACACAAAATTTTTTTTCGAACGTGGGAACAGCCACACATGTTCTTACTTGATCCTCCTAATTAAAGAGGATTGGACGCTGTTAGTACTTAGATAGGGCAGCGCATTGGAACTTGTACCAACCCGCCTGTTGCTGGAATTAACAACATTTTGAGTTTGATCTTAAAAGTTTTCTAGAAGTCAACGGCTCCGCACACTGAAATCAGCAGTTCCCACTTTCATCAAAAATGGCGATTTAACTTCTGCTGGAACGTTTCACATCAGAAACGGTCATAAATTTTCCGATTCTTTTCAACATTTACACAAGTGATCTGATAGGATCATTTTACCATGTCATAGCGTACACAGACATCTTAATAGCGTACAGATCAGGTCTAAAAATTGAGGTCATTAATATATTTTTGCAACGTGACTTCGATAAAGTTAAACGGTATTGCGACGACTGGAAGTTGAAGATCAACTTTCAAAAGTCGGAAACCATTCTGTTTAGGACGTCTTTGCCTGGAACCTTTGGGGACACCAGCAAGAATTTTCAAACGTTTTCTATCGTCGGACAACACGGACAGCCACTTACTTATCGAAATATATTCAGATACTTTGGGATCTGGCTAGATCAATATTTATATTTTAACAAACATATAGATGTTGCTCTGGTCAGAGCCAAAGGTGCTTTTGCCCTAACCAAGAGCTTGTCTTCGCTTATACAGAACACCAGAGTTTGAGTACCTAAAATTCTATCCTAATGCGGTCTTGTACAATAGGGAGAACCTAATAAGAGTGCACAATTTTGTTCTTCAGTTGACTAAAAGGCACATTGCTTGTCAAACAATCTGATCTCCGGGGCTTACTACCCCAATTATCAGGTGTACCGGTATGAAGTGAGCATCAAGATGCAAATGTCTTGATAGGGAACATTTATTGTGAACGGGCTTTAATTTTTTTTTTTTTTTTTTTTTTTTTTGTTTGGTTGCTATGACACCTGTCAAATATAATTAGTATATGGTACATCAAGTCATTGCGCAAACAACATCATATTTCTTCATCATGTTAAAAACGTTGAATTTTCTACCAGAAAATTATGACTTGCGGAAAGCATTAATTTTTTGTTTTCATTTGAAGAAAAGTGCTGCAGAGTTGCATCGAATGCTTGTCGAGGTATGCTCTATCAGAAGCAACACGCAAAAGATGGTTTCAACGGTTCAGAGATAACGATTTTGATGTGAGAAATGGAGAACGTGGAATACCACCAAAAAAGTTTGAAGACGCCGAATTGCAAACAATATTGGATGAAGATGGCACTTTGAGTCAGAAACAAGTGGCAGAAATGTTAAATGCTGCACAACAAACAATTTCTGACCGTTTCAAAGCTATGGGAAAGACCCAAAAGTCTAGAAAATGGGTGCCACATGAGTTGAATGAAAGACAGATGGAAAACCAAAACACCACATGTGAAATTTTGCTTCAAAGACACGATAAAAAATCAGTTTTGCATCAAACTGTTACTGGCGATGAAAAATGGATTTATTTTCAGAATCCTTAACGAAAAAAATCATGGATTAATCTGGGACAATCATCAACTTCAACTGCAAAACCAAATCGGTCCGGCAAGAAGATAATGATGTGTGTCTAGTGCAACCAGAAAGGTGTTGTGTACCACGAGCTCCTAAAATATGATGAAACCATTAATACAGATCGCTACCGACTACAAATGAACCATGTATTGATCGAAAAACGACCAGAATGGGCCAGAAGATACTGCAAGGCAAAGTTCAGGATACAACCAAAGCACTAAGCTGGGAGCTGCTACCCCACCCACCGTATTCACCAGATTTGGCTCTTTCCGACTACCATTTGTTTTCATCGATGGGACACGCATTAGCTGAGCAGCACTTCGAATCCTACGAGGAAGTCGAAAATTGGGTGAATTTTTGGTTTGCTTCAAAAGACGAACAGTTTTATTGGCGTGGAATCCATTAATTGCCTGAAAGATGGAAAAAATGTGTAGCTATGTAGTAATGGTCAAAACTTTGAATAAAATGTTTTTAACTTTCCCATTAAAAATTAACGTTTTATTTTCACAAAAAAACGCTCATATATCGGTACACCTGATATATGTATCATGAGGGACTACGATTTGGAGGCTTTGTTCGTCCAGAAGCATTTCTCTACCTCAATATGAAAGGTCTGATCCAGGACAGATTAGCGTTGCAGCTAGTCTTGAACAGCTGCGGACAGGTGACTCAACTACGACAAAAACGTCGAAAATGGCAGTGCGGAGCGTTTGCGGTTCTATAGGGCGGTAGGGTGTCGCCACATGACGGATGTTGCCCGGCGGCATCAACCATTTTGGTGGCTTGTTAAAAAAAAAAAGAAGCTTCTTCGTCGAATCCCTTCGGATCGGTCGTCAGTCTATTTTATTAGCCGGGGCCGGCTAAAATAGTTTTAGGTAACATAAACTAGATTTAAAAAAAGATTATAGAAGAAAAAAACATAAAAAAAAAAAATAATAAAGGGATGGTTCTCTACTAAAATAGGGGGTAATCCATGCAAAAATAAAAAAATATAAAATTGTATTACAGTATACAATATATACAAAGAGATAGCAGTTATAAGTAGGTTAAGTAGGTTAACATTTATTTTTAAGTAGATTATAGGTTTTAGTTTTAAGTTTTGTATAAGAAAAAAGTCAATTTATTAAATTTTTGATACTTAAAAATGTTTTCTTGGTTTAAATTTATATTGTTATTGTTATTATAAGCATAAAAGTAGGAATAAAAACTGTCAGAAACGTCAAAAGACATAATATTTAAGCATTATATTTAACTTAGAGTGACAGCATGGGGCCATTAAGTTATAATATGATTATTTTTTAAGTTATTCAACCTCATTTTTAGGCGTTTAGATGAACGAAGTTATGCGTGCTGTAAGTACCTAGATGGAGGAACGCATGGGAACTCGTTACAAACACCGCGTACTGTTGAAAACGCCACATGGGCATAGTACCTCGGCCTACAATCTTGAACTTTACAAATTTATTTGTATTGTACACTTTGAAAACAAAAAAAAAAAAAATAAATTAAATAAAGTTTTCTGCAATAAAATTACTTATCCTTATCTGGTTGATTCTCAATAAGAAAGCATACGATACTTCTATTAGATCTCGTATATAAAATTTCATCCAGCTTATGTCTAAAATCTCTTTTGCACCACTCTCATCGGCTGGTAATTGTGTTTGAAGGCCGACCTTAGACTAAATCTTTAAATTTAGACAAGCTGTACGTATTGAAGTCTTTCAAAAGAAAGATACTTAACTTCGTCTACTTTTGGTGGAGGCTGAGGCCACAATTTACGAGTATTTGGCTTAATGGAAGCTTATTGTAACTTAAAAAACTAACAAAAGGTAAGAGTTAGGAATCAAGAGAATGGTGGAGGAGATCAAGTTTTAGACGAGAAGTGTTCAGGTTAAAATTAAATGTTGGAAGCGCAATCCACAGAACCAGAGAGCAGTCAATGAGTGAAGAGAATGTGAGGTACGTCTCTGTGTTATTCGAGGGTATTCAGGTTAAGAAGTTTGAGGCGGTCACGATAGGAAGATAAAATAAAAGGGTCATCGCAGAGTAAGACTCGAAGCGTAGATCGTAGGAAACGAAGTTGAATGTTGATATATTATATGAATATGACTGGCATATTCAAGAAGGGCCCGGACAAGGGTGATGTAAAGTGACCTTGTCACATGCAAAATGCTTTGGACCACTGTTTGATAAAACAAAGTGATGAGTTGGTGTTAAGAACTATTTCATCAATATGGAGACGGAAGTTTAACTCTCCATCGTAAAGGGTGAGCTAACAGCTAGTGTGGAAGTTTTTACACTTTTATTGTGAAATCATTTGAGAATTTTATTGATCAATAAAATTCGGTCTATGGCAATTATGAATGGAACACAACAACGTTCATGTGACCACCACTGTGCTTCAATTTCAGTTTGGATGTTATGTTTGTACGCTGTGCTGTTGGCATAGACCTTATTTTTCAAATAACTCGACAGAAAGAAGTCTAATAGTGTCAAATCGTATGACCCTGGAGGTTAATCTCTTCTAACCGAAATAATCCGATCTTCAAATTTCGCACGCAATAGATTGATTGATTGATGGCTTTTCAATAAATTTTGCTAATGATTGTTTGACATCTGTCAAAAAGATTAACCACATTGAATTCAGTAAATATCAGTAATTGAGAGCCAACAACATCTGTAGGCTCACCCTTTATAATATTCTAAAGTTGCGAAGTATGCAGAAAATAAAGTCCAAGGAGAGATTAATTGGAGTGAGAGTGACAAAATCATAGATTGACATTTGCAGACATTAAGCTTTTTAGACACCAAGTGGCAAACATATCAAGGTCTACTTGAAGGAGAATATAATCTTGGGGTGAAGAAATAATTTTGGAGAACTTAGTGTTGTCAACGTAAATGGATTGAGGGCAGTGTTTAATAATCCTCCTATGATCGGTTATAGTTAAAATGAAAGGAAAGGGACCTAGATGGGTGCCTTTTGGGACATCAAACAGGGTTAAGAAGGCTTACCTTAAGAGGACGCTATAATAACGGTTTTCCAGATAAGATTTCCATTTTAATAATATGGAATTAAAACAGAGGGAAGATAATTTGAAAAGGATCAATTGATGAGATACTTTATCGAAGGCCTTAGCAAAATCCGTAGCATTTACATCGATTTCCATTGTCATTTTCTAGAGCTGAGAGGGCAAAGGATACGAATTCAACTAAGTTTATAGTAGTTGATTTACATTTCAGAAAGAGAAAGCTTAGTAATAGGATGGAAGCCAGTTATTTGATTCATTGATCCCTTTTTGTGGAAAGTACTTTTTAAAGAGGTCTTTTAAACTTGGGGAAATTACTCTTGTGTTAGGAATAGATGAAATAGAGATGAAAGTGGGAGAGAAATATTGGAGGCACACTTTTTGAGAAATATTTCTTGAGATTTTGTAACTTTTCTTCGATAAGGGTATTAGCAAAAGATTAAGAGAGAGAGGGGACAATGGAGAAATATATTTAAAATATATGGGATCGGGTATGAAGTAGTTGTCTGCAAAAGATTATTTAAAAAAAATTGCAAAATTGTTGGCAATAGTATGTAGGTCGCTAGATCGGTCAGATTTTCTTTTGCGTACTATCAAGAAAACACTGATGAGGCTAGTTATAGAGCAGTTAAAGAAGTTAGAACAAGAATTTGATGCGAAGAAAAATCACCCATAACTTATTTCTTTTGTTTCGTAAAGAGCGAGGTCTTCTGTTATACCTCGGAAGGGCAGTAGATGAGGTTTTACGTCGAGAAAAGGGGACGTAAAGAGAAATAGAATTAAATAGTACACTTTAAAAAATGGAGACATCAACAGTTAAAGATAGGTTGGTAAAATCAAAAAAAGTTTTGCTGAGATAGATGTTAATTTTGCGAAAATTAGCTTTAGGAAGAGAGAGTAGGGGAAGAAGTGAACTGAAGTGGCGTGTTATGAAAAAATGAAGGTTATCGATAGTTGATAGCGTTAGGGGACACAAAGTTACAGTGGAGTTATCGAAAATAAGGTCTAGTTGCCTATCGATTAAGTTAGAGACGTTACATACTTGGACTTGGTTTGAGTCTGTTAGACGGCCAATGAATACACATTCCTCGAATGAACCAGCGTTTGACGCGATAAAAAGGAATTGATCATCCGATGGGATTTACTTCACCAGACACAGATCAAAGTCACTAAAGATAAGGATATAGTTGATCCCTTAGATCAGTTGGTTTGTCAATATCTCTAATAGCAAGTATTCGATGGGTTAAGCCGAGAGACTGTAGCAACACATAACGTACAGGGACGTATTGGAGAGTGCTATTTTAATTGAAACAAATTCAAGTTTAACAGAAGAAAAGATAGCCATGAAAAAAAAGTTAAGGCTATTGTGAATGGCTAGTAGGACGCCTCGGCATTAAGAATCAACTTTAAGGAGTTCAAAATCATCAACTATAGAGGGAGAACGATCGTTAACTCGGATGGGAATAGGTCTTGATTCTTTATGTCGATAAAGAGGACATGAAATTTAGACAAAAAACGAAGGTCTTAGAGCGCAAACCTATTACAATTTGGTAGTAAAATTTAAGAGGGAGGTTGTTGCATGGAGGAGTAGTGGAGTATACTTGAGATACAAACAAGGAAGGCAAGTTGGGCATGAAAAAATTTATTTTGGTCAGCTTTCGAAGCTGAGAGACTCTTTTAGACTATAAATAGTTCCGGAAAACAGCGAAGACACCCGCAACAATTTGGAGAGGTGTGTTGAAAATTTCTTGGTGACTGTAGTAAGGATTCCTGAGACTAGTTATATCAGAAGAGAGACTATTCAAAGCAAGCAGAGTGGGATTTATCGCGTAGATATGCGAGAAAGACAAGTATATTTTTTTTATCTTCTTATCTCTTAGCCTAAAGAGTATATAACGCATTCCGTCTTATCTGTAATTTTTTGGATTAAATTGACGTTAAGTGCAACTGGGGAAGAAGGTGAATTAGAAGCGGGATTTAAGATATGTGAGCTAATAGAGTTTGGATATTTGGCTCCAGTTGTAAATTGGGAAAGCAGTTGTTAGTAGGAGGAGGTGTGGTGTGATGTGATGTTGGAGCTTGGAAGCAGATAAGCAATTGATGTATTTGTGGGAAGAGGTAGACGAGTTTTTTAAATATGTAGATGGGAGGAGAACAATTAAGAAATATTTTTGTTTTAGGGCTCCAATTGGGGTCAGGTTTTGGATGGGAATGGGAGTGGATACGCTTCAGTTTATCCATCCTTTTTGAGATAGGCGTCTTTCCAAAGTTAAGGTTAGTGCTGAACTGGTTAATAAATAACAATTCATTTGTATCCGGTAAGTTTATCTTGAAAATGTACTTATTTTTATGGTGAGATGTTGGAAATATGTATTGTACAATACATTTGCAGATGGTGAAATCATTTTTTTTTTTTGTTGAAGAGCTCAGAAATTTTAATGTCTAATCTTTCCTCACGTAATTTTTTTTCCTGCTTTTTGCTTTAACCGAAAATCGTTAATACTATAAATTTTTCTTAAAAAAACACATTCACATTTTCTTTGTGAAGCAGATTTTTGTGTTTAACCATTTTCAAGTGTTGAAAACAAATGAGATTTTTCTATACTGCAGTCGGGCTGGTTCAAGAAACGGCTTTTGCTTAGAACGAGGGAAGTAGATATAACGAAGGCTCCCATCTACCGTTCTTAGTGTGAAAGGCTACAAAGAAAATGAAAACAATAATATTTGTGTGAAGACGAAAGCCTAATGCCAGGAGTTACCTAAAAGGATATAGCCACGGAAATAGAAGAAAGATCACCCCGAAAAAGACTCCAGGATCTGATCTAATTACGTGTGAAATTCTGAAAAGAAAAGCATTAAATACAGCATTCAGGCCATGATATGTCCCAATCATGTGGAAAGTTGCGGAAGTTATTGTGGTACTAAAACCGGGTTAATTGCCCAGTGATGTTACTTCATATTTCCATCTGATTATAGAAGAAAATACATTGATAGCAAACCATCACTTTGGATTCAAGATAACTGATAAAATAAAAAGTCTTAGAAGAGAAACAAATATAGTCTCCCATCTTCTTTGATGTAGCACAGGCTTTCGATTACATCTTTGAATAAGAGCTAGTCCACAAGCTGCAAAAATATCTTCTTAAAGAATGCTTGGAAATTTCAGAGTATACCATATTATAATGGGTTTTTTAATAACGACTTGACAACTTTTTTTTTAATAAAAGGCAAACCATTTGAGATATTTCAAAAACTTTATTATTGGCTTGAAGTACAATCAAAACATTTATGAATGGACTTCGACTTCGCTCATATGGCCACCGCGGGCACGTTTGCAGCGGTCGATTCGTAGGACCCAATTTTCAACGACTCGGCCACACATTTCGGCCGAAACGGCCGTTATTTCGAGTTCAATGTTGGCTCTGAGCTCTTCCAACGTCGTCGGCGTTTGGCATAAACCAATGACTTAACGTAGTCATAGCGGCGTTAAATCGCACGAACGAGGCGGCCAATCGACTGGCCCATGTCTTGAGATAACACGCTCACCATACTTACTCTTCAATAAATCGATTGTAAAGTGTGCTGTGTGGCTTGTGGCACCATCCTGTTGAAACCATATGTCGTCCAAGTTCATATCTTAAAATTCGGGCCAAAAATAATCGGTGATCATGGCGCGATAACGCTGACCATTCACGGTAACGTGACGATCGTTATCATTGACGAAAAAATATGTCCCAATAACGCCGCCGGCATGCAAACTACACCAAACAGTTATTTTTTGTGGGTGAAGTGGTGATTCATGAAGCACATGGGGGTTTTCACCTGACCAATAACGCATATTTTGCTTATTGACGAACCCATTGAGCCAAAAATGAACTTCGTCACTGAAGATGATTTTGCGACTCCGAAAATCTGTAGAAAATTTTTATAATTTCCCGACGTTGCTCGTTAGTGTACTTTACCATGATGAAAATGAGTTTACTGAATAAATTGACAGTGACAGTTTGATGATGAGTGGAAGAGTGCGTTCACAAATTAAATTCAAAGTTGTCAAGTTCCTATTGGAAAACCTTATAATATACATATATAGGACATTATTTATTTAATTCTTTTTTCAAAGTTTGCTTTTTACAGTCAGTACGCATCGTAATAAACATTTCTTTTGTTCCTATTCAAAAGTGATTAAGCCATGAAAGTCTTGCATTAACTTAACAGCTCTTTCAACTGTATCTTTACCTGCTCTTAGTGACAGCACCTTTGTTTGAGCGTGCTGAAATGAAGCACTATTAGACCATGAAGTAGGAGACTTCTTGAGGAAACTGTCATCAATCAACTGTCGATTGAACAAGAACTTACTTTTGATTAAAACAAAGTCATCAATGTTTTTCCCTGAAATTAAAAAAGAGCAAACAGTTATCATATATCTGATTTGATACAACAAAACAAAGGTAAACTAAATTTTTCCTTATCAGACTAATTGTAAAGTGAAACACAAAGTTCTTTTTTCGATTGGATGTAACGTGGGCTGATGGCTTTTCTTTGTCTAAGTTACTAACCATTTTTTGTCTGTATCGTCGTCAAACAGAGACAAAACAGACACTTCAACTATCAAATACCATAAATGCTGGCAAAACCTCGGTAAGCAGCTTTCGAGATGCTTTTGTCGATTGATTCGTAAGTCTTCATGGCCTTCAAAAAACACAAACCCTGGTAAGGTACTTTTACCCCTAAAGTGCATTTCAACCAAGGCTTGACGTAGGATGTCACGGTGAACAGGCAGACGTCTAGAAATATTATTGAAAGCTCTATTAATTTTAGATAGTCATATCTAGCATGATAGCTTTTCTGTATAGCACTGTATTTTCTCGGGATCGATATTTTCCCATTTTTCTCAGAAATTTTTAAATAATGGATTGCCAGGGCTTGTAGTTATTTTACTAATTTCGGCCTCAAACATGCTTTTTAATACCAATTGGTAGACGTGATGGCGTCAGGCAAAAAAAGCATTTCTCTTCGAGAAGCACACAGCCACCATTACTACGAAATGCATTTGAAGCAGCAGTACCACAACAAAAAACTTGCACTTTACCTTCAAGATTTCAGTCGAAAATAGTATTTCAAACTGCCTGTGCAAGTTCACTTCCTGAAGAGTTGTCAGAACAGCGATAAGTTGTTCTTTATTATCATACGAAATAACTATTGGTAGACGTTCTTCTTTAGACTTTCATGCATCTAAAGCCGGCAACAGTTTGTTATCCCAATGAACAGTAAAATCACCCGGTACCTCGTTTTGGAAATCGCGTTTTGCAGCTTCTGCGCGCTCTTTTCGATTTTCTATACGAATTCTTTGAATGGAGGACTTGCTTATGGGAAATTTGTCAGTGTTATGTTTAAGTGCCTCAATTTTTGCTTCAATCATAAAAATAGAATTTCTCATATTTAACTGATGCCTATCTAATTCTGCCACTCATTTTGGAGTGATGAAATTTTTCGTCGTAGAAGTGTTATTAATATCAGAATATGTGCTCTCAGTCGAGAAGGGCAAATTTTCTTGTAAATCTATTATTTCAGAATCAGAAAACGAATTTTCTTGTAGTGGTTCATAAGACGATGTCAAAGGCATTAAAAATGAATTTTGTTCCTCAATGTTTCTATTTTTTGGTCAGTATTTTGTCCACTCCAGCTAGGAGACCAATGTCAAACAAATTGCTTAAGTTTATAATAAACGTTTGTCGACGCTGCTCAAACACATCGTGTGTTTTGTTTGCATTATTTTTCAAATTTCTCCAGACTTAATATAAGATAGGTAATCTTCATAGATATTGATAGCCCGAGTTCTATTAGCACGCATGATTCGCAAACGTGAGTAATCGATGCCAGGAGTACGTTTAAGGATATGTAGTTGTTAGTCTAGACCTTATTATGAACTGATATCAGTTTCAAAATCCTATGTATCCTGTTTTAGCCGTAATAAAATGTTGCCTATAGGCAACATTGGGCAATAATGGAAAAATTTTAACACACACACAAATATTTTGATAGGAAACGAAACAATGTTTGAGCACTTTGAGCGGAAATACCCAGTGGGACATAGCCTGCATCTGCTTTTTGATTTCCATTCAATCCAGTGAACGACTTGGTCAAATCGTATGGCTCTTGCAGGTTCCGCAACATAATCTTTTATAAAAACTTGACGAAGATTGTGACAAAGTTACTGGTGATAAGTTGGAGATGGTAGATCTGAATACATTGTTGAAAGAAGTGATGATGAACGGCTTTTTTTGCGTGTTGAAGCTCTTATTTTTTTGCGTTGAGTAACTTGTTACCAATATCCAACAATAGGTCACTATTGTGATTTTTGAATAGCGATCGTCGATTATATGAGTTCTATTGAATTGTGGTTTAGTGATTCAGATGCTGAAAATCGTAACGTCATTACGTCGTTGAACTAGCTCAAAAAAGAAGACAATTAAGGGATGCGTCCTATACTTTGGAATTGGAAGAAAAAGTGTTAGTATTAATAGAAAGCAGATTCTTTTATTATTTCGCATTATTTAAACAAGCATTTAGAGATTTGTTAATTGAAAGAGAATCGAAATTAAAGCGGAATATAAGGAACATCTCAATTCCAAATATAATAAAACTTGCTACCACTTTAAGATTTTGTACCCATGGATCTTACCAAGCCAGTTTCGGCAACGAGCATTGTCTGGGACTGGCACAATCCACCGTGTCTTTGGTAATAAAGGAGGTATTTCAAGTGCTAGAACGTACTTGTCCCAAATGGATCAAATTTAATTACTCAGAAAGTGAAGTACGTCGGGCAAAACTACATTTTTTGAAAGGTGTAATAGGTTGCATTGATGGTACTCACAACAAAATTGCATCTCCAAAAAAAGAAAAAGAATCGAGAAGATTTCTATAGCATAAATGCTATGATAGTAAGTTAACATTAAAACAAATTTATTTTCTTTTTATTTATTTATTGTTTCCGTCTTAGGTTTGTGATGACAAAACGAAGATTCGTTATATAAATGCAACATATTCCGGATCGCCACACGACTCGTATGTGTTTCATATGTCAACCTTAACCCTAAACCCTTAAACTTGAAAACCCGGAATTTATTCAGAAAATTAAAAATTCAAGTTTATTCATCTAAATCTATATTGTCCCCTTCAAAGTAATCCCCATCGACTGCAACACACTTATGCCAAAGCTTGATCCAATCCTCGAAACATTTTTTATATTCGGTTTTCGGTATGCCCATCAGTGCTTCCTGCGATTTTTCCATTACTTCCTCTCGGCTGCTGAAACGCGTTCCCCGTAGTGGCTTTTTTTTAACTCGATTGAACAGAAAGAAATTACAGGGAGCCAAATCAGGTAAATTCGGTGGCTATTGGATGGTATTTGTTGCATTTTTCGTCAAAAAATTACGAATAATGATGGCACTGTGCGACGGTGCGTAGCTCTCTCAAACGTCTCATAACGCCCAAATAATACTATTTGTTTACTGTCTGGCCTTCTGGCAAAAATTCATGATGCACTACACCGTTGTAATCCATGAAAACCGTGAGCATTGCCTTTTTTAACTGAAAACGAAGTGTTTTTTTTTTTGGTTTTGGCTCATTTGGTGAACGCCATTCACTTGTCCGATATCTGGTTTGTGTGTCGTACTCATAAACCCACGTCCAACCTCCAGTAATGATCCTTTTGATGAATGTGGAATCGGATTCATCCTCGTAAATCATCTCTTTTGCGACGTTAACACGGTCTCTTTTTTGTATGAAATTGAGGTCTTTTGACACCAACTTTGCTGACGGAAACCTAAGCCATTAACCAAAATGTCTTGGACGGATCCATAGGAAATGTTCAAGTCCTCCGCTATCTCTCTGATGGTTTTCGATGTCGATGGTATGCCAATGCGTTCAACATCTTCGATTGACTCACGACCACTTTTTGAACCGCTCGTGCCACTGGTAAACACAACGATTCTTTAGAGAATCGTTGTCGAAACACTTTTCCAACATTTCCAACGTTCGCGCACCATTAATTCTAGAATTGTAAAAAATCGCCAACACACACAGAGATAGATGTAACTTTCCCAAATGTTAAGCTATGACGCTAAGATTTAGAGGGAATGTCAACAACAGATGTACCAACTTAACAAAAAAACGCAACTTAAATCGGAACAATGGGAGCACAACAAGTTTTTTTTTTTATCAAGGTACGTCGTACTAAAACACATTTTTTTTGTAGTTTTCTATAATGCATATAATTTTACTTTTATTTTCTAAAGCATTACAAAAGTGTTCTGTAATAAAAAAATTAATTTTAAAAATGTAATTTTAACTAACTTAATTTATATTTTTTATCATTAAGAAGTCTTTTTGCAAAAATCAGCATTTTTCAGTTTAAAATGTGTTTTAACAACATTTAAAAAAAATAATAAAAAAAACAACCATTTTTTCTTTGGTAATACAATATAAAAATAACAATAACGTATGTTAAAAAAAAGGCACTAATTTTTCTTTGTGCAAGATCAGCAGAAGTCAGCTCGATGTTCACCATAAATCCCAATACTATATTTTGAGAAAACAGTCCTTGTCATCCGCCTTTTTTTATAAGAACACTTACCACACATTTTTCTTTTAGAACTATGATATGTGTCCTTTTAGATAGTCTTGGTTCCTCTTGACTAGTGGTAGACTGATTGGCTCATTGTTCTTTAGGAATGATACCTAAAACGTTAAAGTTTGTATTTCTGCACGTTTTCTTAACTTTTTCATATAATTTCGTCTTAATATAATACTTGTTCCCAATATAGAATGATTGTGGCAGCAAATACTGTAACTGTTAATACATGCCATATTAATCATGCCGTAAAAGCGACAAATTGGCCACCAAATAGTTTTCCTGCTGCATGTCATAGTCGAACACATTTGATCAAAAATATCGACTCCACCCTTCGTAGCGTTATGAAATTCGATCATATTTGGCTTACTGGATTCTATTGACACCGTTCCATCTTCATCACAAGAAGATAATAGATAAACTAATTTTGATGGTTTGGAATTGTACGGAAAAAGGGTTAAAGGACTATTATAGCAGAATATAGATGTGCCGATGTTTCTACGTTCATAATTTCTAATTTCTTCCGGTATTTCTCTTTTACTTGCGCGCAATATTCCAACTATTGTCAACCTATGGGGTTGTTGTGATAATTGTTTAGTTAATGGTATAGAAGTGAACCAATTATCGATGGTGACATTTCTGTTTGATCCATATAATTATACTTCGGGTAAGCTCTTTTACAAAATATTCACCTAAAGGTAAGCCGCCAGTATCAGTTCCTTTTCCGAGGTATGGTATAGCATTGTTCATATACTTGGTGCCACTGTCGCACATCATTTCCAATTTTATTCCATATTTTGCTTGTTTATTAGGTATATGGTATACATTTTAAACTTACACCTACCCCTGAATGCTAATAGCTGTTCGTCAACGGTGACATTAGTCCCAGGATCATAATTAGTTCGACACTGAGCCATTAGCAACTCTTATATTTTTCTGATTGGTAGAAGAGGACCTGATTGCTGTCG
The DNA here is from genome assembly GCA_907269105.1 of Volucella inanis. NCBI lineage: Eukaryota > Metazoa > Arthropoda > Insecta > Diptera > Syrphidae > Volucella > Volucella inanis. Next base: position 67,378,987 of record OU026157.1, on the reverse strand, counting down.
ATGTAATCTTAACAATTTATCCTTACTCATAAAAGTTATATAACTTGTTCCCGACCACTTTGTATCAAATAGTTTATCGCAATTTAGATGGTTGTTTTTTAGGCCCGCAGATAAAATCAGAACACCCATAAATGCTTTGACTTCTTGTTTATTGATTTCAAGTTGTGTTGCTGATATCGTTTCCTAGTTTTGTGTTTTTACAGATATCTCAACGTTTGTCCACTTTACAGTCTCTTCCAATATTTCATTTGTCACAATTTTTTTAAACAGCAATAAAGGGTCAATAATGCCCCTACAAGATCTAGTAGGGCTTCTTGCAATACGCACGATATTTAATAACTCCATACAGGAATCCAGAAGAAATTTCATTGCAAAGTGCGACTGGAGTACTTGAAAATAGGTTGAGGTGTTTGTTGAAAGCGAGAGAACTGCACTACAGCCCCAAAAAAACCTACGAAAATCATAAACGTTTGTGCAGCTCTACACAACATTTGTGTATTTTATAATATCCCTTTGAACGAAGAAGCGAATGCTCGATATTATGGCGAATAACTTTCTGAAAGCCACGAGGCAGTTGATATAATTTGTAGAAAAGAAAACCAAATAAAAATTACTTTAAATGGCAACTTATTTCATTTTATTAGATCACACTGTAGTTTTAAACTAAACTTAAACTAAACAGGACAAATTATAGTATAGTAGTACTTCATTAATTCTTTTCACATCATCATATAGTGGAATTGTACTAAAGAAAATAAGTTAAATAGTAAGAATAAAATTTATTTATTTTTTCTTTTGGTATTAGGCTCGAGAATCATTATAATTGGTTTTGGCTTTTTGTAACTCTCTTGTTTGATTGCCCTGTTTCTGTTTGAACTTTACTTTATTCTTATAAACTCCTAATTTTTCTTTCTTCATGGCGTTTGCATCTTTTCTCATGTAATAGCTTTTTTACTTAATACTTAATACTTTAATACTTAGCATAATATCGTTCATGCTCTTGTAAAATTTTTTCTTGAGCATTTGTTTGTTTATTTAATAACACCAGTCTTTCTTTCACTCCTTTACCGTATTCATTTTTACTGAACTTAGAAGATTTAGAAGATTTTTTGGCAGCAAATAAATACTGATAGAGATGTCATTACCTACACATTTCGGTTGTGTTTTAGTTTGATGTAATTTCACCTCATACTCAATATTCACAGGACTTCAATTTTCGACATGCGATTCTGGGAATGTATCGCTATTTTGTCCAAATTCAAGACCAGGTAGATTAGCATATGTGTTCATTTGTAAAAAGCTCATTACACTCTCTTCCAGTTAATTGAAATTGTTGAGTTTGTTTGGTCCGCCGCCTGTTGCGATCATTTCCAATTTGTTCTCAGACATCTTCTTTTTTATTTTAAATTTATAGTCTGTCCAAACCTAAAGCTAAATTACAGATTAATTTATGGATTTTCGTTTTTTTTTTCTCCTTACTCTCACCCATTTCTCCCATTGACCCGCGGGAGGTCCATAGCTATTTAGCTCTGCGCTTAATTTTTCTCACCGACTTTTTGCTTTCGTCTTTACGCAAACTCCCTTTGCGATATCGTAATTTGCTTCCATAAATGAAACCAGAAGCTCCAACTGTCTCTTGTTTGTAACCTATTTTGCCCTGTATAAGTATCTCGTGCGCACAGCAATTTTTCACTTTACAACACATTTGATCGACTACAAACAACTTTCAAATCGATAAATACCAATTACGATCGCAATCCACAATACCGAAATTTGCGATCGACGATCGCTGATCGATAGATGTCGCTCATCGATTAACTATCGTCGCTGCGGTAAAACAGCCAGCTATTGACTACTGATGAGTTATGCACCAGTAAACGACACAAAGCATAAAAATTATTTAAATTCTTTATTTAATTTAAAAAAAAAAAAATAAATAAACTTTATTTAATGAGTTCAAACTTAACAATATTCAAACTTTAATACACTATTACTGCTTACGTAGCAATCCCACACAATCCGTTTTTTGGTGATCAGGTGCAGGGAAATCTTTTGTGTGCATTGCATTCCTTTGGTCAAGTGCAATATGAGCACCAGACGTTGTGTCAGCATTACGTGCATGCTATGGGCTCACGGTACCTGCGGTACATGATGATCCGTGGGATCGAATGAAAAGGTGTAGCAAATTAGAATAAAATGTATTGTTACTTCCTTCCGTCTTAAATGCGAACGCCCTCGTTGGGTTAAAAGTAACTGCTTCCATTCCTATGGTGTCTATCACAACCGGATTTCCTTTTTCTGTTGGTTTAAAACTTTCAGCGATTTTCAGGAGAATGGCCAAGATGACCATTATTAACATAATTAAGGCTCCAAAACTAATGGTGATGGTCTTACTTTTAAATTCTAGAAGTTCAATAGACTGTGTGTTGTTAGTGTGGAGTTCTTTCATCATTTGCAAGGATAGAAGTTCCTCGATGTTGTTTCCCGTCGATGAGTGTTGCAGTATTCCGGGGAAAGGTCTATACTCAGTTGTTTCTGATGATCTACATTTTGATCGCTGTATTTCGACTGAAGTGTTATGATATTTTATTATGAATGTCCCATTTCTTTACTTATATCTATGATACTTTCTCTAGGGCAGTTTGACAATTTATTATAAGTTTTACATAGTGTCTTGATGCCATATAATTTGTTGCTACATTGCATAATATTTTCGTATAATATTTGATTTATAATTTTGCCTCTTTTTTAAGGCTTTTATTAAAGTAGTCTCGCAGGACTTTATTTCAGTTGTTGGCACGCTAAAAATATAAAGAATTACTGTATTGTTGTACGCTATTTTTACTTCAGCGAATTCTATCGCTTCTTCAATATTGGTGTATAGAACACTTTCTTCCTTAAAAATACTTTCTAGTACCTTTAGGTATCTCTAAATTTGACAAAATGTAAATGTTTACTCTACCTACTTTGACCCAATGCATAGCATAGCCTATATTAACGATTTCTTCTTTTAATAATGCAATTTTGTATTTAACATTAACTAAACATATTGGGTATATATTTTAATTTGTGCGGATTTTTTTTTCAAAATTTGAACGTTTATTTAAGAAAAACATGTACAATAGTATTATTCAAAGTATTGCCCATCTGAAGCTATGACTTTTTCCCATCTTTCTGGCAATTTGTGGATCCCATCCCAAAAGTACTTCGCCGGCCTGACAGCCAAGAATGAATCAAGCCAATTTTTGATATTCTGCTCTGATGTGAACCGTATTTTAGTAAGGGCGTTCTGCATTGACCGGAACAAATGGTAGTCAAAAGGGGCAAGGTCTGGTCTATAAGGCGGGTGGGTTAAGACTTCACATCCACTGTTTTCCAAAAAGTTCTTAACCGGAATAGCAACGTGGGGCCGAGCGTTGTCATGATGAAAAATTATTGCCTCGTGTTTGGTCGCATATTCCGGGCGTTTTTCGGCTACTGCTCTCTTCAAACGGATTAATTGTGTTCGGTAGAGCTCATAATATAGCACACCCATCTGATCCCACCAAATACAGAGCATTACCTTCGCGCCATGGATATTCGGCTTTGCCGTTGATTTGGCTGGTTGGCCGGGTTTCACATATGATTTTTTGCGCTTGGGGTTGTAATGGATCCATTTTTCACCACCAGTAACAATCCGATGCAAAAATGCCTTCCTTTTGTGGCGTTTCAGCAGCATTTCGGACATGCAAAACCGCCTTTCCACGTCTCTCGGATTGAGTTCATGTGGAACCCAATTTCCTTGCTTTTGAATATATCCAGCTGCTTTTAAACGTTTTGAAATGGCTGCTTGAGTGACACCCAAAGATTCTGCGAGCTCTTCTTGTGTTTGGCAACAATCTTCATAGAGTAATGCTTCCAGTTCTTCATTTTCAAACTTTTTTGGCTACCCAGGACGTTCATCTCATTCCAAGCCAAAATCCCCACTTTTAAATTGTGCAAACCACTTTTAGCATTTTCGCTCAGCTAGCGCATGTTCACCATAAACTTCTACCAAAATACGATGACTTTCGGGAGCAGTTTTCAGTAATGAAGAAGAACTCCCCGCAAAAACACATTTTCAGGCACAAAGTTCGACATATTTGAGTGAAAAAAAATTTTTGTTGTTTACGCTTCAAATAAATGATATATACTGAAATGACGTACAATGACAGTAGCTTTCCAACGCATGTTCCAATGGAAAAATACAAGTTACGCCATCTCTTAGCAAACCGCACGAGTTATACGAAGTTATAGACCCAATAAATTCGTTTTTAAATTCTTTATTATCTTTTAAGTGCTAGTTTATTGCATTGGTGAAGTTTCTTACCTCGTTAGTTCTATCAATTACTAATTTATTTTATTTTTTATTTTTTTATTTTTTATTTATATTCAGTTTCTTATTTACATCGAATTATATTATATTTAATTTACAATTAAGAAAAAGAACGAATGTCATTCTGTAGTTCATAGAAAAACCTAGAGGCAAATAATCCATTAACTTAATAAAAAAAATATATTAGAGATTTGAGTCAACAAAAACATTGGCTTCTGAATTACTATATCCATACTAAAGATGAATTTTTTTAGTTCTTTGAGAAACATACTGCGTTGAACTATCTGTCTGATTTCGGTTGCTAACTTATTAAAAAGACTTGGTGCTGCTGTTGTGTAAAATTTCGAATAACGAATTTTTTTAGATTTTGGAATGTTAGACATTGACAAGTTATTTATTCCTAAACTGTATATGTTAGAACTTCTCAGATTTGCGCTGTATCCGCTTCGAATAAAAAAACTTTACGAACTTTAAACATGTAAAGATGTTTTATTGGAAGTATTCTTAGGTTTAGGAATAGTGGCCAACTGTGAGCTAATTGGTTTTGTTTACAAATTATTCTGACTATATGTTTTTGAACAAAATATAAAGCTTCAGATATGCTGTTATAAGTACCGCCCCAACTTGCAATGCCATACTGGAGCTTGGAGTGCACTTACCCGTAATAAAACATAAGCAAAATTTTTTTTTTTTTGGACACTGATCTCTTAAAAGATACATTTTATGAGTCACAGATAACATATATTTCTTTAAATCCTCAACGTGCGCTTTCCAAGTCATGTTTTTATCTATTAATACGTCTAGATATTTGTAGCTATTAACATCCTTGACACTAGACTAGAAACTAAATCTTTATTAAAGTTGCTTTTACCACATGTATGAACAGATAACGATAATTTTGTGCATCAGCTCCAATGCAAGACGGCATCACAGTCAAGTGGGTAGGCTTCTCTTAGGCTACATATCATAAGTCTGGTCTTAGTATACTTAAGTTCTTATGTAGCTTAATTGCAGAGCTAAAAATACTTTTATTGTCGTATGTTAAGGCCATATCATCAGCAAATGCTGTTTTATGACTACTAATATTTTGGTTGAACAATGAATTGACATAAATTAAAAATAACAGTGGTCCCAAAACAGATCCTTGAGGGACACCAATTTTTATTTCCAACTGATTGCTAAAAATTCCATCAAGCCTTATTCGTTGTGTTCTGTTGGACAAATAAGATGAAAACCACTTATGAATTACCATATACCTCTAAATCCAGCCCTATATAATTTATTGAGAAGAATATCGTGATTAACCATATCGAATGCTTTAGTCATGTCTATGAAGAGTTCTAGATTGGGATTATTTTTATTAAAATTATCAATAATTTCACTAGACAGCTTAAGCATAGCATCTTCAGTAGATCGTCCTTCACGAAAGCAAAATTGTTCATTTCTAAAAAAATTGTTTTTATTTAAAAACGATATAATACGTTTTTTCATCAGCTTTTCAAATAGTTTACAAAATGTAGGAAGCAAAGAAATTGGGCGATATTGGGTTAGCAAATTTCTGTTACCTTTCTTAAATAGAGGAATGACTTCGGCGTTTTTCAAAGATGAGTTAAAATTACCACAGCTAACACTCAATTTGGAAAATAACTGAAAACATCAATTATATAAAGAAGGAGTACCTTTTAAGAGACAGTTTGTTATACCATCGGAGATGCAAGAGTTCTTATTATCAAGTGACATGATATACTTATGGATTTCAGCAGGTGTAAATGGCTGAAAGACCAAACTATATATTACCAAATGAAACATCTTCAACTACATCGGGAAACATATTACAATTACAGCTGTATCTGCAGGAAGGCGAAGATTAATTACTACTTTTTTTATTATTATTGCTTTTTCTCTTACTCTTTCATTTATACTTTCGAAATCGTGCTGGTCTGGATTGCCTGCTATCCATTTCCAAGCACTACCAATAAAATCTAAAAACCTTTTGTTTTCAGGTTTTGCATACAATATGGTAGGAACCTGTTTAGATGGGTACTAATTTTAGAAACTTCATTGTATAGGAAGGGAAAAATTGGATGGTTGCTGTTAATGTTCTCTCTAATCGTTGTCTCTATTCGATCAGTCGTATCTTCGTATTTGCCTAAGTCGATGACATGAATAATTTTGAAGATTCCTATTTGGAATCGTGCTGTTCCTGTATTTACTGTTACTAATTTCGAGTTCGTGTAGTCTAATATTTGGGCGTCCGCCATACAGGTTCCAAGAAATAATCTAAAAAGATAAAAAGAGATATTATGTTTTGATATGGGACTTGTGGACGGTTTTTCCGGATTGGGTTACTATTGTAGTTTTCCTGTTTTCCGCTACAACTTCCTTTTTGTACCTTAGAGTAAGCTTGGATCCTATTCTTTTGTTTCCTTTGACATAAACTAGGTAAATAGTTTTGATAGGCTGCCTGTGTTTATTATGGTTTGCCAGGTCAATGTTTTTCTGTGATTTTTTTCATAGTGTCTTGAAGAGTTTTTTGAAACAGTGCTGGATTTAAATTGGCATTTCAATATATATATAACAGATGGCACTGAAAAATTGTAGGCATTGACAACTCTCTCTAAGAGTTCCGTGAAGGATCGATGGATGTTTTCGGTCTTACGACATCTCATTATTTCAGTCAGAGTGAAATGGAAGTGTTCCACTTGACCGTTCACAGTGCTAGTATAGGGTTTTCCAATAGGGACTTGACAACTTTGAATTTAATTTGTGAACGCACTCTTTCACTAATCATCAAACTGTCACTGTCAATTTATTCAGTAAACTCAACATTTTCATCATGGTAAAGTACACTAACGAGCTACGTTCTCCGATTGGGTTCTGGAGAAGATGCGCCTAGATGATGAATTTCATCGGAAAATCATCTTCAGTAACGAAGGCCAGTTTTGGCTCAATGTGCTTCATGAAACACCACTTCATCCACAAAAAATAACTGTTTGGTGCGGTTTGCATGCCGGCGGCGTTATTGGGCCATATTTTTTCGTCGACGATAACGATCCTCACGTTACTGTGAATGGTCAGCGTTATCGCGGCATGATCACCGTTTATTTTTGGCTCGAATTGGAAGATATGGACTTAGACGACATGTGGTTTCAACAGGATGGTGCCACAAGCCACACAGCACACCCTACAATCGATTTATTGAAGAGTAAGTATGGTGAGCGTGTTATCTCAAGACATTGGCAAGTCAATTGGCCGCCTTGTTCTTGCGATTTAACGCCGCTGGACTGATTTCTGTGGGGCTACGTTAAGTCATTGGCTTATGCCAACACGCCGACGACGTTGGAAGAGCTCAGAGTCAACATTGAACGCAAAATAGCGGCCGTTTCGGCCGAAATGTGTGCCCGAGTCGTTGAAAATTGGGTCCAACGAATCGACCGCTGCAAACGTGCCCGCGGTGGCCATATGAACAATGTCGATTTCCATTCATAAATGCTTTGATTGTACTTCAAGTCAATAATAAAGTTTTTGAAATATCTCAAATGGTTTGCCTTTTATTTAAAAAAAAATTTGTCAAGTCGTTTTTAAAAAACCCTATATATAGGAGGAGTCTTGAATATTTTAATGCCTAGCTCATCTTCCATCATGAAAGTAATAGAGGCAGAATTGAAAAACTTTTCGCTATCTACATCTACTGTATCTGGGATACAGTAGGCCAAGAGTACCTCTCTTAGTGGTTGTATTATTGCTTGTGCATGTTTTAAAAATTTATCTAGTGCAGTCAAGACAAGTTTTCCCTCAGTTGAGAATATGTCTATATGGACAATCTCTCCAGGTTGTTTGGGAATGGGTGTAGCTTGTAGTATTGGCTTATTTGGGTTGCGATCGTATTTGTACACATTTTTCTTATTCTTTTAAGTTTAGAAGCCAATGCGGGGAAATAATATTTTTGCAGGACATAAATTTTGTTCTATTGCTCATTCCTGTAAGCTCTTTTATGGGTTTGAATAATAATATTCTCTTGATCCGGTTCATTTTGGATGTTTTCAACCTATATTTGCGTAAATCGAACGCGATAGATGCTGAAATGTAGTTGATATATTTCTTGGATCATTCCCATTATATTTTCTTCAGTTTTTATACCATTGGTTCAAGCGAGTTCTTAAAATATTAATTAGTTTTCCTTCGTTAAAGTATGGCTCTGTGATTAAGTGACGGTGGTAAGTGGGAAAAGTAATTTCGAATGTGATTTCGGAAGTGTTTATGGGGTTTTCTAGACTAGGTAACTAGGTTTTGAGAAGAACTTTCTACACTATTTTGAGTCGGGGTCAGTGAATTTATTTGGGAATTAAGTGGTGCTCTAGAAAGAACATCTGCAACGACATCACTTTTTCCGGGTTTGTACTTTAAATTGTAGTTGTATTCTTCTAAAATCGCTTTCAGCGTTTCATCTTGCTATTGTGATTTTTGTGGCAAAGTCAGTGGTTTACATTTTCGGCGTAATGTTTTTCCGCTTTGTTTAATGTTCTTGATATAAACACGATAGGAGTGTCATTTTAGGACAAAACGGCTCCTATAGCATGGTAAATTGAGAGTATTTGTTAAAGTCTGGGTAAATAAGAATCGTATCTTTGGAAGTTAAGGTTTTTTTTATTTTTTTGAGCGTTTGTTGTACCTCTTTATTAAGTTGAACAATTTTTTTTAACTCGATTGATTCCTAGACGTACGTCTGTCTTTCCCTCTTAAAAGGGTTGTTAGGGGTTTTGTCAGTTTCGCATAGTCCCTAATAAACCAGCGGTAGTAACCGGACAGACCTAAAAATGATCGCAAATTGAGAATGGCCTTTCTCTGAATTGGTTTTTGTATAATTGGATGAAATAATGAATTCTAGGAGTTCTACTCCACTCTTGTAGAATTTGCATTTATCCAGCTGCACCTTCATGTTTACAGCTTCCAGACTTTTGAAAACTTTTTCGATGTTTTCTCAATGCGTATAGTCGTCTTTGCAGATGATGACATCGTATATGTATACATAGCATATCTTGACAATCTCGTAAATTAGTATTTGCCATTATTTATCGAAGAAGCAGTTTTTTCGATATCGGATCGGTAACTATAGAGCACAATTCCGGTATGAGATACCGGTGACGGAATTCAGTTTACCATAGTGGATCACCAGTCTGTATTTTTTCTCACCTGAGGCATCAAGTTTTTTTTGGAACTATTCAAACCGGTGAATTATATGGTGATCTTGAGGGTCTGATTATGTCATCGTTAAGCAATTTTTTAACTTGGGTTTCCACCTCGTCCTTAAGGGACATTGGGTATGAATAGTATTTCGAATATACAAGGGAGTCTGTTGTTGTCTGAATTTCACCATTAACAACCGTTTTATAGGTGAGTTTCTCATCTAAAGTCTGGTGTATTGCTTTAAGATTGTTGTTAGGGTTTTTTGTCTATCTGTCATATGTTCTACTCATATATTGATTGTGTATTGAATTTTGATTATGTCTTAGATAAGCAAAAAGTCATTGCGTGTGTATATTACTGCGTATAAATCCTTTAGACTGTCATTTCCGAGAATTCCGTGAAATGACTTTAAATGAGGTAAAACGAAGAACTTGATTTCGGTGTCTTTTAAGCCGAATAGGTTGACAAAGGTATGATGGGTAATTTCTACATTTCGGGATATTGAACTGGCGAAAAATAATTTTTCGTTTGGAATGGGTTTCTTTATAAGGGAAGGCTGGATATAATTTAGATCCAGTGTTAATAAGTATTCTCAAAGTTTCACCGCTCTTCACTTTACTAGCCTACACTAGCTTAAAAAATGGATATCTGTAAATTCAGGTATAGGTTCTGGCTGTTGTTCCGGGTTCAGCTGGTATATTTTGGGATACTGATTCAGAGTTTGGTATATTTGTTGCGTTTGAGGGTATTGAGTTGGGGTTTGTTCTTCTTGAGGAGATTCCAAATTAAGGATTTGACTGTATTGCTCCACGTTGTCACTATTCGTATTGATGTGGTAGTTCCTTTGCATCTTATTAGGGTGAATATGAGGCTGTGGTATATTTGTTGGCCTTTTGGGTGCAGGAGGCCAGTTCGCTTGTGGTATTGGTGGCCTATTTGCTTTATTGACCGCGTTAGTTCTTATTGTTAATGTCTCCATTGGTTCACCTTTTGGCTGTGGTCTTGGTGGAGGTTGCCGACTGAGGTTGAATTGTTGTTGGTGATAATAGTAAAACTGTTGTTGTTGAAAGTTGCTGTGATAAGGTTGTTGTCATTCAATGTTATTGAATGGGGCTGGTATTTGTTTAGTCATACTCTGTTATTGAAAATATTCTAATTGTAGAACGTAGTTCCATATACCTGGTTTTGTGTGGGTTGTTGTTTTCTATTAGGAATTAATGGGGGTACCTGGTAATTTATTTTCCTATTTAAATGTTGATGGTCAATGACATATTGTGCTCTATAGTTCTGATTTTCTAGCTTAAGGCACAGATGTAATGCTTGAGGAAAGTCTGAGAAAGATCACCTCTCAAGTTCTTGATAAATGTATCAAGCGCCTTGTCCCTATATGTTTGCATTATAAGTGAAAAGAATTCGTTCCCGATATCCACGCATGATATTTTATTTAAAATTAAATTGAAAGGTGGGAATATACGACTTGATAAAACTCTTAGGGGGGAGAGTTACCGAGGTCTCGCTTGTCTGCATAATGTAGAGTTAAGCAGCGTGAAATGCTATCCCATCTTAAGGGGTTATTGTATTCCCAAACGAGGTTAGCATTCCCAACAATTTTTTTTTTAATTGCTATCTTATTCAACTATCTTGTCCAACTAGCGGGATCCAGCGTTGCGCACCTAATGCGTGGTCTGTTGGGGCAAAGATACTCCTGTTTTGATCTTGAGTTGTTCCGGGATCGTGAGTTTGGTACTGGTTTGTTTAGAGCTGCTGCGCTTTAAGCTTTTTTTTAAAGGTTGCTATTTTCAGTCTTACGCATAAAATTACTAGTTTACAACTGCGATTTGAGCTGCTTAAGATCACTAAGCAGTTATAACGCGCACACGTGAGCTACTTTAGATCGTTTTATGTAACACGATTTTTAGTATTATTTTTTTTCCGAATTAAACCGCATGATAACCAACACTAATTGTCACGAAATCGACCTTAGCTCGGGCGCCAATTAATTAAATTGTCTATTTAATTTTTTTAAACAAAAAAAATTTTATATAATCAGATCAAACTTGAGACCAACTTAATTCTAACAATATTCAACCTTAAATAGACTATTACTGCTTAAGTAGCAATCCCGCATCGTCCGGTGTTTGGTTATCAGGTGCATGGAAATATTTTGTGTGCATTGCATTCCTTTGGTCAAGTACAATATGAGCACCAGACGTTGTGTCAGCATTACCTGCATGCGATGGGCTCATGACACCTGCAGTAAGTAATGACCCGTGGGAACGAATTAAGAGGTGTAGTAAATTAAAATAAAATATTTTGTTAACTTCTACCATTTCTTTGAACGGTGATTGATTTTGTATAACTCCAGCAGAATGTCGGCAAGACCAACCTCTTCCATATGCTTGTTATAGTATTTAACAATACCTGGACGAGGAATATTTACAAACTTCTTCTCTTTTCGACACCATCGCTTGTACTCACTCATTGGGTTTTTACTTATATAATTTGAAACCAGCTGCACACTTTTATTATCATACCATTGACGAGCAATTAAATTATCTGTTGCTTCAAATTTAAAATCGTTTGATCCTGGTCCTTTTCTAAGAAGTTGCTTTTCGTCGCTTAGAACATAATATTTTAATCGATTATTTTGAGTCCTATGGCTAATATACCCTTTTGTTTCAAACAAATCATCAGGCTTATGGAAGTAAAACAGTTGTCAAAGAACAATTTGAAATTTTAGTTTACGGGAATATTGGAAGCTAAATCTAAAACAATGTCTGACGATATGCCCAGTCCAAAGGATTGGTACTTTCCTTCTCCAATTTAAAGACAAAATTCGTATACAATACCAGATACACCAGCTCTAGTGAACATTTTAAAGTCCCACTTGTGAGGCTTTTTGGCAGACCTAATGAAATATAAATATTCACTAGATATTATTCGATTATATCACGAGATGGTTACCTTTATAGGAAATCATTTGTTCGTCAACGCTTTCCGTTAAATTTTTGTTTGGTTGTCTTCAATAATGAATATATTTTATGTAATTTGTCGTAGGCAAGCAGTCCTTTTTGGGGTTGTTTAGAGTTATCATTTATATGAAAATTTTTCTTTATTTTTTCGAATCGAATTCGTAAAAATGCATCCGCTACTGCTGACAATTTGAAATATGCCATTCGCATATTTGGAAGATTTATAACGTCAAGGAAGAGTAATACACCTATAAATCTTCTGATTTCGGTGGTTTCACATTTTAATTGTGCGCCACTGGTTTGTAATGCGTATGAATTCGTTTCATCTCAAATCTTTTGTATTATCTCATCATCAAAAAACTAAGTAAAATATTCAATTGGTTGTTTGACTTGGCCGAAACTATCTTCGCTTTTCCAAGTCATATCACATTCCCCTATCTCAGCATTCCCCCATCACAAACTTTCTAAATTTATAGTTTCAAAAACCTCATGTACCGTTTCTTCACCTTTAATTTCATTTTCAACTTCATTGTCTTCAATAACACTCCCCTCAATCAAACCAACCTCAATACCATCACGTCTTTCCATTACACTTTGTAGGGTTTCTTCATTCCATTTTCCAGATTTGTGGTAATTTTTTGAATTTATTGCTGGGTCAAACCTTTCGGACGCATCTCTAATGCATAGAAAACCATTGTACGATGTGTAAATATTATGAACAACATTGAGTTTGAAAAATTATGGATCACAAACTAAAAGTTTTTTGTTGAAGTTTTTATTTTTTTTCCTAATGTTTTTACCTGTGTTAAATTATTTTATACACTTAAATTTTTATTTATTTATTTTTTTGCATAAAATTTTTTTTAAATGTGCACTTGTTGAAGATCAGCTACAAAGTGATCACTAGCAATACTTAAAATAAAATATTCGCCAACAAACTTGCACATCAAGCTATTCTGAGAAAAAAGCCGTTAACGAAACAATTTAAATTACGGGATTTAGAAGCTAAAACATACAATGTTGCCTACAGGCAATATCGGACATGAAAGGGTTAACGCTTCCAATCTACGCGGTTCAATCTGCATGACCAATATGACGAAACAGATTTTTAACCAGTCGTCCCCTGACCTCACCATGAGGTTTATTAAGAGCTCCGGGCTTCTTAGATTTGCTATACCACATGTGAAGCGTCTGCACTGGAACATAAAATGATTTTGGGCATGATATCGTTATTCTCCATAGCGACTATGCCCAGACAGGAATTGCGTAAGATGATAACTGCAGTCCCCGTGCGTTCTTTTTGTCTACGTTTCAATGTTGGGAATCAGCTGGTGGGTTCATCTACCTTTGGTGGTGTTGTCCAGAGTGCTGCAGATATTGCCCTTACTTCCTCCTTTACCCTCTTGATAAGTCTGGTGTCTTGTCTTTTCGAGATAAGCCTAATGTAAGCCTTTTGTATATCATTAGCGAGAATGTTAATAGGGACTACAGCAGCTATAACAAAAACCTCTTCGCCCGAAATTGTTCGGAAACCGCAAATTGTTCTGATTGCCTAAAGCCTGTACGCCGACTAAAGTTTCCTCCTTCTTTCGTTTATTGAGAATGCAGATGCCCAAACTGGGGCAGGATACAAAAGGATGGAATTTATCACTCTGGATAGCAAAATTCTCCTTGCGTATGAAGGCCCGCTGATGATGAAAGCACTGCCTGCATCTACATAGACATGTACTTTAAATTTCAGCCTGCTGTCGAGCAATGCTCCCAAGTATTTTAATGCCCTTTAATGCCTTTTTAGGCCAGTTCCGGCCGAGTCAAGTCAATTTTTGATCCTGGCGATTGCTGCTTCCGTGGCGAACTTTATCTCGTGTATATGCTTGGCCACAGTCACCACGGCGATATAGTCAGCGAAACCGATCACCTTAACTCATTGTGGTAGCGTTAGGCGAAAAACACCGTCGTACATGATATTAAACAAAAGTGGTCCTAGGACTGATCCCTTTGGAACTCCCATGTTGATATTTTAGTACTTAATACCATCGTCCGTCTGATATATTAGCTTCCTGTCGGTAAGATAGGCCGTGACTATCTTTAATAAATACTCTGGTGCATTAATTCTGGTCAATAATCTGCGTTTTTAACGTCTAGCGTTAATACTTTGCAGTATTTCTTTGTGCCTCATTTCCATCTCCTCCCTTGTATTGTTTCGGCTGCTGTCCTTTACCGAGGCTATTGGTCACTTCGTAACAATTACTTTTTTTTATGTGGTTGGGCAGTTAACCCTATGCCCAACCCCCAACGTGGAGTGCCAGGTCCTTTTTGGGATCTCTAGGAAAAAAGCATTCGGACCAAATTCCGGAGTCGGTAACCCGCTTCGGGGATGTGAAACCTGCCGTTGGCTCTTATTAAGGGCTTATCTGCCACCAACTCTTTTCCAACACCTTGACTTAGTGTTGAAGATCACCATAGACCTGGTATTGAAATAAGTTGAAGCAGCTCATATTACATAGTATAGAGATAGCACTAATTCGATCTAACTAAAACTGTGGAAGCCACCATTAGTTCCATCCTTAAAATTTGTACGCTACAGTAAGCACCATAAAGTGCCTTAGTTTAGATGACACTCCTTCACCTCCTTCCCTCGGCATCTGCCACCAGCGATTTTCCACAGGGGTTGGTTACCCTATTTCCAGTCAAGGTACAGTTGATGGTGTGAGGCTAAAGTTAGAATACTTGTGTCCTCATATAATCGCATTCACAACCCTCTTGACAAAATTCGCCTATTTTTGGATAGAAAAGTTTTGCCTTAATAACTTAGTCTTAAATAAGTTTTTAGGACAGCGATTTCTTAATTAAACATGGCCTTAATTTTCCAGAACAGTCTTTCATATTATGAGGTTATTCTAAATATTAAGGCTTACCATTTGCATGGGTATCTTTCCAAAATAACTCTGCGCCTTTGACTGTATAGTATAGGTATTCTTGCTATGACAGGAGGTTCTTATTTGATCTTATGGGCGAACGCGAATCTGACTTTATTTAGAACATGACACACATTTTTATTTTGCTTTCTTTGCATTATTATTTTTTTTTAAGTGAACATTTTTTTATAATATAATTAGGATAATACATTTTCTTCTTATTTTGTGTTGCAATTAGCTGGTTTCCTTCTATTTTTATTGTCTTTTTTTTTTTGTTATCTTTGTTAACGTGGTACTATTTTGGCAGCCCTACCTTTTTAAGATAACTTTTTTCATTTTTTTTTTTTTTTTTTTGATCTCTCTCTATGCTTTAATTAGTCTACACAAACAGAAAAACAAAATTGTTTAAACAATTACGCGAGAGATTTTTTTATTACCCAGCAATTCTTTTATTGCCATTTCGTGTGTATATATGAATTTGTATATGCCAACATTTTTATTTTTGAAGTTTGCTTAACTTGACTTTTATTTTATAGAGAGCAGGAATTTTTGAAAGTCATATAAAAGTCATTTAAAATGGATTGCGGTCATAATAATTTGTTTGCAGGAGTATTAGAATGTGAATTGACACTAAAGATGTCATTGCAATATATGTATGTATGTGTACATTGACAAAACGTACGACTATCTGTATCTATCCATCCATTATGTTTGCAGATTAAAGATAAAGGGAAGGGAGTTACCCTCTATTTTGTTTTGTGTGTATTATTTAAATGTTGGTTAAATTTGCTTTGTAAATGATTATTAAGTTAATTAAAAGATTTGTGAAATTTCACAACTCATTAATTTATAGCAAATGTTGTTCAAATTGAATTGAGGACTTGGTGATGATATAAGGCCAAGTTTTTTTGAAAGCAGTTTCATACAGTTTCACAGTCAGTGTCATAGTCTTACCATTTTTCATATACTGTACGTCGGCTAAAATTGAACTGCCGTCACGGTAGACTCTTATGATTTTGTAGGTTTTAGTTATTCACTAGCAGGTACCGGCGACTTAAGACTACGTTATTTAGAGTCATAGACATAGAGTCATATGTCGCGTATTTTTATTAAAAAAATTGCAAGCAAAAGAATAAAAAAATATATACACGAATACCTTTTTTAATAAAATTTCTTTCTAAATTATATTTGTTTAAGTCAACACCAGCAGATATGAGTGTCTGTCCCTGTGGCTTCTTACAGCAAATGTTTACAGGGAACTGTACTCGTTTAAATTGAAATGGGAATTTGTTGGGAATAAGTGGAATACGTGGTATAAACACTGTTTCACCTACACCACATCATGTAAGAAGTTCCCCCTCACGCAAATTTCTTTGCAATTTGGTCACTTTAAGTCGGGTTAAATTGCATAATTTCCGAGGATTCAAGTTCCGAATCCGAATGTCCCTTTGATCAACTACTGTGTTTATTGACGTGTATACCACTGTGAACCTTGGGCCTAAGAGAGGATCGTTTTAGTGAGGCATTTACCTCGCCAGTTCGGGTACCTCGCATTACAATAGAGGTCGCCGCAAAAGAGGTTGTGAGCTTGCTCATAATTTGATTATTTTGACGGATTTCCTGTAATCTTCGGCCTTACTGCTTTCTTTTTTGTCATCGTATACTCATCCTATTCATTTATAGAGCAGTCTTGAAACACTTTGTCACTATTTAGGGAAATTTTGAACATGGTGTGGCGTTTTACTGCTAGAAAGTAGTGTGACATCAATTCCGGAGGATGCTACAGATAGTACTCTCTTACCTTGTCTACTCACTTACACCAGGATATCTACTGTAAGAAAGTTTTTCAGATCCTACCAAGGGCATCCAGAAAAAACTAGTTTGCCTTCATTTGATTTTAGGCTTTGGCGGACTATCTGTCTTTGCTCAAAGGTGAACTTTAGAAAACAGTCATTAACGATATCCAACACCGCCCCTGGGCTGTAATTTACTTTGGTGGCATACTCGCACTTTACGGGAATCTGATACCCGGAAGTCGGTAATCACTTAATAATTTATCATCGATGGAAAGGGCAAAAGCTTGAATTGAACAGATGCTACTATTTATAGTGCGCTCGTCGGTTTCTATGTAGAATCTCTTCTCCTGTAATATGACTTAAATTCCGTAGTAAATCCCCCGATATAGTATATGATGCCGATATTTATTTCATAACTCTACTGGTACGAAAGTCTATTCCATAGAACACCAAAAAACAAATTTCGCAAACATCCGCAAGAGTATCGTACCAGAGTTGGTTACAATGAAGTAAATAACACGCACTAGAAGCTTCATGAAACGTTGGCTATGCTATGTCATCAAATGTCTTCAGAAACGAAAACGAGGTTAAGTTTTGAACCGTATGTAGTAGTAGGCGCAATTAAAAGCACTGGCTGTTATTAGGATGCACCGTGTATCCCCTTCCATATGGATTATACTTAAAAACCGTAGGGAAACCATCAAGTGGGCAGTCTCGCCGACGTCACCTAAAACGGAGTATTTGCTTATCATACCTGTAGTACGATGGTATCATACTTCGTATGTCAGGGTTTCGCCGAAAATATCTTCTTCCCATAATTTATGAAATGCCAAGAGCGTGGTTTGTCGCACTCTTATGTTCTTCATTTTTCAAATACACATCCAAATGTATGACAGTTGTAATATATAGGGTTTCCTAGTAGGGACTTGACAACTTTAAATTTAATTTGTGAACGCACTCTTGCACTAATCATCAAACTGTCACTGTCAATTTATTCAGTAAACTCAACATTTTCATCATGGTAAAGTACACTAACGAGCAACGTTTAAAAATTATAAAAATTTTCTACAGATATTCGGAGTCGGTGACTGCAACTTTAAGAGCGTTAACTTCAATTTTCGGTCGTAATT
Organism: Volucella inanis; assembly: GCA_907269105.1. Classification (NCBI taxonomy): domain Eukaryota; kingdom Metazoa; phylum Arthropoda; class Insecta; order Diptera; family Syrphidae; genus Volucella; species Volucella inanis. The sequence goes on along the minus strand of OU026157.1, from coordinate 67,360,630 downwards.
CTCGCCCTAGTAAACAGGCAATAACAAGTTTAGTGCAAAAATTTGAGTCTACATATTCGCTGTGTGATGTTGCCGTGTCAGTGAGACAACGGGTTGGTCGAAATGTCGAAAATATCGCTGCCGTTCAGACGTCCGTAGCAAACGATCCAAATCAGTCAATTCCACGGTGTTCTCAAGAATTGGGCATCGCTCAAACCATATTATGGCATATTTTGCGTACGGATCTTGGTTTACACCCATACAAGATCAAGCTGACTCAAGAATTAAAGCCGATGGACCATTTGAAGCGACGTATGTTCTCCGATTGGGTTCTGGAGAAGATGCGCCAAGATGATGAATTTTATCACAAAATCATCTTCAGTGACGAAGCTCTTTTTTGGCTCAATGGGTTCGTCAATAAGCAAAATATGCGTTATTGGTCGGGCGAAAACCCACATGTGCTTCATGAATCACCACTTCATCCACAAAAAATAACTGTTTGGTGCGGTTTGCATGCCGGCGGCGTTATTGGGTCATATTTTTTCGTCGACGATAACGATCGCCACGTTACTGAGAATGCTCAGTGCTATCGCGCCATGATCACCGATTATTTTGGGCCCGAATTGGAAGATATGGACTTGGACGACATGCGGTTTCAACAGGATGGTGCCACAAGTTACACAGCACACGCTACAATCGATTTATTGAAGAGTAAGTATGATGAGCGTGTTATCTCAAGACATGGGCCAGCCGATTGGCCGCCTCGTTCGTGCGATTTAACGCCGCTTGACTATTTTCTGTTGGGCTACGTTAAGTAATTGGCTTATGCCAACACGCCGACGATACTGGAAGAGCTCAGAGCCAACATTGAATGCGAAATAGCGGCCGTTCGACCGCTGCAAGCGTGCCTGCGGTAGCCATATGAACGAAGTCGAGTTCCATTCATAAATGTTTTGATTGTACTTCAAGCCAATAATAAAGTTTTTGAAATATCTCAAATAGTTTGCCTTTTATTTAAAAAAAAAATTGTCAAGTCGTTATTAGAAAACCCTATACATATTGAAAGGGCCAGTATCCTTTAAACTCTAAACTCGATAAGTGTGTGGAAGAGTAAATGTAGCTTGATCGCTTCGTTTGTTCGCATACTTACAAGTGTGTTTAATCTTTAGAATGCTTGTGCAAGACTCCAAATTAATATGGATTTGTTATGTCCTAGAAGCCTTCGGTATTGAATCTACCCCCAGTGGGTGATCGACGACGTTCTAACAGGTATCCGTCCTCGACAGTGAAAATTGGAAAGTTTTTGAACAGTGGTCGTTCTTTATAAGCGATGAATTTTTGTTTAATAAGTCTCAGGAGCCGTTAAACATGTGACTCTTGACGATTTGATGGAGAGGAGGATACAATGTAACAATAAGTGTAGTATGGTAACCATTCATCCCAAGTCCCAACTATCTTTATCTACTACGCTCCTTAAATAGTCGTTCAAAACCCTATGGTTTCTTTCTACAGATTCATGGTTAAAAGGCGTCGACACTACCTCCTTTTCTATTTTTAACAAATTTCAAATATATGTCAGTAATTCATTTGTGAATTCTGTTCCTTTGTCTGCCTTTAGCTTTCTAAAGACTCCATATTTTAATATACACTTTTCTACTATTGCCTAGGCAATACTGAATGCATCTTTGGTTTCTACTTCAAATGCTTCCATTAATTTTATTAATTCACATTGTGTATTTTATATATATTGAAATCTATTTGAAGGTCTTAGTAGTCCCACAGTGATTATGAAAGTGGTCTCACACGAGGTGCTAGGCGTATCTGTTATTACAAAATTTTCTCTGGTGCATCTTGTTATTTTAACTTAATTGCAAATGTCGCAGCTATTAATTAATGCTTTTAACATTCTGTTTATGTTTTTCCAGACGTAAATCTGTTTTAGTTTGCTGATGTATTTTCTGATAGCACAATGTCTTCCTAGTCTACAGTTATAATATTCCTGAATTAATCTGTGCTTTTCTTCTACATTTGTAACATGCTTCCTAGGTTCACATAATAAAATATCTAGACATTCACCAATATCCTTCTTTTTATGCAGCTTATTAAATATTTCTTTCACTTTTACTCTTTCTGAACTTTCATATTTCTAAATATTGGGTCATATAAAAAGCCTCCGCAATTTTTTGTCAATAGATGGTGTTGGTGTCCATTTATCTGGAAACACTAATCTGATTTTGCTAATCGAACACATATCTGAAAGGTAACATATCAGGCTACATTTTTTTGTGAAGACAGCTGTGTAATTCGTTGCTCGTGTTAAACGTTATACTGATTGAAATATGAGTGAAATATCTATGTGATGCTTTTTTACTATGAAAAAAGGGAAAAACGCTGTAAAAATATGCCGGAAAATTTGTGCAGTTTACGGTAAGAATGCTGTGAGTGAACGCCAGACCTAGGAGTGGTTTGTTCGATTCCGTTCCGAAAATTTCGATGTAAAAGTGGCACCTCGCACTGGTCGGACTGTCACTGAAAAAGTCGATGACATTTTGCAACTGATGGAGCAAGATTCAGCATACTCAAAGAAGTTTGATATTTGGCTGCCGTATGAATTAACGCAAAGAAATATAATTGACCGAATAACCATTAGTGAAATACTGCTGAAATGTAACGACATGGAACCATTTGGGAAGCGATTTATTACGGGCGATGAAAAATATACTAAATACGAGAATATCCAATACAAGCGATCATGGTCAAAGACCAGTGACCGTCCAGAAACGACTTCAAACCCTAGATTGATGGCAAACAAGGTTATGTTGAGTTTTTGGTGGGATTGGAAGGGAATTGTCTATTATAAGTTGATAGAATGAGATGAAACGGTAATTCGATCCTCTACTGTACACAACTCGACCGTTTGAATGAAGCTATCAAGAAGGAGCGACAAGAATTGGCCAACAGAAAGGAAGTTGTCTTACATCATACATCTTTGATATCCCGGAATAAATTGACGGAGCTTGGTTGGGAAGTTTTGATGCATCCACCGTATAACCCGGACCTTGCACCCTCTGATTAGGATTTGTTTCGGTTTTTGTAAAATTCTCTTGATGGTAAAAAATTGGCCGACCGAAGAGCCGCTGAAAATCACTTGGCCAAGTTTTTCGCTGATAAAACGCAGAACTTCTGCACCAATTGAGTTATGAAGATACCTGGAAAATGGCAAAAGGTCACAGATAATAATAGAAAATATGTACTTGATTAAAATTGATTTTGAATAAAGAAAATATTTTATCAAAAATGTACCAAAAAACCGCGGAGACTTTTTATATGACCAATATTTCACTATTTCTCGCTAATGCTAGTTTATTCACACTTGCATTGCTCATTATGAATATTAGCTTCTTCAAAATCAATTTTAACTCTGATAGAGAAATATCGCTTAATTCCACTATAACAGTGTTTGCTGCTAAGATGACTCTATTCCTTTCGGCCTCTTTTTCATGCTTTTTATTTATTTAATTTCAATTTTGTTCTTCTTTCCGCCTTACTTCAGATAATGATGTGTAGTCCCATATTTGAGTTTAAGGCTTTAGCACAGTGTTTATTTACGCTTGGTATATCATAAATTCTTTTCATTGCTTTGGTAACAACATCAACATTATGTTTTGGCATCATTTCCTTCAATTTATCTGAATCTATTTGGGTTATCGAAAGTGCATCTGCGCTCGTGTTCATGTCAAAATCGTAGTCCATTAAGTTTACACGCATTCTGGTTCATTTTGGACAAGGGTTCCTATGGGTAAACATGCTTACTAACGGTTTGTGGTCAGAATAAAATTTTAATCTATTGCCGTTCAAATAAGGTTTAAAGTAATTTATACACCAATGGATTGATAGCAACTCTTTCTCTATTCTTAGTTTATTTAATTCAGGTTTGTTTAGAGAGTTGCTTGCGTAAGCTCTAATCATGTCTGTCCCAATTTCTCAATTCTGTGACAATACTGCTCCTAAAGCAAAATTTGAGGTATCAGCAGTTTCGTAATATTAAGGGTTTCGAAAAAATCTTGATATGCTCTACCACATTCGTCTGTCCAGGTGAATATCTGTTTTTTTTTTTTACAGTTACTGATTTATTGGCCTCGCTATGTCTGCGAAATCTTTGATAAGCCTCCTATATCAGTTACAAAATGCTACAAATCTTCGTACCTCATCAGCATCTTTTGGTATGGGGTAAGATTTAATCACTACATGTTTTGACGAATCACTGCATATCCCTTTTGCAGTAACCAGGTGATCAATGTATACTATTTCTGGTTTTAAAAGGTAACATTTACCTGGATTAAATTTTAGATTGTATTGTCGTAGTCTAATCAAAACTTTAATTAAGTTATTGTTATGTTCTCTCAAATTATGTCCGTACACTATTATATAATTTACATAGATGAATGCTGAAGCTTGTAAGCTACTTAGCGCTTTCAACAACATACTTTGGAAGCTGTTTGATCAGATTTTTAATCCAAATGACAGTTTTTTAAATGATAATGATCGTCGTTAGTAGAGAAAACATTCAAAGGCCTTAATTTTGATTTCCTTGATTACGTTTTCTAACCCGTCTAGCACATGATCTAATCTAGTGAGTGTAAACTTATAATTTACTAACCTACTCCACTACTAATCTCTATTTGGTCTGCCCGTTTATAGTCTTTTTAGGAACTATGAGAAGTGGGGAGTTATATGGACTAACAATTGGTCATATTGCACCATTTTTTAATAATTCTGAGGCTTGATCTTTTATTTCCTACAAATGCACGCTTGGCAATTTAACACATGGGTTGAAAAGTCCGTGCCGTTTCTAAGACAGGGCACCACTTGAATTAAATTCATACCATTTTCAGTTAGTACCAACCTTCAAAAATACATGTATAAATTTGACAGCTGTCGGACGATTAGTTCTCGAGTTATAGCTTTGTAAGTGAAGCAACTTTTGTTATTGTGAAAATATATGTATTCAAAACAATATCGTGTGTTGATTTATCATTGCTTTTTGATGGGAAAAAATGCAACCGATGCAAAGAAATGGCTTGATAAGTGTTAGCCGGACTCTGCACCAGCCGAACGAACAATTCGCAAGTGGATTGAAAAATTTAAAAGTGGCCATACAAGCACCGAAGATGATGCACGCAGTGGACGTTCAAAAGAGGCTGTTTCATCAAAAAAGTCCACAAAATGATTACGAATGACCGTAAAGTGAAGTTAATCGAGATAGCTGTTGCTCTGAAGATATCAAAGGAGCGTGTTGGATGTATCATACACGAATATTTGGACATGCGAAAGCTCTGTTCAAAGTGGGTGCCCCGTTTGCTCACAGTCGACCACAAACAACAACGTGTTGGTGATTCAGAGGAGTGTTTAAAGCTGTACAACCACAATAAAGCCGAATTTTTGCGTCGGTATGTGACAATGGATGAAACTTGGCCCCATCACTTCACACCAGAGTCAAGTCGGCAGTCAGCTGAGTGGCGAGCAGGCGACGAACCTCGTCCAAAACGACCAAAAACTCAACAGTCGGCTGGCAAGGTTATGGCATCCGTATTGTGGGATACACATGGAATAATTTTCATCGACTATCTCCAAAAAGGGCAGACTATCAACAGCGACTATTAAATCGCGTTATTGGAGCGTTGAAGGACAAAATTGCAGAAAAACGTCCGCATTTGAAGAAAAAGAAAGTGCTGTTTCATCAAGACAATGCACCGTGTCACAAGTCGATGAAAACGGTGGCAAAATTGAATGAATTCGGCCACGAATTTCTTCCCCACCCACCGTATTCTCCAGATTTGGCCCCCAGCGACTATTTTCTGTTCGCAGACCTCAAAAGAATGCTCGCCGGAAAGAGATTTAAGAAGACCGATGAAGAAGTAATCGCCGAAACAGAGGCCTATTTTGTGGCTAAACCGAAATCGTACTACAAAACTGGTATCGAAAGATTGAAAAATCATTTCAATCAGTGTATTGATTGAAACGTGGCCCTCGAAGGCAACTATATTGATAAATAAAGTTGAATTTTGCAAAAAATTTGTGTTTTACTATAAAACGGCACCGACTTTTCAGTCCATGTGTTATTGTTTTTCTACATTGTTTTCTACTTGTTGTCCGAAGTTGTGACGAAGTTTCTCCTTCAATGTGAAATACATCCTTGAATTCTTTACAACTGTTTAGAACTGATTTTGCAGCTTTTCCGGTCTAAAATGTCGATTTTTATTTCGTTCTTCACATCCATGAATCTATGTTCTCAGGCTTGTTGTGACAAGATAAGATCTTGAAGTTGCTTAAAGGTTCTATAGCAACCATGGCATTTTCTATGATTTCTTCAGTATCTCGTGTATTCATGATTTTAATGTATTTGATGCCTTTTGCTGTGACTATGGAATTAGCTACAAATAGCCTAATTTTTTTTCATTACCAATGATGATACTGTCTTGATTTAATTGAAACTCTTTCTTCTGAATTATCTCTGTTCTCAGTGATATTTTTTTTAGACTTTTCATCATCATATTCATCGGTTATATTATTTGTTCCGCTTCTAGATTAATCTCAAGTAAGTATCCTTCTTAATCTATTTTACAATTGTATGTCGTCAAAAATTCGCGCCCTAGTACTCTATCGATTGAAAGATACATCGAAATTCTGTAATGTGAAATGCATGTCTTATTAACTTATCTCCTACCATACGTTCTAACTTAGACATATCATATCATTCGAAAATATTGTTTTATCAGTTATGCCGTTTATCTGGCAAGCAGTGTTATTATTTATTTCTTTCACTAAATTTGTTTTAGACACGAAAATACATATCTGCACTTGTATCCACCAAAATGAATGTGAATACTCCAAGAACATTTTTGATTTCTAATTTGACAAAATTTGTGAGACCATTTCTTTCATTTATGCTTAGCGTCTTCTTCTTCTAAAGCTCAACCGATTCTGTTGACCGGAGATACCTGTGCTTCCTGGCTTTATGTTACAGTTTTGGTGTCCTTGCTATTTTTTTTTTTTTGTTAAAACTATGAAATGGTTTTCTACCTCTACAACTGAAATGTTTTGTTTGTTGGTTGTTATATCTTGAATTTGTCTTTACTCCTATCTCGGTGGCGACAACTTGTCTGCATGTTTCATTTAGACCATTTTTAAATGCATTCAGTTCATATTGCTCATTTAAGGAAACTTTTAGTTCTCTGCTACCCTCTACTATTAGTTAGATAGATAGATAGATAGATAATTTTATTTCACATAGTATTCAGAGTATAATTCAAATACAATTCATTAAAAAAAAATTTAAAACTATTTAATTTAATGTAATTTAATTCGTGCGGTTTTTTTTTTTCAAAATTTGAACGTTTATTTAAGAAAAACATGTACAATAGTATTATTCAAAGTATTTCCCATCTAAAGCTATGACTTTTTCCTATCTTTCTGGCAATTTGTGGATCCCATCCCAAAAGAACTGCGCCGGCTTGGCAGCCAAGAATGAATCAAGCCAATTTTTGATATTCTGCTCTGATGTGAACCGTATTTCAGTGAGGGCGTTCTGCATCGACCGGAACAAATGGTAGTCAGAAGGGGCAAGGTCCGGGCTATAAGGCGGGTCCACTGTTTTCCAAATAGTTCTTAACCGGAATAGCAACGTGGCGCCGAGCGTTGTCATGATGGAAAATTATTGCCTCGTGTCTGGTCGCATATTCCGTTTTTCGGCTACTGCTCTCTTCAAACGGATTAAATGTGTTCGGTAGTATTGTCTATTGATGGTTTCACCCGGTTTTAGTAGTTCATAGTACAGCACACCCATCTGATCCCACCAAATACAGAGCATTACCTTCGCGCCATGGATATTCGGCTTTGCCGTTGATTTGGCTGGTTGGCCGGGTTTCACATATGATTTTTTGCGCTTGGGGTTATCGTAATGGATCCATTTTTCATCACCAGTAACAATCCGATGCAAAAATGACTTCCTTTTGTGGCGTTCCAGCAACATTTCGGACACCTTTCGACGTCTTTCAGCTTGAGTTCATGTGGAACCCAATTTCCTTGCTTTTGAATATATCCAGCTGCTCTTTAACGCTTTAAAATGGCTGCTTGAGTGACACCCAAAGATTCTGCGAGCTATTCTTGTGTTTGGCAACAATCTTCATAGAGTAATGCTTCCAGTTCTTCATTTTTAAACTTTTTTGGCTGCCCAGGACGTTCATCGTCTTCCATGCCAAAATCACCACTTCTAAATCGTGCAAACCACTTTTGGCACGTTCGCTCAGCTGGCGCATGTTCACCATAAACTTCCACCAAAATACGATGACTTTCGGCAGCAGTTTTCAGTAATGAAGAAGAACTCCCCGCAAAAACACATTTTCAGGCACAAAGTTCGACATATTTGAGTGAAAAAAAATTATTGTTGTTTACGCTTCAAATGAACGACATATACTGAAATGACGTACAATGACAGTAGCTTTCCAACGCATGTTCCAATGGAATAATAACAATGGAATAATACAAGTTACGCCATCTCTCGGCAAACCGCACAAATTAAGTTATAGACCCAATAGTTTAAAACACAAAACTAATTTATCTAAAATGTTGAGATATTCTGTATTTTACTAACAAATGTAGTGAAATAGTTTTGAATGCCACTTTAATCAGTTATTAACATTAATATTAAAGTTTATGATGAGGTGGCCATAAACAACAAAGGTAATTCATTGTAAAAATCAATTAACAAAAGAAGCAGGATGACGAAAAAAAAAATCAGTTAAATTCATAAATTAGGAAAGATTAAAGAAGACAAATGAATTTAAGTTAAAGTTAAATCAGAATGTCAAAAGTAATAGATTCTAAGGTAGCGTCGTTGTGGTTTAGAAGCCACATTCCAAGTATTGCTATTGCCCTAATAGACTGTGGAAGTTTATTAAAGAGGCGGAATGACAAAACGGAATAGAAATTACGGTAGGCAGTGGTACGAGCAAATTGGACATGTAACAAGTCCGACAAATTACCTCGTAAATTGTAATTAGAAATTAATGTAAAATTTCGATTTCCTGATTTCATAAAGAATGACTTTATACTTTAAAAGAATACAGATGACGAACAGGAAGGATTTAAAGATCACCGAACAAATGAAAACTAGGGTATCTAACATGTTTTTGTTTTCCGACAGGAAATTCCATGTTGCCGCTTTGAATGAAAGATCCCATTGCAGATTTTCGACATTTTAGACATTTCGCAAATAAAAGAAGTATCTCAGTGTGGAACGGAAATACATCCTCAGAGAATCCGTGTGATTCGAAAAACACATATTGGAATCAATAGTAAGACCTAGATATTTATATTTATTTACTTTCTCGATAAGAAAACATTTATCATTACAACTAAGAGTACTACAAAAAGTGGGAGTAGTAGGTTTATTGATGCAATTGCAATTGGAAAATTTGAATTTTTGACACTCGGGTGCATGAGAGTGGACATTGGCTCCTAAACTGTGTACTGATGATAAAGTGAAATACATAATTTTTGTTTTGGTGCTAATTATTAACTTGTGATTCTCAAACCAGATTCTCAACAAAATCAAATCGCAATTTATGTCAGCAACGAGTTCCAAAGGACTATTCTTACCATATGAAAAAGCTATGTCATCCGCGCAGGCAAGTGGAGAGACTTTAAAATCAAGTGCAAAAAGTGAATCATTGCATCACCTTGCTCTGTTATCTGAATTTTATTTAGCTGTTCTGTTAGTGCTTGTATCCTTTCTGCATATGCGCTAACACTCAGGTTTCCCTCAGGTATTATCTAGCTAATTCAATATGTATTGTGATTGTATGCATTTTTTAGCGGTTTGTATACTTTCGTTAATGTTTTACTTAAGTCTTGGCTTTTTTTTCTATTAACTAGCTATTCCTTAGTTTGTCAGCTAACTTTGTTGTAAGTACAAATTCAATCAGTTTAGTTTTCTTTTCTTCTTCGGTCAGCGTATCACTATAAAAATTGATCAAACCTAGAAAATTTGATAGGATTCTGGTATAAGTTTCCTTGCTGTAAGTAGGTAAGGTGAATTTTGTTATATTTATGTTTTTCTGGTTTCAGGAGCTGTTTCCTTTGGTTTCAGTAGCGTGTATATTTGATTAACTATAACCTGAAATTGTTCTTCAGTTTCTTCTAATCCTTCTGCATTAGTTTCAGTTATTAGACTATTTCTGATCTGAGCTATCTTTAGTTCTTTATTCCTGATGTATTCACCAGTGTACTCTCTTTTTTTTAAGGTTTTTTCAAAACTTCTACCAATGATTTAATTTAGTCCACACTATTATTATTATTTGGTTTAACATTGTAAAATTGCCATATAGAATTGTTCTTAATTATATCATAGCTCATGATTTATTCTATTCCTAAATATTTGCTTTCTTACATTTTTCTTGTAGTGACTGTTTATTTTCAATATTAATAAAATTGATAGAGCGATACACAATCCACAATACTATATACACTTGCGACCATAAAAACCGCACCATATCAAAATGATTGAAAAATTGTTAATAACTAAATACGATAATAATTTTTATAATGAAATGAAATTTTTGTTGAGTTTATATATATTTCTATCTAATTTCAATCTGTTTATTGAATGTTTGAAAAAAGATATTAACAAAGAAAGAAAAACCAGTTAATTTTCTTATTTTTTTAAAATATTTTAATACAGTCATTGGTTAACAAAATCAAACGATACATTTTTATGTATGTGTATATAAGATGTTTAGATATGCCACTTTTACCAAAAAATTATCAATACCGAGTTGCTCCTCCTTTGGCGGTTATAAACGCTTTTATTCTAGAAGGCATCGAGTTTACTAGAAGTTCAGTAATATCCTTTGAAATTTCAGTATTCCATACATGTTCCAGAACTTCATTTAGCATGTTTTTACTCTCTGGCTTATGTTCAGCCACCTTACATTTCATTACATGCAACAAGTGTTCGATTGGGTTTAAATCGGGCGATTTAGCTGGCCAGTCTAGTCTGGTAATTCCGATGTCATCAAATGTTGTCTTGAGCTGAAAATTATTGAAAGACTCTAGTTACTTGTCTGTTTATTATTTATAAAGTAGACATCTAGAAGTTGATTTATAACACTTTACTTACGGATTTGGCGCTGTGGCAAGGTGCAGAATCATCTTGAAAAATGCATTTGTCAATATACGAATGATGCTGTTCAATTGTTGGTACCAAAAACTCCCTTACTCTTCATACTTTTGAGCGTTCATAGTTCCATTAATAAAGTGAAAAAGGGTCCAAACGTAAAAAGAAAAACATCCCCAAACCATCTGGCTTTGAGGAAACTTCACTGTTTTGACTATGCATTCGTCCTTGAACCTTTCACCTGCTGACCGTCGTACGTATGGCAAATTGTCGGCGCACAACAAATTAAATTTACTTTCATCGGACCATATCACACATCGCCAATCATCCTGCGTCCAATCTTCGGACTTTTTTGCCCACGTCAAGCGAGCTTTTTTCATTTTTGTGGTTAGGAGAGGTTTTTTCGCTGGTCGTCTTCCATATAAACCTATATCCCGTAGCCGTCGGCGTATGGTTTCAGCGCTTAGATCAACTTGATGAAATTCACTAAGCTCTGCTCTTATATGGACAGCACTTTTAAACCGATATTTCATGCTAATTCGTTGTAATACATTGTCCGTCTTCTGGGTTGTTTTACGTTTTCGTCCCGAGCCTTTTTTCCTTTCCAGTGGATCCAAATTTTCTTTTTTCTTCATCAGTCGTACGATAGTTGAATGACAGCATCCTATTTTAACCGCAATCTCAGGATAGCCAAGCCCTCCTCCGACTAAAGTCAATATTTGAATTTTTTCGTCCCGATGATATTTACCAGACATTTCACTTTTTTTTACTTGTCACCGTCACAACTCAATTCAAACTGATTTTTTTTGCACTGAATACGAGGCCGAACTCCGCTATGGGGAGTACCCTTTATTAGTATGGGGAAAATCCTTACGATCTGATGTAATTAGGCATTTTTTGAGAACTCATTAGGTGGTGCGGTTTTTATGACCGCAAGTGTATAAGGCGGATTGTTATTTCTTATAATCTTGAATTCGCTGCTAGACTGTTTTTAATCCCCTCCCCTTTGGTGTTGGCAGAACCCATTATTTTCGTAGGGCTCTCAGCTTGGTTATCAACTGCTTCTTTAACTTTTGATCTATGACGTTGCTGGGGCAGCTTAACCGCTTTACCGTCTCTTGTTTTTCTGTCTGTGGTTTTTGTTTTCTTTTTCTCTCTTTCTTTCCTCCTATCGTTAATGGTTTAGGTCCAGCTTTCTTTGACGTTGGTACGTTGGTTGGCAAACAGCTCCTGTTTTAAATATGCCGACACCCGGTCGAAGTTGGTAGAATCGCCATGTAATGTCTGTTCCTACATCCCTGCTGTTTCTGTACAAATCGCAGCACGCTAAAAGAGTATGTCAAGGTAGCTGTAATTAGTTGAATCAAAGACCAGAGTTACATGGGTTAAGCTAAAATTTCATTTTCAACAACCAGAGTATTTATACTTCATTCGTCAAATCCAAATGTTTACAAATAATTCCACATTCAATTATAGTTCTATTGGCTTACTATGATAATATTAGTAAACCTTTACTACTATGTAGTTTAGTGTGTAGAACAATGACCGAAGTGAACTTATGTTACGTAAATCACTCCGGGCGCTGAGTGTATGCTATATGACACTTGCAAACAGTAACTGGTGCATTTCCATTATCCGAGAACGGCTAACCAATTTTAAGTCCAGACTCGTCATACTTTTATCGCTTTCAAAGCCGATTTGCCGGGGTGTGCCTGTGGAAAACACGCGGTGCCAATTCGGAACAATTTTTTGAAACTTATGTTATTTAAGTACGCGACGAATTTTGACAAGAAAAATAAAAACTTTGTAATGATTTTTATTTTCAATTTAGTGTTTGAAGAAAGGGAGACCAGAGCCACTGCACCGTTTAAATATGGTAAAAATCGAAAGCTGTTCGTTCCAAGCACGACATTTTTACAACAAATGAAGAACAGCAAATTTAGCAATTTTCCATTCACTCATAGAGTTCCATGCTGGACATGCAGTATGGCCAGAAAACATGAAGTAATTAAAAATAGTGAAAAGTAATTATAAAAGAATCTCAGTAGCATAGCCTAAATGTTAGTAAGTTTACATCGAAAACCTTTGGGAACACATCACTTATCAAGAATTGAATTTGAATTTAAAATTCATCTGACAGCTTCATTTTAATTTGTATAAATGCATTGTTAGCATACTCTAATCTTAAGACATTAGGATGCTTCAGAAATGTGAGACTTTTAAGTGGTCTTTAGATCGCCTGTGATCCATGTTTCAGTTGTTTGGTGCATATATATGAGAACATTGTCTAGCAATTAAATTGGAATTTCATTTTCAAGGATTTGCAAGTTCTCCAGCTCAGACTACCATTTACTCAGTAAATTGTACGTATGTACATACATATATAAGTAAAACAACAGAATTCAGATAAATAACGTGTTCTTGTACTCTTTTGGTGAAAGCGGAACGAGGAGTAAATGATGGATTAGGTAAAGCTGTCGCTTCAAATACATACTACGGTTCTTTTTCTATTCTTCAATTTGCGTAAAATTCCTCTGCTCAGGCTAACTAAAATAATTTTTATATATAGGATGATTCATCGTTTGGTTTGATTTATAATGTAAAAGAAAAGACACAAATTTGAAAGCGAACTTAAAATTTTATTATCAGTTAAAAGAACAATTCATGGCATTTACTTTTTAAAAATGATATCATGTAAATAAGGCTATGCGACTGGTATCTCGTGGATAACACGAGTAATGTTGGCTTCAAAGCGTCAATCGTAGCTGACTCATTCCTGAAGACCTGCAATTTTACATATCCCCAGAGAAAATAGTCCAAAGGTGTGATATCACATTAATCTAGGCGACCAAAAACGTAGCAAAACGTGAAATTAAGTGTTCACCAAAACGATTTCTCAAAAAGTCCATTGTTTCACGCGCTGTATGACTCGTAGAGCCGTCTTGTTGAAACCAGAGCTCGCCGAGACTATGTGCTTGAATTTCAGGAAGCACATAGTCTGTAACATTGACGGTAACATTCTTATTTGCCTCATTTTTGAAGAAATATGGACTAATGATTCCAGCAGCCCATAAACCACGCCATACTGTTGTTTTTAATGGATGTAATGGTAACTCGTGGTACTCTTCGGGTTGCTTATCAGCCCAAATACGGCAATTTTGTTTATTAACGTATCCATTGAACCAGAAATGGGCTACATCACTGAACAAAATTTCACGATAAAACACCGGATTTTCATTGAGTTTTTCCAGAGCCCATTCACTAAAAATATGACGAAAATTTAACTCGCATGGCTTCAATTCTAGCATAAGTTGGCCGAGATCCTCACGTAAAATACGCTAAGCTGCTGAGAACGACGACGAATCGATTCTTCACGGTCTTCGCGTACACTCTCAGCTACAGCTGCAATAGTCTCTATACTACGTGCTGGAAGTGATGTAACTGGTCGAGTATCATCCACTAATGTAAACTGGGACTCAAATTCGCGAATGATATTGGCAATAGTGGCTTTAGTAGGTCGATTATGCGCAACGTAAGTTTCCCGAATCGCACGAAAAACATTTCTCATAGAACGCTGATTTTCGTAATACAGCTGAACAATTTGGAGACGCCCTTGTAGTGTGAGTCTTTCCACTTAGCATTACAATTTTGATTTTGTTTTTAGATTATGTTCTCGGATTTCCTTTTTGTGGAAGTGTTACCTGCAATTGTAACATCTAGTCTGAGGACCACACATTACAATCAAAAGCAACCTAAACTCTACTCGTAGTATAAAAATCCTTAAAAGCCTTCGGATCGAATATCATAGCCATTCTGTTCTATTACGAGTATTGCAAATTGTGTCAAGCCTCGATTCACGAAATGTTGTAGTTCCAATTTGTTTTGTCTACGAAAATGAAATGAAAATGTATATGCCAGCATTCAAGTTTCGGAATATAGTGCATAATATTGCTTTTAAGAACAAATTTAAGTGCAGTATTGGCAGGCAAACGTTTTGTCACGATGGATTTTTGAAATGAAAACAAATATCTGAGGGACATCCTAAGGAATAAACTTATCTGGGCTAAACACGACGAAAACATTAATATCTATCGAACTATTTATGGCACAAGTTGTAACGTAGTGGAATTATGAAGATTGGTATTGGAGATTTTTTCCAATTAATTATAAAAGATGTACATACGAGGTGTGTTCAAAAAGTAAAAAGAAATTGGCTTTATATTGTATTTTTATAGAAAAATATCTATATACTCATCAGATATAATGCACTTCTACCAACGCTTTTTCCAAACCCCGAAGCACTTCTCATAAGCACTTTTTGGTATAGAGCATCTGAGCGATTAAGAAGTTTTGGAACAAACTTCCCTGACACATGTCTCATGCCCAAAACATCAGAAAAAATTAGGTGACACGAGCCTACCGATATGTTAACAAACTCAGCAACTTCTCTTATGTTAATTCGATGTTTTTGCAAAATAATTTTCTTCATAGCTTCGACATTATCATCTTTTGTTGATGTGCTGGAGCGTTCAGAGCGAGGTTCATCATTGGCATCTTCTTGGCCAACTTGGAAGAACTTGTACCACTTGTAAATATTTTTTTTTACTTAGAGCAGACTCACCGTAGAGCGCTTGATTCCATTTTTAACACAAAATTTGATGCAAATTCTTTGTTCCATTTTTTACAATAATTAAGTACACCAAAACACGTCTAATCTAAACTAAGTATACTATATACTTGAGACTGTAAAAATATATTTAGGACACGTGTACCAAAAAATTAAAAAAAATCGATAATCAAATGTACGCTGCCCGAGAAATTTAAAAAGTCACCTTACTTTTTGAACACATCTTGTATACGTCAGCGTTTAAATGTTACATAGCTAGGTGCAGGTCTCGAATTTAAGCATGAATGCTCTCCTTTAGCTTACAAATAGTTACGAATTATGAGTACAATTTTTTCATTAAATATCCTAAATCCTAAATTTTTGTAATTTATTCGGTCGCCGAAAATATTATTAATAAATCCATTGTGGCAGTAGCTCCATCTTGTGGAGGTCACAAATTAGGACTCTCAAAAATCGATGCAGTGGGACTTTTTGACTCTATTATAGACCGCCACTGATTAATTCAAATGCTTTTAATAAGGTCTTTTAGCACTTTGTCTATAAGAAAATTTTCTGAATTTTATGATTGCTCTACGTTTACAACTTACCATTGTTTCAGTAATTCTTAGAGTCATAGTGATCAATGTTTTTGTAGACAGTATTTATAAAATTCGCAGTTTAAGAGTCCAATGTTTGTAGGCTCATGATTACTTGATTTTTAAGCCGAATATTCGGTTACCTCTTTCATCGACCATCTTAACAGGAGCTTTCTTCTCCTTACTCTTAATGCGGCCGAAGCTGTGATATCTACAACTACCGCATCTTTATACAGCTTGTAGAGTTTGCGGTTGTATCATATGCTTCATCACAGACAAAATCAACAATTAAACATTCAATTTTTCTTTTAAAGGCTTCCAAGATCTGCTACCCTATCTTACTCATCATCAAGCAGTTAGCAGTTACTTTAATTGAATAATAATTTTAGTGGTATTGGACGGACTAATCTTGTGAGGCGTTTAGTTTTGGCTTAGAAAGTTCATAAAAAAAAATAAAATTAATTTCATGCTTGACAAAGGTAAATCCGAAGTAGATATTTAACTTAATTTCCAGGTAACCTGATCAAAACCAGTTCACAACTAGCTCCTATCAAAGAAGCTGGTAGTGAGCTTAACAACACAAAACACTGTAGCTGGTATATCTCATCAAACATGCTGTTGTTTCCTTTGATGGCTCAAAGTCGCCTGGCACCGATGGCATTTACCCAGTTATGCTACAAAGAAGTATATATATATATACTCGCTCTCCAAGAATTTCAGACCTATAATTTTGACCTCCTTTATGCTGAAAAGCATCGAAAGAATGGTCGAGATCCGTGTGCGCAAAACCGCCTTGCGAATTCATCCTCTGACGGCTATGCAACACGCCTACCAACGTGGAAGATCCTGCGATAATGCGCTTCCGAATCTGGTAGGCATAATTGAAGACGCCCTTGACAAGAAGGGCATTTTCAATCACCTTGGGCATTTTCATCGACGTTGAGGGTGCTTTTGACAACGCAACTTTTAATGGCATGTGTAACTCGATCAGACAACACTGCGTAGACGAGTCTTTGGTCTTTTGGATTAAGGCAATGCTGGTGAATAGGACATTGATTGCGAATGCTGGCCGAGGCCAATATGTGGTGTCGGGTGTAAACAGGTGCTGCTAGCAAGGCGGCTTTCTGTCTCCACTGCTATGGTGCGTGTTGGTAGACTCATTGCTCAACGCACTCAATAGTTCAACTGTACTGTCTGTTGTATCGTGTCTAGCGACTTTTTACTCCAAAGCACAGGCAGCCCTAAACGTAATCGACGACTAGTGCACTAGTAAGTTCTCGTAAAGAGAACACTGGATCTTCGATGACCTTACGCTCCGGCTGTCTTATGACTTCGGTCTTATGAACATGCCGTCCGATGCAATGATACCAGAACGAAATCGACTTTCCTTTTGCTGTGGCTTCGGCCAGAATCTGAGCGAGGAAAGGAATGCAGTGGGGTCTTAATGGACGGCTCCAAAATCAATATAGGATGTGGCGCTGGTGTCTTTCTGGGGGACTTCACGTTAGGAAAACTTGCATCTGACTTCCAAGCAGAAGTTTATGCAATCCTGATGGCAGCGAGTTATATTCCGGAGAAACGATGGAGGGGGCGAAGCATTTGCATCTGCTGCGACAGTAAAGCTGCGCTTAGGGCCTTGCTGAACTCTCTTACGACTTCCAAGCTAGTTCGAGAATGCAAGAGATCACTGAACGCAGTCGGAAGGCTAAATTCAGTGGCCGTTGTTTGAGTCCCAGGTCGAATCCGCTGGCGAACTTGCCAGACATGGTTTAGAAGAGAGTTTTTCAGGACCCGAACTTACGTTGGATCTGACTGCGTCCTCTGTTAAGTTCTATTGGCAGTTGGGTCTCATATGAGCACAACTGCAGATGGCACAGCACAGACCAAACGAATACTTCCCGACATCTCTATTAAGTCAGCGGCCTTTCTGCATGCTGCTTACTGGCGTCGTGACGGAACATTACGCTTTTGCACTATCTCTGTGAATATCCGGCTTACGCTCGCATCAGGCTGCAGGTATTTGGCTCTGACGTGGTGGGTGCTGGTACTGTAAGTACCTTATCACTGAAACATTTCAATAAAAAGGAACTTAACAATGGACTAGTTCTTTGTCTGAGTGCTCAGTTCCGACATTAAAAAAAAAAATGTTTAATCAATTTTTACTGAATTTACATTAGCATTTTATATTCGTTGGTTACACGTTCTAACAGCCAGGTCGCATTGTTTAGTGAACAGAGACACTAGGAGTGAAGTGATGTCACTCCTCTGCTTGACGGAAGGAATCAAAACAAACTGAACGGGATGGAGTTACCTTAAAGCAAAGCCTCTCTGTATACTATAGGTACATTACTTCTTTGGTTCTTGATAAAAATGATGTAAACGTTTAGATTTGAACAGCGCCTGATCCTGGAACAGCCGACGTAGAATTTCCCGTGAGCTAACCAAACGTTCGAAAGCCTACGCCGATTTACTTCTTTTGTGTCTGGCCCAGCCACTTGTTAACGACTATAGTGAAGCAGACGCCGACAGGGAATAGGAGTCGTTTGAACTGGAAAGAGGAGTGGAATTCGCGAGATAGAAACATCCGTTTAAGATTGTGACTTCTTCGACGTTCCTTAGATGTTTTTTGACACGGAGACCTATTGCATATTTTCTTATAGACGCCCGAACTTGTAACTTCAGCTAATGCGCCGGGGGGCCAAACGCGTTTTATCAAATTCGTAAATTATCCTTATTAAACAATGTTGTCGAAATTCCGGCTCAGATAAATTTCGTCGTGAGGTCGATCGTCATCATGGCTTCAATGTGTAGGTAATTCGTCGCACCGTGAAAAAGTTCTAGCGTGAGTACACTATTTTGGACTTTAAGCCACCAACCAGACAAAGATTGGTGCGAAATGATGAACACATAGCCACCGTAGCGGCCCGTATCGAAGAAAACCCAGAAGTGTCGATTCGGCGCCGATCAGCTGAATTGGGCATCGCCAGTTGCGGTTGGATTTGGGCCTACATTAGATTAGATTAGATAAGATTTCGATTATAAGTGTTTTTCATCAGAGAATGAATAAATAGATACGTTCCTTAGTTAGTGAAAACTATTGTCGAATGTATCGAGTTAAGTATCAATTGATATGTTTCAAGGTTATATTGTGGTGGGGTGAATTGAACTTTCAGGTAAACAAGAATTATTTAGTAATAAAATAATTATTCCAGAAAGATTATTTATCTCATTGAAGTCATGGTTAAACAACCACTTTTTGATCTTTCTGCAAAACGAAAATATACATATTCAAAGAACGCCTTAATTTATTGGGTAATTTATTGAAGATACGAGGTGCCACAGAAGATCAATAACTAAAGAAGAGCTGAGTATTGTGTCGTATAACATTGTGCTGATGCTAGAATTATAGCTGGGTGACTTTAGACAATGCCGTGAGTTTGTTTATTGGATGCTGGAAATGTTGGCTAGAAATCCTCTTCTCGGGCGAGACCCATTTTTGGCTTAACGGATTTGTTAACAAGCAAAATTACTGTTATTGGAGCGAACACAATCCATAAGTGGACCTTATTTCTTTCGAAATGAAGAAGGAGGCGCCGTAATCTCAGATATAGAGCGATGTTAATCGACTTTCTGTGGTCAGAGCTCGACAACATCGATATATCCGAGCTGTGGTTCTAACAAGATGGCGCTACATGCCATACAAGCGACACAATGCTCAAAAAATTTGGTGGCTGGATCATCTCTAGGCGAGCGTTCATCAATTGGCCGCCGCGATCATGCGATTTGACACCATTCGATAATTTTCTCTGGAGTTACGTCAAGTCCTTAGTTTATGCTAGCAAGCCAACAACTTTGGCAAGCTCGAGGCCAACATTCGACACGCTATTACCGGTATAACGCCCAACATATTGAACCGAGTCATCAAAAATTGGGCTGACCGCTTGAAGCTCTGCCAACGAAGCCGAGGCGGTCATTTGAATGATATGCTATGTCACACATATTGGCATGAATTTTTAATTCTCACGCCGTTGTCGTTATATTTAAAAATTGTCTCCCTTTAGTTCCATGTGCATAATCATGTCTGATGTATGGACAATCATATCCACATACCCCACCTACAAAAAAGGCCATCGTATAATATATAAAATTGTTGGTATTAGAGCCTATCAAATCCAATATTTAAATGTCTCAAGCTCCTCTGCAGCCCACTTACTGCCAAATACCAGTATGATTTACAGCCTGTAGCAATCACTGTTTGATATATTTGTACTCTGGGAAAAACTCATAGATTTTAAGGCTAAACTCACCACTTATCGCAGAACAATGAGTTAGAAACATTAGAAAGAGCAGACATTAAACGTTTTTAAAAGAAAAATTATTCATCTGGTTGTCTATATATCCAAGGAGAGGGTATGGGAAGAAGATATAACTTTGAAGTGTATGAGTTGTGTCAAGATATGGGTGAAGTGCAAATAGCCAAAACTGTTCGACAACTGGCTCTGGCATATCGAGCAAATGGGCAGCAGCGCTTCATCCAAAGCGATCTAGATCGTTTGGTCTACGTCTCCAGGATCCAAAAGTATGCTAAGTTGCCGAAGATACAGCTCCACATTCCGAAATGCAACGCCGCTGTTATAGTTGAGTCGTGCGAGAAGAAGATAAGTGACAACGTTAATCTGTTTTACATCAGCTCTTTCACAGCTAAGTAGAGAAACGTTTCGGGGGAAATGGAGCACGGTCTCGTAACTTAAATAATTCGGGTAGTAAACCACGAAAATAAGATTTTTTAATGACGGAATTATCCACTCTTATTAGATTGTACAAAACTACATTACGATAGAATCTGATGCGCTCTGATTAGGTATCCTATACAAGTAAATGTACACCCTCTTATTCACCCGATTTTTTTTTCAATAAACTTACTGAACTACACGGGACATCCAAAAAAAGGGTGATTCATCGTAAGATTTGATTTACAAAGTAAAATAAAATACATTAATTTGAAAATAAACTTAAAAGTTTTATTACAGATTAAAAGAAGAACTCATGACATTTATTTTTTGAAAATAATAACATGTGATTATTGGCCACGATTACGTCTGGGGTGGTCCATTCGGAAAGTTCAATTTTGGGCAACTCGTTCGAGAATAGCGACTGGTATTTTGCGGATAACTTGAGTAATCTTAAGTAATTTGACTTGCCAAATGATACTGAACAAAAATAATAAAACAATTTGATAGGAGTCATGCGTAATCTGTCAAAGAAGCCTATTAAAAATCAAACCTCACCATGAATCACCCCTTACAAGCATTGTCCGGATAAGGGCTTTGTAGCAGATTACTTTCACCCTCATATCGAGTTGGCTGCTATAAAAAAAGTGGTTTTGTAAAAGCAAAAGGAACGTTGGCTCTGACCAGAGAAACATCTATTTGTTTATTCAACCTTAGCCACATCCTGAGATACTCATATCTGACTACATTACTAGGATTGTCCGTGTAGTCCCACGATCGAAGTGTTCGCCAGTCATTTCTGGTATCCATAGAGGCCTTAGGTAACCCGCTTTGTTAGGAATAACACATATTGATCCCTTATTAATCAAAGCAAGTTAATAAAGCATAAAATTATCTTTATTAACGAGAAGATAATAAAATAATAAGATAATTCTTTGTTGTTGAACCTTTTCTGAATTATTTGAATAAAACTCAATTAAAACCTTTTCTTCTTTTATAACATTTTATTTTGGACCTTTAGGATTTACTTAGTTATATTTTCAAAATTCTGTCAGTCAAAAGATCATCATTTGTCACCATGCGAAGATTGACCTTGTTTTAAGCCTTTTAAAGACTTTTTTGTGCAATTCCTTCAATTTCGTGACAGATGTTGGTCTTAAGTGGATATAGGGTCTCTCCATATTCCCACAAAAAAAAAAAAAAAAAAAAAAAAAAAAAAAAAAAAAAAAAAAAATCAATCGATTAGAAAACATCCTTTTCAATAAATTGATTGTTTCACGAGCAGTATGGCGTCTTGAGTCATCTTGTTGGAATGAGGAAAACTCCATATCATCTTGGTCTAGTTCAGATGCTAAGAAATCACATATCAATACTATTTAAAAATGCACGAATCGAATTTATCATCGACGAAAGAAAAGAAGACAAACCAGCAGTCAGAATGAAAGGAACCCAAAGGTACCCAAACGATTGTGATTGTAAAAATCCAAGTAAATTCATGCCCGGTCTTGGACCATGAAAGAAAGAAACTGAGAGCAAGTGATTAAGTAACGATACTAATTACGATATGATACATAATTAAAATTGAAATAAGTGTATAACAGAAATGTTCGCTATGTTTTATGTTATAAACAAATCAAAAATCACGAGACCCTAACTTTTGGTGAATGTAAAGGGGCTTCAAAAATTAGTTATAGGTTTTGAGTGCTCCAACACCGAACATTCCGCGTACACACTTTCTTACAGAGTAAAATGAGCTTACCCAAAAATCAGGTTCATCAGCAAGAATATTTTGCATGTTTCGGGCGTGTTGAACCCTACAGTAAGTGGAAATAAATTTTCGAGCCATAAGCATCCTTTATGGGAAATGGTGCAAATCAGTTTTAATAATCTTCCACACAGTCGATGGATGCAAACTAAGCTGCTGAGAGTTGCGACGATATGAAGTTACTGGATATTGGCCTTACAGCATCAGTAGTTACATTACTTCTACTCGTATTTGCATATAATTTGGTCACTAAAACGTTTAATTGTTTTGCCTGTTTGCTTTGTTAGATCTCGATATTTTATTCTTACGGACGTTGCGTTAACACTATAGAGGACTGACTTTCAGAGCTCTTTTTTTTGTGAGGAGTGCTCCGTGGTAAAAATTGTCATGGAATGAAGTTTTGATTTGAAAATTCCTGTCATTTTTAGATATTCTATTTAAGCATCAGGTACCATAAAAAAAAGAATCACTTCGTATTGGACATGGGCGTTTCTTTTTTAGTCATATGTCTTCCAATAGGAATAACTTTTAAACCTATCATTTTTGGCAGTTTTTTTGAAATTTTCATACGACACTGGAATATAGGTCTCTCAGAAAAACACTTCCGTTCACACCATGAAAATTGGTCTTCAATTCTTCAATTCCCCCGACGTGAATATGAATATGAAGATTATGTATGTAATTTTTGTCGGACTTCATAATCGACCAGCTGAACTCGTTATTCGTCGTGTTGCGAATAAATTTCGTACCACATACGCTTTACATGACCGAAGCAAATAACGCACCAATGTTATGTGCGAACAGAAGAAACTGTGCCCGCTGTGAGTGAAAAGATTTTAGATAGTGTCAATTTAGTGTCGACTTAGATATTTTGGTCATCGTCCATCCACTTTGTGGAACATTTTACTAAAAACTTTGCAGCTACTCCTGTACATGATATAGTTAATGTATGAACTAATGCCACAAGACCGTAGCTTGCGACGGGAGTTTTCGGAGCTTTAAATTGAACCCCACTTTTATTGAAAAATATTAGGTATTTAGTGTCAAAGCTCATTTTAAGCTTAATGGGCTTGTGAACAAGCAAAATTGGAGAGATTCATGAAACTTAATTAGACCCACAAAAGTAGTCTCCACGCTTGTGGCATCATCGGGTCTTAGTTTTTTTTTTTTTTTTTTTAATGAAGCAGGAGTTTGGGTAGCAGTCAATGGCCACGTTACTTGACAGCGATTAGTGATTATTTCTTCGAGAATATGAACGAAATTGATCCGGATGATATGTGGTTCCAGCAAGTTGGCGCTTTTTCCACACACCCGACGAAACCATTGACTTACTGAGGGACCGATTCAATGACAATATTAAATCGTGAAATCGAGGATTGAATTGGCCACCGTGATGGTGGGGCTATGTATAAGTCTTTGGTGTATGCTTATATGCCGCCTTGAAAGCCAATATTCAGCGCGTTATTGATGAGATAAAGTTCCAAACAATCAAAAGAGTGTGCCAAATTTGGATTGACAGAATGTGGTTTGTCAAAAATGCCCGAAGAAACCATGGTGCTGAATTCATGTTCGAAACAATACAATTTTTACTACAAACTTCAAACAATACGATTATTTAAAACAATTTAAAACAAAGTTCTACAGAAATTCACAACGGCTCAACTTTCTAATAACTTTTGACGTCACTTGGTGTAAATCACTTATAAATTTTCCCTGAACTACTTTTACTTGCAATTCAATTGGCATTTTTCTAGAACGTTACCTAAATGCAGTGACACGATCTCTTAGCATGGCACGGAATTAAAAAAAAAATAACGATTTTCCCTAAAATAATGGCCAATAATCTTTTCAATAAAACCCTCAAAAAGACAATTTACAAAGTGTTTTTTACTACGAGTGGAAACGACAATTGAAACAATTGATATAAGTAAATAGAAAATCAAAAACGTCAAACTACGATTTATGAATTATTGTTATTACTTCCTCTATCAAATATTTTTAAGCAAGCCAAAACATTCCACTAAAATTAGTCTAACATTTTCCACGCTTCCTTTAGAAAATAAAATAATAACAAAAACAAGTCAAACTTTTATCTTTTGATTTAAAAGAAAAAAAAATGGTAGACTTCACTTAATCGATAATCGTTATTATCAATTTCAACAAATGTAATGTGGGCTGTCCGAAACATCACCAAAGCAGCCATTAGATACTTTTTAACTAATCACATTTGTGTGACAGAGATGTCAAATTGAAATTCACTTAAATACCAAAAACACAAGAAATAGTAAAAACATCTAATCAACGAACATCCCTCGAAAAAAAGAACACGTCTAATCCAGGTGAACGCCAAACAAAACGATAGGAAAAAATATCCCACCTGTCACTCAATACTTTGGTCTTTATCTCACAGCTACAAACTACAAACAATCACCAGTAAGCGCTCGACCCGCCCTTAATCAAGGGGCGTGTTTATAAAGCCCTCTTCTAAAATTAAAACCAATAATCATGCATTCTCGCTCAGCCAAACATCCGAATAGATAAACAAGCGAAATGGAGAAGCCATTTTTGTTTCTGTTCTCCCTCTAAACCTTCATCGGAATTTATTTCTTTTCTTCACTCTTTCTCTTTCTTTCACATACGAAACGTGTTATCTTTTGCTTATTTTTATTCTTTACCCATACTCCGTGCGACTGTGTTTCAAACATAACACGCAGCGCAATTAAACGAACGAACAACGACAAAGTGGAACAGCGGTAGTTGAGAGTCTAACGTTAATCAGTTGCTGGCAAACAAGTTCCGGGGACGGTTATCGGTAGAAAAAAGCAAAAATCTCACTGTAGAGAGCGAAAATCTTTTATTCGTTTAACTTTATTACGTTGCGTATATTGTTTTGTTTTTCTGTATATGGAGTTTCATAAAAAAATAAAATTCTGATTTAAGAACAGTAATAAATTATTTAAAAATGTTTACAACACCTCAATCAATTAATCAGAAGTGAGTGAAATTTAAACAACAATTATACTTAACACCCATCGTACGGTTAATAATTTTTGATATGCAATTCATTTTGACACTGACAGATGTCATCTCAAATGTTTATAAAAAATAATTGAAATAATTTGACAACCATTTGCGTGTAATGTCGTATTTTATGCGACAAAGCTTGGTGATTTAATTATTTTCGAAGTGTATTCTGTTTCCTCTTTTCGTTGAAACAATCATACTAACATTTAAGTGAATTTGTGTTTCTTTTGTGATAGCAACAGTGACTCGAACCCATTTGTGTGTGTATGTGTTTTTTAAACAAAACTATAAAAAAAGAGAATCAAAATTGATCTAAAATCCAGCATGGTTTCGTACTATAACTCGCCATATTCGCAAAAGCATAGCGCGAATTTGGCATATCCCGCCGGTCAGCCATGGTCATGGCCATCTAACTATCACCCACCGCCTAATCCTCAATTCTTTGGTGATATGGATCCGCCACATTCTGTTGGCCATCATCCAATACAATATTATAATCATGTGTTTGGAAATCACCCTTCGACCGACTGGCATACGGCAGAGAATTTTCAAAATTCCACTCAGTCGCACTTGTTGCAACAGCAACATCATCAACAACACCAGCAGCACCATCAACAGCAACAGAATCATCATCAATCTAGTGCAACGCAATTAAATGAGTCGGCCAGCAGTATTGGGGAGCCGCAAATTGCCGATGGATTACCTTCACCACCGATAACGGTTTCCGGTAGTGAGCTCTCTAGTCCTGGTGCTCCAGCGTCGTCATCTTCACCACATGCTAATTTAAGTACAAGCAGCAACAACAACAATAATAATAATACAACTAATGGAAATACAAGTAGCAACAGCAGTAACAACACCACCGTGACTAACAACACAAGCAGACCTTCGCCGATTAAAAGTCCTTACTATGATTGGATGAAAAAGCAGACGTATTCAGTTCAGCCAACTCCAGGTTAGTACAAACGATAAAATACAATAATAAATCTATATTAACTATTTGGTTTTCAATTTTATTTTATTCATTTTTACCATAGTTTATGATCATGTCAGTATGACAATTCTCTGAACTGTTTCAATTAATTCTGTCTGTTTTGTCAATACGATTATATGGTACCTTGATGATCTTTGGTGAACTGCGGCAAAGTTTATTAGAGTTGTAGTGTCTTCTTTTCATGTAAAATTAGAGACATGATGAAGGTTGTTTGAACTGTCAACATATTAAACAATATTTCGTGAGAAAACTCCGAAGGTTTGGATGGTGTACGCTGCCAAATTGTCGATTTAGAAAAACCGTTCCATTGGTCGACACTCGACTTTTATTCATGCCAATTTCGAAGCATTCGTACAGTGACAGTTTCTTGAACTGTCAACGCATCTCATCCCCCCATTGAGAACAACAAAAGTGTTGATTCTTTTGAAAGAAAATTCGCACATGCTGTATTCGTTTTAGGTGTGTCTGATTATTCAGTTACCTTTTTGAAAACTCCATGTTTTAACGTATTAGGAAACCATTCAAAAATTCAGTATTATTTCTACGTATGTATGTATGTATTCCATTCTATGTCAAACTTTTTGAATTATTTAGATATGTTACGTAATAACAAAAACCTCCTCATAAAACCTCAAAAATTGTCAATTATTTGTTGAAATTTTCTGACCAAAATGTAAGAGCAAATTCTGATCACTTCTTACGAAACATCATGAATCAATTTTATTTCGGTAATCACCCTAAAATTTATATAACCGTCTTAAAATGTAGGTACACTGCAATAAATCCCATAAAATAACGGTTCACACAAAGGTATTGTTTTGTCTGTTTTTTTTTTTTGCTTCGGTTTTATTACCATGTCATTGACGCAACTGTCGCCTGAACTGTTAGCTTTGGAAAGATTATTTGAAGGCTTTTGTTTTATAATTCTAAAGGTTGTCGTTAGAAATAGAATGATATTTACGAGGGTAAAAAAAAACTTGGTTACCAGATTTGAACGTGCCGCTATCACTCATACGAAACGGCATCGAAAGATTTCTGTTCGTTTTGACAATGAACAGTAATTAGACAAAGTTCTACAAAAAAAAAAAATAATAAATAAATGTTCGTAAGTAAATAAACAAAATTTTGAGCGACGTTTTACAGCTCCGCAAGTTTGGCAATTTTACATAGATGGTTCTGTCACTTAACTTTTATACTTCCCACAGCATTTAGGAGCTAAAAACTGGAAAACTAGACGTGTGCCCATATGACAGTAACATATACGTCTGGCAACTTGATCATATGTACATTAGCTATGATGATTTGCCTCAACAAACGACTGTCATCCGAAAAAAAAGGTTAAAACTGCTCAGATTTCGGTATGAGTTTGAAAAATCTGCTCAGTTCTCCCTTCATAGAATTTTTTAGATCGCAGAAGTGATTTTCTACTAACCTCACTCTTAAACTTAAGACATTCGGGCACTTATCAAGCAAGTGACTTAAGAACTTTATCGGTCTTCGATGTACTTTTGGGTTATATTCATGACTTCGCCAAAATAATCATAAATCGCAGTGTCCCATAAAGAGTTTCAAAACGGATTCTTAGTTCTTGAATCCTTATTTGTTACTCACAAAACATTAGTTAATTTTTTAATTCGGTTAGTCATCTTTTTCTGCTAAATCGCTCACTCATCCTTAACTATCTTTCTTCGACGTGGAGAGGTATAGAGACTGCTGGAAGAACCTTCGCACGTACCTCTTAGATTTTGTTTTCGAAGAATTTGAATAATAGATGCATGTCTTTACAAAAAGAAAAGGCTTTTCGATTTGCAGCTAGCAGTTGTCATAGATGGCTTCTTTCTGTATAATGTTCTCAAGTCAATGGATAAAAATTTTGGAGGAACTCTCTCGATGGCGCATATAAATATTATAGAAAGTATTCTACAAAAACTTAGATCAAGAAGTTGACTTGGTATTGTTTTCACAACATCTTTTGAAAATCTTCGCCTAGTAGACGTTTTATTTTATGTCTAGTGCCATTTGTGTAGCCTGACAAAGACCAATGAAACCCTTTTTCGCCACATTCTCTAGTGGAAGTTACTTGTTCCCGGGTATATGGAAATTACAGCAAAGCCTGAAAATTTGTATCTTCAATTACAACTTCAACAGTCGCAATCTAGTTGAGTTAAATTGACAGCTAATAAAAAAATAATAGGACAAAAATGACAAAAAAAAAAAATATATTGAAGTTGGGTGATAATGGTAAATGCGAGAACGTTCCTCTAAGACGTTCAGTGTTTTTTCTGAATTTTCAACTGGTGACAGATGTTTAATCCGAAAATTCAGTTTCACCCCCTTATGACAAAATAGTCTAGAACTTGCCTGATGTAGCCATGTCAATGTACCATTCGTATCTTTTTGGTCTACATCAACATCTTGTTGCAGCTCATAGAATAGAGTTCGTAGTTGTGCCTTTTTTTCATTTACATCTTTTCGAAGGATTACAATGCCAACTTCCGGTGACGTGGAGTAGATCTAAACATATTGGTGCTTTAAATTCGATTTTTTTAACCCAATTAATTTTCCAAACCAATACAGGGCCTCTACAGGGGTATCATTGTTCCAAGTTAAATGAACTCTTGAATTACATATGTACGAGTATGTAAAGGGTGTCCCATTAAGACCGTCTATTTTGAAAAGTTCGGATGTTTTCATTTTAATCAAGAGTGTAGACAGGAGGTTATGTATGTATAATAAATCGCCGCCTCATGAAATGGCACACTTTGGTCCTTTCGACGTAATTTCCGACGACATTTTGGAATCTTGTCTTTCAGTTCAGGACTTGAGTTATCGACATATATATTTTCTTTCAAAAAACGTCAAAGATAAAAATTCAATTGCGTCAAACCGTATGATCTTGGTTGTCAATTCACATCGCCGCTGCGCAAGATACCTAATCCGTTCTTCAAATTTCGTCTTCAACAATTTCATTGTTACGATCGCTGTGTGGCAGAATGCGCCATCCTGTTAAAACCATTTCAGCAATTTGGGCCCAGAATAAGTTGCTTATTTTCAAAGAAAGATGTTCCAATCACTCCGCCAGCTCAAAATGTGCATCAAATAATGGCTCGTGATAGATGCATGGGACGTTGACAGATTACTCTTGGATTCTTAGCTCCCCCAAATGCGATGCGATCAAGATTCGACTTCGAAAAATCAATATTTACTTACATTCGGCGCTGCACATGATCTAATGGCTTCAAATGTTCTAAGCATGCAAATATAAATCTTTAGTCAATATTTGCTATAAACTGCTCCGTGAAACTCTCAATTTTTGAGAATAATGGCGGACAAAGTTTGAAGGGTTCTGCATGAACACGGACAAGTCTCTTCTGGTATTGAACTGACCCAATCACCTAAAATGTACAACGAGAAGATGCATATTGGTGACCGAAAAATCTACGAAATCAATCGTCAATCAAACCGTCTCCGCAAAAATCTCAATATTTCGGTAGTGCGTCCGTGTAATTTTCCATGTCTAAACCTTAATGTTCACACATGACAACTGTTAAACAACAACGCTGTACTACCGACAAAAAAATTCAAAATAGGCGGTCTTTATGGGACATCTTTTATGTACGTTGTTATGCTTTGAAGTTGTATCTGGCAACATGACGTTTCTATGTCTTTCTTATAAAACAATTTGTCCAATACTTCAAAATACCCTTTAGTTTAGGCGATCATTGAAGCCATATTTCTTCTGTTCTGTTCTTCTTCTGTTTGCGAACAGGTAATAGGATCCGTATAAAAAAATTCTTTTTATTTCTCTTTAACAGGTCCAACCAGAACTTGGTTGGTGGTTTTGGTCCAAACGGTGTACCAATTTTGCACAGTGCTTTCACATACGAAAATGTTCGTACAAAATGTGATGAAACACGGTCTAGATATAGTATGTCCCTTCGATTTTTTGTGGATTTTGTGGACCAGAGCGTTTACCATCATTTGCATCTGTACGACAGCGTTTGAATTCAGCAAACCAACGACAAATGGTTGCTTTCGACTGAGCAGCTTGTTTTTTGTTTGGCTCTAGTCTATATTTCGGTTTCATTTACAATTTAATCGGCTCTATTTGCGTATTTTTAATTTACGTAAACACTTCTTAAAAAAACCTTATGACACATAATGTCGACGTCGTTTGCCTCTTGCATCAAATTGAGCAAGTCGACATTTTATGCATGATACAAGAAGCCCTTCCCTTTGCCGAAATCTCGTGCATTTCTGAAGTAGTTTCAGGCAGGAGTTTCCAAATAACGCGGAGCAGCAAGTCAAACATGAAATTTTGCAATGGTATGAGAAAAAGCATGATTTGCATTCTTATTTACGAATACTTTGACATTGGTTAGTTGCTCAAAGGCACCCGCTGAAGATTATAAAATAGCAATCAGCTTCGGAGTTCACTAGTTATGCTGTTTACTGTATAAATAGCACCAGAGGAATAGTCATAAAAATTTGTCCAATTAATGTAATCAACCTTCTATTTCATTGTTGCAACCTCTGCAGAATTAAATCTGCTAAATCTAACAGAATTGCAAGGTAAATTTGTGGGTTCAATTTTATCATAAGAAAACTGATGTTGAACTGTACGAGATCATTTCATTGTTCTGTTTCTGTCAATAATTACTCATATCTATGTACATATATTGTATCTAATTCTAAAACTTTTTTTACTGAATCATGAAAAGCACCAACTAGTTTGGATATTATCGGCAATCTGGAGACAACATATACCATATACGTAACCGTATAAAGTATAAGCCAAGGTACTTAAAGCAAACTGTTGCTCTCTCTGATACGCAACTTCAGAATGAAAGCATTTCTTAATAGATGCCTCACATTGCTGTAGTATGCATTTGAACGAAAAAAGTCAGAAATTTATTAGAACCTATACTCTGTCTCTTAAGACACTGATCAAATGCACAATAGAAAAAGAGCTTAAATTTATCTCATAAATCCCAACAGATTGTTTAAAGCGAACCCTAAATCCATTCAATTTGTCATTTCCGTTCGTCAGTCTTTGTGTTGTTTTGTATCTTTATCACAGCACACGCTAACAAGCTTTCAATTCTGCCGAAAGTCTTTTAAAAATCAAAACCAGTTTCATCAATTTCAAAGATTCATGACACATTTTACGAGTATAACAACGGAGAAGAAGAGTTAGTGGAAACATTTTAAAAGGATTTTATATTTACGAGTATGGATTCCAGCAGAGTTCCCCTTACGTTGTGTGTCAAAATGCACTCTACAAGCCATGGTGTCCGTCAAACAGTACCTCAATTAAAGGTGTCAAAATTGTTGGGATGGTCGTTTTTTTTTACAAATTTTTTACCTACCCACAGTGTAAATCCTAGTATGGGGAGTGTGGTCAATAAATCAAATAGAAGTCAAAACATACAGACATTTAGATACATTTAAGAAAAAAAAGAAAAAAAAAAAAAGAGGGAAGACGTCAAGAAAAACTGGAGACTCATCAATGTCAGTTGGAATTTAATTCATAAATCAATCAGAAGATGGCTGGTTGGTTCATCGATGTAGTTCCAATACTATTAGAGGGAAGGAGAATATTTATTTGAAAATTTTATGTCTTCATATTGGACATTATTTGTCGCTTGAAAGAACTTTTACTTTATCAGACGAGCGTATTTGAAATGACTTCTCTCACATCAATTAGCATCTTTAAGGCTCAGCTAGCAGTTTTGCTTTGGAAGTAGTAACTGGTGCAGGGTACTGCCGCTGCTGCAGCAACAGAAGTGTTTCTAAGTGTACCTGTCGTGTGTCGTTTGTCTGTTAGGATGCGGACTAGATGAAGGTGTATGCGCCAGAAATGAAGGTTTTCCCCAATTAGGAAGTCGTTCCAAATGTTTAAAATTCCTTTTGAATTTACAAAAAGGGTTTAATGCTGTGGTATTTAATGGAAAATTATCAGCTTAAGTGTGTTTAGCAATTTTATACCATATAATTATAAAGTGAGGAATTTGGCGGCTTTTTAGAAAAACAAACATTTTGTTTAGACATTGTTAACGATTGGGCCAAATTCGATAGAGCACTTTTCTTTGGTTAGTGAAGTGGTGCAGTACATAAGTTTGCCGACTACTATGTAAGAAAAAATTCAGTCAATACCAAAGATTAAAACAAAGTAATGTATTAGTCTGACCTCATCACCCTTTCTTTTTTTATTATTGGCTTTCGTCTGTTCCTGATTTTTATTTCTCATTTAACGCTCAGCACTCAGCACTCTGCGTCATGAAGTCGAATTGATAGAATTTGTTTCTACTTAATAAGTAATATGTGATATGCGATTAAAAAAGGATAAAAAGCTTTTTCTTGTAAGGTTCCAACAATTACATATACCAAAGGAATACATGAGGCACTTGGTATTAATATTATCCCAGCTCACTTCCTCTCCTTTAAACCTTCGAATTGCATAAATCACATCATAGCGCATCATCTGCCCGTATCCGATGGTAGTTCGAGCAGAACGTCTCTTGTGTTTTACATGAACACCTTTCATGGAATGACTTAACTTCACGGTATGCCCATCAATGGGAGCCAGGATACGCCTGGCCAAGGCTTACTTTCATTAGTAATACCAAGTTGAATCTGTGTTCAGGGTACTGTTGTACTATTTGTTTGAGCCCTAAAACCTCTTGTCGATTTAAGTGTATCAGCACCCAGTACTTATTTTTAAAAGTTTCAGTAAGACTATCGGTAATCCTGCCTATCAACAGGACTTTAATGTTGACATGTTACACTATGTCATTAATGGGCACAGCCTTTGTAATTGAGCTGTAGCCGCTTGTTTAAAACAGTCCATAAAAGACATTCTACAACTGCACTGCTATGTACTGTTTCAGAGCAGAACTGTATCAATTTTTCGACGATTTTAAAATTTGCCATTTCATGAGTGCCGTCGCACCATAGGATATGTGATGAGCTCCAATTCAGCCCTGTACCTTCAAAACGATTTCATAGTCAGGATACAAGTTCTCTATTTTTTCTACAGACAAGTTATTTTGTCCGAGCCGGACACTGTTCGCACATCTTTAATATTTGGGTGAGTTTCAAATTTAAAATTAGGCTTTTTTACCATTTAAAATGTTTTTTTCAATTTTCAACGTGAATTACAGACCCTGTAAGTATAAGATTTTTACACGATGATCGACTTGCTACTTTTATATAAACATTCCTAACAGATGATCACGGATTTTCCCCCAAAACCTTCAAGCAAAGGTCAAATAGGTGTTTCACATATTATGCTCACGTATCTGTATATAATTGAGTCTATACAATTAAGCTTTGAATTTAACTCTGCCTTTTTGGGTTACGCATAAAATTGGAAAGTCCTATCGGGTTTGGGCAAGTTCTTGTGTTCTGTTCAGCAAAATTATTTGCTCTTTCGAAGAACGGAGCATGGTTTCTATACCACTTTCATGGTTATCATTTTTTTCGTAACGAAAATCGACTTGAGCATACTCTGCTTGCAAAACTTGGACATAATGATATATCTTTGAGGTAGATAGTCTTTTTTTCTACTCATATCCGCTATTTTGATACCGAAAGCAGCGCTGAGATCAAATGCAAATTTCTGTTTCTTTATATAACGAAGTCCTTTCTCGAACGATTAAAGTTACTTTAAAGAAGACCTTGATCATCCTAGTTCTGCTCAATGGCATAAAAGCATTAACTTTATTAAGAATCGACTACTACTAGACTACTTTGAGAGAAATATTTTTCGGGTAGATTTCGCCACTGGTTGCATAGAAGGTAAATGGAGAATAATCTAAAACAACGCTTAGAGTGGGTAAGATGCCTCGTGGTATCGTATCGCTATTGAAATTAAAAGAAATCTACAGTGCAACTGCGTCAGCTGTGGGAGTTGCTTTTGGATCACAATAAGATCCACTAATAAGAGCCACCACCCAGTTTTGTACGCATCATTAGCTTGTTGAATTTTATGCATCGCCACGACCCAGTTATTCGCTCTTACGCCTCTTTTCAAACCACGTCTGGAAGTCAGTTTTAATTGCCTTTAGGATGGAATACAAACCAATATACTCACTCGTAATTTGTTCTACAATCAGCTTCTAACATGTACATATGTTTTATACTTTAAACTTAATCCAAAACCTTTTTGTCTTTTTGTACCATTGTGTAAAAAATTGAATCTTCACATCGATTTCTATAAAGAGATGACTAAATTGAGAATCTTTCGGAATCTGATCCGGTTGTGTTGCGCAACGATTGAAAAATTCTAAACATTTGCTGCTGTATTAATCCGAATAGTGGGTGGTAAGTCAAACAGATGTACAAATTGTAGGCGCCCTTAAAAAAAAAAAAAAAATACTCCGTCGGCAATTTAATCCTAGGAGGTGAATAGATCAGAAGCAGAAACTGCGATTATGAGCTGTACAAAGATGTGGATAAAATAGAAAAGGCATGCATAGACCGGACATTCACATAAAACCTCAAATGCAATCAACGGCATTTGCGTTAACGATTTACGAATGTGCTATTCTTATAGAAAATGTTGCACGACATTAAGAAGCAAAGTATTGTGAACACTGGCGTGTTCCAATTGTGCCGTTTCGAGTTCGGTGCTCATAAGTTATCCTTGACATCACATCAATAGCAACTATTTCCGTCTCGAAATCTTCACTGTCAGTCAGTATCATATCTTCGCAGAATGAAATGAATCTTTTTACGGTTGAACAACTTTGGAGAATATTGCAAAATGAGTGCTGTGTTGCCCAAGCAGTGCGATTATTAAAAATAAAATGAAGTATCCAGTGCCCCTGCTGTATGCAAGTTTGTGGAAAAAGTTCAAGGCAACACTCATGGTCCACACTCACCGAGAATGTGGTTTTTGCCTCGAGAGTGTTCGAATCAGGAATATCGACTCGCCATCGATCTCAACAATTTAACATTTCACGAATCCGCTTGTTTTGTGGGCTGAAATTGCAAACATGGACTTGGATGATTTTAAGTTTTTGCACGATGACGTGCCATGCCACACAACCCATTAAACAATCGATTTTTTGAGCACTAAGTTCGGTAATCGTGTCATCAGCCGCCTTGGCGATGTCAATTGGGCGCCTCGGAGCAATGATTTGACCCCGTTACACTTGTTTTGTGGCACACCAAGCGCACGCATAAAGATCGTTATTATACGGGCAATCCAGTAACGGTTAAACTTCTTAAAGTGAATATCACCCAAGTCATTCGTGAGATAGGGCCAGAAATAGTAAACAAGGTCTTAGAATATTGAATTGACAGTATTGCATTACTGCAAATGAATGAAATCGTATTCCATAATTAATGGCTCTTTCTAATAAAGCCATAACATGATGAACATAATTGAGTTTTGTTAATTTTTGCTTACTTTTAAAAAAGAAAGTTGTATTTGAGCTACGCTGTACATACATAAATGATTTCATACAAAAGCATGGATCAGTCGATTGTTTCCCATACGAGCTGGGAGTATATGAATCGAAAAACTAAATAATGACAAACAACCGTCTATGACAGAATGAATTTTGTGACGTTTTTTTTGGTATCAAAAGTGACAACCTTCTTGCGAATAAGAATCATCTGAGAAATGGATCATCACATGAAAGCAAAATATCTTTTCCCATTTATGTAGGTAACATGGATACGCCCATTGTGCCTCTATTTGTTTAACCACTTGACATTGCTCAGCTTCTTCAGTCATTAGTCTGGATTTCTATATTTTTGTTATTTGCCTTAAAGAAAATCGCTTCAAATTCGTACAGCATCTGACTAAAATTCCATCATAAAATTCCTAAATCTCTATTTATTATACCAATTGCAAGGAAGATAAAATCTCCAGTGAAAGAAAGAAAAATGTTTACCAAGCAAATACAAGAATTTCAGCCAAAATTAGATATCTCCAAAGATCCCACTTTAAGACTGCACTTGACACAACAAGAGCAGTAAAAAAATTACGAAAAAAAAACCACCTACAACGACTAACAACGTTAACAACTAAAGCAAAAAAAAAAAAAAAAAATAATCATAAATCCCAAATCCTACCAAACATTAGGTTAAAACAAACAATTATCACCTAAGAGATCATGAGTTTGCCAGTTTGCGATATTTAACCAACGATTACACTAGTCTCATCAGAAAAACACCCCTAGCGACGCACGGCACAGACTAAAGCCTCCGTATAAATTTGGTTGGCATTTCTTATCTCTACTTTACTCTACTCCAACTCAGCTGAATTGCTGAATGATTTTGATTTTTGTTTTTTGTTTTTTTTTTTTTTTTCTTAATCACAGTGTAGAACTTAAAAAAATTACATCCTATAAATTCGCCATGATATTGGCGTATAAAAAGCTAATCCTAATTAATTTAATGTCCATCAATAAAAAATAAAATCAGAAAAAAAAAGGAACGAAATGAAGAAATACTCGTAAATAATAGAAATTGTATATTTTGACAGTCTTACGAGTATAGTTGACATTAAATTTGTGAATTTATTACACGACAATTGCTTAATTGTTTTATATTTATTATTTGCAATAACCTTAATGGTGATGAAGACAAATCACGTCGGCTCCCCAACAAACAAATATTGTTGGTTCGTCGGTTTGTTGTGTCGTATCTCATCATTTACAGTTTAACAATTATTATTATTATTATTGCTACTTTATTTTTATATTTATATTACCAGCTACTTCAATTTTGTAAGCATTATTGGTTATGATTTCTTTCGGCCATTAAATAATCTTTATGTGAGCCTCTATCCTATCTCTATCTGCTGTACTCTGCTGACAATAGATACATATAAATATTGTACGTATTTTTCATTTCTACATACGAGTACATATCTTCCTTTTTTTTTTTTTTTTTTTTTTTTTTTTTTTTTTTTGATTTTGTGCTTATTGTTGCCTGATAGACGAGTTTGATTTCTTTAATCTATTCACCAAAAACTTCTAATCAGGAGTAAATTTCGTCGTTGTCATGGGGAAATCCGATATCAAAATGATGTCAAACGTCACTTTATTCAGCTGACAGCTTTCTAATAAAAATCCATTTAAGACCACCTTCTAATAAAAATGTATATATTCATTTCTTTTTACATTTATATACGGTGTACTTATGTATTGCACTCGTATTTGGAGAATATTTTGATATCACATCCGTTGGTCGGTGGTTCGAAGTTATTTTGAAAAATATGCGCATTAATTCATTGGCTCATTGAACAGATCGAAATGAAGTCAAATCAACGATAAAAGTCGCCCCTACAGTGCCCCTACTTTTTTTTACCACTGCCTATAGATCCTTGAATTTAGTCATAAATACCTAACATTTATTCTCTTTGGGGGAAAAATGATTTACACAGTAATTCTATCTACATTTTCGATTGATGATATATTAAGTCTCAATGTGTCAAATTGTTTGACAGGTTTAATTTAAATGACGGGTCTTCGAACTGTCAAAATGTTATTCCAGTATACTTTTCCAAGCTTAGTTTTAGTTCGATTTTAATTTTGTGTACATGAAACTTGGGCTTTTATTTTAAGGCACAGCTTTAGCTGTAACTCTTTCATAATTTAAAATGTTAGAGGCGCTAGAAACAAAAAGAACAAAAACAATATTTTAAAGAACACTAAATGTCTTTAAAGTGCGCTATTGTCGCTGATGATTGTTTTATTGGAGGTTTTTATGGTTTATTAGTTCCAATGAGTTTTTATTGATACGATTGTAATTATTGGCAAGATAATGAACAAATACTGAATGTTTCATTTCTATGCGAGCTAAAACTGGCTAATCTAATCTAAACCAATTCTAATTGCCACACCTTTACGAAGGAATATTCCATATGCAGGTACCACAATACACATACAAGGACAAACGATAGAAGAAATATCATAGATCTGACA
Source organism: Volucella inanis (assembly GCA_907269105.1). Taxonomy (NCBI): domain Eukaryota; kingdom Metazoa; phylum Arthropoda; class Insecta; order Diptera; family Syrphidae; genus Volucella; species Volucella inanis. The sequence goes on along the minus strand of OU026157.1, from coordinate 67,321,818 downwards.
GACGTACAAAAACAGAAATAAAGTACAAATAAAATGTCGTCCGTTTGAAATGAAAATGGTTTTCGGTTTGATTATATTCGTTTCGTTAGAGAAGAGGGTTGCAAGAAGTAAGCACTTGAACACGTATTATTCGTATTTCGAAAATAGTCCATGCCCGAGGGCGGGTGTGATAAGAAGGAGAATAATTCAATATGTGAACGGATAAAGGGGGTCACATTTAGATGTACAGTACATAGATTAAGGCGTTTACCTAAATACCATTTTATTAATTACAGACATAACAGGGCGCAGGTGAGAGTAGATATCTTGACGTTCTTTTTGTGATGTTTGAGTCTAACGTACTGCTTTTATAAAAATTCTGTGATACGTGAGTTCATGGCGTTAGATAATAAAGTTTGGGAAAATCCATTTTTTTTTGTCGGTACTTTTTTTTTTTTTTTTTTTTTTTTTTTTTTTTTTATTCGTCAAAATGTTGTCAAGTACTTTAGAAATGCTATGTGATTAAGTAAATGCACCCAAAGTATACTCTTAATACTCCTAACCATTTGGCTATGAAACTTTACGTAAGCTCATAAAATGTGCATAGTTCATTATATTTTCTGATGGATGGCCGTTGTCTCACCATGAAAAGTCCCACTAAAGAGTGTTTTTTATTTTTATTTTAAGAGCTGTAACATACCTACAGTTTTTTTTTCCTAAGATGACGAGAATCGAATAAGAATACTTTATATCATAAATTTTGGATTCCTCGGTTGTTTTCGATATCCTGACGGTCCAATTTTAGACTGTTCTTTCGAGCATTTGGGGCTCTATCTCACTGACAATACCCTGAATCCATAGCCTAAACAGTAACCAGCATACACCAAAGACTTAGCAAAGTCCCATAATAAGTCGTCGGTGGCAATTCACGTATCTATTTTGCCACATGATATTATCAAATGTATTGAGTCCGCAATAAGTCAATGGCTTCATGGGCTATGGGGACAAAGCGCCATCCTGCTCGAACCACATGTTCCACATTAGTGTTCATTTACTAATAATTATCCGGTAACGTTGGCCATTGACTGAAACGCAAGCTCCTGCTTAATTTTTGGAAAATAAGGACCGATGATGCCACCAGTCGAAAGACTGCTTTCGTGGGTGTAATTGAGTCTTTTCTGGATTCACTTCACTCCAGAAACAGCAATTTTGCTTCTAACAAATCCATTGAGCTAAAAGTAATCTTTAGTATCAAACACAATTTTTGAATAAATAATAGGCGTCGACAAAAAGCTATTCAAGAGCCTAATTCACAAATTCCCGTTGCAAGTCATGATCTGTGACTGACACGGCGGGTTGTATGTAATAGTCCGGATTTTATTTCTTCTGATTAGCTTCCATTGCGCATTAATTAATTGGTTCTCGAACAGTGTGTCTCGAACGCACCAAAACGGGACGCTCAAACTGCCTTTCAAAGGTACAGCCTTTGGCCAAAGGGTGAAGTGCTCGATTATTGTTAGTAAGAAGTGGTATCCATTCGATGGTTGCACGACGACGATGTCAATATGGACGTGATGAACCGCTCACTTGGTCTTCCGATATGATGCGGAGAATTTTTGACATGACGGCTTACCCGAACTCGTGCACAGAACACAGCTTGTGATGTTTCTGACTATCCCGAGCAAAATGAAATTTCGGGTGGTTATTTTGTTGATGGTCCATTCACTGTGATGAGAGCAGCTATGGGCGTTGCTATTTATTCGTCTTCGTATTGACCTTGGAACAAATGGACATATATTGTTATTTGTGATGGTAGAATAAACCATTACCCTCAGATCCATCGATACGGAGTCTTTTTAAGCTTAACGAAGAGCTTTCGACTGATTTTTAAAGTTGTGTGTTGCTCGTTATCATATTTTTGTGCTTTGGCGAGTTTCTCTGTGCTGATGGATACTGAAAAAGGCGGTTTCGGTATGCCACCGTTTTTCCTCGTTAAAAATATGTAAGAGGTGATTCATCGTGAGGTTTGATTTTCAATAGGCTTTTTTTTAAGATCACGCGTGACTCCTATCAAACTGATTTTTTATTTTTGTTCATTATCGTTTGGCTCATCATCATGGAAAGACTCTCCACAACAGCGTCTCCAAATTGTTAAGCTGTATTGCGAAAATCAGCGTTCTGTGAGAAATGTATTTCGTGCGATTCAAGGAACTTACGATCTACTTAAACCACTATCGCCAATACCATTCGCAAATTTGAGTCCCAGCTTACATTAGTGAATGATATTCGACCGGTTTTATTTTACATTATAAATCAAACCTCATGATGAATCACCCTTTACAATGAAGGTGTAAAACTGGCTTATTTTCTCGAGTTAGCGAGCAACTGGGTCACTGGCGTGGTTTGCCTTTTGCGAAAAGACGTAAACCAATGGCTTGTGGCCGGTGAGTGATGGTAACCAGTTTTTGACCCTCGATAATATATCTAAAATATCGTTCATATCGAAAAATGGTCAGCAGCTCACATTCATAAATCTTATACTTGACCGATCGTTCGGAAAGTTTTTGAGAGAAGAACCCGAATGGTTGAAGTCCAGATTTAGTTTTCTAATCAAGAGTGGCTCCAATAGCCACGTCTACGGTATCACGACGAAGGACTAGGGGTTTATCCGCCCTCAAATGTGCAAGCCGAACTGCGTCCTTAAGTTTTGTTTTGCAATTTTCGAATGACTAGCCCCCTTCTGGTGTTTACCTAACTGGTCATTTGTCCTTTTTTCTTGCTCCTTTTGTCAGTTTCACCATTGGCATTTGGCTTTGTGACACGCTGAAAAAACAACTACGGTATAAATTCCAGACGTTGATGAATAGTTGACTATTGTCTCTTCCTGACTAAAAATTTCAAATAAAATAAAATAAAAAAATAAATAAAATGTCGTCGATGTAACATGTGCGAAATTCCAGTCCTCATAAGACTGCATCACTATCACGTTTCATCGTTTGAGCCACGTTGCAAAGCCGGAATGTCATTACATTAAACTAGAATAGGCCAAATCAAAAAGGATGAGACCTATCCGCTGTCAAATGATACGCAAATATTTTACTGAACCGTAATATTGAACTCGTTTGACGTAGGTTTTTGGGGTTCCTTTACGGTTTTTGGGAAGTCCTGAAGAATATATGCAGATTCCGGTGCATTCCACAAGTGAGATTGACATTTGTTTCACTAAGAATGGTGGTTGCGCCCTCCAGTTGTCATTTCTTAAGGCTTACTGAAAGAACGTAGTGGCAGAGCAAATCATTTCCAAGAATTGCGTGAGTGACGATTGTTAAATGCTAAGCACTGTTTACAGCGAAGAGTTTCCCTAAGTTGGTTCTGCTGCTGTTGGCAGATGTTTTGAGCAGAACTGATATATCGTCTGCCGTGTCGATGAGAAATCAAATGCTCGACCTGCGGTGTTTGACTTAAAGGCGTTTTGAAATGAATGAAGCTGCCGACTTTCGCCTCGTAATACGCCGGCATATTTTGTTTCCCTGGGTTTTGTGCTTGGTACATGTTATTCGGCATTTGCGAGCCTCATTGTCAGATTTTTGGTGGTAGTAATAAATATTGGTTTTCTTTTTGGCTTTTAATAGGTTGGACTTCGATCTTGTCCTTAAGACAATATTTCTCTCTTTTGACGAGAGCGTTTCAATCGCGGCTAGAAGATTATCTCTAGTGGTAAAATGTGCAACTGCAATGATATGTGATGTGAATGTTTCCGTTAGGCTAATTAATATAGCATCCAAGATACGGTTAGCTTGTTCTGCAAGATCGGATAAGTCATCGAGCTTACTCCCAGCGAGGATGCCTCGAATGCTTTCAGGAAGTCCAAAAAAAATTAACAAAGAACAGTTTCGTTTTAGTGCCCACCTACTAGGTTTCGCAGTCGTTAAATGAAAACAGTGGGTTTTTCATCATCTTGATGTTGTCCATGTTAGAGCCTACGTAGGCGATGTGATCTATCAGGAAATAATCGACCACGACATATTGACTATGATCTGTAATACATACATTCAAGATGCAAAGAAATAAAAAAGTTTCTTCACTGGAAAGCGAAAACAGGTACACATTGATTTAGTCTTTAGGCAGTAGCTATTTCCAAATTTATTTAAATCAAACGAAATCAGATAATTTTATTAGGAAATATATAAACGATAAGCATTAACGATTTACGTGGAGTCATAGAAACATTTTTAAGATGATCTGAATCTGTTTAAACTCAATTTAACTAGTTTTATTTTGTTGAAAATAGTACTTTTGTAAGCGACTCCGAAAGAAATCGGAGCCATTACCTGTCTACTTTACATTCAATATATGTTAGTACAGTTCGCCTTTGTCTTACTTGATGCAATACAAACTCTCAATTCAATTATTCTTTCAGATAATAGTTGCACAAATTAAAGAAATGTATTTTGAATTTGGCTGTGAAATTTCTGTCGGTGACATTAAATATATGAGTCAGTTGTTTTTAATTGAAACGTTAGCACACAGAGTAGACGAAGTTAAATTAGGGAGAAAAGAAAGAGTGGTATCGATCTTGAATCTTTTGATCTTTGCCTTAATTTTTGGACACCGGGCAGAATATTTTCTCTTCAACTGACTATAAATGGAGATAATAACTTTACAGAAGCCCCGAAAAAAATATATTCAATCTCAATCAGTGAAAGCCCTCTTTATCTAAATTGGAGCAATTATTGGAACAATTTCTTTCTATGTACAGAGCAATATCACAAACTTCATAAATCAATCTTATCTGCTTGTGGCACAAAATGAATCTTCGTGGATTTTCAATCTTCTTCGGAAAAAGCCTTCTGCGGTTGAAACACTTACCGGGTAATATTACGCTGAAATTCAAGTACCATATGTTAAATTCAGTTTTGTTTCAGTTGCATAATTAGACAACTTCCAAGCGCTCACTAATGTTAAATTGGGCATCGGTACAAGAAGAGGCCGCCACCATTTTTATTTTATAAATGTTGGCTGTCTTATCATGTAGATCGACGTCGCCCATGCCTTTAGTGTAGTAAAAAATCAGGAATATGTGGAATATTTGTCTTTTTTTTTCCTCAAATGACCAATGTTTTGCAGATTCTAAAGGCTAAATGGAATCAAAGTTTGTACCTATTGTAGCCGTCGAAAATGATTCCATTATTGAGATGGTATTTGTGTTCGATATATACCCTTTCCTCTATTTTTAGATCCTTGTTTCATTTATATTAGTGGACACTCTTTTGTTCTATTCTATCTTGTTGTACCTGTAGATCTAAACCTTTTACCTTTCAACAGTCGTAATAGCTCATGTGATATAAAGAAATAACAATAAAAATTGTATGAATTAAATAGGGTTTTCTAATAATGACTTGACAATTTTTTTTTTTTTAAATAAAAGGCAAACCATTTGAGATATTTCAGAAACTTTATTATTGACTTATTGGCTTGAAGTACAATCAAAACATTTATGAATGGAACTCGACTTCGTTCATATGGCTACCGCGGGCACGTTTGCAGCAGTCGATTCGTTGGACCCAATTTTCAACGACTCGGCCACACATTTCGGCCGAAACGGCCGCTATTTCGTGGTTAGTGTTGGCTCTGAGCTCTTCCAACGTCGTCGGCGTGTTGGCATAAACCAATGACTTAACGTAGCCCCACAGAAAATAGTCAAGCGGCGTTAAATCGTACGAACGAGGCGGCCAATCAACTGGCCCATGTCTTGAAATAACACGCTCACCATACTTACTCTTCAATAAATCGATTGTAGCGTGTGCTGTGTGGCTTATGGCACCATCCTGTTGAAACCACATGTCGTCCAAGTCCATATCTTCCAATTCGGGTCAAAAATAATCGGTGATCATGGCGCGATAACGCTGACCATTCACAGTAACGTGACGATCGTTATCGTCGACGAAAAAATATGTCCCAATAACGCCGCCGGCATGCAAACCGCACCAAACAGTTATTTTTTGTGGATGTAGTGGTGATTCATGAAGCACATGTGGGTTTTCACCCGACCAATAACGCATATTTTGCTTATTGACGAACCCATTGAGCCAAAAATTAGCTTCGTCACTGAAGATGATTTTGCGATGAAATTCATCATCTTGGCGCATCTTCTCCAGAACCAAATCGGAGAACGTAGCTCGTTAGTGTATTTTACCTTGATGAAAATGTTAAGTTTACTGAATAAATTGACAGTGACAGTTTGATGATTAGTGAAAGAGTGCGTTCACAAATTAAATTTAAAGTTGTGAAGTCTCTATGGGAAAACTCTATATAAGGTTGATTACAACTTGCGACCCCAAGGGCATTGGATTTTTTTCCAGACATACTCGTAACATTTTTGGCACCACAATATGTGTCAAATATACGTCATAATACAATATCAATACAAATATCTACAACTACTGGAAGGCATTCGGTTTTTGCTCATTAAGTTCGTAATACCTGTTCCTGGACAATAATTTGTCAACTATTGGTGTGCTTGTGTCTTCATCTGTTTTCCAATTCAATGATTATCTTGGGATTGAGTGATTTCCACTGTAAAAAAATATTCCCAAAAATGTGTAAAAGCCATCATCCTTAAATGGGAAGCTATGATTAATATGTTGTAAGGCGTGTTTATTAAGTTCTACGACATCTTTATAGAAAAGAGTTTCGAATACCTGTTGTCATGCTTCGAAAATTTACTTCAAAATTAGTAGTAGCTTTCATTTCCACATCACACGCACTATTTGGTCAGGGTGGGTTCACTGAATACTCATTTCTGAGAACGCATCTCATTGCTTATAAGGGTGTATCATCTTCGCTGTCGTCGTCACCACCGCAAAACTATTCAATATTTAAGTGAACATCAACTGGCATTGTTTCGTTTTCCATGTTTTCGACATCAATTTCATTTTCATCTGTCGGCTTCAGGTGGTATAATGGTAATGTCTACCAATGATCCCTTATTCCTTTTGTTAGTATCCAAAACACTAGGAAAATTGCTGTAGCTTGTTTCATAAAAGTTGCATTAAAAATGTCTGAAAATCTTTGTTGATACGAAATAAATCGGTTAGACCCAATTGGTAGAGTTTTCTCATTGTAAATAAGCTGGTACACCTATTTTAGCAGTTACTTACTTTTACGGTTTCAAAATATATATTATTATATTTAGTTAGATGGATTTGTCATTGTCCACACTCTCTTCACATTCCTAAGCAACAATAAAACTCTGACAAAAATGTATACTATGAAATGTATGGTCTACTGCAAAATGTTCTGCTCCTACCAGTTCTGCTGACTGAGGTGCTGCAGCTTCGCTAAATCTCTTTTTTTTTCGAAAAAAAAACGAACAACTGCAAAATAACTATCTATGTAGTCATAGAAATCGAAAAGATTAAAAAAAAAAAAGAATATCATGATTTTCCTATTTCTGTATACAAGCGGATACAATTGGATTTTATGGGTTAAGAGGATTCAGTCGTAGTATCTCAAACAGCTGTTTGTAATTGAAGATGCTATGGAACTTACGCTCGAGTAAATTTGACAAGAAATCCATTCTTGGCCTCTCACCTTGGTAGTAAGACTAAATCATCTGGAGAGGAATTCTAATAAAAAATGAGAAACTCAACTGATAGCACATCTTAGATACATATCATGCATCATCTCCCCCAGGAGAAAGCTTTAACTGAGTATAACGGGTGGTTGAAATACAAGTCTCTTTTTTATTTATATGTTATTTTGACACTGACGCTTTTTCACGCTCGAAATCTTGACTATCTCTTGGTATTAAACTTTGGAAAATACTGGAAATTTATTTCAAAAAAGAGTGCTGTGTTGCCCAGACAGTGCATTTGTTGAAAATAAGTTTTGGCCGAAATGAAGCACTCATCGCGCTTGCTTTGCAAAAAGTTCGCGAGACTGGCTTGCTTGTGGACAACACTCACGTCATCATACGGTACGTACCGACGGGATTAGGGCTACTTTGGCCAAGAGTGTTCGAGTCAATCAACAACTCAACACTTCACGCACCATAAGCCACAACGCCTGATGAGAATTTTGCATAAAGATCTCGGATTATTCCGTCACAAAATTCAATTGACTCAGCACTTGAAAGCAAATTGTTGCTTCTCATTTTGAGCTTTACAGCAGCTCGAATTGGACTTCGAAAGTTTTTTTTTTTTTTTTTTGACGAAGCGCATTTTTATCCCGATGGCTATATTTACAAACAAAATTGCCGCATCTGGGGATCAAAAAGTCCGCATGTGATTGTCGAGAAGCAATGCATCCACAGAGAGTGACAATTTGGTCCCGATGTTGGAGTTATGGCATCATATGCCCGAATTCATTCAATTTTGCCATCGTTTTCATCGACTTGTGACACGGTGCATTCAAATGCGGCTGTTTTTTGCGATTTCGTCCTTCAAACGCTCCAACAACGCAATGTAATAGTCGCTGTTGATAGTCTGCCCCTTTTGGAGTTAGTCGATGAAAATTATTCCATGTGTATCCCAAAATACGGATGCCATAACCTTGCCAGCAGACTGTTGAGTTTTTAGTCATTTTGGACGAGGTTCGTCACCTGTTCGCCACTCAGCTGACTACCGACTTGACTCTGGTGTGAAGTGATGGAGCCAAGTTTCATTCATTGTCACATACCGACGCAAAAATTCGGCTTTATTACGGTTGAACAGCTTTATACACTCCTCTGAATCATCAACACGTTCTTGTTTTTGGTCGACTGTAAGCAAACGCGGCACCCACTTTGTATATAGCTTTCGCATGTCCAAATATTCGTGTATGATATATCCAACACGCTCTTTTGATATCTTCAGAGCCTCAGTTATCTCGATCAACTTCACTTTACGGTCATTCGTAATCATTTTGTGGACTTTTTTGATGTTTTCATCTGAAACAGCCTTTTTTGGACGTCCACTGCGTGCATCATCTTCGGTGCTTGTATGACTTTTAAATTTTCCAATCCACTTGCGAATGGTTCGTTCGGCTGGTGCAGAGTCCGGGTAACACTTATCAAGCCATTCCTTTGCATCGGCTGCATTTTTCCCATCAAAAAGCAATGATAAATCAACACATGAAATTGCTTTGAATCCATTTTTTTCACAATAACAAAAGTTCCTTCACTCACAACGCTATATCTCGAGAACTAATCGTCCGACAGCTGTCAAATTTATACACGTATCTTTTGAAGGTTGGTACTAACTGAAAATGGTATGGATTTAATGCAAGTGGTGCTCTCTCTTAGAAACGGCACGGACTTTGTATGTATTACAATTCATTTTTCAACACCTGTCACGATGCGATGACGAAAACCCTTCCTTTTTTGCCTTTGTAGCTTATCTTCAGAACATAAGGAACGCAAGTTCCTTATTTTTCAATCATACCCAACGCATGCAGTCACTTGGAAATGGCTTGAACTGAAGCAAGCTCTTCTTTCGTTTGGCATGGATCCTCATCGAGCAATGCCTTCAATTCGGTGTCTTCGATGGATTTTGGCCTTCCTTCACGCGAAAGGCCGTCAACATCGAAATCACCGTTTTTGAAGCGACGGAACCAATCATGGCACATTATTTCACTTGGAGCTCTCGATACGCTTCAGTCGTACAATATATTCCCGCAAATGACGATTATTTGGCACAAAAACAGACATTTTTAAACAACCGAAAGTACATGACGCCAAAAACAAAAATCACTAATGTGTCAAAACGGTTTGTTTACCATAAGTCAAAGCTTGGTTTGTGACGTTTTGGATATATCAAGATCGAACAGTACGTACTGCTGGAGTCATCTCTTGATAAACAGAGAACTTAGTTGCGCCTTCGGGTGGCTCACACAGTGCTATAGTGAACAGCCATATTTGTGATTTCGTTCGATCAGCTTTCCACACAATTCATCCGATTTTTCTCTAGATTCATGCTACTTGTTACGACAGTACACTTGATTGTGAAACTGTCATCCTCGCATTGGTCATTGGGCACTATTAGCATTTGTCCTATAGTTTTCTTCTTCTGTGTCTTCGATCGGTTGTTGCGGCTTCGCGTTCGTGATTGTAATTTCTGTTGTGGAACCAACATAACTGCCGTGCGATTTTAAGTCATATTCAAACAATCATCGGATCATCAATCAGAATAGTGCTAGTTTACATTTTCAAGAATAAAAGAATCAAATGGCAGTAAACTATAGATAGATTGTCCTACGATAAAACATATTAAATTGGAGTCTTAAGTATATATGTCAGCGTTTGAGCCATTTTGCTCCTATTTAGTGAAGATAAGTGTACAACCAAATATCTGTCAGCTTTGTTATTGCCCACAGTCTTTCTATTATATCGTGTGACTTATGGTATTTTAATAGGCAAGTAGTCAACTACGAGTATAACAGCAGTACAGCTGAAAACAAATGTGCCGAGAAATCTCTGTCATACTATACAATGGCAATGAAGATGTCATGAGTTCATACACATTGGAACTAAAAAACAATTTCATTTCCGCAGTAAAGACGAAGATCATTTTTTCTTATTCTTTCAATACAGATCATGCGTGACGTTGTTGATCTAAATTGAGGCTAACCTATGGTACACAAAGCAGTAACATAGTAAACATCATTGGCATAAGCAATCATGTACCTAATAAGGCACTAGCTTTTCGGTAGGCTCAGCAATTTCAAATAACTCCAAACCTCTGTCTTTTGACGCTCTCACATACGTTTTTGAAAGCAACAGACCATGATGTGATGTTTTAAATTTTGATAGATTTCCATTTTCGACTTATGAACCTGTTCAATTGGATATGAAATTTTCATACAACATCTGTTGCTGCTTTTATTAAGATGTAAGTTTTTCAATTCCGCTCAAATCTTAAGATTGTTTTAACAAGACTTTCGAATCCCAAAAAAGACCGCTATGAGCTGTTCTAGCTGACATAAGTTTCAGATGTCATTTAACCGACCTGTTACTGTTTTGTTGGAATACTTAGATTTGCTTTTGACATAAAACGATTTGCAGTCCTAAGTTTTGTTTCTAAAGAGTGGGCATTTCAAAAGTTTTCAAAACGAGGGTTTTATACTTAATAGGTTTTAGAGCTTCTGACTTATGACAATTATTTTCTATTACACTTAATTTTTTTTTTAAACTTCATTTTAAAGTTTTAATCGTGTATAACAATTTGTATTTTATTTTTTGTAAACAATTTAGGACCTATAGACGATGATATTTGCACCTCAGCACCATGCTTACAAGATTTCACCACAATTTTGGAACCAAGCGGTAGGCACAATGTAAAGATTTCAAATTTTTAGTTTTCTTTAACTCAAAATTTGGCGTGTTTGACATTTTCATGTCATTTCGTTCTTATTTGTATGTTATTTCTTTATCCAACTTTTGCACGATACAAATTAGCTGAACAGAAAAACATTTTATTGGAAGCCATTTTCTTCGTTTTTATGATTTTTTATTGTCCTGCGGTTGTTTGTGTTGGTGTTTCTGTTTTTTTTTTATTGTATTTTTAGCTTTGCATGAAATTTGCTTTTAGTTATGGTCTTGTTGGGCCATTGCGTGTTTGGATGGTTATTTATTATTTCTCTCAGCAATTTTTTTTTTTTTTTTTCCTCACTTGGAAAGAGAAAAAAATAATTAAGGCAAAACTTTTGTAGTTTCCGCCATTGCATGTCTGTGCTAAAGTCCAAGTTGCAAGTATATTATTATTTCTTTTCTGTTTTTCTTCCATTCTCTACTGTTTTTCTACATATTTTGGTCTTTAATCAAAAAAAAAAAAAAAAAAAAAAAAAAAAAAAAAAAAAAAAAAAAAAAAAGAGAAACAGAAAAGTTAGCCAACCAATGATGGTTGGAATTTTTACTTTTTTTCCGTTTGAATTTTTTTTTTCTTTTTAAGCCACACGCGATCAGATACATAAAACAGATATCTCCAGTGGGGCCAGCATATTTTCCTGGTTTTCCTTTAAATTTATGTTTTCTTTTATGGCTCTGATTTTGTTTTTTGTTTTTTTGACATGCCTGTGTTAAGTATACGAGTATATGTAGACAAGTACGAGTATGATGTTTAATTGGTAGACAAAACGCATATAAACATAAAATTTCCATTAAGAAAATGATATATTTATGATACATACATAAATGTAAAAACCGCGCAAGTACCATAAATGTGATATCATATAAAACATATTATGAAGTGATTACATTTAAAATTGGCACGCCCAATTTGACAGATGTCAAAATTAAAAATAAATGTCAGTTTGATTCATTTAGATGGCAACCTATGCCCCCAGTGGGACAATTTCTATAAAGAAATAAAATTAACCACTGCAAAATAAAGAAATAAACGTTAAATCGCAAATAAAAATCACATTTATGACGTCATTTGTTCCTAATATTTACGATATAACAACACCATATAGGTACGTACGATTTTATGACATGGAGACGCCATTACACATGCGAAAAATTTCCTTTTCTCCAAAGTTTGACGTCTCATATGTATGTATGTACGTTTCTACCAATGTTGAGTAGAGAAGGAACTATTCTCGATCCTTGGAACAAGTTCAAGAAGTCAAAAATCCAACAACAGTAACAACGACAAGGAGAAGAGAAACAAATTGTTGAGTGTGCGAACCATCCCTGGAGTACAATTTTCGAAATTACGACTTCTGATTTAGGGGAAGTTATACTTATACACATGTTTATCGATACTCTGAAGAAAGGAGTTTAAGGATGAGGATAAGGATGAGTTTTGTCTGTCTAAAAATCCCTAAGGATCAGTCAGAACTCTCTTATACATACCTCCTTTAAATAAGAAACAGATATTTTCACGTGCTGCTACTATCAGCTTTCAGTTAAAGTCACACAGCACAAATCTGACCGAGAAAAAAATCTTCTAAAATAACAAAATCCAAACATCACCATGAAGTCTCAATTATACAACTGTATCGTGCTTTGAATTGCGGATAAGAGGAGAGAAAGCAGGGCGATTTCCGTTGTGAAAAATGTTTCCCAGGACATTTAATGTGCTATCATCCTTGCCATAAGAATGACAGAAGAGCAGAAGTAGGTAAGTGGATGAAAAGGTGAGGAAATATTTCTGTTCGGTCATACTATGAACAACGGGGTGTCGCTTTAAAGCGATAAGTGGCAAATTATCCTTTTTTGCGGTATTTTTCAAGGATTCTCGGTTGTGGTTTGTATTCGTATTGGCTTACTTTACAAGTAACAAACACGAGTGAAACATTATGTCAACAAGAATTTTCACACCCACCACCGAGAAGGCAAACCAACAATAAATGATGACAGCGACATTGTCATTCTATCCCCGGGGAATGCTGGTGTTGAACGGTTATGATTTCTTTTAATTTGTGGGCTTGTTTGTGGTGGCCTTGTTTCAGGAAGTTAGGACATAATTTTTTGCTTTATTGTTATTACATCTGGCGTTAAATTTAATTGCTTTTGCCGTAGTTATGCGTATTTGTAATTGCATGTTGAAAGTTTGTTTTGCCGTCGGCATAGGATGATTTTCGCAGAAATCTTCTCTCAATTGGAAAGTTCTTTTTTATTTGAGATTAGGAAGAGCTCCATTTAATTTCTATGTCCCAGTTTCTGCCAACGTCAGACTAGGAACAGCATTGAATATTCACTCTAATGATCATATATTACAAGACATAGTCCGGAATAAACGCAATCAAATTCACCCATTAAGAACACGAGGAACGACAACGAAATAATGGATTACTGATCTTTTCTCGTTAATATGGTATATTTAGTAGATTATGTAACATTGCGCTGACTAAAGGCTTACAAGATAGTTAGTAGATTTCATACTCAGGTACTCGTACTCATACTTCTTGTTTGAACTTTGCACTTTTCAATTACTATCAGCGACGCATTCTCGATTGAGACTTTTGCAAACTTTCCCAACCTAATGCCCTCCAAGTGTTTACCCTCTCTAAACCGATAACACTTACATTATAAATCTTTGAGCGCTTTCCCCCACATAGCAGACGACTCATACTGTCACATCCAAATGTCAATAAATCGAAAAAAAAAGTATGTTCAACTTATAGTGACAGCAGTACAATGTTTACGCGTTCAATTTATTGGCAATTCAATGATTACCGTTAACATTTTTATTGCTTTGCCAAAGTAAAATTAAAGTCCTCTACAAATGCAAGCGTAAGCCGTTCATTCTTTTGTCGGTGCACTTGGAATCAAAATGAGCAAATCTGTTTGAAGGATGTTTCTTTTTTTTTTTTTTTTTGATTCAAATAAGGCGGTGCTGTTACTATTTTCTTTTTTCTTAATATCTACCCAACATTTGGTTTGCTGAAAACTTGAACTCAATTCGCATGCAATTTTATTTTTTATTGACAGTTCGCGGATGTACTCGTATGAGTATGGTCGTGTTCCGTAGAAATGGTGTTATCTCATTTGTTGCTTTATTAATAATAATAATAATAGTGTTGGAAATGCTGCACATTTGTTGATTTTAATATCAAGTAGGATTAGAGTTTAGTTTATGGTGCGGTGCTTTGATCTATGTCAAGTCAATTCGATATATCATTGTCATTGAGAAGTGGGGAAATCGATCATCACTGAGTGTACGAGTACATGTTATGTCAGTTAGTGTCAGGTTAATATAACATTTTTAAAACTAGCGTCTTTGAGTCTAATGGTGGCTATGGTATGTTGTCAAGTAGATATACATATTGTGAATAAACAAGCACCGTTCGATAATTTCTTTTTTTTTTTTTTTTTGGGCATCTTGCTGGACATGAAAGTCGAAAGTGCCCTTTCAAATGAAGTGTTTACCATTCGATCAGATTTGGAATGCATTTCTTTAAAGATAAGAAAAATGAGTGGAATTTTCAAAGTGTCAATTTGAAACTGTATGTCCTAGAGATAGGCATGAAATTGTCATAGAACCAACCCTATTTGATGCAATAACAGACACGTCGGCGGAATGACAGAACATTAATAGTATTGACTATCCAAGTGATAATATCGAAAGAAAATCTTTTTTCAGTAATAAAAATAAGTTGAAAAGACAATACTTCGCTGATTTAAGAATGAAAACTTACTTTACTCTATAATTTGAGTGATAAGTTTTTCACTTAGGCTTTACACGTTTTGTGTCGCTGAATATGCGCACCATGAGATTATTTCCGAACTCTGATATCGTTTCGGCAGTGAGAACTTTCTCATGTACAAAAATATTTTCACAATAAGTAGTTGGGACATACGGGACGCCAGAATTAAGTCGGATACGTTGACCTACTGTATGAGTTTATTCGTCTATTTTCCTCTTAAGATTTCGTTAAATTTTTATTGTCAAGTCTATCGTAGTCTTTGGACTCGAACTCATATCATAGTATCGGCACTAAACTATAAAGGAGTTTGACGTCATCTACGTACAACATCAATTTTGTGGCACTCTGTCCTAAATGGGTCTGTAATTGTGTTTAGAACAGTCAAATTCTCAAAAAATCAATCTTTTCTTCTCGTTTGGTTTTCAATAATTTTTATTTCATGGTGAATAAAATTTTTATGAAAACTCTTAGGAATTTTATAAAATAATTCATGACCTTCGACTCTAAATGTTATCGTTCCCCAAATATATAATAATCACTGATTCTTGTTGTAGTAAAAATATTTAACGATATTTTCCACAATCATTAGCGTGATTATATTTTCCTCGATAAAATACTCTCTTCTGATCACATAATTTCATTATTTCACAGTACATTTGAGGGCTTAAGACCAAACTCTTGTGGCACATCACCTCGTATTTTAAAAACCTTCATTTCCTCGTCAGAAGCACATATGAGGGCTCTATATTAGGAGATTGTTACTATTTTACTGATGTTGAATATTAGCTGCGATATTCTACGCCCAATAGTATTTTTCGTTACCAGATTTTCAGAGTCTGCCGTTTGCACCGACTTGGGGTCTCTTATTTGGAGACTTTTGAAAACTAAATTTATCTTCGGAAATACTTGATTTATCGTTACGTATCTGTTGTAAATTATCTGCTGAAGGGTTCTTCTCAACGTTTTGACTAACTATCTTCGTAGTTTTTTAACGAGGAAATAATGTTTCAACTGTTTGTGGTGACAATTTCAGACACTTGATCCACATTGATAAAATTATGGTATCTTTATCTCAAACGTCAATAGGTTTTTCAAAAAGAATTCCATGAGATCAAATATTTTTTATATAAAAGAACTGATGTATTTAATTAGCAAGAGCAAAGGTGTCAAAGCGACAGAAGAGATTTGGCTATAAGCACTGACACTTGTCAGGGTTAGTTTACACGCTTTCGTTCAGGAATTGCAGACCTTGCTGATGGTATTTGTTCTGGCTGCAGTAACCATTGACAGGCATTTGACGACACAGGAGATCGCTCAGCGGTTTATTATCGCCCATACAACCGTTTCGCAGAGCCTGAAAACGCTTGGAATATTGAAAAATGCGGATATTTGGGTTCCTGACGAACTCAGTAAAAGAAAGCTTGAGACATCAAATACAAAAATGTTGTGGATACATCTTGTTTTAAAATTCTTGTCATTTAGAGATCCTCTGTCATCACAATGAACTTTTACTTATATAATTCTGACTTTCAACAATAAATACCTAGATTTTACAGAAGCCATGATAGGTCCTTTTGCTTATGAAACAATTTCTACGAGAGTATCTGCTACTTAAGAGATTATTCGTGCGATCTCTTTATCATTTCTTCTTATTTGTTCTATCAAAATTTCAAAACAATTTTCAACGCGGCGTGATTTTCTTATCAATTGTTGTTATGACGACCATTTGCATATGTTAATCTTGCAGATGACAGTGCATATGAAAAGTGTGAAAAAAGCTTTTGTTTCAAATATTGTCCGGTTCTAAATGTGTTCGGTTCAAATGTACCAATCATTTTACTCTGTTAATGCTATAAAAAGTAATTTAAACGTCAAATTCAACAATTTTGACAATCAACGTATGACACCTATTACGTATTGTTCTAGTTTCAGATGCCCATCACAATCAGATGACTCCACTCTGAGAAAGGAACAGCACTTTGCCATCAATACTATAATAATTGTGACTAATGTCAAATTTCGTTCTGTCAAAAGTGAACATTCATCCATTCTAGTGGGTGCAGTTCGTAAGCTGTTGGCATGCTACTCATATCTACTGCAAATTTCATTGCACTGATTTTGACAAGTCAACTGACTGACTGACTGACTGACTGACTGACTGACATAATAAAGAAGAAAAAAACAAAAAATTTCACACCCTTCAGGCTGTTCTATTTTACCCCTTAACGGGGTGTAATAAAAGAACACCGTACACGATAAGCTTTTTTTAATTGTTTAACACTATTATTTGCCAAATGACATACAAAATTTATGTACCCAGATAAAACCCTCTAAGGAGGTTACGTCGTTCTATGAAGTCAAAGTAACGAGATCAACCTAATATCTCACTTGCGCGTTCCTCATTAATCTTTTTTTTCTTTTTTTTTGAACAAATTTTTCGTTTCTTTTTCTTATTTATTTATTTATTTATTTATTTTTATTTTTTATTTTTTTTGAAATTAAGTCTCCTTATCAAGAAGAAATCGTCTGTCGTCAGTCACGTCTGGGTTGCTCTCATTGTATGTGTACATTGTAAATTATTTATTTAGTGTTAAAAACGTTGTAAAACACTAATCATATTTGAATTTCAACGAAGAAGATTTTTCCTTGTTGATTGTTGGGTGAGATGTACATTCGTAACCTCACAATTGCCACAGAATACCGCAACACACAATTGAAATAGACCTACGTACATATATGAATACGAATAGAATGACAGAACCCAAATGAAGACGGCGAGAAGTTGTATATTTTTATCATCAGTTTGACGTATTTATTTATTTCCCAAAATCCATCTCTCAGGTGATAACACTTGCGAGAAATCTACATATCCATACATGTCAGCTTATCCACTCTCACGTAAATTGGTACACCTTCTTTACCTCTAATGGTGTGTAAAGACGAGTATTTCATGATTTCCACTTTATTCTAACGAATTTGTTTATGATCTATTTGATCAGCCTCCATTAGATGGGATTGCGAAAATTTTTATGAAAATCTGCATTTACATATTTCAACCATAAGGACTGGTGACATTTATGTACACTGACTGATAAGACGAACAAACCTAGAGGAGGGCGAAATACTTTTATAAGGAATGACATTTAACTGACATTGAATGTTGACAGATGATTGACGAATTGCGCAGTAAAATGTTTTGTGAAAAATAAACCTTTTGATCATTTGCCGGTTAAATTAAAATCATGATTTTGTTGCTAAATATTTGCTGATTCTTCAGCTTTTTTCATGTTTGTTTTGATTACCTGTTGGTGAATATTTATTTCGGTGTCATGTTGAGGTGTTGTCGAGAGTCAGTTTCTACAAATGAGCTGACACATTTTGTGTGTGTTCACTCCAATGCGCTATAAATTCTTCGGTGAAATACGAATCAAGGAACAGTTCTTATTTTTTTTTTTTTTTTTTGACAGGCAGAAGAACCATGTTAATATTTTCAGCATGAGGGAAAACAAATGTTGTCAAGTAATATGTCAAAAATAGCCTTAAAATATGACATTTTCTCTAGTCGAAATACGTAATTTTAGCGGTAAAATGGCAAAAGTTTCTATTTCTTTAAAAGTTTGGCCACATTAAGTTTGATTAGATCGTGATGTTTGATGAATTGACTGATCATTCCCAATAGCTGACTTTGACAGAAAATAAAGGAATAAATCAATAGATTTGTTCGCGTAATGTCTAAAACTACGAAAATCAACAACAACCAAACCATGAAATTGTTTATCATATGACAGTTTGGCATTTAAGCTTTGTTCAATGATCTCCTCTCATTAAAAAGTAAAAGCGTAAAAGAGAAATTATACAGCTTTAGTTTGGTCAAAAGGGTTTAAATCCGAATAGAACAAGGTCAATATAATAACAAATGCAATTCGGGACAAACTTCCGTGTATCGCACTGTCAACTACCGCAGTGTGTTTAAAGTTAACCGAAGCTCCAGAATTCGACAATATAGCATTCAACACTTTTCAAGTCGAAGTTAAAACCTATATAACTTACGTTTTTGATTCGATTGTATCTTATTCTTACTGGTTTCGAAGGAATCTTAATTAAGTCATTAGTCATTAGTCACTGATTCGTGATCCTAATCTGACATCCTTCAAATTGCCATTATACAATATGGTTCGTTACTATTGTTGTGTATAGGTGTTATATGTTTTTATTATTTTCATATTTTAATATAATATGCAGTCTAGTTTAAAGTAATTCTGTTATATTCTAAGTAAATTTTGTGTTTTAGTTTTTATTTGCCTTTTATTTTTATACATGTTTTTGGTCCAAAACTATATAACCTGTAGTCCAAAGATTATTTTATTTTCTAATGTACAGTGGTAAAATTAATAAATAAATTAAAATTGAATTGAATTGAATCGTTTAACAATCGCTGAACTTAAAATTGTAAAAACTTACTACAAAAATACTGATTCTGTAGTAGTACGTTTTGCGCATTACGAGTATGAGCAGATTATGTTCGACATAATGGGTCGGCAAAGCTGTAAAAAATTCAAAGACACTGACCCTGTTGCAGATGTTTTCAGGCTTTAGGGCACGCGTTGAAAAGGATCCAAATATTGTATATCGATTTCACGGCAAGCACAGCATTTGGGTTTGTCTTACGACACATTATGACGTATTTTGCATTCGGATTTGCATGTGCACCATTATAAATTTCAAACCACAAGTTGACCACGGAATTGGTAAAAAGTACGGCAATTGGGTGCTTGAACGTCAGCGTTTCGATGGTCAATTTTCGAACAACATTTTGTTCAGCAATGAGGCTCATTTTTCACTCGGTGGATACATTAACAAATAAAATTGTCGCATATATGGAAATGAAAATCCACATGTAACTGTCGAAAGACCATTGCATTCACCAATCTAGTGGTGTCATTGGTCCATACTTCTTCGAAAAAGATTAAGGTGGAACCGTCACCGTCAATTCTCATCGCTATAGCCAAATGTTAACGAAATCGATTTGCCCTCAAATCGACGATATGGCAGTCGAAGACATGTGCTTTTAGCAAGACGGTGCTACATCTCACACATGTGAACATGTCAGAATAAAGTCCTTCAAGAATTCCCATGTAGGACATTTGAACGACGTTGTATTCCAAAAATTACATTAAAACCTAAATCATAAATGTGTTTTATTTAAATTTACTTTCGGAACCATAAATGATGACCCGATAAGGCTGCATAACTAACATAAGTTAACTATTATGGCGACTACTAATTCGGCTTCGAAGTATCATATTTGGGGATAACAACAGGCATGGGATGTTACTGTGTTTTTGGCAACTTCCGAAAGTCAAAATTATTGCCTATGTTGCTCTCTTGTTGCTCGATCGACAAAACACGGTAGGTCCGGAGGGTGATAGGGGAATCTATTCTTAGTTTTTGTCTAAATCACACTGATATCACAATGAATTAGTTTTTATTTTTGTTAAATCAAATAATGAAATTTAAGATAGCAAATATGGCGCAATAGACACGTCCGTAGCCCACTATGCCAGAGAGTCTGGATTCAAGTCGACATGCCCTGTCTCATTGTGTGGAGTACGGCCAGGTCTCTTGTCCACCTGGACTGGCCATTCAGTCAGAAGATCATCGTATTTAGGTATATATAACATAAACATTTCCTGTAGTAGGTGCAGAGTGAGCAATCCGTAACCCAATTGATGAAATTTCGCCATATGGTGACTACGCACGTGTTCGCATGCATCATGTTAATGGAAGGGCACTTTATTCTTGGCCAAATGTTGGCGTTTTTCCTTCAAATCGTCGTTATTGGGCCCAAGAAATAGAATTAACATTCGCCGTTTAATGTTTCTCAACTTTTCAGAATATAAATGTGGATTGTGTTGCGTCTTCCCAAAAATCTGCTGCCATAAGCTCGTTGACCTTCTTCAGCATTTATGCGCCCGGAGAAACCAATTGTTTTGATTGCTGATCTATGTTTTGATAGTCCAGAGTTACGGAACGGCGCAAAAAATCTTCCGTATTGAGTTTAAACAACCTCCAACTCTTCGTCGAAGTTGTCGTATGAAGTTTACTCTTTTCCATTTTTCCCAAAACTCACGCGGTTCAATGGTTGTCATAATGAAACAACTTGTATAAAATTTGACAGTAGTCTATGGTAGTTCATCGTAGCAGTATTGTTTCAAGTTACACTTGAAATTTTAATAGTCATGGGTTTATTGATCCGCCCTCGTGATAAATTCAATATTTTTTAAAACTTTAATTCCGTTTTTTTACACCGCGCAAGAGTGAGACTGACACATGGCGACATAGTAATATTTTACGAGTATGTGTCAGTTTTTTTGATATTTCTCATGCCATGTAGCTGACGGCTTATGGGTGTACGATGTTGCATGCGAAGAATTTAGAATCTATGTAGACGCTTTTATAAATTTTTGATTTTAAATGCTTGTATCCAAAAATTAATTAATTTGAAATGTTTTCTCTTCAGGTAAAACCCGCACAAAGGACAAATACCGTGTAGTCTACACTGATTTTCAGCGCTTAGAGCTTGAGAAGGAATATTGTACATCTCGGTACATCACCATCCGTCGCAAAACCGAGCTCGCCCAATCTCTGTCACTGTCTGAGCGACAGGTGAAAATTTGGTTTCAAAATCGTCGTGCAAAAGAGCGCAAGCAGACCAAAAAACGTGAAGATCCAATGTCTGCAGTGATTCAACATCCCGATTTGGCCAGTTATATGGACACAAAACCTAAAATCGAACCAAGCCTACATCATTTTTCGATGCCAATGAGCCTACATCATCACCACTCTGTGCTGCACCATGGACATCATCCGTTGGCAGTGCCACCGCCACAACACCTACACCAGACGCACTCGCAAATGTCAGCAGCAGCTGCGGCCGCCTCTGTTGGAGGCATACCAATATGACAAGTTTAAAAGTAGAAAAAAAAAACCCCAATCTAAACAGAAATGCCTCTACGCACACTCACAATTTTAGCTGTCAAAAGGCACAGTTCACATGAGATTCCGTGTGATGTATGCACTAAATTAGTTTATACACTTGCAGGTCACTACTAAATAAGATTTTTTTATTTACGTGTATTATAATGTATTTTTTTTTTAATTAAATTATTTAATTGACTTTGAAAAAAAAAAAAAAAAAAAAAAAAAAAAAAAAAAAACAATAAACGTGATTTTGCGCAGCATTTGTTTAGTAAAAAAAACTATGTTTATATAATTTTTGAAAAAAGTAAAAAAAAGTACGTGTACCAACATTCAAGTACAGCCGTCCCAAGTAAACACTTAAAAATATTTATGTATAAAAAATAATTTCATAATGTGCAATTTCAAATCGTTTATTAGCAAAGAAAAAAAAAAATTATTATATCTAAGAAAAAGTGTAAGCGTAAGGTAAGGATATATTCCCACCCTACATCTAACGGTGAGAGGTTTGAAAAAAAAAAAAATAATAATAATAATAAGGAGAAGAAAAACTGTTTTAATGTGTAAATCACATGTGTAAATTTTTTGTTTACATTTTTTAACTTAAGATTTTAGTTAATGGAAAGAGTTAAACACAAAATAAATAAATATAAGCAAATTAAATGTAAATAAATTAAGACACGATTACACTTTGCTTTGTTAATAAGTTTAATGGCATGTAATACATTTATTTGCGTACTTTAAATCATAGTTAAATAATTATTTTAGCTTTAATAATTAAATTATAGTTTATTTTATATTTATGTTTGTCATTTGTAAAATTTTGTTTTTGAAGTAAGGAAACCGTGAAAGTGGAAATAATTTCGACAAACAAATAAGAGCACGACCAGTTTGTGAATCTGAATTTAATGTTCATTTGCATATTATGTTTTTATAGTATTATTTACTTAAATTTAATAAAAATTGATAATTATTATGATTGGAAGTATTCGATGTGTTTTCTTTAGTTCATCGCATTAACACCATTCGATATGGAACGTCGGTCGATTTATTTCTGTCAAAACGGAAAGCTAAATTAACGTTAATTATTTTTGTTGTATTAGAACGTGTTTTGTTATTTTTATATTTAATTTTATTAATAATCCATTTACTCACTCAATGCATCATGAAAATGTCAAAAGTTACTTCAAAGTTGCCGCTACAAATGACGTTGTTTAATTTGGCTATGCTTGCATTGAAATACAAATTCGTGATGATCGTCAATGGTTGTTGATCGTGTTAATTTTAAAAATTAACACATTTTTGAATTTATTTTGTATTTTTGTTTCTGTTAGTTTTGATTATTTATAGACTAATTGAACAGAAATTATTTTGAAGATATTCGTAACAGACTAATGAGTAATCTAGATTAAATCTGATCTACGATTAGATATCGTTTAGCGCTTGGTGTCACAGGGCTTTTCCATAAAATGATAGAGTATGATATTACAATTAAAATTGGTATTTCTAATTGATCTGTTTTATTGTGGAGCAAGGAAAAGTTACATCATCTCGAAAACACACGATATGAGACTTGAAATGCAAATAAGTTAAATCAACAGGATTGCTTCTACAAAACAGTCTTTGTTTTTTTCAGTTCAAGACAATATGATTATTGTTCAAGTAAAATCTGTTAATAAAATTAGCTTGAATATTACCATATTAGAGCTCAAAGTGACTAAGTGTTTGTGGCCTTTAAATGACTCTCGCCACAGAAAATACAAAATCGTGCCGAAAGGCTCTGAAAATAATGATACTTTGAACCAAAAGTCAATGATGTTAAAACTAGACTGTTGAACAATATGGATTTGACGTTATACTCCTAATGAAACTCACAAAATCAGTAATCCACCTGTGGTCTTCTCAATCGCGACCTCCGACACGGATTCTTAAATAATAAATAAGCACCATGTTTATTTGGACGCCGACTCATTTGACTCAAAGGACTTCTTGGGCATTTTTTGTAGTACGTACGTGTATCGGGCTGGAACAATGAAGAGAGTATTGAAATAGCTCAGCCTTTTACATTTAAACTCCATCAGAATAGACAGGTAATTGATCAGAGTACTGTCCTTCATGAGAAACCAAAAAGGTCGAAAAGGACTCGAGAAAAGATACACTCTGAGAGACAATCTTCTGAAGTTGCAGTTGTTTGCAGTTAAAGAAGATTCTAGGCAAACTCACGGCTCAAAAGGCTACAAGTTTTTTTTTATTATAATTAGTGCGCGCTTAAGGGATTTGGGTACCCTTAAAATGTTTGTATACAGTGCGAGCGAAGGAAAATTAGGGAGGAAGAAATAAGAAATATAGATATACATTGGTCTTAAATGTTTGCCAGTTATAATGAATAGGAAATAGAGAGCTCCGCGGGCATTCCATAAGCAAATTGTACGGCTTAGGAACGAATCACGTATTTCAGAGTACTAATTGAAACTGGAGATATTACGTCTGTAGGTGTTATTAGACTGATTGATCCTTTTGCAGGTGCAGAATCCCATCTTGCAGGTGCAGAACTGTTTTAGGAGCATCTGACCAGTTGTAGGCATTGTACCCCAATTTCGGGTAGATAAATGCCTATTGAGGCCAGATCAGAGGGGGTGAAATATTTCTTACATTGCTTACCTAAACATTTCGCAGCATTTTTGCCGATATCGAATATGTTGTCATTCCAACGTAATTTGTCACTGACACATATACGGAGAATGAATGAAAAAAATTTTCGGTTTTAACGATGCAAGTGCCATTCATAGATGATGGCTGGGTATCTAAATTTCGCTTTAACGACAGCAGATAGCATTGCGTTTTGGAAGCATTGAATTCTACTCTATCGACAATTCTCCAATTGGTTATGCTGGTTATATCGCAATTTAATAAGCTTAATATACGCTCCCGTTCCACAGCCGAAGAGTATGGACGTGAATCTGGGAACGAATATAAAAAGAGGAGAGTACTGTCGTCAAAAAAGGAATATATTGGATTAGAATTAGTAGACAAGAGTTCATTGATGAAAGTTAAAAAGAGTGTCGGGGACAGAGCCAGCATTTATTTTTTGCATATCAGACTTAAAATCGTCCTAGGTAACTTGAATTGGACGCCCAGAAAAGTTATTTCCAATTCATTGAAGAATAGATTCGTCGATCCCAAAAGCACGCATTTTCGATAAAATAGTCTGATGCAAAACTCTGTCAAATGCCTTAGAAATATCAAGTGCAACTATCTTGCTTTCACCAGATTGATGTACGCTTTAGTTCCACTTTTCAGTGAGACATGCTATCAAATCACCAATGGACCTGTTGCTATGAAAATCGCGCTGACGGTTTATTAGCTTTTCTATGCCCTTGGCAAGTGCAAGTGCAAGTGCACGTAAGTGCAATGGGTCTGTAAAAGCAGAGTCAAAAAGATTCGCCTTTTTAGGGACGGGCTGGACAAATGCTGTTTTCCGTTTGCTCGGAAAGAGTCTTAAAGAGTACGATTGATGAAAAAGTTTACGCAATGGTTTTGCCAGCGAGGAAGAACACCTCTTCAGAAGAAGAAGAGAGATACCATCTAGACCAGCGGATTTGTGTATCAATATATTAAGATCTTAAGTACTTTAAGTACTACATGAGTCCTAAAGTGGATTTGTCCCATTAAAGGTTCGTCGTACTCAAGTGTAGACAAGGCGGAGACAAGGCCTTGTCCATAGAGTTGACAGCTGGAATGTAATTGTAAATGGGCGTTAGGATGGAGGATGAGGCAGAATTTTTAATGTTTTTGACTAACGACCAACAGTTTTTAGTACCACTGGGACATTGTACTATATTTCGTATCAGTTTTTTTTCGTATTGGAATTTCACACGCTTAAGAAAGGCGTTGCAGTACTCTTGAAGGTAATCTCACTCCTACAGCGAAAAAAAAGTACAGATCGGCGGAAGTGACACCCGCTGAAAACGACCAATCTCTCAGAACTTAAAATACATCTTTTTCATCCTTCTCGAACAAGGCCAACACCAAGCTTCTGGAACTTGATCTGAATCTGTGGTGCTGAAGTCGGTGCAGTTTCAGTAAACAGAAATCAGACGAAGCGGACAAAACTATTGATAAAAACAACTAGCGGTAGCTTTATTCACTCACAATGTTTGAATGAACTCAACGCTAGAGCTAGCAAAAGTGGTAGTTTTGGTGCAGTCAAATCTACCGATGAAATAATCCTGAAACACAAAGGCCAGATGCAACCGCTGATGCAACCAGCTAAGCTTGCACGTTACTTTGTGCCTAGAAGTTGCCATCAAAGCGCTTGATAGGAGATGGAGTTTTAGCCAAATTTTTCAAAACTTCTTTACATCTTTACACAGTCTGTGTAGCAATAATTGATAATTTTTTTTCAAACTATAGGGAAGACTTAATACTGATTAGAGTCCTTAGTTGCTGTCACGGTGCTGGTGTAGCATAAATTGTATGAGTTGTACCTGTGGCTGCGTGTTGTACGGTAAGTGGCGTTCATCTGGCGATGTGCAGTACTGTACACGCTAATTGTGTTTTTTACCTCCTCATCCAGCTGAGCTCGACTTACCATACTTGTAGCACGCGTATTAAGCAATAGAAAATATCAACACTAAAATGTCCCCTCAGAAATGACTTAATTTTTAATTTAAGTATCAGTATGACTGAATTATGGTACATCAAGGCTTTTGGAGCTGGTTTCAAGACGAAAATGGAGATGGTGGCGTATGAACCTTTAATGCATCAATGGCAGCGTCGAACTCGGTCTCATGCTCCAAAATATCCGGCCGCTTTGCCCCATGGTTTCAAGTATTAAAAATAAGCATATTTTCAATGTTGTCAACAAGATTTTTTCTATATAAAAATAGGAAAACCATTGAAATCCATACAACTTTTACTTTTAATTATAGAACAAAGGATTTTTGATTCGTAATTCTAACAAATAAACTTATTGGCTACAAGTGCCAGGAACAATAAATGGCTAGCATAAAGTCTAAGACCAGTTTGTTTGCCATGAATCATTGCTCATTGTTTTATCAGTGGAAAATGGAAAAGACCTTAATAAACCTTAAGTAGAGGTCTCATATAGAACTTGCAATCTATCCTGTACACGAAATAAGCTGTTTACTAAGCAAGAGTGTAATTTCGCGCTGTAACAGTGGACACCAAACCAATATGGATTACCGTCTATTACGGAACAACTCGAAACGAAGAGTAAACGATTCTAATTTACGGACAAACCATTTGTAAAGTCATTACATAGTTTCGTTTATAGAATTTTTTCGTGAAGAGACCAAAGAAAAACTGATGAAAAAAAAAACAGTCTTGAATCGATTGTAATTGTTATGAGGGAAAAACGCCAAGAAACACAATTACACTGAATTTTCCAAGATTACACTGAAGTTCTGTTCTAACCTTAAATCCATTTTGGTAATATCTGCGTTAATAGGGTGATATAATTCATAGTGTTGCCATCATTGGTTGTAGCCGCTCCTTGATTAACAATATCTGAGTGTAGTTTTTTTTTTTTTTTTTCTTCGTTAATTGCTGTTCTCTAAGTTTAAAAACTCATATTGCAGTGGGCACATTGTAATTGAAAATCTTCTCCATTCGATGGCTTTACACGTCAAAGCCTATGCTACCTTTCTTCTATCATAGTGAAATACAATTGATGCTTAACCCTAAGAACATGTAATTCAAAATATATAATAGGTTCATGTAAATTTTTAATTTTATTTTCAACCTGATATTTTCTTTCCACATTAGTCCTGGGCTTTCTTTTTTAAATTGCAATTTTAGCGCCCTACAATATTGTTTTGAGGAGGAGCGAGGAGGTGCTGCAGTAGCACAATCGATGTTATAAACAAATTTTAGTCTAATAAATCCGAATCACCATCTGAAAATATTTGCATAAATTCACTCTCACATGACGATCCGTAACAACCACGTTTTGTTAAAAGTGTAAGAATAAAGCTATTTTGTGTTATTACTTCATTCGTCTCTTTTGTGTGCATAATTCTTTCAATTGCGTGGTCAAGCAAGTCTTGCAATCTTGAGAATATGTTTCTACTATTTCAATTTTCTCAAAATTTCAATTCACACTTTAGATTGTAAAATTTGTTTAGGCCTCAACTAACAAGCTTCTTCAGTTAGTCCGGTCTTTAGTTTAATGCCTCCTGTTGGGCACTGCAAGTTGATTGAAGTTATCTTCTACTTGTACGCGCCACCTAAGGTATAGTAAGGGCTTTCTCTGCTGCGTTGTCCCTCCGGGATAGTTTTGAAGACTCTACGGGCCAGAGCATTGGTGTTCATTCGCTCTACATGTCAAGCGACTTATGAGCCGTTTCCTGACTAGGTCGATGTCGCTGTATAGCTTGTATAGTTCGTCGTTGAATCTTCTGTTCCTCAGCCTGTCAGTGACAACCGGATTGAATATTGTACGAAGATGTACCCCGCTTTCGATAGGGTCCATGCTTCTGCGCCTTAAAGTAGGACTGAGATGATCAAGGTCTTATATAGAGTCTCCCCAGTTTTTCGGGATAGGGTCTTAGAGTGATTCTTCGTTTTATTTCTGCTGAGGCGTTGTTAGCAGATTTTATACCAGAGCCAGGGTAGACAAAGTCCTTTACTAACTCGAAATTATATCTGTCGATTGTGACTTTCTGTCCAATTCGTCAACGTTGTGCGTCCCTTATTGTTGACAGCATACATGGTTTTGCCCTCATTTGCCACTAAACCTATTTCCATAGCTTCCGTTTCAATACTAGCGAACACACCGGTAACAGCCCGCTTAGTTCTCTCAATTATGACGATACCATCTGCGTACGCTTGTAGTTGCAAAGACTTTTGAACTATTGTGTCTCTAGCGATCACTTGTGATTTCAGCACAATTCTTTCAAGTATGATGTTAAAGGAGTCACATGATAAGCGCGTCACCCTGCTTAAAATCTTTTTTGACATCAAAGTAGTTACCGACCTTATCGAGAAAGCGAGCGTTCTCAACCGTTATTCTGTACAGACAGGTTTGACAGGGATACCAGACAAGGCTCTATACAGTTTGTCTTTATAAATGCTGTCATATGGTCCGTTTGTGACTTCCTGGTCTGAAACCGCACTAATAGGGACCAATCTGGTTGTTGGCGAAATCTTTGAGATGTTCACCCAATTTGGCGTCTTCTTTTTTGTGAATCGGGCATACGTTGCTGAGATTTCCTTCTTCAGGCATATACGCTTCTAACCAGATTTGAGAAATGAGTTGATCCATGCTCTCCACAAAGTCATTTACAACAACTTTATATACCTCGGTGGTTAAGTCAGGTCCAGCTATTCTGTTGGATTTGGGCTTAGATATTACTATCCTTACCTCGTTCTGGATTTTATCGTCTAAGTTGAATGGTCTATTCTCCCTGACGGCAGCATGTTGGGCTTTTTCGCCGTTATACCTACAGTCTGCAGAACATTTTTTGACATATTCTCAGCAGCGCCTGTGATTCTACTACCAGTTTTCCTTCTTGATCTCTACAGAATTCTGTACGGGACTTCTTGTCTTGACACGTTCTTTTTACCTGTTGGTGAAACATCCGTAGGTTATTCCTGGAGTAAAACCTAATGCGAGGGCTGTTTAATGAGTAACGTTCACCATTCGTTCGCAGAGTTTCGCCGTTGCTGTACGCCGGTTTTTGATGAATTGCGCATATGTGGCTCAAACACGGTTACTACAGAGTAAAATTCATGATCTCTTTTTGACCGATCGCCGAATGAAAATTTGCGAGTTGGCTGAAATAGCAGGCATCTCAACTAAACGCGTTAACCATATTCTGCACGAGATTTTGGGCATGAGAAAGCTGTTCGCGCGATGGGTGTCGCGTTTTCTCATCCCGGAGAACAAGCGGAATCATGACACCTTTTCAAAGACGTGTTTGGCTCTGTCGAATCGAAATCCGGAGGAGTTTCCGGGTCGTTTCGTGACCGTCGATGGGATATGGATTCATTGGTACACACCAGAGACAAAAGAATAATCGGAACAATTACCTAGTGAAAGTGCTCCAAAGAAGGCAAAAACAGTGCCTTCAGCTGGAAAGGTGATGGCCACCGTTTTTTGTGACGTTAACTATTCAAAGAAGGGAAAAACAATCACAGGAGCATTTTATGTCGATATACTGGGCCAATTCAACGGCGATGTAAAGAAAAAAAGGGCTCTTCCGCCACGATAGTACTTGGTCCACACCTCCAAAGTCGCCAAAGCCAAATTAGTCGAATTGCACCACAAATGCGAAATCCTCCGTATTCTCCGGGTTTGGCTCCCTGTGACTTCTTTTAGTTCCCAAACTTTAAAAGATCGCTCGCCGGAAAGAAGTACAGGTCAAACGAGGAAGTCATCGCAGTCGCGGAGGACTATTTTGCAGGCCAACAAAAGTCGTATTATGTAGAGGGGTTAAAAAAGTTGCAGCATCGCTGGGAAAAGTGTATCGATTTGAAAGGGGGTTATATAGAAAAATAAATTGTCAAAACCTAAAAAAGTTGCGTTGTCATTTCTAATCCGGCCATTCATCAAACAGCCCTCGTAATGTCTTCTATCGCGCGGTTCTCGTGCTCTTTTTGCTTCTTCTGGAGAAGCCAATTTTCTTCCCGTCTCTTCTGCTCGTAGAGCTCACGAGCAGCTCTCGTCCTTCGTTGCAGAGCCGCTGTATAGACTTCTGGTTTGACTGCATGTGCTCGCTGGCAATCTTCGTCAAACCAGGAATTTCTTGATGGTGGTCGGGGGAAATCAAGCACATCAGTTGAGGCGTGTCTTTAATGGCACGTTTGGCAGCGTTGCCACTGGTCTTAGGAACTTGATGCTGCCAGCATAGAAGCTGTTTAAAGATTTCGGGATAAGCATTTGGCGAAGATTCTGACGGTCTCTTGCGATTTCAGCTTTTGTAAATTATATCTTCTCACAGTAATTGTTCTTTGTTGTGCTTGGAAAATCCACATTCGCACCTTGGCTGCAATAAGGTGGTGATCCGAGTCAATGTTTGCTGCCCATAAGGTTAGGACATCCAGGATATTGCAGGCATATCTTATGGCGATCGCGAAATGATCAGTTTGATTTATCCTTCCATCATTCGCAGAATGCCACGAGCCCTTCTGTATAATAAGATAAGGAAACTGTGCGCTTGCCATAGTAATATTTCGTTCCTAAGTTCTGTGCCAGATATGGTGTAGTATAGGATTTGCTTAGCAACTGTCCTACTATTGATGTCCTCCTTTCCTATGCTGGCGTCTAGTATAATTTTAACGTCACATGATACGGTTTCCATGAGCAAAAACCCACCGGAAATGTGAGAGATCGACGGCAGAAAGACATCTGAACTATCAACGGACATCCGCTGCTGACCTTGCGTATGGCTGCATGGGCATGCACCTATGTTTAAAATATCAAATTAGTTTGTGAGTAAGTTGTAAGTTAACCGCGAAGGCATCCGGTCGAAAAAATGAAATAATTTTTTTTTAAATAATTAAAATTTAATTGTTTAATTTAAATACGAGTGTCGCATACTTCGCACCTGACTCATTTAAGCGGGAGTCAACATCATCTTGTTTAAAACTTACAAAAAACTTTCTATTAATCCATTCTTTATATCTGAGAAGAAATTTCACTTTTCTGTTGCGTGTTAGATTATGTTTTTGTTTGAAATGCGATAAGAATCTTTTCTTAATTTCTAGAACAACTTCTGCAATTTGTAAGTTGATAGCTCTGCTATGACAAAATTAGGCATTTTAACACTTCTTAACTTAAATGTTTGTCAACATAAGCTCAAGCACAACTGCAAGGAAAGCTTTGTTTATCTACAATAATAAACAATAAATTTTACCACAATAACTGTGAAATAAGAAACGTATGTGCGTTACGCAAACACACACACAATCTTACGCTTAAAGCCTCTTGCAGGCAAAGTGATCAAAAATGTTTGATGCACTAGATTGAAAGAAGAGTGAAGACATGGGGAGAAGAAATAGTTTTAAAAAATTTGTCTCGTCAGCGTAAAGGGAGAGAAGGGGCCTCTCAAGATCGCTAATATTAAAAATGAAGAGAAGGAGACCAAGATGGCTGCCTTGTGGAACTCTAGGTGAGGCCAGGAAAGGAACAGAAAGGGCAGATGTGAACCGAACACTATAATATCAGCTTACCAGGTAAGAAAGAATCCATTTTAATAAAGGAGGTCCAAAGTTGAGAGCAGACAATTTGGAGAGCATCAATTGATGAGATACTCGTATCTTATAAAGCGCTTTATTGAAATCGGTCACGATAACATTGATTTATGTGGAATATGGAATATGGACAAATTTAATACAATATTTCCCAAATGTCTGCTTACAAATAGTTATTATTTGTATATATTTTTTGTTAAATCGCACGATCTCAGTGGCCAATTGAAGTCTCCCTTTCGGAAAATCAAACCTTCAGTAAATTTGTTACTAAATTGAACCATTTATTCATCAGCTGTATGACATGTGACGCCGTCCTTGAGAAAATAAACGTTATCCACGTCCAAAGCATCACTTTTAGGTAAAAAAACAAAGTCAGTCAGCATCGTTCAGTAACGCAATCTATTCACTGGAACGATCGCATTAGCATCATTTTCGAAAAAAAAAACATGGCAAGCACAAAAACTGCACCAAACTGTCACTCGTCGA
Source organism: Volucella inanis (assembly GCA_907269105.1). Classification (NCBI taxonomy): domain Eukaryota; kingdom Metazoa; phylum Arthropoda; class Insecta; order Diptera; family Syrphidae; genus Volucella; species Volucella inanis. The sequence goes on along the minus strand of OU026157.1, from coordinate 67,289,031 downwards.
TGGGGAGATTGGTTCACTATTTCTTTTGGGCTTTCGGAGCCCCAGATGGTACAGATTTACGTACCCAAACAAATGGAAATAAGCCTCATCACTCAGAATAATTTTGTGTAACACATCATGATCTTGTTCACTAATTTTCAGCACCCAATCGGTGAAAGTGGGGCGTTGTTCATGGTCTACTGGCTTTAATTCTGATATAAGCCAAATTCTTTATGCAAAATGTGGTGCAAATCCTTGTGATCGTCTCGAAATGGACACACCTGGGCTTACAGCCACACTCTCAGCTACAGTGGCGATATTTTCAGCTTTTCAGTTTGTTAGACGGACACGCGTAGGAGTCCTCACATTACTAACCCATACGAGACGTTTCCTTGATGTTTTTATCGTTTTTGTAATGAGTTTTCACAATTTCGGCACGTTTAGCGAGTATATATCGATCGATATTTAACAACCTTCTAGTTTTTACTTATCAAACTTATCGCATTGATAGTTGGTAGTTCAATAATGGCGTTCAATTTAAAATTACACCTTTTGTTGCATAATCCTCTATAAGAAGCTCTTTGAAGCCTCTTAGCCTCTCACTTAAAGATATATTGTATAACATATGATCGCAGGAAATATGATGGTGGACTACCTTCTCAAGACTATTTTACGCGCTGATTAGTCTCGAAATCCAGAACATTGTCCTCGAAACTCGAATTGATTTTCATCGGTTTGTTTGGGGAAAGCACAGATCTTTATCCCATAAATAAGATTGTAATGCAAAAGTAATAGGAAAACATAAAGATACTCTACCTTGCACCTTAATGTGTATTTTTAAATATTGAAGTGAATGATTATTACGTAAGCTTCATCTGTTAGATGATAGCCATTTTTTATTTTAAATTATTTACGACTTTTGATACGAAAAATAATCAAGAGCCTTATTTTCGGATAGGTGCACATAAATTTATTCACCATTTCCAAGTTGTTCTTCCTTTTTTTGTATTGATAATCAGTTTGTGTTTTGTATTGTTATCACAAAAAATCTTTCACTTTCGGCAAGTCGATAGTATCGCAAATTTTTGACGATTTAATCGTTTTTATTTGAAAAAAAAAAAAAAAAAAATACTATTTGCGTCATTCTGTACTTGAGAATACAATAAGAATAAATTGTATAATAAATGTACATATGTGCATGAGTATGCGTATGTACACATGCTTTTTTGATAGCGATCTTAAAATAAATGAAAATCTAATCGTTGTAGAATTCCTAGTGTTCCAAAGAAATTTATTCTAAGGACGAGCTCATTTTTGTCAAGAGCATCATCAATCATCATCATCTAGCTATCGAATTAGGACATACGTCAACGTTTTCTGATAAAACTTTAAAGTAATACTGATATCACCTAATTTAGTGTTATGCAGTTCGATTTTAAGTAGAACAACCGTGGGAAACTGCCATTTCTTCGATTTAAAGGCAGAAAATGTAATGGGAGCAAAACAAGATATGGTATAACGATCTTGCCAGTTCTACTATATTTCTCGGATAAAAACCGAAAAGCGAATTTTGCATTTGACACTCTACAAATTTAAGAAGAAAGAAAAAGCAACCACGACGACGTCTAAATTAGAGCAACCACGTTACGCCTCCCTAATTCGACTCCACCCTATCGGTCTATGTACGTATGTGTATGTGTAGGTATAAATCATATCAAACACTGCGCGTGACACTTTTAAAAAAAAAAAAAAATGTTTGATTAACCAAATCAATTAATGCTTTCCGCTCGTTTACGTTATTCAGATAAATCAGAGCTTTTATACCAGTAAAGGAATAAACTTAATTTGTTGCCAAGATTAAGTACAAGCGACCCTACTCGACTACAAGTATCTTGCAGAGCCTTCGGAACTCATTTAAATGAATCTGACTCTGACGATCAGAAAATTATGTCACATCTTCGGGTACCACTTTGATCAAAAAAAAATATTAATAACCAACGTGTGACGCTCCCATTGTTCCGATTTGATTTCTGTTTTTTTTTTTTTTTGTTAAGTTGGTACATCTGTTGTTGACATTCCCTCTAAATCCTAGCGTCATAGCTTGATATTTGCAAAAGTTACGTAGAGTACATATACTATATCTCTTTTAGAAATGGATTTAAATTTGCAACAACGAACTTGTATTAAATTTTGCGTAAAAAACGGATTTAATGGTGCGCGAACGTTGGAAATGATGGAAAGTGTTTCGGCAACAAAGTTGGTGTCAAAAGACTTCAATTCCATGCAAAAAAGAGACCGCGTTGACATCGCAAAAGAGATGATTTATGAGGCTGAATCCGATCTAAAAGGGATCATTACTGGAGACGAGACGTGGGTTTATGAGTACGACACGCAATCCAGACATCAGGCAAGTGAATGGCATTCACCAAATGAGCCGAGACCAAAAAAAAACACGTCGCTTTCAGTCAAAAAAAAAGGCAATGCTCACGGTTTTCATGGATTACAACGGTGTAGTGCATCATGAATTTTTGCCAAAAGGCCAGACAGTAAACAAAGAGTGTTATTTGGGCGTTATGAGACGTTCGCCGAAACAGACCAGAATTGTGGGCAGAAAACTCGTGGATTTTACACCATGATAACGCACCGTTGCACAGTGCCATCATTATTCGTAATTTTTTAACGAAAAATGCAACAAATACCATCCAACTGCCACCGAATTCACCTGACTTCTCCATGTGACTTCTTTCTGTTCAATCGAGTTAAAAAACCACTACGTGGAACGCGTTTCAGCAGCCGAGAGGAAGTAATGGAAAAATCGCAGGAAGCACTGATGGACATACCGAAAACGGAATATAAAAAATGTTTCGAAGATTGGATCAAGCGCTGGCATAAGTGTGTTGAAGTCGATGGCCATTACTTTGAAGTGGGTAATATACGATGGAGGTCCCAGAAGTAGCCTGACTAAGACATTTCGATAGCAGTTTGAAAATATCACTGTATTACTGAAATTACGCAGTCTATAAAGCATATGTTTCAAGTTTGAAAGCACCACGTTGTTTAGTATTTGTTTGGCAGTTGTCACGTTGTAAGTGAATTTGTGAAAATGGAGAAAGTTGGTCATCGTTATGTGATACAATACTTTTATTTGAAAGGCCTCAGCCCAACCAATATAAAAGCTGAACTGGAATCTACTCTTGGTGGGTCTGCTCCTTCGTTTACAACAGTAAACGTTGCTGGGTTGCTGAGTTTAAACGAGGTCGTACGAGCTGCCAAGACAAGCATCGCCATGGTCGACTAAATGAGGTGACGACTCCAGAAATGGTGAAGAAAATCCGCAAAACAATACTGGATGATTTTCGACTGAAAGTGCGCGAGCTAGAAGACATTGTTGGCATTTCAAAAAGTGAGGTACATCGCATATTATTTGAAAATTTGGAAATGAGAAAGCTGTGTGCAAGATGGGTGCCGCGTTTGCTCACACTCGAGCAAAAACAGTCTCGTGAAGATGTTTCAATTGAGTGTTTGAAACATGTTTCACAGCAACAAAGCAGAATTTTTGCGCCGTCTCATAAAAATGGAAGAAACATGGGTCCATCACCTTACACCCGAGACAAAAGAACAATCAAAACAATGGATTCAAATGGGAGAACCGGCTCCAAAGAAGGCTCCAAAGAAGGCGAAGTCCGTTTCATATGCAGGCAAGGTCATGGCGTCGGTTTTTTGGTATGCGCGTGGGATAATTTTCATTGACTATCTTGAAAAAGGAAAAACTATTAACGGCCAGTATTATGCGAACTTATTGCAACATTTAAGCGAAGAAATAAAACAAAAACGGCCGCATTTAGCTAAGAAGAAAGTGCATCAAGACATTGCACCTGCTCACGAATCCGTTATTGCAATGGCCAAAATTAATGAATTAAAGTTCGAATTGTTACCTCATGCACCCTATTCGCCAGATTTAGCCCCCTCGGATTATTTTCTGTTCCCATACTTGAAAAAATGGCTCAGTGGTCAAAGATTTACCAACGATGAAGAAGTGGTGTCTGCAGTTAATGGCTATTTTGAGGTGCAAGACAGTTCTTATTATAAAAAGGGTATCGAACTTTTTGAACATTGCTGGAAAAAGTCTATAGAACTGAAAGGCAATTATGTTGAAAAATAAATAAAGTTTTTTCCAAAATTTTTGTGTTTTCTTTGTTAGGTCGGGTACTGGGATCGCCCTCGTAGATTTAGATGAATAAACTTGTACATATTTTTATTTTATGAATAAATTCCGAATATTTTTTGCTCAAGGTGGTATGAATGTAAAACTATTGAAGATCTTGCTTAAAGCTTTTTGAAAGCTTGTGGTAATTATTGTACGTTAACCATTTGTGTCACTAAGGTAGCAGAGAAGGCAAAATCTCGGAAAAAATTCAGCCAACTGTTGGAAAATGTAGACGGAGACATCAACGTGTCACACCGCTAACTTCATTGACTGAGATATACTCAGGTAGTCCACTAATTGGATTTTTCATATCAACGCCCCAGTTTCGGGGGATTTACGCGTCAATTTATCAGGAAACTTGGATTGAACCAGCAACCAAACAATGAAGTTCGTAGCATTGTGCTCTTCTTACTTCCCAACGGTGTTTCTCGTATAACAGAAACAGCGCTTATTCGGATGCGGATTCGCCATGACCGGCAAAATTAGGCAAGAAGTCTAGAGCTTCCTATACGTGAACGAGCATTTTATGACAATCAACGTCAAGGTTAAATTCTCTAAGATAAGCCTAATTTGGGTCCATTCTCTTACGAAAGACAAGGAAGACGCCACCAAAGAATGTTTCTACGAGCTCCTCAAAAAGACATATAGTATGAGCAATGTCTGAAGTATGACTTTGATTGGATAACATTTTTGGTAGAGCAGCCTACACGACACCACGTGTGGCAACGGACTTAGGCTTATTGACTTTGCGGCGGGATGAAATATTACTATAGCAAGTATAGAGTCTCCTCATTTTAATATACACAAGGAGACATGGCTGTGTCTGGATCACTAGACGTGTAATTAAATTGATCATTTTTTGAGAGACGTAAGGCATTATATTTCAGAGATAACGTACGGAAGTTTTACCAATAGGTAAAAAGAACGTGTCAAGGCAACAAGATTTGGACACTGACCTATAGAGATGAAGAAGGAATTTTTTCTGCAGACTTTACTACGGGGGCAAAGTGCAGCATCCCGCATTTAGGTAGAATAGGCCATTCAACTTAGAACTGTATGCCCGATCCACAAAAAAGGAGACCCCCTTAAATGCAGCAACCATAGAGCTATAAGTCTCCTCAACATCAGATCCCAGATCTTATCTAGCTTATTATGTGAACGTCTATCCGTCTATCAAATTCCGACAAATCCTGGAAAAACTCAAGAAATAGAAATCGATACCCACCAACTTTTCATTTATTTTAAGGCCGCATATGACGCATAGAGACGAGCTATAAATAGGTAAAGCCTTGTCTGGCATCACTGCAAAACTCCTCCGTCTGTGCAGAAAAAAGGTTTTAGATAAGTTAATGCGCTGGATTGTGCAGAACTCACAAACTCACTGGAGATACAATCATACAAAAGTCTTTGCAACTATATACTTGTGTACGTTGATGATACCGACATAATTGAGAGAACTCAGCACGCTGTCACCGACGCCTTAGCTGGTATTAAAACGGAAGCTGCCAAAATAAGTTAATCAGTAAATGCGGACAACACCAAGTAACATATATTTGTATCTTGTTAGCAAAATCGACGAATTGGACAGAACTTCGCAATCGATAGCTGTTGATAGTTTTTTGGAGCTGCAAACCTCTTTTTCCTAAATCTTGCGCTTCCAATAGGCTTTTCTTCTCAGCGGAAAAGTCAACGTCCTTTTCTGCTCGTAGAGGTCATTAGGCACTCTCGTACTATTGCAAGTGCCTGACTCTGGTTTTCAACAAACCAGGAAGTTCCTTTGGGGTGGTCGAGTGAGACCCAGTATATCAACTGCAGCACTTTTGGTAGCTTCGTAGCAGCGCTGCCACTGCAAGATCGATTGCAATTGTCAAGTTCAACGTCAAATCCCTTCATAATATTTATCCCTTATTGTAAAATCTGAAATATCCGTAAATGCAAATTGACTGGTACTGATTCAGTAGTTAGTTAGTAAGTTAGTGGTTAGGTTGCTCCAATTGTATTTTATTGAACGCTGCAGAGAGTGTCTTGTCGTGACCAATTTAGTATTATGATTAGTTAACCGCCATATTCCCTTATGAATATTGAAAAAGAGCAACCGAGGCGACTCTCCGCCCTGAATCAATGTCAATTAGGCTAAGCCATAGTCAGACATAGCGTTTATGGAATTTTTTTTCTTACTACACTTCCAAAATTGTGCAGTCGTTCCACAGTTACTTATTCAAGTTTTTCAAAGCAACTGGTTTGCTCTTCTTGATTGTACGAGTAGAAGTATGTATCTAGAAAGATATGTAGTTTTACAAAGTAACCAGTTTGGACTTTGAAAAAAACGAGCATAAATCGATTCCAAGAAGGCTTTTGATACTTTTAATCATTAGAATATTTCTAGACAGGTAGAGAAAATAGATGTACGCATTCACATTTTATCTTAGTTCGAAGTCTACCTTATAAACAGTAAATTTAAGGTAAAAATAGCAGGACACACTAGCAGCGAATAGAAGATTAAATGTGATGTTCCACAGGGATCAAACTCAACAGACATTGAACAACAAGAAAAGACACCAACAATGTTATACAATTCCGAAATAAGAAAGATATAAGGTCACTATACCCTATACCCTTAATGAACAACCAAGCGAACTTCAAAACCTATCAAAAGTCAAGGTCTTTAAAAGAGAAAACTCAGACTTCAATTTCTATTTCAATCTATGCTTACATTTCTTTTGTATGGTTGGTGTACCAGAAATGGTCTCTTCATGAAAATGACGAAGTTGACTGATTTGACTTATCTTATTCTTAAAAGCATTACTATCTGTTTTTGCGAAGAAGGCAGGTTTATTTATTATTAATACCCTTTTACTGGCTTTTCACCAGGACGCGGGCGGTGAAAAGCTGTTAGGTGTTAGGTTTCGATATTTTTCCAGAGGTGGTTGTCAAACTGGAGCCAGTGCATCCTCAACCAATGGGTCTTAGTACGTGCTAGTTGTTAGTTCGTTACATTTAGCCCAGCCAGCAACCACTCCAACATCAGTGTTATGCCTTCATGTCAGAGTTGACGCCGACGGGATTTACATGTAACTACATACACATTCAATGAAAATACTTTTTCTGAGAATTGCATCGCATGGGATTCGAACCCGCGACCCTCTGCTTGAGGAACCTATGCATATACCACTACACATCGGCCACTCCCTATCATGGTTACACTCAAACCAATCTTTCATTTAGCTGGAAGAAGTTTCTAATATAACGCTCACAATGACCTTGTACAATCGGCTCTCTTTTTTATCTAGTTTTGTGGACATGCTATTTGACGCAATATCACTGAAACTTTGAGCACTGAGAGACTTTCTTTATTCTCAGGGATACTTCGGCCCTTGACTTAAATAGTCAAGAAAGAAATGGTCGGATCATAATGAAAGCGTAATATTAAAGCTGGATGCTAATAAAAGAACAGACCTTAGGTGGACTGTTGGACCAACATGTCTAGCGACCAAACTGATCTGACCAAAGCTGGCACAAAGCCTAAGTGGGTTGGTACTTTTCAACCGCTCTTCTTACCTACCTACCTACCCTACCATAATGGAATCCCCCATAGCTGTTAAATATGGCACTGGTGTCTTCCTGGATAACTTGAAAATTCTCGTTAGATAAACTTACGGCTTATAGGCCTTATAATATTGGGTCTATAATATTGCTAAGACACGGCGTAACTTGTATTATTGCATTGTTATTATTCCATTGGAACATGCGTTGGAAAGCTACTGTCATTTATTTGAAGCGTAAACAACAATAATTTTTTTTCACTCAAATATGTCGAACTTTGTGCCTGAAAAAGTATTTTTGCGGGGAGTTCTTCTTCTTTACTTTAATATGAAGAAAACTGCTGCCGAAAGTCATCGTATTTTGGTGGAAGTTTATGTTGAACATGCGTTAGCTGAGAAAACGTGCCAAAAGTCCTGGCAGCTAAAAAAGTTTGAAGATGAAGAACTGGAAGCATTACTCTATGAAGATTGTTACCAAACACAAGAGGCGTCGAAAGGCGGTTTTGCATGTCAAAAATGCTGCTGGAACGCCACAAAAGGAAGTCATTTTTGCATCGGATGTTTACTGGTGATGAAAAATGGATCTATTACGCAAAAAATCATATGTGAAACCCGGCCAACCAGCCAAATCAACGGCAAAGCCGAATATCCATGGCGCGAAAGAAAGTATTTGGTAGGATCAGATGGGTGAGCTGCTAAAACCGGGTGAAACCATCAATTGACAACGCTACGGAACACAGTTAATCCGTTTGAAGAGTGCAGTAGCCGAAAAACGCTCGGAATATGCGACCAGACACGAGGCAATAATTTTCCATCATGACAACGCTCGGCCCCACGTTGCTATTCCAGTTAAGAACTATTTGGAAAACAGTGGTTGGGAAGTCTTACTCCACCCGCCTTATAGCCCAGACCTTGCCCCTTCTGACTACCATTTGTTCCGGTCAATGCAGAACGCCCTCACTGAAATACAGTTCACATCAGAGCAGAATATCAAAAATTGGCTTGATTCATTCTTGGCTGCCAAGCCGACCCAGTTCTTTTGGGATGGGATCCACAAATTGCCAGAAAGATGGGAAAAAGTCATAGCTTCAGATGGGCAATACTTTGAATAATACTATTGTACATGTTTTTCTTAAATAAACGTTCAAATTTTGAAAAAAAAACCGCACGAATTAAAATATATACCCAATATATAATTGAAAAACTAGTTTTTTTTCTGAGAGCTCTGTTCCGGCAGAAAATGTATCTCATTTAGTTTGATCTTAATGTTTGGTTTGATCTTAATTCAAATGTCAATTGAACGGGCATTGCTCGGTAGTGGCTAAGTAATTACGCTTCATTCATGGTACACTTATAAGCCCTTTCATTTCCGTTTATTCCCTGGAGGCGGATGGTTACAAGGTAAAATCTACCCTCGAGTTGGGTTCAATTTCTGCAGATTCAAGTTTAAAAAGTCTTTTTATTTCAAATGAGAAAAAACACGATTTTATTTGAGTAACCTACCCAGTCATCTTTTTATTAACGAAAATATCAGTTACACACATCTATCTAGAAGAGCAAACTAACACCCGTCGGCTTTTTAGTAATTTGTTCGAAATAATTTTCCATGGAAAAACCCTGCTTTCTCCTATCACACGATAACACCGACGCCATTTCTTCTAGCTAAGCCAACTTTCCGATAACTCGTCTCCAAATGAGGTCATGTACTCTGTCAATTATGGGGGATCCTCATAGACCCTTTGACGCTGCTTCTCACCAAATTTCTCATATGACTTTAATAATCGACTTCAAAGTGTCAGGCCGTAGTTTCACCCCAGAAGTGCATCCCAGTTCTATTTGAATTACTCAACGATTTGTTGTGTTCATGCATTCGTTACTTTCAGACCACATGGCGATAACAACAAATTTGTGTGTTTACTCCTGGATTACAACGTGTAAACACAGTCCTAAAAGATTACCCGGTAAGACTATGAGTATGAGCACGATTACTGGTACGAGTACGAGTACGATATATCACCCTCAATGTTCATTTTAAACACCTTGATCCGACCTCCGACGCAATATTCGTATGCCACAGGCACGAGTTATTTCCTCCATCATCCATTATCAAATCAGTCCCAAATATGAGACCACTAACTTGTTTCTTGAGGTTTAAAAAAAATATTCATATATCGGCGTACAATGTCCGTTTGTCTGACGTGAGCCATTCACAAATGTTCGCGGCTTAAAACGCCGATATTTGTAAGATTTATGATCCATCGCCTACTCGATTTAGTGTGATGAACTTAAGTAGTTTGTGATTTGATTTCGTTCTACGCTCATACGGTTATACAATCGTGCATTGAATACACATTAATCCAACATTTATTTGTTTAAATAAAAATAAAAAATAAAAAAATACGGCAAATGTAACTCTGCTGGTACGTTTATTTATATTTTTATTTTTATTTTTATTAAAATATTGCTGTCAACAAATGATAAACCAAACACAATTAAGCATTTATTGTGAATGTAAAACGAAAATTAGAATACAATTCAATCGTTTTGTACATTTATGGCGGCCATTCAAGTTGTTCAGGGCGGACAAAGTGTGCAATAAAATTTTCAGCATTTCAAGAGCAGTTTGGCGCTAGTCATTACAAAATTAGCCAACAATCACAATAAAGGCGAAATGATGATCCAATAAAATTGAGAACTTTATGATGAAATAAAACAAAAAAAAAAAAAACAAAAAAAAAACCGGTGAAGGTACTTGAAAGTATGAGCGAAATTTTCGGATTCTCTAACTCAAATCGGTGGCGGCATAATTTATTCGTAGTTGGTTTTACTGATGACTTTTCCTTTTGATTGCAATTTTTCAAATTACCATTCTTAAATTTGGAAAATGTTAACAATTTAACAAAAGATGAGAGTACGTATTTTGAAAAACTTCTCAATTATGCCAAAATCAAACGGGCAGCTATCATACTAAGAATCAGTTAGTAGTCCAGTACACGATTTTGAATCGTCATTTAGTAGAGAACTATTTTCCATGAGATAAAGTTTCTTTAATGAGTTCGAGCTTTGATCTTACGATTCTCCACCACTCTTAAATGTTTCATAAGAAGCTACCGATTCATTGTATCGTATTCGTGGAAAACCATTTCAGGCGAAACACAAACTTTTTCATAACATGACCCTGAATTTGATTTTCAGATAAATGACGAGTGTTTTATTTTAGACGGAAAACCGAATGTATCCAGAAAAAAAAAGAAAAAACACTCAGTAAATTTTATGTTCGATGAACGAGGCGGTCATTTCTGGCGAGAAGACTATCATCTAGCTTCGTTTTCAATAAGTCGATAATAACGATAATAACGTGACGCAATCACGTTAAAAGCACATTTAAAATCGATTAATATGACTTAATCTCAGAAAAAGTATCCAATGTACTTTTCAAGTGAAAAAAACTGGATAACCTTCTTTAATAAAGCCCAATCAGAGAGAGTTCGACGTGTATGATGTCATGTGTATAAGCGACGGGGGTGTGCGAGAGATATCCAGCTCTTGAACTTTCTGTGTTAGTTAGTGTTTACTCTCGAAAGCCTACTAAAAATTGGATACCTCTTCTAGGCTACGAGCCAATTCATGGTCAGATATTTGCTCTGGAAAGCAAGATGTTACATTTGGTATGATCGACGATTCAGTTATAACTTCAACAATATTACATCCCAGCAAGAGATATCGAGAAACATTTGTTTTGTCTGCTGGCATCCTGAGTATGTGCATAATCATATGAAACCCAAATGTCAATGGAAGCCCTGGCTGAAGACGCAGGTACTCTTAACGCAGTTTCGTGTCCTAGAAAAATCTCCTCCAAACATTGACCATCAAGTTCATAAGCGAACTTGATCCATTGTGACCTGAGACCCAAAAAAGACTGAGTGAATTCAGCCTTTCGACTACGATCAGTGATGTTTTGCATTCTCAAACTAGTTTGGAGGTCTAGAGAAAATATAGCAAGAATTTGAGCGCAGCTTGGCCGTCGCTACAGATGTAAAATCTTTACAACCTTCACTGACTCTTTACGATATAGTTCGTTGCCATAAGGATTGCATATATCTCCGTTTGAAAGATAGCCACATGTTTTCTTAGCAAGAAGCGAAATCTAAGGCCGCCGCTCTTCAAAAAGACACCAGCGCTGCATTTTAAATACGACTACACGTGAGGACCAGATTACATTGTTTTCCTGACTCAGATTCTGAAAGAATCCATTCTAGGAAATTCGGTGTTATTGTATCATCAGGTGATGCATGTTTATAACACCAGTGTCAGATTGCAACCCATAATATAAATTCATCTAGAGTAGATCCGAGCGGGCCCCCAAACCTAAAAAGATCATTTTTTGAAATTTGACAAAATAAGCAGCGACGCATTTTTGTGAAAGATTGTTCCACCAGAAAACCGGCACATAATATACAATTGATCTTGTCATAGCTTTGTACATCTAAAGAACCCTTCTCGATGATAATCACCATGTTTTCCCCGAAAACTACTTTTGAATCTCAATTACCCACAGCGCATTGGAGGTTTTCGACGTGACATGTTTGGTTAACAAAAGTTTGTTATTCAAGTCCTAAGTTTTATTTAAGTCTACTCGACCAGTCGGTCCCCTCCTTTTCGCAAAGAAAACAACCTCAGTTTTGTCGATCGTCGATCACGTCTAGGGCTGCATGCTTTCTAGAGTAGGCTGCCGCTGAATTGATAATCCATCTACATAATCTACATATATCTAAGCGAAGATAGTAGAGCTATTGAAAAAGTTAAGCAATGAATCAGCTAACATGTACAGGACGCAGCGGCGGCTTGCGGGCAAACCCTTTTTAATTACGCCATAAAGCATTGGGAGCGGTCGGTATGCGCAATCACGACATTTTCACCAGCATTGCTCTTATCTACAAAATATATTAAGTTATTCACCCTTCACAAGTCTTCAAAACTTTGGTTATTAAAAGCACCTTCAAGCTTGTCGAGAGCACCTTCAATTTTGCGCATCGATTTTGACGTGGATTCCCTCGGAATCTTCCGGATCTTGGACAGAGAATACATACATTTGCATAGCAGTTTGGCGCACATGAAGATCGATCATTCTTTCCCTTCTATTCAACATAAAACTATCCTGTTTCGGTATAGAGGCTTCTCTCACTGCTCGTCAGAGATTCAGTAAGTATGCTAGTACCAGGCTAGGACTTAAGATTTTCTTCAGAGTTTCCAGCGAATGTTCTATACCTATTGATAGGATAACTGGATTTATGCCATCAGTACCATGTGACCTGAAGTCACCAAAAGGATTTTTGATGGCCTCTTCGTTGTAGAGCTGGTTGTGAAATGGTTTTGTTAGGTTACCTAGCACGAAAGAAAGAACCTCTTCAATCGACTCAGTGTAAGTGACATTAGATCATTTGAGTGTTTCCAGTTCGGCTTTTTTGCCTTTTTTGAGAAATTTGAATAGCCTGCTGGTTTCATCGAGTATCTGTCGAACTCTTCGAGGTCGAAATAAACTACTTTTGCTTCTTCTTGCTCTGATCTATACGGATTCCAGTCTTTCCTCAAAATCTTAATTCTTAAGTTTATAAGTTTTTGGGTTTCCGTATGTAACATAGTCACTGTAAATCCAGGCTCCACTGTGAAAAAGGCGATCTACAGTAATTGTTGGTATCTTACTATTTAGGTTGTGAACAGCTTCTTTTACTTTATGTTTCACTCTGAGCTTAAAGGAAGCATTGGTGGACTTGCTGAATCTCCTTGTCGATTCTGAATTCCATGTTCCTGTTGTCTGACATGGAAGCTTTCGATAACACTTTCCAATTCTACTAGCGTACCTTTTGGATAACGTCGAGTCGATTATTTGCCATCTTACTTTTGTAACAAATGTTGGCTTACATACATAATACGACAAAGAAGATCTTATCGGCGATGGTGATGAAAATGACCATCGAGGATCTCTTTTCTTCAGAATCAGGCAGACAATGCTGAGGCTCTTTCCATCGGACTTGCTTTCATCGATTTTCTAGATTTTATTTTGCCTTGAATAATTTGGCAGTTTAGTCCTAAGTATCAGAGGCCTTGCTGTTCCTTAGATATGTCTAATCTCATTTCTTCGAGGTTGGGTTAAAGGAAATGTTATCTTGTCGAACAGATTTTTAAAATCAATGAACACCAAGTGACATAAAGATTTTCAACACACGCTCTTCTGAAAAGCCTCAGATGTATTTTTGAGATATTCTTTAATTCGTTTTAGAACTATGGTAGATAGCAGGCACATACCTCTTTTTGATTTTGCACTTCATTTCATAGCAAACTGATTAATCATTTCCTTCTTTCTTATGTAAGGAAGGTCTCTGCATACCAATTTTTTTTTTCTGGAAGTGTGCGCAGAAATTCTTCAAATTTTGTTGACGCTTCTACTATAGTGAGAGATGCACGAGTGTGGTGTCACTTTCTACAGTCTTGTTGTTTTCTAGAGTTTTAATTGTGTTGCTGATCGACTGAGGATTGTGATCTGTATACAAGCACCTGAGCACCTGAGTCCAATTTGGGAGGATATCACTTATAGAAACACGGTTTTAGACTATAGTAAATTGGTCTTTCCATCCGTTTATCAAGTCCGTATTTAAAATTAGTAGCGCACCTCCTGAGGGCATTTATATCTACTACTGTTCTGCTTGTAAATTTTTGGCACTCCTTATCCGTGGCGTAGCAGCAGTTTCTGTAGCGGAACAATTTTAGTGATACAGGATGGTGACCCACACTACATAGTTATAAGATTCTGGGTTGGCAGTTACCTTAATTTTTAGCAAAGATGTAGATATAAAAATGTACACAAACCTTATTGTTCTACTGCTGACGCCAACCAAGCTTTGCTTCAAATGAAATACTTAATGTTAAAAGAAATCAGTTCTCATTAGGCAAACTAAAACCGACTAAGTCATTATTTAAATGTTAGCTTCAATAATTTGACTTGCGGGTAGTTATAGGTAGTAAAGGCTTCCCCAATTTATGAATGTCTTGCATTCATGTTTCACAATTTCTGGTGAAACAGAAATTTATTTTATGAACTTAAGCATACCAGAAAACTGATTAGAAATGTTAATTCCATTTTTATTGGAACATTTAATTCATTCATATTAGTAAAAACGAAAAAAAAAAAACACACCGATAGGCTCATTCGAGTGTTTATAGAATAATGGGAAAAAAAAGAAGAAAATTGCCGCCATTTTGCGGGCTTGCTACTTTTCTACTATCTGGTATCTAACCCCTGCCTGCATGAACCCACATCAACTTGGCATTTGTTAATTAAGAGCTATTCCCCCTTTTCTTTTTCCAGATAGAGGCTTGCCTACCTTTCTGGCGGCAGGAAACACCAGCAAACTCTTTGAACGTTCAACTGTTCGTGCTGCAACCAGTATCTGTGATACAATGCGCAACTCACATGGTCATATATCTTTCATGCAGATGGCCAACACCAACATATATCGTCACGAATGGTTTTTTTTTTTTATGACTGCCATCAAAGTATTATAAGGAAAAAAAGAAAAGGATGACCAGCAGGCTGGCAAGAAACCAAGGAAAGCAACAAAAGACGATGGCCAATTAAAGAAATTTTTCAATTCCACTGAAATCTCCATTGGTCATTGGTGGAGGTAGGTACTCGGCTCGACCAAACACCGCACATCTATCTAGAAACGAGCATTCAAACATGAGTATTTCAAGAATATGATGAATAAGAAACGACGAAGAAGAATGCACGAATAGCATCCAATTGGTTCTTGTCGCATCTCTGGACAAGCCGATCAGCCATATTATAGGCATTGTCGGTCACAACTCTAAAAAGATACAATTTTTTTATTCTTTTCGTTCGTTTTGTTCGGATACTCGTACATCTCCATAAAAGCGTCCATAAAAAAAGAAATACGAATAAATAATCCAAAAACGAAAGAAGATGAAAGAATGGACGGACAGACTGCAGCTACAAAGATTACGAACGAAGCCAGATAAGAGAACTGTCAGCCATTTATGATGGTGCTATAAAAGATGCCCCTGAGGTGAAAGGCTACGGCTCAGGCTCCAATGAGGTAGAGAGCGCGGGAGCCGAACACAGCAACAACTGGTTGCCACCATATCCAGCAGGTTAAGCACATCCGTACGTACACATCTAAAAGGATTTCTCTTTCTTCCTTTTGGTTTCTTTTCTTTTTTCTGTATCTAGAAGCAATAAATAAATAAAAGTATTCTCTTATAAATTTTTTCTTTTTTTTTCTGCTCTGTCGCTTTTTGCTTTTGCCCGATGAGGACGATGACGATGAAGGGAATTCTGGAACTGGACACTAATAGAGATATACTTAGATTATTCTTTTTTTTTTTTTTTTTTTGTTGATTCCTTAAGAGTAGAAACGACACATTTCGTAATGCATTATCGGTGGAAAAGATAAAGAAAAGGCAGCACCAACACCGACACATCAATGGGCTTTGGGGCAGCATCATAAACCAACGAAGCATTCAAGATGATGAATTTCCACTTGGATCGATGGTAACGAGATTCAATTAAGTCAATTTCAGGTCGTAAAAGTCAAAAAGTTAGCAGATGAAAATTAAGGTAACACAAGACGAGTGATTTTGACCAGATATTCGTATTTATGAATTTATTGGATTTTGGTTTCTTGCATGGTTCGTTGTAAATTAAGCATTTACAGATATAGGTTGGTATATTTTGGGAGAAAAGGTTAGACAAACAATTATTAGAAAATTTCTCTCTAATTGAGATGCTTAATTTATTTATCTGAAAACTATACAGTTCCGTCTCAGGTTCCTATTTTATTTCAAGCTGAGAGAGGAGGCGCCGGCCGATTCTTTTGTCGTTTCTTGAAATTGTTCATTAGTATGTATTTGGGACTTTTAATTAAAGAATATCTCTCTGAGCTCAAGGTTTTGTTTATGTTTATGTTAAATGATGGATACAAGTCTTGTTGCAACAAAGGAGACAATTATAAATCCTTGTGGTAGTTTCTCATGGTGATTTACAAACATTCTTTTAAATTAAACTCACCCGAATTCAGAGTATTAATAAATAACACTAGACGCTTTAGACTTGAAGAAAATTTAATTCCAAACAAAAACAAATTAGGTTCCAATAAGGTGTATGTCTAATGACCGCAAATGAAGAACTAAAACACAAAAACAAGTAAGATTGACTGATTATGCTAACAAATTCATATCAATATGTACATGTGAAATCATATTAAGCAATCTGTTAAGATGTAGCAGCTTTGCAGAATACATTGCACAAAACAATAGTTTTGAATATATTTTCAACACCCTCCCGCCATGAATTTTGACTTCGTTCATTTAGCTCTAAAGGATAAAGCAGCTGAATTGGCCTTTGCAAAATAGATCCGTTAGAAACACGAAGCTCGTAAGCGCGTCTGAGCCTTTAGAAGTTTTTAAAGTACCTTGAAGGAAATTTGCTGGGATAAGTGGCGCTAGATCCAATGGGTCATCGCTCAAATATGTTAATGGCCTCGCGTTTACAATGCCTTCAACTTCTACAAACAATATTTGTAACTGATCTTAGGTCTGATTTTACCATATCAATCATGCGCTCCTAAAAGCCTCCCACCATGGAGCTCGTTCCATAATGAATTTTCACTTTATTCGAGAGTCGCTTAAGAAACCCAAAAATCGTTCATCATACCTCAGATTACAAAGTTGTCGTAGCTCGGATAAGAAGACAACTTTTAGCAGTCAGGTCTTTAGTGCATTCAATTTGTACAGCATGTACTGTACTGCACAGGTAAACAGCAGAATATAAAATTTCCTGCGTTGATTTGCTGGGATTTGATGGGATGGGATGGATGACAAAGTATTTGAATGAGCAAGGTTACTGTCTGCCACATGTTGAAGACGCCCACCAATTCGCACGCACTGATCAGAATCGTCTAGAAATAGGTAAAGAGCAATTTTGAAGCAGATTACATGCCCTTTTATCTTTGAAGATCTGAATTTTTTTTAGAGAAGTGCTGCCATTGTACTTGAGTGACCCAGTACATTTTTGCACTGGTGATTTCTTCTGCTGACAGATGCAGAAGAACCCAGGTCTGCTGGGTTTTCAGAACCAGAACAGTGTCTTATTTCTCGACAAAGGGCTTCCAATGCTTATCTATTCCCATTATCTATTGGGTATATATTTTAATTCGTGCGGTTTTTTTTTCAAAATTTGAACGTTTATTTAAGAAAAACATGTACTAGTATTATTCAAAGTATTGCGCATCTGAAGCTATGACTTTTTCCCATCTTTCTGGCAATTTGTGGATCCGATCCCAAAAGAACTGCGCCGGCTTGGCAGCCAAGAATGAATCATGCCAATTTTTGATATTCTGCTCTGATGTGAACCGTATTTCAGTGAGGGCGTTCTGCATCGACCGGAACAAATGGTAGTCAGAAGGGGAAAGGTCTGGGCTATATGTTTTGCAAATAGTTCTTAACTGGAATAGCAACGTGGGGCCGAGCGTTGTCATGACGGCTACTGTTCTCTTCAAACGGATTAAATGTGTTCGGTAGCGTTTTCCATTGATGGTTTCACCCGGTTTTAGCAGCTCATAATACAGCACACCCATCTGATCCCACCAAATACAGAGCATTATCTTCGCGTCATGGATATTCGGCTTTGCCGTTGATTTGGCTGGTTGGCCGGGTTTCACATATGATTTTTTGCGCTTGGGGTTGTCGTAATGGATCCAACAATTCGATGCAAAAATTACTTCCGTTTGTGGCGTTGCAGCAGCATTTCGGACATGCAAAACCGCCTTTCGACGTCTCTCAGCTTGAGTTCATGTGAAACCCAATTTCCTTGCTTTTGAATATATCCAGCTGCTTTTAAACGTTTTGAAATGGCTGCTTGAGTGACACCCAAAGATTCTGCGAGCTCTTCTTGTGTTTGGCAACAATCTTCATAGAGTAATGCTTCCAGTTCTTCATCTTCAAACTTTGTTTATACTGCCCAGGACGTTCATCGTCTTCCAAGCCAAAATCACCATTTTTAAATCGTGCAAACCACTTTTGGCGCATTCGCTCAGCTAGCGCATGTTCACCATAAACTTCCACCAAAATATGATGACTTTCGGCAGCAGTTTTTTTCATATTAAAGTAATGAAAACTCCCCGCAAAAACACTTTTTCAGGCACAAAGTTCAACATATTTGAGTGAAAAAAAATTATTGTTGTTTACGCTTCAAATGAATGACATATACTGAAATGACGTACAATGACAGTAGCTTTCAATGGAATAATACAAGTTACGCCATCTCTTAGCAAACCGAATTAAGTTATAGACCCAATAGTATTGCAATTTCTCTCTCACTTTCTTTATCTCATTCCGACAAGTGGCCCATATGCTTTGTAAATCAGAAGGCAAATGTTCACACAATCAAGTATCCTACGCTACATATCCTGAAAAATAATTTTTAACCGCACCGTCTAGGGTGTCAACATACCAACCGGATCAAATATTTTCGCCATTATTCGTATAATGCTGCGTTCATTCGTATCAAGGCAACCGTTTGGTAGTCGTGTAACTCATCGTTCATAATTTTCCAAGAGTTGCCCTTTCTGCGAATAAGTAAAGATAAATTTGTCCCCAAGATTGCCAAGTTTTTTGAAGATGATCACAAGTGCACACTTGGAATGGTCCTTTAATCGTCCATTCCAAGATGGTGTTGAATGCTCTCAACTGTGATCCCCTGTAACGGCGCCAATAGGAACACTTGTCGTAATCCAACTGTGTGGGCACCCGCCAACCTAAGTCTATCACAATAAATCACTGCATTTTCAGAAGGTACAGACAGTACTTCAAAACTTCGGTAACTTCTGTTGCGTTAAGTATTATTTTTGTAGTTATTATTATTAGAACTACTCGAAGCTTATTGCATAGTTTTCTAGGTTTTCCAATACCAAACGGAATAACCCTCAAGGTGTGTACACCAATAGCGGGTAAATAAAGTTGCGTGTCAACTTTGACTTAACGAATGACAACTGACTCCCATCAACCAATACAATACGCACAAATATGCAAAAAGTAGAGTATTCACAACTCGTGAATACACACGCTGTTTGTAAATATACATTACACCCCTGGCCCTTTTCCACTGTATTCAAAGATAATTTGTTATCCAAATTTGGTTAATTTTGATTGTTTATAAACAAAGGGTCAGACATGTTTGTCGCGTGGTGCCTTTTGCATGTTTTGCAAATAATAGATTTCACTTTGCACATCTTAGAATTATGCCCTTTTTTACAGCATCGATAACATCTTCCTTCTTTTCTTAATATATATATATATTTTGTTTTTCTAGTAAACATATGACACAGCAGCACTCTTTAGTCTCGTGATTGACAGCTTTACAAAAAAGACGCTTCAGCATCAAATAAGCCTAGAGCCGTTTTAAGAGGTTTCGAATTCAATGCGTTTGTGCGTTGAGGCTTTATTTTTGCCTCATTCGCCTTCTCTAATGACTCGACTTCACTCTTTAAGAACTGCGGTAAGCATTTTACCTGCTTATCTCCAATTAGATCCGATGAACTTCCTTCCTGAAACAGATGAAATACCAACTGCATCATTTTTATATTTCGTTCGGAAAATATTGGCATTTGCAGTTTGATTAATATTTGATTCATTGGAAATTACTTCGAAGGTCATTTGGTAAACAACGCAGATGGAATACCTAAAGCGGAGAGCGAACGAGTGTGTGCTAGAACTGAAGTATACAGAGTATCTTAATGCAAAAACATCTGACTTCGAAGTACTATAATATGCTGAATTGAGAGCAGACTCTGCATAGTATAGTCTACTATTTTCTAGTTGTTACCATACTCTTCATTTAACAACAGCAGTGGCGTAATTTGCTGCAAAGGAGTGAAACCCGCTAAGCTTTCTGCAGCCTTTCCATTCAATACAGTTTCTAGGTAGTTGAATTTGTCAACTGTACTAAGAAAAGCATTCACATGAATAAGCACTCGTTACTGCTCCCAAAACAGGACCCATCCTTTAAAGTTTCCAAAGAATTTTTTCGACTGTAATTTCTTCAGTTTAACAGGTGACGTTGCCAATTCTGAGAAGGAATCATGTGCATTCTCAATTATTGTTGACGGACTTTTAAATTAACGAATCCTAGAAAGACGACATTTCAGACGAGTTATGGTTGCAATGGTTTTATCTTTATATTTTGCCATCTTTTCAGATTTTTTCACTAAATCCTCTGGCTTGATTGAAGATACCATTTTAGTATTTACTTCATATGCAGCGGTTAGGCAATTTAAGCTTACAATCAATTCTTCCTCTATGTCATTGAGGGTATACAAATTTTCACTAAACTTTGCTTCGTCCCATTTTAGATAACCGGTTCCACTTTTACCGAGTTTTGTCACTTGGCTCAGATAAGATGCGCGACTACCAAGATACATATTGTAAATCTCAACTTATTCTAAATTTAATTCTTAATTTATGCTCGATCTTTTGTTAATCTTGTTCGGCACCAATAAATAACAATAAAATAGGTTGTACCTAATGACCGAAAGTGATGAACTAAAACACCAAAACATGTTAGATTAAGAGATTAGGCTAACAAATTCATATAAGAATGTACATGTGAAATCATATTAAGCAATCTGATAAGATTGTGTACGCTTGAATATATTTTCAACACGTGCATTCAAAAAAAAAATAATTTAACTGAACGAGTGCTTGATATGACGTGATGCTGACGCCCATACATCACCTTCAGTAATAATGGCAATCTTACAATTTTTGTTGGCGTCCAACAGCTTCTGTTAAAATTTTCTAACTGTTCTATTAATAGTGGAAATATGTATAATTAGATCAAGTGCTATACTTCAAAAACGTTAACAAAACCAGTCAGACTTGTTTTTCTTTTTCTCCCTATTCAATTTTCAGTTAAACTGCATTTACCGGTTTCAGCCAATAATGAAAAAAAAAAACAAA
This sequence comes from Volucella inanis, assembly GCA_907269105.1. Lineage (NCBI taxonomy): Eukaryota > Metazoa > Arthropoda > Insecta > Diptera > Syrphidae > Volucella > Volucella inanis. Next base: position 67,267,272 of record OU026157.1, on the reverse strand, counting down.
AAAAAAAAATAGTTCCGCTAAGGGATATATAAGGTGGAGTCATCTCCATTTTTCTCTTCACAGATCCATTATCCTCATCGTGTATCTACCTCGAAACCTCAAATGTTTAGAATATCCCCATTTCCACAGAACCCAATTTTGATCTTATAAACCAATCAACTTCTTATTGTCCCGCTAAAATACGTACGTCTTACTCTAACTTTACATGCTCTCGTATCTCGTATCTCGTATGAATCCGTCTTTTGAACCTGATCAACCTCACAATAACACAATCGGTACTACATGAATATCATCCTTTTTTGGTCCCATGCTTGCTACTAAAATAAAAAGAACGTTCCCAAATGCCTTTCACTATATGTATATTGATAGATTTAATTCCTAAGTTTTCCCTTATAGCATTTTTGCTCTAACATATTAACATTAACATTAACTTTAACATTAACATTAACATTAACATTAACATTAACATTAACATAAACATTAACATTAACAATAAGGATAATGAATTATTTACCAAAGACTTTGATCTTTACCGTGCCGATGGTGAGGACTAAGAAAAGAACATATATGGCCATGGAGTCTTCTGGCTACTTCTCGCCTTGATTCCAAACATCTTCCACATCATACTTTAGATTTGTCTGAAGTTCCGCGTGTTGTCATATTCCTCTTTCCCAACCAATTCATCGTTACTAATAAGCTGCAAAAGCAATTGATTGCATATTCGATGCTTCAGATCCCGATGTTCAATACTTTCTCACAGCCACTAATGCCACCTCTTAAAAAAAAAAGTCTTTTTTACCGATTGTCTTACTTTCCAAACTTTATCAGATGAGTGGAGTCACCAATAGTATTGGTACGCAACTTGACTTTGTCTTTATAACTGACACAGATAACTGTGTCGTTACAGAAAGAAACCCCCTTCTCTCTAAGTTAAATACCTACCACTCACTCCTTTCTTTATTTTTTTCATATGGAACGCACTAACAGCTTGAATTAAACTTTAGCAAACTAAATAATCTTCTTAGTAATGCCAATTTCAGCTTTTCCTTTGATAACTTTGATAATAACTATTTGAGATATTTCAAAAACTTTATTATTGGCTTGAAGTAGAATCAAAACATACATAAATGGAACTCGACTTCGTTCATATGACCATCGCGGGCACGTTTGCAGCGGTCGATTCGTTGGACCCAATTTTCAACGACTCGGCCACACATTTCGGCCGAAACGGCCGCTATTTCGTTTTCAATGTTAGCTCTGAGCTCTTCCAACGTCGTCGGCGTGTTGGCATAAACCAATGACTTAACGTAGCCCTACAGAAAATAGTCAAGCAGCGTTAAATCGCATGAACGAGGCGGCCAATCGACTGGCCCATGTCTTGAGATAACACGCTCACCATACTTACTCCTCAATAAATCGATTGTAGCGTGTGCTGTATGGCTTGTGGCACCATTCTGTTGAAACCACATGTCGTTCAAGTCCATATCTTCCGATTCGGGCCAAAAATAATCGGTGATCATGACGCGATAACGCTGACCATTCACAGTAACTTGACGATCGTTATCGTCGACGAAAAAATTTGACACAATAACGCCGCGCCGGCATGCAAACCGCATCAAGCAGTTATTTTTTGTGGATGAAGTGGTGATTCATGAAGCACATGTGGGTTTTCACCCGACCAATAACGCATATTTTGCTTATTGACGAACCCATTCAGCCAAAAATGAGCTTCGTCACTGATTTTGCGATGAAATTTATCATCTTGGCGCATCTTCTCCAGAACCCAATCGGAGAACGTACGTTGCTTCAAATGGTCCATCGGCTTCAATTCTTGAGTCAGCTTGATCTTGTATAGGTGTAAACCAAGTTCCTTACGCAAAATACGCCATAATGTGGTCTGAGCGATGCCCAATTCTTGAAAACGACGTGGAATTAACTGATATGGATCGTTTGCTACGGACGTCTGAACGGCAGCGGTATCAGCAACATTACACAACGAATATGCATGGAAGCCACTCAATTAATTGTATGCTTGTATGTGGCACAGACTTGCGCTTTTACTATGTCAGTGCCAGATGACTAGGAAAAGTTCATGATACAAGAGTATTGCTGACCAGTGTGCTATGGTCTAAGATGGATTCTGGTTAGATGCAGCATTCAAGATCGATTTTACTAGGGGATTCCGCATATGGTTGTAAAGATTGGCTAATAATACCACAAAATAGCAACTTGAATAGTGATGCAATTCAAAGGTTCAACCGTGCTCATAAATCAACAAGATACCTCACTAAAAATGCAATTGATGTATTGAAAGAAAGAAAAATTTCGGTGTCTACAAAAGTTAAGACTTAATCCCATACACGCCTGCAATATTATAAAAGCTTGTGTAATGCTTTGTAATCTAACTTCACATACTTTAAATGGAAATGAAGATGAAAATGACTATGGCGATGAAGCAGACCAATAGAAAACACTACACTTAGAACACAAAGTGGGATAACACGTAGACAAGAAATAGTAAATACTTTTAGATAATAGTTTTGAACAATAAAAATCTTTTTATTTGTATTCGTACTCTTTTATTGTCAAAATACTGCACTCTTATTCCACCAAATTATTACTAAGCAATTTGTTTTTTAACTCCAGCTTTTCAATTTCCAGATCAAGTTTTTCGTTTTGTTTTTTTTTTTTAATTTTCGATCTCTAACACTAGCTTCAATTGTGCAATTCCGCCGTCAAGGATATATTTTCTTTTGGGCTCTAAATATAAAGGCAATATAAAATAGAAATCCATTTAATACACAATTCTTCTTACCAGACGGAGTAGATGGAATTTGTCTACTCTTTCTACTGCAACTAGTGTTCTGTGAAGGAAAGCTTACATTTTCCATATCACCTGAACGAAATGCATACTTCGAAAAATACGCGATATCGCGAAAAATGTTTCAGACAAAAGTCACAAGGTTCTGAAGGGGACATAAGATAGTGACCACGAGTTTGACCATGAGACCCATTTTCTAGGTCAAACGAAGGTCACTTTTAATTTTTCAAATGATAATTTCTAATTTTCATTGCTCAGTCGTATTCCTCAATGGGGCACACGACTGTCTCAAAGGTCTTATTCGTTCAGTGCTAGATACCACTTCACTGGCACGCCTAAATCATTAATCGGTTTCCAACGTTGTTAGGGTGTTAGAAGGTCAATATTTGTTTTGAGGAAGTTATTATTGCCTCGAGTGAAGTTAAAACTCAAAGAAATTTCAGATAATTGTCAGACAAATTGTCCTAAACTTATCTGAGAGTGTATGATGTGCACTCTGCCCTTTTTTTCTAATTGAACTCAACTGTACTTCATTTAGAAGTTCGATATTTGTTTTGAGGAGCTGATTATTATTAGTAACGTTTTCCAGATTAATAATGCAGGCTATTTCAATTCAAGAGAAAATTGAAATGATTCCCAGACCAGATACGATAGCGCGCTTCCTTTTATCGGGTCATCCAACAATTCACTGTTGAAGGAAGTGTGCAACCAAAGAAAAGGAATCGGTCAGATAGGGTGGCTGTTGATGACAATGAAATAGCAGTGTTAGCTGCCGTTGCACACGATCCTCACATTAGCACTCGCCAAATAAGTGATGCATCAGGAATTTCTCAAATGACTGTCTGTAAGATATTACATCGGAATAAATACCATCCTTATCATGTTGCAATGCATCAAGAATTTTCTAGTGAGGATTTTCGTAACCGGGTTTCCTTTTGTCAATGAGCACTTCAGCAAATTGAACGAGACCCCCTTTTCTTCGCCAAGGTGTTATTCTCTGATGAGTCGACTTTCACCAGTTACGGTACGGTCAATCGACATAGTATGCATTACTGGGCTACCGAAAACCCTTTTTGGTTGCGACAAGTTGAACGTCAGCACCCTTGGAATGTTGATGTTTGGGCGGGAATTATTGGGGATAAATTAATAGGTCCATATTTTATTGAAGGCAAACTTCTTGCGGGAACACCTTCCAGTATTACTAGAAGAACTGCCATTGGAGTTGCGACGAATAATGTGGTTTCAAAATGATGGTTGTCCAGCCCATTATTCTCAAGTAGCCCGGGGCGTATTAAACAATGTTTACCATCAACGATGGATCGGATGAGGAGGTCCGAGGCAATGGCCTGCTAGATCACCTGATCTTACGTCACTTGATTTCTTCTTGTGGAGCTACTTAAAAAGTGAGTTTTACAGAAAAAAGCCAACAACACGTGAATACATGAAAAGACGAATAACTGAAGCTTGCCGGAAGATTACGTCAGAAATACTTCTCAGTTCTGTTGGTTCATTAATAGCGCGGATAGACAAGTGTATTGAAGTCAATGGTCACATTTTCAAGTATTTGTTGAAATAGTTTCGGGAAATAAACGTCTAAATGGGAAGAATTCAATGATTCAACAGTGGGAGGAAAGGGAACTCACTCTAATTAATCACCCCGAAGGAAACAAAATACTGCTACGTCCACGTCGTTTTTTCTGAGTTATGCTAAACGCAGTATGTAATAACGAATGACAAGCCTACGAGTAATACGACTGAGCAATGAAAATCAGGAATTATCATTTGAAAAATCAAAAGTGACCTTCGTTTGAGCTTGAAAATGGGTCTCAAGGTCAAACTCGTGGTCACCATCTTATGTCCCCTTCAGAACTTTGTGACTTTGAAACATTTTTCGCGATATTTCGTATTGTACTTTTCGAGTAATTTTGATGTCTTAAGTTTTATGGCGCCCTCTGACGGGAGAAGAACGCATTTTTGAAAAAAGTGTTTCATGTAAAAGAATTGTAATTTTTCACGCAGATTACGAATCTGTCAAAAAAAATAGGGGTTCCCATTAAAAAATTAAAAGTGACCTAGAAAATGGGTCTCATGGTGAAACTCGTGGTCACCATCTTTTGTCCCCTTCAGAACCTTGTCTTCCTCAGAATCACTAATTTGTTGAACAAGAGAAGCTTTAAGCAAAACCAATGCTTCAATGGCAAGAGTTGTTCTTTTTTTAAGGCAGCTTTAAATATGGGATCAGAACTTAGCAAAAAAAGAGTTGAAAATATGTATATTATTATTTTCTCTCCTTGATTTACTTGAATGATGCTCTTTGGAGTATTTGAAGTCCTTGTTCGGTGACTATTGAGCTCATGTACCATGATCGGTAATAGAGCGTAGACAATTAATTCCGGTTCATGAATAAAATATTTTTGAAGGGTGGTCACATATGATCCTATAGATACTTTTCAACATAATATTTGGCAGTATCAATTGCAAATTTCCTGAACTCCTCTACATTAATTCTATTGCAACTAAATATAACAATCATAATATTGTAGTATGCATCTTTTTTATGAGTTCCACATCAATTCTGGCCGTGCTGCCATCTTAGTGGTAATTCTTAGGACAAGTGGAGAATTTTTTCCAAAAAAAACTTATCTATCCATAAAGAACGAATAGATTAAACTGCTATTTCTCGTTTTTACCTTCCTTTGTCTTCATATCTTTAATATCGTTGAAGTTTTTAGAAAAAGCAACTCATGTACTCGTACCTGTACTTATTTTCCATCAACTAGCATTGTTGTCTTTTGTAATTTATTTATTTCCTCGTCTACTCTCATTTTTTCTGCTATAGACATTTTTGTTTACAAACTCTATTTTTAATGGCCTGCAGTATCATAAGGCCTACAGTCTTACACTTAGCAAAAAGTCTAAGCGGAATAACGCAGATGATAAAAACTGAAGAATCAGAGGCTTCAAGGCCATGGAAAGCTTGTTCGTGGGAGTTGTTTCTTGAGCTTCCGCCAAATCCCCAATTTGAAAATTGTTGTTAGTAAATTAATATCCGTACGAGCTTATATGCAGCAAATATTCTGGTGCAATCATTCTCGTAATACCATATTAGTCCCGAGTTAGTTGCGCTTCAACTGTAACCCCTACCCTACTGATTCTTGATCTCACATTTATAATCTTTTTGATTCAAGTGAGTTATTGTCTTTATCTCTTTTAAGGCTTCGGATGCATTTACTTGTCCTACTAGTCTCAAGCTTATCTGAGTAGCATAACTCAATATAAAAACCGATGTGGGCTTCCACAAGAAATACTTGGTCGATCACGCTGTTGTTCAGTGCAACAGCCAAAGAAACAGATGTCTCAAGCCAAGAATTGTTTTGTATTTAAAAACAAAACAAGTTTTCCCACCGAGACTTAAGCTGTGAATTAAAAAACGATAAAAGCTTGAAGATTTTATTGAAATAGTTTCGAGTTCGGATCATAACCGTCACATTTAAACCTGTTCCTAAAGGTTAATCATATCTTTAAAAAGCTTACGATCACAATTCTCCGCTTTTTTTTTTTTTGTCAGAAACCACATTAAAAAAAAAAAAAAAAAAACAATCAAACGGAATAGTATAAATAAGACATACAATATATACATACATAATTACGAAGAAATAAAGAAAGGGTAAGTAGACATGTATAAATAATAAAAATTAATTAAATACAATAAAGTCAAAAATAAAAACATTATAGAATTTAGAACAATGAACGAAGAAACAAAAGGGGTAGTAGGTGTAAAAGATATTAATAGGAGATAGAGTAGAGGTAAAGGAACAAAAAAAGAAAAGTTGAAAAGAAGAAATATAAAACACTAGGAAAGTAGTTATTGATATTGCTTAAAGTGTTCCAGTGTTGCATTTTTGAATAATGTAGCACCCATTGCTTAATTAGCCGTAAGAGGAAGTGTATTTCAAGACCTGGTAACGTAGATAAAGAAGAGACACGAGGAATTCAAACAATTACATATATGCAGGGATAATGAGATTACGTGTTTTAATAGATTGAGAAAATCGTAACTTACCAACAAGCACGAGATTTATTTTTAATAACTTTTTGCATGAACACACAGTATCTCCGGATGAGGAATTGTTTGAGGGAACAACCAAAAACAGAGTTATGGTAGTGTGAAGAGTTGTTGTTTCGGGGAAGTCCATAGACATACCTTATCATATCATTAAAAGCTACAAGTAACTTATGTTTCGAGAGAGAATCAATCTTGTAATAGACAAGAGAAGAGAACCAGAGCTTATGCAGTCCAGCATAGATAGCCCAATAACATATTTTATGTGGTTAATAGCGGAATATGTGATCTATACATATAATTTGATACCCAAATTAGTAACCACGTCAATAAAATTGAGGTGTCTGTCATTTAGGTGTTCCATCCGTGTTGTTGTTAAAGTGTTGTTTGGATGTTAAAATCAGTTGTGATTTGTTTGGATTAAGATGAAGTCCGTTACAATAAAAACCAGCCATAAATTTTTTAAAAGGTCTTCATTTAATCTGATGACTAGGTCCTCAATAAGCCCAACTAGTCTCGGTATATAAATTCGTGTATCGTCAGCATATAAGTGGATATCAGCATTTGAATAGACTTCTGGTTGATCATTTACAAGAAAACAGTATAGAATCGGACCACGTACAGACCTCTAAGGAACTCCTGCAAATAAGAGACCGAATTCTGACGAGGCGTTATTGTGAACGAATCTTTCATAAGGCTTGTTTCGTATTTTGATAGCTTGGTGGGATTAATGAATGATTTATGATTTCATGTTGCGACATATTTCGCAACTATTCTTCAAAAACGATAAAACGAGTTACCAAAAAATAAGAATTTTAGACTTTAGACGAGTTTGGAACACAATTTTACCGACCAATATGTGCACGAGTAATAAGCTTAAGCATCAGTTAAAAAAAAAAGAACTATCTTTGCGTATATATGGAAATTTGCAATCTTTATATATTTTTTTATATATTGTTTTCTCCATCACTGCACTATCAAAACTGCTGCTGGATCAGCCAATAAAACTTCTCACTGAGGGAATGACTAGGTGCTGGTTAAATTTTTTGGCGTCAACAAATTTCTTAACCCCGAATTTTGGCGCTGAACTTTATCAGCCATTGCCTTATTTGGTTTAATTGATATTGATATTCCCTATAAGTGGTGACATGTGTTATTGCTTTTTGTTATTGCCGATTCTAATAGAGATGTGGGCAATTTGATGTTGTTGAGAGTTTTTTTTTTTTTTTATTTATATTTATTATTCATTTCATTTTACAGATTTTTATGTTAAGTTTAACAATTTCAGAATGATTTATAATATGGTGAATGAATGAATATAGTGGTCGTTATATAATATAATGAACAATTATTCCAAATTATTGCTAAGCGACACTTCAATAAATACAATACCTACAATAAGCTTTACGATGTGGGGTGACAATTAGAAAGTTTTTCTTTTCTAATTCAAAATAGTTTAAAGCAAGAATTCAAGAATAATAAGCTAATTACAAGAAGAAAAGAGAAATTTAAATCGATTTAATTTATATATTTTGCGTAACTTTAAAGCAATTCAATGTTAGGCATATCAATAGTATTGTAAATTACCACTTTTTAACTTTTTTTATGTACTATAATCATTATAATTAGTTGTTATTCGGATGGAGTACGGAAGTTTATTAAAATAGCTTGGGGCGGTAAATGTGAAACTATTTGAGAAGTGTGTTGTACGTGAAATTGTGTATTAACTAAGGCCATGCTGTTTACTCGTAAATTGTAAATCTGAATGTGTCTGCTTGGAATGTTACCACTTTGCATAAACAGTTCTCTTAGTACTTTAAAGATGTGCAAATTCCTCAATGGTAAAATCCCAAGCCTTTTGAATAAGGGTCGACTATGAGTATTACGGTGTGCAGTTAAGGCCGGTTTAATTGTACTGAAGTAAGTTCCACCCGAATTACTGATACCGTATAACAACTTCGAGTGTTCAAGACCATAGTAGACCTTACATAGAATTGTTTTGGAGCAGTAAAGCTTAATGTGATAAAACTTACGAAAAACTAGATACATGTGGGATTTTAATGCATGAAAATGATCCTCTTAAAAGCACTTTTCCGAGCACGAGTTATTACCTTTGTAATTTTGAATACCACAAGTATGCACTGGTAGGCCGTATTTCTGGCAATCAGGCGCATGAAACTACAGATTAAGGTCGAATAAGTAATTGCCAGATAGTTTGAAGTGAACTAATTTTGTTTTTTTTTTCACTTACAATTAGTTTATGAATAGCAAACCATAGTCTTAATTTTTCTAAGTCCTCCTCAATCTTAGCAACGTATTCAAAAGAGCTTTTAAAACTATATATGAAGGTAATATCATCAGCGTGTGCCGTAGCTAAACCATTTAATTGTTGCTTAAAAACTTATGTAGATTAAAAATAGAAGAGGTCCAAGCACCGTACCATGTGGGACACCATTTTTTTAAAACACGTGGTTTACTAAAAATGTCGTTTAATTTAACCCTTTGCACTCTGTCTTTCAGGTATGTTTTGAACCACATATAAATTGATCTTCTGAAACCAGCATTATATAATTTACTAAGCAGTAGCTTGATTTTAACCATGTCAAAGGCTTTGGTCATATCTATGAATAATGCCATTGTAGGTTGATTTCTATTTAGTCCTTCGTGTAGCTAACTTTATACTCTAAGAATGGCGTTCTCTGTGAATAAACCAGATTTAACACCAAATTGGTTAAATCCTGAATTTAATCATTTTCTCAAACAATTTTACAACAATTAGTAGAAGAGACACAGGTCTGTAGTTGGATAGATTTTTCGATCCCCTTTTTTTAAATAGTGGAATTACTTCAGCACATTTGAGAGATTTAGGAAAACAACCACATGAAATATTTAGGTTAAACAAATAACTCATCACGTCAACTACTTGCCAAGTAATGCTTTTTAACAAAATGCTTGTTATGGTATCACTTGTGCATGAGTCTTAAAATTTTAAGGACATTATGAGTTTCGAGAGTTCACCACCACTAATAGGATTATATGGTACACAAAACTATTTGTTGTCTATTTGTAGACAGGGTGTGATGTGAAATGCACAGCCTGCCCAGTGACGTACATTTTATTCCTACCCCGTAAGTATAGGGTGATTCATCGTGAGGTTTGATTTTCAATAGGCTTTTTTGACAGATCACGGGTGTTCAGTATCGTTTGGCAAGTTATCAGCGTTCTGTGAGAAATGTTTTTCGTGCGATTCGAGGAACTTACGGTGCGCATAATCGACCTACTGAAACCACTATTGCCAATACCACTCGCAAATTTGAGTCCCAGTTTACATTACTGGATGATACTCGACCGGTTAGACCACATCCAGAGCGTAGTGAAGAGACTATAGCAGCTGTAGCTGAGAGTGTACGCGAAAACCGTGATGAATCAATTCGTCGTCGTTCTCAGCAGCTTGGCTTGGCGTATTCAACAACTTTGCTTATTTTACGTGGGGATCTCGTCCTAAAATCGTTAAAAATTCAAATTGTGCAAGAATTGAAGCCAGGCGACTTGAATTTGCGTCATCATTTCAATGAATGAGCTCTGGAAAAACTCAATGAAAATCTGGTGTTTTATCGTGAAATTTTGTTCAGTGATGAGGCCCATTTCTGGCTTAATGGCTACGTTAATAAACAAAATTTCCGTATTTGGGCTGATGAGCAACCCGAAGAGTACCAAGAGCTACCATTACATCTACCATATTTCTTCAGAAATGAGGCAAATCAGAATCTTACCGTCAATGGTAACCATTATCGCGCCATGTTAACGGACTATGTGCTTTCTGAAATTCAAGCACATGGTCTCGGTGAGGTCTGGTTTCAAAAAGACGGCACTACGAGCCATACAGTGCATGAAACAATGGACTTGATGAGAAATCATTTTGGTGAGCACTTAATTTCACATTTTGCCAAGGTAAATTGACCGCCTAGATCGTGCGATATCACACCTTTCTACTATTTTCTCTGAGAATCTGTAAAGTCTCTGATCTTTAAGAATAAGCCAGCTACGATTGATGCTTTAGAAGCTTACATTACTCGTGTTATCCGCGAGATACCAGTCGCTATGCTGGAACGAGTCGTCCAAAATTGGGCAAGGTCTGGGCTATAAGGCGGGTGGGGTAAGACTTCCCATCCACTGTTTTCCAAATAGTTCTTAACCGAAATAGCAACGTGGGGCCGAGCGTTGTCATGATGAAAAATTATTGCCTCGTGTCTGGTCGCATATTCCGGGCGTTTTTCGGCTACTGTTCGGTAGCGTTGTCCATTGATGGTTTCACCCGATTTTAGCAGCTCATAATACAGCACACCCATCTGATCCCACCAAATACAGAGCATTACATTCGCTCCATGGGTATTCGGCTTTGCCGTTGATTAGGCTGGTTAGCCGGGTTTCACATATGATTTTTTGCGCTTGGGGTTGTCGTAATGGATCCATTTTTCATCACCAGTAACAATCCGATGCAAAAATGACTTCCTTTTGTGTCGTTCCAGCAGCATTTCGGACATGCAAAACCGCCTTTCGACGTCTCTCGGCTTGAGTTCATGTGGAACCCAATTTCCTTGCTTTTGAATATATCCAGCTGCTTTTAAACGTTTTGAAATGGCTGATTGAGTGACACCCAAAGATTCTGCGAGCTCTTCTTGTGTTTGGCAACAATCTTCATAGAGTAATGCTTCCAGTTCTTCATCTTCAAACTTTTTTGGCTGTCCAGGACGTTCATTGTCTTTCAAGACAAAATCACCAAAGATTCTGCGAGCTCTTCTTGTGTTTGACAACAATCTTCATAGAGTAATGCTTCCAGTTCTTCATCTTCAAACTCTTTTGGCTGCCCAGGACATTCATCGTCTTCCAAGCCAAAATCACCACTTTTAAATCGTGCAAACCACTTTTGGCACGTTTGCGCAGCTAGCGCATGTTCACCATAAACTTCCACCAAAATACGATGACTTTCGGCAGCAGTTTTCTTCCTGAAGAAGAACTCCCCGCAAAAACAATTTTTTAGGCACAAAGTTCAACATATTTGAGTGAAAAAAAATTATTGTTGTTTACGTTTCAAATGAATGACACATACTGACATGACGTACAATGACAGTAGCTATCCAACGCATGTTCCAATGGAATAATAACAATGGAATAATACAAGTTACGCCATCTCTTAGCAAACCTCACGAATTAAGTTATAGACCCAATACTTGTACATACATACGCGTTCTTATTTTCATTATTATTATTATTATTGATTTTTTTTTTTCTACTGTTCAAACTATCGTCATAGTATTTTATCAAATTATTCTACGCTTGGACTTAGTTTTTTGTTTATGTACCTTACGATTGGCTGTATTAATTGTAATTTTGTTCATATTTTGTACTTCGTGAGCTGTGTACCTGGGGTACAACTTATTCTGCTCATATACAATCTCACCTACCTGTTAATATGGAAGATCGGATCAGTTATAGTTAAGTCTATTTATTTTATTGTGTTTATTCTTAAGGCTGTGTTTATGAACTAATTTACTTAGGCTTTAAATAATCCTGTTTTGGCTTGGTAAAGATTGAGATGGAAAAGGCGTGCTTTTATTTATATGACCAAAAACTAATTCAAATGGAAACAGTTTAGTAGTTGAGTGTATGGAATTGTTGTACTCATATTATTCTAACTAATTCCGTCAGAGTTGGATGGAAAGGTTCGATAATTGAATTTCCATTTGAACTTTTTGGGCAAATGGTATGGTGTTTAATATTATAAAGGCGAAAAAAGGATTTAAGTAAAGTCAATATGAATTCACTGCCATTAACGGTTACGATCTTCTTAGGGATACCGTGAAACATTTTTTTTTTAATAATCTGATGCTATTTCTTACAGGAAATAAATAGGAACCAGAAAACTTTGAAAATTTGTCTGTTATTGTTAAAAAGGATTCTCTTCGAACGAAATATATGTCGAGGTGAACTATTTCAAACAGCCTAGATGGAGTTTCAGTGATTTGGAATTTTAAGGACTCTTTTTTTCTACTGTATTTCAAAAAGGTAGCGCATCTTAAGAGTTTAATACCTAAATTAGTGAAGTTTGAAATATATTGTTTGCACATTTTTAAAGATATTGTCGTCGGTTAGTACTACATTGACCTTATGTGGTTTGAAATAGTTTTCAAATATGTTTACTATGATCTTTTCATTGATGTTATTAGTTTCTATGATGTCTTATTTTTTTCCTAAAAAGAAATTGTAATTTTGCAGAAAGGGGTCTAGGATTAATAATATTTTCTTTAATTACAATCTGATTAATGAACTCGTTAAGTGGGCGTTTAGATATACGAGTATGCATTTCATCATTTAAATTTTCAAGGGCTGAATGAATCTTAGCCAAACTTTCAGAGTCATCAAAATTATTCTCAAGAGATAGTGCATCTTAGTTTTCCAATTGAAAATTAAGATCAGAGCCGAAGGTATTAATTTCTATACGAGACAAAGCATCGGCATTAGAGGCGTTTTTTCTTTTCTTGTAGACGACTGAATAATAAAAACTCTTCCAACCTCAACCTCCCTGCGCACCAGCTTCGACTTAGGCTCTTTGAGGGAAAAAAAGCTAAATAAGCTGTTTATGGTCGGTTACAATTTTAAATTGCCTACAATAGACATTGGAACATTAGTTTATCTTTTTATATTCTATTGTATGATGCACAAAAGTTTTTGATACTTTTAGAAATAATTAAATTCTATTAAATATAAGTTTTAATTTAATGTATAAAATATTTGATAACCCACACAATTTTTCTATAATGCTATAATTTTGCTCAGATTTCGATAGTGTGCGACTTGCATACCAAACTGGTCTATCGAATTCGATTGAGCCTTGAGACAACACAGCGCCTAAAGCAACGTTACTGGTATCTGTGGTAAGATTGAAAGGCTTAGTAAAATCTGGATAGGACAAAATAGACTCATTGCCCAACAAATCTTTATATAGATTCTATATAAATTCTATATATCTATAGACGGTCTTTTTCGTAAGCACTCAGTCAAAGGCTTAGTTAATTCAAATCCCAAATAAGTCCCTAATAAATTTGCGATAATAATCCAGCATAACCCAGTTTTTGGCAATGAAAAATTCTTCGCAGCACGAATTTTGTCCGTAACCTTTGAAATACTTCTTTAAGGCTTTGAGTATGTTTGTAATGTCTAAAAAACGACAATGATGTCACCCATATATGCCGAACAATATTTCCCTTGAAGACTCACTCTTACCTCAATTTGGTAAAATTCAGATGCGAGGTCAGGAGTACTAAAGGAAATACATCTGCAAAGCTTTCCTAAAATCTTATTAATATTAGGAAGCTGACATTTATCATTAACCGTTTTCTCATTTAATTTCCGGTTGTCAACTATCAGCCGACATTTTTGTTTTCAGTTTGGAGCCTTCTTCTTCGGAACGATTCAAACAGGTGATGACCAAAGGGAAAAGCTTTGACATACATAATACATGGGCTGAAATGTCGTTTCTAAGAGAGAGCACCACTTGATTTAAATCCATACTATTTTCAGTTAGTACCAACCTTCAAAAGATACGTGTATAAATTTGACAGCTGTCGGACGATTAGTTCTCGAGATATAGCGTTGTGAGTGAAGCAACTTTTGTTATTGTGAAAAAAATGGATTCAAAGCAATTTCATGTGTTGATTTATCATTGCTTTTTGATGGGAAAAAATGCAGCCGATGCAAAGAAATGGCTTGATAAGTGTTACCCGGACTCTGCACCAGCCGAACGAACCATTCGCAAGTGGATTGGAAAATTTAAAAGTCATACAAGCACCGAAGATGATGCACGCAGTGGACGTCCAAAAAAGGCTGTTTCAGATGAAAACATCAAAAAAGTCCACAAAATGATTACGAATGACCGTAAAGTGAAGTTGATCGAGATAGCTGAGGCTCTGAAGACATCAAAAGAGCGTGTTGGATATATCATACACGAATATTTGGACATGCGAAAGCTCTGTTCAAAGTGGCTGCCACGTTTGCTCACAGTCGACCAAAAACAACAACGTGTTGATGATTCAGAGGAGTGTTTAAAGCTGTTCAACCGCAATAAAGCCTAATTTTTGCGTCGGTATGTGACAATGGATGAAACTTGGCTCCATCACTTCACAGCTGAGTCAGCTGAGTGGCGAGCAGGCGACGAATCTCGTCCAAAACGACCAAAAACTCAACAGACGGCTGGCAAGGTTATGGCATCCGTATTGTGGGATACACATAGAATAATTTTCATCGACTATCTCCAAAAGGGGCAGACTATCAACAGCGACTATAACATTGCGTTGCTGCAGCGTTTGAAGGACGAAATCGCAGAAAAACGGCAGCATTTGGAGAAAAAGAAAGTGCTGTTTCATCAAGACAATGCACCGTGTCACAAGTCGATGAAAACGATAGCAAAATTGAATGAATTTGGCTACGAATTGCTTCCCCACTCACTGTATTCTCCAGATTTATCCCCCAGCGAATATTTCCTGTTCGCAGACCTCAAAAGAATACTCGCCGGAAAGAGATTTAAGACCGATAAAGAAGTAATCGCCGAAACAGAGGCCTATTTTGAGGCTAAACCGAAATCGTACCGAAAAATCGTTTCAATCAATCGCCCTCGAAGGCAACTATATTGAAAAATAAAGTTGAATTTTGCAAAAATTTTGTGTTTTACTATAAAACGGCACTGATTTTTCAGCCCATGTGTTATATAATTACTTTTTCAAGAAGATCCATTACTTGTTTCTGAATCTCTTCACGTAAAATATACGGGTAACGGTATGACTTGAAGTAAATGGGTATATCGTCCTTTGTTTTTATTTGAACTTGAATCGAAAATTTGTTCCTCTGGAAAAATCATATTATTATATATTATGATGTATGGTAACAAGGTTGAATTAAAGTTATGGATTTCTATGCCTGGACTTATACCTATTTCTCCGAGGCAGAAGTGTGAAAACCTCTACAACTTGTAACTGATCATTTGATGATGACCCGTGATGCCTATTCTAAGTGCGAATGCGAATGACCATTACCTCTGCAACTATTTTCTAGATTGTATACCTGATTGCTTCCATTCAAGTGATTAGAATTATCACTATTGTTTGTTATACTGCTGCAAACATTAATGGGCTCTTAAGGTGGAAAACCGCGTATTTAAATTATTTGAATTGAGTATTTGAATTTAAAAATACTGGTTGTATGTACGCCATATCAATAACGTTGCTGTAGATTGCCTGCATTGTGGTTAAAAGTTGCGAATTTTCTGGTGTACTCTATTTACCTGTTGTTGAAGATTCTTATAATAAACAAAATTTGAAAGCTTCAAGAAGTTTGGTAGGTTCCATTGATTTTATGGTAGATCCCAATGGTTCCCTTAACCCGGGCAGGAAGGTATTTAAACACATCTCATTGTACAGGGACTTTTTACCTGTTGTTGAAGATTCTTATAATAAACAAAATTTGAAAGCTTCAAGAAGTTTGGTAGGTTCCATTGATTTTATGGTAGATCCCAATGGTTCCCTTAACCCGGGCAGGAAGGTATTTAAACACATCTCATTGTACAGGGACTTTTTCGATTTAATTACACTTGAATTAGCTTAGAGATGTAAAGTGAAATGCACAGCCTGTCAAGTGGCGTGCATGTAACTCACGAAAAAGCAAACTCACGAAATATCAAAAGGGGTTTTGATAATTATTACCGTTTAATAAAAATCGTAGCACCACTTCCCAAAAGAGAGTTTGAGGGCTCCAACTTTTAAATATGGATTTTTTATAACCATAATACTTTTTTATGCAACCAAAAAGCACTTCTAAACTACTTCAATTTCACTACTTCACTTCTAAAAAGTCAACAAAACTAGCTCGCACCAAGCATTTTTTCCTAAACGTGCTTTTGAAAATGGCTCAGGACTGTTACGTTATTGACAGTGGAGTATTTGACGAACCCAAACGAGTAACTTAATTTTTTGATTTGTTGCCAACAATTCGGAAATTTTGGACCAGTGTGTACAAGGAGCACCTAAACGGACTTCATTTAGTATCTTTAGATGTTAATGCATGTCAGGCTTATCTTAAATAAGTCCTGATATTCGCAAATACGAACCACGAAGCTGTCATCGGTACCTTTGCGCTACTAAATTAGTAGGTCTTTATACGTATCTTTACGGTGAGATACCTGAAAGCGGGTGTAGCAGGTTGATGTTACTATAGACGTCTCAGGTAAGCATCTTAATATCATTAAAGACGCCTTCAGCTAAATCTTAACAGATGAACCCGTTGGGCAGATCGCGAATTGAGAGTAAGCCCCCATAAAACTGATCTTGTCCTCTTTGTAATATAATAATATAATATTCTAATTACAGTCCTTATCTCAATAAACGGTATCAGTTTAGACTTTTCCGATACAGCAAAATATCTGGGTCTCATATTTGACAGGTAACTAAACTGGGAAACTAAAACTCAAAAAAGCTACAGTAGCTTTATTCAACAAATGGCGCCTTCAGCCTCGCATAACCCACTGGCTGTACATCTCGGTTATGAGACCGATACTCACCTACGGGATTATTGTCTGGTGAAAGGCCTAGATAATGCAATCAATTGCACCAAACTAAGCAGAGTCCAAAGAAAAGCATGTCTATTCACAAGCGGAACCCTACGTTCTACTCCCTCTGCGGCACTGGATATTCTATTTCGCTTTACACCCTTTGATATTTTCAGCAGGCAATTGGCTGCTAACGCAGCTATTCACCTTAAAACGACTAAACAGTGGACAAAAAATTTATTAGGCCACGCCAATATTCTTATTATACTAGGAATCCTCACAGAGAACATCGATTACACTATACTTGAACTTTGGTTTGACAAAAATTTTCATGTGAGCTTCCCCTCTAGATCCTTCTGGGAGTTATTCCAACTAACTTTCTCAGATAAGTTAAATCTTCTTCCGTCTTCCAAATTACTGTAGCCGTATTCCAGGCGGAAATTTTGGCGATTCAAGAAGCTCTATTCTGGTTGAAAAAAAAGTCCCTGGACTTAAATGCCGATCATCTCTTACGGAGATGGCACAGCAGTTCAACCTTCAACTTTGTTGGGTGCCGGGCCACAAAGACATTCCAGGGAATCGTAGGGCCGACAAGCTCGGTAAAATTGGAACTACTCTACCTATTCTACCAAGAAAGGGTAGCATAGGTATACCAATTGCTACGTGCGAGTCAACATTAAAGCTGGATGCTAATAGAAAAACAGACCTTAGGTGGACTATTGGACTAACATAACTAACATAACATAACCAAATCGCTCTAAAAGTCTAATCCTTTTAAATAGGACACATCATAGAGCCATCATAGGTATTATCACTGGACACTGCATAATAGGCAAGCATGCAAGAAGGCTTGGCGCCTTTACAAACTATTTCTGTAGAGGCTACATGGACGATGAGGAAGAGGAGACAATCCTCCACCTACTCAGTAAATCTCCAGCTCTTGCCCAGAGAAGAAAACTTCACTGAGGAGCTTTCTTCTACAATCACTTAAGCGATTTAAAAATATAGACGTTAACAGTCTCCTACCTACCTACCTACCTACCTACCTACTTGTATCTTTCACCACCTCAATATTTTCTGACTGTATTTAGGATGTTTTGCAACTCTTTGAGTGAGGAAGTGGACGCAAGAAATAGAAATACCTTGCTTCGTTTGAAAGGTGTAAGACATGCTTTCATACTCCCAAATTGAGTAGAAAAACCCAGTGTACACGGCTTTTTAGAACTTAGTTACCAGTTGTAAGAGTATCTCTATTTTCCAGGACGCAAATCTAATTCTTGTATCAATCTGATAATGGAAATCTCAAGTTTTTGTATTGACAATCTATTGGCCTTGTCGCTTGTATATTAAAATAATAAGGCGTCTATTTAAATCTAATTAACATAACATATAGGGTTTTCTATTAACGACTTAACAACTTTTTTTTTAAATAAAATCAAAACCATTTGAGATATTTCAAAAACTTTATTATTGGCTTGAAGTACAATCAAAACATTTATAAATGGAACTCGAATTCGTTCATATGGTCACCGCGGGCACGTTTGCAGCGGTCGATTCGTTGGACCCAATTTTCAATGACTCTGCTACACATTTCGGCCGAAACGGCCGCTATTTCGCCTTCAATGTTAGCTCTTATCTCTTCCAACGTCGTCGGCGTGTTGGCATAAACCAATGACTTAACGTATCCCCACAGAAAATAGTCAAGCGGGGGTAAATCGCACAAACAAGGCGGCCAATCGACTGGCCCATGTATTGAGATAACACGCTCACCATACTTACTCTTCAATAAATCGATTGTAGCGTGTGCTATGTGGCTTGTGGCACCATCCTGTTGAAACCACATGTCGTCCAAGTCCATATCTTCCAATTCGGGCCAAAAATGACCATTCACCGTAACGTGACCATCGTTATCGTTGACGAAAAAATACGGCCCAATAACGCCGCCGGCATGCAAACCGCACTAAACAGTTATTTTTTGTGGATAAAGTGGTGATTCATGAAGCACATGTCCGTTTTCACCCGACCAATAACGCATATTTTGCTTATTGACGAACCCATTGAGCCAAAAATGAGCTTCGTCACTGAAGATGATTTTGTGATGAAATTCATCATCTTGGCGCATCTTCTCCAGAACCCAATCGGAGAACGTACGTCGCTTCAAATGGTCCATTGGCTTCAATTCTTAAGTCAGCTTGATCTTGTATGGGTGTAAACCAAGATCCTTACGGAAAATACGCCATAATGTGGTCTTAGCGATGCCCAATTCTTGAAAGAAAGCCGTGGAATTGGATTGTTTGCTAGGGACGTCTGAACGGCAGCAATATTTTCACACTTCGACCAACCCGTTTTCTCACTGATACGGCAACATCACACAACTAATATGTAGACTCAAATTTTTGCACTAAACTTGTTATTGCCTGTCTACTAGGGCGAGAATTACGACCGAAAATTGGAGTTAACGCTTTTAAAGTTGCAGTCACTGACTCCGAATATCTGTAGAAAATTTTTATAATTTGCAGACATTGCTCGTTAGTGTACTTTACCATGATGAAAATGTCGAGTTTACTGAATAAATTGACAGTGCAAGTTTGATGATTAGTGAAGTGCGTTCACAAATTAAATTCAAAGTTGTCAAGTCCCTATTGGAAAATCCTATATAATTAACATTCTTGCAGTTTCTGTTCTAAAAGTGTTCCAATTCGGAATATTTTTGTAAGTTTAGGTACGTTGAGTAGACTCACACAAAGGTAACTCATTTTTAAATTGTGCCTTCAGTGGTTAACTTAACTTTTATTAAGGTACAGCCTAATATTATCAAGTGGGCTAGACTTTTAAATTTCTTGAAGTTTGATTGACTAAAGGATATACATACATGTATGAGTATCAATAAGCAAATACAGCAAGTATACAACAAACATTTCGTAATACTATTGTAATTAATTTTTCGTTTCCTTAGTGTACATTCCCATAAAAAAAAAAATTATACAAAATACATTTAAGCCTGATAATAAAAGAACACAATATCATAAACGAAAATGTCTAGTCTATCCTGAACTTCAACTGTCACAGATAAAACTAAAACAAATCTTCAAGCTCAAATAACTGTTTTATACTTTTATCTCAGGACCGTCGTTTAGACCAAAAGGTTTTAAAATCCCAAAGGAACAAGAAATAAACTTAAAGCGATAAATTAATTTATTGATCACCGTAAAACCTTAAGATGTAAGTCATAAAGTGCGTTATTTGTAATGTTATGCCACCTTCGCCGCCTTCACCAGCATTCACAGCATTTAACCACAAAACTTACGCAAACAAGGTGTGGACAAGTTGATTTTATACTCGAAATTGACTTTTATGTGTTTATTGCGTTATACTTGTAAATTAAGAAAACAAAAAAAAACAAATAAAAGCAAAAACAAAAAAAAATTGTGCGAATTTATATTTCTCTATTTTCTATTTACTTAAAAAAATATGAAAATAATTTACAGTGATGCGGATGTGTAAAGGTGGGAACTGTTATCACAAAATTCATAAAGTTGTTTCTTTGTTCTTGAAAATATTTTATTAATGGAAAGTGTTAATTGAAAACTACACTATTGTCACGCTGCATATTCCGTGACAGCGAAGTACATCCTACAAATCATAGAAAAATGAAGAAGTAGAACTTAATAAAAAAAAAGAATCCAAAAAAAGATGAAGTGCATCTAAGCGAACATAATCCTTAACGCAGATGTATCTCTCGAGTATGAGAGTTTTCTTCACTACAGCCGGTACCAAGACGGTTGAGAAAGGAGGAGAGGAGTCGCTGGGATAACGTCACCAACATTTGGCAATACGCCAAGTCTGACTGACAATATAAAACATTCGTGCCTGCGCAATAACACTTGCACTGAACACTTGATAAATAATTTTTTGTTTAGCCGGAGCTAGAGGATATGGATACGGACGACCTCTACTTTCAACAAGATTTTGCTACGTATCATACAGGTCGCAAAACAATCGAGTTATTCACACGAAGTTACCTGACCAAGTATTTTCGCGTTTCGGGGACACACCCTGGCCACCAAGATAGTGCGATATAACACCGTTAGACTTCTTTCTTTAGGGCTATGTTAAAAGCAAGGTCTACGCCAACCATCCGCGAACAATTTCAACTCTGAAAACAATTATTGAAGCTGGCCATCGCCGAGATAGAGCCCAGGTATGTGAAACAGTGATTGAAAATTTCGAGCAAAGAACGAGATTCAGTAACCAGAGCCTAGGTGATCATTTAGAAGATATTGTGTTCCATAAATAATCCATATTTGTCTACTTTATAAATTAATAAGGGTTTCAGCAATATCTCAAGAATCGTTCGTTTTATTAAAAAACAAAAACAAATCCTACACCTCTGGTCGAAACACCCTTTACAGCATTACCTTAGGTGAGCTGACTGCATAAGTAATACATGTACCTTTGACTATTTTTCCAGCAACTTTGATGGCACATTTTTTTGCGGAATACTGTAGGATTTCAAACTTCCGGGTTAGCTGTTGTTAGATCATATCCTACCGGCTTAGCACTTAACTGCTTCACGAGTCTTCTAGACCTTTTCTTGGTACCTAATCGGTTAAATGTGTTACTACAGGACCAGTTGTCATTGGAGGGTGTCACTGACCATGATCTTATTTTTTGCACCTATAACATTGACTTATTTCGTACCTCTATATCAATTTTCCAACTCAGAGATTTCGCTTCAGTAGACAACTACCCATTGTAAGTGAAGACGAGTTTAATCCCTTGGCAAAGTTGTTATTTTGACCCAGATGTGTGTGATAAAATTAACCTATTGCAATCTCGAATACTAACCATACTTGTTCAATAACCATGTGCCCTTAAAAAAATTTTCCATGGCTTACATCTGAGGTTCATAACGTCATTAAAATTCGTAGGAAAATCTATTCTCGAAGTGGAAGCGAAATTCAACTAATCTAAATTGGAAAAAACTTCTGTCGAGCACGTAATTTCTCAACTTCCATCACGAGACTCTCTAAGAAAAGATATTTTTTAACTAGGCTGGGAAAGGACCAAAATCCCAAAAAGCTCTGGAGCAACTTATACTCTGTTGAAGTTCGTAAAAATTATGTTGAAGACATCTTACCTGTTCTTGATGATCCTATTGATTATTTCTTATCCAGCAGATAAGAATTCTCTACTCAAACTTCAACATTTTTCCGAATCACTCACAGTTTTTTAATTCGAAGCCGTATCGGAAGTTTATGTAAATAATATCATTCGATCTCTCAAATCAAATGCTGTTAGTGAAAATGGAATTCCTATCCCGTTTGTCAAAATGATATTAATCCACATTCTTCGTATAATAACGTCATCATAATTTCCGTCTACTTGGAAGCTGGCTAAATTCATTAATGTACCAAAAAAACGTCTACTGTCTTTGGCTGCAAACTTTTGACCCATCAGTACGAGTATATTACCTTGCCTATTAAAAGTATTGGAAAAAGTAATCGTCAAGCAAATTTCAAGTCATCTAGACCAATATAAGCTATTTGCTTCGTTCTAGTCAAGTTTTCGAGCCAACAATAGTTGTTCTACAGTTACGGTTAAAATTCTCAATGGCATAAGTGTCAGCTATGACTCTGACTTCCTCACTATATTTTTCAAAAGCTTTTGACATAGTCAACCACTTAATTCTTTCTGAAAAACTAGGAAGATAAATTGGATTAAGTGAAAGTTCGGCTCGTCTCAATACTAAGTACCAAAGTAATCGCTGTCAAAGGGTTGTGGTTGGTAACAAATCCTCTCATATTAGGAATATACATACAGGATTACCTCAGGGTTTAATACTGGGTCCAATATTGTTTTGCATATTTATTAATGACCTACCCAAAGTTTGTCCAAACGCTTCACTTCTATGCGGATAATGGGCAAATATATTTACTTAGATCTATTGGTCTAGCCGAGGATCTTGTTTGCAGGTTGAATGAGGATCTATCCGCAATCTGCCAATGGTCGCTACATAATTGCTTGCCCCCAACCCAACAAAGTCTCAGCTGAAACTTCACAATACTGTACAACTGCCATTAAGTCTTATTTGTACATCCTAAATTGAATAAATTTAAAATTGAGATTAAAACACCGACGTAGTGCCGCTGGCCCTACCTTGTTCCTTTACAGTTTTCGACTAGTCCTTTACAAAATTACATTGGAGAATGCATACTACTTCATGAAGGTCAGACAAGGAGATGTTCTGTCAAACGATTTCTTCAAAATCATATTCGAAAGGATGGCAAAACAAACAGGGCAACATCAGATGTTCTTACATTTGATGGCATAAATATTGTAGGAACGAACAAGCGGGCTCCATAGTTCGGCTTTAAAGATATGAAACCTTCTCCGCAGAAGTCTAAAAAAACATATTTTGTCAAACCTACACTAAGCTATTCATACTTATTAATGTATGGTATTTGCACATTGAAATAATAAGATTGATAACTGAATGATACAATCATATCACCAATTACTTAAAGTTA
Organism: Volucella inanis; assembly: GCA_907269105.1. Classification (NCBI taxonomy): domain Eukaryota; kingdom Metazoa; phylum Arthropoda; class Insecta; order Diptera; family Syrphidae; genus Volucella; species Volucella inanis. Next base: position 67,243,261 of record OU026157.1, on the reverse strand, counting down.
ATATCAAAAAACACTTAAATATAGAGTATGAATGTTAAAAACAAGGCAATAAACTTTTTTTTTTATCTGCGTAGCTAAACAGCCTTTTGATAAGTCTGATAAATAAAGGAAAAAAATTAACGCAATTTGCAAAGGTCTTCTCGCGTGAGATACATCGATTAGATCGTTTATGATCTCAGGAAGTAGTAAACTTAGGCAAACATTTCTATTTTCTATTATTCTTTATTATGTAACATGAAATTTATTAGTTTATCAGCACCTTATAAGATCATTTTTAATTGCCAAAATTTGGTTATTTGGCTTTTGTTTCGGTTTTGGATATACTTAAATTTTTGGCAATTAGCACGTTTAGTTCGTTATATGCTCCTATTCGAACGACATCACAGATTCGGATTATGTAGGAATATTAGAGAAAACTTTGAAGATTTATTACATTTTAATTTGATGAATCTTTAGCTAATTATTCGTTTATGAGTCGATTGTTATCAGAGCTATGAGTTTTGCGGTTGCTAATGGAGAAAAACATATTTCATTTGTGCATTCGACTGAAAAAAGAAGAACCTCACGCTCGAATTAGACTGGCTAATTAGGGTGCGTTTATGTTTAATAACATTTATGTGTGCTCAATTTTACTCGCAACACCTTTGTGAAGATAATTCGTACATCACATCGTACATCACTAATAATGGGTGATTTTTTAAGCATTTGGTTTTTAATTGTAAAAATAAAAACAGAAAAAATTACAAAAGTGCATAAAATGTTTATGAGTTGATAAATGAATGCTTGCCATTTACTTTTTAAAAATTATTTCATGTAAATAACACATGAGCTGAAAAGTGCCGTTTCTAAGACAGGGCACCACTTGAAATAAATTCATACCATTGAAGGTTAGTACCAACCTTCAAAATATACATGTATAAATTTGACAGTTGTCGGACGATTAGTTCTCGAGATATAGCGCTATGAATGAAGCAACTTTTGTTATTGTGAAAGTCAAAGCAATTTCGTGTGTTGATTTATCTTTGCTTTTTGATGGGAAAAAATGAAGCCGATGCAAAGAAATGGCCTGATAAGTGTTACCCGGACTCTGCACCAGCCGAACGAACCATTCGCAAGTGGATTGAAAAATTTAATGTGGTCATACAAGCACCGAAGATGATGCACGCAGTGACGTCCAAAAGAGGCTGTTTCAGATGAAAACATCAAAAAAGTCCACAAAATGATTACGAATGACCGTAAAGTGAAGTTGATTGAGATAGCTGAGGCTCTGAAGATATCAAAAGAGCGTGTTGGATATATCATACACGAATATTTGGACATGCGAAAGCTCTATTCAAAGTGGGTGCCGCGTTTGCTTACAGTCGACCGTAAACAACAACGTGTTGATGATTCACAGGAGTGTTTAAAGCTGTTCAACCGCAATAAAGCCGAATTTTTGCGTCAGTATGTGATAATGGATGAAACTTGGCTCCATCACTTCACACCAGAGTCAAGTCGGCAGTCAGCTGAGTGGCGAGCAGGTGACGAACCTCATCCAAACTCATCAGTCGGCTGACAAGGTTATAGCATCCGGATTTTGAGATACACATGGAATAATTTTCATCGACTATCTCCAAAAGGGGCAGACTATCAACAGCGACTATAACAATGCGTTGCTGCAGCGTTTGAAGGATGAAATCGCAGAAAAACGGCAGCATTTGGAGAAAAAGAAAGTGCTGTTTCATCAAGACAATGCACCGTGTCACAAGTCGATGAAAACGATGGCAAAATTGAATGAATTTGGCTACGAATTGCTTCCCCACCCACTGTATTCTCCAGATTTATCCCCCAGCGAATATTTCCCGTTCGCAGACCTCAAAAGAATGCTCGCCGGAAAGAGATTTAAGACCGATAAAGAAGTAATCCCCGAAACAAAGGCCTATTTTGAGGTTAAGCCGAAATCGTACTACAAAACTGGTATCGAAAGATTGAAAAATCGTTTCAATCAGTGTATCGCCCTCGAAGGCAACTATAATGAAAATATATATATATATTTGTGTTTTATTATAAAACGGCACTGACTTTTCAGCTAATGTGTTACACCCTGACTGACTCGAACTGCAACCAACTGCAGACTGCTATAATTTCGAAACCGTTCATTACTGTGAGCTAAAATTTTGACACATGACAGATAATTTTATTATTTGCAAGACTTTTAAACGATTTGCGTCTTATTTGTGTTGAAAAAATTTTATCCGCGATGGAATTCAAACGTGATAGTGTGATTGCTTTATACCTGGCTGAAAAACCACAGGTAGCTATCGTTAGAGCCCTCCAGCACCTCAGCGTGAATAAATCATTTGTGTCTCTAACCATAGCTCGTTACCGTGATACTGGCATGGAGGTGGTCATAAAAAAACAGCAACATAGGCAGAAATGGTTCGGAAAGTGAAGGCTCGAATTGAGCGGAATCCGCGTCGAAGTGGAAGAAAAATGGCTCGTGAGCTCAACATATCATTGGAACGCATGCAACACATACTGAAAAATGAGCTTGGGCTCAAGCCATTGAAGTTTCAAAAAACACACGATCTTACACCGCAACAGAAAAAAGTGGTGCACGAAAGTGGTGAGTTGCCGAATTTGGTTTTTTCCGATGAGCCGCCATTTGTTATCGAGCAATGTGTCAACAAACAAAATGACCGAGTTTACTTGCTAGAGAGGTCCTTCGAAAATTTACACCTTCGGACGGCCACCAGAAAGCAGGCAGCACCAATGGTAATGGTTTGGGTCGCTATAACTGCCGATGGTCGCTCTCCGCTCGTATTTTTGGACCGTGACGTCAAAATTAATGCGATCGTATACCGTGAAACTGTCTTAAAGGTAGTATTGAAGACTCGGGACCGTCTCACAAAGCGCGCGTCAACCAAGATTGGTTAAAAAACAATGTTCCACACTTTACTTCTTCGACACAATGGATTGCAAATTCTCCGGATGCAAATCCGTTGGATTTCTCTGTCTGGGGTATTTTGAAGGTAAAGGTTGGCACTAAAAACTACCAAAGTTTGGACCACCTCAAACAAGCACTTCACCGGGAATGGGCAAAATACCGCAGAGCCACTTGAGTGCAGCATGCGATGCTTTCTTCGGTCGTTTCAAGGCCATTATTCGCGCCAAGGGTCAACATATTGAAAACTACTAATACAATTTGAAAATTGATGTATTTTCCAACATTTTTTGCTTTGGCACAATAAAATTTATCAAAAAATAAAAAAATTATAGTCTGTCACTCTGTATTGACGTTTTAAGTGGTCCACACGAAGTCCAATTTTAAATCACTTTTGATTCTGCATGGCATGTAGCCACATGTCGACCGGGTTCACCTATTGCATTTTGAGCAAAAAAGTTAGTTAGTTAGTTTTGTTTCATTATTAATTCATTCATTATTATTATTTCATTATATATAACACACATGTACATAAGTCTGTACTGGGCACTGTTATAAGAAATTGATTTTGTATGTAATAAAATTAAAAAAAAAAAAAAAAAACATTGAAATACTTTTTTTTGTTGTTATTGGTCGGCCTTTGTATGAAAGCTTAAAAACATTCTATACACATCCCATCTCTTTGCGCAAGGACGAACAACGTGATTACTGCCATCGTACCGAAAAGTTTCTTTGCTTGTTTCTTCACAATTTCTTTTACGAGGGCCAATAGCCTTTGGTTTCTCACCAAAATGTTTGCAATAATATATTGTAATATTTCGTCTGAAATCTAACTGCGATAAATTAGGATGAGATGAGCGGTGTAGTTGCCATGCGTTGTGTATCGAGACATCTACTAATCAAGTGAAAATACTATTCCACCATTAAGCTCACATTCTGATCCATACAGTCTAAACCACACATATATTTGTTATATTCTTCTATAACGTATGGCCGTTAAACCTCGATCCTGCTTCTTAAGACTTTTCTTATTCTCAATAGGACAACTTTTGGGTATTCGGTCCTCCCTTATTGTTCCTGTTGCAGAATAACTTCGAGACTGCAAATAAGTAAGCAACGGAAAGTCAGTGAATAAATTGTCGAAAAAAAGGAAAAAAGTAAGTTTTGAATTTCGGGCGAAAAGTCGTCTATCAAATTCAAGAGTGGTACTGCGCATTTGCAGAATCTTTCTTCATAACTTATTACTGCCTTTTTGTTATTGCCTTGATATATTTCGAAGCTTATCAGGTAGCCTGAAGGCGTGCACGAGAACCAAACTTTGTATCCAAAACGCAATGGCTTTCCCTTTATGAATTGCTTACAACCATGGCGGCCAAAAAGGGAATTATGCTCTCAATAAAAGAAAGGTTTTGCTCTGGATGAAAGTGCTTCAGCATGTTAGCTTTTAGGTGGTCTGTAAGCGGACGGAATTTCCACATCTTCTCACCATCGCTTACCTTTTTTCCGATATCCTCAAAATGCAGAAACTGGGAGAATTGCTGGAAGCGATTTCGGCGCATAGCTGAATACACCATCTCGTTTCTCATATCATCATCAGTGTTCCAGAATGACCAGAAGCTGTTTCCAATATACCACCTTGATCAAAAATTTATCCAGAAAATTTAAATTACAAGTTTATTCATCTAAATGTATATTGTTCCCTTTAAAGTCATCCCCATCGACAGCAACACACTTATGCCAGCGCTTGATCCAATGCTCGAAACATTTTTTATATTCGGTTTTCGGTATATCCATCAGTGCTTCCTGCGATTTTTTCATTACTTCCTCTCGCCTGCTGAAACGCATTCCCCGTAGTGGTTTTTTAACTCGATTGAATAGAAAAAAGTCACAGGGAGCCAAATCAGGTGAATTCGGTGGCTGTTGGATGGTATTTGTTGCATTTTTCGTCAAAAAAAGTTACGATGCGTTATCATGGTGCAAAATCCACGAATTTTCTGCCCACAATTCTGGTCTCTTTCGGCGAATTGCTTCACGCAAACGTCTCATAACGCCCAAATAATACTCTTTGTTTACTGTCTGGCCTTCTGGAAAAAATTCATGATGCACTACACCGTTGTAATCCATGTAAACCGTGAGCATAGCCTTCTTTTTTTACTGAAAGCGACGTGTTTTTTTTTTTGTCTCGCCTCATTTGGTGAACGCCATTCACTTGCCTGATGTTTGGATTGCGTGTTATACTCATAAACCCAAGTCTCGTCTCCAGTGCTTCAGCATGTTAGCTTTTAGGTGGTCTGTAAGCGGACGGAATTTCCACATCTTCTCACCATCGCTTACCTTTTTTCCGATATCCTCAAAATGCAGAAACTGGGAGAATTGCTGGAAGCGATTTCGGCGCATAGCTGAATACACCATCTCGTTTCTCATATCATCATCAGTGTTCCAGAATGACCAGAAGCTGTTTCCAATATACCACCTTGATCAAAAATTTATCCAGAAAATTTAAATTACAAGTTTATTCATCTAAATGTATATTGTTCCCTTTAAAGTCATCCCCATCGACAGCAACACACTTATGCCAGCGCTTGATCCAATGCTCGAAACATTTTTTATATTCGGTTTTCGGTATATCCATCAGTGCTTCCTGCGATTTTTTCATTACTTCCTCTCGCCTGCTGAAACGCATTCCCCGTAGTGGTTTTTTAACTCGATTGAATAGAAAAAAGTCACAGGGAGCCAAATCAGGTGAATTCGGTGGCTGTTGGATGGTATTTGTTGCATTTTTCGTCAAAAAAAGTTACGATGCGTTATCATGGTGCAAAATCCACGAATTTTCTGCCCACAATTCTGGTCTCTTTCGGCGAATTGCTTCACGCAAACGTCTCATAACGCCCAAATAATACTCTTTGTTTACTGTCTGGCCTTCTGGAAAAAATTCATGATGCACTACACCGTTGTAATCCATGTAAACCGTGAGCATAGCCTTCTTTTTTTACTGAAAGCGACGTGTTTTTTTTTTTGTCTCGCCTCATTTGGTGAACGCCATTCACTTGCCTGATGTTTGGATTGCGTGTTATACTCATAAACCCAAGTCTCGTCTCCAGTAATGATCCTTTTGATGAATGTGCAATCGGATTCAGCCTTGCAAATCATCTCTTTTGCGACGTCAACACGGTTTTTTTTTTTTGTTTTACATAAAATTAAGTCTCTTGGCACCAACTTTGCTACTACAAGACGGAAACCCAAATCATTAACCAAAATGTCTTGGGCGGATCCATAGGCAATGTTCAAGTCCTCCGCTTTCTCTCTGATGATTAATTTGCGGTTATTGACCAACATTTCTTTTACTTCATCAATGTTTTCGTCGGTTTTCGATGTCGATATTCTGCCACTGCGTTTATCACCTTCGATTGACTCACGACCACTTTTATCACACTCGTGCCACTGGTAAACGACCGTTTTCTTTAGAGAATCGTTGCCGAAACACTTTTCTAACATTTCTAACATTCGCGCACCATTAAATCCAATTTTAAAGCAAAATTTAATACAAGTTCGTTGTTGCAAATTTTAACTCATTTCTAAAATTGTAAAAAATAGCCAACACACACAGAGATATGGTAGATGTACTCTTGGCTACGTAACTTTTGCAAATGTCAAGCTACGACGTTAAAATTTAGATTAAATTCGGTTTTCCGAGAAAGATTGCATATTTTTCCGATTCATTGTCAATAAACTTATCCAACTGGTCACGAGGCTGCAGCTTATTACAGTCTTTGTAATTGCCTAAGGGAAAGATTGGGATCTTAGGAAGTAACGCATCCTTTACCCACGAAAATGTGATATCTTAGGAAGAAAGGAAGAAGAAAGGGAGAAAGGCTTAATTTGGACTTTGTTGCTATCACTTTTCGTAAAGAACTGTGCTCAGCTTTCGAAGTCGATGGTTTCCAATTTTGAACTTGTATTTGCTGGAATATCTGCCAAAATAGAATCGCTGCATGCTATTGTATCGACTTCGTCGTTATCGTCGTAGACCGTCACAGTACCATTCAAAGTGGTAATGCGTCTCCCATTTTGCATTAAAATTTCGCACTATGATTTCAATTGTCTAGCACATACATTATCTGGTACACCAACATCATCCTCATCAGCATCATCCTCTGCTCTCAGTACGCCACTTTCTGGTTTCTTTTTGGTGGTAAAAGATACAGAGCTTGAACTGTTTCACTCTTATCATCATTGCACAGTTCATTTATGAAATCAAACGCCTCTTGCGCACTTAACGCTTTACAATTTATAAGAACATAAATATAACCAAATAAGCGTATAGATAAAAATAAAAAGATCTATTTAATTTATCCACACATATAAAAAAATTTAAAAATCCGTTGCACGGAGACCGTTTAAAAAAAAAACCATGCCTACTTCGTATGTGACCATATGGTCAAGTTGGGAAGATTTGGGTTAGACTGGTCTAAATTTCCAAAGCGTAGAATTACTCTGCTCCCCCATGACTTTCTAAAAATTTGAGGTCTTAAACTTGTAATAAGCCCTTAAAATAGAAAAAAAAGCTTTATTTAGAGGCAGCTCAAAGAGCTCAAAAATAATTTTATGCTTTTAAACGACATAAATCACTAAATTTGCTACAACTTTTAAACTAAACAAGTTTTATCAAAAACAGATCCTAAATATACATTTTAAAAATTATCAAGTTTCTTAGCACCGTTAATTTTTGACAGTATTTTAAACACGACCGTTTATTCCTTACCTAATATTTTAGTACTTTTACTATACAGGGCTATATTTCTCTAATTTTATTCAAGCGAATTGAAGTTTATATTTTTTTTATTTGTCTGTATTTTAAAACTAAGCTAAAATCGTTATTAACTAACTACCTTAAGTTAGAAAGATATGAATATTTCGTAGTTACCCTATGATACACAAATGTTCACTGACTTCAGTTTGTTGTAGCCGAAGTGCGTTATTCTTATCTCATGTAATTTATTTCATGATAACTTTGTTCAGTTTGACTCACAACACCTCTTGAATTAAAAGCCAAACAGAGTAAGGACTTTAGGGATGTAAAAGAAAACACTCGAAACCATTTTTTTTTTAAATTAGTTTTTTTAAAAACTGATTTTTGTTTATATTGAACATCTTTGTCCGGTGATCGAACAAATAGGACACACAATGAGAGAATGTTTTTGGTGTTAATCAAAATTTCAATAAAAAAATAAACAATATTTTTAGTTAACCCAAGAAAGACATGATTATGCAGAATTGCTGGAATTATTGTAGTTGTAATATTCCCTGGGGGATAGAGATAGGAAACTTAGTTTCATAGGGCAAGGTGGACTAGCATAGCAATTTATTATCATAAACAGATATAAGGCCATTAATGCGAAAAAAGCAAAGGTTGCTATACGGAAACTGGAGAACCATTTATGGTATTTAAGTGAGGTGGGCTTGTCATTCTTCGATAGGTCGTTGACTGATGAAACTCACAAAAAATGCAAGAATCACTGGATACAAAACCAGGACCGAAAGCTGCACAAAAAAAAGCCCCACCGAAACCGTCAAATGTGGGAATGAACCTCTAATAATAATAATGAACATTTTATAACATTAATTTGCTTCACTATTTGGAGAACATTAGTGTAAGAAGCCTAGTTCATCCAGTCTTGTGGATCCACATTTAAAAATCCATATGGTATTTTGAGAGTTTCAAAAAATTGAATGGTATGTGTCCTTACAAAATTATTGAGGTTAGTTGATTAGTTAGTTTTGTTTATTCTGATTATTTCATTATACATATATAATACATATGTAGGTAGTAACACTTCATGATTAAAAAAATGATTCACTAGATGAATTATACATAAAGTATTAAAATATGTAGTGTCAAATGCCATTTCAATGGAGTTTATTCTTAATATTATTAAATATTAATGCGGTGACCCGCTTAGAATTAATAACAGAAAAAGAAAGAAAAAATAAAGTGAAGATACATTTATAGAAAGCAAAGCGAATGATGCAAAATAAAAGTGAAAAGTAAATAGATACAAAGAACAGAAAATGGTAGAAAAAAGAAAACCTTGGTAAACGCTCATGAAAATGTATTCCACGTTATGTAATCAAAGACCCAATTCCTGGCTAACTTTTTAAAACTTCCAGTAACTGTTATTTTTCTAATATATTTAGAGAGAGCTTATTAAATAATATAAAAGTTACGAAATGCAGTTGTACATAAAACGGGTACAGTAACAACATAAGGCAATTTTCTACGTAGATTGTCGTTAGAAACTCAATCTGTAACTTAACGCCGGGGTACTATGCCCATGTGGCGCGCTTTGTCAACAGCACGCGGAGTACTGAGTTCCCATGTGGTCACCCACCATAATAAATAGTTTTAAGTAATTGTTTGGAACAGAAATTTTTAAGATAAATAGAAAAAATTCCGACGCGTGCTTCGAAAACATTTCCCTAAGGACCTTGTATGGCTTGCAAATGACATCGTAGAATCAATTGTGAACCCAAGATGTTTAAACTTGTTCACTTTTTTAATAAAAAAGCAATTATCACTGCAATTAAAACTGCTACAGAAGGTTGGAAGTAGTTGGCTTAAAACACAATTGAAGCCTGCTAATTTATTCCTTTGGCATTCTGATGCATGAAAATAAGCAAACGCATTTAAGCTCATTGGGGTAGTTAAACTAAAAAACATTGTTTTGGCCTTTGAGCTAATGCCCAAATTGTGCTCGCTGCTTTGGAAGATCTCAACACACCGTCCTTTGGTTGTAGTCTGTCTGGAATGTCGAAGCCACACAGAATTGTGTACATATTTTGAAATGGCCCATAACAACGGTTTCAGTATGAGGATACAGGATTACATTTCTTTGAATCAAGTAAAGATCGAATTGCTGCCAAGTTTGGGGTTTTTGTAATAAAGCAATAGTGGATAATTTACTTACGGAGATGGAATTTTAACCAAATGAAATTGAATTCCGAATTGAAAAAGGGACTTCATTATGGTGGAGTTTGGTAAGCTACATTACAAGCTACTTATGTAAATTCGAGACCGCGGTGAGAAAAGAATAGGGCACTAGTTTGTAGCCAAGTAGCTTCAGATCAAGGTGATCTGAGAAGTGTGAGCGGGGATCTACCTGTGTTTCACAACAGGTGGTCTGTATTCACAGACGTACGTAGAAAAGTTATTACTTTTTAGTCCGCTCATGATTGCTATATCCACTCTAAATTCCCGAGCCATTATAAAAAAACACAAATACCGGCGGAACTTAGCACAGAATTCAGAATTGGTTTGCGGAATCAATTTCTTGTAGGTGTTATGCCCTTACAATAATAGGAAACAGCACACCAACAAAATTGAAACCCACAATCCACTATCCATCGTTTGTTACACAAACTCAGTTACTGCATGGGCCATATGACAATGTAATACAGCAACGGTGACTGAGTGCAAGCAACAGTATGACCAGGGGCAGGGAGGTTGGGATGCCCGCACTGTGAAAGTTATTTGCTGAACGCTAGTTCAGCGTGTTTTTTTTTTTTTTTTTTGTTCGCTCGATCGAGCTGATTTATATTTTTTTTTTCCATTCGAGGAGCGAATTTCGATGTTTAGCTGGGCACTCCAGGTTATAGCCAAGGCACTGTGAAAACTATACGAACAGCCAACAGCATATGTAAGTCTACTCCTGAAAATCATTAAAAGTAGTGAATTTATAAAAATAGGAAATAAAATGGGCTCCAACACAGAACCTTGAGGAACTCCTAAATTAAGTGAGAGAATCTCGCTTTGCACACCATCAATTTTCACTCTTTGAGATCTATTTGATAGATATGATCTAAACTAATCTAGCATGAATCCACGAAAACCATCTCCTTCCATTTTGTTCAATGGTATAATATGATTCACCATATCAAAAGCTTTTGTAATTTCAATAAATAATATAGCAATAAACTTTATATCCTCGAGGTTGAAAACCTAATTGCATTGGACTGAAAAACTTAACCTTTTTCAAATAAGACATAACCTTTACAAAAACGTTGCTAAAGGTCGGCAGAAGTGAAATAACCCTATGGTTTTTCATATCGTCTGCAGAACTTTTTTAAACAGCGGAACATGCGATGCATTTTGAAAGTATATTTGAAACACCATCAAACCCACATGAGTTTGAGGTTTTTAGGCATCCAATTGCTTTTAAGAGCATCAAAGCAGTAATAAGCTCAAAGGCAAAGTTAGTTCTTTGTGACCTGTCACAGCAACTTCCTAAATTGTTACTTCGAGTGCATCTTCTTTGAATTGTTTGTGTTAGTATGCTGTTTGTTATTGACGTAAAATATCCATTAAATGCATTAGCAATGTCAAGTTTGTCAGAAAGTTTTCAGTTATTCATGCAAATTGAAAGAGGTTTTCTCGTAAAAGGAGATTTGTTCCAAATTTTATTCTGATTTCAGATTACCCTTAGCAGAAATGAGTTTATTTCAATAGTAGTTATCGCGGCAAATGCAATCTCTTTTTTTAGTTCAACGCACATCTTTTTAAACTTATTTTTCAGCCTAAGAAAAGGGGATTCTTAATTAAATTAATTCTCAGCTTAATTTTTTTGTTTACGTTTCCAATGAGTTAAATAGAAAACCAGGGTTTAAATCTTTTATTAAATTTTGACAGGGGTTTGATATAAGTCTAGTTTGGAAAACAATAAATGCTCCTTTCTCAGGAGTTCAACTTCCCGTCTGCAAATCGTCCATAAATATGATGCAAACACTTACCCGCAGCCAACCTCGTAGGATCATGAAACTAGCTAAACCATGGGAAACTAAAAGAGTTGAACAATAAGTCACACATTCGCTACTATCTAAGAGGCTTAGAATAAAATCTCTCAAATTAATTAAGTTTTTTGATTGAAGTTTTCCCACTAGTCAAGACAATTCTTCTATGAATACTTCAACATTAAACATATGCAATCGATAAACGGACAACAGAAAAAAATTTATCTGATTAAATCTAAGAGAAACCTTTAGAATGCCTGCACTCAAAAAGTTGAAACACTCCCCTTCATTTACTATTAATTTCCTTAATAAAACAGCCGACCCCATCTGCAGTGTAATCTTCATTCGGATTCGTAAAGAAAATAAAACCCGGCAAATGATAATCGTTAACTTCAAACTCATAAATCCAAATTTGAGATACAGCGACAATATCCGGTATGTTATGAAAATATTTGCAAGAGACGCAAAGTTTTCTCTCAAACCTCTGACATTCTTCTGTATTACAAATAGTTAGTTTGTTTATGCAGTATGAGCTATTTGTGAAGACATTATCACTATTTGCATAACCTACTATATGGAGGATAGAAAAGATCAGTCATCAAAGCCATTGACGGTAACTTTGTTCTCACGATTATGATTCCACAGGACCATAAACTGCATCTAGCAGTGGAGTTTTCCGGGTGTATTGACAGCTCTTATATTGCCTGCGCTTAATCTTTTAACCAAATACAAAAGTTTTGATCTACCTCCAGCTTTTCTAAGGCCCATTCGACGCCGTGCCAGGTCGTTCGACTTCAAGTCTTACACGAGCTGTATTTTGTAAGGTTTTAGACCCACATTCTTGCGTAAAGTCTTCCAGGTAGTCGAGTAACACAATCCCAATTTCTGCGAATGGGAACGAATCGACCAATCACGGTCTTCATTAACACTTTTAACATTAACTGTTAAATAGTCGAAGTACGTGTAAAACATTTTTAACAGAGCACAAATTTCTGAAGAGTAGAAAGTCCCCACAAATATCCTCTCCGACAATGCTGAAGACAATAGTTGAGAATCTAATTCCTCATAGACCAACTACGTAACGCATCCCCACGCGGGCAACAAACCCGGAACATACACAGGAAATCACAACGGATGAGCTATACGAATCATGAAGATAAACAGTTGACAATAAAGCGCTTGGACCCGACGGGGATCTTCTCTGAACCATGGAAACTCTAGCATCTTGTGTTGTTACCTAAGGGAAATAAACCACCCGGAGAACCTTAGTCGTATCGAACAATATGCCAGCAAGATGCATTGGGAAAAACCTTAGAACGCATTATGATACAGCAGACTGCTACTAGCGGCAGAGAATAGAGAAGTTTGTCGGATGCCCAGTATGGCTTCAGAAAATCGCGTTCTACTGTCGATGCCATAAAGACGGTAGTAGATACAGCAGCCGAAGCAATACAAGGAAGGAAATGAAGAGGAGGCACAAAGAAATACTGCTCAATATTAAAGCCTTTAACTGTGCCAACTGAACATACATTGATAGATCACTGGCCGGAATGAATGCACCAGAGTATCTATTAAAGATGGTCACTGACTACTTTACCGACAGGAAGCTAAGTTACCAGACGGAAGATGGCGTTAAGTACTACAATATCACCGCAGGATTTCCGCAGGAATCAGTCCTAGGACCACTAGTGTGGTATATCATGTACGACGGTGTTTTGAGCTTCGACGGGCTGAATACGCAAGGAGAATTCTGATATCCAGAGTGGTAAGTTCCATCCTTTTGAATGCTGCCCCAGTTTGGGCCTCTGTACTCTCAACAAACGAAATAAGGAGAAAACCTTCGTCGGCTTACACGATATTCGCAATCAGAACAATTTGCGGTTTCCGAACCATATCAGACGAAGCAGTCTGTATTATAGCTGGGATGGTCCCTATTTACATTCTCGCCAACGAAATGCAAAGGGTTTACATTAGGCTTATCGCGAATAGACAAGATACCCGACTTACCAGGAGGGTAAAGGAGGAAGAAAGGACTCTGGCAAGCCAGGTAAGACAACACCACCAAAGGTAGATGGACCACAAGCTGATTCCCAACATCGAAACTTGGACAAAAAGAACGCATGGGGACTGTAATTATCATCTAACGCAGTTCCTCTCTGGGCATGATGGCTATCGAAAATACTTCTACAGATTTGGGCAGGATAGCTCGCCCTTTTGCCCAGAATGCACTGAAGACGCTTCACAAGTGGCATAGCGAATCTACGAAGCCCGGAGCTCCTAATAGATATATAGACGAGGTCAGATGACGGCTGGTTGGAGATCTGTTCCGTCATAACGGTCATGCAGATTTAACAGCGCACATTGGAAGCATTCAAAAGGGCCAAGGAGACAAATAGAGACAACATAGCATAAAATGCTAACCAGCCTCACGAAGTAATACCTAACGGCAGTTCCGCGGGGAGAGTGGTTTGAAGGATGTAGGATGTGTGTTTAGTACGTAGGCGTACTCCTGGCATCGATTACTCAGGCTTGTGAATTGTGCATGCTAGTAGAACTCGGGCCTTTAGTATCTATGAAGATTACACATCCATGGCGCAACCAAAAAAAAAAAAAAAAAAAAGATTTTGATACTAAAATTTAATAATGGCAATGCCTACTGACCATGTTGACTTTGACACATATCATGAATCAGGCGGGATATGTCAATAATAGAACACTGTAAAACCAAACAGCAAAAAACCACCCTTTATAATCTAAGACTGAGAATATGGTATGCCAACTTGAAATGTTCGTAAATTGCTCATGTCAAAGACGCCAAAATATTTTTTTGTTTAATAAGGTCAAAGAAATATCTAATAAGCCCAATAAATGTTGTCAAGTTAAGACTCCAGAAAAGGAAATCATTCAGATTGGAAACACCGGAAAATGTTTTCGAAAGGGGAGACTTATTATCTCGCTCGAAACTTGCTTCCCAGATTAGAAGATCGAAATTGTCTCATAACCAGTTTCTATTATTGGAACTGGAAATTAATCAAGTAGTGAACAACCTATGAAACTATCAGTACGTTTTGGCATTATTTATTGATTTCATGCGGAACATGTTCGACCGATGCGAACATTCTTCTTGTTAACGAGAATGAATTAACTGGTTAAGTATCATTTGCATAAAACTGCTCCTCAAGTAAATTCTCTGTCTAAAATGTAACATATTATACATATACTCATATACGTCCCACTTTGAATTTGAATGAAATCTTAACAGATTGAAGCAAAAAGAATATAAGAAGTTAATTCAGACTTAAGAGTGCCTCTTACAAAGGCTTTTGCGAAAAGATCAAAACTGTCGGTAAAGCCAGTTGGCTGGCCAATCACTCAAAAAATCTGATAGCACCTACAATGAATCGAAAGAAGACGCCCTCCTTCTCATGCTTGAGGCAGGTAACCTAATCAGACCCAGCTCACAACCAGCACACTTTAACGAAGCTACTTGGAGAACTTCTGATTAACCAACCGTCAACTAGATTGACTACATTACGATCAACGCCAGGTAATTCTCCAGTATTATGGATGTCCAAATTATCCGAGGAGCCAACATCGAATGGAACCATTACCTTGTTGTAGCTAAGGTACGGTTACGGATATACTCTTACCTATCATCGCAAAGGCAAGCTAAAACTGTGAGGAAGTTCGACGTCGGACGGCTACAAACGCAAGAGATCGATCAATCCTTTTCTGATTGAGTCTCTCTTAATCTCTTAAGCGCTGAAGTATCCCAGCCTTTAAGGATACAGACTTTGATGTGCTCGATTTAACTCGGCCTTAACAACGAAATCCATGGTTGGACGACCAGTGCCAGAAAGCACATGCTAAACAATAGGAGTATAAAGCGTAGGCTTCTCAGCCTGAAGCCGTTCGTCAGCAACTTGGTCTGTTCATATCAGTGTGGCTTTTTAGGCCAAGAAAGCCCATCATCAACCAAATCTACACACTACAGCAGATCTTGCAAAACCCATGAGCTCCAAATCGATACACATCACCATTTTAAGGCCGCGTATGACAACATGTATTGAGACGAGCTATACAGATCAATATCCAGTTTTGGCATCCCTGTCAAACTAATCCGTTTGTGTAGGACAACGATAGAAAATTCACGCTTCTCCGATATCGATATAAAACTCAGCGAGACTTTTAATTTCAGAAAATAAATTAGACAAGAAGATGCGTTGTCATGCGATTTCTTTAATATCCTTTGTGAAAAAATTGTGTAAAACTCATGCACCAACACAAGAAACACAATCTTTCAAAAGTCCATCCAATTACCCGTATACGCTGATGATACTCTTATTCGGAAAAAATTCAGTGGCGAACAACAAAAGTGACCCTATATAAGAACTTAATATACCCAGTCCCGCTCTATGTCACACATGCATGGAATATATCAAAAATGGGTGGGGGTGCTCTTAGCTGCTTTTGAGATTTTTTCGGGTGATTTAAGGTCCAATGACTAAAGTGACTGGGTCATACAGGAGGATGGACACCAATGCTCCCGTCAGAAAAATCTTCGAGTCCGCCTCCGAGGGACAGCGCAGTAGAGGAACACCGCGACACACAAGTGGAAGGGGACCTCTAAGAAAGTGGAGGCAGCTACCTAAAGATCGAGCTGGCTGAAGACGCTTGTTGGTTGAGGACCAGGTCCATCCCAGACTGTAAAGCCACCTTAAATAAATAAGTAAGGTGAATAGGAATGCTGACTGCGGCCAATATGTGATGGCAGGGGTAAACCGAGGGTATGGTGCATGTTCGTCGACTCTCTGCTCAACGCGCTCAATTGTTCTTACATCTATGTACAAACGTTGGATGATGTAGAGACTGTCTGCTCTAAAGCGCATCCAGCCTGATCGGATTACTGCAGTAAAAATGGCCTTTCTGCCATGAAGTTGTTCTCTAGTGCTATGAGCTAAACATTTTACATCGAAAGCCTCTAAGGCGCTGTCAGCTTTCTGGCCGAAATACATCACGAAAATACGTCATTGTTGCTTTTACCAGACTCCAAAGAACTGTCTGTCTCGGCTCTGTGGAGGCTCTCCCTAGTACGTCTGGCTCCGCTCTAGACGTGTTAATAAATTTCGCTCCCCTTGATATTCATATCATGAACTGCACTCTCAAAACCATGTTCCATTTAAAAAGAAGTGGTATTTGGTACAACACATAGTTTTGATAAAGTCTAAATTCCCTGTCAGAATCCCTGCCAGAATCTGAGACTGAAAAGGAATGTTGTCGGATGTTCAAAGCTGGAGTCTTCCTGGAAGACGACAACTTTAGACCTCGCTTACCATTGGGAATACTTGTATCTGTTGTCAAACGGAGATATTGTGAAGAGTCTATGAAGGAAGCGAAGCATCTAGGGTGTAGGGGCACCCAAGCTACGATTAGAGCTTGCTGAACCCTCATACAACTTGAAAATTCAAGATTTTACAGAACGCAGTCGGAAGGCTAAATTCGCTGAGTTCCGTCTGGGTTCCAGGTCAAAATGGATTCAGATGAGATTTCTTTCGACCCGAAATTACGTTAGTTCTATCAGCGGCAGGGCGGTTGGGCGGTAAGGGCTTCCATTGACGGTTGGGTTTCATATGAGCATAACTGCAGATGGAATAACTTCTCAGGATACCGAAAGAACAAACGAATGATTTCCGACGTCTCTAAAACGTTAGCGGCTTTCCTTCTGTTCCTCAATAGAAAAGGCTGCAGGCTGCTTACTGGCGTTGTAACGGGGCACTACGCTTTTGCTTACCACTTATGTGTGCTGGGCATAAGTGATACAACATCCTGCAATGCTTGCTGTCAAAGTGATGACGAAACTGCTAAGCAATGCGTCTGTGAACGTCTAGACTACCCCGTAGCAGGATGCAGGTACTCGGTGCTCTACAGAAAGTGGGCAAGTTCTTTCTGTAACAAGTGCTTTGTTCGGAAAGAAAAATACCAGGTGACTTTTGGTGTCACCGATATCTTCTTTCTCTGAATTTCGTTGTTACAAAATGATGGTCATATTCGAGGCTTGGCACTTGGAATATGTGTAGGGACAATTAATTGCCTGGTGATCAATGACTGTCTAGCTTTTCCTAAAGTCCGCACAACTTTTCTTTCAAAACTAAAATAGCCCTTCATTCATTCCAGTTCTAATTCAGCAAGGGAAAAAATAAGTCAACTAGTGACTAAACAAAACGAGGTTATGTTTGCTTCCTGTAGCCCAATTTAATACATCAACCTTCAGCCGTTAATATTTATTGCACATCTTTTTTTTTCTAAATATTTTACCAGGGGTTAAAAATTTATTTGCTGCCACATTGGTTACAGTATTTTGTATATTTTTCCTTGAAAATACCCACCTTTTGAAGAGATTATCCAAATTTGTAGCACAAAAACAAAAAAGCGGTTTATTACCAATATCGAATCCTTTTAAGAGCAAATCCCCAAATATGAAGCAATAAAAAATTCCGCTGGGTTATTTGCATTAGCGAATTTTCGTAAAAATTTCTGCGAAACCAATCCACCCTCCAAAATATTTCATCTTATTCTACCTGGAATTGAGTTTACAAGAACAGCAAAACCTGGTTAAGGACTCACTGATAAGTTTTACACAGATACCTGCTGAAACTCTGCGAGTTCGAGGTCATTGCCTTGATCCTTATTTGCAATCTCATTACCTAACTGCCTGCAAGGATACGCCACTGTAACCGATATGCAAAATAAGGATTACTTTGATCTTTCGCCGGTGATCGGTGCACAAATGTTCCAAGGATTTGAATTCTAGGAAAATGCTAGAGCCAATTTTGTTTTCGAACTTTAACGATTACAATAGAATCTTTCACGAGTAGTGCTACTCCTGTTGAGAGCACTGGAAAGGATAGGAAAATATTTTGACGGTTTACCTTTTTTTGGACTAGAGGTTGAATCCTGAAATACAATATAATACACTTTGGTGCAATGAATCATTATATCAGTTGCGGAATACTTGTACGAGCACCTTTCGATTTCCTTTTGTAAAACTGATGAATACGAGTTGTATCTGCATACATACATAGTCTTTAAGTTAATCTTTTCACACTTATATGTTAAAATTTAGTTGGTTTTATTGTTTTTTTTTTTTTTTTTTTTTTTTTTAAAGCGGCATCAGCGGGTATCACGAATATCTGGGGTATTGTGATATACCCTGTTTTGACCTCGCATTTTGCTCGCTTGGTTGGATTGCGATTTTATTGATATCCGCCAGCCAAACGAACGTGCCAAGGGTTATATTTATTCTGATGTAGTCGGATATGTGGGTTACCATGAAAGTGCCATCAATGAGAACAATTGTTTGTGCCGACAAAATTTCCAAAAAGTTGCATTCTCAATTGGGTTTATTAAGAAGCGGTTACAATTAACTGGAGAGCTGGATAATTTAATTGGATAGTTTGAGCAATACAAGTAAGAGTGGGAGTTCATGACGTTATTTATGAAATTCAAGCCTAAATTGAAATAGAATACCATCGCATAGATAAGTAATTAATATCCACGATAAGCATGCAGTCTTGATAAAAGAAAAATCGCAATTCATTATTTTTCTGATTTTATTGCCATTTGTGGGATAAAAGTACAAATTTAGTGAATGATACTCGTAGAGTATATTTTCTATATTCAGACGTTCTTCGATTTACGGAACAAAATGCGGTGGTTTGGATTTTGTCCCACAAATTTGTAACTATGATTAAAAATCGATTTACTTATGCCACAAGGGGTAACCATTGAATGCTGAACATTTCCAACTTGGATTTGAATAGAATTTAACGGGGTAGAACTCGGACTCACCGTTTAGCGTAACTTTGTGCTAATCGCTTCCATTTATGTACACGATGTGGTTTTGAGAGCGAAAAATTTACCGCTTTGACCATCCGCGCTCCAGGATCGGATTAATTCTACCCCTTCTGACCAACTCTATTTCGCTGTGTAGCAAAAGTCTTTTAATAGATCTTTTTTTTTCCAGCTCCGTTTATCAAGACTGAATCGAAAATTAAACGAACATCTCTCCTCTCGAAGCAACAAAGGCATTTTCATCCGTTTTAGATAAAATCCATGCTTTTCACAGCGAGACTGGAACGATGAAGGTTTTATATGGAGCTTCCTTTGTTGTGCATAAGGGAGACGTATTTCTCAGTTGACTTCTTAATCGAAACAAAATAGAGATTGGCAAAATTGATCCTTCGCTTGATCTGTGATACCATTGTTGTCGCCGCTTTTAGACACACATGAATTGTACTAGATTAAAGTTTTTTCTTGTAATGTCCCCCTTGCTTAAGAACCTGAACTCGATTAATTTATAATTTATCGTCAAAATACTGAACACTTTGCGTTTTTCCAGCCTCATCGCTTACTAACTAATACTGAATTCCAAAAAATAAAATACGTCGATACTTTAAAACCCAGAAAGACTATTCCACAATGACTATGACAATGTGTTTTACCATCTCAATATTTATAGTTTGCTGTTGAGACGTGCTGTTCAAGCTATTGGTGTTGAATGTTCTGTTTATTCGACAGCATATAAGAGTAATTTGTTTTATACTCATTTACCATCATATTCGTGCCGTTTCTGCTTTCATGGTCGTGAACGCTCCAGTGACAATTCGTTGATATCTTTCAATAATGTCAATGTCGTCGGCATATGCAAGCAAAATTACAGACTTTTGAAATCATTGTGCCTATAGTTTTGGCCTGTGAGTTCCGCACAATTCTTTCAAGTATGATGAAATCACATAACAGCCCTGTGACGAAATGCTGTTTTGATATCAAATGCCAGTATGATGTCATTACCGACTTTTAAGGAGCAGCGAACGTTCTCATTCCACACATACAGAGGAGACGGATGACAAAACTAGGTTATCATGCGATGATAAGGACACAGATTACTCTATACTTTTTGCAGTCCCTTATTTTACGGATGACTGAATGTATGCTCCTTAACATGTTACTCTGCTGTTTAAATAATTCGGTAGGTAATCTATTCCTTGCCCAGCCTTATTTTATTTGTTTTCTCTGTTAAACTGTCTGAGGAATTGATTTCTTCAAATTTTCTTGAAGAAAATTTTTTCCTTTTGTTTCCTTTGCTAAAATAGTTCGTCAGCAGCTCTTGTTCTTCTCTCTAACTTCGCCGTATATGCCTCTTGTTTGCCGACACTTTACGTCAAACCAAAGGTGTCGTTGTGGCGGTCGGGTAAGTCTAACGCGGCTTCTCTTTTTTTAACAATATTGCCACTGGTCCCCGGCGCCAAAAAAAGACGTCAAATTTTTTCATACCTAGTACTTTTCCAGTCGTCCTCTAGAATTTTCGCATTCACATATCGGCTTCAAAATGGTAGAAGTCCAAGTCGATATTGGGTTTTCGATCATGTGGCTGTCTGTTCCTTTTGTGGATGCTGAGGTCTGGAAAACGTGTCGTGGTCGTTTACTGGGGTCGCTAATAATAAGTCCATCCATATCTGAGACTGCTTGTTCATCACAGTTATCTACGTTCTACGACTCGAATAAAATTTACTTAAAAAAATGGAAAACAAAGAAAAACAGCAGAACCTTAAACATGTCAGTAGACGTTGAATATGAAAAGTTCCAACAAATGGTAGAAATAAGAGATAAAATCGTGTGCTGTCGGTCAAAGAGATATCCCCTATGTGATTTCTGGCATTTGAATTATTCTGAAGAAAGAAGACTCCGGTAAGATTTCTTAAATGGTACCGTACTGCCCGAGCTTATTGCAAAAACCTAGGTCTCTCTCTCTTATAATCTCCTCTTCCTTCCATTACTCCCACTGATCCCCATTATTTTCTAATTGGGCTGTATCAAGTCTATTGAAAATGGTAACACACTGTTTCGTGAGAAAAGTATTTTTAGTTACAGCATAAATCAAGATATCTTATTCTCGTAGACAACGTAGTAATAGTAGTTTCAAAGACAAGCTAAAAAGCAAGTACTAACGATCTCGCAAGATTTTCCGATCGAATTTCCCTTAATATCCTGCGATTGGATTAACATGTCGCGAATGGATAGCACCATTAATTGTTATTGCCTGACCAGCCGCATTTTCAAACAAGAATGCTCTGATGATGCCCCTATTTGTTTCTCAACAATTACTCATGGAACAATTTGGAACCTCAAATTCGACAATTTTGACGATTAGCAAAGACACCAAGATACAAATGAGGCTCATAGCTGAAGATGATTTTGTGCGTAGTCAATAGACTTCAGTTCTTGAGTCAAATATTTCGTGAGGATACGCTATAGAGAGCTCCACTAAATGTCCAATTCTTAGACTCTCAGCAACACTCTTACGAACTACTTCGATACTCTGTGTTGAACGATTTGTTGAAGGAAGGCCAAATTGCTTTTAATCAAAATTGATCCAGTTTCCCTGAATTTTTTAATTAATCTCTTCACAGTTGAAGAAGTTAAATCACTACTCCGACCATATTTTATACAAAAATTGTGAACTGTTTTAAAATATTTCTCAACAATGGAAACACGTTGTTCTTTCATGTGGCGCTTGAACAATAGCCCTCCATTTTTTTTTTTTTTCGTTGGCAGCAATTTACCGCACAGATGGCGCAAAATTCTAATCTTTCGCGGCATATGAACATGAACGCCACATAGTAGCGTGGCATTAGGGCATTAAAAATACGCCCTTACCAACTGAGAGTCCCAATCTAAAGCAACTACCTGTCAACCTAGTTTGAAGATCTCATTATTTAAAACTCTTTTTCTTACTTACTATAAATACTTAGGTGGCGCTACAGCTCAGGCTGATCCTGGGCATTAACTAGCAAGTCCTTCAGTTAGTTCGGTCTTTAGCTAACTGACTTTACTAACTTTACTTGTGCGCGACACCTAAGGTAAGGTCTTTCCCCATTGGGTTGTCGGTCAGGGTTAGATTCGAAGATTCTGCGAGCTGGAGCATTGATGTTTATTCGCTCAATCAACCGCCATCTCAAGCGACTGATGCACACTGTACGGCTCGTATAGTTCGTCGTCTAATCTTCTCCTCCAAAGCCCGTCAACGGAAATGAAACCCAAGATCTTACGAAGAATTTTTCTCCCGAAACGACCAAGAATATCTTCATCCGATTTCTATATAGCTTATACTTCAGCAGATCTTATATATCGTCTTCTTTATGTTTGCTTTCGTATCCCAAAGAAACAGCAATTTTTTGTTTTATTTCTGCTGAGGTATTGTTGGCAGAATTCAGAGCAGAGCCAGGGTAGGGAAAGTGCTTTTATACATTAAATGTATACCTGTCGTGTGGTGTTGTGTGTACTTGTTTGTTGACAGGATATAGGTACTTGATTTTTCCCTCATTCAACGCTAAACCCATTTTCGTAACTTCCTTTTCAATACTAGTGAGCGCAAGGGGGATAGCCCGCTGAGTTCTTCCAATTATGTTGATATCATTTGCGTACGCTAGTAGTTGAGTGATATAGGGT
This sequence comes from Volucella inanis, assembly GCA_907269105.1. Classification (NCBI taxonomy): domain Eukaryota; kingdom Metazoa; phylum Arthropoda; class Insecta; order Diptera; family Syrphidae; genus Volucella; species Volucella inanis. The sequence continues at coordinate 67,220,046 of OU026157.1, read as the reverse complement.
TTTCTAATAACGACTTGACAACTTTTTTTTTTAAATGAAAGATCCGTACTCAAAATACGCCATAATGTGGTCTGAGCGATGCCCAATTCTTGAGAACGCCGTGGAATTGACTGATTTGGATCGTTTACTACGGACGTCTGAACGGCAGCGATATTTTCGATACTTCGACCAACCCGTTGTCTCACTGACACGGCAACATCACACAACGAATATGTAGACTAAAATTTTTGCACTAAACTTGTTATTGCCTTTCTATTAGGGCGAGAATTACGACCGAAAATTGGAGTTAACGCCCTTAAAGTTGCAGTTACCGACTCCGAATATCTGTAGAAATTTTTTATAATTTGCACACGTTGCTCGTTAGTGTACTTTACCATGATGTACACCAAAAAGTTGAGTTTACTGAATAAATTGACAGTGACAGCTTGATGATTAATGAAAGTGCGTTCACAAATTAAATTCAAAGTTGTCAAGTCCCTATTGGAGAACCCTATATAAACCCTTTCATCCTTTTTTTTTAAGGATATGTAGATGTTAGTCTAGACCTAAATATGAGCTGATATCAATATCAAAGTTTATGCACCAGTACACGATACACATATGCCACTTCTTTGAATGGTGGTTGATTTTGTATAACTCTAACAGCATGTCGGCAAGATCAACACTTCTCATATAGCATGCAACAATACCTGGACGAGGAATATTGTATTTACAAACTTCTTCTCTTTTTGACATCATCGTTCGCACTCAATCATTGGGTTTTTACCTAAATAATTCGAAACCAGTTGCACACTTTTGTAGTTATACCATGAATAAGCAATTAAATTATTTGTTGCTTTCAATTTGAAAACGTTTGATCTTCGTCCTTTTATAAGAAGATCCTTTTTCAATCGATTGTTTCAAATGGTTCCTATGGCTAATATACCCTTTTGTTTCAAACAAATCATCAGGCTTGTGGAATTAAATCAGTTGTCAAAGAACAATTTAAAGTTTTGGTTTACGGGAACATTGGAAGCTAAATCTAAAAAAATGTCTGATTCCATGCCCAATCCAAATCCAAAGGATTGGGCATGTTCCATTTCCAATGTAGAGGCAAAAGTCGTATACAATACCAGATACATCAGCTCTAGTGAACATTTTAAAGCCCTATTTGTGAGTCTTTTTGGGCAGATATTACTTTAAACTGTGCCGACCTAATGAAATATAAATATTCAGTTTTTTAACATTATTCGATTATATCACGAGATGGTTACCTTTATAGGAAATCATTTGCTCGTCAACGCTTTGGTATTTCTCCTGTGCTATTCCGTTAAATTTTTGTTTGATTTTCTTCAAAAATGGATATATTTTATGTAATTTGTCGTACGCAAGCAGTCCTTTTTGGGGTTGTTTAGAGTTATCGTTTGTATTAAAAATTTTCTTTATTTTATCGAATTGATTTCGTGAAAATGTATCCGCTACTGCTGACATGCCATTCGCATATTTGGAAGATTTATTGCTCCTAGGTAGAGTAATACACCAATAAATCTTCTTATTTCGGTGGTTTCACATTTTATGATCTCATCATATCATCATCAAAGAACTGGGTAAAATATTCAATTGATTGTTTGGCTTGGCTTTTCCAGCTATCGCATCCCCCTATCTCTGCACTCCCCCATCACAAACTTTCTAAACTGATATTTTCAAAAACTTCTTGTACCGTTTCTTCACCTTAAGTCTCATATTCAACTTCATTGCCTTCGCCAACAATCCTCTCATTCAAACCAACTTCAATACCTTCACGTCTTTCAATTACAGTTTGTAAGGATTCTTCAATAATATTTTCCAGATTTGTGGTAATTTTTTCCTCGTCTTCTCCATTGTCCTCATCAGCAGAATAATAACACTCGAGTTCGCAAATTTTTTGAATTTCTTGCTGCATCTCTCATGCATAAAAGAGCATTATGTTATTTATAAACATTATGGACCAATGTTTTCTATAGGCAACAAGGATCGAGAAGATGATGCTGATATTCCAATTATCAAGCATACACTTTTCTGACCAGATCTGAGAAATGAGTTGGTCCACGCTCTCCACAAAGTCTATTCATTTAGATATTGCTATCCTTGGTTCGTTCAGAGTATTGTCATCTAAGTTGAATGATCTATTCTGCCTGACGGTGTAATGTTAGGCTTTTTCGCTTTATACAGTCTACAGTCCATATTCTCAGCAGCGACTATGGCTTTACTAAAAGGTTTCCTTCTTGATCTCTGCACGGGTCTTCTTGTCTTGACATTTTCTTTTTACCTATTGGTAAAACTTCCGTCTCTTCTGCTCGTAGAGCTCACGAGCATCTCTAGTCTTTCGTTGCAACACCACTATGTACGCTTCTTGTTTAACTGCATGTGATTGCCGTTATTCTTCGTCAAACCAGGACATCTATTGCGGCGTCTCTGATGGCACGTTGGCAGCGCTGCCACTGGTCTTAAGTACCTGATGCCGAGAGATTTCGGAGTACGCATTCGGCGAAGATCTTCTTGATCTTCTCACAGTAATTCTTCTTTATTGTGGCGCTTGGAAAATTTGCATTCGCACAATGGCTGCAACAAAGTGATGATCTGAGGCAATGTTGGCTGCTCGGAACGTTTGGACGTCCAGGATACTGGAAGCATGACTCTATCGCAAATTGATCAATTTGATTTAGGGTTTGATGATCCGGAGACCACAATTTGCTTGCTCTAGTAATATTTCGTCTTCCTGTGAAGTCAATAAGCCTAAGTCCGTTCACAGACATGATATCTTGTAGGCAAGGCTTACCAACTGTCCTACCAAAGATGTCCTCCTTTTGTTTCTTATACTTCGGCCATTTCTCATATATCCTGTCGAGGAGCTCGTAAAAATATTCTTTGGTGGTGTCGTGCTTATCTTTTGTAGGGGCATGGGCGCAAATTAGCCTTCTAGGACCTTTGTTAATTATTCGGTTGCACGTGGCTTGTTAAAGGTCCGAACATTATACTTACAGTTCTGAAGGTTGTTGTCCTTAAATCGTTTGCTGGGCCGTCAACAGTGAGTCCATTTTTATCCGAGGAGATTAGTTAGTTCGTCACATATTTTAATCTTTTCCTTATAGAGTTGCAAGCTCTATGACGGCCTAGGTCAATATAATGGTACTTGCCGGGCAAGTACTTACCATTTTAGCTTACATGAGGTGATGACAGTATATCGAGTACCCATGTGAAACAAAAAAAAAAGTTAGATAAGAGGATTGAGTAGTTAAGTATTCATACCATAACTTGGGACTATCAAAATTCTAACTTATATTGGTTACATATTGCCAGTGGTGATTTTAATTTAAGCTTACGGCTAAAGGAGTGTTCTCCAAAAATTTGAAAACTCTCGTCGATTTTTTATTGATTTGACCTCACTTAAAAATTCTACACAATTTCGTCGGCGTATTTTGGTTATCAAATTCATAGTACCGTTGATTTCTATTCTTCAAATTGGAATTGGAAGTTATGAAAGTAAAACCATGAAGTCTACGTATAGTAGGAAAGTTTTTCAATTAACGCCACAGTGCAACTGCTCAGATTTTCCTATAATATAAATGCACCGCCCAATTAAAAGATCTCTTGACGTAAGTCTGTAAATGAATTAATTTATTAAGCTTTGAATCTTTGGGCAGAAGTGGCCGTACATGGAGCATTTAGTAATTAACACATCAGCGGTTAGCTTAAGACGATAAACAAAGACTTTCAAGGGATTTGTATTTGTTTTTTTTTTTGTGAGCTGTCCAACAACGTATGAATGGAATTCTATATTTGAACGCACGGTTACCCATCCAACCAAGTTGGTGAAGCTTTTAAATTTAATTAGTCGCAGCGTACTAATGGGGTTAATTCGAATGGAGATCTACTTTTGGGAAGAAAAGCCGATTGTGGGCGAAGGTAGTGAGTCACCCGGAGAATCATGATGGCCAAATTAGGTTCCAAACACAAGAAGACAAAAGAGACGCAAGCTTTGTTGTTTGTTTAAGTGTTGAATGTTCAATGAGTCGGAACAAAGGCGTAAGTACATACTGCAGAAGGTCTAAGCGATAATTCTGGTATTCCGCTCTTAGATGACAGAATTTTGAAAGGATTTTCATGGCTTGACTTTAAACAATATTATTCTAGATATTCTCCCATAACTGTCCTTCTTTAAGGTGGCTAGACATTGTTAAGATGCCTAGAATTTGACCTCAGGAATCCGAATCTGATCAGTTAATAAGCCACCCAATTCCTTATATCAACTTATGCTGCATAGCAATCTCGTTGAGAGGTTCTCGCAAATTTTTACTTCGGATGCAGTATGTTGGATGTTCGCGAAATGTTTGCTTGCCTTTCTATGTACATATATTGCAACACCCGAAGTAGATATTGGATTCAGGTTGAGTCAAACAGTGGGCTAATGAGTTGCTTAGACTGAAGAATCATATATGCTTTTTACCCGTCGGTCGGTGAAGATGGAGGTCAAGTTACTGCAAAAGACTTCGCATTATCTCCAATCGTTCCTTTCTTTAATCAGGTGTTTGTAGTCAACTTTGAAGTGAATTTCAGTTAATTGGAGGTCAATTGATATTTGGAAATCCCGATGCAGCGTAAAGAGACGGTTATGTCCTACATTTTGCTATTTCCAGTATTTCTCGAACCGAGGGCAGAGTTAAAATAAGGAATGGAGCAGAGTTTGGAAATCCGCAGTTATGTTTCTAAAGGCAGCCCGTTTTTTTCCCCACACATTGATGTTTCGCTAGTTCGTCTTTCTAGTGCAAATCATCAAACGGGACAAAAGTGAAAGTGATTTCATGATCGTGGTGTGGGTCCAGTACACTATGATATATTACCTTGAATACTTGTGAATCTACTCTTCAGAATGAAGTAAATCAAACCGCAGGAGTTATTAATGTTTTGAAGAGAGAGTCGACGTGTTGCAAATGTTGTTGAATGTATTTTGGAACGCCCTCGTTGCATATTTCCTGGCAGAAGGTGATTTTTCAATGAATCGTAAGAAAGCGTAGTGCGGTCTTTAAGTAAATCACTTTTCGGTATGCATGCTCGTGGTATCGAATCTTCTTCTTCTGTGATTGAGACTGTACTTGATGTGGAAATCGATTATTCTCTTTGTAGTCTTTAGCAGTAAGGATGACAGACTGCTGGCTCTGTGACCATTCGGGAGCATATGGAAGGTTTTGACATTGGGTAATAAAACTACGGTGTTAAATGCATAAGAGAGTTTTCTTACATCCTGAAAAGCATTTTGAAAATGTCTCTAAGTCCTGGTGCCATTTTTTAATTCAAAAGTGCAAACTGCACATTGAAATTTTTTCTCACAGGTCATGTCCGAGTTACTCTGTATGTGAGTATACTTTGAGGTGGGTTGCTGAAGTGCAGCCAGGGAAGTGATCGTACCATCCGGGAGCTCAAATACCTTCAAAAGTTGTGATGTTTTTGACGGAACTTTACGTAATATCGTTAATTCACTTGCACAAGAACCTATGTTGGTCATTTCTTACTTTTCGCTTATAAATCTTTAAGTATGCCTGATAGGCTCTCAACCACATTCTTTTAGTTCTTACAGTTTGCGAGTTATAATGACTAGGAAATAAAGAGCTCGGAAGGGCATTTCAAAAGCGATTTGTACGGATTAGCAAAGAATCACGAAAGTGAGCTTGAGGGTGTACCGATGAATATTCATAAGGAAACTAGTGTTCTGGTTAAAATTTAAAAGGGGCGGAATTCTACTGGTAATTCCAATGGAGCACTGGTGTGGAAATAACGATAGAACAAAATGAGACAGGAGGCGTAACGCCAGTGTTCGAGGGTGTCAATTATCTCTGTAATATTGGCGTCACCTATGAGTTTTATCACACGATTTTGGAGGTTTAAGGAGGTATTAGGGGCACTTGACCAGATTTGGGCAAATGGACGGGTGAATGCCTCATATATTGAGGCCAGATCAAAGGGGGGAAAGTATTTCTTACATCGTTTGAGGAAACCTAGACATTTCACAGAATTTTTAGCGACATCAAATATGTGGTCATTCTAACGTAGCTTGTCATTGGCACACATACCTGGAATGAAAAGTTTTTCCTTTTCAAAGATGCGAGTGCCATTCAAGAATAATGACTGGATGATAAGATTTAGCTTTAAGGACAGAAAACAGAATTGTCTTTTGGAAGCATTTTATCTACTTTGTTAGTGGTTCCCCAATTGGCTATACTGTTAATATCAGAATTTAGTGAGCTAAATATACGCTGCTTGGGAACGAATATGAAAATCGGAGAGCACTATCATGAGCAAATATATTGGAATAAAAGTAGCGGATATCATTAATAAAGATTAAAAAGAGTGTCGGAGACAGAATGGAGCCCCGGGGCATATTTGCATTTATTTTGTGAATATCGTACTTAGAATCGTCTTAAACCACTTGAATTGAACGTTGCTAAAGGTAATTGTTGATTTATTGAAAAAGATGTTCGTCGATCCAAAATGTACGCATTTTCGACAAAAGAGCCCGATGCCAAATTCTGTCAAATGCCTTAGAAATACCAGGTCTTGCTTTTGCCAAATTAATTCTACTTTTCGGTGAGACATGCCATCAAATCTCTAGTGGAGATGTTGCTACGAAAACCGTGTTGTCGGTCATAAAGATGTTTTGATGTTTCGAGATATTTCATGAGCTGACGGCTTATCAGCATTTCCATGAACTTGGTAAGTAGGGACGTAACTACAAGTAGGGGAGAGAAAGAGATTCACCTTTTTTAGGGATGGGCTGGGCAACTGCTTTGTTCTATCTGCTCGGCGAGAGCTCTGAAGAGTAGGATTGATGAAAAAGCGTGCTCAGGAAAAGATATACCATCTGGACAAGCGGATTTGAGTATGTTAAAATTTTGAAGTACTCCTATTACTACATGAGTGCGAGAATGAATTTGTCTCATTGAACATTCGACGTACTCAAGAGTAGGCGGATACAAGGCATAATCTGGAAGAGTTGAAATAGCCGTAAAGTATGCAGCAAGCAGATTGTCCTTGTCGCTATGAAGGAGCATTGGGATGAAGAATAGAGGCAGAATTTCTAATATTTTTTACAAAGGACCAAAAATTTGTACTACCTTTGCGACATTGTATTATTTTTTGCCTCAGTGTATAGTCGTATTTAAATTTCACACACTAAAGAAAGACATCGCAGTAATTTCTGTCTCGTTTGAATCATATCGAATCATGCCTTTTCTTTTGACTTGATACACATCATCTTAACTTCCTAATTAAGAGCGACTTTATGAACTTGAAGTGTCTGCATGGAGTAGGTTCATAGTTATCATAACCCAGGTACTCGGATGCAACTCATGTATTTTTGCAATCTTTTGTTGTATTACTGCAAAGTTGTCTGTGCTGTGTTGAAGAAAGAAGATACCAAACTCAATGTACAAGTATACATTCTTACTTTGCCAGGTAGAAGACGTTGAGTTTAATACCATAAGCGAGCCATGGCTATAGACCTCGATGAGGCTCTGAGGTTTAAGGCGGCGTGGCTGGCCTTGTTGAGATTAAACTGTATCACCTTTAGGTTCAATGCTAGATTGAGGTCCAATGATGATGTCTTCCAGATTTTCAAAAGATAATTATTACATCGTCTGCTGTTCGTGTGCTGTATCGAGAAAGGGATATGGATTTAGCAGGCCTTAAACGGGTAAACTAAGAGAACATTGACCTCAGTCAGAAGCCACGATAAAAGGGTCCAATCATGCTAAAGATATTCCTTATGCGATATTTAGATGACTGTCGATTCTGTAGATGGCGCCGTTTGGGACATCTGCTAACATTTAAATCAGGTACACAATGCTGAGTACTTTGATATTTTTTGTTTACCTTTGAGGACTTTTAATCGCTCTCTTAATCTTCTGCTAGATATTTTGAACATATCCAAGCAGATCTGCATGGAAAGTTTTCAGGATGTTTAATTTGACCACATTCCGTTGCTAATACCGAATGTAAACATATGTCTTTTCAATTGTGGAGTTTGATTGCATTAACCTTCTGTTTCGCAGAACACCAGAGAAAGAAGTCACACCATATTAAATCGCATCTACTCAGCAGCCAATTTTAATCAGCATTTCTTTTCGCAAAAGAGCAATGATGTTGTAACCTATATTGCACCTATGCTGTCTTGTTAAAAACAAATATGCCCCATCTCCATACTTCCAAGATCCAGTCATAAAAATTTCTTATTCGTTAGCGCAATCCTAAGCCACAATCACGGAAATTCCGCTTTTTAGCAAAGCCTCTTTGCTCAAAATGATTCTTCAGTTAAATTCTATACCAATTCCATGCATTTTCAAAACCCAATTGACAAATTTATGGTCCTTGCGTCAATTAAACCTTGTAGGCTTTATAACCCAAGTCTTTATGCAAAATGTGATAGAATTCGGTTTGTGATATGCCCAATCGTGGAATATTTAAAACTGAGTTTTCGGGCACACCTCGAGCAACAGAAGTAATATTGCCAGTTGTTCTTGCGCAATAGGTACAATTACGGTTCTTTGCATAACAATTGCTTGGAGGGAATGAGTTTCTCGTCTACCGAAAAAACTTTCACTTTTCCAACTCTTTCTGCGAAACTTTTACAATTTCTGTGTGTTGTTCGTGTATCATTTTCGTTAATCGGGTAGGTTCTACTTGTCATCTATTTAATCACATTATCTGACAGAGGGCAAAATAGCGGTGTGTTCGAAAAGAAACCTTTTATTGGAATGACATGTATTTAGTCCTTATAATACAATGTGAAGCTGTCCGTGGGGAATAAATACTTACGATCTGCGTAAACCCAAACTTCTTAATCTTCAAAGTTAGCTTTTCAATCGAAATTCTCTACGTAATTCGATTTTAATTAGAGTCCTAATTATTCTAAAATTAATATTTATTTGATCTCTTGATTGCCGTAGTTTCAGGCAATTCTTAACTCACATCAAAACAAACGTTTAGAGAGAGAGAGAGTTAGATAAGTATTCTACAGTCAATTCAATAATATCCAAGAAATCATTTTATCAATTACACAGTAAACTGCTATTTAAAAAGTTTGCAGCCTTTCTATCATTATTTCATATCCGGTTTTTTGATCGGGTTTTCGTTGAGATTGGACACCAACCGAATATAATGACATTACACTATATTTCAAGCACTACCAACTTCAAGTTAAAGAAATTGTTTGTCATCCGTCAGCGAAATTTAAAGTTGTACATTTGTTCCATTGCTTTGCACGTCGACTACTTTCCGTAATAAAATGGTAAATAATGGTATTTTTTATGTAAAATTTTTAGCTTCAAATAAAAATTTATCGATTTAGCAATCAATTAAAGTACCCCCAACCGAGCACTCCGTGCTAAAGGCATCGCCAACAGTAGGCGGCCCATCCGATGCGAATTGTCTCATGCAACTCGCTCACGTTCACAAATTAAAAGATTCCGAAGAAAATTACGATAAACATCGATTTGATTTATCCATGCAAATGTTGAGAAATCGCGAAGGATTAGCTGCTCCTCTTAAAATTGGTATGGAGTTGCATGCAGCTCGACAAATCGGGCGATTGCCTTTCCTGCAATCGAGGTAAGATTGAGTGGATGTGATGTCTGGTGGTTTGGACAAAAAAATCTTTTCTTTTTATTTACAGCAATCTGATGGAGGATATACTTCTTGGAAAAGATGAGACGATTGATTTTAGTGATTTCCTTTGTGTTCCAGAGAACAGCGTAATCATGCGTCAACCACATGCTGTTGTTGAGAAGGCTCTGGGAATTCTATAAAATCCAGCATTTTGATGGCTGGGTTGGAGATGTCTTATTTTTTGCGTAAACTATTTGGATGTCTTTATTATTAAAATGCGGTGATTTCGGAGTAAGCTGTTGTGTATTTTATTGTAAAAGTTTTAATTTGGCTCTTCGAAATTTGACGTAATGTTGGATATGTACGAGGTAATCTGCTTGTCTTGTGACAGCAGGTACAAGACAGGGTATGGTCTGGATAGTGTCTTACTAGCCAGTAGTTTTCTGGCCCAAACAAACAGCGATTGACGAAAATGATTTTTCGTTTTATTGGTACTGAGGTTCCTTGATACCAAAAAGTTATAACTGTCGACTGTGACCTGTCCAATTCGTCAATGTTGTGTGTTTACAGCATACCATATACACTTGGTTTTGCTCTCATATACCGTTAAATCCACTTTGCCAGCTACCGTTTCAATATTAACGAAAGTAGTAGTAGCACATACTGTTAGAAGATTGTGACCAGTGTTTGCTTGTGAGTTCTGAAAAATTATTTCAAGAACGGTGTTAAAGAAGTCACGTGAGAGCACATCCCCTTGTCTAAAAGCTTTTTTGACATCAAAGGTGTCAGTTAAGTCATTACTGACCTTGCAGTGAGCGTTCTCAATCGCCATTCTGCACAGACACGAGTTTGGCAGGGATGCAAAAGCTAGACATGGCTTTACCTAGCTCGTCTCTATAAATGCCGTCATATGAAGAGCCTTATACCTCTATAGTTTATAGTTGGCGTAGTTGAAGGTGTCTCCTTTTTTTGGATCTGGCAAACGATGGTGAGTCCATTCAATAGGCATACATCCTTTTGACCAGATTTTAGAAATTAGTTGATGCATAGTCTCCACAAATGCGTTTCCAGCAGCTTTGAATACCCCGACCGATAAGCAGTTAAGTTCATCTGCTTTTTTAGATTTCAGTATAGATATCGGCATCCTTACATCATTTTGGTAAGGTGGACTGAAGTTTGGACTATCATCATCTAGATTGAATGCTCTATTTTGACTGACGGCGAGATGTTGAGCTTTTTCGCCGTTATACAATTCGCAGAAGAAGTTTTTCCATATTCTCAGCACAGACTGACACTCTACTACAAAGTTTTCTTCTTCATCTTTACAGGCTTTTGTACGAGTCTTCTTGCCTTGACATGTTCTTTTTACATGTTGGTAAAACTTCCGCATATTATTCCTGGAGTTCAAACTCTCAGTATCTTTGATCGCGCGCTTGTCGTCCTTTTTTTTTTTCTTCGACTAGAGAAGTCGATTTTCTCCCTGTATCCTCTGATCGTAGAGCTCATTCACACGTAGAGCGGCACTCGTCATTCATTTTTACTCCGCTTTCTACGCTTCTTGTTTAGCTGCATGTGCTTGTAGCTAATTTGATACACAGACTCAAATGGGTTAGTGCTGATAGAGATAAGATAAAGTAAAGAGGGGTTATCATTGTTACCGGATAAAATCTGATGAACAAAGTGTATATCGGCAACTTTTTGGCATACAAGAACCGACTATATGTCTATAAGTTTTAGTCGATCACTGTAAGGTGGTAAGTATTCAAGAAGAGGCGAACAAATTTATGTAAGGAGATTTAGTTACACAAGGGCTGTAGAAATTTTCTTAGATTAGCGTTTGGCTTCTCTATGATATCTACATAAGTTAGAACGAAAATTGAGTTCTCTTTCACAGACAGACAGCTAGATTACGCAATTCAGTTACCGAGGAGCCGGGTTGATTTAAGATTGAATAAGTCCGTGGGTATCTGCGTGGTGGTTGGGAAACTGCTAATTGTCCTATAACTTTGATTAGGAAAGCAACACAACAATTAAGTTCGCAGCGGGTTGCTTGCCTTACCTCCCAGTGGGGTCCCCGGTAACCACATGAGTAAACCCGTACTCATGGAGCCTAAAATTACAAGGGCATGCTCGGCCAATGCCATAATACTCACCTTTGCCGTCACAGGGCTCACAACCCTATACGGAATAATTTAAAATATGGAATGAAACAACTAATAGCCTAGATAGCCATATCTAAGCTGAAACTCGACACAGCAACGAAACCTGACGACTTACTAGCCGAGGTATTCAAAGTTGCTGGAAGTGACATGGTGGAGAGCATATACTAACTCGTTTCTCAAATTTGATCAGACGAGTGTATGCCTGATAATTGGAATCTCAGCATGGTTTGCCCGATCTACAAAAAAGTAGACCTCAACTGCACCAACTATAGAGATATAAATTTCCTCAACAACGCATAGAAGTTCTTATCGTCTGAACGCCTGAAATCCTTCGTCAGTAACCTGATTGGCCCCTACCAGTACGGTTTCAGACCGCGAAAGTCCACCATCGACCAAATCGTAACATTCTGGCAGATCCTAGAAGAAGCCCAAGAAGTGCAAATCGATACTCACCATATTCTCATCGATTTTAAGACCGCGTATGACAGCATTCATAGAGAAAATCTATATATAGAGCCATGCCTGGCATCCCTGCCAAACTTACCCATCTGTGCAGAATGATGATGAAGAACACTATCTGATCCGTCAAGACCAGTATCGACTTCACTGAAACCTTTGATGTCAAAAAAGGTTCTAGACAAGGTGACTTCTTTAACATCAAACAGTAAAAGCTCTTTATTCGCGCTTCCTTCATTCGCGTTTTCACTATTCGCCGATTTTATAAATGTGACCCAATTTCTATATTCGCTTTTAAAGATTCCTTTATTCGCGGATCTAATCGGTACATCGGTACATGCATATTAATAATAAGGATTCAAATGGACTAATAAAAAAGTAAAATAGACCTTATTACAATTATACCTAAAGTATATTGTTAAATGATGTGATTGCCGCGGTCGGCGTTTGTGATAATGTACAAAGGGTGGCCAAGTCATAAGCACGGTTTTGAAAAACGGTTTTTATCTTAAGTATTTTTAAATACAAATCAACATAGCGTAGAAATATTTTATCTAATTAATTCTGGAAATTTCAAAAAATCTTTTTAGTATAGGTCAAAGCAATGAAATTTGGAAAAAATCCGTTTCAGAAGTAATTAAGGCAAAATTCCGGAAATTAAAACAAGTCTGCTAATAACTTGTCTATCCTCTGTAAATAAATAGTAAGAGCCGCTTTGAGTGTTTTATTGTTTCATCTTTCCATTTGTTACAAAAATTGTGATCGAGTAACACGTCTCTAACGCTGGCTTTCTAATTTATAATGTCGACTAAAAAAATTTAAAAACGAGTTTCGACGCGAAAAGGTGAAAATAGAAATGCTTGATCATTTACGCCTTGGAGAGTCGTTTGCATCTATATCACGCTCATTCAATGTCAACCAATGGGGTGGCCGTGGTGTAGGCCGTGGTATATGCATAGACTCCTCAAGCAGAGGGTCGCGGGTTCGAATCCCGTGCCAGACAATTTTCTGAAAAAGTCTTTTCATTGAATTTGTATGTAGTTATATGTAAGCCCGTCGGCGTCAACTCTGACATGAAGGCATAATATTGATGGGGTGGTAGCTGGCTGGGTTAAATGTAACGAACTAACAACTAGCACGTACTAAGACCCACTGGTTGAGGATGCACTGGCTTCAGTTTGACAACCACCTAATCGAAACCTAATACACCTGAGTTTCAAACTACTACACCACCCGCCCGCGCCCTGGTGAAAAGCCAGTAAAAGGGTATTCATATCCCCTTGGTGCGCGCGCGGAATTTAAAAAAAAAAAAAAAAAACAATCAACTGTACGATCGATAAAAAAATCCGAAGATAAAATATGGTCGTCTGTAGCTTAAACTTCACTGTCAGCGAAAATTGTTGGTGATCCAGCAATAGAAAAAATATAAGTGGCGTTGTCATTATGGATTGAAGACCGCAACCAAAAAAGAGTTCCCCTGAGTGGTCCAATGGTGCGGGAGAAGGCAAAGTGTCTTTAAGCACATTTTAAAGAACCTGATGTTAGTTGTTGTGGTCAATGTAGAGATGGAGGATTTCCAGCATCGGAAGGTTGATTCAATAAATTTAAGGTGAGACAATCATTGCATAGCATTAAAATCGTTGGAGAAGCCGCATCTGCAGACATTACTGCAGCAGAAAGATATCCAGAAGAATTTGGAAACCTAGTAGCTGATGGAGGATACAAACCTGAACAAATATTGATTTTGGCTTGGAAGACGATGAACGTCTTGCGAAGCCAAAAAAGTTTGAAGATGAAGAACTGGAAGCATTACTCTATGAAGATTGTTGCCAAACACAAGAAGAGCTCGCAGAATCTTTGGGTGTCACTCAAGCAGCCATTTCAAAACGTTTAAAAGCAGCTGGATATATTCAAAAGCAAGGAAATTGGGTTCCACATGAACTCAAGCCGAGAGACTTCGAAAGGCGGTTTTGCATGTCCGAAATGCTGCTGGAACGCCACAAAAGAAGTCATTTTTGCATCGGATTGTTACTGGTGATGAAAAATGGATCCATTACGACAACCCCAAGCGCAAAAAATCATATGTGAAATCCGGCCAACCAGCCAAATCAACGGTAAAGCCGAATATCCATGGCGCGAAGGTAATGCTCTGTATTTGGTGGGATCAGATGGGTGTGCTATATTATGAGCTGCCAAAACCGGGTGAAACCATCAATGGACAACTCTACCGAACACAATTAATCCGTTTGAAGAGAGCAGTAGCCGAAAAACGCTCGGAATATGCGACCAGACACGAGGCAATAATTTTCCATCATGACAACGCTCGGCCCCACGTTGCTATTCCGGTTAAGAACTATTTAAAAAACAGTGGATGGGAAGTTTTATCCCACCCGCCTTATAGCCCAGACCTTGCTCCTTCTGACTACCATTTGTTCCGGTCGATGCAGAACGCCCTCACTGAAATACGGTTCACATCAGAGCAGAATATCAAAAATTGGCTTGATTCATTCTTGGCTGCCAAGCCGGCGCAGTTCTTTTGGGATGGGATCCACAAATTGCCAGAAAGATGGGAAAAAGTCATAGCTTCAGATGGGCAATACTTTGAATAATACTATTGTTCATGTTTTTCTTAAATAAACGTTCAAATTTTGAAAAAAAAAGAAACCGCACGAATTAAAATATATACCCAATAATAAATGATAACGTTCGGCTGTAGCCAAATTCTTATGACAAAGTGGATTAAGGTGAGCGAATTGTAAATAGGGTCCCACTAATAAAATACAATTTAAAACCAAAACACTTGTTTACACTTAATAAGCAAATATATTTTATTATGAGCTTATATTTTGTTTTATTCAAATTTTCGTTTTTGATTTCTCTATCTATTTAACATCCAATGGTTAGCGTGGCAGGATTTCTTCTTTATAAGCGATAATAATAATTGAAAAATAGACTTTATAAATATTTTCGTTATACTATTTTCATATTTCTCCTTCTTCCTTTACTTAAAAACTAAAAGAAATGCGTTTATATAAAAAGCTTTTGCTTCTTCCTTCTTTCTCTCTCTCTCTCTCCCTCTTTTTCTTCATCTAGTTTTCGATAAATCTTTGATTTTATTTTAATGAATAAAATGTTTTTCTTTAAATTTTAATTAAGTTATACATAGACTTGTAAATAAAAAGTAAAGGACGGATCGATTAAAAGGAAAATGAATAAAACAAAAAAATACAAAAAAGTAAACAAAGCTTAAACATAAAACTATATCAACAAACTAACATGAGTTTTAATACATATTTAATATGTACCTAGGTACACCGAATTAAAATTAATTTTTGTATTTAATTAAAAAATAACTTCTAATTTAATTGTTTCTTTAAATAAAACGAGAACACATTAGTACAGCTACGTAAATTGCATCGAAACAATAATTAACTACAACAAGAGTACGGCGTATCAGCCATCTACTTTATTACAAAAAAAAAAATTAAAAAGGAGATTACCGTTGTATTTGTACATTATGATTGATATTATGTAATTTATTATTTTTTTTTTTGTTTTTGTAGATTTTAACTAAATAAAATAAGACACTTAATTTCCGCCGCCGTTGGCTGGTTTTCTTTTTTAGAAATTGGATCGCATTTGTTAGAAGAGAAGTGTGTATTTCATATTTAATATGCGCAATTGATTCTATTTAATAAATCCAGTTAACTGGAACCCATTGGTGTTCATGACTCATTTGATCCAGAGTTTCGACAACTTGCCTGAAGGTCTCATCGAAATCTTCATTTATGATGACCATGTCAAAGTATTTCTCATATTTTCGTTGGACAAAAGAGCTTTCCTCTACGGTAGCAATTAGGTCGTCATCCTAAAATAAATTACGGTGGGAAAGGCATCCTGTTTTTGAATTTGATCAAAAAGTTAGATTATTAACAAGATAACTTACTTCATAGAGTGATGCTAATGATTCCAATGTCCGAGCTCTTCTTGAACTATATCTAATGGAACTCTGACGATCGAACTGTAAATAAAAACGAGAAATCAACAAATAAGCATGATTCAAAATTATGATGCAATAATAAATGTAAAAATTCTGAATCATTCCCACATAAGGGGAAAATACATTGTTAAAGTAAAAATAGACTTTTAATAATTCTCATATTAAAGGGTGACCCAACAGATGGTGTGGATGTTAGCTGTCACTTACTGTCATTTACTGAATTCAATGTGGTTGATTTTTTGACAAATATCATAAATAATCTTTGGCAATTTTGGTCATGAAATCGTTTACGACGCAACAACCATTTTTCTTATTTAATCTTCTTACGAAAATGGGCGACCTGTAAAAGTAACATTTCGTAAAATTTGTGAATTTTCGGTCAACATAATCGGCCTAGTGAATTTGAAAAAAACTGGTTCGGTATCGGGTTAAACTCTATATCAGCATACTCGGCCAGCACGTACACGCCAAAACATCACCACTGTGAGCGAAAATGTTTAAAACCAGAAAGACACCTTAATTCGTCGTCGAAGTCAACAATTGGCGAATTTTAAAAGTTGATCTTCATTTGCACGCCTATAAACTCAAAATTAAAGCCTTTGGGCTTTGGATTTGTTAACTTGATGTTGGATCGTAAGGACAATTTGTCATCGAATCTGATCTTTTCCGATGAAGCCCATATTTGACTGGATGGGTATGTAAATAAACAAAATTGTCGTTTCTGGAGACTGGAAAATTCATACGAGATTTATGAAAAACCAATACATTCCAAAAAATTCACTGTATGGTGCGGATTATGGATTGGCGGCATCATTAGCCCGTACTTTTTCAAAGATGAGGCTGGGGAGACAGTTACACTGAATGGAGAAAGTTACTGCAACATGTTGATCGGTTTCTATTTTTCCAAAATTGTAGGAATTGGGTCTGGACGATCTCCGGTTTCAACAGGATGGTGCTAGCGCTCACACAAGCCATTTATCAATCAATTTATTGAGTACGAAATCTCAAGATCGCATAATTTCGGTTAGAAAAGCAGTTTATTGGCCTCCGAGGTCATGCGATACCTTTAGAATTCTTCCTGTGGGGTTATTTAAAGAATAAGGTCCATGCCAATAACCCAGCGACAATGCAGAATCTCAAACATAACATCCAACCTGAAATTGCGGCCACTAAACCACTTATTCTTCAAAAAGTTATCGATAATTTTAACATTCGGATGGTGGCTTGAAACAGAAGCTGTGGTGGTCACATGAAAGATATTGTGTTCCGTTCATAATTGCCATATTAATCAAAAAAAATTCTACATTCTACATTGATTTCAAAATAGATGTGTGTTTAATTTAATGAAAATTTTCACATTAACTGTTGGCTCAACCCTTAAACGAGTATATGTATACTTGTAATTCTATAACTTCTGGCTGGCAAGCGTATAAGAAAACAAGATTTATGCGTGATTATGTAATTAATTTATTTTAAGAAGGTTGTAAGTAAAAGAGACTCGTATTTTGGTTGCCTTATTGTTGCAAGACGGCATAACAATCAAAGGCTCTAAAATTCCAAAGAAATTCCAAGTGAGTAATCACTTGGAGATAAATAAGTGGATACCATACGAAACGATTTGTGTACTTCACGTGGTGCAGGCAACAGCAAAGTACTGCTACAAGTAACATGAATCATGAAACTGCAAAAAAAATCGAGCTATGTCCGAAAGTGATAAGTTTTGAAGGACACTGCCTAAAGTACATCTAAAAGAATCCAAAAGAAAAGAATCATGCAATTCCGAAAGTGATAAGGACACGTCCGATCCGGTGAATCTTCGGTCGATAAGTCTGCTTCCGAATACCAGCAATATTCAAGTCAAAGTTCAAGGCGGATCATGTACAGATGTCATGATATATAGTATTCAATGGATCAAAATCAAGAAACATTGAACGGACGCCTGGCTGCTAAGCATAAGTAATTCGCTGCTGTACGTTTTATTTTTATTAATATGATCACTAATAGACAGTTCATTGTGAAGAATAGCGATGTGACTTCTGCTGGAATATTTGATACTTTAAGCGACCTGAAGCAAGGCGTGGTTAATTCGAAGATCATGTTCAATATCTATCGTACAGTACCGATTTTGTGAGCTAACTTTTCTATGCCATAGTGGTTGCAAACGATCGTGTCGAGGTCATAAATATACTCTTGCAATGTGACTTCGATAAGATTAAGTGATTGTGATGACTGAAAGTGGAAAATTATATTTCAGAAATTGGAAACCATTCGTTTTAGGACGTCTTTGTTTGGGCCCTCTTTTGATACGATAAACACTTAGTTTGGGAAATGTGGAACAATAGTAGTAACTTTGTTGTCGAAATGTAGGGATAGGTAAGTTTTAAAGCAGCCAACTCGATGCAAGGATAATGGTAATCTGCTACATGGTCCTTAACCGGGCTATGTTTATATTTGGATGTCCTGTGTAGTTCAACATGAAAGCAAGTTTTTTGAAAAAAATTCAAGCGTTTGAAAGTGTTTGCTTTCGTTTTTATAGGCTACTAGGTTCTTAGCCCATACAATTCTATCCTAATAAAGTCTTGAAGAACAAGCTGACTCGAAGACATATTGCAAGACCAATGACCTCGGAGAACAATTTAATACTACCATTATCTTTATCACGAGAGCGTACGATTCAACGGCTTCTTTGCCACAGAAACGTTCCTTTATGAGAGGTCTCGTTCAGGACAAATAACCGATGCCAGTAATCTATCACGTCGCTCGGACATCTACTCAACTATGGCAGAAAAGTCATAGAGAGTCGCAACAAAGGTCTAAATGATCAAACACTAGAGGGAATGAACTTCCGCAATTTAAAAATCCCTTTTAGACTCTTTTCAGGGCGAATTCAGGATCAATATCTAAGTAGAATATTTTTATCTAAGAAATCCAGGAATATTAAACAAAACAGTAGGAAGCAAGAACTTCACATGGAAACCGGACGATATTTGGACACTGTCTTAAAGATAAGGTCTTACCAGCATAAAAGTTTACAGGTGTGGCGCGGTCCTACTATGAGTTTAGGTAGGAACTATATACGTGTTAGTAAATTTAAAGAATTAATTTCCACTTTATTTTCAACTGAGTATGAATGAAAGCACTTGGCATTTATTTTGATATTTACTCAGGTTAATACCCAATATTCCTTCTCTTCTGTATAGCATATTATCTATGCAGGAATTACGGGTCTAGACAAAAAAAATTCTGTAATCTATAATACATATTTGCAGGGTTTGACACTGAGGCTCCGACAGGCGTGCAAAATATTTTTTGTGCTGGAATCACTCTAAACCTCTGAACTTAGTGAATGTTCAGGTTTTTGTTGGTTACCTCCCTACAGTTCAGGCAATATGAGAGGTAAGAATCTCCTGAATTCAATACTGAGTAATCTAAGCTGTACATTGAGGGTATCTTTAACAATGTAATTTTTGACGCTACTTTGTATATGATATCGTAATAGAGAGTCACTCGTATTGAGGGCTTTAGATACACAGGGACAAGTGGAAAAAAATTTATTACCTAGTGTTCAAAGACATTTCGATGTGGTAAGAATAGCAGTTGGTGAGCTCATAGCACCTGATAGACACAGCATAACTGGCCGGACAGTAGACCGAATATTCCCATGCATCTATTTTATGCTCGCAACCATGAAATTTACACAAACAGTACAAGTACAGTACAAGGGAATTCCGAAATACCTTTGCGTTTCTACGTTCAGTTTTACGCTATATACGGTGTAGGATGATAAAAGGAGGAACAAGGTAAAAGCAAGCAAAGATGGCTATTAAGATTTTGATCGGATTTATCGAATGGAAGTACCTACCTAGGCAGACCTAAAGTGTTCTTAAATCGATTGTACCGTTGTTGAAAACTTTCTATAGTGCTTTGTAAGAAAGGATGTAAGAAACAAATATTAAGGAAACTAGAATGCATGTCGTAGAAAAAACTTGCAAATAAGTTTACAAAACGTGATACATTCTTTATCGTCGTAGTTACAAAAACCAAGAGGTCCTATAAGGGTAGGTAAAGATTAGAGTAGAATCATCAGAATATGATACAAATTCATTCACGAATAAAAATCAACACTGTGATCTGGATAGGTAACTATACATTATCAACAATTTAAACAGCACCCGAAAATGGGGTCTTAGGCTTCTAAACAAAAAAAATACAATGGTATATGTAAAGGCTTAGCTAAACTAAATTCTGTAATAAGAAGCATCTTTAAATTTTATTAATAGAAAAACTTAAAACCGCCCGCTTCGCCTACATATGTAAATGCTTTCAACTCACTACACAACAGAGCGTCAAGCCCATACTCTTACTTTACCTGTATTTTATCGACTTCAGACAGATCTTTAAGAGGGTATTTGTGCTTTAAGAAAGAAATCAGATACCACTGTAAAAGAGGGAACCAAGCAACATATTAGGTTTCGATGTTGGTAGACTTTGATAAACAATAATTTCCTCAATGGATGGCTAAACAAATGAGAAATGATTAAGGGAAATGGAAAGACTTTTCATTGCTTTTTCTAATAGTACATGAGAAGTTTGAATAATATGTGTAGAGCTTCGATTCTTTAACACTTAATAATTAAAAAAGGAAAAAACTCACAGTTAGATTCTTATTTGATCCCGTTGCTCGTCGTTCGTTGTAAATTTGTTTTAGTTGCTCCATGCCGGGTGCAGCAACAAATATAACAAATGGCATCAACTCTGTACTATTGTGTAGGATCTTAAGTGCATTTGGAGCACAATCAAGTACGCACATTTTTCCTTAAAATTATCACAAAAAAAAAAAATCTATTAGTAAATCGAAAATTCGTTAAGCAATGGCTAAGCTTACCCGACTTTATAACATCCTTAATAGATTGCAAATGTGTTCCATACAAGTTTCCATTATGTTCTCCATACTCTAAGAAACTATTCTGTTTGATTTGCTCTTCCATTTCTTCTCTATCTAAGAACCAATATGTACAACCATTTTCCTCTAATGCTCGCTTGGGACGTGATGTATCTTTAAAAATAAAATCGAAATCATAGATATCCTATTCAATTGAATGGTGTGTATATTTGAACTTACGAGGTATAACTGCTGCAAAACGATCTGGATCGCTAGTGATTAAGCGATTTTTCAACGTACGACGTCCCACACCTTGAACTCCAATTAAAACAAGAGTTTTCCTACGGAACGGAGGCATTCGAGTCACTTCTTCGTACAACATTAAGTCGGCTTTGTCGAATTCGCAATTTGCTACAGATCGATACATTGTTTTACGTTTCCTTTTTGAGATCTAAAAATGAAAGATTGCTTTTTATGAGACGTTGAACAGAAAGCGAGGCAACCGTTTACCCTGGTTCCACAAATGCCAATTTTATGCACATAATCTGCTTCGGGAGCTACAAATGCCTTCCGCCGTTCCTCTAGATCTTGTGATGGAATCAGACCGATCTGCTCATCTGCCACAGTAATATTCTTAGCTTGCCACCAGTTTGGATCCTTTACATTTATGATCTATTGAAAATGTTATATTCACACACTCTAGTCATTATTATTATGATCACAAGTTTACTTGTAGAATGTCGCCTTGCTTAAAGGAAAGTCCAATCTCCTTGCACGGCAATAAAGAGTCTTCCGATGGATTATAGGTGAATAAAGCACGCATATAGCACTATGGAAAGATAAAATAAAACTTATTTAATAATATCGACTTGTCAAAGTGTGATTGTGTTCAGGTCTGATTTTTTTGCTATGTTTCTTCAGAATTTCTGATATCTACTTACTTTGACTAGGGGACAGACAAGTCAATGGAATTCTTTTAAGCTACTAAGTAAAATCGAATCATGCCGAATATTAATTTGCAACATAATTTTTGTTAAGAAAAACAAAATACAAATATTTATACACATACGAATACATATATAAGTATAATCAAACAAAGCAAATAAAATCGAAAAAGCCTAAATCTGTCACGACACCACTTACCGTAAGTTTCTTTCCTGGTTCGAGATTCTGTCCATTTTTTACCTTTCCACCGGCTAATGCCAGTCTTGTTGATTTCATCTCTTCATCAACATTAGGGCCAACTTTCATTGTGAGATTCTCTTTTGCTCTAGAAACTTCGATTTGTAGTTCTTCAGGCGTGTGAACTGGCACACCATTTACTTCTAGAATTACATCACCGGGATGTAATAGTCCTTGTTTATCGATTACACCACCGGCTAAGATACGTGCAACAACCAGTTGTTTATGCTCATCTAATTCAACGGTCAATCCCAACGGTTGGTTAGGATTCCGCCGCAGGCCAACCATCTTAATAGTTTCCACAGGCATTTCGCTGTTCAATATGTCGAGTGGGAATAGATATCCACCTTTTCGGTTGTCTTCTTTGTGCACTCGATTTTTAAATAGTTCTCCTATTTCATCATGGGCCTTAATCAGTGCCTAGTGTGAAATATAATTAAAACATGCATTCTCCTATAAATGGGAATAAGAGTTTACCTTGAAATGTGGCTGTGAGACTAGTTTTGCTAATTCTCGGGCGTCTCTTCCTCGATTGGTTGAGTACTTGCGGATTATTTCGTCGAGAATTGGTTTATTATTGAGGTGGACAGGACGAAGTACTTCGACTTTCTGCGGAATACTAGAATTTAACTAAAGAAAAAAAAATCGATATTAGAAAACACAGTAAGTTATGTGTAAATGGCTTTGAATTACAAAAAAATGGCTTGAGAAACAAAACAATGTATTATGAAAGTTTTAGCGCGAAACTGGTACCAGTCTAGTTCCGTTTTGAAAATATCATATGTGAAAATATTTTATACAGTAAACGTGGTAACATAGCATTATTTTAATTAAAGTGTATAATGGATAGGAGGGTGTAACTCTCACGAAATATTAAGAAATTTAATCATTGTTTTGTTTTCAAAATGTTAACAGTTATGATGGGTAATAAACAGAGTCACGTTGTCACGTAAGCTGTATGTTGGTTGAGCTGTTTAGTAATTACACATCACTAATAATCAATGGATTGCTATTGCACAGTTAATTTCGTAATTTAAATTTTAGGATCATCGTGTGTTATTAATTTTACCCAGATTGAGGACGGAGAATAAAAAATCTTGTTGCGTACGAAAAACTCCAAGGTGGACTCCAGAGATGACCTCACATGAGTTTCTTCATAATATTCGGCGCTCAGGTCATATGAAGATTCTTTCACTTCTAACCAGGCTGTCAAAATAGAAATGGTGATGAAGGAGTTTCAAATGATCAAATCCTGGAGAGACTGGTACTATCTTCTGAAGGATCGTATTTATTACGAAGCGACAAATACCTTCGGATATGGATAACCTTATTATTGACGACTCTGGCAAACGAAAACGGGGCGCCAACTTTTGTCTATGCACATGCAAGTTCGGAGCCTTAACAGACCACACGAAGCCAGCCATTAACTTTTTCCTAGGTCGTCGCAAACCTTATTAATTCTACAGGCATGGAAAACTGTGACACCTTATATGGTGATTGCTCTTATATATAAAACAAAACCCTGATGTGGGCTCACTCTTCCACAAAGTAATCGAACAACTTTGCCAAACCTTTGCTAGGACCAGATGTATGATATAAGCAATGCCCGGGGCACTACGTTTAGATTGTCTTGGTGACTTTTAAGCAAAGTAATAGAGAGATATCTTTGGCGGCAGCAAGGTGAAAATGAACTCGAAGTAATCGACTTTTCGGCCGGGCGAGATGGCATCATATTGTTAATATTCGAACGTATTGATGAGACAACATTGACTCAGATCACATTCTCCTTGTAGCCAACGTGAGAATGCGATTAGCATCGGCAAGCGCATGCAGCGATACAAAAATAAAAACATAAGCTGCTCACGAACTCTTTGATCAAAGGAGTTTATACGAACATTAACTTCTCGGAACAAAAAGAAATTAATAGAGAAGCGCCCGATCGAGGATATAGAGATTTTTTTTACAAAAATTATGTTCAAAAATTTTACCAAAATATGAAAATGACTGTACAGGTACACAATTTCTGAGCACAAGCATGAATAGAAAAGGATAACTTACGCAGACTGTTTAACGGCGGAGACTACCAACGTTTCGATGTCAGGCAGAATTAACCAGTGATCGATAAAAACTCCACCCGACCAAGAAATCTAGATAGCACGAAGAGGCAGACAAACTGTTGAATTTATTATTTAAAGCAGTGAGGACTTACTTAATAAGGATTTATAAAATATAGTCAGATGAAGGTATATACGGTGAATAGAGTTTTAATATCGTTTGCCCATTTGCACTTCCGAGAGAAAAGTTATTCGAGTGATTTTCGATCCAGTCAGTATAAAACGCATCTGTAAAATGGGATATTACAACGAATTGAATGACCTGCTCAGAAATACTAGAATTTATCGGTTCTAAAAACTACGAATGAATAATATGAATGAATTAAATTCACCCCGGCCTCACCTTCAGTTAAGTAGAAGTCCACAAATTAAAAAACATTATTCTAAAATTACTATCTTATGTAAGCATTTAAAGAAATCTGAACTCTGAACTTAGGTTTTAAAGAGCTCTTACGAATTTGTATTATACAGGGTGAGTTTTTTATCTTGAGACATCCAAATTACTCGAAAAATATGCGATATCGCGAAAAATGTTTCAGACAAAAGTCACAAAGTTCTGAAGGGGACATAAAATGGTGACCACGAGTTTGACCTTGAGCCCCATTTTCAAGGTCAAACGAAGGTCACTTTTATCACTATTATCACAAAAATGATAAATACAGATTTTCATTGCTCAGTCGTATTGCTCGTAGGCTTGTCATTTGTTTTTACACACTGCGTTTAGCATAACCCAGAAACAACTACGTGGACGTAGCAGTATTTTGTCTCCTTCGGGGTGATTAATTAGAGTGGGTTCCCTTGCCTCCCACTGTTGAATCATTGAATTCTTCCCACTTCGACGTTTATTTCCCGAGACTATTTCACCAAATGCTCGAAAATGTGACCATTCACTTCAATACACTTGTCTATCCGCGCTCTAAATGAACCAACAGAACTGAGAAGTATTTCTGACGTAATCTTCCGGCAAGCTTCAGTTATTCGTCTTTTCATGTCCTCACGTGTTGTTGGCTTTTTTCTGTAAGCCTCACTTTTTAAGTAGCCCCACAAGAAGAAATCAAGTGACGTAAGATCAGGTGATCTAGCAGGCCATTGCCTCGGACCTCCTTGTTCGATCCATCGTTGATGGTAAACATTGTTTAATACGCCCCGGGCTACTTGGAATACGACTGAGAAATGAAAATCAGGAATTATCATTTGAAAAATCAAAAATGACCTTCGTTTGACTTTGAAAATGGGTCTCAAGGTCAAACTCGTATTCACCATCTTATGTCCCCTTCAGAACCTTGTGACTTTTGCCTGGAACATTTTTCGCGATATCGCGTATTTTTCGAGTAATTTGGATGTCTCAAGTTATTGTAAAAAACTCACCCGGTATAATATACGTATATAGGGTGTGTAAAGAACTAGTTATACAATACTTGAGGTTCAAAATTGTTTGAACAATTTCAAGAAAGAAATGATGCTTGATAATAACCATATTACCAAGCAAATGACAAGGATACGATTGACACTACCTTAGTTTTTAGGATAAACCACAACAAATGATTAATGGGCTAAATCTTCCTATTAGTTTCAAATTATCACATTAATATTATAAGCAATTAATAATATTAATATTATATAGGCCAGTCCATCGCCAGAGCCAATTTTAGTTTTCAAAGAAAAGTGCACAGTTTAGCTTTGGTTTGGACATTACGAAAAATATTTCGCACCACTATATTTTTTTCAAATCATCAAAACGAGCTTAACTTATTGGACAGAAGTTTCTTATATTCCTGTAGCAAAGAGGATGACACAAAAAAAAAAAATACTAATATGGCAAGGAACCCAAGCAAAACTTAGACAAAGGAGACGCTCCGAATCATCATCACAACAGTACAACTGCTCTTTGAAATTTGTCAAAGATTCATCTCTGATGCAAATAAAGACAGATATTTTTTTCTACGATAAACACAACTACTACAACAATATAATTAGCCTCTCGCTTCTAAACATTATTAATTTATCAAAAGAGTCATCAGAACTTAATTGATGTCTCGATTGATCGATTGCATGCTAGTAAATAGTTAGAAGTAAATAAGACTACTGACGCGTGATGATGACTAACAAATAAGACTTCCTACTAAAAGTTAAGATTTAATTACTTTAAAAAGAAAATCAAATCGGATTTCTTGATAAAGATAAAATAATAAGAATCGATCATAAGATTGCGGAAACTACTTTTTCATATCAAAACAAACATCTGGTCTCATTAGTATACAACGTTACAAATACAAAATAAACTTCTTAAAGTGTTTAGTTCTTTAAGTATAATTTTAAATTACAAGCATTTGTAAGCTAATCCATTTTTAATATGGTAACTTTTTTTTGCTAAGAATTAATTCTAAATAAAAATATATATATAGTGAAAGCGAAATGCATGAAAATTTTTGCTATTGAACCCATATTCCATAACGATTCCTTAAGTTGATAAGGTTCATCTAAGATTAAATTGGAACGTTAAATTCAAGTTGTCTTGGATGATTTCAAGTCTGATATTCACAAAATGAATCCTGGTGTGCTTCAGGGCTCCGTTCTGTCTCCGACACTCTTTTCAATTTTCGTTAATGATCTCTTGTCTGCCACTTCTAATCCAATAATCCAATATATTCTTTTGCTGATGACAGTACTTTCTGCTTGTCATATTCGTTTCCAGACTCCCGTCCCTGCTCCTTAGGTGTAGAACGGGAACGGCAGCGTTTGTTAAGATCATTAAATTCCAATATTAACAGCATAACCAATTGGGAAACTATCAACAGAGTGGAATTTAATGCTTCCAAACCTCAATGCTGTCTGTTGTCTGCTGTCATTAAAGCGAAATCTAAATACCCAGTCATTATCTATGAAGGACAGTTGCATAGGCGAAACCTAAAAACTTTCCATTCTCGGTATGTGTGTCAGTGACAACCTGTGTTGGAATGACCACATATTCGATGTCGTCAAAAATGCTGGGAAATGTTTAGGTTAACTCAAGCGATGTAAGAAATATTTCACACCATCTGATCTGGCCTCAACATATAAGGCATTCATTCGCCCAAAATTGGAGTGCATTGCCCACATCTGGTCAGTCTATCACCTCCTACTCTTGTTTTCAAGTTTATTGAACTAGCCTATAGTACCATTTATTTATTTCGAACTATGTATGTATTTTATTAACTCGATTTTGTTTGGCCTTGTGCGCCTCATTTATCGAGAACTGACGGAGTTCAATTTTGATTCAACAAGGTCATGTTCTATCCCACCAATTATGATTGCCTTATTCAGGCCCAGCTTAGAATACATCGCTAAAACCTGGAGGGAGATAAATGCAGTTTTTATCCGCAAACCAGACAACAAACTAGCTATATCTGTCCTATAAGATTGACAGTTTTTTTTTTTTTTTTAAACAATGGAAAAACAAATAAATATTCATACTAGAGAATGTTTAAATAAAACTAAACTTCTGCTGCTAAATTAATCCGTCTACAAGAATGGGGGATCTACAGAAGGCGCCCTTTTAAATCTAGTATCACAGATAAAAGATGCCTTTAGACGAAAACAAATCGCATTACGAGTATGTGCTTTTCTAGATATTGCATTTGCTTTTGAAAACATCGGGTACGATTTTCTTAATGTAGTGTCTGACTGGGGCTTTGACGAAAACCTCTTAATAAGACCCGGAGAGGCTACACTAGTCCCCTTCAGTCGTAGAAGAAAGCGAATCTTGGCCAGATTTCCTTAAAAATGCAATTATAGAGTTATTCAATGAAGTAAAATGGAAATCAAATATAAATAACAAAATTACCAATGCTACCAAAGACATACGAGTATGGGAACATGTTTGGTAAGACCTGGAGCATATCCACAAAAGTCACCCATTAGATCTATACAATGCTGGTCAGTCCAGTGCTATGCGAACCTGCTCCACAGTTACTATTGAAGCTCTCATGGGCCTCACGCCACTTATGTTCAAAAGTCCGCAGAACGAACACAGATCATTACAAACAAGAAAGATATGATATAATTCGCAATATACACAATGTTGTCTGTTTTTGTAGTGATCCCAAATCGAAAAGCGTAGGACTTTCAAAACCCAACGTCACACCTTAAATGTTACAAATGGATACGGATGCAACCAAAATGGACCTAGGAAAAGGCGCAGGTATCCATGGCCCAAATAATAAACGCCAATGGGAAAAATCCCCAGTGTCTTTCAAGCTGAGCTTCATGCCATCAAAGAATATACTAGTACCATGAAAGGCGCCCCCATTCATATTCTCCAGTTCAGTCATGTTAAAACCGAAAGCTTTAATCTGAAACTATCGTAGTTTGAATCCAAATCGGCGCTAAACTGCTTCAAAATTCTTTAGGACTTATCTCAAAAGCATGTACAATACAATGACCGAAATGAAAAAGCTTATGAATTATCTAGAATAGGTTCAGCTGATCCGAGCTTTTCTGCGGCATCCCCAATTAAAAAATACATTCAATGATCAAAAATTGAGAGAGCAAAATGCGTCTATCCTATTCCAGGTTTTCAATTTGTTGAAAGAGCTAAATCCTTCCAAAATAAATCCAAATTATCTCCTAACTTCAAAAGAGATGATAACAGAAGACTGGTCAATTTTTTCACGACACACTGCCAGCTTTTATATAACTTACACAACCTCTGAATTAGTCAAAAAACTGAATATTGTGTTTGTGTAAAAGACGTCGAAACAGCAGAGCTATGTAAATGCGTGACTCTATGCGCCATAAGAAGACATTACTCTCTTAGAGAAACCCTAGTGACTGAAGAACTGCGTTGATGTAAGGGTGATTCTCATGTTTATTAAGAAAGTTGAGACTCATCTGGCATCTTAAACTGACTGCTTTTAGATCGCAGTGAGCAGAACAATTGGCTGATTACCCCTTACGAAAACAAATTTGAGTATCGAAAATTCACGCAAGGAGTAATTTCAATAGAAAATTTAATTAAAAAATTGTGTGAATTTTTATTGATTTACAAAGTATGTTATACAGTACATGCATAAGGTTCTGTATGGGATAGCATATTGACTAAATAAATTTGCTTGCAAATACGCATTCTTGACCTGACAGTTTTGCATAAATGTACCTGAGTTTTGTTGATACAGAGCTCAATTTGCTCCTTCGAGGTGGGCTTAGTGGCATAAATCTTCAAAAACCTTCCAAAAAAAGTCCAACGGCGTTAAATCGCATGATCCGGCCGGTCAATTCTGACCACCAAAACAACCAGAAATTACTCATGCAGTAATTAAATTATTTCTTGGGCGGTATGGCATGTGGCACCGTCTTGTTGAAACCATATTTCGTCCACATCTATATCTTGTAATTTAGGCGATTATTTGACGATAAAACAGCCATCAAGATGAAAATGATCGCTGAAGATACATATTTGAAATATTGTCCAACAATGAAAACGCGCTGTTCTTTCGTGTAGCGCTTAGTTTTTAATAAATGCTATTAAGAGCAATAGTTTGCATTTCGCAAAAATGAGATAAAAAGTTTTGACATATACATATTTATGGTCCATTTTAAGGGGAGGAATCTTCTAACTTATGACTATCCGCTACGGCTGTTAAAGAATGCAATCCTTGTAAAAAAAATAAAACTGAAATCAAACTAAAAACTGTACGAATAGGTTCTGACTTCAACTTGACAAAAAAAAAATTATTGCATTCAGCAATCATTACTAGTAATCAAAATCTAAAAGTCAAAACGAATGGAATCTCCTTGATTATTCTGCTTTTTATTGAATTGACTAATATTTAATGCATATAATTGGTGGAAGTTTTTTTAAGTCATTGAAAGAGTTCAAGTGATGAATTCAAGATTGAATCTATTCAATCCCCTGAAATCGGTTGAAATCATTGGATGCATCCAATTAAAGAAAACCATTTAAAGACTTTAATGTACTGAATGTACTGAAATCAATAAAGTTAATAAGTTATTGCATCAAAAATAATTGGGTAATATTTGCTGACTAGATATCACAGAGGGAATAGATAAATCTACCAAAAAACGTTTCGATCAACTTAATAAGTCTTATAAGAAAAAAAAAACTACAGAAATGTTTTGGCAGAACAGTGAGAATTAATCGTCAGCGAAGTAGACTTCTGTCAATAGTATGATAATATGTCAAAAACACTGAAGTCCTTATTAACGTGGTTTTAGACCTGATTAGTCTCACCATGAAGCAAAAACCGATACCACAATCTTTTCATCGATTTTAAGGCTACATATAACGCCATATATAGAGTTCGGATAGTACGCCATAACGGAAGACTTCTTATTACTTTGAAAAAATGCTACAACTACTCATATATGTCCACGAAATGTCATTGATAACTTTGCAAAGCGGAAGTAGAAATGAAAATAAAAAAGCCGCATAAACTGACAAATATAATAGAGCTTCAAAAACAAAAGGCAACAATTTTGAAGCTGTTAGAGACTTGACCTACCTGGGCTACACTTTACCTACACCTTACACTGAAAATAGACGATAGATTAGTGCTGCTTTTAATAAAGCGCTGCCTTGAAATGTCAAAAAACTATACACAATTTGTGAGCATTTGATCACCTCAGTCCATCTCTTCGGTAAAAAGTTGCACACAAAAAAATTGGCAAACGTTTTCCTAGTTATTTTATTATTGGGTCTATAACTAAATTCGTGCGGTTTGCTAAGAGATGGCGTAACTTGTATTATTCTATTGTTATTATTCCATTGGAACATGCGTTGGAAAGCTACTGTCATTGTACGTCACGTCAGTATGTGTCATTCATTTGAAGCGTAAACAACAATCTTTTTTTTCACTCAAATATGTCGAACTTTGTGCCTGAAAAAGTGTTTTTGCGGGGAGTTCTTCTTCATTACTGAAAACTGCTCCCGAAAGTCATCGTATTTTGGTGGAAGTTTATGGTGAACATGCGCTAGCTAAGCAAACGTGCCAAAAGTGATTTGCACGATTTAAAAGTGGTGATTTTGGCTTGGAAGACGATGAACGGATCGGGCAGCCAAAAAGTTTGAAGATGAAGAACTGGAAGCATTACTCTATGAAGATTGTTGCCAAACACAAGAAGAGATCGCAGAATCTTTGGGTGTCACTCAAGCACCCATTTCAAAACGTTTAAGAGCAGCTGGATATATTCAAAAGCAAGGAAATTGGATTCCACATGAACTCAAGCCGAGAGACGTCGAAAGGCGGTTTTGCATGTCCGAAATGCTGCTGAAACGCCACAAAAGGAAGTCATTTTTGCATCGGATTGTTACTGGTGATGAAAAATTGATCCATTACGACAACCCCAAGCGCAAAAATCATATGTGAAACCCGGCCAACCAGCCAAATCAACGGCAAAGCCGAATATCCATGGCGCGAAGGTAATGCTCTGTATTTGGTGGGATCAGATGGGTGTGCTGTATTATGAGCTGATAAAACCGGGTGAAACCATCAATGGACAACGCTACCGAACACAATTAATCCGTTTGAAGAGAGCAGTATCCGAAGCTAGTATGTAGATTGCTTTTACTGCAAGGGAACTAAAGTTTCTATGAGTAACCCTTAATCAAAAATTTACCTTTAATACCCTGGTATAAAAGACAATTGGCAAAGCCAGGATTTCACTGTGGACCAGCAAATGTCTACATGGGAAAAAATGGGGATATCACCCAAAAATGAAAGTGGGTATACACGACAATTGCTAGATATATAGTCGTCTTTGTCTCACCCATTAAATGGCATAAAACAAGAGAAAACTCTACACAGCTCGGACTCGATAAACAACAAATATGGGCCTCCCGGGAAAACTGCAAGGTTAGAAGTCGTAATGAAACTCCTGGCTTAATTACTGATCTTAGTAAATTAAAAATATTTCGAATCTGTTTAACCATACAAACCTACCTCTGTTAAGAATTCGCTAGTATTGTACACCTATAAGTCTAAACAGATGAAGGATTTATGTAAGCAGTATATGAAGCGGCGAAAAAAACATGGACTCCATTTTGGACTGATCGCCTAAACTGGTCTGTTACTAAAAAGAATGTTAACATTATTTTTGACAGTAAAGCAGTCCTATTTGCTATCAAAAATAATGACAATCGTTACAAAATGCTTTCAACACCACCAGACGAACTAGCTAACAAAAAATCTGATCAGTATTTATGATAACAAAACCATTCTACTGGATGCCAAAAAGCTCAATAAAAAGCAAAGATACTCCATAGGCAGTTCTACAACCCTTAACTAACCGCTTATCATAGAATAACAAAACAACTTCTACAACTTTTCGGAACTCAGTTGCATACGAGTACAGTAACCTAATTTCTACTGAAGCAATGTTAGTTGAACAACACTGTATGGGTAAGGAAAAGGAAATCCTAAAAATACTAGGTGGTGCAAAACCCTTTCGGAAGTATTTTTCAAATGACGACAAATGTCAATTCTACTTTGACATTTGTGAAAGAAACAGATACGAAATACACGTCAAAAAGACATGAATCGCTTTATTCTTAAAGAACGCGGAATAATTGTTACAATTTTTTTGCGGAATAATTCATCGGTGGTGTTGGCGCAGCATGAATATCAGGCAAACACTACGACATTAACCGCGCGCTTAGAAGAGTATGGAACAACACGAGATGCTGCTAGCCCTGGCCGGCCCCGAAGGAGCCGTTCTGCTGTTCTGCTGGCATCAATCAGCGGTCTTTACAGATAATTTTGGTGGAAGACTGTAAGATGTTCCCTTACAAAGTGTAGACAGTGTATCAGCTGTTAGCTATTGGCCGCAAAACACGTGTAATCGACGCTCAATCGATCTCGAATCTCGACCACAACAGAGACAACTTTTTATCGAAAATCAGATGCAAATTGTGAATAAGCAAAATGATCGCTTCTTGGGGAGCGAAAACCCGCGTATAACCCTCGAAGGACCATTACACCTGCTCAAAGTTACTGCATAGTATGCCCTTTAAGCTGCAGGTGTTTGAAAACGCCGCGGCCAAACGGCAAGTGTAGACGGTGAACTCTACAGACTTTCACCTTCCTCAATTGGATAAATTGCGACTAGAGGACATGTGGTTCCAACAGAATGGAGCAACGGCGCATACTGTTCAAATCACAACAGAAATTTTAAGTGCTGCATTTCCGGGTCGCCAAATCTCTCGTTTTGGCTATATGCACTGGCCGGCAAGACCGTCTGATTTAACCATTCCAGACTTCCTTTTGTGAGGTTTTTTTGAAGTCACGAGACTATGTCAACAAGCTTCAGACCATTGAAGCCCTCAAAGAGAATATCCATCAAGAATGTAAGGACCTATTACCAGAACTTCCGGTAAGATGGAGAGTGATGGAAAATGCCACAAATCAGAACCAAATTTTCATTAATTCTGGCGGCGGCCACTTAGCCGATATCATTTTGATAATTTTTTCATTCATAAAAACAAATTACAGCCAAAAAACATCGGGTGCAACTTTTGTATGGTATGTGGTATTCCGAATATGCAAAGAAGAGAAAAAAAAACAGCAGAGCATACAAGTTGCTACTGTAATGGCCTTCTCTAGGTTAACCTTGCTTTGAGTAAAATTACGACTGCCAGTTCACCCGATTTATTAGTGAATGCAGTATGATACTGAAAAATATTATACTGCACAAGCGGGCCTCAGTGATGTAGGTAGTGGGTACTAAGTACCATCTCTCAACACAAACTTCTTATTTAGGTTCATAAAATTCTGATGTCCTAACTCGAAAATTTGTTCAGAGCCTATAAAGGGTTCTACTGTCGACTCCTTTGTTTTGTTACATTGTTTCTCTTACTCAGCTGTTCTCGTAAATCGCAATCAGCACTCAATCGATTATAATACCACTTTCGTCTCTTAATAGATCCATTTATAAAAAAAAAAAACTAGAAAATCCAGATTTCGTTCGTGACTGAAACCAGCCACGAGAACAAAACAGAAACTTGGCAACAATTTGTTGTGCAAACAAAACCACATTTCCGCCAAATTGCAAGTCAATTTAAATTTCAAATCTGTAAACTATGTCAGTAAACAAAATAAAAAGCAAACAATTAACATTTTTGCATTCTCTTTATCACCATAACAAAATCTCAGTCGTAATAATAAAAATATTAAGAAAAAATCTTTTTATCATGTCCTAAAATTTCTAACCTGAGGTGTAATAAAAATAAAACGTGAATGATACAGGTAATTTCATATTCTCAAAAACTCTATTTTTAGGTAACTGATGCATGCCAAAATGGCAATCACGTCTGGATTGTTAGTAGTAAGCACAAGTCCCAATAGATGTGCGGCATTGAAAACCTATTCGCCCTCATTAATCCAATAAGTATCTAATTGCACTTAAATCCAATTTAGAAAAGATAAAATTTATCAAAACAACCTTCAACTTCGTTACGACTCTAGAGCTCGACAGTATTACTCACAGCGGTTGTTGGATACCTAGAGCATTACTCATAGACATACAAAACACATTAAAGGCCCCCAACCAGCACCCACAAATAAATCGCAAAAATACCAGTTGCATTTAAATTAATTTGTCCAAGTAGGTATACTATATTACTTTAGAAAGATACATACGAAAAAAAAAAAAAAATAAAAAAAAACAGAAAAAACATTTTCCCTGTTTTTTTTTTTTTTTTTTTTATTGTTTTTCATTTTATTATATTTTAATGAGATTTCCATTTAATGCATATGCGCACGCGAATATAGAACTTTCCACTGCAAGAGAAGCCAAAGAAAGTGCATGAAAATGCAATCACAGAGAAGGTGAAAGGTCATTGACCTGATTCCAGGTGAACAAAAACACAAAGCAGAAAGCATCTTGCTTGTCTGTACAAAGAAAACATTTGTAACACAAAACCACTTTTTGAATCTGAAAAACGTGTCGTAATCCTATATCTGAATACGATTTCGTTTTCAAGTTAACTTCACGCACTTTTACTGATACTGAGAATCTCCAGGTTTGAATAATGACTTGTGACCGTTAGATTGGCAATAGAAAATATTTGTATGTGTAAAAATTTTCTTTTTTCGAATGAAGGAATTTTGGAATAACGCCCAAATCGAATGAAAAAAAAAAAAAATTAACAGACTTGTAAACACCACGACAGAGCAGAACTTTTCGAACACAAATTGATATGAAAGATATTTTGGTTTGTTTTTCTACTTCTCTCACTGACTGTTTGAGCCACTCCCAAAAAAATAACCCAACCGAGAGTTACACAACGTTCCAATGGCTGGCTTTGAACGACTAAAACTTAAGGTTTCGCGTTGTTTTCTTCACGAAGTCTCCACACACGTATCTAGATAGTTGAAGTGGAGTCGTGTCACCAAGGTAGCACAGAGCGAACACAATAGAAAACACTAAACAAAAAAAAAAATACTTGAATCAATTTCGAATATCGATTAACACCTGGGATGTGGTAGGGAAAATGGGAAAATCTACCTTCCACGGCAAAGGTATTTTACAAACAATTGTTGGTATTTCTTTTTCCTGTATTGTAATTAAATAACTCACTGACTGGTTGGATGCATTTAAAACGGGATAAGTAATTTGAAACTTCAATGCGAATATTGAAACCGATAACTTCGACGTTCGAAACTGGAATCGAGACTGACAAAGCTCCTCGAATGCGGCCTCACCTCAGTAACCAGATTCAATCGGTTTGTTAGCTTGAACTGGTTACGAATATACTCAAACTTACTCGTACACTTTGAGAGAGACTTTTTTTGTAACAAAAAAAAAAAAAAAAACAGCGAAAATTAAACAAGTATCTTTAAGATCCCAAATTTGGATTTGAATCGCTTTAGAGTGACATCACTCACCTCAGCAAACAGCACTAACTAACTGTGCTAACAGTGAAACCTGTCTGTCTACAAATTGAGAAGCAACAGCAACTAGTAGTGTATTACAAATCCAACAATAACCACGCCAACCAAACACAAATAGTTACGCTCTCCAGCCTATAAGCTATGAACGGCGATTTGAAATGAAATGGAAACAAGCAGCCAGAAACTGACTTCGTCATTAATCGGTGTCGTAACTTGGTGTACGAATATGAGTATCTGAATGTTGGCTGTCACGGCTGTTGTTGGTTGTTAGGTTGCCTCTCTTTGTCCTCACTTTCGTATACTGCTTCAAAAGTGGTCATGCAGTCATGACTGGTCATTTGATTAAGAGCTTCGTGATTAGGGTTACCGATTGAACACAAACTATGCAAATGAATGTGGACACATTGGGAATGGGAGATAACTGAACTTCTAGAAAATTATACGTATTTATCAAGTGACACAAAGACGCCAACAGAAATTTTAGTGATTTACCTATTAAATTAATTAAGTTCCACTTGAAAGCGATTTGGTTAACTGATATTAATTAATTGTTGCATGACTTGAAGCAACCGATGTAATAAGATAACTCGAAAAATAAACACACAAAATAGGGAAAACAAATTCGTGACAAGATACGGTATAACCTTGCTCTACTCGCTCCCTGTATTGTAGGCCTGAAATTGTTTCTACTCTTGGGCTACAATTTCTCAAAAATAGCTATTGTGGAGCATTGACAAAAAACATGGGATATGGTCAACTCCTTGCTGTTCCAGAAACCTACTTTCTTTACTATGCTCGACTCCTCTGGCTACCATATTTCATTACTGGAGGAGTCTTGATTTTTTTAAGACATTTGCTCTCTACAGATGCAACAAGCTTTTAATATCTTTTTCATAGAACGGGGACCTTTATCACACACAACTACATTGATTATACCAGATAGAAATACGTTGCTGAAGAAATAGATAAAATCTAACATAGCGGTAGTGATGTGACGCAGTCGGTAAGCTTGCCGACTACGAAAGAAGGTCTGTGTTAAAAAACCAGCACCAAAATTTAGAAAATTTAATCTATTTTTCACTCCTCTTTTGGTAAGCGTTATTGAAGTATCTAGTCAGGTGACCAGGTAAACTGGTCCCCAGTAGGCGGAAAATTTACTAATTTACTTCCTTTTCAATTCTGATGGTCCAAAATCCGTTTAAACGCGAAAACAATGTAAACTTGAGAACCACCTGTCGCATGTTTGGTTCTTGGTTAGTAGAACACATCCCAGACTCCCCGTATTTATTATTCAGATCTAGATGCGACATGGTCGCCTTTTAAGTTTTCTTTCATAATTCTTATGAACCATGGTTCCGCTTTACCGACATTCTATCTGTTTTTACTGCCAATTCAACATGTGTCAAGAAAATCCCAGAATGCAAAATCCACTCCGCGTCTAGACCATATTATTTAGACGATCATCCTTATAAGTAAAAATTAGCATTGACAAAGACCAATTTAAATACTCAAAATTGTACAGGGTTTAATTATGCAGCCCTAAGTGAGTCTCCACAGGCTGCTATCATTTAAGCGTCATAAACAAGGTAATATATTTATATTCATAGATTGATCACTTTTTTTACTTGTCGTAAGACAACTATCACACAATAACAAATAACATATGTAATAAACATACACCCAGCTTCGTTTTCAGTTGCCTGCCCGAGAAGAATCAACCAATGTTTAATTTTTATTCAGCGGATGACATCTTTCTGTATCGCCCGCCTATGGTACTCGTTTATTGAATTAACTTTCAACCAGGATACACATCTAAGTATTACTTCGTTTTGTTCTGAAAAAATGGAAGATACCTCCCGTGCTGAGGATATGACAACGACGAACTAAACTTCACAACGAGGCATTAAATTTGGGCTATGAAAGCCAAGAAGGCCACCTAACCAAAATGAAGTAAAGAGAGCAATGTCTTAACTTAAGCAAGGACGGACCACAATTGGCCTCTACCCATTTCATTGATTTAACATAGTTAAGGATTTTTAAAGCTCCGCCAATAACTCTAATAATGACACCTCTTCAGAAAAGAACAACACTTTAATCGCTTTATCTTTGACCTCAGAAGCCAAGAAATACCAAAGAAATTCCAAGTATTTATATAAGACCGAACGATTTTTGGTCCCTTTTATATTGAGGTGCTTTGGTACAGGGGATACAACAGCGAACTCTCCGAGCTGTACAGAGTCATCGACCTGGTCAGTAAAGTGCAAACCAGTCGCCGGAGATTGCTAGGACATGTAGAATGAATTAATATTAACGTTCCGGCCCTAAGAGTCTTCGATTTCTACCCAAAAGAACGACGCCTTCTTTCCTGCTTTCCACCTAGGAAAGAACTAAGCACTTTGGAAGACTAAATGGGGAATAAATGACAGGAGATTTGAAAATTACATGCATACGTAAGCACTGACTCTTTAAATCCTTCGGTAAAGATTTTGAAAAGTCTAATATTGTCAGAAAAATTTTAACAGCATAGGAGTGGTCACTAAGACATATTCCATTCACTAAGACACTTTCGGGCGCTAAAATAATCAAAAACCATTTTCAATGCCTTAATCCATATGTAAAAGGCCATATCACAGGAAGGCAGAACTATTTACTACGTACCTATAAGAGCAACCATGGGACAAATTTTGGCTGTAAAATTTAGCTATTTGCTAAGTCTTGAAAATGTCAACTTCAGCTGTGTATCTAAACTCACCTATGGATAATTCTTAGAAATAAAAGAATAGTAAAAACTTCCTTCCTGTGAGGCTGATCATGACAAACATCAAAAACGCTCTGGATAAATAAAATGAATTCGCACAATACCAATTTTATCCGTTTCCCTACAAAATTTCAAACTTTCCCGTCAACGGCAACAATCACGAAACAGTTACTTAACAAACATAGAACAAAATCTTAAACAGACAAGGTTAGCATCCTGTGCCTTATTCGAAAAAGAAAACAAGTTTAAATCTACATTTATATTTTATTCCTCTTAGTCCACAAAATACTGCGAAAAAAAAAACTAAATCTAAAACTAAAATTTCTTATAAAAACTATTTTTTTCATAGAAAAAAAATTAAGATCTTGGCAACCCTTTTATTTGAGCCCAAGCTTTGCTTATAGCCGGTAAAAGCGGCGTTTTGTGAGTTCGTGCATGACAGAGAATTTATAAATATACACATAAACGCACACATGCATAGAAAATATACCAAAGAGAGAGAGAGAGCGCTCCTTATTGTTGAATTTCGATACCGATGTGAACAGGTTTTTCGAGTATTTAACTACATTTGGATGCATACACGTCACACACCTAAAACAGGTAATGAACTTCTAATTGCACGAGTGGGAGAACGCACTCTACAGGTATGATGAAGCCTCTCACGCTCTCTCTTTCTATGGTTATTCAGTTGTTTTATGTGATATGGAGCACTGGAGTACCAGATTGTTTACCTTTTTGATATTATCACGCACGGTAGTTAGTAGATAGTAAATTCTTGTAGATACTTTCGTAGATCACAATTATCTCGAACTTTATTTCTTTCTTTTTTTTTATATTCATATATAAACTTGAACGTTGAATTGTGGTTTGGGTGTCGTTTATGTGGTAAATGCGATATATAAAGCCGGATGTTTGTTTTTGGGTTGATAAGAGCATCTGAATTGGGTTAAGATGCAGTGTGCAAATTGGTTAGACTCAACGATGCACGACGGCAGATAGACCAACAGTGGTCGATATGAACGAGGACGTTGGCAGACAGCCAAATGAAGACCACAGATAAATGCATCAAAATTGTAATAGGTCTGCTGATAATGATATTTCTACAAATTGAAGTTGTTGAAATAATGTTTCCAAAAATTACAAATCGACCAAATTATAGAGAAAGCTTTGGCAGAGTGTAACTGTGCATTCCAATCATGCCACATGGATAATCTTTCCAAACTACTACGACGCTTTTCTATTAAGAATTCTCGCTCTGATAAGAATCAAAGGATTGATTTGAATAAAACTTACTTATGTTTCTTACTATTGATAATGCCTCTAATGTTAATTTTATTTTGCTGGGGGCTGAGACCCCCATTCATTTGGCTTAAAACAAGCTTAGTTCAACTTTAAAACTAGAACTAAAAACTAACAGAAAGACTTAAGAGGTAGGAACCAAGGGAAATCGGTGAGATCTTATTTGAGACGAAAAGTGCTCAGGTTGAAAAGGGATGCGCAGTCGATAAAACCTGAGGGCAGTCGATAAACAATAAGAATGCCAGCAATATTCCTACGTTTTTCTAGCGAATTCATTTCGATAAGTTTGAGGCGGTAAGACAGGCTGGTAAGATTATAGGGTCGTTTCAGAGCAAATCGGAGGAATCGTAGGAATCGATGTTGAATACCCGCGATTCGGGAAACATGAACTCAGTGAAAGGGGCACCAAGCTTGACTACCATACTCAAGCAGGGGGTAGGTGGGGGGGCGAATAAAGGTAAGAA
Organism: Volucella inanis; assembly: GCA_907269105.1. Classification (NCBI taxonomy): domain Eukaryota; kingdom Metazoa; phylum Arthropoda; class Insecta; order Diptera; family Syrphidae; genus Volucella; species Volucella inanis. Next base: position 67,179,229 of record OU026157.1, on the reverse strand, counting down.
AGAGAGATCTGGTTACGTACATTCCTAAGACCACCGTTTAACAAAGAGAAGTAATGAGTTGGCTTTAAAGATCATCTTATCGATATGCGAACGGAAATTAAACTCACAGTCGAATAATATGCCAAGGTCTTGAAAAGATTGAACGCCTTAGAAATAAAAAAATCGCATAAAAGTGCATCATATTGGCGAAATCCTGTGCATATCTGTAGCAGTTCTGATGAAGCGTTACCAAATTACATAGCACACCGCGTGTTTTCAAGTGTTACGCGGTATAACTGGATCGGATTTCTCTGAATCCCGAATTCAGCCAACGCCTTATACAGTTCCAGGCGATGAATGCTCTCATACGTAGCCTTAAAGTAGATAAAAAGGTGGTATGTCTCTACTTGGAATTCGTTGGATTATTCACCAGGGTTTGCAGGGCCCGAAGCCACATTGCTACGTGTGGATTGTGGCGCAAAACGGCTTAAGATGTTCATAGAGTAATCTGAATGGGATCTTACAAGCGACCTTAATCAGTTATATGCCTTGATAGTTGTTGCAAGACATATCGCAAGACGATCGCCTTCTTCGTAGATAGGGCAAATAGAGCTGACACTCCAGTTGTCGAGCATGTTTTCGACCAACCTCAATTAATTGAGGCTTGGGCCGTTTTCTTTCTACGCATGACTTTCTTTTTTTCTAGTTTTTTAGCTTGATAGTGTTCCCTCGTTGCGCTTCTTTTCCGTTGCAGCGCTTATTGGTATGCCTTTTCTGCCGCCTTTTTTTTGCGGTGTGCACTCATCATCATACCACCGTATTTATCTTGGTACATCAGCGTGTTTTCGGCAACTTCCTTTATGATGGTGCAACAGTGGGTCCATTGTTCATTGACGTATTAGGGAATTTCTCGCTTAATCTTTCTCTATAGTCTCTGGGTACACAGCGGAAGTTAAGGCGCTCTACGTTGACTGATCTTTTCAAGAAGGGTCGTAGTTTTTTTTCCAATCGACATTCGAGCTCTAAAAACGGCTATGATTAAAAAGTAACCAGAGTCGATGTTTTTTCCCCTGAACGTACGCCCACCCAAGATGTTTGACATAAGCCTGGCGTCTATTATCATCTGATCAACTTAGCTTATTCAACCTTCTGGGTATATCCATTTTTTTATGTCATAATCTGGACAGACTCTGTTAGCTCTATCTACAAGGACGTAGAGGCCTGGATATAGGTGGTGTTTCTTCCTTCCTTTTAATTTATTCAGAAAATTAAAAATACAGGTTTATTCATCGAAATCTAGATATATTGTCCCCTTTAAAGTTATCCCCATCAACTGCAACGCACTTATGCCAGCGTTTGATTCAATCCTCGAAACATTTTTTATATTCGGTTTTCGGTATGTCCATCAGTGCTTCCTGCAATTTTTCCATTACTTCCTCTCGGCTGCTGAAACGCGTTCCCCGTAGTGGTTTTTTAACTCGATTGAACAGAAAGAAGTCACAGGGAGCCAAATGAGGTGAATTCGATGGCTGTTGGATAGTATTTGTTGCATTTTGATGAATTTAGGATCGGATTCAGCCTCGCAAATTATCCCTTTTGCGACGTCAACACGCTCTCTTTTTTGCATGAAATTGAGGTCTTTTGGCACCAACTTTGCTGCTACACGAAGGAAACACAAATCATAAACCAAAATGTCTTGGACGGATCCATAGGCAATGTTCAAGTCCTCCGCTATCTCTCTGATGGTTAATTTGCGGTTATTGACCAACATTTCTTTTACTTCATCAACGTTTTCTTCGGTTTTCGATGTCGATGGTCTGCCACTGCGTTCATCATCTTCGATTGACTCACGACCACTTTTGAACCGCTTGTGCCACTAGTTAGCTACCGTTTTCTTTAGAGAATCGTTGCCGAAACACTTTTCCAACATTTGCAACGTTCGCGCACCATTAAATCCGTTTTTTACGCAAAATTTAATACAAGTTCGTTGTTGCAAATTTAAATCTGTTTCTAAAATTGTAAAATGTCCTCTTCGCTACGTAACTTTTTCAAATATCAAGCTATGACGCTAAGATTTAGAGGGAATTTCAAAAACAAATGTACCAACTTAACAAAACAAAAAAAAAAAAAAAAAAAAAAAAAAACAGAACTCAAATCGGAACAATGCATGGGAGCTCCATACGGTGGTTATTCAAGGTTTTTTGATCAAGGTGGTATGTGCATATATCGAATCATCTAGAAATGCGCATGTTTGGTAATCCAAACGTTAATTTTGACCATTTGTAGCAAAAAAGGGGCATGTTAGGTGTTGAGGTCGGCGAAGCAAAACAGCTTCAACTTCACGACACTTACGTCCATGTGAACCGAATAAATAACTTTCAGTTGGGTTAAGTTCTATTTTACTAAAGACTTCGTGGTTTGCCTTTCTGCAATTATAAACGTTTAAATATTTGATACTGAAAAATTATTTTAGAAAGTTCCTAAATATTTTGGAAGTACTAGCTTCTATATGTTCTGTTGCTCAAGTGAAAAAATCTCAAGCAACTCTAAAGAAAGTGAGATGTATCCTCATGGGTCTTTTCATTACCGCAGACTATATATACGTCATCTGCCTGATATTTTAGGAAGTTATGGACTTCGAGAGCACATGCCAACTTAGACAACGATTGTAAATATTATAAAAGTCTATTAGTCCGGCTCTTATATTCATGCCAAAGATATCTTGTAGGTGGTTTTAGTACCAAAAATTGTTTTCATGGCCATCTACCTGTCAATAAACATGGAAATATCATTACGTGGTTTGCCATCATTGACGTCATACAGACCGCAAAAGGAAAAATACAGAGCAACCAACCATCCATTACAACAGAGGTGGAATAGAACTGAACCCTGCTATGCGAGACAAAAGCAGCGGGAATGTACTTGAACAAAATTTAAATAAAAATAATTCAATATATGATATAACAAAGTAATTTTATGAAAGGTATACGAGTATCAAACCATCAAATCATTCGGATTTGGGAATAAGAAAGCGTGTCCGGGGACTGAAATGTACTCGTATGCTGCAAAGGCGTCAGGTTATTATTCTGGTTTGTCGATACTATTATACAAAGATCGGTTTTTGGGCTTGTCGACTTCTATGAAACCAGAATGATGGGTTTCTCCGTATATTGTAAAGACATTTTTTTTGGGGTAGAGAAAAATCCTCTTCTGGATTTCATGATCTAGTCTCAACACTTTATCAACAACATTGCTACTTTTGAACACCGCAGGTGATTTAGCTAACCTTATTCAAAAGGTACTCTCGACCCATCGCTGGCTGAAGAGTGGAGTGTCATCACAAGATACCCTCTTACCCTGTCATACCAAGGACTTCGGGTATAATGTACTTTTCATTTAATGTTTGTAAACTGTTGCTAAAAACCCCAAAAGAATGAGTGCAGCTTGTATGTGAAATGCAAATTAGTTACAATCTACTACAATATATCTACAAGTTGTTCTAGGTATAGTTTTATACTGGAACTTTCATTTAAATATTGGGTCTATAACTATTCATGCGGTTTGCTAAGAGATGGCGTAACTTGTATTATTCCATTGTTATTATTCCATTGGAACATGCGTTGGAAAACTACTGTCATTGTACGTCATTTCAGTATATGTCATTCATTTGAAGCGTAAACAATATTTTTTTTCTCTCAAATATGTCGAACTTTGTGCCTGAAAAAGTGTTTTTGCGGGGAGTTCTTCTTCATTACTTTAATATGAAGAAAACTGCTGCCGAAAGTCATCGTATTTTGGTTCATTCAACATAAACGAACGCGACAACAGTGGTTTGCACCATTTAAAAGTGGTGATTTTGGCTTGGAAGACGATGAACGTCCTGGGCAGCCAAAAAAGTTTGAAGATGAAGAACTGGAAGCATTACTCTATGAAGATTGTTGCCAAACACAAGAAGAGCTCGCAGAATCTTTAAGTGTCACTCAAGCAGCCATTTCAAAATGTTTAAAAGCAGCTGGATATATTCAAAAGTAAGGAAATTGAGTTCCACATGAACTCAAGCCGAGAGACGTCGAAAGGCGGTTTTGCATGTCCGAAATGCTGCTGGAACGCCGCAAAAGGAAGTCATTTTTGCATCGGATTGTTACTGGTGATGAAAAATGGATCCATTACGACAACCCCAAGCGCAAAAAATCATATGTGAAACCCGCCCAACTAGCCAAATGAACGGCACAGCCGAATATCCATGGCACGAAGGTAATGCTCTGTATTTGGTGGAATCAGATGGGTGTGCTGTATTATAAGCTGCTAAAACCCGGTGAAACCATCAATGGACAACGCTATCGAACACAATTAATCCGTTTAAAGAGAGCAGTAGCCGAAAAACGAGCGGAATATACGACCAGACACGAGGCAATAATTTTCTATCATGACAACGCTCGGCCCCACGTTGCTATTCCGGTTGAGAACTATTTGGAAATCAGTGGATGGGAAGTCTTACCACACCCGCCTTAAAGCCCAGACCTTGCCCCTTCTGAATACCATTTGTTCCGGTCGATGCAGAGCGCTCTCACTGAAATACGGTTCACATCAGAGCAGAATATCACAAATTGGCTTGATTCGTTCTTGACTGCCAAGCCGGCGCAGTTCTTTTGGGATGGGATCCACAAATTGCCAGAAAGATGGGAAAAAGTCATAGCTTCAGATGGGCAATACTTTGAATAATACTATTGTACATATTCTTCTTAAATAAACGTTCAAATTTTGAAAAAAAAAAAACCGCACGAAATAAATAACATACCCAATATATACAATTTTTACTTCAGTATTTATTTTTATATATTAGAATATAACAATATAGATTTAATTTTTCAAAGAAAATATTATCTAAATGAAAACATCGTTTCTTTTAAGGCCCCTTACATACATACGCAGATATGCGAGAGCAAGGCATCGGAGCAATGATCACAACTTTACCTCGGCCTCAAATCCTTTAGTTTTTGAATTGTTTGAGGATTGTAAATGTAAATTATTTACTTAAGATGTCTTCGCAAAAGAAGTCCCATAGTATGAGGTCCTAAGAGCGACGAAGCCAAGCAACGTCTCCATACTTACTAATTAATATACATACTTAAGAAAATTGCGCTCAACTTCTTTATCGAGACTTTAGTGTCTTGCTTAAAGAGCATTTTGATGTTGTAGTCAAAAATAGCTGCAGTTGAAAATCGTCCACCATTCGGCAACACACTTCAACAATTAATATATGAATGCGTGCTTCGTCATTGAACAATGTGTTTCCAAGCGCCCTTGCCGTTCGACAACGTTCAACATTGTTATTGTGTAGTTTTCTCGGAGAAGATAGTCATTTCCGTTATGACGGTCCGTGATATATAATACATCTTATATGAAAACTTTAAATTCTTTTTCGAATGTAATTATGATTAATTTGCAATAACTATTGATTTTTTAGTTCCAGTAAAATCAATTTACGCAGATTTTGCTACTCAATCCCGGAGATATTTGATTCTTTTCATCTGAAACTTTACATACACGAGCAGATAAGTTGCGTGCTAAAACCATCACTTAATTGTCAAATATTGCAATGCGTGCAAAAGGCACGACATAGCAGTTGACTGCTCTCCGAACCCGTGATGAATTCGAACGCGAGTTATTGATTATCGAAATAATCAATACGATTTCGGGATCATACTCTACATGCTCAACTTTGATAAAAAAGTTGGTATTATGAACTCAAATCATGAAGACTTGGAAATCTAGACTCGCTGTCGAACTGCTGTGATATACGGAAGTGCCAAAAATGAAGTCTGGTATCATTACTGGCATATTCAGTCCAAGCCACAAGGTGTCAAGGGCTCTAGGGATTTGTCAAATGTCTTGCAGACCGAGTTATTTGCAGAGATAAAGTGTGCCACCATTTATTTATATGTATATAGTACAAACTTGTCACTTGGTTCTCACCGTATGAGCTCAAAATCTATAGCAGACTGATGCTTTTTTAAATCTAGAGGGATTCCGAACTCTTCCGGTATATCCCTAACTCTTAGCTTATTAACCTACTAGACAGGTAAGAAAAAGGCAACACATAATATTCTGGAGTTACGTTACTAAGAGAACTCACTTAGTCTTAGTAGATTACTAAAGCCTTGTCTAGTCTTGCTCACTTATTTTTATGACGCTACAGTCCAGCGTGTACCTATGCTTCAACCAATTTACACATCTGTCCAATAAGGCCGTACTTTGTCCAATTGCAAAAGGGCATTTTTTGAAAAATGGAATGAAAAGGACAAGGAAGATGTCTGTGTTCAGTGGCTATTCCACTCCATGGGTGCCATCCAGAATTGAATGGGGAGAAAATATTTTTAATGTTATTGTCCCTGTTGTTGTATTATAGGCAACCACTCGTCTCCTTTACGTAACAGCAAGTGTTTTTTAGCGTCGTTTTGCACAATCTGAAGAGTTTGGCAGGTTGCCAAAACTGTACATGGCTCTGTAAAGCTCGTCACTATAACTGTCATATGCGACGTGAAATAAAATAGTGTGTTTCGATCGGGTCTTCTTAGGTTTTCTCTAAGATCTGTCAAAGTGTAAATATTTGGTCAGTTGTGGGCTTATCCGGTCTAAAATCCCACTGATCGTTAACAAATAATTTCAGGCAATCACATAATTCGACAGACAAAATCATCTATGCCTCTTTATTTAGCGTAGTTTAGAGAATCTCCTAACAAAAGATGTGAAGGTTCCATTCGTCAGAGAACATTTTCATCATGAAAATAGTTGGTGTTTACTTTTTACCAAGTGATGGCCTGCTGTTCTCAATAGTTCGACAGGAAGTCCGGTCCCGCATTCTTGTTATGCTTAAGTTTCATGATTCGTTTTGCCTTATAACGAAGTTTCGTCCCCGACGTGCTTCCATATCCACTGCACCGAAGAATTAGCGAATTAGGTTAAATACAACACTCATGCACTTATGAGCTATTTATTTTACTAAAAATGTGTGTAAATTTCATTCCTTAGATAGAAAGTAGACTGAATCCTCCTCATTATACCCAAAAACGAGTTCACATCCTAATAGGTATTTAATTAAAGGAAAATTAACCTAGCAGCAATTATTCATCTTTTCAAATTAAAATAAATTTTACTTTCTTTCAGGAACACTTTCAATACATTCCCAATATTGCACAACTCATTCGAATGTCGTTTTTCTTCTTCTCGCATCTTGTCATTAAAATTTAATTTCATTCTGAGTCATCAAAAAGAAGTTCAAATCGATTTCCAAAGAGGACTGACTATACAGAATAGCATAATAGAATAATGGCAAAAGTCGATTATCACAGCGCAGACTTCTACAAAGTCTCACATACTCTTAAATAGGTCTTGCTCTGCTTGGTGCTGTCATTGTTAAGGCAATTTCGCTTAATTGCCATTTGGGATTATTGTAGCACATGCGAGTAAAGGTCAGAGCAGTTAATTCGGAAAGAATCTTGAGTAACTCTGAAATAATTTGAGCTCTCTGATTCCGAGTTGATGTGATCTTTAGGGCCGATGGGTCAATTACTTGAACAACATTGAGAGTGTTGTGGGGGTAAGTGATGTGCAATTTGAACTGAATTGATAGATCTGTTTACTGTTGTCGAATTATATACAATAATTAGGGCTAACGGAATACGTATAGTAATATAAATCGTGTGAAAAGTTAGTTGTAAATGATTTCGAGGAAATGTTAGGTTGACCTGATGAACTCTAAACTCATTGTATTCATTGAGCATTGTGCGCACATTTTGTTAAAATTGGAACAAACATATTTTTTTCTGACCCGATTTTTAATTATATATGTATGTCAGGAACAATCGTACTACTTTAGTATCAATCGCCTGATTATCATGCTGTTTAAGCACATTCTATGGCACAAAGTGATCTGGTATCATGAGAATATTAAATAACCTAGCACAAAGATAAGAAGATAAGAAGTCTTGAGGTTGGCCTTCAGCGTGTTGATTTTTCACGTCAGTGCACCAGGTCATATGGAACGTGTACCCTGTCGTTTTGATGCTGATACCAAGAATATTATCACGGCTCTCTTAAATCCATGTTGTATAAGCTTTTAAGAGTATATTTTCAGTACTGAAACACTCAGCTCAATTTAGATGGATGTTAGATTTGTATTTAAAAATTAGATTGTGCAGCTGAAACAGGCGATTCTTTGGAGTGTAATTAATGAACTAATAACATCTACATTCAAAAGCTCATGGCAGGTATTCGACGAAAACCTCTTTTCAAAGTTCATCATTGCCAGATGTCCAGATGTCACGGAGACGTCAATCGTGGACAGACTTAAAATTCAATAAATTGCTCTCAACTTATCTTTTTTACAAAATTTGTTTACCAAATTTAAATTTGTTCAAATCAGAAGTAAATGAAATACAAAGAATTGCTAATCAACAAAATACATGCCAAGGTGATAATATTGTATTTTAAGAGATATAATCTTCAAAACAGGTTTACGTATGTTATAACTCGGAGCATTCGAACTTTCCTCGTTAACGCTTTAAACGTTAAAAGTAATCAATTGTTATTGGAACTGGTTTTCTTAAGTATATCTAATAATAAAGGATTGCTGTTGAATAATTTTTTGTCTGTGAACTATGTAAGGATGGCCCGTGATGGGTTTACTAATTTAGAAGCAGTTAATGAAAAACCAACTAATTCAAACCCAAACGTAATCTAATCACAGACAAAATTATATCACAATTACCCTTTGTTGAAACTTTTATAGAAGACCATTATACAGAATGTAAAACGTAAGCACTTCAGGTGCACGGAAGGAAATGACCTCGTGCCAAGAATATGCAATAGCTTGTGCGCACAGCAAATGCTTATGCTGAAAACCAATTTCAAAGAAAACGCATGACTCACGAAACGTGTACCAAATTAGCATTGTACGTACTGTATGCATGCCAATATGTGTATACATATTTCTACTAGGATTCACTTGTTCATACAGTCATGACAACTTGTTCAGAGAGTTCATTATAGGATTGGCGAAAAAAAAATGCAACCTTCCTTTTAAATGCGGTTTACTAATCAGCACGTAAACTTGGAATCACATTAACAATGTAATTGAAGATAAAAGCATGTTATCCACAAGAAGTGACACAAAACGTCGGCTGATAGGACGAAACTATCCAAAGCATGAAATCCCTACGAGTACAGTCTTTCTCTTTACCACGGAAACATGGACTTTATCGACAGCACATGATGACTAGAACACTAGACGAAACGACTTTCGATGGTAGTATAGCCACCGAAAACTGCCTATCTAAGGTGGCGCTACAGTTCAGGGTGAACCTGGGCCTCATCTAACAAACCTCTCCAGTTAGACTTTCCTCAGAAACTCTCGATAGTACTCCTTGGTGAAGGTAGTGCCAAATGGGCTGTACTCATGATGATCCAAGCTACTGGATTAAAAAAAGACGGTCAATATGATTGTCACATTGCTGCGGGCCTGCTTGCGTTTTGGGCCTCGGTGATGTTGCATGCTTCCATTTATGGGTATAACCCATAAACCCAAGACTTGTTTCAACTCATTCTGTTTTTCTCTCCCAAAATTAAATTTGACGGCTGTTACTTACACGTGTTCGTTCATCAACGCCGTGATGTCAATTGAGTGATGCTGTGGTTGCGGAAAAAACAGACTTTTGAAAAATTGTGCTTTCGCACAATCCTTTTAACTATGATGTTACAGAAGTCACGTTATCGGGCGTCACTTTGTCTTAAACCTTTTTTAACATCAAAAGTCTCGGCTAAATTGTTACCGGCCGGACGTTTTCTATCGTCATTCTGCATAGAGTGAAGGTTTTGGCAGGGATCCAAAACAAGACACAGCAAACAAACAAGACAAGATAACACATATAAAAAATAGTGTTATCGATTTAAACTGCAGGATTTGCAGGTATGTGAAAATTTGGTAAATTGTGGGCCAATCAGGTTGTTGACGAAAGGTTTTAGACGTTCACACAATTTGACAGATAAGCTCTTGTACGCAAAGTTAATGTGTTGAGGAGACTTATACCTCTTTAGCTGGGGCAGTTGGAATCACCTGATCACTAAAACCGATGTCGCCTACTATAAAAAATATACGAGCGATTTCTAGACAATCGACAATGAAATATTATCAAATTCCATGACGGCTAGTGCAGCATTATGTAAGGCAGGTCGACGTATGATGCGATTCAAAGTTCACGAGTAATGATGAAAGAAAAAAGCTTCGAAAAATCTGCATATAGTCTTCATATTGGAAAGAGCGTTCGAAAGAGTTTTCAGAGGTCGTATTTGGACGCGATGTTTATGATGATGTTAAAACGAAAGTAAAATACAAAGCGGGAAAAGTTAAAGTTAAATTTAGATTTCAGTACTTAGAGTACTTCTCCTCGCGCTATTATAAGCAACGCTGTAAAAGCCCTTCAAGCAATTCTTTATAATTAGAGAAAGGTGTTAGGAGATAACGGGTAACGAATCAATCGCACTAAGATCGAATATATGCATTGCGTTTTTTCCAAAGCAGCAAACCAAATACCTGACATCTACTTAGGAGTCATCGTCCCAAAGTGCGAACAATTTAAATACTTAGCCTCAGTCGTTATCCAGAAACAAAATTGCGATGACAAAGTCGTACATAGAGTCAGCGTAGGGTAGCTTAAATGGAGCAAAAACTTCACTGTGTTTTATGAGAGAAAATATACTTTTATATACTATATTCGACGAAAAATATAAAGGAAAAATGACAGCGACAGAATGGAAAATGTTACAAATGTCATTGAGGAAAATAAAACGTGGTATTATAAGTATGCGCAACCCAGAAGTCTCTGCATAAGGTAACAGATATCAACTGGGTTTACCATGTTTAACGATGGCCGTCGGAAGTAATAGAAGCTCAAGTTCCAGCTGGGATTCAAAGAGTTCGGAAAAAAAAAATTAGAGCAGGCAATTGAGAAAACATCAGCAAACTCTTGGCTACACTAACGAGGTGATCCGAAATAGAGTGGCCTGGAGAATCGTTATAAGTGCGCAAATGTAATCAACCCCCAAGCTGCACATTAACTACGTGGGAGAAATATTTAACTTTAGCTGCAAATATAGTGGACGACATGTGGTTTCCACAGGATTTTGCACACGCTACAATCGATTCTTCTCTTCAATTCATTGAAAAGTAAGTATGGTGAGCATGTTATCTCAAGACATGGGTCAGTCGATTGGCCGCCTCGTTCGTGCGATTTAACGCCGCTTGACTATTTTCTGTGGGGCTACGTTAAGTCAACGCCGACGACGTTGGAAGAGCTCAGAGCCAACATTAAATGCGAAATATCGGCCGAAATGTGTGGCCGAGTAGTTGAAAATTGGGTCCAACGAATCGACCGCTGCGAACGTGCTCGCGGTGGCCATATGAACGAAGTCGAGCTCCATTCATAAATGTTTTGATTGTACTTCAAGCCAATAATAAAGTTTTTGAAATATCTCAAATGGTTTGCCTTTTATATTAAAAAAAAAAAAGTTGTCAAGTCGTTATTAGAAAACCCTATATAAGCGTTATATCCTCGTATTGCAGTGGTTAATAAAATATGAAGTACTTTTATAGTTTATTTTGTAAAAAAAAAAAAAATATTTTTATGGATGGTTTCCAAGTATAACCAATAAAGAATTAAAAATAATCTGGCCCTACTAATTACTAGCATTAGGTAATACTTTTACCACCGTTCAAGGTTTCCATCATACCGGGCATACAAAAAAAGTCTTTTTTCAGCCACCGGATGAGCATTATTGATTCCAAAGAGTTGCTCAAGAATATGAGCAAGTAACTTCAGAAATGGCTAGAACTAGGCATTCAAACGACCTTCCATGCAAACTATTCGATTCAAATGCGAAAGCCTAGCTGAATCATGCAATGTTTTTAAGAACATTGAAACCCAATTAACGAAAATTTTATTCGAACTGTAATCTAACCAAAGCAACACATGTACAACTAATCTCATAATAAAAGCTTTCGCTCACTCCTTTATTCACTCCACATCGGCACCTTCACATGTAACTAACCACCATAATATCCATTGGAAACCCAATTACCCCATCACCCAGATGTGTATACTCTTGCAGCACATAGCTAAACATAGCTGTATATCAATGAAATCCGATTCCATCGCCAGTCCAAGTGGCGACCGTATGTTTTACATCATAATCAACTTCCACATTCACGGTTTCTCCGTCCAGGGTAGCATGAGCTGGTAACACGAAACCTCCAACTCCTCCACCTCTGCCACACAATTCACTGTTGCCAAACATTTAAAGATCGTGCTAAACAGCAATGAATCGTCACAATGAATTCTCCACCCTTATACACAGTTTGACGCACTAATAACCCAATTACAAGAAATGCCGCCACCAGCTGTTAACAACTCATTTATTTGAATCACAAGATCCCTATCGGAGGCCCAAGGCTAACCTCAGCAAAGACAAGCAACAATACAGAACTCTATAGCCATCCCCCATCATCTTCGAAACTTACCGTGTCTATCTGTGGTGTCGCAGGATTACTCAGCAAGCCTTTCAGGAATATTTCGTCCGTTTGCGATAAATTCGAACCGAAATCTGCGCAATGTTTATAGCCATCTGAAGAAAAAAAAAAAAAGAAGAGAAAAACCAAAATTAAAAACTTGCCATCATGATACACACAAATTAGGGAGTGTTCAAATTTGAACATAATAAATAATTTTTGACGTGCCACCATGTAGACCCATGGAAAAAATGACTAAAATCGTAAACACAGAAAGTCTAAGGTAAACAAAAACTCAGAAAGTCAGGTCGGATTTAAATACCTCAAACTCCGAAGCAGAATAAAAAAAAGGACGAGTACATGTCATTTTGCCTGGTCATCATTGTAGGAACCATAAGATGATGAACATGAGGCACAATAGAAGAAAGAATCTCTCTAGCGCAATGACCACATACTGCCCCTCATTTAAGATTTTGATTACATAAATGCGTCAATGCTTTTGCAACCATACCAAAATAAGGAACGATTACCAACCGTTGTCTGTCGCTTCGTTGTCCTCGCTGATGTTCACTTTATTTATGCTGGACAGTAACTGGACTTTGTCTTGACGTTCCTTTCTGCTTAGACGGACCATAACTTGGTTTCCCTGAATTTTGACACACAAATATTGTTTTTGGTATAGCACACGGAATTGAAGAGAATTCTCGGATTCTTTTGTTATTCCTGGACTAGGACGAATTCCTTTCTGTTTTTACGTAATTGATTTGTTTTAAGAAAAGAACCGATTAAACTTTCACTAACAAATTTTGAGGAACTGTATTAGTACAACAATGGAACAAGGTATCTGGTAAGCTTTTTGAGCATATTTGTCACACGCACCTACGCCCTGCATCCGCGAGTCGAACACTGAAAGAAAATGTGTGGATAACAAAGAACAAGACTGGAAAACAAAACAGAAAAGTTTTTTATTTGTTTTTTCTTTTTATTTCCTTTAGTGCTGGAGTAGAGACAGCAACCAATTGGCATTAGTAGAAAGTATTATACAGTCTGAGAACAGAAATAACCGGTTTTATATGTTACATTGTGACTAGACCTGTTTGACTTCGAATAAATTTCGTAACTTGAATGATATATTGAAGTCTCACACGTTCTTGAAATAGAATTTTTTTTTAGCGAGATGACAATTAAAGGGTTATACAAACTATTTATTGTTTTTTGACTAAAGTTTTTCAACGGCTGCTATCTGATTTGTGCTTAGTTTTGTTTGGTATTTCACTGTGAATTGATTGAACAAAGCTTGGAATTTGTGCAAACATCGGAACTCGTGGTTAAGCTCACGAAACTCATTGTACTCTACGTCCATTTTACAGTCAATAATCTGGGGATTTGTGTGACGAATGATAGGGAAACTGCATACTTTAATATAACTTGGAATGAGGCAGCAGTTCAACAATTAAATTCGTTGCGTAGTGATTGTCCCACCTACCAATGATAGTCCCCGGTAACAGCATGAGTAAATCTTTACCCATACACGTAAAAACTGTAAGTCCATGCTTGACTGATACTGATACACGTCGTCATGAAGGCTCACAGCCGTATACAGAGAAGGTAAAAAAAAAAAAAAATATGAGGAATGAACGAACTTATAACCCCGAATAATATCGAATCCACTATTGACGACCATGGCAAACGACTAAAAGACAATGACCTTCACGTAAAAAGTTCGAAGCCTTAACAGTTCACGTGCAACCGAACAATTAGCTCGACATGGGAGCGAGTGTTATATGGCAATCCGCATCAAGGTTACATACTCTAACATAAGCCTAATATGCACTCATGCCCTACGTAAGACAAGGACGACGACACTAAAAAATGTTTCAACGAGTTTCTCGACAGTACATCTGACCAATGCCCTAAGTATAACGTACAAGGCTAGAAAATGAGCACAGTTTGCAAGCTATGCCATAGTGCACGTGGTTTTCTCATCTCAATATACCCAAGCGCACCATAAAACCTTGTTACAGCCAAGCTACAAGTGCGAATTTCCGAAGCGCCATAATGAAAAAAACTGCTGCGGGTAGATATAATTTAGAAAAGCTTCAGTGCCAAGAGACCGCCAAAAACTTTACTGAACGCGTCCCCCGAAATCTCTCAACAGCTCATATGCTCCCAATATCAAGTACCGCAGACCAGTGGCGCTGCTGGCAATATGATGCCGTGATAGACGTGCTGGGATTCGTCCGGTCACAGCCAAGACATCCCTGTTTTGATGAAAAAAGTCGGCAAGCGCCTGCATTTAAACAAGAGACATACGAGGCGGCATTGCAACGAAAGGCGAGAACCGCACGTAAGCTTTATGAACAAAAGAGACGGCAAGAACATTGCCTTCTTCAGAAGAAGAAAAAAAAGCACAAGAAGCCCGCGATCTAAGATAGTGAAAGTTTGTACTCCAGGAATTACGTGCGGAATTTTTACCAGCAGGTAAAAATAACGTGTTAAGGTTAGAAGACCCGACAGAAAGCTGTAAAGATGGAGAAGGAAATCTTGTAGTAGAGTCACATCCGTACTGAAAATATGGAATAACTTTCCGACGAAGTCCAACTGTCCAAATGTCAGGCAGAATAAACGATTTAACTTAGACCATGACAATAAAGATCTCCGTTTACCCGACCGGTAAGGACGGACCACGGCCTAAACTGAAACCCAACAAATCGGCTGGTCTTAACGACTTGCCGGCCGAGGTATTCAAAGCTGCTGGAAGTGACTTTTTGGAGAGCATACACCAACTCATTTCTTACATCTGGTCAGACGAGTGTAAGCTTTATAATTGCAATTTAAGCATCGTTTTCCTGATCTACAAAAAAAGAAACTCCTCAACTGCGTGAACTATAAAGGTATACATCTCCACAACACAAATTAGAAGATCTTATCTTCCATATTGTATGAGCGTCTGAAAACCATCCGAGGTATATTTTTGCTTATGAATGCATTGCCTATATCGAATACATCACAGTCTACATCTATAATTAGGAAGTAGATCTAGCTCGACTTTGATTATTTTCAGAATTTGGACGAAGATTGATGCGGGTTTTGTTTGACGTAAAATTTTTAGATTCTACACAGATTATCAGCGCATTAAAGTAAAACATTACCCCAGCGATAATAAAAAAAATAAAAAAAAAAAAACCAACTCAATCACCTTATAAGAAGAAAACCCCTGAAAGAAGCAATTCGTCTAAGATTACAGGTTTCTCACACGTCAACAAAAGCTGCATTTAGTGCTACATATTTCTCCAACATATATCCATTGATACTAAGTCACTGGTGGGGTCGGCTAAATTTGCCGATCTTAGAACTATTCTACAGGCCACTCTATTTTATATCATCTCATTAGTGAGTTCAAGAGTTTGGTGGTTTGCACGAGCAAAGAAAACTTGATAAAGATATTTCAAAGAATATCATCTTCAGTGACGAGGTCCAGTGTCTCAGTGGACACGTTAATAAGCAAAATTTTTGCGTTTAGGCCAATAAATTCCCAAGATACTAAATTGATTAAATAGGTGGATTCTCAAAGGATTAGTAGACCTCTTTTTTAATGGTGAGTTACCTCAAGATACACCCAACAAGGAGAAGTGATATTATCTCTACTGTGGATCTCAATTGTCAATGAAATAGTTGTGAACTTAAGATAGGAGGGAATTAAACCCACTGTCTGCCGCAAGGTCCTTCCCACAATGAAATTCTAAATTATCCCGTGAATCGGCCAAGCTGTGTGGGCTGGATATTAGCTCATAAAAAACAGAGCTTTTCCTATTCACATGTAAAAGGATAATTCCTCTATAGATAGGATAAGTCTCCGACTATTTAATGCTATATACAAAAATATCGTACCAGATACTAAACCAGATAGTAAACACAATGTTGAAAACATGTAAAGAAAGCAACAATCGATTTTTACACTTGCAGTTGTACTTATATTTAGAAGAAAGTTCAGACCTAACTTCAAAAACTATCATCAGATCCATCTTAGCCTACGATAGCTTAGTACAGTAGCAATCCACAAATAAAACTAGAAATCTTAAGTCAATGACAGGATTGCATGCATTGACACAACTCATGCCACACAACTATACTTGGTCTGTTGCTCCTCGATCGCTACATGTAAAAATCAGCAGCAAAAAGTGCTTTAAGATTAACCCAGCTTAGTCGGTGGCAACAAAATCGTAAAAACCACGCCTCAATTCCTTCAAATCAACTGGGTTCAGGCTCCAATACGGACTATATGTTACCTCATCATGACTATGAAACACCATTCGCCTGTATTTTTCCAAGCAGGAATCAATAGCAGAATACTCTATGGGTCAAATAGAGGAACCGGCGCTGGGATCTTTTTCGATCAATTGAACTTAATTTAGCCGCCCACTGTACTATAGCAGTGACTTCCCGTCTGAGATAATGGCTGTAGTAGAAGCGGCAGACTTGAAGTAATAAATGCCATATTCCACAAGGATATTACCATACTAATTGGCAGTCAAGATTAAATCAGAGCCTCTGAATCACTGTCGTGAATAGCTTAACGCACCTTGCGTTCAGTATAAGGTTAAACCCTGCTGCGTTCCTGGCCATAAAGGGGTTGCAGATAACGAACGTGAAATAAAGTTATTTCAAAAAGGGTCCTCCCTTGAAGTAAACTGGCAGGCCAAAGTATCTTATTGGATTACTCACAGGCTATAATTTTCTGGGGGCACACGCAATAAAAGTGGGTTTTACCGACGACGACTTCTGCAGGCTTTGAGGCTGTGCACTCACGGGATAATACCCCCACTTTCTACGCCGCTGTAATAGCCTTAGTAGTGTGAGCCAAAGAACTCTAGAAAGTTACTACTTCCATGATATCTCAGAGATATGTATCAGGTTCGCAAATGTAACAAAATGATTGCGACCTACACACGGATCAAACGACAACTAACACGACAACTACATAGACCTAAGTGGGATGATATATATGGTGTCTTTTGCTTAAGATACCACATCAACCCACAAACTTAACCTAGCCTAAAGCCTATGCCAATAAGCCAGCAATAAATCAAGACCTCAAGGAATAAGGAATATTATTATCAATAGCTATTATGACAAGATATCAACCCAAATTTGTACAAACGAACTAAAATATCCTGCCGAAGCCTCGAACATTATTTATTATCTTTCACACACAATTTTTATCGATCAATAAGCATTATACAATAAAAAAAAATCAAAACCATTCTAATGTAATAATTTTTTATGTAGATATAGGGGCTTTAGCTTTCCAGACTAATGAGAATAACTGTACGAACCGGTTTTTAGAGCACGTGGCAGTAGAATATTGTACTTGCTGTACTGCCATTTCAGTTAATTTAAAGTCTACATCAAATCATTAGTAATCTTAAAAACTGAACTGGACTGTTAATTTACCTTTCCCGATTATCCTCAATCAAATCAAACAGCTCGGGCACGTGTCAAATTTTATTAAACGTCAAAATCACTTAAATTTTCATTGCCGAACGCGTTTTTCTTAGCTAAACTTTTAAGAAAAAAAAAAAAAAAAAAGAAGGACGCAAAGAACAAAAAAAAAAATCATGTCTGATTCAGTGCAAAAATTGTTTGTAAAATCCTTTATTGGTTATCTAAAACAACAAGTTGAAGGACAAACGCTGGCTCCAGACGCTCTCGAAAGCTTGGAAGTCGCTGTGCAATGCCTTCAAGCGGCTTTCGATTTGGGTGAGGAAGAGGAGCCACAACAATCGGTCGCTGGAGGCAGTGATCCAACCGCATCCGCCTCTCAAATAGAAAACGATATAAACCTCTTCGAAATGTTTCAATCACTGTTCATTGAGAGAAATCCTAGATCCCTAGAAGTTGCCGAACAGATTAAGAACGAAGCGAATCGTCTAATGAAGGAAGGTAAATACCAAGAAGCCCTAGTTCAATATAGTCGGGCCATCACATTTGACCCAAAAAATCCTATATTCTACTGTAATCGAGCTGCGGCGTACATCCGTTTAGGGGAAAATGACAGAGCTATGAGAGATTGCAAGTCAGCTCTTGTATACAATCCAAAGTATGGCAAGGCCTATGGTCGAATGGGTATAGCTCTATCGAATTTGGGGAAGTTTGCCGATGCTCAGGAAGCTTACTCCAAGGCAATTGAGATTGAACCCGATAATCAGGACTATCGAACGAATTTGGAGGTTGCCAAAAATCAAAGATCGCAAGTGCCTAATTTATCAGAAGGATTAAATCTACCGCCGCAGATATCGGGTGCCATTGGATCAATGCTGTCGAATCCAACATACAGAAATCTACTTACTGATTGGCTGTCGAATGAACCACGTTTGATGAACATGTTTGAATCGCTATATTCTCGAACCGATGGCGAACTGGACACAGACCGTTTATTGCAGGTCTTCCAAACTATGGCCACTGGTTTTGCCAACAACCAAGGGAATCCAAGTGCAGATGATCCCGGCTCGCAGCCACAACCTTAAGCGGAGTATGAAGCAATGGCTTTGTTTTAGGGGAGATCTATCACTTATTTTAAGAAAGGGTATCGCCAAGTTGTGCTAGCACGAAACCTGGCTCTATACATATTTGTTATTGGATTTGCTCTACTATTTCTGACTCATCTGCGTTTGCACGAATTCTGTTTCCATGTGTGCGATTAGACTTATATACGATAATAATAAATAAATTAATAAATACATATGTACGTAAATGTATTCAAAGTTGTGTGTTTTATATTAGAGATTTCAGGTGATAATAGAGAATGGTTTTGATTTGAGTTAGGAGAGAACAGTCCTCGCAACTGGAAGTTTTCTGCGAAAGATAGATAGATAGATAGATAGAAACCGATAGCTGTCATTGGGTCTATCCCAAAATGCAATTTAAAAATTATACTCAAACAACAACTAACTGGAAACGAACAAATATTTGGTTGAATTAGTGGTTCTGCTTATGCTATGAAAGAAGAAATTCGTATGTTGGCCTGTGGCACAGTGTTAGCCAAATGAAAATCCTTCGGAAGCTTCACATAAGGCAACGAATACGCATGCCAATACGAATTTTTACACTGATTCGGCGGTCAGCTATCGAGTTTCGCGAGCTGCATGAACCAGAAATTAAGCAGATCACGCTGGAGATCATAATGCTGAGACAGGTTAGACTACTGGGCTGTTGCGAGTACATATCACCCGCACAAAACGCTGTCTTACGCTTCTCCTCAAAACCTGCTAGAAGCGACCGTTATAAAGACAGCATGCACACGACAACACTACAGAAGAACCGACAGAACTCAAATGTTATCTAAGCATCCACAAATCTATGCAAACATGGAAAAAGAGCACTATTTTCGCGGCGACACTATTTGGTGTAATTTACAACTAAACACAACGCAGACAGCAATTGTGATTGCTGATCTCAATGCAGAAGCAGGAAAGAACGCCGTGCTCGGACACGTATGAGTGTATGACCTCCTTATCACTGTTATATAAGCACAACTAATAAAGCGCATGCAGCAACCATCTTATTGTTAACAACTATACATATTGGGACTACATCCATTACCAGTTACGCCAATTAGATATAGCTAACAATAGCCAGTTCCTGTATTGAAAGGATTCAGTAGTATTCCAAATATGCATCATATTCTATGTTGTGGGCTACTATCAGAACATTTTTTGTTGTCGATATCCTGAATTCCGATATGGAAAATGGGAAACCAGCAGCAGATATTTATCAGTAAACATCAAAGGTTGGGTGGTAATAAGAAAAGAGTGACTTTAACATTCAACAGCAGAAAAAGCTGCATCCTGCAGAATGTGAAAATAAATGAGCAGTCAAATGCACCGCTAGGGACGGTTCGTGAAGTCACATTAAAGCTATATATATATACGTAATATCACCTATATATATACGTAATATTACCAAGGAGTGGACATGCAACCGATTATTAATGTGATAAGCATGGATATCTCTCGTCGACGTTATTCAAAACGCGTTCAGAAGATTAACAGAGATACTGTATTTTTTATGTAAAGAATTCATAACATCATAACCGATCCCAAAATAAACTGTTTAAACTGAAGATTACAAATGTACATATATTTATGCGCTCCTCAAACTTAGTTCAGTTCATTCAGTTCAGTTTATTTATATATTTCGAAAGCTTACATATTAAAATACAATATCTTTTCAAAAATTGTGGAAGCTAAAATTAATTTAATTACATGCACAAGAAAGCAATGCATTTTTAGATAGGTAACTAAGGATAGTTCAAAATGAAATTTAGTTTAGTCCTTGTAGATGTACAAAACGTTATTCTATTAGCTAGGTTCAGGGATTGAAGTGTGTTAATGATATTGTGCAACATTGTAATTGAACGGAACTTCAGCAGGTTATCAAATGAGAGACCTAAGATACGTATGGAGAACTGAGAAACGTGGTCGTATCGGCGCCGTCTAAAAATGTAGCGAGCATTTGATATGATTATTCCAAGTAAGTGTCGAGTTAAATATTATACCAAGGTTTTAAGCAGTATCCATGTATTTAATGGGTCCACCGTCAACATATATTAAATCTTATGGTCAACTTATGGTCAACTTTGAGCAAGATGCGCCTTCAAAAGTATTAAGGCTGCACATAATTAATGCTATCATATATATACAAATTATATAAAAAACATTCGATATTCATTTGTGAGATCCACACAATTTTTTCAAGTATAATGGTAAACAAATCACGACCGCGCGTCTTCCTGTCTTAAAACTTTTTTGACATCAAAAAGGCTTCTGTTAAGTTGTTAACGACATTTATGGAATAGCAAGCGTTTTCCATCGTCATTCTGCGCAATTGTACGAGTATAGCAGGAATGCCAAAATTAAACATGCTGCTATATGCAGCCTTAAAATCGATGAAAAGGTGGTGAGTATCATTTTGGATTTCTTGATTTTCCAGAATGTGAAAATTTGATCGATTGTGGACTGTTCTGACCTGACCTATTACACAGTAATAGGGTCCACAAGGGTTGTGGTTGCAGATAAGATCTTGTACGCAGTGTTCAGAAAACTTATACTTTTTTGGTGGATCAGGCAAACGGTGCTTAGATTTCAAATATTAATTATAGAGTCTTCTGAGCAGATCTAAGAAATGCTTTTCAGAAAGTCATTTTCAGTAGCTTTGAGTACCTCGGGCGGTAAGCCATCAGATCCAGCAGCAGAGGAAGTTTTTACATATTCACCGACTATGATTTTCTTCTCTACAGGTTTTTGTACGGGTATTGTTGCCTTCACACTTTGTTTTTACCTGTTGATAAAATATCCGTACGTTGTTTATTATTTTCGATCACGTGCTTCTCGTTCTCTTCTTTCTATTTCTGGAAAAGCCCATGTTTTTCCCATCTGTTTGCTCATGATTGCTCTCGTCCTTCGTCGCAGCGTCGCTTTGTACTCTATCTGTTTAGCTCCATATGCATGCCAGCATTCTACATCAAACCAGGGATTTATTGGTAGTGGTCGTGTGAAACCCAGCACATCACTTGCGGCGTCTCTGATGGTCAATGTGCAACGAGATGCGTTGCTACTGTGTACGGTACTTGATAAACTTATGGCTGTTAAAGAGCTTTGAATAGAAGTAAGCGTAGGCATTTTTGGAACTTTAAGACATAACTTACATAACATTCCGTAACTAGAATGGGTTCCAGCTTCAGGAACTTAGCATTAGCAACGATTGTTGTAAACTAGCATGGATCATTAAACCGATTTAATTTAAAATTTATTTGTTCTAGCCTACGGTATTCTTCCATTTCAAGAAGACTGCACATTTATGTGAGGCAAACACAACCAACGTCATCGCCTCTTACCAGGTTAACAGTAACAGATATTTAACATTATATAGTAGACAACGAAGCATAATTTCATTTCAGTTTACGCATCCAATACCCCAACTTCTGTTGTACCAATCGATCTACACAGCAGCACTTGACTAATTAAGACATTAAAATATGGATTCCAAGTAAAACAGTCATGTTGAACTCCCAAACGACACTGCATGTATGTTTACGTTGTATGTAACGCGAGAAATAATACACCTTTTTTAGCTCCGCCGATATATGGGCGCTGCTTGGAACAATTTCACAAGTTTTTGATTAGTTACGGTTGCAATACCTGATTACTAGGAAGATTGATGGATATTTCTGGATTTTCTAATTCGAAACGCTCATTTACATATATCGCGCTGTACAGATATTTTAACATTAATTTTCTTCATTTCCTGAACAGATACTTACTCATCCGATGTAAAAAAAAAAAAAAACAATCACACGATGATGAGCTATTTTAGTACAGACAGAAACCGTTCTACTTTGGCATCGGATTGCGAAAATATTTTTATAGATCTCCAGTGTCTGTCGACAAATGTTGATTGCGGATGCTATTTGCTTGACTATTTTGAGCGTAGAATAAGACAACGTGGTCAAGTTGATGTAGTTTTATGTTCGTTTATCGGCTGATCTTGCCCAATACTGACCTTCAAGCAATGTTCTTCCAAAGACTATGTGATTAGCATTGGAAAAACCAACAAACCGATCGCTGTTGTTATTTTTGACACGATTTCGCAGGTGTTAGCTTGTATAATATGTAGGTGGCAGCTGGCTGACCGTAGATCTTGATTTCCTCATCTTCAGTTGAAGCCACCGTCGATGAGGTGCTTGAAGCCAATATCCCATCACTGCTCGGTTTCTTCGATATAATATTTTTTTTTATTTTACAATGTGAGTCACATTGCTTGCAACCAACACTTAACCTGTTTTGTGGCACAATTGGCTGCCAATACCGACCAGGTGTACCGGTATGAAGTGAGCGTCAAGATACAAATGTCTCGATAGGGAACATTTATGGTAAACGGGCCTTAATTTTTATTTATTTTTTTTTTTTGTTTAGTTGATATGACACCTACCACACTTATTTAGTATGCAAGTCATGAAAGATGAAAGCATTAATTTTTTGTTTTCATTTGAAGAAAAGTGCATCGAATGCTTGTCGAGGCATATGGTGATCATGCTCTATCAGAGGCAACATTGCAAACAATATTGGATGAAGATGACAATTTGAGTCAAAAACAAATGGCAGAAATGTTAAATGTTGCATAAAAAACAATTTCTGACCGTTTAAAAGCTATGGAAAAGATCCAAAAGTCTGGAAAATGGGTGCCACATGAATTAAATGAAAGACAGATGGAAAACCGAAAAACCACTTGTGAAATTTTGCTTCAAAGAAGACAATGCTGTGTATCTTGTGTGATCAGAAAGGTTTGGTGTGCCACGATCTCCTAAAACCTGGTGAAACCGTTAATACATGTCGCTACCAACAACTAATGATCAATTTGAATCATGCATTCATCAAAAAACGACCAGAATGGGCCAGAAGACACGGCAAGGTAATTTTTCTAAATGACAATGCACCTGCACACAGCAAAACTGGTTCACTAGACTTGGGACCTTCCGACTACCATTTGTTTTCATCGATGGGACACGCATTAGCTGAGCAGCACTTCGAATCCTACGAGGAAGTCGAAAATTTGGTGACTTTTTGATTTGCTTCAAAAGACGAACAGTTTTAATGGCGTGGAATCCATAAATTGCCCGAAAGATGGGAAAATGTATAGCTAGCAATGGCCAACATATTGAATAAAATGTTTTTTACTTTCCCATTAAAAATTAGTGTTTTCAGAAAAAAAATCCTTTAACGACACCGCGTCGAGGCACAAATATTATAGAAAAATAAATGTCAAAGACGCCAATGTTGTTTTGTAGTTGCTTTTCTTAAAAATAGTCGAAAAACCTCCAAGTCATCTTAGTTCGAACCCATTTCAAAAATTACTTATCTGCAGCCTTCTTTGTACGTGGCAATAACAGCCTGAAGTCATTACATTATGAATTTCTTTATATAAAGTTTGCTCTCAATATCCATACTAGAAGTCATGTTTTGATACACCCCTGAGGCCTGTAACATTTTTCTTCATCACTATCATACGAATTTGTCGCATGGTTTAAATTGTATGACCAATCGACTATTGGCAATTGGGTCCACCGAAAGCTTCACCAACATTGGTCTTATGTATATACGTTATGAGCGTGCCCCAACGGAGGAGAAGGACGATGAAAACAAAGAATGGCTCTATGAACTGTTGGAAGGAACTTATTCGACATAAAAATCGTAATTGGCTTTTAAACGCCAGAATAGGAAAGTAGATTTTTGTCAATGCTTGATTAAAACGTGAAAAGCCAAATTATCGTATTATGACAGACGAAGGACACACATCAAATATTCTAGACATTTGCACATTCAGAGGTGCCAATATTCGCTCAGGTAACTACCTTATAGTGTGCGAATGCTGACATCAATACAATGTGAAGGTTTGATATCAAGTGACTGCAACTGCAAAAGATCGCCAAGGCTACTGATCAACGCATTTTTCTTAACCTTAATCTTAATCCCGAACAGCTATTTCCGCAAGTAAAGCAAAAAGAAACCCAACATTGACGTCTAAGGCAGATAATAAGGATGACCAACTTTTATTTTTAGATTGTTGATTGCGTAACAAAGAAGAGGCTTTATCTTCAATACCTTCAATGAATGCTTCATGAATGCTTTTAAGAACAGATGAAAACTTGTTTGTCCTAACTGGCGTCAGCAAATTATTCTCCGTGTGACCCTCGGTCCTATACTACAGTAACATGGATCTGGTCGGAAGGCTGCACTTATAATGAATAAGGTGGCTCGGGCTAGGTGATTAAGAACGCATGGTAATCAGTGTTAAAACTTAGAGATATTTTTAAATCCATCCGAGTGGGACAACGCAATAAAAAAAGGACTTTACTTTGGCGTACATTACTGGAGTGACACGTTATGTGAGGCCCAGAAAAACTTTAAGCGGTAAGTGGCCATCCCAAGTTATGTAAATACATCAAAAGATATCTCGTGCCCACTTTTCCGTTTTGGAACCAGAACTTCCAAGAACTACGCTACGTTTTGAATGCCTAATAGCCTAGGCATCATCTTCCGAAGTCAACTCAATTTATATAATCGCAAATATTTAAGGCACATGAAAGTTATACGCGCCGTCACCAAGTTTTAGCCCTTGGCATTGGTAAGGCATATCGCTATCGATAGTTTAAAGATTAAAAGATGTTGTTCGAAGTCGTTGTTGCAGAAAATCCACGAACTAAAACTGTGACAATAATTCGTCCAAAGGGCAAAATAATTGTGGAAAACTCCCAATAAAACGTGATCTCTCCAAATGTTATACATACATACATCCTTTTCAATTAGGATTTCGTCACATCTTGAGAGGGGGCTCAAAGTTCAATAACATTTTTTTCTGCATTGAAATTTGGTGTGTGATCCAAATATACCAGTACCCACCATGGTGTCTACCCTTAGTGTTTGCGTTCACTACAATATATTGAACCTTCTGCCGAAGAACATAGTCTCGGTTACGCCATTTATTTACGTCATTTATCACAGGATATGTTAAGCTCGGGATTTTAGAGAGAAGATTCATTTGATCCATGTGACCAACGTGGTTAATCTCCCCTATTTGCAGTAGTCCGACCGTGCTGCGAATTGCTATCTTTTTTATGAAGAGATGACTTCTATAGCTGCTGTATGGTATGTATGCATTATTCCCGAGATACCGAGGCATGTAAGTCTTTGAAGCACGTGTAGCTTCGGGGGTTGCTGTGGTGTAGTGATATATGCATAGACTCTTCAAGCAGAGGGTCACGGGTTCGAATCCCGTGCAAGGTAATTCTTTGAAAAAGTCGTTTCATAGAATTTGTATATAGTTATATGAAAATGCCGTCGGCGTCAACTCTGACATGAAGGCATAACACTGATGTTGGAGTTGTTGCTGGCTGGGCTAAAATGTAACGAACTAACAACTAGCACGTACTAAGACCCACTGGTTGAGGATGCACTGGCTTGTCCCGTTCAGTTTGACAACCACC
Organism: Volucella inanis; assembly: GCA_907269105.1. Lineage (NCBI taxonomy): Eukaryota > Metazoa > Arthropoda > Insecta > Diptera > Syrphidae > Volucella > Volucella inanis. Next base: position 67,152,647 of record OU026157.1, on the reverse strand, counting down.
TCTGGGAAAAATATCAAAACCTAATACACCTGAGTTTCAAACTACTACACCACCCGCCCAACATATTAACCGTTTGGAAGGCGTCTACTAAAACAAAATGAACTAAACAATTTTCATTAAGATGTATATATAAAACTAATTTGTATTTACTTAAACATACTAGGTACAAACACACGGGGGGACAAAGAATATGAAAAAAAAAAAAACAGTACAAGAATATTCAGACTTTCGAACAAATGGCATCTGTACTTGGTTAAATATAGACAGACAATTGCTTGTGTACCGTACTACGACATAGAGGACAGTAGGCCTGCCGCGCAGCAATTATAAACTCAGCACATTCTTGGCACATACAGAGATGCTTGCAAGGCAGTAACAGAACACACTTTGGACGATCACGACAAACAACACAACAAATTGTTTCGTTGTTTTTATTGAGGCCTGAAGTAGAATTCCTGGAAATTGCTGTTGATTGTCGGTAGGTCCCATTAATTACACCATTTCGCGGTGGAGGCGGTGGTTGGCGTAGAACGAAAAGAAATCGAAAAACTCTCACGCTCCACTGAAAAAAGAAAAAGGAAAAAGTCAGCCACACCATGGAAAAGTAAAATATACTCAGTTAAAACAGTTACCCTTATAATTGTTCGGACAAATCTTATTGTCCATCGTCTTGTTGCCCAGTAGATACGTCTTCGGTTCCTTAACACTACAAATAGCACCACAACTGCTATGGTATATCTAAACAACTCATCAATAAAATTTTGTAACAGAAGCAGTAGCATCTTCCAGGTGTCATGTACTGCAAATACTATTAAATCTCCTACGTAGATAAATGTATTGAACAGACTCTTTGGAATGACTGTTACTAAAAACCACACAGAGTCCGCGATCAATAGAAGTCCACCACAGATGACTTCAAAGAAGTTCACAACACCTCGACCGACTGCTGAAGCCAGGAATTTTGAATGTAGTTTTCCATTTGTAAGAAATCGACTCATTTCAGATGTAAATATTGAAAATCCTTTCAACACCCCACATACGCCACGGTTTGTGGAACTTTCAATGTAGGTAAATGCATCGTTTATGCTTACATGGACCTCTCGCACGAACATCCATAGTTCCTCCAAAACTATTGCAATTCCATGGAAGAATATACCAATCCAGGAACATATTTGACTTAGGACACAATATATTCCCTTGCCAGTGAGGTAGCTTACTACGAGAAGATAATGTGCAGCGTTTGATATGAAGCTGAAGACCTCATGAACAGGATTCAGAATAGCAAGCATCTTTGGCTGTTTTATCTTAAAGGGAAACGTTTTTATAATGAGGTTTTGTCAAATTTAGGTTTAGATTCATATACTTTTAAGCATTTTATTAAATTCGTTGTAATTTATTTCAATAAATCATCGTTTTGTTTGATATTTGAATCAAATGTAATTTTATGTTTATTTTGATAAGTTATTTTAAGGTTATGTTTTCAAACTGTAACAAATGTCAAATTGAAACTTGGCTTAGTGGCGTTATCGAAATAAAGGGCAGCGTCTGAGACCTTCGATATCATTCAGTGCCTCTCAGATTGAAGCGTTTTTATTATCAGATGCATTTACATGCATAATGGGCCGTTTTCGTTTCCACTGCATGAATGACATTTTTATATGTATATCGTAACTCTTTCGTAATTCAAAGAAAATTATTAACAAGAAATAGCTCCACCTGATATTAAGACATCCTTATTTCCACAAAATCTTAAAAACATTTTTCTTTAGAATCGGATATGCTCGCAATAATAAATAATGAAAGGCTCCTAGCTTTTGTTCCACCGAATTATACTTCTAGCTTTTAATTTTTTATAATTCAGTCGACTGAACTCGTCTTTTGAACTCCGAAAATTAAAAACATTTTTTTCATTTATTATTATTATTATTATATAAATATATTTTTTTTCATTATTGAGTGACCATGGCTCAAGTGGTAGTGGAGTGGCCTCCCCCATTAAATGTTGGATGCCAACCATGAAGCGAAATAAACATCAAGGTTAAATTCACTAAAATAAACCTTAGATCTGCTTATGCCCCCACTAAAAACAAATACGACTCCACCAAAGAATGTTTTTTTCGAGCTCCTTGTCGGGACATATAAGCAATGTTCTAAGTGCGCCTAGAACGATTTTAACGCCAGGATAGGAAAAGAGGACATTTATAGTAAGACAGTTGGTAAACATAGCCTACACGACACCACATTTTGTAAAGGACTTAGGCTTATCGACTTTGCTTCGGAACGAAATATTACTGCCGCAAACACGCGATTTACCCGAGGGGACATGGCAGTCTCCAGGTCATCAAACTCTTAATCAAATTGATCATTTTGCGATAAATATAAGGTCTGAACGTATAAGGCACACAACATTTATTCGGATTACCACCTTGCTTCAGCTAAGGTGCGCATGCAGATTTCTCAAGCGCCACAACAAAGAAGAATTACTGTAGAAAAGCTGCAGTTGCAAGAAACCGCCACAATCTTTGGTGAAGGCGTATCCCGAAATCTCTCAACTATCTCCTATACTGCCAGCACCAAGTACCGACAATCAGTGCCAGTGCTGCCAGAGTGCTATCAGAAATGCTACAGCTGATGTGACGGGGTTCAACCGACTACCACCAAGAAACCCCTGGTTTGATGAAGAATGTTAGCAAACACATGCTCTAAAAAGAACATGTCAAGGCAAAAAGATCCATCCAGAAATCCGTAGAGATGAGAAAGGAACTTTGTATTAGAGTCAAAGTCGGTGCTGGGAATATAGAGAAACTTCGAAGTAAGGTTAGCAATATTTAAGATTGAATACAACAAACCTGATGGCTTACCGGCCAAGGTATTCTAAACTACTGGAAGTGACTTTGTAGAGTGCATACAACTAATTTATCACATAACAAGAGTGTATCTCAGCATCTTTTGCCCGATCCACAAAGGCGACTCAACTATACCTACTATAGAAGTATAAGTCTTCTAAACATCGAGTACACGATTTTATATGCCATATTGTATGAACGTCTGAAACACTTCGTTAATAACCTGATCGGCCCCTATTATTGAGGTTTCAGACCAGTAAAGTCCACAATCGACTAAATGTTCACACACCTGCAGATTTTAGAACAAACTCAAACCAAACTCGTTCATCTGTGCAAAATGATGATGGAGAACGATCGCTGCTTCGCCAAGCTCGGTAGTGATTTAACCGAACCCTTTGATGTCGAAAAAGGTTTTAGAAATGGTGACGCATTATCATGTGATTTATTTAACATTATTCTTGAAAGAATGAAGAAAAAGAAAGTGCGGCACTCACAGGCAAACACCGAAGGCATAATCTATCAAAAATCTACAGTAACTATTGGACAAAACGCAATAGTCGTTAGCTATAATTTCGAAGTAGTAAGGGACCTTGTCTACCTTGGTTCTGCTATCAATTCTGTGAAGAAAACTTAAAATCACACTTGCCACTGACTGTTTCTTTGGGTTAAGAAGGCAATTGAGTTTTAAGGCCCTATCCTGGGCAGCATCCCAGTACTACTTTATGTCGCAGAAGTATGAACCTCATCAAAAGCAGATAAAGATATCCTCAGTCATTTCAAGAGAAGAATCTTCCTTTATAAGGTATTCGGTCCCTTTTACTTTGACAAGTTTTAAAGGAAAATATGACTCGCGAACTATATCAGTTGTACAGCGGCCTCTACCTAGCGGCCCGTAGTCTTCTCATCTAACCGCGAGGAATAACACAGTAGAAGAGAACCTCACATAGTGTGAGCTATGTATCATATTTACTAGTTCACAAAAGAAAATATATTTTGTATAATATACAGTATTTCTCTAATCACCCAATTATCCAACACCTTGTTTACTATTATTCTCAGAATCACCACCAAGTTACCCAGAAAAAATACCTAATGTTAAAAAGAGACAACACTACATCTCACACAAAACCGCATCTACGGAAGCACAAGCAACTATTAAAAAAGGAAAAATTTTGTCATCAATTCACATTCGCATTTTTCATTTCACATTGTGGAGGTATACGTGCAAGCGCATTTTAAATAATTTTCACATTGAAAATAATAATCATACTTTTGAAATTAATTGATATTCAGTTTAAGTTTGTTGTCAAATATTAAAAAAATATATATAACTCAAATTATGGATAATATCGAACATCTGTACAAGTGCTATGACATTTTGTCCGAGGCTGGTGATAAAATTAAAGAGGTTTGCGCATTTTTCTTTTCTTTCCGTTGTTTACCTTAGGAATATGATGAAAATGATGAAAATAATGAAAATGATGAAAATAAAATATTAATTTTATATATTGTTTGTGAAAATAGCATGAAAGTGAATACAAGGACATTCTGAAGGCAGTTAAAGGATCGTCGAAGGAGAAGCGTCTTGCATCACAGTTTATTGGAAAGTTCTTCAAGCATTTCCCAGAGCTAGCCGACTCAGCAATAGATGCGCAGCTTGATCTCTGTGAGGACGATGATATGCAGGTTAGTTGGTCGGAATAGAAAAAGTTTGGAATAGTTGTTTGGATAAATTTTCTTTGCTCTGTTTAGATTCGTCGTCAAGCAATCAAAGATTTGCCAAAGTTGTGTCAGGATACAGTGGAAATCACGCCAAAGATTGGCGACACACTCGCACAGTTATTGATTTTAGAGGATCCCCTAGAGTTGCAAGCAGTTAATTCATCATTACAGACCATTTTAAAAGTACGTTTGCAGAGCTCTTAGTGTTGAATGTATTTGATTTTTCTTTTTGTTTATTTCCAGATCGATGCTAAGGGTGCCCTTCAGGGAATATTCACACAGATTGCTTCGGGTGATGAAGCTACCAGGGAGAAGTGCTTCAGATTCATCTCTTCGAAAGTCTTTGCCATGGGGCCTTCTGTTGTGACAAAAGAAGTCGAGGAGTATCTCATCGAGGAAGTCAAAAAAGTTTTACAGGTGAGTGGAAATTTTATAGATACCTTGCTGTCTAGGTAATGGTCTTCCATTATATTTTTGGTATAGAGCAGTTGTCCATACTCCAAAATGTACTCGTTTAATACGAGTACCTATCATTTCTGGTCACAATTTTCAACATAACATTTAAAATAACTTTTTTTTCTCTTGTAGGATGTTACCGCCGAGGAATTCCATTTATGCATGACGATTTTAGGATCAACAAAACTTGGTTCAACCATTACAGGCCACACAGAATTAGTGAATCTAGCAACTGAACAAGCCGAATTGGGTGCTGATATTGATGCCATTACAATCGAAGATGAAATTGTTGAGCGATTTATTCAATGTGCAACGCATGCAATGCCCTATTTTTCAGTAAGTCCCACAAAATTGTTGTCTCTTTGAATAGTTTTGACCAATTTCCTTATTTTCCGTTAGTCCCAAATCAAATCGACACAATTTGTGGTGTTTGTTTGCGACAAACTTCTTCCATTGAGCACTTGGAATATGATAGCCACAGCAGTACATCAGGATCAAGTTCAATTACGTCTTCTAAAAGTTTTCGCTGAAATGTGCGCGTATTGCGATACCTTGGAGAATGCATCAGCACGGATCGACGCAGTCTATACAGTTTTACGGGTAAGTGTTTACATTTAGTTGTGAGCCTCTTTTGAACAATTTATCTCATGATTTGTATATTGTTGATATTTTTTTATTTAGGAATATATGCCATTACCTTCGTTGACGGATGATGATTTAGCAACCCCGCCTTCATTCCAGTTCTCACATGCCGAATGTCTACTCTATGCTCTGCATATGTTGGGCAAAAGGAATCCAGACGGTTTGGCTTTTGTTAATGATCCGGAAAAATTGAAAGATTTTAGATCGAGATTACAGTATTTGGCACGGGGTACACAAGGGTAAATTTGTACATTGCTTGGAATTGTAATCAGAATTTGATTTAGACTTGTTTTCTTCTGCTAACAGATATATTAAAAAGTTAGAGGAAGCAGTTAAAGGAAAACCTTCAGATGAATTGAAAACCGAAGAACATCAGTTGAAATTGACGGCGCTGAAGACAACATCAAATATTAGTTCACTAATTCGGGATCTTTTCCATTCGCCGCCAAGTTTCAAAACAGAAATCCAACTCTCATGGGTAACTAAAAAAAATGTAAGTTTTTAACATCTGCATTTCCGCACTTAACAACAAATTAACAATTTGTTTGAATTTTCTTTTTTATAGAACAAAATTAGCTCAAAGCGACATGCCCCCATAACATTCGACGGCAAAAATGAAAATGGAAATTCAGATGAGAAGAAATCACGACTAAGCTCAGATCAGAAAGTCTACGTTCCACCATCAGGAAAATACTCCGCCAAAGTACAGAACTACGGCAATAACCGACAAAGATCACGCAACGGACCAAGCAGTGGGGGTGGCTACCGGAGTAATAATCGTCGTACCTATAAGAAGTACTAAGCAACCAAAACCAAATAACAACGTGTGCGTGTGTGCAGTAATAGAAATTGTAATCAAATAAAGAAGAAGAAAAATGGATAGAGAACGACCTTTTTTGAATTTCCCCAACGAAATCCGATGCTGTTCTTCGAAAATATACGCACCACAAACCAACACAGTGAATTCTTCAAAGCACACCAACGGTTAAACCAACCAAAGCCAAAAGATAAGCGTAAAAACAAAAAAAAAAAGGAAATTAAATTTTTATTCCACACAGCAGGGAAAATTAAAAAACAAAATCTTACAAAACATAAACCAACTAAAAAAAAAAAAAAACAAAGGTAAGATACAAAATCTATTTACTAACTTGTTGACTCTCTTTTTCAGCCACACCGCGTTACCAACGGAAGCAATTCTCATCTAACGAGTCTAGCACTGAATCTATTTTCTAAAGAGTAAAATATAAAGAATTAAAAACTATTTAAACTCTTAAAAAAAAAACACAAAAAAAAATTGAAGAAAAAAACAAATTCTTTCGAGCAAATACTTTTTTTTTTGCAAAATTGATTTTTCTTTTAATTTTAATTTAAATATTTAAATTATTATTTTTTTATCTCTTGCAATAATGAAGTTAGAGTATTAGAGACGTAGGGGATGCACTGTGAGGAAATTTTATTTCGATTTTGAATTATTGTGGAATATTTGTAATCGTATGTATGATATATTGCGCAGAGTAGGATCTACATTACATAAAAATAAAACAAAGAAAATCGCTATTTAACTAATCGTATGCCCATTTTTGGCTACCGGAAGGGTGGTTCGATTTTTCTCTTTGTTTTTTTTACGAAAGAAGCCCTTCTATTACGTATTTTACATGAGGTGTGAGGCTATACCTTACTACTGAAGTTAGATTTTTTTTTTTTTTTGTAGAAACGGTGAATATAACATCTACTATATACCATATATATATATATGTAAAATATTACTTGATTTTAAATTTGAGAGTTTGATTAAAATAAACGTCATCAAGTGACAAAAATAAAAATTTTACATTTTTTTCTTTTCTATTTAAAAAGCTATGGGGAAGGTGGGTTTTCTTTTTGGCACTATTTATCCATTTTGTATTTTCTGCTATAATGCTACACGGGGTCGTCATTTCTCACATTTTTTTTTCTAAAGGGGGTTTCTGGGGGCACCCTGACCTAAAAGATTTTTTGTACCAGAAATCAGTTATAGGAAAAACAAGAGAGGCTCAACTCTTTTGGTGAAATTAAGAAACTGTGGTGGAGATTTTAAAAATTTCCACAGGAATCAACATTTTTCTGAGCAAGTGTCGTCTCCTTAGGCACTTAGTCATGTATTCACATAAAAGGTGTTCCGCAGTTTCGTCATCTGCTATGCAAAAACAACACTCAGTTTCCTGAATAAGACCTATTTTGTGTAGGTGATATAAAACGCGGCGGTAGCGATTCTTTAAATTTTTTGTGGCGAAGCCCTGGTATGTCTTTCCAATCGGATATACAGGAATACCTCGACCTCGACTTATGATGCTAAATCGTTCCGGAAAAACGAGTGATAAGTCGACATCGATTTGGATCGAAGCAAAAAAAAAAAAACATAGTTTATATGTATACATATTACGTATATTTATGATAAATCAATGAAGGAGTAATAAACACAATTACACTGAAACAAAAAACAAAACTAAATAAGAAATTCAGCGGTAAAAAGTAAAGAAGTTGAAATAATAAAGGGTGATTCATCGTGAGGTTTGATGTTAATGTAAAATAAAATACATAAATTTGAAAGTGAATTTAAAATTTTTATTATTGGTTAAAAGAACAATTCATGGCATTAACTTTTGAAAATGATATCATGCAAATGTTGGCCAAGACTACGTCTGAGGTGGTCCATTTGAAAGATTTAATTTTGGGCGACTGGTATCTCTCGGATGACACGAGTAATGTTGGCTTTTAAAGTGTCAATCGTAGCTGGCTTATTCCTGAAGACCCGAAACTTTACATATCCTCAGAGAAAATAGTTCAAAGGTGTGTTATCGCACGAACTAGATCGGCCAATTTACCGTAGCAGAACGTGAAATTAAGTGCTCACCAAAATGATTTTTCAACAAGTCCATTATTTCACCCGCTGTATGTCTCGTAGCGCCGTCTTGTTGAAACCAGAGCTTACCGAGAACATGTGATTGAATTTCAGATCGTCAGTTAACATTCTGATTTTCCTTATTTTTGAAGAAATATGGACCAATGATTCCACCAGCCCATAAACCACACCATACCGTTGCTTTTAATGGATGTAATGGTAGCTTCTTGGTACTCTTCGGGTTGCTCATCAGCAAAAATATGGCAATTTTGTGTATTAACGTATTCATTGAGCCACAAATGGGCTTCATCACTGAACAAAATTTCACGATAAAACACCGGATTTTCATTGAGTTTTTCCAGAGCCCATTCACTGAAAATATGACGCAAATTCAATTCGCCTGGCTTCAATTATTGCACAAGGTGAATTTTGTACGCTTTTAGGCCGAGATTCTCACGTAAAATACGCCAAGTTGTCGAATAAGCCAAGCCAAGCTGCTGAGAACGACGACGAATCGATTCGTCACGGTCTTCGCGTACACTCAGCTACAGCTGCTATAGTCTCTTCACTACGTGCTGGATGTGGTCTAACCGGTCGAGTATCGTCCACTAATGTGAACTGGCACTCAAATTTGCGAATGGTATTGGCAATAGTGATTTCAGTAGGTCGATTATGCGCACTGTAAGCTCCTAGAATCGCACGAAAAACATTTCTTACAGAACGCTGATTTTCGTAAAACAGCTGAACAATTTGGAGACGCTGTTATTATGTGAATCTTTTCATGATGACTTGCGAAACGATACTGAATAAAAAAGACAAAACAGTTTGATAGCAGTCACGTGTGATCTGTCAAAAAAGCCTATTGCAAATCAAACCTCACAATGAATCACCCCTTATTAATTGATTTATATTATATTTTCATCTTCGTCGCTTGACAGTAGAACCTGTAGTTCAGCATCAACTTCAGCGGCTTAAAATATTGTGTCGGTGTGATTTGAGCAGCTTCTAACTTTTTTTTTTTTTTTTTTTTTTTGTATAGATCCTTGTAGCATGATATATTTTCTGAAACCAAAAATGAGACCTTTCGATCTGGATGATTTTGCAATGTTTTCAAGCCCCTTTCCATGTAATTAAAAATTCTGAAAACTGTTTTGACTTAAATTTTTCTTTACCAGCAATATCGGGACTCGTATTCAACCCTTCTGAATCGTCTAAAATTCTTATTAATGCGACATCTGAAAGTGGTTGTTCTTGAACCTAAATAAAATCTGTTATGGGGTCTTCACGTAGGCCAGGAAATTCTATTTCCTTCGCCAGACGAAGTATTTCTGATAAGATTTGGTCGTTATCGTTTTGCGCAATACCAACATTAGCACTTGGTGGAGATTGAATACATTCTGGCCAAATTTGTCGCCAAACTTTATTCATGTTAGAAGTTGTTACATCTTTCCACGATTCGGCTGTTTTTAATAGAATATACATTGTCAAATTTCCTTTATATATGTATAGTATGTCGGTTTTTCTTCATTTTTAAGGGACATATCCAAAGCATGAATTATCTGTTGGAAAGATCGACGCAAATAATATGGTTTAAAAGAAGCAATTACTCTTTGATCCATGAGTTGGAGTATTGATGTAGTATTTGGAGGAAAAAAAAGTACCTTAACATTTTCATCAATATCGTCAAGGCAGTGAGGATGACCTGAGAGATTATTTTTAGAGCAGTATTCTTTAGCCGCTGGACAAAATTCGTTCTTAAATCAATGAGTAAAAATTGAAGAGGTTACCCAGACTTTTTTATTTGATCTCCAAATTACCGGAAGACTATTTCTATTCTATTTCTACGTTTTTTAAAAGCCTTTGGGCTAAGAGAATTACATTTTAACAGCGGCTTAAGTTTAAAGTCACTGAAAGCATTTCCACCTAGCAAAAGAGTCAAACCTATTTTTTTTTTTTTGTCTTATAACCAGGAACTGCGCTTACGTTTCTGGAAACAAAAGTTCTTGTCGGTAATGGTTTTCAGTACAGGCCTGTTTCGTCCACATTGAAAACTTGCTTATGACTGTATAGACCTTATTTAATTAGTGCTTTCGCCTTACTTGGAAACAAAGTTGCTGCTTTAATGTCTACACTTGCGGATTCCCCAGTTAACTAATATATATTATCAAGTTTATACTTTTTTTTTTAAAATTGTTAAGCCACCCTTGGCTAGCTTTTAAAATAAAATGTTTATCCGGCTCTTTGATGGAATCAACTATACTCTGCGTTTTGGTCTGAATAACACTAGCATTTACAGGAATCTATCTTCGGTTCAAGTCCTGTATCCACATAAATAAAAGCTTTTCCATTTTAATTAGAACAGTAGGTCTATTTTTAGTGAAGATGAAATCTGATACAGAAGCTTCTGCTGAAGTGCTTTCTCGCAATTTACTGGCATTTACTTTTATGTTGCTCACAGTTGAATAGGGAAGCTCAAGAGAATGTGCGATGTCGACGGCCTTTTCGCCTTTATCTAAGTGATCCAAAATCTCGAATTTTGGCTGCAATGAAATTACCTTTCGCTGCATTTTGCCTAAATCTCCGGAAACAGAGGAAGAGTTTCACTTCAACCTAAAGTAATCAAAAATTGTTTAGTAAACTAAACGGAGAGCAATTTTTTCGAATGTCAAATTTTAAATTTGTGCGGCCTTCCAACGCATTTACTGTGGTAACTTGGAGCATAAATGGTGTATGTCGAAAAAAACTTCCCAAGTTTTGTGTGACATGTGTGACTGCACACATTTTGTGCTTCCAACTCTTTATTGTTGTGTTAATTGATGAATATGGAATATTACAGAACGGCGCAGTTGATACCTTTAAAACTTGAGGTAGGGTTCCATGCTCCTGGGTTTCAGATTACTGTATTGAACCTTCTGCCGAATCACAGGGTCTTAGGTAAGCGGTAGTTTACCGCGCAGATTTTGTCAAGCTCGGGGATTTCGGAGAGAAGATCCATGTTATCTGAGTAAATAATCTCTACAGTTTGTACTAGCCTGACCGTGCTGCATATTGACAACGTTTTTATAAAGAGATGGAGTGGCGTTAAAACAACGAAGACTTCTATTGCTGCTGTGAGACATGTGTGCATTCCGCCCGTGATGCCGAGACATGCAAGCCCTTGTAGCCACTGCAGCTTTTGTATGGCAAATTTCTTTTTTGTTTTGTTTCACCATGCTACTGATGAATATGTGATGATGGGTTGTATCATCATTGTATGGTGTATTGTTATGCAGGTGGACGATATGCACGCGCAATCCAAATATCTGTATGTAGGTGCATAAGCGATCAAATTATTATAAACAACATAGCAGTTTCCCCGATCAAATATCATAAAGAACAAAGCAGTTTCCCACGAATCCAACTACAGGTCCAAATACGAATTTTAAGTTAAGTTGATTTTTGTAACCACTCGTGGGGTAAGCTGAATTTTTTGTAATCGCTAGTATATGTTGAGTAAGAAAAACATTAGAACAATAAAGTTATTCTAATAGTAAGTCAGTGTATTCTCTTCATTTGGTTCTCTCGATATAATTTTTTTATTGTTGTTGTCGGCTTCTACTCCGATCATTTTTAAACACAACGGTGGCAGCGGTAGGATTCTGAAAAATCCTATAATAAAACAAAGAACTGTTGATTGTGAGTGATAATAAAAAAAAAAACAAAAAAAAAAAAAAAAAAAAACTAAATTAATAGTGCCTAAAAAAAAAGAAAAAATTTTCCAAGTGTTGCAGTGAATAATAGAGTGCTGCGAAAGTGTTCCTGAGAATTGCTGTGATCCTGAGAATTGCTGCGGTCCTGAAGCTGAAGATGAAATCCATCCTAGCTGTTAGTTTCATGTAAGTCTATGTAGTAGTGTTAATTTTGAGAGAAAATTTTGGCGTGCTCAATTTATCCTCCTAGTTAGGAATTAAAGTGGATGTACAAAAATAACTTCAACATCTCCTACCAGATGTTTACAATCAAATTCCCTTCAGGAATAACAGGAATAAGAAGCCTTAGTGGGATAGAAAACAACGAAGGAAAATATAAAAAGGGCCTAGTGAGAGCGAAAATAAAAGCTTTGAAACAAAAGTTAGAAGAGAAAATACTAGTGTGAAGAATAGCGACTCAGAAGTTCGTAGAGGAAGCGCGAGTGAAATAAAATCTGAAGTAAGTCTTGAGAGATTACTTATCAAAACAGAAATGACTGAAGTACCCATTAACGTTTTCATATTCTTCATTCCAACTTTTAACAGTAGTGCAGATGAGGTATTCACCTTTATTGACACATGCAAAGATGCTATGGAACTAGCGTCAGCTGCTCAGAAACCAGTTCTTTTTAAACATTTCAAGACTAGGATTCGTGGCAATGAAACTACTATTTTGATGAATAAGGAACCACATAGCAGTCTTCAGCTGCACAGGGGAGTAATAAGTATCAGGTAAGGGAAAACTGAGTCTGTAGACCTTTTAACGCAGAGAGTTGAGACTCTAGAAAGAAGACTAATGCAAAGCAAGGTACAGAATTTAGAACAGGCGGACGTTAAGGAAAAGCTAGACTATATAAGCGATGAAACTTCAACAGTTTTCATCAATGGGTTAAGTGAAAGATTGGTATCATCGTGGTTCATCGTGGTCACCCAAAAACCAAAGACAGTAACCGAAGCTAGTCGCTGTGCTCAAGAAGAAGAGCAACGACTAAATTCATTTAGGTCAGACACTAGTAGGGACTTTTCTAATAAAAACTTGACAAAGATTAACTTTGCAGAAACGAAATGTTTCAATTGTGGTAAACCTGGCCATTTAATGAGGAATTGTAGGTTGCCAAGATAAGATGGGAGAAAGTAAAAACCCCAAGGAGCGAAGAATAATACACAAGAAACAAGTTCGAGCGAGTCTAATTCAAAACCACAGAAAAGAGAGTTCAAAAGTGAAGCACTTATTATTGGGTCTATAACTTAATTCGCGGTTTGCTAAGAGATGGCGTAACTTGTATTATTCCATTGTTATTATTCCATTGGAACATGCGTTGGAAAGCTACTGTCATTGTACGTCAATTCAGTATATGTCATTTATTTGAAGCGTAAAAAACAATCTTTTTTTCACTCAAATATGTCGAACTTTGTACCTGAAAAAGTGTTTTTGCGGGGAGTTCTTCTTCATTACTGAAAACTGCTCCCGAAAGTCATCGTATTTTGGTGGAAGCTTATGGTGAACATGCGATAGCTGAGCGAACGTGCCGAAAGTGGTTTGCACGATTTAAAAGTGGTGATTTTGGCTTGGAAGACGATGAACGTCCTGGGCAGCCAAAAAAGTTTGAAGATGAAGAACTGGAAGCATTACTCTATGAAGATTGTTGCCAAACACAAGAAGAGCTCGCAGAATCTTTGGGTGTCACTCAAGCAACCATTTTAAAACCGAGAGACGTCGAAAGGCGGTTTTGCATGTCCGAAATGCTGCTGGAACGCCACAAAAGGAAGTCGTTTTTGCATCGGATTGTTACTGGTGATGAAAAATAGATCCATTACGACAATCCCAAGCGCAAAAAATTATATGTGAAACCCGGCCAACCAGCCAAATCAACGGCAAAGCCGAATATCCATGGCGCGAAGGTATTGCTCTGTATTTGGTGGGATCAGATGGGTGTGCTGTATGAGTTGCTAAAACTGGGTGAAACCATCAATGGACAACGCTACCGAACACAATTAATCCGTTTGAAGAGAGCAGTAGCCGAAAAACGCCCGGAATATGCGACCAGACACGAGGCAATAAATTTCCATCATGACAACGCTCGGCCCCACGTTGCTATTCCGGTTAAGAACTATTTGAAAAACAGTGGATGGGAAGTCTTACCCCACCCTCCTTATAACCCAGACCTTGCCCCTTCTGACTACCATTTGTTCCGGTCGATGCAAAACGCCCTCACTGAAATACGGTTCACATCAGAGCAGAATATCAAAAATTGCCTTGATTCATTCTTGGCTGATAAGCCGGCGCAGTTCTTTTGGGATGGGATCCACATAGATGGACAAAAAGTCATAGCTTCAGATGAGCAATACTTTGAATAATACTATTGTACATGTTTTTCTTAAATCAACGTTCAAATTTTGAAAAAAAACCGCACGAATATATACCCAATAGAACCATCCACTACATAACGGTATTTAACCAGGTGGCCAATTCCGAGAGCCCACACGTTAAAGCGATTGTAAATGATGAAATTAAAAAAAAATTATCATCGATACTGGTGCGAGGTTGGCACAAAACAGGTTATTAGATTTAAAAGGCTGGGAAGCAGACCCCAAACAACAATAGGGATAGTAATAAATAACATAGAGCTGTTCCCAAATAATAAAGGAAAGATTAGGGTAAATAAAGTCGATATGTAGGTAATAGAAAATGGCCTACTTGGGGACAATGACGGTATTTTAGGTAGCCACTTCCTTAAGGAGCGAGGCTACTCAATAGATTATAAAGAAGATACTTTAAAAAAAAAGAGGAAATTAAGTTGAGATACCTAAGTGAGGAAAAATACCTCAAGAATAGAACTGACGTTTTTATAATCACAACCGACGCTTCAAATAAGGGTATCGGGGCTGTTTTAAGCCAACCACATGACAAAAAGGATCTACCCATTTAGTTCGTTAGCAGAACTTTAAACAGAGCTGAGCAAAACTACGGCATAACCGAAAAGGAGTGCTTAGCTATCGTTTGGGGCACTAAACAATTCAGGCCATATATTTACGGTAGGAAATTCATAGTCCAGAGAGATCATATGCTATTAACCTGGCTCTTCAACGTGAAGGATCCCGGATCTAGGTTAGTTAGATGGAGACCTAGTTTGTAGAAATTTGAATACGAAATAAGGTATAAGAAAGGTTGTGAAAACGTAGTGGCAGACGAAATATCTAGAAATGTAAGAATGCTACAGCAGGAAGAACTAGGTAATGAAACCAGTAAAAATAATAACCCAGAAGTAGAAAATTTTGAAGAAGTAGATGGAATTATAGACGAGATGGTTCGCAGTATGATGGAAGAAAGCTAAATAGTTTCGAAAAGACAAGTATGGGATAATTCGCAGAAATCGGAGGAGGAAATTAGCGAACAAAATCAGCGCAAAGAGACAAAAGATTTAGAAGAGAGAAACCATAATGGGTTGCTAGGTGGTCATGCAGGGCAAAGACCAACCTACGCGAAACTTAAAGAAAACTTTCACTGGAAAGGTATGCAAAGGGATGTAGAAGAATATGCCAGATATTGTGAACAATGCCAATTAGAGAAAGTTGTAAGAAAACCAACCAAAAATCCTATGAAAGTAGTAGTAGTAGCAGAAAAGGCCTTAAGGAAAATTTCAATGGATATGATAGGTCTCCTTAAGGTAACGCAAGATGGCTATAAATTCAAGACGACTTATCGAAATTCATAAAGCATATACCATTAAAAAGTAAAGAAATGGGGGAAGTAGCCAAAACATTCATAAATAAATGGATTCTAAATTTTGGACTACCAGAAATCATATTAACAGACAATGGCAACGAATTTTGCAATGATTTATTCAAAAACCTTTGTCTGGGCTTTAACATTAAACACATAACAACTAGCATAGCTTATCTACAGGCAAATGGAGGAAATGAGAGACCGTATTGTCGGCTGACCGAATATTTAAAAGCAACAAGCAGAGAAATGAACAATATAAATGATTGGCACGAACGAATGCCGTACGTAAGCTTTTTTTATAAAACAACTACTTATAATACGGCAGGCTACACACCATATTAATTGGTATATGGAAGGATAGCTAACCAACCAAGTGAAGTAGAAGAATTCACCGAAAGAACCATGTTCGATTATCTAGATGAATTGCAAACTAAATTATTTAAAACTAGTGTTAATGCAGTTAACAATAATTTAAAATCAAATTAGAAGTCAGAAATAAAATGTGACAAAAAGGTCGGAAAGCCAATAGAATATACGATAGCACAAAAGATTTAAGTCAGAAATGTAGTTAAAGGGAAATTAGAAAGAAGATAGGTCCATTTGAGATATAAGAAATACAATAAAGCTAACATTAGACCATTCTTCGCAGGATCCTTTGTATACACAAGTCCACAGCCGGGAGCATCGAGATCAAGAAAATAAATTATAATAACGGAATCTACTTTTACCATAAGGGACAAGTAAGAGAAATAGGCAGTAAGCTCAAGTTAGTAAATAAAGTTAGAAAATTTAGATGATTACGTGAAAACATAAGAAACATAGTTAATACAATTAACGACGCATGCCTTAATTACATCAGTAATTGTAGAAGTTTTCGAAATACAGTAATACAAAATTTACATAGGCTAGAACATAAAATTGGAATAATATACAACATTATAGATAAAAGGACTAGAGCAAGAAGAGGATTGATAAATATAATAGAGACGGGACTTAAAACACTTTTCGGCACAATGGATAATGAGGACGCCGAATATTACTCAAGTACAATAAATACAGTTAAAGGAAATGAAATTCGAATAAAAAATGGCATGGAAGAAAATGTTAAACTTATGACTAAGTTAAGTAAACAAGTTATTGATGTAGGTTCTATTCAAAATGTTACAGCTAACAAAATAAATGAAATTATACATTCTATAAATATTGTAAAAAAGGAAGGAAAGCAAATGGAGGAAAACAATTCTATCCACCCTTATTTTAACGAAATATTAAATAAAGCAAATTTGAAAATAATACAATTAGAATTAGAGGTCGAGCAAATTACCGATAGCTTTCTATAGTATTTATTTAAAGTGGTATCCTTTATCCTAGAGTTATAAAACCTATGCAACTTAAAGAAGAATAAACTAAAGTCCATTTAGAAAACTGCTTAATTTTCGATCCATTTATAGAGAATTACGCAAACATTATGAAAGAAACAGAAATTCACGCATATGCGAGAAATCATAATATTATTGTATTAATACAAATACCTCTATTAACGCGTAAAGAATATGAATTGTATGAAATGATTGTTGTACCAAAAGTAATTGTACAAGATGAAGTGAAAAGTAACCTCCTTGACCGCCAGAATGCACTGCTACTGCAAAAAGGTTATGGTGTCTTGTCTTTAGTTTTGTTTTGACAGCTGATTGTTGTTGACGTGTTTGGCATCATGTTGAGTATGGACAAAAACGATTTTCGTTCTCTCATAAAACATTATTTTTTGAGAGGCAAAACGGCGAAGGAAACAAAAGAAAAGTTGGAAAAACATTATGGGGTTAATGCTCCGTCAGATTATACCGTCAAATATTGGTTTCGAGAGTTTCGTGGTGGCCGCAACTCCACTACCGATCAAGTCCGCAGCGGCAGGCTCTCCGCTGGGTGCCGCGCATACTGACTCCTGACCAAAAACACAAACGCGAGAGCACTTCGAAAGGATGTTTGGACTTGCTGATGTGGAATCGGGCGGACTTTTGGCGTCGATTGGGAACTGTTGAACACC
Source organism: Volucella inanis (assembly GCA_907269105.1). Classification (NCBI taxonomy): domain Eukaryota; kingdom Metazoa; phylum Arthropoda; class Insecta; order Diptera; family Syrphidae; genus Volucella; species Volucella inanis. The sequence goes on along the minus strand of OU026157.1, from coordinate 67,134,601 downwards.
AGAGAACAGAATGAGTGTCCGGCAATGGACTGAAACCTGCACGAGTGCTCCATAGCGGCCGAGGGAGGCTCGATGGGCCGGAAAGGTTATGGCGTCGGTTTTCTGGGATTGTCATGGCATACTCTTTGTGGACTACCTCAAAAAAGGAAAAACCATCAACAGCGAGTATTACTGTGCATTATTGGAGCATAGAAAGCCGAAATCGCTGTAAAACGGCCTCACAAGTTAATATAAGAAAACAAAAGGAAAACGAATACAAAAGCCGTGGATTAATAGTGAATTAATAACAATGTGTAAGAAAAGAGATGTATTATATAGGAGATGGAAAAATAATCCAAGAAGCCAAAATTATGAATGTGAATACAAAAACTTCCGAAACATTGTAAACAAAATAAACATCAATAAAGGACCTGGAGCAGATAACATACGACCAATTTATCTCAAAATAAATGCTGAAATTTTGAAGCCTGTGGTACAAACCATAATTAATCGTAGCCTGATACAAGGTTGCGTGCCAAGACTCATGAAAACATCTATTATTCGTCCTATTTATAAAGGTGGCGTCAAAAGCAAAGCTGAAAATTATAGACCAATCGCAATTATGTCAGTCGTAGAAAAGTGTTTGGAAGAAATAGTCGTCTAGCGCCTTAGTACATTTATCAGCAAACACCAAATTTTACACCCAAATCAATACGGATTTCAAAAAAGTAAAAGTACAAACACAGTTAATGCAGGCCTTAATCGGAACCATCACGCTCTTGTACTATTCATCGACTTCCGTAAAGCCTTCGACACTCTCAGTCAGGAAAAGCTTTTAGAAACCTTAAATAGAATTGGTGTAAGAGGATACTTGTCAAACTGGCTCAAAAACTACTTAACTGATAGAACAATTAAAGTGAAGGTATCAACAACTTTGAGCCAGGAAAAATATAGTGAACATGGTGTTCCATAAGGTTCCAAACTGGGCCCCATTCTGTTAATTTTATATAATAATGAACTTTTAAGGTTAATTAAATACAATACAGCCTACGCATATGCAGACGATATAGCCATCATAGTAAAAGACAAACAACTAAACTCAGCAATATAAATACTTCAAGAGCAATTTGATGATGTATCTAAGTGGTGTCATGATCATGGATTAATTATCAATGCTGCCAAAACAAAAGTGATGCATATACGCCACCCATTTAAGCAAGAAGATATATTCAATATATATCACCGAAACGACCAGTGTCCATTGTCAGCCAACAACAAGTCAATCAATGTTGTTAAAAAGGTGAAGTATTTCGGAGTCACAATAGACGAACATTTTCTTTTGGCGTGAAAATATAAATATTTTACAGCTTCAACTCAAAAGCACCCTGTTTGCCTTGGTTTATCTACGTAGATTTTCAAACTTCGAAGTTCTTAAACAAGTATACTACTCGTTAGCAGAATCATGAATCCGATATGGGATCATGGAATGGGGTAACGCCTCAAAAATGCATCTAGGCAAAATACTGAACCTACAACATCGTCTAATTAAACTGATTAAACGTAATAATGTCGACTTTACAACATTATATGGATGATCAAAGGACAGCTAATAAGACATAATCACAACACCAGAAGAAGAGCAATTGAGATGTTCGAAATCCCGACAACATTTAACGTGTACGGGAACAGAGAACTTAGATTTATTATCCCGACGATATTAAACCAAATACCACAAAATTTAAAAAATATTCGGAACTTTAAGAAAAGAAAGAAAGAAATTAAAAAATATCTGCTAGAATTGTTCTTTGTGAGATAGTAAAAACAATAATTAACTACCACTATTACTATGCCCTAAAGTTTTAAACTAAATTTTTTATTTATAAAGTAAACTAAAAACCATATGTTAAACATTATTAAAACTTAAATTTTAACTGAACCTTTTTAATCACTTGTAAACTTAAATAATACTACTGTTTGTAACCGCCTACAGATAAGCACTTTGCTTTGTGGGTAAACTATTGTAAATTGAAAATATTGCAAAAATAAAATAAGACATTTTCATTCATTCATTCACATGAAGCGAAAAAAATCTTATTTTTGCAAGACAATGCACCGGCGGACAAGAGCATCGCAACCATGGCTATAATCAATGACTTCCGGCTCCAATTGCTGCCGTATCCACCGTATTCGCCCAATTTGGCTCACTCGGACTATTATCTCTTTTCAAACCTCAAAAGATGGCTCATCAATAAAAAATTTAGCTCACGCGAGGAAATCATCGACGCCACGGAGGAGTATTTTGCAGACCTTCCGGAAAATTACTTTTCGGACGGGATCAAGAAGTTGAAAAATCGCTAGAATAAGTGTATTAAACTAAAAGGGGACTACATTGAATAAAATAAAAAATTGTATGTCTGTAACTTACAATTATATAAGAGTACGATTGTTTACAAGAACTGAGGAATAAATGTATTCATTCGAAATAAATCAAGCAATTGTATCCATAAAATTATACATTCAGAGGTCAAAACGTTTCACAAAATAAATCAAAATATGTTTTTATTTACTGTAACAGAAAAGACAAAATATAATTATAACTGCAATAAACAAAACGAAACTAGAAATTTAGAAAATATAGGAATAATAATTTTAAGTGAAAATTGTAAATTCGAGACCGTAGATACAACTATTGTAACAACTAATAAATTAAAAGAAATAGAAGTATGAGACAGATTTTCACCAATAGAATTGGAAGATTGTTGCATTAATTTAAAAATAAATACTGTTAAATTAGATTTTACGTCTATATAAAAAATGAAAGTGCAAGATATTAAAGAGTTAAGCGATTTATCAATTAGCGTACAAAACCAGTAATATTTTTGAGAAAACGTGCTGGATCCGGTATCAAAAGGTACAAGGAGCATTATTACTGGGATTGGAGGCTTAGCAGTAATAGTAACAGATATTATCATTGCAAAAAAATGCGGATGCAAGTCTGGCGGTCGAACAATATTGATACTTTTCAACAAGTGCTTCAATAAGAATAAAAAAAGATATGTGCAGGAGTTTCCAGATGCAATAAGATCACCATCAATTACTTCATCAGAAGATATAAGAATGGAGCGTACTGAACCCAGTATAAGGGTAAGGTACCCATAAACATGACTAAAGAAGGGAGGTGTTATGCAGGTGAACGATATGCACGCGCAACTCAAATATCTGTATGTAGGTGCATTAGCGACCCAATTATTATAAACAATATAGCAGTTTCTAATGATCAAATATTATAAACGGCAAAGCAGTTTCCCACGAATCCAACTACAGCAGTTCTGTCGTGTAAGTATTATTAATTTATAAATAGGTCCAAATACGAATTTTAAGTTAAGTAAATTCGTAATTTTGTAGCCACTGGAGTAAGCTAAATTTTTTGTAATCGCTAGTATAAATTGAGTAACAAAACATTAGAACAATAAAGTTATTCTACGAAGGCGGTCCCAGAAAAAATTTGAAAATATCACTGTATTGGAAATTACGCAGTCTTCAAAACTTATGTTTCAAGTTTGAAAGCGCCACGTTGTTTAGTATTTGTTTGATAGCCATCAATAGTGAACGTACATGGGTACACGGTATGCGGTACATCGCATATTATTTGAAAATTTGGACATGAGAAAGCTGTGTGCAAGATAGGTGCCGCGTTCGCTCACACTCGAGCAAAAACAGTGTCGTGAAGATATTTCAATTTCAATCATAACAATGGATGAAACATGGGTCCATCACTTTACACGCGAGACAAAAGAACAATCAACACAATGGACAATGACCGTTTCATCTGCAGGCAAGGTTTTGGGATGCGCGTGGGATAATTTTCATTGACTATCTTGAAAAAGGAAAAACTATCAACGGCCAGTATTATGCGAACTAATTGCAACGTTTAAGTGGAAGGAATCAAGCAAAAACGACGGCATTTGGCTTAGAAGAAAGTGTTGTTTCATCAACACAATGCACCAGCTCATAAATCCGTTATTGCAATGGCCAAAATTATTGAATTAAAGTTTGAATTGCTACCTCATGCACCCTATTCGCCAGATTTAGCCCCCTCGGATTATTTTTTGTTCCCAAACTTAAAAAAATGGCTCAGTGGTCAAAGATTTTCCAACGATGAAGAAGTGATGTTGGCAGTTAATGGCTATTATGAGGAGCGAGACAGTTCTTATTATAAAAAGGGTATCGAACTTTTTGAACATCGCTGGATGTGTATAGAGCTAAAAGGCGATTATGTTGAAAAATAAATAAATTTTTTTTCCAAAATTGGGTTTTTTGTTGTTTTCTTTGTTGGGTCGGGTACTTCTGAGACCGCGATCGTAATAGTAACTCGGTGTAATCTCTTCATTTGGTTTTCCCGATATAATTCTTTTTTGTTGTTGTCGGTTTCCACTCCGATTTATTGTTTTTGTTGGCTTCCATTCCGGCCATTTTTAAACACAACGGTTAATATTGGATAAAAAATCCCAGATACAATTCCAGCCCGCTTGTGTTCTCTGTTCTTACTATTTTTATATTTATGTAAAACGCCCAGGTGTAACAATATAGCCAATGCGTTGGGGTTAATCCCCAGGTCTTACCATATATACGACGGCAAGCCCACATGGTAATTAATATGTAAATTCCAATTTAGTTTTCTTATCGAGAACCATTTCAAGAGATTTTACTTCGTTGGACGTTTGTACACAGCGCGGGATATACCTAAATAAGGCGGTTAAAGTGAAAAGAACCTGAAATAGCCCTTTTTGAATCAGTGCTGATAAGATTTCGCTTTATCCAGTTCCCTAATATTAAGTAGCATTTTTAGGGTTTCCTCTCGACTAGCGGTGAAAGTACGCCAGGAAGCTCTCTTGGACTTTCTCAATTTATTATTGAAGTTAGTTAAAGCGGAATTTTATAGGTCCCAATTTCCGGTGTGTTTGGATTTGGTAAAAAACTTTCCCACCATTTTACGAATCTGTTGAAGTTGAGGGTACACAGCTTTTGACCACATTGGGTTTTAACTTGAAACTGCATTTAAATAATGTGATAATGGCTCAATTCAGTTGATCCGCTGCGTCATTTACTTGAAAAGTACACTACCTCGTGAGTTTCTTCATGTATCTGATTTTACACTGTCCGATATTGCATTCTATATTGAACCTTATGTGCATATGGTCCAATAAAGATGCCTCATCTGACACATGCTAATCCTTGATAAGATTATAAAGAAAGGGAGATTGGATGGTGAGGTCAAGTACCTCTTCTTGTACAGAATACATTAAAGTGTGTTTGTTTTTTTCTATGTTATTACATATGGTAGTTAGAAGAAAATTTTTGCTAAAAACATAATTTGCAATTATGAGGGTATGATATTCTTAAAATGTCGCATTACAGAGAGAAATAAATATGTTTGGGCTCAGTGCTCCAGTGACATAGAAAAATTAATATTTTTCCAGCCCGGTCTGGAATCTAATGCAGGACAGTTCGGTTGGGAAGCCGATACACTGACAATGACTCGACCAATGAATCAGCGCCACCCTTCGCAATACAATACGTCGTACTCATTGCAGCCGCTCGCAGACTCAAGCAATTCAGTACCATGTGGACATCTTCCGAATGGTTAACAAAGTTCGTTTTTGTGTTCGGTCACATTTTCTTTTCGCCCAATATATCAATTTAATTTTTCTTTCGATTTCCGCATAACCCAGTTGTGTGTCGTTTTTGTCGACGCGCTATTTCTTTTTATCTGTTTTGAACTTACGACCAACATTAGAGGGTCAAGTTGTTTATCACCCATTTTATATTTTTATCATGTCTTGAGTAATTGCTAATTATCTAATCGATGACAGAAATGCTGACTGGGTAGATTGCAAAGGTATTGCAAAGTGCTTATCAAAGAATTCTCCGATAACCTCTTTCTGTTGCGATGTGTGCATAAGTATCTCACTCTCGCATGTGCTTTTGGCAATAAAATGTTTAAACGATTCCAACGACTCCTAAAAATCTCGGTTATTGAAAGCAGTGTCAGAATTGCTGAAGAGTACTCGGTCTAGTACTCAGCCGACCTTACAAAATCCCAAATTTGGTACATGGATAAGAAAATTGAAGATCTAATTAAATTGGACTGCATGAGATCCAGGAATGAAAAAACTCCTTTACGTCACCTGGATAAAGTGTTGAGTGACGGCAAAGCTATTCCTTCTGCATAGGTTATTTCAAATTAAAAAACGTGCGAGTCCCTCCAAGACTCTCCCAGACTGTCTAATCGTAGGCTCGAAGCTATCCTCGATTAAGTAAACGATGTCGATGATGATCTAAGTGCGACTCTATTCCTCGTGTCTGATATTGAACAACACATTGCAACAATAAAAAGACACATTATATCACCCGTAACCCTACCCGAATGTCCACTATAATACATCACTTATGATTGAATTAATAGAACTCAAAGACGATTCACGTCTCCATATCTAAGTCTTCTGCGGACGGTTCAACGTACTGATTCCTGGGAAGCTTCACCCAACTTGACAACCGAGAACACATCTACTATATATCAACTTAGCTAATCGCCGCCCCACAGAAGCTCATCAATCACTTTTATTCAACGTGTATACCTTCCGAATGGTAACGTAGGCTAGACCAACTTGATTCGAAGAACAAATTGGTCACAACGCTTTTGATCAAATGTCCCCCAAACGCTTTCTAATTTCTTCGAAAAGAGATATGGCATCACCATCAGCCACTGCAATTTGTTTCCAACATCTCACCACAAAAGCAAGCGCAGCTTTAAATTCAATCTATTCGGATAAGTATGAATGGTTATTCCATAATCCAGACAGCAACAATTTTACTATTGGAAAGATGCGTTTCTGCAAATCATTGAAAAATTCCACCAAGAAGCAGGATAAAGTTAAGCAGCCCATCATATCAAAATTAGCAAATAAGTTAGCAAGTAAATCCAAATTACCCAGACACAACTTCTCTTCCCATAGCGAATCTAGCTCAAATTGAAGTATCAAATAGTTTTGGATCCTATCTAGCAAGTATTGAGATGTTTTAGGAGCACCTAACCAGATGTAGGCATTGTATTTCAATTTCGGGCGAATGAATGCCTTATATATATTGAAGCACGTTCTGAGGGGGTAAAATATTTCTTACATCGCTTGAGGAAACCCAGAGATTTCGCAGCATTTTTGACGACATCGAATATGTGGTCATTCCAACATAAGTTATCACTGACACACATAGCGAGAATGGAAAGTTCGACGATGTAAGCGCCATCCACGGATAATGGCTGAGTATTTAAATTTCGCTTTATTGATAGCAGACAGCATTGAGTTTTGGAAGCATTCAATTCTACTCTTTTCGTGGTTTCCGAATTAGTTATGCTGTTAATACCAGAACTTAATAAGCTTAACATGCACTACCGTTCCCATTCTACTGTCGAAGAGCAGGGTCGTGACTCAGGGAACGAATATAAAAGGTAGAGAAAAAGCTTTAAAAATATCAAGTGCAACTATCTTCCACTTTTTGGTGAGACATGCCATTAAATCACCAGTGGGCCTGTTGCTACGAGAACCATACTGACGGTCATTGAGAACTTTTCGCTTTTCGAGACATTTCATGAACTGACGATTTATCAGCGTTTCCAGACCTTGGAAAGAAGGAACGTAAGTGCAATAGGTCTGTGAGAAGAGAGAGAAGAAGATTCGCCTTTTTCAGGGACGGGCTGGACAAATGCTAAATGAAACCTAAAGAGTAAAATTGATGAAAAAGCTTACGCAATAGTTTTGCCAGTTAGGGAGAACACATCTTCAGAAAACGAGGAGATATACCATCTGAACCAGCGGATTTGTGAATACTAAGATCTTCAAGAACTCTTGCTACCACACGAGTGCGAAAGGTATTTGTTGTCTTGACACGTTCTTTACCTGTTGGTAAAACTTAGGTACGTTATTGCTAGAGTACAAGCTTACAATATATTCGATGCAGCGCTTCTCGTTCTCAGCAGTTCCTCTTCGTTATGGTGCTTGATAAATTCGCGTTCGTACCTTGGCTGACAGGAAGCTTTGTACGTCAAGATTACTGGGGCATGCCTTACATCGGTCACAATGTAGAAAATTTGATTGAAGGTTTCACGATCCGGAGACCGCCGTGTCCCTTCTTATATATTGAGATGAGGAAACCGTATGCATGCTATAGTCGTGTTTCGTCTCGCCGTAAAGTCAATAAGCCTTAGACCGTACGTGGTCCGATGTCCTCTTTTCCTGGTATTAAAATCGCCGACTACGATTTTAACGTAGTTCTTATGATATTGCTCATATATCTTGTCGAAGAGCTCGTAGAAACATTCTTTGATAGCGTCGTCATTTTGTTCCGTTCGTGCATAAGCACATAAAAGGCTGTTGCTAGTAGAGTTAACCTTGGTGCGGATTGTAATAAGATGCTCGCACAAATGCCGGAGACTCCTTGCCTAAGTCAGCTTAACCATAAATATAGATATTCAGCTTCGTAATATTTTTTATAGTAAAACACAAAGTTTTTGCAAAATTCAACTTTATTTATCAATATAGTTGCCTTCGAGGGCGATACACTGGTTAAAACAATTTTTCAATCTTTCGATACCAGTTTTCTAGTACGATTTCGGTTTAGCCTCAAAATAGGCCTCTGTTTCATCGGTCTTAAATCTCTTTTCGGCGAGCATTCTTTTGAGGTCTGCGAACAGGAAATAGTCGCTGGGGGCCAAATCTGGAGAATACGGTGGGTGGGGAAGCAATTCGTAGCCCAATTCATTCAATTTTGCCATCGTTTTCATCGACTTGTGACACGGTGCATTGTCTTGATGAAACAGCACTTTCTTTCTTTTCAAATGCGGCCGTTTTTCTGCGATTTCGTCCTTCAAACGCTCCAACAACGCAATGTAATAGTTGCTGTTGATAGTCTGCCCCTCTTGGAGATAGTCGATGAAAATTATTCCATGTGTATCCCAAAATACGGATGTCATAACCTTGCTAGCAGACTGTTGAGTTTTTGGTCGTTTTGGACGAGGTACGTCACCTGCTCGCCACTCAGCTGACTGCCGACTTGACTCTGGTGTGAAGTGATGAAGCCAAGTTTCATCCATTGTCACATATCGACGCAAAAATTCGGCTTTATTGCGGTTAAACAGCTTTAAACACTCCTCTGAATCATCAACACGTTGTTGTTTTTGGTCGACTGTGAGCAAACGCGGCACCCACTTTGAACAGAGCTTTTGCATGTCCAAATATTCGTGTGTGATATATCCAACACGCTCTTATAATATCTTCAGAGCCTCAGCTATCTCGATCAACTTCACTTTACGGTCATTCGTAATCATTTTGTGGACATTTTTGATGTTTTTATCTGAAACAGCCTCTTTTGGACGTCCACTGCGTGCATCATCTTTGGTGCTTGTATGACCACTTTTAAATTTTTCAATCCACTTGCGAATGGTTCGTTCGGCTGGTGCAAAGCCCGGGTAACACTTATCAAACCATTTCTTTGCATCGGCTGCATTTTTTCCCATCAAAAGACAATGATAAATCAACATACGAAATTGCTTTGAATCCATTTTTTTTTTTCACAATAACAAAAGTTGCTTCACTCACAACGCTATATATGGATTAAATTCAAGTGGTGCCCTCTCTTAGAAACGGCAATGACTTTTCAGCCCATGTATTATATTTGCCTCACTGTATGCGTAAGAACATGTCAATGAAAAACAAACCACTAAAACCAATATACCAATGGGAAAAAAAAAAACGAAACAATCAAATAATCACTTCATTTAACTGGAATCCAAAATCAATATATTTATTTGTTTTTAGAAAAGAACATACAACAAATCGATAGGAAACAAAATACATGACATCAAATTCTCTTCATTAAATTTAAATTTGTATTTTAAGTTTTATATTTAAACTAACAATAATTATGATTTAAAATTCTATAAATATAAACTTAAAACTAATATATAATAAGTAAAAAGGATTTACAATATTTAAAAACATATAACAATTGTATATAAAGCAATAAAAAAAAAAAAAAATAAAAAATTATTCTAATTTAAAAAAAGGAAAAACAAAACCGAAATTTAAATCCAATAACAAACAATAGGGTTTAATATTTGTTTAATGTCTTAATTTAAATTTATTCTTATTTTATTTAAATATTAATTTAATGAATTGATTAAAATCTAAAAGGGTTTCGTTGGATATCTCTTCATTTTCTCATTTCTCAAGGAGCACACCATTATGTTTGCACTTTAGTTTTTGTTTGTTTGCATTTTTGTTTTATTTTAATCATTTACATATATTACTTGTATTTTATTTGTGTTATAACAAATACAATAAGTATTTCTATACGAAGGACAGAAAGGTAAAATTTGAAAAGAAACATCGACATATTTTTCTGGTTTAAAAGGAGAGAGAAAGGAGTGCACCTTATAGAAATAGTTATTTTATTCTTTTGCTTCATTACAACAATTAGTACGATGTTCTTTTAATTTATTTGTTTGATTTTGTTTTTTACTTCTTATTTTGTTAGATATTTTAAATAAATAAAATCTGAATTAAAAGTTAAAGATACTCGTACAATAAAATTGAAAATTAGGATTGATTTTAATTAGTTATGCATAGTACAACAAACAAATAAATAAAAAACAAATACAAATAGTAATAAATACACGAATATATTTAAGAGATATTTGTTTGTTATCGAAAAATACAAATAATTTAAAAAAAAAATAAAAACTGTTTTTTCTTAAGTTCACCTTTTATTTTTTTTTTTATCAACATTTAAATATAAAACGTATAAGTATGTGTATATGATTTTTTTCTTATCTTATCCAGAAGTAAAAGAAAAATAATTATCTGTGCAAAATAGTTAAATGTGGCACTCACAACATTGATAATATACATTTAAAAATAAATTACTCATGTTGTTTACAGGTTTTGTTGTTATAATTTATTTTGTTTTTATAAATTGAAAAATAACAGAGATTTTATTTAAAAAAATATCTAAAACATAAGTTACTTTTCAAAAGGACCGATTCGAATACGATATGCTTTAGTTTAAAAAAGTTGACTTTTTAGTTTCATATTTTTTGTTTAGTTTTCAGCTCTGATAAATGTTTACAAAAATAGTAAGATTTCGAAAAAAAAAAATAATTTAAATAGAAATCAAATAATTTTTACATGTATAGTGCTACGATTATTGTTATGTAACATTAAGGCGTAGGTGTGTATAGTTTTATTTAAATTTGTTTTATTTTATTTATTTTTTTTTTTGTTTAATAATAAATGGGTATTAAAGGCGACCATTTAGTTAAGGAGTTCTTTTTTAAATATAATTTTATTAGTTCTATAAATATAAATATATGTATATGTATATATATATATATTTATTATAATTAAATAGTTTTTTTGTATATCTTTCTATAAATAATAGTAAATATTTTGTTTTTCTTTTGTTGTATAATATTTTATTTTTCTTTTCTTGGTTTTTTTTTTTTATTTAAAAAAATCGATTCAATATAATCCTATCTACTTCTAATTTGTTTTTACCTTTTTTCCTTTGTTTGTAAAAATTATAAATAATTTTGAATAAAGGGAATTTTTCGGTTCTTTTTTAATTGAATTTTTAATTCGAATTTGGGGAGAGGGAGTAATATTTATTTTAAAGAATAAATTGCTAGGCTTTGCCTTCCTTATCCTTTATTAAGTTTTTAATAGCTTTTCGTTACCATATGTTTCTATCACAATTCTGTTCGTACAATCTAAATTCTATTTCAAAATTTGCAGGAAAAAACAAGAATAACTATTATGTCTTTAAATGATCGTAATTAATTTAAATTTTGAGATCCTAATTTTGTTCAACTAAATATAAGCAAGTATAAAAAAATAAAAACATATAAAAGTATTTTAAAAAGAATATTTGAAAATATTGCGATTTCACAGGATGCTTCAATATGTAAGAAAATATGTACATATGTACTCGTAGATCTATTTTATCCCACTAGCTTTGTTTTTTCCTTTACCAAATTCTTTAAGACGATATGTTTCGGTTTCGCAGTGGGCTTAGCCTTAGATGTGTCCAAAACTGTACTTTATATGCGATTTTCCGGATAAAAAAAGTGCCTCTAAGTTCGACACTGCCCTTAATGGCTACAAACCAAATGAAGAGGTAAGTGCTAAATTTCGAAGGTGAAGACACCAGTAAACCAATTCATCAGATGCCAAGGAATTTAAAGTATATGCAATTTAAATAGCTGCAAAAATTATAGTGAAGAATAAATGAAAAGAGCAGAGTATCTACGACTGTAGGAATTGTCAAACTGAGCTCAGTTCTTTGCTCAAACTTCAAACCACTTCAAAAAGAGATAAAGAATCCACTTGGTGAGCTTAATACATAAACTTTTGTTGTAACTGGTAATAGAATTTCTAATAAACTTGCGAGACCAGGTTCGAAATAAGATATTTTAAAATATGTATTACATACTCGTATGTCCTTGACTCCTATATCCAGATGGACTAAGTAAATGGTTTTTCGACCTTTATTAAAAATTAGAGGTATTCTTTCTGTCTTTCAGAATAAAAGGCTGCATACTATTTTTCGGAGTCTTAACAGAACAGTTTGCTAAGTGTGTAAGTGTAAGGATATATCATTATTGACAAAGTATCTTTCTGTCAACATCCTGGAATTTAAGCATAAGTGTTGCAGACCAAAACATGAAACTCTGCCACTTAATATGGTATCCAATCAATAATGTGATGACATCAGTACTACTACATAAATTTATAAGTGAAGGACAATTTTACTCTTCCGAGTAAAAGGTAATGAAATCATTGTAACTCTTATAGCAGGTGGTGCATTTGACAACCTACAAATTAAGACATTTTTCAAAAGCGAAGTGCCTTTCTTTTCTGCTGAGAAATAGTAATGTACTGATATTTATCTAAATCTCGTATATTTTACTGATACTACTATTTGTAACTTAAATTTTGCAAAATGTTAGTAAATTAACGGTTTGTTTTGCCCCTTTTTTCAAGGAAGTCCTTTTCTAAGTCCTTCTGTGACCAGAACGTAGACAGCACTCTGAGTTCAGCCTTTTTACTGGGTTCATAGAAGACTTGCGCTCTTATTCTATGTAGTTAACTAGTGATTTAAAAAGGTCTAAAATCTTTTTAATGGTAATGGATATCTAAGAAGAAGTCAGTGCAATATACTCTTTTAATTTTAAAGCTTTCTATTAAGATTTAACTATATTTCTTTCTTGGACCAAAATTTTGCCAAGTAAGTCATTGGTACAAAGAAAAATCGACTTCTCATTCAAGCAGTTCCGAAATTCTGGTATTATTTCATCAGATGAGGTGCTCATAAAACCAGTGTGAGACTAACTATATTTCACTTTTTAATAACCTAAAGATGATCTGGAGAGTTCAGCTCATGATATAAAAATTAAAGATACAGATATTCATCATTTCGCGAGCAAAGACAAGTTTCCGAAGAAAGTAGCCTATGTTTTAAGAGGATTCATTCAATGCCCTCATTCAATTTCTTTTAGAAATGAAGGTGCATTTACTGGTTATCACCTGCGAAGAACCCATTTAATATATATGAAAGCGATGTCGGTTTTCATGCTAAACTATATCCTTCTTTTTGTATACCGCCTTTTTATTCATTGGGTACTTGGTAAAAAATTCAAAAATAATATTGTGGTTAAAAAGGGACTTGTTTGAGATAGAACAGAATAACTCGTCAAGCAAAAACTGTTCTATGATTTTGAAATTATGGTCCTTATCCAAACTTATCCAAGACTGTTGATAATCCAAAAACTTTGTCGCAATATTTTCAATTGATTGTTTTTAATTTGCAAAACAAAAAGGATATACAAATTAATATATTATTAACTGGCAGTATAATATCATATAATCACAAACAAAAAAAACAATAAAAATATTAAATATTCTCTTTTTATTAAAAAAAATTAATATCTAAAACGACTAGAATTTTTTAAATTATAAAGCTAACTTGTAAATAGACCCTAATAATAAATTATAACACCTTTCACTGACCAATGTTCAAGTAGATTAAAAAATATTCTAATAATCAATAAACATAAAACTTAACAAAAAATATTCAACACATTGATATCCTTAAATATTTAAAAATTAGGAACCCACGAATGGATGGAATTTCATAAAAGAAAACAGAAACAAAGAAAAATAATTACAAAACCTCACGATATAATTTACAAATTACAAATCATGGAAGAAGGAAAAAAAATTAAAAAAAAAAAAAAAAAACTGTGCTCGTTGAGGTAAAATATTTATTAAATCAATTTGACGGCACTGGACAAATTGTCCAATTTAACTGCCAAACATCTGATTGACTGGTGGGTAGCCACCTGTAAGTAGGCTTACGAACAAGTCACGAAGGTAGGTATGACGGTCGTAGTAGTCGTTGACGTTCAGAACGATTGTACATATATTGGTATGTGCATTAGTACTCGTAATCCTTCGAGTATGTGTTGTGACGACGACAATTTTCCAATTTTCAAGTGAACTTTTAAATTGATCCTTTCGATATGCGTACAAGTTACCTGCGATTGGTATTGATGCGATAAGTGCATTAAGTTGACACATGAAGTGTGATGAAATTTCCATGCCTTCAATTAGAACATTGTTTGATGAAATAAAAATAAAAATGTGGGGGGATACCGTGGTTTTTATATGATACATTTAGAAAAAATGAGGGTTATTAAATGTAAAGGGGTATAGATTTGGTAATGTCCTTTTGAGAGAAATCACAGGAATGACAACTTCAACTATTCCGTCTGAAAAATGGGTCAAAACTCAAGTTTTATACCGAGGTATTGACTTACGAATTTATATTCTTGTGGCACAAAATAATGATCTAATCAAACAGGTGCATTAGGTCGCCCTCTTTGCTATGTGTTGGTCTATCTTGAGCTGTCAATTTGCAACTAAAATGCGGCTTTAGGCTCTTAGGGATTCTTAGGAATAAAATGTAAAAACAGCAAACAGAAACATATTCCAGGGAAAAGAGGTAGAGCTGACCGTGACCCGTCTGTTAAGTACAGTCCGAATGACCTCAGATATGAATGGTTCAATGAAAGGCAAATTTTTCTAATAAAATGATAAGACTCGATTAAATGCTAATATAGTGGAGTACAAAGAAAAATTCATCATGAGAAGCTGTAACAACCACCTATCGGTGAAAGATAATGTCGCGGACCGAAAATTTAATTTCGAATAGACTGAGGTAGTTTTAAAATTTCGTTGCATAATTATTTATTTAACCTATATAAGTTATGTGACGGCTCTTCAGAACATATATAATTATTACTAGTCGTGCTACAAATAGGTTTGTTTTTTTTTTCGAAGTTGTCATTGTCCTGAAATTAATATTTAATTGGGGCGGTTAAATAAAAGGACGAAAACTCTACAGTCTACAGTGTTGTGGTAGTCTTTATGTTAAAAGGAGCGGATAAAGAAGAATCCATAGGCTGAGCGCATCAGCTGGAATTTCCGTATTCAAGGAATGGAAGAAAATTCAGTTTGAATTCAGGATTCGAAGAAAAGGCCCAAGAACGAAAATATATTGGCTAGTAGACTGGTGTTGATATATGAAAATTTAAACAATTACACAAGTGGCGCATATGCAATATAGATACGTGGTACAAAATGTAGCATTAAAAACGTCACAGTGGTTATTAATACGAAGAAGCTGTCGAGCTTGTTAAATTCAAATTTTAATAGTGTTTACATTTTTAAAAATTAAAAAATTAATATTTTTCGAAATATATGCATTTTCGAGAGATTTTTAAAAAAAAAAACAATTGCTTATATTTAAAAAAAAAGAAGTATCATATATTTACAAGGAGAATCAGTTCTGAGAAAAATCTAACCAGATCAATTCGTCAGGACTTGTGAAAATCCAGAGTAAATGTAAACACGATTTTAAATTACTTTTTGTTTTTGTTCTTTGGGTCGATTGGAAAAAATTGTTCACGCAGAGGATGTGTTACAAAGGCTTTTCCGACAAATAATATGTGGAATAGATTTTTTTTTTCCTTTTGATGACTTTTCCGTATCCGTTTAAATGAAATGAAAAAGGAAGAGATGAGTAGAGAAAATTACAAGAAAACGATTAAGCAAAAATGGACTATTTCCAACGGAGCACAGTTTTATTTTTATTTTTCTTTTTCTAATAATCACATTCCATATGTTTCAACGGATAAAAATCCACTTTCCTTATTACCTACGTATACAATCCACAGTCTGGCATGGCCGCAACTTTGTTTTCTTTTATACAGAAATTTTATAACCTTATTTTTTTCAAAAACATAAATAAAAATATTCTCTATAGATACATATACATTTTATGAATAAAATATTGAAAAAGAAAAATCAACCATAAACTCGTATACTCGTAGAACAGAAAAAAAAAACACTTTGAAATAATTGACACCTTTAAAAATATTTAAATGTAGTATATACTCGTATGTAAATATATATACCATATACACGTATATATGTTTTTTATGCAGGTCTCTGGTATTTCTTATATATTTTTTTTATAATTTTGTTTCACTTACAATCTATTGTACACATTTCTTTAGCTCGAAAACCTTCATTATTGTTTTAGTACTCAAAAATTGAACTTAATCACTGGTTTTGTCTTGATCAAGAGTTGAAAAAATATGTAGTATACTTAATAAAATGTATAAATTTGCATATTCTATGTAGTGTTATAATATATATATATATATATGTATATATATATACATAGTATTTGTATATATGTATGTATGTTATGACATTTAGTTATTAGATAAATAAATAAATCTAAAATGGTAAACTTGCCACAAACATATTCTCTATAAGTGCAGGGGCAGGTACTAGATCCTCTAGCTTCAAGTAAAATATCCTCTGTAGTCCTTGTACGCTGAGAGAGCGCAACTCGGGTAATTTACCCAATAGTCGGCTAAAGTAGTGCGGTTTCTTTTGCGCTTCGGCATTGTAAGTGACATGATCACGAAGACTGCCGATTATCTTCATCTGAAGTTGTTCGACTTTTTTCGGTTCTCGCAGGCCATGACGCTCTACAAGGAAATGAAAGAAAAAAAAAAAAACAACGACAACGAACAAGAGTTAGAAAATTATCTTCATATATTTTTATTTTAAAAAATATAAACCTACCTGTAATTAGAGTTAGAGCACACAAGCAAGCAAATGCTGAAATGTCAATCTCAAGGCTATGCAAACTTTTGCTGAATTCAAGAATGCCATTTAACCAATCACCAAACGATCGCTGACACTGTGCTCGATGAAGCACAACGCCGCTGCAGAATGTCATCTTGGTATCATCGATTCGAGCTCGATATGAAAGTCGCAAAACAAACAATTCCAGTGATGCTGATTGGAAGAGCAGTTCTTGATCTTCGGCACAGAGATCTGAATATCCAGGAATTTTGTCAGCAAATTGCCTGATCACGTCCACTGATGTCGTCAATAGGTTGTAGAATTGTTGCACTTTTTCAGCCTCTCCAATTACAGGTTCATTGATCCCTGGCTCTTTATACTGCGTATAATCTAAACATGAGGGATCCGGTGTTGTGTCCACATGACCTCGAACGAGGGCAGTTATTAACGATACAGGTGGACTCGGTGGTGATTCTTGTGGTGATTTTGGCTTTGATGGTAATCGGCCACGTCTTCCTTTTAATGAATCAGTTCGTACAACTTCTTTTACCATGCCGACGGCTAGACATTTTTGAAATCGACAAAACTGACATCGATTACGTCTTCGCTTATCTACTGGACAGGCTTTATCTGCTAGGCAGACATATTTGGAGCCTTTTTGTACGGTGCGTTTGAAAAATCCCTTACAACCTTCACACGTCCGGACGCCATAATGTTGACAAGCTGCTGTATCACCACAAACAGCACATAATTGAGACGGAGCTGGATGCAATATTCGGCTATTAAGGAGTTCATTGCTGGAGTTACTACTATTTTGGCAGCTTGGTGAACTGGACGCTGAACTTGGTGCACTGGCCATCGCTTTTAGAATACCCATTTTTGGAAGTTTCGGACTATGGCTGCTCGCCGGAGAATCTGACCGCTGCATTGGTAGTGATGCTCGTCGAAGTGGTGCGGCCGATGCTTGGAGCTCTGAGATGGTGGGAAACGTTGGAAGTGAATAGCGTTCATGGGTTGAGGTGTAGCCCTGTAATATAGAAAAAAATAAATAAATAAATAAATAATATAAAATTTAATTAGAAATTGAATACATCATGAAATGCTCATAAAGAAATTTTTGTGACTGACTGACTATTGACTGACATATTTTAATGTTATTCACCTGCTGTGTCGGTGGCTGTTGGTACTGGTGATAGAATCCCTCTGGATATCCTGGCTGCGACTGTTGTTGCTGTTGTTGTTGTTGTTGCTGCTGCTGATGTTGCAGTTGTTGTTGCTGTTGTGCGCTAAACTCATATGCACTTAACTGATGTTGAATATTTGCTGCATTAGCAAAATGTCCATGATAATATGCTGAGATCGATGGTGCTATTACTGGAGAATTGTGCGTTTGTTGAGAATGTTGCTGCTGTTGCTGCTGCTGTGGTTGTGAATGTTGTTGTTGCTGTGGCTGATGAGGATGATGATGATGGGTAGACGGATGTGATGCAGCGGTGGTAATGTTAAAGCAGTCCTCATCCATTTTAATACTCAAATTGGGCATTTGATTGTACTTTAGCGAATAAGTTTCTTGAAAACTAGGCAGTGAACTGCCGCATGTAAGTTGCGCTGGTGGTGGTGTTGATAACAAGGCCAATGGTTCCAAGCTTCCACTACCTTGTAATGCCACTTGACGTTCTTCTAAACTATGTAATGCAATTGCCGGGTCACTACTCGATCGCAACGTCAGCAATCCAATTTCTTGTGGTGTTGTACGACCAAAACCCAATGTATCGGGTGATAGAGCCTGTTGTTCCGGTATCGATGATAGTCGCTTCTCACGTATTGGGCACGTTAATTTTGCTATATTTTCAATTGAACTTGAAATATCCTCTCCTCCACTACCGATTAAAGTTTCACTCGATGAAGAATGATGCGGCTGCTGATGCTGTAAACCGTGTAACTGCGGACTACCACCAAAACCGACTAAAGCTTCAGAATTAGCCTGTGTATCAACGCACGACGATAGTAAGGAATTATTTGAATCGGCCGGAAAAAATAAATCAGAAAGTTGATTAAAAGTTGAATCGATCAATTGTCCTTCCGTAGAATTATGATGATGATGGTGGTGGTGATCACTCGGCGACAAATGCGATTGTTGTGACGAGAAATTATCGAAAGGAGAGAGAGAACTAAAAGAGTTCTGTAACGACAAGCAAACAGTTAACGAATGAAAAGACAATTAAATTTGCGGGTGCTTCTGATAAAAAATTTAACAAGCAATTTCAAAGAAGGGAGGTGTTCTAACATGACTTGTGAATCAAACATGCGCCGGAAATGAACCAATCCAAAAGCATTGGATTGCTGATACTACGATTATTAAGGTAACCCTTGTAAGTTACAAGAATACCAGCACGCGACATGATATCAAACAAAATATCAGAAAAAAAAAAAATAGATAAATAAAAGAAAATAAAAACTCTAGAAGGCAGGAATCCAACCCCTAAGTTTACGTTTGGTGCATTAAATGTGACTAAACAATTGAAGAAGTTAGTCACGGTTCTTCCATTGAAGTACTCTGTTTACTAATGGTGCAGATACCTAGATATTGATGCACAGCTCAAGGAGGCAGATGGTCTTCAGTTAATTTCCCGTTAAAAATCAATTTTCGTGGTTTATGCAAATGCAATTAATTTTTGATTATTGTTAAAGAGAAATTTATTAGCAAACCGCATTAGCCTGTACTCGGTTGGGATTGAAGATACTTCTAATGATAGTACAATTCAAATTCAAATTCAAAGGAAGGATAGTCGAAATTTATAAAAAAAGATTTATGGAAGTATTTCCGAGTATCACACGACTATTGATTAGGAACGTTTTATCATTTTTATCATTTAATATCGAAATATGATTGCAAATGTGACGTAGGACGGGTTTGATGCACGTCAGTTAATATGATGTTACTATGATAAATAACACACAAACTTTCGTAACATTCTACGAACAAATCGTAGGTAGTTCTATTAGAAAACTACATTTATTGTAAGAAAGGTGTTAATCCTATTGTATTAGTAAATTTTTTCCATTCAAGTGACCAGTTAAGATGCACACATATGAATTCAAAAATCTCCTCCATGAATAGGGAGGACAAATGATAAAACCTCATTTCCTTTCTGAATTGCTTTAATAAAATTTAAGAATATGGTAAATTAAATTCTTACATTTGGTTGCAAAAGTAACATGCTTGATGAGGCTAAAACTCTCGAATTGATTCTATCGCTGTTTGGCGATTCGGATTTCGATTTGTTTGGTTGCACTTCTTCAGTATTTTCTTCTGAAGGGAAGCGTTGCAGTAGGGTGGTATTTAATAACCTGGGAGCACCTGTAATAAATAAAAAAAATAAACGAATTTGAGTCATTTTTATTGTATGGTTTTGGTTAAAAGGGAAAAAATGAAAGGAAACCAAGTAGCATGCAAAGGAGAAGAAACAAGCCAAAAACTCAAGCCATGCAATGGATTATTAGAAATGCTGTAAAAATGTCCTTAGGGACTCAATAAAATCAGTGGCATTTCAAAAAATAATTTAAAAAATGAAAATTTGAAATGCTACAAGATATTTTTGTATTTTCACGGTACATATGTTTCCATAATGAGTTTCTTTAATACACACTTACGTTCCTTTGTAGAAGGACAAAGTTATGGTGGTTACTTACCATGCTAAATGGATTTTGATAGTGTTTAAATTATGAGTTACTAAAAGATTCAATTCTTAGTTAATAGAATGATACTGGTCTTCCGCAAACTGACCGAATATAAATTTGTTACTTTTGTTCTAATATTTCGACAGATGTCTTCGCCATCTGAAAATTAATCGTTAGCAGTTATTCGTTAAAAAAACACCCGTCTACACAAATTTAAGATGTTACTGTAGTTTGACTAACAAATCTGTTTATTAAGTGCGGCCCTAAGCTTACTATCTTAAGTGAGCCCCACTTTGGAGAAATATCTTCATTCTCTTCGAAATAGTACATGAATGAGCGGTATATCTTTAAACGACACTAAAGTCAGGAATGAATACGAGCCAAATCTATCCGCTCTACATTATAATATCAGAGTCGTTGGTCGAGCTTCTTTTGCTCTAACATCCTCAAGCTAAAAGCCTTGCTCTATTTTAATCTGTTCTGAACAATTGATTGGATGAATTCTGATCTGTCTAAACATGTCTTGCTGTACTCGTAAAGCAGCTAATTATTGGATTTTCTTGTCAAAATTTCATTTTTTCCGCTCTCAAAGAAACTGAGGGCATTTTCAGTGGTTTTGATAAGTTTTGTGGTGTCTTATGGACAGCATCTATTTAATTTCGCTCTCCTTTATCAAATAAACCAATATCTGACAAGACTTACAAGACTTGTGTAGTTTTAAATTCCTATGTTTAACTATCATACATATGGTAACTGTATTGTAAAGTTTCTGTTTTGATGAATGCGCCTCGGATAAACCGGTCGACATTGAAGTATAACGGGTTGAAATGTGGATCCTTCAAATGATGATGTTGTTAGTTCGGGGGGATTTCTCTTTCTTTATTTCGACATCCTGACTATATGCCGAAGAGTTATAAAGTGCATATGCAATGAAGTTTAAGTGAGTCACTATACTAAAAGCAATTTCCTTTCTCAACCGGATCTTCTTGGGTATATATTTTAATTTGTGTGGTTTTTTTTTTCAAAATTTGAACGTTTATTTAAGAAAAAACATGAACAATAGTATTATTCAAAG
Source organism: Volucella inanis (assembly GCA_907269105.1). Lineage (NCBI taxonomy): Eukaryota > Metazoa > Arthropoda > Insecta > Diptera > Syrphidae > Volucella > Volucella inanis. The sequence goes on along the minus strand of OU026157.1, from coordinate 67,112,593 downwards.
TATTTCCCATCTTTCTGGCAATTTGTGGATCCCATCCCAAAAGAACTGCGCCGGCTTGGCAGCCAAGAATGAATCAAGCCAATTTTTGATATTCTGCTCTGATGTGAACCGTATTTCAGTGAGGGCGTTCTGCATCGACCGGAACAAATGGTAGTCAGAAGGGGCAAGGTCTGGGCTATAAGGCGGGTGGGGTGAGATTTCCCATCCGCTGTTTTCCAAATAGTTCTTAACTGGAATAGCAACTTCCACCAAAATACGGCAGCAGTTTTCTTCATATTAAAGAAATGAAGAAGAACTCCCCGCAAAAACACTTTTTCAGACACAAAGTTCGACATATTTGAGTGAAAAAAAATTATTGTTTTTTACGCTTCAAATGAATGACATATACTGAAATGACGTACAATGACAGTAGCTTTCCAACGCATATTCCAATGGAATAATAACAATGGAATTATACAAGTTACGCCATCTTTTAGCAAACCGCACAAAGTTATAGACCCAATAGTTATATCAATGAGAAGCGAGTCTTTATTTTATTAAGCCCGTTCTTAATTATATAGATTTATTTAAGGATAGGTTGCACCAACAATTTTCAACAAGGACATGAAGGTAATTTTATAGATTGATAAATACTACAATATATTCTCCAAGTTCTATGCTTGTGGTCTCAACGACAATGGACAAGTCATGAGTTTTCAATGAATTTTAAGTTTGTACCAAATTTTCGATGTCAGATTATCAATCAAATAATCTGATAAAACCAATATAATGAAATTTCTACCAGCTTTTCTGAACACCACTATGGTCATCATAGCTCCTTTTAAATTCGCCCATCACAGGCTCAAATTCCAGAAACAGCACTCTACGCCTATTTTTATACCTTCATGAATGTGTCTCCTTTTCTTCTCATTTAAAATTCCAATCTCTTCTACACAAGTGCATAAGATATCACGTATTCAGGCCATCTTAATAGTTTGATGTAGATTTCAACTACCATTGGCGCGCAAATAATATCTAGGAAATACCCATCCATCATGTACATGTCGTCAAGTCAACGAACTTCAACTCAGAAGACCTCAAATTATTCACTTAATCATACATTAACACAAAAGACCGTCCATATTTTATATTTCATTAAACAGCTACAACACGACGGCCAACGCTGAAGAGTGTAAAATAACACAATGTATCTAGCGCAGCATCTCTATCTCAATGATGATGGAGCTCAACTCGCATTCCCGAATAAACATCGAATATGACGAGCAACGTTTACATATATTTGCACTCTGCATTGCACCATACAACACGAAAAATCAGATACAAAACGTAAAGAAAACCATTAATATCTGTGATTCCTTATAAAAATCGCATACGCGAGAGTGCTGCTCCGAACACAACACAGAGCACTACACAGAGCACAGATTTCCTTGCATCTGTGTCTGCGTCCGCTGATCTACCCCTTTGTAATAATTTTGAAACAAATAATTTATAAAGGTGTGTAATGATGGGGAGTTCATTACGTAAGAGCAACTCATTCCATTGCTGAGTTTATTGAGCAGCACACCTTGCTTTGTGGATAGCATAGTGTGGTATCAGTGTAGAAGACGCGCAAGCCATAGGAACGGGTAAAACACGCGCTCATCTTGTTTCTTTTTCCATTGATTGTCAAGTAACGATGGTCGGACGTGGATGGACAGACAGGCGAACGAATCTTAACATGGAATATTCGTACCTATACCGATTGCCTAGTTACAAACTGTGCTCGAGGAAGTGGGAGATTAGGCCAACCAACAACTCCCAGGCAGAGTACCTTTAAAAGCACATGCAACATGATCTTGTAGCAAGCGTACTGGCAAAACGATCAACCTCTGCTATGCTCTCTCCACTAAGTTCAGCAGTCAGTGTACGAGTACAAACGTCTGTGTATGTGTTAAATTTCGATTTCGTCGGATTTGCCATTATGCAATATGCAACAGCAAAGTTATAAAAATAAAATTAAATAAACGAGCATAAAATGAATGAAGAACCATTGGAGGAAGTATAAGGAAGACCAGCACTATTCGTAAGTCTGTAGGTCCATCGGTTGAAGTCATGTCGTTTCAAGATGGACATAATACTTTTCGTACCATGTCTAGTATCTACAACCACCACCGCCACAAAACCAATGTTTGCAGACGACCCAACTAAAGAGTCCCGAGATAAGACACGTTAGCTGCACGTTAACATGCTGGGGGAATCTCCACATGCTGTCTCGTACAATAGTTGATTCATCAACACCAGCTAACCTAAGAAAGAAATATAATTAAAATAAAAAGAACTGACACTGTGCGACTGCGCGACCCAACATAGCCGCCCAATTGATACTCTCGCTCAAAAAGCAATTTATTTCGATTATTCGCCTAATTTGCTCGAAGAGCTCGACGATGATAATGATGATGATCGTGGTGCTTATAGTGATGATGTACGAGTACGACACAGATAGTTGAATTTGAGACTCCAGACTCAGGTTGAATGTACAGCGGCTATCTAATTAAGACATTCAATCCAAGAAATCAATGGTACCATAGATTTTTAGGAGCGCTGCCCGAACTCTGATGGAATTATTGTAGGTGGATGGTTTGTAAGGTTACGGACCCGCAAACGTTTGTTTCGTTAAATATTTTGTAATTTAACGACCGGACCTCAGCACGCAGAGCAATTTCGTTTTTGTCAAAATCGACAAATTGGTGTTATTAGTCACAGGAGTGTGTTGCTGGCTGTTTAATGTGGCAAATTGATTTGGCAATGTGATTAAGATTGACTAGTTTTAAAGGTTACATAGAAGTTCGAGATTGATGAGAATTAACTATGGTCCCAATGAAATTTAGTCAATAACGATTATAGTGATGAAGATATTGTGACTTAGGAAACTAGTAAACAGGTGACAAAAGTTTGAAGCAGGCACTGTAGCCAAATTTTGGAGAACACGACCACGACATTCTGCATCGGATGATAGTGGTATCGTTTAGGTCAAACGTCATTACAGTCATTATGTATTAACGTTGCAAAGCTACACGGGTACACTAGTGTATTACTCGTATAAGCCAAAAGGCAGGCTATCAATTTGAATTATATATGTAAAAATACCAAGTAGTAATTTCAAGATTGATGTTTTCAGATTTGGATATTCCCTTGGCCTACAAATTGTGGGTTTTATCAATATGATTTAATTTTTCAGTCTTACAATACTATTTTGAAAGCTATTACCATCAAAAAAAAAAAAAAAAAAAAAAAAAAAGAGGCAAAAAGATGCGAAGAAACCATTTTATTGATGACTACCTCATTAAATCGCCTCATTTGCATTTATTTAAAAAAAAATATCCCTCAATCTTCATTCACAAATGCAATTCTTATTAAAAATACCAATGATTCTCCTAAAAGCACTCGGAAGATAGACAAATGACAGACAGCCACACATCATCGAGCACAGCAACGACCAAACAGTTCGCTTGATAGGAAAATGAAATTAAAATGACGTTGAGTTGAGAGATGATACCCAGATAGCCTTTCAATGGAATGGAATAATCCCTCGCCATGGTGTGCACAGTGATTGTTCTCCTTTTTGGCTTCTTCTATAAGGAGGAGTGAAAGTTTCAGCCCAAGGCTTCTTCCTCGAAATTAGATGCAACTAAACGTGGGCAGCAAGCGCGCGTGTACATATCCCCTAGATCTACCAAAATGCCGACCTGAGACGACCCAAACTCCTTTGACATCGTCTGGGCACTCGTAGCTCGAAGTTGGATTACTTCGAGCATGGTTCACACGAATCGATGCAAATAACTGCAATGGTCGATAATACTAAGTGCTATACGGTTGGATTGCAGCGAAGAGGAGCATTATCTTGGGGACGACGTACTAAATATAAAATACAAAAAAAAAAACTAACCACCTTCCTAGATGGACTTATGTAATTTGATTTGCAAAGAAAAAATAAATAAATAAATAAAACCCGTGAAGATGAGAGGGAAGGAGCTGCAGCAGCAGAAAATGAAAATGATCATCATTCTATGCGCTGCACACATACAATTTCGATTCATTATAATAAATTCAAAATTTGTTTTATTAGTTTGGAATTTTGCAATCACAATCAATGAATGATGACACGAGAGATCACCAGCAACCGATCGCCGACGAGGAAGAGATCCTCCGATCAGGCGCTGCATACATATGACCGTATGAGTTTGCAGAAGTCTATTGAGGATTAACTCGTTGATTGTCAATTGATTAAAGAATTTAAATAAAAACGTAAAAGGATAATTGGTAATTGGTTACGTAAACTTGATGCGAGTATTATAGCTTGATTCAAATTTAGAAGCTTGATGAAAGTAGGACAAAAGTGGGGCGATGACAATCTCGATCGGGCAATAGTTACTGATACGATTTCTTTTATTTGTATACAGTTTAAAGATGATGTTATCGTGCCTTAAGAATAACTAAAAAGTTTTTGAAACTTCTGTCAAAAAGCAAAGATAAAAAGTCTAAACCAAAGTCTTATTGGACCACCAAGGCAATAAGACTCAAATCGCAGTGGATATTGAGGATATGCAAGAACCACTCTTGAAATAGGATCACTGTTACGTAGCGTTTTAGTAAAACTAATAAAAGCATCTGGTTATGACTTGGTAAAATGCACACCATAAGTTAAATCGCTGAAGAAAACAGTAGATCTTCTTGAAGCTTTTCAAGAGCTAAAACGATGACAATTCGGAAGGTCGCCGTCATCAGTTCTTGCACTAATTGAATTTTGTATGTTTTTAAACAAGATTCTCACACTATTATGTTGCAACGCTAAGCTGTTGCATACGACAAGCCAAGTTATTGAGAACGCTCGTTGCGTACACTCTTCGCTACCACTGGTATATATTCCTCGTAGAACGCTGATTTTCGTAATACAGCTGAATAATTTGTAGACGCTGTGGCGGACTCTTAGTCTTTCTATGATAAAATTTCAGACAATATTGAACAAAAATACTATATCAGTGTGACACGACGTATGCGTGATCTCTCCACTGGAAAAAGTGCATCCAAAAAATCACCCTTTATTGGCTAGTTTAGCAACAGAAGTATCAAGTGTGCATCGAATAGTGAACGAGGACAAGAGATGGCTGTGTTGTCTTCAAAAACGAAAACTTAACACCAATGAGTTGATCAAAACGCAATTATTAACTGTTGTTACTACTAAGTAGACTACTTCGCCTGTTATATCAGCTCAACCCTGAGTTTAAAACAAGATCTTTCCTCGGACAAAGGCATAGTATTCTATCTCGTTTGGCTTAGGTGTTAGCTAAAGCCGGAGAAAAATCTTCCAATGATTTTCGATCCCAAATGTCATACAATAACAACCAGTAACAACCTTCACGGGGAAATGGACTTACCACGAATCTCGAACTCGTCAAGTCGATGCTAAGTGGATAGTAATTATGGTAAACCAGTTGAAAAAGCTTTTTGGATGAGGCCTTGACGCAAACCAGACTGCATAGGTAGTATCATCTAGATACACATGTTAGAGTGACCATAACTGCGCTTAATACTTCTTGATAGATTTAAATAGATCGAAAGATATCCCTCTATTTGTATGAAAACGCCGAAATTCTTTCAAGTGTAGTCATACCATGTTAAATTGTTTAAGCTTAATTTGTTATGCAATCTTTTATATTACATCTCACCTTTAAAAAACTATCTGATAACAAATAATTTGCGTTTGCACTTTAAAACAATTTGGAAGCAATTCAACGATCCAAATTAATTGGCACTATGTATTGCCACATGTTCATTTGATTTTTGTTGCTAATTATTTAATTGTTATATGGTATTACAGCATTTGCAAATAAAAAGAAAAACCCACAACTCTTCCTTCATCGTGTGATACTTGTCCATTCGTACATGGAACACAAAATACAAAACACAATTCATATTTACAAAAGCCTTAACCACGATCTGGTCGTTGTTGTTACGTTTTTATTTGCCAAACATCTTCAAAACCACGTTAGATCGAAGGCTCGGCTTAAGTCACAAATAAAAAAGAAGCGACAGTTGAACATTGCGCTTTGCGTGTACCAATTCGCCGCGACAAACGACAAACGACAAACGACAACCGATTGGCCGTACTTGCCGCGCGTCCCAATCGATTCTCATGTCTCATTTGCCTCCGAGGAAAAATTGGATGTTACAAGAATATTTATCCCGCACAATCAATTTAATTAGCATGGGATTTCTCGTGTGCACACAACAATCCGCGTCCATAAAATCGATTGTATTCGTATCGTACTACGCCAAGTAGTGCTCACAAGTATTTAGTACAAACCTTTGAGTTCATTAATAATCTGAAAACAAAGTGGAAGTCATTGTAGGTAACCGAATCCGAGCGATCGACCGTTATATGATATGATGACGATGATGATGTTGGTAGTAGTGGTGTTGGTGCTCTATAGCACCTAATGTGGCATGAAGCTCGCATTTAAACTGCATGTTTATCCCATGAACCCGGCTTCACCTTCGCTTATAATCAGCGATCGAGATCAGTCTCGACGGCTGGTTGGTTGGCTGGTCGTCTTCGCCGTCTGCGAGCAAAACGCTCCCACAAAAACGATGAACACGACTCTATACTAGAGGTGCCGTTTTTATATAGAAAAAACAAACCATCAACTATGGCACCTACAACTACCTACTGCGGGTCCAACTTTATCATTCAATCTGTGGATGCTTTTGGTTAAATAATATCGAAAATGGTGTTTAATTTATTTCATTTGTGCATAAAATGTAGTCCGGGAGCTCAGGTGATGCGCGCACCTCATATGACGTTTACCCAGCTCATCTGCTCCAATCATCTACACCGCTAGCCTCAGCTATTGGTGTGAACAGGGTTGCTATCAGTATAGGTTTAGTGTTAAAAATTCGGTGACTGAAACTATGATATTAAGGCGGAGAATGACTATTTAAAAGACAAAGGGTTGTACAGCAGTTTGTAGTAATTATTTGCTTATTCGATAACATCTGCTTTTGAGCTTTTGTTTTTCAAATTCTTTTGAGTAATTCGAAGAATTGAAAATCGATAGGACTTTCCCTTTTAATTTGGCGTGTGTTTGTAAGTCGATGTGGGGCTGCTGGTGCCAATGCTTCCGCGAATGATTTGCTTGTGGGCGAATGCAGGGTGACAACCTAATGACGCTTGTTGACAGTGAAAGGGCGACATTTATTTTTGTCGTAATTGAAGTTGCCGTAAATAAAATAATATGTATTTTGGTATCTGATTGAAGAACTGTCTGATTGAAGAGATTTTATCTAAATCTTCTTACCAAGCTGAAGCATAAATTAGAGGTACCAATGGAAAGCAGATTGGCGATGTCATATTATATAATGTTACGTTTAGGACTCCTTTTGTTTTATCAGAGTACTGGTCTGCTTTTTGCTTAAAAGAAAAATAAATAAATTCAGGATTTATGCAATCAGAGGTTGCCTAGAAATACAGTTTGTTAAAAAAAAATTTAACTTATAGTAATACTCTCTAAACCACTGAATGCAGTTCTTACCTATATATGAAAATCAAATATTTTGAACTGTTACAGTTAAAGTGCATACTTAAGTAGTGGCTTAAGACTCGATTCAAGCCGAGAAATACATAAATAAAAAAGAAGCGGTCTTTGATACAAAAATCACTAGAATTTCGATTACTTTGCACGCTAACTGGCTCCAGTTCTAATAATATACTGTATGACGCAATAGCAAGAGCAGAGTTTCGGCTGCAGTGATAATATGAACTCCAATTCACCTGTACTCAGGGCATGATTAAGTAAGAAACTTAACCACGAAAAAAAGGGATTAGAGTATTTGAGAGAAGCATAAGTTTCATTTCTCGAAAACATGACAATACCAAGCAATATTGGGCTTACGGGAAATGGGATAGCCGATACATTTATCACCTCAGGATCAGGAAAAAAGTTCTCGTCTTCAGACACAGCTTTTCATGGTGACTTACAGGTTCAGTTGTGGATGCAATCACTGTAGAAAAAGTAAGACCAAGCATACGCTTTCAGTCGTTTTAAAAAAAATTAAGCAACATTCCTACTTCCCTTTACCAGAAAAGGTTATACGCAGCTTATTGTGGCTTTATAGGGTTCTTTGCTTTTATATAACATCTTAATGTGTTAAAAGTGATAAACTCATCCATGACGCATCTGGGTGCCATTTTTTATATTTTTGAATATACATTTTTCTTTCCGTTAAAATTTTACCCTCTGAAGGCATTTCGATTAAATTTAAGCAAAAGGCTTACGTATTTAGTTTTCAATAGAAGGGATTTGGTAATGTGAATCAAAATCAAAACAGTGAAAATAATAATATCGTTCACATGCACTATTACATATTGTGGTAATAGATACAAGGGTTGTCAACTTGCCGTAATACCATAAACTTAAGCCAACAAAGTATGGAGAACGTAGGGCACCAAAAATTGTCAAGCTAAAACTGTTGATTTAGAAAAAAAAAAAAAAAAAAACAAAGAACTGAAAGAAGTGACACTGCAAACCAATAACAAGAAAGTTAGAATTAGTCTAGCTATTGAAAGGCAGAACTAATTTCCTAAAAATGGAACTGACCGATTGTAGGTGGAAGATTGTCATATCAGATTTAAATATATCCACTTCTTAAAGCGTGTTACCTTTTCTGGCAAAAATCCTTAAGGCCAAGGAGGCTGCCGCGACGGACAAACAATGTAATCTTCATAAGAAATTATTTAAGGTTAGCAAACCTTAAATACACCTCATATCTAAAAATTAATGAAATTTCTCTCCTAAAGGTAAATCTACAAAATACGAATACCCAAGTTATTAAGCAATTTTACAAAACCTATTTTTTATTGATTAAGAAATAAAAAAATGGATATTCCCACCAAATGCCTTTAACAATAACGCACGCTTTCAGTTAACCTGCCAATTAAAACTTCCATTCGAGAGGCACTAAATATCATCCTCTTTCTACGTGTGGTATTTACATTATTAGCCATCCGTACGCTATCATTTAGGCTGAGACCCCTCTGTCTTCCTTTAGTCTTTTATTGAGCACAATACGGACAAACATCAAAGCGTCTATAGAGCTAGAGTGGAGCCTTCTGCATTTTTTCGTTACTCTGTAGCATATTCCATGTGCTAACAAGTAGACAAGCTGTGCTTCTTCGTATTTTGTATCACAAACGCGACGCGACGACCGATTGTCGTCGTTAGTCGTACTCAACACACCAAGGGGCCAAAAGTCAGACACTAAAGTTCCCAATTGCAGCATTCCGCGCACCGTTTACGTGATGAATTTCCATCGTCGCTTCTGCTGCTGGCTGGCATTGGGGTTTGCTTCAATTCCTTAAAACGTACTAAACGTCGTGAGATTTCCGAAATTTTTTCAAATTCCGTTACCCAAAGATACTCAAATTTAAATGCATAATAAGTAGTTGTGTACATTTCACTTATTCTCAAGAATATCTTCGTTAATACGATAATTGAAAATTTGTATTTTCATTTAACTGCGTAGTTTCATATCGGATTGCAATACAGGAAATGGGGTCTGTCTTATGTAAGAAGGATGTTCTCCTTGAAAAAGGCGACTTCATTATACATCACTCAAATATGCAATAAAAAAAGCAAACATATCAAATAATGCCCACTTTCAGATACATACTTTATGAAATTCTAATTATCTAGTATGCGATAGTTTTGGGTAAATCTATGCAGTTTTGGCAATAGTCTTAGACTTATTCTTATGCGAAAAACTAAAGATGACAACATCAAGCCGGTAAGACCACTGTTGCTGCTTCTGCTGCTTTTTCTTGCGTTTATCGATTGCAGATTTATTGAAATTAGTTTTCTTGTTTGCATGTATAAATGTACAGACAGATAGAGATATTCAGCCGAACACTTACTTCTATCAAGCTGGTCAAAATGAGCTTAAGAAACAGAACTTGTTTTTGTCGTCTGATAATTGTGGTTATATCCGTTTTGGATGCGCATCGTAAATCGTTTAATTTATTACTCAAATGAGAAATCATGCTAAATTTATTTATAAGTTTTTTTTTTTTTTTTTTAAAGAAACCTATCTAAACATACAAAAGAGCTTTAAGACATCTATCAAGCACACACGTAGTAGTAGTACAAGTAAATATGTGGATACTTTGGGACATCTATCTTAATTGTGCAAGAGACAATTTAATTACATGATATCTTCTCGAATGTATCGCAGCATGAAATGCAATTGCATATGGATTGTGCCACTACGACTCTGACTACGGGTATCTTTGATTTACATTTGCATTATTTATATATAAAATGCTTCTCGTGTTATGTCAGATATCTTTAAATTGTGCTTGACATAAGAAAAACCGTTTAAATATGATCATTAAATGGCGCTTATGGGTGCAAATCGAGTAGAATAATTAGTTCGTCGTTAAAATAAATCATATTGCAGACAGATTGACTTTGTCTTATTTAAAAAATTAAAATGGACTTAAGGACTTGAAGGTGTTAACAGTAGTGGCATTTTAATTAAATGTTAACAGTTATGAACTCTTAGAGAGTGAGGAGCTGGCTTTAACATGTGGGGTAAACAAGTATTGCATTGTGCAAACTTCCTGGATATATTTTGAATATAATTAATCCTCTACTAGAGAAGATGAGAGTTTGATTTTTTTTTCTTAAATCAAAGCATATGTAAGTAAATTAAAGAAATACCAATGATATACAAAGTATGTGGTGTACTGAGATGCCAGTCTACCAGCATGGTTATCGCAGATAATGTATCTGTAAGACTGTGAACATGTTGATGTCTGCAATTGAGTTATCTAATATATTATCTTTCCGGTTTTTCTAAGAACTACAGTCAGAACTGAGTTGTTTATTAGACAAACTAACGTACTCTTATTTCCTTCTTTGTATAAGGCAATAAATTCGTGTCCTCAGTCTGGAGTATTCCTAACATTGGTTCCTTATAAAGGGTGAGCTAGTGTGAAAGTTTTTGTTAAATTAAGCACATATTTATTGAGAAAACCAATTCTATTTTATTGAATAATAAAGTTCAGTCTATGGCAATTATAAATGAAACACAAGATCGTTCATATGATTACCACGGCTTCTGTTGCAAACGATCATCCGAAGGTCAAAATTGTCGATGACTTTTTGAAAAACTAGTGGGTCAATGGCCGCAATTTCAGTTTGAATATTATGTTTGAGATCCTGATTTGTCGCCTGGCATAGACCTTACGTATTAAATAACCTCACAGGAAGAAGTCTAAAGGTGTCAAATCGCATGAATTTGGAGGCCAATCAACTTCTCCTCTAACCGAAATAATACGATTTTAAAATTTCGTATGCAATAAGTTGATTGATTGATGGCTTGTGTGAACGGTAATACCATCCTGCTGAAATCAGAGATCGTCTAGACCCAATTTATTCAATTTTAGGAAAAAAATATTCGGTCAACATGTTGCAGTAACGTTCTGCACTCACTGTAACTGTCTCCCCACCCTTATCTTTGAAAAATTACAGGCCAATGATGCTACAAATCCACAATCTGCACCATACATCGATTTTTTTTCCGCTCTCCAAAAATCCATCTAAAATGTTCTTCATCGGAAAAGAAGAAAGGCAATGGCAAATTGTTCTGGCTTCAATTGTTGTTAATTTGGAATTTATAGGCGTGCAAGTGAAGATCACCTTCATTTTCACAAATTGAGGTTCCTGGCTGGTTTTTAACACCTTCGCTCAAAGTGATGATGTTTTGGCGTATACGTGCTGGCCGAGCATGCTGATATGGAGTTTGACTCGATACCGAATCAGTTTATTCAAAACGCTTCTACATTGCATGAATTTTGGACTCACTGGGCAATTATGTTGACCGAAAAATTCACGAATTTTGCGAAATGTTACTTTTACAGATCGGGCGTATAAAATTGATCAACAAAAATGCGTTATTACGTAGTAAAACACTCCATGACCAAAATTGCCAAAGATTATATAATATCTGTCAAAAAGATCAACTACATTGATTTCAGTAAATGATAGCAATTTACATCCACACTATCTGTTGGCTCACCCTTAAATAGAGAATCGCTTGAAAATGGACAATTCTTTGCAAAATATTCATGGTTTTCTAAAAAGGTATATCGATCTGAGTTCATCAATGTGATTCTTCTGATCCACCACTATGCTGTTGAAAGACAACTTGAACTTCGAATTACCTGGTTATTCCCACTTTATTGTACATTTTACTTTTTCTTTCATACATATATGTCAATCTTACATTAGTTTCCATTACTTTTTAAAATCTTTGGTCTTCCCACTTAAGACCACTGAATGCCCTGCCGAAAGCCCTCTTCAATTTTCGCTGTTTGCAACATAAGGTTTACTTAGCCGTAGTTGTTGGGACAGTACCATGTTTGGTGCTAATTTCCTCTCATCACTCTCATTTCATCACGAGACAGAATTATGTTAGACATTACATCTGACATCTAGTCTGCCATATTTTTTCTGCCTTGACTGGGCAAATTATGTAAAAACATTTCATTTTGCGAGCATATGTTCATGCGACACATGTAGCAACAGAAACAAGTATTTCTTCCTTTTTACTCGGCATTCTGATAAAGATACGTTTACAATCACATTCAACAGAAAACAACTCACATATGCACGAAATTTCAAATTCATGTCCTGATTTCCATCTACTCTCATGTCTTGACATAAAAGTGAACATCCATGCCTTGATGTTAGTTTGAGCATGGATTTTCGCGTCTCCACTGGATATGTTCATGGTATGATTTTAATCTGGGCATCGTTCATGCCCTGTGAAATAAAAAAGGACTTTTGCTCCGATTAAACTTAACAAGCTAAGAATGTGTACAGTACGTCATGTTTACGACTATAAGATGCGACATCAAAACTGAGCATTCCACTGTCAAAATTATTAAAAAATTTACATTTTTCGTCCAATTAGTTCATCTTTACACCAACTCAATTCACAGGTGTCCAAATCCGCTATGCCAGAGATGTTTTGTTTTAACTTCGAATGACTCTTTACTAGCTTAGGTACATATGTACTATATGTACACTGTGAAGTTTGTAAGTACTAAGGCTTACTTCTGACATTTTGACACAAGACAAAGATGGCGATGAATCTGTCACCGTAATGTTCTGAGAAAACTAGCGAGTTAAATGCAGAAGTGATAAATTACGATCATATTTGAAGATATAAAGGCAAAGAATAAAGTGTTAATTTAACAAAATAATTACTAACCACTTAAGGACAAAGCAAATAAAATTTATGACGACAGCCTTATGGGCTTAGATTTTATGACCAACAGTGACGAAATCTATGTTATTTTCAAGAAAACCCAAGAAATTAAAAAAAAACTCAATTTATGTTCGCAAAATCATGGTTTTAGTTACATAAATCAATTTGAAGTAAGACCTAAAAAATAACCATTGTAAGGTGGAAAATCTATTGGTTTTAAGTGACCACAAAATTGTTAATAAATTATGTTCATTCATTTACCGTAAGAACGATATTGTTTTTGCACTTTGACGTTATAAAGGAAGAAAGAAAAATACAGGATTTAACTAATCCACTATGAATTGAACATTTTAATGGGCAACATGTTATTGACGGTCATGTGACATATCTTACAATGCCAGTAAACGAGTGTATAGAAACGTGTGTTACAAGTATACGTTTGGTCAACAACACGAGTGATCAATTTTCATATTTAACATTTTTTTTTTTTTTTTTTTTTTACTTTTTAAAGCAGTGATTTTGAAATTGGAATGGCGTCCCTCAAGATTAACTGTAGAGTCCACTCATATTTTATTCCTTTGGAATATTCTCTATACCGATGATATTATCATGATAAGTGACTGCATCCAAAATCAGCAAGAAATATTCAATAAATGGCGAACTGCTCTGGAAGCAAGAAAAGGAAATCCATTTTCATTGGCTTGGTTCGATATTATTTTAACAATAACTGTGGCAATACCATAAAAGAGCTTAGATAATCTGAAGTAGCAAGTTTCTAAGCCTATAATGAGATTTTTGATGATATACGGCTTTAAATAGAGGCCAAACAAACTATAACTACAGAGAAGTCTGATGTTTCATGTATCAATCTGGTTAGAAACGACATGATAATCTAGAACAGTATTACTTGGCGACTGAAACAACATGGGCCAAGGATAGATAGATACTACTATATGCATTCTTAGGTGAGTATAAGTAACAGTTTTTCGAAAGGATTACAAAATCGTTAAATTCTTGAAGGCCTCTCTGACTGGGAAGGCTAATTGTTAAAATTTTAATTTTGGGCCGTTCTACAAAGTTTTTCAACGCTGATGGATTCGGTGAATGATAGCAGAACCAATAGTAAAATTAGCAATATCGATGGTAAGGTACATGTTGTTATAAAACATAAAACTGTAGGAGAAATTCAATATTCTACAGTTGGTTGAGATAAATTTATAAGCTTGTATTGACGTTTGTTCCAAGCTGTGACGATTTCAGTCGAATATAGTCGACATATTGCGCAATAGGATTGCAATGAAGGAATATGTTATATTTTTATAAATATATATTTTTAACAAAAATGTACGAAAACATTTCGCCAAACGCTATGTAGGTCCCTACTTTAAAGGGTAAAAGTAAATATGAGACTAAATACAAAACTAGTTGCATAAGGTCTGAGGCATGTCTTAATTGAAATTTCATATCAATCATCTTTGTATTAAAAAACCTAAATAATAAACAAAATGAGAAACTTGTCTTTCCTAAAATCTTCACTCTCACTTTAGTCGTCAAGAGTCATAAAGTCTAATTTGCAAAGCAATAACGATTAGCAGACAAGAAAACCATAGATACTCGCATCATCTCCTCTATTTTTCAGTTAGTCGACCAATTGATGATCAGTTTTGATATTCGGGAGTTCCCAAGAGCAGTGGCACTAGTACGAGTATTCATTGCTTATCTTCAATTGTATAAAGATCTGCATCTGCTTCCCAGGTCTTCTTCTTGGAATCGACTTTGTCTCCTGTGTACATTAGCTACCACCGGCAGCAGATCACATAATCACTACGATAGCATCATGCACTCAAGTCTTGGAATCACTGTGTGCATCCATGGTAAATACGTAGTCCAATGTTATATTTTATATGCATCATTCCAATCAACCAAATGCAAGAACAAAGGCCAAAAGGGTATATGGCGACGTTGGTAAGGAGTTAGGACGGTAATGTTTACTATGGTAGCCTCTTATCCTCTGACTGGATCGCTTTTGCGCAGAAAGTGGAATTTCTATCCAACTGATGTGCTTTGATGTAATTTTTATGATTTATGTTTAATTATATGAGCATTGTACCAACATTAGGTATGGACATACATCATCCAAAATATATCTTTACCTTGTCGATACTCTACGCTGGCGTTGGGTTATGAATAGAAGCTTTTTACGAGTTGGTATTCGTCTAAGAAAAAAAAAATAAAAATAAAAAATAAAAAACGCTCATAAATTTAATTCTTTTAAATTGTCTAACATGTCTTGGATGTTTGAATGGAGCGGTGCATATACATACGTACTATCCGAAGATGCAGATACATTTTTAGGCGAGAAGAAATGGAAATTTAGTTTCGAAACTCCCTAAAGGCATTCGAGGTAGGAAGCTTCCCATGTTTGCTGATGTCGCTATTTTTGTCGTTGTCGTTTTCGTCGTAGTTGTCGTTATCGTTGTCGTGGTAGAGATAGATACAGAGTCATCTCAGACGGTTCGGAATATATCAAAGAATTCCATGAAAAATTCGATAGTTTCCAAAGTGTATCTCCGTTAGTATAGTCGTATGAGTGCTTATGCGGTTTATGATGATCGCGGGACATTTATTTCAATTGTACAAATTGTCGGAATATTTTGCATTTGTTGTGTCGATGTCGATGTCGACGTCGACTATGAGCATATTTATGAGTAACGCGAAAAGAAGTTCGTGTTGTAACACAAAATCAGTGCAAACAAACATAAATCATTTGGGTAAAGCGACATAAGCTTCGCATTATGTCTTTCGCAATGGTTACGCATGAACTAATCCTTTAATCGTGGAATAATCTAAACAAGAGGATTTCAGTGACTAATGGATGGATTTCAGATACCATTGAGCGAGAAATACATAAAGAGATACAGGAGCGCCACCATGATCAATTATATCCATAAAAGGTATGAGTTGTGGACTATTGGGCCTTACAGTGAATTAGTGACTCATTTGGATAGTAAAGCGACTTTTTGTCTAAAGATAAAAGATGGAAGTATCATTTGGAAGCTAGTATTTGGGAATTCTATATAATTGAATTTTTAAGAAGAATGTTTTATCACACCTTAATGCACATGTATATATAAGACTCACAATAGATATCTTTTAGTTGAAAAAAAATAGTTAAAGGTCACTGAGATTGAAAAGAGTTGCCATTGAAAAATAGGCATTCAATGACTATTATATGGACTAAATAAACATGTAGATTATTAACTTAGCTAATCAGAGTCAAGACTTGCTTCAGCGTCAACAGTTCTAATAAGGATTACCTGACGTGATGACCTCACAGACTTTTTATTGTAGCTACTCTACTATATATGTGGCTTTTTTTTCTAAGAAAGAACGTGCAGTACTTACATATGTATGTCACATATGGAGTCACCGTCCTGTGGTTAACACACAAATCCTCGGGTAAGAGATTGCTACCTCGAACGGTACCAACCCCTGGATAACTAAGAAGGAAGCATGTAACATATCTTTTCGAACTAAATTTGGAAGAAAATATCTGGAATGATGTAATTGATTCGACTGAAATGTAAACTTGGCTGACCAAATCTGGAAGCCAGTTTTAGAAAATGAGACCAAAGAGTTAAATACATTATCATGGACCTGAAACATGAAAGTGGCTTGGTATGCGTATTCTTAAAATTTAAATGAAAACTTTATGAATATGCTACTGACTGTTAATACAATCAATATCATCACTTCTTCAAAGTGAAAGACTACAGAACTTTGTGATATCAGTCAGGGATGAAGAAAATCTTTGGTATGATGAAGAATGCAACCGTCATATATGGTACGTTAGTGAGGCATGCAGTGCGAAACTGGGATATAAAACTATTGTCCTATGACAGGAGGATTAAATAAAAAATTCTATTCTTGAACTATTTTGTGTCATGTATGGCTAGGTCTACACACCTCTTTGCCCTAGGTATTCACTGCTATTGCAGTGAATGCAATCATTGAAAATGCAGTTAGACAAGAAAATCTGGAATTGATAGGTAAAGATATAAGACCGTTTGCAATTTTATTTAGGTGAGGAGTTTTCGTCCAAAAAATACAACTGCAAAG
The DNA here is from genome assembly GCA_907269105.1 of Volucella inanis. Classification (NCBI taxonomy): domain Eukaryota; kingdom Metazoa; phylum Arthropoda; class Insecta; order Diptera; family Syrphidae; genus Volucella; species Volucella inanis. Next base: position 67,095,169 of record OU026157.1, on the reverse strand, counting down.
ATATATAAGTTCAACACAGGATCTGAACTTCCTTTTGTGTTGTAATCCATTTCTTGATCAATATTCCAAATGCAGACTTGGTCTCGCTTGTTTGTTTAACTCAACTAATGTTTCATGTGACAAAAAGCACTCTTGTTCCACTTCTGGTATTTCAGCAAAGAAAGCTGACTTGTAAGGATTTCATATTTTCTTTACCACATCAAAAATTACTTTTCGTCTCCTTTATTATTTTATCTGATGAAAAGCAAACATCGTGTAGCCCAGGTGTCTTAGCTATAGTCTATCGAGACCTCCAATTTCCGTTAATAGAACAGTATAGATGGAATAATATACCCTTGCTTAGGCCACTTAAATCTCTATTAGTCGAACCATGATTACTCAAATGTTTTTGGTGCTACTTTTTATCGAGCTCCGGCGGAAAGCCACCAAGTACTCATATAACCGTCTTCGTGTTGCCCCCTAATCATAACGGCGATTTTATATTATTTGACGATCTGGTTGAGAATACGCACAATTGTCTCATTAAACATCTTACTGTCATTTGGTTGCAAATGGCTTTCAAATATATAGTTCAAAATTTAAGGAAAACGCTACTCTCAACAAATGATTTTGTTTTTTTTTTTTTGCCAATTGTTTATTATAGCTTCACACCAACCTGTTCTTTACATAGTGATTCTAGAGGCACTGATGTCACATTTACACTGTAACGTTGAATGCTATGTTACAACAAGAGCTAATTCCTGGCTACTCTGAGTTTTTAGAACCTTTTTTCACCCAACTAGACTACAGGAGTCTTCGGAAAGCCAAGTGCTGTTTATATTTCCATTCTTTCGGTAATATCTTCCACTTTGGTGGCAGAAGCATATTTCATGGCATTCTTAAGTTTTAAGTCCATTAAAGAGTTTTTATGACGGCGAGTTATAACCATATGATTGATCTGACTATTTACTTGGGTAAAGATCCACAATATTTGTCACATCCAATCCAAACCTGTTGCGATAGTTATCAATAATATAATAATAAAAAATTGTCTCCTTATCACTTTAGGGTTATATTGACTTCGAGCTGTTACATATTTACCTAAGGGCCGATATCGTTTCAAAAATTACATCGTAGTTCTAAGTGGATACGTAGGGACAGATATTCCCTGGTAACCGCTTCTTCTTTGATTCGGCAAAACTGTTCTGCCCATAAAACGTGTACTCAAAAAAATTGCGGAAAACAAAATAATAATTTGTTAAGACTGAAAAACAAAATACTTAGCGAGGCATATTGCCAACAACCTGCTCCTGATAGAAGAGATGATATGCTGTTTTGTAAGTCAGGCATAAGTTATAAGAATCGTTTCTTCTCGGCCTATGTGCCCAATCAACTTTCATGAGATACCATAAAAAATAAATTCACTATTTTATTTCACAAATATCTTTTCTCCCATTACTGCTATCCATTTATACTTTCACCCTTAAAACTTTCTCACATTCAATCCTACAATCCTTAGCAAATAACTTCATCTCTTAACTTCCTTTCAAATAATTTTAATTGGAAATTTCCAAAGTATCTATTCCCCTACTTAAAAATTGTAATAGAAACATTTTACACATTTCCACAGTTACAATGATTACCGAGAAATTGCTTTCCAGATCGCTCAACATCCATACTACTCATTATCTCTCACAAAGATGACAATAAATAAACGTCTAATAGATGCACGACACCATAAATTCCCCGCCAATTAAGTAAAGCAGTACTCCATCTCACACCCAGCGTGCACCACTAGCTCTTACCTCACCTTTTACCCCAAAATCACTATCACCTCCTTACCATGCGAACGGTTCTATGGTATAGTAAGTTCCAAGAAAACCACCAAGATCTCCTACGATCGCGCGCACCCTCCTTTACTTTGAATGTGTGAAAAATTACAATAAATTAGTGAATGATCCTAGTTCCCACACGACTCGATTCGACTCGGACACAATGCGCTCCACTACCATACCACTAAGGCTAAGTCTAAGGCCCTCCAAACTATGGGTTTGTGTTCCATAGTCTAAGTAGTCGTATAAGCATGGATGCCGAATGGGTTTGGTGCACCCGACAACAAAATCATCTTCTATCCAAATCGAATGAGAATCAAATTATTTTACATAATTCAGTCTGGTGGAACGCGAGAATTCTCCTCCAGCCACTGGTACTCGTACTCGTATTCGATTAATCTTTTCCCAAAAATGGTGAAGTGACTAGAGACAGGATTGGAGCAGTTACTCGTAAAATCGTGGTGCGACCGCATAGCGGCGACGCGGCGGTGGCACATTGAAATGGCGTGAAGAATGTGCATAGTGAAAAATTCTATAAATCAATGCAATTGTTTGGAGATGATGTTGCCAAAGAGTTAGAAGAAAAAACGGGGAAAAAAAACACACAAAGTCTGAGAGAAGAAAATCGAAATTGTGACGATTAAATTGCACACTTTAAATGTACCCAGTTTTTGGATAATGGGTAAAAACAACACACAACTAGTAGAGTCACGCTGAGGGCGAAGCCTTCACCAACCAAAGTGCCTTGAGAGTGTTAGTTTTCAGCTGAACTTTAGTTAAATTTCAGAATTTGGGTGTGTCTTGAAATGTAGTCACACGTTATATGTTGGGATAAATGTAAGGTCGAGGGTCTTGAAGATGGCATGACAAGGATTATATTGCTCTTTGACCCACTTTTGTATTCTAATTGTAAGGAATTTTCTATTCTAATTGTATTCTATTTGAGTAAAGCCAGAACGAAGGTACTCACTATTTGGGAATCAACCTTTCGAAGAAACGGACCCAGCCGTAGCCGACACTCGGCATCAAGTATAGACCTACTCGTACGTCCTGTGTAAGGAAGAATGATGCATTTCAGATTATTGAACTTCCACATCATTAACCGCATCAGTATGTACTGTAGTATAACAGAATGAGGAAGGTTAATCTACTTATCGTGACTTGGCTGAACTAAATATCTAACGAGACGAACCTGATACGATATATGAAAGTTTCGTAAGCTTTAATATTTTAAGCCGAGATATTTATAAGAAAAAGTTCTTTTTTGTCAGATATCTATACAAACTTAACAAAAACAAAACCTTACGGAAGAACATACTCGTAGAAGTGAGTATCTAGGATCGTATGTATGTATGTATATATACAGATTGTTTAAGAGGTGTGTTCAAAAAGAAAGGTTACTTTATACTTTTGTATAGAAAAAAAATTTACTTATTCATCAATATTAATGTTGTTACCTTTAAAGCAATTCCTCTCAGATATAAAACACTTGCGCCAACGCTTTTTCCAATTTTCGAAGCACTTCTCATACGCACGTTTTGGTATAGAATTGAGCTCTTTCCACCGTTTTTATTTCTTCAATCGTTGCAAATCTCTGTCCTTTCATAGGTCATTTCAGTTTTGGGAACAGGTACAAGAACAGGGAATATATTGACCCTTTTGAGCAAGTCAAGATCATCATTGGCGTCATTCAAGAGCTCCTGAGCAATTCTCATGCGACGGTTCTTCTTATCAAAATTGAACAATTTCGAAACGAACTTCGCCGACACACGTCTCATGCCTAAAACATCCGAAAAAATTGGTAATTCTCTTATGGTAATTCGATGATTTTCAGAAACAATTTTCTTCACAGTTTCGACGTTATTATCTTTTGTTTATATGCTGAGACGTCCAGAGCGAGGTTCGTTATTGGCGTCTTCTCGACCATTTTGGAAGAGCTTGTACCAATTGTTAACATTTTGTTTTCTTAGAGAAAATTATTATACAGTATGCCACTGTCAATATTTCAAGTATCTTAGAGTACTTGATTCAATTTTTTATACAAAATTTGATACAAATTCTCCATTTGCTCCATGCTCCATTTTTTATAATAGTTAAAAATCGCCGAGCACACCAAAACACATCTAACCTTTCTATCTGTCAAAAACAAACTAAGTATCCTATGTACTTGAAACAGTGAACATATGTTCAGGACATGTGTACCAACATAGCAAAAAAAAAAAAAAAAAAAACATAATCGAATGCATGTTGTTTTCGAAATTTCAAAAGTCACCTTACTTTTTGAACATACCTCGTATTTAAGAATAATACAATTTCGATTGAAAAGTAGAGCTAACAGACGGTTTTAGATAAGACCAAAGTATTAAGACATATATCTAGTCTATTGCTCTTCCTAATTTTGTTCAAATGTAGTTTCTGACTTGCAGTCTGTAGAGTCTAGAATACTAGTTTAAACTTTGTGGAATGCATGCTTATTATCGAATATTTAAGTCGATATCTTAACCTCGAAGGACTGTACTTGTGGTAATTTATTTCTGGCATTCTTAATAGATGGAGTATATCCAGTTGCAGTAGTTCACGATGGATAATTCATATATTTAACTAACAAAGCAAACTCTTCAAATCTGATTCGAGAGGAAAATGAAATTTGCATCTAACTTAACCACCTCCTAACTTTAGTGGACGTGAAAAAGAATTATTTAAGCAACCATAAGCAAAAACAATATCAGTAGTTCAATACATGACTTAGGATACAAAAAATATTACAGAGTACCATATACCAAAAAACCAAAAACTTTAACGTGAATAGCTGACATGTTTTAGAGCAAGTGAAGTTAATGCTAGTGTGGTAATATATTTTCTACCGAAATAATAATGTAGACAGATGGAATTGTCTACATGACCTACAAAAATATCGTTAAATAACAAAACTTGGTCAGAGGAATTTAAAAATGCTGTAAATACTTGTAATTTCATCACATTCGCAAAAAATACGCAACTCTCTACACTCTTAGACATACTTTTCTTGCCATTACCAATAAAACGGAAATTTATGACTGATATTCTACTCAAGCTCATAAAATAAAAATATTTCATTTTCTATAAGAATACACCTCCGACTTAAATATTCCTTCACCTACGTCCTAGCAAAACGCCTTAGGACACCATTACTTTAGTCATCAACCGCATCCCACATAAACTTACAGAAACACCTAAGACACCTCCAATTGCCAATTGCCAATTTGCCATTAACAATACTATCAATGTCCGACTGAGAAGTGCAATTTTCGATTTCAAAGACCTCAAGATGAAACTATCGCACCTAGTTCACCCATATTTTCTTTAAAAAAAAAAAGAAAAAAAAAAAAAAATAGATCCACAACCAAAAACCAACAACAACAGCAAACCTACTATTTTACCTCAAACTGTATGGAACCTCATACATAGCTGGGTGTACAACAAGACAAAATAAAAGAGGAGGCTCAGGGACTTGCAGCAAAGATACCATGCATCAGCACTTGTGCCAATGCCGGTACCGATCTTGGTGTTTGTGTAAGTATTGATGTCGGCTTTATACGCGTTGCCGCGTCAATCGTTTTAACAATACATGTAATGTGGCTTATGGGTGCGTTCTGTGAACTCCACGATTATTATTAGCTTGGCATGCACCCAATCCCTCAGCCTTGTTGTCAATTTTTTTTTCGTCTTCTTTTGGTTGACTTTTTTGTCTCACCGAACCCTTCTCTATGATGGCCTTCTTCTTCCATATAAGAGTACTATTTTGAGTATCTGTGCCTGTGCCTGCATCTTCATCTTGCTTGTCGGAGATGGATACACTTTGGATGGTAATGCTTTGCTTAAGCATGCACCACTTCATTCTCTAACTCTTGAATGTACCTGCTGCTTTATTGGATTCGCTAGTGTAAAAACAAAAAGAAAAAATACACCAAACACGAATAATAGTAATAAAGTCGAAGAAGTCAAGTCGGAGTCTTTGATTGTAACATGGATTACCTTTTGAAGGCTTTAATACCCTCTTTGGGAACCTAGTGTACACATCGAGCCCGGGCTACAAATATTGATTAGCTAAAGATGTGCTTCCTCTCTCACAAAGAAGGCTAAACCATGTTACTGGTAAAACGAGGGTGAGGTATTCCTTCACACGATAATGGCACACTAACGACAACGACATCGATACACTCCAAACTCCAACTTCCCAATTGCAAATTTCAAACACTGACTTGAAGTTTAAGAAGAAGGTATGCCACTGGCACCTAGTGCATCTGGTATGTGATTTGAATTAGCATTCTTGAGACACTGTTTATACGGTGGTTTTTGGGATTTCTTACCAAATGAATTTGGGTTTTGCATTTATTCAGTGGGAGCGACAGAGCACATAAGGGTCACCAGTAATGCCGTGCCGTGTGCGCGGCTTGCCACATAATGAGGTGGGTTCTTTAATTTTCGATTCGATCTTCTTGTTGGGTGCTAACCCAAGTCAATTTAGTTACCAACACCGATTGTCTGTTGGTTATTCGAAAGACAACTGACGTCCATGTCACACGAGAATGGGGAGGAGAATCATTATGGATTCATAATTCATTTTGACATGCACTAAGCACTAACATAGAGTATGCATCACAGACCACATAGCACAGATCATAGAGCATAAAGCTCAAAGCATCGAACGGCAAAAAGTATCGAGCACGAAATGAACAGGGCTTAGGGAACAATGTGGCTAAGAGGAAAGTTGTGTTGTTAAGTGTTGCTAAGTATTGAAACACAGATCATGCTTGGGATCACTTAATTTTTTTTTTTTTCTTTTTTATGACAACAAGGAGGAAGAAAAACCTCGAAACAAGGAGGTTTTTTTTCATTTAATTGGCTTTTGGTAATAAAAAAGGATTTGCATAAGTTAATGGTGTTTTGCGATTCATTTATTTATTTATTTTTTTTTTTTTTTGTCTCCAGATGATTGGTTCCACTATTACATAATGAATTTGAGGTGATGATCCTGATTGAGAAGATATATTCCGACTAAAATTGGTCATAGACAACATTCATCTTTCATTCAGCTAGTCGTTTACACTTACCGAAGAGTGACTTTGCCATTTATTGTGTATGTGCCCATTAAATTGCAAGGTGACATGGAACGTGTGGTTTTCATGTTTTAATATTTCAAATATGGGTAATAAGCATTTTTATCCGGAACGTTAAGAAGAAGAAGAAAATAAGAAAGAAAATAGGAGTAGATTCTTTTACGTTATAGTGCTACTTAGTTAGGTACTTAGGCGTGTAAATTTACTAGGTGAAATCATCTGTTCAATATATTCAATATCATCAATCAATATAAAGATATTGACTAGTGGGATCGAACAAATTTTCGTTGAAAACAATTAAGAAGGATAAAGGTACTCGTATCAATCTAAAATTTTAAAAAAATTAACTTCATTTAGTGATTTGTCAGCATGTTAACGTAAATCCAATTATACAAAACTGAGTATAATAAGCGCTGAATTCATAAGAGTAAAAAAAGAAGCAGCTAAGACTATGTGGTTCTAATTAAAATGTTCGTGGATGTTAATTCGGAACAGATACATCCCACAACTGTTTTTTTTGCACTTCTAAATATGAATTTAGTTAAATTTAAGAACCATCTATTGAGATATAAATTTTTTTCCTCATTCTTAAATCAAAGTATGGTATAAAACTTGAAGAGAGTAGGCTAAAACCGTGTTCCAAAGTTAATGATTGCAGTCCGTAATTCTTTGCGATGTTATCAACCACAATTAAGATCAAGACATTGCCGGTTCTTGCGTCGTAACTTTGCAGTTTCACGTCTTGAAAGGTGACAAATGAGCTTAAGTAGAAAAAATTATTTTGGGAATAACAGTAAATAGTCAAATTTTAAACACACATTTCAGAAATATATAGGGTTTTCCAATAGGGACTTGATAGCTTTGAATTTAATTTGTGAACGCACTCTCTCACTTATCATCAAACTGTCACTGTCAATTTATTTAGTAAACTCAACATCTTCATTATGGTAAAGTACACTAATGAGCTACGTTCTCCGATTGGGTTCTGGAGAAGATGCGCCAAGATGATGAATTTCTTGGTGGGTTCAATAAGCAAAAATATGCGTTATTGGTCGGGTGAAAACCCACATGTGCTTCAGGAATCTTCCACTTCATCCACAAAATATAACTGTTTGGTGCGGTTTGTATGCCGGCGGCGTTATTGGGCCATATTTTTTCGTCGACGATAACGATCGTCACGTTACTGTGAATGGTCAGCGTTATCGTGCCATGATCACTGATTATTTTAACGCCGCTTGACTTTTTTCTGTGGGGCTACGTTATTGGGCCATATTTTTTCGTCGACGATAACGACGCCAACACGTCGACGACGTTGGAAGAGCTCAGAGCCAACATTGAACGCGAAATAGCGGCCGTTTCGGCCGAAATGTGTGGCCGAGTCGTTGAAAATTGGGTCCAACGAATTGACCTCTGCAAACGGTTTATTATGACAAAATAATAAACGAATCAATTCTCGATTTTTCCGCTTTTCTATCTGACAGTAGCTTATCATAATTTAAACATCATCCACTTGTCAAATTCAAAATTTTTAAACAAATCAATTAGTTGTTTCTATATGTAAAGCATCTTATAAAACTTTTAAGAGCTTCTTAATGCGTATTAATAAGATAACCACTTCCAAAACAACATCTGCCTGTCTGGAAGCAAAGCAATTAATTTAATTAATCATACACGTAGCTCATGAAATTTTTATAAAACCAGTCAAACCGTTTGATTTGCAGATTCATGCATTGGCTATGCAAATCATATTCTATTTCAAAAGAACGTCTTAGCTCTGCTTTAGAATACCACAAATCATTAGTTTCCCATAAAAGTGATCTTTGCCACTCTTATCTCCACCAAGTTAGTACATGATCTCCTGCTCACGTAGCACACAATTTACCTCAACATCCAAAACACATCAGATACGATATTTTTCTTTATAGTACCTTGTATCTACGATTGCTATGAGTATATGCGTGATGCAAACCAAAAAATTGCCATGTTAGTCAAAAAAACATCAGAAAGACAAAAAAAAAAAAAGTAAAAAATAAAAATATAAAAAAAAAAAAAAAAAAACAGACAAATCTTGTTCCATCTCCTGAAGGCCATCTTTGGCCAGAATGAGCAACAACTACAATACAAGACAACATCGAGCAACCGCTCAAGTCACCGCCACAACATCATCTCATCGCATCATCATTATCGAGCGACAAGACCAGTTCGGTTATTTTGTATAATTTAAGAATTAAAACAAAAAAGAAAAAGAAAAAAAATATCTAGATATAAACATATGTGTGTACATGTGTGTGGAAAAAAACGATTGCCAAAAACATCCATAAAACTTGTTATGATGGATCGCCCCCGGGTGGTAGATGTTCTTAAGTGCAACAGTGCGGACAATCTCGACAAATGGCTTACAAATCAAACGATGGTCTCATGCTGTCAATTGATTTGTTAGACAATGATGGCGATGGTACTAAAGAATCTAAAAATTGTACCTAACAAAGTCGTCTCGAGCCAACTCAAATGATTTATGATGAATTCGCCACCTCTTAAGGTGTTAGCAATGGCACAGAGGACAAAGCATCGAGCGATCACCGATCATAGAGAACAGAGCTCAGTACATCTGCTGGTCAGTGCGTCTCTCGTAATTCTGTGTTCATCAGGGATCATGTATCCATATCTGCTAAAAAAAAAAAAAATGCTAAAAAAAGCCGAAAAAACAACCAAATGGGAGGTGAAACCAGCATCAACGATAAACAAATTCTGTTGCACAATAAGGTTTTCAACACTAAAATTTATTTTTCTTGAGTGCAAAGTTGCAGCGCCGGTTTTTTTTTTAGCATCATTCCAAAAGAATGCAACAAAACGATGTTGATAGTGCTACTGGTACTACAAACGATGGCCGTCGATCAGAGTATGGTAACTCCATTACTGATGTGATACCACCGCAGGCATAATCATAATAATTATTTAAATTAATCTTAAACTATTAATAAGACGGTGATGATGAGCTTGACCATACATAGGGATTTGAGTTTTTTTTTTTTGTGCTGCATAGTTGCTTCACAAGTCTGTTTGCAAAAATGCTGTCTGAACTAGTAAATGAAAGTAATTAACACTATCATCACTACCTTAGATGATGAGAAGGGTTAGATGGAGGTGAATTTAATTCAACACATACTTCCGGCAATAACAATTGATGGCTCAAGTGTCATAAATGTCATTGCATTGAGTGGCATTGTGACGTTCTGTTGCATTGAAGTTGAACAGGAAGAGCTTTAAGATTTTAGATTGATTCCTCTGACAGATGAACATGCCAAAGATCGATTAAAATCGTAGGCTAAAGTTAACAACTTGTATTTAAATACTATAGAATAGAACTACTAAGTATGGATAACATTTTCCACCACCATCATCAGGAGTAATAGGTACCTTAGAACTGAGCCTTAACGTTTGCCTCTGCTCAGTTGATTTTGGAATTCAAATTAAATACATTCCACATAGTCGTACAAGCAAACTCCATTATAAATATTTCTAAATCGTCAACAACAATATATGATCTTCCTTCCATACAATGCGAATGCATACAAACTGATAACCAAATACACTCGTATCTTCTATCTTTATATTACATATTGCAGCTACAAAGTATCTTGTGATTAACTGCAAATAGTTAAATAATTTTTCACCTCCAAGCTTACCGCAAGTTAAGCCAAATTTGTGTCTTCTCCTTCATTTCATTCGACAAAGTTTGTAAGCTTCTTCATCGTCTCTGTAAATTTCCTTACATCTGCTCATCTTTTTCGAATTTCAAGAGATTTCTTGTAAAGAAGTTGTTGGCACACAAAACAAAAATATCTGTTTTATCACCTCGGAGTTCAGTTTTCTCTGTTTTTGTTGTTTTTGTCTTTTGTTAGTCTCGTTTTTTTATTTGTTTAGGTGCCGTGTGACGTGAACATTAATAGCATATAACAGTATAAAAAAAAAAAAACCAAAAATCTAGAAATATACATATAAATAAAAAAAGGTACTCGTTCAGTTTATCAGCGATGCAAAAAGAAAATAAACCGCTAGATTCAACCGGTTCGTGTGTTGTTTCGCTTCGCACTGTCAGAGCTATGTCGACCATGATGTAATGGAGAAGCGGACGATCACGGGTTTGAGGAATCGGATGCCCCTGGAGGCGTTGCAGAGCCAATTGCACATTTGTAATTAGGCAGGTATTTTAATTCGATGACTATTACACTAATAGATGCAAACTACTTGACATGCGTGTTGTATGATGGGTTCAGTTACGTTTGAACTGAGCTGAAGATGTGCATACATAGAGCATGGGTTCATAGAGTTGGGAAATATCTGCTCTGCCTAATAAGTGGTTCTTACTTGGATTGAATTTTGTTTTGAAAAGATAAATTATAGGTGTCTTTAAAGACGTTTTAATTGTGGATTGTGTTACAGTATAACCTCGATTATCCGGCACTCGATTAACCGACCCCTCAATTATCCGAGGCACTTTCCGGGAATCAACATTTTTTTGCCAAACACAATTTTCTTACATGCAAAACTGAAGATGCATAGAAAAGTACATGTAGTACATATGTATGAGCCAACAATTTCATGCTTCTAGACAGAATTGCATAAACAATGTTGCTCAGTATAATGTTGATTTCATTGTTTGCGATAAGTAGGATCTGAGAAGTATCTGAGTACTTTGTCATCGACTGTCCCTGATGTTATTTAGATATATTAGTTTAACCGTTATTAACAATACTTTTCCATAGAATGTTGCGATATGACTCTAACTGCCTGGTGCACATTTGTGTGCATATCTTCGTTGTCAATTTGATTTTTATTCTGTTTCGAGTGGTTTTTATATTGCGTTGTGTGAGTCCCGTTACAATGGAGCCGGAACAATCTGCATCTCGTACACAGAAACGTAAAAGAAACGTGGTTTTGAATTAAACCAAAATAGAAATCATAAACAAATTGAAAAATGGCGCAACTACAATCGTTCTTGTTAGGCCTGTGGTATTCTAAGGAAAACGATAAGCGATTACAAGAAAAATTCCGAAGAAATTTTAAAATTTAATTCTCAAATGGATTCAATTGATAGCATGTCACGTAGACGCAAAATAATGATGAATTCGCCGCAAGAAACACTCGACACGGCATTATATTTGTGGTTCTTACAAAAACGAAGCTAAGGGATCCCGCTGTCAGGCCCGCTGCTTTGCGAGAAAGCGTTATTTTTAACCAAAAATTGAGTGCGGATGCTGATTTCAAAGCCAATCAAGGATGGTTGCACAGTTTTCAGAGTCGCCATGGAATTCGGGAGCTTAATATTGAAGGCGAAAAAATTAGTGCCGCTGCTGCCGAATTTGTTGGTGCATGTAAAATCAAATTCCAACAAACGATTGAGGAAAATCGGTTAACATTGGACCAAGTCTATAGCGCAGATGACACTGGCCTGAATTATAAAGTACTGCCAACCAAAAGCTCGCATCTGTTCCTGAAGCATACGCTCCGGGATTTAAAATGCAAAAGCAGCGGATAACTGCAATCACCGATTGCCGAGCAAGAAAGCCTCGTTGCTTCAAAGGTTTTCCCTTACATCTTCTTCTTTGATTAAAATTCTCCTTAATTTTAAAAGGCGTCAACATAAATGCTCTCTCAATTCATTATTATTTACAAAAGAATGCATGGATGACTCAAGGCTTATTTACTGTAACAAAATTTGGATTCAAAAAATCTATCACCGAAAGAGGTTCTCGTGATCAATTAAAAAGCACCGATGAAAATGTCAGCAAGCACAACATCATTAATTCAGCCAATGGATCAGTCCGGATTGTAACGCTCGAACGCCGATACAGAAAAAATTTCATTCAACAGATTATTTCCGAAGAAGAAATTTCCATTAAAGAATACTGGAAGAACTACAATCTCAAGCATGTGGTAGATAATACATCAGATGAGTGGGCTGAGGTTTCATCCGAAACATTGATGATATCGTGGAATAAGCTATGGCCTACATCAAATAAAATTTAAATTCGGACAGGTGAATGCTCAACAGTCACCAACGAAGTATTAACGATCGGTACAAGTGCTTTTGGTGGACTGGTTGTCCTGTGCAAAACGATCCTGGGTATCAAATTTTGACGGATGAAGGAATTATCAACTATGTGTCTGAATGAGATGCTTCTAGAACTGAAACTGACATCAAGTACGATGATTGAGATGTTCCAAATTATACATCACTATTACCATCGACAGCTGATTTGCGCAAACAAGCAGCTTTGCAACGAAGAAAGCCGAAACGATTGCAGTAAAACAAACAAATCTGAGAGACTTTTTTGGCAAATGAATTTTATTTTCAGACAATTATTCAAACAACATATTGTCTTATTAAATAGTTATTCAAATAAATTATTGTAGGTATGTTTTGAATTAAAACTAATTATTAGTATGTAACTTCTTCTTCTAAAATGTATGTTCAAAACCTGTCTTAATTGACTTTTGAATATAAAATAAATGAAAAGTTGCAGAAGTTTGTTCTAACTCGATTAACTGGCATCGTGCTTATCCGGCGCAGTCGCGGTCCGCTGCCCGCCGGAAAATCAAGGTTCTATTACTATATGGGACAGCATGACGTGAGGACTCATCATGGGGTATGTCCTATCTTATGCAAGTCCTTTGATGAATTCATAGATGGGCATCTAGGAGCAATTTAAGCAGATTTTTACAAGGACTGCGCTATATTGAGTTCCCTTATCCGAGGCGGTCTACGATGGATCTAAGCCTTGAGATTGGGGTTTTCAAAGGATAAAAATAGATCCTGCGATCTATCAAATCTTAGTCTTTCCTTTCCTTTTCATAAATCACTTGAAACCTTTTCTCTCATATAAACAAAATGATTGTATCCTTATAATAATTTATGAAAAGTCCGTGAGCAGCCAAAAAACTTTCTGAAGTCGTAAAATGCTTAAAAGTAGGCAAGTGTCGCTCTGCTTTTAACGAGTGGAACGAGAAACGTTTCTTTCCACTGGTAACATATCCTGTCGGGTTTCATCATGTAATTGAACAAAGACCGTGAATCATTTCCCCATTTCCTCGACAAACCCTCTGAGTAGTAAGAATAAATAGTTGACTAGAAGTGATATGTTAAAATATGAAGAATCAACACGATTGTTAGACCAATTAAAAAGATTTAGACAAATAGATTGTACTACAGTGCGGTATGCAATCTCATACAGCCAAATAAAAATTGAACAAAAAAAAAAAAAAAAAAAAAAAAATACAAAACAGGATAAGAGATGCTCGAGAGTTTTCCAAATAAAAAATAGTACAATTTTTGAAGGAGGTTCTACACAATAAACAACGTTTCAAAGTTACACAAAAACTGCATAAAATTCTTTCTATAGTAAAAGTAAGTGTTGTTTAGCTCGCAGCTACTTCAGCTTTATATCACTTAACTTACCAGTCGTTCAGATATTCAAGCTACCAAGGCGACTCAAGGTTAACTCTTTCTGTTTCAAAATCGTAAAAATATAGTTTACAGAGAATACCGAGAGTTGGATGCCGAAAAACGCCGACGAAGAACGGAAGCTATTCTGATAGGACCCTAAAGAGATGTTCGACGCCTAAAAACCATGCATTGACTCATACAACGAACTGCAAATAAGACGAAAGAAATAACTAGAGCACGTAGAGCAAATGGGCTCTATTCGGAGAGAAAAGAGGAATCCACCTCAAGTTATGTCTACAAGTAGAACAGTTTTCCAACAATCGTATACCATAGTTCGTATCAGCCAGTAACGAACAGGTGAGATGAAAAGAATTTAGTTTGTCCGAAATGTTTAAAGTTAAGGACCTATGAGTGAGTGAAATCTCCTTTATATAATCGACTGAATAGCACGATTTTTTGTTGAAATATAATCAAATAAACCAATAAAAACCGAAAGAAACACCTGCACAACTATTATAATTTGTATCCCCATGTTTAAAATTCAACTACTATTATATGGTATTTGTTGACTTAATAATTGTGCATGTCTAACTTCCTTTATCAATGCCTTTTTTAAATTAATAAAAATCTTCTCCAACATTAGAATCTTGTTGTTATTCTTCCATTCATTCACAACATTCATTTCATTCGAAAACGTCCACACTAACCAACAAAATATGGATAAAAACCCAAAAAACCGAAAAATATATAAAAAACAAACAACTTGCAATTTCTTCACATCAATAAAACTACATTGCAACATGCTTTGGGGTCATGTTTATCTGTCAAAAGACTTCTTCACTTTGACATCACTGTCTAAACTGTCATTCACCAAGGTATTCGTACGTACACATACCGTAAACCTCACAAGAACCAAAACTAATTCCTCGCATTAATTAAGAGATACAAAGGCAAATAGCTAAAACTAGCCAAAAAAAAAAATAAACAGCAACGCCATCTTTATTTGGCGCGTAATTACTAGTATCTTGTACTGCTGTACCCAACTCATTTCGGTAATAAGCGCCACTTAAGAAGACTACAAATTTCATCAAAGCAAATAAGTAGCCTCTGCGCATAAAATGTAGCCACACCATAATTACCGCGAGCCATAAACGAATTCAATCGTGTGGTTGCACCAACAAGATTGATTGACTGATTTATAGAAATATCATTGGCTTAAGATGTAAATGCGGACAAAGTATCTTAAGTGCCAGTCAAATCTTTGGGGTGGCCTCTTCAGACCGAGAATTACTAATAAATTTCGCAAATCAAATTAGCAAAAAAAAAAAAAAAAAATCAAATCTGCTACCAAGGGATGTTTGAGGCGGTTCAATTGGTAAAGCGTTTGATGACTGATGTAACTGAATTCACACTTTCAAGGATGATTGGGGCGGCTTTTGTATACATAATCTAGCAATTTTTTTTTTTTTCTTACTTCTTCGCATGTAAACATCTTTTTTGAACATCATTTTAAAAAAAAAAAAAAAAAAAAAAGGAAACATAATAAAATTTTTTTTTTAAACTGTTTGGAAGTGATTAATCAACGCCGGTGGTATCTGATGTTCCCACTGAACAAAAATGGTGACAACAAACAGAAGCTCAACCACTTGCCAGAGATGTTATTTAATTTCTACCACTACATTGATACGTTGTATATGTGTTTTTGTTTATTGGTAATTTGTTTTTTTTTTTTTTTTTTTTAATGTTCAATCTGTTAACAGTGCTAATTTTGAGTCTTTTTGTTTTGACAATTTGTTAGGTTTTGTCTTTTTGGACATCTTTTTTGTGAGCCAGTATGATTAATTGTACTGTTGGACAACATTAAGGTGTGAATTGGGATTTAATTAATGAACGAAAAAGCATTACGATACGGTTAAACTTGTAAGACCAATCTTTAATAAAAATGCATTACTTTGGAGAATTTTAAAAAAAAATTTTACGAATGCGAAGGTCAACCGAAAAATGACGTTTTGCCGCGTAAAAGTACATTGACTTTTGAGTTTTCAGAATGTCAAAATGACAGATGATTTATGGGTTATTTGATGAGTAAAAAAGTGAGAACTTGAAACCTGTTAATGGAATGGAAAACTTGTCCAGCTTGTCATGTGTTATTAGATTCCTTTCTTGCACTGGCTTTCTTGGAAAGTGAAGTCACAAAATTTCTTATATTCAATCTGTGTAAATTACGAAAAAACCTAAGAGGAAAGAAGCATGGCATGCTCTGCAACGAAGGCATCTAGAGGAAATTAACAATTTCCGCTGAAGGGTAGTTTAACGATAAAAGTATAAGTTAGTCAAATAGCATGAAGTGATATACCAATGTATATCTTCATCCAGCGAATGTCTAATGCTTATTACATTGCACCTGTGGTAATTCTTCACAACCTGTCTGCCCACATAAGAGAAAGTAAACACTTGCACAAGATTCCTTACGTTGTGGGAAAAAAAACTATCATTTGCCATACAAAAGCAGCAAAATCATCATACTGCATGCATCGTTCGAAGGTTTAAGACAGAAGAAATTGAAATCTGATGTTTAAAATCACTATGTCGGATTCTTATTGGAATTGCTTTTATAGATGCTGTAATAACTCAAGGAGAGCTTAATTCCTGTATAAATTGATCAGCGGCGTAATGAAGCGTGTTCTATCAAATCAATTAAAGTTCCTTAAAATCTTGCATCATTCGGCTAAAGTTCTGTTTTCCAATCCACCCACTACCTTTAAAATTCAACCAGAGAATGCGCTGCAATGTGAATGCGACTTTTTTGAAATCATAACTGCAGATTCCTACAAAAAATTGAGAGGAAATTCTGAAGTCACGACTTATTTGGGTTAGACAACAGCACTATATTTCAACTGAGCGTAGTGTTGTTTGGCTTATCATTCTGATACGAACTGATTGATGTGGTATTCCATTCGAAAATCTTGCAATACGAGGTGTGCTCAAAAAGTTGGGTGACTTAATATTTTTATAAAAATATATTTATTTATTCATTAATATAAATACTGTCCCCTTCAAAGTAATCGCACTCAGATATAATAAGAGTACACTTTTGCCTACTCTAGCCAACTTCTGCCACTTCTCATATGCACTCTCTGGTATATCCTTAAGCAATTCCGTCCTTGCATAGGTCTCTTCACTTTTGAGAACAGGAAAAATCTAAAAATCTGGTGAATATGGTGGCTGAGGCATGATTGTCGTATTGTTTTTGGCCAAAAAATCTCTCGCAAGCAACTATGAATGAGCTTGCGAAATGATGCAAAAGCCATGACTTGTTTTTCTACAATTCCGGACGTTTTTTTTCATATTGCTTCTCGCAAACGGCGCATAACTTGAAGGTAATATTTCTTATTGACCTTATGACCTCAAGGTAAAACTCCTGATGCACTACCCCACGGTAATCGAAAATAATAGTGATCAAAACTTTAAAATTTGATCAAACTTGGCGTGCTTTTTTCGGTCTGTTTGCTTCTATTGGGACGATTGGACTATGGTTTTGACGTCATAACCATATACCTATGATCCGTCACAAGTCGAGATCATCACTGACGTTAGTCAAGATCAACGGTTTTTCAGATCAAAATTAAGAAGTTTCGGAACAAACTTCTCTTATGGTAATTCGACGATTTTCCAAAACAATTTTTTTTTTTTGACAGTTTCAACGTTATCATCTTTGTTGATGTGCTGGGGCGTCCAGAGCGAGATTTGTCATTGGCATCTTCTCGGCCATCTTGAAAGAGCTTCTACCACTTATAAACATTTTTTTTACTTAGAGCAGACTCAAAATCGCCATCACCCTTTCGGCGGGCAATAGCAAACCTCCGACAGTCAAATTCTGCCTATGAAAAATTTCTCAGGAGAGCCGTTCGGAACCGGCAATAAGCAGTAGGCCCTGCTCAGGAGTGTAATGAGTGCAAGAAGCTAGGCCTTAGCTAACACCGGGCTGTCGCGCCATTTATTTATTTATTTAGATTTACCGTATGCCACTGTCAACATTTCAAGTGTTTCAGAGGACTTTATTTTATTTTTTACGCAAAATTTGATGCAATTTTTTTATTTAATTTTTTACAATAATTGAAAGGCACCGAGCACACCAAAACACGTCTAACCTTTCTATCTATCAAAAACAAACTAAGTTGTTATAAATGTACTAGAAACTGTGGGGTGGGCCATACAATTTTGCACATTTGAAACATGTATAGAAATAAAACTACAAATGTTATTTTATTAAACGTTAAAAACGTTTATTGAAATTAATTTTTTTTTTTTTTTAAATGACATCGTCGAGATGTGCCCCGTCACGTCATTGGCACTGCTGCAATCGACTACGCAAACTTTGGAAAACTTGCTGACACATGCTGCGAGGTATCGAGCCTTTTCCTTCTGGATGTTTTCTTTTAATTGGGATATAGTCGTCGGGTTATTAAGGTACACTCGACTTTTCTGGTATCCCCATAAGAAAAAATCGCAGGTGTAAAGTCCGGGCTTCTCGGAAGCCATGCGAGAAATCAATTTCTTAGGAAACATTTGTTTGACCAGGGATAAAGTCACATTTGACGTATGCCATGTTATTCCATTTTATTGAATCCAAGTCCTGCTGTTGTTTCCTTTAAATTCATGTAACTGTGGTGTCAAAAACTTTTATAACGCATTCACGTATTCGATTGAGTTCATAGTTACGTTATTTCCTTGATTATTTTCAAAGAAACACGGACCGATTGCTGATATGGCAGCCCATACTGTCGTTATAGGTGAATGAAGTTGCTTTTGGTGTTTAAGGCGAGGGTTTTCCCTGTTTACGTGGCCATTGTTGTGAAAATGAGCTAAAGACTCACTCCAGCATTGTGTCAGCCAATAACTTACGTTGATTGTAATCGTTTGGTTTAATCTCCTGCACAATCTGAAGCTTATATTTGTATTGCTTGAGGTTCAAATGCATAATTTACCGCAGACTAGTTCTTGGTATAGCCAGAGCCGCCGAACGCTTACGCGTAGATGATTTTAGATCGTTCCTTACGAAAATTTCAACCTCTCGAATGTTCTCATCGCATCTTCTTAAACGTGGCCGCCCTGTTTGTTTAATATTCGTTTGCTCGAACTTCTTGAGCCAAGCTTTGATTAAATTAACACTTGGACACTTACTAACACGGCGTAATCTGTATTCAATTCTAAATAGGTGTCATACAGTAACATAGAAATCGTTGTTTTTGTAAAATTGTTTTACACAAAAAGCACGCTGTTGTCCCGTGAAGCGCTCCATCGTGACTAAAATTGCATGAAGCGACGCACAATACCCCGCCACCTGCGCGCCTCTCCCTCTAACGGTTTTTAAGAAACCAAATATTGCTATTTGCAAAAATTTATATATTTAAAAGCAACGGAATTTGCATACTACCTTGAGGTGTGCCAACTTTAAGTCTAAACTATCATATTATTTCTATCTAGCATTTTAATTTCGCATAATTTTATATCTGGCATAATAAGTGATTAAGATTTCTCAGAATGACTTCGAATACTTAAAAAAAAAAAAGTTTTTTTCGAATAATCCTTCATAAAATTTTTTCATGTCAAGATATTTAAAAAAAAAAAAAAATACGAAGATTCATCCATTTTTCGATTTCATGCAAAGATGGTGCATGTCACCGAAGGTATGGCTATTAAACCCGCCAACCACCCTCTGATGGTGTGATTTATGAATGTGTTTTAGGTTGCTGACGTACTCTTAATGGAGCGACGAAGTCCCGTGAGCATCGAAACCCTGCAGAAAGGAAGTTGAAATCCTGATTGCCCGCAATGCGCGCCACCCAATAAAGTTTGAAAAAAGTTTTTTTTAACATTTGAAGCTATGGAACTACTAAAAATCTTGAATTTAGAGAATTCTGGCTTTTTTTTATAACACGAATACCTATACCCGTCGTAAAAAGGAACATTTAAAAAAAATTAAGATTCAACCATTTTTCGATTTTTTATGGTAAAAAAACCAGGTGCCCTTGAAAGTAAATAATTACCATCCCCTTTACCTATATTATTATATATACTATATATAATTTTGTAAAACAATTTTAGAAATAGTTTATTCTCGTTTTTCTAAAAATTTAGTACCGGTTTATTCAAACTAACCCAACACTTGCCATAGAATTGTTAAGCTCTGATTTTAAGAATTTAAAATAAAAATTTTAAAATACGAGGACAAAAAAAAAAACTCCAAACTCAAACCCACACTAAGATAAAACAAGAATTTCCAAAATCCAGTTTTTCGTTTCTTTGAAATACATTTAGACGCACTTTCAGTACATAACATCAGTACCGGGCACTAGGCAACATCAGGCAGCATCATGATGTGCTAATTAGTTAGACGTCAATAAATTCGCTACAACTTTGTCTCCGCCATTCGATATCGGCAGCGGCAGTAGCATCGATATCGCATCACCGGTAATCACAGCAAGCGATCATTGTCGGTGAAAAATGTGCGACAAGCTGAAGATGATGTTGATTGTGCGCTGAGATGATCATCGGTATCTAACCAAGTGGTTTGCACTGCAAAAAACAACAGCATCATCATTGCAGAAACAAAACCGGCCGGTGGGTTCGTCGGTTGGTCAGTCGGTTGATCAGTTGGGTGATTGGTGAGTCAATCAGAATACTGATCAGTCGTTCAGTCGCTGTGGCGATCACTGATCAAGGAAAAAAGATGCGACGACGCCGGCGTCAATTGTCAGATGGAAGCGTGAAATTAAAGCACCGTTGCTGCTACGACCTTGGACAAGCTCTCTATGGCACACACAAAACATGTATCAATGTATCTGTGTATAATTATGTCAAGCGGACATAAATGCAAATCGATGTCAGATAAATGTATAAATTATCGAGGATTTTATTTTTACGTTTTTTTTTTTTGTTTCTGTTTTTGCTTTGTCGTCCTCGTCGCTTGAGACACATCTTCTCGAGTAGTCGACCATCGTTGATATTCTTGAAGAGTGAGAGTAAGCTCTCATCGTGATTAGCTAATCAAATGCCTCGGCCAGGTATGGTCATCGCAGTAATTCTTTTGCTGTCTCCAATCTTGGCTGATCTGTTGGCAGAGGTAAGGGTGCGATGCCGTCGCCGTTTCTAAAAATTCTAAGTTAATGTAGAGATTCTCACACAGAGCGTGAACCGGTTATTTCACTTTTACTATCTACAGATTGTAACAAGTGTAGTCCGGGTACATCAACTTATTTTTTTTTTGTGTGTGAGATTTTTATTGATAATTCGTTTTGCTTGGGTACTTTGGTTGCGGCTTTAGATTTACTTACCTTTTTTTGCGAGCTCTGTATTTTACGTTGTGGACAGACGGACGGACAACGACGAAGGCAACAAAGTCGGACACGACGCAAGCTGACCGCTAGAGTTGCCGGCAACATGTCTTTAGTGTGTGCTCATCACAACGGCGGCAGCATTAGCATCAACATCATTTCTTTTCACCTGCAAGGTTATCGAGCAACGAGGAGTGTGCTTTTGTTGTTGTGGCGATGATGTTGTGATGGGTGGCATCACAGAGGGGACCAGAGATAAGTTGATTTATTTTTACGATCGAATGCATGGAATTACCGTTTTAAGTTAAGGTGCTGTGTTGGTTTTTTTTCCTCTTTTTTTTTTATTATAATTCGTTTTTTTTTTTTTTAATTTTTCATTTTGTATTTTGTTTTTTATTAACTTTATGCATTTACATCCGGATCGATACGATTCTAGAATTTATTGAATCTGTGTGGGGTGAGTTCAGAAGGTTGTTGAAAGTTATGGTTGTTTGAATTTTAATTAGAACGGAAAAGATATTCAGTCATTAGAAGTGATTTTATTTGATTTATGCTGATGATGGGAAAATTTTAAAATGAAATCCACAAAAGTTACCTTAATTATTGTATATGAAAGCTGCAAACCTTGGTAAAAATGTCGGTGCCTTATCTTAACCAGAGAAAGACCAGAAAGAGTAGTAAAGAGCAGTGGACTCGATATCTTACCATAATCTAATAATTTTTTGTAATCTTAACAATTTACATTATATTTTTTGATTTGGCTTTGTGCATTGCGCATAAAGCTATCTCCAGCTTGTTTCAAGCCCAGTTTGGCACTTTGGCGCGTCTTTCTCGGCTTTAAATTTAATTTTTTAATAAAAAGTTCCACATAAAATTAGCACTAATAGGACGGCATGCAAAAGTTCGGAGAGAAATTATGATATTATATACAACCATCTTTAAGATTTTCACCCTTGATATTAACATAGATACACATTGAATGGAAATACATCCTGACTGACTCGAACTGCAACTTTTTAAATTACTATAATATTTATTTTATTTTTTGATAAATTTTATTGTGCCAAAGCAAAAAATGTTGGAAAATACATCAATTTTCAAATTGGATCAGTAGTTTTCAATATGTTCACCTTTGGCTCTAATAATGCCCTTGAGACGGCCGAAGAAAGCATCGCACGCTGCACGCAAGTAGCTATGCGGTATTTTGGCCCATACCCGGCGAAGTGCGTGTTTGAGGTGGTCCAAACTTTGGTATTTTTTAGTGCCAACCTTCGCCTTTAAAATACCTCAGACAGAGAAATCCAGCGGATTTGCATCCGGAGAATTTGCTATCCATTGTGTCGAAGAAATGAAGTGTGGAACATTGTTTTTTAACCAATCAATCCCCATCGATGCTTCCTGCTTTCTGGTGGCCGTCCGAAGGTGTCAATTTTCGAAGGACCTCTCTGGCAAGTAAACTCGGTCATTTTGTTTGTTGACATATTGCTCGATAACGAATGCCGACTCATCGGAAAAAAACAAATTCGGCAACTCACCACTTTCGTGCAAGCGTAGCAACTCCTTCGCTCTTTCGACTCTAACTTTTTTCTGTTGCGATGTAAGATCGTGTGCTTTTTGGAACTTCAATGGCTTGAGCCCAAGCTCATTTTTCAGTATGTGTTGCATCCGTTCCAACGATATGTTGAGCTCACGAGCCATTTTTCTTCCACTTCGACACGGATTTCCCTCAATTCGAGCTTTCATTTTCCGAACCATTTCTGCCGATGTTGCTGTTTTTTATGACCACCTCCATGGCGTTTTGCAACGCTGCCAGTATCACGGTAACGAGCTATGGTTCGAGACACAAATGATTTATTCACGTTAAGGTGCTGGAAGGCTCTAACGATAGCTACTTGTGGTTTTCCAGCCAAATATAAAGCAATCACACTATCACGTTTGAATTCCATTGCGGTTACAAATTTTTCAACACAACTGAGACGCAAATCGTTTAAAAGGCTTGTAAATAATAAAATTATCTGTCATGTGTCAAAATTTGAGCTCACTTCATGAACGGTTTGGAAATTATAGCAGTCTGAAGTTGGTTGCAGTTCGAGTCAGTCAGGGTGTAGAGTGTGCAATCCTCTTATACTCGCAACTAATAAAATGTCTCTGCCTATAATATTATAGCCTTCCATCTTCTATGCCATATACATACGTATATGTAACGGCTATAGCTAAGTCTTTAAAACAGAGGCTTGGTTTCGCCAATTATTTCAGGTTAAGTATTGTGATTCAAAGATTTACTTAGAACGTGACTTCTAACCGCTTAATCTCTGGGCCAATGCTTTCTCAGTTACAAGTAACGAGGTATTGTGTTTCCAAAACTATTCAAATTGTCCACCATTATGTGCCGTATAAGAGAATACGCAGTTCTATAGAGTACCTATAATCTTTGTTTTTTGTTTCCAAAGATTGATCAGTCCTTACTACGATTTCATTTGTGAAGTTGATATTTGCTCCGGACAATGTTTTGTTCTTGGCAGTGGTTTGGAAATTCTTTGTTTGTGTACGATGTATTTTTTCCTTTATCCTCCTCCAACTTTGGCATTTTTTTCCTGTAGTTTTGGATCTAGCCATCGGGTAAAAGAGCTCCATGGGTCATTCCTGTCGAAGACTGTCATTTCAAAAATGTTACTTATTCTTTCGTTGATTTTACAATTCTTAAAATAACTTGTATCTTGTGTATGTTATAGCGCAACTTTAGGTTGTTTTTGCCCTTATCTTATATTGTAAGAGATTGGTATAAAGTGAGGACTTGCATAGAACAATGGCTTTCTAGGATGTATTCTGAATTTCTGGGTTACTGTCAATCTGTAACTTCACTTGTTAAGCTTGCAATGCCATGTTTCGTCCACGTTAGTATTGCGACGTCAATTAAGTTATTGGTGGTGACTTATGTATGCTTTCACGTGTTATGTCAATAATGTTAGCTTTTCCTTTATTTATATATAGGAAACTGAGTAAGAAATTCCAAACAAGATCAGGTCTGATGATATACCTAATTCCACTTAATTCACTGACATTATTGCAATCGATCTGTTAGCCTCACAGTTACAGGTATTTCTTTTATGAAGGGCAAATACCGCACTTCGGGTCATTAATAATAAATCGCTGTTCCCTGATAAAAGGACTCTAGGAGCAACATTTGTTTGTCGAATAGTCGTATACGTATGTATTTATTTAACGATCTTCCACTTGCCTTAATGACTTATTTATTCAATTCTCCGCTTTCTTGCCCTCAAAATTATTCACGACGGATGTTGGGAAATAGGGGAGTAATTATATTGAAGAAACAGATGTACGATGCAATTATTGCGTAAGCAGAATATGGTATAATGAATCAACTGAAAAATGATGAACTCTATTTGAAACCCAAAGTCTATGCTGAAGTTTATATGTAATTAGACTGCAACTGCAAAACAATTTTATACATTTTTAACGACGATGATTCTTTAAATCCTCCAAGTTTCTAATTACATAGGATTGTCAAATCTCATTTTTGTTACTTTATGCGGTTGCTGCAAAATGCACTCGAAGTGTTGACTTTTAATTGAATACAAGCACGCAACATGCGTATCACAACGTCAGACGCATCTTAATTAGTCTATTTGAGGAAATGAATAATCTTGTGATTCACAAAAAATTTATAGCATCTTGATGAAGAATTAATTGAATCTTTGGTGCTCACTGATCAAGCTTGATCATTTAAGCACAATATTCCCCATAACATAGTAGTAGATTTTAGGTTTTAGCAACATTCTGCGAAACGAGACAGCTTTAAAACATCGCAAATGTTCATGTGGCTTACTGTTCAAGCATGATGATCAAAGCACAATATTTTCCATATTCTAGCAATGGGTTTCACGATGTAGGTAGATACTCGTAGCAGCTTAAAAACATTGCAAAATTTTTAGCTAAGATAATGTAAAAAAAGTCTTTCTCAAAACGGTACGTCAATGGAAGAAAAAACTTCGAACTCGACGACCCCCAACTGTGAGTTTTGTACCTGGAGTACAATCAGTGTTAAATAAAAACAAATCTTTTAAGCTCAGCATTTCCTTTCTCTTGTAAGCTTCTTATTCTTCGGTTATCACCTACTTCCTCGTACATCATGATAATCTAAAAGTCCACTTGCACAAAAACTGACAATTTTCAACTATTACTACACGCAAGTTGAATGCTCATCCATTAAATGGATTTCATAATAAAGACATAACTATTTCCCATTGGTGCGAAAGATTAATAGACTCCACAAAACGTTATTCTCGACCATACGACTACCCATCTATGCTACATATATTATGGCGTAGGTAAGTCTTTACTTCTAATAATAAAATCCAGTAAATTACCGCAACTGGTTGAAGGATATTTGCATATAAATTCCTCTTTCCTTCTTGCATATTTGATTAATTTATGTCAGTGAATGTTGCAGATGCTCCCCCTAACTTGATTTACCTGTTTACGAGCAACATTTTTTATGTCACAACTACCAAAAACCGCATAAAAAAACGACGATTTAATGAATATCTTCTAATATTGCACTTATAGAAACAGTACAGTTTTTTTTTTTTTTTAATTCTGAAATTTTTGTATTTCTTTTCAAAAGGAAAACCTGTTTAGAAACAGCAAGTTTGGAAACAAAATTATATTTTTAGATACATGTTGCTAAATTTAGCTGCGTTTACATAGTGTATTGCTGTGTTTATTTCAATAAACAAAATTGACGCAAAACAAATACCGTTCAGCTCATGGATACTTTATTTCCTGTGACTACTTTTGTTTTGAAACACAGGCAAGGTTAATGTTGAAATTATGCGATAGTATTTGCAAATTGAAAGTGAAAAAAAGAATTTGATTAAACTAGGATTCAGGTTTTTCGATGTATTAATTACCGTTTTTTTGTTTTAAAACAAATTGAGAAGACTAAGACAAAAAAAAAAAAAAAAAAAAAATGCTACAAAATTTATAATCAAATTTTAATTGAACGGATTAGCTATTCTATGCGAATTGGCTGAACGTAATTATTGTCGTTGAGACCAAGCTTCCTAATATCGCAATATAAAATTAATTTTCTTATCGCCTCTAAAGTTTTTGCTCTACTTTTTAGGCCGTCCTCAACGTATGCAGATCTAAATTTTCCTGCTCGTCATAATTCAGCATCACCGTGAATCTGTTACTCGGTCAAGTAATTTTTTTGAGTCCTTTCTTATACCTATAACGTCGTCGGTTGGCGCCAAATTAGGGAATTCATGGTGATGGTAAATTTGAAGTAAGTACATTGGTAGACACTGTTCTTGTGAATTTAAGGTATCCCTACTCGGCAAGGACTCTTTATGAGCTTGTGGCTGTCGGACTTCATGCCTTCTGGCAATGATTTTCCACATTAATAGAATTCGGAATGTTTGGTATCATACCTTAGATGCAATAATCAAATTAGTCATTCTTAGAGCACCGCTCATAAGTCTTGACAAAGACCTGTTGTTGATAAATTTTATTTAAATAACGAGCTTAAATAGGGATTCACTCGTGTTACGTCTAAATAAAAGCTGATATCTGTCTATGAAATCTGAATCATTAAAATTATACTAGGTTTCAAGGTCATGTAATAAAACAGCTTTTCTGATGACTTATGGGAATGGCTTAATGCATATTATAGCAACAAGAAGAAATTAAGACAAACCTGCAGGCTACAACCACAAATGTCTGCTAAACCCACTACTGACTACTTGACATACCTCAATACACAAGAATGACGTTAATTCGCGCACCACTCCCGATTGATTTTATTTAAAATCGAGACCCGGATGGAAGAGCGATTTTTTCTCAGACTAAAGGATGTTCGCAATTATTAGTTGCTGGACGAGTATCTACCATAACCTCTTCTATCAACATAATTAATCACTAATAAAACTAATAAATCGTTTAACTATCCACTGAACAATAAATACTATACCACACCCATTCGAATCCCAAACGAGCACATGCTCGTCAAAGAAACTCAGCAGGCGCCCTACGAGTATCTACATTCATTTTGCAGCAAAATAATAACCAAATGCCCGAAAAATCGAACAGGGTTGATGTTCGTTTAAAGCTGCTTAAAGCCACCAGCTAACCAACTCAAACTTAGTTTGGGCCCTTCCACCCCTAATCATCAATAATTGAATACTTAATACTTCCTTTCAATTGGTGTCCATCAGAACGTAAGTCTGAGTTCGTCACTGATTAAATCAGTCTTAAATATTTATAGCAAAACCCAAAATGACACAATAGATACTGCACATACGTTTTTGTCCATGCCACCCTGCAGCCGCGTTGCAAAGGGATGAGAAAAGTGGTGAATTTAGCTCCATGTACACATGTGATGAGTGCTGAATATGTATCTGCAAAAGAAATACATGCGAACGCATGAGGTAATCAATAAACTTTTTCAAATGACGTCACAAATGTTAGTGGGTTGCCATTAGTTGCATCTGTAGCAGTGACTGTAACTGTAGTCGCCGCTGTTGCTGGTATACTAAAATTTCTTTTTGTACTTCCTTTTCCTTACTCTTCAGTGTTTCGGTGTTTTTGTTTTGAATTCTCATCATTTCTCTTGCTTACTGGTTTTCTCTTTTCACTTTTAAACACACTCTGCCTCGTTGTGTTGTGTGTGATATGAGTAGATACGAATTGTGGATTGGGTGGGTTGATGGTGTTTTCCTATTCTTGTGCTTCCATGGCACAAGGTCGTTTGGACGATATATGTATTGTAATATGAATGTGTGTTGCTACTCAGTCGCATGAAAATGGAAAAAAAGAAGATAAAATAGAGGCCGTGGTATCTGTCAAACTATCACACTATACAGTCGACATTTCAACCACCCACTTTGACACATTGAGGTATACCACTGACTTCGCCCGACGATTACTTCATGAATTTTGATGATAGTAATGGTAATGCCGTGTTGATTGGAGTATAGATACGAGTATATAGTATTAAGGAATAAAACACTGTGGTAGGTTATGTTTTATGTCAGTCAAGTTTTTGCTTGTCGCTCTGAAAATAACAGTATCTGTCAAAAATGTGACATAAGAGATATTATTGGATTAGCCTGTTTTAAACTCACGACTCACAAAATACCTATTTCTTGTTTTTACACAGAAATGTCAATTAAGTGTTATCCGTTTTTTTTTTTTTTTTAAGAAACCTTTTAAATGGGCAACATTTTCAATTGACGTTTAAGGGGTTAGGCCACTCTTGGATTTTCAAAAAATCTATTTTTTTTATTGCTTTCAATGGTCCCTTACGATCTCAAAAATTATATCCTAAAAGATTATGGCCGTGAAATATCTCGAAGGACAAAGAACGATATTTTAGGGGACTAGAGTAAGTATAAGGCAGATATTTTTGAAGCAATTTGCCACGTGTTCAAACTATTGTTTGATTCGTCTTTAGAAACGTCGGTTTCAGTCAGTTTCGAGAAGGACGCTATCTGAGGAACTTTTTTTTTTTATTTTGTAAGTGTTATTGGTTCGTTTTTATAATGAGTGACAAAGTGTATTGTGGTAAAAGAGGTGCAAAAGAGACATGAACATACAGTAAGAAACCGAAAATATCTGGAAGAAGTCCGCTGAATCGACACGAGTTAGAGGCACCAAGCGAAATGAATGCCAGTACGTGGGTTTACGTCCTTGTTTGGCTAAGTGACCCTTATTGGCAATTACAGTGCAAAAATTATATACTGCGCAGTGAAATCAAAATACTGTAAGGCGTATGAGTACTGGAAGAATAAAAAAGATACCGAAGAAAATACGGTTACGGATGCAGTTGTTAAGATATTTCAGCGATCAAATTTCATCGCTTTGCATCAAGTAAAATACGCCCATTATATTGGTGACGGTGGTTCTATGACTTTTAAAGGCATTGCAGACTTTCAAAAGCGAATGGGTCTCGGTGGTAGGAGCAAATTGACGGGAAAACTAATAGACGAACTCTCTTTTTATTATGGATTAGCCATTCGTAGAAATTGTGATTCAGTTGAAAACATGTAACTTAGTATAAATTATCTACTGATGCAAAACCGCAGCACGATAAATGTCTGATCGAAGAAGATTCATGGTTATCATGGCAAAAGGCTTAAGCTACAAATAGTTTGGCTGAATATAAACATAAACCAGCTTTTATAATTGAAGTGTATGAGGCTATCAAGCCAGTCTACGAAGAATTTACCAAAGACAATCTTCGATGCATCGGCGGTTATACTCAAAACTTTAATGAAAATTTTAATTTTAATTAATTTTGTGTCATTCGCCCCAAAATTCATTTCTAGTGGTAAAACTGTAAAACTGATAAAACTTGGATATAGCTATGGATATTGCAGTTTGCGTGTACAATGATGGCTTTTCTTCAATTAGGCACACAATGAAAGCGATTGACTTAGAAAAAGGCTCGAACAGCTACGAAATGTGCTTGGAGATTAACAAAGAGCGCATAAAGCTTGCAGAAGAATCGCTGTCTGAAGCTGCAAAAGACTAGAGGAGGATCGCATTAAAATCTAATAAAAAACAGTTGAAGAGCAGGACACTAATTTTGAAGGCCAATTATATGGTTCAGACATTGCGAATTAAAGGTTTTAGAACATTTTACCTGACTTTCTGTAACTTAAAATTTTAAACGTTTTTGTCTCAAAATTTCATTTTTCAAGTTGGCCGCACCCATAACTTGAACAATTTTCAATAAGTTCACTTCAAAATTTTAACTAGATCTTTAAAAATATATATGGCATAGTTCATTTGTTATGAATAATTTTCTGGCGATTTTTCTACGAATTTGCGTCATTCGGGCAAAAATCAATATGGTATTGGGTATATATTTTATTTCGTGCGGTTTTTTTTTTCAAAATTTGAACGTTTATTTAAAAAAAACATGTACAATAGTTTTATGCAAAGTATTGTCCATCTGAAGCTATGACTTTTTCCCATCTTTCTGGAAATTTGTGGATCCCATCCCAAAAGAACTGCGTCGGCTTGGGAGCCAAGAATAAATCAATCCAATTTTTGATATTCTGCTCTGATGTGAACCGTATTTCAGTGAGGGCGTTCTGCATCGACCGGAACAAATGGTAGTCAGAAGAGGCAAGGTCTGTTCTATAAGGCGGGTGGGGTAAGACTTCCCATCCACTGTTTTCCAAATAGTTCTTAACCGGAATATTGCCTCGTGTCTGGTCGCATATTCCGGGCGTTTTTCGGCTACTGCTCTCTTCAAACGGATTAATTGTGTTCGGTAGCGTTGTACATTAATTGTTTCACCCGGTTTTAGAAGATCATAATACAGCACACCCATCTGATCCCACCAAATACAGAGCATCACCTTCGCGCCATGGATATTCGGCTTTGCCGTTGATTTGGCTGGTTGGCCGGATTTCACATATGATTTTTTGCGCTAGGGGTTGTCGTAATGGATCCGTTTTTCATCACCAGTAACAATCCGATGCAAAAATGACTTCCTTTTGTGGCGTTCCAGCAGCATTTTAGACATGCAAAACCGAGTTCATGTGGAATCCAATTTCCTTGCTTTTGAATATATCCAGCTGCTTTTAAACGTTTTGAAATGGCTGCTTGAGTGACACCCAATAATTCAGCGAGCTCTTCTTGTGTTTGGCAACAATCTTCATAGAGTAATGCTTCCAGTTTTTCATCTTCAAACTTTTTTGGTTGCCCAGGACGTTCATCGTCTTCCAAGCCAAAATTACCACTTTTATATCGTGCAAACCACTTTTGGCACGTTCGCTCAGCTAGCGCATGTTCACCATAAACATCTACCAAAATACGATGACTTTCGGCAGCAGTTTTCTTCATATTAAAGTAATGAAGAAGAACTCCCCGCAAAAACACTTTTTCAGGCACAAAGTTCGACATATTTGAGTGAAAAAAAATCATTGTTGTTTACGCTTCAAATGAATGACATATACTGAAATGACGTACAATGACAGTAGCTTTCCAACACATGTTACAATGGATTAATAACAATGGAATAATACAAGTTACGCCATCTCTTAGAAAACCGCACGAGTTATAGACCCAATATATTAAAAAAATTCTTCATACTTCTCTAGCTGTTGATATGTGTAATAGAAACAAATTTAGTGATTCATCATAATTCAAAATTTACAGGAGCTGTTGGTACAGCCGTAGACCCTTCCAAAAAAGAGAGGTCAACTTAGAAACGCCAATAAATTATTCTATAAAGCAGCAGTTGCGGTTATACAAATAATGTGAATAAATTTTATTAATTGAAGTTAAATTGTTTTATTATTAATATAAAACAAATTATTAGGTAAAATTTCTATTTATTAATTTTTATATTAAAATTTATTGAAACTTAAAAATTTTAATTAAAAACTAGGATTAGATACCCTATTATTTAAAGTGAAAATAAAGTTATTTGAGTAGTAATAGATATGATCTTGAAACTTAAAAAATTTGGCGGTATTTTGGTCTATTTAGAAGAACTTTTTATGTAACAATCCACGCTGTACCTCACTTCAATTTATTTATTCTATAAAACAATAAACTTCAACCTTTGTAAACTCGATTTATTTTATTTTTTTTCTACAAAAAAAATTACATACGGCCTCTAGAGTGCCCTAACTCCTTATAGACATCATAAGAACCGACACTATATTTCACTCATAGATACATATGTAATCAGGGTTAAAAATTGAAAAAAAAAAATTCACTCGAGGTTTTGGCATGCCCTCGAGTGGATGAAACCGCATCAATCCACTGATCTATAGGGAAAAATTATACGACAAAAATAGGCAGGATACTATTGTAGCTTGATGAAACTGGACAGTACATCATGCACCTTATTCGCCATTGGTCATCTTCGTGTGATAAAAAGTTTTAATAGACAGTACAACGTCACCCAAATGACAACACAGTTTCTCACTAGTTAGCATGAAGTTTAACTGCAACAACAAATCTAGAAAGATCTGAATACTCCGAACCGCTACAATCAAATGTAGATCAACCTAAATTGTTAAATCCTATTGACTAAAGTTGAAATGCTGATCTAGTCAAATATGTCATCCGTTCAATCTATTAATATAAGACAAGTACAACAGCTCAATATTGCTTATAAAATACTCTTTGACGTAATATTTGAATACCCTTAAATCGATGTTGATAAATAATCGACAACAATCAACAATAACGTTGGGCCAGATCGTTGAGAACACTCGAGAACACCACGTAGACGCTTAACAATAGATTTGTTACCAACAAATATTTTAGGTAAAATGATGATGATTTTGTAATGTTGTTTCTTTTTTATACAAGCGCACATTATCAACAAAAAATAATACTAACTTGAAAACACCAAGAAAAGTTGGGATGTTTTCAAAGAAGCCTAGAAGTGTGTCGTATTTGGGTCCGCAGTCAATTACATTAAAGACATCAGAACGGAGAGCAAAAAAAAAAAAAAAAGACAGTCTTGCTGAGTATTTATGGGCTATAATTAGCACCACCTGAATGGGACCATATGGGATTTTTGGAATCTGCAAGAAAGACATTACAAGTATTGCCGTTCAAAATTGAAGGAACGTAATGCTACAGTATCGCAGACGGACAGCTTGAGACCGCTCAAAATAATTTAAAGTAACAGACAAAATTTTGGCATACC
The DNA here is from genome assembly GCA_907269105.1 of Volucella inanis. Lineage (NCBI taxonomy): Eukaryota > Metazoa > Arthropoda > Insecta > Diptera > Syrphidae > Volucella > Volucella inanis. The sequence goes on along the minus strand of OU026157.1, from coordinate 67,061,774 downwards.
ATAATTGATTGATCCCTCTATCTGGCAACATTTGGCATACATATATATATATATATATATATTTTTTTTTTTCAAAAAAAAAAATTGTTTTCCACTACGTCACTTGTTTTCATTCTGAATCCTTACTTACATAGTTACATGTAATCGTACGGCTATATGATTTATGTTTGCTTTTAGAGGTATCCCTCTAAATTAGTTAAGAAGAAAGAAATAGGTAGAAGGGGATTAGAAAACTGTTCTGTTTTAACGGAAGCAAAGGACGCTGCCACGTGCGTTAGTATGATGGGACTACAAGGTTTTCCTTTTATGATTTAAATATGGACTCAACCATCAACCACTTTGCACGTATTTTCTACGCACACGCCATCCTATTTTGAAACATACATTTTCCTTTATCGATTACCAAACTTTGACGTCACTCTCTGCACGAGGTTATCGATCCTGGGCGCACAATCCACTAACAGGAACCAAGTCAGAAAACAAGCAAAAGAAAACATGAAAAGAATTTCAATTTTCACTCCATCACCCATACGGAAGAGCGAGCAGAAATAGTAATGTGCAAAGGTATTCATCTACATCATGGGGGAGGAGTGAGCCCACGTGGAAGCACGTCATCATTGTAATCAGTTGTGGTGTCGGACGGTAGGACATTAGATTTTTGGTAGCAAAATGTGCATGTGTGGGATTAGATTTAAAACCTATCCTCGATTAAGGGATGAAGAATGTTTTCCTGTTTTCCTTTTTGTGGAATTTCCTTCCCCTTTAGCTTTCACCCACATATCCTTGTACATTTGAACATGTGAGGATAAATTCTTTTTCGTTTTGTATTTTCACTCTCATTGGGCCCTGATGGTTGGCTTTTATTGTGGCCATCGTTATCGTTGTGTTGCTTTTTGTCGTTTCAGAGTTTATCTGTTTATTTTTATCTTAATTGAGGTGCTTGAGGGTTTCCTTTTTTTGTGGATGTATTTTTGGGAGAAACTGATTCAGTGTGCGCATAAAATGTGTATATTTTTGGCATCACTGACCCTACTTTATGTATTATGATGCGATGATGATGGGTTAGCTTTCGGTTGGTTAGCGTTGATATGCCCACGTCATCGTTTTCATAAGTCTACACACCGATGCTGGCGTCATATTATTATATGAAAATAAGTTCTAACCACGCGGCAACAGTAATAAACAATTCGCTATGATAAATACGAATACGTGTGGATGGCAAGCGCACGAGCCCCCGTCATCATCAACATCATCGGCAACATCATCATCAGATGGCGGGACAGTCATGTGAGTTCCGTTTATTGCAAATTAAACTAATTTTTCCTGATGAATCTATGACCGCCTTGCGGTCTAAATATATAGTAATCATGTCATTGCATCGTTACAAACAATTCGATCAGAGGAATACAAGTACTTGTACTCGGACTCAGATTTGGATTCTGGTCTCTTGGATGCATAAGTTTTATCTAAAATTAAACTTGGACCGATGCGATGCGCCGATGATGTCGATGCGCTAGCAATTATTTTTCAGGCAATCGATTCCGCATATCAAGGATTTCTTGCGGATAAACGGTGTGGTTAGTTAGGGGTTGTAAGGTCGAGTGCTATACCCCGCGCGTGAGGATTCTTTAAGTTCTTATGTAAATTCCTAACTAACAGAGCTCGAGAGTATTTTAAAGCGGTCGACAACATTTTTTTTATAGCATACTCATATGTATTTTTCGATACGAGTAGCATGTGATGGTATGTTGTTGCACTTCTTGGGGGTATTGCTTTGGGGAGGAAAATAAATAATATGTTGATTGCTCTAGTGTGGCTATAAATACATTAAACAAAATATACAAGTCTCGTGCTAATTAAGATAAACAAATACGTGATGAGGTATTTAATTGGTGTCGCTACCAGGTTGGGCGGGAGAAAAAAACACAATGTTTTTTTTTTTTTTTTTTGTTTGTTTTGAACTATTTTCCGGGAAATATATACTATTTTTAACTGATAGATATTTTGGTGTTGCTGTTGAAAGGATCAATTTGGCAGAAAGTTATATTCTGATTGATAGAAATTGTGAAAGACATCTTATTTAAAGCATGAGTCGACTCTAAATGCTTAAATGGTGGGTAAAGATTATGTTGACACAGTTCAACTTACATCCGAGTACATATACTTATATAGGGTCATTCAATTCGTGGTCCGGATTTGAAATTCCCGTTACAATTACATTCGTCAAACCGAACTGTCATCCGAGACCGTATATGTTATGGTTATGTTTTGCCATTTTCTAATATGGACTGTTTGACAATCGCTGAATGTGTTAAAATTGTGATAACTTGCTACAAAATAGTTATACTGTAGTGTCTAGATACTGCAGATTATGGTCGACATAATCGTCCATCTGAGCGTACTATAGTCAAAACTATAGGGTGATTCATCTTGAGGTTTGATTTTTTTGACAGATCTCGCGTGACTCCTATCAAACTGCTTTGTCATTTTTGTTCAGTATCGTTTGGCAAGTCATTATGGAAAGACTCACACTTGTTCAGCTGTACCATATTACGAAAATCAGCGTTCTATGAGAAATGTTTTTCGTGCGATTCGAGGAATTTACGGTGCGCATAATCGACCTACTAAAACCACTTTTGCCAATACCATTCGCAAAATTGAGTCCCAGTTTACATTAGTTGATGATACTCAACCGGTTAGACAACATCCAGCATGTAGTGAAGATACTATAGCAGCTGAAGCTGAGAGTGTACGCGAAGACCGTGACGAATCGATTCGTCGTCGTTCTCAGCAGCTTGGCTTGGCGTATTCAACAACTTGATGTATTTTACATGAGGATATCGGCCTAAAAGCGTAAAAAATTCAACTTCTGCAAGAATTCAAGCCAACTTGAAGTTGCGTCATATTTTCAGTGAATGGGTCCTGGAAAAACTCAATGAAAATCCGGTGTTTTATCGTGAAATTTTGTTCAGTGATGAAGATCATTTCTGGCTGAATGGATACGTTATTAAACAAAATTGCTGTATTTGGGCCGATGAGCAACCCGAAAAGTACCAAGAGCTACCATTACATCCATTAAAAACAACGGTATGGTGTGGTTTATGGGCTGGTGGAATCATTGGTCCATATTTCTTCAAAAATGAGACAAATCAGAATGTTACCGTCAATGGTATGTGCTTCCTGAAATTCAAGCACATGGTCTCAGTGAGCTTTGGTTTTAACAAGACAGCGCTACGAGTCATACAGCGCGTGGAACAATGAAATCATTTTGGTGAGCACTTAATTTGACGTTTTGCTACGGTAAATTGGCCGTCTAGATTGTGCGATATCACACCTTTGGACCTTTTTTTTCTTTGGATATGTAAAGTTTCAGGTCTTCAAGAATAAGCTAGCTACGATTGACGCTTTGCAAGCCAACATTACTCGTGTTATCCGCGGGATACCAGTCGCTATGCTCGAACGATTCGCTCAAAATTATATCTTCCGAATGGACCCCCTTACATTTACGTGATATCTTTTTCAAAAGGCTAATGCCATACATTTTTCTTTTAACCAATAATAAAAATTTTAAGTTCACTTTCAAATTTATTTTTTTTATTTTACATTATGAATCAAACTTCACGATGAATCACCCTATATATAAAAAAAAATCGAAGAAACTGGCTCTGTTACAGATGCCTTAAGACCTATCCATTGTCGATATGCACGATCTACAGAAAATATGACTGCCGTTAGTGAAAGTTTTAAGGCAGATCCAAATCTACCGATTTCATGGAGAGCACAGCATTTGGGCTTGTCTTACAACACATTATAGCGTATTTTGCATTCGGATTTGCATCTACACCCTAATTAAGTTCAACTCACTTAAGAATTGAAGCAAGGTGACCACGGTATGCGTAGAACATACGCCGATTGGGTATATGAACTTCAGCGTTTGGAATACCAATTTTCACACAATATTTTCTTCAGCTCATTTTTTACTCGGTAAATACGTTAACAAACAAAATTATCGCATATGGGGAAAAAATCACATGTACGAGTGCTGTATGATAAATGCCCGAATTAGAAATGACAACGCAACTTTATTAAATTTTAACAATTTATTTTTCAATAGAATCCCTTTTCAACTCGATACACTTTTCCCAGTGGTGCTGCAACTTTTTTAACGCCTTCGTATAGCACGACTTTTGTTGGCCTGGAAATTACTCCACAGTGGCGACGATAACTTCCTCGTTCGACCCGTACTTCTTTCCGGTGAGCGATATTTTTGGGAAGAAAAAGAAGTCGCAGGGAGCCAAATCCGGAGAATACGGAAGATGGGAGAGCAATTCGTAGTGTAATACGATGTATTTGTATTTTCTTCGCCAAATGTGGTCATATTATACTCCTTTTTTGTTTTTCCCTTCTCCAAATAGTCAACGTGGATCACATCTCGCGCGTACCAAAAAACGATGGCTATTATCTTTCTGGCCGAAGGTACGGTCTTCGCCTTCTTTGGAGCACGTTTATTGGGTTAAACCCATTGTTTCTATTTTTTGGTATCAGTTGTGTACCAAGGAGACCATGTTTCATCAACGGTCAAGAAACGATGCAGAAATTTCTCTGAATTTCAATTAAACAAGGCCAAGCACGTCTTTGAAGTGATATCACGATTGCGCTTGTTCCCGGTGTAAAGCAAACGCGTAACCCATCGCTCTGACAACTTTCTCATGCCCAAAATCTCGTGCAGGATATGGCTAACGCATTCAGTTGAGATGCCTGCTATCTCAGCCAACTCGCGAATTTAAACTCGGCGGTCCTCCAATATGAGATCATGGATTTTGTCTGTGGTCATGGCGAAACTCTGCGAACCAATGGTAAACGGTTGTATTAAAAGCTGAATGGGTCCCATACACACCATTGAAAAAGGGATTGATTTCCTCGCAGGTTTTGCCACTCAAAAAAAATAATCGGATCGTGGACCGATACTGCTCTTTTTCTATGCTCGCAAAAAACACAAACACGATGTTTTGAAATGGGTGTCAAAACAAAACTGATTGTCACCAAATTTTGACAGGCGGGCTATTATTATTATACTAAATGATCATTTTGGCTCAGTACCGCCACCTATCTTCCGATCCGGGTACTCATCAAATAGCCCTCGCAACTGTCGAAAGATCATTGCATCCACAAAAAGTCACTGTATGGTGTGTAATTTGGTCTGGTGGTGTCATTGGTCTATGCTTCTTCGAAAATGAGAAAGATGTAACCGCCACCACCAATTTTCATCGCTATAGCCGATTAACCGATTTTTTTTTTTTTTGGCTATAAATTGAAGATATGGATGTGGAAGACATGTGGTTTGAACAAGATGGGCCCACATCTCACACAACACAACCTGTTTTGACTTTATTACAAGAAAAATGTCCTAGACGAGTTATCTCGTGTTTTAGTCATGTGAACTGGCCACCAAGTTCGTTGGATTTCTTTTTGTGGTACTATGCAAAAGATTGTGTTTATGTAAACAATCCGAAAACTCTTGACGCCTTGAATACGAATATTCGTCATATAGTACGAAATCTAAATCATAAATGTGTTTTATTAAAATTTAAAAATGGATGAATCTGTATTTGCAATGTGTAACCAAAAAGGGAAAGGATATATCCAATCCGGCAAATCTTCGGTCGATAAGTCTCCTTCCGAATATCAGTAAGGTGTTTGAAAAGGTAATCAATAGAACTCTGTCTAGGTGGGTTGAGAACAAACATATAGTTCCGGATAATGAATTCGGTTTTAAGGCGGAACATGATATCTCACATGCCGCGTCTAAACTGGTGTCCGATATCCAATGGAATAAAGGCAAAAACCAATGTACTTGTGCCTGCCTTGTTGACTTGGAGAAGGCCTTCGACACCGTGTGGTTAGAGGGTCTTTTCTATAAGTTGACTAGGCTGGGGATCAGTAAACCACTCTTGTACATTCTTTACAATATGCTAACCAACAGACAGTTTATTGTGAAAAATGGTGATGTGACTTCTGTTGGAATATTTCAAATTAAAAATGGTCTTCAGCAGGGTGCGGTCAATTCGCGACCTGATAGGTCGCTTCCCATAGGTCGCTTCCCATAGGTCGCTTCCCATAGGTTCACTTCCCCATACTATTGCGTATGCAAACGATTTGATAGCGTACAGAACAGGTCCAAGAATCGAGGTTATTAATACTCTCGTGCAGCGTGACTTCGATAAGATAAGACGATTTTGCTATGACTGGAAGTTAAAAATCAACTTTCAAAAGTCGGAAACCGTTGTCTAGAGCCTCTAGTCATATCAGAAAAAATTGGTGTTCTCGATCATTGGACAACGCGGACAGCCTCTTGCCTGTCGAAAGGTAGTCAGATACCTTGGGATCTGGCTAGATCAGTTTCTGTTTTTTGACAAAAATGTAGATACTGCTCTGGCCAGAGCTAAAGGCGCTTTTGCCCTTACATAGAAACTGTTTTATAGCAGCCAACTCGATGCGAGGGTAAAGGTAATCTGCTACATGGCCCTTATCAGGTCAATGTTGGTATTTGGATGTCCCGTGTGGTTCAATGTACGAGCAAGCTTAATGGAAAAGATTCGGTTGTTTGAGAGGGCTTGCCTTAGGGCTTGCCTTCGCTTGTACAGAACACCAGAGTCGGAGTACAAAAATTTTTATCCTAATGAGGTCCTTTACAACATGGCGAACCTAATACGAGTGGACAACTTCGTAATTAAACTAACTCGAAGCCATATTGCAAGAGCAATGACCTCAACGAATAACCTAATATCTGGGGCTTACTACCCCAATTACCTTTACCACGAGAGTATGCGCTCTGACGGCTTCGTTCCGCCAGAAGCATTCCTCTACCTAGATCAGATAGGGTTGATCCAGGATAGAGCAGCGGTCCCGTTAATCTTCCATGTCGCTCGGACAGCTGATGACAGGCGACTCAACTACAATAGAGATGTCGTACACAGCAGCGTGGATCGTCTCAGGTTCAGTAGGGCGGTGGGAAAACGCGATACGAGGGATGTCGTTCGGCAGTACCAGCATCTCTGGTGGTTATATAATAAAGAAGATGGTTTGTCGTCGTTTCCGTTAATTAGGGACCAGCCTCACTAATGGGGCAGAGCTGACCAGTCTATTTGCACTGTAAATAGCGATGGCCAGCTTACATAAGCTTAAGTTAGACTTTAAGAAATATATACATATATTGGTATATACAAAGATATATACTAATAAATGTATATTATTGTGTATAATGTATAGGTGTGTGTGTATGTGTGTATTGTGTATGTAGGTAAGGTAGTTTATTTTAAGTTAGATATTAAGTTTTTATAAAAATTTAAAAATAATGTCCATATGCTAAGTTTTTTGTTAGCAATGTTTTTCTTAGCTTTAAGTATAGAAAATAAATATTATAAAATAAAATAAAATGTAAATAAAGTCGAAAGACATAGATATAAGAATTTAGAGTAGCTTAGAGTGCCTGTGTGGGGCCAGTAAGTTAGTATAAGATTATTAAGTAATTTTAAGCTAGCATTTAAGCATTTTTTGTTAGTATGTAAGAGTTAATGATTAAGAAAATAAAATGCATATAAAACTAACTAACATTTTGGTTTGATTTGGCAATAACTGTGATAACCAATGTGGAATTAGGATGACGAAAGCAAATTTAACTTCAATTGATAGGTAGCTGTCAACGATTTATTTTTATAAAGGATATTGGAAATCAGTGCGTTCCTCTGTAAACTAAATAAAAGCAAAAATATTTCACGAAGTGATTAGAAATTGTTTCTTAGAAAAGTAATTATAGAAATGAATAAGGAATTGAATAGGAGAGAACGAAATTTCAAAAATAACACTGAACCACAAAAATACAAGCTTCGGGGTAGAGTACTTAAATTAAAAAGGCTAAGCCGATTTAAACAGTCCTGTTGACAGCTAATACCTGAAACAGATGTTCAGTAGTACTGCTCGCACTACTGCGTGTAGTAATACACAGGAAACAAACATGCAGTAGAATGTGACATTTCATCGCATTGATTTTTGTTCTTCCTTCGTTTTCAACAATATAGGTATTTTTCGAAAAATATATATATATAAAATTCCGATATAAACAAACTGCCTTTTTCAGAATATATACGTAAAATAACTTAAAATGTACGAAACTGTATTAATTTCCAATTCTATTATATCGAGTTTTCAGTAAGAATAGAATTTGCGGAGTAACGCATAGAGTGTAGTACCATAAATACGTTTGTTCGCTTGTATAGAAAACAATGTTCTCTTAATTGTGTTGCACGGCTTTATGAATTAACAACAGTTCCAATTATGGCTAATCTCTCTCGTAATGATGGGCTCAGTGAACTATAACCACCATCAAAGCTTCAAATCTAGAGTTCCTTGTCTTGAATGGTTTCCACTTCATGTCAAAAGTGACAAAAAAATACATAAATCATTGATTTACTGCGCTACTGCAGGCATTTTCGGTATAGAATCAAAAAAAAAAAAAAACTTCACCTCAGTGGAAGTCGCAGGTTCTAAGCACAAAGAACCCAATAGCAGATTTCAACAAAGCGTTTATGTATGCTTGGATGTAATTAACAGACTTTTTTCCAATAAATATACATAGTTATCTGACTCCTATCATAAAGTAAGAACCATCTACTCTTTGTCTTGTAGTTCCACGATTTTTAATTCAACTCCATTTTCAATGTCACGCCATCAGAAAACCAGTTTCTTGCGTCCCAACTACGTGCATAAGCTGTTCGAATCAGAAAATAAGAGTAAAGCCAACTCCAATTATCAGTACCACAACCGCCAATTCGAAGATTCCAATCCAAACCACAGCCGACAATTAATCAAAATCAATAAATTTGAGAAAATCTCATGTGATTAATCGAGTGAGTTGTTGCGCCATTCTGCACAAAGATGTCTACCTGCAGGGCAGAACATAGTCCCCCACATCAAGCAATCGGCCATAATGTGCTCGTTGCATTAGTGTATGCATACATACAAATTTGCATCCAAATACTGTATTTCTGTGTCAACATTACATAATAACCTTGTGAGCTAAACAAGAAAAAAAAAAACAAAAAAACTTTAAGGATGAAAAAACTTCGAACACCGAAACAGCTGATCTAATTATCTATTCTGTTCTGTGAGTATCAAAAAATATGATTTATTAATCGAAGCGAAAATGTAAATTTAATCAGGAAGAAGGCAAACAAAAAAACCGATCAATTTGACATAAAGTCGCGCAACAAATACCACACAAACAAAACAACTAACCGGCAACAATAATGTGATATTGAAGGATGAGGGCAAAACAAGACAAGAAGAAGATAGAAGAAAAATCATCACGAGCAGATGACTATTTATATTTTTGGATTCTGCATTCTGACGTTGTATCGCCAGCGCCATAATATGCCAACCAATGCTAAAGTATTGCTGCCGACATCGCCACCGACACCGCCAATGGCATCACCAAATGGCACCACCACCTCCATTTTAACCAGAGTGCACTTGCAAATATGACAGATGAAACGCAATAAACACAGATACCGACCACAGAGGCTAACAAGTCGATGCAGCTCCTGCTCACCGGTGTTTTTTTATTTTATTTTTTTGCTTTTTCATCATCACTGTACCCTGCGTTTTCAGATAAATGAAATGCAACATCAACTGGGCCCATGGATGGATGCGCGCACTTAGGCTTTCGTCATCTTTGGCACTCGCCAGACACTTTGCCCGAGTTATTACGTTCAAGTTCATATGACTATCGGTCGGGGTTGAATCTGTTTTGCTTCATTTTCCTTTATTCTTGTTTGTTTTTTTTTTTTTTTTTTTTTTTTTTCAATTTTATTCTTCTTCGTTATAGAAACGTTTCTTAGGCACAGTTTTGTTTTGAAATGTTATACCGTCGTATCCTTTTAGTTCTCCAAACTAAACCTTCTCATGGTGCGCCCCGTTTCTATAACATTTCTCATTCGAAGGGGGTAGAATGAGTCGGTTAGGTGTTACAATACATTCATATTCTCTTACGTCAAAAGACTTGTCATGTTTTTTTTTTTTTTTTTTTTTCTTGAATTTATGCTTTTGCTTTCCTTTTCTTCTCTATTGTGTGAATTATTATTTTTGCTGTGTGTGCGTCTGAATTGCACGTTTGTTTTAATTATATTCAGCGTTATATTTTTGTTTCTTAGCTTTTTTCTATTTTTATTTTGGAGAATGACTTATGAACAGGATACATATGACGAAGGAGTTGATTTTTTTTCCCCATTACTTTGTTGTGTTAATCTGTTTATAATTACCATCGTGTGGATATCGAAGTGAAAGAAACTTGGTTTGATGTTGGTGAAGGAAATTCGAATATCGCCATTAGGGTAGTAAATAAATAATTTAAAACTTTGAATAGATTTGACAAAAAAAAAAAAAAAAACAAGTTTTTACCTAACTGGAACTCTATGATATAAAATTTTACCAAAACTTTAGTTGAATGCCGCCATTAAGCTGCTTATTGTGCTAAATGCAATCATTTCAATAAAAATACTGTCACCTGAAAAGAAAGTTCCTTAAAATGCTCCTAGAACTGTTGATTTGCTGTTATTTGTTCACCCATTGAAGCTTAACTTTTCTTAGCTTTAAGTATTTAATACAGACGGGAAATTCAAGATAATGTAGTTGGAGCATGCGACTTAAATCATTAGAATATCTCTGCATAAGTTAAACGATTTTAGATTGGATCAATTGTAAGATTGTTCATTGTGGTAAATCTGTATTCAGATTTTTAATCATTTGATATTGATGTTATTGATGACAAGCGTTTTATGCGAGTTAAACGGCATTAAATTGTTACAACCGATACCATATTACTTTCATCTCAGGTGATATTACATTTGTTTTAAAAATTTCGTCCATCGTCCCATACTGTGGACCTGCGGACTTTTCGTGTCATTTTAACCACTACATAGCTTCTCGTTTGGGATACAGTCCTTCAAATTTCGCTGATGGTTTACAATTTAACTCAAGTTTTTAAATTCAACGGAATTACTCGTATGCATATCCCTGGTACTTTATGATATCTAAACACCATTCATTGATTTGTCTCTCATAAATTGATTGTCAGTTTATTTTTTTTATATAATATTGTGTTATCGACTGTCTAGAACTTTCTCATATGCTTTCAATAGACGCAACTTTACTCTTATTAATCGGTGTTTGTTACAGGTTTTCATCTTGTCAATGCCTTTAGACAGTAGACACAATAAAAGAGCTCACTCTCCTTTGGTAAGACATTTACTTAGTTTTCATCTTTTCACTAAACACAGCCGCAAATCATTAAAGGCCAAAAACTCTGCTTTCGAGATGCTAATAATATGCACATAATGTGAACTAAAATAACAATATAAAGCCATGACCTCAAGTCCAACGCAAAAAAGTATTCCTCATTACTTCGAGGAAGTTGGAAAAATAAATAAATATTGAGAAATTCGGGCAGGAGTTTATTTTCTTCTCATGTAATGAAAACCAGACTTAATAATTCTAAGAAAAGACTGGCAAGCTAACGTTCTACAAAAGCACATTTCTTAAGACTAGTCTATCTGTTAAGGTTCCACATAATTCACTAAAAAATAAAAAAATATATAAATATTCCATTTAGGATCCTATGTTAAACAGGATTATTTAAGCTTGATTTAGAAATCTCGAATTCCCACATTTCATTTTCCGTTTAATCATGTTATTGTTAGTAACAAGAAAATAATGCACAAAAACCAGTTAAACCATCACCACCTACGCACTAAGAAATTAAGTTCAAATCTTCACAACCAAATCTACACCACTTCCTTTGACTATAACAGAAAAAAAAAAAAAATTTAAAATACATACACTTGGAGTCCTGTTGTTTTAACTTATCACCAACATTATCCTCATCATAACGACCATCTTCACCATCATTATATTCATCGACATCATCATTATCATCGTTCTCGCACTTAAACAATCGACTTGGATTGAATCTTGTATAATTACTTAGTACTTCACCACATCCTCCACTGTTTTTCACCTTATATTCCAGTGGTAAAAAATGTTCATAACCGTTAAATGTTGTATTAGCCACTGTTGCCGTAGAACTATTCGTACGTGTACTACCAGATATTAACGTATGACTTTGACTATACAACCCAATGCTACTGATTAGATTGAGATTCTTTTCAAAATGTCCACAAGTTAGAGTATCATCTAATAAACTAGAACTAGTTGTTGTATTACTATTATTGTTGTTATTACTATAATTATTATTATTATCCTCATGTTCTGGTTCACCACTGGCGAGGGTAGTTAAACTGACTTCATCACTAGACTGCGGTTCTTGCTTAACAATAATCAACGAGGCAAGACGATTTCGCATTTCGCATAGAGCACAAATATACAGATCCTTCGATAGAAAATACGTACGTGATTACGAGATACAAAATACGAGACACAAGTCTGAACAGAGTTGAAAGTGCAACATAGCACAAATTAAAGCGCAAATGGAAGAACTTACATAATGTGTGCGGTAAGGATTAAGTTAGAATTGTGTTTTACAACTGGTACCGTGATAGTATCCATTTTGTTCATAAAATTCAAATACAAAAACAAAAACAAAAAAAAAAAAAACAAAAAAAAAAATCAAAACAAAATCATTTGAACAACATCAAAAAATACGAGTACATTGTGCTGTTGACTCTTATTTTTCCACAAGCACAATAAGGATATGGCAAAAAAAGAACTTAAAAGAAAAGTAACATACAACAGTTTTACTTGTAGGCAGTGACTGATTAACTCAATAACTGAATAACTGGATATATAGATAAAAACACCTAATAAACACCTGTAGAAGGTTCTGAAACCCTCCGGTGCGGGTTTGTTTGATCCTCCAGCACGACTGTAAATTACACTTGGAAAGTTGTTTTCTTTTCTTTTTGGTTTACTTTTCCTTTCTCTCTTTCACTTTCAACACACTTTATTACGAATTTACTTTCGTGATGACAAACAGAGAATATCCTTGCACTTTTCTTTTGATTGACAAATTGAAATTCGGTTTCACTTAACAAAAACACAAGAGCAATAGTTCAAACCTTACTTCCTCGTTGAGTCCTTTCTTTTGGAACTAACGACTGAAGGGTTAAGTTGACAAGACGAGTAGATCACAATACTGGCCATTAAATTTATATGATTGATATCTTCATTAACACACTCAACAACACATTTAGAATGAATTATTTTCCTTTTTAGAAACTAACGAGCAAATGAGCAAATATTACGTATACGTCACAGTATGCACTTTGAATATGCGTATCTTTGTAATGAAACTTATATTCAATTAAACTGGATTGGTGATTCTTCTAACATTAACAATAACTGAAACTCACTGAATTCAATTTTGAAGGGTCATTTCCTGTAACTGTTATCCTTATTCTTTTTTAAAATTGAATGCCTGCCTTACTTGCGAAATATTTATTTGTTAACAATGCGGCGTCTGTGACGCGACTGAACTTATCTTTACGGTTTCGAGAGACTATATTGTGTTTGCGATACAGTTGATTTTTTTTTTTTTTTTTTTTTCTCTACACATATATTCGATGTATCTATCTTAAGAAAGACGAAGTGAGGTATACTAAACAGTACAGAGCACACTGATACTGTAAGCAACAATGACTACGCCACCAAGTACAATACAACAGTGAATCTTATTCGTACGAATACTAGCGCTCATAGAGCAAAACGAATGACGATATTGATGATGGCTTTAAACATTGGGGGGCTGCATTTGAATTTATAGAGAGCAACCCCTCTCAGGTAGTCGTATTAGTGTGCTTTTAAACAATTACGTCATACCGGCCTCACTCTCGTTTGACACACAGAAATAGGCAACCATCATCAATGAGCCCAATGATGGGTAAGGTGGAAAACGATGACGTCTTAAATTTGGAGTCGGCGCATAACATTGTGGGCCAAAACTTAATCATACTCGTACAACGATTGTATTGGTATTAGCGGCTGTTGCTATTATTATGCCTTAAGCTTAAGCAAAAGAGGAGAAAAAAAAACGATAAACCACTGGTTCGTCGTTTGCGTCATAGAAAAGCTCACTGGTTTGCTTGTTGAAAGCCAAACATTGAGAGTACCGCAAAAAACCGGTACAAATATTGCCGTTTATCGTTGGTTGGCGATGGCGTTTCTCACAATCGGATTTGGTGTACGGATATAGCGCTGCATATTGGGCGCGCACTGTTGTATGATATGTGTGCTCGTAGAGCTCATGGAGCTCGTAGAGATGCTGACTCTTCCTTTCGATTGTTTTTCCCACAGTGCGCTTTGAGTTAGGTTTTTGGTTATTTGGTTTTCTTTTTCTACTTCGCTTCTCTTGGAGTTGTATTGTTTCTTTTTGGTTTTCGTTAGTTTGAAACAATTGAGCGACTTGACCTCCCTACGGCGGCATACGAGGCACTCCTATTTTCTTCTAGCTTTGTCGTGTCGTTGTTGTACCCCACGTTGCAGTTAGTTTTTTTTTTTTTTCGACGATTTTCACAGTCTATAACGGTGAGGCGGCGGCACCTTTTCTAGTCGTCATTTTCATTTTTGTGTTGCATGCATTTGTTGTGCCGTTTTTACCGATGAATTGGGGTGAGGAGGCCAGACCAGACCAGACTAGGCTTTAGGATGCACATTTCGAAGCTTTGTAATCGTTGTAGTCGGTGGGTTTAGCGCCGCGTGTTAGCCTACAGGTGAGAAACATGATGGTGATGCTTCGTGTAGGTGGGGGGTGTAGAAATATACGTACTCGTACTTGGTTTATTTAAAGGGTGGCTTTGTACAGAGATTTAGTGAGCGGGCACACGTACTAGTCGTATTCAATGGATAGCTATCCCACTGTTGGGAGAGACAAAACATAGATTTTGTGGGGTAAATGTTGATTGTGGGTGTGCTATTATTCGTATTGTGGATTGCAAGCATTTTTGGTGGGTGTTTTGAATTTTGTTTGTTTAGTGGTTTTTTTTTTTTTTGTTTTGTTTTCTTTTTCGGAAGGACGGATGGGATGTTTTGAAAACAATTATTTATTTTTGGTTGATTTTTTTCTTCCGGAATAAACCACCCACGATTTGTTTTGGATGCAGATGGGTTCCGGGATAATAGATGTGTACATGCTAGAATGTAATTAAACCGAACGCATGCACTAGAGCCTATTACAACCTATTGAATACACTCCTATGTATTCGAATCGAGACTAAGACCAGCAACACTATGTACCAGGCTGACATTGCGCTTGCAATTGCAATCAAATGAGAGGATAGAAACGCGTGGGATTATTTGGATATTGGTCTTTTAATTGTAAGTGCAGTACTAGTATAACAAACGTATAGCAATTGTCGGCGTGTGTTGTGGGAAAAAAAGATTTCTTTACGCGAATGGATAACAATACGGATTATTACGTATACGCAAGGCGTACTGGTTTTTGGGGGTTGAAATGATGAGACTATACTCGTACTTGGTGCGCATACAAATTTGAATGATTCATTTGATTTGGATTGTACCATTTTTGCTGATAAGTACTTTTTGATAGATGATTTTTTGATTGAGCGGTTGTGTTTATATGAAGCGATTATTGTAAAACAAACTGACAGTACTTAGGTGGCAGAGTACTTATATTTAATACTTTGTATACTAAGTAACAATTGCAAATATTTGAATTCATGAACTAGTGGAATGGGTAAAAATTTTGTTAACCGCTACCGGTATTTAATACCGGCTTCTTTCTATCGAAAGGTTGCTAACTGGAGTTTTCAAACGACCTGCTTGTATTATTATTTCTGATCTAAAGGCCAAAATTAATGTACCGTAGCTGTATTCTGGGAAATGAGTTTCCTCAACATCGGATATAAAATTCTGTCTGTCTTATTATGCGAAGGGCTTTAGCCTGAATGGCCCCTATCAGTGCGATTTTAGGTCACCAAAATCCACCATGGATTAAATTTTCACATTACGGAAGGTCTTTAGAAAGACCCAGGAGTTTCATACACCATCCATACACCATCTCTTCATTCATGAAATATACGGAGCCATGACTAGTTTTGGCATCCCGACTAAGCTTATTCGACTATGCAGGGTGACGATGGCCAACGCGAACCATCAGGGTCGGTAATAACAAATCCGAAAACTGTCAGAAAAGGACTTAAACAAGGCGATGTGCTGTCATGTGATCAACATATTTCTTGAAAGAATGGTGTAAGGCATCATCTTTCAAACATCTCTTCAGATACTTGCATATGCAAAACTCACAGCGATCTGTGAGTGGAGCGTTTGCGACTATTAAAAAAAAAAAAGATGGGCTTATCGGTCAACGGAGGAAAAACAAAGTATATGTACACAAAGAGGGACACACAACATCGACGCCTAGGGCAAAACGACACGATAGGCAACTACAACTTTGAGATAGTAAGGGATTTTATCTACTTCGGCTCCGCTGCCAACTCCGACAACGTCACCAGCGCGGAGGCGAAGAATCATTCGATGTTTCTTTAGGCTAAGATGGCAATTGAATACTAAAGCCCTCTTTCGAGCAACCAAAAGGACATTACGCAGGGTGTTCCGGATAATATATCGAAGGTTTTAAGAGGTTATTCTTTGAGATATTTTGAGAAAAAAATCACCTGTTAGGTAATGCTAATTTTTTCAGGCATTTTCTTTTTCTGAAAATAAATCAAACTGGTCTCTTATGAGAAAATATAAAACTTACTTACTTAAGGAACCGCTACAAGTAACCGGGGTGGATCTGGGCCTTAACCAACAAGCGTCCCTAGCCGTCTTCAGTTTCGCATGCTAAGTTGGCTAAAGTCCCCTTCTACTTGCGTGCGTTACCTGATTCGCAGTCTTCCTCTACTGCGCTGTAGCTGAGGGGACGGATTTTGGAGACCTTTCGGACCGGAGCATTAATATTCATCCGTTCGTTGGATCTTCACTCTTCTGGCTAAGTCGATGTCCTGTACAGCCCGTACAGTTCGCCGTTGTATATCTTCTTTCACTCGCCGTCTATGCAGGCGGGACCGAAAATTACCCGAAGAATTTTCCCTTCAATAGCCAAGTTTTTGATAAAGTCCATGCCTCTTCAAGAAAGGCCTTTGCTTGTCAGGTTTTTGCTGCCCAAAGAAGCAGCGATTGGCAAGAATTGAAAGCGGAGCCTATGTATACAAAGCCCTTAACTACCGATACGTCAGTATTTTCTGGTTGACAGCATATACTTGGTCTTATCCTCATTGACCATTAAGCCCACGTTCGTCGCTTTCGTCTCAATATTCGCGAAGGTGTCACTGAAATCACGCTGCTTTCTGTGCCTCTGGTGTTGGTGCGTTAGTTTTGCACTATTCTTTCAAGAATGATGTTAAATAAATAGCATGACAGCGTATTGCCTTGTCTTATTCTTTTTTCACATTAAAGGTCTCAGTGAGTTGTTAACCGACCTTGATGGAGCACCATGCATTCTCCATCGTTACCCTGCGCAAGCGGACGAGTTTGGCAGGGATGCTAAAAGTAGACATTGCCCTGAATAGCTTATCGCTATAGATGCTGCCATACGAGGCCTAAAAATCTATGATTAGTTGTTGCGTATCGATTTGAAATAAATGGTAGTGTGAATATTTGGTTAAAGGTGGACCTACCTGGCCTGAAGGAACACTGATGTGGATCAATCAGGTAGTTGACCAACGGCTTTCACTGCTCACACAGTATTAGAAGTTAAGAAGACTAATGCCTCAGTAGTTTTCGCAGTTCGGAGGGTCTTGAGGATCGGATATCGGGTATACTTTCGTCCGACAATATTTTATAGATGAGTTAGTGTATGCTCCTTATGAAGTCGGATCGGCAGTCAAGCCGTTGGATATAAGCTTAGATATGGCTATCTTTACTTCATGTGGGTGGTCTTGGCTCAAGTGGCAGTGTGTCGGCTTCCCAATGGGATGCTACCCATGAAACAAAATAACCATTGAGCTCAAATATCTTTCTATCCATCCAATTTTCCGAAAAACTTAACACGTGCTCCGGCATTTTAAGAGTAACCACATCCTTTTGAGTGTTAAGTTCTTTTTTTAAAAAAAAAATTCAAGTCGGGTGGACGGAATTGTTGATTTACACCCTGGCTGATTTGAACTGCAATTAATTTCAGACTGCTATAATTTCCAAACCGTTAATGACAGTGAGCTCAAATTTTAACAGATGACAGATAATTTTATTATTTACAAGCCTTTTAAACGATTTGCGTCTCAGTTGTGTTGAAATTTTTTTTATCCGCGATGGCATTCAAACGTGATAGTGTGATTGCTTTATATTTGGCTGGAAAACCACAAGTAGCTATCGTTAGAGCCCTCCAGAACCTCAATGTGAATAAATCATTTGTGTCTCGAACCATAGCTCGTTACCATTATACTGGCAGCGTTGCAAAACTCCATGGAGGTGGTCATAAAAAAACAGCAACATCGGCAGAAATGGTTCGGAAAGTGAAGGCTCGAATTGAGCAAAATCCGCGTCGAAGTGGAAGAAAAATGACTGGTGAGCTCAACATATCGTTGGAACGGATGCAACACATACTGAAAAATGAGCTTGGGCTCAAGCCATTGAAGTTCCAAAGCAGCACACGATCTTTCACCGCAACAGAAAAAAAGTTAGAGTCGAAAAAGCGAAGGAGTTGCTACGCTTGCACGAATGTTGTCAACAAACAAAATGACCGAGTTTACTTGCCAGAGAGGTCCTTCGAAAATTAACACCTTCGGAAGGCCACCAGAAAGCAGGAAGCATCGATGGGGATGGATTGGTTAAAAAACAATGTTCCACACTTTATTCCTTCGACACAATAGATAGCAAATTCTCCGGATGCAAATCCGTTGGATTTCTCTGTCTGGGGTGTTTTGTAGGCGAAGGTTGGCACTAAAAAATACCAAAGTTTGGACCACTTCAAACAAGCAATTCGCCGGGAATGGGCCAAAATACCGCAGAGCCAATTGAGTGTAGCGTGCGTTGCTCTCTTCGGCCGTCTCAAGGCCATTATTTGCGCCGAAGGTGAACATATTGAAAACTACTGATACAATTTGAAAATCGATGTATTTTCCAACATTTTTTGCTTTGGCACAATAAAATTTATCAAAAAATAAAAAAATTATAGCATTTTAAAAAGTTGCAGTTCGAGTCAGTCAGGGTGTATAGTACATCGTCCAGTTTGAAAGATTTGTTTTGCCTAAGAGTGGTATTTGGTTCGTCATCGCAGTTGTACACTCTACAGAAATCGTATTTTGAAATCCTCAGCATTGACTGCTACTGTACTACTGGGTAATATATAATATTATTCACTCTTGGGTTTGAAAGAATGATCTAAGGAAACAATTCGTATTAACTGTGTCGTCTCTCAGTCTACTCCTTAATGGACTGCAAATATAACAAGCGCCCGCAAATGCTCTCTTGATTTCAACACGTAGTCGTACGTAATAGATAAGTATTTTCCTCTGACTCCCTCAACTTCATACGAATTTATTTCTTTCTTCAGTGTTTTCTCTTCTAATTATTATCTTTTTACTGTAGTTGTCTTTATTTGGCAGAATTTGCTTTTCTAGTTCTTCTTTCAATGTTAAATTTGTTTCTAATGAAAATGAGTCGGAAATTGAGTTATCTTCTTCTGATAAAGGTTGTACATCTTTGTTGTTATCTTTAATGACTTGATTCAATATTTTTTATTTTTTTATTTCTTGCCGCATGAGATTTTTTCTTGGCAAAAGAAATGTACTATCAACTTGTCTTATGTTTTGTTCATATTTTGTTGGATTATTTAAATAGAGAAATATACCTGTTATTATCGTGTTGCGATGTTCTTTTAATCTTGCACGTAATGCTTCAGATAATTCGGTGCTTAAGATAGAATTTTGTTTCTCTAGTTTTTCTAATACAAATGTTGTTTCAGCGATAAGAAGGGTTGCATTGTAGAACTACATGGTGGTTATGCAGTTAATTTAAATGGTTGCAAGCAATTAATTAAATATTTCATCATTCACCACTCTTGATCGGTCAATTTTATGTCAAACTGAATCTGAACAGTAATGAACCATGCGTAAATAAGATTACAACCAAGAGATATTTTATTTGTAATAAGTGTTTAAAGATTACAAGATTAAACACACTACCATATGTATTCTTATGGTTCACGACAACACTTAACACATTCGGATCCGGCGAACGGATCTCTAGGTAGTAGGTAGTACCGGATCCGCCGGACCGGATTGCATTGCCTAGTTCCTGCATTCCTACAGGTGGGTTCAAGGTTTGTATCCGTGGCGTGTTTTTTTTACCTTTTGGTACAACTTGTGATGCTACCGACGTCGAATTACCTAACAGTATTAGCTTGCCTTTACAATATTCGAGAAATCCGCAACCGCACCTTGGCTACAACAAGCTAATTGTCCGAATCGATGTTAGCCCTTCGGAATGTTCGGACAGCCATAATATTGGAGGAGTTCTTTGCGCCGATCGCAATGTGGTCAATCTGGTTGACAGATGATTGTTTAGGAATTCTCCAAGTAAAGTCGATTCACCTGATTCCGAATTTAACCTTTTTACGAATTGTAGCGAGCGCTCATACACATGCCGAAAGCTCAAGACTTATTGCAAAATTCTGTCTCTAACAACGAATCCGCATTCAAACAAGAGTTGCATTTACGTAAGAGTGGGACAAAGGCCCATATTTATTCGGCTTAATACAACCTATAAATTAAACTATAACTTAAAACTAATACAATACAATACAATAGCACACGGAAGATTAGTTCGTTCGCAACATAGGAGGTGTTGTGGGTTTAAAAAAAGAAGAGACGAGGGGCATATGGATTACGAAGGTTAGTGTTAAGGAAAATAAAGTTGTGAAGGGACGGGCATTCAACGTGACCTTAAAAGAGTCAATGAATAAACAGAAAGTCGGCTGCGTCTCTGCGTTCTTCAAAGGTGTTTAAGTTAATAAGTTTGAGACAGTTTTTACAGGGTGGCAGAATAAAAGGATCGTCACAGGGCATGCCTCGAAAATAAAATAGAAGAAAATGGCGCTGGATGCTTTCGATTCTCGAGATATGAACATATGGGGACCTAACATTCTACGTGCAGCCTCGAAGTTCGTTCTCCTTGTTTCGTTTGCAGCGGCTATCAACAGTGGCACAACTCTCAACCTGAAAGGCCAGTTACATTATAGATACCCCTAGAATGAACCGAACCGAGTGACCCGTTCATCCGCCACCATTTCTTTTAAAAGACCCTGACTTAACGCCTCGGAAATCCTTATCGGCCTTAACTCCAAATATATATTAAAGGAGTAGCACGGATAAGGTCTCATCTTTTTTTTAATCCCGGATTTAATAGTGCTGCTACTTTTTTATGCTAGTAAGCACTCGCACTTATAAGTCTGGGAAGTCGACTCCGGATGGAGATTGACCAGTTCTCGGTGATTACCACTTGGAGATAAAATAAGTTGATGTGTAGAAACAGTAACAACATTGTGTATCGCCAGAAAAGAATGCAAAATTATTTGCATGATCAGCTTGTAGTTTTTAAACGATGATGTACTTTTCAACACAAGGCTACGCAGACATGGTTTATGTCTCTGGCTTCTGGAACTGTAGTGGTGAACGAGCGAAATTGGAATATATAAGACATGAAGTTGTGTTGTGGAAGACAAATTTATATACCCCATGGAACGTGGAATTTTTCGGCACAAGCTTAACGCCTCAATGCGTGGGTAGGCTTCCCCCAAGGCTAAATTTGAACCTTTACCTGGCATTTTGGGAAAGAATTGCCAGAATCATTAGGTGATATACCACTGTAACAAAGAACAGCTGGATGGCGCATTGCACACTATGGGCATGCAGTTAGATCGCCTGTATGAAAATCCATAGATTGCGCAGGACGGACCCATATTGTACCTTCGAAAGTTTTCGGATTTGACTTGGACTTTTATTTACTTTTATTTACTAAGACATATGAAGCATATTGTTTACTCTTGAGAAATAATTAAATTTGATGATTTGAACGATAGGATTGACGAGACAGCTGCAAAAGTCCGAGAAAAATTGGAAAGAATGGAGATTGTTAGAGAGGACACGAGCTCTGGCTGGCATTCAAAGTAATGGTTTGCACTTTCAACAATTGATATGATATAATGGGCTATAGGGGGTAGGTCATTATCCACCTGCAACTCAGAATAATCCCTCCTCATTAACATGACACCATCGCCAGCAGCAACATCTTCGGTCAGTGGGTAGGCAACCCGGCAATCAACCCCCACTCAGATGATTTTTTTCAAGGAATCTCTCCCTAAAGTCTTCGACATATTATCCGGAACACCATATGCAAGACTAACCTTCCCAGTCTTGCTTTCCGGTGCAGAAGCTTGGGCACTTACTAAAGTTCTGCGAGTAATTTTCGGACCTGTTTGGGCGCACTACGGCTGTGTACTTCCACAAGGTCATCTTTGGTTGAAATCAATACTTCTTTCCAAAGGTTTTACTGCAGGCGACGCATGCTTTCCTTACTGTCTGTTCGAGCTTTTGCTTCCAGTTAAGTTTTGGGCTAAGGATGATATTCATATACCAAGCGCAGGAGGATAGTGTGGGCCGTATCAAGTATTTTAGTTTTGGAAGTGAATACCATCAAATCAATTCAGTTTTGTTCAGCTGAAGCCCAAGTGTTTACCTCCATTTTCTCACTTATCACGGAAGGAAACTTCCCTGACACTAGTATCACCACGTCATCCGTCTGTCTAGTCTTCCAAGAATTTTATTTCAAAACCGTTAGCCTGAGTAGAGAAAAAATAACTCCGCCCTGTGGATTCCTTTATGGGCGAATTTGACCATTTCCTAGTTTTGACTGAATAATTATTGTTCTGAGACTTTCCATTGGCTAATAATTTCCTATATGCAGAGTTCGATTAGTGATTTGTGAATAGCTTCAGTGAATACGTTATTAAAGGCTCCCTCTATGGCTAGGAAGGAGGCTGGAGTATATATGGATTTTTCAATTGTTTGCACTACCTCACGGAGAGCTATTTTCGTGGAACTTCCCTTAAGGTACGCGTGCTGTTATTTGAATAGCCATGATTCTCCTAGAATTCAGGTTGAACTAATTCGTCTGAAGTTCTTCAAGGTCTCATGCTCGCGTTCACCTACCTTCGGTATAAACACAACTCTAGCACGTCTCAAAGAATAGGGTACGTACTCGTAGTTCAGTATTAAAAAGCTTTTGAGGATTGACACTAGCCAAGGTGTTGTTAGGTGTTGGGTTCTCTGCAGTATGACAGCTAATATGCCGTCAGGGCCCGTAAACATTACTTGAGACAAGTTGCTCATACCCCAATAAATCTAATAGGAAAGGATTTCCAGGGAATTCCAGGGTCTCTGCAGAATATTCTGTTCATCCTTAATCTGACCTTCTTAAAAAGGAAGTGTTGAAATGTTCCTTGGATAGAAATTTGCTAAGCTTGGCGGAGTCCTTGAGAATTTCTATTGAAGAGCAATAGTCCATATAGGCTTTCTTATACAGACTTGAGACTTGACTCGTAGAGCATCTATCTGTGGTCTGAGAATGACTCAAGACTGATAACTCTCTAATTTTCGACCCTGAAGTTGTTATTGTTTGTTTTGGGTGTTATGTCTATCTTTTGCCTACCCCTGAAAGTTTTCGTACTAGAAAAGATAAAGGATTGGGTTGTGCCCTCATTGTAGACACATAGGTTAGTCGTTAGAAGAAAATCGAAAATAACTTTCGTCTTTCATTAACTTCTATGCTTCCCAAACTATATGCCCCACTTTGGCGTCGAAGCCCATCATCAGGTTGTCCTTCCTTGTTTTGGTGGCGGTAAGTTGCTTCACTTTCTTTGGAGGTGCTGGCTGATGCGAGGTATGTTATTTGGTTCACATACTCAAGTTTAACAACTGTTAAATCGTGGTAAAGTTGAGACATAGAAAACCTTTCATATGTTTCTTAGCGAGCATGCATTTTCTGGGTTTACCGATAGCCTGATGTTTGTAGAACAGGTCGTATTTTTTGTCTTTAAGCCCCTCTATGGCCGATTTCTCCACCAAGGGCTCCTGGAAAATGCCGATGTTAATATTTCCCTCCCTTAGAAAAACACGCAAATTATCGGAAGAACGAAGCAAGAAGTGTTTGATGTCAAGCCCAGGCTTATGGTCTACTTTCTCTAGTGCTTTATTGATGAGAAGTTGGAAGGATATATTGTTCTTATGGGGTTCTTTCGCATTAATGGCTGCCCAGTCATCCATTGAAACCGCTGGCTTATTGAATTTAAGACAGACAAACAAATGCGGACCCTAAATCTCCTTGGGACGTCATTAGCTGAGATAAACTTGAGCCTCCAGCCATCCCAGGGGTCGATAACCTTAGCAACGCATTTACTAGGGAAGTCTTTAAAGAATTGGACTTCGCTTTTGCTAAGAATTTAAGTGTGGTGAGCATAATTGATACAACATTCTTTGAAGATTAGTGTAAAAGGTAAAAGTAATGACAACATCTCGCATTAGTCCGCAAGTACTCGTCGTGAATTGGTGAGTGTTGGTACCACGTTATCACTAAAGCGATTATTCATCTTTCTTTGAAAGACTGAGAGATCCCACTAAAAGAAACTTATAAGGAATACAGTGGTTTAGTTCTATGTCTGAGTGCTTTGTTCCAATACGGTAACTTCATCAATTTTGTTTTGGAATAAATACTTTAGGAACATCGTGTCCAAGATATAAGAGAATGAATGATTAGATATCAGCATTGCGGAACAATATGTAGAGGAAGTTAAGTGTGAGGTGACTCGGCCCAAGATAAAAACGAATATGATATAGACGAACCGAATCTAGACGCTTTTATTTTAACTCCTTCTCCGTGCCTGTAACATGTCCTCTACTATAAACAAATATTTTCTTATTGCTATTTTCGAATTATATTGAAGGTTGTATGGCCTGTGATTAGTATTACACAATAAAACCAGTCAGAGCCCTGTTTTGATAATTGGAAGACAGGAGTGTCAGGGATCAAATATACACGGTGTCCAGCAGTCATCGCCGCAGACGAAAATCATGGGTTTTTGAGGTCATTTTAAGTCGGAAAACATAAGAGGTAATTTTCTCGTTTACGTTTCCTTTTCGACTTGTAACGGTTTTTATGATTTTTTGTCTCGTTCTTTATAACTGGCTCTTACTTTGCCAAACTGCTATCGATTCCTAATTTTTTTTTATCTACACAGGAGCAGTTAGCAGATTTTACCCGCCCTAAAAATTGTTTCTATGTGGATAACGGTTTTCCTGCAATTTATTATCAAACCCATTTTCTCTTGGAATTTTTAAGTTGTTTTTTTTTTACCTTTGGTATCATTTTCTCACAATAATACATCATAATAACTGACCACATTCCCTTAAAATTGCAAATCGATCCGGTTAGTACTTTTCGAGATATACCCATATTTGTAAGGACGTCTAGGACTGTTAGAGATGTAGGTAAAGCAGAGATGTCTGTTACGTTTTACAGTCATGTGTTCAGTTTTAACTTTATGTTCTCAGTTTTGCGTTCTTAATTCAATTAAATTGACTTTAAATCGGAATTTAAGTATGACGCAAGTGTAGCAGAAAAGAAAGACTAACTGAAAAAGAAGGAAAAAATTATTTAAACCAAAAAGAACCGAGACAGAAAGTAATTTTATTGCGTCCGCGAAAAAATTCAAACTACAGAAGAAGATTTTAGTTTTCCGTGATTCTTCTTTGTAAATAGAGTTTTGAACTTTATAACGATTCTTACATCAATAAGTGTAAAACTTGTGACAAAGAAATAAAATTTGAAACAGCTTCACAATGAGGTCTTGGCTTTAAAATTGTTTTGCTACAATCAGTTGATATGAAAAATAGCTCCAAAAATCGTTCTGTGTGGCTCAAATTGTTGAAATAGCAGCTTACATCGCTGCCGGGATCTTCAATGAAGGTAAAACTTCAATTTTATATTACATGAATGCAATCGGGATATCAATTAGGCCCAATGACCATGCCTATATCGCAAAAGAGGATGCAGATCTCCGACTTGAGAGCGCATGGAAGTACGCGAAAGAAAAGAATGGCTTATAGACAACATCAACTTGATGTACAAGAAGCTGCTGAAGTTGCTGATGCTGCGGAGGGTTCACCTTATGGCCCTGGAATTGATAACTCCATGTAAGTAAAGCAATGTTTTCGAAGTAGGTGATTAATATTTCTAAAAAAGGCTACTCTGATCGATCTGAAATTTTAACACAACCTTCTCAGATATATTCGTCAGGTATCGATCGAAGGTATAAGATTTAACAACAATTTTACCTGGAAATTTTGGTCGAAATTTCAATTTTTTTATTTACGAAACCGCGATTTTGTCAAAAATCAACATTTTGAATATTCCTTCGATCAATACCTAATTTTATCTATCCACTAAAATAATCTTTGGGTTTTTTTGATCTCAGATGAACTTAAACCGGAGATATCGTGATCACCGCCGAACACCTTTCTTTGGAAAGCTTTCAAGAGATCTTCTGCAGGAGCACACCAGATCAATATTTTTACAAATCATTAGAACCATTATAAACTTAGATGTTGCCACTAAACGTACTTATACTTTTTGTTTTTGTAAAATAAAATAATTTTTTTAGAATAAAATCAAAAAAAACTCCTTTTTCGTCCTTGCAACTGCATATAACCCCTTAAGTACCATACAATTTTTTTTTTATTATACAAGCCCAGTTTATTCTCTTGCAAATACCTAATATTTTTTTAGTAAAAAATACGTTTAAAACTATTATCATTATTCAGAAATAATGAATAATGAATTTTTTATTTGTAGCAAGTAACCTACAAAAGGTGTTTAAAAATCCCAATCACGGTTCGATAGCCCAATTACGGTGATTTAAGTCCTCCAATGTATTTATTTGGCGCTTCAAATACCCCACAAGAATTAATCTAGTGGGTTAAGATCTAATGACATTGGCGGCAAACTGATAGGTGACTGACGGTGACTGAGAGACACCCAATAAATAGTTATACTCCAATTCGACAAATTAAAAAGAGTTGAAGTAAATCGGCAGAAATAGTACCTTATACTTAGACCCACAATGGCATATAGGGTCTGGGTAAGCAAAAAAATATCGCAATGGTTCTTGCATGACAGCTGTTTGATGAGTACCTGGATTGGAAGATAGGTGGCACTACGAAGCCAAAATGAGTGTATAACCTCTTTTAGTCCGCCTAACATCATGTTAGTGTTTTTGAGAAAATGGAAAAAGAGCAGTATCCAATTCTTGTTTTTGACCGGCAATACCAGCGAGGAAATCAAGCCCATTCTCGTTGGTATGTATTTGACCCATTCACCTTCCCGTTAACCGTTTACCATTGATATACAGAGTTTCGCCGTGGCCGTTCGTCGGTTTTTGATGAACCACGCCTTGGTGGCCTAAAAACGGTTACCACAGAGAAAACCGTGGAGAAAATCCATAAACTCGTATTGGCGGACCACTGAGTGAAAATACGCGAGTTGGCTGAAATAGCTGGCATCTCAACTGAACCCGTTAGCCATATTCGTCACCAGATTTTTGGCATGAGAAAGCTGTCTGCACGATGGGTGTCGCGTTTGGTCACACCGAATAACAAGCGCAATCGTGAGACCACTTCAAAGACGAGCTTGGCTCTGTTTAGTTGAAACCCGGATGAGCTTCTGCGTCGTACAAACCAGATACCAAAGAACAATCGAAACAATTGATTTTACCCAGTGAATGTCTTCCAAAGAAGGCGAAGACCATGCCTTCGGACGAAAAGGTGATTGCCACCGTTTTTGGGCACGCGCAAAGGTGGATCACACTTGATTATTTGGAGAAGGAGAAAACAGGAGCATACTACGTTGATTTATTGGGCCGATTCAATGCCGATTTGAAGAAAAAACGACCACATTTGGCGAAGAAAAAAGTGCTCTTCCACCACGACAACGTACCGGCTCACACCTCCGTAGTCGCAACAGCCAAATTGGTCAAATTTCTCCCCCATCCTCCGTATTCTCCGGATTTGGCTCCCTGTGACTTATTTTTGTTCCCAAACCTTTAAAGGTTGCTTGTCGGAAAGAAGGACGGGTCGAACGAGAAAGTCATCGCCACCGCGGAGAGGTCTTTTGCAGGCCAGCAATAGTCGTACTATACGGAGAGGTTAGGAAAGTTGCTGCATCGCTCGGAAAAGTGTATCGAATTGAGAGGGGATTATAATGAAAAATAAATTGTTAAAACTTAAAAGAGTTGCGTTGTCATTTCTAATCCGGGTATTCATCAAACGACCCTAATATATTGGATTCATCATCAAATCAAATCTCATCCTATCTTTTAAAATCAAATACTGGGCTTCTCTGTGTATACCGTTATGAAAATTTTGTTCTTCATTCCAATAGAGAGGGTTGTCGTTTATATTGTTACGCGAATATGTTTTGATCGGGTGTGTTCTAAGTGCACAATATTTATTTATTTTTTTTTTTTATTTTGAGGAATAAGAAAGAGCACTTTCGGTATATTTTGCTTTTTTTCTTTAAAAAAGTTGTCAAAGCGACAGTGGAGCAACGGAAAAGCATATATAAAGACTCGGCTCTATCTATGTCTAACGTTGACAGGCATTTGACGACACACACACGGGATCTCTCAGCGGTTTAAAATCGCCCATACAACCGCTTCACAGAGACTGAAAAAGTCGATATCCAAGCGGATGTTGGGGTTCCTCACAAACTCAGTGAAAGAAACATTATGGATCACATAATGGTCTGTCAGTCTTTGTTGAGATGGAATTCGCTTGAGACTTTCCTGAAAAGAGTGGTTACGAGATACGAATATCGGGTGACTTACAACAACTATCGGTGTAAGAGGTCATGTTGCGCTCCTGGTTAAACCCCGCATTCGGTCGGTAAACAAGATTTGCATCCCAAAAAAACCATGTTGAGTATTTGGTCGGACTGAGCCTTTACTTCAAGACACTTCTACGCAATCAGACAATTAATACCGGTAAATATTGCGCTCAGCTCTATACTTTTAAGCAAGCAGTGGAAGATAAACAGTCATAGTTGCCGAACAGGAAGGGTGTTGTTTTCCATCATAACAACACCTGACCAGTTTTTAGTGTAAAAACAAAAGCTGAATGCATTTATCTGGGATGTTATGCAGGACCCACTGTACTCTCCTGACCTTGCGCCTCATGACTACCACCTGTTCCGCTCTCCAAAACAATTTGGGTGGAAGGCAATTCAATTCCGAAGATGAAATCAAAACGTACTTTTTTCCCCATAAGCCTGCTGACTTATATGTCCCTTCCAGAACGTTTGAAGAAAGAAATAGACTATGATGGACAGTATCAGATTATTTAAACATAAGCTTTTATACCAAGAATGTGTGTTTAACTTTAATACAAAAAAAAGAAAAGCTCAGAACTCATTGAACAACCCAATACATCGAAACGTTTATATTCTATTTTTATATGTTGAGGATTTAAGAAAAGGCTTACTTTTAGTGTACCTGACCCATGTTAACGGATATTGGTCTGTTAGTGCTAATGGTAGAAACTTTGTTTAGAACATTATTTGTAGAAGAAATACTAGCCTTTGTATGCGTTTAAAAAAAGTTGATACCTTGTTTGAGTCTCCAGATATCCAATTTCTAAGCCTAATCCATTTTTGAACTGGTCCATTTCTTCCTATCCAACATTCCAACCGTAGTGGGATGATGCTTCAGTTGGAAATATGATGCAAATAATTGTTTTGGTAAATCATTTGGCAAAAACTTCAGATAGTTTATAGAAGTCCACTCTATCAACCAGCTAGAAAACTCAAGTCTCTTTTCCAAATCATCGAAAAGCAGTTCTTGCACAGGTGTCTGGTGGTCTGGATAAAGATTTTCTCAACGCAGTACATTAGAAATTTTTTGTCTGAAAATTTGAATTGCAAAGCTAAGCATCTGATTCTGATTAATGGATCAGTTGTAACAGCTTTCAGTATTCTTTCATCAGCCGAAATTTTTCTTACTAGAAGAGCTCCCGCGTTAGGTCGTGTATATGAAACTGAGCCCATTTCTCGCAGCCTTCGTTGGTTAGGATAAATTTCACAGTATCTTTGTATCTTTTCCAAATGGGCCTTCGTACCCAATCTAACCCTTCCTAAGTACTTTTAACGAACAGGGTGAGGAAATGAGGTAGTCAAATATTATTTTATTAGCTATGAAATTTTAAAAAAAATTATTGGAAATGTATTAATTCTTGGAAACCACACTTATTGTCAACTGTTGTTAGAAACGTTGGTATAACTTCATAAATTCCTTTATTTACCTGCTGCAGATTTTGCCTGCAGTTTATCACAAAAAACTATTGGTTTTTCTGCGAACTTGTGGATGATTTTTTTTTTATTATTGTTACGTTCATAAGAAAAAAATGGTAAAGTATTATGTCTATTACGCATTTTCTGTACTTCAGAGCCAAAAATCAGCATGCGTAAGAAAAATGGAACAGACTTAGAATTTAGATATCTGAGGACTCAAACAAGATATCAACTAGTATTTCGTATAAAAACAAGGTCCGTAACAAAGTTTCTATCATCAGTATTAACAGGGGAATTTCGATTAACATGGGTCAGGGTATACCAAAGTAAGCCATTTATTAAATCCTCAATATATGAGGTTAACATTGGAGATAGACCCTTACTGTAGACTGATTTTTTCTTTTAATATACCCAAGAATCATTTACTAAATTATCGTCGACGAATTAGTGATCACCCTGTATAATTAACCGCGCAACGAAAAAAAGCCCTCACAATCTTCGCAGATGCATCTCTCTCCCCTAACTTGATAAAATTGATTCTTGATTGCGTGTAAAATTACTCGTATTTTTCGTCTTAGTTTTTTCCCCTATTCATTACTTACGGTCCTAATGAAATATATTTGGTAATACCTATACATTTGTTTAATAAAAAATAATTATTAATCATAATACACTACAACCCGTAAAGGAACCCAAGCGGATACCTAATCCCCGGCAATTCTTCCCGTAAAATAATATCCTATTCCGCTTATGATTTGAGTTAAATTGAACATTATCCCTTGACGCAGAACTGTGCAGTGGGCACTATAACAAATTAAGCAACTGAACAATTTCACCAAAAAAGACACCAGTGTATCCTGTATACCGGCAACAGTATAGCGACGAAAACGAAAAATATTTTTTTTTTTATTTTTTTTCTCCCTATCAAATCACAGAGCTAATCACCGCAGAGATTTTTCAATGGAAAATCAAAAAATTAACAACAAAACAGAGATCCACCCGATTTTGGATTTGCTCTAACCACCCACTTCGGAAAGCTAAGGTAAGTATCTTAAGGTAAGTAGGTATCTTAAAACTGACGAATCTTCAAATGAATCTCAGGTCAAAGACGCAGGGAACGGTATAAGATGATATACTATGCACCATGGATGTAACGATTACAAACAGAACAATGATGTACGACTAGGTACCGCTTTATCTTCGACAATTGTTTATTTTTCTCGTGTATACACTTGTTAGGGTAGTAACTTAGGGTGGGTCAGCTCTGGCCGCCTAAATCGATTAAGTATTACGTATTCGTACACATATACACTCGGCTACTCAACATAATAATGATGCCATCGCTGTTTTTTAGTTGTGTGTAATTCGAGTACATATCTTCACAAATACACAAAAGAGATATCCCCTATTCGAATTTTTGTTATTTGCAAATGCGCTAGTTTTTATATCCAAATGTACATACGAGTATGTGTCTGTGTCCTTGAAGAAAGAGAAAATGCCGCCGACATCAAAACACGCAAGGCAGGCAGCTTAACCAAAGTTCAATAAGGAGATAGATACAATGAATACTCGTAACCGTGCCGGACAAAGTAGGCGAATCAGTGGAGAGAGAAAAGTGCAAAGCGCACAAAAAGCACATACCACATTCAGCTACGGCTACGACCTTAACCCTCACCGTTAACACTGACTCTATTCAAGGATGCGATACAAACATTGAGTTTCCTTAAACAAATAGCTCTTCATGCAGATACGGATATGTATGGTAGACGGCCGGACGGTTCGAAGTGTGTTGAAGGGGTTTCGATTTATTTTTATTTTTTTTTTTTTTTTCCATTTGTGTACCGTCACTTATTTCCGCCATGTATTCCTTGTTAGGCAGGAAGGCAATAAGTACAGGATACCTTCCAGTAGGTAGGATACAACTGGTAATAGGCAGAAGCAATATCAATTCTAAAATAGATTCGCGATAAATAACAGCGTCGCATACATACGAAAGCTCGTATGTTTAGCAGGGGTTTGGAACGGTTTAGCCGACGCCGATGGCTGTAATAATGGTATCAAAATTTATGTGAGCCTAGAAATAAATCCGGCTTTTGTCAACATTACCTCACAAGTACAATGCGGCGGAAAGGAATTGATTAAGCTCTCAACTATTTATAAAATCGCTTGAATATGGGGTACTCATATATTGTGGGAGGTGAGGCGGACAACTAATGAATGAAGAAGGATGCGGACTTAGAATTGAGAGGGATTGGCGCCATCTTAAAGGGATTATGGTGATTATCTTTTTATCTATCTTTCATGTGTTTTAATGAAGTAAAATTTCGCAATGTAAATAAAGTCTGATATGTGCATCTCTATGAATGAATCTTGTGTCGTAAGACTCTTTCAAAGTCAACTTTCAAATTTCTTACAAAAAGAAAAAAATTTTTCATCAAAATAAAGCCAAGCCTACTTGAAAGTTTAAAAACAGACATCAAGGAGATGGGACTGAACTTCAGTCAAAGGTAACAACTGAAAAGTCATCCGGATATCATATCATCGATGACGACAGTACTTAACATACGGTACTTCCTTCTCATTTAAGTATCGACAAACAAAATATTTTCCTCTGGCTGGACTTGGACTTCATCAAGTTAGTCCCTTTCTAGGCCGTCGATGCAAGTAGGACTAAAAATTACTCGAAGAATCCTGTGTTTAAAATGATTAAGGATGTATTTAGCAATCTTCACTCATACTGTTGCTTCTACGCCATACGGCCAACGAAACAGCGATTAGCAAACTCTTAGTTTGATTGATGATATGGTGTCTTTATCATAATCAATAGAGGACCAAGCTCAACAATATCCTTAAGTCATACTTGTCCCTGCTTGTTAACACCATACTTACATATGTATACTTCCATTTGTCCTTTTAACGGCTAAGTACATTGTCCACGTTTTTGTAAAGGTTCCACTAAGGATTTCAATATTATCAGCGAATCCAAGTACATAGTTGCATAGACTTCTAAAAAATTGTACTGGAAGCAATGGTGAGGATCTCGAAAAAGCTATTGAAATAACATTGAAGACCTCCTGTCCTGACCTCCTCTCCGATCTAAGATAGCTCTTCAATATCTGCTACAAATACAACTTCTGGAAGACTTACAACGAGTCACTGAGTCACTGCCACTCCATTGGAACTCTCAAGAAATACTCTAATCTTCCTTATCAAACGACTAGATGGGACAAACACAGATTTCACTGAAGAATCACTGGAACTCCTAGTGAACACTCATTTACCGGAATTCAAAGAAAGCGGCGCAGGTCACACAACTCACACCCTGGCATGAAATCATGATTAACCGAGAAAACTAGGCCATCAACAGTTTCTCTACCTATAAGTCACCAGGCTGTAATCTTATTTTACCGATTATGCTCGAAAAGAATTTATAGAAAGTACTGGTCTAGTTAACAGCTATTTATCGTGGCTTCCTTTGACTCAACCACATCCCTTCAACCTGGAGACGAGCTCAAGTCGTTTTCACCCTTAAAACAGACAAAGAGCTCACGGGTCGCCAAGGACTTCGGACTCTATCCTATAAATAATATACGTTAGTCACCTTCCTAGACATAGATGATAGCTTCAATAATATGCAATTAGGAAGAGTTTGCAATTATGTCCCTCGACATTAACGGGGACAATTACTCTAGTGCCGCTGAATACTGCATTGACATGTCACGCCCTTTTACTTATGGTAGTTTTTGTGAACTGGAAGCGGCAGTGCAACTCTTTCCATGAGGCTTTGAAGTTTACCATAACGGTGAGCCATATGTAAGTTTTGGTACTTTGGGTAATCCCATGGTGAAATTACTATTATCTCATCGAATAGTGATACACCTTTGAATCAATCATCATCTCTTACCGTGTCTACCAAATGGTCTAAAAAAACGTGGTGCCTAATGCCCCGACCTTACTCGGAAAAAACCTCTGAAAAGTATGTGCAAAAACATCCAGCAGTTCACCGTGCTGCTGTATCCAAAAGAGCCCGTTCTGGGTAGGGTCTACACCATTCACCCAAACAACACCGAGTGCCAACTGAGGAGCGAACTGCAAGATAGTGCACAACTGCTCATAGACAAAATGTGCTATAGATGCTTAATATTGATCGAGGACAAGACTTGACCACAACACGGAAACACAGCCAAAAAGTTTTGCAGCAACTTTCGGAAATCGAGGTTCTCTGAGTTAGACCAATGAGAGAAGTGGTGTCATCTGATGAGAAGTTACTGATGGGTGGACAGCTTTAATTGGGCAAATATTGGGTCTATTCGTGCGGTTTGCTAAGAGATGGCGTAACTTGTATTATTCCATTGTTATTATTCCACTGGAACATGCGTTGGAAAGCTACTGTCATTGTAGGTCATTTCAGTATATGTCATTCATTTGAAGCGTAAACAACAATAATTTTTTTTCACTCAAATATGTCGAACTTTGTGCCTGACAAAGTGTTTTTGGAGTTCTTCTTCATTAATTTAATATGAAAAAAACTGCTGCCGAAAATCATCGTATTTTGGTGGAAGCCGAAATGTTGCTGGAATGCCACAAAAGGAAGTCATTTTTGCATCGGATTGTTACTGATGATGAAAAATGGATCCATTACAACAACCCCAAGCGCAAAAAATCATACGACAAAGCTGAATATCCATGGCGCGAAGGTGATGCTCTGTATTTGGTGGGATCAGATTGGTGTGCTGTATTATGAGCTGCTAAAACCGGGTGAAACCATCAATGGACAACGCTACCGAACACAATTAATCCCTTTGAAGAGAGCAGTAGCCGAAAAACACCCGGAATATGCATACAGACACGAGGCAATAATTTTCCATCATGACAACGCTTGGCCCCACGTTGCTATTCCGGTTAAGAACTATTTGGAAAACAGTGGATGGGAAGTCTTACCCCACCCGCTTTATAGCCCAGACCTTGCCCCTTCTGACTACCATTTGTTCCGGTCGATGCACAACGCCCTCACTGAAATACGGTTCATATCAGAGCAGAATATCAAAAATTTGCTTGATTCATCTTTTGGGATGGGATCCACAAATTACTAGAAAGATGGGAAAAAGTCATAGCTTCATATGGGCAATACTTTGAATAATACTATTGTACATGTTTTGCTTAAATAAACGTTCAAATTTTGAAAAAAAAAAAACCGAACGAATTAAATTACATACCCAATATATATTCTGGATATTCCTGATGGCACTGGAAAAACCTTCCTTATGAATTTGTTATTGGCAAAAGTAAAGTGTAATCGTGGCAACATTGTTGGAGGGAGGCAATACTGCTCACGCCGGCTTTAAATCGCCATTAAATCTCATCCATGTCGAAACTTCACTCTGTAACATTGCGGCCCAAGCGATTGTAAACAGAACTCTAAAAGCTATCAGAGGGAACAATGACATGATAGGTGGAGTGTTGTAACATAAAGACTTCCAACAAACTCTGGGAACTCGAGCTGATGAAGTTAAGCCTTGTATTAAGGCCTAAAATCGTTGACCCTTAATCAGAAAACTCTACCTTAAGAAAAACATGCGGGTGTAGTTGATGGACGATGTTTGCACTGGTCAATTCTCCGATTTCATCCGTAAAATATAAAATGGAGAATATGAGGAAACTGAGGGCAAAATTATAATTCAACCAGATTTTGCCTCAGTTATGTCGACCGTTGACGATCTCAAAGCTCGAATATATCCAGTACAAATCTGTTGACACTTTAGTGCACACGGATGACGCTATACATTATCCTGTAGAGTTCCTAAATACACTCAACCCACCTGGTCTACCATCTCAGATACTTATCTTCAAAGTGAGAGCTCCAATAATGCTACTGAAAAATCTCAATACGGCCAAGTTGTGCAACGGAACCAGGTTGCGTGTGAAGGCCTTACATAAAACCGTGGTAGAAGCCATTGTATTTACTGACTGTGCTAGAGGTATATGGTATATACCGCGAGTACTACTTATACTGTCGGAGTACCCTTTCCGGCTTAGAAGGCTGCAATTCCCGCTTAAGGTCTCAGGGTCATTCACTAAAAATAGCAGAAGTTGATCTTTTGGTGATTACTTCTCGCATGGCCAGTTTTACGTGGCCTGCTCGAGAGTAAGCTCTCCTAGCAGCCTGGTCGTGTTAGCATCTGAAGACAGAACCTCTAATGTACTAAAGAGGTACCTAAAGAGATACTTTCAGTACAGACTGGAAAAATAAGTAGTCTTAAACCTTAGGTACTCCTTAGGCCTGTTTTCCTACTATAGGAATAGCACGAGCATTAAAAAATTACGAGCTGGCAAAAGCTTGTATTAATATAATACACTAACAATAACATATCAGCAGTGGATCACAATCCTTAGGGACTAGCACATCCCTTGTTACCTAATCTAACCTATTCCACGGAACTTGTAAAACATCAACCTAATGGTGATACAGAATCTTATCGTACTCGAGGATTTGAATACTAAAATTTATAAGGAAGATATGCGTATCTTAGTTAGTATTGTAGTTAGGAAGCTTTATACATCTTCCGCTAAACATCAACAGATAACTGCTTCCAGCTTCCTGCTGGCGGAAACTGCATGTAGGACAGTAATAAATAGTAATCCTTCCCCTACAAATGTAACAACTTAAGGAATTAGATAACTTCAAATGGTCGAATTGATAACCAAATCGTTCATACGAGTATGTATGCTGATCTATATATGACTTTTATGCAATATTACTCATGTTCACTCCAATTAAGTGCCGTTCGATGGCCCACTTAGAACCCAATGAAAAACAAAATAAGAATCTAAATGTAAAATGCCTCAGCATTACATTATACATTAAACGCATATTACATCAATAAAATAGTAATATTTACCAATCTATAAATCTTCCTCATGCTTTGCAATTTCTTTTTTGTTTTGTTTTTACTTGTTACTTTTGACGTTTGGAACACATTTTAAAAAAAACGTGTTTAAGAGAGAATTCAACCCTACTCCTCAAATTAAAGCAAAAAGTTCACTTTTACAAATTTTTACAAATTCTCGCAAGAACAAACCTACTCTTTGTAATCAGACAAAAAAAAATCTAATAACTATGATAGTTATTAGGATGTAACTATAGTACAGTACGAGGTATG
Source organism: Volucella inanis (assembly GCA_907269105.1). Classification (NCBI taxonomy): domain Eukaryota; kingdom Metazoa; phylum Arthropoda; class Insecta; order Diptera; family Syrphidae; genus Volucella; species Volucella inanis. The sequence goes on along the minus strand of OU026157.1, from coordinate 67,024,197 downwards.
TTCCAAAAGTAAGGTGACTTAAAATTTCGCTAGAAACGTACATTCATTCAAATATACCATATAGCATACTTAGTTTGTTTTTGACAGATAGAAAGGTTAGACGTGTTTAAACGGAGCAAAGAATTTGCATGAAATTTTGTGTAAGAAATTGAATCAAGTGCTCTAAAACACTGCCATTGACAGTGGCATACGGTGAGTCCACTCTAAGTAAAAAAGATCTTTACAAGTGGCACAAGCTATTCCAAGATAACCGAGATGATGCCAATGACGAACCTTGCTCTGGACGCCCAGCACATCAACAAAAGATGATAACGTCGAAGCTGTGAAGAAAATTGTTTTGGAAAATCGTCGAATTACCATAAGAGAAGTTGCTGAAGATGTTGGCATATCAGCCGGCTCGTGTTATGCAGTTCAAGAGCAGCTCGGCTTATATTGGGTTTTATAATAACGACTTGACAACTTTTTTTTTAAATAAAAGGCAAACCAAAGGCTTGAAGTACAATCAAAACATTTATGAATGGAACTCGACTTCGTTCATATGGCTACCGCGGGCACGTTTGCAGCGGTCGATTCGTTGGACCCAATTTTCAACGACCTGCCCGCTATTTCGCGTTCAATGTTAGCTCTGAGCTGTTCCAATGTCGTCGGCATAAACCAATGACTTAACGTAGCCCCACAGAAAATAGTCAAGCGGCGTTAAATCGCACGAACGAGGCGGCCGATTGATTGGCCCATGTCTTGAGATAACACGCACACCATACTTACTCTTCAATAAATCGATTATAGCGTGTGCTGTGTGGCTTGTGGCACCATCCTATTGAAACCACATGTCGTCCAAGTCCATATCTTCCAATTCGGGCCAAAAATAATTGGTGATCATGGCGCGATAACGCTGACCATTCACAGTAACGTGACAATCATTATCGTCGACGAAAAAATATGGCCCAATAACGCCGCCGGCATGCAAACAGCACCAAATAGTTATTTTCTGTGGATGAAGTGGTGATTCATGAAGCACATGTGGGTTTTCACCCGACCAATAACGCATATTTTGCTTATTGACGAACCCATTGAGCCAAAAATGAGCTTCGTCACTGAAGATGATTTTGCGACTCAGAATATCTGTAGAAAATTTTTATAATTTGCAGAGGTTGCTCGTTAGTGTACTTTACCATGATAAAAATGTTGAGTTTACTGAATAAATTGACAATTGAATAAATTCAAAGTTTTCAAGTCCCTATTGCAAAACCCTACAAAAACTATTTCTATAATCGACGTAGGTGTGTTGTGTCCTTAAAGGTTCAATGCTAGGGCCTCTTTTATCCTGTGTGTACATCAACGGTTTTCCCAGCGTACTTTAGTGTACCTAGTATATTTAGACCAATCAGCTTAATTGAAGATTTGTTGTGTAACACAGTTTTAGGATCTTTTAAAAATATACAGTTGGTCGTATAGCAATGGACTATTAATTAATTTAAATAACTAACAATCCAAAGTGATATCAAAACATTATGTTGACATGAAAGATACGCGCCCTATTTTCCTCTCAAATAAAAAATGGTTTCCTGGAAAGACCACATTTAGTTTCAAAATAAATTGCACATAGTTGATAGTTAACATGATTAGATATGTATTTGGATTGCGGAGATGTAACCATATACCACATTACCATAAAATAGACATACAATGCATAAATTCTTCGAAAACAGATGATTTTCATAACCGAAAACCTTCATTTTTCTTCAAAAAAAATTGCATTTTACTCAATCCACAAGAACTGCAAATTTCTCAAAAATAATTTTTGAAACTTATCTCGTATATTTCCTGACCAATTTTATTGAAACAAATAGTTTTATCCACTAAATTTATAACAAAACTCTTTAAAGATGTTTTTAGTTGCTTGCTCTCTTCATTTTTTTTCCTTATCTTTTTCCTATCAGGTACCTCATCTTTTGATTAGTATAAAGTCTATCATCTTTTGGTTTCTACATTACTTTACTGTATATATTTATTCCTTATAGGATATACCTTGTATGTACTATTGTATTTATTGTCTTACTTTTACATTTATTGTTCTAAAAAAAACAATAAGTTGAAACTGAAAGTGAATTCAAATCCAGTGCCATATATTGAAAAATAGAATTTTTAACGTAACCGCCCTTTCGGCAGATAATAGCAAGCCTCTGAAAATCAAAATCTCTTTCCCAGAACTAGTCCTTTGTAAGCAATGGCATAGTGTCTTTATTCATTGCACTACGTATTGTAGTTCGTCTCCTCATTTTTGTGTTTTTCTTCATTTTCGAATGACGAAAGAACGGAAGATCTTTTCATAGACAACTTTTGGAGGTTAGCCATAGAATGTCAGAATAAATTTAACATAATCCATAATTATACTTTCGATGCAGCTTGTAGCGAGTCATATGCAGCTGGGAGTGTCGTAATATTTTATAGCAAAAATATCATAGGGTGTATAATAAATAAGTATAATTGGGAAAGCGCTCATATAATCAGCGTTAATTGCAAAGTTCCTGGTATTCGCTACTGTTTCATCTGCGTTTAAAGACTCCATAAGTGGACAGGAAGAGTTTTCATGTTTATTGTTACGTAAAATATATAAAAATACAAAACTTATGGAAATTAAATTTTAATTTCCTCTGGGATTCCCCCGATGACGAAAGCTTTTTTGTCTATACTCTCTTCATTCCGTTTTGAATCTGTGCTTTGTGAAATAACTAGTCTTACTCGTATGTAATTATTTTTCAGATCACATATTTATAAAGCTTCACAGAACCAATCATCTACAAAACAATAGTTTACGATGTAAAGGTAAATAGTTGTAAAAAAGAACTAATCAATCCATAAGTTGTTAGATTTGGTGCGAGCATATAGTGCTATTTGTCCATTTATTTCGTTTGATTTGTTTCGTAACAGGGTACCCCCTAATTAGTCAAGGATTATTTGGGAAATGAGTCTTGGGTATATTGTAAGAAAAACAATCTTTATGCAGTAAGGCTCTATCTCGAATGTTAACATCATTTATCGAAGATTTAAGAAAAGATTAACTTTGGTGTACCCTGACCCACATTAACAAAAATTGCTCTGTTAATACTTATTAGAAGAAATACTAGCCTTTGTATTTGCGTTCAAACAACGTTGATATCTTATTTGAGTCTACAGATATCCAATTTCTAAGTCTGTTCCATTTTTCTTGCCTCTGCTAATTTTTGACTCTGAGGTCACTTTTTTCCAGAAAATGCCTCATAAACATAACATTTTACAAAAAATCAGTAACAATTTTTCAGAAAAACCAATAGTTTTTATGATATTTTGAAAAACCTGTAGCAGGTAAAGAAAATTTCGTAGCATATTTCGAAAATTTACTAAGCAATAATAGTATAAAAGATTAGAAAAAAAAATTTATTCATCAGTTTAATTTTTTACGCCAAGGTAACAGTTGCTTAGAAACGTCATATATTGATCTGTAGTAAGAAGCCAAATTAGAAATATAGTAGTTTAAAATGTCCATCTTACTATTAAAAGAAAAAAAACTTGAAATGAAAAAACAACTCTGTCTACTTGTCAAGAAACATCTTAATAATATTAGGCTTAAGAAATGTTTATGGTACGATTTGTCGCGAGGTAAAAATTGAAATCCCAACTCGCAGAAATACTTGTTTAAGTAATACACTAGCTGGGAGTATGGGAAACTTTAAAAAGGAATTGCAGGTTGTTATTGACATTTTTAACAAAAATATTTCCATATCTATTCCATTGCATTTCAATTTCAGAGCCAGAAGAAGTTGCCACTATATTCAACAATTTCTTCTCTGAGATGGACACCTGACATGTTATTTCCAATGATGGCATCTCTACATCTCAATATGACACTGGCTTAATACAAGGTGGCGAAAAATGAAATGAATGAAAAACAAAAATTCTGCTTGTGGATTATGCTTATTTAATGTCTTCAACTTTTTTCCGTTAAGTCGAAAAAATGATATCGGTCTTGGACTTGTGGCGTTTTTCAGGTCCTCGCATTCTTGACGGATAATCTCTTTAAGGGGTTGTTGACATAGACCTCATAAAAAGAAGTCTGGAACGGTTAAATCTGGCGATCTTGTCGGCCAGTGCAAATCGCAAAAATGAGAGATTTGGCGATCCGGAAATGCAGCCCTCAGAATTTCGGTTGTGGCTCGTGCAGTATGCGACGTTGCTTCATCCTATTGGAACCAAATGTTTTACAGTCCCAATTCATCCAATTAAGGAATAAGAAAGTTATAAAACATGGCTCTATAGTGCTCGCCGTCCACAGTAGTTGTTTGGTTCGCGATGTTTTCGAAAAAATAAGACCCGATGACGCCTCCATCGTAAACAACACAGATACAGTGACATTGAGCAGATGTAATGGCTCTTTGTCTGTTAGCGATAATTTTGCTTATTCACATATCCATATACTTAGATGAAAAGTTGTCTGCCTTTTAGTCGAGATTCAGGATGATTTGAGTAGGTTACATGCGCTACGCAGACACCAGCTAGTAGCTGATGCACTGTCTTCATTTTGTGAGGGAATATCTTACAGTACCAAAATTCTCTGGTCGATATTCCGGGATTTTCTGCGACATCTTCAACCACAACTGCTAAATTCTCAGCAGAATGGCTGCACTTCTACGCGAACTGCTGAATATCGTAGTATTTGCTCAGTTGGAGTCAGACGACCGCAAAATCTCCGTCAAAATTCACGCTACGTCAACACTACCAACGAATTATTCCACAAAAAAACTAGAACAATTATTCCGCGTTTTTTAGGAATAGCGATTTGTCTCGTTGGCGTGTATTTTTCTTTTCACTTCACAAATGTCAAAGTAAAAATGACTTTGGCAAAAAAATTTAACATCTTCCGAGAGGGTGATGTATTTTGCGTCACTTAGCAGATTAAAGTTTAATCTGATGTAAAGAATGCCCCTACTTAGATGAGCTTACAGACTCTGGCTTATGCCAAGTCTGCATAACTTTCAACCACCACTACTTTTTTCTCTTTTCCGCCACTCTCCTATTCAGCCCACACTATCTGCAGCTGCCTCTTCTTACGACTTTCATAAAGAGAATTTCCGAAAATTTACGCATAACTTAGTTCCTGTTCTTTTGATTTCGCCAATATCTTTCTTAACGGTGCTCTCCCCATTTTTACAGAGAATTATTCAATTCTATTTTTTCCATGCCCCCCCCCCCCCCCACAATGGCATAATAGTAGATTTCGCTCTTTACGTAAGAAGAGAAACAAATAATGGGCAGTTTTCCTTCGATTCAATTCTCTTGCTGACTATTCCAACTATCTCGGGTCATACCTCCAATTCGCCCAGCTGTTATCCACCAGCGATACCTTGGTAGTGCGCAGTCTAAACTTATAAACGATCCTATGTCTTTCTACCAATTCGTTAACTACAAAAAAAAATCTGACGGTTTTCTTCCATTCCTTTCCTACGAAAACATATCATCAACCGATCCGCATATCATAGTCAACTTTTTTGCTATTTTTTTAAGCAATCCTTTGCCGATAATTCCTTCGTACCGGATCCTCCCTATTTCAAATACCTAATTAACTTCCCCATTGACCCCTCTAGCCCCACTATCCATCAATTTGATCAAACAGTGATAAAAAAAAAGTTAAAGCAACTTAATAATAAATACTTACCCGGCCTAAATGGCCCTCCAGTCATATTTCTTAAAAAGTGTTTCTTAACACTTTCAAACCCCTTTCAAATCTCTTCCCGTTAACACTCTTTCAATGTAAATTTCCACAGATATGCAAGTCTTCTTTCATACCGCCAATACACAAAAAGGGATTAAAGAGCGAAGTCATTAATTACCGCCCCATAGCTAAACTTGCACATATACCCAAACTCCTCGAAAGTATTTTGTACGAAACTTCCAAGCTTCCAATGCAAATCTCTTATTTCCCCTAATCAACATGGCTTTTTGAAACGTAGATCAACTACCACTCACCTCGTCGAATTCGTGTCCTCTGTTCTCTTAGCCTTAGAAAGTAGTAAAGAAGTTGACGTTATAACAACTGATTTCAGTAAGGCTTTTGATAAGGCATCTCATAAACTTATCCTGTTCAAATTGTCCGTCCCGAACTTTGAACCCATTTTGCTAAAATGGACATCTTTTTACCTGGATAATAATCGTTTTTATAGTGTTCGTTTCAGGTCTGTCCTATCGGCCTCATTCTTGGCCACATAAGGTGTTCCTCAAGGTAGTTATCTAGGTCCACTTCCCTTCATATTAACTGCTAACGATCTTGGAAGGGTTATTCAATAGTTAGCACTTTCTCTCTTTACTGGCGAAACCAATATTTTTTAGTCCATTTCCTAACAATATGACTCCAGCCTCCTTCAAATAGACTTAAATAGTTTTTTTACCTGGTGCATAAGGAACTGCTTAGAACTCAATGTCACTAAATGTCAATCGATTAACTTCTCGCGTTAGTGCAACAAGTCTACTCCCCTAATATACCTTCTCCACGGCCAACCTATCCAACCTTTATTCAGTCTATCTGCGACCTTGGCATATTATGCGACAGGGAGCACTATACATCACTTTTGTTCGCCCCTTTCTCGAGTACGCCGACTCGTACTCGTACTCGTCCCTTTCATTGAGTTCATGTATCCCGAACTGAGAGCATCCAGAGTCGTTTTCGTCGATTTGTTCTTTGGGGTCTGCCTTGAAAACAACTTCTTATCTTACCTTCCTATTGAGACCGTCTCAAACTCATTAACCTGAATACCCTTGATAAACGAAAGGACGCAGCAGACATTCTTGTCATTCACCGACTCCTCTCAGTTCTCTTCACAACTCTCTTTTCCTTTACACTAACCCTCGAAATCTACGTCACCCTCGTTTCTTCTATCTACCAATCCATCGCACCACATATGGCTCTAACGAACCAATCTTCCGTTTGCTACGTGAGATAAACTCCAACCTTTCCATTTTCGACTTTAATCGGAGCACTCTCTCCCTCAAGTTCGGTCTCCTTCGCCAGCCCCAGTGATAGACCCTTCATTTTTGTTAATTTTATGGGGAGATATAATACATGGACTGAAAAGTCAGTGCCGTTTCTAAGGGCACCACTTGAATTAAATCCATCCATACCATCAGTTAGTACCAACCTTCAAAAGATACGTGTATAAATTTGACAGCTGTCGGACGATTAGTTGTGATTGAAGCAACTTTTGTTATTGTGAAAAAAATGGATTCAAAGCAATTTCGTGTATTAATTTATCATTGCTTTTTGATGGAAAAAAATGCAGCCGATGCAAAGAAATGGCGTGATAAGTGTTACGCGGACTCTGCACCAGCCGAACGAACCATTCGCAAGTGGATTGAAAAATTTAAAAGTGGTCATACAAGCACCGAAGATGATGCTTCTTCAGAAGAGGTGAAGTTGATCGAGATAGCTGAGGCTCTGAAGATATCAAAAGAGCGTGTTGGAATATTTGAACATGCGAATGCTCTGTTCAAAGTGGGTGCCGCGTTTGCTCACAGTCGACCAAAAACAACAACGTGTTAATGATTCAGAGGAATGTTTAAAGCTGTTCAACCGCAATAAAGCCGAATTTTTGCGTTGGTATGTGACAATGGATGAAACTTGGCTCCATCACTTTACACCAGAGTCAAATCGGCAGTCAGCTGAGTGGCGAGCAGGCGACGAACCTCGTCCAAAACGACCAAAAACTCAACAGTCGGCTGGCAAGGTTATGGCATCCGTATTTTGGGATACACATGGAATAATTTTCATCGACTATCTCCAAAAGGGGCAGACTATCAAAGCGACTATTACATTGCGTTGTTGGAGCGTTTGAAGGACTAAATCGCAGAAAAACGGCCGCATTTGAGGAAAAAGAGAGTGCTGTTTCATCAAGACAATGCACCGTGTCATAAGTCGATGAAAACGATGGCAAAATTTGATGAATTCACCTGATTTGGCCCCCAGCGACTATTTCCTGTTCGCAGACCTCAAAAGAATGCTCGCCGGAAAGAGATTTAAGACCGAAGAAGAAGTAATCGACGAAACAGAGGCCTAGTTTGATGCTAAATCAAAATTGCACTACAAAACTGGTATCGAAAGATTGAAAAATCGTTTCAATCAGTGTATCGCCCTCGAAGGCAACTATATTGATAAATAAAGTTGAATTTTGCAAAAATTTTGTGTTTTATTGTACTATAAAACGGCACGGACTTTTCTGCCCATTTGTTACAGCTAGGAGCCAGAAAAAGGGGATATTTTTGTGTATTTTTTTTTAAGAAAAACTATATGAAATTTCTGATTGGGAGTTTAACTATCTAAAAATATACACATTCAGAAATACGTTTTTTTTTTTTTTTATTTAAAAATACCAAAAATATACAAGAATATTGTATGATTCTAGGACGTCTTAAAAAAAAAGTCTGCGTAAACGGTATCCGCGGGTGTTTTTTCAAAAATCTTATGAAAAAAAAAACAAAAAGAATATTAAATTAGATAACATACTAGGTATTGTCTAGTACTTGTCATAGCCGATTTTGAAAATATGGATTTATGACAAAATGGCGGACGTTTGAACATAAATAGTGATTTTTGCACCAAAAATTAGTTAATATTTTGCCAATAAAACAAAAACTGAGTAATGAAAAAATAGATAATGGTGTACAGAATAACGACGAAAAAATTCAAGGCAATAGATTCATTGGTTATCGAGAAATTTTGGGTACCGATTTGAAGAACGTGGTTTTGAGGAAACCGCGTTTAAAACTTTTGGAATGAATAAATCATGAAGTCATCGATACCAGGTCCATTGTGTAAGTCTTCTACGGTCAACGGAATGCTCATAGCCTTTAAATTTTGTTGTCTGTTCTTGAACTTGTAGCTCGCTATGTAAATTCGTCTTCTTGCGCAGCGTACTAGTACGCTCCCAATCCGACCGATATTCCTAACACGTTCATGACTTCCAACAATGAACGTACAATGTTGAACATGTATGTTGCAAGAAATACAGCAATGTTAACGATATTGGGCCCGCTATTCATCGGTTTTGGAACTATCTTTTAAATAAGTTATTTGAAGCTCTCATTGCTGTTTTTTGGGTATATCTGCCACCATAGCGTTCCAACAATTTGTCATTGCTGAGGTCTTCGAATGATGGTTTGATCGCATCTAACACCATTTTTGGCTATGCCATAATCGTGACGGAAGTTCTCTTTTAGCTTTCGCTCGTTGCCGCTTGCACCACAATTTGGGGTCTTCGAGACAGGAATGATGTTGAGGGTTGCTGTAGAATAAATGCTCAGTTTATCTATAAATTTTGCCGTCAATTTGTTTTTGCCGACGATTCCAGAATTTCTTATCTTGTATTAGCGAAGACGGGTTCCCATTAGCTTTGGAACGTATCCCACGCCTTCTTTTTTAACAATTTCAATCTCATCACAATATGGTTTCGCATTCACTAATCACGTGTTCGCCTTAGAGTCGCCATCCCCGATATAATTGATCTGGCAATTTTCATCATGATTAGGTTTACATTCCTCATATTATTCGGTATTTTTATGTTTATTGCAATAGTTACATACAGCACAATAAGAAGATTTTAAAAGAAAATCAACGACTTTTTCTGTTTACTGACCAATGAGAACCGCAACTCAATACGATGAAGTAAAACCACGTTTTCGCCACGTACTATCTCTTGAAACGGTCAGTTTTGTTATATCAGCACTCGAATTTTGTTTTGTTTTTTCCTGTTGTTTTTTACAGATTGTTTTTAACACCAATTAAACAATACTTCAAGCAGCAGAATAAATGAAATTAATTATCATGTCATACTTCGTTTGTTAAAGTTAAGGCGGTAAATGCATGAGTCCACAAAATTTCATAGCTACACGCAAACCAATCCCCAATAAGCGCATAACAAAAAAGAACACACGGATGTATTTATTTCTTGAGCTATGTTGATGTACGGGCATAAAGGAATGAAAGTCGATTTGCAAGATAAACACTAATATACAATCTTAAAACCGAGGCCTCGAGTGCTTTCTATTGAGAATCGAACATCACTATCACACTTTTTACATTTTCCACATTCCGATAAGACAGAAAATATAGTCAGAAAATTCAATACCCGATGTTTGGATCTTCTGGTGAGGATGTCTCATGATCAGTCCTCAATTTTTTGGCACTGGAACTAATATTTGCATCCGAAAGTTTTTCGGCAGTATATCGTATGGACGGTATTTTCTTCTTGTTCCTATCTTTAGGAAAAGATCCGGATCGATGAGATTCTTGAGAACCTTTATTTCTGACATCCATTTTTTTTTTTCAGAATATTTATTTACAAACGAAAATTCACTGTAACGCACAGTTGCACGAACGGCAAGCTACTAACAAAACGTTTCTACTTGGCAAATAATAACAGTCGTATGATATTTCCGTTATACCTGTAGCCAAGCACGCCCAAAAACACTATAGAATCATAAAGTAGGTATAGGGTCGTTCTACTCGATGGGTCGCTTGCAGCTACCTGTCTCTCGGTTGGACGCCCCAAAACTCGTTTCACTTTCTCGGCTATAACTAGCTTATTTATTGAAATATTGACTTTGCGCTTTAACCAGATATTCTTGAGACTTCAAGCTTCAAGAAAAGGCAAACAAATCAATTTTTTTCGACCATGCTAGATGTATCTCCCCTTAAGTCCTAGTTCCTAAGTTAGTTTAGGGTTGTATTAAAAATTAAAAATTTGTTATACTCGTATTTTGAATTCATGTGTGCCAAAAATTGTTTTCCCTGATTCTCTAAAAAAAGAGAGTTGTAATAACTCTGTAATACAATGACATTAAATAACTACCATCCCATTTCTCTTATCAATTTTTTCGAAAATTTTTGAAAGATGCATCAAATCTATGATAGAATGCTATCCTTTTTGACTAGGAATCATTTCTTTAGCAAATCTTAATTAGGTTTCAGAAGCGGTAAATATTTTCAGTTCTGAAAAGTATATGAATCGGAGTCCCTCAAGGCTCTTTAATCAGTCGTAAACTAAGTTTATGCTATTTATTATGAAGAATGTAATATCCAAGGACTTTCCACTTAATTACCACTCACCAAATACCTTACGATTCTGCTTAGTTGATTCATTTTTTCAGGAAGCTATGTATAAGTTCTAATTGTACCATTAGTTATTGTTTGCTGGCAAAACTGACAACCTTGTATAGACAGTTTAATGAGAGACTTAATAGTAAAACTTCCGTCCGTGGCTTAAAATCGCCTGAACGACGATGACGAACAACGAACAAATAGTTGTAGCAGCACCAGGACCTAGAAAATCAAGTCCTCTTGCACCATTTCTACCGCCAAAATTATATATAGTAGTGAGCTGGCGATTCGAAAATTCAGGGTTTGCTACGCTCAATGACGAAAATATAGCAAATAATGACAAATAATAAGGTGCCTGCCTGATTGACTTGCAGAAGGCCTTCCATACCGTGTGATTAGAAAGATTATTCTTAAAGAGGAACAGAAAAGTCCACCGACTTTCCTTTAATGTAGGCATGTTGCGCCGTTGACAAAAGTCTTGGATCAGTTCCAGCTCGAATATGGATATCAGTCAGTCGGTATAGAGTTTTCAGAAGGAAAAATGATAGACTTATAGGTCTGAGCTCCTTTGGAACAACATGACAGCATTTTCCGTCTTTGGGAATCAAAACTACATTGACTTCTCTTCATGACAGTTGAACGAGGATCAGTTCTACACAGCTCCTCGTTATATTCTATAATCGTAGCATGAGCATGGCATGGCCGCGAAAGTGGGTGCCCAGTAGCAAGTTGAGTGATTCGTCACTTGAGGTTCTCCCAGAGCCTCATCTTTTTTTTCGAACAACTAAGCATCATAGAATTTGTAGAGAGGATTTTTCTAAGCCGCGATGCCTCAAAGGTTTCTATGATTTTGTCACAGAATGATCTCCAAGATTAACACTTTGCTTTCCTCAGTTATACACTTTTCTTTTGCTTTTTGCAAGATTGAAACGTTTTTTGCAGGTGCAGCGGTCCTAGTGCTAATGTCCACCAGTACGGTTTTTTTTTTTTTTTTTGTTTGTCCCCAGGGTGAATCAGAATGCATAAAGCAGCTAAAGCATGATTGATAGCCCGGGTGAATTCCCTATAGTTCATGTCAAGCTCATTGGTGCCACGCGGGAGACTTGAGAGTTCAGAGGATAATATTTCTGACAGTATTCCACTGTATTTTGGCCAATCAGTTTTCTGATAATTACGGAATGATGTTTGATTGGGGGGAGCATCACTCAGGCTAAATTGTATGTATATGTGGTCTGAAAACGAGTATTCACTCGCTACCATCCAGTTCGTTAGCATTTGAGTGATGTTGTCTGAGACTGGAGTGATATCTAGCACTTCCTGTCGGTTTCTTCTTATAAAAGTGTGCTCATTGCCAATGTTGCAAACAATGAGGTTAGTACTTAAAATATCATTGATGTCGGTACTGTCCCACATCGTGTGATGAGCGTTAGCGTCGCATCCGATGAAGAGACCAATTTTTTGCCTTCCAGTTTCCAGTACCACCTTTTCTAGGTTATCACTAGGGAGAATCCACATGATCGTGGCCAAGATACGCCGATGTCAGGCAGTTTAAGTCTTTGGCAGTTTCCAGCCTAAAACGGTTAACTCGGGGTCGCTGCGGTTATGAAGTAAATATGCATTAAGGTTACGTTTTACTAGCATACGAGTTCTAATCTTACCCTTGTATTTTGTATAGAGTTGAGCGTATAAAAGTGTCCCAAGACCACGAATCACACCTTCTACGATCCATGGTTCCTGGATTTTGGAAAGACGCAAAATAAATGCGGCCAAAGCATTTTTTTAAGTGGTGGAGATATATCTGGAAAAAACGTACCATTGCATTGCCTTAAATAGCCAGAATACTAGGCCAAAAGCTCATTGTTTTCCTCTGATCGTGTAGGATCTCTTTTTATTTCGTCATCGTTTTCCATTTCCGACAGATTGTCAGAAAAGGAGATCGACGGCTTAGTAGTCGCCCCGGATGAATTTTAGTCGTCGCTTTCCATTTCTGAAAAGGATATCGACGCTCCCAGGTCTAAGGCTGTACTTGGAGTTTCAGTTAAAAAAAAGAGGAGGTTGCTTATCAGCATCCAGCTCATTCTTTTTATAGACGCTTAGGTGTATTGCCTCGAAATCATTTACAGTAACTCAAATCAAAGGGTTCCTGAAGTCACAGTGATATACAGAATTTTTTTTTAGAAATTTTCAAAAGCGTGTTCTCAAAGAATTATCATCGCTTATAATTTGCGGGATGATTGCAATATTATATTTAAGCGTCGCATAAATATTTTTCTTTGCAATTAAATAATTTAATCTCTTGTTAATAAACGCACTATTATATTTAAGTTGTAAAGGAACAAAATGTCCTAAGGTTCTAAAATAAGTAACAGGATTAAATGAAATGTTAAAACTATTTGAAACAAACTTAAACTTAAACACCAACAATGAATGTTTCATTTAAAACTACCGAACCAAGGAAAAAGTCTCCCTGCTTTACAGATATGTACTTCATGGACTTAAGATGTCATATAACTCAACAGGCAGAAACCGGAAGCAACGCGCAAATGTAGAAACAATGACGTTATCATAAATAGCGTCGATTATATACTGGAAAGATATTTTTACTCAACCTGTCACTATATTAATCGTAAAACGACCACCCGACAACGACGCAACGACGCAACGACGCAACGACGCAACGACGTAACGACGCAACGACACAACGACGCAATGACGCAATGACGCAACGACGATAACGATGACAATGACGACGTGTAGTTGCACCCACTCACGCCTGATGTTATGAAATTTTAATAACACAAACTATGACGTCATTGAATCAGTTGACATGTGGGTGAGCGTGGGTTTACAACGCCAAAAGCTCATATAAAATCATACCAACAATTTGGTTGCCATTGCAACCCTTTGCATCACATGATAATGCGCATGTCTTGAAAAGCCCAACCATCACCAGCCTTCGCAACTTGGACATTTCCCGAAATACTACGGCAACTTAATGAATGAATGAATGCACCCAAGTGAAAGCAGCAATAAGAGGCTGGAACGCACGCTCTTGTTTTCCGGCTGAAATTTTCGTGAGCAAGATAGGGGGTTCTTGAATTGTATCTAAGAATAGCACGTGCCGCAATGACGTCAATGACGAACTAAACTTTCGAATGCATTGCAACAATGATGTCATAGAGAAAGAGCCAGCAATATGAACTCGAAAATACTCGTGTATATATGCATACGAGAAAATTCGTTCAAGTTGAAGAGAAATCTGTTTCGGCTCGGTTTCCGTTTTTTTTTTTTTTTTTTTAATTTTGTATACCCCTCTTCATTCAAGTGTGTAGAAGCGTACATTTAATCATGACGTTCCCCTTATATCCTTGTGCTATAATGCTGTTTAGGTGTCGTTCTAATTTTGTTGTAGGCGCGCTTCTAGAAGATACAAAGATACAAAAGATATAAAATACTTGAGTATTGAAAGTGATGTTCTCTTTGACTGGCTTCCTGATTTATTTCCTTTTCTGGTTATTTATGGAGATAGCCTCTATCAGCACATCTGGTCTGGGTTGAGAAAGATTCGCTGCATAGATTTGATCAATTAATTGTTTCCTATTTTTTTGTAATATACTTGTAAGTTTAATGTGAGATACATCCTAAAATTGAAAGTTATGCCTGTGATTGCTTTCATACGTCTGAAAGGATCTTGATGACTTCATACGAAAGGGTTTTCCTTTCCTTTTCATTGCTTGACGACCGAGACCTTTCTATAGCCCTGACTCCATGTACTTGTGCACCTGCAAATGTAGCTTTTTTTACTTCTCTTTCCAAACAGAAAAAAATAAAAAATAAAATAAAAAACAACGTGATTGAGAATGTTTATGGTGGAAATCGGAGCGCATTGAAATCTTTGGAAATTTCCAAATGTCGTCGGATAATCATAGTCGAGGATTGCCGTGTATCCTTACATAACGGTAATGTACGCAGAACAATCTCTGCAACTGTGTCAGTTGCTTATACTCAGTGGTGTCCACAGACTATAAAGAAACATGAGCTTACCGTTGAATTGACATGAAATGGCAAAATTGTGTGGGCGCATAAGGATTTGTTTGTAATAAAACGTAGTTCGGTTCTGACTGATATGTTACCTAAGATCTCCAACAACCTCATGTATAATCTGGTTAGTTTCCAGATGCTCGAATTATCGTCAATAAATCTGAACAGGTGCTGTGACACGCCTCCACCATTCTGGATGTTCGCGTATTCTGTTGAAAATACGGTTGGGGTAAACGATTATTCATGGTAACCAGTTGGTGTGTAGGTGCATCTGTTGACGGGATGGAAATATTTATTATTATTTAAAATGTCTCAGCGGATAAGAACATGTAATGATTGGTAAAAGAACTTGTTCGCAGTACCAACTGGTGGGTGAACATATTTTGGAATTTTAAGAATTTAGTGAGAATGAATTTTGCAGTAGCAGTTTGTATATAATTTTAATTGAAAATGAGGACTCATGCAAGGAACTAACCCATTTTACACCTTATATGTTAGTTGTAGTTGAATTCTAGGATGAATTATCGCTTTCGTGATAAAGTAGCCTACGTTAGCAGGACCGACTAAGTTAGCGGCAATTATCAACAGACTATTGCGAACGAAATCGGACATTCACAGTAGAAACGATCCGTGGTGTTATCTTTACTCTAAAAGATGGTAATACGAGGGTAGGTTAAAAGGACAGTTGGCGATTTATTGATCTATATACCTACTAGTTTCATATCCACATTTTTTTTTTTTTTTTTTTTAATATAAAAAAAACTTAGGGAGGAAGAAAAGAAAAGAAACACCGATGTACGTTGGTCTTTAATGTTTGCAAGTTATAATGAATAGGAAATAGAAAGCTCGGCAGGGCATTCCATAAGCGAGTTGTACGGCTTGGAAACGAATTTTTCAGAGTGTTACGAATGTAAGCGAGACGAGTGTTACGGTTGAAGGTTTAAGGGCACGGAATGCTACTGACAATTTCAATGGAGCACTGTTGGTGGAAATTGCAATAAAACAAATTGAGACAGGAGACACTACACCAGTGTTGTAGGGTGTCAATTGGCTGATTTATATAAGCATCACCTATGAGTTTTATTGCACGGTTTTGAATCCTATATAGTAGGTACAGACATGTTTTAGGGGTACCTGACCAGATGAGATCAGTGTATTCCAGTTTTGGAGGATGAGTGCCTTATATATTGAGAGGAGGTCAGATCGCAGCATTTTTCCGAAATCAAATATGTTGTCATTTATGTCATTGACGCACGTACCGACAATGGAGAGCTTTTCGGTTTTGACGATACAAGTACTATTAATGGATAATTGTTTGGTGTTAAAATTTCGCCGTAACATCAGCAGATATCATTGTGATTTGGAAGTATTAAATTCCACTTTGTTGTTGGTTTCCCAGTTGGTGATGCTGTTTATATAGGCATTTGATGAGTTTAGGATATGTGTATGATTCCGTTCCCGTACAGTCGAAGAGCAGGGATGTGACTCCGGAAACGAATATGAAAAGCAGAGAGTACTGTTGCTAGCGAAAGAACTTTTTTTTATTTCTTATAAATTCTTATAATTTAAAATATAAAAGATAAATGAAATGTGGGGTTAATGCCGCGCAAATATATTATTTTAAATGTAGTTCACTTTTACTGGTCATTTAATGATATAATTAATAATAAAATGCATATATACAAAGTAAGTATGTATTACAAAAGGTATATTTAATGTAATTTTAGAAGGAGTATCCATACAGACACGTCTATCCACTGCTATTGATTACTGGCATTGTCCTCCGTAACGACTAATCATTTTCCATTCTCCTCCCATGACCGTATTGTCTGTGTGTTTCGTTCGTCCTTTGTGTCCATGTACATACTTCGTTCGTATTGCGTCTTCACCTCGTGTGTATGTATTGTTTTTGTCGCGTGATCGCCTTTGTCGTCTTAACGTCGCCTGTCGTCCTTCTATCGAATCCTACGGAAATAGAAAAACTTGTGACATTCTGTTTTGAATATCACTTCAAAAAGTTTTGCAATTCAGATAATAAGTATAATTATAATACTTAATAGTAGTTTGAAACTCAAGTATATTAGGTAGGTTTCGATATTTTTCCCAAAGGAGGTTGTCAAAATTGAGCCAGTGCATCCTCAACCAGTGGGTCTTAGTACGTGCTAGTTGATAGTTCGTTACATTTAGCTCAGCCAGTAGCAACCACTCCAACATCAGTGTTATGCCTTCATGTCAAAGTTGACGCTGACGGAATTTTCATATAACTACATACAAATTCTATGAAAAAACTTTTTCAGAGAATTGCCTCGCACGTGATTCGAACCCGCGACTCTCTGCTAGAGGAGTCTATGCATATACCACTACACCACGGCCACCCCCGAGCTTAAACCAGAATATCAGAAATAATTGATTGTAAACTATCATAGTTAAAACTGAAAAACTAGAGTGTAACATCTGTTGCAAAGAGTAAAAGAATTTGTTAAATATGTGATACAAAAATACGGAGAAAAAAATTACGATATTTAGTTTCCACGTAGACTACAGTTCACAATCGATTACCAGATCTCAGAAAAAAGTCTTCAATAATATACTTTAAAACAATGTAAATGACGAATTGGAAAATTTTCAGGTAACAAAACAAAGGGAAACTAGGACATCTAGCTGTTTTCTTGCATATTTTTCTTAAAATATATCTTTACAAAACTAGTAGAGGCATGATTTCGTTAAAGTATATGCCACACCAACAAGCAATTCCATATTACAGCTACGACTGAATAATTTCATAATAAATTGTTTTTAAGAGCAGTGTTGAACAAAAAAAATGTCAAAAGTGCCAGAAATACTTCTCAGTTCTGTTGATTCATTTAGAGCGCGGATAGACAAGTGTATTGAAGTGAATGGTCACATTTTCTAGCATTTGTTGAAATAGTCTCGGGAAATAAACGTCGAAATAGGAAGAATTCAACGATTCAACAGTGGGAGGCAAGGAGACGCACTTTAATTAATCACCCTGAAGGAAACAAAATACTGCGACGTCCACGTCGTTCTTTCTGGGTTATGCTAAATGCAGTATGTAAAAACAAACGACAAGCCTACGAGCAATACGACTGAGCGATGAAAATCAGGAAATATCATTTGAAAAATCAAAAGTGAGCTTCGTTTGACCTTGAAAATGGGTCTCAAGGTCAAACTCGTGGTCACCATCTTATATCCCCTTCAGAACCTTGTGACTTTTGTCTGAAACATTTTTCGCGATATTTCGTACTTTTCTAGTAATTTTGATGTCTTAAGTTTTATGGCGCCTTCTGACGCGAAAAGAACGCATTTGTGAAAAAAGTGCTTCATGTAAAAGAATTGTAATTTTTCACGCAGATTACGAATCTGTCAAAAAAGTAGTGGTATTGCGTATTTTTTGAGTAATTTGGATGTCTCAAGTTACAAAACTCACCCGGTATATATACTTTTTTAAGTTTCGCGAAGATCATTTGAGAGTCAATGGTGAGACCCAGATATTTGAATTCATTTTCTATCTCAATTTAGAAGCATTTATCACTACAGTTTAGGTTGCTATGAAAAACTGGGTAGGATAAACCAGGTGCACAGTAACATATTGACAGATTATATCTTTCGCACTCAGGTCTATGAAAGCAAATGTTTGCTTCCAAATTGTGTAAAGATGACAAACTATGTTTTTGAACTTATGTAGGGTGATTCGTCGTAAGGTTTGATATATAATGTAAAATAAAGCACATAAATTTGAAAGTGAAGTTAAAAGAAAAATTCATGGCATTTACTTTTTGAAAATGATATCATGTAAATATTGACCACGAGTACGTCTGAGGTGGTCTATTCGGAAGGTCTAATTTTGGGCGACTCGTTCGAGCATAGCGACTCAATTTACCGTAGCAAAACATTAAATTAAGTGCTCACCAAAATAATTTCTCAACAAGTCCATTGTTTCACTCGCTGTAAAGCTCGTAGCGCCGTCTTGTTAAAACCAGAGCTCGCGAGACCATGTGCTTGGTCGGAAGTACATAGTCCGTTAACATGGCGCGATTACGTGTACCATTGACGGTAACATTCTGATTTGCCCATAAACCACACCATACCATTTTTTTTAATGGGTAATGGTAGCTCTTGATACTGTTCGGCTTGCTCACCGGCCCAAATACGGCAATTGTGTTTATTATTAACCATTGAGCCAGAAATGAGCTCTATCACTGAACAAAATTTCACGATAAAACATCGGATTTTCATTGAGTTTTTCCAGGACCCATTCACTGAAAATATGACGCAATTTCAAGTCGATTGGCTTCAATTCCTGCACAAATTGAATTTTGTAAAATACGCCAAGTTGTCGAATACACCAAGCCAAGCTGCTGAGAACGATGACGAATCAGCAGCTACAGCTGCTATAATCTCTTCACTACGTGCTGGATGTTGTCTTACCGGTCGAGTATCATCCACTTATATTAACTGGGACTTAAATTTGCGAATGGTATATTCAATAGTGGTTTCAGTAGGTCGATTATGCGCACCTTAAGTTGCTCGAATCGCACGAAAAACATTTCTTACAGAACGCTGATTTTCGTAACACAGCTGAACAATTTGGAGACGCTATTGTGGTGTGAGTCTTCGCATGATGATTTGCCAAACGATACTGAATAAATATCATAAAGCAGTTTGATAGGCCTCATGCGTGATCTGTCAAAAAAAGCCTATTGAAAATTAAACCTCACGATGAATCACCCCTTACAACTAGCTAAGATTAGAAGGTTAAACCAGAATATCAGAAATAATTGATTCCAAGTCCAAGAATTTGTTAAATATGTAATACAAAAATACAGAGAAAAAGTTACGATATTCAGTTTCAGATGCACAGTAACACATTGACAGATTATATCTTTCGCACTCGGGTGCATGAAAGCAAATGTTTGCTTCCAAATTGTGTAAGGATGACAAACTATGTTTTTGAACTTATAATTAAAAAATAATCTGCCAATCAATTACTCAATACATTCAAATCCCAACTAATATTTGAAACTAGATCCAATTTACTATTCAAGCCATATAAAAAACCAACATCAACAGCAAAAGCAGTAGTTGATTCTTTAACATCAACCTCATTTACCATCTGAATATTACAGAAAATATTTGATCTGATACAATTATACTAGGTGGAATGAAAAGTAACTTCTTTGACTGCCAGAATGCGCTGCTACTGCAAAAAAAAGGTTATGGTTATGGTATGGCCTTGAAGTCGGTTCATATTTAGGCAAACATGCCAAATTTCAGTGCGATACTGTCCTTAGTTTTGTTTTGACAGCTGATTGTTGTTAACGTGTTTGGCATCATGTTGAGTATGAGAGGCAAAACGGCGAAGGAAACAAAAGAAAAGTTGGATAAATATTATGGAGCTAATGCTCCGTCAGATTACGCCGTTAAATATTGGTTTCGAGAGTTTCGTGGTGGCCGCAACTCCACTACCAACCATATCCACAGCGGCAGGCCCTCCGATGCGGTTACAGAGGACAATGTCAAAAAAATACATAAAATGGTGTTGGCTGACCGGAAAGTGAAGGTGCGCGAGCTAGCAGATACCACAAAGATTATTACTGAGCGCATACGCCATATTTTGGGCAATATTCTGCATATGAAAAAGTTATCCTGCCGCGCATACTCACTCCTGACCAAAAACACGAACGCGAGAGCACTTCGAAAGAGTGTTTGGACTTGCTGATGCGGAATCGGGCGACTTTTGCCGTCGATTGGTAACTGTTGAACACCAGAGAACAGAATGAGTGCCCGGCAATGGGCTGAAGCCGGCACGAGTGCTCTGAAGCGGCCGAGAGAAGCTCTATGGGTCGGGAAGGTTATGGCGTCGGTTTTCTGGGATTGTCATGGCATACTCTTTGTGGACTACCTCGAAAAAGGAGATTATGGAGTTTTTGGCCATAGTCATGTACATAGATGTAGTAAAATATCCTTTAATCATTGATTTATTGAAAGCAGGCAAAATTATTTGCAAATTCTTTTGAACCGTACGTTATGGCACGCATTTGGTTTCAGATTTTGTTGACATTCATGCCAACATTTCAAACATCTTCTAAAACTTTTAAAATTGACAAAATTGTGCACGAAGTAATTGGAAACTTTAAAAAACACAGACCAGCTGGCAAGAACTTGATTATTGATGAGAGCATGATCCCTTTCCGTGGATCCCGTCGCTTAGGATTTTGACAATTTCTTCCAGGGAAAGCAAATAAGTATTGTGTTAAGGTGTTCAAACTGGCAGATACGGATGACTATATTTATAATTTGAAATTGTACATTGGAAAGTCAGATAGAACAACAGGTCTATATCTGTCACCCATGTTTGCATTCACCTAATAGAAGGTTAGTTTGGAGGAAATCGAACTCTAACAGTTGACAATTTTTATACTTGTATGGAATTGGCTAATTTTTGTCCAAATAGAAAAATGCATCTAAAGGGAATATTGCGAAGGAATAGAAAAGGCTTGTCATAAACGACTCAAAAGTTGAAAAAAGGAGAATGTATTTCTTATGAATAGTCTGTTGTAGTAGTTGGATACTGGAGAGATAAAAAAGTGCCCCCAGGAAAAAAGAACAAGATTGGTGAGG
The DNA here is from genome assembly GCA_907269105.1 of Volucella inanis. Lineage (NCBI taxonomy): Eukaryota > Metazoa > Arthropoda > Insecta > Diptera > Syrphidae > Volucella > Volucella inanis. The sequence continues at coordinate 67,002,392 of OU026157.1, read as the reverse complement.
ATATTCTCAAACCTGACATAATCTTGGAATACAATAAATGCAAACACGGTACACATTTCATAAGTTTTGTTAATTGTTGCAAATGATTTTTTACATTTTTCTTTTAAATCCATCTATACCATAGACTTAGCTGATCAATTAGCAAGTTACTTTGGTTCTCTCCGTAAAACTATCCGTTGGTTCCACAAAGTTGCTTTTGACTTACTTTTAAATATGGCGCTTATAAATGCTTATACTATATACTATACAACCAAAACAATACGAATATAAAAATAGCTGATCGTCACAACATAATTCTGTATTTAAGTGGTCAAGATGATTTATTTATTGCCCGAAGACCTAAAGAAACAAAACATATTTTAACAACATCAACGGCACTCACAAAAGATGGAAGACGAAGGAGATAACGATGCGAAAAATTCTATCCCATGTTAAAGGTTAAAACGTCGACAGAAATTGCGAGAAAAAAGGCAAAGCTTGTAGATACATATTATTCAGAGTGTCCTTAAAAATTCATTAAGGCTTATAAGGGTAAATTTTTTTTATTGTTCTTCATTATTTTTTTTTTTTTTTTGTTATTTTTATTCTAATAGTGTGGAGTACAATATTTCTTTTTTCATGCAATTAAATATGTTTTTTTTTTGGAATAAGTTAATAAATTTATTTAATTTCTTTTAGCTTTTGTGGTAAAACCAAAATTCTAGAGGTCTATGAGTGTATCACCCGTGATACATTGGCACCTGGGGAAAGTATTTGATGTGATCACCGGTGATACACTGCCCTCTGGGGAACGACTTTTGCTGTGATCACCAGTGATACATTGTCAGCCAACGTGTTAAAATTAAGTGAGGATAGTGAGTTTAAGTAGGCAGTAAATATAGTGTTGGTCCCATTACAAAACCTTGAGGTACTCCAAAGTTGAGGAATTAAATTTCCCTTCTGTACTCCTCCAATTTCACACTTTGGGATCAATTCTCAAGGTAACTATTAAACTAATTTAGTATGAAACTACGAAATCCAGCGTCTTTAAGTTTCTTTAACAGGATATTGTAATTTACCATATCAAAAGCTTTAGTAATATCAACAAATAGACAGCCCATGTACTTTTTTCGACCTAGGTTTAACATTGTCTGAACAAAAAACTGGAGTAGTGCATCTTCAGTCGATTTCGCTTTTTAGGAAGCCAAAGTGAATTGAATTCAAAAACACAGTTTTATTCCAAAAAATTAATCTTTTTATTTTCCATGAATTTTTCAAAGATCTTACTCAGCGATATGAGCTTATAATTACCGATTTCAGCCGCAGTATACTCTTTAAACAAAGGCACAATCGCTGCGCATTTTAAAGCTGCTGGGAAGACTCCTGCAAATACGCAACGATTAAAAGTGTCTGCCAACACACTCACTATGAAACATGTAATTTTTTTTAAGAGCGAAACTCAAAATACCGTCAGCACTACAAGAATTCGATTTTTTTTTAAAGAATTAATATTTTTTAACACCTCAAGAGGAATTATGGGCCTATAAGCAAAACTGTTCCTATGATGAAAATTAGAAATAGTGTCGGGGACAGAACGGACCCCTGAGGCACACCAGTGTTTTTATAGGGCTGTTGTAAAAGCGTACCCTATTTCGAGTTATATAGTTTGAACAAGTTGGGTAGTACCTTGAGGCTTGAAAACTATTGGCACGAAAACTTCTATTTTTATTTATAAATAAAAAATTTTATTTATAAGTACACGTTCCAAAGTTGCAAAAGTGTGAGGTGCGAAAGTCACTTTTGATTTTTAATATTGTAGCTTTTGATTTTAGGGCAACATTTACTTTAAAACAATTAAAGTACGAGTTCAACGAAACCCTATTTGTTAGCATGCACACATAATGTTGAAAGATGTTATTTTCAAGAGGAGTCAGAACAGAGCAGCGTAAGTCTTTGCTTAAAACCTCTGTACCTCGGAGGGGATACATTTTCGATCTACACCCACATCACCTTGCATATATGATTTTTTCAGAAAACATGTCATAGCATCTTTCCTTAAAGTCTTCGACATATTATCCGGAACAGCCTGTATATTAAGTTCTTGTTCAGAATGACGAACACTATTACATACTAAACTTTCATGAAAATCGGAGCTGTTGGTGTTCAACGACACAGTTATCGCTGATTACACTGGTCAACAAAAAAAAATATTTATTTTTTCTCGGAGATAAAATTATGTGATTCGTAATCATTGGAGTTGGAGAATCAGGAAAATTTTATAAAATAGCCAGGTCACATCAGGATTTTGTGAGAAAACGCTTTTTTGAATTTAAGAATTTAGCCAAAAATTTTACCGAAAAATGTTATTTCTTGTAAAATTTTGTTGTTTTTTGGAAGCATCTGCATTCAGTTTATAAGAACACCTCGGAGTCTCTCTTATAAGCGACCAGCATTGATGGCTCTCATTTTCCTTGGTACCGTTGCTCTATTGCAGCAATGTCTTGGTGGAATCTCTTGCCGTGCTCATCGCTTATATCACCCATATTTTCAGGAAAGAAATTGAGATGAGAATCCAAAAATTAAGTTTTAGCGACATGATGAATCCCATTTTATGATTAGCATCCAGCATTTTCTTTACATCATCCGCATAACCTGGAGTCTTATTGTTACCTAGGAAGTTTTCTGTTACTTTCACAAATGAGCACCAGTCCTGTTTTTCTAATGAATCCAGAGTAGGAATGAAAACTGGATCTTTTATAAGATTTCTAATGTCTGGACCCACAAAAATACCTTCTTTAATTTTTACTCGCTTAGTGATGGGAACTTTTGTTTCAAAAATTGAAACCAGGTTGGTCTTTCTTCATCGCCTTTACAAAGTTTTTTATAAAACCCAATTTGATATGTAATGGTGGTAGAATACTTAACACGCTGCGGTTCGATCAATGAAGGATTCCTTATATTTTTTTCTCCACAAATAAAGTTTGTTCTTATAGGCCAATCTACTCTCACAAAGTGCTCCGATCGTGCTCTACTATCCCACTCACATCAGAAGATGTAGGGAGCTCAAATTCGGGATCATCCATGATTTCTTCTGAGCAATATGACGAACTTATTTCTGTGTCCGAAAGGCGTCCGGAAGGTGGCTTTGGAACTGGCAGAATTTCGGCCTTCTCTTCTGCAGAAGAGACATCTGCATATTTTATGGAATGCTTTGATTAACAAGATTGTTAATGAATTCAAATATTTGGGGCATGTCATTAATTCAAAGATGTCCTCAATTGTTAACAAAAATCTATGATGAAATTTTTCATCCTAGATTACAATATAGGATTACCTGCTGGCGAGGAATCTACTTCAACAAAAAACACACTTTGAAGAAAATATGCCGAAATCCTCCTTTACACCATAGTTTTCCATTGTTCAAGAATTTGAAAATTCTTCCAGTCCGTCACTTATATTGTTACAAAGTGTTAACATTATAAAAAAGTCCGGAAATCTTAATTTTAGACATATCTGCAATCATAGTTTACGTGGCAATTCTTTAAATCAAGTATATATACAGTATTGCCTCATGTCTATTATTTAACAAACTTCCTCATTCTATCAGAGCGCTTACACATTATCCTGCGTTTTTGGAAAATGTAAAAAAATTGTCTTTTTTGCTTTGATCTTAAAAGAATTGAATCTCTGTTTGATGTTCTTCTTTGATATTCTGGTGATATGATTTGTTTTTTTGTTGTTTTTTTTTATTACGACCCTTGGAGGGTCTGAACCTGAATTAATTCCGCTCTCTATCCTTCACGGTCTCGAGCACTTTGTTTCCAATTTATCAAACCGAGATTTATTGCAGGTTCGCGGATATACCTACTTCTCCATTCGCCCTCCTCGCAGGCAAGTACAAATATTCGACGTATTTTTCTTTCGAAAGATCCCAAGATCTGCTTCGCTGTCTTGCTTTCGTCCAGCATTCAGCTATATAAAACAAGACTGGCAAAATCAGGAGCATGATTTTGGACCTTCGTGTTAAAAGTTTACACCCTAGCTGTTTGAACAAACCGAAGTAGCAGCGGTTGCCTAAGGTTTGTCTTCGTTGAATCTTCACAAGGGTGTCATTTGTGGAGTTTATATTTGACCCGAGGTAGATTAATTCCTTGACTACCTCAAAACTATAGCTATCGATTGTTAGGTTCTATTATAGACGGTCTTCGAAAGATCGGTTTTTCCTCGACAGAATGTTCTTTATTTTATCCTCATTCACCATAAGACCAACTCGATTGACTTGTTGTTCTTTATCAGTAAGATCCTCAACATTGGCAAGCTGGGTGAGGGCGATGATATCGATATCGTCTGCATAGTTCAGCAGCTGGATGGATTTATTGGATGCCAATAAGTGTGGTGTAAAATTGCCTTAGTAATTCACACAGTACGCTGGATAGGATCTTATAGGCTACATTAAGCAGGAATATGCCTAAGTAGTTCTTTCAAGACATAGCCTTTCTTGAAGATGGGGCAGATAGAGCTCATAGCCCAGTCGTCGGGCATGCTTTCGTTCTCCCATACTTTGCAGATGATCTGGTGCATGCTCCTTAAAATATTGACATCTGCTTTGAATCCGTCAATCAATTCGTCTAGGCCTGGTGGGAGAACTAGAAGAACTACTTTTACCAGAAGATTTTGCGAAGATTTTGGTTTACAGGCTTACAAGGTTCAATTGCTGACGTGACTTCGCTAGTTAGACCCTTAAACCATTGGAAGTCGATTCAATTTATATCATCAATTTTTTTTTTCAGTGATCACGCTTTGTCAATAAGTCAAACTGTCGAATTAGAGCAAGAAACTTCTAAATTCTAAAATCTACTGCTGCATCCCGAAAAATGCAAAATTAAGAAAACCGAAATGTGCCTCGTGCAGAATCATGATCAACATTTTTTTGTTTCTAAAAGTGGATGAACTAGGTCTGAAGGACATTCAGTTTCAAAGGGATGGTGCCACATACCACACTGCCGGCGAAACCATCGATCTATTGAAGGAAGTTTTCGATGACAACATTCTCTCCTAGCCTCCGCGATGGTGTGATTTGACGACACTGGACTATTTTTTGTGGTGGTATTTAAGTCGTTGGTACGGTTTCAGCCCTAGAAGTTAACATCGGGTGGACGATTCATGAGATGTGACCTCCATTGTTGGTTACAATATGCCAGAGATAATTTTTCATAATAAAATTACCTATCGAATAAAAATAATCTTGGTTCCTTTGCTCAACTTGTGTGTGTTTAATTTCATTTTCGAATTTTATAACTTTTAGAAAAGACGCCATTTAAATGCATTTCAAATCCAATGTTGTATAATTTAATCCCGGGTTATCATATTACAGTCTTCTCGTTATGATTATATGAGCCTATTCGATATTCATTAAAATACAGGGCACAAGCTGTTGTGACATCTTTAGCCGTTAAATAGGCGCAATTAAAGCAGGATAATATGTACTATAAACAGTATCTTATACATACATTACAATCGTAAGTGTGTTGCTAAAGTGAGTTCTCTCTTCCTTGGAAATCTTTAGTGACCTACATAATGCAGAGAATTATGAAAAGTTCAGAAACATGCAAATATGAGTATTCTAGTACATAGTTCCATTCTTTTTGATCATGTGCTGTATAAATCTTTGAAATCAAGTAATTCGTGCTCTAAACATGAAGACACAATGGCAACTTAAATCGTGCGAAAGACCTTCGTTTATGAAGACATCTCCAAGCTAACAAAAAAGTGCTGCTACCACTTTTCATTCAGAATGACTACTCGTTTTCATTCTCTCAATGGTAGCAGGTGGACAATGGAATCCTAAGGTCACCAAAGAACACAAATCGAACAAATTCTCGTCTAACCAATGGAATGTCAGTCAATTCACCCCAGAAAAAAAATGATTCCAACACCTCATTCCACGACAAGACAATCATTTGTCTGTCGACCGAAGTCAATATTAAAAGCTGCTTACGAGTACCTGCCAGCAACTAACCGCCACACTCTGTCATGATCTTTCATGCTCGCTGACGTTTCATCATAAATCGGTATAAATTGCAATTTATAAAGCTTCAATTTCATGGTTTGTCTCCGCTACACTGGAAATGCAAAAATGCTTCCATGAGCCATGACACAAAGTCAAAACCTCTGTATGAGGTGTGTACATGGTGCGCGCCCCTCAACGAGCAAATCACACATCACAGTTGCTTCTCAGCGATAGATGATGCTCGCAGCACGTTTTGCTAACCGATTCGAATCGCTCAATATTAAATTTCAGTTCTCGAGGAATTCTTTTGTTTACCTACTACAGTACTCGTACAGCAGAGACAACCATTGGCAGTGCAGAAGAACAAGCAGTGGTCAAGTTCTAAGGCAAACGGTTTCGCAACACTTGACAATCTTCAGCAGAGTTGTTTGGAGCAAGATCATTACATAGTACATAGTACATAGTCGCGCGCTTCGACTCTCCTTGTACCGATTCACATGATCGTTTCGGAAATCTTTTATCTTAACTATCTATTAAACGAGATACCTATTAACTGTTATTTAAGCTAAGAGCTCGTCTTCAATTTCGTGCACTTACCGTTGTTGTCGGTAGAATTGCTTCTGCTATTGCTGTTACGATTGTTTGTGATGGTTGCGGCGGTGGTTGTGGTGATGATTCTCTTGGTGTTGATGTTCTTATGAGCCGCACTCTAATTTGGTGCTGTCTATCAAGAAGGCGCTGTGACTAAAAATGCGCCGACGACATGAACTGACGTCTAAAACACATCGTTTTCGTATCGTTATTTAACTTAATTGTACAGATCGTGACAACTTATTTAGAAAAATCGTTTTTGTCGTAGTCTGTAGTTGTAGTTATAGTCTTTGGTGAATCCAAGATGAGGCGATCTGTAGAGAGGGCTTGGAAAATTATTAATAATCTTTGTTGGTCCTCCTTTCGTATGGGGTCGATCTTCTGGATCGATTTTGGTAGATGTGGTAGTATCATAGTAACGTTTCTAGTTGTTCATTGCTCGATGCACGTTGCTCGTTGGCGCTGTCATCGTTGTAGTCATAGTCACAGTCGCAGTCAAAGGCACAGTTGTAGTCGCAGTTATCGGCTGTTACAGCTTGGTTACAGGTTATGGGTTTGGTTAATGGATAGTAAGGAGGTAGTGAAGTGGTGTTGATGTAGAGAGGCACAAGGCAGCCGTTAACGTGCAGTGTATTCTGTAATTCACCCCTTACATTCGAGGAGGCGGTCAAATTGCTTATTATTATTATTATGAAGCAAATGCCGGTAATGTACTCGAATTATGACTTTTCTGAGTGTTTTTCAATAGGAAGCTTGTTGCTAAAATCAGGAGCGGATAGAAAAAGACTGCGCCGATTAGGTAAAGGGCCCTAAAATTAACTATACGAGTACAGAGCAAGCATATGCTCGATAAATTGGAATTTTTAAAATACTTAAGTGGAATCCAAACAATATTAAGAAGTAATTTCTAAACATATTCCTAGAATAAGATCTGGGCTTCATTCAATATTGGGCCGCCTTTATCACTTATCGTTAAAATTGCTCAGTGACGGAATGGCTATGATTTTATTTCCCGCAAATTTCGGGGAGGATGGAAATATAATTCATATGATAATTAGACGTCGACCAAAGAAAAGACGAGAAAGACAAATTTTTCATATAATAGCATGTAACTCCTCAAAATTGTCCACCTTGTTGAAAGAGACGGTTAAGATATTTTTAAAAAGGATGACCAGATAAATTTAAATAAAATAACAACGGTGTGGAATATAAAGTTGATTCTGGCTTTATTTTGAAGATACGTTTATGTCATTATGTTTGGAATAACACATCGGCTTCGCTGGAAGTGCTTAAAGCAGTCGGTCCAATTTTTGATGACTTGCTCCATTATGTGCAGCGTTATTCCGGCAATGGCATGCGGAATGTGGGCGGCCAATTGCTGAACGCTCGCCGTGAGATGACCCTGCCCCCAAATTTCTCTTTCACAGCTTCGAGCGTTGCGTCGCATGTAGCACTTGTTGGAACCAGAGCTTGGATATATAGATATTGTCGAGCACAGAAAGTCGTTAAATATCGCTCTAAGCATGAGACTATTGAAGATAACGGTGTCTCCTTCCTCATTTCGAAAGAAATAAGATCCGATGATGGCGCCATGCCATAAACCGCACCAAACAGTCAATCTTTGTGGATGCATTGTTGCTTGGCCGAACACTTGTGGATTTTGTTAGTTTTAATAATGGCAAACATTTCTAGCGCCCAATTAGCGAACTCACGGCGTCTATAGCACAAGTTTATACGAATTTTGGCCCAAATCCAAATGCAAAATAAGCCGGCTTGACCCTTTGACGATAGCCAATTCAGCTGATCGGCGCTGAATCGACATTTCTGGGTCTTATCCGATACTGGCCGCTTCAGCGGCTATGTTTTCTTCATTTTGCACCAATTTCTGCCTGGTTAGTGGCTAAAAGTTTACTAATGCTCAAACTTTTTCACAGTGCCACGAATTGCCTATACACTGATGACATGATGACGACCGACTTCACGATGCATGATGAAGTGGTAAACTCTACTAAATATTTTGAGAGCTGGATACGGTTTGTAACCTTTCACAACTGCTGAAACATAACAATCTGGCTATCTTGTCATCCTTTGTTATCGTTGATCCTTAATAACTGAATCTTAGTCGAGACACGATTTATAACTTACATTAGAAGAACTGTGTTGAAAAGGTTAAAAACTTGACAGAAAATAATGATTCTGCCAATCTTAATGGATCGTAAAAACTATGCAATAAGCTGAGTAAAGGCGGAACTAACATTAAGATTCATTAGCTTCATTGAAACAAAAGAAATTTAGTCATAAGGTAGGTAACATACTGTCTGCGAAGTGGGTTAATAAAAAAAAATAACAACAGTGATCTTCATCAGCTCTATCAAGATGTAAAAGTTGTTCAAAAAGCTAAGATCGAAGGATTATAGTAGCTCAGCCAAATCGAAAGTCCTCAGAATCTAGCTCCTTGGAACTTAATGTAAAACCGGATCTTAAGTACATGAATAAAGCGATCGAGGCTGCCAGCAAAGTGGCTAGACAAGTAGGAAACTTCCATTTTCATGGAATCTATAATAAAATCTTTGAAAGCAACAGATAGCGACTTTAACGGTTCAGTTAGTCGTGATGTTGAAATGTGGTGATAGCAATTAGAATGCTGAAATGCTTTCTTTGTTCACTAAATTTATCTTCGCACATATATAAATTAATTGAATGAATTCTACGAGTTTCTTAAAAAAAACTTAGAAAAATTATGTTAAAGCCGTTTTTCTAAAGATCTCTCAGATTTGAACCTGTTACGCTATGAATTTCTGGCAATACTCTTTTTTCACCGCCGTCTCTCCAATTACGTGCGTATTGATAAGCTACGAGGTGTTTTCAAAAATTAAGTCTTTCTACGATAAAATAGCAATGCTTACTAAGCATGCTTGACTTTGACACATGTCACGAATTACGTATAAGCTGTCAAGAATAGCACACTAAAAAACCGACGGCAACAAAATCACCCATCACCAATAGGATGTTGGGTAAAAGATTTTATTCCACAGAGAATAGTGTTTGGGATATTATAACCAACGGCATCCACGTTATTATCGAGAAAACATAACGACCAGTTGAAATTCCTAAAGAAGCTGTTAAGTCCGCTCCAACTATATTTTTCGTATTGTTATACGGTTCTTTTTGGGATATTTTCTCTAACTGTGTGGCCAATGTACGAGATATTAGTTGAGGTGTGTTCACAAAGTAAGGTGACTTTTGAAATTTCGCTTTGTAGAAAGTTAAAAGAAAAAATTTATGTAGCACTGAACAACGAATAAAAATTGTAAAGTGGTAACACTGTTTGAGAGCCTGTCAGTAAACATGGGGAGTTGTAATTTAGCTTTAGAGTGAAACGGATCGTGAGTCGAATGGGGTGAGCCCTCATATTACAAATCTCAGAAGTGGGATAGACCAGCACAGGGAAAATATAAATGGCTAAGTGGAATGACAAATAATAGGAAGAACAAGGGGTAAAGTAAAAACTGCGTGCGCGAGATTTGTGGCAAGATATTTACATACATATTTACATGACAACTGATCAGTCGATAACGGGACGATTGTACGGTTAACTATGACAACTGATAAACCTAAAATGGGTGAGAAGGGGATATCATCGCTGAAGAGGGACGAGCTGAGGACGTGGCTGCGAGCGCTAGAGCAAAAGACGTCAAGCAATAGGTTTGAACTGTTACAACGGCTACTTGATGTACCAGATGCCGCACGGGGTGCATACCCAAGTTGGCTAGCAAATATGCCGGACGAAGATGATGACAGTGGCGATGGGTTCAAGGACAGCCAAACACACACTACCGTAGCAGAACCGGCATAGAAAGGCGAAGAAGAGGTCGTGAAACCGATTGAGCAGAAAAATGACCCGATGAATGTTGCTAATGAAAGTAAGTCAAAGGAGTGCCAAAAGAGTGACAATAAAAGAGAGAGTGCCGAGAAGGAAGAGGACCAGGAAGATGCGGGAGCTAACCTGACGATCATGATGAGAGAGTTGAGATTGCTTAAGAGACAGGTGGTACGTCAACAAGGGGAAATAGAAAAACTAAGGAGTGAAAACGAGAGTTTGCGGTTGAAAGAACTTCTGGGGGCTTATGGTAGCGCTAAGCCAGAATTCCGACAATACTACGCATTGGCTAAAGAACTGATAGATGAATTCTCCGGAGACGGGGGAGATTACCAGCCCAACTTCGTTACACCAAACGCACCTACGGGCTGAAGGACCATATCTTAAAATTGTTAATGACCAGCAAGTTGAAAGGCAAGGCACTCCGTTGGTACCATGCCAAGGCGGACCATGCAATGGCGTCGGCTGAGAACATGTTTCCCCACATCACATCGCTGTTCGAAGGTCCGACAAGTCGTTTGGAGCTTCGCAGGCAGTTTGAAGCCAGGAAGTGGTGTCAGGGGGAAATGTTTCGCAACTATTTCCACGACAAAGTGCTTTGGCCAGTGAAGTCAACCTAGCGCCCGAAGAAAAGATCGAGTGTATCATTGAAGAGATCCCGGACACTCACCTCCGGGCGCAGGTAAGTATTTGGAGATTTACCGACAAGCTCAACCTACTGGAGGCACATTTTCGACCATAAGTTTGCCGACGAGGAGAAGCGCTGATGAGAGAAGGAATGCTGATGAGAGGGAACAGCCGAGATGTTACAACTGTAACGCAAGGGGGCACCTAGCTGCCGAATACAGGCAGCCGATGAGAGAGAGGGGAGCCTGCCAGAGATGGGGCATTTTGCTGCAGCCTGCCCAAAGAGAAAGCCAGTAATTCATCACCTGGAGTCGGACGATGGAGAAAGATTTGTAAGAAATTTAAAAATTGGTTTGTTTTTATTGTAAAAGTAATTAGGTATCTTATTAAGAATGAATAATTGACACAGGAAGCCCTATCAGTTTCGTGCAGCGCCAACAATATCAAGTAATCTGCAAAATTGATATAAAAAAAGACAATACTGTGGCCGTGTAAATAATTTTTATGAAATAAATAAATGTAAATTGAAAGTAATTGGATTAATTAGTTGTTTAGTAAATTTTGATTGGACGTGTACGTGGTTCCGGATGAAACGATGGCGGTCCCAGTGATCTTAGGCAGAGATTTTATTAGTAAGGCCAAATTAAAATTAATGAAAGAAGTCGTAAGTACAGAGGAAATAGGTAACGTACGAAAAGATAAAAAGACCGAATTGAAAGTTTGTAATATTAATCAAATTTATTTAAATGACATAGATATAGAAGAGAGTATAGAACGTATTATTGTAAACGAAGAGTTGAAAATCGATATACAAAAGAGAGTATTTGACATATTTAACGAATGTTACCTTGATTGCAGTCGTTCCGACGTACCCTTGGTGAGTGTCGAGATGAAGTTAAGTCTCACTGTGATACTTGACGACTTTATAAAATAGGGTGTGCTTAGGCCTAGTGTTTCGGAGTATACTTCTCCTATAGTGCTGGTACGGAAGAAAACTGGGGAAACAAGGTTTTGTGTAGATTATAGAACATTAAACAAAGTCACTCAGAAGGATATTTTTCCTATACCTCTGATAGACGACTTATTACATCGGCTGGTAAAAACAATAAAGTGTTCACGACATTAGACCTAAAGAGTGCCTTTTACCATGTTAAGATGTCTGAGGAGAGTATAAGATACACGTCGTTTGTAACCCCAATGTGGCAATACGAATTTTTGCGTATGCCGTTTGGCCTTAGGAATGCGCCGTCGACGTTTCAGCGGTTTATCAACAAGGTATTCGGAGACATGATAAGAAATTCGGAGATAGCTGTCTATCTGGGCGATATTATAATCGCGACTAAGAACGTGGCGGTACATCTAGACATTCTAAAGAGGGTTTTAGGTAGACTAGTGGAGAATAGGCTGGACTTAAGAACAGACAAATGTAAGGTTTTATATTCGAGTATTAAGTATTTGGGGTATAACATTTCGGAAGCAGGTATCAGCCCCGTTGAGAGAGGGATGAGCGCGGTCGCCAATTTTCCAGTACCGCAAAACTCGAAATCGGTTCATAGCTTCTTGGGGTTGTGCTCGTATTTTCGGAGGTTTATTAAGGAGTTCTCAATACTGGTAAAACCGCTTTATGATCTAATAAAGAAGTCGGCTGATTTTAAGTTTGAGAAAGAGGAACTAGAGTGCTTTGAATTGCTCAAGAACAAGCTACTGAAAGCTCCGGTTTTGTCAATCTATGACCAGAAAGATGAGACAGAACTACACTGTGAAGCTAATTTAATTGGGTTCGGCTCTATACTAATGCAGACGGAAAGCTACACCCAGTGTTTTTCTTTTAAAGAAGAACTACAGAATGCGAGGCTAGATACCACAGTTTCGAGTTAGAAACTCTGGCAATTAACTATGCCTTATAGCATTTTCGTATATATTTGCAAGTTATCCCTTTCAAGATAGTGACGGTCTGCAACTCACTGACCCTTACGTTAAACAAAAAGAACATCAACTTGCGTATTGCTCGGGAATTGCCATGGGCCATGGAATTGCAAAACTACGATTACTCTGTTGAGCATCGCTGCGGCGAGAGAATGCGGAACGTAGATCCACTCAGTAAAAGTACGAATATTTTAGTGCTGGAAGGTAACACTTTCGAGCAGAGTCTATCAATTAGTAAGGGGCAGGACGAACGGATCAGGGGGCTGAGGAAAATGTTAGGGGAGAGAGAATATGCTTTTTACGAGATGCATAATGGGTTGATGTATCGGAAAGTGAAGGACGGCATTCTTTCCTATGTGCCTGAGGAAATGGAGCATAGAGTTTTACAGAAATACCATGACAAAATGGGACATGTGGGAATTGATAAGACGATTGACTCTATTCAAAAGATATACTGGCTCCCCCGTAGAAAACTCAAATTGAAGGGTCATTTGGAGAATTGCTTAACGTGTGTTGCATATTCTCCAAAGCATGGAAAGAAAGAGGGATTTTTACATAACATACCAAATGACAATGTTCCGTTCGACACGATACATGTCGATCATTTTGGCCCGATAGGATTGAAGAGATTTAAGAAGAACTATGTATTCCTAGTGGTGGATGCGTTCAACAATTACGTTAAATTATACGCCACTCAAAAGTGGGGAAAAAAGGGGAATTGCTTTTACGGGGTATGAGTTTAAAGATTTTATGGAGGAGAATTATATAAGACTAAAGATACTCGTAGCTAAAGGGTCGCCACTAGCCAATAGACAGGTAAAGTGAATAAATAGGAGCCTGGGACCCGTGATAGCGAAAGCGGTGAGTCACGATGGAACAGGAGTTTAGAGAACATGTTGTTGGATATAGAGTTTACCATGAATAATACGGTGCATATAAGCATAGGGGTAGCTCTAAGTGAATTACTATTCGGTGTGAAACAAAGGGGTAGGATAATCGATCGTCTAAAAGAAAGTTTGAAAGAAATAGTCGGGTTAAGGGAGGAACCGGATTTAAAGGTAAAAAGAGCAGGAGCTGTTCGGAAGCAGGTACAGGTGCAGGAATACAACAAGCAGAAGTATAATGAAAGATGTAAGGCGTCTCGTGTTTATAAAGTAGATGACTATGTCATGGTAAGGAATTTAGTTAGTACGCCGGCTGCCCCAAGAAAATTGATACCGACGTTTAAGGAGCCATATAGGGTTAACAGAGTGTTAGGAAACGGGAGATACGAACTGACGGATAGAGGACTCTCAAATTAGTCAGACGCCGTATAAGGGCACTTGGGAGGCAGCAAATATGAGACCGTATGTAAGAAAAAAAAAATTGGCGAACCCGATCCAAAACTAAGGAGTGCAAACGGGGCGAATGCAAGTCAGGATGATCGAATTGTAGTAAGTAAAAAAAAAAATGCATGTATATTTTGTATTTAAATTGGTAGCACTGAAAAACGAATAAAATTTGTAAAGCGGTAAAACTATATGAAAGCCTGTCAGCAGACAGGGGGAAGTTGTAGTTTAGCTTCAAAGTGAAACGGATCGTGAGTCCAATGGGGTGAGCCCTCATATTACAGATTATTCATTTTTTGCGTACACATGTCCCGAATATATACTCACAGTTTCAAGGATATAGCAAACTTGATTTGTTTTTGACAGATAGAAAGGTTAGAAGTATTTTGGTGCGCTCGGCGATTTTAGAGCACTTTATTCCATTTTTTACACAAAATTTGATTCAAATTTATTTGATTAAAATTATATAATAAATAATTGAAAGTCGTTGAGCACACCAAAACATGTCCAACATTTCTAATTTCTATCTGTCAAAAAAAAAAAACACTAAACTGTGAACATATGTTCGGACATGTGTAACAATACAGCAAGAAAAAAATCGATAATCGAATGTACGTTGTACCTCGTATATTGACTACACAGTTAGAGAAAAGATTCCAAAAAAGAACCGTATGGCAACATGGAAAATCCAATTGAAGAATACAATCTCACGCTATTGGATATGAAGCCACCTACCCGTATGCGTAGAGTGCGTATAAAAGAAAATATAACTGCTGTATCTGCCAGTGTTACTGAAGACCCTGATTTGTCAATTTCCGAGTAAAAACATCTTCAGAGACATTTTCAACAAACGCGCTGCATAATCATTTTATCGAAAAATATCCTAATTTCGCGTAAAGGATCTGTCTATTGGCCTCCAAGATCCTGTCATTTATCAATTTCAATTGGGATTTCTCAAGCAATTTAAGAAATAATTTTCCACCTCTGATCTGGGCTCAATATATATTGGAGCATAATGATAACATCTAGTCAGGTGTTCCTAAAACTAATAGGAGATACTAATATCACTTAGATAATGGACACCCTTAAACACCACTTAATGTCACGTGCCTCGGGTCTATTTTATTGCAACTTCCACCACCAGTGCTCAATAGAAGTCGCCAGTAGCATTCCGTCCATTCAAACTTTAAACCGTAACACCCATCTCGCTATGAATCCTCATCAGTATACCCTGACTTCCAGACATACTCTAAAGTATAGTGCTTCATTACTAAGCCGTACAACTCGCTTAAGGAATGCAATGTCTATCTTTTTATTTCCTTTATAATAACCTTCGAACACTTAAAACCAACGTTCATCGGTACATCTCTTTCCATCCTCCCTTATTTTCCCTCGCCCGCACTGTTTGGAAGCACTTTTAAGGGTACTTAAATTCCTTAAGCGCGCGAAAATTGATGTGGTTTTCCTGCCCAAATTACAATAAGACTTCTCCTCCGCCTTGTTGTCATCGTCTTAAAAACAGCTCGTCCTTCCTCAAATCATGAAAATAAGGACGAAATACGTCAGCTTCATCAAGGCAAAAGCCTTGTTTTCTGGGATCCTTTAAATATTAAAACAATTTAACTTAAAACAACTGTACGACTGCGCTTAAAAAGTTTTGCAATTTTCTTGGCGGGATTTTTTTTTAATGTTTTGGATCTCCGTTTGATTAAACACCTTTCCAGATCCAATTTTTAGCTTTTTTTTACTTCTAAGATCTGTTAAAATACTTTCTTTTAAAGCAAATCACTAAAACTGACCAATAAGTCTCTCTGCAATTTGAATCCATAACTGAACTTTCAAAGTACTTACCATATACCCAGACTTAACCACTTGTCGCGGGTAATTAGGGACAAACTGCAAATTCCAAAAAAATTAAGAAAACAAAACGATTCATGGTGATTAGAATTTTCTCAGAAATCGGTAATGATTACCTAATAGCAAAATTTGTATCACATACGGAACAAAACTATCGAGAATCGTGTATTCGTATATTCAGAAAATTTTTGATACGATATTCGCCTTGAAAGCTTGTCACTGTCGCTCCGACCCTGTTTCTGACTGCAAATTTGCCATTACTCCCCAATGGGATTGTCAAAATTTTTACTCATGTACTCCCGCCAGAAGATCTAGAGGAAAAAGTAAAACGAAGAGAATAAGGCAAATGAATAGATCGCGATTCGATAGATGATCAGAAGAGATATCGAATTTCAGTTTGAATTAAGGAATTTCTGCACATCAACAGGTCTTCAGCATGCTTACGGCTCATATCGTACATATAAAGGTCTACCACGACGCCGTCGCGTCGTTTTTGATGCAGAAAAGAACTAGAGGTGCGGGTGGTTGTTTAGCTGGTGGCTGATATCTAACGGATGGATTCTATATTTTGTTGTCGTTGACTACGACGGTGACGACGTCGTCTTCACTTTTGTTGGCTTAGATTTAGTTGTTTAGTTTTGGGGCATTATGCCATTGTTGGCCTGGTGGCTCTGACTCTAACTCTGGCTTTGAGTCTGGTCCCCTCCCACCAAATGAAGATCTGAACAAAACAATTCAAACAATTTAGGCGTGATGATATCGCCTCCAATTCGCGTCCTTCACGACGACGACGTCGATGACGACCACGCTCTGTTAGTTTGCATGAGTGAAATGAATTACAGTGCAATTTTCGTGTATCTAATTCATTGTGGATTGGATATTTTGTCCGTCGGAACTAGGTGAAGGGAACACTCTTGCCACTACAGAGAGGATGGAGGATCTTATTATATAACTTGGGGGATTTTTATTCTCTGTTTTTTTTTTTTTTTTTAGATTTTTATTTGTTGAATTGTATCTTAGATTGAGGCGTACGGATTAAAACAAAGGAGCTGCAGAAATATGGGCGCAACTTAGATGTATAACTAAAAATGAAAGTACGTGGAGGTACGATTATTGGCTTTTGACTCTCCCCATAACAGGTGATGCCGATGCAAGTGATCACCGTGAGGAAAAATTCTATTGATTTTGGAATTTCGGAGGTTGTTTGGGTTTCGTTTGCAGGAGAGGCTTTGACGATTGCCGCGAGCATCACGAGAAAGAATCTGAATGCTACCAACCTTTAAAAATATGATTTACCTAGTGATGGGTATTACTTGTAAATAGGCATTTTGGCACGTAGGCAATGGATTTTTTTTTTTTTTTTTTTCAATGCAAGAATTTTATTATTTTAGGAAATGAAAGGAAATCTATGTATTATACAACAGCGAGGTCAGTAACTGTCATATACTCGTATAATATATTAATATAACTTAAACCACCGTTTTTAAATTTTTATTTCTCTTCGCGAAACATATCCGTATTCTGAAGCTAAATGATAACAGAGATGCAACTAACTACCAAAAAGAAAATATTGTCATTAAAGTTCCTTTTTAGTATTCAGGAGTCTAGTTGTTCGAACTACTTTTTCAAGTCTTTGATGTATTTGGAGCAAACGTGTTAAAAGACAGATCCATCAATTACTTCTGTGCAAGTAGGCTTACAATAAACCTGACCCTTAAGTTTTAGTATAGCGCGTGCGAATTAGGCGCAAGAATTAGGCTCGAAAACGGATGCACTGTTAACAATCATTTAGAATCGGAAACAATTATTTTTTATGAACATGCGTTTATCAAGCAGGGAACAGCCGATCTAAACGTTAAAAATCTAACTAGAAAAAAATTCTTGTAACTGCAACTCAGGAATTGGGATGGGATGGGTTGAGCCGGGCAAAGCTCGATGGATATGATATAAAGCAGCGTTTATTTTAATATAGCAAAGTATCCTGATCTTTCAACGCTAGAAAGATGCTATGATTATTCTTTAAAAATTTAATTCATCAACACTATGTTCCAAAAAGCTACAACTCTTAAGAAAATGTTTACCCCTGCTTTGGAACTACTCTATATACCGATTTCTTGGCGGTAATGACTAAGTACTTAGGCCTATCAGTTTGCATCTCCAATCCAACATATAACATGCGGAACACTTTGTGACACTACACTTCACAATCTATTGCGCCGAACTGAATAGCAGGTGTACCAGGTGTATTTTTTGTTTTCATCTGAAGAAAAGTGCTGCAGAATCGCATCGAATGCTTGTCGAGTCTTATGGTGATCATGCTCTATCAAAAGCAACATGCAAAACATGGTTTCAACGGTTCAGAGATAATGATTTTGATGTGGGGAAAGAAGAACGTTTAAGACAACCAAAAAAGTTTAAAGACGCCGAATTGCAAACAATATTGGATGAAGATGACACTTTGAGTCAGAAACAAATGGCAGAGATGTTAAATGTTGCACAACAAAAGCTTCTGACCGATTTAAAGCTATGGGAAAGTTACAAAAGTCTGGACAATTTGTGCCACATGAATTGAATGAAAGACAGAAAGAAACCCGAAAAACCACTTGTGCAAGTTTTCTTCAAAGACACGATAAAAAATCAGTTTTGCATCGAATTGATACTGACGATGAAAAATGGATTTATTTTCAGAATCCTAAACGGAAAAAATCATGGGTTCATCATCATACATCAACTTCGACTGCAAAACAAGATCGATTCGGCAAGAGGACAATGCTATGTGTCTGGTGGGACCAAAAAGATGTAGTGTACTACGAGCTCTTAAAACTTGGTGAAACCTTTAATACAGATCAAATGATCAAATTCAACCATGCATTGAACGAAAAACGACCAGAATGAGCCAGAAGACACGGCAAGGTAATTTTGCTCCATGACAATGCATTTGAACACAAAGCGAAACTGGTTCAGGATACAACCAAAGCACTTGGCTGGGAGCTGCTAAATCACCCCCCCGTATTCACCAGACTTGGTTCCTTCCGACTACCATTTGTTTTCATCGATGGGACACGCATTAGCTTAGCAGTACTTCGAATCCAACGAGGATGTCGAAAATTGGGTGACTTTTTTGTTTGCTTCACAAGACGAACAGTTTTATTGGCGTGGAATCCTAAAGATGGAAAAAATGTGTAACTAGCAATGGCCACTACTTTGAATAAAATGTTTTTTACTTTCCCATTAAAAATTACTCAACACAAATGAGTACGCGACTTTTGATAGCATGTGTAACTTAAGACAACATGGCTTAGATGAATGTACATTGACGGAATGAATAGGGTTTCCTTACGAGGCGCCTTCCCAGCTTAATAATTTCAACAGATCTTACAACTGATAAGAATTGTAATAACATTATCAATAAGCTTGTATATTTATTTCGGGAATAGAGAATGTAAAAACAAAAAAAAAAAGAAAATATGTTCACGCATATGCACATGGCGCATATGACGTAAATGGTGATAAAATAAAAATGGACTTTCACTCAAATCTCACAAAACTTAGGGTATTTACGAGAAGAACAACGCTAACTAGTCGAATTCGGGTCACCATCCGTTTCTTCAGTGAAGCTAAGTGGTTTGGTCTCATCCTCAGTAGAATATTAAAAACCGGCACTAGGATGAGGCCATACATTTTGCAATCGATGTTCACTCTTTACACCTGTTGGAAATTTTGTACCCGAAACTTTTACAACCTGTGAACAGGTACATATTTTCCTAACAGTCATTAAATTAAAAGGTAAATAAGCAATGAACGTTGGAATTTCCCAAAATCAAGCAATGAATTCCTTGAAAAGCGTATAAAAAGATGGGCCACTCGGATGAGGCCACATGCAAAATCTTCAAAAGAAAGAAAAAAATGAATAAAATGTTTACATTTTATGGTTTATTTATTACACTTTTCTACAATAATAATGAGTATGCCCGCCAATTTTCGGTATGTTTTCTATAAGACGGTTTCGAAAAGAATCATATAGTTTTTTTTTTTTTAAATAATCAAGAGAGATTTGGGCCCAGGCATCACGAATAGCTTCGATTAAAGTGTCCTTGTCTTTAAATTGTCTGCCGCCTTCATACACTTTACGAGATAGCCTTGTCCAAACATTTTCGATTATGTTTAATTCCGGTGAATAGGGCGGCCATGGCAAAAGTTCCACGTCTTCTGATTGAATCCAACTTCTAACAACCCTGGAAGTGTAGATGAGGGCATTGTCTTGTTGGAATATGGTATCCAAGGCAGGGGTCCGAAATTTTTTTGGACTTTTGGAAATGACGGGGTCCAGCAAATATTTGTATTTGTTTCCGTTCATTGTTGTGGACAAAAACTCTAATCCGATTGTGACAAAGTAGCTAATAGCTCCCCACAACATTACACCTGTTGTACGGCTGTGCCAAAATGAGCTCCTCCTTTCTGAAAGGTAATAAAAGTTGTAAACATCGGGGCCGTTTTTTATCCAAAAAGACAACGTGTTTCCATTCACTGCTCCAAACGACATGTTCTCCTGCAAAACTCATTCGATACTCCTTGTGTACTTGCCACAAAACTGTTTTTTTTTTTTTCAAGCTTTCTTCTCTGTATAAAACCAGTTTTTCGTACTATTCTTCGGACCGTTGCTATGCTGACTGATACTCCGCTTTTGGCCCTTTTTATAGTCGATCGTAGAGTAGAATTTGAGGCAAGCCGTGGAATTAACCGCTTTTCTCGCAATGTTGCTTCTGCCGTGCGTTACTTTTTGAACGCAGGTCTCGGCCTGAGAATCCTAACTCATTGAAAGCATTCATTTCTCCTCTTTCTATCGCCGTTAAAGTCTTTCCGGAATTCATTTTATTTTTAAACTAAATAAAAACAGTTATTTTCAAGGCTTTTTTTAAATATTCTAAACAAAACGAAATATTTACAATGGCCTCATCCTGTTGGCGCATCTTTTTATACGCTTTTCAGCTAGTTCATTGTTTGATCTTGATAAATTCCAACGGTTGTTTCTTATTTACCCTTTTGTTTTATGACTTCCTGTTTGGAAAATATATACCTGTTCGCAGGGAGTAAAAGTTTACGGGTACAAAATTTCCGACAGGTATAAAGAGTGAAAAATGTATGGCCTATCCTAATGATCGCCAGTGTACCAAACCAGTAAAAAATTATTTTGGACCATTTCAACAGATAATAGCGAATGAAAAATTTTGTTTGCCTATAAAAAAAATTGTTCATATCTCCCCCTAAGAGTCGGCCGAAAACCGTAGATCCCTTTCTTTGTGCACTAAATAACAAGAAAAACAACACAGCGAATGGAAAACTAGTTTACAGCTCACACCGTAAAAATCAACATCATATTGAAGATATAGTATTGTCCTTCTCTATGGCGCAGTGACATGGGCTTTCGCCAGGTACGTGTAATAGGGTATTCTCAAATAAAACTTCTTTACATTTACGGTGTCTCAGAAATAGATCTGTTGGTGGTTTCTGGTAGTATTTAGCCGCTTCTTTATTTTATTTTATACTCCTATACGAGGTATGTTCAAAAAGTAAGGTGACTTTATATTTTTATAAAAAAATATTCATTTATTCATCAATATTAAATGTAATCGCCTTCAGATATAATACAATTGTGCCAACGCTTTTTGCAATCCTCGAAGCACTTCTCATAAGCTATTTTTGGTATAGCCTTGAAATCTTCCAGCGAAGCCGTTTTTATTTCCTCAATCGTTGCAAATCTTCATTCTCTTACAGGTCTCTTTAGTTTTGAGAACAGGAAAAAGTCACACGGGGCCAAATCTGTGGCTGAGGCATGAATCTCTCACAGGCCACGATGAATGAGCAGGGCATTATCGTGATGCAAAAGCCATGAAATGTTTTTCCACAATGCCGGAGGTTTTTTTTTCGTATTGCTTCTCGCAAATGGCGCATAACTTGACTTTGACATTTTATCGAACTTGGCGTGCCTCCATTACAACGATTGGGCTTTGCTTTCGACATCATATCCATATACCCATGATTCGTCACCAGTTATGACTCTTTTGAGTAAGTCAGGATCATAATTGACGTCATTCAAGCGTCGAATGACGATCATAGCGATCAAAGCGTCAAAGCGATGCTCATTCTACGGTTCTTTTGATCAAAATTAGGAAGTTTCGGAACAAACTTCGTTGACACACGTTTCATGCCCAAAACATCTGCAAAAATTGAATAATACGAGCCGATATGCCAACATCATCAGCAACTGCTCTTATGGTAATTCAACGATTTTTCCAAAACAATTTTCTTTACAGCTTCAACATTATCATCTTTTGCTGATATTCGTGACATTAAGTCGGTGTTCGAGGGTGTCCATTGTCTGAGTGATATTACATAGTATCTCCTATGAGTTTTAGGAGCACCTGACCAGACGTGAGCATTGTGCTCCAATATATATTGAGGCCAGATCAGAGGGGGAAATTTATTTCTTACATTGCTTGAGAAATGTGGTCATTCCAACGTGGGTTGTTTTTGACACACATACCAATAATGGAAAGTTTTACAGTTTCGACAATGCAAGATCCATTCATGGACAATTGCTGGGTGTTTAAAATTCGCTTTAGCGAGAGCAGACAGCATTGTGTCTGCAATAGGATTTTGCACATATGGGTGAGAGAGTTCAATTTCGACCACTTCTTCGAGCAGGTTGATCCTGTATCGATCATAACGCAGTGGATGTTGCCTTCTATTTCCTTCATAACCTCTGGTTTAATTCGTATACTAGGTGGTTCATGTATGACATAACAAAGAATAGTCCAAAAGTGGTAAATGACAGGATCTTGGAGGCCAATGGAAAGATCCTTTATGCGAAATTAGGACCTTTTTCAATAAAATGATTATGAAGCGCAGTTTGTGCTATGCTGAACGTAAAAATGTCTCTGCCGATGGTTTTACTCGGAAATAGACAAATCAGGGTCTTCAGTAACACTGGCAGATACAGCAGTTATATTTTCTTTTATACGCATTCTACGCATACGGGCAGGTGGCTTCATATCCAATAGCGTATGATTGGTGAGAAATTTGGTCGCATGGCTTGAATTGCTTGCTCAGCTGGTCGATTATGACGACCGCAAAATGGTCGAAGTGGGCGAAAAAAGTAACTGTTAAGTCCTCTTCAATTGAATTTTCCATATTGCCATACAGTTCTTTTTGGAATCTTTTCTTTAACTATGTACTCAATGTACGAGATATTAGTTGAGGTATGTTCAAATAGTAAGATAACTTTTGAAATTTCGCGGTCAACCTACATTCGATTACCGATTTTTTTTTTTTTTTTTTTTTTTTTGTTTTGTTACATATTTTCCGGGTATGTAATTTAATTCGTGCGCTTTTTTTCAAAATTTGAACGTTTATTTAAGAAAAACATGTACAATAGTATTATTCAAAGTATTGCCCATCTGAAGCTATGACTTTTTTCCATCTTTCTGGCAATTTGTGGATCCCATCCCAAAAGAACTGCGCTGGCTTGTCAGCCAAAAATGAATCAAGCGAATTTTTGATATTCTGCTTTGATGTGAACCGTATTTCAGTGAGGGCGTCCTGCATCGACCGGAACAAATGATAGTCAGAAGAGGCAAGGTCTGGGCTATAAGGCGGGTGGGGTAAGACTTCCCATCCACTGTTTTCCAAATAGTTCTTAACTGGAATAGCAACGTGGGGCCGAGCGTTATCATGATGGAAAATTATTGCCTCCGGACGTTTTTCGGCTACTGCTCTCTTCAAACGGATTAATTGTGTTCGGTAGCGTTGTCCATTGATTGTTTCACCCTGTTTTAGCAGCCCATAATACAGCACACCCATCTGATCCCACCAAATACAGAGCATTACCTTCGCCTTTCACGTCTCTCGGCTTGAGTTCATGTGGAACCCAATTTCCTTGCTTTAAATACATCCAGCTGCTTTTAAACGTTTTGAAATGACTGCTTGAGTGACACCCAAAGATTCTGCGAGCTCTTCTTGTGTTTGGCAATAATCTTCATAGAGTAATACTTCCAGTTCATCATCTTCAAACTTTTTTGGCTGCCCAGGACGTTCATCGTCTTCCAAGCCAAAATCACCACTTTTAAATCGTGCAAACCACTTTCGACACGTTCGCTCAGCTATCGCATGTTCAACATAAGCTTCCACCAAAATACGATGACTTCGGTAGCAGTTTTCTTCATATTAAAGTAATGAAGAAGAACTCCCCGCAAAAACACTTTTTCAGGCACAAAGTTCGACATATTTGAGTGAAAAAAAATTATTGTTGCTTACGCTTCAAATGAATGATATATACTGAAATGACGTACAATGACAGTAGCTTTCCAACGCATGTTCCAATGGAATAATAACAATGGAATAATACAAGTTACGCCATCTCTTAGCAAACCGCACGAATGTTATAGACCCAATATGTTTCACAGTATATAGCATACTAAGTTTTTTTTGACAGATAGAAATTAGAAATGTTAGACTTTTTTGGTGTGCTCGACGACTTTCAATTATTATATACAATATAGTAAAATGGAGCAAAAAATTTACATCAAATTTTGTGTAAAAAATGGAATAAAGTCCTCTAAAACACTTGAAATGTTAACAATGCCTCAAAAAAAATAAAATGTTTTGGAAGAGCTTGTACCACTTGTAAACACTTTTTTACTTCAAGTTTTAGAGCAATTGATCTCATTTTTTACACAAAATTTGATGCAAATTCTTTGCTCCCTTTTTTAATAATAATTAAAAATCGCCGAGCACACCAAAACACGTATAACCTTTCTATCTATCAAATACCAAATAAGTATGCTATATACCTGAAACTGTAAACATATGTTTGAGACATGTGCACCAAAACAGCAAAAAAAATTGATAGTCGAATCTACGTTGCCCGCGAAATTCCAAAATGTACTTTACTTTTTGAACAAACCTTGTATACCTGAAATAAGGATTAGATCTTTCTTGTCGCTTTGAATCAATGTGATTCGAAAACACTCTTAGTGGAGCGAGATTTTTTGCACAGTTGTTCCGCTTCTTTTTTTTATAATACCAAGGGGATATGAATACCCTTTTACTGGATTTTTATCCAGGGCGCGAGCGGGTGGTGTAGTAGTTTGAAACTCAGGTGTGTTTGGTTTCGATGTTTTTTCCCAGAGGTGGTTGTCAAACTGGACGGGACGAGCCAGTACATCCTCAACCAATGGGTCTTAGTCTTAGTACGTGCTAGTTGTTAGTTCGTTACATTAAGCCCAACCAGCACCCACTCCAACGTCAGAGTTGACACCGACGGGATTTTCATATATATACATACAAATTCTATGAAAAGACTTTTTTCAGAGAATTGCCTTGCACGGGATTCGAACCCGAGACCCTCTGCTTGCGGAGTCTATGCATATACCACTACACCACGGCCACCCACTTAGTAGTTTGGTTCCTTTTTGATTAATCTTTACCCCGGAGGCAGATAAAATTCTTAATTATTTTGAAGTAATGTATGGTTCTGCATACTGAATTCTTAGAGATGTCTGTGCTGTCGTGCGATTAAAGGCTAGAACCAATACGGTTTTTTTATTCCATTTAAAAGTTTAACTGTTTTCCAAAAGTGCGATAAAGAGCTGGAACTATTTATTGTGAAATTATTTTGCTGACCTCTCTAAACTACAGATAATTTTAAATTCTTTATCTAGCATATAGTCTTTAAAAAATGTAAGTATGCATGTCATGCAGTCCTTGTCGAACACTTTTGTTTACTTTGTCCGTTCTTGTCTCTGAATTGTGTTGGATTTGGTGAGGCTTTTTTGGTGATGCCTGTAATTGATCTATACTTGGAATTGGCTGAACTGAATAAAGTGGAATGAGTTCAAAATTTAAATTAGTTTGGTAAGAGTTTGACATTTTTTTCATTACAGAATAATTTTGTTAAAGGGCTGAGCTCATTTGTGTTAGTCGCAATCCTGTCAATTGACACTTCAAATGACATATGATCTGAGAAAATCTGTTTTCATATTCGAAAATTTCATACCAAACGTCATACCAACCTCCACTAGCCAAGCAGTAGTCTATAACTGAACAGGATGTGCCTCTAAGAAAGTGTATTCACCTCATGGATATCCGTCGCAACTTCCATTAAAAACTTGGCAATCAAAAGCATCTCTCAGTTCAAGTTTTTTACATCGCTTGCTATCACATAAATCATCTTTTGACTGACAATCGGCTTTTAAAATTGTAGATTTTGCTCCAGAAGTAAAATTGTTTTGAGAAAGTCCTACTTGACCATTGTATAGGTAATCTGGCTTATGTTTCTTAGAAAGCAAAGAGATCTTTATTTCGAAAATTTAGCAAAAGTGCAGCCGGTTGTTTGCTGAGAGAAGTGTGAGATGTGATCTGTATCGCGCTATATTGTTGAAGGTCACTTTTAGTTATTGTAGTCAGGTTTGCAGAAAATTTCACATCCCTTTAGTACAATTGGCAAAATAAGATTTTTTACCAAAATAAGTGTGGTTTTCGTAGAAAGAGGGTGTTGTGTGAGCCATAGAGTACGAAGTCCACCATAGAACTTGCCAATAAGATTGGTAATGTATGTGTCCCAACTGAGTGTGGAATTAAAAGTCACACTAAGGTTTTTAGTGGAGGCAGCCCACTCTTTGAGTAATTGATTTATATGAACAGGTTAACAACCTGAAGGATCAATAACTGTTCAATGAATCAAAATCACTTTTTTAGCGTTAAGTCTAAGGTCGTGTTTTATTGACCTGTCTTAAATACGAGCGTATAGATTCATAGATTATGAATCATAATTTTTATTTAGAAATTGTGTTATCCTAAGAAAATTAGCGCTAACGGCTAAATCCTTTCTGAGTCTAAGGCAATGATAAATTCCTAAAATCGTTGCATATCGCTAATTCACTTAGATGTGTGTTCAAAAGCTTGACCCCATTTACATGGTCGGATTCAGTTCAAATGCTCCAGCCAATTAATTTAACTATCCATTGACATAACATAGAATAAATGCCAAAATTCTAACCTGACCTACTTTTTGCACGAAATTCTCCACTGTCATAGACGCAGTATACCCGAATGCATTCAAAGATTCCCTTTCTATAAATTATTCTATTTTGCAGCGCTATAGCGCTTTACCCTTAATCAATTTCATTATAAACTAGCAAATTAGCTGCACCTCTAAAATGAGTATCCCATTATCTATTGTTACGATCTACAAAAGCCTCAAGCATGAGTTATTTATGGACATGTTATTCGAGTAAAAGATTCAACATAACCACCAAGCGGGAATAAATCTCTTGTCTCTTCAGTCACCCACAAGCTCAGCAACTGGACAAACACGGATCCGTTCTCAAAGTCCACAAAAAAAAAAAAAAAAAAAAAAAAAACATAAATAAATATAATAATGTGAAAAAAAAGATTCTCTAGAACCAGAAGCCGCTCACTCACTCACCTTACACCTTGACATGCCTTCGATGAACCGGAGCATGTTGTAGTATGCATCGAATATCTTAAACTTGTTTTAGAAGCCCCACTGTTGTGCCTAAACCCAGAGGACTATTGCAAAATATATCGCCAACCAATGTGAGACAATTAAATGAGATGTGCACCTAATAACATTTTGTTTGCTCGCCGCAGTCTTGCAAGTCTTCGTCTTCATCTTCAACCCGGCCGATGTCGCCATCGCCGGCGTAGTCGTCGAAGAAGATCTATGGTCGAGAATTGAATAGAGATCGCTTACTTTAGCGAAGCATGCACAAATCTCGGAACTTGAAACTTGAAACCAAAGAGCAGCAGAGATTATTCGTATCTTTGCGGCCACCACAACGAGAATATCCCATTCTTAAGGTCTAAGTTTATGATTTAATTTAGTGTAAAACAGGTCTGGCAGCAGAATGAAGAAGGCATGCAATTGATTCCGATAGATTGCCCAGATGCCCCAGGTACTCCAGGTATCTGAGGTACATGCGGTCGATGTGAATCGTGCGCGCGAGAATTACAAATTTAAATGTCGACGATTGAGATGGGTCCGAGTTATCTACGTATGTATGTACCAGTAACTACCTCAACCATACCAGACTATCGGTTGTGTGTCGCCAGTAATGATGTTCACTTGCGAACTTGGATTTCGATTAATTTATGCATCCAGGCATAAACTATGCTTTGTATAACAGTTTTATATGTTTGTTAGCCTGTCACGCTGATTGATGTGTTCGCTAATTGCAGGGTTGAAAGCCAACAGTCAGTTAAGACTCTGGGTAAAACAAATCAAAAGGACGGTAAAATTGACGTAACAAGATTTTATTAGGCAAATAAATACCACAACCAAATGCAACAAACTCATATCCAACATCTTATACAAATATCCAGATCCATTCGATAGGCTTATCCACATAATTGTAAGTATTACGGCAGCGAAAATTGCATCTTCTCACTTTTACATAACTATGAACTAAGTAAACGTTAAGATACATTAAAATTTATTTCGATTGTAGCTGGTTTTGGGGTGCTAGATTAAGTGTGCTAAATGTTACTCAACATGACAGATGGTCAAACATCAGATTATAGCCACTCATAGGCAAATTAACGCTAATGAATGTCTGTCTTTATTTATGAGCAGACAAGATCTACATTTGGAAGCCTTAAAAATACTCTCTTGGAGTCATATGTGATTAAGCTCATTCATCACTTTTTCAATTCTCAAATTTAATAGAGACCTCACGTGCATAGTCCGATAATCGTGGATAACATAAGCTGCCAAAACCAAACTTACATTGTCCAACTATCAATGCCAACTTTACTTTCAATCGCATCGCCATTAAATGACAGGTCACTTAAGACTAATTTAGAGGAAAACTGGAATCTTTAAAGATCGAAACAAAGGGAATATAGGAAGCTTATTCGGATTTCGAAGAGTGCCTCTTACAAAGATTTTGCGAAAGAATCGAAACTTTCGGTAAAACCAGTAAGCTGGTCAAAGTGCTAAAGGAAAGATCAACCAGACTGGAACCACTCAGAAAATCTGATGGTACCTATGTTGAGTCGAAAGCAGAGAATCATGCTAAAAGATCACTTTCACACAACACGCCGTAGTTCGTATAGTTCATCGGTTGTGGTAACGGATGTCATTCAATATGTTGTCGAGGGCTGTATTGCAATGTTAGATCAGCTGTTGTTACTCTGAAGAGAATGTTCACTGCTAGACTTGCGCTGGCAAACATACCGAAACCCTGGCGAACAATGAGAGTAGTCTTAATACCGAAAATCGGAACAGAAGACTACATGCTCGCCATCATTAAGACTTTCTTCACGTTGAAGAGCATGAAGAGAATGCTCGAGATCCACGTGCGCAAAACTGCCTTGCGAATAGACACGTTGTCTGGGATGAAACACGCCTATCAACACAAAAGATTTTGCGAGAATACGCTTCAGAATCTGGTAGGCAGAATTAAAGGCGCACTCAACATTAATGAATACGCTCCGGGCATTTTCATCCACATTAAGAGTGCTTTCGACAATGCAAATTTTGACAGCATGTGTAACTCACCCAGACAACACGGTGTAGATGTAAATGAATCACCAGTTTTGTGAATGAAGAAGCAATGCTGGTGAATAGGACATTGATTGCGGATACTGACTGTGGCCAATGTGATGGCGGGGGTAAACTGGGATTCTGTATCTACTGCTATAGTGTATGTTGGTCGACTTACTGCTCAATAGTTTTGATGTCTATTCACTAGCATACCCGGCCAACATAATCATTTTAGTGGACGCTTTTTAGAACAATTCATGCGCATATTTCTTTATGCATTTTAGGTGGACAAATCATGTGCTAGCTATACTAATATTTCGTCCCTGTAACAAAGGAAGAAAAACCATAATAACTGTTTAGTTATAGTCGAAGAACTGGGAGTCGCCAGATTGAAGTCGATCTAAAAACTTAGCAACGCTCCGTTTCGTAAAGGTTATCGCCAAAGGGATTTATGATATGACGAAAGTGACATCAAGAGGAAGCCTAATGTTTTAATATTATTTACCGTGAAAAGCGAATCGGGCAGCCTATCTCAAGCCAATAATAAAAAGGCAGTAATGGAACCAACTAACTGGAGGACAGATTCACAGAGGGTTTTGCCGGTAATATCTATTGCGAGGGCAAACCCAGTAGAAAGGAACCTTATCTACTCAGTATTAAGCAATTAAAGATGAGTGGATGCAAGTAGTCGAATGGTGGCTTGTTCGTTATGGTCTAAGTCCACCTCGGGCTTTAACTTCTAAGTGGAAAATAATGACAAATATAAAAAGAAATAACCCACTTAAGCCAAATTTCTATCGCTACAGATTGCGTAATGGCTAGTGTTTGTTGAAAATTTGCTTATGGTAGTGATGTCAAGCAAAAATCGTGACAAAGTCCGAATACCATAAATAAAATATAAGATGCTGATGCTGTCATTTTTATCGGCAGTCATCTAGCCAAAAGAGCACTCTGTTTTATATATAAAACAAATATATATGCTTCTTCATAGTTGTTCATAAATAAGCTTGCACTGAAGACTTTTATACTTTCAAAATGGTTCTTAAAAACATTTTCTACTCATCTCCATGGCGTTGTTTGATAAGACTGATGATATTATATTGGTCAACAGTTACAAATAGGTATTTCAATTTGCTAGACGCAATCTACCATCACCTAATTGATGTGTCTTCAAACCTTTCATTTTACGACAGTTCAACTTAAATTTAAACTTTTTAAATGAGCCAATCAAATATTTCAATGGTTCTCTTTTACAATGAACATTAAAGCTGAATTCGTCTCTTAATCTTATTACAAACGCAATAAACGAGATCATGATCTTGTCCGTTGTAGTTCCATCCAATGACATTGATTCGCTGGCATGCTGTTCAGTATTGAAAAGAATGCGTCAATGCTGTTGGCCAGATGTACAACAAAAAGTTGCGATTGTCAATTTAGCGCTGCACGATTATTGTAAGTAAAACGAATAAAAGACAACAAACCTACAACATCTGAGTGTAGTTCTTAAAATCTCTTTCACTTTTCGTTAGCAAATTTTGTATTAAAAAAAAATCCTAATTGACTGAACTGAACGATTGACATGAAGATATGTTTTTGGCGATGGACTTGTGTGAGATTAGCGTAACAAAATGTAGGATTCCAAAAGTAGGACATACAAATGGACCAAATGATTGATTACACCATTTTATTAGGTGACTACATAAAGGTGGCGAAAATGTCTCTTTCTATACTGGTTACCTCATAAGACGACTTCTTCCTTCCTATCTAAGAAACTCCGGCCAATGAATTCTAACTCTTCTAATCATATATGCCTGCACAAGTAAAAACTATGGCATTAATAAAAACGAAACAATTAACGTTTTAATAAAGAAAAATTTCCCTAAAATAGTTCGTAAAGTTAAAAGCTTTCTTTTTCGATCGTCGTGAAGGATTTTCTAGCCTAGTAATTATCAAATTGTTTTAGAAATTGTACAATTGGAAAAAGTTCATGATGTAAAGAGAATCGTGGCCGTCGCGCAAGAACAACTGGGAATATTGCAAAATCCGGTTTTGTCGGCAGCGGCGTGGCTCAGATATTAAGTTCATTAAGTTCACACAAGAAAAAAAATAAAAAAAAAATTTCTCGACTTTGCCATCCTTCAAGTAAGCAATGCTAAAATTTTGACAGGCGAAAAGGTATCCCACTCTTTCAACCATTTAAATCGGCAAACAATTGTACATAGATTCTTCTCTCTGCGTACGAAATGACAAGACAAACAGGCAATGCATAGACTATGTTTTGATACACGCCGGACTATTGATGATTTAATTCTATTTTTCTTTATGTCATCTTTTCGCGCAATGAAACCCATTCTACGAGCCATCAGTGTTAAAATCGTATACTTCATTTTTACGTAACAAAAGAAATAAATTATGGGCAGTTTTCCTTCGATCCAATTTTCTTCCTGACTATTCCAACTATCTTTGGTCATAGTTCTAATTCGCCCAGCTATATAACGTTCACTAGCAGCAATAACTTGATAGTGCGCAATCTAAGCTTATAAACAATCCTATGTCTTTTTACCAATTCGTTAACTACAAAAAAAAATCTGACAGCTTTCTTCCATCCCTTACACACGAAAACATATCATCAACTGATCCGCCAACTTTTTTTTAAGCAATCCTTTGCCGATAATTCCTTCGTACCGGATCTCTCCTATTTCAAATACTTCCCCATTGGCCCCTCTATTTCTCACATTTTTGATCAAACAGTGACAGAAAATAAGTTAAAGCAACTTAATAATGAATACTTACCCGGCCCAAATGACCTTCCATTCATATTTCCTAAAAAGTGTTCACCCACATTTTCCCACACAAAAAGGGGTTAAAGAGCGAAGTATCTAATTACCTGATAGCTAAACTTTCACATATACTGAAACTCTTCGAAAACATTTTGTACGAAACCTTAAGCTGCAAATCTCTTATTTCCCCTAATCAACACGGCTTTCTGAAAGGTAGATCAGCTACCATTTACCTCGTCGAATTCGTGTGGTAAAGGAGTTGACGTTATAACAATAACTATTTAGCTAAAATAGATATCTTCTTACCTCCATAATCGTTTTTATAGTGTTCATTTCAGGTCTGTCCACTCTTGGCCACGTCAGGTGTTCCTCAAGGTAGTCACCTAGGTCCACTTCCCTTCATATTAACTATTAATGATCTTGAAAGTGTCATTCAATACTCAACACTTTCTTTCTATGCTGACGATACCAAATTTTGTAAACAAATTTCTTAACAACATGACTCCAGTCTCCTTCAAATAGATCAAAATAGTTTTTCCACCTGGTGCATCAAGAACTGCTTAGAACTCAGTGTCATCAAATGTCAATCGATTAACTTCTCACGTAAGTGACGGCCAACAGTCTATCCGCGACCTTGGCATATTATGCGACAGGGAGCTTAATTTCTGCTTGCATATTGATGAGATAATTACTAAAGCAAACTCATCACTTGGCTTCATTAAAGGATGGTCCAAAGAATTATGCGACCTGTACGTGACCAGATCACTACACATCACTTTTGTTCGCCCCCTTCTCAAGTACGATGGCCAAGCATGGTGTCCCTTTCAATGAATCCCGAATTGCGAGCATCCAGTGTCGTTTTCTTAGATTTACTCATCGGGATCTAACTTGGGACGATCCTCTTATCTTATCTCCCTATCGAGACCGCCTCAAACTCATTAACCTGAATATCC
This sequence comes from Volucella inanis, assembly GCA_907269105.1. Classification (NCBI taxonomy): domain Eukaryota; kingdom Metazoa; phylum Arthropoda; class Insecta; order Diptera; family Syrphidae; genus Volucella; species Volucella inanis. Next base: position 66,968,897 of record OU026157.1, on the reverse strand, counting down.
TTGAGGTACGAAGGGACGCAGCAGACATTCTTTTCATTCACCAACTCCTCTCAGGCTCTGTTGATTGCACGTCTCTTCACAACTCCATTTTCTTTTACACTAACCTTCGAAATCTACGTTACCCCGTCTCTTTTATCTACCAATCCACCGCACTACATACGAGTATGGCTTTTACGAACCAATCTCCCATTTGCTGCGTAAGGTAAACTCCAACCTCTCCGTTTTCAATTTTCAGTTTGATCTCCTTCACCATCGTTAGCTTTAAGCAGTTCATGCTTCCCGAGTTATGCGCTTCCCTAAAGTGCGAAGCTTCTGTCGATCATTCAATCAACCATATTGATCAAATCCTGGTTGTCAGAAATCATTTGGTCAGTATAATGCATGCCTAGAACTTTTTAGATTAAATATTGATTCGGACCATTACTTCTTTGTAGCCGGTTTAAAATTGCAGAAACGCCAAACATGCCAAAAACAAAAAAAAACAAAAAAAAAATACTTCAAGTTTGAACGTCAACGTTAGAAACCGGTACAGGTGCTGACATTCTAGCAGGCAATCCATACAAACCTTCTGGAGCCAAGAGTCTACCCATCGAGCTGTTTAAATCGTCGAAATTGGTTAGCAATATCCACCAACTTGTCTCAAAAAGGATTTGATCGAGCACAACTATGTCCGATGAATGAAAACCACGCATTGTTTGCCTGATTCTCAAAAAAGAAGATAATGTTGCCAAATATAGGGTTATATTTACTTACTTACAGAGGTGGCGCTACATTTCGGAGTGAAACTTTGACCCAACTCACACACCTCCCCAGTAAGTCTGGTCTTCAGCTAACTGAATCCAGTTGCGCACTCCAAGTTCGATGAAGTCAGGTTCTACTTGTGCGTGTACAAGTGAGGTCTTCCTTTACTGCGTTGTTCCTCCGAAAATTCGAAAACTTTGCAGGCCGGAACATTGATGTCCATTCGTTCTACATATCCTAGCCATCTCAAACGCCTGAGTTTTGTCTCTGGATCAATGTCGCTGTAAAACTCGTATATTTCGTAGTTGAATCTTCTACCTTTCGATTTCCGAAGGATCTCGAAGCGACTAGGGATATCTTCATCCGCTGCCAATTAAATTAATCAATCGGCGTACGATAGTAGTTGCACAGACTTTTAAAAGATTGTGCCCCAGTGTTCGCTTGGGAGGTCCGCATAATTCCTTCAAGAATGATGTTAAAAAAGTCACAGACAGCGTAACCTTTTTGGCATCAAAGGTCTTGGGTAAATCATCATCAACCTTTATAAAGCAGCGAGCATTATGCATTGTTATTCTGCATAGAGGGACAAGTTTGGCGGGAATACTAAAACTAAACATGGCTCTATATGTATAGCTTTTCTCTATGAATCTATTCACATGCGGCCTTAAAATCAATGAAAAGGTAGTGAGATCTTTTCGGAATTTTTCAGCTTTTTCCAGAATCTGCCGGAGTGCGAAGATTTGGTCGATTGTGGTCTGTCCTGATCTGAAATGATCTGAGAAATGAGTCGGTCGCAAAGTTAAAGGCTTTAACAACTTTAACGTCATACCTTGGACATTGTTCATATGTCTTGTCGAGGAGTTCGTAGGAAAATTTTTGAATTAACAATGAACCTTTTCCCATTTTGACAGAAATACGCGAATTATGTGTTATAACATCTTATGTCATAGCATCATAAGAAAAATCAACTCAGCTCTCAGTTACGTCATGCCCCGGTCTCCAACCCAAATGTTATTTAATCTCGATACCACACGTACACCAACTCTGTATGTTCCGCTTTTCGTTAAATATATTAGATGAATTTCTCACTCCGTTAAACCATTCATATATTGCACGTAGGAGTTGTACGGCGAAGTTGTATCTGCTTTTTGTTACGAAGATTGATAGCTAGAGCTTACCACATTCTCAATCGCCTCCTAAAACTGATAGGCTTGCAAGCCTTCTGCTTTTTTGAACGTTCATCCACGAAATTTTATATTTGTTTTTTTATTCTGTATTGGCCCTCAAAGAAAAAATTTAGGGTACCATAACCCATGTCCAGAATGCCTCGTAGACACTACCCCATCTAACGTATATTTTACTATTACCTAAGCAAACTCTTTGTCGATGCTGCCTCCACTCTTTGCATGCCCCTTTTCGCGAGCTCTAAGTTGAACCTCAATTCAACATGAGCTGGTCTGCATTTCATTTATTGTTCAAAATCTGGAGCTGTCAAACGTCGGGTCATATAAAAAGTCTCCGCGGTTTTTTGGTTCATTTTTGCAAAAAAATTTTCTTCATTCAAAATCAATGGCCAAGTACGTATTGGCCATTATTATCTATGACCTTTTGCCATTTTCCGGGTAGCTTCATAATTCCATCGGTATAGAACTTCTGTGGTTTATCAGCGAAAAACTTGGCCAAGTGATTTTCAGCGGCTCAAGACAGTTTTGTAAAGACCGAAACAAATGGTAATCAGAGGGTGCAAGGTTCGGGCTATACAATGGATCCATCCAAATTTCCCAACCAAGCTCCGTAAATTTATTTCGAGTCATCAAAGATGTGTGTGGCCTAGCATTGTCATGAGATGATCCTTTTCTGTTGGCCAATTTTGGTTGCTCTGTCTTGAAAGCTTCATTCAAACGGTCCAGTTGTGCTCAGTGGAGGATCGAATCGACCGTTTCGCCACGTGCTAGCAGCTCATATAAGACTAAATTCCACTAAACACTCAACATAACCTTGTTTGCCATCAATACAGGTTTTGAAGTCGTTTGTGGTCGCTCACCGGCCTTTGACCATGATAGCTTGCGTTGGATATTCTCATATTGAATCAATTTTTCATCGCCCGTAATGAATTGCTTCAAAAATGTTGTCATTTCGTTACGTTTTAGGAGCGATTCACTGATGGTTATTCGGTCAATTAAATTTCTTTGCGTTAATTCATGTGGCACACAAACAACGAGCTTCTTTGAGTTGCCTGCTCGTTTTTGATTATTCCAAACTGTCATGATATTAAGTGCCTCTGCTATCTTTAGACAGCTTCTGTGCCAGTCTTGCTCTATTAATTGCAAAATTTCATCGACTCCAGTGACAGACCGACCAGTGCGAGCTGTATCTCTTACATCGAAAGTTCCTGAACGGAATCGAACAAATCACTCCTGGGTCCGGCGTTTACTCACAGCATTCTCACCTTAAACTGCACCAATTTTTCGCCATGTTTTTGCAGCATTTTTCCCTTTTTTATAGAAAAGCATCACATAGCGTGTTTATTCAGATATTTCACTCATATTCAAATCAGTAAAACTTTTAACACGAGCAATGAATTACACAGCTGTCTTCACAAAAAATGTAGCCTGACATGTTACCTTTCAAACACGTGTCCATTTGGCACAATCAGATAAGTGTTTCCAGATAAATGGACACCTACACTATCTAGTAACAAAAAACCGCGGTGATATTTTTTATGACCCAATATACATATCATGGTTTAAAGTACTTGTAAAAATAAATATTTCTGACGTCACAAGATTTTCAGCAAGCAACAGCCAATGTCTGAAATTCAAGTGATTTCCCTGGGAATCAATAATTATTTAACACTCTCCATTGTAAAGTACCCAAGTGCATTGTGTCACTAGCCGAGTGGTTTTGGCTTTAAAACGAATGACATTTAGTCTGCAAGACGTTTGTATTATTTACAAAGTCTTTGTTCTGTTTCAACTTTATCTGAACATGTGTGTTAGTACATCAATAATTGCCTCATGATAACACCTTGCAACATCTTTAAACTCAAAACAATTTGTCAACAGCGTTTCCTACTTCCTGAGGTGCCCGTCTACCATTCAAGGTCTGGTAATGTCCATCAAGGCCCAAGAAAGCGGTTACATATGTTTGTTTTCACGATCTAAATTTCTATTACAAATTACCCTTGTTCTGAATTATTTATTAATTTAATAATTACACTGTTTATGTTGAATTGATTGGTTTACAGCATTTCCTGCAACAAACATCTATTCCGATTCCAACAGCGACTCCACAGTGCGTCTGAACGATTTAAGGAAGCCACACGACAAAAACTTCTCCAAGGAATTTAAAATTTTAATCACAACGTGCTTGGAATTCCTCACGCCAACTGAGACATAGGTAACCTACCAGATAAGACGTGAACGCAAACACTTGAACAACATGCCACCATTCCTAAGTGGACAATTAGACGTATCGTAAGACGTAGTCCACAAATGAGCACGGTGAGTAAGTCCAAAGCCAAGTGTAACGTATAGTAATTGAAGCAAGCATAGCTCGGTTAACATGTCAATTGCCTATGCTAGTGGATATGGTATGGTATTAGAAACAATGGTTGGGCTACTGTAACGACAGACCTTGTGACTTCCTTAAACAGAATTACACCTAACCTCGGGGACTTAACTTTTTGTCTAATTGGTTTCCGATAGTGATGACGTGGCAATTGCTCTAAACCTTAACCACTAAATGTCTTACCAACTCTGATTGCTGACTTACGACTGCCGAACATGCTGCTACACTTTAAGAGGCAACCTAGAGTGTGACTAATTGGCTTGCTGCGGCTTTACTTGTAACTGCATACTCTAGGTGATCTTTATTCGCTTGGCAGCATACGAATAGAGTGCCGCATCATAAATTAATCGTTCACGTCTGCCGTTGCGGCGGTCGTCTTGATCAATACGAGCACTTCAATGGAGGCAAAATATCTTTAACTTAATAGATACATGATCAATGGTGACGATTGGTACTATTCAGTTGGCGAACTCGTTGCATTCTAATGATGAGATGACCATTTACGTTAATGCGAACGCGCTCTTTGTCTTTGGTTGTAGTTTATATGTTGGTAATGGGGATGATATGTAGCTTGACTTTCGGTATTCAAAACTTTAACATCGAAGCTGTAAGTCCGTTGCGAAGGAGTCCGTCTTCGTTTTTTTTTTTTTTTTGTTACTTTAACGTTCCTATCTAATGGTGATGTATCCAATTTATTGGCAACAATCAGAATCTGATATATGTGTTCCAGTTCTAATGGTTATTGCAGATGTTGTACTTGTGCAAAAAGTAGATCAGCTGCTTGGTACCAGAATAGCTGGTGCTTGGACGAGAATTTGTGTGCGCGTCCCTTTAAATTGTCAGACAGCACTCCTAGAATAGCTATTCTTGGAGAGGTGACATTTAGAAGTGGAGTTTTTTTTTTAAAAAAAACGATGCATTGCAAATTTAATTGGTTATAGCTGATGAGGTTATAAAATTAACACTCGCAAAGAAATCCATTCATGTACTATAGATCATGCGGATCTTTGGAAAGTCGTATGTTGGCTGCTGTGATCTTGACCTTATTAAGAATAGAAAAAAGTTGTGAACTCGTCTACTGATGGACAATATTAATGGTCTCGGAAACAGAAGAGCTTGGTACATATGTAGATCGTATTAATTTAAATTAATCGTGGAGGCATATGATATTTGTAATGCTTAAGTATTTTTTTGATCTCAGATTTATGTATTATACATGCATATGCACACTTCATATGAGTGTATCAGCGAGAAATTGATCAAAAGTATAACTGCTTGATATGCAAATTTTAATTTTATTTTAAAAAATATATTTCTGCCTTTTTACAATGAACAAATAACATATATACGTACATACATGCATTATAAATTATTAAATACTGACACATCAACCATCTAACCCGAAGAAAACCTTCTTTAAGCCTTCACTTTAATGATTCATTCGCAATCTAGAACCAATAAGTTAACTGAATACTTCCATCGTGCATTTTCTGCGTATCCATTACACTCATTTGACGCATAAGCCTTTTAATCGAATGTCTTCTTGGTCGGGTGTTTTCTAAAGGTGTACGCTCCGAAAGCCCAATGTCTGCGGAACGACCAGGCGTATTATCTGCACTAGCATTATTCAAATGCATTCCTGCATCCGAACCACTCGATGTGATATCTAAGTTCTCATATGATGCATTCTGAGATAAGGGTGTCCTAGAAATAAAACCAATGTTTTAGGTAGCCGCAACAAAGTGTGATCCTAAAAGCACCCACTTTTGTGGCACACAATGTAAACAATCATGCATTGTCCATTCTTTACCAAATTCTTCGCCTTCTTCTAAAGTCTGTGGAAGACGATGGTGAAGAGTTTCGGGTAAACGTAAACTAGTCATTCCACCTAACATTGACACAAATCCCATTATGACTAGGGGTAATTTAAGATTATCTTTGCCCTGAAATTAGAGAATTAATAAAATCTTTTCTTTGTATATCTGACACCCTTACCAAATAGGTGACAAATGGAATTACAATAAGTCCTAATCCGCCAATGTAACTTGAAGCACCGATACCAATGCCACGTACCTGAGTTGGATATAATTCTCCAGCAAATGGATAGATTATAAGAAATGAAGCCGATAACATAGCTTTAGAGATTAAAAACAGGACGAGGGTTTCTGTGACGGCGTCATCAGGAATGAGAACTGTTATAACACAAAAAACTCCACCTAAAATCATGGACAAACTTAAAGGCCACCGTCGACCCCATTTATCCATTAGAACCCAGCAACAAAGATAGCTTGGAATCTCCACTAAAGCCGATAGTAAGAAGCTTAGATATTGGTTACTTCCTAGCGATGGACCATAGTAGCTGAGACCTAGATACACTGTCTCATTGGCAAACCAACTGAGTGTGATTAGGATCGTCTTAAGTCGCATATTAGGAGTCCTTTAAATCAAGGATTTAAATTGATAAAAAAAAAAAAACACGATCACCACACTAGCGACTTACTTGCACAGATCAAACACTCCGACATTAACTTGCTTCTTTTTTGCTTTACTCTTCTCGCGCAAAATTCTATTCTCCAGCTTTGATTTGAAGGCCGGTGGAAACTGCTTCTCATTAACTCGTGCCATTTCTTTTAGGATAGTCAAAGCTTCCTCTAGGCGTCCACGCATCAATAACCAACGTGGTGACTCCGGCATAACAAATAAATACAGGAAATACACCAGGAATGGCATTGATGTATAGAACGATAGAATTACCCAGTCCCGAACCATGTAAGTCACGCCAGCTAACATCATAATACCGCAGGTATAGAAGGTACAAGTCATGACTGTCACAAACGATCTGTAATTCGGTCCAACTAGCTCGAGGGCTACAATTAAAAATAATAATAAAAATAAAAATTGAAAAAATTCAAATAGTCGCTATACTCACAAATGATAAATGGAATCTGATACACAGCCGGAATGGTGAGACCAACGATCATTCGACTGAAAGACCACATCCAGAAATCTGTGCTGAGAGTTGTAATCAAACTGCCCAAGAGCATTGTGCCAAGACATGTAAAATAGGATAACCTTCGACCGGCTCTGTCATTTAATAGACCAAACAGATAGACACCAACTGGTCCGCCAGTGTTCAAGGCAGCCAAGCCAATTGTGGGATAAATATCTCGGTCGCACACTAGATCGAACTAAAGGAGATGTACATATCCGCTGCTAGATGGAATGAAATGATTCTGATTTTGACTCTGATTCTGATAGTGATTTGGCGAGCAATGAACTATATAAGCTGGTGGAAGAAATGTCATGAAAGGTTATTGTTAAGTATGCAGCTAGCATTTAATATAGTACAGCTCCTGATGTTTTGATGTGCTGTGTGCAATATATATGTACAAATTGAACGGCACTCTTTACGTACATCTATGACGATGGATGAATTCACGGTTGTCATATTGTATTCCCAACCCTGGGAGCATTTCTGCACTGGCCATGACATATCTGGAACTAAATTGCTTATGTTGGTATCCTTCAACACCTCATACCAGTTGACTGCGTAACTTGTACATTTACTAAACACTTGAACTCCGTCCTCCTGTAAGAAATTGTAATCCTCGTTAAAAGTCTTATAAGGTCTTCAGAACATTACGATATCTTATGTAAGTATAAGGAAAGCCGCATCTTTGTGGTCTCCTAAAAGCAGGACTGTCTTTCTTTCACACTATCAAGTGCTTAAGCAATGTCACCAAAGACCATAGGAATCAACTTATGATTCTACGAACTTAAACACGAACACAACTTGCTTCTCTTTTCTACCCAGACATTAGACAAACCTAATTAACATACAATTTTTACGATTTCTCTTGTAAAAACTGAGATAGTAATGAAAGAGACACTAACATCAGAGTTCGACACCCTTCTATCGGAATTCTATCTTAAACATGCTTAGATAAGTTGTAAGAAACCGACTGCAATTGAATGGCATCGACAAAGCTAAGTTAAGCCTAATCAATACTACAGCCGATGTAGACCATAAGGCGGGATTCCGATTCTGCTCTATTTTAAATGTGTTGTATCTGCAGATTCAGGCTAGTGGTAGGCTTCCTTGGCTGAGCTTAGCAAACTTCTCCAGAAAGCATAGAACTATTTATTTAAGTAGACAAAACTGATTGGTTGATTTTTTTGCTGTTTGGTTTTTCAGTATTCTATTTTTGATAGCTGCAAGCTGTTCGTGGCATGTGTGGAATTGAAAAAGTAAGCAAATCCATTTCATTATTGAAAGACTAACACTCGGCTTACATATTATTGAATTTTATTATCAAAATTTGTGCTCTGTGAAAAAACCATTTTACGGTCATCATAAGCGACCTACTGAGCAAGCAATTCAAGTCATAATGACTTAATTTTGCACTTATTTCATACTATTGGATATCAAGCCAATAGGTAAATATTGCTGGTGTATCGGCCAGTGTTAATAAAGATCGTAATTTGTCCATTCGTCGCCGTTCGCAGCAATTCTATTATGTTACTCGACTACGTAAAAGACTTTACGCAAAAATCTTGGTCTAAAATCTTACAAAATACAGCTCGTGTATATTAAGAGCTGAAGCCGAACGACCTGCCACCCTGCGGTTTATGGTCCGGCGGAATCATTGGCCCCTATTTTTTCAAAGATGATTGTGACAACCATATTACCGTCAATGACACCCGCTGTCATTTAATAATTTTGAATTATTTTTTACGATATGTTGGTCCAGCAAGATGACGCTAAAAATGAGTTCGGTGAGCAATTAGGACCGGTAAATTGGCCGGCAAGATTGTGCGATTTGCCGCCTTTAGACTATTTTGTATGGGTATATGTCAAGTCACTCGTCTATGCCGATAAACCAGCGTCAATTGCAGCCTTGAAAGACAACATTACACGTGTTATTAGCAAGGTACCAGTCAATATGCTCGAAAAAGTGATTCAAAATTGGACTCTCCGTATGGACCACCTAAAACGTAATCGTGGTCAAAATTTACACAAAATAGTCAATCAGGTTTGGGATGGGAATGGGAAATGGATCTAAGTGATTAATAATTAGGTTTGTAAGCTAACACGTTTTTTATTTTTTTTTTTTTTTAATTTTCACTGAAGGATTTATCCGTCCTTTTGGAGATACAAAGATGCATATCTCCAAGATTAAGATTGGTGTTGGGAAATTAAGCAAGGATAGTAATATTTAAAGTTAAGTACAACAAGATGGTTTAGTAAGGAGCAAACACCAATCCATTTTTGAGATAGACAAAACCACAGCACCATTTGGCCAATCAACAAAAAACGTTAATTTCAGTCATCCTAACATTGAGTACAAGATCTTATCTGGCATATCGATTTTAAGGTTGAATATGACAGCATGTTTAGATACGAGTTAAGCTTTGGAATCCATGATTGTGCACTTTGTCAACATCATACTAAAGAAATTGTGTGAGTCACCCAAAGCCAACGCCAGAAACAGAATTTTCCAAAAGTTTTTTCAACTATTTGCATTCGCTGGTGACATCTGCATCACAGCTCTTCAAAAATCGAACAAAGGGATGTTTTTGCTTATCAATGTTTCTTTGACGTAAGAAGTTATTTAATTAATAAGGTATTACCAAAAAAAAGCACTAAAATGCTTGGGTGCTAGCGAAAGCGCATCAAGATAATTTTGGGCTTTTTCAATATTCCTAGTCCTGTATGCTTTGGCAAGTTTTGGAGAATGAGATATAACACAGAACTCTACGAGTTGTATTTCAAAATTGACCTTATCCAGAGGAGTGCACATTTGTCCGCGCCAAAAATTTTATTGATTCTAACTCGATGGTACATAAAGAGACAATAAGATGAGAGGGATGTCCCATCCTGAGGTGGCGCTTACTAGTAGTAGGAAAGTGGGCAACTCAAGCTGACCAAAGACAGTGCTTAACAAAGACGCTTATGGTTAAGGCCCAGGTTCACCAGGAACTGCAGTACCATCTATGTATATAAGTTAGTATATCAAGATTTTTACTTATTGTGCAAATTATGCAATTAAAAGAAAATGAATGATACTTTGCAATTTAGATTGCAACCATTTTGAGAGAAACGAGAGAGCATGTTTTTGAAGGAAGACCCAGCCAAATCCATCCTTTGATGTTTTAAAATATTTCCAGTTTTATAATGGAGGACTAGAATATCAATGAATATTTTAAACAATTTACATATGTGGAAACCTACAACTGAAAGACCCTGATTGCATTGAATATAAACGGCAAATACATGTCTGCTAATTTTTTAGAACTAACCTCCTCAAATTCAAAACATCTGATACATACTTGCACCAAACGTAGCCTGACTTTCTAAAATAACTAAAAATTTCTTCTCATTTAGATATCTGACATTTTACCAATGCATCTTTTACTAAACGGAATCGAATAATGTTCTTTGAAAACACACAAAAATTATTATTACTCAAACAAATGGCATTAGACAAACATTAATCAACACCGGATAAAATGAAACTTATATTCATAGTTGAGAACATGGGTTAATCACAAATTACAATAATTCAATGCAAAAAAAAAGAAAAATGAAACCTCTCTCCCTGCACCATGAAGGCTCAAAACATCTATGGAACAACAAAATCCCTGACAAAAAAATTACATGCAATACCATGCCACAATCGATAATGTCTGCAAAATTACGCGAATATGGCTTCTTATTACAAATTAATTGGAAAAACCTTACTGAATTTCTTACCATTATCTGTGGTATTGCTAAAAACTTTCTCTGCTCCACTGATAATGTTAGTAATTCGGGAACTTTGCACCAATAATCGTCCGGAGTATCTGCCATAAATAACTGATTAAATGCACAAAATCCACAAGGAATACAAGCCGGAAGGCATATTCCAAATACCAAAAGTTTCTGGTATTTTCCAAACTCTCCAATAGATGGTAAGAATTCATCGAGGTCAAAGGGTTCCTGTAACAAACAAAAGAAATACGGCTCGCCTTTCAACTGTTTCTATTGGGGAGTCTATTTATGAAATTTACATCATCGTTTTCGGCACAATCAGAATCTTCAATATCAGAACCACACCCGTTGGTATCTTGCATTGCGACGGATCACTACGACAATATTAATTGTATTTTCCCGTCAACGCTTTTGTCAAAACTAGTGCATCATTCGGTTTAGAGTATGCTCGTATGCTAACGAAACCCTTTAGGTGTTGCATGGCAAACCGACATGTATTTGTGCGGTTGTTGCAATAGCAACCCCTTAAACATTTCCCATTTCCCCATTGATGAAAAACTCGTACTTCTATGTAAATATCGTAGTCACTCAGTGCCATTGTACGGGTACGTTCATATTCGATAAATTTGCATTCCCTTATTAACACGAGTGGCTGAATACTCAGGTGTAATGAGATAGAGTATATTTTCATTCACGAGATTCACTGGTTTGGCTCAGTTACCTCCCCGTGACTCACATAATTCCGGATTCTTTAAGTGTAGCTTATAATCAGCATACAATTATAGATCTTCAAGCAGGATTGACAAGTGAGCTCTTCGTCTTCCTTAAAATATACTACAACCTACCTTAGTTACTTTTCACTGTACGGTGAGAACGTTTTCGAATTCAGCATTAAAAAATAAGTGTTTTAGTGCAAATTAAAAATCCGCAAACCCAACCCTATAGGAAATCAACCTTAGCTCAAGCTTTAGAAAAAAAAAAATTGAAGCTGCTTCGTTCCTTATAACAATTTTACTTTTTTGGGCCAGTCTTTTAGTCCACAAACACTGTCAGATTTTGAATTTTACAAACATTGCACGAACGAATTCATTTCACAAATTAAAAATTCCAACAGAATTTTCGAAAGAGCAGATGTAGTGTCCGGAAAAGTTGTCCGGTTCCCTATTATTTAAAAGAATCATCCAGTGGGTCTACCATATATATATAAAATATTTCGCTTATCAATATTGCCTTCTTTGTCCACTTCCGAACAGAGATGCGTCAGAAACAAACATCACAAAATCGGAATGTTTTATAAAGTCATCAATACTTCCAGTTCAATGTGTGCTATGACAACAATAAAGCATACATTTATGGTATTTCCGATGTATTCAATACATTAATAGGTGTGAGGCAAGGTTGCGTACTAAGTGCGCACTTATTTATCCTGTACATCAATAACATAACCGATTTCGTAATGCGGGCAATTTAATTGTGCTAAATAAAAACAACTGCCCCTGTCTAGGCAAATGATATTTTTTTCCTTTCGGATTTAGTCAGTTGGATGCAGTTAATGATAAACAGGCAAACTAAAGAACCTGTGCAATAATCTTGACAAGTTGAAGATAATGATTCTAAGAAGGGAAAGCTGTAGATAGAGTTCTGATAACTGTGAATCCTAATAATTATGAAAAAATATTTTAAGGCAAATTTATCAGAAGCAAAAAGTGTGATGTCTTCGGTGCGGAATCGTGCAAATGAAGCATACCACACCGTTACAGTTTTGAGATAGTTTTTTTATTTCACAAAACGAATTTTTCGACTTTTTAATAGTACCCCCAACTAAAGGGTGATTAATAAAATGTTCACACATATAAAAAAGAAACATATTTTGTATGGTATGAGATGCACCGTTAATTTAGTTTGAAAACTTGATTCAGTTCAAAACAAAACTTTTGATATGTGTGTATTTATACCTGGTTTACAGACCTTCAAACGATTATTGACATTTTTAATTACATTCTGTCACATTTCTTGTATAACGTGGGGCAAACGTAATGTGATAATGTGAATTGTGCTCTGATTTCGTTTACTATATAGTAATACATGGGCTGAAAAGTCAGTGCCGTTTCTAAGAGAGGGCACCACTTGAATTAAATCTATAGTACCAACTTTCAAAAGATACGTGTATAAATTTGACAGCTGTCGGACGATTAGTTCTCGAGATATAGCGTTGTGAATGAAGCAACTTTTGTTATTGTGAAAAAAATGGATTCAAAGCAATTTCGTGTGTTGATTCATCATTGCTTTTTGATGGGAAAAAATGCAAAGAAATGGCTTGATAAGTGTTACCCGAACTCTGCACCAGCCGAACGAACCATTCGCAAGTGGATTGAAAAATTTAAAAGTGGTCATACAAGCACCGAAGATGATGCTTCTTCAGAAGAGGTGAAGTTGATCGAGATAGCTGAGGCTCTGAAGATATCAAAAGAGTGTGTTGGAATATTTGAACATGCGAAAGCTCTGTTCAAAGTGGGTGGCGCGTTTGCTCACAGTCGACCAAAAACAACAACGTGTTGATGATTCAGAGGAGTGTTTAAAGTTGTTCAACGGCAATAAAGCTGAATTTTTGCGTCGGTATGTGACAATGGATGAAACTTGGCTCCATCACTTCACACCAGAGTCAAGTCGGCAGTCAGCTGAGTGGCGAGCAGGCGACGAACCTCGTCCAAAACGACCAAAAACTTAACAGTCGGCTGGCAAGGTTATTGGATACACATGGAATAATTTTCATCGACTATCTCCAAAAGGGGCAGACCATCAACAGCGACTATTACATTGCGTTGTTGGAGCGTTTGAAGAACGAAATCGCATTTGTAGAAAAAGAAAGTGCTGTTTCATCAAAACAATGCACCGTGTCACAAGTCGATGAAAACGATGGCAAAATTGAATGAATTCGGCTACGAATTGCTTCCCCACCCACCGTATTCTCCAGATTTGGCTCCCAGCGACTATTTCCTGTTCGCAGACCTCAAAAGAATGCTCGCCAGAAAGAGATTTAAAACCGATGAAGAAGTAATCGCCGAAACAGAGGCCTATTTTGAGGCTAAACCGATATCGTACTACAAAACTGGTATCGAAAGATTGAAAAATCGTTTCAATCAGTGTATCGCCCTCGAAGGCAACTATATTGATAAATAAAGTTGAATTTTGCAAAAATTTTGTGTGTTACTATAAAACGGCACTGACTTTTCAGCCCATGTGTTATAAAATTGATGACATTAAGTTGAAAAAATGATATCGGTCAAATGACCTTCTCCTGACTTAATGCACATTTGTGCTTGTTTTACGATATTTCGATTGATAGATTTAAGAAGTTCTCAACAATTTTTATAATTTCTGCGAAGCTATAGGCTTGTCTGACGATTGTGTTTTAAAAGTTTTATAGTTGTATATAGTGTAAAGATGTAAAGTTTAAGATGATTTCATGAACCAAAAACAATTAACTACTTTAGATTAATAAGAACTATTTCATTTTGATTTCTAGACCTGAAATTTTTTATGTTAATTCGTTGATTGTTGAAGGAACTCTGTATTGTACCTGGGCACGTTCTCTGGTGTTAATTGCGTGATCAATTGGTCGAATGAAACGGTTATCGTTGAAGTACTCTAGTATTAGTGTCATCTTGAAAGATTTTCTAGACCTGAAGAACTTTGAATTTTTTTTTATCGTTCCGTGAGTAACTCAGGTTTATTTATTTCAGCGATTAAGTTTGCAGCCATTGAAACTTATTAATGTGGGTTATTGCTGCGTTGCTCCAAGAAAGTATACCATATCGTAACTTCAACTCAACTAATGAATAGTATACTTGTTTTGAAACAGAAGTCGTGTCATGGTATCGTAAATGGGCTAGTGCGTATAAAGTTTTTTTTTAGATCATTGCTTAGCTTATCAATGTGCTTTGTTCCATAGAAAATGACAGTCCAAGACACTTGTAGTTTGGACAGGCATTGTTTCTATAATATATTTTACTCTGCGTTGGTTTGAATTGTGGACTCCGGATGTGCATCATATTGGTTTTTGAAGCATCGATCATCAAGCCGTTTTCGTGGTACTATTTTACTGCAGCATCGAACTCCCCCTGCATAATCTTCGTCGCCGTATCCAATGACCTGTGACTGACCACAATCGCCATATCGTCAGCAAAGGAAAATGAGATGCTCTGCTTGAAGACGCTCCTATAGCTCATTCGCTTATAGTATTAAGAGAATCGGGCCTATTTTTGATCCCTAAGGGAATCCAAACAGCAGCTTCTTTTTAACACTCATCATGTCCTTAATCTTAACATGCTGTGTAAATAATCCTTAAACCAGTCAGCCATTACTCCACATATACCAATCCGTTCTAGCGCTTCTATTCGTTTTTCATGGTTAAGAGTGTCGAAAGCTCTACTGAAGTCCATGAACATGACTACGGCATTGACACATTTAGCGAGTTCACCTAGCATCTTCCTGTACTTTTTTGAAATCTGTATTGACTTTTGTGTATAGGGAGTGTTTGTCAATAAAACTCTGCAGCATTTGCGAAATTACACCTTCTAAACACTTTTCGACTACTAGAAGTATAGATATTGGTCTATAGTTGCTTAGTTAATTTTTAATACCACTCTTGAAAAAGTCTGACGCTGTCAGATCTAGCGATCTGGTCGGCCTATTCAACTCAACAGAACGGGAGATCATGCGGCCCGGAAATTGTTGATTCATATTCTTCATCGTTGCCCGAACTATGTGAGCGATAGCTTCGTCTTGCTAGAAATAACAATACTCAAGACCCAATTCAATAATTGTGGCAAA
Organism: Volucella inanis; assembly: GCA_907269105.1. Taxonomy (NCBI): domain Eukaryota; kingdom Metazoa; phylum Arthropoda; class Insecta; order Diptera; family Syrphidae; genus Volucella; species Volucella inanis. The sequence continues at coordinate 66,953,002 of OU026157.1, read as the reverse complement.
AAAAATAATTTAACATCTGCCTGTAGTGCTTACCAGTTACGGTTACGGTGGTGCTGTCGGCGTCCTCAAAAAAATAAGGGCCAATCACCTTTTCACTACAAATGTCGCATCAAACAGTTATTTTGATCAATGGCGCATTTTATGTGGACTCTCCGTGCCCTAGAAATGCAAAATTTGTTTATTAACATAACCACTTAAATAGAAATGGGCTTCATCCCTCTTTAAAAAAAACAGACAGGAAATTGGTCAAATAAGCAGTAACAATAATTTTACGCTCTCCAGGTGAGTATCGCTCCTTTACTTGTTGTCAACAAATTCTTTATCTATTTTCAACCTAAATGTCAAATATAGCATTATCAGATCAACAGTTTACATTGAGAAAATTGCTCTCCACCGTCGACTCCATAAAACAATGGTAGAAACAGCAACCGAAGGAAAATTGCGTAGGGGAGCAAAGGAGCTTTGTGCAGTAGTGACGCTGGAAATTTATTAGAGGTTCTCTAGTCAAAATCGATACACTATTTACGAAGGATTGTATCAAGCTACTTCACCGATAGAAGGTTCAGATATTAAACTATCGAAGAAAAAAAGAACTTTAAAATCTCTGCGGGAGTCTCACAGATCGGTAATAGGGCCCTTTCTCTAGAATATTATGTACAATGGAGTTCTGCCACCAAAAGTAAAAATAAGCGGATTCGCTGCCGACATTGCATTTTTAACTGTTGCAAACAATATTTACAAGATAGAGTCAGAGGAACGATGCAATCAATCACATCAAAGAATGGGTAATATCCACCGGACAGAGTTAGCAGATCGCAAGACGCAAGCTGTCCCGATAAAATGTGGAATACGTGGACATAAGGGTAGGAAGTCAAACAATTAGATCAAAAGACTATCAAAATACCTAGGAGTAATATTTGACAATAGACTAAGCTTTATGCCTCACATTGATTATTCGGGCAAAAAGGCGTCAAAACTCCAAGCAGCACTTTTCGGAACACTGCCAAATATCGGAGGATCCGAATATATTACGTGTGCAATTAAGTTACAATGAATCATTCAAAGTATTGCCCATCTCTAGCTACAAATATTTCCCATCTTTCTGGCAGAACTCGAATACCGATACGGTAAAAGTGTTTATCTTTTGAGGCTATCCACGAATCAGGCCATTTTTGATGTCTTCATATGTGCGGAACTGCTGATCAGCCAGACCATGTGCCATGGAAAGAAACAAGTATTAATCAGACAACGCAATATCTGAGGAATATGGCGGGGAGTACGACTTCTCTTTTGAACGTTTCCAGGAAGGTTTTAACGGATTTGGTAACGCGAGTACTAGCGTTGTCATGCTGTAGAACTCTTTTTTCGTACCTCTTCGTAATGAATCCATTTTTCATCACCCGTCATGATGCGATGAAGAAAACCCTTCCTGCCGCTGGAGCAGTTGTTTACAGGCTGAAAAATGACGTGAAAAATGACGCTCAACTTCCCTTGGCTTTAAATGTTCCTAATGCTAGAGCAAGCTCTTCTTGCATTTAACAGGGATATTCATCGAGCAATGCCTCCAATTTAAGAGTAGCATCTCCGTAAACTTTTTGGAGCTTTCAATGTGCTTCAGCCACCGTTTTCTTCGAATAAAAGAAGAAAATGAACATACAAATAACGATTATTTGGCACAAAATCAGACATTTTCATACAACCAAAAGTATATGACGCCAAAACAAAATCACTAATGTGTCAAAACGGTTTGTTTACCATATGCCTAAGCTTGGTTCATGACGTTTTATATATGTCAAAATCTACCAGCCCTTACTGCTGGAGCCATCTATTGGCAAACTGCTTACTTAGTTGCGCACCTAATACTAGAAGAATCTTAATAACCAAAGTAGTAAACTCAGTCATATTATACACTGCCTCAATTTGGGTGCGGGTTTGATGGAACACCACTACGAGCAGATGGACCTACAGATTCATTCTATCCATAAACGTTTGTGCAAACCGAAGGCATGAAAATTGTAACTACTACTTTACGGAGTTCCTATCTGGTCATGATAAGAATAAAAAATAACTACACCGATTGGTCTGCCCAAAGCAAAAACAAGAGCACAGAGCATGCAATATTTCATTGCATATGCTTTCTGGGATGGAGGATTGGCACACCGAACCCACAGTCAATAATTAACCAAATGATGTGGTAAGAAAATCTGATGGAGATTTGCACATTCATAACAAACGTGGAAAACGAGCAGGGAAGGATAAAAAGAATAAAAGGACCAGATGCAGCAAATTTAGAAGACATAGCATAGATTGCTTATCAGCCCCGAGAAGTAATAACTAACGGCAGTGCCGCGGGAAGTGTGGTTAAAGCATGTTGGGTTAAGCACGTAGGCGTAGTCCTGGAATCGAGCAATCAGGCTAGCGAATAATGCATTCTGGTAGCCCGAGCTACCTTTGGCACAACAAAAAAAAAAAAAAAGCACATACAAATATTGTAAAAATGTGTGCTTTGAAAATGATGTCATCTAGAAAAGGTACATTTATGGTCATCTGAAACTTGAATTGATAAATTAACAGCTTTAACAATTTTTATAGGACGATGTTGCAATTTTGATATCTTATCCAATGAGTTTTTGGAGGGCCAAAATCGCATACCTGATG